>CM061552.1:128554176-133554176 GCA_030864225.1 Capsicum baccatum var. pendulum
ATTATAGTAATTAGGATCATTATCAGTAAAATAATGTCTTAAATAAGGGAGAAAATTAAATTAGTGAGAAAAATAATGATAAGAGAGAAAACGAGATATATATTAATTAGGATAGCATTAAGTTTGAAATTATAATTATCTTATTCTTTAAAACTACTATATACGTAATATTGAAAAGGCAATGTTATAAGGAGAGTTTTATGTAAAAATTTAAAAGATTGGGGTTATATGTAATAATAATAATAAAAGTTGAAATTGGAGTTGGAAAATTGTGAAAACACCAAAAACATGTTTTCCCTTTTCAAAAAAAAAATTCCGGAATTATTTTCCGAATTTTCATGGCCAAACACCACAATTTCTAACTCCGAAAAATTTTTTTGAAAAAAAGGGAAAACTTTTCATGGCCAAACGTGCCCTAAAGTTGTTTTTGAAATTTTGTGAGAGAAGTATGAGTGAAAAAAGTGAAAACAAGTTTTACTTGTTTTCATTTTTCCAAATACAATTCCGGAATTGTATTTGGAATTTTCATCGCCAAAGGCCTCTTGTTTTCACTTTTTTCACTAAAATTAAATAATTTTCAGGAAAATAGTGAATAATTTTCATGGCCAAACGGCTTAATCAATCAAACATGAGAAAATTGGAAAACATTTTCCTTCATACCAAACACACCCTGAATTCTATTACTTTTCCTTCATTCAACTCTCTTCCATGAAAAGAAAAAAAGAGAAACTTCCATACTTCTTTCAGTTCTGTATTTGCAAGTGGCTGATTTCCCTTTTTTCTTTTACATTGCCATCCATAACCCGAAAAGGTCAAAGACCACTTAGTATAAAATACGAGAGTTTGACATTACCTGGTAGAATTCATCAGCTTCTTCAGTCGGCACTATGTGAATTTGCAACGCCTTGGGCCCATAGAATGTTAAGCAAGTCTCGGGGAGAACCTGAAAGTGACCACCAATTGAAAATGACTGATTGAGACTGCTTATATATGCAAAAGCAACAACATTTTTATGAGAAACCTTCAAAACATCAATTCGAACAAGGCCTCCCCAGAATATTGATAATCCACTCAAGCCACTTGATCTCACTCGGTCAGCTATCTCTGAGCTCAAGTTTAGCCCAGAACTCTGTTACATTAGAAAACCAGGGAAAAGAGAGAAATAGCTAATACACGTCAACTTTGATGACATCAAGATTTCTTAAAGCAAATGTTGGAGAAAGAGCATACTGGAAAAGCTCGACCTCGAAGACGACTTTGAGGAGCAAGGACAGGGAGATCTTCCGCGTGAATGACTGCAGCTTGCCTATGATGAAGATGGACTCCAGGGGTATCGTACAATTTCTAAATTGTAATAAAGCGCATAGAAAGTGTTAAAATCACAAATATTGGAAGTACTATCAATCTATTAAGAATTTATCTTTTAATATTGGAAATTAAACAAAATAAATAAATAAAGACGAGAAAGTTGGATCATTCAGCAATACACATTAAAGACAATAGCTATGGTGACTTCAATTAATGTCATTAGCGATTATGAATCCTCAAATCATCTTTTTCAAAAATGATTCTGTCATCCCTGTCATCAGCCAGGTGTAGACATGATTTCTTGGGTTTCATTTGAGATTAAAACAAGTTATGAGCAGCTTTAACTTTTGGTAGAATGTTTGAATACTAATCTAGCAGAGTTCCTTGTCAAACTAAAAATTCAAGCATTAGAGGAAAGACAATCTCAACCGCAGATTAAGTTCTCATGAGTTTAGCAGAAGTTAGATAGGATCTCTCTCTTCAAGGTTGAAGAACTACACTTTCAACTTTCCCTTGCACCCAGTAATTCAAACACCCATTTTAGAAGCTATCACCTAAAGAAGTTGGATGATCATTAGCTATAGTGAGATACACTTACCTCACCACCAAGGAAAGCATCAATTGCTATTGGACCGAGTGTCGTTCCAGGAACAGCTGATTGTATTGGTTTGTATTTTCGTGCAGAGGCTGCAACTGGGTCCTTATATGACATTGTATCTGATTATACAGTCACAGTAAGATTTAATAATAGAAGAGACGAAAAAGAGGTGTGGACAATGCAACGAAAGAGCAGATGTAAAGAACAAGCACACACACAAAGAGAAGACTGAAAATTACAGTTCCCGATTGCCATTATGTTGCTAGCACATTATTCCAGGTCAAAGCAAGATTTCATTGGAAAATTGAAGCGACCATCACTAGGTAAAATTTCATATCGATAATCTATTAAAAAAGAAGAATTTGATAAGCTAAACTCATAGAATGTTGTTGGAAGTAATGGAAAATTGAAGCGACCATCACTAGGTAAAATTTCATATCGATAATCTATTAAAAAAGAAGAATTTGATAAGCTAAACTCATAGAATGTTGTTGGAAGTAATGGAAAAAGTGCATCCACATATTAGGTTATGTTGGGTAGGCAGAGTCGTTGGTAGGATCATTAACAAAATTCCACTGACAAACTCTGCGATAGCAGATACTATGACCTGCTATAGTTTGAAGTGACATAGGAACAAATAAGAAAAAACATAAATTACAGCAATTGCAACCAAATCTAAGGGTTTATATGAATTGCAACACGGGTACTGCATTTGAACCTAAAGGTTTATGAAGTGCAACTCGGGTAATGCATTTGACCCTCCAAATAAAAAACACTTTTAAAGAACTAAACACTATGTACTAAATCGCCCACCAACATTGTGATGAATACAGGGCTCATAAACGACTTACTCAACAGCGCAGTGATGAATGCAGATTTTCCCACGTTAGCTGAGCCCTGAAAAGTCAATAGCAATTGACATTTACACAAATTGATTCCAAACAACTAAGAATTAAATTGAAGAACTCACAAAGACACAACACAAGAAATTGTGACCAATCATCAAATCCCAAGTTTCAGATACTAACCAAAATATATACATCCCTTCCCTGCAGGAAAATATTAACAGCAGATTAGTAAGCCATAAAATGGTGTGAAGAAATGCAATCTAAAAGTTAAGATTATGATATGTTTGTTTAAGCAGGAAGAAAGTTCCCTGGCAAAGTGATAAAGATTCTCCCAAGTAAAAACGAGAAGGTTCATATAATAGCTGAAAGAACAAAATTGAGCTTGATCCCCAAAAATACTGGACAGCTTGAGAAAAGATTATTTCAAGTTGAAATTTGGGCATCCAAGTATTGAATAATGATCGCAAGAAATCTAATTCTATGAGAAAGAACTAACAATCCCTTAATGCAAATTACTAGCAAGATGGATCGAAATTTAACTTGAAGAGATTGATTTGATTCCACTCTACTTCCTCGGAGGTAGCGGTATGAACTGCATACATTTTACCCTCCCCAGACACCCCACTTGGTGGGAATACACTGGGTTTGTTGTAGATTGATTTGATTCCATTAGGTGTCTTTATTACAACATATCCAGACACAAACTCTTTCATACGTAACTTTAAGGAGATCCGGCAAAAAGAATCATGAGACACGTCTATTTATTTATCAGCTCATTTAGTAATGGACGAACTAGCATAAACCATGAAATAGAAGTTACAGCAAATGAGCTTTTTCCTTTGGGATGCTTAATGAGATTCTGATGGTATGGAAAATTGATCAGCATATGTACTATGAAACATCCTATTCAGATATAAGGAACTCCTGATGGTAATTTATTGCTTTTTAGTTCAAGTGAAAGTTAGTAAGCGTCGAGATAACTTGAAGAAAGTGCATGCATATGTATTTGGGAATTAATGGAGAAAAATATTATTGAATGGTATGTTTACATAATTACATCGAGGCCCTATTTATAGACATTATAGTACAATCCTTTTCCAAGTAGGATTTTGTATATACTATTTCTACTCATATTCTAACACTCCCACTCAAGCTGGTGCATACAAATTATATGTACCTAGTTTGTTACAAATGTTGAAGATATCGGCAAATTGATCACTTGACTTCAAAAATTTTGTAACAATATCTCCTGAGAGCATCTTTTCTCTGACAAAGTGACAATCAATCTCTACGTGTTTAGTCCTCTCATGAAACACTGGATTTGATAGATATGAAGGGCTGCTTGATTATCACACACAAGTTCCATCTTACCGGTTTCTCCAAATTTTAATTCTCTCAGCAACTGTTTGATCCAAACTAGCTCACAATATTCTGCTTCTGCACTAGATCGAGCAACCACACTCTGTTTCTTACTCTTTCAAGATACCAAATTACCTCCTACTAAAACACAATATCCGGAGGTAGAACGTCTATTAGAGGGTGATCCTGCCCAATCAGCATCTATGTAGCCAATGATATGCTCGTGACCTCGATCCTCAAAGAGTAGTCCTTTACCTGGAGCTGACTTTATATATCGCAGAATATGAACTGCATCCCAATGACTATCACAGGGGGAAGTCATAAACTAACTTACAAAACTCACAGGAAAGGATAAGTCGGGTCTAGTCACGGTGAGATAATTCACCTTTCCAACCAACCGCCTATACCTTTCAGGATCACTAATTGGTTCCCCCTGTCCTGGTAAAAGTTTGACATTTGGATCCATAGGAGTGTCAATGGGTCTACATCTCATCATTCCTATCTCCTCAAGAATGTCTAAGGCATACTTGCGCTGAGAAATAACAATACTTGATCTGGACTGAGCAACCTCAATACCTAGAAAATATTTCAGTCTGCCGAGGTCTTTGGTCTGAAAATATTGAAAGAGATATTGCTTCAACTTAGAGATACCATCTTCATCATTGCCGGTGATAACGATATCATCAACATAAACCACCAGATAAATACACAAATTTGGTTGAGAATGTCGATAAAACACTGAGTGATCAGCTCCACTACGAATCATGCCAAACAGCTGAATTACTGTGCTGAATTTTCCAAACCAAGCTCGAGGAGACTGTTTCAAACCATAAAGTGACCTGCGCAATCAACATACAAGGCTACTAGACTCCCCCTGAGCAACAAAACCAGGTGGTTACTCCATATAGACTTCTTCCTCAAGATCACCATGTAGAAAAGCATTCTTAATATCCAACTGATAAAGATGCCAATGACGAACGACAACAATAGATAGGAAAAGACGGACATATGTTATTTTAGCCACTGGAGAAAAAGTATCACTATAATCAAGCCCAAATATTTGTGTGTATCCTTTGGCAACAAGGCGAGCCTTAAGTCAATCAACCTTACCATCTTACCTCTTCAAATTCCTTCACAGCATGCTCCGTTACAGACCCTCCAGATCTAATTCACAAACGTTCGGGACATTCGAGTCTATCCAAGCTACAAAAGATGGTTCCTAGTTTGTCTAGTTTATCCACATTAGATTGTGAGTCATGTCAACTTGGGAAACACACCCATGCTACTTTCCCACATAGTATTGAGAGTCGTTCAGAGTCTATTTTCTCATTAGTACATTCTGATGTTTGAGGTCCTAGTAGAGTCAGTTCACCTTTAGGTTTTCGTTATTTTGTTAGTTTCATTGATGATTTTTCAAGATGTACTTGGGTTTCTTCATGTATTTGGGTCGGGTTTTTGTCGCCTGAGCTTTCCGATCCTCTTGGTGGTGTTGTATTTTCCACACAACCCACAAAATAAAATATGACACAAATCAATAATCGGAATTGACGCACGGTGACTGAGTTTTCTTTTCTGAAGTTTCTCACCAATGCTCTGATACCATGTGAGAATTAATGGAGAAAAATATTATTGAATGGTGTGTTTACATAATTACATCGAGACCCTATTTATAGACACTATAGTACAATCCTTTTCCAAGTAGGATTTTGTATATACTATTCCTATTTCTACTCATTTTCTAACATGTATAAATGAAAATTCATAATTTCAAACAATAGACGTACAAAACCAAGGCAGTTTTATCCAAAATGGACAATTGTCATAGAGAAGAAACCAACCTTTTTCTCTTTTTGGATTTCTGAGACCACCCCAGCGATTCCAACCAATGACTTTGAACTTGTTAAATGAACACTCAGAACACTGCAAAAAGGAGCATGCTATTTTAGATTTTTATGTGATCTTTTGTTCTAGGGATTAGAAGTCTGACATGATATTTACCTTAACTACAAGCACTAGTTGAATATTACTAAACAGGAGGAGATAATCATATAACTACGAAGTGAATGATCTCCAAAAGGATCACACAAAAGCAATACTGGTTATAGATGACTAAGTGACAATTAGGATCTCAAAAGAAGCACGCCAACTAATCCAAACTGAAGCTATAACTTGCATTGCACAGTACAAGTCCAATATATAAAGGATATGTAATACACCTCAAACTTACTTAAGCTTCTTCTTCATTGTGGCCTCCACAACCCAGTCACCAATACAATTAAGATCAGTTTCTTTTGGAAGAAGATCCACCTTAAGAAAGTGAAATAGAGAGTGCAAAACATGTTAGTTGGAAGAAGTATACAAGTTAGTATTGCCATTAACTGTGGATCACTTAGTTGCTAGTATTACCTTAGTTATAACCAAAATTATGGGATTTCCACCAGAAAGATCTCGGACACGAGCCAAAAAACTGCCATTGAAGTCTACAATATCAACCTACAGGTGGTGATCCATGAAAGTACAAAGATTACAGAAAACACTAGTAAACAAGGTTTAGTAGCCGATGACATGAAATAAAAATGAGAACCAACAATCACCTCTCTTTGTTTTATAAATATAGTAATCAACACCAGCTATATCAATCTTAACACTGAAATACAAGCTTTCACAAGGTTAAATGGTATTCTTCGATCAATTAGATAAGAGGTTATTTGCCTAACAGTGTTGGTTGATGAAATCCTTTGCTCATGAATGACTTTATTGCAAAAAAGCACACTTCTATTACTAAGCATAAAGAACAATGTTTTTCATGGTGAAACACAATCTTCATTTTATTTAACAGGAAAAATTCTAGTACTTGAAATTGTTATTATCCATCAATTACTCCTGGTTTCAAGGCTGTTCAGATTTATCTAAGATGCCTAAAGCGCCTCAAGCTGAATCGGAGGCCTACAAACCCAATGCAGGACAAAGCTGTATAACCATTCAAATAGGATAATGAACATATGAATAAAGCAGTCAAGAGCATATTATAAAATAATCTTCCTACAGTGACAGTCATTGTAGTGTACGATTTGAGTTAGTTCACTTTGTTCGATGGGACAAATTTGATCTTTGACTGCCAACTGCTTGAAGTCTAAATAGAATACAGAAAATTGACTTAGATATTGTACTATTGGAAACTATATTTATAACAGTTTAAACAACTCAAATAAGCAATACGCTGGCACCACCCAAGATTACAACATCATTAAGAAAAACAAACAAATTGGAGTCATTTTTTCGGTGAATACCAATTTAACAATCAAAGCTTTCTCATTGCGCAAATGAGACAACTTTTCTCGAAGCTCTTCTGCTGAAACAAATTGGTTGCCTCCAGAATAACCTCCATTTCCACCTACTGCAGTTATCATGTGCCCATGAGACAATAGACGACACCGCCCACAAAGAATTTTACCAAGTTGATGATGTTTCTTTTTCTGTCATCCATCCAAAAAAATAAAATGAGCCAAAGCATCAACAACTAATTATACAATCCATATCTAGGAAATAACAGCAGCAATCTAACAAATTTAGTGAACATGATACTTGACTAAATTAAAATTTTCCGGATAGATTACTCCCTCCATCAACTTTTACTTGTCCATTGTGTTAAAAATAGATGTCCACTTCTATGTGTTCAGTTTAGAATCAAGAGATAATTTATCATTTAGGGGTTGTTAGGTTATACATAGCATAATACCAAATAACTAATACAAAAATTAGTTATACATATGTTAAAAAGTGTAGCAAATAAAGTATTAGTACTACACAAAACTAATACACGCATTATTTTTTCTAATGCACTCTACCAAACGACCCCTTAGTGTCTAATTTAAACCTTATTATTAACTATAGTCATTTACCAAAGCATTAAATTTACTATATTCAAAGATATAGTAGAATTGTCATTCTATTTATTGCTCTTCAAGAGATACCGAACAAGTAAAATGTAGTAGTTCAGTGAACCTCCCAAAATAAAAGACCTTGTCACAAATATATAGAATGCATTGATTAGCAAAAATTGAATAGTACCAAATCGTATGTCTCCTGGTCAACAAAACCCGGGGCATCGACTTGGGATGTGTGTAACGGAGCTCCACAGCCATAACAGCAAGGAGCCAAATTAGAAGCTTGGAACATCATTTTATCTTTCTTCTTCTTTTTCTTCTTAGTTGTGGCTAACACCGATAAGGATGCAGCAACGGACTGTTGACGTTGAAGATAGATGTCACCTCGGGTCGGGGCGGCAGCTCCACATCCATCGGGTTCAGTGGATTTGCAGAGGATAAGGGTGGGTTTAGGAGTGTGGAATTTGTAGTTAGTGGGGGAGGAATTGGGTATGGGGAATGAGCAAATGGAAGATAAGGAGGATAGAGAAAGGAGTTTGGGCGCCATCCTCAATTCTGAAATGCAAGCTCAACACCAAGGATATATATTGAACAGATACAATATTCCATGGACTATACTGCTGTGGTCGAGTACCCTCTCGTTCAAAATATAATTACGACATTTTTATTTATTTTTTTGACTTAGGCATCATATTTTTAAGAAATAAAGAAGCCTTTTAGAGACGTTTGAATAGCATTAAAATATGATTAAATCAACTTTTAATTTTATTTTTTTAACTTTTTAAAGTGTTTGATAAAATTAGAAAGTGTTTTAAAAAAGTTAAAAATTAATTAAAAAAATAAAAAAGTGAGAAGTTGGGTACCCAACTTTTTACTTTTTAAATTAAAATTGTTTTAGGTTTGATCAAAATATTTACCTTTTTATTCTTTATATTTTTCCCCAATTCCAATAATATCCTAAACTTGTAACCCTTAAATTTATACTATTTTTTTTCTTTTTCTCTTTGCCGCTTCGCTTCATCTCTTCTCTTCAATTTCCTCTTCTATCTTTCTTCTTTATTTTTATCAAATCCATCATTACATCGGAGGTTTGTTCAAGAAAAATATTTAAAAATTAAAAGTTATAAATAATTCACCTTATTTATGATATTAACAACTTTAAGGATATTTAAGTCATTTTAACAATAAAAAAATGTTTAACATCACTTGTTTACCAAACACATCAATAATTTTTTTCAATTTCAACACTCCTATCTAAATACTTATCTACTAACTTATAAGCATTTATTTTAAATTTTTAATCACTTAAATTAAAAAGTAATTTTTTAAATCGTATCCAAACGGGCTCTTAAACGAAGGGAGTATTTTTTTTACCATAAACACTTGAAAAACATTTTCCAAATCTCCATGTTGACCCTATTTTCTTTTTTAGTCTAATAATTACGAAATGAGAATAATTTTTTCTTTAGTTCAAGTTATTTGTCTTATTTTGACTAGTTCCAGTAAGTACAATACTTTTAAATTTAGTTGTCTTAAAAGTATGTTAAATTTATTAAAATTTTCTTTAGTTTTGTGATTTTAAATATATCATGTGAATAGTTTCAAGAATTGCTTAAAAAGACAAATTGAAATAGAAGAGTATTTTTGTTAGAACTTAATACAATTATCTCACCAACTAATAATAGTATTCTGATCTTTGCTATGCAAGAGGATTGCCGACGCATTCCATAATAGAAGTTGAGCTTGAGAACATTATTTCACATTCTAGAATTGACATACAAATAACTAAGAAGTTTTGAATAATTTTAAATTACACAAAAACAACAAACTAGACTATGATTAAGCACCAGTAGTAGTTCTAGGAAAGAGAAGGCAGCATCCTAATTTGTACACTACAAAGTAATAATACAACAACAGCAACAAAAAGCCTGCAGCACTTAAACAACAACAATCCCACCACCTATTCCCCTCAAAGACTCGGTCACTTGTGCAGGGAAGACCACATTATCATACACAAGTCCTGCTATGGCTGCACCGATGAAGGGTCCAATCCAGTACACTGCTTGATTCTTGAAACTCCCTTTGACAACAGCAGAGCCAAATGAGTAAGCAGGGTTCATAGATCCCCCAGTAAATGGCCACGTAGCCATGACATTCGCTCCCAACATGAGGCCAATTGCCAATGGCCCAATTGCTGCGTGGACACACCTCCTAGGATCAGCAGCTGCATAAACTGTGTACACTAGACCAAATGTCATCACACCTTCGAGTACTGCTGCTCCAAAACCAGTCATCTCTTGAGGAATTCCATGTGTTGGAACTTGCTGCGATGAGTATAAAAGAGAGAAAATCAGTGTGTATCAGCAAATCAAAGGGATTTATGACAGTTGTGGTTCATGGAATTCAGGATATTATAGAATCTTTTCTTCCACTAATCCGATATGCATACACAAACTACAAGTAAAAGGAAAGGCTTTGCAATGAAATCAGTTTGGCAAAATGGGGCAGAGAGGAACAAGTTAAGCAACCGAATATAAGACCTAATTGCAAAAGGTAACTCATCGTAGAGAATTGCTCGAGATCATACAAGGAGACAACAATATATTTCCTCGACAAATGTGGGACACAAACAGGAAACAAAAGTGGGAGAAAATTTCTTTAAATTGAAAGGTATGCGAGTTAACTAACCTGGTTAGTGAATTTTAGAAGAAGGCAAGCCACGACAGAACCAAAAATCTGAGAAATCCAGTAGAATATAGACATGGGAATACTTATATGGCCTCCTATAGCCATTCCAAACGTGACCGCGGGATTTACATGTCCACCAGAGATATTGGCTGATATATAAACTGCCACGGACAACGCAAATGCGTTTGCAACTGCAACTGCCACTAGGCTAGATGGATCTGATGTCGCATCAGGCATCATTTTCCCTGTGATCACACATTACATAATTTATACAACACCTAAGTCAAGGATGCAATTTTTTTAATAAGAGAAAGGAGGACTTACTGGTGGACATGGCAGCGCCGGCAGCGGCAAAGACGAAAAAGAAAGTGGAGAGAAACTCAGCGAAATAGGATCTGAGAGCATTGGGAGTGACAGAGTGTTGCAAGCGGGAAGCAAGGGACGCCATGAATGGTGATTTCATATGAAGAATAATAAAGACAAAATGTTGAATCCAATTTGCTCTAATAATATGATGGTGATCTCAGGCAGAATGAAAATGTGTTAGAAGACGGTTGGGTGGTTTCCAAAAGCTTATATAGGATTTTGGTTGGAGTTACAGGTTGCAACAATCAAGGATTTTGATTCAAATATTATTAACCGCCAAATACGGGTGCCTCTTACCCAACCGACCATAAATCGAACCGATAAAAATGTTATTGGATTATTGTTATTGGGTTACTGAGTTAATGATTTTTTATTGGTTTTATAAGAAAAATTATTGGTTAAACGGTTCGATTTTGGTTTTAGCTTATTTGGTTATCGGTTAAACCGATAACCCAATAAGGATACACTAAGTTATTATTTTACTCCTATTTGTATTATATATATAAATATTTATATTACTAATATATATATATATATTACACACATATACAAACACACTACTTATTCACAATTTAGAGAATCATAAAGTATTGGGCAACAAAGGCACAATACAAAGCTCGGGTATTGTCGTATTAAATACCTTGAAGCATTTAGTAGCTTCCAATAATTAGAATTCAATTTTTTTCCGAACTAACATTCATTTTAAGTTTGAAAATTCTCGTAAAACTAAAATGCATTGCGTATGATTTTGGCGGCAACTAAGATTTCATCTTTTTATTTAGTTGTTACTATTTTTATTTTATGAGCATTTTCTTATTGGTTAAACCAAAAATCGAACCGTTAAATACAAAAAAACGTTAAATCAAAAACCGATAAGAAAATATCTTATTGATTGATTATTGGTTTTGTATATTTAAAAATTAATAAATCAAATCAATAACACATAAAACCGAATCGAACTGATGGATTCACACCCCTACTCTTTTTGCTTCACTGCCTATGTATGGTCGGTCATCCTAGGCTATTGGAACAATAGGCCCACTCAAGAGGGCCTGGAACCGGATGCTTTTGACAAATAACCACTTACAGATACAGACATAAAATGGCCCATCTTTCAAAGCTAATTTTGTTCAAAATAATAATAATAAATAAATGGGGAAAAGACAAAAATAACACTTCATTCTAAAATAATTCTATGATAATAGTTACCCAAAACTAATTACCTATAATTAGCCACTAAAGTAATTCCTACTTTTAGCCATTTCAATGTAGGTTTCGTTTCCTTCTCTATTTTCTTAATTTTTTTTCATTGTTTCATTTAATTTTTTTTTTGTCAATTTTCTTATTGAAAACGAATTCGATTTTTCTATTTTTTTACACTTTTTTTTACAAAAAAAAAAAATGTATCAAAATGATATAAATGTTGTATCAATTTGATATAGGGACTGTATATGTATGTGTGAGTTACCTATTTTTTGAAAAAGTATATCAATGTGGTATAACTGTTGTATCAATTTAGTATAGGGATTGTGTATGCATGCATAGGTTCCGTCACTTTTGAAAAAGTGTATCAATTTGGTATAACATTGTAGCAATTTGGTATAAAAACTGTATATGTAGGAAAGTGCCAAAGTAGACCAAAGGCTATTAAATGACATTAAACGTTGTATCAATTTGGTATAAGGATTAAATGGCATTAAACGTTGTATCAATTTGGTATAAGGATTGTATATGCATGCATAGGTTCCGTCTCCTTTGAAAAAGTGTATCAATATGGTATAAGTGTTGTATCAATTTGGTATAAAAACTGTATATGTAGGAAAAGACCAAAATAGTCCAATGGCTATTACGGGATAAAATTTTAGCCGACTGGCCACAAAGTGAAAAACTTACCACATGCTGGCCATTTATTTTTAAAATGGCCAATGGGTGTCCAATCACCAAATAATTCAAAGCTAATGAAATCAGTGTTTAAAAGGTAGTTTTGAGTAGGGCTGTTCAAAATCAAACGTAATTGATAAGCCAATCATAAAATTGACTTATTGTTATTGGATTATCGAATTAACGATCAGAAATGGATTAAAATTTTATAGTATACGATTTATCGGTGTGGGGTGGATTACTTAATTTTTTTATTGGGTAAACCGTTAATCCGTTAAGAACTATTATAATTAAATTTTACCATTAGGTATATACTTTGAAGTATCTATTGTTAACCCTAAAACTCTATTTAATATTCTACCGCTTCTTAAAATTGATCAAACCAAAATGTCGCTCCTTAAAGATCAAATCAAAATAAGTTTTACTCTATATTTTGGACTTCTAATCATGACAAGAGAACTACATGTTTTATTAGCTAGTTCACAAGCATCATAGTTATTTGACTTGATACAATTTGGGAGTTTAACTTCTTACTGATCTACTAACTCGTTAGTCTGGAGTTTGGACCATACTAGACTAGTCTTCACTTTAAATATATAAATATGTATACTTGAAGTATATTTTGGTTAATATTTGTTAAATAAATGTGTATGTACCCTCAAAATTTAAGCTTTTATGTATTTTTTATTGTGATTTAAATTACAGAATTGTAAGCTTAAGTAGAGTAGGAAAAATAGTTTTGTGGTAGATCAATTTATTGATGAGTGAAATTGTGAAAGTGAAAGAAGAGAACATGAAGTGGTTGAGCCAATACACCATCTGTTAACCGTCCAATAATTACTAAGATATCTTATTAGTTGGCTAGTGGATTAGTATATTTAAAAGTCGATATCCGATAAGCCGAACCGTTAAGCATATTTATCTGTCAAATCCGTCCGATAAGCAGTCCTAGTTTTGAGCAAAAAGCCTCAGGCACTGGCAAAAATCAATGTTAAGCCTTAAGCACCCTATTGTATGCTCTAAGCACGCCTAATATCCAATGCTCGAGGCTCGCCTAACAACTCTTAAGCAAATTATGTGTCAAATTTCTTAATTGACATTATTCACCCTTATAGTTCTCTAATAGATAAATGATGCTTAATAGTATTTTTCATCTATAGACATAGAAAATTGAGAATAATTCAAATAACAAATATTGTATTGTATTGCATATTTACTATTTGAAATACTATGAGGGTGAATATCACTTCACATTTATTTAAAAATACTTAGTTGAATTTTATATTTTTCCTAATTATTGGTCTTTATATTATTCTTGGAAACAGCCTCTGGCAGAAATGCAAGGTAAGGCTGCATACGATACATTCTTGTGGTGGGGCCCTTCCCTAGACACCGCGCATAGCGGTAGCTTTAGTGGACCGGACTGCCCTTTTTATTGGTCTTTATATTATTGTCATACGCCTCAAAATTATCTTATTTTATTATTGTCATGTCCTAAAGTAATCGCTATTCGAAAGTAAATTATCATAGTTTGTTATCTCAAAATTACCATGAAGGCACTAATAACGTTTATTGATTATTTTCTTTTAGAGATGCAAATTTGCATAGCACGATAGTAATATTTTACAAATATAATTTTTTTAATTATTTGAAAGTTAAAATGTAAGAGTTGATGCTCATCTAATAGTAGCATTTATATCATATCTTTATTTATATTTGTAATATCATATTAGAAGTTTTATTTCTATGAATCTCTTTAATCATATTTTTAATTGTGTTAAACTATTAATTTAATATTTATAATTTTTGTTTTTTAATACTATTTTTCGCTTTGAGGCATACGGCTCGCCCTGTGCAAAGTAAGATACCTCACCTCAGGCCCCAATCTTTTAAAATACTGATTGAAATTAAGGACTCATTTGATTATGCATTTTTTTAATCTATTTGAAAATTAGTGTTCATCTATAAAAATTTCAAATATAATTTTTTTAATCAAAAGCAAGCCTAAGCCACCTTTTATTGAAAAACAAAATATGTACACCTCTTGGTGTAGGCCCAAAAGTGGCCCAAGATTCTCCATTGCCACTTCATCTTTCTCATTACAAACTCCATTGCCACTTCATCTTTCTCATTACAAACTCCAAATAGCTAGTGGAGCTTCCGATTCCAAAGAAATGATTGATGGAAATTTCTAAAGGAAAATTCAGCGGTGGTTCCACCTTATCATCAATTTTGCATTACAATCAAACAAAGGTGAGGTTGGATAAATATCACTTTAGGCACTTTAAAATCTCATAAACGTCATGAATTGAATCTTAGTGAAGACTTTTTCAGCTTGACTTCATTGAAAATTAGCAATAATCGACATAGTAACATCGAGTACATATTGAACGTCAATGATATCAGTACTCACTTAGTAGGTTGAGCTCTAAATGGGGCTAATACCACTGCTAAAGCAGTTGATCTATCATATCCATTGACATCTACCTCGACAGTGTTTCTGAGTTTTTGGTGTTGTGTTGTTGCACCGTTGCTGTAGTTGTTATTTTCTTGTTCCTAAAATGTTGCTAAAATATTATTGTGTTGTTGTTGTTGATGTTGTTGTTTCTGTACTGTTGATTACGTTTCATAGTCCCTATTTTGATATTTTTTTATATGTAACTTAGGGATTTGATTCTTGTCCATCCTTATAATCATTTTTCCTGCATTTGTGACTCTTGGATGTCATTAAAGTTAGTCTAATTATACTCGCAAAAGAAAAAATTAGGTTAGCAAAATAATTCGCCAGAGAATTTCCTTCTCTCATTCTATATACCACCTCTATCATTCCTGGAACATTCTTTTTAATATGAGATATCCTTTTGAGCTCAATATTTATGTTCCAAGGGGGTTTTCAACTTCCGTGTAGCACCTTTCACAAAGCAAGTGAATTAGGTTTAGCATAACAGGTAGAAAATTGTGTTCAATACAATATTCTAAGCCACATCTCAAGACAATCACTTTAGCTTCTAAGGTTGTCCCATCCTCTATTAATTTTGTGCCAGCATATCTAAAATCGACAACAATATCTCTAATATAGAAAGCAATAGAACTAGGACCTAATCCTTGCAAGCACCATCTAAGTTGCACTTAAGGAAATCAGTGGATGCCATTTGATCACTTTATATAAAACTAGAGGTATATATTCCTCAAAATACTTCACCACTTGAGGTCAGTTATCAGGGATGCCTTTCGATCAAGGATACATAGAAATAGAAAGCATTTGCAATTTTTTGTTAATTTCCATAATCATACCAACAAAATATATTTTACCTCTATAATAAATTTCATTTCTCCTTTTTCAAATCTACCACATTGCTATAGCTGGTACAACCTTGAAAAAAGGCATTAACTTTTGGTACACATTCAGTCTGCCACCACTTAAAAGTGATATTCTTCAATTGAATAAAAGGACCCTCCAGACCAACAACATTAGCATACATTTTGCAACACCTTTTTAGAGTTAGGGTAATTGATAAAAAATTATTCAAAAGTCTCTTCCACATTATTGTTACAACGACAACACTGAATAGAATCTCCCACTTCCATCTTGATCAACACCTCATCAATTGGTATTCTTTTCTTGCACACCGTTTAAAGAATTGTCGCACTCATTTTTTTCGCAAAAAGTAAAATTCAACATGAAACCTGCTTTTGGGAGTCTAAATAGAGAAGAGTCACCACCTAACGAATTAAGGTGCATTAAGCACCATTCTAAATTAATTATGCATTATTTAATTAATTAGTTTACTTCACCAGAAATTCGGATAAGGATTCAAGTTACCTCAGAAGAAAGGTGTTAAGCACCTTTCGAGGTCCACAAATACGAGTTCTAATCAAATTCATATGTTATATGGAGAATTCTATGTGATAAGTAAAAGTCAATTATTTTTAATAACTTAATATTAGCTAAGTGATTAAACATGAAAATAAATAAATAAGCAAAACATTCAACTCAGTTATTTTTAATCGTTAATCATCTTGGTGATAATAACCAAATGCATAAATAAGAAAAAATACTAATTATGAATCAAATAAGCGAGGAGATAGAAGTGACACAATTTATATAGCAGAAAGATTTATTTAAATAATAAATCTAAACTATCCTAAATAATTAAACATATAAAGCAAAGAAAAAAATTGATTCAAAAGATTTGGACAAGAGATTAATTTTATCCCATTTCGATCAATGCCAAACTTATTAACGGATGATAATGTCGTATGTCGCATTGCCGTATTCTGCTTCGATCAATTTTCATCACTTTCGACTATCTACCTACTCCACCTAGTTTGGTTATTAAGCTTAAAGGCGCTCTAAAGGAAATGATATAAATGTTGGTCCCTAAAATACCTACCCATTCCAACTTAATATACAAGAGGCATTGAACTTGTTGTTGTGGATTTGAGTCTAGATAAAAGAAAATCTAGGCTAACTAATTAAACTTGGGATTAACGTCATACAAAATAAAACAAGACTTGACAAATAATAGTTTCATGAAAACCTCTTGATTAATAAAGTTGATTAAGTAATTAACATACTAAAAAATAATTATTTATTATTTTATATAACTTAAACCTACATGCTGGATATCTAGATGACACACAACGGCTTATTGTCAAAATGGATAAACAAACCAAAAGAAATTGATTACAGAGCGCAAAAAGTTTATTTAAATATACAGAAAATTAATAAGAAATGTGCAAAAAAATTTAAATATATGCAGAGAATTAATGCATAAAATTATTTTAGAGAGCAGAGAATCTATAATATATTAAAGTGTGAACACCTTAGAAAAGTGATTTGAATTTTTTATCCCCTGTTAAAAGACTTTGTTTTAGACAAAATTGTCTTTTTACTATTTTTTTATTTTTTAAAAGCTAAAATTTATTAAAATTTAGTTATTAAACTTTTTCTTATTTGAATTATGTACCTAAAATTTAGGACTAAACTTTTTACCTTAAATAAATCTTTACCTAATTCAATTAATTGGTCGTTCTAACATACATTCTTTTTAAGTAGAGTTTGTATGAAAATTGACAATCATTTAATAGTACTCTAATTGTATCCTAATGGAAAACTAAACAGAACCTTTTGAATAATAAAATTTATTTATACTAACCTTAAAGCCCTTTTTGCCCCTTAAACTCAAGTTTCCTTGGTGTAAGTATCATTATATTTTGAATAAAGTTTCTGCTTGTTACATGATTTTATCTGCTCTTTGAGAATGTTTTGTTGAACCCAAAATAGTATTTTTTTAATTCTCTTCTCAACTTGGTATGTGATACTTACGATCTATTTCTACTTCTAATACTTGATTTTGAGAATTTACTTGTAAATTCATCCGTTTTTTATACGTCCATGTAAAATTTCAATCGAATATTTTACTGGCTCAATGTCTTTTAATTTTTTTTGTCTCATGTGTAATGGTTACGATCAATCTAACCTAATATTAGAGTAGTCGGGTTAGGCTTTGGTGTGATTGCCAAATTGATTATTGTTGAAGGATACGTGACACTGAAGAACCTAGGAGGACTAAAAGGGTGCTTTTTCACTTTCAACGATGAGTCATCACCACTGTGTTGGTTGATACTAGAGTTTGATGTGTGTCTAATGCTTTATTATGCTTAACACAGGTGGTAGATGAAAGTTTGGTCTAACTTTGAGTATTTTCTTAATAAAGATTAGGTTTCGTCTTATTGCCCTAATATCTCAATTATCGTGTCATAGAGTTCTATCACATATATTTATCTGTATCATTGTGATATTCATTGTTCTAGGATAAGCTTTTTTTTTTTTTTTAAAAAAAAACATTTTTTGATGTTTGATGCAAGATTTTGTGTTACATCTTTGCTGAATTTGTACTATAATATAACACTAATTAAGGATCCAGGAGAATAGACTTTCTCTTTCAAGATCGGCCAAGACAAAGTTATCAAAGCTACTTCTCACTCCTATATATCTCCACTTATATTTCATTAAATTGATGATTTTCTAGAATGATATTCAAATATAGTTGTCAAAAAGACTTTTGTTCGAGAAGAGATCATTCTCTCAATAGGTTGTGTTTTTTATATTATTTTTTCAATATATAGGTAATTTGATTAACCATATCTAATATTATGCTTCTTTTATTGTGATTTATCTCTGCCAATGTTTCTTGAAATTTGGGTAATATTTCTTGATTTTTTTTTGTGCATGATCGTATTGAGAAAATTTTATAGCCTAAAGATTTATGTTATTGCGTTTTCCTTTTCCAAATTAGTTTATTAATTGTATTTATAATTTTGTATGTGAAAAATAAGTCCTAAAATATATGATATAATTATTTAGACTTTCAAACAAGCTAAAATTTTGCATATTATTTTTTTTCTTAATTGAATTATGAAATTAAGTAATTTGAGATCAATAAGTAGATTCCTTAAAAACTACAAGGTAACACATAATTAATTATCTTATAAGAAAATATTCAAAAAAATTAACAAAAAAAGCTAACTTGTGAATATGACACTTATGTTTGGGTTTTCTTTCACCTTTTAACAATAGTTGTTTAAGTGTAATTAGATTCAGTTCTTCACTTCAACATACTCAGAGAGTATTAAGTTGGCTAGCTATTTTGTGTCTTTCAAAGATATACATCTTAAATAAAATTGTGTTATTTAAATTTTTTTAATCACCAAGTTAAATTCGACAAAAATATATTATGGGGAGTTGTAGTAGAGGACAAATATATAAAAGCGATAAAAGAAAGAAACGTGAAATTGTTATTGAAGAGAAGATGGGAGAGGGGACACACCATCGAGGAGCAAATTGAGCCAATTCAATGGCCAAAGGATATAATTTGTCATGAAAGTTGAGGTTGATGCTTTCTCATATGCATCTTGACGTTGTTGTAGGTAATGTTAATGTTTATACTCATTGAATTATGTATGTTCTTATGGAGTATTTTGATAATTTGATGCTCTTTCAATTTTTTAACTTTGTCTCTACCTCGTGTTTATGTTTCTTCCAAATGATCTTGACAGATTACCAACTTTGGTGGCTCAGCTAAACAAAAAATGATTATACTTGGATCAATATTTTAAGGTAATGTTTTTTGTCATATCAATATGATAAGGATAATAACTATAGTATTTTAGGTGTAATTTTCGAATGTCTAAATCTAAAATTTAGAATATTGAATTAGTGTATTTCTTTTCCAACATTAATTGACATCACACATAATTCATTCTTAAAGAAAATTGTTATTTTCCTGAATAATCTATTCTTTTGATATGTATATTATGTTAACTAATCAACGTGATATTTCGTAATGCCACGAGAGTACATCCTGGATGCCACACGGTACTTGAAACCACAAATGATACCAAGTTAACCCATGAGCTAGCATACTGTTAAGCAACTGAATTATAATAAAATAAATAACAAGTTCTGCTGTGCGGAAACATAATCATGACATAATCTGAATAAGTACAATACCAATAAAGTTTATAATCTGATTAAAACTGAAGGAAGAAACTAAAATTTACATGACTGACTCTGACTGACATCTATGAAGCCTCTACTATACTGACTATAGATAGATGAGACATGCCTACAACTACCACTAATCAATACATATGAAAATAAATAAATTGTACATGAACAAAAACTGCCTAGAGTTTCCAAAACAAGAGAACTCATCGCCTGCTGGCTGAAAATTGCAACTATCTGATTATGGTGTGCGGGCTACAATTGATACCTACATTATGAAATAATGTAGCCACACAAATTTATATGTGGATCAATACTTATGGAATGTATTGAGTATGCGGGGTGAATACAATAAGTAAAACTGATTTTATACATAATCTTAAAGCATACATGCTAAGTATAAGCAGACTAACTAATAGGCTAGAATAAACTGAAAACTGAAATATTTTAAAGCATGAGTGACAAACATACTCTGATAAGATGGTGGATCTCTACACTTAGTTTCTGTAAAACTTTACTTTAATGATATAAGTAGAATTGAAACTGGGATATAGTAAAATATGGCTACTGTATGAATACTGAGTCTGAAACTACGTGATGGAGACTGATATAACTCGAGGATCTGAGTGTACAATCATACTGAGCACGAATAAACATACAAAACCAAACATAGTCATAAACTAAACTTATCTGACTAACTGAATGACTGATAGCTGAATACTGGTCATGTGAGACTGAACTATACTTAGGCTGAATAACTGGACGAAAACTGTACAGTACTATGCATATGAGTTGAGGGCTATCTAAACAACATGAGATAATTGAGCATGAATGCGTGGAAATCATAATATCTGAGAATGCAAGACCAAACGTATAACATGATTCTGAAATAGTTTGTAAATTAAAATACTAAAATACTGATAACTGTATGATATGGTAAAGCAAACCTAAAACTGAACTCTAAACTGAACATCGAACTGAGACTGTAGGAGTTATTATCTAACTGACATAACCTGCTTATAGAGTGATTTGGGGTCTAACCTATAACCCCAGTTGAAAGAGTGTTAGCACCGTACCACGGGTTACTAGGGTCAACCCTAATCTGGCAAGAAGACTATGAGATGTATATGGTTATGTCAATCCTAGTCTGACAGGAAGACGATTTACCCTATGCTGTCTACATAGTTCTATAACTCATAGACTGCTACTAAGGGTCAAACCCTCTACTGGCAGGAATGCCCCTATGCCTGGGTTCGCTCGGTGCTGAATCCTACTCCCAACTGAATCGACACTAAACTGATCACTAGACTGTACTAGGCTTGACTGAACTCACACTAATTCTGTTAAATGATTGAATGCTACTGTTTGGGATACTACAGAATCATTCTATTTCAACTGGAGACTAGATAAACAGCTAAATTTCGGGTATTCATAACCCCCGACTCGATAGCACTAATAATAAGAACACATGAGAGCATTTGAGACCATACTAATTAAAAATTATTTAAAGAAACCCATCACTTGGGCATTTCATCATACATATGAGGATTAATACTTTAACATGGGACAATCCATCAAACACATGGGGATCATGAACTTGAACATGAGAATATCTCAAACATGGGAGCATAAGATGATTACATAACTAAAATTATAAATTTAGGAATTTACATAAAATTCGCTGGAAATAGGAGATGGGCGTTTAATCATACATGTAAAGATCATAGCTTGAACCTAAAAATGTCTTAAACATGGTGGAACAATAGAGTTACATGAAAAAATTCATAACTTGGGGATTCATCTTGAAATTGATTGAACATGATAGGGAATTTCATCAAACATGTGAAAAGCATGAATTTGAAACATAAGAATGTTGCTAAAAATCATGAATTTAGGATCTATCATGGAATTCACTTGAATAAAGCATGGGAAACTCAAATTCATAGTATGGAGAATTCAAAATCTTGCATGGAATCACACATGGGATAAAATTAATTAAAATCACCATGAAAGCACACAATTCAATCTTTCTTGAACATTTAAAATAACATAATGATTGAAAAATTCATTCTTTAATTGAAATAAAAGGGTTTTGGGTTCCAAGGGTTAAAGAGGACCTATGGATGAACTCGTACATACCTTAATTAGATGGATTCTTGAAGAAATCATGAATATGATGTAGAAAGCTTGACTTGGAAGCCTTCGGAATGTTATTGAAAGCTTTTTCTTGAACTTCTTAGATTAAGAACCTTAATTTCTTGATAGTATTAAAGAAACTTTGATGAATTTCTTGGTGTTCGTGAGGGTTCTAGGATTTTCTTGGAGAGAAAAAATATGAGAAATCATGTGTCTAATGCTTTTGGGGGCTAAAATTAAGTGTTATGGGTGGATTTGGGTGAGAGGAAGTGACCAAAGTGCTCCTAGACCCTTTAGAAACTGAAATAGCGTGTGAAACAATTCAGTGACACGATTGCCATCGCGTCGCTAATCGCGTCAGTTTACTGTCTCTCCCAAAAAGTGCCATAACTTTTCGCTCGGGTATTGGATTAAAGCGAAATTGGTATCGTTGAAAAGCTAATTCAATTATCTACAAGTTGGTACATCTTGAGATGCAAAATTATATGTATATAAAAAGTTATACACATTCAAAGTATACCCTTGTAGAATCAAATACCAAACCTTGAACGAATCAAAGACTCTAAGCTCAACTTTGTTCTAAATAATTCTTATGAACATTTTTCACCTCGAAAGTACATCAAACACGAGGATAAATAGCATGAAACTTATATTTATATGTAAATCATTTTGATTATAGCTTATACACGTAGAAATGACGGTTCAAAGACTAGCCCAAAAATGCAGGATGTTACATATTTTTATCATTTAAATAAGTAAAATATTTCATATATAGTAACTTCAAAACAATTTCTAAAATATTTTTCATATTTTTATCATTTAATCATAATCCACTCACCTTCAAATCAATTTCTAAAATATTTTTCATATTAATTGACATACTTTAAATATCAAAAGTAGTAGTAGCAAGATCCACGTGAAGATAAAATTCAAGCAAAAATATAAATTTTAATGGCATATAATTATTTTTTTATAAAAGAATAACCAATTCGTATATATATATATATATATATATATTATATTATTATATATACTAAATAGCAAGAAAGTCTTTCCTATAACCTTGCCAAGTGACAGCGCCGAAAATTGACATGTGTAGAATTTTAGGACAAGTTAGTTAATTATGTAAAATTTGGTTAGTAGTTGATTTTAATTTCTCAACTCTTCTAAAAGATTCAAATTTTGAAATTACTTTAATCTTTTACAGTTTTTTTGTTTACATTTAGATTTTGACAATTTAATAATTATATTAATGGTTGTCTATTTAATTCAATTTAGGATGTAGTATTTTTACAGAAAAATAGATTATCTTAAATACATTATACATGAAAAATTCACAGTAGGGGAAAATGTTTATAATAATCCACTCACCTTCAAAATAATTTCTAAAATATTTTTCATATTAATTGACGTAGTTTAAAAATCAAAAGTAGTAGTAGCAAGATACGTGTAAAGATAAAATTCACGCAAAAATATAAATTTTAATGACATATAATTATTTGAAAAAAAAAATAAGAATAACCAATTCGTGCAAATAAGATCTAGATTATGAATGTATAAATATTATACAATCAGTAACTTCTTTACCCACAGTCCGTAACTTCTGCACATTACCCCCATCTTGGGTGTAATTTTTGGGCTTTTTATTTTGTTGTGATGTGATGCTATGAAGAGAGGAAGGTAAAAAAGAAGATTCAAAAGGGTGTTATCCAATGAAAATGTTAATGAAGAATCAACCAAATTCTCAACCAAAGTAACCATAATTTCTTTTAATACATAATGGTTTCATAATTTGTAGGTGTTTATGAATATATTTGACAATATGAATCTATTTGTCGTTTCTTTAATTTCCCTCTATAGACTATCTTTTTTCATAGATAAATAACTCAAAATTTGATATTTATGGATCATAAGGATAACATTGGGATCAGTTCTTATTTTCTGTTCTATTTTTGCTTGACAAAGTTTGTTCTTCTTTGTTGCAGACTGTGATGTTCTCCCTTTTTGAATTTCACTCTGCTCTATTTTTTACTTCACATTAAAGTAATAATTGTCGTGACAAAACTAGGATTAAATTTGGAGATTATGGTTGATAACATTTTCTTCTTTTTAAATTGTATGTAATTCGGGTTTTGAAAAAATAAACGTCCTTTTTAAATTTTATGTAATTTGATAAGCTTTATTCCTCTAATATGTCTAAATATATGTATTTATATATAGAACTCTATATTCAAATTTCTATTGTTTTATAAATCAAATTATTATTTTCGTTTTGAAACAGTTCTTAGTGGCGTGACCTTCAATTATGAATTGGCTTTAAATCTTTTCTATAATTTTTTCTTATTATCCTATACTTTTGAAGTTCTTAAAGTTAGTGTTCGTACTTATTTTATAGTGCGGTTGAATCGGTATTTTACTCTCATTTTCTTTTCTTTTCTTTTCAAAAATTAGTATTGCAAATTGATTTGGTAATTTCTGATCTGGCCTTATCATGTTTTCAAGGTAATTTTTTTTCTTTTTTTTTTGTCTAAGGAACTTGATGTTAAAAAATCTAACCATCTGTAATTTTCAGGATTGACGTTGATAGTATAACTTCTTACACACGTTCGCCTCCGTCATCGGACACATTTCCCTGGTACCTCTCTATTTCTATTGCTACAGGAACAACTCTCATTTTATTCGTGAAACAATTTGGTTAAGATCGAGAAATTTTTTCATTTGTCAAAATATAATAAGAGAAAAGCGATGGCAATTAAACTAATATAATAAGGATATTATGATATTGATGCACCTAAAAAAAAGGTTTTGAGTTTACTATGAATATATTACTTTAGATAACCCAACTATTGTCTCTTTTTTTATACCTAGTAGTTAGGCCTGCTTAATAATATACAAAAGATAGAATCTAGGTCTTTCTCTATATCAATTACGCTTCAATTCCAACTTGAGAAAAAAAAATAAAGTCATGTTCATGATTTGTGGTAGATGTTTAATTTTTCTTATCTGTTGCGTGATTACCATAATCAATTTATAAAAGATGTTACTTTGTCTACTCAAGATTTCTGCATATATATGCTTTTATGGCGTACATTTGTGAATTTAGTTGCAAATTTGGTTTCATGATAAATGAAAATAATCAATAAGAAAATACATTGAAATGGTTTATTTTTAAATGAATAAGGTAGTTGAGAAAGAGTGCAGCTTTCTTCTCAAATTCGACAAATGCAATTTCCAAATTAATGAAGCTACAACTTTTGCTGAGATGCTAAAGCAAATGCCATATTTCTAATGACTCATAAATTGGATTATGGATGCTTTTCCTTCAAAAATTACGTTGAAAAAAGTTAATTATTTATGTTGGACATAGTAATTTCATTTTGGATAATTTCTTGCCTCTTTGTTTCTGAATATATTTTTACATTTCGTAATTGATTAGTGAATTTATTGTACTCTAGATAGGGATTGAAATACACACAACAAAGTGATTTTGAATTTTCATGATCAATAAGAGCTGACACTCGATTCATTTTTTGATACTTTTAATTAAATTCTATGTTGTACCTTATATCTAGAAAGAGTATGAGTTTAGGTTGATTGTGTAAATTATATATCCTTATTTCAGTAGATTCTGGGAGTGCCTGAACTACTTGGTAAGAATGGAACATCCTTCTTATGATCTGTAGAAAAAGAGAATGAGATGCATGTATTGGCATCACGTGAGTTTTTGAGGATACGAACGATATAGTACCATTACAGGCTGTGTAATATGCTAAAAAATGCTTAATCATGGCTTTACACAAATTCATATTGAACCAAAAGAAAGTGTAGAAACACATTTGTAATTCAATATACTATAGATGATTGGAATTAAGCTATTTTGTCATTTAGGAATGAATGGATTGCTTTCCTAAAATTTGTTATAAAGTTATCATTTGTTACGAAGGTTAGATTATGTAGTGTTGTTAAAGACTGTCTTACCATATTTATTTTACCACTTATGTTAGTACGAATTTATAATTGACCACTGATTTATTCATGAGAAGATAACATTTTTTGTGATGTAAAGATTCGGTAGTTGACTGAAGATTTATATATTTTGCTTGTTTTTGTGTGCTACTTAACGTTGTAGTTTTGTAATTCATTTATCTAATTCCCCTATTTGGCACTTTAGTTTTTGTGCTAAGATATTATTTTAAGGATAATGAAGCTAAAGTTTGATTGTATTTTGACGAAAGAAGCCACACAAGTAACATATATGTTGTCATTTGTTTACTGCTGCTGTAGAAGAAGCTTTGTTATTATATTTCTATTATATTTCTCTTGCAATTGATGTTGTTATATTTTGTGGAGATCTACTTTTTGTGTATTACAAAAGTTGCAGGTTTTTGTTGATTAAAGTCTGTTAGTTTCTCATCTTCATCAGAGAGGAGGTACAAATTTCGCCCTTACTTGAAATTTAACTTTGATACTATAGGGCCAAATGAATTTTTAATATGTAAGTTATTTGTTCAGTTTCTATTGTCTTATTCAAACGATACTTCTGATGATACAGGTAATGAAAATTTATAATTTCTAGTATTTTCATGTTATCCATAAAGTAAAGGCCATAGTCTTTTATTTTTTTTTAAAAGGCAAAGGACATAGTCGAAGATGAGTAGCATCTAAAAAAATAGTCGAATATGAATACAACCATAAAATTTCATGTGAAACAATCTTTATTTTGACTTTACTGTAACACGTTTACTTTCTTTGATTTGTTTGTGATGAAAATATGCATACACTTGTGGATGGTATTTTGTATATTAGTTTGAATTTATTTATACACGATAAATTAAGAAAAAATATGTTAGTTACACATTTACAACATTTCATGGACTTCATTTAGACCTTAAATACAAATTGTTGTTCCTTTGGAGTTTTGTTAAAGTTTGATAGTTATTGATAAAATGTACCTCAAAAAGTCCAACAATATTAGTTATTAGGTATTAACAACATACCATTTGTATGTTATGTCACCTTTTAGATGATGTTGGCTTAAGAAAAGGTGTAAGCGTCATCTTCTAGGCACATAATTTGTATGCCTATCCACTTGTACATTGTGTTTTTAATAAGTTTTGAGTTGCGTCTCTCCATTTTTGTTATTTTGTCCCCCTGCAGTTCAACAAAGTTATGTATGTTTGAAGGCAAGTGCCTAAGTGCTGAACATCTATGGGTTTATTGAGCCTTTCTTTTACAGTAAGAAGCAATAAAACAACAAGATTGAAAAGACCGAGGCCTACGATAATATATAGAGAATAGTGAAAGATATCTTTACTGGAATTGAAAAGAAAATATATTGTAAAAAGAAAGAGAAATAATATTGAAAGAAATTCCTGTATTTCTACTATTATACATTTCTCATTGGTGGGTTGGGGTTGTGGAGGAAGGGGGGGGGGGGGAGGAAGGGTTAACATATTGAGAAAGAGCAAGAAAATCTATGATATGAAGGATATTTATTAAGGTCAATTTCACATTAAGTTTTTGTGAGTTTCAATCTATGATTTAAAACAAGTATATATGATTCAACCTTTGGTTAAAAACAAGTATGTAGATTATGGTGTTGAATAAAGTCTGTCTGTTGCATTAAGCCTCTCGCTATGTGTCGGGTCCTAGGAAAGGCAAAACCACAAGGATTGATTATAGAAAACCTTGACTTGCGTTTGTGTAAGAGGTTATTTTCAGGAGACCTCCAAGTCACGTAGTGTGGAATGAATTACAAAATTTTCTTTAGTGGGAAATGTGGGGTGAATGACTTATAAAATTTCTTTTTCTTGATCGCCTAAAAAATCATCACAAAATAGTGTGCTAAAATAGAGCATAAATTATTCAATATACAACCTGTTGTTCTTTTAATGAGAACCAAATAGGCAGTAACACTAGCTTTCAGGTCAATTATTATTCTTATTTCATATGTTATGATGAAATTTGATTTTTGCTTTCCTTTTACATGAATTTAAATAGAAATTTGAAGATAAAATTTGTGTAAAGACATAAGGAGGTTACTGTTGCTTCAATTAGATACGATCGGTAATGTAACAATTGCTGCAATTTGATATGTACAATTTTCATTTGTCCTAATTAGCATCAATTATAGTATTGACAAGCCACCACTAAAAGTGTTCAAAATTTCCTTCAGCAAAAGAAAATCAAAACTCTAATGACATTGTGTAATTTTTGAAGTAATAGAGGTTGATATTCATGCTATTTTTAATATTGGAAAATCTACCTTTTTTTTGTAATAAACCTTATTTATTTTTTCAAAAACTGAATTGAAAATTGTACTTGGTTGTAAGCTAATATATTTTCTTAGTGTCTTGATCATAAGTACATTATGAGATTACTAGAACTTCAATTTCTAAGTCTTTTGGAGTGCATTAGAATAAAACGACATGTCATGGTGCTTAAGTTTCTCTTTAATTCAACCTTGAAGTGCATTTAATATATGTTTGATAAGATGAACAACAAACAATTATAATGTATCGCAAAAGACCGATCAGAAAGCGATTTATTTCAAGTATTATCGACATTTGTGATAAGTATTCTAAAAGTACAATTAAATGTGCTTCAACTCCTCAAAGTTCCTTAATACTTTCATGTTAATCATGGAATTATTTGTTATACCTTTGTTTTGTTTGCAATGCTACTATTTTGTAACTTGATAGACTTGAAAACCCCTTCCTTCACAATCTGAAATACAAGACAGAGGAATCTCGCAAATGTCTTACCAAGCAATTTCAAAGTTTCTTTATTTATTTAATCTGTAAGACTTTGTGTTCTTATTTATTCATGCACAATATTATCAATGGTTAATATTTTGTTATATTGCCCGCACATCGCGCAGGAATGTATACTCAAATCACTGAATTCGCGTCTTCATATGCAGTCCCCAAAATTTCATTATTTCTAGTTATAGAATTTGTACAACATACTATTACAAATAAAAAATGAAATAAAAAAAAGAAAAGGGCTAAGTGGCGCAACCCTTAAATATATCCCATGAAAAAACTTTCCCAAATCGCTTGCTTTCAGGTCCAACTAGTTAGACATAAGGCAAAGACACAAAAAATAACTCCAAAATTCAAAATGTACTTTCAATAGCCCTTAACCAACCCTTGGTATTGTTGGTATCCTAAGAATATCCAGGATCCCAGGTGGGATCACGCCAAAGAGGTTATGAGGTGCGCGAAGGCTGTTTTAAATTCACATACAAAGAACTCAAAGAAGACATACCATTTTATGTGTAAGAACAATAACTAATGAGAGCATGTTATGCCTATAAAATATGATTATTGAACGAGCAGATTTCTTTTAGAAATAAACAAATAATGAACATAATCATATAAGTCAAAACAGTAATTGCACATTCATACTTCACGCGCTAAGACATTCAAGCCTCTTAATGCAGAATTTAAAGTCACGTATAGATAGCACACCAGAATCGAATATGTCGCTAAGAGAACTAACCAATTGACAATAATAGATAATATAAGAAAACTTTATGCGATACACTATAGATGTATAGAACAACAAGAGAAGTCGAAGTTGATCATTTTTCAAGAACGAAAGCAAAAGTAGAATTATAAAGTCTTTATTTGTGCGGGAATACAGTAAAGTGTGTATATGAGTGAAAGAGACCCTTTATATAGGCAAGGATTGATCAAAATTAAAGGGAGAATGAAAATATTCAAAAAAATCAATTAGAAAAATTAAAAGAAAAAGAAATATTCATCAGTATTAGGTAATGGAATTTTTATCCTTAAAGATATGGCCAAGTCAATTTAGAATAAATAAAGGTCAATTTACCATAAATATGTAAGTGAAAAAATCTATTAAAAATTAGAAGGAGGGGTAGAACAACAATTCCAACATTAGACAATCTTAATTTACCATATAAAATCAAGTACCATGACTATCACATATTTCAGTAAAGGAGGAAAAATCAAACAAGGCAAATACTACAGTTAATGAATTAGAGCTTACCAAAAATTAGCCAAGTAACAAGTCAATAAGATTTAAATAAGCAGAGTCAATCAATTTAAAAAGTGTGAATATACTGGAGTAAATTAGCCGAAATCAAAATTTACCTAAACAACCAAATAGATAACAACTAATTATATTATATTGAAATACTTAATCACGACCTTTATTTACTATTTTAAATTACTAAATGCATAATACAGAGATTAGTTAATTCAGCCCAATTTAAAGGTTCCTCAACAAGTTTGCTCTTCCTTCTCTCTAGAAAAACTCCTTTTCCTATGGAATCGCCTAATGCAAACATGGATCTTGACATTGAAATTCTGCCTAAACCTCTAGATTCATCCATAACCATTAACATTACCACACAACTTCACTCTTACAAAATTTGCTTTCTCACTAGTGAGATGATTATAAAAGAAATTATAAAATATCGTCTCTACTGACTTTCTCAACTGCAATAGTTAATGTCGTGGATCAAATTATCCTTACTGAAGATGATAAAAAAGAATGTACCTTCCCTGATGCTTCTCCCTTTAGGGCAATAGGATTGAAAGTACTCCATCATAATTTAAAATCCAAATTACCTTATCTGTGAAAACCATCAAAGCCCTTCCCTTTAATTGATTTATGTTTTGACTATTTTATAGTTGAATTGTTACATCCTGGGATTTTTGCCTTAGAAGTTTTCCTGAAATTCTGTTCTCGAACCTAATATGACTCATGGGTACGAGCCGTATATTATGGTAGGATGGGTATGGTCGAGTCGTATGCTGACCAATATTGGTTGGTGGGTTGGATGGTTTATTGAAATAGGTATGACTTAGATGTGTGTGTCGTAGGGCTTGATATGAGTCGTATCGTAGACTCATATGGTGGACAATGTTTGATATTCCTGGTATTTCCTTCTGCCAAGGATACGGGTCATGAGTACAGATAGTATGACTTGGTTGGATGAGTAGTATGCTAGACAGTATTGGGTCTAGGGGTTGAGGTAGGATACGAGTGACAGGTGCCACTCGTATCGGAAGGGTATGACTCGTATGGGTCAGTCGTATCCCTGTGATGGGACTTTTGTGAAACTTAAGTGAGGGTATTTTGGATATTTTTGTACTTACCCTAATAAGATCCCACGACTTACAACCTACTTGGAAGAGTATTTACTTTATTATTTCTCTCTTTGACACTGAGAAACTACTCTTAAACAATCTAAAATCCTCTCAAAAGTTTTGGGGTAAGAAAGCTAGGGTTTCATCTTGAGGACTAATTTGGGGCTTGCTTTGGTGATTTTTTTTCATCAATTATTCGGTATAAAGCATGTTTTTCTTCCCTCATTGTAATTTCAACTAAAGGAATGGTTCATATGATTTATTTCATGGTTTTACTATTTCATGATTATGGTTTTCAACTATTATTTGGAAGTTTTAATATTAAATGCTTGATTATGATTTCTTATGGTTTAGTTATGCTTTTATATGCATTAATGGTGGTTTTGGATAATTGGATTACATGGGAATGGTTTAATGATCTTTGGAATTGGTTTTGGTTATATTATTCCCCCAATGTGTTTAATAAAATGCTTATAAATATATATTCATTGCATTGACTTCTTTTAAATGAAACTCTTGTTTGTTTTAAACTTGGTATTAGATTTATGCATGGATTAAACAGTTTAAAAAGGTAAATGTCTAAATGGTTATGCTTGTGGGGTACGAATTCTCCCAAGTGGATTTAATATGGTAATTGGAAGGGCACCTAAGGTCCCCTATACCTACATGTGGTTGGCTATGGATAGTACTTGCAAGTAAGGGTTGGTATGATAATACCAATATCAATGGCCTTGGTTAATAAATGGATAATGGTTTGGTTATTTGCAAACTGGTTTTAATTAGGCATTAATGGCGGGGTGTGTATCAAAGCTGTGGAAGGTAGTGGTCTCGGGGGACAAAAACTGGAAACTCATATTTGCTGATATGAGGATTGGTCTTAGTGGACAGTGTGCATGATGTCACACTATTGGGGGATGTACTAGTCATCCCATGATGTACTTCCCTAGTCATGTAATTACACGTACTAGGCCCTTTCAGCAGGAGGAAATGAACCCATATTTAGCCGTTGGTGCTTAGGACGATAAAGTTACACAACCCAGATAAAGGTTTTAAATACATGCTAAGCTTGATTCCCTTTACCGACACTTATATATGTATGGTTGTATGCATTATGGATGGTTTTACTTGGTTTTATAACTGGTATTATTTTATCCTTATCCTGAGATTCATGCTAGCAGTCACTCGCTAACCCTGTCTACTGATGGATGTATACCTACAGTATGTAAGAGCCGACCATTCTACTCTTTTTACCTAGTGATTGACTCAAGGATAGAATTTTGATTGAAGTGGTGAGCTTTTATCCTATCGAAAGGCTTCATTTCATGTTATGGATACTTTTAGATGCTTATATTTTATTTTAGATATTGGTTTTGGCCATGGTCGGGGGCATGTCCTAATCAGACTTATTTACTCTTTTGAATAAAGGATTTGTGGTTCTTTTGAGAGTTAGTATGGGTGGGATCGGTATTGATGTCGGCCTTGGCATTGGTATTGGTGTTGGGGCTTACACCCTAGGATGATATTGCTAGTTGTTCCATTTTATTACATTTTAGGATTGATTATCATATTATGTTTTGGTATTCCCTTTGGTTATAACCTGGTTTATGGCCCTTGGTTTGATTTAGTATGGTTGGATGGTTGGTTTTGTATGGTTAGACTCGATTGGGTTCGATCACGATTGTGACCCTATCCTAGAGTCTTTTTTAAAGTATTTACGCTATTTTGTTATATGCTCAAAATTGAGCCCATATAAGGCTGGATATAGGTGGTTGGGTTGGGTAATAGGGGATGGTCCCCGATCCTGGTTGTACTTGGGATGTCCATTATGTCTAGGCCCTAGTTCAGGTCATGACAAGTTAGTCTCAGAGCTTCAGGTTCATGGTCAATTGGGAAGTCCACAAAGTCATGTCGAGTAGAGTCTCTTTTAGGGGTGTGTAGCATGATACACTCATAAGAGAGAGGTTGTAAGACATTTAGGAATATTTTACTTTCTTGATATTCTATTTTTAAGCTTGGAGTCTCGAGTCCCTCGCCTAATGAAATGGCTTATGGTTCAAGTCCCTCGCTTAATAAAATGGCTTGTTGTTTGATTCCCTTGCCTAATGAGATGGCTTATGGATCGAGTCCCTTGCCTTAGTTCGGGTGAACTTACTATATGAGATGTGAAGGTTAGAGGATCAGGTCCCCCGGTCTAATGTAATGGAGAATCTTAATATTCTAAATTGTTAGGATGGAAGGTTGGAAATTCCTCACTCCATGTCTCATGAATGAATGCTTTAAGAACGATTATTATGACTTGTTCCATGAATTGGCATGCTATATAACTATAAGCATATGTACTTTCATACATGTCTATACTAATGTAAATATGATTGTATATGATGGTTTGACTTGGGTTGAACAAATGCACTATTTTATCCTTATCCTTGATATACATGCTAGCGCTCCAACCGCTAATCGTCTACAGATGCAATGTCCCAGCACTACATAGGGGGTGAAGCTTCTTTTTCTTTTTCTATGCAGTGACAAGTGTTCGGACATATCATGTGTTGACATTGAAGGGGTAATCTTCTATTCCTCGGAAGGCATATATTTCATAGTCTTTTACTTAAGTCATAGACTTGATTTATTTTGACTTAATATTTGCTATTGTAGGGGGCATGTCCCAACATGTTTTAGACATCAAATTTGTAGAGGTTTTGTGGATGATTGTGGACTTGGGTATGTTGGTTAGAATGTCGACATTAATGAAATGTTTAGACATTGTTTAAGTCATGCCTATTTGTCTTATTTACGCTATCTTGATTATATGGTCGGAGCTCTTCCGACACTTATGGCTTGATGCGATGGTTAAGTTGGATTAACGGGGTGATCTCCGATCCAAGTTGGGCTTGAGGTGCCCACAGGAATGGACCAATTTTGGGGAATGTCAGATTGATTATTCAGTTTACGATTGTGGGTTTTCAGCCATCTTTTCATTATAATTTTATCTTTGATTTCCAATATGAATGTTATTTATTTCTTCACAATCATGAGCGATGAAAACCCATAGCTAGGGTTATGAAAACACTAGTGAATTGATGAAGTAAGGAAAGTGAGATTGTTGATCTGAGCCAATACTCATGGCATGCATTGCTTTATCTTCGTTATGATTGATTTCTTAACGGGCGCACATATTAATATTCCACCTAGATATTGCTACTTACTCCAAAAGACGAGTATTGATTAGGAAAATATAAAGACAACAGTAATTTGGGAGTTAATTATCGATCCGTTATGCACAACAAAATATAGTGAATGACCGTTATCTTTCATCTAATAACTAGAGACTCAAAAGGTAATAGTTAATTGGGATCAAGATAAGGGTTAGTAATGCGATACCTTGAGACTCAAAAGGTAAAGGATGAAATCCTTCTACTCATCCAAAAGACTGTAGGAGGCACATAACTTATCAATTATGCATGCAAGGTATTGGGTTGGTTCAACAAAGCATGATAATCCTACAAAGTTGAGACACTATGGGGAACACAATTCTAGTGTTCGCTTACGATTGATTTTCAACCAAGTTAATGTTGTTCTTTTCTCGAGACTACTAAAAAAAAAATTCACTTTTCTTGTTTTTCCCATAAACTTCAACCACTGAGATCTGCTAAGCCATGTGTTCCCTTAGGATTCGACCCCAAGCTTTGTTGGGTTACTATATCTTTACATCAACTGCACTATCATCTAAAAGAAGGTGTTGCTAGGACATCATCACTCCTTGCATATCTGATAGAACAGTTGGGGCCATCATCTTCGTATGGTATCCTAATCCTTTTCTTCTACTAGATCCCTGTCTAGTGAGAGTAGTCAGTGTTTGTGAAGATATAGTCCGTTTGAGAGCTTTCTCAAGTTCAGTCTTCACCCAACCAGTTCCTTCTCAAGCACAAAGTTTTTATCAAGTGAAACAGTCATATCAACCTTGGTTTTAGTCAATTTTGCTTCCAGTTGAAACTGTATCCTACTGTAATGACCCGAAATCACCTCTCGGGACGTCACAAGGTGCTTAAGTATCCCCAAGCTAACCCTTTGAGCCTATTACTGCTTATAATAACTCATTTCAAGATGGAATAAAAAAACACTAGCACTGTCATATCAAAAGAAAGGAAATACGAAGATAATACTCGGTCCAAACAACCATAATACTGGAAATATCAACATACAACAATCTGATAACTAGTCTGACCAAGCCTCTACCACTCTATGAACTAGGGAGCCATTAGGACAGGTTCCCAACTGACTCAGACTGAACTGAAAGTAATAATATATCTACTAAAGTACTGACCTATCTGAAGATAGGTCCTCGAACCATGAGGACTCACCACTATAGGGATGTAGACAAAGGTACAAGAAAATCACTGACGAGGCTGGGACTAAGCACCTGAACCTACATTATAAGACAATGTAGCACATAGACGTATATGTGGATCAACACTTGGGAATGTACTGAGTATATGGGGGTGTATGCATTTACATAAAACAACATCAATACTCTTTAATCAAATCATGCATGCAATTAGGAATGACCCACATGGCTTGAATGAGTTTAAAATGTAAAGCTCATAAATCATGTAGAATAAAGCATGTAACACAAATCTCGTGAGTCATTATACTTTATCTTTAAAAATCTATACTCTCTTCTTATTCTCATTACTCGTAGACTGAAGGAAGCTTTAAACAATACTTTCAAACTCATGCTTTTATCTCATGGAGAGTAAAACTTCTTTAATGCTCAAGAACTTAGAACTCTTTTAGACTCAAAACACTTGGAACTCAAAAATATATAACTTTGGTTCAAAAACTAATGATCAACTCTTACTAATAGAGAGAACTACTTTATTCTTTGGAAAATAATCAAAAGCTGTTTATTTACTTTAGAAAATATCTTATCTCAAGTGAGGTTCTCTTAACCGACATAAACCATGCGAGCTACATAGAGTCCAACGTCTTGTCCTCCTAAGGAAGAAACCTCATGTTGGGGAGAGGCGTCATACTCTTTCTAGGGAGTATAACCTCAACTCAGTGATCACTTATCTCGACCTCAAGCCCACTTATTTTGGCCTCAGGCCCACTTATCTTGGCCTCAGGCCCAAAATATCAATCCTACGGTGGTGCGTAGTTCTAGGTAAGAAACCATAGTAACTTACCCAACTCGGTGTTAAATACTACTCCTTTTAGTTTATCTCGCTCATCTAATTGGAAATCCACTTTTAAATAATCTCTTGGTTCATAAAGAACCCAACTATGGAATCTGTAATCACATGTAGTAAAGTGGATTTCAAAGCTATTGTGATCATTAGGTCAAAACCTTCTCAATGATATCAAAATACTCAAATCATGGGTGCTTATAGAACATAAGTTCATAAAAACTGAAATCTCAAGTAGGGCTTAGTGACCCATAATTTAATATCAAGTTAAGATTCATCGAAATGCATACTAGATAGCATATAGATTCATAAATCATGTAGAAATCTTGAAGTTACAACAATTTGCCTTAAAAATCTCAACATACTTATATACTTCAATTTCTAGAACATTAAAACTATTAAATTCTCGAGGAATAACAATATAGGGTATAACCCCAACTTCAATTTCTTAAGAAAACATGTAAAAATCATGCTATTTGACTTTCAATTCATGGAAAACATTAAAAGATTGCAACCAATAACAATGGGTGAAAATTCTAATTCAATTTCATGTAAAATCTCATAAATTGTAGAAACTTGTAGTTCAAAATAAGCATTTGGGCACAAGGGTGAAAATATTACCCTTGTTCAAAACCCCACATACCTTAGATTGTGAAATTGGATGAACAAGCTTGATTGAGACTCTTCTTCTTACTCTCGAGAGAGGGATCTTACAACCCTTGACTTGGAGAACTTGATTCTCAACTCAATTTGTAGAATCTACGGTGAATTCTTGAGTTTCTTAGAGAAGGATTTTGGATTAGTTCTTTAGGGAGAAACCCTAGCTCTCTTATGTTTGGATGATGAATGAAGTCATTTACTTCATTTGAAATATATCTGAATATTAAAATAGTGGGAAAAGACCAAAAAACCTCTTTTAAAATAAGTTAATAATATTGAATGAAATATGCGACAGCAGGATGCGACGGTCCGTCGGTCCTGACCGTCGAACCTGGTCCAGAAAATCACTTTCTATCTCGATTGCGATGGTCGGGTGCTACAGTCCATCGCAAGTCCGACGTTTCATCGAACCTCTTCGTCGCACTTGGCCATTGAGTCGGTCTTCTGCCTTAGTGCGATGGTCTGTCACTAGTTCGACGGTCCGTCGGCCCTCTCTGTCGTACTTGGGCGATTTCTCTGCTTTCTGGAAAAAAAGTTATATCTTCTCACCCGGCATCAGATTTTAGCAAAATGGATATCGTTGGAAAGATAATTCTATTTTCACATGATAGAAAGGCATTTTTAGGACAATTCAACAAAGTTAAAACACCAATCACTTTAGAAATCGCTTCTCAAACTTTTAGGGCTGGAATTACACTTCACTCGATACGCTTTAAGGCTTAGAATTCGAGGAAATTTTGCGGGGTATAACACCTACTTCCTTCACCTTTTCCCTTAGAATACTGCTTAGACACTGCATTTAGCCTCTTATTCAGAAGATCATTCCCAAAACAAAGAGTCTTGCTAGTGACTTGATGCTCAGTTACTTGCACACTCAGTTCTACCATTTTTTCCTCGCACTTTTCCAAGTCTTCCTTCAACTTTGCCTTTTCATTTATGAGTTCAGCCACCTGGACATTCATTTCAATTACTTCTTCCTCATATTTATCCAAAGCTTCCTTTAGATTTTCTTTGTCTTTAGCAAGGTCATTTAGAAAATCAATCAGCACAGAGGCAAGAGATCTCAACTTACTAAGGGAGTAATCCTTTAAATTTTCCTTGATGTTAATAAGAGTTACTGGTTTATCTTCATCATCATTAGTATCTTCCATCAGAGCAAAGAGTTAGTCAAAAACTGATACTTCATCTTCTATTACAATCATGGAAACATCTTCTCCTTGTTCTGAATCATCTGAGTCACTTGATTGAAAACTTTGTCATCTTCAGCCTTCTTGCTAAACTTCATAGGGATTTAATCCTTGCTTTTCTCTTTACCAATAACTTGATTAGTATATTCTTTGTACTCTACCTTATGTAGTGGGAAATCCTTAATATAATGACCCAAAAGATTTCATCTATTCCCTTACTTAGAAGATCATTCACACAAAAAAGAGTCTTGCTAGTGGCTTGATGCTCAACTACTTGCACTCTTAGTTCCACTATTTGTTCCTCACACTTTACCAAGTATTCCTTTAACTTTTCCTTTTTATTTGTGATTTTAGCCACGTGGGCACTTATTTCAATTACTTCTTCCTCACATTTTTCAAAGCTTTCTTAAGATTTCTTTGTCTTTAGCAAGGTTATTCAGGGAATCAATCAGCACAGAGGTAAGACATCTTATCTTACTAAGGGAGTAATCCTTCAAATTTTCCTTGATATTAAGGAAAGTCACTGGTTTATTTTCATCATCATCAGTATCTTCCATCAGAGAAAAGAGTGAGTCAAAAACTGATACTTTATCTTCCATTACCATTATGGAAACATCTTCTCCTTATTCTGAATTATCTGAGTCACTTGATGAGTCACCCTAACAGGCTGCCAATACTTGATTGACAACTTTGTCAGTGTCATTCTTGCTAAACCTCACTGGGACCCGGTCCTTGATTTTCTCTTTACCAACAACTTTCTTAGCATATTCCTTGTACTTTATGAATTGGGCAATCCTTAACATAGTGACCCAACTTGCCACATTGGTAACATGTGTCACTTGGCTTTCCTTCCTTGAAATGATTTCTAGATTCTCCTCTTCTAGGTAGAACCTTTGATTTTCTCAGGACTTTGAGAACCCTTTTGAATATATAAGATGTATCCTTATCTTCAGTAGTGGAAGTTTCTTTAGTAGCATTAAGAATCAGTTTTTTCTCCACCTTGGGTTCAACCTTTAACTGCCCAAACCTTTTTAATATCTCATAGGTTTTGAGATTTCTAATAAGCTCATCCATAGCCATTTTATTTTGATCCTTGGCTTTAGTGATCGCATTAACCTTGCTCTTCCACCTTTAAAGAAGAATACTTTAGACATTCCTAACTTTTTTATGGGTTAGAACATCTTCACTAAGTCAATACAACTCATTGGTTACTGCAGTGAATCTTGTGTGCATTTCTTGAATGGACTTTCCCCCTTTCATAGTGAAAGCCTCATATTGATTTGTCAATATATCCATATTGGAGTACTTAACCTGAGTAGTTCCTTTATGGGTTGTCTGAAGACAATCCTTGATCTATCTAGTAGTTTTCATAGGCAGAGATCCAGTTGTACTCATCCAGACCAATACCACACACAAGTATCTTCTTGGACTTGTAGTTCTTTTCTATCTGCATCATCATATTCCTTCTTGGTCTTAGGAACCTGTGAGGTCACATAACTAACTTTTACTACCTTTGTGGGAACAAAAGGGCCATCCCCAATGACGTTCCATTGCTCTGAATCTTCATCCATGCTGATGTAATGCATTCTTGTCTTCCACCACCCATAATATTCGCCATTGAATTTTGATGGTTGATTTGAGGTAAAATTATGCACCTCAGAGTGGTTATCCAAGATTATTTAGCCTTGTTTTGAGGACTACTTGAGTGCGTAATGTGTTAATAATGATATAATTGAGAATCTAAGTATTTAAGTACTTGATTACAATGTTTAAGATGTTTTTCAAATAAGTTTGTACTTAATTTGGTCACTTCAAATGAGGAAACTAGTGTTACTAGCTTGAGCTAGGTGTTATTCTAGTTGATCTCAATTGATTCTAGTGTGTGTAATGAGTTACGAATGGTATGATTGTTTAATTATGTGTGGAATTTTTTTTATAGTGTTCAAGGTTCAATTGAATCAAGCCAAGAGTCAAAACCAAGTTTTAGATCAAAAGGACAAAACTAGCATTCTTAGCTTAAGTTTCTAGTTCACCATCTTGGATATTATGTTGTTTTGAGCTCTAATTTGTGGTGTTTTATGCTATAGTATGCTTGGCGAGTTGATTATCATAATATATGGATGATACATAAGCTGTAAATCAAGTGGAAACACCACCACAAGTCTTATAATGGATGAACAATAGCACGAGACAAGTTTTGATGTAAAAATAGACACTTTGGATATCCTTGGCGCATCGCGAACCCAAGCCACTGCTATGGGGAACGTGCAACACATTTTGGGTTTACTAAGGGACAAAAAATAGTGAGTCTCTGTTATTATGTTTCGTAGTGCTCCCTAGGTACCGCGATAAGTGGCGCGACGCGGACCTATGTCAAAATCAACAAGAATTCTTATCCTATAAATAGGACACTTAAAATTGATGCAAAACACCTTAGACGACTTTGAAACTTGGAGAGGGACTGGAAAACACTTCAATTAGGGTTTTTATATCTTTACTTTAGTTTGTTAATAGATTTTATCATATAGTCATTTATCTTTATTAAGGTTATTTCTATGAGCGGCTAAAAACCTTATTCCGGGGTTAAGGCCAAGAACATGATTACTCTTGTTATGAATTGATTTGGTTTTGATTATTTATCATATTTGGTTGTTTATTTATCCTTTTTATCACTATTTTAAGGATTCCTTACCCTTAGAATACATCCATATTCATCTTGTGAGCCGGGAAGGAGGAACAAGAGAGGATAGTAAGTGAGGATAAATAGAATAAGATTGTAATCTTCTATAGAATGAAGTTATAAATTGCACTTCGAATAGGATTATACCTCAGTGAACTATTTGGTTCACTTACGGGATGAAATGTGAATGCATTTAATTTAGTTTTCACATTCTCTCTCAACGATGTAGTTGTGGGTCTAAGTTAGATAGGTGATTAGAGACTCAGAAGACCATAATCATAATATCAACCCCGTGAATCAACAACCAATCTAAGTAACCTAATCAATGAAGTTCAATAACATAGTATGATTATTTTTAGAGCCTTAACCCTGGGTTTCTCCCAATTGATTGTCCAAGATATTTAATTTACCGCATTGTTTAGTTGACGTTTAGTTATAAATCTCAAACTTTTTTAGTTAGGTTTGCGCCAATTTAATCTCAATAGTTAAACTTGAATTAGATAGTTGCTAGCACAAGTCCCTGTGAGATCGATACTTGGCTTGAAAAAGTCCACTTTACTACTTGGTGGGACCACGTACACTTGTGTGTGTGCTTGGACGCAACACTGTCTAGTGGTTGACTGGCTTTTTTCTAGATTTGGAGGAGCTTCCATTTCTCAAGATCCTTCCAAGGCGTTAACCTTTTTAGAAAGACCTTGCTTTGATACCAAATGTAGAGTTGCAATGGGTTTCTCCTTAACACTGATATCTGTTCTCAAATGAGATCATACAACAATGACAAGGAGAAGATTTAAATAATAAAATGCATGAAGAAAGTAAATAGCAGACACGAGAGTTTTACGTGGAAATTCCTTACTCAAGGGAGAAAAATCACGACCTTCCTCTAGGATTTCTAAGCTCCACTATATCCAAGCAGACTTCTTGAATACAAATTCCAAACCTTAGGATTAAACTCTTAATCCTTTCTCTCCTAGTAATATCTCTATTACAAGGAAAAAGTACAACCACTCTACTGCACCCACACACTAGTTAACTCTAACTAGAAACCCAAGCAAACTTTAGCTTGAAAATCACCTAACTCCAGATGATTACAAAGGAAAAAAGTTTACACCACAACATCTACTAACAATCATATGCAACCGTAGGCTAACATTTAAGAGCACGTTACAAAGACTCAAATACAACAAGGAAATAAAATACAACTTGATGAACTATCAATTCCCTGTTGCAAAATGGAGTCTTTGATTTCAGCTTCAACGAGATATTTTTTTTGTAAGAATATGGAAGCGATCGTTTTCTTGTTGAAGAATATTATTAATATATATGTATGACAAAAGAAAACCTAGGAGGGATGTCATTGGTTGAGACAAAAAGGTGGTAGTAGCTTTTTCACCAATTTTTGTACTTTGCACCAGCTGTGACAGTTGATTGTAATAGTGAAAGGTGGGCTCAATCTGTTCCCTATGTAATAGCAGCTTTGCCATCACACAATCTTCGAAAAATAGGTCTTAACATACAATTTGTCAATTATAAAAACTAAGGACTTAACAGTTTTTTTTTTGAAAATTTACTGATACTTTTATATTTTATTAGCAAATGAAATACAAAATATGAGAGTGGACATACAATAAACAAAAGATAACCATAAAGTCATCGATTAAAAGTATAGAAAGAAGAGTCAAAAAGACAATTGAAGAAGTTTCAATTTGCCTTTTCAATTAAAGAAAATGTTGTTGCAGGGGTTCGCACCCTCTCTAGGGTAGGCCAAAGCACTCAAATTTCGTGTTTCGGCCAAAGCATCCATCAGAGCTTTTGCTTTGTGCGTGTTCTCAGATAGCTTATGTCATTTTTTCAGCTTTTTCTACATACATAAACAAAATTATCGTCGGGATCAATGGATACTCGAACACACATATTTAGTACGCGGGTCTGCCCCTATTTACTCTGAGCTGGTCGTGAATCTTGATCGTAATCCTCAAATTTGAGGAGGGTGTAAGTTACAACTTTAGTGATTGTGAGTCTCGGTGACCGCGGGATTAAATATAACCAAATGATACGACGAATGATAGAATTAATCAAATTTTGAAAGTTGAGGGGTCATTTTGACCCTTTTCAGTTAATCTTTTGTTCACAACTGCGATGCCCCCATCCAAATTAACGGTCACGGATCTCCCGCTTTTCAACTCCCAGCGCCTTATATAATTTTCCTAGATGTGCGTTTGTGTACATACACGTATTCATTCATAACAGTAAATTATAGAGAGAGAAAAGACGAAAGTCAAGAAAGACATTCATCGTTGTAGTTGCCGATCTGATGGAGAACTCAGTTGACATAGAGAATGATGGAGGAGGAGGGATAATTGACGACGACAAATTTGATTTAGAGAGAAATATTTCGACAAATTCAGAGAGTGGTGGTAGTATAGGAGAGCCTTTGCTCAAATCCAGGAGTAGAGTCAACAACACTTCCCAAATTGCTATTGTTGGAGCCAACGTTTACCCCATTGAAAGCCTCGACTACGAGTATCAATCATTACTTTCTTCTTTCTTTTTTTGTCCAAAACTAGTTCTACCTTCTTTATAATATACTTGTTGGTCTTTGTTTTCCAACTTCTTTTTTATTTATGTTTCTAAATTTAGTATAGATTAATAATTATCTCTTCTTCATCATTTTAAAATTCTCTGGTCAACTCTATGCACTCCAATTACGTTCAAGAGATGCATTATTGCCAATTTCTGCTTCAGGAATTAATAGAAGAAGTAAAAAAGAAAATGAACTGCCTCAGGAATGAATAGCTATGGAAAAAGACGATGTGATCTTTGATGTTCAAATCTTCTTGTATTTCTACTGCTATTGTTGCTCTTGTATTAACGGACTCCTGAAAGCACTTGCTTCATCAACTTTTATAGACTAGATACCCATACAGCCATCCTCTTTATACCTTTTCAAAACAAATGATATCTCTCTCGCTCTATCATTTTCACTTTTTCTCATTTTGCGGTCAACTCGAATAGGTGATTTTTGTAGCAGTAACTTTTATCTTTCCTACATCCATTGAAAGTATCTACCCAATGTCCTATTTTGATCTTGCAGTTTATTTTTTGCAGGATTGTAGAAAATGACCTTTTCAAACAAGACTGGAGATCTAGGAAAAAGGTTCAGATATTTCAATATATATTTCTCAAATGGACTCTTGTGCTCCTCATTGGATTGAGTACTGGACTTGTTGGTTTCTTTAATAACATAGGAGTGGAAAATATTGCTGGTTTCAAGCTCCTATTGACTAGCAACTTAATGCTTGAGGAAAAGTAAGTACAACTTCAATCAAGATATATCTGTTGACTTTGAAAGTACTAAATATGAATGCATAGCAAGGGCCTGAAGCTCACTCTCTTCAATTTATCTTGTCATTATTATGTTATTTTAATTCCAGAGCAGGTATGTCCAGGCATTTGCTGCTTTTGCGGGTTGCAATGTGGTTCTAGCAACTTGTGCCGCTACCCTCTGTGCATTTATTGCACCTGCAGCTGCTGGGTCTGGTATACCTGAAGTTAAAGCATATCTAAATGGTATCGATGCTCATTCGATTTTGGCTCCAAGTACATTACTTGTCAAGGTTGGTCTCTCACTCTTTTTCCTTTCTCGTGTACGCCATGTTGCTCCACACATGGCCATCTCTAAGAAGCACAATTCTATTGAATTGAACTTGCAATAATAACAGTTATAATTTCTATTAAAAATATTTGATTAGGGATAACTGAATATGTATGAACACTCGCTTTGATATGCTTTACTTGACCCGAGAGTCTACGGGAAGCAACGTCTCTACCTTCACAAAGTAGGGGTAAGGTAGTGTATACACCACCCTCCTTAGACTCCACTTGTGGGATTACACTGGGTATGTTGTATTTTGTTGTTTTATTAACACTCAAACAACCATGCTTATTTTGGTGCACTCAAAAACCAGTTCATCCTTGATTGTTTTTACCTTACTATGGACATCAAATGAAGTAGTAATTATTTTTAAGAAAATTTGTATAGTAAAAAAGTTTGTTGATTCATATTGTTTGGCATGTTTTAGATACCATTATTTAGGTACATTTGACATGGTAATCCATGCATGTTACCATTTCACTTGTTCGTTAGTTGGTTTGGTTTATCAGACTGACATGCTACATTGAACTCTGGAGGTGTAGGTCATCATCTTTTTGGCTGTATATCAACAGTCTGGCATTCCCATCACAGTCATCATTTACAACGAAATGATAAGTTGTAAACTGAAGCAGTTTAGCACCCTAGTAGTTCACATTAAATGATTGTTAGGGTATATTTGTTTGTTCTTCTAGTTCTACGGGCTGTGATTTATCTCATCACCATGCTTAATTATAATGCTGATTAGCTCATTTTCTGAAAGCCATTCTCGAAAACACTGATTCTGACATGTTGCGCTCCGCAGATCTTTGGATCCATTTTGGGTGTTTCTGCTGGATTTGTTGTTGGCAAGGAAGGACCCATGGTCCATACTGGTGCTTGCATAGCAAACTTACTTGGACAGGGGGGTTCCCGCAAGTATCATCTAACTTGGAAATGGCTAAGATACTTCAAAAACGACCGTGATCGTAGGGATTTGATCACTTGTGGTGCTGCTGCTGGTGTGGCAGCTGCTTTCCGTGCCCCAGTAGGAGGAGTTCTTTTTGCTCTTGAGGAAGTAGCATCATGGTCTCTCTCTCTATTTCACACACACATAAACATAGATACAGATTTTCACACACGTAATAAACATGTTGAGTATTTGCCTGCATTAAAAAGGCTGTATCTCAAAATGTGCTGTTCTATTTCATGTTTTAGGTGGCGAAGTGCTTTACTCTGGAGGGCTTTCTTCACAACTGCTATCGTTGCTATGGTTCTCAGATCTCTCATACAATTCTGTCGCAGTGGAAACTGTGGTCTCTTTGGCCAAGGAGGCTTGATAATGTTTGATGTCAATTCAGGAGTATCTAATTACAACACAATAGATGTATTGGCACTAATCTTAATTGGAGTACTTGGAGGCCTTCTGGGAAGCCTTTATAACTATCTTGTTGACAAGGTCCTTCGGACTTACACCGTCATTAATGAGTTAGTCTTTTAAACTCCATTTGCCAACACATCATGTATAGTTACTTCTCTCTCAGTTGTTATCCATTGGAGGCATAGGTGCATGTTCATGTCTGATGAGTAACAATTTTGAGAAGTACGCAAGGTTTTCTTGTAGCATACCTCACTTCTTCTTTTGACGTTATATTTATATTTTTATTTTATTCTGTTTTCATATTGGATTTCCAGGTAGACGAATGTAACTGATCCTTACTGATTATGTGGATAATAGCGTAATTCATAGGATATTTCATCAAAGCATGCGTACATTGTTAAAAAGTTCATCTTAAATGGTTTCTTTACCTATTCCCACCAAGACTTGTTTGATCAATGTTCTCCCTTTTAAGTAATTTGGTACTTCTAAAAGATTGACTATGTATGCCTTGGCTTTTTTTTTTTTGGTGATGCTTATACTGTTATTTGTCCTGAGCCGGGGGTCTATTTGAAACAACCTCTGTACTTCCTCTGAGGTAGTGGTATGGACTGGCGTACACTTTACCCTCCCCAGACCCCACTTTGTGGAAATACACTTGGTATGTTAATGTTGTTATTTTGTGATGCCATCTCAACAGTAAGTTACATGTGCTGTTTGTTCCACATGTAGAATTTAATTTTCTTAGTGCGTAAACTGTGGTTGTACTCTGGCTTTTTTATTCGACGTATTGTTGGAAACGAAAGTGACAATTATGATATTCTCTTTGCCTGGTTTTTCTTCTGCTTCTTTTTTTCCTTTAGCTAATTATTGGCAGTTAATTACAGGAGAGGTCCTGCTTTCAAGATCTTGCTTGTCATGAGTGTTTCCATCCTGACTTCTTGTTGCTCTTATGGCCTACCATGGCTGGCAAGGTGCATTCCATGTCCTGTAGGCTTGGAGGAAAAATGCCCAACTATAGGTCGCTCTGGAAGCTACAAGAATTTCCAGTGTCCAGCAGGGCATTACAATGATCTCGCATCACTCTTTCTGAACACCAACGATGATGCCATCCGTAATTTGTTTAGTTCAAATAATTCAAATGAATTTCACATCTCTACACTTCTAATCTTCTTTGCTGGGGTATATTGCCTTGGCATTATTACTTACGGAATTGCTATTCCTTCTGGTCTCTTCATTCCTGTCATACTAGCTGGAGCCTCCTATGGACGTATTTTTGGTAGAGCCTTGGGTTCGTTGTCCCATCTTAATGTTGGTCTGTTTTCGCTACTTGGTGCTGCCTCTTTCCTTGGTGGTACCATGAGAATGACAGTATCAATTTGTGTCATACTCCTTGAGCTTACAAACAATCTACTAATGCTTCCATTGGTGATGCTTGTTCTTCTCATATCAAAAACTGTGGCTGATACTTTTAACAAGGGTGTCTATGACCAAATTGTGAAAATGAAAGGTTTGCCTTTCTTGGAAGCACACGCTGAACCATATATGAGGAACTTGGTTGCTGGAGATGTCTGTTCTGGACCATTATTGTCATTTTCAGGTGTGGAGAAGGTGGGTAACATAGTACATGCTTTGAAGTATACTAGGCATAATGGCTTTCCTGTGATTGATGAGCCACCTTTCTCAGAGACACCAGAGTTATGTGGGGTCGTTCTACGGTCCCATGTACTTGTTTTGCTCAATGGAAAGAAATTCACAAAACAACGTGTATTGAGTGGCTCCAATATTTTGAGGAGGTTTCATGCATTTGATTTTGCTAAGCCAGGATCAGGTAAGGGGCTTAAGTTTGAGGATCTCGTCATTACACAGGAGGAGATGGAAATGTATGTTGATCTCCATCCTATAACAAATACATCCCCATACACAGTAGTGGAGACCATGTCTCTGGCCAAAGCTGCAATCCTTTTCCGACAGCTCGGTCTTAGACACTTGTGTGTTGTACCAAAGAAAACAGGGGTAAGTCTCTCTCCCCTTAGCCTCTCTCCACCCCACCTTGTCATTTGTTTCTTTTGCCTTTTCTTATACTTTTTCAAAGTTTCTTCTATGATTGCACTCTTTGTTCGCTGGTTTCGTACAGAACGTATATGATCTGTATCACAAGTTTGATGGGAACTAAGATCTTTATGCCCAATTGGATGGATTGGAAATTCATTTAGAAAACTTCGATAGGAGTAAAATTTCAAAACCGTCTATGGTTAGTGATGCACGGAATTCAAATGGCATCTAAATCATAAGTTTTTTAACTCCATTGAAAATGATATTGAAAAGCTTAGATGCTGATTGCATGAGTTGGATCTCGTTAAATTGTGTCCACAACTAATAGGCGCTAATACGTCACTTGTTATGCATTCTACTATACAATAATGTCCTAACAATGTAGCTATTCTAAATTTGCAGAGGGCTCCGATCGCTGGAATCTTAACAAGGCATGACTTCATGCATGAGCATATATCTAACCTCTACCCGCATCTTGTCCCCCACAAGTAACCAGAAAGGTATGCTAATTCCATAGGCAAATAGCAACCTATGTGCATTACTGTTTCTACTGTTATTTTTTATTTCCAGAATTACTCTCATTGTAATCTTTTGATTTGAGCTGAAATTGGGCTGTTCAACCTAAACTTAAGGGGTGGAAAATGTTTGTACTCTCATATGTTTTACATCTCAATAGAAGTGGATCTCTTGATAAAAGGCAAAATATTAATGTATCCAGATATGCACAAAATTTACATGCTGTCAGGAGCCAAGGTAAAATAGTAACATTGTCGGTTACTATGCTAGTGGACGGTGACAATCATCTCGTTTTCTCAATTGCCCTCCAGGGGCCATTTTTGGAATCAAGTGCTCTTAACAATAGTATATGAACAAGAAGACATCAACATAAAGAGTCATCTTCTGTTTATCTAACAATACACCAAAATTCCATTAATAAACTAAAAGGCAACCATCAAGATAATGTTGTTTCTTATAGCAAAAAAAGGAATCCATTGGTTTTTGTAGAAAATATATTTAATCCATTCCAGTCCTTTTTCCCAGTTATCACTTACCAAGTTACCTGACACCATTAACGAAAGAAAGAATCAATGTTGTGCTCTAAAGCTCTCGCTACACGCAGATTCGGGGAAGGATCAGACCAGAAGAATCTATTATCCTTAGCATCACTTGCATTTCTTCAAGTGATTGTTTCCAAAGTACCAATGCTTTATTTAGTGATAAAGCATAAACCACAAATGGGCACAACATAGCAATTGCATATAAATGTTTACAAAATTGGCTCAACTGAAATATTTAGACTGTTAATACACATCGAAAAAATCTTTATTTAGAAAAAAAAAAAGCTTTATCGAAATATCAAAAAGATTGGGCAAAAGTATTCAATAGGTCTTATTAAAATCAAATTGGACGGGAGAAGTGCATATTCATTTCATGTTAGAAGGCAGTAGCAAAGGTTCAAACTCAAGTTTGTTCATCTAATGCATGTTTGTCTTGACAAAATACAGTATAAATAATCGGGCAATGTACAATTATTTTCATGTCAACCCTGGCTGTACGATGCGTTCTTGTAATCACTATGAAAAAAGATAAACTTTCAACACCATCTTAAAATGACATAGGGGTAATTTATTAGGGAACAATAGAGAACATGACATGGAGAAAGTTTGTCCTTCACTATGATTGTTTGCATCTTTATAAAGTCAATATTAAGAAATAGACTTAAGTTATCAATACATTTAAAAAGTGTTTGCAAAATTTACTTGAGCACCTTAACTAAGACTTGTACTTATTGAACACTTAAACTGTTCAAAACTTATACCTATTAAACACAAAATATTGATATGGTAAAGAAAGTGTTGAAGCCTGTGATTAAACCCCAATAATATTTTTTTTCATGAAAAAAGTTACACTTTTTATTTTTAATTGTCACTTGACATTAAAATAATTAAAAATATTTTTTATTCATTTTTAAAGGTATCAATGTTTTTATTAATAAAGAAAATCAACCCACCCACCCAACCCATCCCCATCCAGTCGTCTCCTTCGTATATCTCTGCATTTCTTTTCTCCGTCTTACTTTTTTCTTGTTTCTACTATGTTGTTGGTTTCTTTTCTTTCTTCTCTGCCCCCTTCCCCGTCTAATTGTGAAATCTCAACTGATATTTGGCCAATCTTGTTAAATATTGAAACCTCCGATTCAAGATTTGCTACCCAAATCTTGAAATCTCGTTGAAATTTTTTGGACTATTAATATTAATGGTTGAAATATTACTTCTTGATTTTTTTTTTTAATTCAAAGGCCACATGGATCGTATTTTATTCAACAAAAAGATATATGCATATTTAGCAGGCTGGCCAAAAGTACACAGCCCACTAAGCAATAAAAAACATCAAAACAGAAAATGTCGACATAGAAACAAAAAGAAAAACAAACATTAAAAATTAAAAAAAGGAAAGTAACCTTGATATGTGTATGTAGAAGCACGCAATTCATCTTCTTTCTCTACCAAATTAGTATTGAAGCTCGATTTAGATACATGTAAGTACTCTCCAACCATTATATATCTTGTTCTTCTGCCTAATTGCTTCCATTTAGCTATCATCTCGATCTATACATGTGAAAGATTTCAAAATATGTTTGTTCTTCCTTCTCATAGATTTGATGTGGATCCAACTGCTTGTAAGATCTGCATTTTCGAAGCTTAAACCATAGCTGATAATCCATCGATTTGACCTCAGGTTAGTGAAATCGGTTCCTTTTCTTTGATCTAAACTTTAGTGGATTAAACCCTAAAACTAGGATTAATACCACCACCAAAGCTTTAATCCTTACAAAGTTACTAATTTTGAATGTATTTTTGTGAGGTAGAATCTGTGCAAAAGCCTTTTGACAGATCAGTGACTGCAACTGCTCATCTGTAAACTGAAACACTGAATACTGACAACTGGATAGCTGATATTTGTATGCTATGGTCAAACAAAACTGAAATTAATTTTTGAACTGAATACTGGATTGAGATTGTGGGAGCTGTCATCTAACTGACATGCCTCAATATGAGAAAATTGAGGTCCAACCTGTGACCCCAGTTGGAAGGATGTCAATACCGTGCCACGGGTACTAACAATGACTGTGTAGATCCACTGAAGTATTGTTTTGAAGGACAAAGGGTGTCAAGCCTAAACTGACAAGTGACCCCTGAGAGGTAGTCAAGCCTAAACTAATGGGTGACTCCTCGTATCCTACGCTAGCGTAGTTCTAGAATATAGGGACTGCTACAACGACTCTGCCTAACTGATGGGGAGGTGGCCATCCCTGCATTCACTCGATGCTAAATTCTACTCCCAACTGAAAGATACTGAATACTAGACTGACTATAGTTATTAATAGTAACTAGCTGAACTGATAATATAATGCTCATAACTATTCTGAAAACCATTCTGTAGACACTAAAATTAGGTAAATAGCTAAATTTTGGGTATTCAAACCCACAAGACTCAATAACAATAATAGTAAGTTCATACTAAAACATTGAGGACATGGCATGCAAGCATTTATTTAAAACTCATTTTTATAGGCATTTCGTCAAACTCTTGCAATTCATGGCTTAAACTAAGCATAAGAAATTGTTTTCAAACTTGTAGTAATAGCATGATTTCAATTCTAAAATCACCAACTAAGGCTTAATTCAGTGAACAACACCATTCAAACGTGTGACGTTTAATAAAAATAACTGTTTCATGTAAACATGATATAGAATCGCAATTCATGGAAATTCATGGTTAAAATCATATAATCATGTAAAAATCATAACTTTACATTTGAAATTGGTTTCTTGGACTCCATGGGTGATAAGGGCACATGAATGAACATCTAACATACCTTAATTGGAGGGTTTGAGAACATTCTTGGTGAATTCCTTGAAGCTTGATCTAGAATATTGGATGAGTTGTGGTTTGTTCTTGAAAGAGGGTTGTTTTAATTTGAGGAAATTGTCAAATAATAAGGCAAAAATGCTATTTTGGGACCTAAATCCTGTGTTTTGGCTGAATTGGATGAAGGGAAAAGACCTAAATGCCCTTGGAAAAGTGTGACTGAAAATTGGAAATACACGGGGTGCGATGGAGCATGTGCTGCAGCTTCATTTCGCTGGATTGGACGGCGCGCCACGACCTTTATCATGGGCTCTCCCCAGGGGTAAAATGGAGGGTGCGTCAAGGGATAATCGCACGCTGCTTCTGTTTTGGATATCCAAACTCATCCTTACGTTGGTCCAAAATTTTTGAAACTCACCGGAGATGTACTATGGACTTCCCCAATCATGAATCATCTTAAAAACCAACTTTTAGATGTCGGAAAGATAAAAAATAAATTCTTCAAAGTTAAGACTTAAAATATCTCCCCCTTGGGATTTTGTGACAGGGTTTCCTAGTTATTTTGTGATAGGATTTTATGACAGGGTTGCCTAGTGGTTCTATATGGGGTCTTACAATATCTCTCCTTGGGAATATTCATCCTCGAATGAGACTGATTAAGCTGAGAAAAACTGAGGTACTAAGGTTACATGAGCATGCATAACTGAAAACATGGCTGAGTCTGAAACATGGTGACTGACTGAACTGATTCATGAATGCATGTAATGACATGGAAATGAGCACATGGCTGGATTGAGAATAGGAAAGAGATAATCTAAGAAAAACTATTACCTTAAGCCGAGTCTGAGTTTTTGGAGAAGAGGTGAAGGTACTTGGTATGATGTCTGCTTCTGCTCCCAAGTGGCTCCCTCAACGGACCGATTTCTTAGTCTGCGAATCTGGCGATCTAAGATTTCAACTAGGAGTTTTTTGTAAAAAAGACTATCTGAACATCTATGCTTTCTAAGAGGACTACAACAGCTGGGTCACCAATACACTTCTTTAAAAAGAAGATGTGAAATACTGGATGCACTGATGCTAAGTGTGCAGGCAACTCAAGCTCATAGGTTACCTTTTTGAAGTGGCTCAGAATTCTGTAAGGGCCAATATATCGGGGACTGAGCTTCCCCTTTTTGCCAAACCTCTTCACTCCTTTCTTGGGAGAGATCATTAAATATACAAAATCTCCAGCGTCAAACTCTAGATCTCTTCTCTTCACATCTGCATTGGATTTCTGACTGCTTTGGGCCATTTTTAGCCTCTCCCTGATCAACTGAACTTTGTCCAAAGTATCAAACACCGAATATGTCCCTATCAATGCATCTAACCTACCTTGAACCAACCAATAGCATCTCCTCCCATAAAGAGCCTCAAATGGAGCCATCTGAATACTTGAATGATAACTGTTATTGTAGGCAAACTCAATCAATGGCAAGTGATCATCCCAACTGCCCTTAAAGTCGATAACACAAGACCTCAACATGTCCTCTAAGGTCTGAATGGTTCTCTCTGCTTGACCATCTTTCTGAGGGTAAAAGGCTGTACTGAGATAAACTTGGGTACCAAGACCCTTTGAAAATATCTCCAAAAGTAAGAGGTAAACTGAGTACCCCTATCTAAAATAATGGACAATGAAACTCCATACAACCTAACCAACTCTCTAATAGAGAGATTGGCATAGTACTCGGCTGAAAAAGAGGTATGGTCAGGCAAGAAATGAGCTGATTTGGTCATTCTGTCTACAATAACCCAAATTGAGTTATGCTGGCAATGTGAACGAGGAAACCCTATCACAAAATCCAGGTTCACCTCTTCCTACTTCTAAGTGGGAATACTGAACTCCTGCATAGAACCACTAGGCTTTTGGTGCTCAACTTTGATCTGCTGATAATTAGAGCACTTAGCTACAAACTCAGCAATATCCCTCTTCATCCCACTCCACTAATAGATTTCCCATAAATCGCGGTACATCTTAGTGGCCCCTGGATGAATAGAGTAATGCGCACTATGCACTTCTATAATAATCTATTGCCTTAGGTCATCTACACATGGCACAAATAATTTACCCTAGCAACGCAACACACCATCTCCCCCTTGGGAGAAAACTTCTACTTTCTGATCTCTAACTCACTCCTTCAACTTAACTAGACTGGGATCCCTATCTTGCGTTTCTTTCACTTCTACAACCAAAGAAGATTCTAAACTATTCTGAACCCATACACTACCCTCAGCTGAATCAACCAAACGAATGCCTAATCTAGCCAACTAATGAATCTCCTGAACCAACTTCTTCTTATCACTATCAACATGAGCTGCACTACCCATGGACAATCTACTAAGGGAATCTGCCACAACATTGTCCTTGTCCAGATAATACAAAATACTCATGTCATAATCTTTAATAATTCTAACCACCTCTACTGGCGAATATTTAACTCTTTTTGTGAAAACACATACTGAAAACTCTTGTAATCCTGAACATATCAATATGCACCCCATACAGATAATGCCTCTAAATTTTTAAGGCAAAAAATAACAGTTGCTAACTCAAGATCATGGTTAGGGTAATTCTTTTCATGGGGTTTAAGCTGCCTAGAGTCATAAGCTATGACCTTACCTCTATGCATCAAAACACAACCCAAACCAACTCTAGAGGCATCGCAGTAAACAATAAACCCATCTGAACCATAAGACAATGTCAAAATTGGGGATGAGGTAAGTCGAGTCTTTAACTCATAAAAACCCTTCTTATAAGAATCTGACTACTGAAACTTGACTTTCTTCTGAGTCAATCTGGACATGAGGGATGTAATAGATAAAAAACCTTTAATAAACCATCTATAATAGCCAACCAAACCCAAGAATTTCCTGATATCAGACAGAGAATTGGGTTTAGGCTAGTTTTTCACTGCTTCAATCTTTTGAGGGTCAACTCTAATGCCATCACCGGAAATAATATGGAAAAAGAAAACTATTGATCTTAGCCAACACGCAATAAAACTGACTGAATAAATATTTAGATCTATATACTTGGTCAAGAAAACCTGAGTTGAGATAAACTAGATACTAACTGAAATTGTGGGAGCTATCATGTAACCGACATAAACTATGTGAGCTATCACAGAGTCCAATGTTTGACCTACATTGAGGAGGGCTTCTTTATCCTTGCCATCAGAGTAGAACCTAATACTAGAGTGATCACTAAGCAGAGCTCATATTGGGCAAGGGGAAACACTCTCTGGCGAGGCCCCTAAACCTATGATGGCACTTAGTTTTTAGGGAAGTAGGTTGCGCAGAACCCACACTTCCCACTTGGTTCTAAATCCTACTCCCAACTGAAAGACACTAAAATACTAACTGGTGTACACACTAAAGTTGATAAGATAAGCTCAGGTCATAGTGTTTTAATAAAAACATCATTGCATACAGTGTCCGAATTAATCATAAACATGTAAACTAATAGTTCTTAACATGATCATAACAAGCTGGGTTTAACAATAAAGTCATGAATTGACTGACTCATTACTTGAAAAGTATGAAACATAAATAAATATGTAGGTATCGGGTGTTCATTACCCTCCAGTAATGAATGTTACAAAATGACAATAACAACACTTAAAATAGAGATGTAAAATCATAATTCCAAGACCCAAAAAAAGAGATATTTATATAGTCTGATAAATTTCATGAATGTAAACATAGGAACGAGTTAACCATGGGAAAATATCATATTTATACAGTTTATAGCATAATTTGAGAATTTTAACATGATTTTAACTAAACATGACCTAGGGTTTTAGAACTTGAAGCATGTAGGAACATGATTCACATGGGATAAAACTATTAGCATAACTTGAATGTAAAACAAGACATGGATGAATTTCATAATTTACATGAAAGATGTTCATGAATTAGAGTAAAATCCATACTTGAACCAAAAAGAGAGTCTTTGGGCTTAATGGGTGAAAAGAACCCATTGATGAATAGCCCACATACTTCAATGGTTAGATTCTTGAAGAATGCTTGAACTCTTGGATTCTTGGGGAGAAAGGATTAAATTCTTCGTTCTTGGTAAAAGGGGAGGGTTTATATGTGAGTTATTTTGATGATAATGGAAAAATAATGCCATTCAGGGTGTTATAAGTCATGCTTTGGATGATTGGGGTTGAGGGGAAAAGACTAAATTACCCCTTGGCCCATAGGAAGCTGGAATATTGAAGGAATATCCCTCGTGGTGCAAACCCTATTCCCAGGGATTATCCCTCATGAAGAAACCACTATTCTGAGAGAATATCACTCGCGGTGCGCGGCTATCACGAACCTTTAGATTTTTTCACAAAAATGGTCAGAACTTTTTTCTCGGGTAACAAATTAAGGCGAAATTGGTATCGTCGGATAGATAACTCAATTTAGTGAGTATTAAGATGCAAAATTACACATATGTCAAGAGTTATACATGTTTAAATTTGATCCTTATAAATCGAATATCAAAATTTGGTCGAATCAAAGGCTCTTAGCTCAACTTTGATCTAAGTGATTCCTATAAATATTTTTCACCTCATAAGAACTTCACACACTAGGATAAATATCATCACACATGTATGAAAATGTAAATCATTGGTTTGAGCTTATACACGTAGGAACGATGGTTCAAATTCCAACCTAAAAATGCTAGGTATTACACTAATAGTGTGTAGTCCATATATTGAGTCTTAGGTGTTGATTGGGATCTTAAAAAACTTGCATATTCATGATTTACAACAAATATAAGGTACGGATCCTTCATTTTTTAGTTTTGAATTCTTTATTATTTGACCCCAAAACCCTATTGGCTTGGGGGCATGATTTTAGCCCAATCAAGCTTGATATTAACTTGATTATTCAGGGATATGACTCCATAATGGTTTTTAAATAATGGGGTGGTCTCAAAAACTCATTTTCCATATAGGGTACCCACTTGGGGGTTCTTGGTGTCACTTTGGAATCGAAGCATAAAGGTTCAATATGGATATTGATATTCTCATAAGATTGTATAGATTGTGTTTTTGATAGCTTGGTTCATCAAAGAAGCTTAGAGGAAAGAGAAAGCGAAAATTATTAATTCGTGAGCTATATTTTGATTTGAGGTAGGTTAGGCTTACCTCTTGCTATATTGTGCTTCTTTATACTATAATTTTGATATCTTGATAAGATTGAGACGGGTTTTAGGTTTTGAAATAGTAAATTGTAATCTTGGGAATTAGTTGAGCCACTTAGGCTATTGAACTCATAAAGGGTAAAACTTGACTTATAGCCTAGAAGCTTAGTTAGTTGGACTTGTTATCTCATGAATAGCATGAGAATGTTCTGGTTGTTCTAGTTAGATGGGAGTGACTTTGTTCACTCATATTAAGAGTAAGTTTACCTTAGATTTACCTAGTTGTAAAATTGTCCTTAGATGTTTTGGATGAATTAAGAGTAATACTTGAGAAAGAAATACTATAGAACCAGTGTATATGGATAAACCTCTAATACATGATTTAGATAACTTAGTATAGTCCTGGATATAAGTTAGACTTGAAGAGATAATTTGGAATATTAGAAGCGGGACTTAACCCGCCATAGGTTTGGACTATGTAGTTCGCTAGTGACCTAGATGCATGTTAAACACATAGAATGTGCTTTTAGCAATATGATGGCTAACCCCCAAAAATAGGTTATTTATGATGTTATGGAAATAACGTGCATGCTTTATTGTTAACTTATTGTTAATTCTTCAATAGCAATGGAATGTCTTATAAATTAAGCCATGACTATGCTATCACTTAAATCATTGACTAAATTACCATGTGAGCCTTGGATTATGTTATTACTCATATTATATTCAAGCATGGTCAATAACCTAATGTTGATGCTAAAATTCCCCTTGTGCTAATAATGTGAATCATGTTAATAAAGAGGGGCTCTAGAATGTATAACTATGACTTGTATTGAAAATACTAATGATTATATTAAGCTGGGTAAAGTATTGAGTGTTCATATCTTATGAATATACTTTTTTATTCTCCTTATAATATATTGTGCTGATGATGAATGATGAAGTATGCTGGTATGCCTTTCCTTACTTCTCTTTCACCCTATCCCTCGTGGGGTACGTATTTATTATTGATTGGATTGACTAATATATTCATTGATATTATGATGATGTCTGGTTATTTCACAGGATATATTGATGTTATGATGATTCTTGATGATTCCAAAGAATATACTGATGCTATAGTGATGTCTAGAAAGCTAGGAGGATATATTAATGTTATGATGATATCCGGCAAGCCTAGAGGATATGTTGATGCTATGATGATGCTCGGTAATTCCGAAGGATGTATTAATAGTATGATGATGCTCAGTGATTCTGGAGGATATATTGATGTTATGATGATGCCCGGTAAGCCTGGAGGATATATTGATGTTATGTATGGTAAACATGTATATATGTATATGTTTATGTATGATGATTCTTTTATATGATTACATCTGTATGCGCTTTAATGGTATTATGCTACACTTGGGATGTTGGATAAAATTCTTCAATGCTAATCATTTGTTAAGCGGCATGGTCATGTTAGTGTCAAATGGTAAGTAGAAGTAGAATATTTCGAATAATGAGTTAAGACTAGTCGGTAAGTGAAATATTGTGTAGAGTTAATGATTCACCTAGTGGGTATATTTGGCTTGGATAAAGGGATTAGTTATGGAATATTACATAGTAAAGTGGGCTATAAAGTAACTAGTTATCTATTGATTGACTATACTACTTGATAGCTAGAAGTTTAGAATACTGGTTGGTGAAATTTGTTTAGTTGAAATATGGTAACTAGCAATAATGGTTGGCTAATGATGCTAATGGGTTTAGCATTGGTGATGAATAGTGGTATTGGTGACCAAGTTGAGATGTTGATTACTTAGATGAGGATTCGTAGACTAATAATGCTAGGTAAGAAGAGACGTTAATGTATATTATTAGATAAGTATTATAATGATGATTAGTGTACTTTTTAAGATTATGGCTAATGTGATTATGATGATTATAAATGAGCATTGATTAGATGATATTACGGCTTAGTAGTGAATCATGACTTAGTGTGGATATTGACTATTTAGTGGATGATGGTTGGTTGCTATCCCGTAAATAGGGATTATGTAAAGAATTGGTTACACTAATATTTAGAGGTCCTATGATGGCTAGCAACCTTGTATTCTAATGATAAATGTTGGTTAGTTAACAATGAGTAGATTGAGTATATTGGTGAAATAGATGTCTAAATAGTGATATAATTATGGTTATGAGTGCTCGAGCCTATGTTGTCCTATTGCGGTAAGTGATAATGACTATTAGCATTGGTAAACGATTGTTGATGCAAATTATGGTAAATTATAGATAATGAGAAATTGGTTATATGCCTATTTAGAATGATGATTCGATCCTTTAATGCACTCTCCGGTGGTATGGAATGATGTGATAGGTTTTTTGCTTTATGTTCTCTTGAGTGTACTCCCCGGTGGTATGGGTTGCCGTGGTGGGTTATTTTACTTTATGTTCTAATGAATGTATGTACGCCAACTTGGTATTTATGTGATTGTTATGGTATTAGTGTTGCTTTATTTTGTTGGATCATTTACTTCTTAGATGATGATGGAACTGACATGTATTGATTTGATACATCATATTATCATTCTAGTTTGGTTATTTATCATATACAGTGATGACGATGATGATTCAAATTTGATTTTATACCTTGACTTTGAAATATTATCTCGCTTTATATCATATTTATATCATAATTTAGCTTAGTCGGGAGATGATGCCTATTAAGTACCCATTGCTTGGTACTCATACTACACTTCTATACCTTTTTGGTGCAGACACGAGTACTAGTTGCCTCCACTGAGTTGAGATCATACAGTGTTGTTTTTCTGAAGATACGATGAGATTTCTTGGGGTTTTAAGTCACCCATTTCCCTCTATCCTTGTTCAGTCTTTTATATTTGAGATGAATGTATTGACCATTTTAGACTTATGAGTTGTATTTCCTAGTATCAAACTTTGATGCCCTTGTAATGATCTTACCAGGTCGTGGGATTGGTAATCATATTTGATTATAAACAACTATTGATTATAATTGTATTCGTGTATGTTAGCCCATGTTGGGCATTTTCTACCAAGGTAACCCATTGACTTAGATAGGCTTGACCACAGCAGTGTCTTTACCTGTGGCATGGTACTGTCACCATTCCAACTGGGGTTACAGGTTGAAGCCTACTTAACTTACTCAGGGGCATGTTGATTAAGTTAGAACTCTCATATTTTTTTCCAGTCTCAGTCTTCAGAATAGAACTTAGTTTAGTTCTACAAAAGTAGGACTACCAGATATAGTCACTCAGTTATCAGTAATTCAGATTAACAGTGATATTAGATTATCAGTATATTTAGTTATCAGTTATCAGATTTAGTTCTAGCACACTTAGTTACAGTATGCACAATATGTTTAGTAGTTACAGATTCTCTATGTATGCTAATCCAGCTCTTGTATATCATTTAGTTAGTTATTGTTCACGCATATAAACTCATGCATTCAGCCTTACCTCATTTATCATACCAGTATATTCCCACATACTGATCATATACCTATTTTTTATTCTATGATATTTCATATCATAGGTTCGGATGCTCAGGTTCCTGACCGTGCTTAGCTAGATTTAGCTAACAGTAGTAGATTTAGCAATGAGTGCTCATTTATTAAGGATATGATTTTATTCCAGTGCTTTAGCTTAGCAGTATTTAGGTAGATGGAGTTAGTTGGTGGATTGTCCCATCAATTCCACTTTCAGATAGTTTCAGTTAGAGGGTTTTCAGACAAAATTTTTAGATATTATTTCAGATTTAGATGTTATTATTCATTATTAGTATTTTAGATATTTTGAACCTTATGGTATTTCCGCCTATATTTATGCATTAATTACAGTATTATTATTTATTTCTCACAATAGATATCACTCATGGGTTAGCTTGTGATCCTTCAGGGTCATAAGCACCGTGTGATGACTAGGGGGTAGTCTCGGGTCGTTACAATAAGAATGTCATCTACAAAGACAATGATGAACATTTCTAAGTACTGCTGAACACATGGTTCATCAAGTCCATGAAAGCTGTTGGGGCATTGTTCATCTCTAATTCGACTAAGACTGAGGTATAGCAGGAATGGAGCCAATCCATGCCAAGAATGACATCAAAATTGGTCATTTTTAATTCGACTAAGTCTGTTGAAGTAACTTTCTGAGATACCATAACCAGACAGATCCTGTATACCTTTCGGGCTATTATAGATTTACCCACTGGGGTAGAGACTGAGAAGGACTCTGCTAAAATTTTGGCACTGACTCCAAAGTCAACAGCTATATAAGGAGTAACGAAGGACAAAGAATCTCCTAGATCTAGCAAAGCATAAACATATGAATGATAAACTTGTAATGTACCAGTGACCATATCAGGAGAACTCTCCTGATCCTGTAGAGACTGAAAAGCATAGAGTCTGTTTAGGTATTGCCCACTGGAGGCACTGAAAGTTACACCCTGCAGATTCGAGCGATCAGATTGAGCTGGGGCATGATTATACTGAACCTGAGAACCTGAATAAGGACAATCTTTGACTCTCTGTCCTGGCTTATCACACCCAAAACATGCATCGTTGTCGGCTCTACAGATACCCTGGTGGTTTCTGCCATATTTTTGACAATGGGGATTGGTTCAAGCACTGCTGCCACTACTTTGAGGTTTAGGGCCTGGTGCCATATCTCTATTTCTATCTCTGAATTTTTGCACTGGAGAAGTGGATGAGGACGGATATAGAACTGAGGATTTTGGGCAGAACTGAGAATGATTCCCACCCTCTAACTTAGGTTGAGCAAAGTTGAAACTACCTATCCTTGCTCTTTTGTTCTCTCTTTCCTTCTCCTTATTCTTAGCCTTCTCTATCTACTGAGCATGGACCATGAGTCTGGCTATTTCTATCTCCTTAATTAACATTGCGGTCCTACACTTTTTGACCACATTGCTAAATACCCTAAAAACAAACTTACTCATATTAGATATTCTATCTGCTACCATATGAGTAGCGTATCTAGATAGTTAAGTAAACTTAAGAGAATACTTTTTCACGATCATGTTGCCCTGCCTAAGATTGATGAACTCTAATGCCTTGGCCTCTCTCAGCTCCAGGGAAAGAATCTATCTAGAAAAGCAGTTGCAAAATCCTTCCATTTTATGGACCCTGTATTTGTGGCTCTATATTCTTTCCACTGTTTGAACTAAGTGTAAGCGATATCCTGCAACTGATATGAATCCAACTCAGCGCTTTTGCTAGCAGTCACCCCCATAATATATGTAACCTTCTGTACCTGATCAAGGAATTCCTGTGGGTCCTCATCTGACTTTGACCCAAAAAAATGGAGGTTTCATTCGGGTGAAGTCCCCAATCCTAGTAGCATTAGTACTGGCCACTAGGTTGGCTGGAATAGCAGCTGGGCGTTCATTCTGGGCTGCTACAAAATGAGCTAGGGTGGTGAAAGTTGCTCTAAATTCGGAGTGGGAGACACATTCATCCAGAAGATCTGGCTAGATGGGAGGGGGTTCTGGATGGTCTCCTGTTTCTCTTTCCTTACTCCTTTGAGGAGGTATATTCTGTAAATAAAAGAGAAACTTAGATTAGAAAGAGTGTTTAACTTGAGCTCATGCTTACTCGCATGATATAAATACTAAAAGAAGGTAAACTGTTCCTAAAACATTTCATAGCCTCATGTCTATAAGTGTGGCGTGCAACACACCTATGCATAAGACTCTGCTAGATGCAACTTTTAGATTTCCTAGGACTCTATTGAACCTTAGGCTCTGATACCAAGTTTGTAACGCCCCGAGTCTATACCCCAAACACTTCACGGTGATCATAATCTCAGAGGACCACAAGCTAACCCATGTCTGGTACTTGCTGCAATAACTGAATTATAATAATGTAAATATGCGGAAAGTGTCCTAAGGGGTAGTCTCAGGTTGCTACAAACTTGGTATCAAAGCCTAAGGTTCAACAGTGTCCTAGGGAGTCCGAAAAGCAGCATCGTATAGAGTCTTGTGCATGGTTATGTAGTGCGCCCAACTTATGGACAAGGGGCTATGATATGTTTTAGAAAAATTTTCCCTTCTTTCAATATTTATGTCATGCGAGTGAGCATGAGCTCAAGTTAATCTCTCAGTATAATCCACTTCTTACTTTTGTTTACAGATTATGCCTCCCAAAAGGACTAACGAAAGAAGAACCGGATATCAGTCAGCCCCTCAGCCCGTTCAAGCAGATCCTCTGGGTGAACATGTCTCTCACACAAAATTTAGAGCTGCATTTACTACTCTAGCCAATTCAATTATTACTCAGAATGAATGGCCAACTGCTATTCCAACCAACCTAGTGGTCAATACTGCTGCAACTAGGATTCGAGACTTCACTCGAATGAATCCTTCTTTCTTTATGGGATCAAAGTTAAAAGAGGATCCACAGGAGTTCCTCGATCAGGTTCAGAAAGTCACAAATATCATGGGAGTGACTTCCAATGAGAGTGCTGAGTTAGCTACTTATCAGCTACAAGATGTAGCCCATACATGGTTTAAGCAGTGGAAAGTAGACAGGGGTATAGATACAGAGCCCATAAAATGGGAAGAGTTTGCTACTGCCTTCCTAGATAGATTCTTTCCCTTAGAGATGAGAGAAGCCAAAGTTTTAGACTTAATTAATCTCAAGCAAGGTAGTATGAGTGTAAAAGATTATTCCCTCAATTTTACTCAGTTATCCAGGTATGCTTCCCATGTAGTAGTAGATAATAGGTCCATAATGAGCAAGTTTGTATCTAGGGTGTTAGATAGTGTGGTTAAGGAGTACAGAACAGCAATGTTGATTAAAGAGATGGAAATATCTAGGCTTATGGTCCATGCTCAACAAATTGAGGGGCATAAGCTTAAGAAGAAGGAGAGAGAAAATAAAAGGGACAAGTAGCTTTAATTTCAATTAGCCTAAGTCAGATGGGGTTAACCATTCCCAGTTTCATCCAAAGTTTTTAGTTCCAGCTCCTTCCTCAACTAGTGTACTGATAACCAGGTTAGCGTAAGCAATGGTCATACTAATTTTTTTTGCAGAAAGTGTGGTAAAAGCTATCAGGGAGAGTGTAGGGTTGGCAGTAATATTTATTTTGGATATAGGAAACAAGGCCATAGGCTCAAGGAGTGTCGAGTAGCTGCTCAGAGAGGTAGGAATATTCCATCAGGGTCAGTCTCATTAGTCACCATTTAGTCCAGTCACCCGAATCAGCAGGGCTCCTCTTCCAGTGCCACCTACGATCAACGTCTAAATAGATTTTATGCGCTTCAGTCTCGATAGGATTAGAAAAGTCCTCCTGATGCGGTCACTGGTAAGTTACTAATCTCCCACTTATATGATTATGCCTTATTAGATCCATGAGCTTCTCTATCTTCTGTAATTTCTTACATGGCAGTCCATAACAAGGTTAACCCTAAAATAGTAGTAGGGTTATTAATTTAATGACCTACGAACATAGAACGACAACATTAAGCTAAGGGAGAGATGGTAGTATAGTACATGGTTGAAGACCATGCATGCTTACAGTTCCTAGTATAAGGAGTTACAGCTCACTCTAAGTACGAATCACGTTCCATATGTTCAGAAATTCAAAATCCAGGTCATGCAGTTCATGACACACGTATTCATGTTTCCTAGTATGCTTAGTTCTCATGACTCATGTTACACTCTAAATGGTCCATGAAGTTTAGTTTATGCCATATGTTCCTCAAGCCTCAATTGTGTGTCAAAGTCATTTTGTCATCCTTCAGTTAGATGGTGTCGCGTATATTATCATAGTCTTTCTTAAACCTACTCAGTCTCATATTCAGTATCGTTACAAACTTGGTATCAGTTACTATCTCATATCATCCTTATATTAGTCATGTATTTCATAAATCAATTTTAGCCATGTAATCATGCATAAGATATGCATGTTCAGTATGTAAGTTCAGTCTGTCAGACTAGTCACATAATCATGCTTCAGTTGTGCATGTCTAGTTTATTATGTAAACTTAGTCTATCCATATTCTCTCAACTGAACTAGCCACATTCGAGGATGAATGTTCCCAAGGGGGACATATTGTAATACCCCATATTTCCTAAGCCTAGATTAATCCTCAGTACATGGGTTATCCTAAATAAAATTTTCTGAATACTCAGTAATTTTCATATTAGAGCCTACCATAGCATAGGAAATTCGATTATCTTTCCAACGATATAAAAGTTGCCTAAATCCGACACCGGGTAAGAAGTTATGGCGATTTTAAGTTTTAGTTGTTAAACATCGTCATTCAAGCCAGTAGCGCATCGCGGAGTGTGTCAAAATAGCAATTTTCTATTTCTAGAGTTTTTAAGCAATATTGGCACATCACATCATAGACCCAGTTCATAATTTTCAATTTTCAGTGTACGAATGCGATTCCACCGCGTCGCGGTGCACTTCCAATTCACAAACAAAGTGGCAAGGCGATACCACTGTGTCATGCCACCATGCAATTTCCCAGTTGTTATTTTCCTGTGACACGGTGTGATTGTACTACGTCGTGCTATGGGTCCAGATCGAAAAATTTTCACGAAAAGTTAAAGTTTCCCCCATGGTTAAACCAGTCTTTTCCCATGATTTTATTCCGTCCAGATGTGGGATTTAAGCCCTAAAACATTTAAACCCTTCATTATTCACTTTCCCTCAAAATCAAAAGGTATTTCTCTCTCAAGAAAATAAATCCTAGCTCTCAAGAATCAAGGTCAATCCCAAGAATCTCTCAAAGAATTCCAAGAATCTCATGAATTAAGGTATGTTTGATGTTCATCCATGGATCCTTACCTTCCAGGGAGCCCAAGAATCCTTTTTCAAAATACAAGGTTTATGATTTATGATTTCCATATTTGAATTAGATTGAATTCATATTCATGGTGTTGTTTGAGTTTTAATCCATGATTTAGATAACAAGTTCGAAGAATTGATTCTACTATGTGTTGAATTACATAATATTCATGATGAACCCTTCAATTTGCAAGTTGATTGTTGTAACCATGTAACTCTAAGTGTTTTTGATTTAATGGACCAAGTATGCTTTCCATTTGTTTGATAAATTGTCTATGAGAATGAAATAATGTCATTATAGCATGCTAACATGAAATCCTCATTCATGTACAAGTTAATGCATCACAAGTGTTTGATGAAATGTCTCTATGAATGAATTATGACCAAGTAAACATTGTTATGCTATTCAAGATTATGCTTTGCTTTACTTTTCATGCTATCGAGTCTTGGGGGCATTTAATACCCGACAATGTATCTGTTTATCTAGAGTCAGTGTCAGGGATAAAATAGTATCAGTCATGTCATGATCAGTAGTACTCTCAGTCAGTTACAAAACTCAGTAGAATTCAGTCAGTTACAGAACTTAGAAAAACTCAGTAATCTCAGTATCAGTCCAGTCCAACTCAGTATACTCAGTTCAGTGTCTATCAGTAGGGAGTAAGAACTAGCACCGAGCGAGTATGGAGGTAACGACTTCTCCCGTCAGGCAGGTAGAGTCGTTAGTAGTAGTCTCACACTACAGAACTACATAGCCAGCGTAGGATGTAAGGATTCACCCATCAAATTAAGGCTTGGCTACCTTCCAGAGGTTATTTATCAGATTAGGCTTGACTTCTTGTTTAGGGTCACCCATCAGATAGGCTTGACCACAACAGTGTCTTTACCCGTGGCATGGTACTGGCACCCTTCCAACTGGGGCTACAGTTTGGACCCCACTTAGCTTACTCAGGGTCTTATTGGTTAAGTGAGAACTCCCACAATTTCAATTTTAGTCTCAGTCTTCAGAATAGAACTCATTTCAGTTCTACAAAATCAGGACTATTAGATACAGTCACTCAGTTATTAGCAATTTAGATTATCAGTGATCTCAGATTATCAGTATATTTAGTTATCAGTTATCAGATTTAGTTTCAGTATACTCAGTTACAGTATCCACAGTATGTTCAGTATTTACAGATCATCCATGTATGCTAATTTAACTCTTGTATATCATTCAGTTAGTTATTGTTCATGCATATGAACCCATGCATTCAGCCTTACCTCATTTAGCATACCAGTACGTTCCCACGTACTGATCACATACCTGTTTCTTGCGTTATGATGTTTCATATCATAGGTTCGGACGCTCAGGTTCCTGACCACACTTAGCCAGATTTAGCTAGCAGTAACAGATTTAGCAGTGAGTCCTCATCTACTGAGGATATGCTTTTATTTCAGTACTTTAGCTTCACAATATTTTAGTAGATAGAGTTAGTTGGGAATTGTCCCATCAACTTTACTTTCTGACAGTTTTAGTTAGAGTCTTTTCAGACTAGATTTTCAGACACTATTTTAGATTCAAATGTTATTATTCATTATCATTATTTTAGATGTTTTTAACCTTATAGAATTTTAGCTCATTTTAAAGCATTAATTACAATATTATTATTCAGTGCTCACAACAGATATCATTCATGGATTAGCTTGTGGTCCTTTGGGGTCGTAAGCACCGTATGAAGACTAGCGGGTAGTCTCAAGTCGTTACAACGAGAATGTCATCTATGAAGACTATCATGAACATGTCCATGTACTGCTTGAACACACGGTTCATCAAGTCCATAAAAGTTATTGGGGAATTGGTAAGACCAAAGGACATGACTAAGAATTCAAAGTGACCATACCAAGTTCTGAAAGCTATTTTTGGGATGTCACATTCTCTGGTTCTGAGCTGATGATAACCTGATCTGAGGTCTATCTTAGAAAAATAGTTGGCGCCCTAAAGTTGGTCAAACAAGTCATAGATTCTGGGAAGGGGATACTTGTTCTTGATCGTGACTTTATTTAACTGATGGTAGTCAATACTAATTCTGAGAGAACTGTCTTTCTTACGCACGAATAGAAGTGCACCCTATGGGGATAAACTGGGTCTGATGAATCCCTTATCTGGGAGATCCTTCAAATGTTTTTTAACTCCTGGAGTTCTATTGGAGCCATTTTGTATGGCGGAATACATATGGGTTGAGTATCTAGAAGGAGATCGATTTCGAAATCAATTTCCCTTTTGGGAGGAGCTCCGGGAGGATCTTTGAGAAACACATCTAGGAATTCATATACTATTGGAATTGACTTAAGAGTGGGAGTTTCTAAACTAGAGTCTTTGACTTGCACAAGCTGATAGACACATCCCTTCGATATTATTTTTCTTTCCCTTAGGTAGGAAACAAGTTGACCCTTAAGTGCTGAAGTACTACCCCTTCACTCTAGGATGGGGTCATTCAAAAACTAAAACTAGACAATTTGTTTTCTGCAGTCGATTGAGGCATAGCAGGAATAAAGCTAATATATGTCGAGAATGATATCAAAATTGGTCATCTCTAATTCAACTAAGTCTTCTGAAGTGACTTTCTGAGATACCATAACTAGACAGCTCCTGTATACCCATTGTTCTATGATAGATTTACCCACTGGGTAGAGACTGAGAAGGGCTCTACTAAAATTTGGGACTGACTCCGAAGTCAACAGTTACATAAGGAGTAGCGAAGGACAAAGAAACTCCTGGATCTAGCAAAGCATAAATATGTGAATGATAATCTTGTAATGTACCAGTGACCACATCAGAAGAACTCTCCTGATCCTATCAAGACTAAAGAGCATAGAGTCTATTTGGGCATTACCCACTAGTGGAACTGAAAGTGGTACCCTACTGATTCGGGCGACCGAACTGAGTTGAAAAATGATTATACTTACCTTGAGAACCTGAATGGGGACAATCTCTGACTCTGTGGCCTAGATTTCCACATCTAAAAAATGCATCACTATCGATTCTGCATATATCCTGGTGGTTTCTGCCATATTTCTAACAAAGGGGAATGGTTCGGGCACTGCTGACACTACCCTGAGCCTTAGGGCTTGGCACCCTATCTTTATTGCCGACTTTGAATTTTGGAACTGTAGAAATAGCTAAGGATGGAGATGGAACTGAGGATTTTAGGTGGAACTAAGAATGATTCCCACCCTCTGACTTAGGCTGAGCCAAATTGAAATTATCTGTCATCGCTCTCTTGTTCTCCCTCTCATTCTCCCTATTTTTAGCCTCTTCTATCTACTGAGCATGGACCATGAGCATGGCTATATCCATATCCTTGATCAATATTATGGTCCTACGCTCCTTGACTACACTACTAGACACCTCAGACACAAATTTACTCATCTTAGATCTGTTATCTACCACCACATGAGGAGCGTATCCAGCTAGTTTATTAAACTTGAGAGAATACTCTTTCACAGTCATGTTGCCCTACCTAAGATTGATGAACTCTAACACCTTAGCCTCTCTCAGCTCTAGGGGAAAGAATCTATCTAGAAAGGCAGTGGAAAATTCCTCTCATTCTATGGACCCTACATCTGTGGCTCTCTCCTCTTTCCACTGTTTAAACTATGAGTGAGCCACATCCTACAACTGATATGTATTCAGCTCAGCGCTCTTGCTAGCAGTCACCCCCATAATATTTATAACCTTCTGCACCTAATCAAGGAATTCCTATGGGTCCTTATCTATCTTTAACCCAGAAAAGGATGGAGGGTTCATTCAGGTGAAGTCTCAGTCCTGGCAGCAGTAGTATTAGTCACTGGGTCGGCTAGAACAGTAGCTAGGCATTCATTCTGGGCTGCCACAAAATGAACTAGAGTGGTGAAAGCTGCTCTAAATTTAGCGTGGAACACATGTTCATCTAGAGGATCTGGCTGGACGACTGGGGTTCTGGTTGGTCTCTCATTCTTCTTCTCTTAGTCCTCTTTGGAGGCATATTCTATAAATGGAAAAGAAACTTAGTTTAGAAAGAGGGTTTAACTAAAGCTCATGCTCACTCAAACAACATGAATACTGAAAAAAGGGAAACTATTCCTAAAATATCTCATTGCCTCTTATCCATATATGTGGCGTACAACACACCCATGTACAAGACTCTACTATATATGGCTTTTAGACTTCCTAGGACTCTATTAGACCTTAGGCTCTAATACAAAGTTTGTAACGCCCTGAGTTTGTACCTTGAACGCTATACGGTGTTCATAATCTCAGAGGACCACAAGCTAACCCATGTTTAGTACCTGCTGTAATAACTGAATAATAATACTGTAAATATACAAAAAGTAGGCAAAAATTATCCATAAGGTTTAACACTATAAATAGAACTAAATACGGTATAACAATACCAAAATAAAAATATCTGTCTTTAAATAATCTAGTCTGAAAAGCCTCTAAACTATCTAAACTATGGAGTTGATGGGACAAGCCCCCAACTAACTCCAACTACTGAAAGTGAAATGATAACTGAAATACTGAAAGAAAACAATCATGTCCTCAATCTATGAGGACTTATTGCTAACTCTGACTGCTGAAAGTATAAACTTCTAAGGGTGCTTGGGGGCCCACACATCTAAACCTATGATATAAGACATTATAGTGCAAAATAAAGGCATTCGTCAATACTTTGAATGTACTGGTATGCTCAGTGAGGTAGGCATGGTTACAAATGCATAAATAATACTAACTGAATATCATGAATATAACTGAATGAGAGTACATGTATGAATACGTATACTATAATTGAAATCATGATAACACTAGATACTTAATCTGAATACTAATTAAATGATATCTGAGTATACTAATAATAAATTAATGATAACTGAATGACTGCATCTAACAGTCCTGAATTTGTGGAACTGTATGAATTCCAAATTGAACTGAGTGACTGTATCTGACAGCCCTGAATTTGTAGAACTAAACTGAGTTCTATACTAAGATTGAATTTGAGACTAAGACTATGGGAAGTAATCATCTAACCGACATGCCCCTTCTCTAACTGATTTAGGGTCCAACCTATAACCCTAGTTAGAAGAGTGTCAATATCGTGTCATGGGTAAGGACAAGTTGAGTCACCCTCATTTGGTAGGTGCTCTAAAAGAGAATGGTGGGACCCTCAACTGGCAGGTTAAATCACCTCATCAACCCTCAACTGGCAGGTTAATGTCTCAAACTACGCTGGCTACATAGTTTTGGAACTCAAGGACTGCTTCTAAGGATCATACCCTCTACTAGTAGGTGAGTCCCCATCCTTGGGTTCACTCGATGTTGAATCCTACTCCTAACTGAATAGACATTGAACTAATTCTTAGACTATACTAAGCTTAACTGAATCATTACTGATTATACTATTTGACTGAACTGAACTGAGTTCACTGAGTTTCATGGACAGACTAAATACTACTAAATTCTGTTAACTGACTAGGTACCACTGAGTTCTGAACTGGATATTGTGACAGATTTATGAATACTACTGAGATTTTCCTGAGTTCTATAACTGACTGGAGCTCTAGGTAAATAGCTAAGTTTTTGAGTATTGAATACCCCCAGGACTCGATAGCATGAAAGGTAAATCATAGAATAAGCTTGAAAAGCATAATCATAGACACTCATTCACAACTCATTCGTGGAAACATTTTATCAAACACTTACATGATATAACTTGCACATAAGCTAACATGACATGATCTCTTTCCCTTATTAGTTCACATAAGTAATTTATCAAGCACTTGGGGAGTATACATATGCACATAACACTAAACTACAAGTAGACATCATAATTCAAATCCCCATTGACAATTTCAAGGGTTTTACATGGACCCTCATGATATTACATACATATTAATTAACCTCACATGAAACGTATCATAAAACATGGATTAGAATCCCAATTAATCATTGTAAACATGAATATAATCACACCCAACATGGAATTCATGAAATTCATAAACTTGAAGTTTAAAAAAAGTTTCTTGGACTCCAAAGGTGGGACCCTTAGATGAATACTTCACATACCTTGATTACTACTTTCGAGAAGATTAAAGTGAGTTCTTCAGACTTGAATTCTTGAACTTGATAAGGCTAGGGTCTTCTCTTGAGAGAGTTTATGAGTAAAGAATGAGACTTCACATACCCATTTGCCCCCACAAATCATAGTAAAATAATACTGAATAGGGCTACCCTCGTATCGCGATCCCTACTTAGGTCAAGTAGCCATCGCAACACAGCCCCTACTCGAGTTAAGTAGCCATCACTGCACGACCCTTACTTGGGTTGACTGTCCCTCACGATGCGGGGCTATTGCGACCCTTCACTATTTTGGGTATCCAAATTCTCCCTTACGCTAATTTGAAAAATCCAAAACTTGCCTGATATGACCAATAAGTGAACCTGATCATGAATCAATTTAAAAATTGACTAACTAAGGCTGGGAAGGTCAGAAATAAAATCCTCCAAATTTGGAAGGCTAAAATGATTCTAAGTCTTAATACTTGGATAAAATTTTCTAAGTCTGGGACCCCCTTAACAAGCTTAAAGGACTGAGTTAAGCTAAAAAATTTTTGGGGTCTTACAGCATCACTGGGCCAGTTTCTTGTGTTAAGTTATGGATTTTTTAGGGCATTTAGGTTCTTCCCTAACCCAATTAAGCTAAAACATGAGATTTAACTCTCAAAAGGGCAAATTTCATTCTTTATTTTCAAAATTCTCTCAAGAACAAGCCCTAGTTTTATCAAGCTCGAGATCAAGTCCCAAGAATCCTCAACTCTTTGTCAAAAGTGTGGCAGAAACCATCAGGGTGTCTGCAGAGATGGAAATAATGTGTGTTTCAGATATTGCAAGCCAGTCTAAAGGATCAGAGAGTGTCCTCAGGTGGGTTCACAGAGTCAGCATAATAATCACCCAGCTCAGTTCGATCGTCCATCTCAGCAGGGTTCCACTTCTAGTGCCACCAGTGGGAAACACCCAAACAGGCTCTATACATTCAGTCCCGATAGGATCAAGAAAGTTCTCCTGGTGTGGTCACTGGTAAGTTACAAGTTTACCATTTACATGTTTATGTTTTGCTAGATCCAGGATCTTCTTTGTCTTTTATAACTCCTTAGGTAGCTGTTAACTTCAGAGTCAGTCCCGAAATCCTATCAGATCCTTTCTCAATCTCTACCCTAGTGGGTAAATCTATCATAGCCCAGAGGGTTTACTTGAACTGTCTGATATGGTGTCTCAGAAAGTTACTTCAGCATACTTAGTAGAAATAGATATGAAAGATTTTGATGTCATTCTCAACATGGATTGGATTTATTTATTCTATGCTTTAGTTGATTGTAGAAATAGAGTTGTTCATTTTTAGTTCCCTAATGAACCTGTCCTAGAATGGAGGGGTAGTACTTCAGCACTTAGGGGTTAGCTTGTTTCGTACCTTAGAGCAAGAAAATAATATACAAAGGGTATGTCTATCATCTCATATGTGTTAAAGATTCTAGTTCTGAGACTCCTAATATTGAATTAGTTCCAGTAGCAAGTGAATTTCCAGATGTGTTTCCCAAAGATCTTCCCGGAGTTCCTCACAAAAGGGAAATTGACTTTGAATAAACCTTTTTCTAGATGCTCAGCCCATCTCTATTCTGCCATACATAATAGCTCCAGTTCAACTTAAAGAGTTTAAGGAACAATTGAAGGATCTCCTAGATAAGGGATTCATCAGGCCCAATGTCTCTCCATAGGGTGCACCAGTTCTATCCGTGCATAAGAAAGACAGTTCTCTTAGAATATGTATTAACTATCGTCAGTTGAACAAAGTCAACATCAAGAACAAGTATTCACTTCCTAAAATTGATGACTTGTTCGACCAACTTCAGGGTTCCAGTTACTTTTCTAAGATAGACCTCTAATCAGGCTATCATCAGCTCAGAGTCAGAGAATGTGACATTTCAAAAATATCTTTCAAAACTCAGTGTGGTCACTTCAAATTTCTAGCCATGTCATTTGGTCTTACTAATACCCCAGTAGCTTTTATGGACCAGGGCCCATTAGTTGTTCGCCAAATTCAGTAAGTGAAAATTTTGGCTAAGGTCAGTAACTTTCCTTGGTCATATAGTTTTTGGTGATGGCATTAGAGTTAATTCTCAAAAGACCAAAGCAGTGAGAAACTGGCCTAGACCTATATCTCCATCAGATATCAGGAGTTTCTTAGGTTTTGTTGGCTATTACTGATTATTAAAGGATTTTTATCTATTGCATCCCCCATGTACAAATTGACTCAAAAGAAAGCCAAATTCCAGTGGCTAGATTATTGTGAAAAGAGTTTTTAGGAGTTTAAGACTCATCTCACTACAGCCTCAGTTTTGACTTTGCTCGACAGTTTAGATGGATTTGTTGTGTATTGTGATGCTTCCAGAGTTGGTTTGGGGTGTATTTTGATACATAAGGGTAAGGTTGTATCCTATGCCTCTAGATAGCTTAATCCCTATGAAAAGATTTATCCCACCCATGATCTTGAGTTAGCAGCTGTTATGTTTGCCTTATAAATTTGGAGGCACTATTTATATGGGGTGTATGTTGATGTGTTCAAAAACCACAAAATCTTACAGTATATATTTTCTCAGAAAGACTTGAACTTGCATCAATGAAGGTGGTTAAAATTGTTGAAAGTTTATGACATGAGTGTTTTGTATCATCCGGGCAAGGCCAATGTAGTGGCAGATGCTCTCAGTAGGTTATACATGGGTAGTGTTGCTCACGTTGAGAATGATAAGAAGAATTTAGTTCAATAATTTCATAATCTTGCCATGCAAGGTGTCCATTTGGTTGATTAAATTGAGGGTAGTGTTTGGATGCAGAATAGTTCAGAAACACCTTTGGTTTCTGAGGTAAAAGAAAAGTAAGATAGAGATCCCAATTTAGCTAAGCTGAAAGAGTTAGTCAGAGACCATAAAGTGGAGGTTTTCTCCCAAGGGGGAGATGGTGTGTTACATTTCTAGGGTAGGTTATATGTGTCATGTGTGGATGACGTGAGACAATGAAATCTTATAGAAGAGCATGGTGCGTATTACTTGATTCATCCAGGTGCCACTAAGATGTACCACAACTTGTGGGAAATCTATTGGTAGAGTGGGATGAAGAGAGACATTACAAAGTTTGTAGCTAAGTGTTCCATATTTCAACAAGTTAAGATTGAGCATCAGAAGCCTAGAGGTCCTATGAAGGAGTTCTGTATCCCCACATAGAAGTGGGAAGGAGTGAACATGGATTTTGTGATGGACTTGCCCTGTACTCGTCGTCAGCATGATTCAATTCAAGTCATTATGGATAGGATGACCAAATCAGCCCGTTTCTTGCAAGTTCATACCTCTTATTCAGCTAAGGACTATACCAAGCTCTATATCAGAGAGTTGGTTAGGTTAAATAGTGTCCCATTGTCCATTATTTCAAATAGAGGTACGCAGTTCAACTCCCAATTTTGGAAAGCTTTCCAAAAGGGTCTTGGTACCCAAGTTCACCTCAGTACAGCCTTTCACCCTCAGATAGTTAGTCAAGCGGAAAGGACCATTTAGACTTTAGAAGATATGTTGAGAGCATGTGTTGTTGACTTTAAGGGCAGTTAGGACGACTACTTACCTTTGATAGAGTTTGTGTATAATAACAACTATCATTCCAGTATTCATATGGCTCCGTTTGAGGCACTTGATGGGGGGATATCTAGATCTCCCATTGGTTGGTAAGAAGTAGGTGAGGCCGCAGTAGTAGGGCCTGATTTGGTATTTAATGCCTTAGAGAAAGTGCAGTTAATCAGAGAGAGGCTTAAGACAGCTCAAAGCTGACAAAAATCATATGCAGATGTGAGAAGAAAATATCTCGAGTTTGAGATTGGCGACTTTGTATATTTGAAAATCTTTCCCATGAAGGGAGCGAAGAGATTTGGTAAAAAGGGTAAGCTTAGTCCCTGATATGTTGTTCCTTATTGGATTCTTATTCATTTCGGTAAGGTATCTTATGAGCTTGAGTTTCCTGCGGACTTAGCATCAGCGCACCTAGTGTTGCACGTCTCCTTGCTAAAGAAGTGCATTGGTGACCCATCAGTTGTAGTCCCTATAGAGATTTTAGATGTTCAGAATAGTCACTCTTATGAGGAAGTCCTAGTCAAAATCCTTGATCATCAGATTCACAAACTACAAAACAAAAAAGTTCCCTTGGTCAAAGTTCTTTGGCAGAATCAGTTCGTTGAGGGAGCTACTTGGGAAGCTAAAGTAGACATGCAAATCAAGTATCCTCACCTCTTCTACACAAACTCGAACTCAGCCTAAGGTAACAGTCTTTCTTAGATTTATTCTATTCCATGTTCAGTTACAGCTGCATAACATTCTTATATCATTCAAGCATTCATGAAATAGTTCAGTCATGTGTCATGTCTCCAGAATCCAGTCATGCTTTAGTTATGCATGTCAGTGTAAGTACATTTCCTTTATTACTCTCAGTTCAGTCAGTCTTGACACGTCACATTGGCTACCGCATTGACACCATTGACGCGATACGTCAGTAATTGCATCGATATATTGATAAGTTGCGTTGGATATCACGTTGCTGGGATAATTTTATGTGTTAAGATACAGGTTTTTGAGCGCATTTAGGTTTTTTTCCCCTAACCCAATTCAGCTACAATACGAGATTTAACTCTCAAAAGGGCAAATTTTATTCTTTATTCTCAAAATCCTCTCAAGAACAAGCCCTAGTTTCATCAAGCTCAAGATTAAGTCCCAAGAATCCTCAATAATTTCCAAGAAATCAACAATCAAGGCATGTTAGGTGTTCATCCTTGGGTTTCCTTCCACCCTTGGAGTTCAAGAACCCTTTTTTAAAACTTGAATTATCATTCCCATGCTATAAATTAAATTATGCTCATGTTTGTGTTTTTGCATTGGTCTCAAGTTAAGATCTTTTATGAGTTTCCATGAAATTATGTTAGCATGCGTGTTGAATTATAAATCTCTCATGTCAAAACCTTTGAATTACAAGTTTTATGTTGAAGTTATGATGCCTTATATGTTATTCTTCATGTATCACAATCATGCTCCCCAAGTGTTGGATACAATGTCCATGTGAATTGAATAGAGTAAGTATGACATGTTAGCATGTGTTCTCTTTCATGTACAAGTTCAAAACCTCCAAGTGTTTGAGAAATATCTCAGTGAATGAATTGTGAACAATTAACTGTTGTTTTCAAGATTTGCTATGTTCTACTGTTGATGCTATCGAGTCCTGGGGGTACTTTTTACCTTAAATATAGTTGTTTACTTAGTTGTAGTAGTTATAGAATCATTCTAGTAAAGGTCAAGAATAGTAGTACGCAGTCATCTAGTACAACTCAGTGAACTCAGTCCAGTTCAGTCATTCAACATAATCAGTTCAGTCAAGCCTAGTACAGTCTAGTGATAGTTCAGTGTCGATTCAGTTGGGAGTAGGATTCAATACCGAGCGAACCCAGGGATGGGGGCATTCCTGCCAGTAGATGGTTGGACCCTTAGTATCAGTCCCTGTATTACAGAACTATATAGCCATCATAGGGTAAGTCGTCCTCCTGTCATATTAGGGTTAACACAATTATATATATATATAATATATATTTCATGAGTATTCCTGTCAGATTAGGGTTGACACATCCTTGTTAGAGAGCTAGGACGACCAGTCAGTATCAGGGAAGTAGTGGAGCTACCACTAGTAGAGGAACACCTAGGCAAACCCAGTCGGCTACACAGGCATGAGCAGAGTCAGACTTCTAGAGCACCAGACTTATGGACTCAGAGGGGTGTTAGACGAGGGTTACCACCCCATCCTACATGCAGGCAGTATGGCCGACCGCATTGAGGAGAGTGTCGGTGTGGTTCAAATGTGTGTTACTGGTGTGGTAGAGAGGGTCATATGGTACGTGATTGTCCTCATCTCGGAGTTAAAGGTAGAGGGGATCGATCATAGCCTACAGGGTCTACATCAGCTTCATCTTCATCAATGCCTTCTTCTTCTCGTGGTCCTCAGGCATCAGTAGAAATAGGAGCTGGCAGAGGCAGAGGGCCTGGTTTGAGTGCAGGATCAAATCGTATGTATGCACTAGCTAGTCAACAGGATTCAGAGGCATCTCCAGATGTGGTCACAGGTACTTTATCTATCTTTTCATATGATGTATATGCCTTGATAGACCCAGGATCTACCTTGTCATATGTTACTCTATTCATTGCTAAGAAGTTCAAAATCAATTCAGAGCTATTACACAAACCATTTGCAGTATCGAGTCCAGTAGGAGATTCTATTATAGCTAGACGAGTCTATTATGATTGTGTGGTGACAGTATGTGGTCGTCCTACATTGGTTAATCTTACTAACTTGAAATGGTCGACTTTGACGTTATTATGGGTATGGATTGGTTATCCTCTTATTATGCAATAGTTGATTTCCAAACCAAGATAGCCTATTTCTACTTCTCAGAAGAGCCAATCCTAGAGTGGAGGGGTGATTCTATGATGCCTAGAAGGAGGTTTATTTCCTTTCTTAAGGCAGGAAAGCTTATTGCAAAGGGGTGTTTGTATCACCTAGTCCAAGTGAAAGACATTGAGGCCAAAAAGCAGGCACTAACTTTAGGATCCGTACCAGTGGTGAACGAGTACTCAGATGTGTTTCCTGATGAACTTCCTGGATTACCTCCTGTCAGAGAGATCGATTTTGGTATTGATGTAGATTTCGTTACTCAGTCGATATCAATTCCACCTTATAGAATGGCCCTTGCTGAATTGAAAGAGATAAAAAAGTAGTTACAAGACTTACTTGATAAAGGTTTCATTCGGCCTAGTGTATTACCTTGGGGTGCGCCAGTGCTATTTGTACGTAAAAAAGATGGCACGATACGAATGTGTATAGATTACAGGCAGCTAAACAAAGTGACAATAAATAATAAGTACCCTCTACCCCAAATGGATGTTTATTTGATCAATTACAGGGAGCTAGATATTTTTCAAAGATCGGTTTGAGCTCCAGTTATCACTAGCTAAGAATTCGTGAAGCAGATATTCCCAAAATAGCCTTTCGAACAAGATAGGGGCACTTTGAGTTTCTTGTCATGTCATTTGGACTAACGAATGCCCCGAAAGCCTTCATGGACATGATGAATAGAATTTTCAAACCTTTTCTTGATATGTACGTAATTGTATTTATAGATGATATTTTGATATATTCACGTAACATAGTTGAGCATGCAGATCATTTGAGGTCAGTATTGCAGACATTGAGAGAGCACCAGTTGTATACTAAGTTCTCTAAGTGTGAATTTTGGTTGAACTTAGTAGCCTTTCTTGGTCATGTGGTATCTGGAAAAGGCATTAGAGTAGATTTTCAGAAGATAGACGCTGTGAAGAATTGGCCTCGACCACCATTCCTATTGAGATGCGTAGTTTCTTGGGGCTAGCCGATTATTATAGGATATTTTTAGAGGGATTTTCCTTTATTTCTACCCCATTGACCAAGTTGATGTTGAAAGCAGTTAAGTACTGGTGGACTGATGCTTGTGAAAGAATCTTTCAAGAGTTGAAACGTAGATTCACTACTATACCGGTATTAGCCTTACCAGAGGGCACCGAAGGATATGTGGTGTACTGTGATGCTTCAGGTATTGGTTTGGGTTGCGTCCTAATGCAGCATGGAAGAGTTATAGCGTATGATTCTCGAAAATTAAAGAAACATGAACATAATTATCCCACTTATTACTTAGAGCTTGTAACTGTGATTTTCGTGCTTAAAATATGGCGCCGTTATTTATATGGAGTGCATGTTGATATCTATACTTATCATAAAGTCTTCAATATCTATTCAAGCAGAAAGAGTTGAATTTGAGGCAAATGAGGTGGTTAGAGTTACTAAAGGATTATGACATCAATATTCTCTATTATCCAGGTAAAGGTAATATTGTAGTTGATGCTCTTAGTCGACTATCCATGGGTAATGTAGCATACCTGCCACTTATTTAATGGGAAGTAGTGAGAGATGTTCACAAATTGGCCAATCTAGGCATTCGCCTTGTGGATTCTGAAGATGATGGCATTGTTATGCTTAATTCAGCTGAGTCACCACTTATGGGATCAGTTAAGCAGAAGTAGTATGATGATCCCTTATTGTTCAAGTACAGACAAGGAGTTTAACAAAATCGAATCACAGCATTTGAGCTAGCAAGTGATGGTACTTTGAGATGTCGAGGCAGATTATGTGTACCTAATGTAAATGGGTTGCGACCGCAGATTATGGCTGAGGCACATTGCTCTCGTTATTCAATTCATCCCAACTCTACAAAAATGTATCATGTTCTAAAAGAGATCTACTGGTGGAACGACATGAAGAGAGATATAGCAGAATGTGTGGTGCAGTGCTCCAATTGTCAGCAGGTGAAAGCGGAACATCAAAGACCTAGTTTCCTAGCTCAAACCTTTAGTATTCCTGTGTGGAAATAGGATGCTATTAATATGGACTTTGTTGTAGGCTTACCTTTTTCTTATCGGAAACATGACACTATTTGGGTAATAGTTGATCGGCTGACGAAATCAACCCATTTTCTTCTGTTAAGTCTACTAGCACAGCTGAGAATTATGCCAAGATTTATGTAAAGGAGATTGTTCTCTTACATGGGACCCCGATGTCCATTATTTCAGATAGAGGTTCCTCGTTTAAAGCTTAATTTTTTAAGTCATTTCATAGGAGCTTGGGTACTCAGGTGGACCTTAGCATGGAATTTCATCCGCAGACAGATGGCCAAGCTGAGTGCACCATTCAAACACTCGAAGATATATTGAGAGAGTGCATGCTGGATTTTAAAGGTGATTGGGATGATCATTTGCCTTTAATAGAATTTGCTTATAATAACAGTTATCACTCCAGCATTGGCATAGCTCCATTTGAATCTCTCTATGGAAGGCGATGTATATCACCTATTGGTTGGTTTGAAGTAGGCGAGACACAGGTATTGGGTCCAGATTTAGTCCATCAAGCTATCAAAAAGGTTAAACTGATACGAGAGCAGTTGAAGACTACCCAGAGTAGGCAAAAATCATGTACGGATGTGCGACGTAGAGATTTAGAGTTTTATGTTGATGATTTTATATTTTTAAAGGTATCACTGTTGAAGGGCGTTATGCGATTTGGGAAAAAGGGTAAATTGAGTCCTAGGTATATTGGGCCCTATAGAGTTATTCACAAAATTGGCTAGGTAGCCTATAAGCTAGAATTACCTCCAGAGTTAGATACAGTGCACCCTATCTTTCATGTGTCTATGCTACGCAAATGCTTAGGAGAGCTATCTCGCATCATCCCTATAAAGGGTACTGAACTTGTTAGAGACTTATCATTCGAGGAAGTCCCCGTGGCTATATTAGATCGACAGGTCAGGAAGTTAAGATTTAGAGACATAGCTTCAGTATAGGTGTTGTGGAGGAACCAGAACATAGAAGAAGCCACATGGGAAGCAGAAGCGGATATGAAAACTAAACACCCTTATTTATTTCAAAAACTATCAGAAGGTTCTTGAACTACTTGTCCCTTTATATAATCATTGGTTTCTACTATATTTTGTTATGTTGATATCTAATTCTTACCTTATATGTTTAGGTACATAATTTGTGCCTAGGAGCCTTGATATTTACATGGAAATACCATGCACATGCAGAGTATAAGGTAACTTACATGGTTGGTGATGACTTTTAATTGTGTGTAAGGCCAAGAGGAGCCTTGTGTACTATTTTTTGGGTTTAAGGCCAAGTGGAGTCTCGTATGTTATTTTTTGAGTATTATATGTGTGGTGAAGCTCTGTGAAGTGTATTTAGATGTGTTCTGGCTAGCTGGTAGGTACCCGATAGGACTATTTACAAAGGAAATTTTGGTGAATTTTTTAGAAATTTGGAGAGTTAGTCAAATCGACAAAGTAAGACCAAACTTGGTAAAATGTTATAGTGAAGGTGTTGGATCATGGTGGAATGGATAACAAGCTATAAACATCATTCGAGGATGAATGATCCTAAGTGGGGGAGATTGTAACACCTAGAAAAGTTTTGAATCCAAATTTAATATTTTTAGTGAACATGAGGTGTACGTATTTTACGGAGAACTATAATGCATGCATGTACACATAATTATTATGTATATAAGTTACTATGATTACTGCTAGTAGTAAAAAAATAAATTGAAGAGTCATGAACCTTAAGCATTGCTATTTATTAAATGGGTCCCACTTTAGCCCCAAAACATATTAATATGATAAGAAATATAAGAAAGGGAATTTTGTTTTGGAAAAAGTCCTTACAGTGGCAATAACATTTGACAAAAGTGGAAAGAAGAGAAAAAAAAAAGGGGAGAAACCTTCTTTAAAGTTACTAATTGAATAATATAGAAAAAGAGGAGAGAGCATATATTGAGTTCACTGGAACTCTTAGGGAAAGAAAGAAGAAAAACGTGCAGGCCTAATTGTTTCTTCTCCTCCCACTTCCAAAAAAATACAAAAAAAAAATTAGTTGAGCTCCTGCTTGTGGTTTCAAAGTGAGAAGAAGAAGTACTATTTGTACCCCCTCTGTTTTGTTCCCTTTTTCCTCAACATCAAGGAACCAATTTCATAGTTAGTGTTGGGATTGAATTTCAAGAGAAAAGTTCTCTATCCCTTTCTTGAATTTAATTATGAATTTGTATTTAGGGATAGTTAATTTGAATCTTGGTACTTGCTCTTAAAGTGGGTTGCTTAATTGGATTTCTTGTGAAATTTTGATAAGAGAAGGGTTTTTAGAGATTCCTATCAATTGGGTGATTTTACCCTTGAATTGAAAAAGTTGAAAAAGTTAGAATTCTTTTCGAATCCCTGTTAAGAAACTCAATTAGTTTTGAGAATAATTGATGATTATTGGAATAAAATTGTTAAATGCACCTACAGGTTATTAATGAATATATATGTTATCCTTGTAGTTTGTAGATTGGCTATCGAATATCTTAAACTGGTGATTGGAAGGATAAAGGTTTAGACTACTACTGTGCACTAAGGTATGTAAAGTTAAACCCTTCCTCGCCATTAAGGCACCACCCTACGTCAAGTACCCCTTTCGATTAATGTTAATATAATTCTCATGAAATACAAACGTAGATTCTTTATATCGTCTTGCATATCATTCCCTCGTCCTACCGTCAAGCTTATAAGTATCTATGTTTCCCTTTTGTGTCAAGTTTTTATGATACTTCCATATTATCATAAGTTTCTGTACTTGATGCCCTTACACATTACGAGTAAATAGTAATAGCATAGCATTACTTGTCTATGGTAGTTATGCGATCATTATTATAACTCACATGTCATAGGCCTTCAAGGAATTATTTGATAAGCATTAACAATGGGGGGGTACATAGGTTTGGCTTGGCATATTGCTCGAGATGATTCTGTGCACAGGATCAATATAGGACCACTATAGCGAGCCCAACCGTTGGGCGTACCCGCCTTTGCGGAATTATTTGTATTTGAAGTCAGTTGGAACATCCTGTATTGGTTTCCCCTAACTTGAGCCAACATATGACATATATGGCCTGCGGGCAGACCCTCATAGTGAGCCTCTGGGTGGGACGTACCTGAATACAAACTGCGATTACAGTTACACAAATGAGATCATAGCAATGAGTATATAAGCAACATATGTTTTATACTTGCTCAGATTGCCTTTGGAAGGTCATCTTGTGATCATTTGTACGACTTATAGGATAACTACATCATCTAGGCAAAGTATAGGTCCTATATTACAATGAACACTTTTCTAAATATCATATATAACGTTAATAAGGTTGGTGCATAAGTTATCAGTTCATATCGTATATGTGTTATTTGTTGGCTCATACGTTTTTCACTTTACCATTTGACTCATATGAGCTTCTGTACTTGTCCAGCTGTTATTTTATATGCTTTCATACCAGTACATGTTATTTATGTACTGACATCTTGGGCCCTCCATATTTTAATAATGCAACCTCATAGCGTCAGGATAGCAGACTCCACATTAGACTCTTTTGCCATTTCCAGCTGGTATTTTGGTGAGCTCCAACTCTCTCTAGAACCAGTTTGTGCCTAGTATTTTTTATTATATGTGTAGGTCTCTGGTTGGGCATGACGGGCCTAATGCCAACTAGTCACTAGTGGTATAGTATGTTAAACTGACTAGAGGATTCATGGATATCGTGTAGTATTATATAGTTTTATAAATGTAACTTCTTGTGTATATATACAACGTTTATTGAATATCATGCTCGTTATTATCCCATAACCTCGTGTACATCATAGAATGCTTGTTGAGTAAGTGAATATGGTTCTTGTCCATCATTATTGAGTTGGGTTGTGACATATTAGCACATCGCGGAGATAGTCTAAGTGACGATTGGCAATTTCCAGTGGAGGCGTGAGATCTTGGCGCATTACGCCAAAGGCCAAATTAGCATTTGGTAGTTTCCAGTGTCTCTCCGCAATTCCACCGCATCGCGGTAAACTTCCAGGTCCTAATAAGTAAAGGACCTCAATTTTCCCCGTGTCTCACCACAGACCAGTTTCCTAGTTGTCCAATTCAATGGCTTGGCGAAATAGTGGCTCGTCGCGCCAAGGCCAAAAATCGGGATCTTCAATTTTCAGCTTTCATTTTTAAATTTGTTCAGGAGTATTTGGGTATTTTTCCATTTCCCTAATTAACCTAAAACACAAAATTTAACCCCTAAACACCCCAAGTATTCATCATTATTTCAATTTCTCTCACAATCAAAAATCCCTTTTTCAAGAACAAGAAATCCTAGCTTTCAAATTCAAGGTCAATCCTCAAGAACTCACCCAGATCTTCAAGAAATTCATAATCCCAGGTATGTTAGATGTTCATCCATAGATTCCTTTCATCCATGGATCCCATGTAACCCATTTTAATCACCAAGTTGTAATCTTTCAAGTTATTATGTTTTAAATTATGATTTCATCCAAGAATCTCCATGCACTATTGATTTTATACCATGTTACCATGAAATTATCATTACTATTCAATTTCCCATGTGTTAATATTATTATTTATTGAATTAAACCATTATTTTGTAATATTATGTTGAAGTCATGCTATTTTGTAAGTTCCGTGGCATTCCGATGATTGTTTTAAACCCTGAACTACAAGTGTTTGATAAAATGCCTACAAGAGTGATTGATTTAAATAAAAGCCTTCATGTTTTGTCCTTCAAGCTTTAGTGCCATTTTACTATTATTGTTTTAAGTCCTGGGGGTATGGAATACCCAAAATCAATAGCTGCTTACTTAGTCTAGTATCAGTAAACTATAGAATAGTCTTCAGAACATACTATGAGCATTATTAGAACAGCCACTTACCAGTCAGATGAACTCAGATCAATCTAATATTTTAGTGTCTTTCAGTTGGGAGTAGGATTTAGAACCGAGCGAGTGTAGGGATGGTGAATTCCACGTCATATAAGCAGAGTCATTAGTAGCAGTACCTATACTCCAAAACTACGTAGCCAGCATAGGATATGAGTAGTGACCCGTCAGACTAGGCTTGACTATCTTGTAGGGTCACCCGTCAGTTCAGGCTTGACACCCTTAGTCCTTTGGATATTATATCAGTTTAGTAGATCCACATAGATATCATTAGTACCCGTGGCATGGTATTAACACCCTTCTAACTAGAGTTACAGGTTGGACCCCGATTAGCTTAAATTTGGAGAATGTCGGTTAGATGATACCTCCCACAGTCTCAGATATAGTCTCAGTTCAGTTATGCAGTCTTAGAGTTGTTTGACCAAAGCATATAGATATCAGTATTTTTTAGTATTTCAGTTTATAGATTTTACTCAGTCCATGTTATATGTTTGGTCATGCATCCCCAGTGTCCACAGATTTTCACGTATCTTCAGTATTTACAGACTGTCATGCATACTCGGTATTTACAAATTCTCCATATTTTCAATATCTACAGATTCCATGTTCTCTAATCAATACTCCATGTTTTACATGTATATTAAGTTAATTATTAGTTTTGTTCATGAAACCATGCCCATCAGCCTACCTCATTTAGCATACCAGTATATTCAAAGTACCGATCACATACCTTTCTTTTGTGCTATGATGTATTATATCATAGGTGTTGATGCTCAATTCCCAGATCCTGCTTTGACTTCACTTCTCAGGCTATCAGCAGTACAGTAGCAGTGGTGAGTCCTCATCATTTGAGGACAGATTATTTTACTTCATATCTCTATTTCAGTAGTTAGCATAGTTAGTTGGGGGGCCTGTCCCATCAACTCATATTCAGTCAGTCAATTTTAGAGGATTTTCAAACATTAGAGTCAGTTATTCAGTATTCAGACATTATAGTTAGTTATCCAGTTTATCATTATTTTATCAGATTCAGTCAGTTATTTCTATAGACTTATATTTCAGTTTTAAATTTAGTTATTAAAACCTTATGGCATGTCAGTATTTTTTTGTATTTATGATTATGTTAGCCAATGCTCACAACAGATACCAGCTCATGGGCTAGCTTGTGGTCCCTCGGGATTATAAGCACTGTGTGACGACTAGGGGTTAGTCCCAGGTCATTACAAACTTGGTATCAGAGCCTAAGGTTTTAAAGTGCCCTAGGAAGTCTAAAAGTTGCCTCAATTAGAGTCTTTTTCATGGGTGTATAGTGCACCACACTTATAGATGAGAGCTACAAGGCGTTTAGGAAAAAGTTTCCCTTCTTTCTGTATCCATGTCGTGCGAGTGAGCATAAGCTCAAGTCAAACTCTCTGTCTATTCCATTTCTTCCTATGCCTCTAAAGAATAAAAGAAAATCAGCCAGCCCATCAGCCCATCTAGGCAGATCCTCTGGATGAGCATGTCTCTCACGCAGAATTTAAAGTTGCATTCACTACTTTAGCAAACTTCGTAGCAGCACAGAATAAATGGCCAGCTGTTATTTCGGCCAACCCAATGACCAATACTTCTATGACTATAATTCATGATTTTACCCGGATGAATCCTCCTTCTTTCACGGGATCCAAGTCTGAAGATGATCCATAGGAACTCTTAGATATGGTTCAGAAGGTCACGGATGCTATGGGGTGACATCTAGTTAGAGTGCTGAGTTGGATGCATATCAGTTATAGGATGTAGCCCATACTTAGTTTAAGTAGTGGAAGGTAAATAGGGGTTTTAATGCAGGGCCTATAAAGTGGGAAGAATTTGCCACAACTTTCTTAGACAGATTCTTCCCATTGGAGTTGAGGGAGGCCAAAGTGTTAGAGTTCATTAACTTGAGACAGGGCAGCATGAGCGTGAGGGAGTATTCCCTCAAGTTTACTCAGTTAGCTAGGTATGTTCCTCATATGGCAGCTGATAATAGGTCTAAGATGAGTAGGTTTGTGTTTGGTGTGTATGATCATGCGGTTAAGAAGTGCAAGACCACAATGCTTATTAGTAAGATGGAATTTGTCTAGGCTGATGGTCCATGCTCAATAGATAGAGAATAAAAATATTAAGGAGAGGGAAAGAGAAAACAAGAGAGCTAGGATGGGTAGTTTTAGTTTTAATCAACCAAAGTCAGAAGGTGGTAACCATCCTCAATGTCATTAGAGGTCTATAGCCCCATCACCCTCTTCTGTCAGTGCCCCAGTACCCAAATTCAAAAATGAATATAGGGATAGGGCACCAGGATTTAAGTCTCAGGTCAGTGTTAGCAGTGCTCATACATATGACAGACACAATCAGAATGAGTATAGAGTGGGTAGTGATGTATGCTTTAGGTTTGGAAAGCCAGGCCATCGTATTTGAGAGTGTCGGGTTGTTTCTCATAAAGGTAAGGATATGCGCCAACAGGGCCAGTCCCATCAGTCGTCAGTTTCTTCCGGTCGCCCAACTCAATGGGGTGCCCCTTCCAGTGCTACCAATGGTCAGCTTCTGAAGAGATTATATGCTCTTTAGTCCCGCCAAGATCAGGAAAATTATCCTGATATAGTTACTGGTACATTTCAGGTCTTTCACTTACATGTTTATGCTTTATTATACCCTGGAGCTTCTTTTTCTTTTGTAACTCCATATATAGCCATCAACTTCGGAGTTAGTCCCAAAACTCTAGCAAAGCCTTTTTCAATATCCACCCCAGTAGGTATTTCTATTATAGCCAGACAACTATACAAGAACTATCCGGTCATAATATCTCAAAAAGTTACCTCAGTTGATCTTATGGAGTTAGAGATGGCGTATTTTGAGGTTATTCTCGACATGGATCGGATTCACTCATGCTATGCCTCAGTTGATTGTAGAAATAGAATAGTTCATTTTTAATTTCCAAATGAACTAGTCCTTGAATTGAGGGGTAGTACCAGAGCTCTTAGAGGTCAGTTAATTTCGTACCTTAGAGCGAGAAAGATGATATCGAAAGGGTGTATTTACCATTTTGTGAGGATCAAAAACTCTAACTCAAAAACTCCAACTCTTGAGTTAGTTCCAGTAGTAAATGAATTCTCCGATGTATTTCCTAAAGATCTTCCCGAAGTTCCTCCCGAAAGAAAAATCAACTTCAGAATAGACCTTCTTCCAGATACTCAGCCTATATCTATTCCACCATATAGAATGGATCCAGTAGAACTCAAGGAGTTAAAAGAACAGTTAAAGGATCTCCTAGATAAGGGATTCATCATACCCAGTGTCTCTCTGTGGGGTGTACTTTCTCTATTTGTGCCTAAGAAAGACAGTTCTCTTAGAATGTACATAGACTACCATTAGTTGAACAAAGTCACAGTCAAGAATAAATATCCACTTCCTAGAATCTATGACTTATTTGACCAACTTTAGGGTGCCAGCTATTTTTCAAAGATAGAACTCAATTCAAGCTATCATCAGCTCAAGGTCAGGGTGTAATACCCCGAAAATTTTTTTGTTGAAATTTTGTGCGTAAACGTGTTGGGTTCTATCTTCTAGAATAAACTATAAATTTTTCGTGTGGAATGTCTTAGATTATGACCCACCATTACGTAGAGTATCGAATAAGGTTTTCAACAATATGTGGATCATCCAAAACGGACACTCGAGCGACGAGTTATGAACATTCCGATCGAACTATGAATAGTAGTGAACAGTAAAACGTGCAGGAAAAAGTACTAAGGCCTGGCGTATTTTTGCTCCAACTTTAAACAATTATAACTCCTTGTACATAATTATTTGGGTGATCTACTATATATCAACGGAAAACTCAGCGAGTCCTCTTTCCAATGAAATTGGTTTCATCCAATTTGTCTATTGAAGCAAAAAGTTATGGTCAATCTACTTCAGCCTATCAAAAGTGAATTTTTGGGTTAACTTCAAATGATCATAACTCCTCGTACACAATGATCTGGGTGAGATACTATATATGAACGGAAAGATATGAGAGTCCTCTTTCTAATGAAATTAGTTTCGACCAATTTGGATATCGGAGTAAAATGTTATGGTTGACCTACTTCAAACTATCAAAACAGTCCACCAAAGGACAGATTTGAGAATTATTTGATTTTTAAGGGCATTTTAGTCATTCCCCCTCACCCAAAATCCATCCAAACCCTATATTAAAGCCTATTAGAAGCATTATATGTTATATTTCATCAAATTCCCTCAAAAAGAAAACCCTAAGCTCCTATATCCAACTTCAAGAACCTCCAAAGTTTACCATTAATTCTGCAAATTTATTCAAGATTCCAAGTTCCTAGTTCAAGAACTCCAAGAACCATCATTCAAAGGCACGATTAACATCTCAAAAATAAGTATCGATCTAAAGTTCATCATTCAAGGTATGTGGGGTTTTTCAACAAGAACTCTCTTTCATTCTTGTGCCCAAAAGTAATTTTTTTTACAAAGGCATGATTTTTATTTGATTTTTACAAATTTGAAGCATGAACCCATATCTTATGATGATTATTATGAAATCTTGATGATGATTTTAAAAGATGAATTTACATGTGTAGAGATATAAAGCATGAATCTTGAACAATATTTATCATGATTTTGATATTTGGGTCTTGAATCCCCATTGGAAATTGTGTTTTTTTAAAAAATGTGTGTTATAAGCACGTTGATGTTGAATATTTGAGATATTTTGAATGATTTGACCTTTTGGTCTTAATGGAGTTGTTTTGAACTCGAGTGTGAAAGAAATCCACAACGTGATTGATTTTGATAGATGGGAAGCATGATGGCTCCCGATGTATATTTATATATTACTAAAATTATTTTGTTGTGGATTATCTTTGAAATGATCTGAGCTAAGTTCGAGAGAAATATTTAGCACCGAGTGGGAGGTATAAAGCGATCTTACTTCCCTAGAACTGCGTGCCCCCGTAGGAGTGAGCCTGAGGCTGATTTATATAGTGATCACTAGTTTGTGTGGATTTGATATCGATAGTCCTACTTCGATCGCAAAGATAGTACGGCTCTCCCCAACATGGGTTGTACGTTGGACTCCATGTAGCTCACATGGTTTATGTCGGTTATAGGATCTCCGAGCGTGTGTGTGTTTCCTTATGTCTATGGTGAATGGTGAAGTGATTTGAAAGTAGAATTGTGAAAGTTATTTTTTTGAAATATTTAAATGATATTTACATTATGAGAATTGATATTCTTGATGAACTGAAAGTGATTGACAAATTATATGATGACTCACATGTGTTATTGTACTTATTTCATCCTCTCATGATTATGATGATTTTCTTTGGGCTATGTGAGTCTTTCATACATCCTGCATATTTCTTATAAACATTTATGATGATGATGTTTATAAAACTGCATACACCCCCATATACTCGATTCCTTTCCATGGTACTGACCCACATCTTCGGATGTGGGCTGCATTTTCTCAGAATGTAGGTTCAGGTGCTCAGTTCCAGGTTTGACAGTGATTCTTTGGGCACGCTGTTCTACATCCTCTTTCATGGTGAGTCCTCATATTTCGAGGACGTAATGTCTGATGTTGGTTTCATAGAATTGTTTATATTTGATAACTGAGTATGATTCAGTTGGGGAATGTCTCAATGGCTCGCTGGTTTTATTAATTTTCTTATAGGCTTGTCAGACTAGTATAGATGTTGGGAGTTGACTAATAAGTCGTATTTTGTTATCTTTTTGAAATTCTTTTATTCTTGGGTGATGATTACTCTATTGATATTTGAGGGTTATTTATGGAAACCCCATTGATTTGTGTTGAACTGAATGAAAATGGCTCAAAGGGTTAGCTTGGGGCTACTCGTAGCCTCAAGCACAGTGTGACGCTCCGGGACCCATTTTTCGAGGCATTACAAAGGGAATGTGACATTTCAAAAATAGTTTTCTGAACTTGATATGGTCAATTCAAATTTTTATTCATGTCCTTTGGTCTTACAAATGCTCCAGCAGCCTTTATAGACTTGATGAACCGAGTATTCAAGCAGTACTTGGACATGTTCGTCATAGTCTTCATTAATGATATTTTTGTTTACTCTTTTAGTGAAAATGATCATGCATACCAATTCAGAATAGTACTTCAGACTATTAGAGATCATCAGTTATTCACTAAATTCAGTAAGTGTGAATTCTAGCGAACATCATTAGGTTTTCTTGGCCATTATATTTTTGGTGATGGCATTAGAGTTGATCTTCAAAAGACTGAGGCAGTGAGAAACTGGCCTAGACCCATCTCTCCATCAGATATCAAGATTTTCTTGGGTTTAGCTGGATATTACCGTTGATTTTTTGAAGGGTTTTCTTCTATTGCATCCCCCATATCCAGATTGACTCAGAAGAAAGTTAAGTTTTAGTTGTCAATTCATGTGAGAAGAGTTTTCAGGAGTTGAAGACTCGACTCACCTCAGCCCCAGTCTTGACTCTACCAGAAGGTTTTGTTATGTACTGTGATACATCCAGGGTAGGTTTAGGTTTCTTTCTCATACAGAGAGGTAAGGTCATAACCTATACCTCCGGACAGACTATAGTGTTTGCCTTAAATAATTGGAGGCATTATTTATATGGGGTGCATATAGATGTGTTCACAGATCATAAAAGCCTTCAGTATGTGTTCTCTTAGAAAGATTTGAATCTGTGTCAGAGAAAGTAGTTAGAGTTATTGAAGGATGATGACATGAGTGTTCTGTATCATCCGAGCAAGGCCTAGGTAATGGCCGATGCTCTCAGTAAATTATCTATGGGCAGTGTTGCTCATGTTGAGGATGGTAAGAAGAAGTTAGCTCAGGAAGTTCATCATCTTGCCCGACTAGGTGTCCGCTTAGTCGATACAGCAGAGGGTAGTGTGTGGGTGCAGAGTAGCACTGAATTATCTCTAGTTTCCAAGGTGAAGAAAAAGCAGGATAGAGATCCCAGCCTAGTTAAGTTAAAAAAATCAGTTAGAGACCAGAAAGTAGAGGTTTTCTCCTAAGAGTGAGATAGTGTTTTATTTTGTGAGGGTAGATTATGTGTGTCTGGTGTAGATGATTTGAGGCAACGAATTCTTGCAGAAACGCATGGTGCACATTACTCTATTCATCCAGAGGCCACTAAGATGTACCATAATTTGTGGGAGATCTATTGGTGGAGCGGGATAAAGAGAGTTATTATAGAGTTTGTAGCTAAGTGCTATACATATCAGCAAGTTAAGATAGAGCATCAAAAATCTAGTGGGTCAGTGCAGGAGTTCAGTATTCCCACTTAGAGGTGGGAGGTAGTGAACATGGATTTTGTTACAGGTTTACCACGAACCCATCATCAGCATGATTCTATTTGGGTCATCATAGACAGGATGACCAAATCAGCTTATTTCTTGCCATTCCATACCTCTTATTCAGTCGAGGACTATGCCAAACTCTATATTAGAGAGTTGTCAAGTTACAAGGAGTCCCAGTGTCTATCATCTTAGATAGAGGTACCCAGTTTACCTCTCATTTTTGGAAAGCATTCCAAAAAGGTCTTGGTGCCTAAGTCTATCTCATTACAGCTTTTCACCCTCAAACAGACGACCAAGAAGAAAGGACCATTCAGACTATAGAAGATATGCTAAGAGCATGCGTTGTTGATTTCAAGGGTAGTTAGAATGACCATTTGCCTTTGATTGAATTCGCATACAATAACAGTTATCATTCTAGTATCTGTATGGCTCCGTTTGAGGCTCTCTATGATAGGAGGTTTAGATCTCCAATTAGTTGGTTTGAAGTGGGTGAGGCCGCATTAGTAGGGCCTGACTTGGTGTTTGATGCATTAGAGAAGGTTCAGTTGATCAGAGAAAGGCTTAGGACTACCCAGATCCAATGAAATCATATGCATATGTGAGGAGAAAGGACCTCGAGTTTGAGGTAGGTGATCTTGTATTCTTGAAAATCTCTCCCATTAAAGGAGTGAAAAAATTCGGCAAGAAAGGAAACTCAATCCCTGATATGCCGGTCCCTTCAGAATTCTCAATCATTTTGAAAAGGTAGTTTACGAGCTTAAGTTGCCTTCATATTTAGCCTCAGTACACCCAGTGTTCCAAGTTGTTATGTTTTAAATTATGATTTCATCCATGAATCTCCATGCACTATTGATCTTGTTCCATGTTACCATGAAATTATCGTTAATATTCAATTCTCCATGTGTTAATATTATTATTTATTGAATTAAACCATGATTTAGTACTATTATGTTTAATTCATGCTATTGTTGTAAGTTCCATGGCATTCCTACGATTGTTTTAAACCCTGAACTACAAATGTTTGATAAAATGCCTACAAGAGTGATTGATTTAAATAAAAGCCTTCATGTTTTGTCCTTCAAGCTTTAATGTCATTTTACTATTATTGTTTTGAGGGTTGGGGGTATTGAATACCCAAACGGCTTACTTAGTCTAGTATCAGTACATTATAGAATAGTCTTCAGAACATACTATGAGCATTATCAGAATAGCCAATTACCAGTCAAATGAACTCAGAACAGTCTAGTATTTTAGTGTCTTTCAGTTGGGAGTACGATTTAGCACCGAGCGAGTGTAGGGGTGGAGGCTTCCCCGTCAGATAAGCAGAGTCATTAGTAGCAGTTCCTATACTCCAAAACTATGTAGCCAGCGTAGGATATGAGTAGTCACCCATCATACTAGGCTTGACTATCTCGCAAGGGTCACCCGTCAGTTCAGGCTTGGCACCCTTAGTTCTTTGGACATTATATGAGTTTAGTAGATCCACACAGCTATCGTTAGTACCCGTGGAACGGTATTAAAATCCTTCCAACTGGGGTTACAGGTTGGACCTCGATTAGCTTAAATTTGGGGAATGTCGATTAGATGATACCTCCCACAGTCTCAGATATAATCTCATTTACAGTCTCAGTTCAGTTATGCAATCTTAGAGTCGCTTGACCAAAGCATACAGATATCAGTATTTTTCAGTATTTTAGTTTACAGATTTTACTCGGTCCATGATATATGTTTGGTCACGCATACCCAGTGTCCATAGATTTTCACGTATCTTCAGTATTTATAGACGGTCATGCATACTCGATATTTACAGATTCTTCATATTTTTAGTATCTATAGATTCCATGTTCTCTACTCAGTACTCCATGTTTTACATGCATATTCAGTTAATTATTAGTTATGTTTATGAAACCATGCCTATCAGCCTACCTCATTTAGCATACCAGTACATTCAAAGTACTGATCACATACCTTTCTTTTGTGCTATGATGTATTATATCATAGGTGCTGATGCTCAGTTCTCGGATCACGCTTAGACTTTACTTCTCAGGCTATCAGCAGTACAGTAGCAATGGTGAGTCTTCATCATTCGAGGACAGATTATTTTACTTTATATCTCTATTTCAGTAGTTAGCAAAGTTAGTTGGGGGGCCTTTCTTATCAACTCATATTCAGTCAGTCAGTTTTAGAGGCTTTTCAGACATTAGAGTCATTTATTAAATATTCAGACATTACAGTTAGTTAACCAGTTTATCATTATTTTATCAGATTCAGTCAGTTGTTTCTATAGACTCATATTTCAGTTTTAAATTCAGTTATTAAAACCTTATGGCATGTTAGTATTCTTCCATATTTATGATCATGTTATCCAGTGCTCACAGCAGGTACCAGCTTATGGGTTAGCTTGTGGTCCCTCGGGACTGTAAGCACCGTACAATGACTAGGGGGTAGTCCTGGGTCATTACAACTAAGGGATGAGCTGAACTAGGAATGTACGGGGTCTTACAATATCTCCCCTTTGGTAACATTCATCCTTGAATGAGACTAGTTAAGCTGAGGATACTGAGGAACTGTTACTATATACTGGCATATACAACTGAAAGCATAACTAAATCTAAAACATAATGAACGACTAAACTAATCTGTGAATGCATAAAATGACATGAGAATAACATAGATGGAATTGATACTCGAAAAGAAATGAGTTAAGGAAGACTATTTCCTTAGGCTGAGTGTGGGTTTGCAGGGAAAAGGTGAGGGTACTTAGTTCACATGTCTGCTTTCTCTTCCCAAGTGGCCCCCTCAACGGACTGATTCTGCAAAAGAACTTTGACCAAGGGGGCTTCTTTGTTCCTTAGTCTATAGATCTGGTGATCAAGAATCTCAACTAGAATCTCTTCATAAGAGAGGCTATCCTGAATATCCATGCTTTCTAGATGGACTAAAACAGCTGGGTCACCCATAGATTTCTTCAATAAGGATACATGGAACATTGGGTGAACAGATGACAAGTCTGCAGGCAACTCAAGATCGTACGCCACTTTCCCAACACGACCCAATATTTTGTAAGGGCCAATATGTTAGGGACTAAGATTCCCATTTTTACCGAATCTCTTCACCCCTATCATAGGTAAAATCTTTAAATAAACCAAGTCACCAACCTCAAATTTGAGGTCTCTTCTTCTCATATCTGTATATGATTTCTGACAACTGTGAGCTATTTTTAACCTTTCTCAAACCAACTGAACTTTTTCCATGGCTTCAAACACTACATCTAGCCCAATCAAAGCGGCATCGCCTACTTTGAACCAACCGATAGGTGACCTATATATCCTCCTATAAAGAACCTCAAACGGGGCCATCTAAATACTAGAATAGTAATTGTTATTGAAGGCAAACTCAATAAATGGCAAGTGATCATCCCAACTACCCTTAAAGTCAAGAACACATTTCCTTAACGTATTCTCTAAGGTTTGAGTGGTCCTCTCTACCTGGCCATCTATCTGAGGGTAAAAAGTTGAATTGAGACAAACTTGGGTACCAAGACCCTTCTAAAATGCTTTCCAAAAGTAAGAGGTAAACTAAGTACCCCCTATCTAAAAATAATTGACAAGGGAACTCCATCCAATCTTACCAACTCTCTAATATATAGCTTAGTATAATATTTGGTGGAGTAAGATGTGTGAACAGTTAAGAAATGGGTTGATTTTATCAACCAGCCTACAATAACCCAAATCGAATCATGCTAATGACGCGAACGAGGTAACCCTGTAAGCCTGTTACTCATTTAGAAACTCAAATAAAGAAAATCTAAGCTGTGAAATACTGAAATACTAAATCTACTATTTAAACTAGACTGAATTTAAATAAACTTAATGTCTAAAGTATTGAACTATAAAGTCTGAACAACCAACATTGCAAGTCTAAAATATATCTAATAGTCGGACAAGCCTCTAACACTACTAACTAGAGAGTCGCTGTGACAGACCCCCAGCTGACTTAAACTGACTGAAAGCAACTAAATAAACTACTCTATAATGATGGAAATCTGAATAACTGGGTCCCCTATCTATGAGGACTCACCAACTGTCAAGATGTAGATAGGGATGCTCGTGGTCAATCACGTTACTGGAACTGAGCACACGAACCTACATTAGTAAATAATGTAGGACATAGATATATATGTAGATCAGTACTTTTGGAATGTACTGAGCATATAGGGGTGAATGCATTAATAAAACGGTAACCTTAGTTCTAAAAAAACTACACTTGTAAATCTTGTTTCAAATCGTGCAAGCTAAGTGTAGAAAGGACTCACCTTTATCATGTGAAAACTAAAAGCTCAAATCCTATAACTGAGGTCTTAAGTAAGACAATATTTTGGTAAATCTGTGAGCCTTTACACTTAGTTTCTAAAAGTTGTTTTGTTTTTCTGTTTTAGGACTTAGGAATTAGGGAGGTTCATCTGACCGACATACACCATGTGAGCTATCGTAGTGTCCAACGTCTAGTTCTCCTAAGGGGAAAAGCTCACATTGGGAGAGGTTTTCATACTCTTGCCAAGAAGTATAACCTGAGTTGAGTGACCACAATCTGTTTCTACATCCATATAAATGGGAATAATCTAAATCTGTACCTACGTTGGCTCGTAGTTCTGGGGCATATAAACTAGGACACATACCTAACTAAGTGTTAAATGCTACTTCCTTTAATCTGTATGTTCATTCTATAGGAAATCCACCTTAAAATAGCATAAGGGTTTATAATAAAAAACAGTTATGCATCAATCTATTTAAAACTATAATCAAAACTAATCTTTGTGGATTCCATATCTTAGCTGAGGATTAAAAGATCAAATTTTGCTTAAAATCTGAACACATACTTATCAAAGAATGATTAAACATCATCTTTCTTAAAATATCAAGATTTAAACTTGGGGCTTCAAACCCATTCTTGAAACTCATGTCAAATCACAACAAACTTCATGCTCAATAACAATAATCTTGAAATACTTTAACAATTTTAATCAAGATAATGAAATTCAATTCTCAATATATGAAAGCAAATCACACACATGAATTTGTGAACGCAGTTATGCAATTCAACACTTAAATCACTTGTAACATCATGAACTTTAAACAATGATAATTAGGTATGAACCCTAAATTGAAATTCATGTAAATTTAATTTTAAAAACTTATTTTGGGAATAGGGATGAAAGAAGTAACCTTGTTCATAACCCCACATACCTTATTTTATTAATTAGATGTAGAAAACTGAACTTTGAATCCCTAATGATGCTCTTGAAGTTCTTGAACCCAAAAACTTAAATTCTTGGTTATCTTGAAAAAGAAAATGGTGAAACTTTGGATTTCTTGAAGTTAAAGTTGGCTTTAGGGTTTTCTTTGAGAGAAATTTTGGTAAGGAATGAGTATATTTTTCTTAGACTAGGGTTAAACCTTCTGTTTTTACGACTTGGGGTGGGGACAAATGACGTGACTACCCTTGGGAAATTAAAATTCATAACTGAAACCCCGATTGGGCCTTCACCTCGATGCGCTAAGGCTGTCATCGCGATTTCCACCGCGACTTGGAGCAATCATGGTGACTTACTGGAATCTGACAATAGTCATTTTGAACTTCACCGCGACGCGGTGACCCCTCTATCGCTATACTCACCGCGACGCGGTCCAATCGCAGTGAGTTGCTATTTTGAAAATTCAAACGTGGTCCAAACCTCATCCGAAAAATCCAAAACTTACCCGAGACATACTACTTACACCCCTGAATATGAATCTACTCAAAAATCGTCGTCTCGAAGCCCGAAAGGTCAACTTAAGAATCAAAGTTAAGAGGTTAAAATGTGACTAAATCCCTCAACACTCAATTTTATTTTTAGGTTCTAAGTGTCTTAAGCAAGTATTAGGGGTTGAGTTAAACTAGGAACGTATGGGGTTTTATAGTTGAAAAATGTCAAGTCAAAGAACAAAGATATACACAAATGTTAAATCAAAGGACAAAGATATACAAAAATATCAAATGACAGGTAGGTCACACAGATGCTAAAATAATATGTTGAGGATCTTATAGTTGGAGGTTTAGAATCGAAAGTTTACTTGATGTTATAATTTTTTCCCATAATTATATTGATGTTATTTATTTTTAACTCTGATCGACATATGATGTTTATCAGTACGTGTGGTTGTATTGATACTACACTTACTATGCCTCCATTTGGGAGTATAGCCAGGGTGCAAATTAGTTATAGTTTCTATAGCAGTTATGCCAATCACTCAGCAACAACTCCTATTATCTCTTTTCTGCATGAATGTTGTATCATGGATGTATCTACACCTTGTCTACTTCTCTTGTAGTGATTTAGGCTAGGTTCTGGAGAGTCACTTGCAGTTATTTTTAGTATTTATTTTTCATATTAAATGTATTAAAAACAAGTTATGGAACGAATTTATTTGATGATCGATTTTGAATTGTTGAGTTGTTATTAATGTGATAGACAACATTGATTAAGTGAATTTTGCAATAATTTCCGTATTGATTTAATAGTGAAATATTTAGAGCTCTCTTATCTGGAGTAGGTGCAGGTAGGTGTCCGACTCAATCCTATGGATTGAATCATCATACTTAAAATTTGTTCCTGTGAGTTAAAAGCAAATTTTGGACCTCTCTTGTCAAAGTATTAGAATCAATTATATAAATATAACGTAAAATCATAGATAAGGTGATGTGACACCTCTCTATAACCTCCATTTTTATTTATCTTTTTTGTTATTTTTTTGAATTTTTTTCTCATATTTTTCTAAATTAAAATTAAATATATTTATGAGGACAAAAAAAACTAATTTAATGCAAATATACTAGAAATTAAAAGGCCTACTAATTACCGTCAAAAGAAGGCAATGAACGTTACAAAGAAAATGAATAGTCAACATTTAGTTGTGAATAAATTCCTCCCCCAACTTGCCCACGTTTTAAAGTCTTAATAACAATTTTTCATGACATTTATTTTTTCTTAAAACTCTATTATAAATAATTTCTTTTAAAGTTCTAATTGAGAGTGAAAATCAATTGTCTTTAATTCTTTTTTTCTCTTCATATTTAAATTGATCATTTTGCTTAATAATAATATAATAAAATATCATATTTATTACATTTAATTATATCTCATAAGTTATAAAATAAGCGTCCATCTATTTACATTTTCTAATTAAATAATATGTCTCCTCAATTTTCTTTTGCCGAAATTCTTATTGCTTAGTCTATCTATAAATAAACAAGAACATTCAAAGTTGTTGGCTACCTGAGAAAGCTGAATGACTATCTGTTACTGGCATAAAGTATAATAAAGTATAGAGTATGTTATATATTTCTAGAGCCCTAATAGTTGACTGGTAGTAGTTACATGCTTTATTTTATGAGAAGAAACAATTACATGTGGATGAATTAGTTGTTAGATGCTCATTTGGATTTCTTCCTTCCTTTTTTTTTTTCATTACATTAATTTAGATATTTCATTTGAAGCTTTCTACTATTTCTAAAATACAGTGAATAAACTTTGAATTTTAAATTGACATTTAATATTTCATAATAATATCTTTTGAAGCTACAGATTACACACTGAATTGTTTTTCTTTTTTTTTTTTCATTACTTTTATTTGATAATCCAATTATTAACTACTCTTAAAATTTTCTTATTTTGCTTTTCTTGATCTTCAATTTTTTTGGTTTATAGGATAACTATTATATCAATATCAATGATAGTGAAGTATTATCATCGATTTACATTTCACCTTAATTTTGATCTTCAAATGATGCATGCATCCATTTTAAATTAGCATATTTCTCTTGTTAAGAATCTTATTTATTTACTTACTATTCCTTACGCAATTTTCTTAGAGTAGATGATGACTAGGTGAAAGTGTAGTATATGCTAGATATTTATGGGGTTTTATATTTCAATATAATAATTAAATATTTTAATTTTAAGAATCTCATGATTATATGTGGACCAGTAACTATTAGATGCTTATTTAAATTTTTTTCTTTTAGTATTAATTTGAAAATTTTGTTTGAAGCTTTCTGAAATGTCTAAAATATAGTGAAATATTCAATGAAGGAAGTCGTAATTGACATATTTGTTTTTGTATAATAATGATAAGTAAATATAAATATAGAAAAATTATCAAAAAAGAATGAGGAAAAAAAAGAAGATAAATACTACTGTAGAAATTTTGGTCAAAGGAAATGCCATATAACTTATCTAATGTCTAGGGTGAGGATTGAAGGTTTGAGTTTTCAAATATAAATTTAATTATATTTTTTGAAATGCAGAAAACGTAAGCCCCAAAAAAGATTTTAAAAAGGTTAGACTAAATTTCTTCTTTGAAGAGATTAAAGATAAATTTTGTTATATATATGATGAAAATGAGTTGCTATTAAAGTGTGAAAATTCAAGCCATTAAAAATAATAAAGGATCTTGGTAATTTATTTTGGAGTGTCTTTACAAGGTTTTTTTTTTTTAGATTTTGTTACTCCTAGCATGTAAAACATTGATATACTTAAAATACAGAAGTCGAACCGCGATTTTTTGTTCATGAATTTTTAATCATAATGTTTTTATTCATTGAGCCTTTGATATATCTTTTATACACGTTAAATTAATTTTTTGTAAAAAAATAAAATTATATCACTTACATAGAGATAGATAAAATCAAAAATATTTAAAAGATCATAAATTCTTAAAAGAGTGAAAATTTTGAGTAAACTATAAAATTAATTAATTTAAAGAATATAATGAAATTTAAAACATTAAATTTAATTTATTTGGGTTTGAAAACTAAAAAGAATCATTACACGTTCTTAATATTTGAATATTAAGAAAAATTACATGTCTACTAAAAGTTTCAATTATTGCATGAAGCGCGGCTTATATTCACTAGTTATTATATATAACAAAATAAAATTGTTTCTATCCTATCACACATTACCATACATTTTCTGTAAAGAGATTTGATTAATTAAAGCCCTTGACACAACCTAGTAGAAAACTCGAAGTACACCTTAAAGGCAACAGGGTTGGTGCAATACTGGTACAGTAAAATACAATTTCAATGATCTTTATATATTATGAAGCAGGGACAAAGCAATGAGAAGAAGCCAAGTGAAGAGATTTTAAAACGCCACGTGGTAATTTTTAGGATAAAAGATAAGTGTTGTAATAAAAAATTAAAATTAAAAAATAATTAATATTTGAATTAAATAATAATACTAAAAAATTCTCCTATTTTACGTGATTATGGTTAGGCATCAATTAAAAAGAAAGTTTAGATCTTATTTTATGTTAATTAAATATAACAGCAATTAAAAAGAAAATTTTAGTCTTATTTTAGGTTAATTAATTGATGATGCTAAGCCCTACGATACAAATTACAATTATAAAAATATAAAGTTATTTAAATTAGTTTATAGATAAAAATACATTTCACTAAAAATTATTTAGTTTGAAATATTTTTTATAGTTCTAAATTACAACTACAAGAGAATACAATTTAATTTTAGAGATAAAGTTTATTTTTAAAATTACTTTTTGGATAAAGTTAGCTAAAAATTAGTTATTTGAATTGGTGTTAAATTTTAGATTTTGAATTTTAATTGTCATTTACAGATTCTTCTACAATTTAGTTACAAATTCTTCTACCATTTGAATTGAATATCAACTCTAAATGACCACTTACTATTCATAATTTATTCCTTTCACTATTTTAAAATATTTTGAATTCATTTAATTTAAATATTATGAAAAATAAAAATATAATAGTAAATAAATAAGTAGTTATAGCAATAAGAACAGTAAAACCAGCAAATAATAATAATAATAATAACAAAAAATAAATAAATAGTAGTAGTACGTGACATTGTGTTGTAGTAGTAGTAGATAACATTAGCTTGAAATTAGGAACGTAAGCTTATCTCTTTCAAATATAATTTAAAATATATTTAAATATTAAATAAAAATAAAAAAATTAACCTAAATAACAATAATAATAATAATAATAACAATATATGATGATAATAATAAATAAAAATAAAATATTAACCTAAATAATAATAATAATAATATAATAATAAAGAAATAAGTAGTTATAGCAACAAGAATAGTAAAACCAACAAATAATAATAATAATAATATATAATAAATAAATAAATAAATAAATAAATAGTAGTAGTAGTACGTGACATTGTGTTGTAGTAGTAGTGGTCGATAACATTAGCTTGAAATTAGGAATGTAAGTTTATCTCTTTCAAATATAATTTAAAATATATTTAAATATTAAATAAAAATAAAATATTAACCTAAATAATAATAATAATAACAACAACAATATATAATGATAATAGTAGTATTAGTACACGTTTAACAACAACAAAAAAAAAGCAATAGTACGCGTAGTAACACTACTTTTAATTTTAAAAAATGTAGTAATATAGTATTATAATAACAACGACAACAACAACAACAACAATAATAATAATAATAAATAGTAATAATAATAGTAGCAACATTAGTAATAATAATAATAAACCACTTGACAATTTTAATACAATGAATAATAATATTATAATAAAATTTTTGAATTAAAAAATTTGATATTGATGTTGTATTTAAAAATATTAGTATTTTTTTTAAAGATTATTATTAGCTTTAAATTAGGAACGTAATATTGAAAAGTTCTAAATGAACTCTTACTATTCATAAACATATCATTTTCAAATATTGTTTAATATATTTAATTAAATAAAATATTAAATATTAACTTAAATAGTAATAATATTGGTGGTAGAAATAATAATTAAATAAAATGAAAAAAATTAAAAAAGAAATTATAGTTGTAGTAGTACATAGAAGTAACAGTGGAGTAGTAGTAGTACGTAGAACTAACAACTAATAATAATTATAAGAAATAATAGTATTACATTTAAGAAGATAAGGATGAGGAATAAATTTATTCTTCTTTTATTTTTTTAGTATTTATTATATAAAAAATCTAAATTGAACTCATTGATTTTAAATATTCTCGTAATTCAGGTATATATATATATATATATATATATATATATATAATAAGCATGTCAAATTTGAAAAAGATAAGGACAAGGATATTCGAATTCAAATATTTCTCTTAATTCAAATATATATATATTTAAGATAAGCATGTTAAATTTAATAAATTCAAGGATAAGGATATTTGAATTTGAATTTTTAAATGAAAATTAAATTGGAATAGAATTCTTCTTCTTAATCTCTTTTATACATATATTCACTCTTATCCTGATATGTAGTGTTAACTTTTATATTTAAGATAAGCATGTTAAATATGAAAAATACAAGAATAAGGATATATTGAATTTGAATTTTTAAATAAAAATTAAATTGGAATAAAATTCTTCCTCTTAATCTCTTCTATATATATATATATATATATATATATTCACTCCTATCCTGATATGTAATGTTAACTTTTCTTATCTCTTTGTTATTAATTACTAATTAGTCACTCTAGATATGGTAAATGTAAGGGTACCGAAGAGGCTAGGTTGCCCACAAAGGTGCTATGGTAAGGAGGCTTTTCAAAATAAAAAAAAAAGGCTTGGCTCTATTTTTGTTTTTCGTTCTTGATAGCATGAGAGTTTGAGTTGCCCTTCTTTATTTTACTTTTTAGAGAACATTACATGAGTTTGAGAGCAGCTTAGCAGTTTTAAAGTTTTGATACATTATTCTTATTGTATCTGAGTTATTTCTTTTCATCATTAACTTTGATTATTGTTCTGCCCCAAATATATATATATATATATATATATATATATATATATGTATGTATGTATGTATGTTAGCTTTGTTTATGAATTTACTTATTACACTCTTTATTTAAAAAAAAAAACTTCAGTTCATTTGACATTTTTATTTTTATATATAGATGATGATGTTTAACAAATATTTTTTTATATTTGGGTCTGAATTCGAGTAAGTGATATTTTTTATTATGATTTATAAAGTTAATTAAATATATCCTTAAAATTTTTAATACATGATGTTAGAAAAAGTAATTGTTATTTTAAGTAAACTTTGATTATTAGAATTTAAGTTAGAATTGTGATTGAGGAATATAATGAAAAATTACTATTCATAAATTTAAAATTTGTACTTATGAACAACTTTTACAGTTCCGTAGATTACAGGATCTGAAATGGTTGGAGAAAAAATAAAAGGACTAATTATTTTTTTCTTACAATTTGCAATATTTTAACTCATTTATTTTTAAGATGTAAATAAAATATTTTATAGTAAAGTATGAATGAAAGGTAACAAAAATACAAATACGAGTATAAGTAAAACGAAGATAGATATTTTTTAATATTTTTTTATAAATTAACTAAACGGAGAGAACTAGCAAAGCATGAATAGAAAAATAAAATAAAAAAGTAAATGTCAATATATTAGAAGAAATATACATATTATAATTTACGTAATAAAGAGGAATGTTGTATTTGTACACATATAAAATAGTAAAAAAAATCCATGTTTTAAATTTACACACGTATTCATATAAATTATTTTTAAAAATCAAATTTTGTTCATTCTTTTCTTTCTCTTTTTCTTGACTTGGTTATTAAAGAAGAGAAAACAATTGTATTATCTATATTAGTTTATTATAATTTGAAGATCAAAAATAATAATTTGAACTTTCAATTTTAAAATATTTAGGTATGTTGTTATTTTTATGGCATGTATATAACATTTTTTTATCTTATTTTTCATCTTCTTTTTTTCAAGATAATGGCATATTTATTAAAATTCAAATCATAATACTCATGGTAGCTCAGTAATAAAAGTAATTGTTGTATTAATTTTAGTTTGAATTGATGATAATTTTTTTTTATTTAAGTAGAATTTTTTAAAATCAATTATTTAGGAACTTACTTTAAAACTGCAATCTAAGTAAAAAGGCTAAGAATGTAAACATATAGATATGAGATAAAATAATAACAATAGAAGAAATCTATAATTATGAACTAACATCAAAAGATATGCTTTTAGGAATGTCATTTTTAGATAAAATATACCCACATATAATAACTAAAACAGATTGGTGATTTACAACACCATGTAAACAAAAAGTAAGAGCAAAAAGAGTTATTAATAAAATAAGAAAGAAAACTGATTGGATAAAAGGAGGTGAAAAAACTACAAAAAAGTTAGAAAACATAAAAAATACAGAAGACACAGTAGAACTGGTTGTATTTTCGATAAATAAAAAAGAAATTACTATATTTTCAATATATAAGGTAGAAATAATTATTATTTCCTTTTCAGCTATATCTTTAATGTTTATTAGACTCTTTGGTAGATCTGGGCATATATTACTATTAGATTTTATTTCTTCACTTTTTGCTAGATATTTTGCTATATAATTTTCATCTTGTCCTGTGTTTAAGAGTATTAAATATTCTTTTTCATTTATTGTTCATGTTATGTAATATTGATTTAAATTAATTGTTGAAGTTGTTTCATAACTTGTTCTTTTTTATGAGCTTGATGATTCTATTTTTCATGAGTTATTCTTTTTGTTGTACTTATTTTATCATTTATTATTTCTAAATCTTCTTCTATATCTATGTCTTTGTAACTATAATCATTATTATCAGTTATTGTTACAAATTGTTCGAAAGGACTTTCTATTTGTATTTTATTAATTTTATTTTTTCCCGTTATTTTATGTTTTGTTATTAATACATATAGATTTTTACATCTTGCTGTAAATATTTTACTTCCTGGGGTTAGTTCTATTCCTGATATTTTCCAATATAATACTAATGATTTATCTATATTTTTATCTGTTATTGCTACTGAATAATTCACACTTATTATAAATTTAAATTTTTGATATATTAAATTTTCTTTTATGGCAGTTATTATACTTTTTTCTATAGGTTTTATAATTCTATCATCTGCTATATATAATTCTATTGGTGTATCTATTCTTTCTCTAAAACATGTTTTTATCAATATCTCTGTTCCTCTAAGGTGTACATATTTCATTAGTTTATCGATTAATTGTATATTTTTCATATCAATTTTTCAACATTCTAAATATACGTAATTTATCATTGTTGATGTGTAGGTTTGGTATGTAAATATTTGTAAGAATAAATAGGTAGGTGAGGTATGTAATTTATTTTAGTCATAAAATATTTATCAAATATTTTTTTCAATATGATTTTTCTTATATCTACAATTTCTATATCCTTAAGTACATACAAAACAAGTATTTTAAATTTATCTACCATTTCGTCAGATAAATAAGTATTCAGTTTTCATATGATGCTTTTTTTAAAATATTCCCTTCAATCATACACATAACAAAATATGATCATTTCAGATTACTATATACTAGATTATTTTTAAATAACATGTTCTTCGGTCACTATTAATATGGTAATCTAGATATTTTTCCCTTAAACAGCGTCTCTACTCTGGATACTTCCCTATCACGGCTTTCTTGCCTCACCGGTTTCACCTTTAGGATGTCATAGTTCTTTAGGGATTTTTCTCCTTTTTCACTTTTCTAATAAACTTCTTAACATGCTATTTTTTGAATAATTCTACTATAAAGTAACTAACATGAACTTATTTTATCATATCATGATTGTCAAAAATTTATGAATTTAGCTATCCATAATCACAAATATAAATACTTGTTCTGGTAAATCTGATAATTCTAGATTTTCCATAGCTGTTTGATGATTCATATCTTTTCCTTGAAAATATACCTGTTTTAATTTAAAAAATGTGTGTACAAGAGAGAGTTTTGCTTCAACTCATGAAGACTTGCCCTTTATCTGAGCGGATGTTCGTCTATTTATAATCTAAGAATGAAAACGCGTATACTATTTTACTTTACACCTGTCATCTATTCTACAAAAATATAAAAATATCTCTGCAAAGTTCTAAAGCTACTTTTACAAAATTCTAAACTAATAATGGCACTACTTGCCAAAAAAACTAACAAATGATAAGAAAAGTCAAAAAGGCTAAAGCTACTACATAATAATTTACATAAAAGCTATCTTATTTTCCATATGTCGCTTTTAATAACTTTAATTATTTTTTGATGACTTTTTCTTTCTTCATCCGTAGTTGATTTTCTTCCGTAGTTGGTATCAAAGCCTATATTGTTTAAAGTTACGGAAGTAATATATATTTGGATTTATTTGATTAATTTATTAATTATGATAAAAGTACATTTAGATATCCACCAAAATATTATAAATATTGCTTAGATGAATAACGAACAAAAATTAAAAAATATATAAAAAATTAAAAGAAATAATATCTAAAAACCGTAAAGAATTTAAAATAAGGATAGAAAGACTACAGTATAGCACAATAGTTGAAGTTAGTAAAAATTCAATAAATGTACAAAAGAAAGAAATATCAAATTTAGAATCAACAATAGATAGTCTAGAATATACATACCAACATAACCTATATACATTTAAATAAAATGAACAAAGAAGAATTTATAATAGATGAAAAAATATATGAAAATTACGAAGGATGGTGCGGATAACTTGGATAACTTTAATAGATCTATTATAGCTATAATGGATCTATTTTTATTTGTGCCTGGATGTTTCTTAGTTTTATTGATGTTCATATGTTTGGGGGTGATTAAATGGTATTTGATTAAATGTTTTACTGTAATATTCTTTAGTTTTTTCTCTTAGTCTTTGTAATTCTTGTATATTATTTTGAAGGTATTCTAAATATTCTATATCTTTTGTTCTAAAATATTCAATTAAGTTCTCTTTCATAAGTATTTCTTCTAGTCTTATTTCTTCCATATCTTGTCTCCAATATTTTAAATATTCATAATTTATCATTTTATCCTAAAGTAGTTGTGATACTGCAAATTTCTTTGTAATAATTTATTCTAATTGTACTATATCTGATATTAAATTTTAAGCTTCTATTTCGTTAATTATCTTGTCTTTTTCATCTATGAATAATTCTATGTCTAAATCATATTCTAAACTATCTTTTAATTCTAGTTATTTTATAATTTTATTTATCCAAATTAATCTTTCTTTTAATTGTTCTCTTCCTTTTCTAAGCTGGTTTCTATAATTAATTTCTTCGTATAACCAACTTTGTTTTTCTCTAACTCTGTTAATATATTCTAACATTTTTAATCTGTGTAATATCCATCTGAATAATGATTTCTACCATAGAAATCTATATTTTCTAATTCATCTTCTATCCAATTAGCATTTAGTAACTCATCTTCAAAATCAAATATTTTTTCCCATATTATTTTCTTTATGTCTTCTATTTCTACGTCTTTTATGATATATAAAACAAATATCTTAATTTCATCAGATATATAACTTGTCATATTATTCATATAATGCTTATATTTCTACGAATAACTTGGATAACTTAGAATTGGATTCTATTAATTAAATGCTTTATCATAGTATTTATTAGTTGTTTGTTTTAATCTTAATAATTCTTGTATATTTTTATTAAGGAATTCTATATATTTTATATCTCTAGTTCTCATATATTTTTCTAGATTTGTTTTCATTAGTTTTTCTATTAATTGTATATTTTTCATATCAATTTTCCAATATTCTAAATATACGTAATTTATCATTGTTGATGTGTAAGTTTGGTATGTAAGTATTTGTGGGAATAAGTAGGTAGGTGAGGTATGTAATTTATTTTAGTCATAAAATATTTATCAAATATTTTTTCCAATATCATTTTTCTTATATCTACAATTTCTATATCCTTAAGTACATACAAAAAAAAATATTAAATTTATCTACTATTTCATCAGATAAATAAGTATTCATTTTTCATATGATGCTTTTTTTAAAATATTACCTTCAATCATACACATAACAAAATATGATCATTTTAGATTACTATATACTAGATTATTTTTAAATAACATGTTCTTCGATCAATATTAGCATGGTAATCTGGATACATTTCCCTTAAACAGCACCTCTACTCTGGCTACTCCCCATCACGGCTTTCTTGTCTCACCGGTTTCACCTTTAGGATGGCATAGTTCTTAGGAATGTTTTTCCTTTTCCACTTTGCTAATAAACTTTGTAACATATTATTCTTCGAATAATTTTACTATAAAGTAACTATCATGAACTTATTTTATCATATCATGATTGTCAGGAATTTATGAATTTAGCTATTCATAATCATAAATAAATATACTTGTTCTGGTAGGTTTGATAATTCTGGGCTTTGTTTATCCATAGCTTTTCCTTGAAAATATATCTGTTTTTTATTAAATATTCAAAAAGTTTTTTGGTGTACAAAGGAGAAGGCTTGCTTTCAACACATGAAAGTCTTGCCTTTATCTTCCCGAATGACTTATATATTTATAGGAGGAAATAAACTATTCCTACTTCACATGTTTTTTACATGTAAACTATACTATTCCTATTTTTTACAAAAAAGTCTTTCTTTTCAATAGTAGAAAAGGACTAGACTAAACTAAACTAGTATATATAAGACAAAAATTAGGTCCTATCTTTACAAAAGAGAAAAAAAATCTTAAGACTAAAAAACAAAAAACCAATAATGGCACTTTGGCCAAAAAGTCAAAAACTAAACAATTTACGTAACAAAATTTCAAAACTATACATGTCATTTTCTATCTTTTATTATCTTGTTTTTTGTCTTTATTCCATTATTACTTTGTTGCTTCTTATCTTTTTTCTATCTTTCAGCTGACATTCTTAACTTATTCCAGTTGAACTTTTGGGATAATATTATCTTCTCCATTACATCTCGAACATTGATGGTTTGGATAGTTGTGTCCAAATATCTTGCAATATCTTGTTAATAATTCTTCTGAAATAAATCCTTCCCTAATCGCTCTTGCAGTTGGTTGTTTCTCTGGGTTGAGTAGTGTCAGAATCCATTGTCTAGCATTTTCCATATTTTTTGTCGTAGCTCTCTTGAATTTAAATAAATTATTTGATGATCTCTTGAATAATAGCTCCATATTGGGTTTCTATTGATATAATTATTTGCTAATTCTTGAACAATCGTAGCTATTCCAATAAGTCATTTATTTGCATAAAAATCAGGTATCTCGATTTTAGATATCTCTGGCTGCTGAACAATATCCTCCGGTATAATCATATCTCTGGTTAATCCTATTTTTACAATTTGTATAACTGGTTTGATCTCATCATATAATATCTCTGCTGGTGCAGTATAAAACTTTATAAAAAATAAATTCCCTTTGGTTATTCTTTTATAAATGGTGAATGCTCTGTGTAATTCTGGTATAACTGATAGTCCATCTCCATCTTGGGTATATACGGTATTTAATAATCCATAACTGAAACAAGTTTTAACTAAGGTTGGGTTGGTTTTAGGTAGTGCGATTAACTTGTTGTGACCTTGCAATTTTTGCGTTATGTAGTTTGCATTTGGTTATAGGCTGTATTTTATAAAATATCTGTATTTTATAGATATTTTCTATATATGCTCGGGTTAATGGTTATAGGCTTTTTTATCTTGGTTCAAACTTTTTCGATGTGTGGTAATTTGTAGAGGTATGTACAAGAGGTCTTTTTGTGTTTTTGGTATAAATGGTTTTTCAAATATCTTATTCATGTTCATGTTCTGATATCTTTGTACACTAACTCCTTTGCTTGTACCTGCAATTGTAGATTGATAAATGTTATGGGTTTTATGGCGTGTCCCAATGTCTCCTTTTAGCTCTGAAATTTTACTGTCTTCCGATCGATATAGCTCTGCACACTGCTGAGTTAGCTGATTCATAGCTTTAGACTTCAGTTTAACTTCATTAGTATTTAGCTTTTCTATTTCATTGCCCGTACTGTTCAGTTTCATTGAAAGCGTAGTTAGGGTTTTGAGTATTTTTTCTAAAGCATCATCTTCTATTATATCAGTCTCTGTAGCTTTGTCTTGATATGTAGTCTGCAATAACATTTTTGTTAGTACTAATTACTTCAGTTGTAAATGTAAAATTTAATATATTCAATACTAGTCTCTGAATTTCTTTCGTTGTAACTGAATTTTGTATTTTCTTTGTTAACCACCAACGTACCTGTGTATTATCTGTTCGTACAATAAATTTGTTGTGTACAATATATGGCTCAAATGCTAATAGTCATTTATATAATGAACATAATTCTTTTTTATTTATTTTCCATTTTATTTCTGTTTCATTAAACGTACTTGAGTAGTATCTACAATGATGTTCTAATTTTTCTTCTTCATTTTTATACTTAAGTACTCCTTCATAACTATATTCACTAGCATCTGCTTCTACTATATATATAAATTTTTTATTTTCGTCTGGAAATTGTAATTTTGGTAACTCTTTACAAAGTATTTTTATTTTCTGAACTTGTTTTTTATCTTTTTTGTTGTAATTATATTCTATATCCTTTTTAAATTTTTCTGTAAAGACTTTAGGTTTTCTGCTAATTTTGGTATATATTCTCTTACTTGGTTTACTAATCCTAAAAATGATTGTAATTTCTTTTTTTGTATCTAATTCTTCTTTTGAATTTATTATTTTTAGTACTATATGTTGTTGCATTTTTACTCCACTTTTATTTATTTGTATTCCTAAAAACTCTATCTAGTTTTTCATAATTTCGATTTTCTTTTCACTTAAACTTATTCCCGATTTTTCTATTATATCTGTAAATTGTTCTAGTAATTTTAAATGTTCCTCTTTAGTTTTTGTATATAGTAGTATATCATCTATGTATACTATACAATTAGGTAATTGTTTAAAATAATTATCCATAAAGTCTTGGTATCTACATGGTGCATTTTTATATCCAAATGGTAATACGTTCCATTCATAAAATCCTTGTGGTACCGTAAATGCGGCTAATTCCTTATAATCTTCATTTAACTTTATGTGATAAAATCCTGATTTACAATCAAATTTATTAAAATAATTATATCCTTGAATTTGTCTTATTTTTAGTATCTTATTTGGTATTGGATAATTATATGTCATAGTTTTTGCATTTAAATTTCTATAGTCAATCACCATTCTACTTTTTCATCTTTTTTATTCACTATGTTTATTTACTATAAATGCTGGACTATTATGTTTACTATTGTTTTTTTGTATATACTGTTTTTCTAATAATTCATCTATATGCATTTTAAATTCTTTTAAATCGTCAAAATTATATGTTAATGGTTTTTGAGTTATTATGCTATTTTTATCTATTGATTCAATTTTTATAGTAGTTTTATGTTTTTCCCATCCTTTTAATGGATCTTCACTATATAATTGTCTTAATTTTTTCTTTATTATTTCTACCTTATCTATTAAAAATATGGTTATTTCTTTTTTATTTATAAAAAATACAACTAGTTCTACTGTGTCTTCTGTATTTTTTATGTTTTCTAACTTTTGTGTAATTTTTTCACTTCCTTTTATCCAATCAGTTTTCTTTCTTATTTTATTAATAACTCTTTTTACTCTTACTTTTTGTTTACATGGTGTTGTAAACCATCAATCTGTTTTAGTTATTATATGTGGGTATAATTTATCTAAAAATGACATCCCTAAAAGCATATCTTTTGATGTTAGTTCATAATTATAAATTTCTTCTATTGTTATTATTTTATACCATATTTGTATTTTTACATTCTTAGCTTTATATGTAATTAAACTTCCTTCATTATTAAATCCTTTGACTACTATTGGTGTTTTTAATTTATCTCATTAACTTTCTGGTAAACAGTTGTATCTACATAAGTTTACTTCTGCTCCTGTATCTATCATAGGTGCATAATACCTATTATAATATCCTTCTACAATTATTTTTACAAGTACATATATTTTCATATCATGTTAAAGCTCTTTTTATGAATAATCTTTCTTTATTATATGTTATAGATAGTTGTGTATGTTTTATATTGTATGGTTTTACTTGTTCTAACCATTTTATTCCTAATATTATGTCTGTTTTTTGCATATCTTCCTTTATTTAAAATTCTATTTTTATCTTTCTAACTCCTATTATTATTTCCTTTTTAGCTATATCTTTAATTTTTATTAGTCTCCTTGGTAGATCTAGGCATATATTACTATTAGATTTTATTTCTTCACTTTTTACTAGATATTTTGCTATATAATTTTCTTCTTGTCCCGTGTTTAAGAGTATTAAATATTCTTTTTCATTTATTGTAATCCAAAGAATGAATATAATAAATGGACACCAAAATAAATAATTAATTACAACTTTTTAGATTTAGACAGTGTAATAGACACAAATAAAACAATACAACTATGGGTAGAATATATGTTAAAACAATTATAAGATAATAAAATAGATACAACAAACACACCAGAATATATAAAAAAGACATTAATAGGAACAGTAAAATTATGGGTTTTAAACCTAGCCGAAACAAGTAAAAAAGTGTTAAGATCTGATAATAAAACAAAAGGAACATCAACAACTACTAAAATACTACCAACAAAAATATTTAAAAAATATGAAATAGTTATAAGAGATGAATTTAGCAGTATGACAACAGAAGAAGCAGAACAAAATAAAGAAAAAGATATAAATAAAAATTTAATGTTAAAACTAGCAATATTTAATATGTGCTATATAGATGAGTATACGTGCGCATTTAAAGAATATTATGATAAAGGAACATATTATACAGAAGAAAGTAAAGAAATAAGAAGATTATATTTTAGTAAATTACCCGAACCATTTAGTTCAAAAATAATAAAGAGTTGGGATGAAGCAAAAATAGTAGATACTCTAGGAGCAAGAATAAAATTTTTACAACAATGGTATAAAAATCTATGTGAAATATATAGAGAAGAAATAAAAATGGAAAAAACATTAATAAGAAATTTAGCACATTGCAAAGATAAAATAACACCTTAATTTGGATGTGAAGAAAGATATTATAAGAAAAGAAAAAGACATAAGAAATATAAGAAATACAAGAAATCAAAATATAAGTATAAGAAACCAAGAAAAAGATATTATGTAAAAAATTATAAACATAAAAAATCATATAGGAAAAAGAAATCTACAAAAGAATGTACTTGTTATAATTGTGGAAAACTAGGACATTTAGCTAGAGATTGTAAAATGCCTCAAAATCCCAAAAAGAAACAAATATCAGAAATAAAAATAGAAAATACAGAATATATGCAGATAGAATATATAGATTATGAATTAGAAAGTGAAGATAGTATATATGAAATTTCGGAGAATGAAACAGATAATGAAATAGATAGTGAATTAGATGAATCAAATGACTGAAGAAGATATAAAAATGAACCAAATAACTAAACAAGATATAAAAATAATAACAAAGGAAGAATATTTAAATGAAGAAGAAACAGATTAAAAATAATATTTGATAATAATATATTTGATGAAATAAAAGGAAAAAAGTTAGACCTAAGTGTAGAAAAATATTTAAAATACCAACAATAAAAAATATATTTAGTAGAAAAAAGGAAGAATACTACGTAGTAAACCAAAAAGAACATGTAATAGACTGTAGATATGTAAAAGGAAGAGTTAGTATATCACTAGTAACAAAAAGAATAATTAATAAAGAAATAAACGACATAAAAAGCAAAGACCCAATAAAATATGTACACCTTGGAGAAACAGAGATATTAATAAAAACATGTTTTAAAGAAGGAATAAATATACCAATAGAATTATATTTAGTAGATGATAGAATTATAAAACCTATAGAAAAATGTATAATAACTGCTATAAAAGGAAATTTAGTATACCAAAAATTTAAATTTATAATAAGTGCGAATTATTCAGTAGCAATAACAGATAAAAATATAGATAAATTATTAGTATTATATTGGAAAATATCATGAATAGAACTAACCCCAGGAAGTAAAATATTTACAACAAGATGTAAAAATCTATATGTATTAACAACAAAACATAAAATAACGGAAAAAAATAAAATTAATAAAATACAAATAGAAAATCCTTTTGAACAATTAGTAAAAACAATTGAAAATAGTGATTATAGTTACAAAAATATAATCATAGAAGAAGATTTAGAAATAATAAATAATAGAATAAGTACAACAAAAAGAATAACTAATGAAAACCAGAATCATCAAGCTCATAAAAAAGAACAAGTTATAAAACAACTTCAATAGTTAATTTAAACCAATATTACATAACAGGAACAATAAAATGAAAAAGAATATTTAATACTCTTAAACACAGGACAAGAAGAAAGTTATATAATAAAATATCTAGTAAAAAGTGAAGAAATAAAATCTAATAGTAATATATGTCTAGATCTACCAAGGAATCTAATAAACATTAAAGATACGACAGAAAAAGAAATAATAATAAGAGTTAGAAAAATAAAAATAGAATCTGACATAAAAGAAGAAATTCAAAAAGCAGATACAATATTAGGAATAAAATGATTAGAACGAGTAAAACCATACAATATAGAACATACACAATTATCTATAACATATAATAAAGAGAAATTATTCATAAAAGAACTTTGATATGACATGAAAATATATGTACTTGTAAAAATAATAGTAGTAGGATATTATAATAGTTATTATACACCTATGATAGATATAGGAGCAGAAGCAAACTTATGTAGATACAACTGTTTATCAGAGAGTAAATAGGATAAATTAAAAACATCAATAGTAGTTAAAAGATTTAATAATGAAGGAAGTTTAATTATACATAAAGCTAAAAGCGTAAAAATACAGATATGGGATAAAATAATAACAATAGAAAAAATTTATAATTATAAACTAACATCAAAAGATATGCCTTTAGGAATGTCATTTTTAGATAAATTATACCCACATGTAATAACTAAAACAGATTGGTGGTTTACAACACCATGTAAACAAAAAGTAAGAGCAAAAAGAGTTATTAATAAAATAAGAAAGAAAACTGATTAGATAAAAAAAAGTGAAAAAATTACACAAAAGTTAGAAAATATAAAAAATACAGAAGACACAGTAGAACTAGTTGTATTTTCGATAAATAAAAAAGAAATAACTATATTTTTAATAGATAAGGTAGAAATAATAAAGAAAAAATTAAGACAATTATATAGTGAAGATCAATTAAAAGGATGGGAAAAACATAAAGGTACTATAAAAATTAAATTAATAGATAAAAATAGCATAATAACTCAAAAACCATTAACATATAAATTTGACGATTTAAAAGAACTTAAAATGCATATAGATGAAATATTAGAAAAACAATATATAAAAAAAAGTAATAGTAAACACAATAGTTCAACATTTATAGTAAATAAACATAGTAAACAAAAAAGAGGAAAAATAGAATGGTTATTGACTATAGAAATTTAAATACAAAAACTATGACATACAATTATCCAATACAAAATAAGATATTAAAAATAAGACAAATACAAGGATATAACTATTTTAGTAAATTTGACTGTAAATTCGGATTTTACCACTTAAAGTTAGATGAAGATTATAAGGAATTAACCGCATTTACGGTACCACAAGGATTTTATGAATGGAACGTATTACCATTTGGATATAAAAATGTACCAGGTAGATACCAACACTTTATGGATAATTACTTTAAACAATTACCTAATTGTATAGTATACATAGATGATATACTACTATATACAAAAACTAAAGAGGAACATTTAAAATTATTAGAATAATTTACAGATATAATAGAAAAATTGGGAATAAGTTTAAGTGAAAAGAAGGCCGAAATTATGAAAAACCAGATAGAGTTTTCAGGAATACAAATAGATAAAAGTGGGGTAAAAATGCAACAACATATAGTACAAAAAATAATAAATTCAAAAGAAGAATTAGATACAAAAAAGAAATTACAATCATTTTTAGGATTAGTAAACCAAGTAAGAGAATATATACCAAAATTAGCAGAAAACCTAAAGCCTTTACAGAAAAAATTAAAAAAAGGATGTAGAATATAATTACAACGAAGAAGATAAAAAACAACTTCAGAAAATAAAAATACTTTGTAAAGAATTACCAAAATTACAATTTCCAGATGAAAATAAAAAATTTACATATATAGTAGAAACAGACGCAAGTGAATATAGTTATGGAGGAGTACTTAAATATATATATGAAGAAGAACAATTAGAACATCATTGTAGATACTACTCAGGTACGTTTAATGACATGAAAATAAAATGGAAAATAAATAGAAAAGAATTATGTTCATTATATAAATGTTTATTAGCATTTGAACCATATATTGAATATAACAAATTTATTATGAGAACAGATAATACCCAGTTTTGATGGTGGTTAACAAGAAAAATACAAAACTCAGTTACGATGAAGGAAATTCAGAGATTAATATTGAATATATTAAATTTTACATTTATGATTGAAGTAATCAAGACCGACAAGAATGTTATTGCAGATTACATATCAAGACAAAGCTACTCAAGCTGATTTATCAATGGAAGAAGCTGATGTCAAAGATACCCAAACAGACTTAATATTACAAGTGTTTGAACAAATGAAGTTATTATAAGAATGAGTTATCACATTAACTACTGAAGTTACAGATGTAAAAGTGCAGGTTGAGCACTATAAAAAACAAGAAAAAGCTATTAACAAAGATACTGTGCAGGAAGAGCACATTAAAAAATTAGACCTAGAAGGTGACGATGAGAAGCACCTAAAAACTCAAATTACTAACAAAATTATAGTTACAGCTGCAGGCACAGGAGATGTATCCAAAGGAAAGAATATAGTCACTCAAAATAAACCTGAACCACTAAAGAAAAAGAATTATAACCTCAACCAGATATTCTCAAAACCATATACACCAAATATACAAAAATCGGAGTCATCTATATACACACATATTCCGAATCACTCAATCAACAAAAGCAGACTTATAACCATATCACTTGTACATATATTGATAATATTTATACTTTACAAAAATTATTAAATATAAAACCTATCCAGAGTAAAGATTTAGCAAAACAATACCAAGAATATATTACACAAAAATGTCAGAACTATAACAAACTTATTGCTTTGTCTAGCACTAGTGCAAACTTAATTACTTCATGTTACTATTATGGACTATTATCTACAGTCTACACAACTACTGGAGAAGAGTTAACAGGAATTCCAGATATTTACAAAGGATTTATGGATTCTAAGAGGATTACGAAGGGACAGTTATTCTATGTCCGTTTCTACTCAGCACCAGCAGAAATATTATTTGATGAAATAAAACAGAAAATTACTGTTGTCAAGATATGAATGGCACGAGATTATATAATCCTTGAAGAAATATGCAAACAAGAAGAGATAACCAAAAATCAGATACCAGACTTCTACTGAAACAAGAGAGTTATTGGACTTAGCAGTATATTGACTGAGTTAGCAAATAATTATATAAATCAAAACCCAGTTTGAATTTACTATAACAGAAATCAATTATTGGTTTACTCTACTTGTAAAAATATTAGAGAAAATGACAGAGAAGAGATAAAAAAAATGGGTCATGATGATCCTAAAACCAGAAGAGTTACCAATTACAAGATCTATTACGAAAGGAGTTATTTCAGAAGAAGCTATGGATCAATTCTGTAAGTAAGTTGGCCAAAGATACGATGACCACATATGCAGTAGATGTAGTGACAGACACAACTTTATTCCAGATATAATGTTACAGTAGCAAGAAGATAAAAAAAGCAACAAATACGACAAGAAGAAGATAGATACAACAACAGAAGAAAATCAACAACGGATGAAGAAAGAAAAAGTCATCAAAAAGCAATTAAAGTTATTAAAAGCGACATATGAAAAATAAGATAGCTTTTATGTAAATTATTATATAGTAGCTTTAGCCTTTTTGACTTTTCTTATCATTTATTAGTTTTTTTGGGCAAGTAGTGCCTTTATTAGTTTAGACTTTTGTAAAAGTAGCTTTAGGACTTTGCAGAGATATTTTTTATACTTTTGTAGAATAGATGACAGGTGTAAAGTAAAATAGTATATGCGTTTTCATTCTTAGATTATAAATAGACGAGCATCCGTTCAGATAAAGGGCAAGTCTTCATGAGTTGAAGCAAAACCCTCTCTTGTACACAAGACTTTTTAATAAAAACAGGTATATTTCCAAGGAAAAGATATGAATCATCAAACAGCTATGGAAAATCTAGAAATATCAGATTTACCAGAACAGGTATTTATATTTGTAATTATGAATAGCTAAATTCATAAATTCTTGACAATCATGATATGATAAAATAAGTTCATGTTAGTTACTTTATAGTAGAATTATTCGAAAAATAGCATGTTAAGAAGTTTATTAGCAAAGTGAAAAAGGAGAAAAATCCCTAAAGAACTATGCCATCCGAAAGGTGAAACCGGTGAGACAAGAAAACCGTGATAGGGGAGTAGCCAGAGTAGAGGCGCTGTTTAAGGGAAAAGTATCCAGATTACCATGCTAATAGTGATCGAAGAACATGTTATTTAAGGATAATCTACTATATAGTAATCTAAAATGATCATATTTTGTTATGCGTATGATTGAAGGGAATATTTTGAAAAAGCATCATATGAAAACTGAATACTTATTTATCTGATGAAATGGTAGATAAATTTAAAATACTTGTTTTGTATGTACTTAAGGATATAGAAATTGTAGATATAAGAAAAATCATATTGGAAAAAATATTTGATAAATATTTTACTAGAATAAATTACATATCACACCTATCTACCTACTCTTACAAATACTTACATACCAAACCTACACATCAATCATGATAAATTATGAATATTGAAAAATGGATATGAAAAATATCCAATTAGTAGAAAAACTAATGAAAACCAATCTAGAAAAATATATGAGAACTAAGGATATAAAATATATAGAATTCCTTAATGAAAATATACAAGAATTATTAAGATTAAAACAAACAACTAATAAATACTATGATAAAGCAATTAATTACTAGAATTCAATTTCAAGTTATCCAAGTTATTCGTAGAAACCTAAGCATAATATGGAGTATTATTACTATAAAATAAAATAAACTTTTGGAAAGATTAAAAATAAAATTTGCAGGTATTTAGATATTTCAATCGATTTAGTGTTTCTTGTTTTACTTAAAAATCTACATCTCTATTTTTTATTTTTTAACTGATAATGTGTAGTATAAAACATAAAAATAAAAAATTTAAAAGACTAATGAAATAACTTTTAGTAAATGCGATTGAGTCATAATCACTGAATGTCAAATTAAATTCTAAAAGAACACATTTAATGATGTAACTTAGAGTTTAATTAAATAATGATGTAACTTAGAGTTTAGTTAAATATAATGTACACAGATTATATAATAAAATTCTTTTCTTAGAATAAAATTCATGATTTTACTTCCTACTTTAAAATCTACATTCAAAAAATTTCAAATACATCATGAAATTCATTTTAGTTATAAGGACATGTTAATAATTTTTTTGAATTTGATTTACAAAAAAGTAGATATTTTTAAAATTAAATATATGAGATAAATTCACATTTTGATAGATGTGAAAATGTTTGACTTAAACTTTAAATTATAACCACTTCTAACAGACTAGATTATTTTGAAATTTTCTTCTAATCTATATTTCATATATTTTGTTATGCATAACAAAATTTATCTATTTTAATTTTATATTTTGAGATAAGAAAGAAGAAAACTAATTCAAAGTCAAATTAAAAAAAAAGTAAAGTAATGAAATTACAATAAAAAAAATATTCATGGAGGATTGGTTTGGAGGGAGGGGGGGGGGGGGTAATTTAAATTTTGAGAATATAATGAAGAAATCATAATACACATATTATTATTTATAAATTTTTTCACAGAAGAGATGGAAGGACAATAGAATAAAAATTCAAATTATTTTTGACAATCTAAAATCTTTAAATTTTCAAAATATAATTAAAAATATGATACATAATTTTTTTTTATTTTACAATTACATGATTATTTTTACTAATATATACTTGATTTTGAAGGGGCGGAGGGAGGGCGCGGGGTAGAGATCATTAACAATCCACCATATTTAAATTGTGAATAATATTATAAAAAAATATGAAACATAATTTTTATTTACAATTGGATGGTCGTTTTTTTGGATGAATTTGATTACCAATGAGGGAAAAGCGGTAGAAAAAGTATTTATATTAAAAAAATGAAAAAAATGATTGGGGGATAAGGGAAGGTGGATATAAAAAGATTTTATTTTATTTTCTCATTTTACGGAAAAATAAGATGATAAATGAATTTTCTTAAGATAATATAATTTAACAAGTTTGAATGAGATATTTCAATATAAAACGATCAGAAATATTACTTGAATATTATTCGCGCATCGCGCGGATATGTATACTAGTTATATTATATTTATAGAATCTTCAGGGAAACTAATTTTGAAAAAGGCGGAGGAAATCATGCTGTAATGAAGAGGAAATTTGGTCCGAAATGATTTTTTTCTTCTCTATCTAGTTCACGGTTATTTTATGCAGAAGAAATTTTGTTGTTTCTTTCCAGTGGCAATCAAACACTCTCACATCCTTTAAATGGAACAAAAAAAAATGAACATTTAAGTTTTGTGCACTGTCAGTTGACAGAATATTCTACACCATCAACTAAACTTGACTTCCTGTTAATGGCTATCTATTTTTTTTATTTTTTAATTTTTATGTTAATAATTAGGTACCTTTAATAGCAGGTCAAGTTAACTGATAGTGTAAAATATTTTGTGTATTGACGGTGCACAAAACTTAAACTCAAAAATAAATAATGCATTTGGTGGTAGTGAGAGTCCTCGTTGTGGTGTTTTAAGCCATTGATCGAACATCTCCATTTACTATTTATTATGACCACAAAAGATATAAAAAATAAAAGTAATTATGGTTTGCACGAAGTATTACTAGTATGCAAAAAAAATAACGTCCAAACAAAAATTCCAGGATTTATCCAAGAACTTCAATTTGTGGTCATCCTTGAAATCCCAAATGGTAACAACAACTACTCTTCTATCAAATGTAACACACTTAGCTTTCTGTCCAAGCAGAGCAACCAAAAAAAAGTTTCATCCAATTTCCCTAACTCTAGCTAGCAATGAATGACACAGTGGACAAGCTGATAATTTTCTTGGCAAAGAGAGATGGAATCGACAAGCTTGTCAAGACCTTCCAGTACGTCTCTAAGCTCGTAAATTGGCACGTTGAGACGACGTACCCTGACGTTGCCACTCGAGCCAAGCAATGGGAAGTGGCCTCTGGCCTCAGTCGAAAAGCCTTCCGGAGCGGTCGATTCCTCACGGGATTTAATGCCCTCCGGAGGAGCCCCGGGACCTCCCCGGGTTTCAGGCTGCTGGCGCTTCTTGCCAATTCAGGGGAAATGGTCTATTTTTTCTTCGACCATTTCCTCTGGCTGGCGAGAATCGGGGTAATCGATGCGAAATATGCAAAAAGGATGAGTTTTATTTCTGCATTTGGTGAGTCTGTTGGATACGTGTTTTTCATTATCTCGGATTTTATCCTCATTACAAGGGGACTAAAAGCAGAGAGAAAGCTTTTGACTGAAGAGGACATGTCTAAGGAAACACAAGGAGAAATCAAGAAAATTAGAATGGATAGAATTATGAGATTGATGGCTGTGGCTGCTAATATTGCTGACCTTATAATTGCTTTAGCTGAAATTGAACCAAATCCATTCTGCAACCATACAGTTACTTTAGGGATTAGTGGTTTAGTTTCTGCATGGGCTGGTTGGTATAGAAACTGGCCCTCATGAACATAAGTAAGATTGATGGCGAATTTCGAACAATATGAATGTAAGTTATTATACCGATGAAACGTTGCAATTTACTATATACTAAGATTTGATGAGTTTTTTTTTTTCTCTTTCTGTTCTAACTTGGATTTTGTTGCATGACTTTATATTCATTGCTAATGATATTTTACATAATCGGGCCGTTTAAACAATGAATTAAGAGAAGTTGTCAACTACTCCATATTATACGCATCATAAGTAACATGAAAAATAAAGTAACTTGTTACTGTAATTATAATGTAAAAGATATTTTATATTGTTCTTTATATAACTTAAATTCATTTTCAGTTGCTCAATGAAAGGCGAGATATTCAGATTTTGAGAAGAATTCCTTATTAGAACTCCTGCACCGCTAGACTGCTTCCTAATTGCTTTCTTCTCCCTTTTATTTTTGTTGTTCTTATAATTCTTGCACTTATCATTAGGGGCTAAGTAGGAATTTTTAAAGGGTGTCAAAATATAAAAGAATAAACCCACCAAGAAAGTGAAGAGGAGTCAATATATAGTGTATATATACATTAAAAAAAAACTTTTTACCTAGTTACACAATGTAATTTTCCAATAAAAGAGATGTCAATTGACAATTGATACCCCTTAAATACACGTGGCTGCTCCACTTCTTGTCATAAATGTTATATAGCCCAAATCCTTATGACTCCTTTATTGATCTGTGAAGTTTTGTCAGGCAAAAAACAACAATAAGTGGAAGTTAAAAGTCGAAAATTAAACTAAAAGCTCTGTTTTAAACATTCTCTTCTACTAGCTAGTTCAAAGGATGATAAAATTATGACGTTCTGCATTGTATAAGATAAATTAGTTCCTGTTATGTTATAATAAATAACCAATCCAATTTGTTTTTATTCTTAAACTCATAACGAGGCTTTACGTTTGTTAATTTTAAACTAGTTAATTTGTTCGCGCTTCGTACGGGATTATAAAAGATGATAAGATATAGGAGATAATACATAAACATGATCCTAAACTTGACACCAAATTATAACCCTGACCTTAAACTTTGACAGTGCACAAATATGACCTTTAACTATTCAAAACTACACAAATATGACCTCCGATCCTATGTGGCAAAATGCGTGTTCAACACACAAAGTTGGGCGCGACTAGCTTAAAATCTAAGGGCATAATACATAAATATGACCCTAAACTTGATACCAAATTATAACTTTGACCTTTAACTTTGACAGTGCACAAATATGACCTTTAACTATTCAAAACTGCACAAATATGACCTTTAAATGACTTTTCACTATTATTTTTTCATTATTTTTGACTCAAAGATGAAAATGACATCTAATTTCTTTTGTCATTGCGGAAAAAGAGCAATATTGAAGATTTATAAATTAGGTGGGTCAGCCTCATACAAAAAAATTGTGCGGATATTTATATATATTATAAAGCAGAGGGCGAATTTAAGTTATATAATATATCTAAATATAATTTATTTAAATATTAAATTAAATATGAAACTATACTAATAATAAAAAAATTATAGTTTTAATAAAACGTTATTAAATTAACGTTATTAAGGATAGTAGTAGTAGTATATTAAATTAATGTTATTAAAATGTTATTAAGTTAACATCATTAAATTAACATAGGGGCGGACCTACGTGGTTGCCATGGGGTTCACTCGAACCCCCTTTGTAAAAAAATTACGTTGTATATATAAGGTAGAAAATCTGTATTTATGTACGTATATTAATGTTGAACCACATTAAACAAGACACTTAGATAGCCCAGTGATTTTAATTGCTCTTCTTGGGCGCTTCCTTCAGCCTACTGTGCGGGTTCGATCCCTGCTAGTGGCTGTTCTTTTTTCTTTAATAAAAAAAGCTAGTTGTTGTTGCTATAGAAAGTAATAATAATAATAAAAACGACGTCGTTTTAACACGAAAAGCAAAACTTTGACAGTGCACAAATATGACCTTTAACTATTCAAAACTGCACAAATATGACCTCCCTCTAAGTCAGCCCTTTTAATGATGTGGCACCGTGTGATTGGATTACCTTTCCACATAGGCGCGAGTGAAACTCACGAATGGGGTTGCAAAATTGAAGGTCATATTTGTTCAGGTTTTGAATTGTTAAAGGTCCTATTTGTGCACTATCAACGTTTAAGGTCAAAGTTATAATTTAATGTCAAGTTTAAGGTCATATTTATATATTATTATCAAAGTATAATGTAGATAGAAGATGTGTCATTTCTCTTTCTTCGAAAAATGCAAAATTTGGATATCCCAATTAATGATTTTATCTTGAATATCCTGATGAATAGTTTTTACTTGATGCATCATGTTGATTGTGCATTTCCCTTATTAGCCATTTACTTAAAGAACGACATTTTATTAATGTTGTCACTTTTACCATTCTAATAGGGAGACTTATAATTAATTTCACTGAGGAAAATGTTTGCTTACTAGTTAGCAGACTTTCAACAAAGTTATAAGTTATTAATTTGAACAAAAAGAGAAATTATAAATTTACAAGTTAAAAATTCATAAAATACAAAATAAAGAGTAGTAGAGCACACATACAATAAATAAATAAATAATCCAACATAGTTATTAAGATATTAATCATTAAAAATAGAAAGAAAAAACGAAATTCATACACAATTTTTCGAACTCTTCTTGACAGTCATTCTTATAAGCCGAATAATGCTCTAATAGATGAATATAATAAGCACAAAAATATAACAACTTAAAAGGATAATGTGATCTTTTCTACAAACAATATGAAATACCAAATGATATCATAATATATGACTATTAATTATTTTAGGGGTTATGATAATAAAAAATTATGAGGGTAATAAAATGAAAGACTATTAAATTTTACATTAAAGAATACGAATGAATGGTTAATAGATATATTTATTATTCTACAATAAAAAATAGAGAAGTAGGAGAAATTGTAGAAGAGAAATTTTATAATGACCAACTTTTTGATGAAATATGTAAAATATGTGTTTTTATGTGATTTGACTGTTTTAACCCCCTAGTAGTTGCATTATGATATTTCTGGGGTGTGGGGTGATTGACACAATTTTTGATGCATTTTGGTACCATTTATGCGATATTGTGATTTTTGGCGGCTTCGAGAGCCTTATCTTGGACTTGTGTGGTTATCTTTTGATCCGTGCAATGGATGGATAAACAAATTACGTCAGCAACTCTGTAATATCGATTTTAGGATAGGTAGACCTTTGGTTCAAGTCCTGATGCACCCGAGCTTATTTCGACCTGATGGTCGGGAAGTTGAAAAATTATAAATATGAGTATGAGACCCACATTTGGTCAAAATAATCTCGAACAGAAAATTCGACTTCGCTAATGCATCCTAAATATTGATTTTAGGGTGCTAACATGTTTGATTGAGTTTTATGGTTTTTAAATCTCATTTCGACCCTCGATTTAAAAAATTATGATTTCAGTTTCGAGGTCAACTATGTGGAAATAATATTTTTCTCAAAAATTGATATTGACGGTGAGTGCGGAGCGTTGAATTTAGTGTGGTTACATAGTTCGTTTGCTTATAACGGACTCTGAATGAATCTTGGGGACTCCGTCGAAGTCCGTGGTGGATTTGAAAAATCTGGTTTTTCAGGTTGTTGGGGATAAATCGCGCTTCGCACGGCCAATTTATTCCTTGTTTTACCTGGTATCTGGTATAGTATAAAAATAGTCCCTTTGCCTATTTTGCTCATTATTTTTACCTTACCTCTTGAGAGTTAAACCCAAATAGTGTGAGAGCTTAAAAGTGAAACTCCTGGGAGCTTGGGAAGCTAGATTAACATCTATTTCTTGATTTTAGTATGAATTTAAGAGGAGATTTCATCCCTTTCTTATTCTAATTCCTTGATTAATTTCTTAAAACCTAAAAATCTTAGGGCTTGATTTTAACTCCAATTTCGCTCCTCTTCACTTTAATAATATTTTAATCTTATAATTACTAGTTTTTTTTTTTTATCAATTTAACCTTTAAAACAACTTTGATTCTTGATTTTAACACAATTTCAAAGATTTTATTTGGTAAAGCTCAAGAATGATTTTTCTTCAATTTGAACCTCATTTTGACTCGTTTTTTTACTTGTCATACATTTATTTGTTCTATTTTTCATTAATTGTACCTAACTATCTTGTATATGCATGTTTTGCCTTATTTCTACTGGTATGTGATATAGTGTGTACTTGTGTTCTACCAGTTGTTGTTGTTGTTATATATGTGTTATATATATATGTTAGAACTATTAGTACAAGTGGTGTGAGCTATCATTGTAGGATATTTTTTGATTGCCGGTGACCTTCCCCTAGTGTGTATTTTGTGTACTTTATTTTCTATTTTGCTCAGTCAACTTATGATATTTATTGAGTATAAGTGGACTGTACTCACCCCTATTATACCCTTTTGATGCAGATCCAGGTTAGGTGCGCTCCACACTGCTTGATTTGGGCGATATCTGGAGCTTTTGAGGTAGTGATTGGCGTTTCTGGCATCCAAATGTCTTCTATTACCTTTCTTTATAGATTATGTCATTATTTTCACTTCAGAGATAGAGTTTCTCTTGTATTTGGATACCTTATGTATTTCCTTGGATTTGAGTTGTACTAGATACGTTCTTATACTGTTGATACCTGATTTTGGGAGTTTTGGCTGCATTGTTATGTTTCTTTTTGTATTTATTATACTTGTATGGTTCAATTTTTTTCTAGAAGCCTTACCTAGGGGTTATGGTTGTCTTTCCCCTTTTCTGTATTAGTTGGGTGATAGGCTTACTTATTAAGGTTCACCGCGACAAGTGCTATCATGACTCTCGGGATTTTGGGTCATGATAAATTGGTATCAGAGCGGCCAGGTTTCATTGGTCTCAAATATGTAAGAACGGGATGTCTAATAGAGTCTCGCAGATTAATATGTAGACATCTGTATCTATCTTTGAGAGGCCATAGGATGTCTTTAGGAAACTTTCCTTATTTTATTCTTTACATTGCGAAGTTCTTTCATATCTTATATTTTGAGTCGTGTTTCACTCTTTTTGTGCAGATGGTGTTGACTAGGTCCCATGAGAATAGTAATGCAGAGCCTTCTCCTAGAGGGTGAGCCTCAAGTCATGGACGGACTCGAGGGAGAGAACGGGCCCGTGGTTCAGCCCCGTCTAGAAAGAGTCCTAGGGGACTCTCCTTGAGCCTCGTATTGAGTAGGTTGGAGGTGTGAGTTCTACTCTAGTTCTTCAGAGTTTATTTATCCCTGTGTTGGATGGATTATTGGTGAATTTGCTGACTCGTTTAGAGGGTTCTCTATTAGTTATGTCGGGTGTTCCTCTAGTTTAGAGTGTAGATCCTCCTATTGCACCTGCTTCTATTTTGATTACTCCCCAGACCCCGAGTACTATCCCTACATTAGTGTCGACACCTAAGTATTTAGCAACTGGATCAGGGGTTCAACCTTTATCTGTATTACCTTCTCAAAAGGGATCTCAGCCTGCCAGATTTGCCATGCCCTCTCTTATTGTTAGTTCAGTAATGACTTCAGGGAATCAAAAAAGATTTGAGAGATTTACTCTCTTAGGTCCTCCAAGATTCAATGGTGCAGTAACCGAAGATGCCTACGAGTTTTTGATCGACTGTCGAGAGAAGTTCTATAAGTTGGGTTCGCTTAAGTCTCATGGGGTGGCTTATAATACCTATTAGTTGAGAAATACTGGAAACGATTGGTGGAGATCATTTGTTGACTGTAGGCTTATTAATGCTCTTAAGTTGTCATGGGATCAATTTGCTGATGACTTTCTGGAGAGATTTATACCCTGCAGTTTAAAAGATCGGATGCGTGATGAGTTTGATTCTTTGGAGCAGGGCTCTATGACTGTTACAGAGTATGATGAACATTTTCATGCCTTGTCTAGATATACCTATGCCAATATTTCCACTGAGTTTAAGAAAATTTGGAAGTTTGTAAAGGGTTTGAAGGCCTCGCTTCAGTTGGCTATGTCTCAGATGGTTGTATTTGGAGCATATTTTCAGAGCATTATGCATCATACGGAGATAACAAAGGGAATTCTTCGGGTATCTCAGGGAGGCGCCAAGAAGGTGCGCTATTTTGGTGAGTTTAGAGGTCAAGTTTCTTGTGGTAGAGATTTCAGAGGTTCTCGTAGATATCAGGATACGCCGGTGTAGGCATTTTTGTAGAGTTTGGGTGGTAGATATTCTAGTTCGGTAGTTTAGGGTGTTCTTCGAGGCCTAGTTGTACCTTCTCTGGTTGATTCAGGCCGTAGAGGTTGCTTTGTATGTGATGAGTTTGACCAATTGGCCAAGGACTATCCCTTCCATGTGATTAGAGCTACCCCTATTTTAGCTGTGAGGGGTAGAGATGCTACCAGATGTGTGAGAGATAGAGGTAGTGGAGCTCGTGGTGGTGGTCTTAGGGATATTAAGCTAGTTGGTGGTCGTGGACAATGTTATGCTATACCATCAAAACCTAAGACAGAGGCTTCAGACGCTGTGATCATAGGTATCGTCCCCGATTATTTTAGATCCGTATTTGTATTATTTCATCTCGGATTAACTTTCTTCTATGTGTCTGTGTATTTTGCTTTGGGTTTTAATTCTGTAGTGGAGCATCATGCCATGCCTATTCATATGTCTACCCTGATAGGTGATTCTATAGTGGTGGATTGGGTGTACCAATCTTGTGTTGTTACCGTCCCTGGCCATAAAACTTGGGTAGATTTACTTGTGTTAGATATGGTTGACTTCAATGTTATTTTGGGTATGGATTATTTGACTCCTTATCATGTTGTCTTATATTTTTTTGCTAAGACTGTGACTTTAGCTGCACCAGGTGTGCCAATGATAGCTTGGAAGGGTGCGCTTCAGTCGGGACCCAAGAGGGTTATATCTTATGTTTAGGCTCATTGATTGGTTGAGAGGGGATGTGTAGCTTATTTGGCTTATATTCGTGATACTAGTGTTGTTTTACCTCCCTCCTTAGATTCTGTTCTTGTTGTCCGTGAGTTTATGAATGTTTTCCTTACAAATTTTCCTGGTATACCTCTGGATTGTGATATTGATTTTGCTATTGATGTTGAGCTGGGCACTAAGCCCATTTTTGTTTCTCCTTATAGGATGACCCCAATCGAGTTGAAGGAATTGAAAGATCAGTTGCAAAATTTATTAGATAAGGGATTTATTCAACCTAGTGTATCACCTTGGGGTATGCCTGTATTATTTGTGAAGAAGAAGAATGGGTCTATGCATATGTGTATCAATTATTGGCAGTTGAACAAGGAGACGATTAAGAATAAGTATCCTCTTCCTCACATTGATGATTTATTTGATCAGCTTCAGGGTGCGGTGGTGTTTTTAAGGATTGATTTGAGATCCGACTATCACTAGTTGAGGATTAGAGCTTTGGATATTTTAAAGATAACTTTTCGAACTCAATATGGTTATTATGAGTTCTTGGTCTTGTCCTTTGGGTTGACCGATTCCCCTGTCATATTTATGGAGTTGATGAACTGGGTGTCACAATCGTATCTTGACTCCTTTGTTATTATATATATAGATGATATCTTGGTTTATTCCAAGAGTGAGACTGAGCATAAGGAGGATTTACAGATTGTCCTTCAGAGATTGAGGAATGAGAAGTATGCTAAGTTCTCCAAGTGTAAGTTTTGGTTGGAGTTTGTCTCTTTCTTGGGTCATGTGGTGACCAAGAATGGTATTATGGTTGATCCAACCAAGATTGTTATGGTTCGTAGTTGGGCTAGACCTATTTCGCCCACCGAGATTTAGAATTTTATTTGCTTAGTAGGTTATTATCAATATTTTGTTGAGGGTTTCTTTTTTATTATAGCTTCTTTGACTACGTTAACTAAGAAGAAGATTTCCTTTCAGTGGTTTGATTCTTGTGAGGCAAGCTTTCAAAAGCTCAAGGATTTGTTTACTTCAGCTCTTATCTTGGCTTTGCTCAATGATAATATGGGTTTCACCATCTTTTGTGATACTTCAGGTGTTGGGTTGGGTGTTGTGTTGATGCAGAAGGGTAAGGTAATTTCATATGTATCTCGTCAGTTGAAGCCTCATGAGAGGAACTATCCTACCCATGATTTGGAGTTGTGCACGATTGTTTTTGCTTTTAATTTATAGAGGCACTCTTGTATGGAATCCGTTGTGAGATTTTCTTGGATTATCGTAGCCTTCAGTACTTCTTCACCCATTGAGATCTTAATATGAGGCAACGACATTGTCTTGAGTTGCTTAAGGATTATAACTTGACTATTATCTACCATCCGGGTAAGGCTAATATGGTTATGGATGCCTTGAGCCGAAAGTCGATTAGCATAGTAGCTTGGTGCAACTTTTGACCTAGGATAGGACTTTGGCCATAGAGGTTTAGTTTTTAGATAACAAATGGTTAGGCTTGATATTTGATACCCACGCGTGTTTTGGATTTTATGATGCTAGATCCTCTTTGATGGAGCAAATTTGAGCTCTTCAGTTTGATGATGTTGGATTGAGGTTGATTCGAGATACGGTGTTGAGTGGCGAGGTAAAGAAAGCCTCATTTAATTTGGATGGAGTTTTGAGGATTGAGGGTCGAGTTTGTGTGTCGAGAGTGGCTGATTGGATTAGGTTGATCTTGGAGGAGGCCAATTTTCCTAGATATTCCATCCATCCAGGTGTGACTAAGATGTATCGTGATTTGAATCAACATTACTAGTGGGTGGTATGAGGCGAGATATAGCATATTTTGTGTCTCATTGCCTATGTTATCAGCAGGTAAAGATCGAGTATATGAGACCTGGTAGTTTGCTTCAGAGGTTACCTATTCCCGAGTGAAAGTAGGAATGGATCACTATGGACTTCATGACTGGTTTGCCTTATTTATCTCATGGTTTTAATAGTGTTCGGGTCATCGTGGATTGATTGACCAAGTCAAATCATTTCATTCTAGTTCAGGTTTTACTAAGAGCTGAGAGGTTGACCCGTATCTATATTCGTGAGATTGTGAGACTTCATGGTGTGCTCGTGTCTATCATCTTAGATAGTGGTTTGACATTTACATCTCAATTTTGTAGGATATTTCAGGATGAGTTGGACGCTCGGGTTGATCTCAGTAAGGCATTTGACCCCCAAACTGACGGTCAGTCAGAGAAAATTATTCAGGTTTTTGAGGATATGCTCTGCGCTTTTGTGATGGATTTTGGTGGCCAGTGGGAGCAACATTTGTCTTTATTAAAGTTTGCATATAATAATAGCTACCATTCCAGTATTGATATGGCTCCTTTTGTGGCATTGTATGGTAGGCGTTGTCGCTCCCCAATGGGTTGGTTTGATGTTTCTGAGGTTAGGGATTGAGGTATGAACTTGCTTCGTGAGTCTTTGGATAGAGTTTGAATTATTTAGGATAGACTTAGGGCGGCTTAGAGTAGGCAAAAGTGTTATGTTGACCGTAGACTTTATGCCTTGAGATTTAGTGTTGGTGATAGTGTTTTCCTTTGAGTATCAGCCATAAAGGGTATGATGAGGTTTGGGAAGAGGGTTAAGCTTAGTACTAGGTATATTGGTCCATTTGAGATTCTTCGGACTGTTGGTGATGTGGCCTATGAGTTAGCTTTTCCCCTAGATCTAGCAGTTGTTCATCCAGTTTTTTATGTTTTTATGCTTCGTTATTACATTCCTGATAAGTCTCATATCATTCGTTGGGAGTTAGTTCAGTTAGATAAGCGGTTGTTATTTACTGAGGAGCCGGTCTCTATTTTGTCTAGGGATGTAAGACGGTTGTGGTCTAGAGACATCCCTGTGGTTAAGGTCCAGTGGCAATATCGACATGTAGATGAGGCTACTTGAGAGGTCGAGTCTGATATGCGTAGTTCTTATCCCAGCTCTTTGTTGATTCAGGTATTTCATTTGCCTTTAGTTCAAGGACGAACTATATTTTTAGTGGTGGATGATGTAATGACCATTTTCTTGATAAAATGTGAAATGTGTGTTTCTCGATGCATTTTGATACTATTTATGCGATATTGTGATTTTTGGCAGCGTCGAGAGCCTTATTTTGGACATGTGTGGTTATCTTTTGATCTATGTGATGGATGGCTGAATGGACTGTGCCAGCAGCTCCGTAATATCGATTTTAGGCTAGATATACCTTTGGTTTGGGTCCCGATGCACCCGATCTTATTTTGACCTATTGGTCGGGAAATTAAATTTTTTTAAATATGGGTATGGGACCCACATTTGGTCGAAATGGCCTTGGATGGAAAATCCAACTTCACTAATGCATACGGAACGTCGATTTTAGGATGGTAACATGTTTGGTTAGATTTTTTGGCTTTGAAATCTCATTTTGACTCTCAATTTGGAAAATTGTGATTTCGAATTTTGGAGGTCAACTCTGTACAAATGATGTTTTTTTTTAAACTTGATATTTCCATTGAGTTCGGACTATCGAATTTAGTATGGTTACATAGTTTGTTTACGTATATCGAACTCCAAATAAATCTCGGGCACCCTGTCCAAGTCCGTGGTGGACTTGAAAAATCTAGTTTTCTGGAAATTATAGGGTAAATTGCGTTTCACAAGGCCGATTTATGCCTTATTTTTTACTTGGCACCTGGTACAGTATAAAATAGCCCGTTTTGCCCATTTTACTAATTCTTTCAGCTTACCTCTTGAGAGTTTTAAACCCTTAAATAGTGGAGAGTTACAAAATGAAGCTTGTGGGAGTTTGGGAAGCTAGATTAACATCTATTTTCTTAATTCCATTGCAGATTTAAGGTGAGATTTCATACTTTTTTACTTTAATTCCTTGATTACTTTCTCAAAACTCTAAAAATCTTAGGTCTTGATTTTAACCCTAATTTCACTCCTCTTCACTTGATTAATATTTTAATCTTATAATTACAAGTTTTTAATCAATTTAACCTTCAAAACAACTTTGATTCTTTATTTTAACACAATTTTAAAGATTTTATTTGGTAAAGCACAAAAATGATTTTTCTTCAATTTGAACCTTTTTTTTTACTCGATTTGATTAGTTTTTTCAGCTGTAGATTTCTAAAAATATGGGGAACACATTATTGCAATAAAGTTTCAATTTTACCCTTCATTTTTAAAAATCTACTTTGGGTGTCAGTTTTGACCCCGGACCCAAAGTACGTAATATGAGTATAGTTGGATTTGTTTTATTGCGAAGATTTTATATTTCTTGATTTTAGTTGATTTCAAAATCATTCATGAAAAGTAAGGTCGTGGGTTCAAAGTGCAGCGGACCAATTTTGTCTTTGAGGTAGGTTATGGCTTAACACTTTCAGACTGGGCTAGGTAGTAAATATTGGTATAAAATGCATGTTAAGGGTGGGAACTAATCTTGAAAAATGTCTATCTATGTGTTTTGCCAATGTGGAGACCTATATGTGATGTAATTATTGAAATTGAAACATTATGTGATATGTGTGACCGCGTGGGGTCCTATGTGATATTGATAGCCTTAACTATATGTGAATATTTGTATTGTTTTGTTGATGCGTAATGTGGTAGTGATGGTGTATTATTATATTCATACTTTATTAGCATATGAGGCATGTGAAAATTCATGGATAGTGGAAATAATGAGTGAATATTGGCTCACGTGATTGTGGAAATGATTGCGATTAGTTATGGAAATGTATCATTGTTGTTGGTTGTGGAAATACATTATGTGATTGATCGTGAACATTACATCCTCATATCATACTCATTCATGAAGCATTGGTACTATTGTGACAATATCTGAAAAACACTGGCAACACCTTTTTAAAATCCCCATCGAGGGATTTGCTGGGGAGGAGATATTGTAACACCTTAAAAACCCTTTTTGAGGGATGTACCAAGAAGGAGACGTGGAGATATGAATATATGGATTATATATGGGTTGACGAACCCCCCTGGATCCCATGTCAGAATGATTGCCTCCTGGGTGTATATGGAGGTTATGTGACAATCTCGTGCACTATCATCATCATCTTCATCATCAACATCATCATCATCATTATCTTATACATTGTACTTCTTTATTGTGTTTGATCTGAGGTGAATTTATGTACCTCAATATTGTTATTCGGGCTTATTTAACTTTATTTTGAGGACTAATTATGTGCTTAATGAGTGAATATTTGTATAATTGAGCATATAAATGTTAACGGACTTAATTCCAATGTTTAAGGTGTAATTCAAACAAGTTTGAATTTAAATTGGTCATTTAGAGTTCAAAAGAGAAAACTAGTGTTACTAGCTTGAGCTAGGTGTTGTTCTAGTTGAGCTCAATGATCTCTAGTGTGTGTAATGAGTTTCTAATGGTATGATTGTATAATTATGTGTGGAAAAACTTGTTTATAGTGTTTAAGGTTCCATAGAAACAAGCCAAGAGTCAAAACCAAGTTAAAGATCAAAAGGACAAAACTAGCATTCTTAGCTTAAGTTTTGAGTTCACCGTCTGGGATGTTATGTTGTTTTGAACTTTAATTCGTGGTATTTGATGTTATAGGATTCTTTTTTACTTGATTATGATGATATGTGGATGATACAAAAGCTGAAAATCAAGTGTAAACAACATCACAACGCTTTGAATGGATGGATAAAAGCATGGAACAAGATTTGAGTAAAACGGATACCTTGGATGTCCATGGTACGTTGCGGACACAAGACACTGCTATAGGGTGCATTCCATACATAGGGAGCTTTCCAAATGACTAAAACAGTGTGTCTTTAGGGTTAGGGTGCGTATCACACCCATGGTACCGCGATAAGTGTCGCGATGCGGACCAATGTCAAAATCGGCAAGAATTGTCCTCCTATAAATAGGATACTTGTGCATGATGCTAAACACCTTGGACGACTTGGAAACATTGAGGAAGGCTGAAAAACACTTCAATTAAGCTTTTTATATCTTTACTTTAGTTTTGTATGGATTTTAACATATTTTCTATCTTTGCGATTACGGTTATGTCCAGGAGCGGCTAAAAGCCCCCTTTTCAGGGTTAAGTCCAAGAACATGATTACTATTTATTTGAATTGATTTGGTTTTGATTATTGATTCATCTTTTTTATAACTATTTTAATGCTTAGATACCCTTATAATACATTCATAGTCGACTTGTGAACCCGGAAGGTGGAACACGAGGATAGTACGTGGGGATTAATAGAGTAGGATTATAAACTTCTACATAATGAAGGTTTTAATTTGCACTTTGGATAGGGATATAAATATAAGACCTATTTGGTTCAATTATGGAATGAAATATACATGCATTTATCTTAACTGCCACATCCCCACTCAATGATGTAGTTGTCGGTCTAAGTTAGATAGAGGACTAGAGATTCAGAAGACCATAATCATAATATTAACCCCGTGAATCATCAACCAAGATAAGTAATATAACCAATGACATTCAATAGCATAGTATGATTGTTTGCAGAGACTTAACCCTGGTTTTCTCTCCATTGATTGTCCAAGAATTTTATTTCCAAGCATTGTTTTCTTTCAGTTTATAACTCTAAAACTCTTCTGGCTACCTTTGCACTAAATCAATCTCAACAGTGAACTAAAATTGAATAGTTGTTAAATCGAGTCTCTGAGAGACCGATATTTATCTTTCTTTTAGGCCATTGTATTAGTTTGTGAGACCATGTACACTTGCGTGTGCGCTTGGGCGCAACATATTTTTGGCACCATTGCTGGGGAGTTGTAATTTGGCAACTGCTCTAGTTTTAGTTCTAGTTTTTGGATTTCTTTAGTTCTTTTCACTTGGTCTTGATTTTGAATTTGTAGAAAATAGGTTTACAAGTTAGTCAGCCATTAAGTGATCACGAATTGGTTCAACCAGACCCCAAGCCCAAACAATGCTTACACCGATGGAGGATAGAAATAGTCTTTATCTACCGATCTGGAAAATCAATGAATAACAAGATATTCCTGCTCCCATGGCTGAGGATCCACCAGCCCGCAGGATAGTTCGTGAAGTGGCAATCCCGCTTGTGATAAATCTGATCTCTCCTTTTCAAAAATTAGCTTTTAGAGGTAGAGTTGAACTAAAATAGAACATGGTGCAACTTTTGATCAGCAGTGGACAGTTTATCGGGCTTTCATACGAAGATCCACAAGTCTACTTGTAGAACTTTTTAGAGATCAGTGACACATTCATCCCTACGGGTGTAACAGTTGACTATGTGAGGCTGACACTTTTACCCTTTTCACTATTGGGGAAAACTAAGAAGTGCTTGAACGCTGAGACGGCAAGTTCAATCATAACTTGGGATGACTTAGCCCAAAAGTTCCTTATCCTTTTTTTTGCATATGTCAAGACTGCGAGACTTTGCAGTGAGATTGTGAGCTTAAAAAAGAGGCCAAATAAGCACCTATATCATGCTTGGGAGAGGTTCAATGCTTTCCTTTGAGACTTTCCACATCATCAGCTATCTAATGAGGTACTAGCTCATACTTTTATTGAGGCACTTGACCATAACTTGAAAATTTTGCTAGATTCAGCTGCAGGTTCTCAAGCATTGGAGAAGACGTATGATGAGCTATACACCTTGTTGAACCAGATTGCTCAAGATAATCCAGATTGGCATGGTGATAACTCGAGAGATTTAGTAAAAAAGGCTGCAGGAATAATTGAAATTGACAGTATTATAGCCTTGGTCGCTAAACTTTGAGCCATGCAAAATCAGATAATGACCCAATTAAGCAAATTGAGTGTGAATAAAATTGCAGCTCAAGTGAATTCAGTACAACAAACCACAAGTTGGTGTGAGGTTTGTGGCAATAGTAGTCACTCTGCAACTATGTGTGGTGCAAATCCTGAGTTAGCCAATTTTATAGGAAATGCTCAAATACCGAATTATGGTAACACTTCCAACAAAAAATGGTAGACTTAGACACCAAATCAATCTTAGAACAACAACCAACAACAACAATTTCAACAGCAGCAACAAAACACACAGGCCAGTAACATAAGAGGACATGTTAAAGAAGATCATGGCCACCCAAGAATAGATGGTTGTTGAAGTAAAAAATTTGCAAGTACTTCAGAAGAAATTGGAGTATCAGTTGGGGCAAATATTTCAGGCACAAAATACTAGGCCTCAAGGTGGTTTGCAAGTGTCAATGAACCTCCTAAACAAGTAATGGAAATCACTTTGAGAAATAGTAAAGAGCTGAATGAAAGGCCTCCAAAGATAAATAAGGAGGTAGATGCATAATTGATTCCTCAACCAGTTGCAGACAAAGTTACTGATTATTTGGGGAGTCTGAGTACCTAAAAACAAAGGTTGATAAATAGGTTACGGTGTATCCACCACCTCCATTCCTGTAGAGGCTAAGAAAAGTACAGAAGGATGCATGCTTCAAGAAGTTCTTTGAAATATTTAGAGAACTTTACATTAACATTCCTATTTTAGATATTTTATAGGGAATTCCCAAATATGCTAAGTACTTGAAGGATGTGATCACTAATAAAGTTAAGCTGCTGGATATTGAGCTAGTAACACTCACTAAGGAGTGTAGCTCTGTGGTGATGCGAAAGATGCCTAAAAAGCTCAAGGATCCTGGGAGTTTCACTCCCTATTTAGATTAGCAACAGTGAGGTGGACCACATACTGAGTGATTTTAGGGCAAGTATCAATTTGATACCTCTATCCTTGTTCAACACTTTGGGTTTGGAGAAGCGAGACCGAGCCATGTGTGTGTGAGGTGTTTGTATATTCCTTGTTACATTAGATGCTAGGATTTTCCTAGTGTGTATGCAAAGAAAAATAAAGTATGTGGGTTTAGGAGATGATATAGGCATTCTTTGACATTTATGTTTCATGCCCTCTCTTACTTTCCTTTGTGCATAATCCTAGTTAACCCCATTGAACATTTAGCTTATTTTCTTTGGCAGCCTCATATATAACCTATATCCCCTTCATTGATTGATCATAATTTGATCCAAAGCTCCTAAGAACTTTAGGGTAAAATTAATTGAGTTAAGGAGTTTGAAATTCGAGTTGGAGAAAGGTAAAATTGAAGCCCTAAAGAAATAGTTATTGGTGTGTACAATTGATGTGTTGTGCTTGGAAGTGAAAGAAATTTGTACTAAAAATTAAATTATGAATTAATAGACAATACTCCCACCCATATTGTATGTGAGTGAACTTAATGAGATGGGTCAAAACAAAAGATATGGGCAGATAGAAGTGGTGAAAATTGGTTGTAAAAGGTGAATTGAATGAACAATGTGATGTATTAAAGAGACTAGGAAAAATAGTCACTATTACCAGCCAGAATCATTCCTATCCATCCCTTAGCCTATATTACAACCCTTAAAGACCTATTTGATCCTAAGTCTTAATATTTTGATTAATGGAGTACTACACTAAGGACAAGCCTATGGTTCATCTTGTGTAACTGGTTATTTCTTTGTGAGAGTGAAGTAATTTGAATCTTGTATCCATTTTGTGATAAATTGCATCTATGTGAGTGGTTATGGGTAACTCTCTTGTGGTGAGGGCACATGTTTGATGATAGTTGGGTGATTTATATGATGTCTTTGATTGAGCAATATGTATGAGTTTTCCAATTTGGTGAGTCAAATCTTAAGGCTAGGATGTTTTATAGTAGTATTTTTGAGCGTTCAATTGTGTATAACATGGTTAGTGTAAAAACTTGCATTCTATGTAGTCATTGTAGTACTAGATTGAGTGTCTTTCTTGTAGTATAAGTGTGGAGTTTCTTTTGATTATGATGCTTAGAGTAAATAGTTTTTCAAGGACAAACAAGGCTTTAAGTGTGGGGTGATTATCTGAGGTGAATTTATACACCTTAGTATTGTTATTCGGGCTTATTTAGTTTTGTTTCGAGAACTACTTGTGTGATTAATTAGTGAATATTTGTATAATTAAGCATATAAGTGTTGAAGTACTTGATTACAATGTTTAAGGTGTTATTCAATTAAGTTTTGATTTAAATTGGTCATTTAGAGTTCAAATGAGAAAACTAGTGTTACTAGCTTGAGCTAGGTGTTGTTCTAGTTGATCTCGATGGACTCTAGTGTGTCTAATGAGTTACTAATGGTATTATTGTGTAATTATGTGTTTAAAACTATTTATAGTATTTAAGGTTCAATATAAACAATCCAAGTGTCAAAACCAAGTTAAGGATCAAAAGGACAAAACTAACATTCTTAGCTTAAGTTTCTACTTCACCGCCTTGGATGTTGTGTTGTTTTGAACTCTAATTAGTGGTGTTTAATGTTATAGGATGATTTATTAGTTGATGATGATTATATATGGATGATTAAAAAGCTGTATATCAAGAGGAAGAAACACCACATGGCTTAGAATGGATGGACAAAAGCACGGGGCAAGATTGGATGTAAAATAGACACGTTGGATGTCCATGGCGTGTCATAAACCCAAGACACTGCTATCGGGTGAGTTCAACACGTAGGGAGCTTCATAAGGTACCCAAAATAGTGTGTCTCTACAATTAGGGCATGTAGCACACTCTAGGTATCGCGATAAGTGGCGCGACACGGACCCATGTCAAAATCAGTAAGAATTGTCCTCCTATAAATAGGACACTTGTGCATGATGCTAAACACCTTGGATGACTTGGAAACATTGAGGGCGGATGGAAAGTACTTCAATTAGGGTTTTAATATCTTTAATTTAGTTTGTTTATGTATTTTAACATGTTTTCTATCTTTGCGGTTATGGTTATCCCATGAGCGGCTAAAAGCCCCTTTTTTGGGGTTAAGACCAAGAACATTATCATTATTTCTTGAATTGATTTGGTTTTGATTATTTATCATATTTGGTTGTTTATTCATTCTTGTTATCATAATTTTAAGGATTATCTACCCTTAGAATGCATCCATAGTTGACTTGTGAACTTGAAAAGAGGAACAAGAAAATAATACGTGGGGATGAATAGAGTAGGATTATAAACTTATACATAACGAAGGTTATAATTTGCACTTAGGATAGGGATATACCTAAGTGACCTATTTTGTTCAATTATGGGTTGAAATATAAATGCATTTAGCTTATCTCTTACATTCCCGCTCAATGATGTAGTTGTGGGTCTAAGTTAGATAGAGGATTAGAGGCTCGGAAGACCATAGTCATAATATTAGCCCCGTGAATCATCAACCAAGATAAGTACGCTGAAAAATGACGTTCAATTGCGTAGTATGATTATTCGCAAAGCCTTAACCCTGGGTTTCTCTCCATTGGTTGTCTTGGTTGTCCAAGACTTTTAATTTTACACATTGTTTACTTTCTGTTTATAACTCTAAAACTCTTTTGGATACCTTTACTGAATCAATCTCAATAGTGAACTATAATTGAATGGTTGTTAAAACAAGTATATGAAGGATCTATATTCGGCTTTCTTTAATGCCACTGTATTACTTGGTTAGACCATATACATTTGTGTGTGCGCTTGGGCGCAACAGTGTTGTGATCAAACTACTATATTGACTTGTCATACATTTATTTGTGATATTTTTCATGAGTTACACCTAACTATCTTGAATATACATGTTCTATCTTATTTTTACTGGTATGTGATATAATGTATACTTGTGTTCTACCTGTTGTTGTTGTTATATATGTGTTATATATATGTTAGAACTGTTAGTGCAAGTGGTGTGAGCTACCGTTGTGGGATATTTTCTGATTACAGGTAACCTGCCCTTAGTGTGTATTTTGCGTAATTTATTTTTTACTTTGCTCGATCAGCTTATCATACCTACTGAGTACAACTGGACCTTACTCACCCCTACTGTACCCTTCTAATGCAGATCTAGGTTTAGGTATGCCCCATGCTACTTGATTTGGGCAATATCTGGATCTTTTGAGGTAGTGGTTGACATTTCTGGTGTCCAAATGTCTTCTATTACCTTTCTTTATAGACTATGTCTTTATTTTCCCTTCAGAAATAGATCTTCTCTTGTATTTGGATACCTTATGTATTTTCTTGGATTCGAGTTTACTAGATACGTTCTTATATTGTTGACACCTGATTTTGGGAGTTTTGGTTGTATTGTTTATTTCTTTCTGCATTTATTATATTTGTATGTTTTGGCTTCGTTCTAGAAGTCTTTCCTTGGGATTATGATTGTCTTTTTCCCTTTGTGTAGTGGTTGGGTGATAGGCTTACCTGTCAAGGTTCGTCGCGATAAGTGCCATCATGACCCTTGAAATTTTGGATCATGACAAATTCATAGCCACAGACAATAGAAATAAAGATGGAAAACTCAAGAGACTCAAGATATTATTATATAAATTTTAGTGTTATTTAAAACTATAATGGCACATTTGTACTTGAAAACTCATGAAAAAAGAAATAGTTAGACATTTTAAAGAAAGTAAACTGACGAAAAAAGAGAAAAAAGATACTTATATCTTGGGTAGTTATAAGTTACTATTTAAACAGTAACAAAATTCTAAACTTACAAAAATAAGAAATAGATAAAATACAAAATAAGAGAAATTATACAGAGAACATATGAAAAATATATAATGCAACATCATTTTTACAATCTTAATCATTAAAACAAAGAAGAAAATATCACGAAATCAATGCACAATCTTTCGAGTTCTTGTCGATATCCATTACCACAAATCGATCACATTTAATTGTCGTCATCTTAGTCTGTAGGGAAAAGGATTCAAAATATACCCAAACATTGATGAAATTTGTTGAAACATGCCTGAACTTTCCGGGAGTCCTATGACCTCCCTAAAATTTTTATTAGTGTATTTTGGTGACAATTATAAGCTAATAAATAAATAAATAAATAAAAGAGTTTAGTGTAAATAAATATTAGTAAAATAAGCTAATAAATAGTCCAGGGGGGTCATAGGACCCCCACAAAGTTTGGGAGGGGGGGGGGGGGTCAAAGGACCCCTGCAAAATTCAAGCGTGTTACCATAAATTTTATCAAAATTTAGGTATATTTCAGTCTATTTTTCCCATTCTGTGATTCAAATTAAGGCATGAAAAAAATAAGCATAGAAAAAAATATAGAAAATTTAAAAGCTATTGTGAACTTGAAGTTGTTATTGGAATATTGTTCATAGCTTTATAATATGTTCGAACTTTCTTTTACAAAATATGATTATATTATATTTGAAAGCAAATTTTTGTAACTGTACAACTTTTTCCTATTTTAAGTGTAAAAAAAGGAGAGAGTGTGTACTACCAAAAAAGAGAGAGTGGGAGAATAAAATTTGATTAGAAAAATAAAACTCAAAAGGAAAAGTGTTATAAATTTATTACCATATATAGTGAATATCTACTTTACCATATATAATGGATGTCTACTTTACCATATATAGTAAATGTCTATTTATGGAAAAGTTATAAACCCCAAGGTTAGTTTTTCCCTATAAATAAAGGGGTTTTCCTTCATTGTAATTACATCTCAAGAATTCTCATAAGAAATAAAGAAGTCCACTCTCCTCTCTCTCTACTCTTCTTCTTTATTCTTTATTATTTTATAACACTTTATCAACACAAGACTCTGCCAAACAAGGTGAGATTATAAATCTAAAGGTAATTTCAAGGTTAGCGATTCCTTATGTTATTTATTTTTTGCTACTAATGATATAATTATTGTTGAATTTGAGGAAAAATAATTGGTTTAGAACCACTTATGCTTTCAATTTGTTCATGAAGAACAATATTGTTAAAAAGTATGATGATGGATTCCAGCCTTATCCCATTAAGAGGGTATGACATCGGGTTAGAGTCTGATGCACCTCGATGATAAGATGTTGGATGCAAGTCCCATCGATTTATGAGCCTAAGATGTCTTTATATGGATAAGACATTGAGTTTGAATCTCAATGCACTATATTGATGATATTATGATGGCTAAGGCAAAATAATTTGTATTTTATGAAAAGTCATGAAACATGTCCTATTGTATATGCTCTATTCATGAAGTGAATGTGGTAGCATTGCATAATATGTCTGAAAGAAGACAAGTGATTGAATGCACAAATGTACGCGTGGAGGGACAATATGATAATGATCATCAAAAGTGATGACTTTTTCACACGATTATATGATTATAAGATACTCTAGAGAAAAATTCTCTACATCATATGTATGCCTCGATTTTCTCCTGAAGTAGCAAAATCTTGAAAGAGGTTATAAGCTATCATAATTTGATAGGTTTAAGGCACGATTATGTTCTATTCCTGGGGAATGAGAAACTTATTATTGCAAACATGCACTTAATTGTGATGGTATCACAACTCACCTCCGAAAGAGACAGAATAATTGAGAAGAGCTATTTTGAAATCTACTTCTAAAGTAGAAAATTTGAAATTTATTCATGTAATAGTAAATCTGAAATTTACTAAAGTAAAAAGTACATGTTATAGTAAACTTAGAGTTTGCTAGAATAAAAGTTCATCAAATTGACATGAATGATTGCGACATATCAAAATGTGCATACTAAGTATTTAACATATATTGACGAATTAGAAAATTTTTCATTACTTTTAATATTGTTTGTCCTCATGATAAGTTGGTTGGACCAACTAATATTGGGATTGGATCCCTTAAAATCTGAAAATTATAAAAGGTGAATATGGGCCCGTTCACCTATCATGTGATATATTGAAAAGATGCACCAATAAGATGATTGCATGTACATTTATTGTCAACCTACAGTTTGACATTCATAAAGTTGCTTGCTCAATAAAATTGAGTTAAAAACATAACTTTTAGATTGTGTAATCAAGGCAATTCATCTTGATAATACTAATTAAGTTGGTGTAAATATCTTTGATAAATAGTTGAATCATTGATTATGAGAACAAAACCACATGTGTTAGTCTGAAGTATGATATATTGCATACAATAACACTTGTTTGCATTAGACCAAAAATTATGATTAATATTTCCCTCTCAATTGGTTTAAGGTCAGGAATTAATTATTCCATCTAGTAGTTTTGATGTGTGGTATTTGATAAATGAATATATCATAATGCATAAAGATGGATTCCTCAAAGAAGATGGAGGATGCATGTTAGTTTTTCTTCCATAAGGGGGAGATTATAAGCAACTATGAGATATGTTAGGAATTATCATCAGATCCTCATTCAAAAGATAATTCAAGTCAAATATCAAAAGCATATCATAGTTAAGCTGTAAGTACTCCTATTTTGTGTCTCTGAAGGATAAAGTCTATGCATGCGTGAAGCGTAATAGACCAATCGGTTCCAAATAAAATAATTCTCGTAAAGGATACGAAGTAAATAATCATAATAATAAGACAACATGCTCTTGAAGATCCTACGACATAACACTTTATGAAATCTTATGAGAGGTTCAGGTACCTGAAAATAATGAAGTGATGAGATCTCAAATTGTTATGTCCCATTTTGAACCAATACAAAATAATATATCATTGATAATTTCTTTGATACAATATTGGCATAATATTGTAAAAGATTATGAGGATCTAAATTCTATGTTTATTTAAGCATGCTGACATAGAAATATTTATCAAGTGATATGGAAGGATGCATCTTGGTAAGCATAAACTTATTTAATTTACAATGCAGACACTTGAAGATGTCACTCATGTAATGTTGAATATTTTCACTTAACAAAATTTACATGAAAATTTTTTAAGGATTCAAAATGTTTGAAGCATTTAAAAGTTTCTGGGAAACTTATTTATAATCCTTATATTGTATAAGTTTATAGCTTAAAAATTGTTGAAACTCTTGAAGAGTTTTCAAAAGCAATAGATGATTTGCTGAAATGATAAATATATCTTAATGTAATTGGTGAACAACACTAATGTATTTTGCAAATACTACAAGGCCTGATATAGCCTTTTCAATCAATTTGTTAGTAAGGTATATTTCTGCTCCTACTAGAAGACATCGAAATGGGATAAAAGACATGAGCTTAGTTTATTATAAAGCTTGCAGTCCCGATCTTGTTGATTATATTGATGATGGGTATTTAATTAACCCGCATAAATCTCGGTCTCAAATATGCAATGTGTTCACATGTTGGATGCTGCCATATCTTGGAGATATACAAAACACTCTATCCAGCCACTTCATCGAACCATGTTGAGATAATAGTTATTTATGAAGCAAGCCGAGAATGAGTATGGTTGAAATTCATGATACATCTCATTCGAGAAAAATATGGTATGAAATGTGACAATGTACCCATAATTTTATATGGAGATAATGCAGCATGCACAACACAACTTAAGGGAGGATTCATAAAAGGAGATAGAACGAAGCACACTTTATCAAAGATTTTCTACATACATGAGCTTCAAAAGAATGGTGATATTAACATGCAACAGATTTGTTCAAGTGACAATATGGCTAATTTATTCACTAAGTCTCCTTCAATTGCAACTTTCAAGAAGATGGTGCATAAGATCGGGATGCGAAGTTTCAAGGATGTTCTCATTAGGGGAAGTTAATACGCATTGTACTTTTTTTCCTTATGAGGTTTTGTCCTACTGAGTTTTCCTTGTAAGATTTTTAATGAGGTAACCTATACATGTATTTTTAGAGATGAGTACTCTTTTCCCTTCACTATATTATTTTTCACTGGGTTTTTTCTAGTAAGGTTTTAACGAGGCACATTATCTATCAATTAGACATTCAAGGGGGAGTGTTATAAATATATTACCATATATAGTGATTGTCTACTTTACCATATATAGTGGATATATAATTTACCATAAATAGTGAATGTCTATTTATGGAAAAGTTAGAAACCGCAAGGTTAGTTTTTCCCTATAAATAAAGGGGGTTTCCTTCATTGTAATTACTCCTCAAGAATCCTCATGAGAAATAAAGAAGTCCCCTCTCCTCTCTTTACTCTTCTTTTTTATCCTTTATTATTTTATAACAAAAAGAAATTATCTTCATTAGTTATCATGCTATAATCCGGTACTTATTCCTCCCCATTTGCAATTACTACACTAAAATATATTTTCTATACTGAATATTTTAAATTCCTTTTGGTTCAATTTCCTTAATAAACACTTCAATATTCCACACATCTTCTTTATTAATTGAAGGGCATAATAAAAGAGTTAAACTTCATTGGATATAATCTTCAATTTCTACAATAGAGTTCACTTAAAGAAAATTCTAAGAGTTTCTCATCTTTGATTCTATGATTTTCTGTTAGAGAAACCAAATTTAGTTTTTACTTTTTTAGATTTTTCGATGATTTTTATTGATTTAGAAGGATCAATCCACACAGTACTATTCATATTTCTTATTTTCATGTTCTAATTGAATTTTAAATGTGAATTATCTTGTCTAATTTGATTTCTATGATATAAGTAAGTTAATTAAACTAATTTAAATTCATGGCATCTCTCTATGACCTCCATTTCTATTCATCTTTTTCTCCTTTTTTGAGGGGTGTATGTTTCACCTATTTTAATTCATTATATTATAACAAAAAAATTTAATTGTTGTACACTGTAAAATCATTTAGAAAGAGATATACATTTTAAAAAAAACTTGTATTGTTGAATGATAATGAATTCAAATTATATTAAAAAAAAACAAATCAAGATTATGAGGCACGTACCTGAGAATGTTAAGAACATTCTGCAACAATCAATAATAAGCCTTAGATGAATTATTAGCATTTTTGGTCATGATTTTTAGATGTTATGTTTCACCATATGAAAAGACATTTCATCCATTATTGAAGTTGAAAAGTAAAATACAATTTTGAATCTGTATTTTCTTTCAATATCCTTAACAATTTTGAATTTTGAGCAATGCTTTCTCTACTTATGTACTTATAGGAACATCACAAGGTGTAAGTATGTCCTAATTTTCATTTTAGATCCCCAAAATCTTGCATGAAGATGTAGACATTCAGCTCCTATTCTCATGTTTTATACTCTTTTCAAGTGATTTACTGATTGCAATAAGTTACTGAAGTTGTTATAATTTTTCATTGTCTTTTCCTATTTCAACAATAAAATTATCATTTATGTTTTACCTTATTATTATCCTCTCTAATTGCACAGTAATGACAAATATTTGTGTATTTATTAAAATAATTTAGATATTTTATTATAATAAAATAAATTAAAGTAGGTGAAAAGGGTCAAAAAAGGAGAAAATAGATAAATAGAAATGAAAGCCATAGAAAGATGTCACATCACCTTATTTATGTTTCTCCTTTATTATTACATATTGATATTGATGATTAGAAAAATTAAAAAAAAGATTACTAATTTACTAAATTAATGACATTGGCTTTTGAATTTTATAATTGAAAAAGATATGAGTAATTAAGAAATAATTCTTAACTTTTTTAATATGTCATAGAAATTGAAACAAATTAAGAAAATTGTGGATTATGGTAAAATATATAAATATTTTTAAATTGTAGAAATAGAAGGTATAAATTGTAGAAATAGTATCAATAATACTATGTTTTAGTATGTTTTTACTTGTCATCTAAATTATCGCCATCTTGATTTCCAGTCAATAACTTTCACATGATGTCTTCTCAATTTTGAACCCATCAGCTTTGACACTTTTTCACCAACTCTTAAAAAAAAGAGTACCAACATTCTTAAAATTCAATAAAAGTAAGCTAGCTATATAGCATGCAAAAAATCACTTATTACAATCTCTGTATAAAGGAAAAAATTAGAGTATCAAGATGAAGAGGAATGAGCTATTAGCCTATCACTGTGATTATCAATTGACTAATACACATTAAAAGTGATTCATGGAAGTAAATTCTCCAAAAATGCTAAATTTTTCCACAAAAATCTACAATATTAGAATGAATATATAGATGAGAAGAGTGAACTTATACTGATTTGGTGAAAGTTTCAAGGCTAATTGGATTCTCATATACTGTTTCAACATTCAATTTTACTGATAAAGAAGATGAACATAATATTTGGTAATAGAGTAAAAAGATCAAATTAGAAAGAAATGCTTATATATAGCGCATGCAATGTGATGTGGAACCTCGCAAAAACTTTTCATTGTCATTAATCATTAAAATTTAAATAAACTGTCCATATCGTATTAGTTGACCTTCTTTCTAAAAAGGTTCGAATCAATTTAGTTGTCCAAAGTTTTAATATTAAGAGTATTTTTATACATATATTTTCATTTTACTCTTGATAGGAATACTAAATACATCCACAATTTTTAAAATTATTGAATGGGGCATTAATGATCTCAATTCTCAAAATTAATATTGAATGATCATTATTAGTTTTAATTATAAATACTCAATGTTCTAGACGTAATGCATGGGGTGAAGTAATATGTACTAAATTTTAATGTTTAATCATTGCATTTTTAAAAGCATAGAAGGGTAAATATGTAAAATGCATCTCTATTTATTGATTTCATAATGGGTGTACCAAGTCCATAAGGATCAATAATACAAAACAAAGGGAGTATCTTCCTTCGAATAAAAATAATCATATTGACAAATATGAAAAAATCTATGCATCATACGCCAACAGTCAACTCTGGAGAATGTCAACCAATGCATCTTCTGAAAAGTACATGTGTATGCATTTTCCTTTGGAAGAAGCATTTTATTTAATGAGATTTCAAGTTCCAACATATGAAACATGTAGTTAAACAACTGAGCTGAGGCGGAAAAACTTCTTTACAATTTTATTGCAAACGAATTTAATGTATCATTTAACATTATTAGACATGGGTTGAATCAGAGGATTTCTTAATCATTATTGCTATGCGGGGATAGCTTTGTTAATCTAATTAGTTAGCTGATAATATAGAGAGATGTACGAAAAAATATATAAAAAAAGAAAAAAGATAAATAGAAATGAAGATCAAAGAGAGGTGTCATATCACCCCTTCTACATTCTCCTTTATTATTATATATTGATAGAAGTGACAAAATGAATATCAAAAGACAGTACATAAATGCATGTTAAGATCTAATAAAGAAGATAATTATAATGAAAGTTGAAGAGTTGATTAATTAAATTAATAATTAATGAATTAATAAAAATGAGGAGAATTGAAAAGAATAATGAAAAAAGGAGAAACATGCTACATCACCATATTTATAACTCTCTCTCTCTATATATATGATTTTCAAGAATGTGATTTTTTAATTCGGGTCAATTATCAGATAATAATTTTATTTATGCTTAGTGTGGTGTAAAACTTCAATGAACAAAACTATTTCTAATGTGTAAATTTCATACATTAAAATATTTTATCTTTAGTTTAGTTAGGAGCGGTAGATGAAATTTAATAGCGTACTTCCAACCATTATAAACTTCCCATGCTCACAGGCTTCTGTCTTAGTGTGTTCACCACCTTATTGGCCTTACTTAAGTGATATAAGATTGACATGTCATAGTCTTTAATCACTACTATCCACTTTCTTTGTCTTAGATTCAGGTATTTCTGAGTGAACACATGCTACAAGCTATGGTGAGCTATGAACACTTCATATTTCACTCCATAGAGGTAGCATCTCCAAAACTTCAAAGTAAACCCCACAACTGTCAACTTTATATCATATGTGGGGTAGTATTTCTTATAAGGCTTTAGTTGTCTCGAAGCATAAGCAATCATAGCAAGCATAAGCATATGTGGGGTAGTTCTTCTTAAAGATGTGCTAAAACACCCTACACCCCATTTTTACTAATTTTTGGGCACGATGAGCTGACACTATTATTATAGGAGTAGTACTAAAAGTACCCTCCCACTTTAACTTCTCCATTTTGGGTATCGCTATAGTGACAGTTTTATCATAACAATCAAGAATGGCATGATAGGAAGATAACCAATTTATCTAAAAAAAGATATCAAATTCCTTCATATCTTGAAGCACTAAGTCTACTGATAACGCTCAATCTACAGCTCTCGTAGGAGTGTAAAGCGGTCGTTAGCAAATATAGAACCCAACCTGGGTTGGGTGTCGATCCCACAGGGAATAGCTTGGCCAACAAGTAAGTAAAATTAATAGACTTTTGGTGCAAGTCTCGTAAGAAGGGGGGATTGTAATATGTAACCAAAATAATGAAATAAAAGCTGAAAATAGCAAAGTAAAAGAAAAAGATTGTCACGTTGGTTGTAAACAATGAGAATTGAGGCGTTGGGGTTATGTCCACCTTCTGAGGTATACGTCTCTATTGGCTATGAGTGTGTGGAGTCTTGACATGCAATTGCTTATAGAGAATTGTAGTCGATGGTAAATCCAAGCGTCTCGCGACCTAAACAAGGACTATTTCACTTTAACTCTCGCGAGCTTAAAGCGTGTCTAACGGTACGAATTCTCCAAGAGGTTAGTCCAGTTACGACACTAGCTTTTTAATAGGAAAGGGTGTCCTACTACCTTGACATTATCTCTTTTCCAGAAAAATAACCTTTCTCATGAACAAGTTAAATGTTAGACTGACGTATTCTTGCGTTTGCAACCGCAAAGAATGTAGATTAAGATGAAGAGAATAATGATATAGGCAATATACGTGTCTCGAACTCACAAACTCACAGCAATAGATAGTAACTCATTCGGCTTCCATAACCCCAACTAAGAGGTTTAGTTACCCATGAATGCGAAGGATATCACGACTTGCATGGTTGATGGCGTGAAAAGTAGGTGATAGGCGTGTGGTTTGGTGATTCCCTAGCAAGTAACGATTCTCTTGTTGTGGAATAGATGAATAGAAGAATAGATTAGAAGTGTTTGTGGTGGAAGATGAGAAGAATGGAGGAAAATTAATAGTTGAAGAATGTATTTCTCAATGAATAAAAATCTCTAGCATGATAGGGTATTTATAATACTCCTATCCTACTCCTACTAAGCTAATGAAATAAATAGCCAAATCCTACTATACTAATGAAATCCTTGACCCAAATATACTAGGGTAAGGTTATAATATCATAATCCAAATAGAATAGTGAAATACATAACCTAATTGTACTAGGTTAATGTATCTTTGCAAAAATCCAGCTTTGTATCTGTAAGTCCCCAAAGTCTTCAGAATTACTGTTTTAGCCCAGGACAGATTTTCCATGCAGCAGATTTGGTCCTTTAGGCGTCCAGCTCCTTTCTACTTCGTTTGTGAGCTTTCTTTTGCGTCAAGTAAGCCATAAAATGCTGTATTTTGCATCATTTATACCTGAAACTTTCCTAATCATGTTTGTTAGCTCATTTACAGGAAAAAGGACTAAAAATGCATGAAATAGATAATTAGTTCTCAAAACTAGGCTAAAATATGGGCAAAATATATTGATATAGGCGTGTAAATCCGCCTATCATCAACACCCCACACTTAGAGCTTTGTTCGTCCTCGAACAACATATCATGTCCTTCTAAGCATCGACTTAAGGTTTTTACAGCAACAACACAAAACATTTATCAAGACAAGCACAACGATTATCAACCAAGAGTAGCTTTCCGATTATAAGTAGAAACCATTTACCCTCAAGCATAGACTCGTGATGGTGATCAACTCGCATGCAAACGTTAAGTTACAAGGAATCATATATAGCTACCCAAAACTCATCAACCATGTGTGTCTCACAATATAGTACCCATAGTCTCTCACAAGTATAGCATATTTTTCAAACATGGGTATCAAAATATCCTTGCTCTCACTCTCACAAAGAATTCATATGTAGCAACTAATGACCATAGGCTTGCCCTTAATGTAGTACTCTACTAAATGTCGGAATGTTAAGATTACGATCAAGTAGGTCTTTTGATGGTTGTAATGTAGGCTAAGGGACGGGTAGGACTATTTTGGCCAAGAATAGTGACTAGGTTCCTAAGCGCTTTAATACATTACTTTGTATCATTGACACTTTTTTCTTTCAACCTTTCTTCTTTCTTTTGTTCTACCACCCTTGTTCCCCTCTTTTGTTTTTTTTTTTTTCAATTTTAAGCACAACTCACTTTTCAGCTTTCTTTTTCTTTTTCTTTTCACAACATCCCTCTTATGATAGCACTTTTTTTTTCATAACACATTCAAGCACCTTTGCTATTTAAAGCATCATACTCACCCAATTTCCTCTTATGTTGTCACATGACTTTTTTACTTTAAAGCACTTAGGAATTTGGATCAAATTATGGTCTTGAAAAAATGTGGATTAGGCTTACATACAAGGTTGTCAAAGAAATAGGCTAAAGGCTCAAAAGAGTTTAACTAGGATGAAGTCCATGGGTAGGTAAAACTGAAGGTAAACATGTATAGGTTGCCAAAGAAATGCCTAAATCATATCCTAAACTTACACTCCTTATTTTCGCTTTGCATACATACCAGGCAAGTTCTAGCATCAGCCACAAACATAGAATATACTATTATCTCACACACACAAGGCACATGGTCGACTTGATTGGAAGTAATATAGACTCTCGACCCAACAATTGAAGGAATTGAATCACACAATATCACATAATGAGTCACAACTAGAGCCTAAACGTCTCAATAGTCACAATTGTAGCACATACTCTTGTTATAATCTCATGCTGCCTATCAAAATAATTTCATGCGAAGCTAGAAAAATTTGACTCCTAACAAACTAAAAAAACGTCAAACGAAAAAAAAACAATAAAAAAACGGACTAAAAAAAAAACAAAGTAAACAAACAAACATACAAACATAGGTGCAAACAAAGAAGTATAGCATGCGATTCTGCCACCCCACACTTAGACGGGACACTGCCCTCAGTGGAAAATAAATTTGAAGAACCTGGTTAGTCGGACCCTTCATCAATGTCGGGGGTCATACCCCATTCGTCTGAATCATTATAAGAGTCGTCGTCAGAGTTCTTCTCCTCGTCAGAATCAGGCAAGCGTCTATCATCATCAGTTGGCACATCATCGTCTAGAGGTTCCTCAAAATATACACCCACTCCATACATCTCCCGTGCATGCATGTTCATTGGGTAGTCGTGGTCCAGCTGTTGGAGCTCTTCAGCAGTTGGAATACGTCCACCACTCATCATAGTGAATCGTGTCATGCCATAGAGATGACGGAAGAAACTCTCGTCACGAGCATGTCTCTCCGCAGTAGTAAGGTTGACTCCATGAGTTGTTTCAGCATCTTTGACCTTGGTGAGGTCAACCTTCTTTGGGTTATGTGGGAGTTTGTGGTCAGCTGGTTCCTCTTCGATATCCTCCTTCCGCAACATTGCTGTCAACAAATTGCCGAATGTGAAATGGGACCTTTTGTGGAGTCTGGCCTTCCTCATGGTAGATCGAATGATTGCCCCAAAGTTGATAGGGACATTCGTCATCAAAGAATAGACCAAACACACCCTATCTCTCGATATCCCGGTGTATTGAGTCCCAGGAATAAGACATGAGTTGACAATCCGCATCCAGATTCTTGCTTCCCTATTTAGTGGAGCATAGGGGAAGGTGTTGTGTCGACCTATTTCTTTATGTCTGCCCTACCTTGCCATTGATCTACTTCCACAAAGCGTGTGTCGTATCTCTCTATAAGGAGGCCTGCTGTACAGTTCTTTGAATGGTGCTGTGTCGACCGAAGGTAAGCCAAGAAAAGAGTTGATCCAATCCGCAGTGAGCTGTAGCACTTGGCCCCGAATTTTGATTTCATTGCCTGTTGTGTTCGGCGACCAGTTGGCATAAAACTCTCTTGTTAAGTCAAGATTGCACTCTCCCATGTCGCGGAAGATGAAATCCAGCTTCAAAGCCATTATTTTTGCCAACATTCGCGGCTCCTTCTTTGCTAAGGTCTCCTTGTTGATCAAGTCGACGTGCACATATTTTCTTTCTTTGTTGCTGCTGTACCATGCTTTGGCTTCTTCCTCAAGAACCCATTTTATTCCGAACATTCTGCGTGGTAGGTGTGCTGAGGATGATTCTCCTTGGTCTTTTCGACTTCTCTTCTTGCCCTTTTGGGACGTGGTAGCCTTCTCCTTGCCTTGCCTTGCTTTAGGTGCCATTGTACCTGAGACTAGAAATAATGTAAGTTGCAGCACAATCTCACTTGATACAATCTATATGCAAGCACTAGGGGTACCACCCCACACTTAGTTTTGTTAACACAAATCAGTGAAGTGAAAGAGGTCGAGTACTCAGATTTCGTCGACATACGTTTTAGGATTGTATTCCGATAAGAAAATCAGCATTGCATCACTTATTTGCAGCCATTGAACTACTTTCATGGTAGATACAGCAATACTACTACATAGGGGTTACCACATGGAATCGTTAGACTTACAACAAGCACAACCTCCTAAGTCGATAGGCACTATAATCTTATCCCGATGGCTGGGATAGTCTATCATGTAAGCATCCAAACAACAAACTTAAGCAATATTCATAGCCATATCAATTCAACAATTATCATAACAATGCTATTGAAACCAAATTCAAGTCGGAAACAAGTCAAGAATTCCCTACGTATATGTTCACTCACATGATTTTGCAACAACAATCCAAACACATGAACATCACCAATAATCTTATAAGATTTAGCAATTTATAATAAGTATAGCAACATAGTACTTACGATAAATAAATGAAGAATAAGAGAGTACTTACTTGCTTGAAGCTTGTGGAGATGGTGTTGTGAATTGGAAGAGCAAAAGAAGAAAATTTTGAGAAGATTTGGAGGGTTATGCGGCGCCTTTAGGGTTGTTTCTAATGTGGTTGTGTTATAAAACTAAGTCCCCTTTATATAGAAAGAGTATGGGTCGGGTTATGACCCATTTACAACCGGATTTGGGGTCAAAAACACCACATATGCGGCGCATATCACACGACATATCAATGACATATGCGACGCATTGTCTATGGCATAATGGGACATATGCGCCGCATTGTCTATGGCATTTGTAGACATATGCGCCGCATAGTCTATGGCACATGAGATACTAAGACCAAATGCCATAGCATAGGCGGCGCATAGTCAAAAGCATACCTAGGAATAGGCGAAGCATAGTGTATAGCACACTAGATTCCAAGTCCTTAGGCTATAGACTAGGTTGTGCATCGTTCGTGGCCTATTTTTACCAAGGCCTAGCCTTCCTCGAAGCCTATTTTGACGTGAGAAAGGCTCAATTCACAGCCTTATGCATCACCATTCCTAACTTACCGACTTTACCATTCAATGCGTCCAAATCGTCGATTGAAATCAATCTCCTCGTCGCATACTTCTTGCACCTATATTTGCTCAAAACAAATGAACACGATTAGTACAATGGGTTGCCTCCCACCAAGTGCCTTAGTTTTGGTCGTGGGACGACTCTTATTTTTGGATTTTTCTTTTATCAAAACAAAACAAGTACTAAAACGATAAAATGATAAAACGATGGGTTGCCTCCCATCTAGCGCCTTATTTATTGTCGTGGCTCGACGTAATAATCTCGAGTACTTAGACTTCGTCGAGATAAGTGATGGCCTTGTCATTTATCGAGTCAAGAGGACCGATATATGGCTTAACACGTTGGCCATTCACTTTGAAGACAACACCATCATTGTCTTCCAATTCGAATACTCCAGACGAGTAGACTTGGATGACTTTAAATGGACCAGACCACTTTGATTTTAACTTACCTGGGAAGAGCTTGAATCTGGAGTTAAAGAGTAGTACCATGTCGCCTTTTTGGAAGTTTCTTCGAACAATCCGCTGGTCATGATATTTCTTCATCCGCTCCTTATATAAATCTGATCTTTCATATGCATGGAGCCGGAATTCATCTAGTTCGTTCAGCTGCTCCAACCTCAGATTCTTCACATCTTCCCAATTCAAGTTCAATCGCTTCAATGCCCACAATGCCTTGTATTCAAGTTCAATGGGTAGATGACAAGCCTTTCCATAAACTAGTTGACAAGGAGACATGCCAATGGGTGTCTTGAATGCAGTTCTATACGCCCATAGTGCGTCATCTAGTTTTCGAGACCAATCCTTCCGATTCGCATTAACCGTCTTTGCAAGGATTTGCTTGATCTCACGATTGGAAACCTCTACTTGTCCACTAGTTTGGGGATGATACGGCGTAGCTACCTTATGTTGCTTGACACCATACTTGGCCAATACAGATTTGAATAGCTTGTTGCAAAAGTGAGATCCTCCATCACTTATGATAGTACGAGGTACTCCAATGCGAGAGAAGATATTCTTCTTTAAGAATGCTACAACACGCTTTCCTTCGTTGTCGGCCAATGCTACAGCTTCAACCCATTTTGACACATAATCCACAGCAACCAAGATGTACTTTATTCCAAATGAATTCACGAATGGCCCCATGAACCAAGATGTACTTTATTCCAAATGAATTCACGAATGGCCCCATGAAATCAATACCCCACACATCAAAGAGTTCTACCTCAAGAATTTTAGACATGGGCATTTCATGGTGTTTTGAAATAGCACCTTGCCGTTGGCATTGGTCACACCTCCTCACATAGTCATATGCATCTCTGAATATCGAAGGCCAATAATATCCACTTTGCAATACTTTTCTTGCCGTTCGATTGCCTGCATAATGTCCTCCAACTTGCGAAGTGTGGCGTGCTTCCAATATAGTGGGCACTTCTTCATGGGATATACATCATCGAATGATACCATCAGCGCATCTTCAAAACACATAAGGCTCATCCCAATAGTAGTGCTGAACGTCATGCATAAACTTTCTCCTTTGGTGTTAAGATAAATTGGCGGGTAGCACATTACTCACCACGAAATTTGCAAAGTCGGCATACCATGGTAATTTCTCCATTGTTGTTGCTAATATCTCCTCGTCAGGGAATGCATCATCAATCTGAATTTCAGGTTGCGCCACTTGCTCACTCTCAAGTCTAGATAGGTGATCAGCCACCTGATTCTCGCAACCTCTTCTTTCTTTGACTTTGAAATCAAACTCTTGCAGCAGCAACACCCATCGAATCAGCCTTGGTTTTGCATCCTTCTTTGTCATTAGATACCTAAGAGCTGCTTGGTCTGTATGAACGATCACCTTATTACCCAATAGATAGGCGCGAAACTTCTCAAACGCATACACAACTGCTAGGAGCTCTTGTTCAGTAACGGTGTAGTTCCTTTGGGCTTCATTTAGGACCTTACTCGCATAGTAGATAGGATGAAATAGTTTCTCCTTTCTCTGTCCAAGAACAACACCAACGGCTACACCACTAGCATCACACATGACTTCGAACGGGAGCGTCCAATCTGGTGCTACCATGATAGGGGCTTCAATGAGTTTTCCTGTAAGGCATTCGAATGTCTTTAAGCAATCATCATTAAAGTCAAACTTCGCATCTTTCTCCAATAGTTTGCATAATGGACTAGAAATTTTGGAGAAGTCTTTGATGAATCTACGATAAAACCCAGCATGACCAAGAAAACTACGAACTCCCTTCACCGAAATTGGAGGTGGTAGCTTCTCGATTACCTCTATTTTTGCGCGATCAACCTCTATTCCTCTTTCGGAGATCTTGTGCCCAAGAACGATTCCTTCTTTTACCATGAAATGGCACTTCTCCCAATTCAGCACAAGGTTGAACTCTACACATCTTTGCAATGCCATGCTCAAGTTTGCCAAACATGTTTCAAAAGACTCACCAACAACTGAAAAGTCGTCCATAAATACCTCCAAAGTGTCTTCAACCATATCAGAGAAAATAGACATCATACAACGTTGAAAGGTGGCTGGTGCATTACATAACCCGAATGGCATGCGTTTGAAGGCAAACGTACCATATGGGAATGTAAACGTTGTCTTCTCTTGGTCTTCAGGTGCAATACAAATCTGATTATAACCTGAATAACCATCCAAAAAGCAAAACCATCCTTTCCCCGCTAATCGATCTAGCATTTGGTCCATAAATGGCATGGGGAAGTGATCCTTGAGCGTCCAAGAATTCAGCTTGCGGTATTCCATGCATACTCTCCATCTAGTAACGGGCCTAAGTGGAATAAGCTCATTTTTTGCATTCGCGACCACCGTCATACCTCCTTTCTTGGGAACACATTGCACAGGACTCACCCATGTACTATCAGAGATAGGGTATACAACTCCTGTGTCTAACCACTTGATAATCTCCTTCTTTACCACTTCTTGCATTGGTGGGTTTAATCGCCTTTGATTTTCAATGGTGGGTGTGCACTTTTCTTGAAGCTGAATTTTATGTGTGCAAATCCCAGGTGGAATACCAATGATATCCGCAATGGTCCATCCAATAGCTCTAATATACTTGCGTAAGATTGCAATAAGAGATGCAACTTGTTGCTCACCCAAATCGGCTGCCACAATGACTGGAAGAGTGTTTCCGCTTCCTAAGAATGCGTACTTCAAATGGCTTGGCAGCTCCTTCAATTCTAACGTGGGTGGTTCTTCAATAGATGGCTTAGCTGGTGGTGTAGGTCGATTTTTGAGATCCAGATCCAGCTTCTTGGGGGTATAGCGATATGTCCCTAATCCCGATAAAGCATAAATATCTTCATCAGAAATTTCAGCATCATCATTCTCTCCTTTCATGAGCAAAACCTCCAAAGGATCATCAAGAATTCGCTCTTCTGCAAGTAACTCTTTCTCATCATCAAAGACAACATCAGCCACAAAAAATACACTCAGATCTTTGGGTTGCTTCATTGATTTGCAAACATCAAAGCGAACCACTTCGTCATTTATTCGGAATGAAAGCTCATTAGCTCTCAAATCTATGAGCACACTTCCCGTAGCAAGGAAAGGGTGTCCCAAAATTATGGGAACCTCTGAATATGCTTCACAATCCAAGATGACAAAGTCTGTTGGAAAGATAAATAAAGAAACCTTTACCAAAACATCGCATAGAATACCAACCGGTCGCTTTACCGACCTATCTGCCATAACAAGCCTCATATTAGTTGGTGTAGGATCTCCTAACCCCAACTTCTTGTAAATCGATAATGGCATCAGGTTGATGCTGGCTCCTAAGTCACACAATGCTTTGGCAAAGTTCAAAGATCCGACGGTGCAAGGAATAGTGAAAGCTCCGGGGTCGGCCTTCTTCTGAACTATCGATCGGGTAGCAATTGCACTACAATGATACACATCATCCTTCAGCTTATGACTTGCTGCCCTCTTTTTAGTCAAAAGATCTTTTATAAACTTCGCATACCCAGGCATTTGTTCAAGTGCCTCCACCAATGGAACATTAATGGTCAGCTGCTTGAGCATAGTCATGAATTTGCTGAACTTTGTGTCATCCGCCACCTTCTTCAATCTTTGGGGAAAAGGTGGTGGTGGGTATGGAAGTGTTCTCTCCACGGCTTTCTTCTCCTCTAGCTTCCGTTTTTCCACTTTTTCAGGTTGCACGTCACTAGGTGAAGCGTCCTTGACGTTGGGAGTAGTTGTTGCGGCTTCTTCTCCTTTTGTAACGTCAGTAAGTGTAGCATCCATGTCCGCAACTTCGTCAACCACTTGCTTTCCTTTTGCTGAAGTTTCCAGCACCTTACCACTTCTTGTAGTGATGGCCATGCATGACCCATCATTCTTTGGGTTTTGCACAGTATCGCTTGGTAAGGTGCCAGCCTTTCTTTGATTAAATGCTGCTGAAAGTTGGCTCAATTGCTGCTCTATTTGCTTGATAGAAGTGGAATGAGAATCAACTAGTTGCTTCATGGAGGACAAATCATCAATCACCTCCTTTCAATAACTTAGCCATCATGTCTTCCATAGAATTAGATGTGGCGGTATCACGTTTACCAGGGGGAACGTACAAACCACTTTTTGCATTATTTTTCTTCCAACTACCTTGGTCTTTGCTTCCAGATTTATCATAATAGTTCCGACCTTGGTTCCTTGGGAATTCCCATGGAAACCCCCCCGATTGTTCAAGTAGTTGGCCTCCTCTTTAGAATCAGATTCGTCTCTTCCTTTTAGCGCTACAACTTTCACTTTTTCGGTCTTCCCTGATAATAAGTGCTTTGTCAGAAGATCCAATTGTGTTTTCATGTGCGCCATGTCTTGCTCACGTTCTTCTTCTCTTCTTCTTTGGTCTGCAGACATGCCAATAGATAAAGTGGGGCTTGCTTCCTCAGAATCCCTGGTATGCCAAGCTCTACTTTGCTTTGTCATGCAATCTAGCATATTGCTTGCTTGACCAAAGGTGAGGTCCATGAAAGAACCTCCAGCTGCATTATCCACCACTGGTTTAGTTATTGAATTCAAGGCTCTATACAAGATCTCCATTAGGTGAACATTAGTCATGTGATGGTTTGGGCATCTCGCTAGCTTTGTCTTGAACCTCTCCCATTTTTCATGAAGAGCTTCAGAGGGAAGCTGATGAAAGTTGCCGATTTCATCTCTCAATTGAGCCCTTTTGGATGGCGGAAAGAATCTTTCTAGAAAAGCGTCTCTCAATTGCCTCCAATTTGTAATTGAATCAGGAGTCAGCCCATTCAACCATAGTGTTGCCTCCCCAGATAGAGACAATGGAAATAGACGTAATCGAATAACATTCTGACCAACACCAGGATTGTCAAAAGACTTGCATATAGAAATAAAGTTGATGAGATGCATATTCGGATCATCGACTGCTAGTCCACCAAATAATCCCTTGAGTTGCAATAACTGAATCATGGTGCTAGTGATGTTGAACTTGGCTCCGGGCGCTAATGGTGGTGGAATTATAGCTCCAGTGGCTCAGGCACCATCAAGATCATCATCATCATCGTCGAAAGCTGGCTGCAAAGGTTGGCGATCATATCTATACCGAGCTTGTCGACCTCTTCTGTTGGCAGGTGTTGCAGTTTCAGCGCCATACCTTGGGTTTATCAACTCGTCATCGCCTAAATCCTCATCGTCAGGGTTTGTTGCTCGCCCAGGATTATCAATGTTTTGCTGGTGTACTTGGGCAGCGGCAAGAGCAGCTAATCTTGCTTGCTCGTGTTGAGCAGCCATCCTGTCGATTTCAGCTTGTGCTTCCATTCTTCTAATTCGTTGTGGTTCCGGATTGATTGGTAATAACGGTTGACCAGAACTTCTAGTATGGGGCATGCACTAAAAGAAAAACCTGCAATAAACAAAAACAAAAACGAAAAGTAAAAGTACGAGAATCTTTGACCAAAGGGTCTAGTAATTATCACGAACTTGATTGACACTCGTATTCCCCGGCAACGACGCCAATTTTTGATAACGCTCAATCTACAGCTCTCGTAGGAGTGTAAAGAGGTCTTTAGCAAATATAGAACCCAACCTGGGTTGGGTGTCGATCCCACAGGGAATAGCTTGGCCAACAAGTAAGTAAAATTAATAGATTTTTGGTGCAAGTCTCGTAAGAAGGGGGGATTGTAATATGTAACCAAAATAATGAAATAAAAGCTGAAAATAGCAAAGTAAAAGAAAAAGATTGTCACGTTGGTTGTAAACAATGAGAATTGAGGCGTTGGGGTTAAGTCCACCTTCTGAGGTATACGTCTCTATTGGCTATGAGTGTGTGGAGTCTTGACATGCAATTGCTTATAGAGAATTGTAGTCGATGGTAAATCCAAGCGTCTCGCGACCTAAACAAGGACTATTTCACTTTAACTCTCGCGAGCTTAAAGCGTGTCTAACGGTATGAATTATCCAAGAGGTTAGTCCAGTTACGGCACTAGCCTTTTAATAGGAAAGGGTGTCCTACTACCTTGACATTATCTCTTTTCCAGACAAATAACCTTTCTCGCGAACAAGTTAAATGTTAGACTGGCGTATTCTTGCATTTGCAACCGCAAAGAATGTAGATTAAGATGAAGAGAATAATGATATAAGCAATATACGTGTCTCGAACTCACAAACTCACAACAATAGATAGTAACTCATTCGGCTTCCATAACCCCAACTAAGAGGTTTAGTTACCCATGAATGCGAAGGATATCACGACTTGCATGGTTGATGGCGTGAAAAGTAGGTGATAGGCGTGTGGTTTGGTGATTCCCTAGCAAGTAACGATTCTCTTGTTGTGGAATAGATGAATAGAAGAATAGATTAGAAGTGTTTGTGGTGGAAGATGAGAAGAATGGAGGAAAATTAATAGTTGAAGAATGTATTTCTCAATGAATAAAAATCTCTAGCATGATAGGGTATTTATAATACTCCTATCCTACTCCTACTAAGCTAATGAAATAAATAGCCAAATCCTACTATACTAATGAAATCCTTGACCCAAATGTACTAGGGTAAGGTTATAATATCATAATCCAAATAGAATAGTGAAATACATAACCTAATTGTACTAGGTTAATGTATCTTTGCAAAAATCCAGCTTCGTATCTGTAAGTTCCCAAAGTCTTCAGAATTGCTGGTTTAGCCCGGGACAGATTTTCCATGCAGCAGATTTGGTCCTTTAGGCGTCCAGCTCCTTTCTACTTCGTTTGTGAGCTTTCTTTTGCGTCAAGTAAGCCATAAAATGCTGTATTTTGCATCATTTAAACCTGAAACTTTCCTAATCATGTTTGTTAGCTCATTTACAGGAAAAAGGACTAAAAGTGCATGAAATAGATAATTAGTTCTCAAAACTAGGCTAAAATATGGGCAAAATATATTGATATTGGCGTGTAAATCCGCCTATCATCATCTACCAAGGTTTTAAACCTCATAAAAATCACATGACATGAATGATAAACCTTATCAACATATATGGACACCGCAACCAGTGTTGACACATACATAGAAGTATAAGGATACTTGTCGTCTAAGTCCTAGCTCTAGGAAAATTTCACATATACATAAGAGGGAGTTGAACCAGGATCAAAAAATACAAAAGTTATATGATTATAGAGAAGAATAGTACCTGAGATCATAACATCAGAAGATTCTACTTCAAGATGCCAAAATAGCATAAAGAGGAGCCTTATCACTATTCTAACCACCACCTCCACAAAATTGAGCACCATTTATACCAATCCATCCTCCATCAAAGTTGGCTTGATTGCCACCCCTTCTTGTAGCCTGGCCACCATGCCCACCTTATGGATAATCCCTACCATTTGCTCCATCACTACAACCTACCAGAACTAGAGTAGTAGAAGTTGATTGTTGAGTTAACTGACCTATAGAAAAAAATTAGGACAATAACTTCTTATGTGGCCCGAATATCCATACTTTTAACACCTAATGCCTAAAGAAGGAGGAATGTAGTTGCTTATTTGGAAAGACTAAAAAGTAACCCTAGGCGATCCTCCTACGAACACATGTATGACTAAATTATAAGGATGATAAGGACCACATTCCTTTGATAAAGTACTGCTGAACTATCCTAAGGTCTGAGACTTTTTCTCTTCTGCTTTTACCTCTCACCATTTCTCAAGTGCCTCATCCTTCTTAGAAAACCTAACTGTCTCCTAATGGGACTCACAGATGCATCCACAGATAAGGTAACCAAATAAATCTAAGAATTCAAGACCTTTATAAAGTACCTAATCTGCAGCTCTTCTGATGTGATCAATTGTTGCATATAGCGAGACAAGACATGAAACTTAGCCTTATAGGCTACCTGATATGCCCAAATTACACCTCTCTTATGAGAGAGTAAGTGGTCGTTATCAAATATACAACCCAACTAGGTTGGGGTCGAATACCACAGGAATATGGGGCTAATTAAGTTGTATGCAGATTAGTTGACTTTTAATCTTTCATTTTCATAAAATAAATAGAGGGGATTTGATTCAGTTCACAAATTAATGGTTTTAATTTAACAAGATAAAATATGTGTAGTAGTATTCAAATTCAGAGAAATAGCAAGCTAGGGTTATGTCCACCTTATAGTTTTCAATACTTTCTAACTATGGGCTTTAGGAATTCATACATGCATCGTGCTTCTAGAGAAAGATATTGTATTTAATAACATAATCCTAGTTTTTCTCAACCATCAAGGACTAATTCACTTTAGTTCTCTCGAATCAAAAGTGTTTACAAAAACAATACTAAATCTCCAAGTAGTTAATCCTGTTAAGGCATTAACATATGAAATAGGGGTTGAAAAATCCTATTTTCTTGTCATTACTCTCTTTCCCAAACCTCAACCTTTCTATCAAACAAAATGAGTTTTAAGGCACATCCTCTATGTTTCCAACCACGAGAATTCAAGATAAACGAAGAGAGTATGATATAAGCAGATCAATACATGATGAATTCAAAAACCCAAAGTAATAGATTGTATGTTACAAGGCTTCCATAACCTTAACTAATAAACTTAGATACTCATGAATAAAACGGGAATCACAATACAAATATTCATCATACCAAAAAGTGAACACAATCTTGGTGAAGAAAATGAAGTTGCGTGTTTTTCCCCTCAGTGCGAAGCTGCAACTCTCCAATCCCAAATAATACAGAATAATGAATAATGATAAAAATTTAGCATCAACTCTTTTTAATAATCTTTTCTGTTATAATTTCCTTCTAAGTCCCTGAACTATTTATAAATGACAAATTAGTCTTGGACATAGTTTCTAGGTGCCACATTTGGTCAAGACTGCTACTCTCTCTTGTGTCATATGTCATCCACATTCCATAGTCCCATTATGTCTCCATCTACCTCATCAATACCTGAAATATAAGAAACTAGACACTTTGTTCTCTAAACTTAGCTAAAATATGGATAAGTTATGGTGCTTAGGCGTATAATCACACCCAAGATCATCACCCCACACTTAAAGCTTTGTTCTTCCTCAAACAACATATCTATTTATGCATACTACACAAGTCTTAACACCCAAAAAGTAAAACAAGATGCTCAAATAGGCTTACACAACAATTATGAACAAGAAGTAGATTCATGAATCATTACTAGAGACAACCTACCCTCAAGAATAGACTTATTGAGTTGGCAAATTCATGCCTACGGTTTAAGCAAAGAAATCATATAAATTACCCAACCTTTATCAACCATGTGCCTTCACAATAAAAGAGTTACCCATAACCACTCACAATCATGGTATTTCTAACAAAATGGGTACAAGAATCAAGTTGCGCTCACTCTCACAAAGAATTCTCAAATTACAACTGATGACTATATGCTTGCCCTTAGCGTAGTGCTTCACTAATATTAGAATGCTAAGATTAGGATCAAATAGGTATTTCACGGGTTGTAATGTAGGCTAAGGGATGAGTAGGATCTATTTTGGCAGAAATAGTGACTATCTTCCCTAAGCGCTTTAAGACACTAAATTATGTAATTAAGACCAATCTATAACAACCAATTTCCACTCCTGCTATCTTCACAGATTTTCTTTTCACCCTAACTCGTTAAGCCCAATTAAAAACACTATGGTGGGAGTATGCAACCCTTACAAATATTTTTTTTTATTTTTCCCCATTTCACGTTACGTACCCCTATGATAGCTACCCTCAACTTAAGCGATTTGCCTTAGTTGAGGTGCATAACATCCAAGAAGGACCAGGGCCAAAACAGTTTCATTGTAATATGTCTGGGATAAAATTTGGAACTTTTCAACAATTTTTGCTACTCCGAACCACATCAGTTGCTCACGCCAATAACTAGACTTTGGGGCATCAATTTTACCTTTTGCCTCTTACTGTCAAACTTCTAACTCCAATTGATTTTACATTAAAGTGCTTAGGAGCTTTTGGATCAAATTACGGTCTATTAAAAAATGGGTTAGGCTACATATGAGGCTAACAAAAGAAAAATTTAAAGGCTCAACGGGGCTAGCTAAGATAATGTACAAAGGTAGGTAAAAAGAAGGTATGAACAATGGCTGTCAAAGAAATGCCTAAAATCATCTCCTAAACTCACAATCTTTATTTTTCTTTGCACACACACCAGGCAAGTTCTAGCATCAGCTGTAATAAGGAATATACAACAGTCTTACACACTCATGGCGCATGGTCAACTCAATTTAGAGCATTATAGATTCTCGACCCAACAATTACATGAATTCAAATAAAACTAATAATCACAACATGAGTCATAACTAGAGCCTAAGTGTTTCAAATATAATGAACCATCACATACTTATGTTATAATTTCATGTGATCCACAAGAATAGTTACATGAAATTAAATGACTAATTTTCTCTTAAGATGGTCTCATCCATCCATCATCAAGAAAAATACCTAATTATAACTAAATAACTAACAAAATAACTAATCCTATCCAGAAGTATACTAAGAAGAAGGTCTTATTTTCTTACAAAACAAGTAGCAAAGTTACTAGCCACCCCATACTTAAGCTAAGCACTGTTCCCAGTGCAAATAACAAGATAAAGAACCTGGCTAGTAGTACTCCTCATCCACATTAGGAGTCATTCCACCTGCATGGAGATCATCATTGGAGCCATTCTTCTTGTATTCATCACATCACCCATGTCAGCCACACATAATAAAACTAACTACAATTAAGATGAAGGTGGTGAAGTCACCACCCCACACTTAATTTGTTAGTATAATCCAATTAAGTGTTATTGTTGGGTACTCAGACTTCGCCAATATACACTTTGATATGGTGCACCAACATTAGTCACCATACAATTCACTCACTTCAATTCTACCAATTTTACTTCAATAAAATAATTTTTGAACAAAGTTATGCCTTAGAGCTTCAACATATAAATATACACAAAACACCATCACTTTAACAAGATTTTCTCAACATCATGTTCAACAGAATAAGATGGAAACTAATGGTTACACAACTACCATGTTGGTTGTGAACAGTTCACTCACATGTACAAGCTCAAAGTACTACAACAATGGTGCTTATCTTCCCAATATGTTCAAGATCCTTCTTTGACATAGACATGGCAAGAATTTAATTCATAATCCTCAAGAAATCAATTAACTATAACAAAAGGTCATAATAAATAAGGGTTAAGAAAGTAAAACTAACCTTGAAGATGGAAGATTGAGGAAGGAAGGGGAAATTCTTGATATTGTTAAGCAAAGAGTAATCTTGAAGGACAAATAGAATAGTAAGAGAGAAATATTGTACATCTTAGGGGTGAAATAAGGATGACTTTGGGCATTCATGGTGCGGATTCTACTAAAGAGTGAAATCCGGATAGGATTGACCCAATTAAAAATCGGGTACTAAGCTAAATTTGGAAGGGTATGCGATGCACAAGGAAAGGAAAATGTTTACGTGTGCGTCACATAAGTCATCGCAAAAGTAAAACAGTGAGCATGTTGATAACGCTCAATCTACAGCTCTCGTAGGAGTGTAAAGCGGTCGTTAGCAAATATAGAACCCAACCTGGGTTGGGTGTCGATCCCACAGGAAATAGCTTGGCCAACAAGTAAGTAAAATTACTAAACTTTCGGTGCAAGTCTCGTAAGAAGGGGGGATTGTAATGTGCACGTAAATTATTAAAGTAAAAACTAAAAATAGCAAAGTAAAAGGGAAGAATGTTTAGTACGTTGTAAACAATGAGAATTGAAGCGTTGGGGTTATGTCCACCTTCTGAGGTATACGTCTCTATTGGCTATGAGTGTGTAGAATTGTGACATGCATGTGCTCATAGAGAATTGTATTCTATGGTAAATCCAAGCGTCTCTCGACCTCAACAAGGACTATTTCACTTTAACTCCCTCGAGCTTAAAGCGTGTCTAACGGTACAAATAACCTTTCTCTCAAACAAGTTAAATGTTAGACTGGCGTATTCTTGCGTTTGCAACCGCAAAGAATGTAGATTAAGATAAAGAGAATAATGATATAAGCAATATATGTGTCACAAACTCACAAACTCACACCAATAGATAGTATCTCATTCGGCTTCCATAACCCCAACAGAGAGGTTTAGTTATCCATGAATGCAAAGGTGATCACGATTGACATTGTTATTATATCACAATATTGAGTAATGGCGTGTAGATCAAGTGATAGGCATGAGGCGTGATTCCTTAGCAAGTAACGATTCTATTGTTGTGGAATAGATGAATAGAATTAATGGAAAGATTAGAAGAGTTGATTAGAAGTGTTGTGGTGGAAGATGAGAGAGATGGAAGAAGATTAATGGTGAATGATGAATGTATTAATTGAGGAATGAATAAAAATCTCTAGAATTATAGGGTATTTATAATACCCATATCCTACTCCTACTAAACTAATGAAATAAATAACCAAATCCTACTAGGCTAATGAAATAAATAACCAAATCCTACTAGGCTAATGGAATACTTAACCCAAATGTACTAGTTTAATGTAACATTATCATAATCCAAATAAACTAATGAAATACATAACCCAATTGTACTAGGTTAATATATCATTGTCCAAATCCATCTATGTGTCTGTAAGTCCCCAAAGTCTTCAAAAATGCTGTTTTAGCCCGGGACAGATTTTCCATGCAGCAGTTTTGGTCCTTAGGCGTGTACACTCCTTTTCCTTTCTTCGTGAGCTTTCTTTTGCGGCAAGTAAGCCATAAAATGCTGAATTTTGCATCATTTATACCTGAAACTTTACTAATCATGTTCGTTAGCTCATTTACAGGAAAAAGGACTAAAAGTGCATGAAATATATAATTTGTTCTCAAAACTAGGCTAAAATATGGGCAAAATATATTGATATAGGCATGTAAATTCGCCGATCATCAACACCCCACACTTGCAGCTTTGTTCGTCCTCGAACAAAATATCATGTCCCTCTAAACATCAACTTAGGGTTTCTACAACAACAACACAAAACATTTATCAAGACAGGCACAACGATTATCAACAAAGAGTAGCTTTTCGATTATAAGTAGAAACAATTTAACCTCTAACATAGACTCGTGATGGTGGTTAACTCATATTCAAAAGTCAAGGCACAAAGAATCATACAAAACTATGAAAACTCATCAACCATGTGTGTCTCACAATATATTACCCATAGTCACTCACAAGTATAGCATATTTTTCAAACATGGGTATAAAAATATCCTTGCTCTCGCTCTCACAAAGAATTCGTATGCAACAACTGATGACCATAGGCTTGCCCTTAGTTTACTACTCCACTAAATGTCAGAATGTTAAGATTAGGATCAAGTAGGTCTTTTGATGGTTGTAATGTAGGCTAAGGGACGGGTAGGACTATTTTGGACAGAAATAGTGACTAAGTTACTAAGCACTTTATTACATCACATTGTATCATTGACACTTTTTTCTTTCAACCTTTCTTCTTCTTTTCTTCTACCACCCTTGTTCTCCTCTTTTGTTTTTCAATTTTAAGCTCAACTCACTTTTCAGCTTTCTTTTCCTTTTTCTTTTCACAACATACCTCTTATGATAGCACTTTCTTTTTCATAACACATTCAAGAACCATTACAATTTAAAGCATCATACTTACCCAATTTCCTCTTATGTTGTCACATTACTTTTTTTATCACTTTAAAGCACTTAGGAATTTGGATCAAATTACGGTCTTGAAAGAAATGGATTAGGCTTACATACAAGGTTGTCAAAGAAATAGGCTAAAGGCTCAAAAGGGTTTAACTAGGATGATATCCATGGGTAGGTAAAACTGAAGGTAAAAAAATATAGGTTGCCAAAGAAATGCCTAAATCATATCCTAAACTTACACTCCTTATTTTCGCTTTGCATACATACCAGGCAAGCTCTAGCATCAGCTACAAACATAGAAGATACTATTAATCTCACACACACAAGGCACATGGTCCACTTTATTGGAGGTAATATAGACTCTTGACCCAACAAGTGAAGGAATTGAACCACACAATATCACATAATGAGTCACAACTGGAGCCTAAACGTCTCAATAGTCACAATTGTAGCACATACTCTTGTTATAATCTCATGCTGCTTATCAAAATAATTTCATGCGAAGCTAAAAAAATTTTTGACTCCTAAAAAACTTAAAACGTCAAACGAAAAAAAAACAAAAAAACGAACTCAAATAAACAAAAAAAATGAACTCAAATAAACAAATATACAAACATAGGTGCAAACAGAGAAGTATAGCATGCGATACCGCCACCCCACACTTAAACGGGACACTGCCCTCAGTGGAAAATAAATTCGAAGAACCTAGTTAGTCGGACCCTTCATCAATGTCGGGGGTCATACCCCCTTCGTCTAAATCATCATAAGAGTCATCGTCAGAGTTCTCCTCCTCGTCAGAATCAGGCAAGCGTCTATCATCATCAGTCGGCACATCATCGTCTAGAGGTTCCTCAAAATATACGCCCACTTCACACATCTCCCGTGCGTGAATGTTCATTGGGTAGTCGTGGTCCAGCTGTTGGAGCTCTTCAGCAGTTGGAATACGTCCACCACTCATCATAGTAAATCGTGTCATGCCATAGAAATGACGGAAGAAACTCTCATCATGAGCATGTCTCTCCGCAGTAGTAAGGTTGACACCATGAGTTGTTTCAGCATCTTTGACCTTGGTGAGGTCAACCTTCTTTGGGTTATGTGGGAGTTTGTGGTCAGCTGGTTCCTCTTCGATATCCTCCTTCTGCAAAATTGCTGTCAACAGATTTCCAAAAGTGAAGAGGGACCTTTTGTGGAGTCTGGCCTTCCTCATGGTAGATCGAATTATTGCCCCAAAGTTGATAGGGACATTTGTCATCAAAGCATAGATCAAACACACTCTATCTCTTGATATCTTGGTGTATTGAGTCCCAGGAATAAGGTATGAGTTGACAATGCGCATCCAGATTCTTGCTTCCCTATTTAGTGGAGCATAGGGTAAGGTGTTGTGTTGGCCGGTTTCATTATATCTGCCCTACCTTGCCATCGATCTGCTTCCACAAAGTGTGTGTCGTATTGCTCTATAAGGAGGCCTACTGTACAGATCTTTGAATGGTGCTGTGTCGATCGAAGCTAAGCGAAGAAAAGAGTTGATCCAATCCGCGGTGAGCTGTAACACTTGGCCCCGAATTTTGACTTCATTGCCTGTTGTGTTCGGCGACCAGTTGGCATAAAACTCTCTTGTTAAATCAAGGTTGCATTCTCCCATGTCGCGGAAGATAAAATCCAGCTTCAATGCCATTATTTTTGCCAATATACGTGGCTCCTTCTTTGCTAAGGTGTCCTTGTTGATCAAGTCGACGTGAACATATTTTCGTTCTTTGTTGTACCTGTACCATTCTTTGGCTTCCTCCTCAAGAACCCATTTTATTCCAAACATTCTGCGGGGTAGTTGTGTTGAGGATGCTTCTCCTAGGTCCTTGCGACCTCTCTTTTTGCCCTTTTGGGAAGTGGTAGCCTTCTCCTTGCCTTGCCTCGCTTTAGGTGCCATTGTAACTGAGAATAGTGTTAGTGGCAGCACAATCTCAATCTATACAATCTATAAACAAGCATTAGGGGTACCACCCCACACTTAGTTTTGTTAACACAAATCAGTGAAGTGAAAGTGGTCGAGTACTCAGATTTCATCGACATACGTTTTAGGATTGTATTCCGATAAGAAAATCAGCAATGCATCACTTACTTGCAGCCATTGGACTACTTTCATGGTAGATATAACCACACTACTACATAGGGGTTACCACATGGAATAGTTATTCTTTCAAGAACCACAACCTCCTATGTCGGTAGGCACTATAAGTCTTATCCCGATGGCCGGGATAGTCTAACATATAAGTATCCAAACAACAATCTTAAGCAATGTTCATAGCCATAGTAATTCCGTAAATACCATAACAATGCTATTGAAACCAAATTCAAGTCGGAAACAAGTAAAGATTTTCCTACGTATATGTTCACTCACATGATTTTGTATCAACTATCGAAACACATAAACATCACCAACAATATTATACGATTTAGCAATTCATACTAGACATAGCAACGTAGTACTTACGAGAAATAAATGAAGAATAAGAGAGCACTTACTTGCTTGAAGCTTGTGGGGATGGTTTTGTGAATTGGAAGAGCAAAAGAAGAAAATTTTGAGAGGATTTGGATGTATATGCGGCACCCTTAGGTCAATTTTTAGTGTGGTTGTGTTGTAAAACTAAGTACCCTTTATATAGGAAGAGAATGGGTTGGGTTATGACCCATTTACAATTGGTTTTGGAGACAAAAATCCCACATATGCGGCGCATAATGCTTGGCATAGACATGACATATGCGGCGCATTGTCTATAGCATAATGGGACATATGCGCCGCATAGTCTATGGCATTTGTAGACATATGCGCCACATATTCTATGGCATATGAGATAATGAGACCAAATGCCATAGCATAGGCAGCGCATAGTCAAAAGCACACTTAGGAATAGGCGGCGCATAGTGTATAGCACACTAGATTCCGAGACCTTAGGCTATAGGATAGGTTGTGCATCGTTCGTGGCCTAGTTTTATCAAGGCCTAGCCTTCCTCGATGCCTATTTTGGCATGAGAAATGCTCAATACATAGCCTTATGCATCACCATTCCTAACTTACCAACTTTACCATACAATGCGTCCAAATCGTCAATTGAAATCAATCTCCTCGTTGAATACTTCTTGCACCTATTTTTGTTCAAAACCAAATGAAAACGATTAGTACGATGGGTTGCCTCCCACCAAGCGCCTTAGTTTTGGTCGTGGAACGACTCTTATTTTTGGATTTTTCATTTAGCAAAACAAAACAAGTACTAGAATGAAAGGAAAAATGATAAACGATAAAACGATAAAACGATGGGTTGCCTCTCATCTAGCGCCTTATTTATTGTCATGGATCGACATAGTAATTTCGAGTACTTAGACTTCATCGAGATAAGTGATGGATCATTTTCAGAAAGGATTTAGATGACAATGAGGATTACCTGTGGGCATGCGATCTTTCTCGAGATGGCTCCTACGTTTCTCCGGAGAGTCACCAATTATATCATCAATAGTCCAACCCATAGCTCTCTTGTATCTCTTCAGAGCAGAGATGAGAGCTTCTACGTGCTGTTCACTTAAATCATCTGCTCTCTCCGGAAGTATATTTCTACTTTCCAAGAACACAAACCTTAGATAGTCGGGGAGCTCTTGTGATTCTAGCATTGGTGGCTCGTCAATGGGAGTCTTCGCTGTTGGTTGATTCTTGAGATCACACTCCGGTTGCTTAGGAGTATAAGACTTTTTTTTTGTTAGAGCACCCATAAGTTCTTCATAATCTTCATTATCCTTATGCTCAACATTCAGTGGCGCAACAGTCAATGGCTCAATAATAGGCTGTTTCTCTATAGATAATGCTTTCATATCCTCTTGATGAACATCAGCTACAGATAACTCATTCATATCGCTGGGCTGCTTCATGGCTTTGCATATATCAAACCGTACTACTTCGTCATTAATTCGAAACAAAAGCTCATTATCTTTCATGTTAATAAGCACACTTCCGGTTGCAAGGAAAGGACGTCCCAGGATTATGGGAACTTCAGAATCCTCCTTGCAATCCAGAATAACGAAGTCTACAAGAAAGATGAATGAAGAAACCTTCACCAACACATCATTCAAGATACCCACAGGTCTTTTTACCGACCTATCAGCCATCACGAGCCTCATATTGGTTGGTGTCGGATCGCCTAGCCCCAACTTCTTGTAGATGGATAGTGGCATCAAATTGATGCTAGCACCAAGATCGCACAATGCCTTGGCAAAATCTAATGATCCAATTGTGCAAGGAATAGTGAAAGCTTCGGGGTCGGCCTTTTTCTGAACTATCGATCGGGTAGCAATTGCACTACAATGATGTATATCATCCTTCAGCTCATAACTTGCTGCCCTGTTTTTTGTCAAAAGATCTTTCATAAACTTCGCATACCCAGGCATTTGTTCAAGTGCCTCCACCAATGGAACATTAATGGTCAGCTGCTTTAACATAGTCATGAATTTGCTGAACTTTGTGTCATCCGCCACCTTCCTCAATCTTTGGGGAAAAGGTGGTGGTGGGTATGGAAGTGTTCTCTCCACGGTTTTCTTCTCCTCTTGCTTCCGTTTTCCACTTTTTCAGGTTGCACCATTCTGGATGTGGCATCCTTGACGTCAGGAGTGGGTGCTGCGGCATCTTCTCCTTTTGTGTTGTCATCCATGTCCGCAACTTCGTCAATCACTTGCTTGCCTTTTGCTGAATTTTCCAGCACCTTACCACTTCTGGTAGTGATGGCCATGCATGACCCGTCATTCCTTGGGTTTTGCACAGTATCGCTCGGTAAGGTGCCAGCCTTTCTTTGATTGAATGCTGCTGAAAGTTGGCTCAATTGCTGCTCTATTTGCTTGATAGAAGTGGAATGAGAATCAACTAATTGCTTCATGGAGGACAAATCATTAATCACCTCCGTAACTCCCGCGCTCGTTGCTTCCACTCCTTTCAATAACTTAGCCATCATGTCTTCCATACTTCTAGAATTAGATGTGGTGGTATCACGTCTACCAGGGGGAACGTACAAACCACTCTTTTCATTGTTTTTCTTCCAACTACCTTGGTCTTTGCTTCCAGATTTATCATAATAGTTCCGACCTTGGTTTCCTTGGGCATTCCCGCGGAAACCCCCCTAATTGTTCAAGTAGTTGGCCTCATCTTCCGAATTAGATTCGTCTCTTCCTTTTGACGCAATAGCTTTCACTTTTTCGGTCTTCCCTGATAATAAATGCTTTGTAAGAAGATCCATTTGTGTTTTCAAATCCGCCATATCTTGATCACGTTCTTCTTCTCTTCTTCTTTGGTCTGCAGTCATGCCAATAGATAAAGTGGGGCTTGCTACCTCAGAATCCCTGGTATGCCAAGCTCTACTTTGTTTCGTTATATGATCTAGCATATTGCTTGCTTGACCAAAGGTGAGGTCCCTGAAAGAACCTCCAGCTGCATTATCCACCACTGGTTTAGTTATTGAATTCAAGGCTCTATACAAGATCTCCATTAGGTGAACATTGGTCATGTGATGGTTCGGGCACCTAGCTAGCTTTTTCTTGAACCTCTCCCATGTTTCATGAAGAGCTTCAGTGAGAAGCTGACGAAAGTTGCTGATTTCATCTCTTAATTGCGCCCTCTTGGATGGCGGAAAGAATCTTTCTAGGAAAGCATCTCTCAATTGCCTCCAATTTGTAATAGAATCAGGAGTCAGCCCATTCAACCATAGAGTTGCCTCCCCAGACAGAGACAATGGAAATAGACGTAATCGAATTGCATTCTGACCAACACCAGGATTGTCAAATGACTTGCATGTAGAAATAAAGTTGATGAGATGCATATTCGGATCATCGCCTGCTAGTCCACCAAATAATCCCTTGAGTTGCAATAACTGAATCATGGTGCTAGTGATATTGAATTTGGCTCCGGGCGCTAATGGTGGTGGAATTATAGCTCTAGTGGCTTCGGCACCATCAAGATCATCATCATCATCGTCGAAAGCTGGCTGCAGAGGTTGGCGATCATACCTATACCGAGCTTGTCGACCTCTTCTGTTGGCAAGTGTTGTAGTTTCAGCAACATGCCTTGGGTTTATCAACTCATCATCACCTAAATCTTCATCGTCAGGATTTGTTGCTCGCCCAGGATTATCAATGTTTTGTTGTTGGACTTGAGCAGCGGCAAGAGCAGATAATCTTGATTGCTCGTGTTGAGCAACCATCCTATCGATTTCAGCTTGTGCTTCCATTCTTCTAATTCGTTGTGGTTCCGGATTGATTGGTAATAACGGTTGACCAGAACTTCTAGTATGGGGCATGCACTAAAGTAAAAACCTGCAATAAACAAAAACAAAAACTAAATGTAAAAGTACAAGAATCTTTGACCAAAGGGTCTAGTAATTATTACAAACTTAATTGACACTCGTATTCCCCGGCAACGGTGCCAATTTTTGATAACGCTCAATCTACAGCTCTCGTAGGAGTGTAAAGTGGTCGTTAGCAAATATAGAACCCAACCTGGGTAAGGTGTCGATCCCAGAGGGAATAGCTTGGCCAACAAGTAAGTAAAATTACTAAACTTTTGGTGCAAGTCTCGTAAGAAAGGGGGATTGTAATGTGCAAGTAAATTATTAAAGTAAAAACTAAAAATAGCAAAGTAAAAGGGAAGAATGTTTAGTACCTTGTAAACAATGAGAATTGAAGCGTTGGGGTTATGTCCACCTTCTGAGGTATACGTCTCTATTGGCTATGAGTGTGTAGAATTGTGACATGCATGTGCTCATAGAGAATTGTATTCTATGGTAAATCCAAGCGTCTCTCAACCTCAACAAGGATTATTTCACTTTAACTCTCTCGATCTTAAAGCGTGTCTAACGGTACGAATTCTCCAAGAGGTTAGTCCAGTTATGGCACTAGCTTTTTAATAGGAAAGGGTGTCCTACTACCTTGACATTATCTCTTTTCCAGACAAATAACCTTTCTCTCGAACAAGTTAAATGTTAGACTGGCGTATTCTTGCGTTTGCAACCGCAAAGAATGTAGATTAAGATGAAGAGAATAATGATATAAGCAATATACGTGTCACGAACTCACAAACTCACAGCAATAGATAGTATCTCATTCGGCTTCCATAACCCCAACAGAGAGGTTTAGTTATCCATGAATGCGAAGGAGATCACGATTGACATTGTTATTATATCACAATATTGAGTAATGGCGTGTAGATCAAGTGATAGGCGTCAGGCATGATTCCTTAGCAAGTAACGATTCTATTGTTGTGGAATAGATGAATAGAATTAATGGAAAGATTAGAAGAGTTGATTAGAAGTGTTGTGGTGGAAGAAGAGAGGGATGGACGAAGATTAATGGTGAATGATGAATGTATTAATTGAGGAATGAATAAAAATCTCTAGCATGATAGGGTATTTATAATACCCATATCCTAATCCTACTAAACTAATGAAATAAATAACCAAATCCTACTAGGCTAATGAAATAAATAACCAAATCCTACTAGGCTAATGGAATACTTAACCCAAATGTACTAGGTTAATGTAACATTATCATAATCCAAATAAACTAATGAAATACATAACCGAATTGTACTAGGTTAATGTATCATTGTCCAAATCCAGCCATGTGTCTGTAAGTCCCCAAAGTTTTCAGAAATGTTGTTTTAGCCTGGGACAGATTTTCCATGCAGCAGTTTTGGTCCTTAGGCGTGTACACTCCTTTTCCTTTCTTCGTGAGCTTTCTTTTGCGTCAAGTAAGCCATAAAATGCTGAATTTTGCATCATTTATACCTGAAACTTTACTAATCATGTTCGTTAGCTCATTTACAGGAAAAAGGACTAAAAGTGCATGAAATATATAATTTGTTCTCAAAACTAGGCTAAAATATGGGCAAAATATATTGATATAGGCGTGTAAATTCGCCTATCATCACATGTGCATTACGGTTTACGTCGCACATGTTATCGTACAAGGGTAAGTGTGCGCCGCACAAGGTATCACACAATTTAAGTTAGGCGCTGCATAGGTAGTCGTACGAGTGAAATAGTGAAGATGTGTGGTTGGGTATGCAACACATAATCCATTGCCAAAGTAAAGGTGTATGCCACATAAGGTATAGCATACGTCAGGGTGATCTTAGTCTATGTCTTAGGCAACGCCTTTGCCATGGCCTATGTAAACTTAGGCACCACACACCCTGTAGTACACTTAGACTTGGACGCCATGCACCCCATTCTTTATATAATGCATTGAGAAAGGTCCGTACTGCGGAGGATTCACCCCTGCACCCCCATCAAAGTCAGTGGTGGGCTCCAGGATCGGGCATATCGGCCTGATCTCTACGCTACCACCACAAACCTCATTGAAAGTTACAAAATAAAGTCGCACCACAACTTTTTGGGTTGAATTAACATAATTTGGGTTACGAATCTAACATGAATCATAACTCAAGCCTTATACATTTGACCACTCCAACTTACCTGTAATGTTCCCATCACTCCTAAACTTACCACCGTTTACATGGCTCAATTCCAAAACAAATTTTGTACTAATCACCTTCTTAGTACTTTATGCACCTACACTTAATCAAAAACAACAAAAATGATTAGAGGTATGTATCGCCTCCTACCAAGCGCCATAGTTTTAGTCGTGGCTCGACTCTTATTTTTGTACTTTTATTTAACATGATAAAATGAAAATAAAATCATGGGTTGCCTCCCATGCAGCGCCTGATTTAACATTGCAGCACGACTCGATTATCTTGACTACTTGGACTTTATCAAGATACATCAATGATACGATTTGTATCTCATTTGTTGGATCAAGAAAATGCTTTATTCCAAGTCGAGCCACTTTGAAGTCACTCATATTCTTGCTTGCAAGTTCAACTACACCAGCTATGGTATCCACAATAGACCTATCCTTTACTGGTATACCTCACTCATCTTTGTAGAATACATCAACAATCGAAAAGACACTCATCTCCTTTTGTTGTTTGATGAATGTACATACTTCAAAACTAACCTCTTTCCTGTTGAGCCTAAATTTCAGCTCATTCAACTCCAACTCAACTAAGACTCTCTCGATTTCTAAGAATGGCCTACCCAAAATTATAGGTACTTCAAAGTCCACTTCGCAATCAAGAATACAAAGTTGGCAGGAAATATAAAGTCGGCCACCTTTACAAGACATCATGTAGAATCCTAACCGGCCTTTTCACCAATCTTTCCTCCATTACAAGTTGCATGTTTATAGGTATGGGGTCTCCTAAACCCAACTTCTTATAAACAGCTAGCAGCATAAGATTGATACTAGCTCCCAGATTACATAAGGCCTTAGCAAAATCCAAAGACCCAATCGTACAATGGATGGTGAATGCTCCTGGGTCTGCCTTCTTCTGCACCAATGACTTTGTAGAAATAACACTGCAATGATGGAGATTATCCACCAGTTTATAGCTTATCGCTTTTTTCTTCATCATAAGATCTTTCATAAATTTAGCATATCCTGACATCTGCTCAAGTGCTTCAACTAAAAGCACGTTCACTGTCAATTTCTTTAACATAGCCATGAATTTTTTAAACTTGCCTTTATCTTCTTTCTTCTTTAATCATTATGGAAATAGGGGTGGTGGCCTTGGGATTTCAACTGGGGCAACCTTTACCTCCCTTTTTATGCCTTGCTCCACACCACTAACATGCTTTGGCTTAGGTGGTTGTTCCACTTCTACACTTTTCTTTTTTGAACTTCCCAACTCTATAGGCACCACTGAAGATTCATCAACCATCTTCCAATCCATTTTGACCGCATCAGTATGAGAGGATGCTCCTAATCCTGGACTAGATAATATCTTACTACTCCTAGTGGTAATAGCCATACACGATCCATCATTCCTTGAATTTTGAACTATATCACTTGGTAGAGTCCCATTTTGCTTTGGTTGAATATTGTGAATAATTGGCTCATCCACTGCTCCAGTTATTTAATAGCAGTTGAGTGTGAATTTACTAGTTGACTTATGGAAGATATATTACTTTTCATCATAGTCACCCCAAAATTGGTCGCCTCAACTCCCTTTAATAGTTTCTCCATCATGTTCTCCATGGACATTTTGCCTGAACTGGTGGCAGCATTATCACAACTTCTAGGAGGTACATACAGTCTACTCCTGTCACTTTTATCCTTCCAATCTCCTTGATGGTTCCAACCTTGGTTTCCTTGACCATCGGTTCGGAAACCCCCCGGTTATGCAAATAGGTAGTCTCTTTCTTGGTGTTTGATTCAGCTCCCTTACCATAGGACTCCACAACTTTTACCTTTTCTACATTCCTTGATAGAAAATGTTTCATGAGCAGATCCATTTGGGTTTTCATGTGAGCCATATCCTGATCATGCTCCTCTTTTCTCCTATGCTGATCTCTAATATTACAAGAGACCTAGTATTGTTTGCTACCACAGAATCTCTGGTATTCCAAGCGCTACTTGTTTTAGTCATTCTTTCTAACATGTCAGCAGCCTCAGTCTAGGTGAGCTCCATAAAATCTCCTCTTGTAGCATTATCCACTATTGGCTTTATAAGTGAGTTCAAAGATCTGTAGAATGTTTCCATCAAGTGTTCATCAGTCATCTTATGGTTTGGGCATTGAGTCAACTTCTTTTTAAACCTCGCCCAAGTCTCATTCAAAGCTTCATTAGCCAATTGCCTAAAGTTATTAATCTCATCCCTCAATTGTAATATTCTGTAGGGTGAAAAGAACCTTTCTAGGAAAGCTCCTTTCAATTGCCTCCAGCTTGTTATAGAATCAGGAGTCAGCTCATTCAACCACATAGTTGCCCCTCCAGATAGAGATAGTGGGAACAGACTCAAATGAATAGCATTTTGTCCCACTCCAGGATTATCAAAAAACTTACAAATATTGATAAAATTCCCCCAATATAGATTTGGATAATCACCCAATAATCCACCAAAGAGTCCTTTCAAATTTAGTAGATGGATCATCATACTGGTGATGTTGAATTTCACCCCAAGAGCTAGGGGTGGTAGAATGATTGCCACTGTATCTCCAGCTCCATCTGAATTGTCCTCATCATTATCAATATCAAACTGCATAGGAGTCCTATTACCAATAGATAATAATTAAAACCTAAGAATTATCTAGGAGTCCTATTACCTGTAGAATCTTGAACACTTAGCAACTTACCAAGACCTAACCCATAGATCTTATAATTCGGGTTAAAGGGATTTAGCCACTCATAATGTAATAATTGATACAACAAATTGAATTCATAATTTGAAAGATGAACTTACAGCAAGATGAATAACAATGAGTGTTTCTCAGATTAGATCAAAGTAGAAATCCCAAAATGATGATAACCTCTTCAAAGTTAATTGTTTTGTTCAAGACAAGAAATTAGAGAGAAAATAACAATATACTTACATTCCAAAATAGGTTCCGAATGTCGAGTACCAGCCTAAGAAAACCCTAAACAATACTTTAAATAGTTCACCCTAATTATAGAAACAAAATCTCAGAGTTCAGTAATTTCTCGGATAGGTGATGACATTTTGTGATGCCTTATCAGGAGTCTGACGACTTATCACAGATGTCATCAGCTCCTCTTCGCTTTTGACAGTCACTGCCTTAGGCTGATGATAAAGCATGATGTCTTATAAGATCTTTAATGACTTATCATAGATGTCGTCGATGATTTACTTCAGCTCTCATGTTCTGCCTCAGGCTAACGACTATCTTGACGGCTTATCACAACTCTGATAGCTTATAACATGTCGTCGTTACTTCTTCAGCTGAATTCCATTCTCTATTTAAGGCTGATGATGAAGCTGATAATTTATCAAAGTGCTGATGACTTATCAGGGATGTCGTCAGCCACACTTCTCTTCTATTTGCTTTAGATTTCAACTCTTTTACTTCTATCATTGTTGGTTTTCTTGCATCTTAACTTCCACTGCAAAATCAAAGATAAAAAAATCAAAAACGACAAAAGTTGCTTAAGAATTTACAATTAGTCTCAGTTAAAAGCCTCAAAAGTGTTAGCATAAGCTCACACATCAACACCTTCAACTTAAAACAATTGCTTGTCCTCAAGCAGCTAAAACACAACCAAGAGAATGCAAAGTACATTTAGCAGTCAACCATCTATATTATCTCAAAACATCTTCACCATCTCCAAGGTCAATTAATTTACAAACAACTGTGTATGTTATTAAAGAGTAACAACGTGATACATAGGAATCAAGATATGAAATCAAATCAGAAACAACAACCATACATGTATGAGGGTTACACTATCCAAACAAGTTAGCAACTAACAACGTAACCAGTGTGCCCTCACTACAAAGAAGTCCTATTGCACTTATATCAGATATCACATATGTAAACATAGGGACAATCACAAGACACTCACTCTCAGAATGAAGTTCCAATCAATGTATGCCGAATACCATAGGCTTGCCCTTATTTTCATTACCAAGATCTTCACACAGGTCAGCTAGGATTACTGTAGGTCTTTTCTTTGGCTTGTAATGTAGGCTAGGGGCTGGTATGATACTCGATGATATTTAAAGTGACTAAGCCACCTTGACACTAACTAAATTTTGGGGTCTCACTCATTTACCTTTTTCTACTCTTCTCTTTTCTTGATCAGACTTATTCAGGATGGGTACGATTCTTTTCTACAATCACTTGTTCTTTTTCACCACTTTTCTTATCTTGCTCTTTTCTATTGCACCTAGCTTTTTATTCTTTTCTTTTACTCTATCTTTCTTCATACTTATTTTACATCATGTACCCCTATGATAGCCACCCTCAACTTAGATCATTTGCCTAAGTCAAGGTGCACAGTGTCCAAGGAGGACCAGGGCCAAAATAGGTTTATTATGATATAAAAATGGGATGGTGATAGGTATAATAAAAAGAAATTGGATATTCAGGCTCAAAATAGGGATCAAGGGATATTATGCATACAGGAAAGGTCATTTAGGCTAACGTGGGCTAATATCAAAATGGCCTATGATCCTTTCCTAACCCCTATCCTTCAACCTAGGTAAGACTAACCGGGCAAGTTCTGAATCCATCATACAAAGGGAATAAAGTAAAATCTTACACGCATATGGCACACAAGTATATCACAAGTTACTACTTATCCAGTTCATGCAATTGTTTAGCAATGGTTATCGAGTTACTAGAACTAATACCATACAAAAATGAACAGTGGTCACAATTAGATGTAAATCACACAGTTAAAGAATTAGACCACTTGAGAGGTGTTCACAAAATAAAAAAACCATGTTAACTGCCTCAGGTACTTGTATTTATCCTAGTCAACTACAAAATGTTATGACAACAACTCTTCCTGCACCCTCAACTTAAAATAAAAGAAAAACTGAACTATGGGTTAGGGTATACCTGGAGTAGATCAATCATGGGAATCATGGGTCCTTGACCCTACTGTTGTTTCCTCAGCTACATTTTCTCCATCAGGAGTCTCTCTCCTTTCTGATCTATCTGGCCCAACAGTTGTTGAGGGCCTACTCATTGAGGCACCTACGGCTCTCACTAAGATGGCTGCCTCCCATTTCTCATTATCAACTAAGGACTCAATTATCGCCTTCTTCATTTTCTCTTTTTCAACCTTCTTTCTTGCCCTTTTCTCTGCTTTTCTTTCTTTATAACTATCAGGCCTTTCTCTTTTACCCTTACCTTTCTTATCACCATTTTTGTTTTTTTCTTGACTGGTTGTTCTATGAGATCAAGCAATGGGATTTCACCCTCAGACTCATCAACAATCAGATCTACCGACACTATAAGTTGGTGTTGCTGTAATACCCTAACATCCGCCTTTACCTTATCGAGGGATGCTCTAAATTGTGCAAGGTCTTAGCCTGAAATTTCTCTTACCTATGTATTAAAATGATTTTCTAATTCATTAATTCGATAAGGAAAGGCTCGGAAGGGCTCCAGTGCAACGTTAATCCTCTTGTCCACCGCAGAGGCAAATTGCTTGCTAAAAAGTTACAGCTGGGCCTCACATCACTTGGATTGTTTGGCCACTCTCCTAAAATTCATTGGGATCAAGGCAAATTTTGTGGTAGACATAACAGATGATGGATTTGTTTCATTTCTAGGCACTGATTCTGCTATTACTGAGAAGGTCAGTGCTGCAGCCTCAAAATCCTGCACCGTTATATTAGGTGCTGAGCTGGTACCTATATATGGTGGGTCTATTTCAACCCCTGCTCCTTCTTCAAGTATCAGTCTCGGATGATTTTCATAATATGGGATTATGGGTCTTCTTGGCAAGAAGTTCTTTGTCTAACCCCATAACCTCAGGTACATGGGCTGCCTTACATAACCTTGTAATTAGATAAGGGAAAGAATATACTGTATTGGGACTTGAGACTCGAATTTTAATCTCCTTAGCAATGATCTCCCTGAAGTTCAACTTGAATTTAGCCATAATACTTGTGACCAATATTGCTTTATAGTTTCTAAGGATATTATCTCCCTCAGTAGGCATCAAATGGGTGCGCACTATACCTTACCAAAAATTTTCCTCTTGAGTCAAGGAAGCCTTAAAAATCCTCTCATTAGGGTTGGTCAACCATTCTAGTTATCTTTTAGCTATGAGGGTCGCTAACCAAGACCATTGATTCTCAAGATACTTCAACCGAGCATTGAAAGTAGCAGAAGTAGCCTGAGGAGTGAATCTGGGGTCATGAAGAAATCTATTGATTGTCGTTTCTAAGAGATCCACCATCACACCCTATATAGGAAATCTATCCAACAAGGGCTGATCTGCTAATTTCTCCCCTTCCTTACACATGTTTTCCAATCGAGCCTGATGGTTCACATAGAACTCCCTAACTAGTGTAGGGAAAATTGAGTTTCCTCCTTTTGCAGTCCATCCCAAGTCGTAGTCTTAGAATATTTGCTCCACTTCAGGATATCTATTCAGCCCGGTAGTGATGATCTTCTTTTCTTCAATGATTGGCTTTTTAATGGGCCTTCATTTTGTTCTTCGAAGCCCATCATAGAAGATTTTTTGTGCCTTGGGAATTTTCCACCTAGAACTGTCTCAAACCTCAGGGTTCTTAAATTTAACCATAGTTCCCCGAATTAGAGATTCTTCATCATCTTGTTGCTCAGCAGAAGAAGACTCAGATGATGGTCCCTCATATTCATGTTGCTCAAACTCATGTTCCTCAAAATCAGGATGATCTGTATCATGCTCTTCAAATTCAGCATGTTCAGACTCTTATTGCTTAGAGACCGTCTGCTCAGAAATTTTATTTTTAGATGTTGTTGGCTCAGTATCACTCTCTTCACTCTCCTCTACCTCTATTGGTGGAGTTGGTGAAGGCTTTTTTGGGATTTTCTTTTTCTTTTATTTCCTGAGCAGTGGCTCCTCCTTATTATAATCGAAGCCCTCATCGAAGAGTCTCCGAGGTACACTTACCTTGGTCCATTTCCTTGTAGATTTTGGATTCTTTCTTTTGGATGCCATTATAAGACATGTAGCAAAAGATAAATCATTAGTCGACACTCCAGAGTATATACATAAGCACATCAGTCATTGAAGTTCCACACCCCTTGAAAGGGTTTATTAATTCTTCGGGTCAAAGGTGTGACGGCATATCTGATAAGCCATCACAGTTGTGATAGCTTATCATGAATGCCGTCAGCTCTTAATAGAACTCATAAAATTTTATCAACTTCTGACGATGTGTTTGATAAGCCATCACAAATGTGATAACTTATCAGCCATGTCGTCGGCTTAGGATACAAATCCAACATGAATTTAACTTGATTTTTAATCTAATTTCTTCTTAAAATCCCATCGATTCACATTTTTGAGCTGAGCTTTAAGTTCCAAGCTTGCACAACAAACCCTAGTTCCCGATTTTCATATATTGACAATATAAACTTAACTCAATCTTCTTGGGAACCTTGGTTCACATTTGTTTATTACTTACCAACTGAAGAGAAGAGTTAGGTTTTGAGAATACCTGATAAGTGTCTTTAACTTGGTTACACGAGTAAGAGGAAGTAGATGAAAGAAGAACTCTTAATTTTGATATCAACCCACACTCACAAGGAAGGAAGTTTTCTTTTGTTTTACTTGGAAATACTTTAGAAAGGGAAGAAAATAAACTAAATATGGAAGGAAATAAAACTTAAAGAAAAGAAAGAAAATACTCGGGAAGGTGGAAAGACAAAGCTGTGGGCCGGGTTTAATCTTTTTAATTTGGACCAAAATTTCAGCTACTCTTTTAGGCTTTCTGATGACAATGGCTGACAACTTATCACACTTGTGATAGCCTATCACAAATATCATCAGCCTTAACAGAACATGTCTCAGGTTTGATTTCTTTGCTGATGAATCTGACGGATTATCATAATTATGATAGCCCATTAAATATGTCATCAGGAATACTTAGCTGGATACATCAATTCCATCTTCTTTGAACTAGAACCTAACTACAAAAATAAAAACTTTGCTGGAACATAAAAAGTTTGGGTTGCCTCCCAATAATGCCTGATTTAATGTCGTGACACGACTTGGTTATCTTAACTACTCAGACTTTGTCAAGATAACCTGCTGATATATCTTTACCATCTTCATAGAATACCTCCATGAGTGAGAAACCACTCATCTCCTTTTGTTAGGTAATGGATGAGTGTATTTTGAATCTTACTTCTTTGTCATTGAGCCTAAACTTCAGCTTATTCAGCTCCATGTCCACTATCACTCTACCAGTTGTAAGGAATGGTTTACCCAGGATGATGGGTACTTCAAAGTCCACCTCACAGTCTAGGACTACAAAATTAGAAGGCAGTATAAAATCGGCCACCTTTACCAATACATCATGTAATATGCCCACTGGCCACTTTACAGACCTATCCTCCATCACCAACCATATGTTTGTCGGGGTAGGATCCCGCAAACCTAGCTTTTTGTACACAGCAAGTGGCATTAGGTTTATACTGGCTCCCAAATCGCATAGAGATTTTGTAAAATTCAGGGACAAAATAGTGCATGGGATGGTAAATGCTCCCGGGTCTGCCTTTTTCTGCACTAAAGACTTTATGGAGATAGCACCACAATGATGGAGATTGTCCTCTGGCTCATGTCTAACCTTCTATTTCTTTGTGACAAGGTCTTTCATAAACTTTGCGTATCCTGGCATTTGATTAAGTGCCTCCACCAAAGGCACATTTATTTTTAACTGCTTCAGCATCATCATGAACGTGCTAAACTTTGCATCATTATCTTTTTTCTGCAATCATTGAGGAAATAGAGGTGGTGGTCTTGGGAAAGTTTTTACCACTACCTCCTTCTCTATCTCTTTTCCTTTTTCCGAAGCATCATTAGAACCATCCAGCTTCTCAGACTCCACTGGAATACCTTCTTCCGATTCATTATCAACTACCTCATCAACTACATTTTTGCCCACAGAAAGGCCAGGCAGTATCTTACCACTTCTAGTGGTAATCGCCATACATAAGCCATTATTTTTTGGATTCTAGACTGTATCACTAGGTAATGTTCCATTCTTACTCTGGTTCAGCCTTGTGGAGAGTTGACTCATCTGCTGTTCTAGCTGTTTGATTGTAGTAGAGTGCGAGTTTACCAACTGACTAATAGAAGACATATCGGTCTTCATGGTAGTCACACCTGAGTTGATATCCTCCACTTTCTTTAATAATTTAGCCATCATATCCTCCATGGACATCTTTTCAAAACTTGTTGTAGCAGCCTCATGATTTCCAAGAGGGACATATAGCCCGCTCCTATCATTATTGCTCCTCCAATTTCCTTGCTCCTGATTCTTATATCCAAGATTATCATAATAATTCTGACCTTGATTCCCTTGGATATTACCTTGGAAACTCCCCTGATTATTAATATAGTTTTCCTCTTCTTCTGGATCAACATCAACTCTATCTTGAGATTCCACTTCTTTCACCTTCTCAATCTTGCTTGATAGTAAGTGCTTGGTTAGCAAGTCCATCTGTATTTTTAGGTGCACTCTATCTTGATCACGGTCCTTATCTCTCCTGAATTGTTCCGCAGTCATACCCATAGAAATAGTGGTGCTTGCTACCATAGAGTATCTGGTATGCCATGCCCGACTCTATTTGGTCATTCACTCTAGCATTTTTGAGGCTTCTAGGAATGTAAGATCAACAAATGAACTACCAGCAATATTATCTACAATTGGTTTTGTCACAGAGTTAAGATCTCTGTTCAAAGTCTCCATCAAGTGTATGTCCGTCATATTGTGGTTCGGACACTGTGTCAGTTTTTTTTGAATCTCTCCTAAGTTTCATGCAAAGCTTTAGTTGGGAGCTGTCTAAAGTTGTTGACCTCATCCCTCAATTGTACCCTCATGGAAGGTGGAGAAAACCTTTCTAGGAAAGATTCTTTCAACTGCCTCCAGTTGGTTATAGAATTGGGTATTAGCTTGTTAAGCCAAAATGTTGACTCCCTAGACAAATACAATGGAAATAATCTCAAATAAATAGCATTATGACCCACTCCTAGGTTATCAAAAGATTTATAGATAGTGACAAAGTTCACCAGATGCAAGTTCAGGTCATCCCTAGGAAAGCCACCAAATAACCCCTTTAGATTGAGGAGTTGAATCATAGTACTCATAATGTTGAATTTTGCCCCAGGTGCCAATGGTTGAGGAATAATTGCACCCGTTGCACCTGCTTCATCCATTCCATCATAATCATCATTAAGGTCATACTGGACCGGCTGGTAATCTTGCCTTCCTCAGAACGGATGGTTCCTGTTAGCATTACGCTGTACTGATGCAGCTATTTGGTTTGCACGCCTTAGGTTAACAGGGTTTATCAACTCCTCGTATCCCAAACCTTCATCCTCAGGATTTGGATGCCGTACTTGTTGACCGATATTCTGCACATTCACCTGAGCTCTAGCTAAGGTTGCTAACTTGTCAGCTTCCTACTGGTCTGCCATTCTTCTAATTCATTACGACTCCGGATTAAATGGTAATAATGGTTCTCTGAAACTTTTGGTTATTAGCATACACTATAAATATCCTGCAATAAAAAAACAACAAATAAACGTAAAACTAGGAAACTTGACTAACAGTTAATTAGTGCACACAAACTTTAATGTACAACCGTATTCCTTGGCAACGATGCTATTTTTGGTAATGCTCAAAATACACCTCTCATGTGAGAATGTAAGCAATCGTTATCAATATATAACCTAACTAGGTTGGGGTTTAATCCCACAGGGAATATAGTGTGCATCTGAGTTGTATGTGAGTTAATCAATTGATAGTTAGCAGTTTTAGGTGAATTGGGGTTATGAGAATTTAGTAAATAATTATTGATCCCTTTAGTTTCAGTATTTGTAATCAAGAGTTTATGGAAAACCAGAATTATGTTCACTATTGGTTTTGGTACTTAACAGATGCTAATAGTGATTCAAGATTCTCATGATAGGTAGGAACAACAAATTATCTTTATCAAAGTTATGCCTTAATGTCTCTCAACCTACTTAAACATTTAATTACCTAATTCTCTTGGACTTAAGGAATTTATATTCACTGACCAGACTTTACCTCAGGTTAATTAACTTTGTTACAATGTCAATTATTAAATGAAAGGTTGGTAGCTTCCAAGTCCCTGTCAATAATTCACTTCCTACTATAGTTGATTTCTTATCTCAAGCAAATCAAAGCAGGTGCTATCTATCGTTCACAACCAATAGGTAGTAATTAAATCTCAAAATTATCAAGGAGGCCTATTACCTTTAGAAACTTGAACACTTAGCAACTTACCAAGACCCAACCCATAGATCCCATAATTTGGGTTAAAGGGATTTAGCCACTCATACTGTAATAATCAATAAAACAAGTTGAATTCATAATTTTAAAGATGAACTTACAGCAAGATGAATAGCAATGAGTGTTTCTCAGATTAGATCTAAGTAGAAATCCCAAAATATTGATGATAATCTCTTCAAATTTAATTGTTTTGTTCAAGCCAAGAAACTAGAGAGAAAATAACAAAATATGTGTATCCCAGAATAGGTTCCGAATGTAAAGTACCATCCCCAAGAAAACCCGAAACAATACTTTAAATAGTTCACCCTAATTATGGAAACAAAATCATAGAGTTCAATAATTTCTCGGACAGGCGACGACATTTTGTGATGCCTTATCAGGAGTTTGATGACTTATCACAGATGTCATCAGCTCCTCTTCGCTTTTGACATTTGCTGCCTTAGGCTGATGATAAAGTGTGATGGCTTATCAGATCTTTAACAACTTATGATAGATGTCGTCGATGATTTACTTCATCTCTCATGTTCTGCCTTAGGCTAACAACAATATTGACGGCTTATCATGACTCTGATGGCTTATCACATGTCGTCGTCACTTCTTCCAGCTGAATCCCATTCTCTTCTTAGGGCAGATGACAAAGCTGATAACTTATCAGAGTGCTGACGACTTATCACAAATGTTGTCAGCCACACTTCCCTTCTGTTTGCTTTAGATTTCAACTCTTTTACTTCCATCATTGTTGGTTCTCTTGCATCTTGACTTCCACTGGAAAATCAAAGAAAAAACAATAAAAAATGACAAAATTTGCTTAAGACTTTGCAATTATTCTTAGTTAAAAGCCTTAAATATGTTAGCATATGCTCATACATCAACAACTCTCCCGTTTCACGCCTCCTATTAGCCGGGTCAATTAAATCATCATCTCCCATATCCTCAACATCTATATTAGGTACCCGACCTGGGTTATCTGCATTCTGTTGATTTAATTAAGCAATATCCAAAGCGGCTAATCTGTCAGCTTCCTGTTGGTTGGCCATTCTTTCAATGAGATGAGGTTCAGAATTAAAGGGTAATAATGGTTCTCCTAAACTTCTAGTTCATGGCATAAACAACAATGAGCCTGTAATGAAAAAAACAACAAATAAATGTAAACTAAAGAAACTTGACTAACAGTCAATTAAAACACATAAACTCAATCGACAACCGTATTCCTCGGCAACATCACCAAAATTTAATATGCCTAAATTACACCTTTCTTAGGAGAGAGTAAGTAGTCGTTGTCAAATATATAAACCAACTCGGTTGGGGTCGAATCCCACAGGAAATATGGTGCTAATTAAGTTGTATACAGATTTGTTGACTTTTAAACATTTGTTTCCGTAAAATAAATAGGGGGATTTGATTAAGTTCACAATTTAATTGTTTTAATTTAACAAGATGAAATATATGTAGTAGTATTCAAATTCAAAGAAATAGCAAGCTAGGGTTATGTCCACCTTATAGTTTTTAATACTTTCTAACTATGGGCTTTACGAATTCATACATGATCATGCTTATAGAGAAATGTATTGTATTTTATAACATAATCCTAGTGTTTCTCAACCATCAAGGACTAATTCACTTTAGTTCTCTAGAATCAAAAGTGTTTACAAAAACAATATGAAATCTCCAAGTAGTTAATCCTTCTAAGGCATTAACATATGAAATAGGGGTTGGAAATCCTATTTCCTTGTCACTACTCTCTTTCCCAAACCTCAACCTTTCTATCGAACAAGAATAGTTTAGAGGTACATCCTTTATCTTTCCAATCACGAGAATTCAAGATAAACGATGAGAGTATGATATAAGCAGATCAATAAATGATGAATTCAAACACCCAAAGTAATAGATTGTATGTTACAAGGCTTCCATAACCTTAACTAATAAACTTAGCTAGTCATGAATAAAATGGGAATCACAATAGAAATATTCATCATATCAAAAAGTGAACACAATCTTGGTGAAAAAGATGAAGTTGCGTGTTTTTCCCCTCAGTTTTAAGCCGCCACTCTTCAATCCCAAATAATACAGAATAATAAATAATGATAAAAATTCAGCATCAAGTCTTTTTAATAATCTTTTCTCTCATAATTTCCTTCTAAGTCTCTAAACTAATTATAAATGACAAATTAGTCTTTGACATAGTTTCTAGGCACTACATTTGGTCCAGAATACTACTCTCTCTTGTGTTATATGCCATCCACATTCCATAGTCCCATTATATCTCTATCTACCTCATCAATACCTGAAATCATGCTAATCACATCAGTTAGCTCAATTACATAGAAGTAGACTAAAAATATAAGAAACTAGACACTTTGTTATCTAAACTTAGCTAAAATATGGATAAGTTATGGTTCTTAGGCATATAAATACACTCAGTATTACTACCATAGACATGTTACCCTACTCTCACTCTCTCAAGACATCGATGTGCCACTAGGTTTACCCTTTTTGTACCAACTTGAGGAGTTGTGATAGATCCCAAGATAAAGACTCAACAGTGCCAATTAGGGGGTCCAAGAGATAGTTAGATCATAAGACTTTCTCTCATATCCCTATCCCTTCTATGGGATAGTCAATTTTTACATCTTTGAAGAGTCATATTGAGAAAAAGAAACAAGCCTGGAGATATATATGTGGTACCTATGTGGAAGCATATATGTCTTATAATTGTTGAATTTGGGATATTACATGATATTTATGATAGTGTGGGGTCTTTTGTAATGTTGATATCCTGTAATACATGTGAATAATTATATTGACTTATTAGAAATACCTATTGTGGTAACCTTTGGTGTATTATGACATTCGTACTTTTTGGGCATATGAATCATGTGGAAATTCTTGGATTGTTAAAATAATGAGTGGATATTGGCTCACGTGGTTATGAAAAAGTAATACTATGGATTCGTTATGGAAACACATCATGTTGATTGGTTGTGTAAATGCTCATTCTAATTTATTGTGAATATTACATCATCATCCTCATGTCATCACACACATTATTTCACTTATTTGTTGTATTACTTTATATATACTTGTTATTATGTATGTTTACTTTTTTTGTGTCTGATGTTATGTATGTGTTCTGGAAATACTAGAAACACTAAAAATACTAGAAACATTGAATATTAGAAATACTAGATGTTACTATCGGATATTGGATCTTGTAGACCTTTTTCAAAGGATTTACCAGAGAAGAGTCATGGATATTTATGGTATATATATTGACGAACCCCCCATGGGTCCTGCATTGGGATGGCTTTCCTCTGTAGATGTATATAGGGTGGTATATAGGTTGGAAAACCCTCTATGAGTCCCACAGTTGGAAGTCTTGTCTCTATGGATGTATACAGAGGTTGTGCGATAATCTCGTACATCATAATCATCATCAGCAACAATAGTAGCATTCTCGTCTTATACTTTGTACTTTCTTTGGCTTTTTATATGTCTACTTTCTCTATATCCTATTATTTATACTTTACCATCTTGTATATACATGTTCTTCTCTATTTTTACTTGCACACGATATAATGAACACTTGTGTTCTACCTGCTTTTGTAATACCCTAACCTTTTCTAGCTTAAATTCATTCCTAGAATGTTAAGGGATATCTTCCAAATGAATAATATTTATTCCATGTTGAATTTTCAAGATTTCTAATCTTTCCATCGCACCCTTATGAGCTATTCAGTTGAGACCAAATTAGATATGCATTCAGGGTCCTCATTATCCCTTTAGTACATATAGTGCTTATAATAGGAGATAGTGTAAGCCTAGACTATTAAATGTAGTGTGAATTTGAGGGATATTATGAACTTTAGTGTTATGACTCATGAATAGTAGAACCTTATTATAGTGGAAGTATGGGTACAAAAGAATAATGATAATAAAAGTGGGAATGGCAATTGATAGAAAGTATAAAGATGAACTTAAGCATGTTATAGATTTTGCATTATGGTAATATATCCTGGTGTGTTAGTTTAGAGCAAGGTACAGAAAAAGTTATTAGCTAAGGAGAATTATTGTTTGCTTGAAGTATGAAAAAGGTTATTAATAATAGCTATCGTGTTGGAAAAATATCAGATATTGATGAAGTATTTGGCTATTTAATATCATTAATTTAGGCTTTCCTTGAGGTTACACAAAAATGAGTTTGGCTAAAACTTATAGAGCTGTGATAGTAACTAGATGTATAGAAGGGTAAATATTAATGATGCGTAGAAGGAGGATGTGCATTGTAAATAAGATAGGCCTTGTGGTTATGATTGATTATTGTTGTTATGAGATTCTAGTGGACTAGTGTTTCTTGATATTTTATTTCGTAGCTTCCAAGTGAGAATTGTATGTAAGGTGGGTTGTTAAATCATGTTTAGCACTAGAGATTAAGTTTGAACAGTTGTTGGTCATCGAGGTGGATGTAACAATTTCCTTGGTTAGTGATGCTAGTTATATGGAAGTGATCTAGTAGGCTTGAATAGTACGTACAAAAGTTTGCGCCCATTTTTCATAATTAAGTATGATGTTGTATGAATGGTGAAGAAGTATGCCCAAGGTGACATGGGTTTGCATTATTTTCTAAGGTTATTACATGTTTTGTAGGGTTGTTAGTACCATTGGGTTGCTAAGTGGAAGGGGACTAGTTATATACATATATGATATTCTTAATAGCTTAGTTAAGGAGTTATGGGTAGTGATGTTGAACCTTTTTGGTATGATCTTAATTCTCATGGTTTAGAAATACAATTTTAGAGATGTAATATTAGTAAGCTATGAAAAGAGTAGTTTGGTTTATTAAGGTTGATGATATCCATTTTAAGTGTCAGAATCTAAGTTTGAATCCTTGAAGATTGAGAAAACAAAGGTAAGAGTTAAAGATTTAGGTGGTGTGAACTCAGGATATGGTGATACCCTTGAAGATTCTAAGTTAGTAAGTGCTCAAGGTATTATGTGATGACTAGTGGGGATATATAAAGATAGAGTTGTACCTCAAAAGGAAGTATTAGAAGCGGGTTTTACACTTTCAGATATAGTCTTCTAGAGTAAGTTTATTACTTGCGTGTATTATTGTGTTCAAAACTCTAGAGTGCAGTGATTGTAGTTTAGATTAGAGTTTAGTATCAGTTCCACAGACTTGGAGTGATGGCTTAAAGCTAAGGGGGAGATGATAGAATGAGTACCAAAGTCAGACTTCCAGATTCTAGTAGTGATGCTAGTATAGTTTATATCATGTACGTCCTCAGATTAGATCTCTTTAACAAATCCATGTCGCGAATATTCTATTCCTTAGGCCTCAGTAAAGTGTCAAGTTATGCTTATTATCCCTTCATGTTTTGGGCCCTGGTATTCTAACTTTTCGGTGACCTTTCCCTAGGCAAAATAGTGATGATGAGCAATTGTGTGGATGGGAGATAGCAAATGTGTTATGTTTGGAAAGATTGTTGTAAGCTGGTTTTATGTAAGTCTATAAGTGTGAAAAATTTTTTGAGGTAAAGTTTATTTTCTCGTGTATGACTTGGTTAGTTGAGAATCTTTTATGTGTATCATCCTAAGAATTGAATGGTGCATGAAGGTTGTAATTGATAGAGGTATTAGATAATGTAGGAGAGATGCTTTTATGGGTATTCGTTTAAAAGTGCATGTGTGGATATGAAATTAGACTTAAATGTCATATTGGTGTATAAGAGGATAGACGTGTAGTGCATTAATGGATTTTTAGTAAGAGGTTGAATTTAGTTGTTAAAGTGATAAGAAAAATCATCCTAGAGTGAGTAATTGGGTCACAACGCTTGGGGTATTGAATCCATGGTTCAGACTAGTAATATTGTGTTATATGCAGTGCCTTGTGAATTTCGAGTTATGCTTGACCTTGATGAGAGGATTTAGTTTAGTTTAGATTTTGTAGAAGGAATTATCAGTGCTCATGTGAGAATTATAAGTTGAAACAAGTCTATGATATTTGAGAACAATAGTATAGTAGAGGAAGTGTTTGGAAAGTGTTGCTGAGTTTGAAAGTAAGAAGTTGTATTTCTTAATGCCTAGAAATTATATCCTAGTTTATGATTTATGGGTCTATGTTCCATGCTATGGAGATATAGCAATATTGTGATTACTTATTCAGAGGTCTTGTTCAGATTATGCCCAAAGTTCTTTACTCCCTAATAGTGTAAAAGTTTCTTAGAAAATTATTGAATAAATACTCCATTGGGGTATGAGCATTCAGTATGATTTAGTCCGTATAGCCAGAAATCCAGTTTATCAGTCAGACAGACAAATCTTTATAGTTTTTCCATCTTCTGATTTAGACTAGTCTAACTACCAGAGATTTTGTAAGTATGGCCATTTCAGTATATGCATCAGTTTTAGATTCAGATATTAAGTTATGATTTAGTCCATGAGTATCCAGCGTATCATCTCAGCCTTTTTCCTAGTATTTTAATCAAATCGGTATCATTTGGGGACGAACGATTCCAAAGGGGAGATATTGTAATACCCCAAGTTTTCATGTCATAAACCTCTTATTCTTTCCTTATGAAATCAGATCCATCCTAAAGTAATGATTGGTCATGAGTTGACGCTCTCGTTTCGATCTCAGCCATATATCTATTCTCATGAAAGCTCATTCACTCACAGATCAGTTCAGTAGCCCACTATATAGGGATTCAGTCATACAGTTTATTTCAATTGTGACTGATAGCTTATAGCCTCAGATTCCTTAATGATTTTATCCTAATTAGCTACATTCGAGAACGAATGTTCCCAAGGGGGAGATATTTTAATACCCTAAACTTTTCTAGCTTAAACATGTTCCTATAATGTTAAGGGATATCTTCTAAAATGAATAATATTTATTCCATGATGAATTTTCAAGATTTCTAAGCTTTCCATCGATACCAGATTCGCCTAAATACAACACTCGGTGAAGGAGTTATGGCATTTTTAAGTTGACAGTGTATCACCTGGACTCTCATTGCATCATGGAGCTAAGTAAATTGGCAGTTGTCAACTTCCAGTGAGACTCCATGATCCCACCTCATTGCGGAGGAGTCCCATTTCATATTTGTCAATTTCTAGCAAGCCTACGTGATAGTGGCGCATTGCGCCAGTGGCCAAAATGGTAAAACTATAGGGCACCGTGATAGCTCTGCATCATGGAGAAAACCCAATTCCCACTCGTCTTTTTCCGATGAGCCACCACGATTGTAGCGTATCGTGGTGGCCACCCAAATCGAAAAAATGCTACGTTTTCAGTTCAGTCTAGAAGTTTAAAGAGAGCATTACTCCCAAGCCCCCCAATTCATCCAAATATAAGATTTAAGCCTATTCTAAGCACATTAAGCTTATATTCATCAATTTTCTCTCAAACAAAAAAATCCTATAGTTCAAAGCTCCTTCTCCAAGAAATCAATTCCACTACGGTTTCTCCAAGAAAGCTTAAGATTGAGGATTCCCAAGGCAAGATAATCAAGAATCCATGTTCAAGAACTCAAATAGGAATCAATTGATCAAGTTTCTTCATCTAATCTTCAATCAAGGTATATGGGGTTATGAACAAGGATACTTCTCTCATCCTTGTGCCTAAAATTAGTTTTCAATTACAAATTTACATGATTTTGACTGAAATTACATGAGATTTGAATTAGGATTCATACCCATTATTAGTATTTGCTAAGATTATGAGTTTTAAGATACTTTGAAGTTGAATTGCATGTTTACTTTCATATTTTAATGCTTATTGTAGAAATTTCTAGATTTTGAGATGAATTGTCATTGTTTATTTCAAGCATGATTTTTCATGATATTTTGACATGAGTTTGATACATGGGTTTTCAAGCCCCAAGTTTATATGTTGAGATTTTGAGAAAATATGATGCTTTAAGCATCTTATGAGCTGATTATATCAGATTTACAATAAAGTTTAGAACTTTTGATCCTTAAATAAGTCTTGAAATCTTCTTCACAGATTACAGAAAGTAAAATAGCTTCAGTTACAATTTTATTCAGATTAATGCATAACTGGTTTCATAATAAACCCTTATGCAAGTTTTAAAGTGGATTTCTATGAGATGAGCGTAGCAAATTAAATGGAGTAATATTTAGCACCGAGTTGGGTATGATTTCAAGTTCTCATGCCCCAGAATTACGTGCCACTATAGGATTGAGATTAAGTGACCATAGTGGGAAGAGTTGTGATCACTTAAGCTGATGTTATACTCCCTGGCAAGAGTATGACACCTCTCCCCAATGCGAGGTTCCTTCCTTAGGAGGGAAAGACGTTGAAATCCATATAGCTCATATGGTTTATATCGGTTAATAGAATCTCCCTTGCAGAACAGTTTTTGCCTATAATAAGCTTTTTAGAATAGTTTTAAAGTATCTCCCTTTAAATATAGTATTTTTCCTAAAGTTTTAAATCTAACAGACTACAGATTCTAGAACAGAAAGAGTAACAGAAAAGCTTTTAGAAAAACTAAGTTTAAGGCTCATAAGTTTTACTCATATTATGCTTTACAGAAAGATATTAACTACAGTTTTTAGCTTTCAGATTTTAAATTTAGAGTGAGTCCTTCTACACTTAGACAGAATGGTTTAAAGGGAGAATACAAGTACAACTTTTAGAACTAAATGTTATGACTCACTAGATTTATAAAGCATGATTTGTTTCTCCTGATTATTATTTTTGGCATTTCATAAATTCCAGCTTATGTGAGTCATTTACATTTAGCATGCACTGTTTTGCAAATTATAATCATGAGATGATGTTTTTACTTATGCATTTCACCCCCATATACTCAGTACATCCTCAAAGTACTGATTTATATATATGTCTATGTCCTACATTGTCTTATAATGTAGGTATCATCTCAGTTGTAGCACGTATACTATATTCATACAGTTTGTAGATTCCAGCCAACAGATGATGAGTCCTCCTACTTCGGGAACTTTAGTTAGATTTTATTGATGTACTTTATTTTCTTATTTATTAGTATTGATTAGTGATAGTTGGAGTCTTATACCAGCTATCTATAGTCAGTATAGTAGAGGCTTCACAGATGTCAGTTAGAGTCTGTTATGTATTTTCAGTCCCTCTTTCAAACTTTATCAGAATGTAAAAGTTGTAATGATATTGTATTTTCCTAGATTCCATCATATCATGTTTTCACACATTAACTCAGTCGTTTTATGCATATTATTCAGTTGCTTATGAGTTATACTAGTAGAAAGATTAGCGTGGGATCACTTATGGTCCTAAGCACCGTGTGACATTTTGCGATAGATTTTAGGGGCGTTACAACTTTGTTGTTGTAGTTATATTTATGATATATTAGAACCATTAGTGCGAGTGGTGTGGGCTACCATTGTGGGACATTTTCTGATTACAGGTGATGTGCCCTTAGTGTGTATTTTATATAATTTATTTTTCACTTTGCTCGGCTTGCCTATGATACCTACAGAATATAAGTGGACCGTACTCACTCTTACTGTACCTTTTCAGTGAAGATTCGGGTTCGACTGCACCCCACATTGCTTGAGTCAGGTGATTGTAAGATATTTTAAGGTAGTTGATGATTTTCAGCAATTTGGATGTCTTCTGCTACCTTTCTCTATAGACTATGTCATTATTTTTATTCAAATATAGAGTTTCTCTTGTATTTGTATATCTTATGTTTTCTTTGGATTTGAGTTGTACTAGATACATTCTTATAATATTGACACCTGGTTTTTGGAGTTAGGAATGTATTATTATGTTTTTTTTCATTTATTATACTTGTATGGTTCGACTTTATTCTAATAGCCTTACTTTAGGGCCATTATTGTCTTTTTCCCCTTTGTGTATTATTTTATGTGATAGGCTTACTTGTTAAGGTTCATCATGACAAGTTCCATCGTGACCTATAGATTTTGGGTCATAACAAATTTGTATCAGAGTATCCAGTTCCATTGGTCTCAACGGTGTAAGAACGGGTTGTCTAATAGAGTCTCATAGATTAGTACGTAGATATCTGTATCTATCTTTTAGAGGCTATAGGATGTCTTTCTGAAACCTCTCTCATTTTATTACTTATCATGCAAAGTTCTTCATACCTTGTGTTCTAAGTTGTGTTTCATTCTTTTTGTGCAGATGGTGTTGAATAGGTCCCATGAGAGTAGAGATGCAAAGCCTATTTCTAGAAAGAAAGTTCAGTTGGGAGGATGGGCCTCAAGTTGTGGATCATCCCCGTCTAGGAGGAGTGCTAGGGGATTCTCCCTTAAGTCTCAGGGTAAGCATGTTAAGGGTGTAGGTTTAGTTCTAGTTCCTTAGAGTTTATCTACCCCAGTTTTAAGGGGTTTTTGGTTTATTTTCTAACCTACTTAGAGGGTTCTCCTTTGGTTATGCCAGGTGTTCCTCTAGTTTAGAGCGTGGATCCTCCTGTTGCACCTATTTTTATTTTGGGTACTTCTCAGACACTTATTATTATTTCTAATTTAGTGCTTACATCTAAGTATGGTGTTGTAGGATCAGGAGTTCAGCCTTTACCTATGTTACCTTATCATATGGGATCTCAGCCAGCCAGATTCTTTATGTCTTCTCTTGCTACGAGTACTATTATGTCTTTTGAGAATTAGAAAAGGTTTTAGAGATTTACTCATTTGGGTCCTCCTAGATTAAGTGATGTTAAGGACGAGAATGCCTATGAGTTTCTGATTTATTATTGAGAGAAGTTGCATAATTTGGGATCGCTTAAGTCGCATAGGGCTACTTATACTACCTATCAGTTGAGAAATTCTGCTAGAGATTAGTAGAGGTCACTGGTTAGTTGTGAACCTCTTGATTCTCCCAATATGACTTGGGATCAATTTATTGATACATTTCTGGATAGGTTTGTGCCTAACAGTTTGAGACATCAGATGCATGATGAGTTTAGCCTTCTGGATTAGGGCTCTATGACTGTAGAAGAGTAAGAGGCACACTTCCATGACTTGACTAAATATTCCTAAGCTAGTACTTTCATTGAGTCTGAGAAGATTCAGATATTTGTGAAGGGTTTGGATGTCTCTCTTTAGTTGGATACATCACAGATAGTTGTATTTAGGGCATCTTTTTGGAGTATAGTGGATCATGCTAAGATGACTGAGGGTATTTTTTAGGCATCTCATGGAGGCAGCAAGAAGGTGCACCATTTTTTGAGTTTAGAGGTCAAGTTTCTCATGGTACAGATTCAAAAGTTCTCATAGATATCAGGGTAGGTCGATGCAAGAGGAATTGCAGAGTTTGGGTGGTGGATCTTTTTGTTTTGTAGTTCAGGGTATTTGATCAAGTCCAATTGTACCTTCTCCTATTGAGTCGATCCATAGAGGTTTCTTTGTGTGTAATAAGGCTGGCTATTTGACTGAGGACTATCCCCGTTGTGTGATTAAAGCTACTCCTATTTCATCTATGAGAGGTAGGGGTTATACCATAGGTGCAAAGGGCAGAGGTAGTGGAGCCCATGATGATGGTTGTAGGGTGACTCAAATTGTTAGAGGTCATGGTCAGTGCAATGCTATACCATCTAGACCTAAGGCAAAGGCTTTAGATGCTATGATCACAGGTATCATCTTCGTTTGTTTTAGACCTCCATTTGTTTTATTTGATCTCGGATCGACTTTTTCCTATGTGTCTATGTATTTTTTTGGGTTTTGATTCTATTATTGAGCCTCTTTCTATACCTATTTGTGTATCTACCTAAAGGTGATTCTTTACTGGTAGATTGGGTGTACCAATCTTGTGTTATGACGTTTTCCTAGAGTAAGACCTTGGTAGATTTACTATAATACCCCACATTTTAGGCTAGAATGAAAACCGTCATTTCTATGCATAAATTATCCAAAAGCCTTAAATTTATGCAAATTTGGCATGTTAATCAATTATGTAGTGTGGGAACCTATTTGAGCATGAAATGAGATCATAGAGTTCCCTTAACTCAAGGACTAATTGAAAGCTTTCTTATCGTTCAAGTTTTAGTGAGTATCAAAACTTGGATCAACTTCAATCGACCATAACTCCTTTGATATGCAGAACTGGGTGGCCTACTATATCTTAAATGAAAGTTCTTTGAGTCCTCTTTCGAGCACCACTGGTTTCGCTTTAATCAAGAATTGGAGTAAAAAATTATGCTCATTTTACTTCAAAGTGTCTGTCTGCTAAAATGTGACTATGAGGTTGATGACTTATCAGCTGTGTGATGGCCCATCAGACCTGATCGTCAGTCTAAGGCAGTGAGTGGTGAAAACCAATCCAAAAGTGATAACCTGGGTGACGACTTATCACCTGAGTGACGGCCTGTCAACCCTGGTCGTCAACTGATGAAATTATGCAATTGTTTTTGAGTTTCTTAGGGGTATTTTGGTGTTTCCCTCACTCCAAAAACTTTTCACACGAATTAAATCACCCCTTAAGCGTTATTAATCAATCACTATCAGTTTTACAACATTAAAACTTCCTCTTCACTCTCAAAATATGATCAAACTAGGATTTTTTTCAAGAACAAGAAATTCAAGAAAATTAAGCCTTAAGTTTAAGATTTCCAAGAAAGGAATCGAGATTTGAGTTCTTCTCTTTAAACTAATTAATTTGAGGTAAGTGAGATTTTTCTAAAATCTCATGGGCATAGAGATCATGATTTTAAGAAAGGGGTTTCGGATTTATGAATACATTCATGTTTTAGAAGTTTTGATGATATTGTTTTGGCATTTAGGCCTTCCCCCAAATTTATTTGAAATTATAAATATATGTAAGCATGTATTTTAAGGTTGATAATTGAATTGAGAGCATGACTCATGAAAAATCCCTCTCTTATTATGATTTTCCTTTACTTATGATATGCTATGAATTATTTTGAATGCATCTTAAAAAGCATGATATGAAATGTCTTGAGTAATGTTATATTTGGGTTATGATTTTGATTTCAAAAGAGAGGGTTGTACATGTTGATAACGTTGAATATGCATATAATTAAAGAGTGCACAGTTTTGCCAAAAGCACGTGACCACCATATGTTAAAGAATATTTGCATAGTTTTGACTTATGTTTCGGAATATGAAATCTCTTATACTATCTGTATGTTTGGGTGGTCTGAATTGAGTTTTTGATGAAAGAATCTTGTATGATGCATTATGGCTCAGAAATAGGACTTGCAAGTCTTGGTGTGACGACACCAACTCAGATAATGCCATGTTAATTCAGAACATAATAAAATGTATGTTTGAAACTAGATTTTTAGATTTTAAAACTAGAATGATGCATGTTTCAGAACAAACTAAAATTGGGCATAAAGAGAGCTTAGGTGGTTCCCCGAAGAAGTCACGAGTTCAAACAACTCATTACCTAAAACCGTGATTTGTTGATCCGATTATATTATTATATGTTGGCCTAGTGTCCTGTGGCGTATTAGACTCAGACACTCCAACCCTTCTGGCACACTTACGTTGGGGTCTTCCCCGCCGAGTCAATGACGAATTCCATATAGCCCGTGAAATATTAGACTTGTAGGGGAGTGCCACTTAACTGAGAAGTAATACAAATATTAGAAACTGCATTGACAGAAAGGTTTTATGATTATAAAAAATGCCCATGTGTTTTGGAATTTATATTCTATATGATGTTTTATGATTAGCTCTCAACTATTTTATTTATATGAAAAGCTTTATTTTGGATTGCTCTGCGTACCAGTTCATTTGTATTGACCCCCTTCCTCCGAGGTCTAAAACTCAATTCAGAGGTCCTGCTAAGCCGTAGAGATTTTAGATAGTAGTGATGTGTGCAGTTGGTGAGCCTTCTTTATTCCATAAGGCCTGTGTCTTTTAGATTATGTTTTTTATTTTGGTTTAGGTCCACTAGGGTCCTTATCCCAATTTCAAATAGTTGTCATTTTCAGATATAGTAGAGATTTCGCAGACTGGTTCAGATGTTGTTTGGTTGATATTGGGGTTTTATCCTCCATTGTTAAATTAAATTCAGAGTATGACCAGGTTTCCGTATTCGATTATATTTTTGATTTTTCTTTTATTATATGAATATTGGGCATGACTACCAGATAGAGAAGGACATTTTGGGCCTTTATGGTTTGGGATGTCTATCACGGTCAGGCCCCTGTTTGGGTCGTGAGAAACTTGGTATCAGAGTATGGTTCATGGTCCCAGGGTATCTGCGAAATTGCATCGGGTAGAGTCTTATTTATGGGTGTGTAGCATGCCACACTTATAAGTAAGAGTCTACTAGGCGTTTAGAAATGTCTCCATTTCTTGATGTTCTAGTTCGTGCTATGAAGTCAAAATGTTCCTCTTTGATACTCTAATTTATGCTATGGTGTTGCCCATATGAAAGTAAATTTATCCCAATTCTTTCATTACTTTGTTGTGCTTAGATATGTCTCATTATTGGGGTGATTCAACTGCAGAAGTTTAGAGTTTAAATGGTATGGTCCTTTCTGATTGAGCCATATAAGATTTTAAAATTTTGCGAGGGCTTGAGAAGAGTCCGTTAGTACTTCAGAGTGTATTGGTTCTAGTGTGAACTTTGATTCTGATGAGATCGTGCTTTTCAGTATGCAGTATTAAGTGTATTTAGTCTTTTTCAAAATTTATGTTGCAGATGTCATGCCTAAAAAGGGGAATGATGTGTAGCAGAATGTTGGAACAATATTTCCACCTGAATAGTAGTATGAGTTAAAGTGTTGTTGTCATGACCTATTGGTAGTGATATTGGACCAAGAATTTGGAGATATGAAGTCACAAAGTTAGAAGTCAAAGTGAGGGTGACTTTTGTGTATATAAATATTTTAGTTGAATAACTGATATTTAAGGATGATTTACCCCTTTTATAGTGATAATCTAATGCGGTAGCTAGTAGCATGTGTAGATTGTATGGAAGTTTATAGGGGAAGTGTTTGACTCAGATTTTTGTTTATACAGAGTAAGATGTGTATTCTTAGATCATTGATTATTGTGTGTCAATTTTCTATCTCTTGTAATCTTGTTATCATTGTGTTGTTGAAACTAAAAGTCTAGTGAATCCATGTGGGCTCTTTCGATTCACTAGCATAGTTGCCTTGTCATTCATCTCGTTTTCTTGTTCAAAACACAAAATCAAAGTCTAGTGAAGCCATGTGAGGCCTATTTCGATTCACTAGCAACTTGTTGTTCAACTTATTATTCTTGTATTGGTTGAATATATATATAGCTGAATCTTTTCGCATAAGATTAAGTTGGTAATTAAGTGATATGTCCTTGTTTGTTAGTTTAGTAGAAGGTAGAGAAAGATTTATTAGTCAAGGTGGTATGAGGTTGCGGTATTTTTTTTCTTTCTAAGACTATTACATGTTGTGTGTGGATAGTGGTACCATTGAGTTGCTAGGTGGAGAAAGACTAGTTAGATGGTGCATGGTGTTCGAAATGGCCAGTTAAGGAGATTTGACTGCTAGTGCTGAGCCTTTTGATATGATCTTGATCGTAGAGAGATATAAGTTTGGGGTCGCGATATTAGTAGGCTATGATGGAAGAAGTATGGTTCATTTAAAGCTTGGTGATATCCATGTTAAGTGTTAGAATCTATGTTTGAGTTTTGAACGTTGAACTAATAGAAATAAGAGTAGAAGCACCAGAGGGTGTGCACTTCAACTATAGGGATACTCATGAAGATTCGAAGTTAGTAAGTGTTAAAGTGTTATATGATGACTATTGGTGGCTATAAAAGATAAGTGTATCTCAGAAGGTAGTATTAACAGTGGGTTTTCCACTTTCAGGTGTAGTCATTCGGGTTAAGTTCTATGATATGCGTGTATGGTCATTTTTCCAGACCCTAGAGTGTAGTAAGTGTAGTTCAGTTAGAGTCTAGTAAGGGGTCTCTCAAACTTAAGATAATGGCTTGAAGCTAAAGGGGAGATGATAGAATGAATAACTAAGATAGGCTCTCACATTCTAGTAGTGATGTCAGTATGATATAGAACATCAGAAAGTGAAGGTGAGACTCAACCCAATCTTATCTCAGTATTTTTTAGTTATCCCAATGCCTACTCATGCCTTACGTTTCAGTTCCATGATCATGATCCATGTTTATGTATATGATAGAAAATCATGTGCTCTTCCAGTTCCTCAATGAGGAATTCCAGTTCATTTCAGTAGTCGGAATCATATTCCATAAGTTATGAACTCCAAGTTGAGGTCATGCAACTCATGACTCATATACTCATGCTTTATAGTGTGCTCAGTTCCCATAACTCATGCTACACACCAAATGATTGACGAGATTCAGCTTATAGATAGCTATACTCTCAATTTAGATCACTTTGGTGAATCCCTGATGTTGATTCGCTGTTCCTCAGGCCTCAATTAAGTGTCAATTCTCATATAATATCCTTCCATGTTTCAAGGTCTTATGTTCTAACTTTTTAGTCACTTCTCCTTATGTAATGATAGTGGTGATGAGTAGATGTTTCTTGTTGATGAAAGATCATTGTATGCTTGTCTTAGATAAGACCATAAGTGTGAAGTAAGATTTGGGGCCAAGTCTTTGATACATGTGATGTTTAGTGAAAATTTATTTGTGTATGATTTTGGGATAACGCGTGGGAGTTATATTGACAATGATTTAGAGACTATGTGAAGTATGTATTTACGGGTGTCTGCCTTAAAGTTCATATATGGTTATAAATATAGGCTTGAATGACATGTTGGGATTTAAGTGGAGGAGCGTAACATGTGCTAGTAAATCCATAGTAAGAGTTTAGAGCTAGTCATCATTGAAGTGGTAAGACACGTTATGTTTATGGTGTGATCTCTAAAAAGATATAGAAGATTGAATCATATGGTTTAGACTAGTATCATTGTGCGACATATTGTATTTTGTGGTTTGGAGTTAGGCTTGATTGCGGTGAGAGGATTTAAGTCAATTTAGACATTAGTAGAAAGATTTATCAATGCCCATATAAGAATTTTAAGTTGAATTGATTTTGCATGGTATTTAAGGGGAATAGTATAGTTAAGGGAGTATTCGGGAAGTGTGCTAAGCTGGAAAGTAAGAAGTTGCATTGCCTAAGGGAAGGTAATTCTACCCTAGTTTATGAGTTATATGTCTATATTCCATACTATTCAGTAGTGTCAATGTTGTGCTTCCTTAGTCAGATGTCTGGTGTAGATTATGCCCAAGATTCTTTTGCTCCCTAATGTTACTAGAACTTCCTTAGAAAGAGTGTTGAAGAAATACTCCAGTTAAGCATAAGTTTCCAAGTATAATTCAGTCTGTATAGCCAGCAATTCAGTTTAACAGTCAGGCAGACAAGTTACTGTGGTTTTCCACCTTTTCACCCAGTCCTACTATTCGAAGTCTCATGTGTATGACCATCCCCAAGAGATAATCTATTCCATCCATATAAATTGTGAATCCAGTTCAGTCCAAGCATCATGTTTCAGATTTAACTATTTAATCATGACTCAGTTCATAAGAGTTCAGCGCATAATCTTAAATTTTTCCAAGTATTTTAGCTCAGACAGTGTAATACCCTGGTACAGTCTAAATCTTGTTACCTCATGATTCGTACATGCCTAAGTTATCACTTCTCAATTCAATATATGTGATTGGATTATGAACACTTTAAGGGAATCCTGAATTCTTAGCATGAATCATCTACTTGAAGTAAGTAAAGTCAAATCAGCACAGAATTTAGTTTCTTGATAGAAGTTTAAATGTTTCAGATCAGTTATATCCTTTCTTAGAAGGCACATCATGTCATTGTTATTTCATACCCTTAAGCTTCAATATTCCTACCCATCATTTGGGGACGAATGATCCCAAGAGGGAGATAATGTAACACCCCGCATTTTAGGCTAGAACGAAAACCGTTATTTCTGTGTGTAGATGATCCAAAAGCCTTAAATTCTATGAAATCTGGCATTTTAATCAATTATGTAGTATGGGAACCTATTGAAATGAATTGAGATCATAGAGGCCCCTTAACTCAAGGACTAGTTGAAAGCTTTCCTATCGTTCAAGTTTTAGTGAGTATCAAAACTTGGGTCAACTTCAATCGACCATAAATCCTTGTATATGATGAAATGAGTGTCCTACTATAAATCAAATGAAAGGTATTTGATTCCTCTTTTCAACACAATTGGTTTTTCTTTAATTCGGAATCGGAGTAGAAAGTTATGCTCATTTTACTTAGAAGTATCTGTCTGCCAAAACGTGATGATGAGGCTAATTACTTATCAGCTGTGTGATGGATCATCATACCTGGTCATCAGCCTAAGGCAGTGAATGGTAAAAACCAACCCAAAAGTGACGAGTTGGGTGATGACTCATCACCTGAGTGATGGACCATCAACCTTGGTCATCAACTGATAAAATTATGCAATTTTTTTGGGTTTCTTAGGGGTATTTTGGTCTTTTCCTCACTCCACAAACCTTTCACATGGATTAAATCACCCCATAAGCGTTATTAATCAATCACTATTAGTTTTACAACATCAAAAACTTCCTTTTCACTCTCAAAATATGATCAAACTAGGGTTTTCTCCAAGAACAAGAAATTCAAGATATCAAGCCTTAAGTTTAAGATTTCCCAGGAACGAATCGAGATTAAAGTTCTTCTCTTTAAACTAATTAATTTGAGGTACGCTAGTTTTTTCTAAAATCTCATTGGCATAGAAATCATGTTTTAAGAAAGGGGTTTCAGATTTATGAATACATTCATGTTTTAGAAGTATTGATGATATTGTTTTTGCCTTTAGGCCTTCTCCCAAATTGATTTGAAATTATATATATGAAAGCATATGTTTTAAGGTTGATGATTGAATTGAGAGCATAACTCATGAAAATTCCCTCTCTTGTTATAATTTTCCTTTACTTATGATATACTATGAATTGTTTTGAATACATCTTGAAAAGCATGATATGAAATGTCTTGAGTAATGTTATATTTGGGTTATGATTTTGATTTCAAAAGAGAGGGTTGTACATGTTGACAAATGTTGAATATTTATATAATGAAAGAGTGCATGGTTTTGCCAAAAGCACGTGACCATCATATGTTTGAAGAATTTTGCATAGTTTTGACTTATGTTTCAGAACATGAATTTTCTTATACTATCTGTATGTTTGGGTGGTCTAAATTGAGTTTTTGGTGAAAGAATCTTGCATGATGCATTATGGCTTAAAAATAGGACTTCTAAGTCTTGGTGTGATGACACCAACTCAGATAATACCATGTTAATTCAAAATAGAATAGAATGCATGTTTGAAATTAGATTTTTAGATTTTCAAACTAGAATGATGCATGTTTCAGAATAGACTAAAATTGGGCATAAAGATATCTTAGGTGGTTCCCCGAAGAAGGCACAAGTTCAGACAACTCATTGCCCAAAACTGTGATTTGTCAATCCGGGTATATTATTATACACTGGCCTAGTGCCCTGTGGTGTATCAAACTCAGGCACTCTAACCCTTGTGGCACACTTGGGTTGGGGGCTTCTCCGCCGAGTCAATGGCGGATTCCATATAGCCTGTGGAATATCAGACTTGTAGGGGAGTGCCACCTAACTCATAAGTAATACAAAGATCAGAAATTATTTTGACAGAAAGGTTTTATGATTATCAAAAATGCCTATGTGTTTTGGAATTTATATTCTAGATGATGTTTTATGATTATCTCTCAACTATTTTATTTATATAAAAAGCTTTATTCTAGATTGATCTGCGTACCAGTACATTTGTAATGATCCCTCTTCCTGCTAGGGTCTAAAACTCAATTCAGAGGTCCTGCTAGGCCATAGAGTTTTCAGACAACAGTGATGTGTGCAGTTGGTGAGCCTTCTTTATTCCAGAAGGCCTATGTCTTTTAGATTATGTTATTTATTTTGGTTTAGGCCCACTGGAGGCTTTCTCCCAGTTTCAGACAGTTGTCATTTTCAGATGTAGTAGAGCTTTCGTAGACTAGTTTAGATATTGTTTTGTTGATATTAGGGTTTTATCCTTCATTGTTAAATTAAATTCAGAGTATGACCATGTTTTCGTATTTGATTATATTTCTATATTTTCTTTTATTATATGAATGTTGGGCATGATTACCAGATAGAGAAGGGCGTTCCGTGCCTTCATGGTTTGGGATGTCCGTCACGGCCAGGCCTCAATTTGGGTCGTGACATTTACTTGTGTTAGATATGGTTGATTTGGATATTATCTTGGTTATGAATTGGTTGGCTCCTTATCATGCTATCCTAGATTGTTTTCCTAAGACCGTGACTTTAGCTTCGCGGGTTCGCCATGGATAGCTTAGAAGGGTGCGCTTTATTTGGGTCCTAAGAGGATCATATTTTATATTAAGGCTCGTAGATTAGCTGAGATGGGATGTTTATCTTATTTAGCTTATATTCATGATACTAGTGTTGTTTCACCCCCTTCTATGGATTCTGTTCGTGTTGTTCATAAGTTCATGGATATATTCCCTATGGATTTGCCTGGTATTACTTTGGATCATGATATTGATTTTTCTATTGACATTGAGTCGGGAACCAAGCCCATCTATAATCCTCCTTATAGGATGGCCCCAGGTGAGTTCAAGAAATTGAAGAGTCAGTTGTAGGAGTTGTTGGATAAGGGATTCATCTGACCTAGTGTATTGACTTAGGGTGCTCCTATTTTATTTGTGAAGAATAATAATGGGTATATGCGGATGTGTATTGATTATTGATAGTTGAACACGGTATGGTTAAGAATAAGTATCCTTTTTCTTGAATTAATGATTTATCTGATCAGCTTCAAGGTGATGCGGTATTTTTGAAGATTGATTTGAGGTTCGAGCATAACTAGTTGAGGATTAGAGCTTTGGATATTCGAAATATAGCTTTTCGGACTCGATATGGTTATTATGAGTTCTTGGTCATGTCTTTTGGGTTCACCAATGTCTCAGCCGCATTCATGGAGTTGATGAACTGGGTATTTATACCATATCTCGACTCCTTTGTTATTGTATTTATAGATAATATCTTAGTTTATTCCAAGAGTGAGGCTGAGCATGAGGAGAATTTGTGGATTGTGCTTTAGAGACTGAGAGATGAGAAGTTTTATACCAAGTTATTAAAGTGTGAGTTTTGTTTAGAGGTTATTTATTTCTTTGGGTCATATAGCGACTACAGAGGGTATTATGGTTGATCCAGCCAAGATTGCAGTGGTTTATGATTGGGCTAGACCTACTACACCCATTAAGATTCTTAGTTCTATTTGCTTGGAAGGTTATTATCGATGTTTTGTTGAGGGATTTTCATTATTGCAGCTCCTTTGACGAAGTTGAATTAGAAGAAGATTTCTTTTCAGTGGTCTGATGCGTGTGAGGTAAGATTTCAAAAGCTTAAGGATTTGTTGAATTCATATCCTATCTTGACTTTTCCCAAGGAGAACGTGGGTTTCACCATCCTTTGTGATGCTTTGAGTATTGGGTTTGGTGCTTTGTTGATGTAGAAGGGTAAGGTGATTGCATATGTGTAACATTAATTGAAGTCCCATGAAAGGAATTACCCTACCCATGATTTGGAGTTGTGCGTGGTTCTTTTTTCTTTGAAGATGCGGAGGCACTATTTGTATGGAGTCCATTGTGAGATTTTCTCAAATCATCATAGCCTTCAGTACTTCTTCACCCGGTGAGATATTAACATGGGGTAGTATCTTTGGATTGAGTTACTCAAGGATTATGACTTGGCTATTCTTTATCATTCGGGCAAGGCTAATATGGTTGCAGATGCCTTGATCCGAAAGTCGACTAGCATGGGTAGCTTAGTGCATCTTTTGAACCAAGAGAGCCCTTTAGCCTTAGAGTTTAAGTCATTAGCTAACCAGATGGTTAGGCTTGATATTTCAACACCTAGATATGTTTTGGCACTTATGAAGGCTAGATCTTCTTTAATGGAGTAGATTCGAGCTCATCAGTTGTATGACGTGAGATTGAGATCGATTCAACATAAGGTGTTGAGCGGAGAGTCAAAGGAAGCATTACTTTATTTGAATGGTGTTTTGAGGATTGTAGGCTGAGTTTCTTTGCAAGGAGTGGGTGATTGGATTAGATTGATTTTTGAGGAGGATCATTGTTCCAAGTATTCTGTCTACTCGGGAGTGACCATGATGTATCATGAATTTAATGCAACATTACTGGTGAGGTGGTATGATAAAGTGTAACACCCCGAATCTGGTACCCAAAATGCTATACGGTGCTCATGACCCCGAAGGACCACAAGCTAACCCATGACTGATCTATGTACCTTTGTACTGCATGACATACTGTATAAATGCGAAAACATGAACTAAAAGGCCATAAGGTTCAAAAACTGTAACATGGCTGATAAAGATATAACATCTGAATGAGGTATGAAATACCCAAAACAACTGAAATAAATGTCCGAACATGATAGTCAGAAAAGTCTCTAAAACATGACTATCTGATGGGACAAGTCCCTAACTAACTCCAACTAATAAATTAATTAATGAGATAATAAAGAAATGATCATGTCCTCGTAATATGAGGACTCACTGCTAACTCTGACGGCTGAGATTGGAATGCTACTGATGTTCTGGAGCTCGTGATTCTGAACCTATGGTATAACACACCATAGAGTAAATACTTCAGTATGATTGAATGTATTGGTATGTATGTGAGGTAGACTAAATGTATGGGGTTCATATGCATGAACATTACTGGCTAACTGACTAATATGAACGTGAGAATACTTGTATAAATACATAGTAACTATATCTGAGATCGTGATAACATGAGTTTACTAATAACTAACATGACTGATAACTGAGTTCTGATGACCGATATAACTGATAACATGAGTGACTGTATCTGACAGCCCTAAATCTGATGGAACTAGCTGAGTTTCATACTATTCTGAGTTGACTGTATCTGACAGTCCTGAATTCTATAGAACTATCTGAGTCCTATTACTGAGACTAAATGAATGTACCTGACAGTCCTAATTCTGTAACATGAAATTGTGGGAAGTATTCATCTAACGGACATGCCCCAAAAACACAATATAGCTGAGTTGGCGTCCAATCTGTAACCCAATTGGAAGGGTGTCAGTACCGCGCCACTGCTAAGGACAATCTATGAGTAACCATCATTTAACAGGTAACTCTAGTGAGAATGGTGAGAACCCTTATATAACAGGTTAATCCACCTTATATACCCTCATATAGCAGGCTATGATGTCTCAAACTATGCTAGCTACATAGTTCTGGAACGCAAGGATTTCTTCTAAGAATTACACCCTTATATACTAGGTGAGTTCCTATCCTTGGGTTCGCTCTGTGCTAATTTCTACTCCCATTTGAATAGACACTGAAAATGATTAACTGAACTGAATGGAATGAGTTAACTGAGTTTTGTTGACTGATGGAAAATTACTGAGATCTGATAACTAACTGAGATTTACTGAGATGTACTGAGTTTTCCTGAGTCATGACTCTGACTGAATTCTACTGAACATGGCTTGACTGAGAGCTTCTTAAAAACATAACATCGGCTCTAGGCATACAGCTAAATTGTTAGGTACAAGTACCCCCAGGACTCGATGGAAGGAAACTAACAAAACATGACTTTCTTGAATACATGATCAATATTATAATCCATAATTCATTGCCTAAAACATTTCATCAAACATTTGTCATGCATAGACTTGTACATAAATGGGGATTTCATATTATCATACTAGTAGGGCATTTTTCCTTCACTTAGGCATTTAATCAAACACATGGTAAACATAGTATATGTAGACAACATTACTCAACAAGAAAACATCATGACTCAATTCTAGTTTGACCATTGAAGGGTTAAATCATGGATTCACATGTAACTATACCTATAATTATTAATTCCACTTAAGATTTGTGACCAAACATGGATTTAGATTCATTTGATCATTATCTACATGAACAAAAGCAAAACCAACATGACATTCATAAACATCCATACAATTGAACTTTGAAAAGAGATTCTTGGGCTTTATGGATGAAAGCAGTCTATGAATGAAGATTATGCATACCTTAGTTCTTGGTTTAGTGAAGATTGACAGAGAGACTTTCTTGAAATTGAATCCCCAATTGAAACCCTAGCTTGTTATTGAGAGAAAATTGAGAGAAACTAGTATATTTTGGGTCCCAAATAGCTGAATCTCGTGTTAAAAGGCTTAAATAAAGGTGGGGAATTGACCCTTTTAACCCTGGACACGTCTTTTAAATTGGTGAAAATTTCCCGATTGGACCCCTAGCGCTACGCAGCACTATCGCGCCGTGTCACTGGAATTTGAAGACTGGGAATTTAGTGGATGACGTGATACATATCCATTGTGTTTCCACTTCATTTGCGACCTGGAAGTTTGGCGCGACGTGCCACTGACTAATATGGCGCCGTTTTACGATGGGAACTTGAAATAGTCATAACTTCTTACCCGGTTATCGGATTTAGGCGAATCTTATATCGATGGAAAGCTTATTGAATTTCTCATATGACAAAAAGTGAAAAACTTAAAAATTCCTCATGGAATAAACATCATTAAATTTAGAAGCTAACTCTTGACATTCTTAGGATGAAATTAGTTAAGAAACTTTAGGGTATTACAATATCTCCCCCTTGTGAACATTTGTCCTCGAATGAGACTGACTGAGAGGGGAGAAATGATAATCCAAAGTACATACTGAACATGAACACTGAACATGACTGACATATCTGAGATTTATACTAAGCATGCATATCTGATGCGTGATTTCATGACTTAACTGACTCATGAACACATGACCGAGATTTTTATAATTAAGTTTCTCATTAGGAGAATGCATGTTTGATGCTTGATTTATATAAATGAACTGATACATGAATGCATGATTGAATATGCAATGGTGTTTAATACCAAATTTGTAATGGAATACTAAGCTTGTAACTGAAATCTGAACATGAAACTGAATAGCTTAAATAGAATTGTTACTTTGAGCTAGATCTGAGTTGGCGGAGAAGAGGCGACGCTACTTGGTTCACATATCTGCTTCTGCTTCCCAAGTATCTTCCTCAATGGACTGATTCTGCCAAAGAGCTTTGACTAGAGGGACTTCTTTGTTCTTCAGTCTATGGGTCTGATAGTCTAGGATTTCAACTGAAATCTCTTCATAAGAGAGGTTATTCTGAACATCTATACTCTGAATAGGGACTACAACTGTTGCGTCACCTATACACTTCTTGAACAAAGAGACATGGAACACTAGATGAATTGAGGCTAGATTTGAAGGCAATTCGAGCTCATAAGCTACCTTGCTGAAGCAACTAAGAATCTTGAAGGGATCGACATATCGAGGACTGAGCTTTCCCTTCTTGCCGAACCACTTCACTCCCTTCATAGGAGAGATCTTTAGATAGACATAATCACCAATCTCAAACTCGAGATCCTTTTTACGAACATCTGCATAAGATTTTTGTCAGCTTTGAGCAGCCCAAAGTCTTTCTCTGATCAACTGAACTTTTTCTAAGGCATCAAATATTAAGTCAGGCCCTATAACTAAGGCCTCACTAACTTTGAATGGAGATCTGTATCTCCTACCGTAGAGAGCCTCAAACGAAGCCATATTAATAATGGAATGATAGCTATTTTTTATGAAAACTCAATCAAAGGCAAGTGGTTATCCCAACTACCCTTGAAATCAATCGCACACACCCTTAGCATATCTTCTAGAGTCTGAATGGTCCTTTTTGCTTGACCATTTGTCTAAGGATGAAAGGATGTACTGAGATGAACTTGGGTACCAAGACCCATATGGAATGCTTTCCAGAAATAAGAGGTGAACTGGGTACCTCTGTCTGAGATAATAGATATCGAAATACCGTTCAATCTGACCAGCTCTCTGATGTAGAGTTTAGCATAATCCTCGACTGAATAAGAGGTATGGACTGGAAGAAAATGAGATAATTTAGTCATCCTATCTATAATGACCCAAACTAAATCATGCTAATGATGTGTACGAGGCAATTCCATCACGAAGTCCATGTTCATAACTTTCTACTTCCAAGTAGAAATACTGAACTCTTACATAGGACTACTAGACTTATGATGCTCTATCTCAACTTACTGACATATAGAGCACTTAGCCGTAAACTCTACAACATCTTTTTTCATCCCACTCCACCAATAGATTTCCTGCAAGTCGCGGTACACCTTTGTGGACCCTGGATGAATAGAGTAGCACGCACCATGCACTTCTGCAAGAATTTTCTGCCTTAAGTCATCTACACCTGGAACACACAGATGACCCTAACAACGCAATACACCATCTCCCCCTTGGGATAAGACCTCTACTTTCTGATCCTTGACTGACTCTTTTAACTTGACTAGACTAGGATCTCTATCTTGCTTTTCTTTCACCGCAGAAACTAGAGATGATTCTGAACTTATCTGAACCCATATGTCACTCTCCTCCAAATCAACTAAGCGAACACCAAGTCTGGCAAGCTGATGGACTTCCTAAGCTAACTTCTTCTTACTATCCTCAACATGAGCAACACTACCCATAGATAGTCTACTGAGTGCGTCAACCACTACGTTGGCCTTGCTCGGATAATAAAGAATACTCATGTCATAATCTTTTAAGAGCTCTAACCACCTTATCTGAAGAAGATTGATATCTTTCTAAGAAAAGACATACTGAAGGGTGTTATGATCTGTGAACATATCTACATGAACACTGTATAGATAATGCCTCTAAATATTTAAGACAAATACTATGGTTGTTAACTCAAGATCATGAGTAAAATAATTCTTCTCATGGGGTTTAAGCTATCTGGAGGTATAGGCTATAAATTTACCATGCTACATGAGGACACAACCCAAACCCACTCTGGACCGTCTGGAAGAGCAAAGACTGGGGTTGAGGTGAGTTGAGTCTTCAACTCCTGAAAACTCTTCTTACAAGGATCTGACCACTAAAACTTGACTTTATTCTAAGTCAATCTAGACATAAGGGATGCAATAGAAGAAAATCCTTCAAAAAACTATCTGTAATAGCCAGCCAAACCCAAGGAACTCCTGATATCTTATGGAGAGATGGGTCTAGGCCAGTTTTTTACCACTTCGGTCTTTTGAGGATCTACTCTAATGACATCACCAAAAATGATATGACCAATGAATGCTACTGACCTTAGTCAAAATTTGCACTTACTGAATTTAGCAAACAACTGATGATTTCTGAGAGTCTAAAGTATAATTCTGAGATAGTCTGCATGATCACGCTCACTACGGGAATAGACCAAAATATCATCTATAAAGACTATAATGAACATGTCCAAGTACTTATTGAACACCGGGTCATCAAGTCTATAAAAATGGCTGGGGCATTGGTAATACCAAAGGATATGACTAGGAATTCAAAGTGACTATACCGAGTACGAAAGGCTGTCTTTGGAATATCACATTCTCTGACTCTAAGCTGATGAAGCCCAAATCTGAGGTCTATCTTAGAGAAATAACTAGAACCCTAAAGTTGGTCAAACAAGTTATCGATTCTGGGAAGAGGATACTTGTTCTTGACCATGACTTTATTGAGTTGACAGTAGTCTATGCACATCCTGAGAGAACCATCTTTATTTCGCACGAATAAGACTGGAGCATCCCACGGGGACATGCTGGGTCTGATGAATCCCATATCTAAAAGATCTTTTAACTGATCTTTCAGTTCTGCTGGTACCATTTTGTATGGCGAAATCGATATAGGCTGATTATTTGGAAGAAGATCAATGCCGAAGTCAATTTCCCTTCTAGAAGGAATTTCTAAAAGATCTTTGGGAAAGATATCTGAATATTAATTCACTACTGGGTCTGATTCAAGAATGGGAGTCTTAGAACTAGAATCTTTAACATGAACAAGATGATAGATACATTTCTTAGATATCGTTTTCCTTGCCTAAAGGTAGGAAATTAGCGAACCTCTGAAAGCAAAATAGGGAGTAACAAAAAATAAGGAAGCGCCTAGATCTAGCAAAACATAAACTTGTACATGAAAGATTTGTAATGCACCAGTAACCATATTAAGATAATTTTCCTTATCTTATCGGGACTGGAGAGTATAAATTCTATCTGGTCATTGCCCACTAGTAGCGCTGGAGGTGGCACCGTGCTGGTTTGGGCAATCTAACTGAGGTGAGGGATGGTTCTGCAGAACCTGAGGACCTGGTTGAGGATAGTCTCTGACTCTATGTCCTGGCTTGCTACATCTAAAACAAATACCACTACCAGATCTGTAAATACCCTAATGGTGCTTGCCTTAAGTCTAACAAAGAGGATAGGTGTGGGCACTACTAACAATGCCCTGAGACTTAGAGTGTGGCACTCAAACTTTATTTCCATCCCTGAACTTAGGAGCTGGAGCACTGGCTGAAGAAGAGTTGGAACTGAGGACCTAAAAAGAAACTGAGAATGGTTTTCTCCATTTGATTTGGGCTGAGCAAAGTTGAAACTACCTGTGCTTGCTCTCTTATTCTGCTTCTACCTCACCTAAATATTTTGCTCCTCTATCTCCTGAGCATGAGTCATGAGCCTGGCTAAAGTCATATCGCTATTCATAATCGCAAACCTACACTCATTGACCATATTATCATTTACCCCAGAAATAAACTTACTTATCTTGGCCCTACTATCTGCAACCACATGAGGAGCATATCTGGATAATTAAGTAAACTTAAGAGAATACTCTTACATCATCATGTTGCCCTACCTGGGGTTGATGAATTCTAACACCTTAGATTCTCTCAGCTCTTGGGGAAAGAATCTATCTAAAAATGCAGTGACAAACTCTTTCCAATCAATATGCCCTGCATTATTTGGCCTTTCTTACTTCCATTGTTTAAAACAAGTATGAGCAACACCCTGTAACTAATATGCAACTAGCTCAGCACTCTCACTAGGAGTAACCCCAATGATGTTTGTAACCTTCATAACCTAATTAATGAATTCCTGAGGGTCTTTTTATGACTTGGACTTGAGAAAGGATGGAGGATTCATTCGGGTGATGTCCCAAATCTTGGATGCAGCTAAATTGGCCACTGGATTGGCTGGAATAATAGCTAGTCATTCATTCTGAGTAGTAATTGACTGAGCAAGAGTAGTGAATGAAGCTTTAAACTCTGCACGAGAAACATGTTCGCCCAAAGGTTCTTCAGGCTGAGGGGCTGACTGATTCTTACTCCCTTTTTTAGGAGGCACGTTCTGTAAAAGAAAGGGAGAAATGGATTATATTGAGAGATTGAATTGAGATTATGCTCACTGGCACGACATGAATACTGAAAGAAGGGAAACTATTCCTAAAACATCTTATAGCCTCCTGCAGATAAATGTGGCACGCAATACACCCATGTACAAGACTCTACTAGATGAGGATTTCAGACTTCCTAGGACTCTATTAAACCTTGGGCTCTGATACCAAGTTTGTAATGCCCCGAATCTGGTACACGAAATGCTACACGGTACTCTTGACCCCGAAGGACCACAAGCTAACCCATGACTGATATCTGTACTTGTGTACTGCATGACATACTGTATAAATATAGAAACATGACCTGAAAGGCCATAAGGTTCAAAACTGTAATATGGATGATAAAGATATAACATCGGAATGGGGTATGAAATACCTAAAACAACTGAAATAAATGTCTGAACATGATAGTCTGAAAAGCCTCTAAAATATGACTATCTGAAAAAGGAGTTGATGGGAAAAGTCCCTATCTAACTCCAACTAATAAATTAATTAATGAGATAATAAATAAATGATCATGTCCTTAAAAGATGAGAACTCACTGCTAACTCTAACTACTGAGACTAGAATACTACTGATGCACTGGAGCTCGTGATTCTAAACCTATGGTATAAAACACCATAGCACAAATGTGTCAGTACAATTGAATGTACTGGTATGCATGTAAGGTAGACTGAATTCATGGGGTTCATATGCATGAACTTACTGGCTAACTAACTAATATGAATATGAGAATACATACATGAATACATACTAACTGTATCTAAGATCATGATAACATCAGTTTACTGATAACTAACATGACTGATAACTGAGTTCTGATGACTGATATAACTGATAACATGAGTGAATATATATGACAATCCTGAATCTGATGGAACTGGATGAGTTTCATAATGTTCTGAGTTGACTATATCTGACAGTCCAGAATTCTGTAGAACTATGTGAGTCCTATTACTGAGACTGAATGACTGTATCTGATAGTCCTAATTCTATAACATGAAACTATGGAAAGTAGTCATCTAACCAACATGCCCCAAATAAAATAATATATCTGAGTTGGGGTCTAATCTGTAACCCCAATTGGAAGGGTGTCAATACCGCGCCACTAGTAAGGACAATATGTGAGTAATCCTCATATAATAGGTAACTCTAGTGAGAACGGTGGGAACCCTCATATAATATATTAATCCACCTCATCTACCCTCATATAGCAGGCTATGATGTCTCAACCTATGTTGGCTACATAGTTCTGGAATACAAGGATTGCTTCTAAGAATCACACCCTCATATAACAGGTGATTTTCCATCCTTGGGTTTGCTCTGTGCTAATTTCTACTCCCATCTAAATAGATACTGAACATGATTAACTGAACTTACTGGAACGAAAGAGTACTTGGATTGATAACTGACTGAGATTTACTGAGATGTACTGAGTTTTCCTAAGTCATGAGTCTAACTGAATTCTACTGAACATGGCTTGACTGAGAGTATCTTTAAAACATGACATTGGCTCTAGGCATACAACTAAATTGTCGAGTACAAGTACCCCCGGGACTATGGAAGGAAACTGATAAAGCATGACTTTCTTGAATACATGATCAACATCATAATTCATAATTTAATGACAAAAACATTTCATCAAACACTTGTCATGCATAGACTTGTACATAAATGGGGATTTCATATTATCATTGTAGTAGGTCATTTTTCCTTCACTTAGGCATTTAATCAAGAACATGGTAAACATAGTATATGTAGAAGACATTACTCAACAAGAAAACATCATGACTCAATTCTAGTTTCACCATTGAAGGGTTAAATCATAGATTCACATGTAACTATACCTATAATTATTAATTCCACTTAATATTTATCACCAAATATGGATTTGAATTCAATTGGTCATTATTAATATGAAAAAAAAAACAAATATGGCATTCATAAATATCCATACAATTGAACTTTGAAAAGAGATTATTAGGCTTCATGGATGAACAGAGTCCACGAATGAATACTATGCATACCTTAGTTCTTGGTTTAACAAAGACTGATGGAGAGACTTTCTTAAAATTAAATCCCCGATTGAACCCCTAGTTTGTTCTTTAGAGAAAATTGAGAGAAACTAGTATATTTTGGGTTCTAAATAGCTGAATTTTGTGTTAAAGGGCTTAAATAAGGGTGAAAATTTCTCAAATTGGATCCTTGGCGCGACGCGGCGCTATTGCACCATGTCACTGGAATTTGACGATTGGGAATTTTGGGGATGGCGCGATACGGAGCCATTTCATTACCACTTCATTTATGACATGGAAGTTTGGAACGATGCGCCACTGACTAATATGGTGTTATTTTATGACGAGAACTTGAAATAGTTATAATTTCTTACCCGATTATCAAATTTAGCTGAATCTTATATCGATGGAAAGCTTATTGAATTTTCCTCAAGACAAAAGTGAAAATCTTAAAAATTCCTCATGGAATAAGTATCATTCAATTTAGAAGCTACACTTGACATTCTTGGGATGAAATTAGTTAAGAAACTTTGGGGTATCATACAAAGTATGTAGCAGATTTTTTAGCTCATTGCCTTTGTTGTCTGTAGGTGAAGGCTGAATATTTGATACCTAGGGGATTATTTCAGCAGTTACCCATTTCCTAGTGGAAGTGGGAACGGATCACTATGGACTTCATGATTGGTTTTCCTTGTATATCTCTTGGTTTTGATAGTGTCTGGGTTATCACAGATAGATTAATCTAGTCGGCTTATTTAATTTTGATTCAAGTCTTCTTCAGTGCTGAGAGGTTGGCTCGTATCTACATTCGTTAGATTGTACGACTATATGGTGTGCCAATGTCTATCATTTTGAGTTGAGGTTCGGTGTTCATATCTCACTTTTAGAAGACTTTTTAGAATGAGTTGGGTACTCGAGTTGATCTTTTCCAATATTTCACGCCTAGATTAATAGTCAGTCGGAGCTGACTATTCCGGTTTTCAAAGATATGCTCCACACTTTTTTTATGGACTTTGTTGGCCAGTAGGAGAAACACTTACCTTTAGCAAAGTTTTCTTATAATAACATCTACCATTCAAGTATATATAGATGGATCTTTTTTAGGCTTTGTATGGTAGGCGTTGTCGCTCACTGGTGAGTTAGTTTGATGTTTTTGAGATTAGAGCTCGAGGTACAGACTTGCTTCATGATTCTTTAGACAAAGTCTGGATCACTCAGGATAGACTTAAAACAGCTTAGAGTAGGCAGAAGTGCTATACAGATCATAGGCTTTGTGCCTTGATATTTGGTATTGGTGATCATGTTTTTCTTTGAGTTTCACCCATGAAGGGTGTGATGAGGTTTGGTAAGAGGGACAAGCTTATCCCTAGGTACATTGGTCTATTTGAGATTCTTTGGGCTGTTGGTGATGTGGCTTATGAGTTAGCTTTGCCTCTAGATTTATCAATTGTTCATCCCATTTTTCATATTTCTATGCTTTGTCTTTACATCTCTAATGAGTCTTATGTTATTCATTAAGAATCGGTTCAGTTAGCGCAACGATTGTATTTCATTGAGGATACGTTTCCATTTTGGCTAAGGATGTTAGATGGTTGCATTCTAGAGTTATCCATGTTGTGAAGGTTCAGTGGCGACATCGACCTATAAATGAGGCTGCTTGGGAGGTCAAGTCTAATATGTGTAGTTTTTTATCCTAAGCTCTTTATGGATTGAGGTATTTCTTTTGACTTTAGTTTGAGAACAAACTTGATTTTTAATAGTGGATGATCTAACGACCTAAAATATGATGAAATATGTGAAAATTGTGATTTGACTATTTTACCCCTATGTATAGTTGCATTATGGTATTTTTTTTGAGGTGTAGGGATGATTATCGTGGTTCCTAAAGCATTTTGGTACCATTGGTGGGATATTGTGATTTTTTTTAGGGTTTGAGAGCCTTATTTGGGACTTCTATGGTTATGTATTGATTCGTGCAACAGATGGCTGAAGGGATTACGCCAGCAGATCCAAAATGTTAATTTTATAGTGGTAACATTATTGGTGTGGTTTTATGGCTTTTAAATCTCGTTTTGACCCTCGATTTGGAAAATTGAGATTTTGGAGTTTGGGGGTTGACTTTGGTAAAATAATGATTTTTTTAAAATTTTGATGTCTCAATTAAGTCTAGAAATTCTAATTTAGTGTGGTTACATAGTTCATTTGCATATACGAATTTTGAATGAATCTCGAGCACCCCGTCAAACTCTATTTTGGACTTACAAAAATTTGGTGCACAAGGTTACCGGTGCAACATGGATCACAAAGGGGAAAACACATTTGAGGAATGCAATTTATGCCTTATGTACCTGGTAACCTGGTATGAGTATAAATAGCCCCCTTTTGGCTGATTTTTGCTCATTGTTCATCTTTCTTCTTGAGAGCTAGACCTTAAAATAGTGTGAGAGCTTAAAAGTGAAACTTGTGGGGGCTTGGGAAGCTAGATTAACAATTTTTCTTTATCAAATTTTTGGATTAATTGTTCAATACCCCAAATACCTTATTACTTGATTTATCGCTAAATTTTATTTCTTTTCACTAGAATAATGTTTCTAATCCTATAACCAATTGTTTTTCCTCAATTTAACCTCCAAAAAAAACTTCAATTCTTCGATTTAAAATGGATTTTAAAGATTTTACCCGGTAAAGGTGAAAATAGTTTTTTTCGATATGAACCTCATTTTTAACTTGATTTGACTTGGGTTTTCAACTCTAGATTCCTAAACACATGAGAAACACATTTTTGAAATAAAATTTTAATTTTGTCCTTCTTTTTTGAAAACCCATTTTGGGGGTGCGTTTTCACCTCAAACTAAAAGTAGGTAATATGGGTATCCTTGGCTTTGTTTTGATGGGTAAATTCTATATTTCTTGGTTTTAGTTAATTTTGGGATTATTTCTGAGAGGTAAGATCGTGGGTTGAAGTATTGTGGCCCAATTTTCGGTATTCAAGGTGGGTTATGGCTGAACTCTTTAAATTAGGTTGGTTAGTTAATTTGTATACTAAAATTCATATTAAGGGTGGGAACTAATCATGAAATATAGCAATGTATATATTGTGCCCGTGTAGGGGACTATATATTCTGTAATTATTGAATATGGGATATCACATGATATGTGTGACCGTGTGGGGTCTTATGTGATGTTGATAGCCTCGAATACATATGAATAATTGTATTATGTTGTTAGAAATGCCTATTTTGGTAACCTTTGGTGTTTTGTGATATATTTGTACTTTGTGGGCATATGAATCATATGAAAATTCATGGATGGTAGAAATAATGAGTGGATATTGGCTAATGTGGTTGTGAAAATGTAACATTATAGATTGATTGTTGCAATACATCATGTGAATTTGTTGCGGAAATACTCATTGTGATTGGTTATTAATATTGCATCATCATCCTCATATCATCACAAACATTATTTCACTTGTTTGTTGTATTATTCTATATATACTTGTTGTCATGTATGTGTACTTGATTTGTGTCTGATGTTATGTATGTGATCTAAAAACACTGGAAATATTGATAATACTAGAAACACTGAAATACTGGAAATACTTGATATTGCCAGAGCAGAATCATGGATATTGGTGGTATATGGATTGATGAACCCTCCGTGGGTCCTAAGTCAGGAAGTCTTGCTTCTATAGGAGTACTAAGGGTAGTATATGGGTTGACAAACCCTCTATGGATCCCATATTAAGAAGGTTTGACTCTGTGGGTGTATACAAAGGTTGTGCGACAACCTCATACATTTTTATGATCAGTAGCAGCCACAACATCCTCATCTTAAACGTTGCACTTGCTTTATTGTGTTGATGTTGTGATTGAATTCCTATTGACTTGTTATATGTCTAATTGCTCAATATCCTGTTATTTATACTTGACCATCTTGTATATACATGTTCTTTTTTGTTTCCACTTCCATGTGATATAATGTACACTTGTGATCTACTTGTTGTGTTATTAGTGTATTTGTAATATATTAGAACTGTTAGTGTATACGGTGTGGGCCTATGATACCTACTAAGTACAAGTGGACTATACTCACTCCTACTGTACCCTTTCTATTCAAATTTAGGTTCGGGTGTGCCCCTCATTGGTTGACTCAGGAGATTGTTTGAGCTTTTAAGGTAGTTATTGATATTTAGGCATCCAGATCTCTATTGCTACCTTTCTCTATAGACTATGTCTTTATTTTTATTTAAAGACAGAGTTTCTCTTGTATTTGGATATCTTATGTTTTCTTTGGATTTGAGTTGTACTAAATACATTCTAATACTATTGAAACCTGGTTTTGGGAGTTAGGGTTGCATTATTATGTTTCTTTCCATATTTATTATACTTGTGTGGCTTAACTTCATTCTAAAAGTGTGACACCCCAACTTAGGAAGGAGTCCCGCATTGACAAAATGCAGGAAGGATGTTGGGTATATAAGTGAGAAAGCCTTACTCCCTAGTGATACATTTTAAAGCCGTGCGGGCCCGGGCCCAGAGCGGATAATATCACTAGTGGGTTGGGGAGTGGCAGGGGTATCTCGGGCTTGTGTGGTTCGGGATGCCCGTCATGGCCAGGGCCTCGGGCCGGGTCATGATAAAATGGTATCAGAGCACAGATTTCAAGTGTCCTAGGGTGTCTATGAAGCCGTGTCTAGTAGAGTCTTGTGGAATGGTACGGAGACGTCTGTACTTTTCTTCGAAAGGCTACAGGGCTTTTAGGAAATGTCTCTATTCTTTCAAGTTTTAAATCGTGCTATAGAAAAATTCTCTAAGAAACTTATACAGATTCTCATCTTACTCTAGTCAGGCCATCTCTACCTTATTTCCAAGGTATTGGAAATAGTTGAGCTTAATTCTCCATAGATAGTTATGGAATTGTAAGAGAGCTACAAAAGTATCCTATCAGTACTTTTGAGTTCCAAAAACTGAAGTGCTTTATCAGACCTGTAGAAATCGTGCACTAAGCCTGAGTTAGATATGCTTTCAAATTTCTCCTCAGAATCCATAATGATAATCTATACTTCTCTATCTATGTACTGTTCTTGAGGTAACATGTTCGGCAAGTTCCAATTTTCTCCCCAGATAATGTTCTTATATTTGCAGGCAGAAGTTTCAGAAGTTTCATAAAGTGGTTTGAGAGGAACCTTCTAATGTGTTATAAGTCCTTCAAATTTAAGTTATGCCCTCGGTCTTATGAGTTATTTAATTAAGACAGAGTAAGGTGTATTCGTAGATCATTGAATGTTGTGTGTCAAGTTTCTATCTCTTGTATTATGTAATCTTGTTATCATTATGTTTGTGAAAAAACAAAGTCTAGTGAAGCCATGTGAGGCCTATTTCGATTCACTAGTATAGTTGCTTTGTTATTCATATAATTTTCTTAATCAAAACACAAAACCAAAGTCTAGTGAAGCCGTATGAGGCCTATTTTAATTCACTAACAACTTCTTGTTTATCTTGTTGTTCTGGTGTTAGTTGAAAGTGTGGGTTTCTGTGTAGTGACAGAAGTAGTAACGTTTAGTTGAAAGTCCTGTATTAGTAGAAATTGTAGGTTTAGAAGTGTAGTGGAAAGAATGGTGGTAGGGGCGATTTATTGAATATGTATAGCTGAATTTTTTCTTATAATTGAATTAGTAATGAAGTGATATACCCTTGTTTGTTAGTTTAGTGAAGTTAGAGAAGGAGATTATTAGTTAAGGTGGATTGTCGTTTTCTTGAAGTATGAAAAGAGTTATTGATGGTATTTGTTGTGCTAGGAAAGTATAGGTTTTGATGGAAGTACTTGGTGGTTGAGTATTATTAATTTAGGCTTTCCTAAGATTGCAAGAGAAAGTTTAGTTGAAATTTATAGAGTTATGGAATTAATTTAGGTATGAAGATGGGTAAATAGTAATGATGTGAAGAAGGATGATATGTTAACAAATTATGAATAAGATAGGCCATATGATTATGATCGACTGTCATTGTGTACTAGTTTTTCTTAATGCTATGTTCTATAGTTTTGAAGTGTAAATTGTGTGTGATATTGGGTTGTAAATCATGTTTATCTCTAGACATTAAGTTTGAATAGTTGATGGTTCGATTGTTGATGCTAGTTATATGGAGGTGATCTAGTAGACCTGAATAGTGTATGCAAGAGTATAAGATCATGTGTTCATAATTAAGTATGGTGTAGAGGTGTGCCCAAGGTTATATGGGGCTACATTATTTTTTGAGGATTATTGCATATTGTGTGGTTAGTAGTAATGTTGAGTTGCTAGGTGGAGAAAGGCTAGTTAGATAATTTATGTTGTTCTTGATAGCTAAGTTAAGGAGTTATGATTAAAGATGTTGAGTCTTTATAGTATGATTTTATTCTCATAGTTTGGGAAAAATAGAAGTATAGAAGTGTGATCTTAGTAGGCTATGATTATGTGATTAGAGATGTAGATATGGTTGCAAATGAGAGTGTAAGTCTTTGATGATAATTATTAAAGCTAGGAATTAAGGATGACATATGGATGGGTTGTTCAAGAATGAAGTCGGTAAGTTTGAAATTAGTTTATTCTTGTGAGTTTAGCATTTGTTTAGATAATAGAATGATGAAATTATGGATTAATCTCGACGATATGGAGTAGACAATCATACTTAGAATACCAGCTTTGACCTAAGGGGGAGATGGTTAGTGAAGAACCAAATCGAGTTTTGAGAATTAGATTGTGATACATGTCAATAATGAGTTATGATGAGATAGTAATCCCTTCTTACTCTAGAGTATTCCTTGGATTTCAGTCATTACAACACCAAATCCATCACTTGCTTGATAAATCCATGCCATAGGCCTATGTTTATACCTATCATGTATGCTCATGTATGCTCAGGCCCATTCTAAGCTTCTAGCAAGAATGTAACAGCTTCACTCTGTGATTCGAGTTTTTTCTTATGAATCTATGAACTCCAGTCTTATGTTGAATAGCTCATGATAAGTATAAACTCATGTTTCAGAGTATGACCAGTTTTTAAACTCATGATACTAGTGAAGTTCGCATTATATCATGCATGTCCTCAGCTTAGATTTCTTTAATGAATCTATGCCTTTGATATTTTATTCCTTAGGACAAAGGTAAATGTTAATGTTATGTATTATAGTTTTCGTGCGTCTGGTTCATATGTGTTAGCCTTTCGGTGACCTCTTCCTATGTTAAGATAGTGGTGATGATAGTGGATAAGCAATGGTTTATATGTAAGAGAGTTGATGACCCTCATTAAGAAAGATTATTTATGCTTTTCTATCTAAGGTTAAAGTGAGAAGTAAGATTGAGGCCAAGTCTTTGATACATGTCATGGTTAATTAGAAATTGTGTGTATGTTTTTAAGAATAGTGCAAGAAAATTATTGTTGATAAAGGTTTAGAGAATATGTGAAGAAGGCCTTTAGGGGTATTTTCCTTAAAGTTATATGTGATTTTTAATGATAGACTTGAATGTCATGTTGGGTGTAAGATGATGAATGCAATATGCACTAGTGAATCCATATCAAGAGTTTTATATTAGTCATTGAAGTTGTAAGGCATATTATGCTTAGGGTGTGAGCTCTAAGAAGATATAGAATATTGAACCTTGTGGTTTAGACTAGTATTGTAGTTTGGCATGTTGTATCTTGTGATTTAGTGTTAGGCTTGATCATGGTAAGAGAACTTAGTTTAGTTTAGACCTTAGTAGAAAGATTTCGCAGTGCCAATATGAGAATTATAAGTTGAATCAAATGAGTATGGTATTTAAGGGGAATAGTATAGTTGAAAGAGCATTTGAGAAGTGATGCTAAGCTTGAAATTAAGAAGTTGCATTGCCTACGGCCTAGCAATCATATCCTAGTTTATGAGTTATATAATTATATTCCATGCTATAAAGTTATATCAATGTTATAATTCCTTAGTCAAATGTCTTGTTCAGAGCATGCCCAAAATTCTTTGCTCCCTAATGTCAATAGAATTTCATAGAAAAGTGCTAAAGAAATACTCTATTTGAGTATGGGTAGTCAGCATGATCCAGTCCATATAGCCTGTAATCTAGTTTAGCAAGAAAGGAGATAAGCTCCTATAGATTCTTAGTTTTCCATCTAGTCTTACTATCCGCAGTCTTATATATATGTACATTCCAAGAGGCAATGTGTTTGTGTCCAATTAAATTATATATTCAGCTTAGTTCATGCATCAATTTCAGTTTCAGCTATTAAGAAATGATTCAGTTCGTAAGTATCCTGTGTAGTATCACAGTCTCTTCCTAGTATTTTCATCAAATTATTATCATTCGGGGACGAACTATCCCAAGAGGGGGATGTTGTAATACCCCGAGTTTTCATGTTATAAACCTCTCATCCTTTCTCATGAGATCAGATCCAGTGCAAAGTAATGGTTACTCATAAGTTGACACTCTCGTTTCTATCTTAGCCATATAGTTATTTTTCTTGAGGATTCATGCACTTGCAGATCATTTTAGTAGCTCATTATTCTTGAGATCCAGTGATTCAGTTCTATCAGTTACACATGATAGCTTGAAGACTAATATTTCTCTGTGTTTCAGGTTAATTATCCACATTCGAGGACGAATGTTCCCAAGGGGGAGATACTGTAATACCCTGTATTTTCGTGCTAGAATTCTAACCATCGTTCCTGTGTATCTAAGCTCTAATCCAAGTGATTCTCACATGAATACAAGTTTCATGACCATTATCCTAGCCTATGGAGTAGTTTAGAGGTGGAAAATGTTTATAGCAATGACATAGAACAAGGTTGAGCTAAGACCAATTGATTCATCCAAAGTTTGAAATTTGATTCTACAAGGGTCAACTTCAAACGTGAATATCTATTAATATACATGGAATTTTTCATCCTAAGACCTATCAAATTGTAGATAATTGAATTAGCTTTCCAACGATACCAATTTTGCAAAACTCCGATACCTGAGCGAAGAGTTATGCCTATTTTTGTGAGAGGCAGTAAGGGTGTACGATGGGCAATGTGCGGCCCAATCAAATGTGTGCGATTGGGAGTGCGAGGCACACTTAAATGTCTGCCATAAGGTGTGAGACGCACACCTTAAGGTCTTCCATGGGTTGTGCGCTACATACCTCACTTTCAAGTGCCAAAAACGCCCCTATATATGTTTATAACACGGGATTAAACTCCCACAACATCAAAATAAGTTTACTTTCTCTCAAAATCACCAAGAACAACCTTTAGGGTTTCAACATAAAACCCCCAATAGCTAGAGATTCAACCGCGAGAATTCTATAATTTTTACATATTCGGAATTCCTGTTACGAAGGCTACGAGTGACACCCAAAAGTTCATGAATAACATTACGTTATTTGGAAAGTCATTCAAAGCTTCAAGTTTAAGGTATGTGGGGTTTTTCAACAAGAACACCCTTTCATTCTTGCGCCCAAAAATACTTTCTTTTATGAAGTTATGGATTTTTTATGTTTTACTATGATTTTGAAGCATGAATTTATATCCTCTATTGATTATCATTAGATTATGATGTTTTTGATATTTTAGAAGTGAAATTATATGAGAATGATGATATTTTATGCCTTATGGCTAAATTTCTAGATTTTGAAGAAATTTATATATGTTTATGATGTAAAGCTTGAACCTTGATAAATTTTCATATGATGTTGAGACATGAGTTTTGAACTTTAATTGAGATTGTCGTCTTTTTAGAAATCATGTGTTATAAACACTTTGTGTTTGAATGAATTGAGATGATAATGAAGCTTTGACCTTTTGGTCGTAAAAAGGGGTTGATTTGAACCCGAGATGAGAAAAGAATCCACTTTTATTGATTATTATAAAAAGGGTAGCATGATGGCTCCCGTTATGAATTGTTGAATTATTTATTTGTGGATTTTCTTTTGAAAAGATCTGAGTTAAGTCTGGGAGTAGTCTTTAGCATCGAGCGGGAGGTATAGCAGGATTGGTACTTCCTTAGAACTACGTGCCCCTATAGGTTGTGAGCCTGAGGCTGATTTATTTAGTGATCACTAGTGTTTGGATTGATGATTTAAGGTCCTACTCCGATGGCAAGGATAGGACAACTCTCCCCAACGTGGGTTAGACATTGGACTTCATGTAGCTCATATGGTTTATGTCGGTTGTAAGAGACTCCCAATGTGTGTGTGTATTCTCCTATCTAATATGAAAAGTCTTATTCTTCTATCTGAGATTAAAACATATTTGTTTGAAAGACTAAGTTTGAGAAAGTCATTATTTTTGAAAGATTTAATGAACATATATTCCAAAGAGAATTGTTATGAGATTTTATTGCTTTGATGATTTGGAATCGAGATGGAAGTGAATTGATATTTATTATGATGACTCACATGTTTCACCCGATATATTTTACTCTCTTATGATTATGATGATTTTAATTCGAGCTAAGTGAGTCATTTATATCAGCATGCATAATTTTATAAACTGTGATAATATTAAGATATTATTTTATATATGCATTGCACCCCCATATGCTCGGTACGTTTTCATGGTACTGACCCACATATTTATATGTGGGCTACATTTTCTCGGAATGTAGGTATAAGGTATAGTGTACATCTTCAGATCCAGTCAGTTCGCGGCATCCAGTCAGTAGGTGATGAGTCCTTTTGATTCAAGGACTTGAGTTAGTTATACAGTTTGAGAAGTGTTGTATTTTCTTTATTCATTCATATTGAGTTTGGTTAGTCGGGATTCATGACCCTTCTACCTACAGTTAGTACTAGTAGAGGCTTCATAGAAAGTCAGTAGAAGTTGATCTATTCCATTTCAGTTTTGGTTGTAAAAGTAGAGTTGTAATCTGGTAAATTTAGTTTTGTATCTATCATATTTAGAAAAGAGTTATTTTCCTCATATTTGTATAGATTTATACTTTTTGTTCAGTTCCTTATGAGTTATGCCAGTAGAAGGGTTACCTTGGGGTCACTTGTAATCCTAAGCACTGTGTGACGTCTCGGGATCCGACTTTGGGGCGTTACAAAAATGGTATCATAGCCGCTTTTGTGTCATCCCTGTTGATGTTGGCTAGAGTTCAAACTGAGTGTTGGCGAATCTTGGTAAGGAAGGGAAAACCTCAGTCCTGAGTGTAGGCAAATCCCATTCGGTAGGGCAAACCTCAGCGAGGACGCTGAGTCCGTAAGGGGGGGTGTATGTGACACCCCAACTTAGGAAGGAGTCCCACATCGGCAAAACACATGAGGGATACTGGGTATATAAGTGAGAAAGCCTTACTCCCTAGTGACGCATTTTAAAGCCGTGCGAGCTTAGGCCCAGAGCAGATAATATCACTAGTGGGTTGGGGAGTGGTAGGGGTATCTCGGGCCTGTGTGGTTTGGGATATTCGTCGCGGCCAGGTCCTCGGGCTGGGTCGTGACACCTACCCACGATCGTATATTAATACCATGATTATGGGTTGTGTCATGGAGTGTGCATTGATACTTGTCAGTTCCATAAAAAAGATTGAACTATTATTTTTAATCCTAACTGCATATATTTTTTAAGAAAAAAGGGTACTCAGACTTCCCCCAATTTCTTGCCCATTTGAACCACAATGACACATAACACATTTTTAGAGAAGATTTCTACTCCATTCAAACTCAGTCAAATGCTTATTACTCATCACTTTCAAATATGGATTCTATCATAATTCATGATCAATATACTTACAATGCTTTTGAAAGATTGGAGAGTTCAGTAGCTAATTTTTGGATTAATGCACATGGATCAAAGGTTAAATTTTGAGTTCATTGCCCTCTTAACCATATAAGTAGAATTGTGTTTTAATGGAGAAGAAGGTATATTGGGTCAATGGTAAATATAAGGTTTAACCAATTCAAATCATGTTGGATCGGGTAGGATCGATTTTCATTTAAATAGTTCGACCCAATAGGTGACTCATGCCTACGATCATGGAATCAAACCATGATAGTGGTATGTGTTCATACTAGGATATTTAGAAAACTTAACTAGGAAAATACGAAGCTTAAGGACGATCTTGGTATCTTTTATTCCTTAAATCTGTAGGTTCTTTCTTTGGATATGTTTTTAAGGACTTTAATCAGATGATTGAAACCATAATCATGACTTCTAGGTACAATCTTGGTGACCAATCATAGGATAACTCTTAATAAAAATTCCTTTTGACTTCATACAGACGATTGAACCCACGACTGTGTGTCCTTCTCACGGCCGTGCAACCCTTTTGCAGGTTTGGTACTAGTTCTAGTTCTTCAGTTTCTTATCTGCATAGTCCCTGAATAAGTTGAACCCATTAACCTATGAATTAAAAAGTACAAAAATCCTTGGGTTTCCTCCCAAGTAGTGCTTGATTTGATGTCGCGACACAATAACTCAGACTTCACCAATTAGGCCATGGGTTGCCTCCTATGAAGTGTCTAATTTAACATTATGGCATGATTCGGGTGTGTTTAATTTCTCAACCATCTACCAGATCTATTTCACTTATCACTTTCACCTCATTGACCTTACTGGATCGTGTTTCACCCTTTGTCTATTCACTTCAAACCTCAGACCCTCATTATTTTTTTTATCTTAATTGCACCATAGGGGAATATTGTAACCACTCTATACATCCCTTTCCATCTCAACTTTAACTTACATAGAAATAGCTTCATCCTTGAATTAAATAGCAATATCATATCGCCCGCAGTGAACTCTATTTTCTCAATTCTATAATCATGATACAATTTCACCTTCTCTTTCTACAAGGCTGAGATCTTATAGGCATGGAGATGGAATTCATCCATCATATTCAATTATTCTAGTCTCAACTTAGCCATATAATTCCACTCCAGATTCAACCTCTTCAATGACTATAATGCCTTATGTTTAAGATTGACGAGAAAGTAACACACTTTGACATACACAAATTGATATGGATACACACCAATAGGGGCCTTAAACGTTGTTTGGTAAGCCCATAATGCATCATCAAACTTTCTAACCCAGTCTGTCCTATTGGAATTCACAATTATTGCTAAAATGGACTTGATCTTATGGTTGTAGACCTCAATTTTCCCATTTGTATGAGGATACTAAGGTTTCTCCATCTTATGTTTCACACCATATTTCTCAAGCAAGACTTTGGATAGACAATTGCAAAATTGCGAACCTCCATTACTTATGATGGCCTATATTCTTCCTCAAGAACATTATGACACTCTTCCCTTTGTTTTTTGGAAGTACAACTACCTTTTCCCATTTCAACACATAGTAAACAACCACCAAAATATACTTTATACCATGAGAACTCACAAAGGGCCCTATAAAGTTAATACCCTATACATTAAACATCTCAAGCTCTAAAATAGCAGTCATTAGAAGATCTTGCCTGTATGAGATATTTTCTTTTATTTGGCATTGGTCACCAGCCTTTGCATAGTCATATGTGTCCTTATGAATAGTAGGCTAATAGTACCCATATTTCAAGATATGATGTGCTATCTTTGCACCACTATGATGACCCCCCAGCTGGTGAGGAGTTACATAGCTCTGAAATACTCATCATATCAACCTTAGGAACACATCTTCAAATTATTCCATCTACACAAATACAAAAGAATTATGTTACGTCCCAAAATAACATCCTCACATCATGCATAAACTTCATATATTTCAATAGATCTTTAGGAACCATATCACTCACCAAATAGTTTCCAAAATCTGTAAACTATGGAATCAAATCTTAAGATGCGACTAATACATGCTCATCCCAAAAAGTATCATCAATCTCAAGCTCATCCTTTAGTTTTATCAAGGCTTCTTCTTTAAGGAGTGATAAGTGGTCATCCAGTTGATTCTCAGTCCCTTTTCGTTCCTTGACCTCAAAGTCAAATTCCTGCAATAATAATACCTAATTGATCAACCTCGGTTTTGCATCCTTCTTGCCATCAAGTTCCTAAAAGTTGTGTGATCTATATTTATTATTACTTTTGTTCCAAGAAATAAAGATAAAAACATTTTCCAACACAAACACCAACAAAATAAAGTCTTGATTTGTCATACTATATTTTTTTTAAGTAGTATTTAGCGCTTTGCTAGCATAGTAGATGGGTTGTAAGATATTATCTCGCCATTGGCTTAGGACTTATCTTAGTGCCATGCCGCTAGAATCACGCATAACCCCAAATTGCATGGACCTATCAGGAAACACAATAATAGGGGTTGGAATCAACTTCTCTTTCAGACACTCGAAATGTCTTGAGACATGCGTCATTAAACACAAACTTAACCTCCTTTTCACACAACTTGCACAAAGGATTTGCAATTTTAGAGAAGTCCTTGTCGAATCTTTGATAAAATCCTATATGCCCCAAAAAGCTACAAATACCCTTTACTGAAATTGGTGGAGGTTATTTTTCAATCACCTCAATCTTCACCTTGTCAACTTTAATCCCCATCCTTGAAATCTTGTGACCAAGCACTATTTTTTTACCATGAATTGACACTTAGTTAAAACCCTTACATCGCCTTAAAACACAGAAAAAATTTGACAAAAAATCATCAAATAAATCACCAATAACCAAGAAGTCATCCTAAATACCTCAATAGTTTCCACAACCATGTTAGAAAAAACAGACATCATACAATAGTGAAAGGTTATTGGTGCATTACAAGACCAAAAGTCATACTAGTGACTACAAAAGTCCTATATGACAAGTGACAGTGATCTTTTCTTAATCTTTGGGAGAAATAGAAATCTGATTGTAACCTAAATTACTGTCTAAAAATAATACCATCCTCTACCAACAAGATAGTCTAACATCTGATCCATAAAAAGCATTAGAAAGTGATCCTTATCTATCTATGCATTCAAATTCCTATAGTCTATGAAAACACGCCAACTAATGATCGGCCTCATAGGAATAAGGTCATTCTTTATGTTTGGAACCATTTTGATTCTACCTTTCTTAGGCACATATTGGACCGTGCTCATTTATTTGCTATCTGTAATAGGATAAACCACCCCTACATCCAATGACTTGATTATTTCTTTCTTCACTACCTCTTGCCTAAGTGGATTTAGTCTTTATTGATCCTCAATATTTTGACACACAATTTGGTTCAGTTGGATTTTGTGCATGAAAAATCCAAGTGAAATTTGAATGATGGTAGCAATGGATTATCCAATGGTCCTCTTGAACTACTTCAAAACAAACACCAAAGTCTTAACTTTACAATATACCAAATAAGCCCCAACAATAACTAGAAAGGTAATTTTGGCTCCCAAAAATGCATAACGAAGATGGGATGGAAGAGCCTTGAGCTACAAGACTAGATGCTTCTCAATAGAATCCTAGCTGGTGAGGTTACTTTATTCTTCAAATCAAGATCTAACTTATTTGGTGCAAAACTATATGAAACCCTACCATTGAGTGTGCTTACCTTGTTAGCATAGCTTTTAATATCATTAACCTTAAAATTCATAATTGTCGCTACAATTTCTTCGACTCCAAGTCTCTCCTTAATAGGAGCTACCAATGCATTCTCATTGACTGTACATGCATATTCTTTGTCTATTTCATGGATTGACATACATTAACGGTCCTTGTTTATCATTCAATCAAACCTCCATTTGTCCAATCTTTATATTAGCCAACGCACATCCAGTCACAAGGAATGGTCTCCCTAAAATAATGGGAACCTCAAAGGCAACCTTACAGTCAAGGATGACAAAACAACTAGAAATGTAAAGGATTCAACCTTCACCAAAACATAACACAAGATTCTCACGGTCTTCTTTACAATACAATTCGCCATGACATCTCATCAAAGTCGATTTGGGTGACCCCAACCCCAACTATATATAAATTGATAGTGTCATCAAATTAATGCCAGCACCAAAGCACACAAATCTTTTGAAAAGTTGAAAGATCTAATAGTATATGTAATCGAGAATGCTGTAAGACCCTTCATCTTCTTAACCAACAATTGAGAGATGATTGCACTATAATGTTGTACATTGTCGATCGACTCAAAACTTGCAGTAATCTTTTTAGTTAATAAATCTTTCAAAAACATTATGTAATCTAGAATTTGTTCAAGATCCTCAACTAGAGAGATATTTACTGACAACTTTTTCAGTAGAGAGATAAACTTTTGGCACTTTCCCTCTTCAACTTTCTTCTTTAGTCTTTGTATAAAAAGAGAAGAAGGTCGTGGAATGGGATTTAATACTTTTGGGACCTCTTTTTCCTTCCTTTTTATCATGTGGGCCTCATATTTATCATGTAAAGCTTTTCAGGAGCATTCTCATCAACCACTATGTCTTTAGATTTGGTCATTTTCTCATAATCAATGATCACCAGTTCTACCTTATTCTTAGCAACCACGGGCATAGGTGGATCAACAGTTATCTTACCACTTCTTGTAGTAATAGACAAGAAATGACCCTTATTCTTAGGATTTTGATCGGTGTTGCTTTGAAGTGTACTTTGTTAATATTGATTCAATGTGGTAGACATCTAACCAAACTGTTTCCCAATCAACTTAATGGTGGTACCATACAATTCAACTTTATATCTCATTTTTGAAATATCGACCCTAATCTATTTAAGGTTGTCTTCTATTTTCTACCCCTATCAAAACTTTCCTAAATATGTCTTTCTTTCATGAATTATTTGAACCTACATCTCAATTCCCAGGTGTAACATAAAAGCCATTTTTATCTTGTAGTCATCTTTTATCATCCAATCACCATCTTTATCTTTACTCCTATCTTTATACCCAAACATATTGTAGTTGGAATCTCCATAGTGTTCTAGCCTTGATTCCCTTGCCTAAAGTTCCAATTGTATTGATTAGACCCTTGGCACTTGGCACAAAACTCTACCACATGTTTGTCTAGATATTTAGCCTCTTTTTTAAAATTTGAATCATCATGCGTAGGTTCCTTACCTTGCAAACCAACAACATTAACTTTTTTTGCTCCCGCTACTACAAATTGCTTAGTAAAAAAAACCAATTTTTGTTTATAGTTACACTACCTCTTGGGCTACTGATTCATCTAGTGCTCTCTACTCTATAGATGCTTCAATCATATAAGTGTCTGTTGATTTGTCAGCATCAATAGTATGCCAACCCTGATTGTTTTTTTTGAACCAATAAAAAATCTCAGAAGCATAATCCAATGTAGACTAATGAACGCCCCACCTGTGATTGTAATACAATTTGGACTAGCTTAAAGCTATTTACTAGAAGTCAAGCCCTATAGATCCAAGGGATCCAACGATTGTTCATAAAGTGGGAGGTACCTGAATAAGTATTATTACCATTAAGAGGGTATCATTTGATCATAATTGCACTCACGTTGGGTCAAGGATCATTGGATAAGTCAAAGGAATGAAAAACAAGGCTAGAACGCCCCTTAGAAAGGACATGTACCCAATGAACTTTAGATCTACCTTGTACCTACTCTAGCATGTCAATATTAGGGACACAACAGTCCCAAATATGCTTGACATGCACCCCAATTAAAGCATATTTTGTAGGCCCTTTCTTGCTAGTGGGTCACTTTTAGATCCCTAAATATGTAATAATTAGCCCTAAACTGTAAATACTTTTAGATTAGGTTATTTTCTTAGTTTTTGGTTTGATTATTTATAATTGCTTCTCCTTTGAGAGAGATAATTGGTAAACTTGTATTGATTATTTGTGTAGAAATGTTGATTTAGATGGACATCATCTTCCTCTTGGTCACCGTAAGAATTAGGTGTTTGATTAAGATTTTAGGTGAGGGTATTAGAGTTTAATATACTCTTTTGTTCTTAATTACTTCTTTTTCTTGTTTCTAATTATCTATATTATCGATTATCTTCACTTTTAGTATCAATCTTTAGTTTTCGTAGTTCAATTCTTATCATTTAGTATCATATTCGAGCTTGATTTCATTCCCACAAAGTCAATCTTGGATCTAAACATCTTGAAAAATCAAAAATCATAAAAAAATTACAATTCACGTTTTTAGGGTTAGGTGAAATTTTGAGTTTTTGATTTTTGTGTTTTCTTGTATTTCTAGTGTTAAATTTGTGTTGTCTAACACTATTGGGGTTATAAATCAAATTGAGTCAAATTGGAGCTTTATTGAGTTTCTATCCTTGTTGAAAGCTTGGGTTGAAGGAGTTTGAAGTGGATTAAAAATCTAAAGATTTTGTGAAGAATTTTAACTAAATGATGTTTGCAATGATTTTAGAAGGTTAAAAAGTGCTTAGATTCGAAGTTTCAACTTATTCTGAGCTAAGGAGAAGAAGTTGGAAAAGTTAGTGTTCTTGGCATTCTTGGAGAAATTGTTATCTTCAAGGTGGATTTTCAGCTAAAACTGGTTGTTTGATCCATAAAGAAGAAATAAAAAGTGTTGGGCATATTCTAAGAGAAGAGGGCAAAGAGGGACCAATAGAATGCTATTCCAAGAGAGTTAGGCAGTTGATCTGTACCCTATCTACCCTTGGCCTACGTTGGAGCTACTGCAGCAGACCAAAACATATCTAACCAGTATCTAAGCCTTCTCCTGCATCCATAGAGTGTTGGACATGTTCCACACTTGCTACAACAGGTCCCCAAACATAGATCAAGCCCTCCCTGTGCATCTCGAGCTTCAAAATATATTTCAAGCCCTCCAATTTCACTTTTGCTCAGTTTTGATTCATCTAATTCATTTCATGATTCTTAAACTCATTCCTTGATTTTTAAACTACTCAACAACTAGTAATTCACCTACTAAGTTTGTTGATTAGTTCTTGAGTGACAATTCTTTCAACGTCCTACTTCTTTCAAGCTTTTCTCTTTTCCAAATAGTTGTTAGTTCCTTATCCAAGTCCTTACACATTTATTTGAGTCTTTCAAACAAGAATCCAATTTGATAAAGAGTAGCACTTAATACCTCAATTACCACACGAAGTATAAACCATCTTTCAACATTTGTGATTCAAGTGTGAGGTAAACGGAGGTGTGAAGAGTTGTGAGGTTAATTTCTCCAATGCTAATGTGTTTGTTGTTTTTGTGTGTATTTCTTCATAGGAACAATGTCTATGGAAGGTGAAACTTCACAAACCATGGAAAACCACTCAAAAAGTATAATTTTAGCGGCTATTGAGACTCTTAACCAAAAAATTGATTCCATGGACCTGAGATAAACTCACTTGACCTTAAGGTGGGTTCAATTGAAGGGAGTGTCCAATATCGGTGGAAGAGTGGATATCATGGAAGGTCAGCTAAACTCATACCTATCCATGTTTTAAAGCTACCATTCGTAGACTAGTAGGCATGTTCCAAATCCTCTTGTGTCCATTTCCTAAGAAAACCTCTACTAAATGATCAATCCACCAATACAAGCACATGATCCCATTCCTCAAGCCACTACATATCCAAAAAATTGAAATCCCTTTTGACCACTCCAACCTCAATTTAAGTAAACACAACAGTAATAATCTCAAACCCAAATACCCCAACCTCCTCTGAACCAAATTTCCCCATTCTAGTCACCCCTTAACCAACACCAACCTATTTAAATAGAAGTGTAAGAAACAGAGGAGCAACATGAGGAGTTTGGAGCATTTGATGAAGGAAATATGTTGGTAGATAAAATAAAAGGTATACTAATGGATAAATGAGGTTTTAAGGTCAAGGAATAAGATTTTATCTGGAACATAATGTTAGAGAAAACTTGGGAAACTGGACCCGAGTTATGATCAAGTAAAATAACAAGGTAATGCGGATCGAGATATGGGTATCAATTTAATCAAGGTTAGTCTTCCAACTTATAAAGGAGAGAGTGATATCGAAGATCATATCTTATGGGAGTCGTATTATGAAAGGATCTTCCAAGTCAATGATATCACCAAAGAGAAGAAGATTAGATATTCCCTATCCCACTTTGAAGGGTATGCCAATACGTGGTGGGATTATTCCAAGAGATTTAGAAATGTGTTGAATGATAGACAAACACCCCCATGGGATGTATTGAAGGGAATTATGAGACAAAGGTATATGCTATAAAGGTATAGGAATGAGTTACTTATGAAGTTATACAACTTTAGGAAAGAAAGCAAGAGTGTCTTGGCCTATCATGGTGAATTCCAACAATTGATCTTGAAGCTTGAGCATCATGAGAATGTGAATCATGACATTATATACTTTAAGGTTGGGTTGAAAAAAAAAATATCCTTATGTATAACTGTCCACAAGTTCAAAACCATAGAAGAAATCTTCCGAGCAGCCTTGGAAATTAAGAGGGATATCAAGGAAAGGACAACTTACAAACCAAAGGGGTACTCATCTACCAACACTTGGAGTAATAATAAAGAGGTAGATCAACAATCATCGAGGTGAAAAAAGAACAAGGACTAAAAGTCCAATGATAAAAAGATAATATAGAAGACCACTCTAAGGTTCCCTCCAAGAATGGGGACATAAAACAAGTAAATGTCCCAACCAGAGAAATATGATACTAAGGGAAGAGAAGTTGTATTACCTTGGAGAAGAGTTAGTATTTGAATATAATAATAATGAATAATACCAAGATGGAGAGAGGTCCAAAGAAGGTGAGCAAGAAGAGAAAGATAATGAAGACGCTTGGCTTCAAAATGGAGAGTTTGAGGTTTCAAACTTTTTTGTGAGGTGTGTAATGATTAGTAAGTCTATAGATGAGAATTATCATAATGAGGTGCATTGTGATGTGATACCCATGCAACCTTGTCATCTCTTTCTCGGGAGGCCATGGAAATATGATTTTCAATCAAGCATGATGGAAGGACCAATTGGTATTTCTTTGAGTTAAATAGTTGGAATTCACTCTCCATCCACTTTCACCATCTTAAGTGAATGAGGGTCGTGAAAGTTGAGAGAATTAAAAGAGAACATAAGAACAAGGAGGGGAGGAGTATCAAACCAATGAAAAGGATAAAAAGGAGGAGAGAAGGTTGAAAGGGAAGAGTCCTATGGTGATGTTGTCTAGGAACAAATATCTTTTCAAGGAGCTTGATAAAAAAACATCCATTCTTCTCCTAGACCATGCTATTCCTACTAAACACTCTACTTCTCTTATTCTCTATTCTATTTCCCTTGTTTTGTAGGATTATGGAGTATGTGTTCCCAAAAGAAGATTCCCTAAATATTTCGCCCACTTTAAGGAATTTAACATTAAATTGATTTTATGTTGGGTTCTCAATTGCCCAACAAACCTTCCTATAGAAGTAATCCAATGGACACAAAGGAGCTTCAAAGGCAAGTTGATGAACTCCTAAACAAGGGATACATCAAAGAAAGTATGATTCCAGGTACGATCCCAGTATTTCTAGTTCCAAAGAAAGATGGGACATAGTGCATGTATGTTGATTGTCGAGCCATCAATAGAATAGTGAAAAAGTATCACCACACAATTTCCCATTTGGATGGTATACTTGATGAGTTGAATGGTTCTTGTGTGTTTTCTAAGATAGATCTTAGGTGTGGGTACCATAAAATTTGGATACAACCGAATGATGAGTATAATACCATATTCAAGACCAAGTTTGCTCTATATGAATGGTTTCTCATGCCTTTTTGCCTTACCAATGCTCCTAGTACTTTTATGTAGTTGACAAACCATGTGATGAAACCGTTTATTAGGAAATTTATTGTGGTATATTTTGATGATGTCCTCATTTATATAAAATCCATTAAAGATCGTGTTTTATATTTGAAAAGTGTGTTTGAAGTGTTAAGGAGAGAAAAATTATATGATAATCTAGAAAAGTGCTCTTTTAGAGTGAATGAAGTAGTATTCTTAGGATTTGTTGTAAGCTCAAGAGGAGTCGAGGCAAATGAGTCTATTATAGATTTCATCAAGACTTGGCAGCGCAAAAATCCATTAGTGAAGTATGAAGTTTCTATGTGTTGGCAAGTTTTTATAGGCGTTTTTTCAAAGGATTTAGTTCCGTCGTTGTTCCTTTGATCGAGGTGATCCATAAAGATAGACCTTTAAAATAGGGAAATGGGCAAGCCACTGTATTTGAAGCTTTGAAGGCTATTCTTAGCTCCACCTTTTTATTGCAATTACCCAATTTTGATAAGATGTTTGAAACTAAATGTGATACAAGTAAGGTAGGCATAGGTGTCTTCTTAATGCAATATTATAAATCTATTACCTACTTTAGTGAAAAGCTCAAGGGTGCTACTCTAAATTATTCCACTTATGATCTAGAGTTATACACCTTGGTTAGAGCATTGGGTAATTAGAAACATTATTTGTGGCCCAAGGAATTCATGATCTGAATTGACCATGAATCATTAAAACATCTCCAAGCCTAAGATAATTTAAATAAAAGACATGCCAAATAGATTACTTTCCTAGAGACTTTACCTAATTTAATTCAGTATAAAAAGGGAAAGAAAAATATGGTAGCTAATGTATTATCTAGGAAACTTGTGCTAATATCTACAGTGTATTCTAAGTTGATGGGATTTGAGAGTCTAAAGTCAATATATCCCAAGGACCCCAAATTTGCTCAAATCTACAAAGATTGTGAACCATCGGGTAGGGAAATATGGGAGAGGGATAGTGCTTCTATGCCCTTCTCCAAGTGTGATAGTTTCTTGTTAAAAAAAAGAAGGTTATATGTTCCCTATATCTTATAAATATAGTTGGTTATAAGAGAGGTACGTTATAGAAGTATGATGTGCCGCTTTGGAATTGACAAGACCCTTGGAATCCTAAAGAAATAATTTTGTTGGCCCAAGATGTATCAAGATATTGCTAGAATTTGTGGCCAATGCATGGATTGTAGAAGTTCAAAATCTTGCCTTCTCCATCAAGTATTACACACCCTAATACTCACTCCCTAACGTCCATGGCTTGATATCTCTATGGATTTTGTTTTGGGTTTGCCTAGGATGGGGAGGGGTAGAGATTGCATTTTTGTTGTGATTGATAGGTTCTCAAAAATGGCCTATTTTATTCCTTGTCACAAAATTGACAATTCTTCTAATGTGGATTATTTGTTCATTGAGCATGTTGTCAAAATATATGAAATTCCTTAGACCATTGTTAGTGATAGAGACTCTAAGTTTCTTACTCACTTTTGGAGGTCGTTATAGGGTAATTTTGGCACCAAATTGCTTTTCTCAATATCTTTCCATCCATAAACTGATGGGAAAATGGAGGTGGTAAATAGGACCTTGGGTTTCATGTATGCACCTTAGTTAAAGAAAAAATGGCCTCATAGAAGGAACATCTATCTTTAGTCGGGTTTGCTTATAATCGTGTTATCCATTCAACCATTGGTATGACTCCCTTTGAATGTGTTTATGGTTTTATCCCCCTTACCTCTTTAGGTATCACTCCTTTGCCTAGTGATGCATGATTAACTTAGATGGAAAAAATCTCAAAACCATGAAGAAGATGCATGAGAAGGTGAGGATTAGCCTTGAGAAAATGAATCAAGAGGTGGCTAAAAGGGTAAACTAGGAAAGGAAGCGGCTTGTGCTTGAATCAGGTGATTGGGAATGGGTGCATCTCCAGAAGGATAGGTTTCTAACCCAAATAAAGGCCAAATTGATGTCACGAGGTTATGGTCCTTTTCAAGTTATTAAAAGGATAAATGATAATGCTTATAAGATTGACCTTCCTATAGAACATCAAGTTCACAATAACTTTAATATGTACGATCTTTCACTCGTTGACATGATATAAGATGATAACCCCTAGAATTTGAGGTTAAATTCTTTGCAAGGTGGAAAGGTTGATATAATTTGGATTAGCTCTAAGCCGTTTACTAGAAGTCAATCCCGGGAGATCCAAAAGATCCAATAGTTGTTCATAAAATGAAAGGTACTGGAAGAAATCTTCTCACCATCAAGAGGATGTCATTTGAAGATTGGGTCAAGGATAATTGGACAAGTCAAAGGAATACAAAACGGGGCTATAATGCCCCTTGGGAGGGACATGCACCCAAGGCGCTTTGGATCTACCTAGGTTGGGGTCAATTCCACAGGGAAGAGGTTAAAATATCAATCAAGATGTATATCTAGGCAATCAATAACAATCTTCTGTAAAAGAGGGGGGTTTTAAATAAAGAATTCAATATTAACAATTGCTAATTTATTTGGATTTGTGATTAATATATGAGAAAGGGACTAGGATTTGTTCCCTAATAACTTCATAAATCTATAAGTTCTTCATACTTATCAATCTCTTGTGGTGTTCGATATGCATAACTGATAAGTTTTGTATCATCTAACCGAATATCTTATACCCCTTGTAGATAAGTATGTTAAAGTACAAAGGTTCATATGTTATGGGTTTTGCATTACTAGCCCATACCTATGATCCTAATTTAGTCTCTTGTTTATCGGTTCAAGCCTAATTAAATGCAGGTTGGTAGCTCCAAGTCTTGTCATGGACCCTCTTTTCCCATTTTATTACCTTTGTGTCTATAGCATAGACAAGGAAAGTTCTAACATTGTTCACCATCATAAAGCAATCAATCCAAAGAGAATAACAATACCTGCCTAAACACCCTCTGAGAATCACCTCATACTACAAACACCACTTTATTAATCTTTCATGGTTCCCACACCCTAGTTGTGGTGTTTACCTACTCATAATTGCAAGAATACAAGAAGAATTCACATACTAAAACATTATTATGACCTTATAATGATAAGATGAAAAATTCCAAAATCTCACTTTGAATTAAAACCCTAAGAATTGATGTTTGTAATTCTAAGAAAAAGAATATGCCATAAAGCCTTCAAACAATAAAATAAGTCATAATAAAGTGTAAACTAGTACAAAAGATCCAATAGGAGTATTTATAGACAAAAAACCAATCATAAATAGAATAAGATTTACAGAGTCGGTGCTTTGAACAAGTGAAGGAACGATCATGGTTTGATTCCATGATCGTCCTTGGTGTTTCTAGGTATGATATGGATTTTGTCATATCACATATCATGGATAGTACGATTCCCAACATGAGCTCATGGCTTCAAAGTACGATCGTTCTTTCCTATCGTCTGTTCCTATTACACTTCAATTTTTGCAAACTTCTAATTTGAAATTCCTATCCCTGATACCTTAGTAATATCATGACTTTAAGGCACAACTCTAGGAAACCGTCATCTGATCTTCTTCACTTAATATCTGCAACATTGTCTTTAAGTCTTTTTTCCACAATTTAGATTGTGCGATCATAATATCAGTATATGATTGTTAGAAGCTTTCATCTGTTTGACACCTGAGATCTAGTTCATGCGACAATCACTGTGTAAGACTGTGGTCAGATCTCATGATTATGGTATGTCTCTTCAAATGCCTTTTAAGTCAAAAAATCAGCACTTTACTTCTCGGTATTTGTTTGACTAGAAAATACCCAAAAACACATAATATCCACATAAAAGTACCTTCGTACTTGTAAATATCTATCATTTTAAGCATTGAAAGTGTGATAAGTTCATAGCACATCAACATCTAGCTTTTGGAGGTTTTTTAGGAGGATTTGGGCACCCAAGTTGATCTCAACATATCTTTACACCCTCATATATCTCCATTATTTCACTCTCTACTCCTCAAATACACAAGGATGTCGTCAATGAACACAATCACAAAGGAATCCAAGTAAGGTCTGAACACTCGATTCATCAAATCCATCAATGTGGCTGGGGCATTAATACACCCAATAAACATCACCAAGAACTCATAGTGACCATAATGGTTCCTCTTCGGGATATCCTCAGCCTGAATCCATAACTAATGGTAACCAGATCTCAGGTCAATCTTGGAAAATGTTGCCACTCTCTAAAGCTGGTTAAATAAATCATCAATGCGAGGCATAGGTTAACAGTTCTTTGCCGTCAACTTATTAAGCAGCCTATAATCAATACACATATGCATGGAGCCATCCTTCTTCTTTAAGAACAACATAGGAGCTCCCCAAGGAGACACACTCGATCTAATAAACCCTTACCCAGATGATCCTGAAGCTGAGAATTTAGCTCCTTAAATCAGTAGCAGCCATACGGTAAGGTGACATAGAAATAGGTCAAGTTCCAGGCTTGAGATCAATAGTAAACTCAATCTCACAGACAGGGAGAATACCAAGTAGGTAGATAGGGAACACATCAGGAAACTCATAAATTATAGGAAGAGAGTCGAGCGATAGACTCGATACAGTGGTATCACAAATATAAGCGAGATAAGACTCGCAACCCTAGCTCACGACTAACTGCTCCCTACCACATAACTGAGGGGTACGCCGGGCATAACTAGGGTAACAGTCTTAGCAAAGCAATCCATGATCGTATGATAGTATGATAACCAGTCTATACCCAGAACTATATCAAAATCCACCATATCTTGAATAATTATATTAGCATAAGTATCAACATCTCTAACAATCATAACACTAGATCTGAAAACCTTATCCACTACTAAAGAATCACCCACAGGAGTAGATACACATAATGACACAGATAATAAATCCCAAGATAACTCTAATCGTGGAGAATAATAAGTAGAAACATAAGAATAAGTGGATCCCAGATCAAATAAAGCAAAGTCCAACAAATGGCATACCAAAATTATATCTGTAATAACAGTATCCAAAGACTTAGCCTCGGGTCTAGCAGGTACTATATATAACTGATCACGCCTGCCACCTGGATGGGATCTTGACTGACCTCCTATCTTACCTACCTACGAACCTTCTCAAGTACTCTAAAAACTACCCGTACAACATTAAGAACCATATCTAGTTGAGGGGTGAACTGCTCTATTAAGGGGAATACTCTGAGCTGAAGAAACAATGGCTCCACGACTAGGGAACTCTTGAGAATAATGATCTAAAGATCCATAAATATAACATGCTCCCTAAGCTGAACCAAAACCAAAAGATTTGGCTGACCCAGAGTAACCACCACAACTAGAATAGCCAAAAGACAAACCCCTCAAAGACTGACCACTAACCCAACTAGGGCGATCACTAGCCCTAGACTGACCTCCATCAATAATTTAAAGAACTGCCTAAATCCTTTGATTGGGCTGACTCTGAGGCTGATAGGATGGACATGGAGAATACCTACTATAAGAACTACTACCTCAAAATTGGGAACTACTGTGACTCTTACTGAAACTGCCCTAATATCTAGTCCTCTTATCATTGCCCTCTTGGGCCTCTCGACGCATCTCTTCCATCACCTGAGTGTGATTCAAAACCTTAGAAAAAGACCTGCCCATAAAAACCAAACTCTGAGTGGACATGCGAAGGGGAATTCTCAATCCTCGAACAAAGCAATGAACTCTCCCTTACCCAGTGTCCAAAATAGAAGTAGCATACCTAGCCAACTTATAAAAATGAGCCTCATACTCTATAACTATCATGGAGACTTGATCCAACCTAGAGAACTGATCTTTTAGGCGATCCCTAAGGCTGTGAGGCATGTACTTCTTGGAGAACTGAGTTCATGTGAAAAAAGAAGATCCAACTGGTATAGAATCTATAAAACCTCTCCACTAATGTCAAGAAACCAAATCTAATTGAAATGTGGTGTAATCCACACCCTGAGTCTTAACAAGGCCCAAATATGAAGCCTATTCTCACAAGCAATCAGAAACTTATACGCATCCTCGCTTGAAGCACTAGAAAACCTAGGTAGAGCTAATATCAAGAATCTACCTAATATTTTTTGCTCCTCAATAGGCACGGTAGGTTGGGCGACTATTACTGAGCAACCATCAGTGCAAGAGGGACATTAACTCTAGGAGCCATAGCTATAAGCTGCGCCCCCACCTTAGTACCACTCTGATCTATATACTATGCACCATTAAATACTGCACCACCAACTATCCCCAAAATTTAAACCAAAGCATCTCTTAGCGCTAAGGAAGAAATAAACCCTGGTGGAGCCTAGGCTGGTCCTTGACCCACTATTGGTTGGGGCGGAAGAACCTCTAGATTAGGAGCGAGAATAGGGTCTAATGAAAGACCCTTATCCTAGACCTAATCGGGGACACATCTATAGGAAGTCCACAACCTCTAGGTTGTCCAAGAACAGGAGTAAGATCCCTAGGCTCGGTCCCGGTACCCTTATTTTGTAAAGCAGTAGCATGTGTCCTGGCCATCTGTAAAAGAGTAAAATCAAAGAGATGTTCTATATACCAACTCAAACTCTTAGCATAATGTGAGTGAAAGAATTGAAGAACTTCTTAGAATGTCCACTAGCATCCCGAAGATAGGAAATGGACGTTATCATTTTAATTCGTAGGACTCTTCTAGATATTTGTTATTGTACTAACAATACCGGTGTTACCTAGGCTCTGATACCAATTTATCATGACCCAATTAAAGAGTCATGATGTCACCTACTAAATCCCAACAGTAGGTAAGCTAAACTGTAACTCAGAGCTAACACAATGGGTTAACTTGGTGGAAAAAAGCCAACATAGGCAACAATAAACAACATATCTTGTGTTTTAACAAGGCAACATAGATAGATAAGGATAAATCAATAGTACAAAAATTTATCCTACGACCTGGTAGAGCTAGTACAAGAATATCTAGTAAAAATAATACAACCTAAGTATCTAAAATAGTCAATAACATCTATTTTGAAACAAAAGACTAGACAGAGAAAGATAGAAGGATATAGGTGACTTCGACTCCCAGAGCTCACTCTATCTTCAGTTATCAACACATTATGAACATCGATCAACATCATCAATAACTGATACTCAGATCTATATCAAAAAGGTACAAAAGTGTAGTATGAGTACCAAAACTATAGGTACTCAATAGCCATCATCGGCCGACTGAGCTAAATCATGATATAGATATGATAAAATGCAAGATAACGTAATCTAGTCAAGGTAGAAATGAACTTGAATCTTCTCCAACATCATTGTGCACAAATAGCTAAATAAACTAAAATAATAGCACAACATAACATAAAGCATCAATACATGCAATTCTAACTACAAAATTGGCTCCCATACGCCAATTGGTACAAAAAATAAATAACCCATCGCAAGCCCCCATAAGCCTAGAAAGTACACATAAGATAGTATAACCCACCATCGTCATTTATTAATTTTCAACGTTTCACTAGAAACCATTCACATCATGCCATACTATAGCTATTTCCTTATTTTTAGACTTAGCCAAATTACTATTTTTAACCTCACACCCTGATATCATCATATCATAATAAGTATATCATCACAACATAATATGCATATCTAGACTCAAATCAATATACATACATATATATATATATATAATCAATAGCTGGAATTAAACTGATAAATATAATCAATAGCCAGGCTCAAACTGGTAAATATAATCAATAGCCAGACTCAAATCGGTAAATAAATCATCAATGTCATAATCATCCTCTAGAATCAAATTGGTAAATATCATTAATATCATAACTATCATCCGAGCTCATACTAATAAATATAATTATATCAATATAATCAATAGTATCATCAATAGCATATATAATAGGAAATCAATAGGCGTCAACCCTCACATCAACCAACATAACAATCAAGTGTCAAGGTTTCTCAATATTATCTCAATAAGCATTTTCAAGTGTCTAACAAGTGTATAAAGGTCTACAAAAGCTAACATGCATCTTAGCCTAAGGTGGGTCAAGAGCGCACCTCTAATCTCTGAAATTATATTTCAGGTAAATTCTGCCCAAATAATGCTTAAGGTATCTAAATTCACTTTTAGATGTTAAACAAGCCTCAATTAAACCTAAGATAGGAAATTCACCTAAAATATGAGAAACTAGGTCAATTATGCCTAATTTATAATACACGAATAGCCTAAACCATCCAACTAACCCAAGCATTGCAATTCATCATACCAATACCTAAGACTTATCTCAAATCTAACACAATATCATAAAAATACTATGAACTAGCTCAATCTAATGAGGGTAGAGCCTAGCTTACCTGGATGCTAAAGAAATCTCAAAAATCTGCTAAATCACTACTTTTACCATAGAATAACCTTCCTCAAGAGGCCAATATATCAAAATCACATTCTACTCATTAATACGAGAATAATGATACCCATATTGCACTATTTGCTTTATTTTCAAAAATTTCCCAAATTCTCATCTGGGTCCCATTTGCATAAAAATCATATTTCTAAAATCAACCCAATGTTCTCTCATTCTTAAAGAGTCATTACCATAAAAAATAGGTAAAATCTGAGCTAATTTGGAGCTAAAGTCAAGCCTCTTAAGGTTTTGAGATTTTCGAACAAGAAATGAGGAAATCTTCCATGAAATTAGAGGAATCTTACCTCAAATTCAAAGGAAAATTGTGTAATCAATCAATATCTAAGCTTCCCAATCACCCACATGCACTAATTTTAAGCTAACTTATTACTTATAGTTTTAGCTCTCTTGGAATGGATGAAGAATTGGAAAAATCATGCAAAGAGGGCCTAGTTATACCCATACTAGGTGCTCGGGTCTCGCTATCGTGACCTAGTATTTGCGATCACCAAATATTATGGCTGCACAAGTGAGTCATGATTGGAGAACTTTGCCTTGTGATTACAACAGCAATGACCTACTCAAAGGAGTCATGATCGCATCCCAAACAATCACGATCATGATGCACCAGATACAACTGAGACTTGGAAAATTTCCAAGTCTCTTCCAATCCCCCAGGATTCATCCAGAAGCCTATATATGCAAAAAAACACTATGTAACCATAATGAATTCAAAGTTCTAGACTTAATGGAATAGTCAAAATTTCCATCTGAGGTTGTTTTGATAAAATATGGGTCCCACACCTAAAAAATAAAAGAACTGTATGGTAACCATACTATCAGTTCTAGTAAGATATAAATGACTTGGGGTAGCTATAGAAAATCTCTAATGGTAAAAATAAATAGAAATATGGAAAATGATCTTAAGGGTCATTTTAATAAAAGGGGGAATAATTTGACCCTATTCTAGGCAAGTGCTCTACTTCCAATATAAAAAACCAATTTTGTAACCCAACATTGGAGAAGATTCTATCTAACCTTTCCAAAATACAATCACTACATGTTCTGCCATTCCACCAAGTAAAAGGGGCTCTCTTTGAATAATATTTATCTAGTTCACAGGAGTTCACACAAAAGGAAAAATCCTCCACCTCTTGTAAGGTCAATGGAAGGCCCCTTATTTTTTCTTCTTTATTCAACAAATAATTAAAATGCCCACCTATCAACCATGGTAAATTGATATTAGACATATTATAGATGTTATTCAATAGAGGGATTCTTTCTATTTTTGTACACTTAGAATAGACCATAGAAATCGACAAATACTTCTAGTCCTCTAGAGTTAATATTTTAATGGAAATTTGTTAATCTAAGTTACTTATAATTTCTATGCTAACATCATCAATCAAAAAGAACCAAATCTTCTCAGAAATAATGGCTCTAGCGCTGTGTATGCTTAGTTTTCTTCTAAATCTTTGAATCTGCCCCACCTATTAAAAGGGCTTCATAAGAGCTACTAAGAAATATTTGTGATGGTTATTAAGCATTTCAAGTCTATTAAAGGCATGTTGGGTATTAACAAACCTAATGTTCCAAAAAATTGCTTTTATCATCATTTACTTAATTTATTTGTCACCACATTTTTCGTTAGTATCACCCTTTTAGGTAAGTGATCTGTATTTTGCTTTTTCGCCTTTTTTGTGTTCTTATTTATTGATTTTGGGGAGAGACAACTTGTTTACTGATAAAATCTATTTCTTTATCATATCCCTTTCCCCTTGTTTTGTGCTATTAACCTCTGATTCACTTGGTATTATTATGGTGCTCTCAGATTGATAAGATACTATTTCTGTAAGTTTTTTGTTGGACTTTTCTATACTATAGATGACTTAATTTCCACTAGATTCTACTGTCTTGAATCCAACAAGGCATGTTCTTCATCTGCTATATCATCTGGTAAGTTTTTTCTTTTACTTGTATCAATGTATTACTCTTCCCATTTATTGTAAGATGGTAATGATGCTAGTGGACTAGCATTTGGAGTACTATGGTAAACACTAAATTATTTTGTTACCCAGTTGGAATAATACTTTCTTCCTTCTCTTGAGAGCTCTCAAGTTCTTCTTCGACTCTATCTCCCCATTTGTACTGCTCTCCCCTTGTTATTATAGGCTATTACCTTTGTTGCTTCTTTACTTGTTTGGTATATTTTTGGTATGATTTGGTTTAGGTGTTTCCAATGTGTTCTTTGTTGAGGTAAAAGTATTTTTCACCCATTTTTGGTAGTAATTTCCTTCTCTTTTTCACTAAAATTATCTTAATTCTTTATTCCTTCCTCATGTGTATCCTTTTTCAAAGAATCAAAAAGATTACCTCTTGTAATATCTTCTTTGAAATCTTTAGAGTTTTAGTTTTTTTCTCTCAATATATATTTTAGAATCTTTGTTCATAACAAATCTCCTATTAGTAGGATGCCACCTTTTGTATCCTCTTTCATCCTTCCAATTATTTTGATTCTACCCCTATGTTTTCTCTAGTTGACTACCTTGATGTTGTCCCTTATGATCCTGTACACTTCCTCTTTTATTTGCTGAAACTTCCTTCCTCGGCTCTGGGTGTAGAACTCTATATTTATGTTCTTCATATACCTAAAGTTTACACTTTTTTCGATAAGTAGGAATCATGTCATACTTAACCTTTACGTTTATTCTCCTAACTTCTTTAGTTTCCTCATTCTGTATTTCCATTATCACATGATGATGTCTCTTCGCCAACAAATCTAGTCGAACCTTCACTTTAGAAAAACTTGGACAAGTTTTATTAATTTTTGTAATATCTAAATGCAAGGGCTTAACAACAATAGAGTCTACGGAAAACAATGAATCTTTGATAAAGAAAGTGGGAAAAAGATATGTAAAGGATATCCAGGCTACTACTTGTGTTGCTTTTTTATCCGGCTTGAAGTTAGAGTCATATATTAATGGACGCATTTGATATGATTGACCATCATTTGTAGTAATGTAACAAGAAATCTTAGAAATTATGTTTATGAAATCCTCCATTAATTCCAATCTAATGAAAACATGCCTATAGCAAATGAATCCAAATTTGTACGCATCCTTTCCACTACATTGTAGTATTTGTTCTCTTAATTCTGATAGCTCAGTCCAACCATATGATAACTTGCCCACTATTGCATATTGTAAGTTCTCAATGATGTTAATCCAATTTTCTTCTTGTTTGGTCTATTTTACTATTAGAAACCATATTTGAAATCAACTTTTTTATAGGAATAGGTACTACATCATACTTAGTCTTTGAGATTTCATCTTGAAAAAGGGATTGGTTATGGTGGCATAGTTTTGTATTAATGTTCCGTGATCTTTTGGAATAGTTTTAGAAGGAGAATTGAAGTAGGTAAATTAGAAGTGGAGTCAACAGATGGAAATTGGCTAGTCTTTGGGATTGACTGGCCATAGGTCAAAGCCACAGAAAATTCTAGGGTTCAACAGTCAAAATTACCATAGCTAGGGTTTTTCTTAGATAGTTTCACAAAGAAACAAAGTCTAAGATAAAATAAAAACATAAAATTGTGTCCCTTGCCATTTACTTAGACAAACACTAGATAGAAATTTGTCCTATTCCTAATAGGATTGATCCTAACTAATTTGGGTTCTATATTTGATTCGACAACCGCTTTATACATTTTGGGAAATGTAATTTAGGTGACCTCTCAAGTATAAGATGAATCTTGTAAAGTAATGCAGATAGATATGGAGACTTATGTTATCTATCTTGAGAGGCTACAAGAATATAGAATAAATCTATTTTTTTTTTGTGTTATGTGTTTATAGTAAAGTGCAACTTAAAAGTCTCATATTCACTCTCACTGATGGTGAGGACCCATTATTCTTTGGAAAAGACTTAGAGCTCGTGCCCTTATCTTGTGGCCAATACAGAGGTCATGCAAGAGGTTATACTAGGTCATCTGAACCAATTAGAGGCTAGGTTGGGGTTGCCTCCTCAGGTTTAGAGGTTTCTCATATTGATGGTTTTGTTAAGACGGTAGGTTAAGAACAATATAGACACCACCTATTTATATGTCCATATTTATGCTTGAGGATTTTCTTGGTATGGGTTTTGGTTTTCTTAAAGAGATGGCTCAGACTATCATTTAACATACAACTTTAGGGCTTCAAACTCAAGATACATTTTTGGCTACTACTACAAATTTCTTCGGTGTTGATATGATACTATTGGGCATTGCCCCACAATTAGTGGCTTTACCCGCTATGTTTATGGAGGGACTAAGTAGATTTGTAGAGTTCATAAGGATGGATCCCCCATAGTTCAATGGGGATCCCAGTGTTTATACTTATGATAGTTTGGTTGGATTCCATGAGAGGTTGAATAGGTTGGGCTTGGTAGGCTCTATTGGAGTAGATTTTTACTACTATCAGTTATTTGGACTAGCGAGAAAATGGTAGGGGTGTATTGTTGATGATAAGTCAATTGTGTTATTTATTCTTATTCATGGGATTGGTTTATAATAATTCATTAATATGATAACTTTTTGGCACCTTTTAAGATTAAATCATAATCCTTTTCCATTGATTTGTTGTTAATCTCATGTATAATGCTCATTTGTGCATGTAAAGGTTAAAAATGAATATAATCAAGCAATTCAAGTCAATCGGAGGTCAAATATGGAATTAAAAGAGCCTTAAATTTCACATGGATGTGTCGCAAGGCCACCTATGCAAGTGGGTGGCCAAAATGGACAAAATAGTGTCATCTATGCCTAAGGTAAGGGCTATCTGCACCCAGGGTATGCCCCACCTTCACTCAATCTACTCAAGATCTGATCAACTAGATCAAGAGTGTGGTGGCATTTTGCTAAAATTTGGACAACATGAAATTGGGGTCAAAATGAGGGTTTTCAAGTTATTTCCACCATTATGATACTATTGTTGAACTATTCTTGAGATAAGAAATATTGTAGGGTCTTTCAAGTGAAGAATTTGTAGTTTTTATGGAAGATTCATTGAAATTACAACCAAGATATTGTATTCTATTCATTTTCAATGGATCAATTTGATGGAAATTTTGGTATGACTATACTTTCTCTTTCTATGAGTAGCCAATCTTTATCTTAGGGTTATGCTTAAATAGGTTATTATTTGTGCATGGGTTTTGTTTATCTATCTTTCTAATTATCTATTTGATACAAGTTTTGCATTCATTCTATATTCTAACTATGAATTAGGGGTTGCAAACCCCAATTACCTTAGAACCCATATCATCCTTGATAGAGGGGATATGGGTGAGGAATGGATGTGAGCTATAACTTTAATTAGTTCATTTAATAGCATCTCTAAGACATAAGAATGTTAATTAAGGCCATATATTGGTAAAATTATTGCACTCATAAGGTGTTTGAAATAATCCATTTGTGATATTTGGTGTTTGATTGGTAAATTGACATTAATACCTCTAGATCTAGCCTACCCATGACTTCCAGCTAAATTTGGACAAATACCAATGCATAAACCCTCACCTAGGAAGGCGTAACTCCAAGTGTCATCACCACTTGATTAATCTCTCATTATTTCTAGCTTTGAAATAGTATTCTCATAACAACAAAATTGTTAAATTCAAAATCATCCAACCAAACCCCCCACTTTTACTTCCATGTTTGTTTACTATGCATTATGGGTCAACTCCTATTTGACTTCTAACACTCTCAAGTATTGAAATCCTTGTCTTCACTCCCTATGGACTTGACTTAAACCTCTGTTGGGTTACTATGCTGATGATAATCGCTTTAACCTCATGGGTATAGTTTGAACGTCATTAAATTTTAGTGTCATTGTCGGAGAATGGAACATAGTTTTCATTCTTCTATGTTATTAGTCACTTTGGGTTAGCCATAGTGTTTATTTTACATTGTTTATTGTTTTGTTCCTTCTAAGGCTAGTATTATAGCATAAATGATACTATTAGCCAATACGGTAGTAATACTGGTACTTATAATGGAAATCTCAAAGAGGAGAATCACCTTAGATATGTGGATTGAGCTAGTGTTATTCGTATTCCACTATCAGAATAAAATAGAGTGTATGATGTTACTAGCATAATGCTTTATTTTCTTTTAATGAAAGGATTGTTTGTGGGTTAAGCCTATGAGGATGTCAATCTACACTTGAATAATTTCATTGATATGTTTTCTCCATTGATATTGCCCATATTTCTTAAGAATCAATCCATTTTTGTATTTTACCATTCTTTTTTATGGGAAAGCATTCTTATGGTTGTGATATTTGCCTGCGAGATCTATCACTTCACGGGTTGAGCTCACGAAAGCATTATTGGATAGGTACTTTTCTCCTTCTCGGATGTTGCAACTAAGCCATAAAATCATCAATTCTTTCCAACTTAATAGCAAACCATTATATGAGGCTTAGCAACATTTCAACAATAAGATAATGCAATGCCCAAATCATGAGGTCCTGAACAAAATGCTTCTTGAAATCTTCTATAGGAAATTGGATTAATTGAATAAGAGGGTAGCCGATAATGTGGCCAAAGGATCTCTTATCAAACAAACTAATGGTGTTGCGGTGGCTCTATTAATCAAGTGACCAAGTAAAGTAGGGTTGTCACAGAAGAGATACTGAGGTGGTCATGGAGGCTCCCTCTACATCTTTTATAAGCCAAGAGAAAATAAGAAAGGATAAGGAAAGAGATGAGAACATGTCTAAAGTGATGACTTAACTTGATCTTCTCACATAGCATATAATGGGAGCTCCTTCAAAGGCAGTTAACATCATTGCTTCTAAGAGTGTAAAATCTTATAATGATGAGGAAGTGGAGGCTCTTAAAAGAGAATTTTTTTTCTAGTCAAACTAATCAGGGGGTTCCCTCCCTACCTATCAAAGGTGAGGTGGGAATCAAAGTTGAAAGGAAAAGGATCATGATAGAGATTAGCATAAAGAGATCATGATAGAGATCGAGAATGGAGAGATAAAGATAGAAATTATGACTAGTCCATACCTCCACATGATAAGTTCAAGGGAGATTCAAGCTCCATTGACCTAGAGAAGTTAAAAAGAAAAAATGTCCTTGCTCGTATCGTAATGGGTGTTGAGAGAACCAATAAGATGGTGAGAGAGCTAAAAAGTGATTTATCACAACTCAATAAAATGGTAATATCTCATTAGGTCTCTATAAAGAAACTTGGAACCCAAGTGGGTTAAATCTTGGCTCATCTCAATGCAAGGCCAAAGAGTGGATTGCTTAGTGACACAATTACTAATCCTAAGAATGTTTCTTATATCATGGCCATTATCACTAGGAGTGGTTGGACTCTAGGTAAATTATGTTGTTTATTTTGATGAAGAACCCAGTAAAAGGGAAAGTGATGAACAAGAAAATAAAAAGAAAAAGTGGTTAGAGAAGTTTAATGATGCGGTTCCAAAGACCAATAAGTCAATTATTGAAAGGCTGAAGGTAATTAAAGAAAAGGGTGAAAGTGGGGAAGCTTCAAAAGTGGTTGAGGGTAATTCCCCACAACTAGATAAAACTTCAGTTATTCCTTTGCACAAATAAAATTCCCCCTTCCTATTCCCACAAAGTTTTAAGAAGAAAGAAGATGATACCAAGTTAAAGAAATTTGTTGTGAAATTTAGCAACCTATCGGTGAATATTCCATTGTTAGAAGATTTACAAGAGATAATCGGGAATGTTAAATTCATTAAGGAATGGGTCACAAATAAATTGAGTCATGGATTTTGAAACTATCAAGGTAACCCACAATTTTAATGCCATAATATTTAGCACAATGGTGGTGATAAGAAAGATTTAGGTGCATTCATTATTCCTTGCACTATTGAGGTGTACAAGTCCAGAAAAGCATTATGTGATCTTGGGTCAAGCATTAATTTGATACTATTTATCGTGTTCCTAAAGTTAGGTTTAGGTACCCACAAACCAACCACAATGAGGCTCTTAATGATGGATCATTCTATAAAGAAGCCTGTGGAAGTGCTATGTGACGTTTTAGTGAAAGTGGACTGATTCATCTTCTCGGCCAATTTTGTTGTCTTGGATTATGAGATGGACTATGAGATCCCATCATTCTTGGTAGGCCATTCTTGGAAACCAGATGGGCTTTGGTTGATGTTGAATATGGTGAAATGGAGTTTTGAGTGAATGATGACAAAGTGTCCTTCAATGTATGCAAGTGCATGAAGAACCAAAGGACGTGCAAGTTGTTTCAATAATTTATGTGATTGGTAACGAGGTGTATAGCCCTGTGGTAATATTCTTGTGGATGGCCCCTTAGTGGATGTATTGCGAAACATAGGGAGTAACTGTAATGCCCCAAGTTTTTGTTGGGCTCTAGAATTCTGAAATATTGTCTAAACTGCGATGGATATGGCTCAGTTAATGAGTTGTTATCATAGGTAATGAGTTGTTAGATAAGACTCGTTACCATGGCAGTGAATTTTTTTGGGTTTTGGTCTTGTGAAAATGAGTCCAAGGTATGACTTGTTATGAAACTAATGAGTCATTGGGAGTGACTCATTGTCACATTAGTGAGGCTGCCCAGGAGTTCTATATTGATCAAAAGTTCTTGTCATGACTCATGATGATAGATAATGAGTCATAATGAGTGATGCATGGTCCTAAAAGTAAGGTACCAGGTTTTTAGGTCTTCAGGTAACGACTCATGGTCAGTCATCACCTGAGGTGTGATGACTGTACGCATTTTTTCTTGCATGTTTTAATTAGGGTCCTTTTGGTCTTTTACCTCCCTCCACGACTTAAAATACCCCAATTAGCTCGATTACCTTTAGTTAATCAAATCAAAATACTACATTCTCCCCTTTAACTCTCAAGGCTAGAGAATGCTAGGGTTTTACAAAGGATTCAACACCTAGGCTCCAATCTTCAGGTTTCCTACAATTTCGAGGGTATTTCAAGCATGTCTCTCATCCCTAACTTGAATTTTATACTATGTCATTTGTTTTAATCATTGCTCATGTGATTTAATCATTGGGTTTGAAATTGGATTGAGGGTTTTTATGATTATCACTTGAATTATATTTCCAATGGTTTAAATGTCTTGTGTATACTCAAATTGATGATTTTTTAGACTGAATGGGTGCATTATTGTGGAATTTAGAATGGGGAATATGGGTTCCCTAAATAGATCAATTTTGGCTTGGTAATGGCATTAACCCCAATCCACCTACATGATTTTAGTTTTAAATATGGAATTTGCATAATTTAACTCACTTTGGAAACTATGGCATTATATTAATGGACAAATAGATAAAAAAACATATTTTAAAGACCTTGTTAGCCATGGCTTTGGATTTTTATAGGAACTTGGGAGGAAATTCGTTAATTAGAACGTATTGGCATGATTATATAAGATTTCAAGAATAATTAGTATGACGATACCAAGTGGTAAATTCCTTAATATAAGACTCCTTGGTTTATGGTTGGGATTATGTGCAAAATGGTTTTATTTTGGGATTAAAGGGGTTGTGTAGCTCACCGTGAAGGCGGAGGTCTCGGGGGGAGACCAATACTGAAAACCATGTTTGTCGGTGTAGGGGGTCTACATGACCATGTGCTTGGTTCAAACTATATATCTTTAGGATGGTTGGAGCCTTGGTGTCTCTGGATGTTCTTCAAATTTCCTCAGTTTGTGCGGCTAACATGTGATAGGGCCCTTTCAACAGGGGGAGATGAACCCATATATCCCGTGGGTGTCCTTAGGATGGATAGATCTACACAGTCTAAGTTAATATTTTAAAATCTCATGTTCATGACCCTTGCCCCTATCCCTGTATTCTATATATATATATGAATGTGTGCATATGGTTTTGACTTATTTTGGAAATGGCATTAGTTTATCACTTTCCCTGAGTTGGATGCCAGTGCTTATCCCACTGACCGTCCGTGGATGCTGCATCATTTCATGATGTAGGGTGCTAGGGTTTTCTTGTTACTTTTGTGCGTTGTAAGGTGGTGTGGTTCATTTGTTGAGTTGTTGTGAACTGGTGAGCTTTCATCTTTCAGAAAGTTTTCTTTCTTATTTTTGAATTATGAGTTTTATTTTGTCATGCTCAGGGGCATTTCCCGACCTAGTTTGGTATTTTGTTTTTAGAGGATTTTGTGGACAAAGTATGGGATGGTTGTTTGTTTTGACTCTTATTTTACATTTCGTTCATTTATTCCTCTTATCATCATGTTTGGTTGACTTTCGTTGTATTCATTTATTGTGTTCTGGATATTAGTCTAAGGGGGTGGTCTCCGGCCTACAGTGGGCTTGAGATACCCATCACAACTAGGCCCTGGTTTGAGTCATGAATCTTGGTATTAGATACAGGTTCAGGGTCATTGGGTGTCCATAAAGTCGTGTCGAGTAGAGTCCCTTTTATGGGGGTGTAGCACGCCACACTTATAGGGGGAGGCTATAAGGAATTTAGGAATGTTTCCTTTTCTTGTGTTCTATTTTGGGCTGTAGAGTCTAGTGTCATGAAACTTCTCTAACTTTTGGCATACTCTTATTTCAGATTATACCTCCCTAAAGATCTAATGATCATACGAACTCTGCTGGAAGCTCTGACCCGGCCGAGAAAAATATGGAGGGAACTCGCCCTGTGTATGGAGCGTAGACCTAGTCTAGGGTCCCTGCTCCTAATGGTACCACTTTACCTGGAGTACCACTAATCCCTACTAATCTTCCCCAGGATTTTTGGGCTGGCAAAACTCATGCTCGGTCGCCCTACGAAGATATCTCTAATGAAGAGTTCATCGGTCTATTCATATGCTTGCTCAACTGGTGGCATCCTAGTCTCGTTTGTCTGATCATATTGGTCCTGCTAGTGCGTATGAGGTTACTCGGGTTGGCCAGTTTATGAGATTGAATCCCCAAACTTTTACAGGCTCTACGATTGAGTAGGATCCTCAGGTTCTATTAATGAGATGGAGAAAATTTCCAAGGTTATGCGTGTCTACCGATTTAGAGGGAGTGGATTTTGTTGCATATCAGTTGAAAGAGATGACTTATCAATGGTATGAGGAGTAGGAAGCTATGAGGGGTGATAATGCTGGGAAGGAAGTGTGGGATGAGTTTTTAGGTTCCTTTCTTGATTAGTTCTTTCCTTAGGAGTTGAAGGAAGCTGCGGCCGAAGAGTTTGTGAACTTGAAGCAGGGTAGGAGAGTGTGAAGGAGTATTCCCTAAAATTTTAACAGTTGTCTCATTATGCTACAGAATTAGTACCTAATATAAGGTCCCGAATGAGAAAGTTTGCTTCAGGTTAATCTCGTAACTTAGTATTAGAATGCAAAGATGTAATGTTGAATAATGATATGGACATCTCCAGGCTAGTGGTTTATATAAAATGGGTGGAGAATGGGAAAAAAAGAAGGGGAGAGAGGAGAGAGGCAGAGTAAAAAGTTTAGATATTCATAGAAGGGTGCATATCAGTAGAAAAATGGGAGAGATGGTAGACAGTAGACTAAGAAAAAGAATTGGGGAAGTTCTTATTTGACAGGGAGTACTCCTTTTCCTAAGCCTTCAGGTGATTGTTGTTTTTTGACGCAGTCCGGACCTGGGCCTTGTCATAATGTGCATCCCAAGTCCAACCAGGATAGGTGACCGCCCTCTTAACCCAACCCAACCACCTTTCACAGCCTCAAATGAGCTGAATTTCGAACATATAACAAGATAGTGTTATTGTTCACATCAAGACTCTAGGATAGGGTCACGACTGTGACCGACCCAACCAAGTCTAACCGTACCAAACCAACCATCCATACCATACCAAAACCAAGTAAAATATCAAGCATAATATGATAATCAAATCAAAAATGTAATACGATGAAATAGTGAGAAATTATGTTCGATGATGCCAGCCTCAATATTAATACCAATGCTAAGCCTGACACCAATACCGATCCCGCCCATACCAACCCCCAGAAGTACCACAAAGCCTCTATCTAAGAGAATACAAATATCCGGTTGGGACATGGCCCCAATCATGGACAAAACCAATATCCAGAAAAAAAGTAAAATATCTAAGAATATCTAACATGAAATGATGCCTTCCGAAAGGATGGAAGCTCACCACTTTAGTCCAATAAGCTATCCCTGAATCAAGTACTATGAAGAAGGATTCGAACGTTCGATTCCTGCATAGCATGGGTATACAGCCGCCAGTAGATGGGTTAGTGGGCGAACACTAGCATGAAACTCGGGGTAGGATAAAGTAATGCCAGTTACCAAAATCAAGTGTAAACCATCCAATGCACATAACCATGTATATATATATAAGTACTAGGAAAAGGGACCGGGTTTATAATCCTATTAAAACCTTGACTTGGGTTGTGTAGCTTAGCCATCCTACCAACCACGGGCCATATGGGTTCAGCTCCCTCTTTTGAAAGGGTCCCGGTGCATATAGCCTCACGTCCAGGCACAAACCCTGGGATGACTAGTACATCCCTCCAATATAAATGTGACACTAGCACGTGGCGATTGAAAACCCCTCATATTGGTAAAATATGAGTTTTGGGTTTTGATCACCTCGGGATCGCCACCTTCCATGGCCTACCTTATATTTCTCGCCATTAATGCCCAAATTAAATGAAGTCCAAACAATCCAATTATCTATTTATCAACCAAGGTTATTTAATAATCCAGTGTATTGTCATACCACCATACTTACATGCATTATCCTTAGCCAAACCAATTAAATTAAAGGGAATATCGGTGCCCTTTACATTTACCATATTAACCTCTTGAGAGACTACCATGTTCTCCACAAGCATAAGCAATTAGCCTTTAACCTTTGTAAACCATTTATAGTTTCATGCATAATCCAAAAACAAGCAAGAGTTTCATTTAAAAGAGTCAATGCAATGAACATATCTTTATAAGAATTTAATCAAACACCTTGGGGGAATAACATAACCTTAACCATAATTCATTACCACTAAACCACTACCATGCAATTCCATTATCCAAACCACCATTAATGCATAGAAAGCATAATTAAAACCATAAGAAATCATAACCAGGCCTTTAATATCAAAACCCCCAAATCAATAGTTGAAAACCAAAACCATGCAAGAGTAAAACCATGACATCAACCATATAACCATGCCCTTAATTGAAATTACAAGTATGGAAGAGAATCATGCCTTAAATTAAGAATATTGATGGAAGAATTCACCAAGACAAGCCCCAAGGAAATCCCTTAGTTGAAACCCTAGCTCTTTTCCCTAAAAGCTCTTGAGAGAATTATGATATGTTTTGGAAGAGATTCTAAGTGTTTAAGAATAAAATAATAGGTTAAATAACCTCCTAGGTGTATTAGAAGTTGTGGGTCCTTATTAGTGTAAGTAGGAAAATGTCCAAAATAACCCCACTTAAATTCCATAAAAACCTGACATAGGGTCACGACTGACCTCCTTACAAGTCGTAACATAGCTTATGGTTGACACCCACCCAATCACAACCAATCCTCAACCATGGATCACACATTGTTTAGTATACGATTTATCCAACCAAGTAATAATCCCAGTATCTGATCTGTACCCATGATCCGTATCCCTGGCAGAATGTAACACTAGGGGGATCACACTAGGGGGATCAAACACTGTCCACTGTATGAGTCACCTATGTAACTCGTACCCATGCCTTACGACTCATACCCTCAAGTCGTATCCATTCTAGTGTTTGAGACTATCCCACCAACACTGATCAACTTACGACAGGACTTCACCACTCATACCCTAGCTTACAGCTCGTACCATGAGTCGTAATGGGTCCGAAGAATGAGATTCCAAGAAATTTTCTAAGGGACTAAACCTGGGATGTGTCAGTCTCCCCCACTAGAAACAGTCATCCCCGAATGACGGATAAGGTAGGGGTAACCACACACAGAGTCATTTTCAGTCTCAAACATCCTTTTAGCAAAGTTTGAAAATAAAGAGGAAAAGGTGTTAACCTTCTGTTAAATAAACTCAGAAAATAAATATATGTTTAAGAACACATACCTTCTGCACAAATACCAGGATAAGAAAACAAGAGTGGATACTGGGACTTTATGTCCTCTTCTGCTTCCCACGTGGCCTCTTCTATCTTGTCGTTCCTCCATAGAACCTTAACCAAAGCCCCATCCTTGGTATTCCACCGACGAACTTGCCTATAAAATATCTCAACTGGGACTTCTTCATAAGACAGAATCCGAGATATCCAACCCTTCTAAAGGAACAATCGAAGACGGATCACTAATGCACTTCCTCAACATAGAAACATGAAATACTGGATGACCCAAACTCAAACTAGATGGCAACTCCAACTCATACGTAACATTGCCCGTTCTCTGCAAAATATCATAAGGAACAATGTACCAAGGACTGATCTTTCCCTTTTACCAAATTGCACTATTCCTTTATAGGATACACCTTAAGAAAAAACTTATCCCCGACTGTAAACTCCAACTCTTAACACCTAACATCAGCATAGGACTTTTGACGACTCTAGGTAGCCTTAAGACTATCCTGAATCACCTTCACCTTTTCCATAGCTTGACGAACCAAAGCTGTACCAAACAACTCACCCTCGTCGAGCTCAAACCAACAATAGAAGATCTATACCTCCTACCATACAACACCTCAAAAGGAGCCATACTAATACTCTTATAATAGTTATTATTGGAAGCAAACTCTACCAAAGGAAGATGCTCTACCCAATTGTCACCATAATTAATCACACAAGCTCAAAGCATGTCTTCTAATGTCTAAATAGTTCTTTCCGCCTTCCCATCCGACTACGGGTGGAAAGTCTTACTCAAACTCATCTTATTCCACAACCCTTTTCTGGAAAGATCGCCAAAAATGGGACGTAAACTATGTACCGCAAGCAAAAATAATTAAAACAAGCACCCCATGTAGTTTCACAATATCTTGAAGATAAAGCTTCGCATAATCCTTCGCCAAAAGCTAGTCTACACAAGCAAAAAATGCGTAGACTTCGTCATCCTATCCACGATGACCCAAATCGAATCAAGTTAGTTTTGAGACCAAGGAACATCGGTAATGAAATCCATATTGATCTCTTCCCACTTCCATTAAGGAAACTTAATCTCTTGATATAACCCACCAGACCTCATATGCTCAATCTTAACTTGTTGACACACCATGCCCTTGGACACAAAATAAACCACATCCTGCTTCATGCCACTCCACCAATAGATCTCCTTGAGATCATGGTATATCTTTTAAAACCAGGATGAACAACATAGAATGACTTGTGCTCCTTAGCCAATATCCTTTGCCGCAAACCATCTACATCAGGAACACACAACCTCTTTTAGTACCATAAAGTACCATCACGATAAATCTCAAAATCTGACACCCTTTTGTCTACTAGCACTACCCTAGATTTTCATCAAGGCAAAATCCCAACACTTGCTTCTACTTAATCTCTACACCAAGGGAAGATCTAACCACTTTTTGTACCACCATACTACTATCCTTGGATTCCAAGAGACAAACCCCGAGATTTTCCAAGCGTTGAATAGCCTTTACCGATTCCCACTTCCCTTTTTCCACATAAGCCAAACTATCCATGAACAAGCTGTTAAGAGCATCATCAACTATGTTAGCTTTACCTGGGTGGTAGTAAAGACTCATACATAATCCTTGAGAAGCTCAAGCCATCTTCTCTGCCTGAGATTAAGCTCTTTTTGTGAGAATACATACTACAAACTCTTATGATCAGAAAAGATATCCATATGGACCCTATATAAATATTGTTGCCATATCTTTAAAGCAAATACAATAGCCAACAGCTCCAAATCGTGAGTAGTATTGTTTCTCTTATGCACCTTCAACTGCATGGAAGCATAGGTTATCACCTTCTCATGCTGCATCAACACGCAACCAAGACCAACCCGAGATATTGCATAATAAACCATGAACCCATCATTGCCTTCCAAAAAAGTCAAAATTGGAGCCGAAGTCAACTTATCCTTCAACTTCTAAAAACTCCCTTCACATACATTCGACCAAGAAAACTTAACCTTCTTCTGAGTTAACTAGTCAAAGGAGCAGCTATCAATGAGAAACTCTCTACAAACTGCCTATAATAACCAGCTAAATCCAAGATACTCTAAATATAAGATGGAGTCATAGGTCTAGGCCACTTCTTCACCATAGCCACCTTCTGCGGATCCACTATATTCCCTTTACTAGAAATGATATGACCCAAGAAAGTAACAATATTCAACCAAAACTAACACTTAGAGAACTTAGCAAACAATTGTTGTTCCCTTAAGATCTACAACACCACACGGAGATGATTAGCATGATCCACCTTACTCTTTGATACACCAGAACATCATTAATAAACACAATAATGAAGAGATCAAAATACTATCAAAACACTCTATTCATCAGATCCATAAATATTGTTAGGGCATTTGTCAATCCAAATGACATCACCAAAAACTCATAATGCCCATATCGACTATGAAAAGCCATCCTTGGGATATCCACCGCCCTAATCTTCAACTAATGGTACCCGAATCAAAGATCTATCTTAGAGAAGAACTCCAAACCTTGTAACTGGTTAAATAAATCATTTATCCGAGGGAGAGGATATTTGTTCTTGACTGTTACCTAATTCAACTACTTATAGTCAATGCACATACAAAGAGAACCATTCTTTTTGCGCACGAACAACACCGATACACCCCATAGGAAAACACTAGGACTAATAAACCCTATGTCTAGAAGATCCTTAATTTGCACCTTAAGTTTCCTTAACTCAGCCAAAGTCATTCTATACGGAGAAATAGAAAGTGATGAGTGTCCGAAAGCAAATCAATACCAAACTTTGTTTCCCTATCTGGAGGAACACCTGGAAGATCATTCGGAAAAACCTCTAGAAACTCATTAACCATAAGGACCGAAGACAAAGAGGGACCTTCTAAATTAGAATCTTTAACCCTAACCAAGTGACAAAGACAACTTTAGAAATTAACCTCCGATCTCTAAGATAAGACATAAACTTTTCCTTAGATGCCAAGGAACAATTTTCCCATTCTATTTTCGGCTCACTAGGGAACCTAAAAATGACTATACATGTTCAACAATCCAAATTTGCATAACAAGAGTGCAACCAATCCATGCCTAAGATTATATGAAAATCTACCATACCCAACTCAAACAAATTCACCAAAGTCTACCTACCACTCACAAATACCACACATACCCTATAGACCGTTCAACAATGATCGGATCTCCTATAGGGGTAGAAATTAAAAAAAAAACCAAAATAATCTCTGAATCAAAATCTAAAGACATAGCTACATAAGGAGTCACATAGGAAAGGGTAGAACCTGGATCAAGCAAATAATATACGTCATAAGAGAAAAGCTATAATGTACCAGTAACAACATCAGTAATACCTCAGATTCCTAATGGGACTCCAAAACATACAACCTATTCTGACCAACACTGGAACTAGAAGTAGTAATAGAAGCAGATGCCATACCACCAAGTGTAAGAACAGAAGATGAAGCCATCATAATCTTATTCGCCCCTATAGCAACCTTGTTATATGGAAAATTCCAGAGTCGATGGCCTACATGGCCATAATTGATGCACTTATCCCTACCTTCCTCACAGAATCCCCGATGAAGATGACTATAAAATCGACAAGGAGGACATAAAAAAATAGACTGACCTCCACTTACCTAAGATTGAGCTTTCTAACCCTGAGAATTATCATCACCATAATGATGCCTATCGCTTGAATATTGGGGATAAAGAGCACTAGCAGTAGAGAAGAAACCATAACTCCCTATTTGTTTTTCTATAATTTCCCATAATCTCTACCACCTTGAGACTGTGCACCTCCCTGATTAGAAAACATAACCCACTTACTCTACCTGTCTTCGTATTTTGACTGCCTTCTCTTCTCATCCTCAACCTAATGTATATGAACAGTCAGCCTCAATATTTCTATATCTCTCATGAGCAAAGCAGTCTTGCTATCCAGAATCAGATCTTTGTTCAACCCAGAAGTAAACTTTCTCATTCTCAACCTTATATCAGTCGCTAAGTCAAGAGCATACCTTAATAACTGATGGAACTTCAAAACATACTCCTTCACAAATATTTTTCCTTACCTAAGGTTCATAAACTCCTCCTCTTAAATTCTTTTAACTCTTGAGGAAAGAATCAATCAATGAAGGCATCAAAAAAAACCTCCCCCAAACCATCATCTTCTACATCACCCTTATCTCTATCCCACTCTTCATACCATAAATAAGCAACCTCTTTGAGTTGATAAGCTATAAAGTTTACTCCTTCCACATTAGTATCCCTCATTGCCCAAAAGATCTTCTTCGTCTTATCAAGAAAGCCCTGTGGGTATTTCTCTACCTTCACTCCCATAAAATTCAAAGGACCCATCTTCATAAATTGTCCAAGCCTAGTAAACTCAGCAGATATAATGCTAGTCGTACCCCGCATAGCTTGAGGAGCAACTAGTTGGGCAATAGCATGTATAAACTGACAAAACTCCATATTCATCACATTGCCCTAAGAGAATTGAGGAGCAGTAAAAGAAATAGGAGGAACTCTGATACAATCAGGAATAGGACCATAAGATTAAAGATGGACTCCAAACATAGGAGGTACCCCTTCAACATTATCCCCAGATGGGACAAAAGAATTTTCTTATGTTCCAGATCTAGGAGGCATGATCTGAAAGATGAACAAACAAGGATTAGAGGATATTCCAAGATTGAGAAGTCAAGCATGAAGAAAGAATACCAAGAAAGTGAAACAGTACTAAATGTCTTACAATCTCTCCCTTATAAGTATGGCATACTACACACTCCTAAAATAGGCTCTACTCGACACGGCTTTGTGGACTCTTAATTAATCATGAACCTAGGCTTTGATACCAACTTAACGCAGATCAGACCGGGTCCTTTTCATAATAGGCATCTCATGTCCAACTAGGACTGAGGACCGCCCCTTTAACTTAACCCAAACAACTTTCACAACCTCAGATGAGCTGAATTTTAAACATATAACAAGATAGAGTTATTATTCACATCAAGACACTGGGATAGGGTAACGATCGTAACTGACACAACTGAGTCTAATCGTACCGAACCAACCATCCATATCATACCAAAATTAAGTAAAATATTAAATGTAATACGATAATAAAATACAAAATGTAATACGATGAAATAATGAGAAATTATGTCTGATGATGCTAGACTCAATATTAATACAATGCTAAGGCTGACACCAATACCGATCCTACCCATACCAACCTCCAAAAGTACCATAAAGCCTTTATCTAAAAGAATACAAATATCCAGTTAGGATATGCCCCCAACCATAGCCAAAACTAATATCTAGAAAGAAAGTAAAATATCTAAGAATATCCAACATAAAATAACGCCATCTAAAAGGATGGAAGCTTACCACATTAGTCCAATAAAATATCCCCAAATCAAGTACTATAACGGAGGAGTTGAACATCCAGTTCCTACATAGCATAGGTATACAGCCTCCAGTAGATGGATTAGTGGGAGAACATTAGTTTCATGTTATCCACAAGCATAACCATTTAACCTTTAAGCTTTGTAAGCCATTTAAACCATTTATAGTTTTATACATAATCCAAAAACAAGCAGGAGTTCTATTTAAAAGAGTTAGTGCAATAAATATATCTTTATAAGCATTTAATCAAACACCTTGGGGGTTGTAACGCCCCAAATTCTAAACCCTGAATGTTATACGGTGCTTATGACCTCAAAGGACCACAAGCTAACCCATGAGTGATATTTGTAACTAACCACTGAATAATATACTGTAAAATATAAAAAACTGGTGGAAAACTTGCCATAAGGTTCAACACTATAATAAAACTAAATAAAGTATAACAATACTAAAACAAAAACAACTATTTGAAAGTACTCTAGTATAAAAAAGCCTCTAAACTGTCTGAATAAGGAGTTGATGGGACAATCCCCCATCTAACTCCATTTACTGAAATGCTAAATCTAATGCAATAATACGATAAGGAATATCCTCGAATGATGAGGACTCGCTGCTAAGTCTACTGCTGCTGGCTAAATCTGAATTGTTAAGGGTGCTTGGGATCCCATGCTTCTGAACCTATGTATAAGACACCATAGCATAAGAAAAAAGTATGCTTCAGTACGTGAGAATGTACTAGTATGCTAGATGAGGTAAGGCTGAATACAAGGGCTCATATGTATGAACTGTAACTGACTATGTAACGTGAACATGATTGAGTGAGAATGCAAGCATGAGTGCATAAACTATAACTTAAATGATAGAATCACTGAATACTGAATTCTAATAACTGGATTTCTGATAACTGAGTCTACTGATACTTATATTTGATTGATTGAAGCTGAGGTTAGGCCTATCTAGCAGGTGATCTCTGAATCTACTGATAATGAAAATAATTGATTGAATCTGAGATCAAGCATATCTAGCAGGTGATCTTTGAATCTACTGATAATAAAAATGATTGACTGAATCTGAGATCAATCCTATCCAGCGGGTGATCTTTGAATCTACTGATAATGAAAATGACTGACTAAATCTGAGATCAAGCATATCTAGTAGGTTATTCTGAATCTATTGATAATGAAAATGATTAATTCTGAGATCAAGTCTATCCAATGGGTGATCTCTGAATCTACAAAACTATCTAAGTTCTTTACTGAGCTAAGTGACTATGTCTAATAGTCCTGATTTTTGTAATACTAATCTGAGTTCTATTCTGAAGACTGAGACTGAAGCTGTGGGAGGTAGTTATCTAACTGACATGCCCCTTTATGAACTAATTGGGGTCTAACCTATAACCCCAGCTGGAAGGGTGTTAGTATCGTGCCAAGGGTAAAGACAAATACTATGGATTCATTCCTAATCTAACGGATGACCCCTGAGATCAGTCCTAAACTAGTAGGTGATCTGTGAGTATGTCAGTCCCATTTAATGTGTGACATCTCATACCTACACTGTCTACGTAGTTCTTGAACTTAGGGATTTCTTCTAGGGACCCAATCCTCACTAACGGGTGTGCCCCCATCCCTAGGCTCTCTTGGTGCTGAATCCTACTCCCAACTAAAAGACACTGAACTGATTTTCTAGTTCATACTAGGCGTGAATGAGCTGTTACTGATCATACTATTTAATTGAACTGAACTGAGTTACTGAGTTCCATTGACTGATGGAATACTACTGAATTCTATTAACTGACTGAATGCTACTGAGTTCAAAATTAATTTATTGAGCTGGACTGGACTGATATTGAGGTTACTGAGTTATCCTAAGTTTTGTAACTGACTGAGTTCTATTGATTGTAGAACGACTGAGATTGTCTTGAAATTGACACTAACTCTAGGCACACAGCTAAATTATTGACTATTAAATACCCCCAGGACTCGATAGCATAGATAATATAAAGCATGACAATTCTTGAATAACATGACAATGGTCTATCATTCACAATACAATCAGTGAGGCATTTCATCTAGCACTTAAAAGTCATAAACTTTTAAATATATAGAGAAGCATATCAATGTCTCATGATTCATTCAGTAAGGTCTTTCATAAATACTTGGCATGCATTAACTTATACATAATTGGAGATTTCTTGTCAACATGCTATAATGACTCTATCTCATTCACATAGGTATTTTATCAAATATATGGAGAACATGCTTTGGTCATACAACAATTAATACATCTAAATCATCATGGCTACATCAACTCACTTGCAAATTTAAGGTTTTATCATGAACATTATGTAATTCATCACATACTAGGATCAAATCTTGAAACTTGTAATCTCAGACAAAAATCAACACCCAGCAAAAACATGAACATGAATATCAATTCACATAATTCATGAAAACTCATAAATATATAATCTTTGAATTTATAAAAAGAATTCTTGAAATTCATGGGTAGAAAGAACCCATGAATCAACATCTAACATACCCTAATACTTAACTTTCAGAAGATTGACGGTGAAATTATTGAGTTTTGAGTCTTCAACTAAGAACCCTAATGCTTATTCTTGAGAGAATTTGAGAGAAAACAAGTGTACTTAGGTGAATAAAGGCTGAATCTCATGTTTTAGAGAGAAATAGGGGCGGGAAAAAGACTAAAATCACCCTGGGGTTGCGACTGTTTTAATGATTAGAAATTGGGTACCCACACACCGCTTCATTGGCACCGATGTGATATCCAACGTGCCACATTGACTTTGAGTTGGCTCATTGGAAATTGCCTTGAGCTGAGGAGCATTTTTATCTATCGATGCGATGGACGACGCGACGCACCAACATCGCATCGACTCACTATTTTGGACACTAGAACTTGGTCTAAATGAGGTCCAAAAAATCCGAAACTCGTTTGAAAATCCCTATTGACATCCTTGATCATTAATTAACTAAGATATAGACATTTAAAGGACTTTAAGGTCGCGAAATAAGATTGCCAACTTTCAAAGGCTAAAAATAAACAAAGTCGGAAAACTTAGCTAGAATTTTCTAAGTCTGGGACCCCTTGGCAAGCATTAATGGACTGAATTAAGCTTAGGATTTTGCAGAGTCTTATAGGGGCAAACATAACCAAAACCAAATTACATTACCATTAAACAATTACCATGTAATTCCATCATCTAAAACCACCATTAATGCATAGAAATCATAATTAAAACCATAAGAAATTATAACCAAGCCTTTAACATCAAAACCCCAAAATCAATAATTGAAAACCAAAACCATTCAAGAGTAAAACCATGAAATCAACCATATAACCATGCCTTTAATTGAAATCATAATTAGGGAAGAGAATCACTCCTTAAAACAAGAAGATTGATGGAAAAATTCACCAATACCAGCCCCAAGGAAATCCCTTAGTTGAAACCCTAACTCATTGTCCCAAAATCTCTTGAGAGAATTATGATATGTTTTAGAAAATATTCTAAGTGTTTAAAAATAATATAATAGGTTGAATAACCTACTAAGTGTATTAGAAGTCGAGGGTCCTATTAGGGTAAGTAGGGAAAAGTCTAGAATACCCCCATATAAATACCATAAAAACCCGACATAGGGTCATGGCTGACCTCTTCACAAGTCGTAACCTAGCTTATGGTTGATACCCACCTAATCATAACCAATCCTACACCATGTATCACACACTATTTAGTATACGACTCATCCAACCAAGTCGTAACCTCAACATACGATTCGTACCCATGATTCATATCCCTGGCAAAATGTGACACCAGAAGGATCAAATATTGTCCACCTTATGAGTCGCCTATACGACTCGTACCCATTCCTTATGAATCATACCCTAAAATCGTATCCATTTTAATATCCAAGACCATCCCACCAACTAACACTGGTCAGCTTATGATAGGACTTCACCACTCGTACCCTAGCTTACAACTCATAGCATGAGTCATAATAGGTCTGATGAATGATATTTTAGGAAATTTTCTAATGGTCCAAACCTTGGATGCTTCATTTTTGGACCATTAGTGGTCCTAAGTCACAAGGTGCCCAGTCTCAAGCTAGTGGAGCTTAGTCAGCCCCACCCAACCCTCCTTGTCATTTTTGTGGACAACTTTACTATGGTTATTATGAGAAGATAAGGAACTTATGCTGTAACTATGGCCGTCTTGGTCATATGTAGTGAAATTATTCGGTAGCTAAAGTTTCCACATGAGCTGACAAGGTTTTGTTTGACATTACTTTAACTCTTGCACCGAAGGGCACCACTTTAGGTATTGGTACTAGCCAAAATCATCTCTATGCTCTTTCTACTAATCAGGAATCTGAGACATCCCAGTTGTTGTCACTAGTATGTTATAGATTTTCTCACATGATGTTTATTGTTTGTTTGATCTGAGCTCTACCCTAACTTATGAGACTTTTTATGTGGTCGTATACTTTGGTTTTGGTCCTAAAAATATTTCCAGCCATTTTTTATGTCTACTCTGGTGGGTGGTTCTATAGTTGCTAAAATATCTATAGGGGTTGTGTGGTGTCCATTCTTAATAGGGAGACCTTAGTGGGTTTGATAAAACTTAACATGGTGGACTTTGATGTAATCTTAGGGATGGATTGGACCCACTCATGCTATGATTCTCTGGATTATAGGACCCAAAAGGTCAGTTTTTTACCTAATGAACCATTGATCGAATAGAAGGGGAGTTCCTTAGTACCCAAAAGAAGGGTTTATTGCATATCTTAGAGCTCATAAATTAATTTCTAAAGGGTTTCTATATCATCTAGTTCAAGTTAAGGATTCAAAAATTTAATGTCCCTTTTCATAATTTATCCTTGTAGTTAATGAATTTCCTAACATGTTTCTTGATGATCTTCTGGAATTTCTCCTTATAGGAAAATAGATTTTGAGATTGATCTTCTATCGGATAGATTGATCAAGACTGTCTTCCAAACTTGGTATTGTCAATATGAGTTCTTAGTTATGTCATTTAGTTTAACTAATATTCTCTCTGTTTTCATAGATCTTATGAATTGGATGTTTATGTAGTTTTTAGATATGTTTGTTATAGTCTTCATTGACAATATCCTAGTGTACTTTAGGATGGAGGAGGATCATACCAATCACCTTCGAGTTGTGTTTTTGACTCCTAAGGACTGGAGGTTGTATGCAAAATTTTCTAAGTGTGAGTTTTGGTTAAGTATTATGACCTTTCTTAGGCATGTTGATTCTAGTGAGGGGATCAAGTTGGATTCACAGAAAGTTGAAGAAGTTAAGAAATAGCCACGAACCATGACTCCAATCGATATTAGGAGTTTCTTGGGATTGGCTGGGTATTATAGGAGGTTTGTGGAGAGTTTCTCTTCTATTGTTGCTCCGCTGATAAAATAAACTAGGTATTACATGAGGTTTTTGGAAAGTTTCTCTTGTATTGCTCCTCTGCTGAAAATATTAACTCAGAAAAAGGTTAAGATTTTATGGTTCGCTATTTGTGAGGGTAGTTATGAGAAGTTGAAGGATAAGTTGACTTTTACACCTTTTATGACCCTGCCCTAGGGTACTGATAGATTTGTTTTGTGTTGTGATGTGTCCAATATGGGACTGGGTTATGTTTTGATGCAGCATGGTAAGGTTATGTCCTATGCTTTCAAGAAGCTTAAGGTTCATGACGGGAATTATCCAACTCACGATTTAGAGTTAGCGATTGTGATTTTTGCTTTGAAAATTTGGCGCCATTACTTGAATGGAGTGCATGTGGATATTTATTCAAACCATAAGGGCATGCATTATGTGTTTACTCATAAGGAGTTTAATCTCAAATAGAGGCAGTGGCTTGAGATACTTAAGAATTATGACTTGATCCTTCACTACCATCCAGGTAAAGCTTAAGTTGTTACTGATGCTCTTAGCAGGTTATCTATGGGGAGTTTGTCCCATGTTGATGAGAAGAAAAGAGTATTGGTGAAGGATATTCACAGGACAGCTAACTTGGTAGTTCATCTTTTGGACTCCAAGGATGGAGGGGTGATTGTTCAAGAAGTGGTTAATTCATCTCTTGGTACAAAGGTGAAGAAGAAACAGGTTATGGATCCCATACTTATATAGATGAAGGATGATATGGTACAACAAAAGGTTATGGATTTTGAGATTGAGAGAGATGGCATTCTTATGTATCAAGAAAGATTGTGTGTTCCTGATGTTGATTAGCTGTGGGGAAGGATTTTGATTAAGGTTCATGAGTCCTGATATACAGTTCATCCGGGTCAACTAAAATACATCATAACTTGGAGCAAATCTACTAGTGGAATAATATGAAGAGAGATGTGGTAAATTTTGTTTCAAAGTGTATGATTTATCAGTAAGTCAAGGTAGAACATTTGAGACTTGGTGCATGTCTCAAGATATAAAGTTACCCATGTGGAAGTGAGAGATGATCAATATGGACTTTGTCATAGGTCTTCCACGGTCTTGCAATTAGTAAGAATCTATATGGGTCATTGTAGAAGGTTATCTAAGTCTGATCACTTCTTTCCTGTGGGGACTAATTACTCAGGAGAAGATTATGATAAGCTATTCATTCAAGAGATAGTAAAGCTGCATAGGGTACAAATCTAAGCTGCATAGGGTACAAATCTCCATTATTTCAGACCAAGGTATGCAATTTTCTTCTCACTTCTATCTTTTGTTTTAGAAAGTTTTGGTTACTCAGGTGAACCACAACACCACTTTCCACCCTCAGACTGATGGGCAAGAGGAACGGACTATTTAGAGTTGGAAGATATGCTAAGGGCTTGCGTGATTGATTATAAAGGTAGTTGGGTTGAAAATTTGCCTCTTATTGAGTATGTGTACAATAATAGTTATCATTTTAGCATTCATATGGCTCCTTTTGAGGCTCTCTATAGTAGGAGGTGCAGGACTCCTAGCAGATAGTTTGCGGTTGATAAGACTAGGTTGTTTGATCCTGACTTGGCTTATAAAGCCATGGAGAAGGTGAAGATAATTAGGGGAACACTTAAAACTGCTCAGAGTCGCCCGAAGTCTTATGCGGATGTGAGTCGTAGGGAGTTGGAGTTTGAGGTAAGTGATTGGGTATTTTTAAAGGCGTCTCCAATAAAAGGAGTCAGAGATTTGGGAAGAAGGAGAAGCTAAGTACCTGTTACATTGGTCCATATCAGGTTGTGAGGAGAATTGGGAATGTCTCTTATAAGTTGGATTTCCCAGCAAGTTTAGCTTTTGTACATCTTATTTTCCATGTGTCTATGCTGAAAAACTATGTGGGTAATCCTTTATTAATAGTGTTGATTGAGGATGTTGAGGTTTCAGATTCCTTGTCTTATGAGGAAGATCCGATTGAGATACTGGATAAGCAAGTTCGTAGATTGAGGACAAATGATGTATCTTTGGTAAATGTTCTTTAGAGGAACCAAAAGGTGGAAGAAGCTAAATAGGAAACTGAAGAGGATATGAGAGCCAAGTACCCATCCCATTTTTTCATGACCCGAATCAGGGCCTGGAGGTGATGGGTATCTCAAGTCCACCAGAGACCACCACTTGTACCTAGCCAAAACACCACACACTACCTAACAGTGGTTGAATTCTAAACATATAAAAAGATATCATAAGATAAACTCAAAAAATTTAAGTCATGTCTATAACCAATAAACAGTAACCAATAAACATCACCCAAGTCCACAGTAATCCACAAAGCCTTCTAACAAAACCAAAATCATTAAGGTACCGGTACATGCCCCCGAACTTAACAATGACAAGGACAATGTTAATGATAATATGAACTCTCAATTTTAATCTATGAATGGAAACTGATGAAATGTCCAAGTCTTCCAGATAATGGAAGCTCACCACTTCACCACTAATGACTTAAGAACTGAGTCAATCCACCTAACACTGTGCAAGAAAAGTAGATGTATCTCTTGTCCCTATATCACATAGGGATACAACATCTAGAGACAGTTAGTGGGTTGAGCACTAGCATGAAACTCAGGGATAGGGGATAAAATAAAGCCAAGTTAAAACCAATTCAAAACCATGTGAAAATCATCATATACATAAATAAATAATATGTCGAGAAAAGGAACAAGGCTTAGCATGCACTTTACTTTAGCCTAGATTATGTAGCTCAACCATTATAACGAAAGAAGGCACTCATGGGCTATATGGGTCCAGCTCTCCCCCGGCTGAAAGGGCCCAGAGCATGTAGCTATATGAACCAAAGGATGTATATACGCTCCATGGGGGACTCGAACCTCCCGGTATACCAAAGTTACTTAAGCACCCAATCATATGGTATAATATGGGGGACTCAAACCTCTCAATCATATAATAAAGGGGGACTCAAACCACCCAGTCATTTAGATCCCCGCATCGACTTTCACGGCTTAGCTACACAACCCTCATTAAAGCCCAATTAAAACATTTATATACATTCCCATTCATTGGACCATAATACATATTTAGTCATACATTGTTGGTATCGTCATACCAACTACAATTGCAACGTAACATCAACATGCCATCACAATTCCATTAACTTAGGAAAATAACTCCCTTTGTTTATTAAATCAAACCACATGTTTCAATAACCTTTTTATATCATGCACTAGTTCTAAAAATAGTTCAATGCAATTTTACTCGTACTCAAAACCACTTCCCAAAATTGGGTTGGGGTTATTACCAATTCATTGTCAACATTAGCAAAATTTGGGGAAATCATAATCCCCTAGTTTATTCACCATACCCATACATCAAATTGATTTTAAAACCACTATTTACACATAAACATATGTAAACATGAAACATCACATAAACAACAACCATTCAAAACCCTCAACCCATGTTGAAAACCCACATTCAAAACCATCCAATTAAACTATTCAAATACATGTTTTTTATTAATTAAGGATTAGGGAAGAGTAACATGCTTGAAACACCAAGTTTTATAGAGAGAAATCATCCCTTAAGCCCTTGGATGACCAATTTCTTGGAAAGACTAAGTATCTTGCTTGAGTAAATTTCAAAGAGTTTGGAAGAATGTTTGTTTAGTAATAATATCTTAATGAAGTCTCAAAGAGGGTTTTTGTAACGCCCCAATTTTTTTATGAACCGGAATGCTACACGGTGCTTATGACCCTGAAGGATCACAAGCTAACCCATGACTGATATTTGTACCTGTACACTGCAATATATAACGTAATAATGCAGAAAACATGAACATGTAGGCCATAAGGTTCAACTGAATAAAGAATCTATCAAAACATAACATCCATATGGGTGAAATATACCCAAAACAATTGAAAACTAAATCAAATCTAAAAATAAGTCTGGATACTGAATCTGAAAGCCTCTAAGTGTTGTCTAAATAAGGAGTTGAAGGAATATATCTCCAACTAACTCCGTAAACTAATAACTAGCTAAAATAATAACGAATAAATCAAATCATATTGTCCTTGAATGAAAAGGACTCACTGAATCCCTGCGACTGGAAATGCTACTGCTACTGCTAATCTGAAGCTCATGTCTCTGAACCTATGTTATAACATAAAAAGAAAGCACCATAGCGCAAATGCATTAGTATGAGGGAATGTACTGAGTATACGAGTGAGGTAGGATAAAAATAAATAGGGTTTACATGTATGAACAATGCTAACTGTCTAACTGACATGAACGTAAGAGTACAAACATGCATACATAGTAACTGAAATTATGGGTGCATGATAGCTAGTCCTGTATGATAATACATGGTTTACTGATGGCTAACATAACTAATACTAAAATTCTAATAACATGGGAGACTGTATCTAACAATCCTGAATCTGATGGAACTATCTGAGTTTCGTACTATAACTAAGTCTAATTGTACCTGACAGTCCTGATATACTAAAATCTGAAGACCTATTTGAGTTCTTTTACTGAGACTAATTCTAAAATTGTGGGAGGTAGTTATTTAACCGACATGCTTTAATAACGCATATAGCTAAGTTGGGGTCCAATCTCTGCCCCGATTGGAGGGGTATCAATACCGCGCCACTGGTAAGGACAGTTGTGGGTGACCCTTAGCTGGCAGGTATTTGAAAGTAGAATGGTGGGAGCCCTAAACTGACAGGTTAAGCCACCTTATCAACCCTAATCTGACAGGCTAAGATGTCTTAACCTACGTTGGCTACATAGTTCTGGAACATAAGGATGACTGCTAAGAAACACACCCTAAACTGGTAGGTGAGTCCCTATCCTTGGGTTCACTCGGTGCTAACTTCTACTCCCATCTGAAGAGACTAAACATGATTCAACTGACTGTACATGGACAGATTAACTGACTTTCGTTGACTGGCGGAGTAGTACTATTATTTGAGAGTTAACTGAGATCATGAGATTTCTGAGGTTTTCTGAGTCGCATGACTGACTGAGTTCTATAGATTATAGCTTAACTGAGATTATCGTGACAACATGACATGGCTCTAGGCACACAGCTATGTTTTTCGGGCCCGAATACCCCCAGGACTCGATAGAAGGAAACTGACACACATGACATGACTTAATCATAAGATTTGAGTCCACAATTCATAATATCATAAGTAGGGGATATCATATTTCATATAGTTATTCAACATCTTAAATATTGTAGGAAATGCATGGATATATTTCGTTTTCATATTGTATATCTCCATTATCTTACATGTTTCATACCACCACAATAGCAACACATGGAAAGCATGGGATTTATATTAAAGTATATAGCTAATATGGACTTGTCATTTAGACATCATAGAACCATAAAACCATGAATTTCTAGCATCCTAAGCATTTTATCAAACACCTTGCATGCATTCTTTAAGGAATAGGTGAGTTTCATTCTTGCACCATATTAAACCTCCTAAAGTTCATGGTTTTCAATTAAAAAACATATATATTCCATGGAAACACCTTTATACATCACATTGAAACTTAAACAACAATCATCAACATGTACATACTCATATCACTACAAAAAGTATACAAAATAATATTTAAAACATGGTTCTTGAGCTCTATGAACGGATTGGATCCATAGATGAACACTATGCATACCTTAGAAAGGAAACCTTGATGATTTGCTGGAGAGTTCTTGGATTGGGAAACTTAATTCTCAATTATCTTGGAAAAGGGCTTGAATCTTGCTTTTGAGAGATGAGTTTGATGGAAACCCTAATCTTGTGGTTGAGAGCGTAAGAGAGGGTTTTTGAGATGCTTAAATGAAGAAAATAATGGGAAAAATTACGTCTCTTTAGGGTTATAAGTCGTGGAAGGTAAAGGAAATGACCAAAATACCCTTATGAAATAAATTCCTAGTCGATGAAAAATCATAGCTGACGACCTTCGTGATAGGGCGTCACAAATGTGATAAGCTGTCACGAATGTTGTCACTTAGGAGTTGATTTCTGCCTAAGGCTGACGACCTTCGTGATAGGGCATTACAAATATGGTAAGCTATCACGAATATCATCACTTAGGATTTGGTTTCTGCCTAAGGCTGCCGACCTTCGTGATAGGGTGTCACAAATGTGATAAGCTATCACGAATGTCATCACACTGTTTCCAGCCTGACATGCTAGAGTAAAATTGGAATAACTCTTTGGTATGATATCGGATTTAGGCAAAATTGGTATCGTTAGAAAGCTAATTCAATTATATATCTGTCGATAGGTCATGAGCTCAAAAATTCCAAGTATAATGAGATATATTCTCGTTTGAAGTTGACTATACCAATATGCTTCTCAAGAATTCAATCGGTAAGGAATGTTTTGATTCGTCTGATAGCTGGGAGTTATTTGAAGCCTTAATATACATCTAACCTACTCATAAAACTATAAAAGAACCATGATGTACTATGCATGAGCTTGGTACATGGATCTAATATTGGTTTGGATTTTTTAGGGTATTACAATTTTAATTCGTAAGGTCTAAGTGGGGAAGGAGGGAAATTACAAGGATACCCTTAATAAAAAGACAAAAATCCGATGCCCATTTGCTATTGGTGACCTCACGACTTGTAGGTCACCATATGACTCGTTTATTCCAATTGTAGTCTGGATAATGTTCAGGGCCACCCCACACTAGTCTGGATATGATTTGTACCATACAACTCATATCCAGTCCTTATGAATCATAATATACTAGTCGTAGTCACAACAGGAACCTAGGTTAGTACATTGGTTTCCCTATGATCGAGATGCTATGACTCATTATGAGTCTTGATGACTCATTACGTTCTAGTCATTATTAACTCAGAAACTCAGCCAAGCACACTGGTCAGGCTACGATTAGGGTCCTTACGACTTGTAATGACACTCTATGACTCAGAAGGTAAGTCATAATAAGGACTGTGAGGCTAAAATTTTAGAAATTTTCAAGGGCCAAAAATTTGAGGTGTTACATTCTACACCCCTTAGGGTCATTCATCCCTGAATAATGAGACAAGGTATCCCTTAGCACGATTTAACACAAAAACACACCCACTCTTACCTATAACAAAGACAAAAAATAAAGATGTCAAGGAAATCACAATTTCCTTTAACAAAGTCAGAAAACAAGAATGTTAAGAATAACTCAAACCTTAAGCACGATTATCCGAAGCGGGAAACAAGAATGGATACTTTGACTCCATATCCTCTTTAGCTTCCCAAGTAGCCTCTTCAACCTTTTAGTTCCTCCAAAGAACCTTTACAGAAGCCACATCTTTAGTCCGCAACCAACAGACTTGCCAATCCAAAATCTCAATTAGTACTTCCACATAGGACAAAAAATTTGAGACACTCAAACATTCCAAGGAATGGCCAAGGAAGGATCGCCTACGCGCTTCTTCAACATCAAATATCGAAAAACTAGATGAATGGAACCCAAACTCGCAAGCAGTTCCAACTTATAAGCCATTTTGCCTGCTCACCTCAAAAGATGAAAGGGACAAACATACTAGGAAATAAGCTTTCCCTTCTTTCCAAACCGCATTACTCACTTCATGGGAGATACCTTTAAAAGTACCAAATCCTTCACATCAAACTCCAAGTCCCTTCGCCTTATATCCGCATAGGACCTTTGGCGACTTAAGCCTATCCCAAATCACCTTTACCTTCTTCATAGCTTGGTGAACCAAGTCGGTACCGTACAAGTTATTCTCACCAACCTTGAACCACCCAATAGGAGACCTATACCTCCTACCCTACAAACCCTCAAACGAAGTTATCCTAATACTCGAGTGATAGCTATTATTATATGCAAACTCAATGAGAGGCAAATGGTCAACCCAGCTACTACCAAAATCGATCACACAAGACCTTCGAATATCCTCCAAAGTTTGTATTGTCCTCTTCGCATGTCCATCCGTCTGAGGGTTGAAAGTAGTGCTAAGGTATACCTTAGTCCCCAAACCTCACTGAAAGGAACACCAAAAGTGATATGAGAACTGAGTACCTTGATCAGATATGATGAAAACTAGAGCACCGTGCAACTTCATGATCTTCTCAATTAAGTTCTTAGCGTAATCTTCTATTGAATAATTAGTCCTCAATCCTAGAAAGGGGATAGTTATTTTTTACAGTCACCTTATTCAAATGGCGGTGACCAATATTTATCCCAAGGGACCCATCCTTCTTATGCACAAAGAGAACCAGAACACCCCAGGGAGAAACACTAGGGAAAATAAAACCATTATCTAGAAGATCTTTCAACTGCTCCTTGATTTCTTTCAACTCGGTCGGGGCCATTCTATAAGGAGGGATAGAAATAGTATGAGTGTTTGGAAGAAGATTAATCCTAAAATTAATTTCCCTATGGGGAGGAACACTAGGAAAGTCATCAAGGAACACCTTGGGAAAATCACAGAACACGAGGACAGACTGCAAAGAAGGACCTACAGATCTAGAATACTTAACATGGACTAGATGGTAGAGGCATCTCTTGGAAATCAATTTTTGAGCTCTAACAAACGAAATGAACCTTTCCTTAGGCACTAGGGAACTACCTTCCCACTCAATCACCAGATCATTAGGGAAGTGGAAACTGATTGTTTGGGTCCGACAATCAAGAGATGTATAGCACGACTGCAACCAATCCATCCTAAAAATCATATCAAATTTTAACATGTCCAAATCTACCAGGTCTACCAAGGTCTCCCTACCACAGGCCGACATCACACAACCCCTGTAGACCCTTTTAGCCATAATAGAGTCACCCATCGGGGTAGACCCAGAAAAGGGATCTAAAATACACTCAGAATCAAAACCAAAATTAATAGCCATAGAAGGGTCACATAAAATAGTGTAGACCCTGAATCAAGTAGACAATATACATCATGAGAGAAAAAATTAAGCATACCAGTGAAAACATCGGGGGATGCCTCAAAATCCTAACGGGTGGTAAGAGCGTGCAGATAGTTTTGACAAGTGCCTAAGCCAGAAGCAGAAGTAGGACCCTTTGGTGCAGAAGCTGATGAAGTAGCAACAGGGATCTTATTTGCCCCAAAAGAAACCCTAGAAGGACAATCCCTCTGTATGTGACCAATCTAACCATACTTAAAGCACTTATTCATCTTTTCTTCACAAACACCATGATGTACCTGACTATACTATCTATAAGGGGGATATGATGGAACTAACTGGGGCTCACTAGACTGACTATACCCTGGGACCAATACTATTTTAAAAACAATAATCACTTGATGGCTTTGGATAAGGAACACTTGCCATAGAGTAAAAACTAAAGTTTCCCCATTTCTTATTAGACCATTTTCCACCGTATCTACCACTCTGCTGCTGACCTCTACCCTGATCCAAATACTAAAACTTTTTATTCTAACTTTAACTCATCTCCACATGCTTCTTATTTTCCTCTTCCACTTGTTGCATAGACACCACAAGTGTAGAGATGTTCATATCTTTGTTCAACAAGGTAGCTTGCTTTCCAAGATAAAATCATGGGACAACCTGAAAGCATATTTTCTCATGCTATCCCTTATGTAAGACACTAACTCCAGAGCATAATGTGATACCTAATAAAACTTTAAGGCATACTTCTTTACGAACTCCACAGTTTTGCCTCCTTTAACTCCTAAGAAAAATATAATCAAGAAAAGCATGAAATAAGTCATACCATAAACTAAACTTAGCATCATCATCCTTAGACTAGTCCCATTCCCTTTACTACTGATATGTCACATCCTTCAACTGATAAGCAGTGAACTCTACACCTTCCACATCTATAGCATGCATCACATGAAAAATCTTTTCCATCTCATTAATGAAATTTTGAGAATCTTCCTCAACTTTAGAACTAGTAAAAATTAGAGAACTCAGCCTCATAAATTGGCCAACTCTAGTGACCTCAGAAGATGGATCAACAAAAGAAACACACTCAGTCTAAGAGGCCACTAATTGGGTAAGCAAATGGATCGACTGGCGAAACTCAACATTAGATACACCAGCTTGAGGTATTCGAGGAGGTCTAGGGGGAATCGGTGAACTTCATAAGGGAAATCAAAAGCAGAGACCCTAGACCAAGTATGAACTCTTTGAGAAGGATGAGCTTCGTCCACATTATCCTCAAATAGGACAAAAAAGTTTCCACGAGAATCATATCTTCAAGGAAGCATGATCTGAAATGCAAACATATGGGAATTAGAAAGGATTTCAAGATCTTAGATTCCATAGCTCGAAATAGAATAACAATAAAAAGGGAAACATTTCTAAATACCTCGTAGCGCTTCGCTTATAAGTGTGGTGCGTCATATACCCATAAAAAATACTCTACTTGACACGGCTTTATGGAAACCTAATAACACCAAACCTAGGATCTAATACCAACTTTGTCACAACTAGAACCTAGGCCTAGTTATGACGGGTATCTCATGTCTACCGTGGACCGAAGACCACCCTATATACCTAGCCAAAACACCATACACTACATAATAGTGTCTGAATACTGAACATATAACAAGATAGAATAAGATAATCTCAAATAAATTAAGTCATGTCTATAACCAATAAATGGTAACCGACCAAAAATAACCAACAAACAGCACCCAATTCCACAGTAATCCACAAAGCTTTCTAACAAAACCAAAATCAATAAGGTATTGAGACATGCCCCCAACCCAGTAATGACAATGGCAATATTAATGATAATTTGAACTATTAGTTCTAATATATAAATGGAAAATAATGAAATGTCTAAGTCTTCCAAAGAATAAAAGCTCACCATATCACAACCAACTTCTTGGAAACCCCAAGTATCTTGCTTGAGAGAAATTTAAGGATCTTAAGAAAGTGTTTTGATGGGGAATAATATATTAATAAGGTCCCAAAGAGGATTTTAAGTCATGGATTCTAAGTGGGAAAGAGGAAAATTTCCAAGATGCCTTTAATTAAAAAAATAAAAATTGATGCCTATTCACTTTGGGTGACCACACGGCTCATTTAGTCCGGTCGTAGTTTGGACAGTGTCCAGGGCCAACCCACACTGGTTTAGATACAAGTTGCACCATATGACGTATACCCAGTTCTTATGACTCATAGCATGCTAGTCATAGTCACAATAGGAACCTAGGTTAGTACACCGGTTTCCCTACGATCGGGACACTAAGACTTTCTATGAGTCTTGATGAATTATTAGGTTCAAGTCATGATCAACTCAGAAACTCATCCAATCACAATAGTTAGGCTATGATTAGGGTCCATACGACTCATTATGACACTCTACAACTCGTAAGGTGAGTCATAATAAGGACAGTGGGGATAAAATTTTAGATATTTTCAAGGTCCAAAAATTTGGAGTGTTACATTTTTCCTCGAGTTGGATCAATGTTCTTAAGGTATGAGTTTTGTTTCCCTCTTGTTACATTTTGAATTTGGCCTTATATTTTGGGTTTGCAATCTTTCTTTTATCGTGCCAAGGGTGCCCTAACTCCTCATACAGGGATGAATGATCCTAAGGAGGGATAATGTAATGCCCCAAGTTTTTTCTAGGCTCTAGAATTCTAAAGTGTTGTCAAAACTGCCCTGTCCATGGCTTAGATAATGAGTCATTATCACAGGACTGAGTCATTACATAAAACTCATTACCATGGTAGTGAGTTTGCCGGGGTTTTGGTCTGATGACAAAGAGTTCAATGTATGACTTATTACGAGACGTGATGAGTTATTTAGAGTGACTCGTTGTCACAACAGTAAGATTAACCAGGAGTTTTGCATTGATTATGAGTTTTTGTCACTACTCGTGATGAGAGATAATGAGTTTTAATAGCTTATTCATGGTCCTGACAATTTGGTATCAGGTTTTTAGGTCCTTAAGCAATAAGTCCAGGTAACGACTCATGGTCAGTCATCAGCTGAGGCATGACGACTATACTTAGTTTTTCCTATATATTTTGATAAGGGTCCTTTTGGTCTTTTCCCTTCCTCTTCAATTTAAAACACCCAAATTGGCCCCATTACCTTCAGTTAATCATATAAAAATACTACTTTCTCCTCTTTAACTCTCAAGGCAAGAGAATATTCATGTTTTACAAAAGATTCAATGTGTAGGCTCTAATCTTCGAACTTTCTTTGATTTCTTAGGTATCTCAGGCATGTCTCTCATTCCTAACTTGAATTTTATACTATTGAATATGTTTAAATCATTGATAATGTGATTTAATTTTAGGGTTTGTAATTTGGTTGAGGGCTTTTTTGATGATTATCATTAAATTATATTTCCCATGGTTTAAATGTCTTGTGTATACTTAAATTGGTGACTTTTGGGACTGATTGGGTGGATTATTAGGGAATTTAGAATGGGGAACATAGGTTTCCACAAATTGATAGATTTTGTCTTAGTAATGGCATTAACCTCAACCTACCTACATGATTTTGGTTTAAAATGTGGAACTTGCATAATTTAATTCACTTTTGAAACTATTTGTAATACCCCGCATGTTTCTAAGCTAGGAAGTGGATAAGTATTCCTACAAATGAAATCTCCTATCCTTGAGTACATGACTTACAATGAATATCCTAGTGATAGGATAGCTTATGATGCATTAAGCTTGTTCATATGAGTCACTTAAGGTAATACAAGTTAAGAGTTTTTGAATCTATCAAGTTTTAGTGTTCGATTTTGCAAGGGTCATATTTGAACAAGTATAACTCGATGTTAATATGGTATTTTGGCTGATTTAGACCCATAAAATTGTAGATAATCGAATTATCTTTCCAACAATACCAATTTTGCCTTAATTCAATACCCGAGCAAAAAGTTATGCCCATTTTCGTGAGAGACAGTAAGGATAGGCGATTGGTTAGGCGCCGCCCAACCTAGCTTAGGCAATCACTTGGGCGCCACCTAAGTCAGTTCCAGGTGCCAAAAAAACTCTGTTTGGAGTTATTTTAAGGGTAATTAAGTCTTTTAACACTCCTTACACATCCCTAAACTTAACCCTACGAAATATATAGCTTCTAAATATATTACAACCCTATTATCATCTCAAAGCTCATCATCCAAGAGCACTAAAAGAGAAAAATAACAAGGGTTATATAACTAAGATTGAAGATCTGATTTCAAGGAAATTCCTCCATCAATCATCAAGAATCTTCCTTCTACAGTATTCGTGAGTTGATTCATGGACTCCTTTCGTCCATGAAGCTCAATAACCATCTTCTAAATTTTTATTATGATGTTTATGTTGTTGGTGGTTGATGTTCATGTGGTTGGAGTTTGATGATGCCTAAGATGAGATCTTTGTATGTTTATTGTGAGGATATGGTGGTATTTAACATATAAATATGTGAAATTGGTGGTTAAATATTTGTAATCTTGATGAATCCACCTATTCCTAAGATGTGCATGTAATGTGTTTGTGAAAATACCTAAGGGAATAGAAATCCTGCTTTTATGACATAATAAGTCCTAAATGACTATTCCATGTTCTAAGTTTATCTTCAACGTGATCCCCATGCTATTGTATTGAATTGAAGAATTTGTACGAGAAGCTCATGATATTGTTGCGATATGGAATGACCATGTTATTGAAGCCATTCAAGTATATACTTGTTGTGTGCATTCCTGATCATGTGATAGTTTGTTGAGAATCATTCTTATTATGAAAGCCTTACTTATGATATTGTGAATTGTGGACTCAAATCTTGTGATCAAGTCATGTCATATGTGTCAGTTTTCTCCTATCGAGTCCTGGGGGTACTTGTACCCGAAGACTATAGTTGTGTGCCTAGAGCCATGTGATTTTTCACAATATCCGAACTCAATCTATGATTCCATAGACTTCAGTCAGTCATGTGACTCAGGAAAACCTCATGATCTTAGTTAGTTGTCAGATATCAGTAACATTCCATCAGTCAACGGAATACAGTAAGATTAAGTCAAGCACAGTTAGTTATTCATGTCCAGTCCCTCCAGATGGGAGTAGAGGTTAGCACCGAGTGAACCCAAGGATGGGAACTCACCCGCCAGTTCAGGGTGTGATCTTAGTAGTCATCCTTGTGTTCCAGAACTACGTAGCCAGCTTAGGTTGAGACATCTTAACCCGTCAGATTAGGGTTAATGAGGTGGCTTAACCCGTCAATTTAGGGTTCCCACCATTCTCATTGAGTACCTGCCATATAAGGGTCACTCGCAGGCTATCCTTACCCATGGCATGGTATTGACACCCCTCCAGTCGGGGCAAATATTGGACCCCAGCTTAGCCATAACGGCATACACGGGGCATGTTGGTTAAACACTACTTCCCATAGTTTCAGTATCAGTCTCAATAAAAGAACTCAGGGCGTTCTTCAGATTTCAGTATATACAGGACTGTCAGATACAGTTGTCCATGTTATCAGTTTCAGTATCATTCATTACAGTTATCAGTAAACCATTTATTATCTTACAGGTCATGCTATCATATATTCACGGTCCCAATTTATATATATGTGTGTTTGCACTCCTACGTTCATATTAGTCAGTCAGTGTTGTTCATGCATGAAACTGTTTATGTTCAGTCTACCTTTCTCGTTTACTCAGTACTCCAATTGTACTGACGCATTTGCACTATGGTGCTTTATTTTCATGTTACACCATAGGTTCCGAGACACGAGCTCCAGCCCAGCAATAGCGGTAGCATTCCAGTCGCAGAAACACAGTGAGTCCTCATTGATTCGGGACAATATAATTTGATACATTTATTTATTTCTTCAGTTCAATTTTATAGAGTTAGTTGGAGACATGTTCCTACAACTCCTCATTCAATAGTTTAGAGGCTTTCAAATTTACGTTCAGATTTACGTTCAGACTTAGCTTTCAGATTGAGTTGTTTTGGGTATTTTCACCAACATGATTTTATTCAATTGAATCTTATGGCCTTACAGTTCTATGTATTCTGCATTATTATATCATGATTTGTAGTATACAGGTATAAATATCAGTCATAGGTTACCTTGTCATCCCTCAGGGTCATGAGCACTGTGTAACATTTCGGTTTTGCAAATCAGGGTGTTACAAACTTGGTATCAGAGCCTAAGGTTCAATAGAGTCCTACGAAGTCTGAGAGCTGCATCTAGTAGAGTCTTATACATGGGTGTGTTGCGCACCACATTTATGTGCGGGAGGCTATAAGATATTTTAGGACCAGTACCCTTTCTTCATTATTTATGTCATTCTAGTGAGCATAATCATAAGTTAAACTCTCAGTCTAATCTATTCTTCTCTTATTCCAGACCATGGACCCAAAGAGAAGAAACCAGCCAGCTCCTAATCCCGAAGATCATTTGGGCGAACATGTTTCCCATGTGGAGTTTAGAGCCACATTTACCATACTTGCTCAGTCCATGGCTGCACAAAATGAACGGCCACCATTCATTCTAGCTAATCCAGTGGCCAATCCTAAAGCAGCTAGGGTTCGGGACTTCACTCGAATGAACCCTCCATCTTTCCATGGGTCCCAGTCTGATAAGGACCCTCAGGAGTTCAGTGACCAAGTCCAGAAGGTCATTGATATCATGGGTGTTACTTCTATTAAGAGTGCTGAGTTAGCCGCCTACCAGTTATAGGATGTTGCTCATGATTGGTACAAACAGTGGAAGTCTGAGAGGTTAGATGATACAGGCCTTATCGAGTGGGAGGAATTTGTCATGGCCTTCTTAGATAGATTCTTTCCCAAAGAGATGAGGGAAGCCAAAGTTTTTGAGTTCATCAACCTAAGGAAGGGGAATATGACGGTTAGGGAGTATTCTCTCATATTTACTCAGCTATCCAGGTATGCTCCTTATGTGGTTGCAGACAATAGAGCTAAGATGAGCAAGTTCATGTCAGGGGTCAACTTATTTCCTACCTTCGGGCAAGAAAAATGATTTCTAAGGGGCATGTGTATCATCGTGCATGTTAAAGATTTCAGTTCTGAATCTCCCAGCCTCAAAACAGTCCCTGTTGTTAATGAATACTCAGATGTCTTTCCTGAAGATCTTCCAGGCGTTTCTCCCAAAAGGGAAATAGACTTTGACATAGACCTTCTTTCGGATACTCAACCTATTTTTATTCCGCCATAAAAAATGGCAACAGCAGAACTTAAGAAACTAAAAGATCAGTTAAAGGATCTCTTAGATAAGAGATTCATCAGACCCAGCATTTCCCCATGGGGTGCGCCAATTTTATTCGTGTGCAAGAAAGACGGTTCTCTCAGGATGTGCATTGATTACTGTCAACTCAACAAGGTCACGGTCAAGAACATATATCCTCTTCCCAGGATTGATGATCTATTCGACCAACTTCAGGGTGCCAGTTACTTCTCCAAGATAGACCTCAGATCAAGCTATCATCATCTCAGAGTTAGAGAATGTGACATTTCAAAGATAGTTTTCCGTACTCGGTATGGTCACTTCGAATTTTTAGTCATGTCATTTGGTCTTACGAATGCCCCTGCAGCTTTTATGGATTTGATGAACCATGTGTTCAAGCAGTACTTGGACATGTTTGTTATAGTCTTTACAAATAATATTCTGGTCTATTCTCGTATAGAGTGTGATCATGAAAACCATCTCAGGATTGTTCTTCAGACTTTCAGGGATCACCAGTTATTCACTAAGTTCATCAAGTGCGAATTTTTTCTAAGATCAAAAGCATTCCTTGTCCATATTATTTCTGGTGATGGCATTAGAGTAGATCCTCAGAAAACCAAGGTAGTAAGACACTGGCTTGGACCTGTATCGCCATCAGATATTAGGAGTTTCTTGGGTTTGGATATAGACGGTTTGTCAAGGGATTTTCTTCTGTTGCATCTCCCATGTCCAGATTGACTCAAAAAGAGATTAAGTTTCAGTGGCCAGATTCATGCGAGAAGAGCTTTCAAGAGTTGAAGACTCGACTCACCTCAGCTCCAGTTCTAGCTATTCCAGACGATACAGATGGTTTTGTAGTCTGTTGTGATGCATCTAGAGTGGGTTTAGGTTGTGTCCTCATGCAGCATGGTAAGGTCATAGCCTATGCCTCCAGAGAGTTAAAGCCGTATGAGAAGAATTATCCTACTTATGATCTAGAGTTAGCAGCGGTAGTTTTTGCCTTGAAGATTTAGAGGCATTATCTCTATGGAGTTCATGTAGATGTCTTCACAGACCATAAAAGCCTCCAGTATGTCTTTTCCCAGAAAGATCTCAATCTTCGCCAGGGAAGGTGGTTAGAGCTCTTGAAGGATTACGATATGAGTGTTCTTTATGATCCGAGAAAGTCCAATGTTGTGCCCGACGCTCTCAGTTGACTTTCCATGGGTAGTATTTCTCACGTTCAGGATAGTAAGAAAAAGATGGCTCAGGAGATCCATCAATTTGCCAGACTAGGCATTCGCTTTGTTGATTCTTCAGAGGGTGGCGTATGTGTTCATAGTAGTTCAGAGTCATCTCTAGTTTCCAAGTGAAAGAGAAACAAGACAGGGATCCTAGCCTTGTCAAGCTCAAAGAGTCAGGTCAGAATCAGAAAATCGAGGTTTTCTCCCAAGGGGAAGATGGTGTTCTTTGTTGTCAGGGTCGTCTATGTGTTCCAGGTGTAGATGATTGAGGTAGAAAATTCTTGCAGAAGCGTATGGTGCACGATACTCTATTCATCCAGGGGCTACTAAGATGTACCGCGATATGTGGGAGATCTATTAGTGGAGTGTGATGAAGAGAGATATTATAGAGTTTGTGGGTAAGTGCTCTACATGTCAGCAACTTAAGATAGAGCATTAGAGACCTAGTGGTTCCATGCAAGAGTTCACCATTCCTACTTGGAAGTGGGAAGAACTTAACATGGACTTCATGACGGGTTTGCCTAGAACTCGTCATCAGCATGATTCAGTCTAGGTCATTATAGATAGAATGACCAAGTCAGCTCATTTCCTTCCTATTCGTACTTCTTATTCCACCGAGGATTATGCCAAACTCTATATCAGGGAGTAATTCAGGTTACACATTGTTCCACTATCTATCATCTCAGACAGAGGTACCCAATTCACTTCTCACTTTTGGAAAGCATTCCAAAAGGGTATCGGTACCCTAGTCCATCTCAATACAGCATTTCATCCTCATATAGATGGTCAAGCAAAGAGGACCATTGAGACTCTTGAAGATATTCTAAGGGCATGTGCAATTGACTTCAAGGAAAGTTGGGACGACCACTTGCCTTTGATTGAGTTTGAGTACAATAATAGCTATCATTCTAATATTCAGATGGCTCCATTCGAAGATCTCTATGGTAGGAGATATAGATCTATGATTGGTTGGTTCAAAGTTAGTGAGGCCTCAATCATAGGTCCTGACTTAGTATTCGATGCCTTAGAGAAAGTTCAGTTGATCATAGAGAGACTCTGGGCTGCTCAGAGCTGACAGAAGTTCTATGCAGATGTTCGTAGAAAGGATCTCGAGTTCGAGGTCAATGACTATGTCTGTCTTAAGATCTCTCCCATGAAGGGAGTGAAGAGGTTCGACAAGAAAGGGAAACTCAGTCCCCGATATATCGGTCCCTTCAAAATTCTTTATCGTTTTGTCAAGGTAGCTTATGAGCTTGAGTTGCCTTCAGATCTAGCCTCAGTCCATCCAGTCTTCCATGTATCTTTGCTAAAGAAGTGCATAGGTGACCCAGCAGTTGTTGTCCCTATTCAGATCATCGACATTCAGAATAGCCTCTCCTATGAAGAGATTCCAGAAGAAATCTTAGATTATCAGACTCGCAAATTGAGGAACAAAGAAGTCCCTCTAGTCAAGGCTCTTTGGCGAAATCAGTCTCATGAAAGAGCTACTTGGGAAGCTGATGTTGGGCGTATATACACGCCTAAAACACCATAATTTACCCATGTTATAGCTAAGTTTTGAGCATAAAATATATAATTCCTGCACTTTTAGTCTATCTTCCTGTAAGTGAGCTAACCAACGTGATTAGCATGTTTTCAGGTATTAATGATGAAGATTTCAGCACTTTGTGGACCCTTGAGCAGCAAAGGAAAACTTCACGTAAGAAGGAAGGCAACTTTTGGAAGCTTGTGGACTAAATGTGATGCATGGAGAAATTGTCCTGGGTAGAATCAGTATTTCTTAATACTTAGGGGTGCAGCAGTAACCTAGTAGGACTAGGACAAAGATGCATTAACCGAGTAGGACTAGGACAAGGATGTTATAAAAACCCTATTTGCTGAATTTTTCAGCATTCAATTCTTATTGTCATTATTTTTCCTTCATTCGACTTTTGGCATTATTCACGTTACTGATTTTGTAAGTTGAGATAGAGGAACACGGCTTTCTAGAGAGCAACGGATCAAGAGGAAAAAATGTCAATTCACTTTTAACGACAAGAATTATCTCCATCGCCAAGTTTATTCTAGGTTGTGGTATGATGATTATATCTATTGTGATTCCCGTTTTAATCATGAGCAGCTATAATTCTCTGTTAGGGTTATGGAAGCCTTGTGATATACTATCTTTACTATGAGTTTGTGAATTCTTGATGCGTATGCTACTTATATCATTACTCTCTTCGTTTTAATTAAATTCTTGTGGTTGCAAACATATAGAATACGCCATTATAGCATTAACTTGTTCGAAAGAAAAGTTACATGTTTGGAAAAGAGAGTGTGACAAGAAAATAGGGCTACCAACCCCTGTTTACACGTTAATGCCTTAACCGGATTAACCTCTTGGAGAGTTTGTACCATTAGTTATACACTTTAAGCTCGAGAGAGTTAAAGTGAAATAATCCTGGATGGTCGAGAGATACTAGGATTTACCATTAGAATACGAATCTCTATAAGTGCATGCATGTCTGAATTCCGCATAACTCATAGTTAATAGATACGTAGAACTCATAAGGTGGACATAACCCTAACTTATCATTCTTTGTGATTAAATTTTACCAAACAAAGCATTCAGTCGTTACTTTGATACTCTTAATTCATGCCACAAGTAAATCCCCCCTTTCCGTAGAATTTTAGACCAACAGTCTGCTAACGATTACAACACTTAGTGACCAAGTATTCCCTGTGAGATTCGACACCCAACCCAGTTGGGTTCTATATTTGACAGCGATCGCTTACACTCTTATGAGAGCTGTAGTTTGGGCGTTATCAAATTTTGGCGTCGTTGTCGGGTAATACGGTTTTCTACTAAGTTTGTGATAGTTACTAGACCCTTTGGTCAAAGATTCTCGAATTTTACTTTTTGTTTGTTGTTTTTGTTTTATTCAGGTTCTGCTTAGTGCATGCCAAATACTTGAAGTTCGGGTCAGCCATTATTACCCATAAACCCTGAACCGCAACTTATTGGCAGGATGGAGGCTCAACGAGACATTGAAAGAAGGGCTACTCAGTAGGAGCAGGCAAGATTAGCTGCATTGGCCGCTGCTTAAGTGCATCAATAGAATATTGATAACCCAGGTCGTGCAATAAATCCTGATGATGACGACCTGGGTGATGATGAGATACTAAACCCAAGGCGTGATGATGATGTAGCGACACCTGTGAACAGAAGAGATCGTCAAGCTAGATTGAGACCTGAACGCCGAGCTGTGCAAATGCCTTTTGATGATGATGATGATGATTTGGATGGGAATGGTGCCACAGGGGCTATTATTCCTCCACCCTTGGCACCTGGAGCCAATTTTAATATCACTAGCACCATGATTCAGCTATTACAGCTCAAGGGATTATTTGGTGGACTTGCAGGTGATGATCCGAATATGCATCTGATCAATTTTATCTCAACATGCAAGTCGTTTGAAAATCTAAGAGTTGGACAGAATGCAATTCGGCTGCGCTTATTTCCATTGTCTCTGTCTGGAGAGGCAACTCTATGGTTGAACGGGCTAACTCCTGATTCTATTACTAATTGAAGGCAATTGAAAGACGCTTTCCTAGAAAGATTTTTTTTTCCATCCAAGAGAGTGCAGTTGAGAGATGATATCAGCAATTTTCGATAGCTTCCAACTGAAGCTCTCCACGAAACATGGGAGAGGTTCAAAAAGAAGCTTATGTGGTGCCCAAATCATCATATGACCAATGCCCACTTGATGGAGATATTATACAAGTCTTTGAATTCGGTGACTAAGCCAGTGGTTGATAATGCTGTAGGAGGGTCATTCATGGACCTTAATTTTATTTAGGAAAGTGATATGCTAGATCGTATGACAAAGCAGAGTAGAGCTTGGCATACTAGGGATTCTGAGGTAGCAAGCTCTACTATATCTATTGGCATGACTGCAGAACAAAGGCGAAGAGAAGAGGAACGTGATCAGGATATGGCGCACATGAAAACGCAGAGGGATCTTCTTACCAAGCATTTATTATCAGGGATGACCAAAAAAGTCAAAGTTGTTGTGCCACAGGGAAGAGATAAATCCGATTCTGAGGAAGAAGCTAACTACTTGAATAATCAGGGGGTTTTTTAGGCAATGCCCAAGGAAACCAATGTCGGAACTATTATGATAAATCTGGATACAAGGACCGCGATCAAGGGAGTTGGAAGAATAAGACTGATAGGAGTGGTTTGTATGTTCCTCCCGAAAGTCGTGATGCCGCTACATCTGGTTCTGGAAAGATGTCTATGGAGGACATGATGTCTAAGTTGTTGAAAGGAGTGGAAGCAACTAACACGGGAGTAGCTGGGGTAAAGAATGATTTGTCCTCAATAAATCAACTGGTTGACTCACATTCTACTGTAATAAAATAGCTGGAACAACAACTGAGTCAACTTTCAGCGGCATTCAATCAAAGAAAGGCTGACACTTTACCTAGCAACACGGTGCAAAACCCAAGGAATGATGGATCATGTATGGCTATTACTACCAGGAGTGGTAAAGTGTTGGAAAGTACGTCTAAAGGCAAGTAGGTGGTTGATGATATAGTAGAGAATGTTATTGAAGCAGATTGTGATGATTCGGTAGAAGCTGAAAATCAGAATGAGAGCATTCATGAGAAAAATATTCCCCTTCCACCACCACCTTTTCCTTAGAGACTAAAGAAGAAGGTTAATGACACTCCTGAAAAGGTTGATAATCGGAAGCAAGATAAAAAGGAAGTGGTGGAGAAAATGATTCCTCTTCCACCACCACCTTTTCCTCAGAGATTGAAGAAGAAAGCTGATGACACCAAGTTTAGTAAATTCATGACTATGTTGAAGTAGCTAACTATTAATGTTCCTTTGGTGGAGGTGCTGGAACAGATGCCTGGGTACGCTAAATTCATAAAGGACCTTTTGACAAAGAAGTGGGCAGTAAGCTATGAGCTGGCAGATAATGTTCATCATTGCAGTGCAATTGCCATGAGGTCTTTAGTACAGAAGAAGGCAGATCTTGGTGCTTTCATTATTCCTTGCACGGTGAGATCTATGAATTTTGCTAAGGCATTGTGCGATTTGGGGGCTAGCATCAATTTGATGCCGCTTTCCATCTATAGAAAGTTGGGGTTGGGCGATCCGACACCAACCAATATGCGGCTCGTGATGGCAGATAGGTCGGTAAAACGACTTGTGGTATCTTATATGATGTGTTGGTAAAGGTTTCTACCTTCATTTTTCCTGCAGACTTTGTTATTTTTGATTGCGAGGTAGATTCTGAAGTTCCCATAATCTTGGGGCATCCTTTCCTCGCAACTGGAAGTGTTCTTATTGATTTAAGAGCTAATGAGCTTTTATTTCAGCTGAATGACGAAGTGGTCCATTTTGATGTATTCAAATCAATGAAGCAGCCCAAGGATGTGGATGCGTTCTCTGTAGCTGATGTTTATTATGAAGATGAGAAAGAATTATCTATAGAAAAGCAGCTTACTGTTAAGCCATGGCCTGCTGTGCTACTGAATTTTAAGCGTGAGGATGTTGATGAATATGAAGAAACCGTCTGCGCTCAAACAGGAATAGGGTCTTATTCTCATGGTCCGAAGAAGCTGGACCTTGATCTTAAGAATCGATCTTCACCAACAGCGAAGACTTCCATTGCAGAGCCACCAGTGCTAGAATTAAAAGAGCTCTCCAGTCATCTAAAGTATGCGTTCTTGGGAAGTGGACCTATACTTCCGATGATTGTTGCGGCTGATTTAGGTGAGCAACAATTAGAGGCTCTCATCTCTGCTATGAAGAGATACAAGAGAGCTATTGGTTGGACCATTGATGATATAATTGGTATCCCTCATGGGATATGTATTCACAAGATTCATCTCGAAGAGGATTGTGTGCCCACAGTGAAGCATCAATGTCACAATAAATCAAGCGCTACATGGGAGGTAACCCATCGTTTTTAATTGTTTTGTTTTACTAGGAGGATGTTTTGTTAAATAAAATTCCAAAAAAAAGAGTCGAGCCACGACCAAAACTAAGGCGCTTGGTGGGAGGCAACTCATCGTTCTAATTGTTTTTGTTGTTTTTGAGTAAGTGTAGGTGCAAGACGTATAAAGGAGGAGATTGGTCTCAAATTTTGATTTGGAAGTGTTCCATTAAAGGTGGTAAGTTAGGAATGAGGAAGCAAAGGCAATAGACAAGGCAAGGCCTATGTAAATCTACGCAACGGATAAGGCAAGGCCTATACTATGGCCTAAGCTCTCTGAATCGACAATGCTATAGCATAGGCGCCGCCTATGCCATTGCCTAAGCTCTCTGAATCTACAATGCCATAGCATAGGCGCCGCCTATGCCCAACTAGGCCATAGCATAGGTGCCGCCTATGCTCAACTAGGCAAAGCATTAGGCGCCGCCTATGCCAAGCATAGGCAAAGCATTAGGCACTGCCTAACCTTACGTTTTGGTCTCCTAACCCGATTTCACATGGGTCAAAACCGACCCAAGCCTTGGTCTATAAATATAACCTTAATCTTAGAACAAAATCTCATTGTTTGCTCAACCTAAGCGCCTCCTACCCTTCCCAAATCTCTCAAAACTTTTCTTTTTGCTCATCTAACCTTGCAAGATCATTTTCCGAGTCCATCACCAAGTAAGTTCCTTTTTTATATTCCATAGTTATTGCAATACTACGCTTATAATGATTTGTTAGATCTTGAAGTGGTGGTGGTGATTTGAATGTGGTTGGTTTGTTATGATACATCTAGTTGAGTGAAAGAATACGTGTGCGTGTTCTTGACTTGGTTCCAACTTGTATTTGATTTTGATACACTGTCATACTTTTGCGAAATCGACATTGTGAAGTTAACTGCATAATCTTCAAAATTGAAAGCTTGAATGTTTGAATGACTCGTTCATCGAGATAAAGATCATGATTGAATACAAGCATGAGATGTTGTGATTATTTCTCTGCAATAACTTGATACGATCTCTATGTAGTAGTCTTGTTGAAAAAATGCATCAATTCAAACGTGAAAGTATAGTCAAGATTACATGAAATAGAGTTGGAAAGGATAGTTAAGATGACATAAAAGTATGACTGTGCTAAACATGTTGTTGGAACATATCGCCTATATGTATGACGATGAAGTCTGAGTAATTGACATCACTCACTTAATTAGTTTGTACCAACAAATTAAGTGTGGGGTGGTTCCACTATTGCTTGTTTGTCGATTAAATCTTCCGAGATGAGCTAACATGAATCTATTTTAATCTCAGGCAGAATGGAACCAAAAGGACGACAAGGAAAAAAAAACGTCCACCTCACAAAAAGGTAAGAAAGGGGAAGAAAAGAGCAAGTTGAATCCTCCTCGCTGCAAATACCGCGATGCATGTTCGAGATAAAGTGGGTCATAGAGGAGGAAGGAAAGGAGTGGTACAAGAACAACAAAGTGAAAAAGTATGTTCACGTGGAATTGATACAAAAGGAGAGTCTAGCGAAGAGAGAACCTCGCATTTTGGCTAAAATTATGGCGGTAAATCTTGATTTTATTTTTCGAGACATGGGAGAATGCAATCTTGATCTAACGTGAGAGTTTTATGCAAATTTGTTCCCCAAAGACTATCGGAAGTGAAGTGAAGATTCGGGGCCAAGTTTGCAACTGAATGCGGAGTTCTTCAACACTTTTCTGGGTCTTCCATCTGTAGATCTATCACCGCTCAAGGAGCTTTATCACAGACCACCATACAGGGCAATCAGACACACACTGTGCGGAACAAGATCAATGGCACGCTGGAATCATCATAAGGATATCGGTCGGCACAATACCTTCCCGTATGCTTCCCTAAACAGAGAAGCTCAGATATGGTTGAGGATAGTCAACTCTTGCCTCATTCCTGGGACACAGTACACAAATATTACACGTCAAGAGTATGCTTGGTGTACGCTCTGATGACAAATATTTCTAGCAACATTGGTGCGGTTATATGATCGTCAATGCGTAAGTCTAGGCTACACAAAAGGTCCCACTTCAGCTTTGGCAATCTGTTGACTGAAGTATTAAGGAAGGAAGATATTGAAGAGAAACCTATAGATCATAAGCTTCCGCACAACCCGAAGAAGGTTGATCTGACAAAGGTTAAAGATTCTAAAACTATGCATGGAGTCAACCTGACCACTGCAAAAAGACATGCTCGGGATGAAAGCTTCTTACGCCATTTATATGGCATGACGAGGTTTACCATGATGAGTGGGGGTCGTATTCCAACTGATGCAGAGCTCCAGCAGTTGGACTATGACTACCCGATGAATGAGCATACGCGAGCTATGTGCGGAGTAGGGATACATTTTGAGGAACCTCTCAATGATGATGTGTCGACTGATGATGATCGCCGAATGCCAGACTCAGACGTGGAGGAGAACTCTGATGACGATGACTCTGATGATGATTCCGATGCAGGGGGTATGACTCCAGACATAGAGGAGGAGTCCGACTAATCAGGTTTTCCTTATTAATTTTTCACTGAGGGCAGTGTGTCCTGTCTAAGTGTGGGGGGCTGGTATTTATATGTTGTATTGTACTTCTTTGCCTGCATTTATTCTCGTTTGTAGTTAAAAAACATTTTTATTTGTAGATTTTTTTAGGTTTTGCATGAAATTGTTCTGATAGGCGGCATGGTATTATGACAAGAGTTTGTGCTAAAATCATTACTATTGAGACGTTTAGGCTCTAAGTGTGACTCATTGTGTGATATTTGTGTGGTTTAATTCCTTCATCTGTTGGGTAAAGAGTCTATACTGCTCCCAATAAAGTTGACCATGTGCCTTGTGTGTGTGAGGTTGTAGTATATTCTGTGTTGTGACTGATGCTAGAACTTGCCTGGTGTGTGTGTAAAGCAAAATAAAGAGTGTGAGTTTAGGAGATGATTTAGGCATTTCTTTGGCAGCCTGTAATTGTTTACCTTCTTTTTACCTACCTGTGTACATTATCCTAGTTAACCCCCTTTGAGCCTTTAGCTATTTTCTTTGACAGCGTCATATGTAGCCTAATCCATTTTTTTCAAGACCATAATTTGATCCTAATTCCTAGGCACTTTAAATGGTAGAGTCATGTGACAAAATAAGAGGAAATTGGGTAAGAGTGATGCCTCAGAGCATATTGGTACTTGAAATTGTTGTGAAAAAGAGTGGCTATCATAGAAGTGCTATCATAGAGGTGTGTTATAATATGAAAAAAAAAACTAAAAAGATAATTGTGTTTATGTTTGAATAACAAAATAAGGTAAAAGGGGGTGGTATATGAAAGAAAGGTAGCAGAGTTGTTTAAAAAAGAGTGTTAATGGCATAATGTGATGTATTAAAATACTTAGGGAATATAGTCACTATTTCTGGCCAAAATAGTCCTACCTATCCCTTAGCCTACATTACAAACCTGTAAAGACCTATTTGATCCTAAGCTTAGCATTCTGATATTAGTAGAGCATTACACTAAGGGCAAGTCTATGGTCATCAGTTGCAACATATAAATTCTTTGTGAGAGAGAGAGCAAGGAGAATCTTATACCCATGTTTTGAAAAATTCAAAACTTGTGAGTGATTATGGGTGATATCTTGTGTGAGACACACATGGTTTATGAGTTTTGGGTAGTTTTGTATGATTCTTTGTGCCTTAACTTGTGGATACGAATTAACCATCATCACGAGTTTATGTTGGAGGTTGAATTGTTTCTAGTAGTGATCAATAAAACTACTCTTTGTTAATGATTGTCGTGCATGTATTATTGAACATTTTGTGCTGTTACTATGAAATCCTAAGTAAATGTTTGCATGGACGTAATATTTTGTTCAAGGATGAACAAAGCTTTAAGTGTGGGGTGTTGATGTTGGGCGTATTTACATGCCTAAAACACCATAATCCACGATTGATTTTAGAGGAGGTATGAAAGATTACTGAGGTGATGCATGTATCTGAGGAACATAGTATGGAGTTGGCTGTGTATAGGTTGAAAGACCTTGCTTATGACTTGGTTGTTTCTTGAAGAAAAGGTAGAGGTGAGGGAGCTGTCCCTATAACTTGGCAAGAGTTCCAGGATGTATTCCTGGATAAGTTTTACCCTTTGGAGATGAGGAAGGAGCAGATGGAAGAGTTTAAGAACCTGTGATAGGGCTTTATGACTGTTATGGAGTACTGTCTAAAGTTCAATCAGTTGGCCAAGTATGCTCCTGACTTAGTGGCTGATAATCGGGCTAGTATGAGTAAGTTTGTGATTGGAGTGTCTAGTTATGTGGTTAAGGAGTATAGGTCTGCTATGCTAAATAGTGAGATGAATCTTTCTAGGCTGATGACTTATGTCCAACAGATTGAGGCAGACAAGATTAAGGAGAGAGATAGAATGAGAGGGGATAAGAGAGCTAGGTCCAAGCAGCACGGACAGGGTCAGACTAGATCACAGGAAGGGAGTCGCCCTCAGTATCAGGATCGTTCGTCTAGGCTAGCATCATCAACTGCTAGTGTTCCCGTCCCTAGAGGTAGGCAAGAGCAAGGTAGCAGGTCATATGCATCCAAGTCCCAGTACAGTGCTAGCAGTAAGCCAAATCATTCCCTGTGTCCTAAGTGTGGTAGGGCTCATTCGGGTAAATGTTAGGGTAAGAAGAAGGGTTGTTTTCGGTGTGGTGACATGGGTCACAGAGTTAAATATTATCCATAAGATGGACAAGGGCATCGTGACTATCACCCTCAGACCCAGACTCAGGCTATTAGTGCTCCATTTCCAGCAACTCGCCCAGCCCCAGCTCAGGGCGCCTCTTCTAGCAATGCTAGCGGGCAGTGCCAGAATAGATTCTATGCTTTACTGTCCTACTAGGAAAAGGAGGACTCTCCTGATATTTTTATTGGTATGCTTCATATATTTTAGTTTGATGTGTATGCTTTGTTGGATCCTGGATCCAGTTTCTCATATGTTACACCTTTGATTGCTGTGAATTTTGAAATGAGTCCTGAGATTATTCCTGAGCCTACCCTAGTTTCTACCCCAGTGGGTGATTTGATTGTTGCCTAGAAAGTGTATAAAAAGTGTCATGTTACCGTTCTTCATAGAGTCTTATTGGGTGATCTGACTGAGTTAGACATGGTAGATTTTGATATGATTATGGGTATGAACTGGCTGTATTCTTCTTATGCCTCTATTGATTGTTGGACCTGAGTGGTCAAGTTTCAGTTTTCGGGTGCATCCGTGTTTGAGTGGTCTGGGAATTCTGTGACACCCAAGAGTCATTTTATCTCTTTCCTCAAAGCTAGAAAGCTTATTTTCAAGGGGTTTATTTACCATTTGGTTAGAGTCAAAGATACTAAGTTTAAGACTCCAACTCTCAAGTCTGTTAACATCGTCAATGAGTTTTTTGATGTCATTCCAGACGATCTCCCAAGAAAACCTCTTGATAGAGAGATAGAGTTTGGGATTTATCTTCTTTCTGATACTCAGCGCATTTCTATTCCTCCTTACTATATGGCCCCTGCAGAACATAAGGAGTTGAAAGAGCAACTCAAAGATCTACTAGATAATTGTTTTATAAGGCCCAGTGTTTCTCCTTGGGCTGCTCCTATGTTGTTTATGAGAAAGAAAGACGGCTATTTGCGTATATGCATTGAGTACCATCAACTGAATAAAGTCACCATAAAAAATAAGTACACCCTTTCGAGAATAGATGATTTGTTTGACCAATTGCAAGGTGCAAGTTATTTCTAAAATATAGACCTTTGTTCTGGCTATCATCAACTCAAAGTTATGGAGTGTGAAATCCCGAAAACAACTTTCCGAACTCATTATGTCCATTTTGAGTTTCTTGTTATGTCTTTCGGGTTAACTAATGCCCCAGCAGCTTTTATGGACCTCATGAATTGAGTGTTCAGACCATATCTGGATATGCTTTTCATAGTGTTCATCGATGAAATACTAGTGTACTCCTGTAGTAAGGATGAATAGTCTGATCATCTCCGAACTATCTTACAAACCCTTAGAAATCACAAGTTGTTTGCCAAGTTCAGTAAGTGTGAGTTTTGGCTAAGGTCAGTTGCTTTTCTAGGTCATATCATTTTTTCCGAGGGTATTAGAGTTGATCCCCAAAAGACTCAAGATATTAGAAATTTTCCTAGACCTATTTGTCCGACTGATATCCAAAGTTTCTTGGGTTTAACAGGCTATTACCACCATTTTGTTGAGGGTTTCTCATCTATAGCATCTCCTATGAATCGGTTGGCCCAAAAGAAAGAGAAGTTCTTATGGTCTAAATATTGTTAGAAGTGTTTTTAGGAGTTGAAAACTTGACTCACTTCAGCCCCTATTTTGACTTTGCCTGATGGTGTTGATGGTTTTGTTACGTACTGTGATGATTTAAGAGTTGGGTTGGGTTGCGTATTAATACAGAAGGGTAAGGTGATAGCTTATGCTTCTAGACAGTTGAAGTCCCATGAGAAAAATTACCCCACCCATGACCTTGAATTGGCTGTTGTTGTGTTTGCTTTGAAAATTTGGAGACACTATTTGTATGGTGTCCATGTTGATGTTTTCACTGATCATAAGAGTCTGCAGTATGTGTTTACCCAGAGAGAATTGAATCTTAGGTAGAGACGATGGTTAGAATTGTTAAAGGACTATGATATGAGTATGTTGTACCATCCGAGCAAGGCCAATGTTGTGTCGGATGCCCTAAGTAGAGTGTCCATGGATAGTGTTTCGCATATGGTAGAAGGAAAGAAAGAGTTGGCTCGTGATGTACAACATTAGGCAAGATTGGGGGTTAGCTTGTTTGACTCTGCTAAAGGTAGTATAGGGGTTCAGAGTAGTTCCCGAATCCTCTTTGGTTTTGGAAGTGAAGGAAAAGCAATACTTAGATGCTAGTTTGGTCAGACTGAAGGAGTCAGTCAAGGACCAAAAAGTAGAGGTTTTCTCCCAAAGGGGAGTTGGTGTGTTAAATTACAGGGTAGATTGTGTGTCCCGAATGTTGATGATCTGAGACAGAGGATTATGGCTGAAGTGCACGGGGCGCGATATTCTATTCATCCTAGTGCCACGAAGATGTAATGATACTTGCGGGAAATCTATTGGTAGAGTGGCATGAAGAAAGATATAGCACCGTTTGTAGCTAAGTGTGTAAAATGCCAATAGGTTAACGTCGAACACCAAAGTCCTGGTCGTATGATGCAAGAGTTTAGTATTCCCAGCTGGAAGTAGAAAGATATAAATATGGACTTCGTAATTGCTTAACCTCCTTCCCAACGCCATCATGATTCCATTTGGGTTGTTCTTGATATGTTGACTAAGTCTGCTCATTTCTTGCCTATTCATACTTCATATACTACTGAGGATTACGCTAGATTGTATATTCGAGACCTAGTCAGACTGCATGGAGTTCCTTTGTCTATCATTTCGTATAGGGGTACTCAGTTCACTTCACAATTTTGGAAAGCTTTTCAGAAGGGTCTTGGTACCCAAGTGCTTTTGAGTTCTGCTTTTCATCCGCGGACTGATGGTCAGGCTGAGCGGACCATCCAGACCTTAGAGGATATGTTGAGAGCTTGTGCACTTGACTTTAAGGGAAGTTGGGATGATCACTTACCATTAATAGAGTTTGCTTACAATAGCAGTTTCCACTTTAGTATTAGCATGGATCGATTTGAAGCCTTATATGGGAGGAAGTGTAGATCATTCATAGGTTTGTTCGAGGTGGGTGAAGTGTCTATGAGTTGTCCTGATTCAGTATTTAAGGCTATGGAAAAAGTTAAGTTGATTAGGGAAAGGTTGAAAACTTCGCAGAGTCATCAGAAGTCATATGCGGATGCTAGAAGGAGAGACCTTGAGTTTGATGTTGGTGACCTAGTGTATCTGAAAATTTCACCCATGAGGCGGGTGAAGAGATTGGGAGAGAAGGGAAAGCTTAGTCCCCATTATGTTGGTCCTTACAAAATTCTTAGCCGTGTTGGTAAGGTAGCTTATGAGGTCGAGTTTCCTTCCAAGTTGTCCTCTGTTCATCCAATATTCCATGTCTCCATGCTTAGAAAGCATATTAGCGATGCTGTGGTAGTGGATTCCTCTGTCAATGCTGACATTCAAGAAAATCTTTCTTTTGATGAGATTCTTGTTAAGATTCTTGATTTTAGTGTCCGAAGACTAAGGAACAAAGAAGTTTCCTTGGTCAAGGTGTTGTGGCGAAACCAATCTGTTGAGGGTGCAACTTCGGAAAGTGAGGCGTATATGCGATCCAAGTATCTACACCTATTTTTCGTGAACTTCAATCAAGACGAAGGTACCATTCTTTCCTAAATCATGAACTTTTGATAAAAGTTGCAACAGTTCAGCTGTCATTTATTATGTGTTCAGCTGTAGTTTCTTGAATTTATGCATTCTATGTTGCACTCGGAGTAAGAAATGATATGGTGATGAGTCTAATGAATGGTTTCATATGTATGCTCTATTCCTTGTCTAATCTTGGCATGTCTATCATCATTCGACAAATGTTTCTAGGGGAGGGGGGTGATGAACTACCCCGGGAAATTTTTCATTGAAATTTTGTGCGTAAACGTGTTGGGTTCTAACTTCTAGAATGAATTATATATTTTTCGTGTGGAATGTATTAGATTATGACCCACCATTGTGCTTAGTATCGAATAATCTTTTCAACGATATGTGGATCATCCAAAATGGACATCCAAGCGACAAGTTATGATCATTCCGATCGAACCGTGAATAGTAGTGAACATAAAACGTGTAGGAAAAAGTACTGAGGCATGGCGTATATTTGCTCCAACTTTAAACGATCATAACTCCTTGTACATAATGATTTGGGTGATCTACTATATATCAATGGAAAGTTCTGCGAGTCCTCTTTCTAATGAAATTGGTTTCATCCAATTTTTCTGTTGGACCAAGAAGTTATGGTTGATCTACTTCAGCCTATCAAAAGCGCATTTTTGGGTCAACTTCAAATGATCATAACTCCTCGTATATATCAATGGAAATATATGAGAGTCCTTTTTCTAATGAAATTAGCTTCATCCAATTTGGATATCAAAGTAAAATGTTATGGTTGATCTACTTTAGACTATCAAAGCAGTCCACCAAAGGACAGATTCGAGAATATTTGATTTTTTAGGGGCGTTTTGGTCATTCACCCTCAACCAAAATCCATCCAAACCCTATATTAAAGCCTATTAGAATCATTATATATTATATTTCATCAAATTCCCTCAGAAAGAAAACCCTAAGCTCCTACATCCAACTTCAAGAACCTCCAAAGTTCAGCATTAATTCTGCAAATTTATTCAAGATTACAAGTTCCTAGTTCAAGAACTCCAAGAACCATCATTCAAAGGCATGATTAACATCTCAAAAAAGAGTATCGATCTAAAGTTCATTATTCAAGGTATGTGGGGTTTCTCAACAAGAACTCTTTTTCGTTCTTGTGCTCAAAAGTAATTTTTTTACAAAGGCATGATTTTTTTTTATTTTTACGAATTTGAAGTATGAACCCATATCTTATGATGATTATTTTGATATCCTAATGTTTATGATTTTGAAAGATGAATTTACATGTGTGGAGATATAAAGCATGAAACTTGAACGATATTTATCATGATTTTGATATTTGGGTCGTGAATACCCATTGGAAATTGTGTTTTTTTTAGAAAGTGTGTGTTATAAGCATGTTGATGTTGAATATTTGAGCTATTTTGAATGATTTGACCTTTTGGTCTTAACGGAGTTGTTTTGAACTCGAGTGTGAATGAAATCCACAACGTTGTTGATTCTGATAGATGGGAACCATGATGGCTCCCGATGTATATTTATATATCACTGAAATTGTTTTGTTATGGATTGTCTTTAAAATGATCTGAGCTATGTTCAGGAGAAATCTTTAGCACTGAGTGGGAGGTATAAAGCGACCTTACTTCCTTAAAACTACGTGCCTCCGTAGGAGTGAGCCTGAGGCTGATTTATATAGTGATCACTAGTTTGTGTGGATTTGATATCGATAGTCCTACTCCGATGGCAAGGATAGGACAATTCTACCCAACGTGGGTTATACGTTGGACTCCATGTAGCTCACATGGTTTATGTCAGTTATAGAATCTCCAAGTGTGTGTGTGTTTCCTTGTGTCTATGGTGAATGGTTAAGTGATTCGAAAGTGGAATTGTGAAAGTTATTCTTTCAAAAGATTTAAATGATATTTACATTATGAGAATTGATATTCTTGATGAACTGAAAGTGATTGACAAATTATATGATGACTCACATGTGTTATTGTAATTATTTCATCCTCTCATGATTATGATGATTTTCTTCGGGCTATGTGAGTCTTTCATACATCCTGCATATTTCTTATAAATATTTATGATGATGATGTTTATACAACTGCATACACCCCTATAGACTCTGTTCCTTTCAATGGTTTTGACCCACATCTTAGGATGTGGGCTGCATTTTCTCAGAATGTAGGTTTAGGTGCTCAGTTCCTAGTTTGACAATGATTCTTTGGGCACGCTATTCTATATCCTTTGTTGTGGTAAGTCCTCATGTTCCAAGGACGTGATGTCTGATGTTGGTTTCACGGAATTGTTTACATTTGATAACTGAGTATGAGTCAGTTGAGGAATGTCTCAATGGCTCACTGGTTTTATTAATTTTCTTAGAGGCTTCTCAGACTAGTATAGATGTTGGGAGTTGACTAATAAGTCGTATTTTGTTATCTTTGTGAAATTCTTTTATTCTTTGATGATGATTACTCTGTTGATATTTGAGGGTTATTTATAGAAACCCCGTTGATTTGTCTTGAACTGAATGAAAATGGCTCAAAGGGTTAGCTTGGGGCTACTCATAGCCTCAAGCACTGTTTGATGCTCTGGGACCCATTTTCTAGGGCGTTACAGTACCCAACACAACTATTAGTATATCTACCAATCATAATATTCAAGCCTACCACTGAAACACTCGCGGTATGATCAATCCCTCTAAAGATCTAGCACCCTTTATACCATTTCCACAAGGATCTTAACCACCTATTCTTTTTCTAACCATTTCTCATGACAACAACCTTACCTCAGCTTCAAAAATCTTAACCATAGTTGTCATCCTATACTCTACCAAACTTATATATTACCATATTCCCATTTCAAAACATAACCTTTCTCCCCCAAACCACTATCACCCTAACATAAGAAGAATCATTAAGGAACCAAAAAACTAGAATGATCCATGCCACCCAAGGTAAGATCCCAGAAATAAGACACGGTACCATAGGCATGATGTATGTCATAACAACTACCTATGTCATAACCACCTAACCATAAGAGAGGCAATGTAGTGTCAAGATTCATATTTGGAAAACAAGGCAAATGAAAAAGGAGAACCTTAGGCATAAGCACTATAAGAGTACACGCAACACTAGTAGGGTACTCTCTTAACCGAGGTAGAAAAGTATCACTAGATTATGCTACCCGACCTTCCCTTAAAGTCCACTAAAAAAATTTAACCTTCAACCTTTATCGCATTATACTTACAAGCATAACACTCCACCCTAATAGGTATCACCAATGGTGTACACTAAACACACTTGGTTTTCCTATACCCAAAATCTTATTCATCGCAATGCTACCTAAATCCCCGCATAAACATGCAAATATCATTATACCAAGTTGATTCCAAGGTTTCCAATTATACTAAGATCATTTAAAATCAAACCATGACAACCAAGGCCTTTTCAAAATCATTTGAATCCATCCAAAATCAATTTATGTTACCATAACCATTTATGGAATGCAAAGATGTAAGAATAGTCAAACTATATGACAAAATTATATCCATTGGTAACTTCACAAATAGTTTGAAAGCATATAATTTTCAAGACCAAAACCAAGTAATTGGGGAATCCATACTACCCCAAAATTCATTTACCATTCCCATGCATCCCACAATGTTCATGAAAATTAATAAAGCATGAATAATCAAGTAGAAGTATAGGGACAAGGATACATGTAAGCTTCATTATCTAACCTATCAAGTGAATAGACCACCAATCCATATCCATTCAATCAACCTAAATTCTTGGACAAAGTCAAAACCTTTCCTTAATTGTATTCCTTAAGTCATAAACCTTATCCAGCCTATAAATTGGCCTCTATAATTTCCCATATTGCTATCCCTGAGCTAACTTACTCCCTTTACCAAGATCAAGCATCTAGATTCAAGACTAGGATCTACCAACCACTATATACTTCTACCAAAAGGGAATAGGCATCTGAGGTCCTCCTCCACTTAGAAGGACACCTTAAATTCCATAGTCAACCACCTACAACCTATCTATTTCTAGGGAAAACCATCCCTCATATGCACATAAAAATGAAACACTCCATAGAGAAATATGTAGATTGATGAAATATTCATCTAAGAGATCCTTTAATTTCTCCTTAAGATCCTTTAACTCTATCAAAAACATTCTATAAAGAAGGAATACAAATTTGGACAAATGTTTGAAGCAGGACAAATCCAAAACAAACCTCCCCATTAGAAGGAAATCATGAGGTTCATCAAGAAGACCGCAGTAAAATTATCCACCACCGAACCCAAACTAGAGAAGGACCTTCCAAGTTAGAATCTTTAACCCAAACCAAATAATAAAGACACACCTTTGGAGACCAATATTTGAGCTCTAAGATATGATATACCCTTTCCCTTAATAGTTAGGGAACAAAACAACCATCCCATTCCATAATCAACTCACTATGGATCCTAAAGACAACCTTTATGGATCCAACAACCTAATAAGTTATAGAAAAATTGCAACTAATCTATTCTCAAATGATATCAGAATCCACCATATCTGAGTCATACAAATCCGTCAAGACCACTTTGTTACCACTAGATGTCCCACTACCATAAACTATTTTGACAATCATAGAGTTACCTACTAAGGTAGAAATAGGAAGAGAAGAGTCTAAAATAACCTTAGGCCCATAACTAAGATAGACATACACTAATAAGGTCACAAAAAAGGGAGACCCCAAACCAATTAAACCATATTATAATGCCCCAAATCTGGTACCCAAAATGCTACATGGTGATCATGAACCTAAAGGACCATAAGCTAACCCATGACTGATATATGTACCTGTATACTGCATAAAATACTTTATAATGTGGAAACATAAATTGAAAGGCCATAAGTTTCAATAGTGAACATGATCTGAATAATATAATATCTGTGTGGGGTGATAAAATACTCAAAACAAAACTAAACATACTGAAGTCTGAAACATGATAATCCAAAAAGCATCTAACTAACTGAACTATCTGAGTAAGGATTTTATGGGATATGTCCCTAACTAACTCTAACTAATAAACTGATTAATAATATAATAGGGAAAATAATAATATCCTCAAAAAATGAGGGCTCACATCTAACTCTATCTACAGATATCTGGAATCTACTGTTGCTTTGGAGCTCGTGTCTCTGAACCTATGGTATAAGACACCATAGAACAAATGTATCAATACTTTGAGTGTATTGGTATGTATCTGAGGTAGGTTAAATCCATGGGGTTCATATGCATGAACAATAATAATAACTAACTAACTATCATGAGCATGAGAATACATGCATGAGACATAACAACTGACACTAATACTGTGATAAAATGATTACTATATATGAATATAACTGATAACATGAGTGACTGTATCTGATAGTACTGAATCTGATGGAACTATGTGAGTTCCATACTTATCTGAGTTGACTGTATTTGACAGTCCTAAAATCTAAAAAACTAACTAAGTTCTAATACTGAGACTGATTGACTATGTCTGACAGTCCTAATTCTGTAACATGAAACTGTGGGAAGTAGTTATCTAACCAGCATACCCCTGATAAGCCATTATGGAATAACTATCATTCAATTTAGAAGCTAATGCTTGATATTCTTGAGAAGAAATTAGATAGAAAAAGTACGGGGTATTACAATATCTCCCCCTTAGAAACATTCATCCTCGAATGAAACTGACTGAGAGGGAAGAAAAGACAATTGACGTACATACTTAACATGAATAACTGAAACATAATCATGACTGACTTGACTACAAGCTGAACATAGAATACTGAACATTCATATGTGATGCATGTTTAACTGATTCATGATGCATGACTGAGTGTTATGAACAACTAAGTTCCTCACAATGAGAATGCATGTCTGATGCAAAATTACATAACTGAACTAATACATGAGTGCATTACTGAATATGCAATGGTACTTTACACCAAGTTTATACTGGGAAGATGAGCATAAAAATGCATACCAAGTTTGTGATGAACACTGAACATGAAACTGAGTAAGCTTAAGGAGAACTGTTACCTTGAGCTTGATCTGAGTTGACGAAGATGAGGTTAGGATACTTGTTATGCATGTCTGCCTCTGCTTCCCAAGTAGCTCCCTCGACTGACTAATTTCGCCGAAGAACCTTAACTAGAGGGACTTCTTTATTCCTCAATCTACTAGTCTTATAGTCTAAGATTTTGACTAGAGTCTCTTCATAAGAGAGAGTGTTATGAACATTAATGCTCTGAATAGGGACTACAACTGATGGGTCACCTATACACTTCTTGAGGAAAGAGATATGAAAGACTTGATAAATTAAGGCTACATCTAAAGGCAATTCGTGCTCGTAAGCTACCTTGCCGAATTGTCTAAGAATCTTAAAGGGCCCAATATATCAGGGACTGAGTTTCCCTTTCTTGTTGAACTGCTTCACTCCCTTCATGGGAGAGATGTTTAGATAGACATAGTCACCATTCTTGAACTCGAGATCTTTTCTACGAACATCAGCATAAGACTTCTATCGGCTTTGAGCAGCCTAGAGTCTTTCTCTAATCAACTGAACTTTTTCTAAGGCGTCTAATACCAAGTCAGACCCTATAACTGAGACCTCACTAACTTCAAACTAACAAATTGGAGATCTACATCTCCTATCATAGTAAGATTTAAATGGAGCCACCTGAATACTGGAATTATAGTTGTTATATGTAAACTCAATCAAAGGTAAGTGGTCATTCTAACTTTACTTAAAATAAATTACGCACGCCCTTAGGGTATCTTCTAAAGTCTGAATGGTCATTTTTGCTTTACCATCTATCTGAGGATAAAAGGCTATACTAAGATGAACTTAGGTACCAAGATCCTTTTGGAATGCTTTCCAGAAATAAGAGGTAAACTGGGTACCTCTATATGAGAAATAGATAACGAAACACCATGCAATCTGACCAACTCCTTAATGTAGAGTTTGGCGTAATTCTCAGCAAAATAATAGGTATGGAATAGAAGAAAATGGGATGATTTTGTCATTCTGTCTACAATGGTCAAAATTTAATCATGCTGATGATGAGTTTAAGGAAAACCCATCACGAAGTACATATTCACAACTTCCCACTTCTAATTAAGAATACTAAACTCCTGCATGGACCCACTAGGCTTCTGATGTTATATCTAAACCTGATGACATGTAGAGCTCTTAGCCACAAACTCTGCAATATCTCTTTCCATCCCACTGCATCAATAGACTTCCTGTAAGTCATGATACTTCTTTTTGGTCCCTAGATGAATAGAGTAGCATGCACCATGCGCTTCTAAAAGAATTAATTTCTTTAAGTCATCTATACCTAGAACACAGAGACTACCCTGACAATGAAGAACACTATCTCTCCCTTGGGAGAAAACCTCTATTTTCTGATCCTGGATTGATTGTTTCAACTTGACAAGGCTAGGATCTCTATCTTGCTTTTCTTTCACCTCAGAAACTAGAGATGATTCTGAACTACTCTGAACCCATATATCGTCCACATCTGTTTCGACTAAATGACTTCCTAGTCTGGCAAGCTGATCTACTAACTTCTTCTTTCTATGATCCACATGAGTAACACTACCCATAGACAGTCTACTAGAGCATCGGCCACTACGTTGGCCTTTCTCGGATAATAGAGAACAGTCATGTCATAATCTTACAAGAACTATAACCACCTTCTCTGATGAAGATTGAGATCTTTCTAAGAAAAGACATACTGAACACTCTTATGATATATGAAGACATCTACATGAACTCCGTAGATATAATGCATTGAAATCTTCAAGGCTAAGACTACAGCTGCTAACCCAAGATCATGAGTAAGATAATTCCTCTCATGGGGTTTAAGCTGTATGGAGGTGTAATCTATAACCTTATCATGCTGCATAAGTACAAAGCCTTTACCCACTTTGGATACATCATAATACACTATAAACCCATCTAAACCATCTGGAAGAGCTAAGACTGGAGCTGAGGTGAGTTGAGTCTTAAACTCTTGAAAACTCTTCTCGCAAATATCTGACCACTGAAACTTTACTTTCTTGAGAGTTAATCTAGACATAGGGGATGCAATAGAATAAATCTCTTTAAAAACTATTTGAAATAGCTAGCCAAACCTAAGAAAGTCCTAATATCTGATGGAGAGATAGGTCGAGGACAGTTTCTTATTGCTTTGGTATTTTAAGGATCTATTCTAATGTCATCACCAGAAATGACATGACCAAGGAATGCTACTAACCTTAGATAAAATTCGCACTTACTGAATTTGGCGTATAGCTGATGATCTTTAAGAGTCTAAAGTACTTTTTAGAGATGGTCTGCATGATCACGCTGACTTTGTGAATAGACCAGAATATCATCTGTGAAGACTATGACGAACATGTCCAAGCACTGCTTAAACACACGGTTCATCAAGTCCATGAAAATGGTTGGGACAACAGTAAGACCAAATGACATTACTGGGAATTCAAAGTGACCATACCGAGTATGAAAAGTTATTTTTAGAATGTTACATTTTCTGACTTTGACCTGATAATAGTTGTATCTGAGGTCTATCTTAGAGAAATAACCAACACCCTAAAGTTGGTCAAACAAGTCATCGATACTTGAAAGAGGATACTTGTTTTTGATCGTGACCTTATTGAGTTGATGGTAGTTTACACACATGCTAAGAGAACCGTCTTTCTTATGCACGAATAATACTAGAGCGCCCCATGGGGAAATGCTGGGCCTGATGAATCCCTTATCTAAGAGATCCTTTAATTTTTATTTTCCTTCTTTGAGTTCTGCTGGTTTCATTCTGTATGGAAGAATAGATATAGGCTGAGTATCTAGAAGAAGATCAATCCCAAATTATATTTCCCTTTTTAGAGGAATTCTTGGAAGATATTTGAGAAAGACATTTGAATATTCACCAATAACTGGAATTGATTCAAGGTTGGGAGTTTCATAACTAGTGTCCTTAACTCAAAAAAGATGATAGACACATCCATTAGATATCATTTTCCATGCCCAAAGGTAGGAAACAAGCTAATCTCTGAACTTTGAAGTACTACCCTTCCACTCAAGGACGGGTTCATTCGGAAACTGAAACTACACTATTCTACTTTTCTAGTCGATTGTGGCATAGCAACAATGAAGCTAATCTATGCTGAGAATGACATCAAACTAAATCATCTCCAATTTAACTAAGTCTGCTGAAGTAACTTTCTGAAATATCAAAAACGAGCAGTTTCTATATACCCGTCGGGCTATGATGGTTTACCCAATGGGGTAGAGACTAAAAATGGCACTTCTAGGATTTCAGGACTGATTTAAAAATCACCTACTAAATAGAGAGTAACAGAATACAAAGTGTAACACCCCAATTTTCTAAACCGAAATGCTATACGGTGCTCATGACCCTGAAGGACCACAAGCTAACCCATGACTAATATCTGTACCTGTAAACTATATAATATCTCATAAAATATGTAAAAACATGAACTATAAGGCCATAAGGTTCAATACTAATACATATTTGAAAAATATGGTATAATAATACCAAAAAGGAACATAAATACTGAAGTCTGAACATCTAATCTGACATCTAGTCTGAAAGCCTCTAACTAAACTGAATACGGAGTTGATGGGACTTGTTCCCAACTAACTCCAACTACTAAAATAAATCAAAAACTGAAATAGAAATATAATCATCATGTCCTCGAAGGATGAGGACTCACGTCTAACTCTGACTACTGATCCTGGAATCTACTACTGATTTGGAGCTCATGCCTCTGAACCTATGGTGTAACATAAGGAAAAGCACCATAGCGCGAATGCATCAGTATGTCTGAATGTACTGAGTATATGAGTGAGGTAGGATAAATGAAAAGGGTTATATACATGAAAAATACTGACTGATATGAACATGAGAGTACATACATGCATACGTAACTGTAACTAAACTCGTGAAGTTACTGACTACTGATTCTCAATACTGACAACATGAGTGTACTGATCATGAGATTCTGAAAGACTGAGTTTTTTGATATTGATATGTAAATCACTAATAAGTAATAGATCTGATACTGTATTATTGAATACTCGAAGACTGATGCTATATTATTGATAAAGGAATGATTGTTTCTGACAGTTTGAATTATGAAGAACTGGTCTGATTGACCATATCAGATAGTCCTAAAGCTGAGTACTGATAACTTTTATGATTGATAGCATATGTGACTGTATCTGACAGTTCGAAAATTTAAAGGAAACTATCTTAGTTTAATTCTATTTCTAAGTTGACTGTATCTGACAGTCCTGATATACTGAAATCTGAAGAACTATCTAAGTTCTTTACTGAGACTGGGTAGCTATAGCTGACAGTTCTGAAATCTGTAATAGAAACTATGGGAAGTAGTTATCTAATGACATGCCTTAAATACACTATAATAGCTAAGTTGAGGTCCAATCTCTCCTCCGACAGGAGGAGTGTGAATACCGCACTACAGGTAAGGACAACTGTCAGAACCCTATACTAGTAGGTACTCAATGAGAAATGTGGGAACCCTAAATTGATGGTTTAAGCCACCTCATTAACCCTAATCTGATTGGTTAAGATGTCTTAACTTACAAAGGCTACGTAGTTCTAGAACACAAGGATGACTACTAAGAATCAGACCCTGAACTGTTGGGTGAGTTCCCATCCTTGGGTTCACTCGATGCTAAATTCAACTCCCATATGAAGTACATGGTCATCATAATATCTATCATGAATAGGAATGCTTATAATAAAATCATAAATCTCATCTTCAATTATCATGGGCATTCCGACAATATATACTATTCATAGCAAGGGCATGGAAACCATTCAAGCATAAGGGAACGGCAAAATATAACATTTAGTTCATATTGTAATGATTTGGGGATATTAAACTTCATGTATTTATTCAACATCTCAAACATGGTAGGAAAAACAGTGATATAATTCGCATACATAATTCATATCTTCATCATCATACATGTTTCATGCCACTACCATAAGAATACATAATTAGCAAGGAAATTCATATTGAAGTGTATAACTAACATGAACTTGTTATTTAGATATCATGAAATCATGTAAATATGAAGTTCTAACATACTAGGCATTTTATCGAACACCTTGCATGCATTTTTTAAGGCATAGGTGGATTTCATACTTGCATTCTATCAATCCATGTAAAAATCATATTTTTCAACTAGCAACATAACTTTCATGAGATATACAGCCACGATACTATTATATAGCAAAACGAACAAGAATCAACATGGGTATGATCATATCACCACAATCAACCAAGCTTTTGTATTTTAAGATTGATTCTTGAGCTCTACGAACGAAAGAAATCCGTGGATGAACACTACGCATACCTTGGAAGGGAGGTTCTTCATGATTGATGGAGGAATTTCCTTGAAATTTTATCTTCAAGCTTGATTGTGCAACCCTAGTTGTTTTTCTCCTATGGTGCTCTTGGATGATGAGCTTTGAGATGTTAATAGGGTTGTAATGTGTTTAGAAGCTATATATTTTGTAGGGTTAAGTTTAGGGACGTGTAAGGAGTGTTAAAAGACTTAATTACACTCAAAATAACTCAAAACGGAGTGTTTTTGGCATTGGAACTGACTTAGGCGGCGCCTAACCAATCGACTATGTTTGGTTGGGCGGTGCCTAACCAATCGCCTATTCTTACTGTCTCTCAGAAAAATGGGCATAACTTTTCGCTCGGGTATGGGATTAGGATGAAATTGATATCATTGAAAAGATAATTCAATTATCTACAATTTTTTGGGTAGAATTATGTAGAAATACCACAGTAACATTGAGTTATACTTGTTCAAAGATGACCCTTGCAAAATCGAACACTAAGACTTGATGGATTCAAAAACTCTTATCTTGTATTACCTTAAGTGATTCATATGAACATGATTAATGTATCCTGAGCTATATTATCGCTAGGATACTCATTTTAAGTCATGAACTAAAATTATACTCACAGGATAGGAGGTTTTATACGTAGGAAAAATGGTTCGTCTCCTAGCTTAGAAACATACCGGGTATTACAATATCTCTTCCTTGGGAACATTTGTCCTCGAATGGAAATTAATTGAAGCGGGAGAGATGATAAGATGAAGTTCATACAAGACATACACTACTGAAACATGGGTTCATAACTGGCATGACTGAAAGCTGAGCACAACATACTGAACATGCATATCTGAAGCATGGAAAGCTGATTCATGAATGTAAGAGTGAGGATTCTAATAAAGTAAATTTTCTCAAAATGAGAATGTATATCTGATGCATAACTGAAAGGATAAATCCATGCATATCTGATCAATGATTATATGATTGACATAATACATGAATGCATATCTAAAAGTACTAATGAGCTGATCACACATATCTGATGTGTGAATTCATGACTAAATTTATTCATGAACATGCAATGGTAAATGTATCAAGTTTGAACTAAAAACTGAGCACGGAACTGAATACCAAGTTTGGAACTTAAATATGAACATGAGAACGAGTAAGTTTAAGGAAAACTATTACCTTTAACTAATAATACCGATAAGTTTGAGATTAATTAATCCATATGCATAATCAGAAAACTGAGAATATAACTAAGTCTGGGACGTGTTAGATATACTGAATATCATGATCTCAACTAAATCTTGAAAACATGGCATACGACTGAAGTTGGAGTCTGAGGGTTAACTTATGAGTACCCCTTCACAAAACTGGATTCATCAAAAGAAACTAGAGCAGCATGTTTATGTCATGAAAGTTTAAGGGTATGATGTATTTCCCCCTTGGGACACTATATCCCTTAAAGAATACTGTCTTGGATGAGCTACTGAGGGGAATTGAGGCGATGCGCAAGACACCTAGAAAATGAGTCATGACTGAATACCTAGGATCTAAAACTGAGACATGATACATGAACTGAGCTGAATACTAGTGCATAAATATACTAACTTATCTGATTAACTGAATAACTGATAGGTATATATTGGATCTGCGAACCTAAACTATACTTAGTCTTAATAGCTAGGCTATGATTTTTGAGTTTTATTCATAGGAGATAAGGACTAAATGAGTAGAATGAGGTATCTGAGCATGTATTCATGAAGTCTGTATTATTTTCGAATGTGAGACCAACGTACGACATGGCTCTGAGTTATTCTATATACTGGGGTACTGAAACACTAATAACTAAGTACTGAAAACCTGAATGCGCAGGTCAGGCATGTCTGGAACTAAACTGTGTTTCAAATCTGGTTACTAAACTGAAGATGACATTATAACAAAGCCTATAGCTAGTACAGAAGTACTAAATTCAAGGACTAAACACTAATCACTGAGTGCTGGATACTGAAACTATAATTGAGTTGGCAACTGAGTTTTTAATGGCTATATACTGGGGACTGACATAAGTCAAAGATCTAAATGTACACTTACACTTTGTAGTTTCCCAACTTCTAAATACGATCCCTTGATAGATTCTTACTTTCACATTTATCATGACATTCAAGCCTATCTTCACATCTACACCCTCGTTCAAAGTAAGCATGCAACAATCTTCTCTTATCTAAACAACTGCTCATCACTAGACTATTCAATATGGAGAGCTAACTGGAGGAGTAAATCAGGAGGACCTGAAACATGAATAAATACAAACTAAACTTGACACATGACTGAAACTTGAGGAATGAAATATCAATAGTTTCAATTTACCAATAAGGTCTGAACTGAGGATATACATGACATAGTCTAAATATATTTGATCTGTAGGGGGATAGCATGAGTCATGAAACCTAAGTATACTAGAAAGCATAAGATGCGTTCATGAGTCATGAGCTACATAACCTGAGTCTAGAGTTTTATGTACTTGTGGGATATGATTTGAATACTGAGGGAGCTGGAACTGAACCCCTTATACTGGGAACGAAAGGCGCACAGAATTCCATGTAAAGTGTGTGAAAATAGATTGTTCTCATGGAACATGACTCATAATGTGGAGTAAAAGGGACTCCTTATGCTGGAAATTGAATACATATACGATTATAGTTCGTGACCATAGAGTTGGTATACAATGCCTGAGTTGGTTTTGTGATAGCTGAAGTGAAAAAATATGCACTGAGATGAGAATGGGTCTATAATTGTCTTCCCTTACTAATTTCTATACATACTGGCTCTACTACTGAAATTTGAGAGCCTGGCTTATGTACTTGATCTACCATCACATACCTAAATTATATTTAACACCTATCTGTCTTACTAAACATATCATCTAATTCTGTTTCTTCATATACTGCTAATATCACATTCACACCTCCATGCTTAATTATGAGTCAATAAACTTAAGTGTTTAGCTCGTACTGTTCAAGCCTACAAATCTAATCCCTATGAATACATAATCTGATCAAATAGAATAATACTATCCCAACTCTACTACTGCTAAACTTCTGGGTTCAAGAAAGAGTTCTCATGATCATGAAGAAAATCTATACGACCTTGGAACAATAATGAACTGATGGGATACTTTTTGAGTCTATTGCTAATCTCATAATTGGCCGTAGGGACTATCTGAAAAAACCCTATCTTTAGGACTTCGAACTTCACTATTTTTATTACCTTGAAAGTAAGGTAAAGTGAACATGAGGGGTGCATGATATGAATTTACATAGTTCCCTTAAAGAAACATGCTATAGAACAATCTTGAGACATGAAAGAAGGGAAACTGTTCCTTAAACATCTCATAGCCTCTTGCATGTAAGTGTGGTGCACAACACACCCATGTACTAGACTCTACTTGATGTAGCTTTCAGACTTCCTAGGACACTGTTGAACCTTAGGCTCTGATACCAACTTCGTAAAGCCCCAATTTTCAGAACCGAAATGCTACACGGTGCTAATAACCCCAAAGGACCAAAAGCTAATCCATTATTGATATCTGTATATGTAAACTGCATAATATCTCATAAAATATGCAGAAATATAAACTGTAAGTCCATAAGGTTCAATACTAATACATATTTGAAAAATATGGTATAACAATACCAAAAACCAACATAAATATTGAAGTTCTGAACATCTAATCTGACATATAGTCTGAAAGGCTCTAACTGAACTAAATAAGGAGTTGATGGGACATGTCCCCAACTAACTCCAACTACTGAAATAAATTTAAAACTAAAATAGAAATGAAATCATTATGTCCTCGAAGGATGAGGACTCAATGCATGACAAATACTGACTGATATGAACGTGAGAGTACATACATGCATACATAAATATAACTAAACTCGTAAAGATACTGACTACTAAGTCTAAATACTGACAACATGAGTGTACTGATAATGAGATTCTGAAAGAATGAGTTTACTGATATTGATATGTAAATCACTAATAAGTAATGGATCTAATACTGTATTATTGAATACTTGGAGACTGATACTATATTACTGATAAAGGAATTATTGTTTCTGACAGTTTGAATTATGAAGAACTGGTCCGATTGACTATATCGAAAGTCCTAAAGCTAAGTACTGATAGCATAAGCTCTGATAACTTTTATGATTGAAAGCATGAGTTCTGATAACTTTTATGATTGATAGCATAAGTGACTATATTTGACAATCCATAAATCTGAAGGAAACTCTCTGAGTTTAATTTTATTTTTGAGTTGACTATAATTGACAGTCCTAATATACTAAAATCTGAAGAACTATCTAAGTTCTTTACTGATACTGGGTAGCTATAGCTGACAGTCCTAAAATCTGTAACTGAAATTTTGGGAAGTATTTATCTAACCGACATGCCTCAAATATGCTATAATAGCTAAGGTGGGGTCCAATCTCTACCCCGACTAGAGGGATTTCAAAACTATGCCACTGGTAAGAACAACTGGGAGAACCCTATACTGGCAGTACTCAATGAGAATGGTGGGAAACCTAAACTGACGTGTTAAGCAACCTCATCAATCCTAATCTGATAGGTTAAGATGTCTCAACCTACGCTGGCTATGTAGTTCTGGAACACAAGGATGACTACTAAGAATCACACCCTGAACTGTCGGGTGAGTTCCCATCCTTGGGTTCACTCGGTGATAAATTCTACTCCTATCTGAAGGACTCTGAACTAAATAACTAAGCTCAACTGAATAACTGAATTGAACTGATTAGCTGAACTAATACTGATTAACTGGACTGATACTAGTGGTATTGTTTACCAGAGATAAACTAAGTTTACTGGATTCTAAGGAATGACGGAATGTACTAAGTTCTGAGGACTGGTTGAGAGTACTGAAGTTACTGAGATTGACTGTGAATACTGAGGTTGCTGAGGTTACTGAGTACTAAGATTACTGGACTACTGAGATTACTGAGATTTTTGAGTTTTCCTGAGTAAAATGACTGACTGAATTCTATAGATCATGGCTCGACTGGGAGTATCGTGAAAACATGACATTGCTCTAGGAACACAGCTATATTTTTCTGGTGCAAGTAGCCCGAGGATTCAATGGAAGGAACTAACGCAACTAGAATTTGTTAAGTACACGACCATCAATAACAATCCATAATACATGAGTGGGGGATTTCATGAAGTACATCGTCATCATAATATCTATCATAAATAGTAATTCTTATAATCAAATCATAAATGTCATATTCTAATATCATGGGCATTCCGACAATATATACTATTCATAACAAGGGCATGGAAACCATTCAAGCATAACGGAATGGCAGCATGTAACATTTAGTTCATACTGTAATGATTTAGGGATATTAAACTTCATGTATTTATTCAACATCTCAAACATGGTAGGAAAAGCATACATATAATTCGCATACATAATTCATATCTTCATCATCAGACATGCTTCCTGCCACTAACATAAGAATACATAATTAGCATGGAAATTCATATTGAAGTGTATAGCTAACATGAACTTGTTATTTAGATATCATGAAATCATGTAAATATGAAATTCTAACATATTAGGCATTTTATCGAACACCTTGCATGCATTCTTTAAGGCAAAGGTGGATTTGATACTTGCATTTTATCAATCCATCTAAAGATCATGTTTTTCAACTAACCACATAACTTTCATGAGATATACAGTCAAGATACTATGATATAGCAAAACAAACAAGAATCAACATGGGTATGATCATATCACCACAATCAACCAAGCTTTTGTATTTTAAAGATTGATTCTTGAACTCCATGGACGAAAGAAATCCGTGGATGAAAACTACACATACCTTGGAAGCGAGGTTCTTAATGATTGACGGAGGAATTTCCTTAAAATTTGATCTTCTAGCTTGATTGTACAACCCTAGTTGTTTTTCTCCTATGGTGCTCTTGGATGATGAGCTTTGAGATATTAATAGGGTTGTAATGTGTTTAGAAGCTATATATTTCGTAGGATTAAGTTTAGGGATATGTAAGCAGTGTTAAAAGACTTAATTACCCTCAAAATAACTTAAAACAGAGAGTTTTTAGCACTGGAACTGACTTAGGCGGCGCCTAACGAATCGCCTATCCTTAGTATCTCTGACGAAAATGGGCATTACTTTTCGCTCGGGTATTGGATTAAGGCAAAATTGGTATCGTTGGAAAGATAATTAAACTATCTACAATTTGGTTGATAGAAATATGCAGAAATACCATGTTAACATAGAGTTATACTCGTTCAAAATAACTCTTGCGAAATTGAACACTAAAACTTGATGGATCCAAAAACTCTTATCTTGTATTACCTTAAGTAACTTATATAAACATGCTTAATGTATCATAAACTATCTTATTTCTAGGATACTCATTGTAAGTCATGCACTAAAATGATACTCGCAGGATACAAGGTTTCATATGCAGGAAAAATAGTTTGCCTCCTAGCTTAGAAACATACGGGGTATTACAATATCTCCCCCTTGGGAACATTCATCCTCGAATGGAAATTAACTGAAGTGGGAGAGATGATAACATGAAGTACGTACAATACATACACTACTAAAACATAGGTTCATGACTGGTATGACTGAAAACTGAGCACAACATCCTCCTCGCTGCAAATACCGCGATGCATGTTCGGGATAAAGTGGGTCCTAGAGGAGGAAGGAAAGGAGTGGTACAAGAACAACAAAGTGAAAAAGTATGTTCACGTGGAATTGATACAGAAGGAGAATCTAGCGAAGAGAGAACCTCGCATTTTGGCTAAAATTATGGCGCTAAATCTTGATTTCATTTTCCGAGACATGGGAGAATGCAATCTTGATCTAACGCGAGAGTTTTATGCAAATTGTTCCCCAAAGACTACCGGAAGTGAAGTGAAGATTCGGGGCCAAGTTTGCAACTGAATGCGGAGTTCTTCAACACTTTTTTGGGTCTTCCATCTGTAGATCTATCACCGCTCAAGGAGCTTTATCACAGACCACCATACAGGGCAATCAGACACACACTGTGCGGAACAAGATCAATGGCACGCTGGAATTGTCATAAGGATACCGGTCGGCACAACACCTTCCCGTATACTTCCCTAAACAGAGAAGCTCGGATATGGATGAGGATAGTAACCTCTTGCCTCATTCCTGGGACACAGTACACAAAGATTACACGTCATAGAGTATGCTTGGTGTACGCTCTGATGACTAATATTTCCAGCAACATTGGTGCGGTTATATGATCGTCAATGCGTAAGGCTAGGCTACACAAAAGTTCCTACTTCAGCTTTGGCAATCTGTTGACTAAAATATTAAGGAAGGAAGATATTGAAGAGAAACCTGTAGATCATAAGCTTCTGCACAACCCAAAGAAGGCTGATCTGACAAAGGTTAAAGATTTTGAAACTATGCATGGAGTCAACCTGACCACTGCAAAAAGACATGCTCGGGATAAAAGCTTCTTATGCCATTTATATGGCATGACGAGGTTTACCATGATGAGTAGGGGTCGTATTCCAACTGATGCAGAGCTCCAGCAGTTGGACTATGACTACCCGATGAATGAGCATACGTGAGCTATGTGCGGAGTAGGGGTACATTTTGAGGAACCTCTCGATGATGACGTGTCGACTGATGATGATCGCCGAATGCCAGACTCAAACGTGAAGGAGAACTCTGATGACGATGACTCTGATGATGATTCCGATGCAGGGGGTATGACCCCAGACATAGAGGAGGAGTCCGACTAATCAGGTTTTCCTTATTAATTTTTCACTGAGGGCAGTGTGTCCTGTCTAAGTATGGGGGGCTGGTATTTATATGTTTTATTGTACTTCTTTGCCTTCATTTATTCTCGTTTGTAGTTAAAAAAAAATTGATTTGTAGATTTTCTTAGGTTTTGCATAAAATTGTTCTGATAAGCGGCATGGTATTATGACAAGAGTTTGTGCTAAAATCATTACTATTGAGACGTTTAGGCTCTAAGTGTGACTCACTGTGTGATATTTGTGTGGTTTAATTCCTTTATCTGTTGGGTAAAGAATCTATACTGCTCCCAATAAAGTTGACCATGTGCCTTGTGTGTGTGAGGTTGTAGTATATTCTGTGTTGTGACTAATGCTAGAACTTGCCTGGTGTGTGTGTAAAGCGAAATAAAGAGTGTGAGTTTAGGAGATGATTTAGGCATTTCTTTGGCAGCCTGTAATTGTTTACCTTCTTTTTACCTACCTGTGTACATTATCCTAGTTAACCCCCTTTGAGCCTTTAGCTATTTTCTTTGACAGCCTCATATGTAGCCTAATCCATTTTTTTTCAAGACCATAATTTGATCCTAATTCCTAGGCACTTTAAATGGTAGAGTCATATGACAAAATAAGAGGAAATTGGGTGAGCGTGATGCCTCAGAGCATATTGGTACTTGAAATTGTTGTGAAAAAGAGTGTCTATCATAGAAGTGCTATCATAGAGGTGCGTTATAATATGAAAAAAAAAACTAAAAAGATAATTGTGTTTATGTTTGAATAACAAAATAAGGTGAAAAGGGGTGGTATATGAAAGAAAGGTAGCAGAGTTGTTTAAAAAAGAGTGTTAATGGCATAATGTGATGCATTAAAATGCTTAGGGAATATAGTCACTATTTCTGGCCAAAATAGTCCTACCTGTCCCTTAGCCTACATTACAAACCTGTAAAGACCTATTTGATCCTAAGCTTAGCATTCTAATATTAGTAGAGCATTACACTAAGGGCAAGCCTATGGTCATCACTTGCCACATATGAATTCTTTGTGAGAGAGAGAGCAAGGAGAATCTTATACCCATGTTTCGAAAAATTCAAAACTTGTGAGTGATTATGGGTGATATCTTGTGTGAGACACACATGGTTGATGAGTTTTGGGTAGTTTTGTATGATTCTTTGTGCCTTAACTTGTGGATACGAATTAACCATCATCACGAGTCTATGTTGGAGGTTGAATTGTTTCTAGTAGTGATCAATAAAACTACTCTTTGTTAATGATTGTCGTGCATGTCTTGTTGAACATTTTGTACTGTTACTGTGAAATCCTAAGTAAATGTTTGCATGGACGTAATATTTTGTTCGAGGACGAACAAAGCTTTAAGTGTGGGGTGTTGATGTTGGGCGTATTTACACGCCGAAAACACCATAATTTACCTATGTTATAGCTAAGTTTTGAGGATAAAATATATAATTTCTGCACTTTTAGTCCATCTTCCTGTAAGTTAGCTAACCAACGTGATTAGCATGTTTTCAGGTATTAATGATGAAGATTTCAGCACTTTGTGGACCCTTGGGCAGCAAAGGAAAACTTCACGTAAGAAGGAAGGCAGCTTTTGGAAGCTTGTGGACTGAATGTGATGCATGGAGAAATTGTCTCGGGCAGAATTAGTATTTCTTAATACTTAGGGGTGCAGCAGTAACCTAGTAGGACTAGGACAAGGATGCAGTAACCGAGTAGGACTAGGACAAGGATGTTATAAAAACCCTATTTGCTGAATTTTTCAACATTCAATTCTTATTGTCATTATTTTTCCTTCATTCGACTTTTGGCATTATTTACGTTACAGATTCTGTAAGTTGAGACAGAGGAACAAGGCTTTCTAGAGAGCAACGGATCAAGAGGAAAAAAACGTCAATTCACTTTTGACGCCAAGAATTATCTCCATCGCCAAGTTTATTCTAGGTTGTGGTATGATGATTATATCTATTGTGATTCCCGTTGTAATCATGAGCATCTAAACTTCTCTGTTAGGGTTATGGAAGCCTTGTGATATACTATCTATTACTATGAGTTTGTGAAATCTTGATGCGTATGCTACTTATATCATTACTCTCTTCGTTTTAATTAAATTCTTGTGGTTGCAAACATATAGAATACGCCATTATAGCACTAACTTGTTTGAGAGAAAAGTTACATGTTTGGAAAAGAGAGTGTGACAAGGAAATAGGGCTACCAACCCCTGTTTACACGTTAATGCCTTAACCGGATTAACCTCTTGGAGAGTTTGTACCGTTAGTTATACACTTTAAGCTCGAGAGAGTTAAAGTGAAATAATCCTGGATGGTCGAGAGACACTAGGATTTACCATTAGAATACGAATCTCTATAAGTGCATGCATGTCTGAATTCTGCATAACTCATAGTTAATAGATACGTAGAACTCATAAGGTGGACATAACCCTAACTTATTATTCTCTGTGATTAAATTTTACTAAACAAAGCATTCAGTCGTTACTTTGATACTCTTAATTCACGCCACAAGTAAATCCCCCCTTTCCATAGAATTTTAGACCAACAGTCTGCTAATGATTACAGCACTTAGTGACCAAGTATTCCCTGTGGGATTCGACACCCAACCCAGTTGGGTTCTATATTTGACAGTGACCGCTTACACTCTTATGAGAGTTGTAGTTTGGGCGTTATCAGAAGCAGAAGCAGATATGCGTACCAAGTATCCTCACCTCTTTCTCGCCAATTCAGATCAAGATTAAGGTAACAGTTCTCCTTAAGCTTATTCAATTTCACGTTCATATTTCCAGTATAAACTTGGTACCTATTAATCGATTCATACTCAATCATGCATTCATATGTCAGTTATCCGTGCATCAGATATGGACGAGTTCAGTATGTTTAGTATGTCAGCCATGAGATCCAGTTTCAGTTCTTCATGATCAATTTTGGTTCTATTGTCTTGTATCCCTTCTTAGTAAATTCTTATTCAAGGATGAATGTTCCCAAGAGGGAGATATTGTAATACCCCGCATGTTTCTAAGCTAGGAAGTGAATAAGTATTCCTACATATGAAATCTCCTATCCTGTGATTCATACTTGATTACATGACTTACAATGAATATCCTAGTGATAGGATAGCTTATGATGCATTAAGCATGTTCATATGAGTCACTTAAGGTAATACCAGCTAAGATTTTCTGAATCCATCAAGTTTTAATGTTCGATTTTGAAAGGGTCATATTTGAATGAGTATAACTCGATGTTAATGTGGTATTTTTATAGAATCGAATTAGCTTTCCAACAATACTAATTTATCCTTAATCCAATACCCGAGCAAAATGTTATGCCCATTTTCGTGAGAGACAGTAAGGATAGGCGATTGGTTAGGTGCCGCCCAACCAAACATAGGCGATTGGTTAGGTGCCACCCAACCTAGCTTATTCAATCACTTGGGCACCTCTTAATTCAGTTAGATCGACCTTGGGCTTTTGTAGACCAGGATAGGACACGTAATTGACTTCTTTCTTAACAACAATAAAGGAAGAGAAGTTCGGTAGACACGAAAGAGCTTCCAGGTGCCAAAAACACTCCGTTTGGAGTTATTTTAAGGGTAATTAAGTCTTTTAACACTCCTTACATGTCCTTAAACTTAACCCTACAAAATATATAGCTTCTAAACATATTACAACCCTATTATTATCTCAAAGATCATCATCCAAGAGCACTAAAAGAGAAAAACAACTAGGGTTGCATAACTAAGCTTGAAGATCCAATTTCAAGGAAATTCCTCTATCAATCATCAAGAATCTTTCTTCTAAGGTATGCGTGAGTTGATTCATGGACTCCTTTCATCCATGAAGCTCAATAACCATCTTCTAAATTTTTTATTATGATGTTTATGTTGTTGGTGGTTGGTGTTCATATGGTTAGAGTTTGATGATGCCTAAGATGAGATCTTTGTATGTTTATTGTGAGGATATGGTGGTATTTAACGTATAAATATATGAAATTGATGGTTGAATATTTGTAATCTTGATGAATCCACATATGCCTAAGATGTGCATGTAAGGTGTTTCTGAAAATGCCTAAGGGAATAGAAATCATGCTTTTATAACATAATAAGTCCTAAATAACTATTCAATGTTCTAAGTTTATGTTCAACGTGATCCCCATGCTATTGTATTGAATTGAAGAAGTTGTACGAGATGCTCATGATATTGTTGCGATATAGAATGACCATGATATTGAAGTCGTGCAAGTATATACATATTGTGTGCATTCCTGAATATGTGATAGTTTATTGAGAATCATTCTTATTATGAAAGCCTTACTTATGATATTGTGAATTGTGGACTCAAATCTTGTGATCAAGTTATATCATGTGTGTCAGTTTCATCCTATCAAGTCCTGGGGGTACTTGTACCCAAAAACTATAGTTGTGTGCCTAGATCCATGTCATGTTTCACGATATACGAACTCAAGCTATAATTCCATAGACTTCAGTCAGTCATGTGACTCAGGAAAACCTCATGATCTTATTCAGTTGTCAGATATCAGCAAAATTCTGCCAGTCAATGGAATTCAGTAAGAATAAGTCATGCACAGTCAGTTATTCATGTCCATTCCCTACAGATAGGACTAGAGGTTAGCACCGAGTGAACCCAAGGATGGGAACTCACCAGCCAGTTCAGGGTGTGATTCTTAGTAGTCATCCTTGTGTTCCAGAACTACGTAGCCAGCGTAGGTTGAGACATCTTAACCCATCAAATTAGGGTTGATGAGGTGGCTTAACCCGTCAGTTTAGAGTTCCCACCATTCTCATTGAGTACCCGCCAGATAAGGGTCACTCACAGGCTGCCCTTACCCATGACACGGTATTGACACCCCTCTAGTCGGGGCAGAGATTGGACCCCATCTTAACCATAATAGCATACATGGGGCATGTCGGTTAAACACTACTTCTCACAGTTTCAGTATCAATCTCAATAAAAAAACTCAAGGCGTTCTTCAGATTTTAGTATATACAGAACTGTCAGATACAGTCGTTCATGTTATCAATTTCAGTATCATTCATGACAGTTATCAGTAAACCATGTATTAGCTTACAGGTCATGCTATCACGTATTCATGGTCCCAGTTTCTATATATGTGTGTTTGCACTCCCACGTTCATATTAGTCAGTCAGTGTTATTTATGCATGAAACCCTTTATGTTCAGCCTACCTTCCTCGTATACTCAGTACTCCAGTAGTACTGACGCATTTGTGCTATGGTGCTTTCTTTTCATGTTACACCATAGGTTCCAAGACACGAGCTCCAGCCCAACAGTAGCGGTAGCATTCTAGTCACAAAGACACAGTGAGTCCTTATTGATTCGAGGACAATATGATTTGATACATTGATTTATTTCTTCAGTTCAGTTTTATGGAGTTAGTTGGAGATATGTTTCTTTAACTCCTTATTCAGATAGTTTAGAGGCTTTCAGATTTACGTTCAGATTTATATTCAGACTTAGCTTTCAGATTGAGGTGTTTTGGGTATTTTCACCCATATGATTTTATTCAATTTAACCTTATGGCCTTACAGTTCTATGTATTCCGCATTATTATATCATGATTTGTAGTATACAGGTATAGATATCAGTCATGGGTTAACTTGTGGTCCCTCGAGGTCATGAGCACTGTGTGGCATTCTAGTTCAATGAGAGTGTTACACTATTGCATTATATTAATGGACAAATGGATAAAAATGGATTTGAAAGGCCTTAGTGGCTAGGGTTTTGGATTTGTAAAGGAACTTGGGAGTCAATGGGTTAATTAGAATGGATTGGCATGATTATATAAGCTTACAAGCATAATTGGTATGATGATACCAAGTAGTAAATGCCTTAATATAAGACTCCTTGGTTTATAGTTAGGATTATGTGCAAAATGGTTTTAATTTGTGCTTAAATGGGGTTGGGTAGCTCACCGTGAAGGTGGAGGTTCGGGGGGGACCAATACTGGAAACCACGTTTGCCGACATGGGGTCTATATGACTATGTGCTTGGTTTACACTATATATTTTTGGGATAGCTGGAGCCTTGGTGTCTCTATCTTTCTTTTGGATTTCCTCGATTCGTGCTTCTAACATACATTGGGTCCCTAAGCAGTGGGAGTTGAACCTATATAGCTCGTATGTGCCCTTAGGACGGATAGAGCTACAAAGTCAAGGTTAATATTTTAAACTCTCATGTTTATGTCCCTTGGCCCTATCCCAGCATCCAATATATGTATATATGAATGTATGCATATGGTTTTGACTGATTTGGAAATGGCGTTACTTTATCACTTTTTCTGAGTTACATGTCAATCCTTATCCCACTAGCCGTCCTTGATGCTATATCATTTCATAATGTAGGGTCCTAGGGTTTTTCTGTTTCTCTTATGCATCAGTAGGTGGTGTGGTTTATTGGTTCAATTATTATGAAGTGGTGAGCCTCCATCTTTCAAAAAACCCTGTCATTTCATTAGGTTTTTTTAAGATTTTTGGAATATGGTTGGGGGCATGTCCCAACCTAGTTTGGTATTCTGGTTTTAGAGGTATTTGTGGATAAAATGTGGGATGGATGTTTAATTTTACCCTTAGTTTGTATTTTGTTTATCTATTCCTTTTATTATCATGTTTGGTTGTCCTTAGTTATATTCATATATTGTGTTTTAGATGTTAGGCTAAGGGGGTAGTCTCCGACCCACGATGGGCTTGAGATACCCATTACAACTAGGCCCTGATTTGGGTCGTGATAGTAATATGATTAAAGAAAATGATGAATTGGTAGTTTCATTAATGGGTCATGGCTCTTATACTAAAATGCTTGCAAGTCGAATCTTAATTTGAAGAATAGTAGAAGTCCACCCACAAAATTGTCTATTGTTGAACCATCTCAACTTAAGCTTAAGTCATTTCCTTTGCATTTTCAGTATGTCTTCATGTGTGAGAAAAACACTTTGTCAATTATTATTGTGGATGAACTATTGCCTCGGCAAGTGAAAGCCTTAAAATCTATGGTGAAAAAGTTCATTCGTGCTATTGGGCGAACCATAGAAGACATCAAAGATATTATTCCAAGAATTTCTCATTTAAAACTAAAAAAAGAGGTGGCATGATGCTAAAACCTTGAATCGAAGTTTCATGTTAGTGATGATATTCTTCTCTTCAACTCTAGGTTGAAACTAGTCATGGGAAAACGTAAAACCAAGTGGTAGGGCCCATTCGTGGTTGCGAATGTCTATCCAAGTAGAGAAATTGAATTATAAGACCACAAGAAGAATAGCCTCATTATAAGTGGGTGAATATTGTAGCATTCCTACGTTGGTGGACCCAGAGCGGTTAAGGTTGAGTCGTAGCAGTTCAAGGATCACAAAAGAGGAACAAGTGATGTCGTGCCACGACTATAACTAAGGAGATTCTTGAGAGGCAACTCAAGGTTTATTCTTGATGTTTTCTAGTGTTCTAGATATTAATTTTAGTTTATTTTTGGGTGTTTGCAGGTAATATTACAAGTTAGAAGTGAAGGGAGGTTTCAAGGCTCAAAACTATGCTCAAATCGAATTTTTAAGCCAAAAATTTGCACCTTACTGCCTTGACCTGATCTATATCTACTTGAGCAGCCAGGCATAGAATGGGCACTGATCAGCCCTGAAACCCATGCCAAAAGTTGGATATTTTAACATTTTCACACTTCTTCAACCCAAAGTCAAAACTTCTCATTTCTCATCTCAAGAATTCAAATCCGGATCACTATATTATACTTTTATTTCATTGTTTTTCTCTCTTAAGTGGACTTATAACATATGATATTTTGTCAAATTCTTTTTATAGTATAAATGATGTTCACATCCCATGGTTTCTTTTGGTTTAAATTTGATTTATTTGAGCTTATGTTGGTAAAATATCATTGTTGGGATGAAAATTTTGAAATGTGTGCCTTTTTTTACATGCTTAATTAGAAATTCTTGCTTTCCTAAACTAGTGCACACCATATGTTTGATGAAATGTCCACTTGAAGTTTATTTGCTAAATTTAGTGGTGGGTGATCTAATTGGGTTAGTATAGTACTAATTGTGTGTTTGGTGATGAATTGGTGAATTGAACTTTCTCATATGTGTTTTTATTCTATTTTCCCAAGCTCTTATCTTTCATGCACACCATATGTTTGTTAAAATACAATGAGAGAGGAATGTCTTGAATGTTACTAATGGGTTTGTGATTATTCTTGAAGTATAATTTTGAGTCTAATTGGTCCTGAATGTTGAATAATAGGCAGTTATTGGTTGAAGTAGTTTGATAAGAAATCTGGCATCCATGGTTTTTGTTTACCAACATGCCTAACATCGAAACCTAGGTAAAGTCTAAGTAACTCGAGAGACATGACTGCTTGTCTTGCCCTATTATAGATTCTTATTTTCATAGGGGTCATGGATGTTCTATGAGCTAGAATGGTGAAATATGACAAATGTGTGACAATGTAGAGTCTAAATAGGTGAATGTTGCGATAAAAGAGTCATATGAGTTATAATGATAAAGTTACCTTGCGAATCCTTCATTTTTCTTTATCTTTATTTTCTTTCTTAATATATGAAAAACCCAAAAAGATGTTTTGCCAATTTTTTTTGCTTTGGTTTTATTCTTTTCTTTTCTATAGGTATGTCTCTAAGGATGACTTTTCCAAAGGATGCTAAGAAAGGATCCACTCCAGATAAGGGCAAGGCAAAAGCTAAAACCAAAAAAGAGGAAGAACCAACCTCTAAAGTAGACCAACAAGGCCCGAAAGTGTAAACCAAGATGAGTTACCTTTTGTAATGGACTTGCTTAGAGAAGCCCAGTCTGATGAGGCTCCTAGTAATATAGTACGACCATCCACTGACATAGACTCGAGCGTCTAGTGGGCAATAGAGAGCCTTTAACCTTCTTTACTCTTTTTTTTTCATTGGGGACAATGTAATAATTTTTAGTGGGGGGTGGCGCATCTTATTCTATATTTATAGTAGTACCTATTGATTTCACTTGATGGCATTGGTCAGATAGATTATAGACATTCCTTTGGATGTGGCCCTTGTTGGGCATATTGATGATGATGTAGGATATTGCCCTTTCTGGGATTGTTTCATGCACTTAATATTAATATGATACCCAATGGTGATTGTATTAGTATTGATGGTGTATTTCTGGTGATGCTTACAAGATTGATGCGCATTTTTCTCATGGTCATTTATATACGTGTCCAATAAACTCCAAGGATTTTCTTCGAAACTCGATTTTTTTCAAGGAGTAAAATTTGTTTTCTTTTCCTTTTTTTACTTTTTATCTTTACTTTAGTTATTTTCTTTATTGAACCGAGTGGTGTTTCACCTATGATGGATGTTAAGGAGACATTATTAGGTAAAGTGCCTAGTCTTTTGAGTTGATTTGGAATAGGCAAAAGTTCCAAAATTCTTTCAAAATATCATTCGCAAGGAATGAATGATTTAGCGAAAAATCAAAAATATAGTTTTCTTTTTGAAAAAAAACAAGTATGCTTATAAGCTTTCTCTGGGGTAAGACTATTAAATTTAATTTTTGACTCTCTCTTTACAAGAATGAGTCTTTGACTCGAAGTAACTTATTAAGCTGAAACTGTTCAAATTGGTTGGGGGACTAACTTTTTGCTTTATGAGTATGATTCCTTGTGTGGTGAAATTTTTGAATGATTCTTGTACATATGTGTGGTCTAGAACTTACCCAAAGTGTATTCAAAGTGAAATCCTAGGCAAGCTTGGTTTTGAGGATGACCCGAGGCTATTTTTAACCCATCACATAGCCAAATTCCAACCTTAATATTGTTCCTTAGTAGCCCCTTTGAGACTTATGCCTATTTTTCTTTCTTCTTTTAATGATAACCATGTTATAACACCTAAATCCTTTTTGAAAAACTTTCTTTAACCTTTTTTTATGTATCACATGATTCTAAAATAGTGAAACATAGGTGAAAGCCTAAGCTTGAGGGGTCATGTAATTGTGAGATTGATGTAAGGGTAGTCCAAATTCCTAGTTTAGGGGGAGAATATGATATGTTAAGATGGGCTAAGAAAGGTGTATGTAAGTTTGCCAAACCGTGTGCCTAAGAGACAAGAGATATGCTTGATGACAAAGTTGAACAGCCTAGACCATAAAATCTGAAGATAAATTAGACAAATGAGGAGCTAAGAAGAGCTTAAAGTTATAAAATCTCTTGAAAAGGACAAAAAGGTGAAGAAAGAAAATAGTGTATTATATTTGTATGGTAATTTTTAATCTAAAGGTTAAAAGAAACAAAGGGAATGAATTAAAGGTAAGTATGATGGATGATTTGAGAAATTTAGGGTAGAAGGGGATGAGCGAGTGTATTGAAGGAGGTCTTTTAGTCACTTGATCCATATATTCGTTCCTGTACCTTAAACCTTTATCTAGACCTGCAAGACCTTGATATTCCAAACTAGGTAAGTCTACATTAGTAGCAAAAAATATAAAGGGAAAGCCTATGGTTCTACTCGTTGTACTTGAATTTCTTTGCAAGAGTAAGCATAAATTCTTTCGGTATTTGAGCTCCTTTAAAAATTGAAATGACTTGTGTTTTGGAGCTAACTCTTGTATATGAGTGGCATCGATACTTTGGAGTAGAGGGTGGTTCTTTACTCTCAATTTAGGTAAAAGGGTGAGGTAAGTTGCATTGTGAATTTTAAGATGATCCTTGAAAATTTTGTGTCACCTTTTGAGATACTATGTTGATTTGAAAGGTTCCTTTAATACAAATTTTCATCCTTGCTTCATAGATATGTGATTATTGAAGAATTTTGGTTTACTTGTTGCCATGACATGTTTGAGAAGTCTTTGTTGAGCTATGTTTGAGAAGTATTTGTTGAGATTTGTTAGCCTAGATCTTTAGTATAACTTTATTTAGTGTGTTTTTAGAGTCATAAATACCTTATCTCATTGGATTATTCTAGGTTTCTTGAAGACAAGCACTAGTATAAATTTGAGGGGTTGATAAGTCGTCAATTTGACGACTTGTTAGCACCTTTAAAACTTAAATTGTCATGTTTTTTCATTGATTTTAGTGTTAGTCTCATATATAGTGCTCATTTTGTACATAAAGGTTGAAAATAAATGATATCAAGTCATTTAAGTCAATTGGAGGTCAAATATGAAAGAAAAAAGGGCCCTAAAGTTCACATGGATGTGTCGGGAGGCCACCCGTGCAAGCGTATGGGCAAAATGGACAAAATAGTGACATATGCACCTAAGGTGTGCCCCATCTGTGCTAAGGGTGCACCCAATCTGCTTTGGATCTGCTCGAGTAGATCAAGAGTGTGGTGGCATTTTGGTAATATCTAGAAAATATGAAATTGGGATCAAATAAGGGGTTTTCTGCCCATTTCCACCATTATGGTACTATTGTTGTACTATTCTTAAGCTAAGAAACATTGTAGGGTCTCTCAAGTGAAGAATTAGTAGTTTTTATTAAAGTTTTATTAAAATTAAAGCTTGGATATTGTATTTTCTTCAATTTCGATGGATCAATTTAAGGGAAATTTTGGTATATCATTACTTTCTCTTTCCATAAGTAGTTAATTATTCATCTTGGGGTTATGCTTAAATAGGTTGTGATTAGTGCATGAATTTTATTTATTTGTCTTCTTAATTAGCTTTTGATATAGGTTTTGAATTCATTCCATGTGTTAACTAAGAATTAGGGGTTGCAAACCCCAATTACCTTAGGACCTATATTATCCTTGACAGAGAGGATAAAGGTAAGAAATGGATGTGAACTGTAACTTGAATTAGTTTATTTAATGATATCTATTAGACATAAGGATGTTAATTGAGGCCATAGATTGGTAAAATTATTACACTTATGAGGTGTTCAAAAGAACCCATTTGTGATATTGGGGTGTTTGATTGACAAATTGACGTTAAAACCTCTAGATCTAGCCTACCCATGACTTCTATTTATATTTGGATAAATAATCAAATACTCATGCATGAACCCACACCTAGGACGGCATAACCCTAAGTCTCATCATAACTTAATTAATCTTTAATTATTTCTAGCTTTGAAATAGTATTCTCATAACAACAAACTTGTTAAATTTGAAATCATTAGACCAAACCCCCTATTTTTACTTTCATGTTTGTATACTTATGCATTACGGGTCAACTCCTAGTTGACTTATGACACTCTCGAGTATTTAAATCCTTGTCCTTACTCTCGGTGGATTTGAACCCAACTTCTATTGGGTTACTATACTAATGACGACCGCTTACACCTCAAGGGTATAGTTTGATCTTTATTATTTTACTAAGATTTTTAAATAGAAGTTTATGTCGATGCTCAAGGAGAATGCAGGCTAGAGGCCATATAGACTTGACTATGGTACCGATATGTATAGAAGAGGCAAGACTTCTCTTGGTTGTTCTTAGATATGGGTAGGCCATAGTAGCTATTTAATTTCTTTAGATTCAATTTAGCAGACTCCTACTCATTTAGATTGCTTCATATGTAGGGATCTCGAGCACTATAGGAGAGATTGCCCACAACATAGACTAGGAGATGCATAATTAGTGGCATGGAGAGATGACAAAGCTTAGTATTATGTTTCTCAGAAAGGACTTGAGGAATGATAACGCTCAATCTACAGCTCTCGTAGGAGTGTAAAGCGGTCGTTAGCAAATATAGAACCCAACCTGGGTTGGGTGTCGATCCCACAGGGAATAGCTTGGCCAACAAGTAAGTAAAATTGCTAGACTTTTGGTACAAGTCTCGCAAGAAGGGGGGATTGTAATATGTAACCAAAATAATGAAATAAAAGCTGAAAATAGCAAAGTAAAAGAGAAAAATTGTCACGTTGGTTGTGAAACAATGAGAATTGAGGCGTTGGGGTTATGTCTACCTTCTGAGGTATACGTCTCTATTGGCTATGAGTGTGTAGAGTCTTGACATGGAATTGCTTATAAAGAATTGTAGTCGATGGTAAATCCAAGCATCTCTCGACCTAAACAAGGACTATTTCACTTTAACTCTCTCGAGCTTAAAGCGTGTCTAACGGTACGAATTCTCCAAGAGGTTAGTCCAGTTACGGCACTAGCTTTTTAATAGGAAAGGGTGTCCTACTACCTCGACATTATCTCTTTTCCAGACAAATAACCTTTCTCTCGAACAAGTTAAATGTTAGACTGGAGTATTCTTGCATTTGCAACCGCAAAGAATGTAGATTAAGATGAAGAGAATAATGATATAAGCAATATACGTGTCTCGAACTCACAAACTCATAGTAATAGATAGTAACTCATTCGGCTTCCATAACCCCAACTAAGAGGTTTAGTTACCCATGAATGCGAAGGATATCACGATTTGCATGGTTGGTGGCGTGAAAATTAGGTGATAGGCGTGTGGTATGGTGATTCCCTAGTAAGTAACGATTCTCTTGTTGTGGAATTTAAGAATAGAAGAGTAGATTAGAAGTGTTTGTAGTAGAAGAGAGGGATGGAAGAAGATTAATTGTTGAGTTAAGTGAAGAATAAAAAGATGGAAGAATGTATTTCTCAATGTCCCTAAAATCTCTAGCATGATAGGGTATTTATAATACTCCTATCCTACTCCTACTAAGCTAATGAAATAAATAACCAAATCCTAATATACTAATGAAATCCTTGACCCAAATGTACTAGGGTAAGGTTACAATATCATAATCCAAATAGAATAGTAAAACACATAACCTAATTATACTAGGTTAATGTATCTTTGTAAAAATCCAGCTTTGTATCTATAAGTCCCCAAAATCTTCAGAATTGCTGTTTTAGCCCGGGACAGATTTTCCATGCAGCAGATTTGGTCCTTAGGCGTGTAGACTTCCTTCCCTTCCTTTGTGAGCTTTATTTTGCGTCAAGTAAGCCATAAAATGCTGTATTTTGCATCATTTATACCTGAAACTTTCCTAATCATGTTCGTTAGCTCATTTACAGGAAAAAGGACTAAAAGTGCATGAAATATATAGTTTGTTCTCAAAACTAGGCTAAAATATGGGCAAAATATATTGATATAGGCGCGTAATTTCGCCTATCATCAACACCCCACACTTGCAGCTTTGTTCGTCCTCGAACAAAATATCATGTCCCTCTAAACATCAACTTAGGGTTTTTACAACAACAACACAAAACATTCGTCAAGACAAGCACAACAATTATCAACAAAGAGTAGTTTTCCGATCATTAGTAGAAACAATTTAACCTCAAGTATAGACTCGTGATGGTGATCAACTCGCATGCAAACGTTAAGGTACATAGAATCATATACAACTATCCAAAGCTCATCAACCATGTGTGTCTCACAATATAGTACCCATAATTACTCACAAATATAGCATACTTTTCAAACATGGGTATCAAAATGTCCTTGCACTCGCTCTCACAAAAAATTCATATGTAGCAACTAATGACCATAAGCTTGCGCTTCATGTAGTACTCTACTAAATGTCAGAATGTTAAGATTAGGATCAAGTAGGTCTTTTGATGGTTGTAATGTAGGCTAAGGGACGGGTAGGACTATTTTGGCCAAGAATAGTGACTAAGTTCCTAAGCGCTTTAATACATCACATTGTATCATTGACACTTTTTTCTTTCAACCTTTCTTCTTTCTTTTGTTCTACCACCCTTGTTCTCCTCTTTTGTTTTTCAATTTTAAGCACAACTCACTTTTCAGCATTCTTTTCCTTTTTCTTTTCACAACATACCTCTTATGATAGCACTTTCTTTTCCATAACACATTCAAGAACCATTACAATTTAAAGCATCATGCTCACCCAATTTCCTCTTATGTTGTCACATGACTTTTTCACTTTAAAGTGCTTAGGAATTTGGATCAAATTACGGTCTTAAAAAAATGGATTAGGCTTACATACAAGGTTGTCAAAGAAATAGGCTAAAGGCTCAAAAAGAGTTAACTAGGATGATGTCCATGGGTAGGTAAAACTGAAGGTAAACAAGTATAGGTTGCCAAAGAAATGCCTAAATCATATCCTAAACTTACACTCCTTATTTTTGCTTTGCATACATACCGGGCAAGTTCTAGCATCAGCCACAAACATAGAATATACTATTATCTTGCACACACAAGGCACATGGTCGACTTGATTGGAAGTAATATAGACTCTCGACTCAACAAGTGAAGGAATTGAATCACCCAATATCACATAATGAGTCACAACTAGAGCCTAAACATCTCAATAGTCACAATTGTAGCACATACTCTTGTCATAATCTCATGCTGCCTATCAAAATAATTTCATGTGTAGCTAGAAAAAATTTACTCCTAAAAAAAACAAAAAAACTTCAAACGAAAAAAACAAAGTAAACAAGCAAACATACAAACATAGGTGCAAACAAAGAAGTATAGCATGCAATATTCTTCCACCCCATACTTAGACGGGACACTGCCCTCAGTGGAAAATAAAGTCGAAGAACTTGGTTAGTCGGACTCTTCATCAATGTCGGGGGTCATACCCCCTTTGTCAGAATCATCATAAGAGTCATCGTCAGAGTTCTCCTCATCATCAGAATCAGGCAAGCGTCTATCATCATCAGTCGGTACATCATCGTCTAGAGGTTCCTCAAAATATACGCCCACTCCACATATCTCCCGTGCATGCCTGTACATTGGATAGTCGTGGTCCAGCTGTTGGAGCTCTTCAGCAGTTGGAATACGTCCACCACTCATCATAGTAAACCGTGTCATGCCATAGAGATGACGGAAGAAACTCTCATCACGAGCATGTCTCTCCGCAGTAGTAAGGTTGACTCCATGAGTTGTTTCAGCATCTTTGACCTTTGTGAGGTCAACCTTCTTTGGGTTATGTGGGAGTTTGTGGTCAGCTGGTTCCTCTTCGACATCCTCCTTCCGCAACATTGCGGTCAACAAATTGCCGAATGTGAAATGGGACCTTTTGTGGAGTCTGGCCTTCCTCATGGTAGATCGAATGATTGCCCCAAAGTTGATAGGGACATTTGTCATCAAATCATAGACCAAACACACTCTATCTCTCGATATCTTGGTGTATTGAGTCCCAGGAATAAGGCATGAGTTGACAATGCGCATCCAGATTCTTGCTTCCCTATTTAGTGGAGCATAGGGGAAGGTGTTGTATCGACCTGTTTCCTTATGTCTGCCCCATCTTGCCATTGATCTGCTTCCACAAAGCGTGTGGCGTATTGCTCTGTAAGGAGGCCTGCTGTACAGCTCTTTGAATGGTGTTGTGTCGACCGAAGGTAAGCCAAGAAAAGAGTTGATCCAATCCGCGGTAAGCTGTAACACTTGGCCCCGAATTTTGACTTCGTTGCCTGTTGTGTTCGGTGACCAGTTGGCATAAAACTCTCTTGTTAAGTCAAGATTGCACTCTCCCATGTCGCGGAAGATGAAATCCAGCTTCAAAGCCATTATTTTTGCCAACATTTGCGGCTCCTTCTTTGCTAAGGTCTCCTTGTTGATCAAGTCGACGTGCACATATTTTCTTTCTTTCTTGCTGCTGTACCATGCTTTGGCTTCTTCCTTAAGAACCCATTTTATTCCGAACATTCTGCGTGGTAGGTGTGCAGAGGATGATTCTCCTTGGTCTTTTCGACTTCTCTTCTTGTCCTTTTGGGACGTGGTAGCCTTCTCCTTGCCTTGCCTTGCTTTAGGTGCCATTGTACCTGAGACTAGAAATAACGTAAGTTGCAGCACAATCTCACATGATACAATCTATATACAAGCACTAGGGGTACCACCCCACACTTAGTCTTGTTAGCACAAATCAGTGAAGTGAAAGTGGTCGAGTACTCAGATTTTGTCGACATACGTTTTAGGATTGTATTCCGACAGGAAAATTAGCATTACATCACTTATTTGCAGCCATTGGACTACTTTCATGGTGGATATAGCAACGCTACAACATAGGAGTTACCACATGGAATCGTTATTCTTACAATAAGCATAACCTCCTAAGTCGATAGGCACTATAACCGATGGCCGGGATAGTCTATCATGTAAGCATCCAAACAACACTCTCAAGCAATATTCATAGCCATATATATTCAGAAAATATCATAACAATTCTTTCGAAACAAAATTCAAGTCGGAAACAAGTCAAGAATTCCCTACGTATATATTCACTCACATGATTTTGCAACAATAAACCAAACACATAAACATCACCACCAATTCTCACACGATTTAGCAATTTATGATAAGCAAAGCAACGTAGTACTTACGATAAATAGATGAAGAATAAGAGAGTACTTACTTGCTTGAAGATTGTGGAGAAGTTGTTGTGAATTGGAAGAACAAAGGAAGAAAATTTTGAGAGGATTTGGAGTGTTATGCGGCGCCTTTAGGGTTGTTTCTAATGTGGTTGTGTTATAAAACCAAGTCCCCTTTATATAGGAAGAGTATGGGTCGGGTTATGAGCCATTTACAATCGGATTTGGGGACAAGATCACCACATATGCGGCGCATATCTCTCGGCATATCAATGACATATGCGGCGCATTGTCTATCGCATAAAGGGACATATACGCCGCATAGTCTATGGCATTTGTAGACATATGCGCCGCATAGTCTATGGCACATGAGATACTGAGACCAAATGCCATAGCATAGGTGGCGCATAGTCAAAATCATACCTAGGAATAGGCGGCGCATAGTGTATAGCACACTAGATTCCGAGTCCTTAGGCTATAGAATAGGTTGTGCATCGTTCGTGGCCTATTTTTACCAAGGCCTAGCCTTCCTCGAAGCCTATTATGACGTGAGAAAGGCTCAATTCATAGCCTTATGCATCACCATTCCTAACTTACCGACTTTACCATACAATGCGTCCAAATCGTCAATAAGATCAATCTCCTCGTTGCATACTTCTTGCACCTATTTTTGCTCAAAACAAAATGAAAAATATTAGTACGATGGGTTGTCTCCCACCAAGCGCCTTAGTTTTGGTCGTGGCACGACTCTTATTTTTGTATTTTCATTTATCAAAAAAAAATACTAAAACGACGAAACAATAAAACGACAAAACGACAAAACAATAAAACACTAAACAATAAAACGATGGGTTGCCTCCCATCTAGCGCCTTATTTATTGTCGTGGCTCGACGTAGTGATCTCGAGTACTTAGACTTCGTCGAGATAAGTGATGGCTATGTCATTCATCGAGTCAAGAGGACCGATATATGGCTTGACACGTTGGCCATTCACTTTGAAGATAACACCCTCATTGTTCTCCAATTCGACTACTCCAGACGAGTAGACTTGAATGACTTTAAATGGACTAGACCATTTTGATTTTAACTTACCTGGGAAGAGCTTGAGTCTGGAATTAAAGAGTAGTACCATGTCACCTTTTTGGAATTTTCGTCGAACAATCCGCTGATCATGATACTTCTTCATCCGCTCCTTGTATAAATCTGATCTTTCATATGCATGAAGACAAAATTCATCTAGTTCGTTCAGCTGCTCCAACCTCAGGTTCTTCACATCATTCCAATTCAGATTCAAGTGCTTCAATGCCCACAATGCCTTGTATTCAAGCTCGATAGGTAGATGACAAGCCTTCCCATAAACTAGCTTATAAGGTGACATGCCAATGGGTGTTTTGAATGCAGTCCTATACGCCCATAGTGCATCATCTAGATTTCGAGACCAGTCCTTCCTACTCACATTAACCGTCTTGGCAAGGATTTGCTTGATCTCGCGGTTGGAAACCTCAACTTGTCCACTGGTTTGGGGATGATAAGGCGTAGCTACCTTGTGTTGCTTGACTCCATACTTGGCCAATACAGATTTGAATAGCTTGTTGCAAAAGTGAGATCCTCCATCACTTATGATAGTACGAGGTACTCCAAAGCGAGAGAAGATATTCTTCTTTAGAAACGCTACAACACGCTTTCCTTCGTTGTCGGCCAATGCTACAGCTTCAACCCATTTTGACACATAATCCACAGCAACCAAGATGTACTTCATTCCAAACGAATTCACGAATGGTCCCATGAAATCAATACCCCACACATCGAAGAGTTCTACCTCCAGAATTTTGGACATGGGCATTTCATGGTGTTTTGAAATAGCACCTTGACGTTGGCATAGGTTACACCTTCTCACATAGTCGTGTGCATCTCTGAATATTGTAGGCCAATAATAACCACTTTGCAAGACTTTCCTTGCCGTTCGATTCCCTACATGATGTCCTCCAACTTGCGAAGTGTGGCATGCTTCCAATATAGTAGGCACTTCTTCATGGGATATACATCGTCGAATGATACCATCCGCGCATCTTCGAAACAAATAAGGCTCATCCCAATAGTAGTGCTGAACGTCATGCATAAACTTCCTCCTTTGGTGGTAAGATAAATTGGAAGGTAACACATTACTCACCACGAAATTTGCAAAGTCGGCATACCATGGTAATTTCTCCATTGTTGTCGCTAGTATCTCCTCGTCAGGGAATGCATCATCAATCTGATTTTCTGGTTGCGCCACATACTCATTCTCAAGTCTAGATAGGTGATCAGCCACTTGTTCTCGCAACCTCTTCTATCTTTGACTTCGAAATCAAACTCTTGCAGCAGCAATACCCATCGAGTCAGCCTTGGTTTTGCATCCTTCTTCGTCATTAGATACCTAAGAGCTGCATGGTCTGTATGAACGATCACCTTAGTACCCAATAGATAGGCACGAAACTTCTCAAACGCATACACAACCGCTAGGAGCTCTTGTTCAGTAACGGTGTAGTTCCTTTGGGCTTCATTTAGGACCTTACTCGCATAATAGATAGGATGAAACAATTTCTCCTTTCTCTGCCCAAGAACAGCACCAACGGCTACACCACTAGCATCACACATGACTTCAAACGGGAGCGTCCAATCTGGTGCTACCATGATAGGGGCTTCAATGAGTTTTCCTTTAAGGCATTCGAATGCCTTTAAGCAATCGTCATTCAAGTCAAACTTCGTATCTTTCTCCAATAGTTTGCACAATGGACTAGAAATTTTGGAGAAGTCTTTGATGAATCTACGATAAAACCCAGCATGGCCAAGAAAACTACGAACTCCGTTCACCGAAATTGGAGGCGGTAGCTTCTCTATTACCTCTATTTTGGCGCGATCAACCTCTATTCCTCTTTCGAAGATCTTGTGCCCAAGAACGATTCCTTCTTTTACCATGAAGTGGCACTTCTCCCAATTCAGCACAAGGTTGAACTCTATACATCTTTGCAATGCCATGCTCAAGTTTGACAAACATGCTTCAAAAGACTCACCAACAACTGAAAAGTCGTCCATAAATACCTCCAAAGTGTCTTCAACCATATCAGAGAAAATAGACATCATACAACGTTGAAAGGTGGCTGGTGCATTACATAACACGAATGGCAAACGTTTGAAGGCAAACGTACCATATGGGCATGTGAACGTTGTCTTCTCTTGGTCTTCGGGAGCAATACAAATCTGATTATAACCTGAATAACCATCCAAGAAGCAAAACCATCCTTTCCCTGCTAATCGATCTAGCATTTGGTCCATAAATGGCATGGGGAAGTGATCCTTGAGCGTCCAAGAACTCAGCTTGCGGTAGTCCATGCATACTCTCCATCCAGTAACGGGCCTGAGTGGAATAAGCTCATTCTTTGCATTTGCAACCACCGTCATACCTCCTTTCTTGGGAACACATTCTACTGGGCTTACCCATGTACTATCAGAAATAGGGTATACAACTCCTGCGTCTAACCACTTGATAATCTCCTTCTTCACCACTTCTTGCATTGGTGGGTTTAGACGTCTTTGATGTTCAATGGTGGGTGTGCACTTTTCTTGAAGCTGAATTTTATGAGTGCAAATCCCAGGTGGAATACCAATGATATCCGCAATGGTCCATCCAATAGCTCTAATATACTTGCGTAAGATTGCAATTAGAGCTGCAACTTGTTGCTCACCCAAATCGGTTGCCACTATGACTGGAAGAGTATTTCCGCTTCCTAAGAATGCGTACTTCAAATGGCTTGGCATCTCCTTCAATTCTAACGTGGGTGATTCTTCAATAGATGGCTTAGCTGGTGGTGTGGGTCGATTCTTGAGATCCAGATCCAGCTTCTTGGGGGTATAGCGATATGTCCCTAATCCCGATAGAGCATAAATATCATCTTCAGAAATTTCAGCATCATCATTATCTCCTTTCATGAGCGAAACCTCCAAAGGATCATCAAGAATTCGCTCTTCTGCAAGTAACTCGTTCTCATCATCAAAGACAACATCAGCCACAGAAATACACTCAGATCTTTGGGTTGTTTCATTGATTTACAAACATCAAAGCGAACCACTTCGTCATTTATTCGGAATGAAAGTTCATTAGCTCTCAAATCTATGAGCACACTTCCCGTAGCAAGGAAAGGGCGTCCCAAGATTATGGGAACCTCTGAATCTGCTTCACAATCCAAGATGACAAAGTCTGCTGGAAATATGAATGAAGATACCTTCACCAAGACATCGCATAGAATACCAACCGGTCGTTTTACCGACCTATCCGCCATAACAAGCCTCATATTAGTTGGTGTAGGATCTCCTAACCCCAACTTTTTGTAGATTGATAATGGCATCAAGTTGATGCTGGCTCCTAAGTCACACAATGCTTTAGCAAAGTCCAAAGATCCGACGGTGCAAGGAATAGTGAAAGCTCCAGGGTCGGCCTTCTTCTGAGCTATCGATCGGGTAGCAATTGCACTACAATGATGCACATCTTCTTTTAGCTCATAACTTGCTGCCCTCTTCTTAGTCAAAAGATCTTTCATAAATTTTGCATACCCAGGCATTTGTTCAAGTGCCTCTACTAATGGAACATTAATGGTCAGCTGCTTGAGCATAGTCATGAATTTGCTGAACTTAGTGTCATCGGCCGCCTTCTTCAATCTTTGTGGAAAAGGTGGTGGTGGGTATGGAAGTGTTCTCTCCATGGATTTCTTCTCCTCTTGCTTCCGTTTATCCTTTTTTTTCATGCTGCACGTCACTAGGTAAAACATCCTTGACGTTTGAAGTAGTTGTTGCGGCTTTTTCTCTTGTAACTTCACTAGATGTGGCGTCAATGTTTGCTGCTACGTCAACCTCTTGCTTGCCTTTTGCTGAAGTTTCCAGCACCTTACCACTTCTGGTAGTGATGGCCATGCATGACCCATCATTCCTTGGGTTTTGCACAGTATCGCTCGGTAAGGTGCCAGCCTTTCTTTGATTGAATGCTGCTGAAAGTTGGCTCAATTGCTGCTCTATTTGTTTGATAGAAGTGGAATGAGAATCAACTAATTGCTTCATGGAGGCCAAATCGTCAATTACCTCCTTAACTCCCGCGCTCGTTGCTTCCACTCCTTTCAATAACTTAGCCATCATGTCTTCCATAGAATTAGATGTGGTGGTATCACGTTTACCAGGGGGAACGTACAAACCACTTTTTTCATTATTTTTCTTCCAACTACCTTGGTCTTTACTTCCAGATTTATCATAATAGTTCCGACCTTGGTTTCCTTGGGTATCCCTCGGAAACCCCCCTGATTGTTCAAGTAGTTGGCCTCCTCTTCCGAATCAAATTCGTCTCTTCCTTTTGATGCAATAACTTTCACTTTTTCAATCTTCCCTAATAGATGCTTCGTAAGAAGATCCATTTGGGTTTTCATGTGCGCCATATCTTGATCACGTTCTTCTTCTCTTCTTCTTTGGTCTGCAGACATGCCAATAGATAAAGTGGGGCTTCCTACCTCAGAATCCCTGGTATGCCAAGCTCTACTTTGCTTTGTCATGCGATCTAGCATATTGCTTGCTTGACCAAAGGTGAGGTCCATGAAAGAACCTCCAGCTGCGTTGTCCATCACTGGTTTAGTTATTGAATTCAAGGCTCTATACAAGATCTCTATGAGGTGAACATTAGTCATGTGATGGTTTGGGCATCTCGCTAGCTTTGTCTTGAACCTCTCCCATGTTTCGTGAAGAGCCTCAGAGGGAAGCTGACGAAAGTTGCTGATTTCATCTCTCAATTGAGCCCTTTTGGATGACGGAAAGAATCTTTCTAGGAAAGCGTCTCTTAATTGCCTCCAATTAGTAATTGAATCAGGAGTCAGCCCATTCAACCATAGTGTTGCCTCCCCAGACAGAGACAATGGAAATAGACGTAACCGAATTGCATTCTGACCAACACCAGGATTGTCAAAAGACTTGCATGTAGAGATAAAGTTGATGAGATGCATATTCGGATCATCGCCTGCTAGTCCACCAAATAATCCTTTTAGTTGCAATAACTGAATCATGGTGCTTGTGATGTTGAACTTGGCTCCGGGCGCTAATGGTGGTGGAATTATAGCTCCAGTGGCTCCGGCACCATCAAGATCATCATCATCATCGTCGAAAGCTGGTTGCAAAGGTTGGCGATCATACCTATACCGAGCTTGTCGACCTCTTCGATTGGCAGGTGTAATAATTTCAGCATCACGCCTAGGGTTTAGTAACTCGTCATCACCTAAATCTTCATCGTCAGGATTTGTTGCTCGCCCAGGATTATCAATGTTTTGTTGTTGGACTTGAGCAGCGGCAAGAGCAGCTAATCTTGCTTGCTCGTATTGAGCAGCCATCCTGTCAATTTCAGCTTGTGCTTCCATTTTTCTAATTCGTTGTGGTTCCGGATTGATTGGTAATAACGGTTGACCAGAACTTCTAGTATGGGGCATGCACTAAAAGAAAAACCTACAATAAACAAAAACAAAAACTAAACGTAAAAGTATGAGAATCTTTGACCAAAGGGTCTAGTAATTATCACGAACTTGATTGACACTCGTATTCCCCGGCAACGGCGCCAATTTTTAATAACGCTCAATCTACAGCTCTCGTAGGAGTGTAAAGCGGTCGTTAGCAAATATAGAACCCAACCTGGGTTGGGTGTCGATCCCACAGGGAATAGCTTGGCCAACAAGTAAGTAAAATTGCTAGACTTTTGGTACAAGTCTCGCAAGAAGGGGGGATTGTAATATGTAACCAAAATAATGAAATAAAAGCTGAAAATAGCAAAGTAAAAGAGAAAGATTGTCACGTTGGTTGTGAAACAATGAGAATTGAGGCGTTGGGGTTATGTCCACCTTCTGAGGTATACGTCTCTATTGGCTATGAGTGTGTAGAGTCTTGGCATGCAATTGCTTATAAAGAATTGTAGTCGATGGTAAATCCAAGCATCTCTCGACCTAAACAAGGACTATTTCACTTTAACTATCTCGAGCTTAAAGCGTGTCTAACGGTACGAATTCTCCAAGAGGTTAGTCCAGTTACGGCACTAGCTTTTTAATAGGAAAGGGTGTCCTACTACCTTGACATTATCTCTTTTCCAGACAAATAACCTTTCTCTCGAACAAGTTAAATGTTAGACTGTCGTATTCTTGCATTTGCAACTGCAAAGAATGTAGATTAAGATGAAGAGAATAATGATATAAGCAATATACGTGTCTCGAACTCACAAACTCATAGTAATAGATAGTAACTCATTCAGCTTCCATAACCCCAACTAAGAGGTTTAGTTACCCATGAATGCGAAGGATATCACGATTTGCATGGTTGGTGGCGTGAAAATTAGGTGATAGGCGTGTGGTATGGTGATTCCCTAGCAAGTAACGATTCTCTTGTTGTGGAATTTAAGAATAGAAGAGTAGATTAGAAGTGTTTGTAGTAGAAGAGAGGGATGGAAGAAGATTAATTGTTGAGTTAAGTGAAGAATAAAAAGATGGAAGAATGTATTTCTCAATGTCCCTAAAATCTCTAGCATGATAGGGTATTTATAATACTCCTATCCTACTCCTACTAAGCTAATGAAATAAATAACCAAATCCTAATATACTAATGAAATCCTTGACCCAAATGTACTAGGGTAAGGTTACAATATCATAATCCAAATAGAATAGTAAAACACATAACCTAATTATACTAGGTTAATGTATCTTTGTAAAAATCCAGCTTTGTATCTGTAAGTCCCCAAAGTCTTCAGAATTGCTGTTTTAGCCCGGGACAGATTTTCCATGCAGCAGATTTGGTCCTTAGGCGTGTAGACTTCCTTCCCTTCCTTTGTGAGCTTTATTTTGCGTCAAGTAAGCCATAAAATGCTGTATTTTGCATCATTTATACCTGAAACTTTCCTAATCATGTTCGTTAGCTCATTTACAAGAAAAAGGACTAAAAGTGCATGAAATATATAGTTTGTTCTCAAAACTAGGCTAAAATATGAGCAAAATATATTGATATAGGCGCGTAATTTCGCCTATCATCAAGGAATGACCTTCTAGTGCAGTTGTCACAAGTATAGTCCCGTACACTTTTGGCCAGCCTCGATAGCATTTGACAGTGATTCTACATTTTTCTATGTGCTTACTTATTCTATATTGGGTCTTGGTATGTTTCACGAGTTTCTTGTTATGTTTATTTATGTTACTACCCTAGCAAGTGATTTGTTAGCAGTGGATTGGGTGTGTCAATTATGTGTTATGACTCACTTAGAGTAAATCATTAGGATAGATTTGATTTCCTTAGATATTATGGATTTTGATAAAATTTGAGTATGATCTTCTTAATAGTTATATCATGGGATAGTGGTGGATCAATGATAGGTATTGGTATGTTCAGATTATGGGATTTATTTTTGAGGTTTACTTGAGAGTCGTGATATCATTTGGGATCAAGAAAGTGATTTGATTATTATGATGCCAAGTATGAATAAAGGAAGCTTACAGGCAGTATACTTTTTTGTGGAATTATCTACAAATGTTAGTGAAAGTATGCTTGCATAGGATATTTATCTTAGGGATCAAACTGATACATCTAAGATTTAGGTTAGCACATTTATGATGAGGTCAAACATGTGGGATAACTAGAGTTACTAATCAGATTTGGGTAAGAAGATTTTGCAATTAAAAATATGACTAACTCAAAAATATTGCAATTAAATGATCCGTGTTAGATAAGAGAAGATTTTAGGCAATTAGGACTTGCAATTTATTACTACCTTGGTGATTAGCTTTGCTTGCATGGAAATACTTATATTGTTTTGAAATACTCCTTGGGTGACATGAAGGAATTCAACGTATAAGGGTATTTTCTTTTGATCTTGAAGGTTATGGGTTCATCTTTAAATATCGAGACTTACATTTAGAGCATCGTTGTTACTTCGAAATAGTCCAAATATGATGGCACTACTTTATGTTTTGAATAGATTGTTATTGGTTGGTAAAGAAAGTTGTCCGTGTAGGTTGAGGTTAGAATTTTGGGTTTTCATGGCAAGAACATATTTTCATAGTGGTTTATGTTTTAGTATGGATAGGAAAGATAATAAAGAGTACACATATCGGTGTTAGTGGATTTTGAAGGACTCATGCATGGAAAAGTGCATGGGTGGTGGAATTTATTATGTTAAAAGTTAAAGGGCTTAATAAAGTATTCTACTCAAGAGTTTTGATTTAGAGTATGCAGTATTATGTCATGGTTCTTGTGTCATAGAATACAGAATGGGAAATGAGTTAAGAAAAAGATAAGGAAGTTGTACTTTGAAAATTTTGAGGTATTCAAAATTGTGTTATGGGTATGAGCTGGAAATTTGAAGTCCTAATAGTATGGTTGATAGAGGCTTATATCACCATATTACATTGCATTGTATTTTCTCTTGAGTAATATTGTGTTCGAGATATTATTATATGTTGGGTATTGATTATGGTTTGATCCGTTGAGACTATTGTGTCACATCTACTGGTTGTGTGATATGCATTTTCTCTACCTTATTCTAGATTATTCGTTTGGCATGGTGAGTGGATATAACATACTCTGTTGGTGAAATTCTCTCCTGAACAGACCTATCATTATTGTTGTTGACCTTGAACCGTATACATGTCTACCTTAATTGAACTAATTTGGCTATCTCATTAATCATTACTATTTGCTAGAATAGGTTGTGACTTTTTTTAGTGCAAGTTTATTTAGGCTAATCTTGGATAGTTCGTGTGGTGGTTTTCTACATCACTTTGGATTGGGGTTGGTTGTCGATGATGCTTGTTGAGTACACGTGTTTCATACTTGCCCTTTGCTTTTCTTTTCTTTTCTTCACTGCATATAGGTATTGAGCGAGTAGTTGAGCACTTATCGTGATTTCTTGGTGTTGGCTTTCCAGAGATAAAGGTAGAAGTTATTGGAGCACAAAGCTTACCGAAATCACTTATTCTTTTATCTTATGCTTATTCATATTTAAGATATTTCTGATTATTTCATTGTATTTTGTATTAGAAGTTTGTACTAGTGACAACCAGACTTGGGATACTGTGTGGATATTATACTTCTGTTATATTATTTGGGGATTATTTCTATTTCTTACTTCTTTTGCTTTAAGGTTTACTTTGATAATCGTGTTTGGGTTGGGAATGGCTTACTTGTACTGAAGAGTATGACAGGTGTCATCATGGACCCTATTTTGGGTTGTGACAATACGATGATAGGAAAAACTCAATTTTCTATTTTTTGTGCTATTAATTGATTCTAATTAGTATCTGATAGTAAAAAATAGTATTTGACTTCTTTCATTCCTATTCTCACTGATGGTGAAAAAAAAACAAACGGAGCTAGAGCACAAGTACCTAAACCAACCATTGAGGTTGTGGTTTGTGACCGGGGAGGAGGTAAGGGAAGGAGAGCAATACCCACTAGAGAAAAGCTTAGTCCGTGGGATCAGCTCAGTAAAGGTCAGAATCTTGTCCCCAATTTGAGGATATTCTTGAGATAGCAAAGAGTGGTGCAATACCAGTGTAGGATGAGAAACTGTCGGTTAAGAATGAGGCGACACTAGGTCAAAGAGGTGTAGATCTAATTAAGTAGATTTTGAGATTTTTTAGTGGGTTGTCTAAGACTGGGGCTATGCCCATAGTTCATCAAGTGGGAGTGCAACATATTGTTGTTGTAGCACCCAGAATGGATCAGGCATCAGAGATGGGTATTTTCCGCAAGATAGGTAGTAGGTCTAGTGATGCCTAGAGATGAGCATAATTTTTTTTGCTAGTTTATTAAGATGAAGCCACTTGTTTTTCATAGCATCGAGTCTGAGAATGCCTAGGAGTTCATAATTTACTGCTATAAAAGACTTCACGAGATGAGAGTATTTAAGAGATATGGTGTAAAATTTGTCGTTTTTCAATTTTAGAGAGATATCAAGATATGGTGTAGAGTGTATGTTGAGTGTTGGGCTGCAGGTTTGCATTGGTTTACCTGGACTCAATTTTATTTGATCATTTTAAAGAAGTATGTGCCTTGTACAATAAGGGATAGAAAAGGGACAAGTCTAATCTTGAGCAGTGGAATATGTCAGTTGCGACTTATGAGGACAAATTTCATCCACTATTCAGGTATTCATATCAGTTGTTGCATACTGAAAAGGAGAGAATACATCACTTTGTGAAGGGTTTGAACACGGGTGTCCAGATTTCTGCTCTTCAAATGACATTTTTAGGTAAGTCCTTCTACGAGATGGTTGATTTTGTTAAAATGGTGGAGGGTTGTAATGCCCTAAAAATGGGTCCCGAGATGTCACACGGTGCTCCAGACTACGAGTAGCCTCAAGTTGATGATGATAGGCGATATTACGCGCCTATATCAATATATTTTGCCCATATTTAGGCCATGTTTTGAGAACAAAGTATATATTTCATGCGCTTTTAGTCCTTTTTCCTATAAGTGAGCTAACGAACATGATTAGCAAAGTTTCAGGTATAAATAATGCAGAATTCAGCATTTTATGGCTTACTTGACACCAAAGAAAGCTCACGAAGGAAGGAAAGGGAGCTTGAACGCCTAAAGGACCAAAATTGATACATGAAAAATCTGTCCCGGGCTAAAACAGCATTTCTGAAGACTTTAGGGACTTGCAGTAACTTATGTGGATTAGGATAATAATACATTAACCTAGTACAATTGGGTTAAGTATTTCATTAGTTTATTTGGATTTGGATAATGTTACATTAACCTAGTACAATTGGGTTAAGTATTTCATTAGTTTAGTAGGATTTGGTTAAGTAATTCATTAGCTTAGTAGGAATAGGATATGGGTATTATAAATACCCTATCTTGCTAGTGATTTTTATTCATTCCTCCCTTAGTAGAGAGATACATTCTACTTCTCAATTCCGAATTCTTCCATTAATTCTATTTTTCTTCTTCTATTCATTTATTCTTAATTTCCGCAACAAGAGAATTGTTACTTTGCCTAGGAATTCACGCCTAAACGCCTACCACTTGTGCTACACGAAATTAATCAATCTTGTGGTATAACAACAATGTCAATCGTGATCTCCTTCGCATTTATGGGTAACTAAACTTCTCTGTTGGGGTTATGGAAGCCAACTGAGATACTATCTATTGCTGTGAGTTTGTGAGTTCGTGACACGTATGATGCTTATATCATTATTCTCTTCATCTTAATCTACATTCTTTGTGGTTGCAAATGCAAGAATACGCCAGTATAACATTTAACTTGTTCGAAAGAAAGGTTATTTGTCTGGAAAAGAGATAGTGTCAAGGTAGTAGGGTCCCATCCTAAATTCCCTATTAAACAGTTAGTGCCGTAACTGGATTAACCTCTTGGAGAATTCGTACCGTTAGACACGCTTTAAGCTCGAAAGAGTTAAAGTGAAATAATCCTCGAATCAGTCGAAAGACGCCTGGATTTACCATCGAATACAATTCTCTATAAGCACATGCATGTCGAAATTCTACACACTCATAGTCAATAGAGACGTATAACTCAGGAGGTGGACATAACCCCAACGCTTCAATTCTCATTGTTTACAACTTACGTAACAATCCTTCTCTTTTTACTTTGCTATTTTCAGCTTTTACTTCATTGTTTTATTTACATTACTTGCATGACAAGATCCCCCCTTTTCGAGACTTGCACCAAAAGTTTAGTAATTTTGCTTACTTGTTGCCAAGCTATTCCCTGTGGGATCGATACCCAACCCAGGTTGGGTTCTGTAATTGCTAACGACCTCTTTACACTCTTACGAGAGCTGTAGATTGAGCGTTATCAAAAATTGGCGCCGTTGTCGGGGAATACGGTTGTCAACTAAGTTTGTGATAATTACTAGACCCTTTGGTCAAAGATTCTCGTACTTTTATTTTTAGTTGTTGTTTTTGTTTTATTCAGGTTTGTTCAGTGCATCAATGGATGCACAACGTGAAATTGGAAGAATGGCTGCTCAAGTGCAATAAATCCTGACGATGAGGACTTAGGTGATGACGAGTTACTAAACCCACGGCATACTACTGAGATGGCGGCACCCATGCAGAGAAGAGATCGTCAAGCGCGATTAAGGCCTGATCGTCGAGCTATGCAAATTCCTTTTGATGACGATGAGGACGATCTGGACGGACCTGGTGCCACAGGAGTCATTATTCTGCCACCCTTGGCACCTGGAGCAAAGTTCTATATCACTAGCACAATGATTCAACTATTGCAGCTTAAGGGATTATTCGGTGGACTTGTGGGTGATGATCCGAATATGCATCTAGTCAACTTTATTTCTACATGCAAGTCATTTGACAATCCTGGCGTTGGACAGAATGCAATTCGACTGCGCTTATTTCCATTGTCTCTGTCTGGGGAGGCAACTCTATGGTTGAATGGGCTGACTCCTGATTCAATTACAAATTGGAGGCAATTGAGAGACGTTTTCCTAGAAAGATTCTTTTCGCCATCCAAGAGGGCACAATTGAGAGATGAAATCAGCAACTTTCGTCAGCTTCCCACTGAAGCTCTTCATGAAACATGGGAGAGGTTCAAGACAAAGCTAGCGAGATGCCCAAACCATCACATGACTAATGTCCACCTAATGGAGATCTTGTATAGAGCCTTGAATTCAATAACTAAACTAGTGGTGGATAACGCAGCTTGAGGATCTTTTATGGACCTCACCTTTGGTTAAGCAAGCAATATGCTGGATCGTATGACGAAACAAAGTAGAGCTTGGCATACCAGGGATTCTGAGGTAGCAAGCCCCACTTTGTCTATTGGCATGACTGCAGACCAAAGAAGAAGAAAAAAAGAACGTGATCAGGATATGGCGCACATGTAAACTCAAATGGATCTTCTTACAAAGCATCTATTATCAGGGAAGACCAAAAAAGTGAAAGCTATTGCGTCAAAAGGAAGAGACGAATCTGATTCGGAAGAGGAGGCCAACTACTTGAACAATCAGGGGGGTTTCTGCGGGAATGACCAAGGAAACCAAGGTCGGAACTATTATGATAAATCCAAGGACCAAGGTAGTTAGAAGAACAATAATGAAAAGAGTGGTTTGTATGTTCCCCCTGGTAGACGTGACACCACCACATCTAATTCTGGAAGTATGGAAGACATGATGACTAAATTATTGAAAGGAGTGGAAGCAACGAGCGCGGGAGTTATGGAGGTAATTAATGATTTGTCCTCCATGAAACAATTAGTTGATTCTCATTCCACTTCAATCAAGCAAATAGAGCAGCAATTGAGCCAACCTTCAGCAGCACTCAATCAAAGAAAGGCTGGCACCTTACCTAGCGATACTGTGCAAAACCTAAGGAATGATGGGTCATGCATGGCCATCACTACCAGAAGTGGTAAGGTGTTGTAAACTTTAGCAAAAGGCAAGCAAGCGGTTGACGAAGTTGCGGGCATGGATGACAACGCAAAAGGAGAAGATGTCGCAGCACCTACTCCTGATGACAAGGACGCCTCACCCAGTGCTGTGCAACCTGAAAAATCTGAAAAACGGAAGCAAGAGGAGAAGAAAACCATGGAGAGAACACTTCCATACCCACCACCACCTTTTCCCCAAAGATTGAAGAAGGTGGTGGATGACACAAAGTTCAGCAAATTCATGACTATGTTAAAACAGCTGACCATTAATGTTCCATTGGTGGAGGCACTTGAACAAATGCCTGGGTATGCGAAATTTATGAATGATCTTTTGACTAAGAAGCGGGCAGCAAGTTATGAGTTGAAAGAAGATGTGCATCATTGTAGTGCAATTGCTACCCGGTCGATAGTTCAAAAGAAGGCCGACCCCGGAGCTTTCACTATTCCTTGCACCGTTGGATCTTTGAATTTTGCCAAAGAATTATGTGACTTAGGAGCCAGCATCAATTTGATGCCATTATCGATCTACAAGAAGTTGGGGTTGGGTGATCCTACTCCAACCAATATAAGGCTCGTCATGGCGGATAGGTCGGTGAAACGGCCTGTTGGTATTCTATTTGACGTATTGGTGAAGGTTTCTTCATTCATCTTTCCGGCAGACTTTGTTATTTTGGATTGTGAGGCATATTCAAAAGTTTCCATAATCTTGGGGCGCCCTTTCCTTGCTACAGGAAGTGTGCTTATTGATTTGAGAGCTAATGAGCTTTCATTCCGAATAAATGACGAAGTGGTTCGCTTTGATGTGTGCAAATCAATGAAGCAACCCAAAGATCTAAGTGTATTTTCGGTGGCTGATGTTTTCTTTGATGATAAGAAAGAATTACTTGAAGAAGAGCAAATCATTGATGACCCTTTGGAGGTTGTGCTTATGAATGGAGAGAATGAGGATGCTGAAAATTGTGAAGAAGCTATTTGTGCTCTATCGGGATTAGGGACATATTGCTATGCTCCCAAGAAGCTGGACCTTGATCTCAAGAATCGACCCACACCACCAGCTAAGCCATCTATTGAAGAGCCACCCACGTTAGAATTGAAGGAGCTGCCAAGTCATTTAAAGTACGCATCCTTAGGAAGCGGAAACACACTTCCAGTTATTGTGGCAGCCGATTTAGGTGAGCAACAAGTTGCAGCTCTTATTTCTATTCTACGCAAGTATATACGAGCCATTGGATGGACCGTTGCGGATATTATTGGTATTCCACCAGGGATTTGTACATATAAAATTCAGCTTCAAGAAAATTGCACACCCACCATTGAGCATCAAAGACGTCTAAACCCACCTATGCAAGAAGTGGTGAAGAAAGAAATTATCAAGTGGTTAGACGCAGGAGTTGTATATCCAATCTCTGATAGTACATGGGTAAGCTCGGTACAATGTGTTCCCAAGAAAGGAGTCATGACGGTGGTCGCAAATGTGAAGAATGAGCTTATTCCACTCAGACCCGTCACTGGATGGAGAATACGCATAGACTACCGAAAGCTAAATTCTTGGACACTCAAAAATCACTTCCCAATGCCATTCATGGACCAAATGCTAGATCGATTAGCGGGGAAAGGATGCTTTTGTTTCTTGGATGGTTATTCAGGCTACAATCAGATTTGTATTGCCCCCGAAGACCAAGAGAAGACAACGTTTACATGCCCATATGGTACGTTTGCATTCAAACGTATGCCATTTGGGTTATGTAACACACCAGCCACCTTTCAACGCTGTGTGATGTCTATTTTTTCTGAGATGGTTGAAGACACTTTGGAGGTATTCATGGACGATTTTTCAGTTGTTGGTGAGTCTTTTGAGGCATGCTTGGCGAACCTAAGCATGACTTTGCAAAGATGTGTAGAATTCAACCTTGTGCTAAATTGGGAGAAGTGTCACTTCATGGTAAAATAAGGAATCGTTCTTGGGCACAAAATCTCCGAAAGAGGAATAGAGGTTGATCGAGCAAAAATAGAGGTTATTGAGAAGCTACCGCCTCCAATTTCGGTGAAAGGAGTTCGTAGTTTTCTCGGCCATGCAGGTTTCTATCGTCGGTTCATTAAAGACTTCTCCAAAATTGCTAGTCCATTGTGCAAACTATTGGAGAAAGATGCGAAGTTTGACTTTAATGAAGATTGCTTAAAGGCATTCGAATGCCTCAAAGCAAAACTCCTTGAAGCCCCTATCATGGTAGCACCAGATTGGTCTCTCCCATTCGAAGTCATGTGTGATGCTAGTAGTATAGCCGTTGGTGCTGTTCTTGGGCAGAGAAAGGAGAAATTATTTCATCCTATCTACTTTGCAAGTAAGGTCCTAAATGAAGCCCAAAGGAACTACACTATGATAGAACAAGAGCTCCTAGCGGTTGTGTATGCGTTTGAGAAGTTTCGTGCCTATCTATTGGGAACTAAGGTTATCATTCATACAGACCATGCAGCTCTTAGGTATCTAATGACAAAGAAGGATGCAAAACCAAGGTTGATTCGATGGGTATTGCTGCTACAAGAGTTTGATTTTGAAGTCAAAGATAGAAGAGGTTGCGAGAACCAAGTGGCTGATCACCTATCTAGACTCGAGAATGAGCATGTGGCGCAACCTGAAATTTAGATTGATGATGAATTCCCTGACGAGGATATATTAGCGACGACAATGGAAAAATTACCATGGTATGCCGACCTTGCAAATTTCGTGGTGAGTAATGTGATACCTGCCAATTTATCTTACCACCAAAGGAGGAAGTTTATGTATGACGTACAACACTACTATTGGGATAAGCCATATTTGTTTCGACAATGCGCGGATTGTATTATTCGACGATGTATATCCCATGTAGAGGTGCCTAATATTTTGGAAGCATGCCACACTTCCCAAGTTGGAGGACATCATGCAGGTAATCGGACAGCAAGAAAGGTGTTGCAAAGTGGTTATTATTGGCCTTCGATATTTAGAGATGCCTACGACTATGTTAGAAGGTGCGACCAATGCCAGCGCCAAGGTGCTATATCGAAACATCATGAGATACCCATGTCCAAAATTCTTGAGGTAGAACTTTTTTATGTGTGGGGTATTGATTTCATGGATCCATTCATGAATTCATTTGGAATGAAGTACATCTTGGTTGCTGTAGATTATGTTTCGAAATGGATGGAAGCTGTAGCGTTGGCCGACAATGAAGGGAAGCGTGTTGTATCGTTCTTAAAGAAGAATATCTTCTCTCGCTTTGGAGTACCTCGTACTATCATAAGTGATGGAGGATCTCACTTTTGCAACAAGCTATTCAAATCAGTTTTGGCCAAGTATGGCGTCAAGCAATATAAGGTAGCTACGCCTTATCATCCCCAAACTAGTGGACAAGTAGAATTTTCCAATCGCGAGATAAAGCAAATCCTTACGAAGACGGTTAATACGAATAGGAAGGATTGGTCTAGGAAGCTTGATGATGCACTATGGGCGTACAGGACTGCATTCAAAACACTCATTGGCATGTCTCCTTATCAACTAGTTTATGGGAAGGCTTGTCACTTACCCATCGAGCTCGAGCATAAGGCATTGTGGGCATTAAAGCAATTGAATTTGAATTGGGATAATGCTAAGAATCTGAGGTTGGAGCAGCTGAACGAATTAGATGAGTTCCGTCTCCATGCATATGAAAGATCAGACCTATACAAGGAGCAGATAAAAAAGTATCATGATCAGCGGATTGTTCGACGAAACTTCCAAAGGGGTGATATGGTACTTCTCTTCAACTACAGATTGAAGCTCTTCCCAGGTAAGTTAAAGTCTAAGTGGTCTGGTCCATACAAAGTTATCCAATCCTACTCGTCTGGAGTAGTCGAATTGGAAGACAATAATGGTGTTGTCTTCAAAGTGAATGGCCAACGTGTTAAACCTTATATCGGTCCTCTTGACTCAATGAATTATATGGCTATCACTTACCTTGAAGAAGTCTAAGTACTCGAGGAAACTATGTCCATCCACGACAATAAATAAGGCGCTAGATGGGAGGCAACCCATCGTTTTATTGTTTTATCGTTTTTCGTTTATCGTTTTGTCTTTCTTTTGTTCTATTACTTGTTTTGCTTTTGATAAGAGAAAATCCAAAAATAAGAGTCGTGCCACGACCAAAACTAAGGCGCTTGGTGAGAGGCAACCCATCGTACTAATCGTTTTCATTGGTTTTGAGCAAATATAGGTGCGAGAAGTATTCAACGAGGAGATTGGTTTCAAATGACGATTTGGACGTATTGTATGGTAAAGGTGGTAAGTTAGGAATAAGGATGCATAAGGCTGTAGATTGAGCGTTATCAAAAATTGGACGTATTGTATGGTATATATTAAGCATTGCTCATGCCAAAATAGGCATCGAGGAAGGCTAGGCCTAGGTAAAACTAGGCCACGAACAATGCAAAACCTATACTATCGCCTAAGGTCTCAGAATCTAGTGTGCAAAGACATAGGCGCCGCCCATGCTTAAGTGTGCTATACACTATGCGCCACCTATGATATAGCATTAGGTCTCAGTATCTCAAATGTCATACACTATGCGGCGCATATGTCCCTAAATGCTATACACTATGCGCCGCATATGTCCCTAAATGCACTACACTATGCGCCGCCTATACTATGATTATGCAAAGCACTATGCGCCGCATAGAGGTCATTTTTGTCTCCAAAACTGTTTGTAAATGGGTCAAAACCCGACCCATTCTTTTCCCTTATAAAAGGGACTTAGTCTTGAAACATAACCACATTGGAAATTAACCTAAAGGCGCCGCACATCCACCCAAATCATCTCAAAAATTTTCTTTTTTGCTCTTCCAATTCACAAGACCATCTCCAAAGGCTTCAATCACGTAAGTACTCTTTTATTCTTCATCTATTTCTCGTAAGTACTACGTTACTATGTCTATTATGAATTGCTACATCCTGAAGGATTATTGGTGATGTTAATGTGTTTGGATTGTTGATACAAAACCATGTGAGTCAACATATACGTTAGGATAATCTTGACTTGTTTTCGACTTGAATTTGGTTTTACTAGCATTGTTATACTATTTGCGGAATTTCTATGGTTATGAAAATTGCTTAAGCTTGATACTTGGATACTTACATGTTAGACTATCCCGTTCATCGGGATAAGACTTATAGTTGCCTACCGACTTAGGAGGTTGTGATTGTTGAAAATAACTATACCATGATGTAACCCCTATGTAGTAGTGTTGTTATACCTAACATGAAAGTAGTGCAATGGCTGCAAGTAGTGATGCATCACTGATTTTCTTGTCGGCATATAGTTCCTAAAACATATGTCAACGAAGTTCAAGTAATCGACTACATTCACTTCACTGTTTTGTATTAACGAACCTAAGTGTGGGGTGGTACCCCGACGGCTTGTTTATAGATTGTTTCCTTTGAGTTGATGCTAACATGAATATTGTTTAAGTCTCTCAGGAACAATGGCACCTAAAGCGCGACAAGATAAGGCTACCACTTCCCAAAAGGGCAAGAAGAGAGGTCACAAGGACCAAGGAGAATCATCCTCCATGCAACTACCCTACCGAATGTTTGGAATAAAATGGGTTCTTGAGGAGGAAGCCAAAGAATGGTACAAGAACAACAAGGAAAGAAAATATGTTCACGTCGACTTGATCAATAAGGACACCCTAGCGAAGAAGGAGCCGCGTATGTTGGCAAAAATAATGGCGTTGAATCTAGATTTCATCTTCCGCGACATGCGAGAATGTAATCTCGATTTGACAAGGGAATTCTATGCCAACTGGTCGTCGAAAACCACAGGCAACGAAGTCAAGATTCGGGGCCAAGTTTTACAGCTTAACGCGGATTTGATCAACTCCTTTCTTGGCTTACCTTCGGTCGACCCAGCGCCATTCAAAGAGCTGTATAGTAGGCCTCCTTATAGAGCAATACGACACACACTTTGTGGAAGTAGATCCATGGCAAGGTGGGGAAGACACCGAGACACCGGACGACACAACACCTTCCCCTAAGCTCCATTGAATAGGGAAGCAAGAATCTGGTTGCATATTGTCAACTCATGCCTTATTCCTGGGACTTAATACACTAAAATATCAAGAGATAGAGTGTGTTTGGTCTATGATTTGATGACGAATGTCCCTATCAACTTTGGGGCAATCATTCGCTCTATAATGCGGAAGGCCAGACTCCATAAAAGGTCCCACTTCACTTTTGGTAATCTGTTGACAGCAATCTTGCGGAAGGAGGATATCGAAGAGGAACCAACTGATCACAAACTCCCACATAACCCGAAGAAGGTTGACCTCACAAAGGTCAAAGATGCTGAAACAACTCATGGTGTCAACCTTACTACTGCGGAGAGACATGCTCGTGATGAGAGTTTCTTCCGTCATCTTTATGGCATGACACGATTTACTATGATGAGTGGTGGACGTGTTCCAACTGCTGCAGAGCTCCAACAGCTGGACCACGACTATCCAATGAACATGCATGCACGGGAGATGTGTGGAGTGGGCGTATACTTTGAGGAACCTCTAGACGATGATGTGCCAACCGATGACGATCGACGCTTGCCAGACTCTGACGAGGAGGAGAACTCTGACGATGACTCTTATGATGATTCCAACGAAGGGGGTATGACCCCCGATATTAAGGAAGAGTCCGACTGACCAGGTTCTTCGTATTTATTTTCCACTAAGGGCAGTGTCCCGTTTAAGTATGGGGTGGCGGTATCGCATGCTATACTTCTCTATCACATCTATGTTTGTTTACTCTGTTTACTTTGTTTTATTTTTGTGTCATTTTTTAGGAATAATTTTTTTTTTAGCTTCGCATGAAATAATTCCAATAGGCAACATGAGATTATAACAAGAGTATGTGCTACAATTATGACTATTGAGACGTTTAGGCTCTAATTGTGACTCATTATGTGATATTGTGTGGTTCAATTCCTTCACTTGTTGGGTCAAGAGTCTATATTACTTCCAATAAAGTCGACCATGTGCCTTGTGTGTGTGAGATTAATAGTATATTCTATGTTTGTGGCTAATGCTAGAACTTGCCTGGTATGTATGCAAAGCGAAAATAAGGAGTGTAAGTTTAGGAGATGATTTAGGCATTTCTTTGGCAACCTACATATGTTTACCTTCGTTTTACCTACCCTTGGACATCATCCTAGTTAAACCCTTTTGAGCCTTTAGCCTATTTCTTTGACAACCTTGTATGTAAGCCTAATCCATTTTTCAAGACTGTGATTTGATCCAAATTCCTAAAGTGCTTTAAAGTATAAAGTCATGTGACAATATAAGAGGAAATTGGGTAAGTATGATGCTTTAAATTGTAATGGTGCTTGAATGTGTTATGAAAAAGAAAGTGCTATCATAAGAGGTACGTTGTGAAAAGAAGAAGGAAAAAGTAAGCTGAAAAGTGAGTTATGTTTAAAATTGAAAAGCAAAAGAGGAGAACAAGGGTGGTAGAAAAAAAAAGAAAGGATGAAAGAAAAAAAGTGTCAATGATACAATGTGATGTATTAAAGTGCTTAGGAACTTAGTCACTATTTCTGGCCAAAATAGTTGATCCTACCCATCCCTTAGCCTACATTACAACCATCAAAATACCTACTTGATCCTAATCTTAACATTCTGACATTTAGTGGAGTATTACACTAAGGGCAAGCCTATGGTCATCAGTTGCTACATATGAATTATTTGTGAGAGTGAGAGCAAGGATATTTTGATACCCATGTTTGAAAAATATGCTATACTTGTGAGTGATTATGGGTACTATATTGTGAGACACACATGGTTGATGAATTTGGGTAGTTGTATATGATTCAGTGTACCTTAAATTTTGCATGTGAGTTGACCACCATCACGAGTCTATGCTAGAGGCTAAACTGTTTCTACTAATAATCAGAAAGCTACTCTTTGTTAGTGATTGTTGTGCTTGCCTTGAAGAATGTTTTGTGTTGTTACTGTGAAACCCTAAGTTGATGTTTAGACGGACATAATATTTTGTTCGAGGATGAACAAAGCTTCAAGTGTGGGGTGTTGATGATAGGCGATATTACGCGCCTATATCAATATATTTTGCCCATATTTAGGCCATGTTTTGAGAACAAAGTATATATTTCATGCACTTTTAGTCCTTTTTCCTATAAGTGAGCTAACGAACATGATTAGCAAAGTTTTAGGAATAAATGATGCATAATTCAGCATTTTATGGCTTACTTGACACCAAAGAAAGCTCACGAAGGAAGGAAAGGGAGCTTGAACGCCTAAAGGACCAAAATTGATACATGGAAAATCTATCCCGGGCTAAAATAGCATTTCTGAAGACTTTGGGGACTTGCAGTAACTTATGTGGATTAGGATAATAATACATTAACCTAGTACAATTGGGTTAAGTATTTCATTAGTTTATTTGGATTTGGATAATGTTACATTAACCTAGTACAATTGGGTTAAGTATTTCATTAGTTTAGTAGGATTTGGTTAAGTATTTCATTAGCTTAGTAGGAATAGGATATGGGTATTATAAATACCCTATCTTGCTAGAGATTTTTATTCATTCCTCACTTAGTGGAGAGATACATTCTACTTCTCAATTCCGAATTCTTCCATTAATTCTATTTTTCTTCTTCTATTCATTTATTCTTAATTTCCGCAACAAGAGAATCGTTACTTTGCCTAGGAATTCACGCCTAAACGCCTACCACTTGTGCTACACGAAATTAATCAATCTTGTGGTATAACAACAATGTCAATCGTGATCTCCTTCGCATTCATGGGTAACTAAACTTCTCTGTTGGGGTTATGGAAGCCAACTGAGATACTATCTATTGCTGTGAGTTTGTGAGTTCGTGACACGTATGATGCTTATATCATTATTCTCTTCATCTTAATCTACATTCTTTGTGGTTGCAAACGCAAGAATACGCCAGTATAATATTTAACTTGTTCGAAAGAAAGGTTATTTGTCTGGAAAAGAGATAGTGTCAAGGTAGTAGGGTCCCATCCTAAATTCCCTATTAAACAGTTAGTGCCATAACTAGATTAACCTCTTGGAGAATTCGTACCGTTAGACACGCTTTAAGCTCGAAAGAGTTAAAGTGAAATAATCCTCGAATAGGTCGAAAGACACCTGGATTTACCATCGAATACAATTCTCTATAAGCACATGCATGTCGAAATTCTACACACTCATAGTCAATAGAGACGTATAACTCAGGAGGTGGACATAACCCCAACGCTTCAATTCTCATTGTTTACAACTTACGTAACAATCCTTCTCTTTTTACTTTGCTATTTTCAGCTTTTACTTCATTGTTTTATTTACATTACTTGCACGACAAGACCCCCCCTTTTCGAGACTTGCACCAAAAGTTTAGTAATTTTGCTTACTTATTGGCCAAGCTATTCCCTGTGGGATCGATACCCAACCCAGGTTGGGTTCTATATTTGCTAACGACCTCTTTGCACTCTTACGAGAGCTGTAGATTGAGCGTTATCAGTTGACCCTGTAAGCCTTCTACTAAATCTGGATACTCATAAATAAAGAAATATGAACATAATATCAAAACAGAAGTCTGTCTGATCTAAGTTGAAATCATCTAAACATAATATCTAAAAATATTAGACTCAAAGTCTGGTAAAGAAATACTGAAAATCTATACTATGTCTAGCAGTCTGACAAGCATCTACTACTACTAACTAAAGAGCCACTGGGATAAGTCCCCATCTAACTCGAACTGGTTGTAGATACTGAATCAACTACTATAATAAACTAGAAAATCTAAATGACTGGGTTCCCAAACTATGAGGACTCACCAACTGTCGGGATATAGATGGAGATGCTTAAAATCATTCACACTGCTGAAATTGACCACCCGAACCTGTATTATGAGACAATGTAGCACGTAAAAGTATATGTGGATTAGTACTTCTGGAATGTACTGAGTATATGGGGGTAAATGCATAAGTAAAACAATATCTCAACAATAGTGTAAATTTGCAAAAGAATACATGCCAAGTGTAGATAACTCGTAATAGCTTGAATACTGAAAACTGAGAATCATGTCATGAGTGATAAAACATGCTATATAAATCTAGTGAGTCATAACTCTTAGTTCTAAAAGTTGTACTTGTATTCTATCTTGAAATCATACTGTCTTAGTGTAGAAAGGACTCACTTTTATATCTATAAACTGAAAGCCAAAATCTTATAGTCAATGTCTTATATAAAGCAATATCTGAATAAAACTGTGAGCCTTTACACTTAGTTTCTAAAAGTTGTTCTGGTATTCTTTTTGGTAGTATTTTTTATTTGGCTATAGGGAGGTTTTTCTAACCGACATACACTATATGAGCTTTCATAGTGTCCAACGTCTAGTTTCCTTATGAGGAGACCTCACGTTGGGGAGAGGTTTCATACTCTTGCCAAGGAGTATAACCTAATCTAAGTGATCACATCTGTAACTACCATCCATATAGAAATGAGAATAATCTGATAATTTGTACCTACATTGGCTCGTAGTTTTGGGGCATGAGAACATACCCAACTCGGTGTTAAATACTACTCTCTTTAATCTGTGTGCTCATTCTGTTGGAAATCCACTTTTAAAACTAGCATAAGGGTTTATAATGAAAACCAATCATGCATCTATCTCTTTCAAACTGTAAGCAAAGCTAAATCTATTTTCTATAAACTGTAATAAAACTGTAAATTTAATTTCATATCTTAACTGAGGATCAAAGATCAAATCTTTATAAAAATTTGAAAATAACTAATTATAGGATGCTTAAAGCATTGTCATTCTTAAAATATCAATGTTCAACTAGGGCTTAACAACCCATGTATCAAATTCATGTCAAATCATCATAAAGTTCATGCTTGATAATGAAAATATTAATAATTTAATTCAAAATCTAAAAATTTCAGTAGTACGCATAAAAATTACGAAAGTAGACATGCAATTCAACATCTAATTCAATTATAATCTCATAATCTTCAAATAGTAAAGAGTGGGTATAAACCCTAGACTGGAATTCATATAATTTCATATAAAATGCAACTTTAAAACTAATTTTGGGCACAAGGATGAAAGAATTATCCTTTTTGAAAAACCCCACATACCTTAATTGATGTAATTGATAAAGAAGCTTGAACTTGAATTCCTATTTGTGCTTTTGAAGATGATTTCTTGAATATCTTGAATTGGAAATCTTGAATTTTGGGTTATCTTGGAAAAAGAATGGTGGAATTTGGATTTCTTGGGGTTTAAGTTTTGAGGTTCTAGGGATTCTTGGAGAGATTTGATGAAAAGTGAGCATATAATGTTTAGAATAGGTTAAATCTTGTGTTTGACACGATTTGAGAACTTGACAAATGACTACGTTGCCCTTTGTAAAAATTAGTTTGAAACTGGAAAATCCCAATTTTGGGCCTCAGCGCGATGCGCCACAATTGTGGTGGCTTGTTGGAAAAAGAACAATCGCCATTTTGGCCTCTAGCGTGACACGGCGTAATCACATTGCGTCACTAGAAAATGATGAGTGCCGTTTTGCATTCCACCGTGACGCGATGCCTGTTGTTTTGAGAATTTTGATGCGATATAGGCAAATCACGGTAAGCTACTTGAAAAGGGATGAACAGGAATTTCAACTTCACCACGACGCAGGATAATCGCGGTGCTTCATTGGAATTCGGACAATTGCGATTCAGCACCTGACCGTAATGCGATGCTCTACTATTTTTCACTAAAATAGCCATAACTTCTCAACCGGGTATCGGATTAAGGCAAAATTGATATCGTTGGAAAGCTAATTCAATTATCTACAATTTAGTGGGTCTAGTTCTGCAAAATTCAACTTGTATCAAGGGTTATACACTTTTAAAGTTGACTCTTGACCTTCTAGGAGCTAAACTGAGCTAGAAAAAAGTATGGGGTGTCACAATATCTCCCCCTTGGGAATATTCGTCTTCAAATGAGACTAGTTAAACTGATAGAAACTACTTGGGGGGCAATGAACTATCATACTTGGAGAGTCTGGAATTGGAAGATATTCAAAGACACAAATAGACAGGATGTAAAACTACATACTCAGATTAGGAGGGAAATTTTATAACAAATAAACGCACTTAGTTCATCTTGAAGAGCCAACAATCTAGTTTTTTTGCAAAGGTTGAAAGTGTAACCAGTCTTTTGTTTTGTTAGAGGATTGAGCTGCATAATTTGTGGTCAAGTGCTCTTTAAGTATGTGTCTATGTTTCGTAATGATAATGCTTACATTGTTATCAAAAACAAAAATTGTATTATCATATAAATTAGGATAGGAGTTGTCTTTAAGGGGTCGTTTGGTTGGGAGTAAGTTATCTCAAGATCATTTATTTTGAGATTAGCTATTTCAAAATAAATTATCCTACCAAGTATATCAGATAATTTATCCCATCACTACAGTATAAATAATGAAATAAGTAATCTCGGAACCATCTAATACGTCCAATCGAATGCATGATCTAATAATTTTATATTTTATTTCAAAATTATTATACATTAAACCTGAGCTTCAAACAAAAAAAATAGAAGAAAAACCTCGTCAATGTGACAACTTAAAAGAAGTAGAAGTCGTGGCAGTAGCTAATTGGCTAAAATACGAATAAACACGCAAAGGAGTTGGCGTTCCTGTCCTACTAAGCATGAAGTTACTCCCTCCGTCCCATTTTATGTTTTGTCATTTTCTTTTTAATCCGTCCCAAAAAGAATGTTACATTTCCTTATTTTGTAACTATTTAATGTCCTCATTCCCATTTTATTCTTAGTGGGTCCACTTATCTATATTTATAATCTATGATATATTAAAAGTGTGAACACCCTTAGAAAAATGATTTGAAATTTTTACCCTTAATTAAAAAACTTTGTAATAGAAAAAAACATCTTTGTGCTATTTTGATAAATTATTATTTAATTATTTTTAATTAAAAACACATCCCACCTCAAAAAGAAAATAAAAAAAACAAGTAGTGTTAGGTTGTATTCAACATACGACCTAGAGAGGAAAAAGAAAACAATTAGGAATTTTGATTTAATTAGGAGTCCTTAAGTTTCTTTTCTTTTAAATTTCGATTGTCTTATTTTCAACAATAATTAGATTTTTTACGAAAAAAATTTCCCTAATTAGACTAGATTTCTTCCATGTTTGATCAATTATTGTTAAAAGGAAAAATTTTGGACTTTTATATATTGAGCATTTTTTTTTAACAAATAATAGAATAATATTCACAATTTAATTGTTAAAGAGTATGTTCAATAGAAGATTAGTTTTGTGTTTTTTAATATTAGTTTTAAATTTGTAGGTCAATTATATTAAATATTATGCATCTTTTATTATCATTTTCTTTATCGTATGATGTATTGTAATTTCAATTGTTAGTTTTTGCATGATGTGCAGGTAAAGACAACTTATGTGAATGTATGATTGAGACTTCAAGTCGACTACGAGAGGATCTGAACGCATGTTTTTCTAAATTTTATTTCTCATTCATATTAGTACGATTTATATTGTTAAGGTGTTGATTAGGAGTGCATATTCTGTTCTTTGATTCAATTTTTATCAAATTTCATTCAATTATTTTATTTACGATTTTAAAAAGTAGACATCGAACACCAAATTGAACTATTTCAGTTTAATTCATTTTCTTTCAACTTTATTTTTATTTGATTCGATGTTTTCAAGATGAACATTAATTTCAACCCAAAAAAGTGTCATTAAAGGATAGAAAATAGTCACAATCGTCGCCCCAATCTTTAAATCGAACAACGTCAGGTATGAAATCTCCAACTTTTCTCTGATTTACTAACTTTATCTATTCAATTTTTTTAGTATTGCTGTAACTTGAGATTTGAAATCCTAAATTAGGGGAAATAATTTATCTCCTCCATATATTGTGAGTTATTAGTACTATATTGTTATATGGTGAGGCATGATATAGTTTGAGTGTAATAAGTCTTCGCAATAGATAAAATCGTTTTTTCACTACTTTTTAGATTATCGAGCTATAAAGTTTCTTCTTCATCGTCTGAAAGTCACATTTCCAAGCAATTTTAATGTGGTTTATTTGAATTTAATATTAATTATTCTCGAGTCAAGTTTTCAAGCAATATTAAGGTGGTCTATTTAGATTCAATATTAATTGTTCTCGATTATTGATCATTGAAATTTTATACTTTGTCTTGTATGTGGAGGAGTAAATATCATGAAAGTTCAAATTTTTGTTGTTTGAGTTAAAATTTCTTGTGGAGTTTTTATTTTGAAAATCAGCTAAACTTGAATTTAAGAATTAAAAAATTTAGAAATAAATATGAAAGATTTAGAATAAGAAAAATATAAAAAATATCAAATTTGTAAAAGTTTTAAGTAAATAATCAAAGATTTTCTAAAGATTTAACTTTAAAAATAAGAAAAGATTTTAAATACAGAAAAAAATATAAAAAATATAAAAAAAATAGTTTTACAACAAATTAATTCAAATTGATTTGTCTCTCTCAGTCTCTAGCAATAAGTATAAGGGATACTACATGACAAATACAAATTGGGGATTCGTTATATATATATATATTAATAATAAAATATATGTTATGTTTATATCAGTATATTAAAGTGTGAAGTATCTTTAAGAAGTGATTTCAACATTTTGCGCTTCATTAAAAACCTTCACAATAGACTAAATGGTCTAATTTAAAATAATGAAAAGTTATACGTGCAAGACAGGTGCGACTAAACTAAAGAAAAGACAGCTAAAAATTAAATATTGAAATAATATTTAGAAGGACAATTTTATAAACTTTATAAAATCATTAATTATTTCTTAAACTTTGTGTTTGACGGATACATAAAATGGAACGGAGATAGCATTAAACCAAAAAAAAAAAAAAAAAAAAAAAGGAGCAGCGATTTTGCATTTGCACGTAGTAATAAACGCCGGAAGGAGTACAACATAAAGTAATCTCGATTCTCGCCCTTCTTAGCAGTTACGCTTTACCTTGTTTGACTCCCCACACTCTCTCTCGGCACGAAAAATCTGCCACACTAAACGACTGTTACAAGGTGCAATTGGAATCTTCATTTTCAAGGCAAATTCTCTTTTTGACTTCAGTTTTATTGCTGAATTCTGATAAATTTTTTGTAGATCATATGGCGGAAGGAGGAAACCCGTCGAGGTATGTGAAGTTGACAAAAGATCAAGCGCCGCGCGAGGATATTAAGCCTGGCGAACTTAATCAGCCTATTGATGTCCCTCAGGTTTTTCTTCTCTCTATCATTTCATTGAAGTTTTTGAAATCCTGTTGCTTGTAAATTTTTAGTCGTACATTTCTGATTAGCTTGTTATTTTATGGTGTTTTTGGGTACAAGAATCTGAATTTAGGTGCAACAACTTCAACACTAGTTCAAGTTTAAAACAAGAGCACTGTGAAGTACAAAAATACCCTCAACACAAGATCAAAGTGATCTTTCCAAAAAATGTGTTTTATTTTTTCTAAAATTAAGATGAAACAGAAATATAAAGCCAAGTCCTCCGATAATTCCCTTCACTGCACCCGAGGTTTTGAAATCTTTCATCCAGGATAAAATGACTTTCAATCCAACTATAGTGATACCTCAAATAATTGAATTCGTCGAACTCACTCAACGATTTGATTGATCACAAAGAATATTTTGAAGACAAAAAGAGTTTTTTTTCAGAATTTTTTTCATTTATATCTAAACCGAAAGCATGTTTATATAGCCATCAGATGCCTCTTCTGAAAGGTGGCAAAGGTTAACTTAAAAGGTGTATCCTTTGGAAGAGTTATGTCTGTTCATTCGAAACATTGTGTTTTTTTCTGAACAGATACAACTATCTGAACAGTCACACCTTTTTCAAAACAATATGTCTTTTGCTCAAAGGTTGTGTCCCTCCATTTTCCAATCACACCAATTAAACCCAACAATCCCCCACATGAATGGGGAATGACTATTCTTTGTAAAACTTTACGGATAAGTATGTGATCATCTAGCAAAGACTAATTGCATCTGGATAAGTGGGTTTCCCTTTGAACTTTCCGTAGTGAACATGCATCGGATGCACTTGGTCAATCGGTAGATTTGATATCTTTGAACTGTCGAGCTTTAATGTACACTTAGACAACACATGCACACAACTAGCCTTTTACCGTTTATGGTTCTCACGGTTTTGTTCTTTTCAGTCATGAATACATCTAGGTTTCATGAGATCTTAGAAAATAGACCTTTACTAACATTCTCCTTGAAGCGGCTTCAGTCTGCTAGGTAGAGTTACCGCTATGCTGACTCGTCCTAGGCCTTAAACCCATTCCCTTGGATGTCCTTTCCACTCCTTCTCTAGATAGGCCTTTTGTAAGTGGATCCGACATATTATTTCTTGACTTTACATAGTCAACAGTGATAATTCCACTAGAGAGAAGTTCCCTAACAGTATTATGTCTTCGTTGTATATGACGAGACCGTTGTACATCATGCTCCCTGCCCTATTTATTGCCGCTTGGCTATCACAGTGTATAAATACTGGTGCCACTGGTTTGGGCCAATAAGAAATATCTTTCAATAAATTTCGGAGTCATTCTGCTTCTTAACCAGCTTTATCCAATGCGATAAATTCAGATTTCATTAAAGAGCGAGCAATACAAGTCTTTTTGGATGATTTCCAAGAGACTGCTCCTTCACTAATAGTAAATACATATCCACTTGTGGATTTTACTTCGTTCGATCCGGTGATTCAATTTGCATCGCTATATCCTGCAATACTTGCAGGATATTTATTATAATGCAAGGCATTGTCTTGAGTGTATTTAAGATACCCAAAAACTCTTTTCATTGCCATCCAATGAGTTTTGTTGGGATTATTCGTGTACCGACTCAATTTACTAATAGCGCATGCTATGTCTGGTCGTGTACAATTTATTATATACATTAAACATCCCAATACTCTTGCGTACTCCAATTGTAAGTCACTTTCACCTTCATTTTTTCGAAGTGCAAAGCTCACATCCAAAGGAGTCTTGGCAATACCGAATCCCATATACTTGAATTTGTCAAGTACCTTTTCGATATAGTGAGACTGTGACAATGCCAACCCTTGTGGAGTTCTATGGATTCTTATACCCAAGTTCACATCCGCAACTCCAAGGTCTTTCATATCAAACTTGCTCTCGAGCATTCGCTTCGTTGCATTTATGTCAAAAATGTCTCTACTGATAATCAACATATCATCCACATATAAACAAACAATGACTTAGTGATTTGGAGTGTCTTTAATATAAACACATTTTTCACATTCATTTATCTTGAACACGTTTGCCAACATGGTTTGGTTAAACTTCGCATGCCATTATTTAGGTGCTTGCTTTAGTCCATACAACGACTTAATAAGTTTATACACCTTATTCTCCTTTCCTGGAACCACAAAACCTTTAGGCTGTTCCATGTAAATTTCTTCCTCCAATTCTCCGTTTAGGAATACGATTTTCACATCCATTTGATGGATTTCAAGACTATATACCGCCACGAAGGTAATTAACATTTGAATCGATGTTATCCTTGTTACTGGCGAGTATGTATCAAAGTAATCAAGACTTTTTTGTTTGAAGCCTTTTACTATAAGTCTTGCCTTGTATTTGTCAATAGTACCATCCGCTTTTATTTTTCTTTGGAAGATCCATTTAGAATCTAAAGGTTTATTTCCTGGAGGAAGATCAACCAATTTCCATGTATGGTTGCTTAAGATTGAATCAATCTCACTATTGACTGCCTCTTTCCAAAAGGATTAGTCTGACGATGACATCGCTTCTTTAAACGTTTGAGGCTCATTTTCTAAGAGAAATGTTGCAAAATATGATCCAAACATAGTAGAAGTTCTTTGACGTGTACTATGTCTTGGATTCTCTTCATTATGTACATTCTCACTTGGTTCATCTCGAGGTCGTTTAGATCCTCCACTAGACTGTTAATGTCTAGTTTTATACGGGTAAATGTTTTCAAAGAATTCAGCATTATCTGATTCAATACCATATTTTCATTTATATCCGGATGTTCGGATTTACAACAACAAACCCAGTGTATTCCCACCTGGTGGGGTCTGGGGGGGTAAGATGTACGCAGTCCATACCTCTACCTCTAAAGAAGTAGAAAGGCTGTTTCCGATAGACCCCCGGCTCAAGACACAAGATACCAGGCAAATACATATTAAAGCACCGAACAAAGTTACAAGACTACATAACATAAATAACATAACATAAATAACATAAATACGGCAGCCATAAATAGAAAGAAACAGGGGAAAGCACCCAGCCTCTTACTAAAACAAGGAGCACGGAATCATAACAAGAATACTACCCCCAACAAGTAAAACCCTACACTAGCGACCCAAACTGGCCCTAGTCTTCTGCCCTAATTCGCGTCCTCCAGACCTTCCTATCTAGGGTCATGTCCTCGGTGAGCTGCAACTGCTCCATATCCCGCCTAATCACCTCACCCCAATACTTCTTCGGCCTACCCCTACCCCGCCTAAAACCATCCAACGCTAGTCTCTCACACCTACGAACTGGGGCATCCATGCCCCTCCTCTTCACGTGTCCGAACCAGCGCAATCGGACTTCCCGCATCTTGCACTCCACTGGAGCCACACCAACCTTCTCCCTGATAGTCTCATTCCTAACTCTATCCCCTCGAGTCATCCCACACATCCAGCGCAACATCCGCATTTCCGCCACCTTCATTTTTTGGATGTGGGAGTTCTTAACTGGCCAACACTCCGCTCCATACAACATGGCCGGGCGGACTACCATCCTGTAGAATTTGCCTTTAAGCTTGGGCGGCACCTTCTTATCACACAACACCCCCGACGCGAGCTTCCACTTCAACCATCCCGCCCCGATACGGTGCGAGACATCCTCGTCAATCTCACACTTAGAAATATTTCAAGTTGGGTTTCCTTTCTTTCCATTTTTCATAAGGAATTGATTGTGTCTTACTATGGGGAACTCTATTAAGTATATGATTGGCTGTAAGGATAGCCTCCTCCACAAGTTTTGCGGTAAACCGGAATTTATAAGTAAGACATTCATCATTTCCTTCAAAGTTTGGTTTTTGCTTTTCGCAATATCGTTAGATTGAGGTGAATACAGGGTCGTAGTTTGATGGACGATTCCATTCTCTACACATATTTCGGCGAAGGGAGATTCATATTCTCCGCCCCTATCACTTCTTATCATTTTTATCTTTTTCTCTAACTGATTTTCTACTTCAGTTTTGTATTGCCTAAACGCATCTATTGTTTCATCCTTACTATTTAGCAAGTAGATGTAACAGTATCTCGTGCAATCGTCAATAAAAGTTATGAAATACTTTTTCCCACCACGTGATGGTGTTGATTTCATATCACAAATGTCAGTGTGTATTAAGTCTAAGGGATTGGAATTCCTTTTAATGGACTTATAAGGATGTTTTGCATACTTTGATTCCACACACGTTTGATACTTTGTACTCAAAGTTTGGCAAAAACTCTAAGTTAATCAGTTTTCGTAACGTTTTGTAATTAACATGTCCTAAACGTTAATGCCACAAATTATAAGACTCAAGCAAGTAAGAAGAATTTGAATTTTTATTGATTTCAACATTCATTACATTCATCTTATAAAGACCCTCAGTGAGATAGCCTTTTCCTACTTACACTTCTCCTTTGCTAATTACAATTTTTCTAGAAACGGTTACACATTTGAATCCGTTCTTTCTAGAAGTGAAATAGAAATCAAGTTCGTACGTAATTCCGGAACGTACAAGACATTGTTAAGTGTCAAAACCTTTCCTGAAGTCATTTTCAAGCCCACTTTTCCTGTTCCTTCTACCTTATCCGTATCGGAGTTAGCCATGTAGATCATTTCTTCTACTTGAGCCGGAGCAAATGACGAAAACAACTCTTTGTTGGCACAAACATGACGGGTGGCACCAGAATCCATCCACCACTCGCGAGGATTCCCCACCAAGTTGCATTCTGAAAACATAACACACAACACATAGATCATTACATTCTTTGTTGGACTCAATCATATTTGCTTGATCCTTTTTCTTGCCTTTCTTAGGGGCACAACAATCCGTGGACTTATGGCCAATTTTGCCGCAGTTGAAACACTTTCCCTTGAATTTCTTCTTGGGTTGATTGTTTCCTTGTTCAACTTTCTTCCTTGTCTTAGAATTGTTTTGGTCATCTTCTACAATATGTGCTCCATTAATTGTAGAATTCCCTTTTGACCTTCTCTCGGGAGCTTTATTATCCTTTTCAATACGCAATTGGACAATAAGATCTTCGACAATCATTTCCTTGCGTTTGTGCTTCAAGTAGTTTTTGAAGTCTTTCCACGTGGTAGCTTCTCAATGATTGCTGCTACTTGAAATGCATCATTCACAATCAAACCTACAAACCCAGTTTATGTGAGTACTAAGAACATTTTCAATTTGTTCAACTAAGGTATTTTCAAAGATATAACTTCCGCTAGGAGATCGTGAATGATTACTTGCAATTCCTGCACTTGAGAGACAACCGATTTGCTATCTATCATTTTAAAGTCCAGGAACCTTGCAACAAAGAATTTCTTAATTCCCGCATCCTCTGTGTTGTATTTCCGTTCTAGTGCTCCACACAATTCCTTAGATGTCTTAGTTCCATTGTAAACATTATAGAGGTCGTCTTGGAAACCACTCAAGATATAATTCCTGCAAAGGAAGTTTGAGTGCTTCCAAGCCTCCACAATCATGAAATGCTCTTTGTCCGAGATTCCCTCGGGCACCTCAGGAGCATCCTCACTAGTGAACCTTTGAAGGCATAGAGTGGTGAGGTAAAAGAACATCTTTTGCTGTCATCGCTTAAAGTCAATGCCCGCAAATTTTTCGGGCTTCTCCGTAGGCGCCATTGGTTGCGGAGCGTTTGCTCGACTTGTTGAGGCAATACTAGTTGCCCCCACAGTCGTAGTCGCATCTTGTATTTGACTTTCGTTTGTCATTTTTTCCGTCGTCAACACAAGACAATAAAATTTAGTATTTTCAGAATGCTATTTATAAAGTTAAGCAACTTTAAACTCTTCTTCTTGTTTCTAGTTAACGATGAAGTTTTAATGACTTTCAATCGTCAACTGAATGATCTTTAACTTGTGATGAAGATTTTATATCTTCGAATCACTAGTTAAGTTCAAACGGAGTAGAAAACTTAAAGCTTTAATCTCCCAAAACATGCAATACAGATTCTGCAAGAATTATTCCTTAAGATTGTTATTTTATGGTGTTTTCGGGTACAAGAATCTGTATTTAGGTACAACAACTTCAACACTAGTTCAAGTTTAAAACAAGAACACTATGAAGTACAAAAACACTTTCAACACAAGATCAAAGTGATCTTTCTAAGAAGTGTGTTTTATTTTTTCAGAAATTAAGATGAAACAGAAATATAAAGTCAAGTCCCCCAACTTCACGGAGTGTCCTTAAGGAATAATTCCCCTCACTGTACCCGAGGTTTTGGAATCTTCCTCCTAGGATAAAATGACTTTGCAATCCAACTATAGTGGTACCTCAAATAATTGGATTCGTCGAACTCACTCAACGATTTGATTGATCACAAAGAATGTTTTGAAGACAAGAAGAGTTTTTATTTCAGAAAATTTTTCAGTTATATCTAAACTTATGGATGAAAGCAGGTTTATATAGCAATCAGATGCCTCTTCTGAAAGGTGGCAAAGGTTCACTTAAAAGATGTATCCTTGGGAAGAGTGATGTCTGTTCATTCGAAACATTGTGTCTTTTTCTGAACAAACACAACTATCTGAACAGTCACACCTTTTCCAAAACAATGTCTTTTGCTCAAAGGTTGTGTCCCTTCATTTTTCATTCACACCAATTAAACCCAACATAGCTTAGTATACCTGCTGAAGCGAATAGCTAGGGTTATATCAAAGTGATCGGTAGGAGTAGTATATCGAAGGCAGTGTGTGTGAAAATATTTCATACATCTTTCTTCATGGCTGCTGACTGGAAACTCAGAATGTTTGGTCACTGGTCTGGTAATAAGATCCTGTTGTTGCATTTGCTTGTGAGTTTTTTTAATTAGCTAGCTTGCACATACCACAGGCCGGGTAAGGCAAATGAAGCAAGGGCTTGGAGGTCCCAATTCTTTTCTAAAGATTATTTTCTCTAAGAAATTTTCATGTAGAAAATATAATATTTTTTTATCTTTTAATGTGGGAATTGTTATTAGAATTAAGAAATGTAATAGTTTATAAGTAATTGTAGTATCCTTATTAAGTGGCTACCTGTTTTGTTGCCTCGTCTTTCTCCTGACAACTAACATGAACCTACATTATTCTTGTGTATTTACCTTTTTCATTCTCTCTTTCACTATTTTTGTTCTCTTATTATTAAATATTCTGAAGTCTCTCAAGCGGTCAAATCTTCTACATTCTGCCTGATTACAAAAATTTGGTGTTCTTCAAAATTTCAAGTATTGTGACAAGCCATCATTATATTGAAGCAGCACGACACCATTTCAATATCTTATATCAACTTATCAAATTTAGTGCAACAATAGCTTGATATCCTTATATCAACATCTCAAATTCTCGAGCTAGATTTTATTGTTCTAACTTTGTATTATATTTTTTCATTGAAAATTTGCATTGTTCGCATTTTTACTTCACAAGGTATGTGTATATTCTACTCTCCCCACATTTGTAGGATTATACTCGTATGTGTTATTGTTATTCAATTTATATATGGCAACCAGAAAAATAATTAAGGCCTCTTTATGAAGTTTGGCTTTAGGCTCCAATCTTATTAAGCAACCCTGTACACACCTCAACTGTTCCACCGGTTACTTCGATGCAACCCACAGGCACAAGTATGGGATAAACCCGAGCACCAAGATCGGAGCAAATAGGCTCACACTAAGTGTCCTAACTGCATACTATGCTTGTAGTTTTATCCAACCTTATCTGAAATGACCGGATCTGTAGTTTAGAGAAATGGAAATGGAACGACCTTCAACATTAGGCTCATTATAGTAATGGAGGATTTCACAGATGTTTTAAACTAATTATAGACAGCACAAGTTTTTGAATTACCTGTAATAACTCAATTAGAGCTACATTTCTTATTGAATTGTGGTATATAGACAAATTCAATTGTAAGACCTAAGAACAAACACTTAGATTGGTATTCCTGGTGTCCAATGTTATTAGTGTCGTTCTTCCAAGATATCAAATTGTATGCTTAGAAAGATTAAACCGACTTACAGCTTTGATAGGATTTTTTATGTCAACCAGACTAGGATTTTGTACCGATGTTGTTCCATTATTGATGCTTTCTCAGTTCAACTTAATTCCAATGAGAAGTAGTAGGGGGAAAGCTTATTTGTTTGGTCAAAGGTGCCAAAGTGTCTGCTCCTTCCATGGGCAAATGATTTTTAGCCTTGATCCAAAAAAATGAGCAAATGATTGTCAGCAATAACAGGCAGCTGGATTATCCCTCGTAATCTTTCTCGGTACATTATTGTGATTCATCAATCAAAATGTATCAGTATAATCCTTTTACTGGAATTCTATTCAAATCTTTCTAATCCTCATCTAGTCAGTTTAATGCATATGCAACTTGACAAGGAATAACTAATTGGACTTCTGTGTTTTATGTTCGCACAATCAGAATGTGATAGATCATTCCCAATTGAACGTCTAGGTTCCAGCTAAGCTGTAGCCCACAGTACATTGGTCAAGCAAGTGGTTTATTTTGTTCAGCACAAATTCTTATTTTTCCATACAAGCTATGATAAAACACATTTTTAACATGTTAGTTTTGTATTAACTCTGAGGTTGAGCTCTTGATTTCCTTATAAACTTAAATAAAAAAGGAATTTAACTTTTAGGAATGTATCTGGTGATTATTAAGGGAGCTCAATAAATTTACCTGTAATGTATAATGTTACACATGGTAATAAGTCATAACGCCGAATGTCATTTAATTCTAAAGAAATCCAAAGGTGATATTAGGGATAAATGCAATATAATGTGGTAAGCAGTGGCCATACATGTTACGTTTAAATATGTTAATACAGTTTATAAGTGTTGGTAATTGTTACAGAAGGAAATTTAGCTGATGGTGAGAAGAGGCCTCTTGCAGTCTCTCTTTTATTTCTCTTATCTTTAGCATCTTCATATGCCTTTACTATTTGTTATTTGAGTCCTTCCTCTAGCGCTGAAATGTCAGAGTAATTGGACTAGAGAGGTGTAATATTCATAATAAATATCACTATATCAAAAAGATCGATCAGTCAATCTTGACTTTTGAGCTTCTGTGATAAGCAACGTAATTTATCTGAGTTTGTTTAACTATCCAAACTGATGCATTAGCTAATGCATATTGAAAGATAGTGCAAATCAGATTGTAGGAAGGCTTAAGTAGCAGCATAATTCAAATGAAAGTCGTTAAGTTGCTTCAAATCTCTTACATCTTGGTTAATTTCTTATTGGTTGTTGTTAGCAGGTCTTGGTTGTTTTCTGTTCTGGTTTGTGTTGTGGTTTTCAATCTCCATGTTGTGATTGTCTAGTTTTACATAACATTCCCAAAAAAGCTTTGGCAGCCTGTGCTGTAGCTGCCAGCCGGATGGTTAACTTATGCTGGAAGGTCCTGTAATAATTTCCAGGTGGCAGAAGTAGCTCAACACCCATTTCAATTTTCATCATAAATATGCCAACCCCCCGACCTCTTAGTTATGTTTCAACTCTGCCACCCTTTTTCTTCCTGTTCTTATACTCTCTTTCTGTTTCTTGTCTTCTCTTGTCTCTCATGAAATATTTCTGCTTCAGTTACTGGTCTTGCCAGTGTTACTCCCCCCCCCCCCCCCCCCCCTTCCACTAGTTTGTCTTATGCTTAGTGGGATATCAAAAATTTATTGCCATCGTATAGCTGTATTTATTACTCACTTTTCCTTAATCGGTATCAGAATGGAATTCAAACTGGAGACTAGGGTTGTAGAAAGCCAATGCTTTGTCGCGTAAGCCGCTTCATAGATGAAGCTATTTTTCAGTTGTTGATTCTAGGAGTTGGATTAATATTTTAATTGCAGCTTGATCATTATAGTAGTGAATTAATATATGGTTGGCACATTTTGACGTTTTTAATTATGCTATTCTCTTCTCGCTTTTCACTTCAAGTCCCAAGGACCTTTTTTTACTCTTTTGCGCCTTGTGCCTTAGAACACTTTAGTTGCTACATTGCATTCCTAAGTAATTTTTTCTTTGGATAAAGTTAGGTACTTCTTTAATAAATTTTTCCAAGAAGGTACTACAAAAGGATAAAAGGGATCATCAGGTTTATCTTTGTAGTTAGAGGATGATACCTTCCAAGAAATCCATAAGAAGACTTGTTGTGCACCGTATTGTGTCTGCACCATGAATACAGAGACTTTAGATGTCTATACTTAAAAAAAAAGGATGTTGCATCACTTCCTCGTATTATGTATTATTCCCTTCCAACCATATGGTGCACATGATTCATAATGGATAGCGTTTGAAATTTGATTTTTTCCCTTCTCAACCCTTGGTCCCTGCAGTAAGATACTGAACTTTTCACATCTTGTGAAATCACGTGAAAACTCCAAAAATATGTAAGAAGAAAGACCAAATCTTCCAGGAGAATTGGCAATGAAGAAGGAGATGATTTTCCCAATGAATCTTGACACAAAAAAACACCTAGTTCAAAGTGAGCTCGCTCTTTGTCTATAGTATTTTCCAAGGCGACAGAGTAGTATCTTTTTACTGAATAGCATCCGTCTTTGCTGGTTAACCAAAACTGAGAACCCATCTTGCTAACATCAGGAGAGCTACGCTGCAAACAATTCAATAGTTGAGTTAATTTCCCAATATCCATGCAACTAAAACCCTCCTAAAATGTAATTGCCATTTTGGGAGTAAATTGAAGTGGCATACTAGATATGTGTGGTCATGACTCATGAGATGCATATATTGGGAACTTGTATCAAACTATATAATGGAATATGCATCATGCACAGGAATATACTTGCTGCTAAGCTATAGATGGCTATTCTGCTTAAGGAAAAATTCGGACAAATTTCTTTTTAGTTTTTCTAAATATTTGCCTGATTTTAGTGAAACATTGGCTGACTATATTGCTCAATTTTACAAACCTCTCCTTCAAATAATCAAACACTTGTACTGTTGTTTGGTCCTCCTCCATCTTGCTTTCTATTGCAAATGTCATGTGTCATCCACTTCATTGGGCAGTTAACTGTTCGGAAGTGCCATGAGTGTGGACAAGCTTTGCCGGAGAGTTTTGAGCCTCCTGCTGACGAGCCTTGGACAACTGGCATTTTTGGATGTGCAGAGGACAAAGATAGTTGTAAGTTTTTTTTGTTTTTACATTTAGCATAGCACTATAAATAATTGGCAGTCTTCTCCGGTGCTGTTTAGTGTCTACTTGTTGCACTATTGCCGATGCTTGAAATGGCCTCTGAAACTGACATTATGCCATATGACTTTGGAAGTGTTGATTTTTGTATTCTTCCAATTTAGCCCGATTTATCTGCAATATATATTTGCATCTAATCGCTTATGAGTGTTCTATAGTGCAATTTTTTAAGTTGGAATAGTTTATTTTTTGCAAGCAACAGTTATTGCTTGTCTGCTACAGAAAGCTCTAAAGACTCATGATTAATAACATCTAAAACAACTAATGTTATGGTTAAACCAAAAGTAAGGTGATTTTTCAATCACCCAAGCTTGTGTTCTAGCAGTCAATCGAGTGGAAGGTGAAACCCTTGGAGACCAGTTTCAAGTCTTAGCATAGACAAAAAATGCTAGGTGATTTCTTCTCATCTTCACAAGCCTTGCTGGTCGAGTTACGTGGTACCTGTGTTGGTGGGAGATAGCAGGTACTTGCTGGAATAATTGAGGTGCATTACAAGCTGACTCGGACAACACCATTATTGGGAAAAAAAGAGGAGGTCTTTCTGTGACTAATATCAAGTGTGATTATTTTGTGTGTCTTGTAAATAGCTGGCGGTTTCACATTAGTACGGTATGTGACCTTGATCTTAATGACCAATTTGGTTTTTGGTTAGTATGTACTGTTAACGCTCAAATTACACTCTTGAATAGGTGTAAGCGATCGTTATCAATATAATAGCCCAACTTAGGTCGGGGTCGAATCCAAAAGGAGTGAAAGCATGGAATTCAAAATTCAAGAGTATTGATAGTCTACTAAAAGATAGACCCGTAGTGTGAATAAAACAAACATAAATGTAAAATGGGGGATTTAGTTTGAACGTGTTTATAAATGACAACTACTTCAATTTTAGTGCACTATCTTGACGTTGAAAAATGCTAAGAGTGAATTCAACTGAGAATTAGCCTTGGGGTTATGCAATTCTAGGTGTGGGTTCACGCATGGGTACTTGGCCATTTATCCAACTTTTAGCTAAAAGTCATGGGTAGGCTAGTTGCAATGTATTAGTGTCAATCTTTCAATTATAACAATATATTTCACAAATGGGTTCTTTCAAACACCTCACAAGTGTGACAATTTTCCACATCTATTGCCTCAATCAACATCCTTATGTCTAAGAGATATCATTAAATGAAATGAATAAGTTATTGGTTGCATTTATTCCTCACCCATGTCCCCTCTTTCAAGAATGACATGGGTTCTAGGGTAGTTGGGGTTTGCAACCCCCAACTCTTAGTTAAATCATGAAATAAATGCAACACCCATCATAACTAACTAATTAGAAAAATAATTAGCTAGAACCTATGCACTACCACAACCTAAGCAAGCATAACCCCAAGATTTAGAATTAGCTACTAATAGATAAAAGGGATATACCAAAGTTATCATTGACTTCATCCATGAGAAATAAAAACAATGTAGTTCCATACTTGGGGTTTCAATAATTCTTCAATGGAAAATCACTAACATATATTTTTCATTCAAGCTTAGTACAAAATTCTCAAAAGATGAAAAGATAGATGCTAAGTTGAGGAGTGAGAAGCTAAAAAGCTAAAAGAGACACTGTGTTCAAAAGGTGAAGGCTAAGTCTTGAAAAATGAGCTAAAGCCCTCTTTTTAAACTCCACTCTAAGTTGATGAAAATTACAAAGCTGCTACCTTGTTCTTGATCTGCTTGAGCGGATCCAAAGCGGATGGAGAGCAGATGCGAAGCGGATGACTCTTTTTCTTCACATTTGGTCTCTTGATGACTTGACCATCTTCCCTTTTTGCTTTTACCTACATAAATTAGCTACATCAAATTAATGGAAAAGCATGATAATTTAGGCTTAAAAGGTGCTAGCAAATTGTCAAATTGACGACTTATCAATCCCCTAGAAAAAAAAACTTAAACTATTGTTTGTCCTCAAGCAACCAAGAATAATTCAATGAGATAGGGTATTTAACCCAAATCCACCTAGAAGAAAGCTATAAAAAAATAAGCTAACCAAGCTCTACAAACACTTTCCACACATGTCATGGCAACAAGTAAACCAAAACTTTTCTATAAGCACATGTTTATGAAGCAAGGATGCAAGTTTGTATCAAATGAATTTTCCAAATCACAAAACATCTTAAGATAAGACACAAAATCATCAAAGTTTGTCTCAATCTTCACTATGCAACTTATTTCACTCATTTACCCAAACTGATAGTAAAACGTCACCCTTTACCCAAAAGTACCGATGCCGCTCACATGCAAGAGTTAGATCCATACACCAAAGACATTTCAATTCTTAAAGGAGCTTAAATAAAGAAAGAATGCACACTCACTCTCACAAAGAAATTCAAGTACATCGAATAGAACCATAGGCTTGCCCTTTGTGTTTTTCGCCACTAATGTAGACTTACTTAGTTTGGAATCACCAAGGTATTGCGGGTCAAGATGAAAGTTTAAAGTGCGGGAAGGAATATATATGGATCAAGTGACTAAACGACCTCCTTTGATGTAGTCGCTCAATCCTTTGTACCCCCAAAATTTCAAACTATCCACCTTATTCTTCTTTAAATCATTTCCATAGTTTCCAACTTTTTTTTTGTTTAACATTTACCAAACAATTCAACGCCACCATTTTCTTACTTTCACTTCTTTGACCTTTTCAAGAGATTTTCTACCTATAAGCCCCTCACTCCTCTATTTTTTTTTTCTTTTCAAGTTTTATGGGCTAGGCTATTCAATTTTATCATCAAGCACATCTCTTGTCTTGTAAGCACATGTGTTGACAACCTTATACACCTTTCTTATCTTTTCTTTGATCAACTTCTCCCAAATACACAACCCCCCAAACTTAGGCTTTTGCCTATAATCCATTATTTAGAATCATGCATCGCATCAAAGGAGGTTTAAGTGCCAAAAGAGAGATTTTCAAACGGATTTAGGTGTTTTAGCATGGTTATCATTACAATAAGAAAGAAAGATGGGCAAAAAGGCTCAAATGGGTTAACTAAGGAACAATGTTAAGGTGGGAATTTGGCTATGTGACGGGTCAAAAAGGGCCTCGGGTCATCCTCCAAACTAAGCTTGCCTAGACTTTCGCTTTGAATACACTCGAGGCAAGCTCTAGACTACACATGTGTACAAGAATTATTCAAAAATCTCACCACTCATGGCATCGTACTCATTAAGCAAGAAGTTAGTTTGCCAACCAATTTGAGCAATTTAAGCTTCATAAGTTACTCCGAGTCAACGACTCATCCTTGTAAAGAGAGAGCCCAAAAATTGAGTTTAATGGTCTCACTCAAAACATCCTTGATCTTACAACTATATTTTCGGTTTTTCTCAAAAACATTTCATTCCTTGTCAATGACATTTTGAAAGTATTTTTGAATTTTTGCTTCTTCCTAGTTAACCAAAATGACTAGATACTTCACTTAAGGATGTCGCTTCGTCATCCCTCATGGGTGAATTATCACTCGGTTCGACAAAGAAACTAAACTAACAACAACAACAACAAACCCAGTGTATTCCCACAACGTGGGGTCTGGGGAGGGTAAGATGTACGCAGTCCATACCGCTACCTCCGAAGAAGTAGAGAGGCTGTTTCCGATAGACCCCCAGCTCAAGATAAAGGATAATAAATCAGGGGATGGATGACATAACCGAAATAAAGAATAGGAAATAATAGAATAAAATCACAGAAATATGAAATACAGGAAATAAGAGCAACACGGAATAAGAAAATAGGACACCCACCTAGTAGTGACATACACTTACATACCAAAGACACCTATGTACATTGTCCTATGATTACTAAATCCGGTTACACAAGAACTCTCCTGATTGCTAGTTACAACCCACACACTAACACTAGCCTTCTACCCTAATCCTCGACCTCCACACCTTTCTATTTAGGGTCATGTCCTCAGTAAGATGAAGCCGCTCCATGTCATGTCTAATCACCTCCCTCTAGTATTTCTTCGGCCTACCTCTTCTCCTCCTGAAGCCATCCAACGCTACCCTCTCACACCTTCGAACCGGGGCATCCGCGCCCCTCCTCATCACATGCCCAAACCATCTCTGCCTTCCTTCCCGCATCTTGTCCTTCATCGAAGCCACTCCCACCTTATCCCGGATAATCTCATTCCTAACTCTGTCCACTTTAGTAAGCCCACACATCCAACGCAACATTCTCATTTCTGCCACCTTCAATTTTTGGATGTGAACGTGCTTAACTGGCAAACACTTCGCCCCATACAACATGGCCCCAATGAATTGCAATAAAGACTATTTTAACCACGAGCAGATTCAAAACATTGTTTGGAAAACAAAGACATTCAGACAGGGTACTAGAACTTGCTGAAGGCAAAAAGTGATAACCAAAGAAAAGCTATTTCAAAACATATACTCCCCTGTGGTAGTCGTCATCCAAGTCAAGCATCAATTCATTTGGCAACAATTAGCATAAATAGATTTAAATCATGAGGATAAAACTACCCAAATGCTATGGACCCATTGATGGATGTGGTTTGAAGATCCCCAGAGACTTGATCAAAATGCATGTAATCCTTTACAAAGTATCCAGAAGTTGAGCTTCCATCTCCGTAAGTAACCTGATATTCACAGGCTGAGCCCACCCTGCACTCTGAGTAGGGAGCATTAAACATAGCAGGGCAGAAGTCTTGGTCGCAAGAAACGGTTTTCCCAATTGTAGAGGCTTTTAAGTCGTACAACATCAAGTCTATCTGTAGTATAACAACATAGATGAGAAACTACTAGCACGGATCCAGAACAGAAAGTCAACAAGCTGGAATCCATTTTCTTTACACAGAGATGGCAAAAAGATGTGTAAATTAGAAGAATGATCATACCCCAAGACTGCTTTTTGAAGGATATCTCGCACAACCAGCATAATTCACCCATAAGATGTCACTTCCAGTATCTACCTGGACATGATAGTCCTTTGAAGGAGTCCCAATTGTAAGTTTAGTGTAATAGAGCCTGCATGATTTATTTTTGAAGAAAACATGACCACAAATTCACAGGAAAGAATGTGCATACATGAATTACGCAATGCCACCACTGCCTCCTGCATATGCACACTTTTTTTTTTAATTATTGGACGAGACAATTTGATAGAGTGCATCTTTCTCCAAATACAAATTAGAATGGTGAAAATAGAGGATGTGTTTGTTATGGAAGAAGACATTTTCCAGAAAATGTTTTCTTATTTTCCAATGTTTGGTTGGACAAAATTTTTGGAGAACATTTTCTCTAGGAAAATAAAAAAATGGCAGCCCGGTGCAGTAAAGCTCCCGCAATGCATAGAGTCCGGGGAAAGGCCCCACCACAAGGATGTATTGTATGCAGCCTTACCTTGCATTTCAGCCCGAGGCTGTTTTCAAGGCTTGAACCCATGACCTACTTGTCACATGGCAGCAACTTTGCCAGTTACTCCAAGGCTCCTCTTCCAAATGAGGAAAATGACTTCCTTAATGAAAATAGGGAAAACAAGTTCTGTAAGTGATATTCTATGTTTTTATCATATCTACTTCCCCACTCAATGCCGCCAACACCTACTCATTGATGATCCCACCCCAAGGCCACACAACCCATCCCCTCCCACCTCTACAGATTTTTTCTATATTACATATAAATGTTCTTGAGATAACAGTTTCTTCGTTTTCTTACCAAAAACTAAAAAATAAGTAAGAAACTAACTTGTTTTCCAAGAAAACATTTTCGTTCATACCAAACATAATATGATAAGTAAATATAATTTGATAAAAGGAAAAAAAAAACAAAAACATGACAAAACATAAAAACATGACAAAATATAGCGTGTACACATAAGCATCAAAGTAATAACATAGAGTATGTCCATACAATCTTTCCAATCAAACGCCATAAAAGAAACAATAAGTACCATTCATCACACAAATCATAAAACTGTCCCCCCCTAAATATATTACATTGTCCCCAATGCAAAAGTAAAAGAGAGTAGAGGAGGGTAGAGACTCCCGGTGGCGCATTAGGCGCTCGGATCCCTGCCAGTGAAGGATCTCACTGTTTTAATAGGAGCCTCGTCAGACTGGGATCCTCTTATCGAGTCTGATCATCATGTCGAGTGCTAGAACTAGCCCTAACCATCCGTGCATGCTCCTCATCCCTGGATAATTGCAAGGTGAGCTCATCATGTCGGGCCTCAGGTAGCCCCTCTATAAGATCAACCTCGGCCTCATCATTAATGTCCTTATGATCCTCTCCGAACAAATCATCAAATGGAAGCACTGGACCTGAGGTCTCCGTCAAAAAAGTAATCTCCGCCTCATCAAGACCGAAGGAGGGCTGTCTGGAGTGAATCTCTGCCCGTAAATTATCAAGGTCTGCCCTCACAGATGTCACCCCCTCACAATCTCCCCTCGCCTCAAGCGTGGCCACTCTCTGCTCTAACTTTGCTGTGCGAGCACGAAGACGTGGTATAGCAGCCTGAATAAATTGGGGAATGTCCGCTACCAATCGGGTAAGAGTAGCATTGTTTGCCAAAGTCATGGAAGCAACCTTGGCAAACGTCACCGTAGAAGCCTATGCCGATTGTGTGGACTGAGGTAGTGGTGTGGTGCTTGATGATGGAGTATCGGCGGAATCATGATGAGTTTCAGCATCAAGTGTAGAATTCGGAGGGATCTCCATTCCCTTTAAGCTCGGCAACCCTTCAGCACCCGAGTCTACCAAATCAAAGCTTTCCTCTTTATGCCCGTAGGGTTATCCTCATCCTTGCAATGTGTGATATCAATGACTCCGGTGGATATAACCGTCTATCAATCTTAAGGAGTAGCGGGACGTTGAACTTAAGGCAAAGTATAGATATGAGTGCCGGAAAGGGCAATAAAGTGCCAGGTTGCTTTGCCCTGACCTTCATCGTCTCCGCTATCAACTCTCCCGGATTGATCTCAATTTTATCCATGATGCATCTGACAATGATAGCCCTATCAACCGAGACATCTTGGTCATTTCTTGAGGGGAGTAGATGATTAGCCACAAATCCAAGCCAATGTTTGACTTGAATCGAAAGATCTCTCCTCTTGATTTGAACTTCACCATTAGCCCATGGAGGAAGGCCCTTAGCAAGCCACGAAAAACTTTGACATTTGCCAAATATCATCTTTTTGCACTTCACCGCGGAATCTAAGTCACAAGCAAAATAGGGCACATTGATCTCCGAGGCCATGCAAGGAACTTCCACCTCTCGAACTAATACACTCTCGAGACACGGTTGTTCGGCAATTTGCATTTTATATTTTTGTGCATTGTGCCGAACAACATAGGAAGTGTAGAATTCACGAACAATATCCGGGAAGTAGCATAGTGGGTGAGTGGAAGGCACCATATCCGTAAAGAGTTCCCGTACCCGTTCTTTAACCTCGGTGATGATTTCGGGTAAATGGGTGTCAACTCCCTTCATGCTAAAAACCTTCTTGGGATGGAAGCCCCGGGTAATTACCCAATCATTATATAACTCCTTCACACCATCCACACTAAACCAGGTTTGATCCGCCTCCTTTCCAACCTTCCGTGTGCGCTCAATGGTAGCTTGGACATCCGGGACTTTCGAACTATTTTTGGAGACCGGTTCTGTTCCCTTTGCGGAAGTAGCTTTTGCTTTGCCTTTATCCTGAGCATTATCCTTTCTAGCTTCTCGTGGCAAGTTCTTCCGTGGAGACATACCTATGAAAAAGAAACAAAACAAAACCAAAACAAAAGAAAAAAGGTAAAACATGTTTTGGGAATTTTGTATGTTAAGAAAGAAAATTAAAGATAAGAAAAGAAAATGTTTGTTCGATAGATGCAAGGCAATTCCATCATTAGAGCCCATGGGATGCATTCATTACAACACTTATCATTTGGGCTCTAAATTCTCTCACATTTGGCAAAACTTGTTCATAGGATATCCAATGGAAACAAGAATGACCTACCCTTAAGAATGATGTCATCCAATCTATCATTGGGTAAGGCAAGCATTCATGTCTCCCGGTTAGGCATAATGACCAACAACGGCTTTTCCTGCGTTCCAAGTGTGGCTGCGCAGGTTGACATGCTTCATACCTTATGATGATTGGTCACTTGAGTTTGGCATATATAAGTTGGTTGGGGTGATTGTTACTTGTTGGAGTCCTTATGTTGTCATTGAGGCCTTGTTTCACTTGTTTGACTAATGATACTCTCTTGAATGAAACTAGTGCACCATGTGTTTGACAAAATGTCCATTAAACCTTTCTTGCTTGTTTTGTGTGGTGGGTGGCTCAAGTATGATAATATGAGCCATCTTGAATGTGTTTGGAGATGATTTGGTGAGATGAGCTTGTTCTTTTGTTCTTCTATTCTCTTTCTCCAAGTTCTTAGCTAGCATGCCCACCATGTGTTTGTTGAAATGACAATAAGAGAAATGTCTTGTATGCTTGTAATGGTCAATGTGATTCTCCTTAGGGCATAATGTGGTCATTTTTTATGCATCATTATGAGTTCAATTGATCCTAAAAATGAAATAATCGGTAGTTATTGGTTGAAGGAGTTTTTTTGAGAAATATGACATCTATGGTTCTTGATGGTCACTATGCCTAATCGGGAGACATGAATGCTTGCCTTACCCAATTATAGATTGGATGACATCATTCTTAAGTGTATTGGTCATTCTTGTTTCCATTGAATGTCCTATGAACTAGTTTTGCGAAATGTGAGATAATTTAGAGCCCAAATGATTAAGTGTTGTAATGAATGCATCCCATGGGCTCTAATGATTGAATTGTCTTGCATCTATCGAACAAACATTTTCTTTTCTTATCTTTAATTTTCTTTCTTAACATATAAAATTTCAAAAACATTTTTTACCTTTTTTTTTTTTTTTCCATAGGTATGTCTCCACGAAAGAACTTGCCACGAGAAGTTAGAAAGGGTAATGCTCCGGATAAAGGCAAAGCAAAAGCTACTTCCGCAAAGGGAACAGAACCGGTCTCCAAAAATAGTTCGCTGATGTCACATTCTTTGAATCTCAATCTTTCTATACATCTTCTGATCATCTTAGTATCTTTGAGGTTTTACCCATACCTCCAATTTTACCCACACCAATTTTTGAGGAATCTATGGTTACTTCTCCATCTCCAGCTACAATGCCACCACTTTTGACTTATCACCGCCGCCCACGTCCAGTATCAGTCTTAGATGATTCATGTCCTGCGCCTGACGCTTCCCCTACTGCGGACCTGCCTCTTCCTAGTCAATTGGTTGCACTTCAAAAAGGTATAAGATCCACTCGTAATGCTAATCCACATTATACTTTCTTGAGTTATCATCGTTTGTCATCACCCTATTATGCTTTTGTATCATCTTTGTCCTCTATTTTCATTCCTAAGACTACAGGTGAAGCACTTTCCCATTCAGGATGGAAACAGGCTATGATTGATAAGATGTCTGCTTTACATACGAGTGGTACTTGGGAGCTTGTTTCCTTTCCTACAGGTAAATCTACTGTTGGTTGTCATTGGGTTTATATAGTCAAAATTGGTCCAGATGGTTAGGTTGATTGGTAGAAGGTTCGCCTTGTTGCCAAAGGATATACACAGATATTTGGGCTTGATTATAGTGACACTTTCTCTCCTGTGTCTAAAATAGCATCTGTCCGTCTTTTTCTCTCTATGGCTGTCGTTCGTTATTGGCCTCTTTATCAGTTGGACATTAATAATGCTTTTCTGCATGGTGATCTTAAGGAAGAAGTTTATATGGAGCAACCACTTGGTTTTGTTGCTCAGGGAGAGTCTAGTAGCCTTGTATGTCGATTGCGCAAGTCACTCCATGGTTTGAAACAATCTCCTCGAGCCTAATTCGGAAAGTTTAGCACAGTTATTCAGGAGTTTGGCATGATTCGTAGTGGAGCTGATCATTCAATGTTTTATCGCCATTCTGAACTAAATCTGTGTATTTATTTGGTCGTTTATGTTGACGATATTGTTATCATCGGCGATGATCAAGATGGTATCACTAACTTGAATCTACATCTTTTTCAGCATTTCCAGACTAAAGACCTTGGCAGATTGAAATACTTTTTAGGTATTGAGGTTGCTCAGTCCAGCTCAGGTATTGTTATTTCTCAACGCAAGTATGCTTTAGACATTCTTGAGGAAACAGGAATGATGGGATGTCGACTCATTGACACCTCTATGGATCCAAATGCTAAACTTCTGCCAGGATAGGGGGAGCCACTCAGTGATCCTGAAAGGTATAGGTGGTTGGTTGGAAAGTTGAATTATCTCATAGTGACTAACCTGACATCTCTTTTCCGGAGAGTGTTGTAAGTCAGTTTATGACTTCCCCCTGTGATAGTCATTGGGATGCGGTTGTTCGGATTTTGCGATATATAAAGTCATCTCCAGGTAAAGGACTACTCTTCGAGGATCGAGGCCATGAGCATATCATTGGATATACAAATGCTGATTGGCAGGATCACCCTCTGATAGATGTTCTACATCTGGATATTGTGTTTTAGTAAAAGGTAATTTGGTGTCCTCGAAGAGTAAGAAACAGAGTGTGGTTGCTCGATCTAGTGTCAAAGCAGAATATCGAGCAATGGTTGCAGTAACTTGCGAGCTGGTTTGGATCATTGCTGAGAGAATTAAAATTTGAAGAAACTGGTAAGATGGAACTTGTATGTGATAATTGGAAAGACCTTCATATTGCATCTAATCCAGTGTAGGACCAAGCACATAGAGATTGATTGTCACTTTATCAGAGAAAAGATACTCTCGGGAGATATTGTTACAAAATTTGTGAAGTCGAGTGATCAACTTGCAGATATCTTCACCAAGTCCCTCACCAATCCTCGTATTAATTACATTTGTAACAAACTTGGTACATATGACTTGTATGCACCAGTTTGAGGGGGAGTGTTAGAATATGAATAAGAATAGCATATTGAATTCTACTTAGAAAGGGATTGTAATGAGTGTTCTATTAGGAATAGGATTGGAATGTAGTTTTTATAAATAGGGTCTCAATGTAATAATTTAGATACAACAATTCAATATTTTCTCTCATATTTTTCACAAGCTAAAAGTCATGGGTATGCTAGATGTCAATGTATTAGTGTTAATCTTCCAATTACAACACCATATTTCACAAATGGGTTCTTTCAAACACCTCACAAGTGTGACAATTTTCCACATTCATTGCCTCAATTGACATCCTTATGTCTAAAAGATATCATTAAATGAAATGAATCAAGTTATTGGTTGTATTTATTCCTCACCCATGTCCCCTCTTTCAAGAATGACATGGGTTCTAGGGTGGTTGGGGTTTGCAACCCCCAACTCTTAGTTAAATCATGAAATAAATGCAACACTCATCACAACTAACTAATTAGAAAAATAATTAGCTAGAACCCATGCACTACCACAACCTAAACAAGCATAACCCCAAAATTTAGAATTAGCTACTCATAGATAAAAAGGATAAGAATATACCAAAGTTATCATTGACTTCATCCATGAGAAATAGAGACAATGTAGTTTCACACTTGGGGTTTCAATAATTCTTCAATGGAAAATCACTTAACATATATTTTTCATTCAAGCTTAGTATAAAATTCTCAAAAGATGAAAAGATAGATGCTAAGTTGAGAAGTGAGAAGCTAAAAAGCTAAGAGAGATACTATGTTCAAAAGATGAAGGCCGTCTTAAAAAATGAGCTAAAGCCCTCTTTTTAAACTCCACTCTACATTTGATGAAAATTACAAACTGCCACCTTGTTCTTGATCTGCTTGAGAGGATCTAAAGCGGATGGAGAGCAAATAGAGAGCAGATGGCTAGCAGCTCCAAAGCAGATGCGAAGCGGATGCAAAGTGGATGCGAAGCGGATGACTCTTTCGTTCACATTTGGTCTCTTGATGACTTGAATGACTTGCCCATCTTCCCTTTTTACTTTTACCTACATAAATGAGCATGAAGTAAGAGAGTACCATCAAATTAATGAAAAAACATAATAATTTAGGCTTAAAAGGTGCTGGCAAGTCGTCAAATTGACGACTTATCATTTACGTGTTAAACTGTTCTAATAGATGAAATCTAGGGCTAAAGCTACTAATGGTTTTATCTTTTGATTAATTCATCTGAAATAGATTTGGAACTACACAAGCTGAATGATCATACTCTTTCTAGTAAAGTGACATTAATCTTCAACTAGTGCTCAGAACCTTTTTAACCTGCAAATAATCTGTTTTCTGTTAAGTTAGCGTGTTCGTTCACATTTTGCTGGTTTGATTTCTGGCGTTCCCTTGCATCTCCGAGTAAATATATGCATCGCATTCTTGATTATGAGGCATGCATTTTGTTTGTCAGGCTATGTGCCACGCTTCTTCTAACACTAATGGTTAATTATTTGTATAGGCTGGAGAGGACTTTTCTGTCCATGTGTCCTGTTTGGGCATAACGTTGAGAACCTAAGAGAAGATACTCCTTGGTCTACTCCTTGCATTTGTCATGCCATTTTAATTGAAGGTGGAATTGCTGTTGCGGCTGCAACAGCAGCATTTCATTGTATTGATCCCTTCCTTATGTGTGAAGGTTTATTATTTAGTTGGTGGGTGTGTGGCATATACACTGGTCTGGTTCGTCAGTCATTACAGAAGAAGTATCATCTCAAGGTAGTCATTTTTTTTTTGGTATCATAACCGATATTCTGCATAATTGGCTTCAATTTCTGTATTCATGGCCTTGATTAATTTGATCGACAGTTATTTGTATGCACCAAAGTAATAAAAGTACCTGCGACTTCATTCTAGCCAAATTTTGCGTTGATAATTTTCATAGGCTTGGACGAAAAAAAAAATTCTTTTATCGGCTTTGGACTTGTACCCTCTCAAGTAATTTCTTGTGGTGTTCTGAGAAAGACATTTTAAAAGTATATCATTGATTAGAATTAATGTGTTCCCTCACAAAGTTACTTGGTACTTGTTGTTAGTGGGAGGTGGCAGGTATCCCGTGGAATTAGTCGAGGTCGCAAGCTGGCCCGGACACCACGGTTATTAAAAAAAAGTAAAATTGATGTGTTTCCTGTGAGAATGCAAATTGACATCTCATCAATTCATCCTTAGTTCACTGCCATACCATGAGACAGGCTTTTGTGTCAGATTGTACCTTGTGTTGTTTGCTAATTTCTTAAAATGCAGAATTCGCCCTGCGACCCCTGCATGGTGCATTGCTGCCTGCACTGGTGTGCCTTGTGCCAGGAGCATCGGGAGATGAAGAGTCGTCTCTCAGATAATGTTGCCATGCAAATGACAATAGTTAACCCTCCACCTGTTCAGGAGATGAATGCTGCTGTCCACAACCGAGAATCTGGTCCATCCTCTGCAAATGGGATCAATCAAAATAACCTTGAGATGCAAGCTCTATGAAAGTTGTTTGTCAAATTGCTAAATCAGGTGTAGTTCAAACAGGGCGTGCTTTTCTACTGGCAGAGTCGGATTTGGAGCTAGGTTTATACAGATCAAAATGGAAATTGTCTATTTTAGGGGTATGGTTCATTATGCATATAAAATTTTTGTGGTGAAATGTGGTGTTTCGTGTTCAGGAAAGAAGGTGGTGGGGCTTTTTAGACGCACAAATTAGGCCATTATATATATGCTTTTGTTATCTGCTGAAAATATTTAGGGCATCCTGCACTATTTTTCGGAAGTTCTTGAACTACATCATGTTAGGTACTCCCAGTCAGTACTCTTTTGTTCTAAACACATTCATAATTTGTTCACATTATCAAGGGAGCAAAAAAATGTGGGAGGTCCTAGGAAGGGGTAAAAAAACATCGCATATATTTATTCTCCTTTTACTTTGTCATTATTGTCGCTACCCCCTGCCTCTTTTGACCCCCTCTCCCTAAGAAGAGTACCACTGAAAATGGAACTATTTAGAGATTTTGCGCAGGCATCAAGTTCCATACGTAGCATCAAATGAACACAAATTGTAGATCGCCTCACAAAACAAATTCTCGACCTCATTTTACCAAAAAGGACTTAATTAGTAAGGTCTTTTATAGCCAGTGTATTCTTATAGTAGATTGGTTCTTGTGGACCTACCGAGTGTGACATTTTAGAACGTCACAGTAAAGGGGGGAAATTGTCAAAGCATTATTATGTGGTACGTTCATTGAACTCTTGTATTTGTTAATTCAGTTGAATGCACAATTACTTTATCAAAATTTGTAATTATTAATAGCTACATGATAATAAACATTTTAAAGTTCAACAAGGACTCATATTCAAGACAACGAGAGGTTGGTCACCTCTCATATGATAAGCACTCTCAACTCTCAACTTACTTGTTTTTAGGAAAAGTAAAGTAATCAAAGAGTATTTTTAACATAAAAAGTAATGTAAAACCATTAGTCTAACATTAATTTAATATTGCCCATGTAAACACCTTTTAATTTTTAATAGAGTAAAATTTAATATTGGCTGTGTTTTTTTCCAGGATAAAGAATATTGATTAATCGTATAGTTAAAAGAATAGAAGGGAATTAAAAGAATATTTAAATGCAAACTTCTACTGTAAAGAAAGGATGTTCAAGAAAGTCCAGAGTCCCAACTACGTTTTCTTCAATTGTCCTAAATTTATTTGGACTGGGAGACGCGATTAATTGATGATATCAAAATAAATTACTATACTCTTGCCCATCTAGGATTATAATCACAATTAAGTATTATAAAAAGGGGTAACTTACACAAATCTTAAGGAGCTACTAGGGGGTTTGGGCCACAGGTGACAAAAGAGTTTTAAAATGAGGCGTAGGTGACACAAGCCTTAATTATTAGTTGGAGGTGACAATTACTTTATTATGTATTAGAAAGTTGGGGAAGTTTAAAATAATTCATAAGTTTTTAAATTTACACTTTGATCCCAATGTATACCTAAAATAACAAAAAACGGAGGGAAAAAAGACGTCTTTCTCTTTCTCATCCATTATTGTTTTCTCTCTCAGCGATTTTTGTTGTTAATTGTTTCCGTTTTTGCTACTTTATTCATCATCTTCTGCTTCATCTTCTTCTTGTCGACCATTTGTTGTTGCTGTTGTTGTTGTTGGTACAACGCTACTGCTGCAATCTGACCAATTTCTTAGGTCAAATTTTGTTTACTACATCACTTTCCACTTTGGCATTATTTCATAAGTTACTTTAGTAAGTAAAATTATGATTTTTATTCGTATTTGTCATCTGGGTACACTTCTATTTTTCCAACAATGGATAGAACCCCGATTATGAATCCAGCACAAGTGCCCACAATTTAAACAGATCAATCATCTGGTGCATCAGATGAGTAATCTGTTGCATTAGATTATTTATCTATTGCATCATCGTATTATCTGTTGCATCAGACGTATTATCTGTTGTATCAGGATGTTTATCTGTTGCACCAGATTAATTATCTGTTGCAACGAATGATTAATCTGTTTGAAACAACACAAATCAACCCCTGCCATAAACCAATAGATAAATCTTGCTATTGCTATTGGATTCTAAATTATTTCTTTTTATGTTGAATCGTCGAAATATTTGTTGAGGAGATAATAGACAGAATGAAAATTAAATATGGATTAAAACGTCAAAGATCAAACATAATTTACTTATTAAACAAATAAAAATACATATAATAGACTAAAAGAAAAATAATAGTCTAATTATTATTACTATTATCAGCATCATCATTGCCAGCCGACCAATCTTCAACCGAAAGTAGCAACAAGGCCCTCTTCAGCCTGCATATCTCGCGGAACATTCTTGATCTAAATCCTCCCAATTCCCGTTGCAAATCACGAACTTGATTCCGAAGTTCATTCACGGCGTCTTGCAGAAAAGCAACGTCCCACACTGGGTCAGCCATAATCTTATCTTCTAGAGTGTAATATGAAAGACGAGATGCAATAAATAAATAGAGTGTGTATTTGAATGAACGATTAAGTAAGGACAGACCTATTTATAGAGGATTGAATTTGAATGAGAGGCAAAAAGGCGCGACTATTCACCTCCATACATTAATTAAATTTTTGATTAAATTAAGAAAATAAATATTGTAATATAAGTCATGAATTTTCAGATTATTATTATTAATTAGTCTTTTAAAGAACCATTTTTATTGAGTTGTGGCAACAGATTCTATATCAGTTGCATCAGATAACACATCTGTGACAACAGATATATTATCTGTTGCAACAAATATCAAATATGTTACATCAGATAGCATATCTGTTGTAACATATAATCTAATTGTTCACCTTCATTTATTAATTATATTTTTTATTTATGTGAAAAGTAATGAATTAATTAAATTAAGAAATATTGTGATAAGTCATGACTTTTCAGATTATTATTATTAATTAGGTCTTTCCAAGAACTGCTTTTATTGAGTTGTGACTCCATATTGGTTGCATCAGATAAATCATCTGTGACAACAGATATATCATTTGTTGCAACCATAGTAAACCTGTTGCGTCAGATAATTTAATTGTTGCAACATATAATCTATTTATTTTTTTTAAAATAACTATATCATCATATCATTAATCCAAATTTGCTTACTTTTTTTATTTTATAAATAAAAAAAATATCTTTTCAAATTTCTTAATAAAATAATAATCATTTTATTATATAATAAATAATTTAAAATATAAAAATGATGAAAAGTCACGATCAGTTATTAAAGTTGTGGTTATAAATTGTGTTTATTATTTATTTATAAAATATTTTTCATATTGAATAATCGAAACTCCGAGTCATGTCTTTCTTTTCACCCTCTCAATAACAACAATAACCCTTTTTTATTAATAACCGTCAGGTGCAACATATGATCAATCTGTCGTAGCAGATTAACCTCTAACTATTGACACAAATTGTTGCACAATCCCTACCACCAACCGTCAATATGTTAAGAACAAGAAATAAAAAGAATGATTATTATTAAATACTAAATAAGAATTAAAAATTCAAAGTCGATAACAAAATGAAATGAATGTTCATAGATTTTTTAATCCCTTGGGTAGATTTGATATACAAAAGGAGGAAAATAATCACTAAAATAAAAAACATTACCTAATTATTACTATTACTACTATTATTATTATTGTCAATCAGACATCTTTCATTCATCCGGCAGCCTTGCTCCGAAGTTAGCCAAATATCTCTCTGGAGTTCATCAATCAAACTGCCCTTGAAGTTCACGCAAGGACTCGACATAAATATTCTTGTACGAATCTGGATCATCCATATTTATAAGGAGGGACCTATTTATAAATTATTGTATCTCGAAAAGAAAATAAAATTGTTTTAAAATAAATCTAACAAATGGGTAATCTGTTACAAAATATATTCTTTCGGTTAGATAACTTACAACATGCTGGCAATCTTTTTGCAACAGATGTATATATCTGTTTGATTTCTACAACAGGTTGATCACTGTCGTAACAGATGTCTCCAATTGATTGACAATATAAATAGATGTGTCATCTGTTGCAACAAGCTAGTCATCTGTTTATTCAATTTAAGCCATAGATGGGCTAGGAAGAATAAGGTGCGTGCAGATAGATCCACTATCATATGTGTGGGAGTTAAGTATGTATTACTGATAAGGTTACCGGGACAACACACACAAAGTACAATATTTTTGTGAATGCAGTTTTTAATCGATTAGGCATTGATCATTCAAATAATATCCTGCATTATACCATTATGTTTGATGGGTTCAAAATTGATAAGGTTGAGGACCTCATGAAGATGGTACACATACCCTATTACGAATTACTGATGGTTGGTGCTCGTGTTTATGTGTGTTAAGTTTTGAGAAGGGATCAATATTAGTTGTCACTGCAGAGAACCAATAGCGATTGGACTTAAATTTAAGTGTCCATTGGACCCTTAGAGGGCCCTCGAAGCCTCGCACTACATCAAACAAGAATGAAAAACCAATATAGTTATTGCCCTGGCCAAAATTTATATGGTTGGGTTGCTCACACGGGTTGATGATTATATGACAGAAGGTGTGGTAGGAGAATGCTTTCGAGGGAAAATGGGTTGTTGATGGAAGACTATATCATCTGAGATCTAATTGAAGAAGAGACTCAGGGTAGAAAGTAACTTCTAACAAATTTGGTCGATGGAATTATCTTAACAGATATGAAATCTGAATCAAGTGCAAATATGAAAGTGTATCTAGTAATGTAATTTCGTCTGTTGTGTCTCTAAAAGAAAAATAATACAGATGGACACTTTGCTAGGGAGCTGCATGGTCGGGATTATCACCTAGGTAGAAAATAGGAGAAGACCAACAAAGCAGCCTCACGGGCATCGAGGGTAGAAATGATGTTCAGAAAGTCTAAAAAACTTACGCCAACAACAACTGCAGTGAAAATAAGAAAACTAAGAGAAGACGGTAATTTCTGAATTTTAAATTTTATCCCATCTTCTTGTTTGTGTTTTTGATCAGGTCCTTTGCCGTTGACCTGATCGAAACCACAAACGAGATTGAAAGGCAAATAAAGTATCATTGCTTCCTTAGCAATATGGTTATAATTGATTATGTTTTCTTGCCTTGACATGCTTTCAACATTCCTTGGAGAAGATTAGATGCTTGCTGTAGTATGTGAATCTCGATAATTTTCAAGCTTGCCTCCAGCTTGTTGATTCTGTATTCAAGTTGGTCGTTACCATCTTCGAAGTTAGTAAGGAGTTCCTTATCTCTTGTGAGCTCGATCAGGAACACTACCTTCAAAGTTGTGGCATTCTAGAAGCCCTTCAGAATACTTTCTCTTCAGAAGCTTTAAAGGATACATGGAGGGTCGCTGTGTTTGTTTTAGGTCAAAATGTGTTGATGCACGTTGAAGATATGGTCCCAATAGTTGAACAACACACTTTTATCGAGCGTTGCTCCATGCATCTTTGTCAACTAATTTGATAAATTGGTAAGAATGGAGTTACGTAGAATGTGATTTAAACCGGCTCTACCAAGCCTATCAAACGTTACGTAACTCCAAGCTTATTACCCTATCAAAACAATATGCCCGAGTTAGTGCACATAGAAAAAAATCCCAATCTGTCAGCCTTTCTACTGATCACTCTTCTCCAATATAGATGACAAGATATCTGCTATGCAAAATTCTACACCATCGCTAGATATGATTGCCTGGGAACATGTCTAGCAATGGTGTAGACTTTTGCATAGCAGATATCTTGTCATCTATATTGGAGAAGAGCAATCAGCAGAAAGGCTGAGAGATTGAGCTCGTTCGATTTATGCATTAACTCGGTCATATTTTTTTGATAGAGTAATGTAATGCCCCGCATTTTGGGCTACAATATAGACCATGATTCCGATGCGTTGATAATCCCAAAACCATAAATCCTATGCCAATATGGCATGTTAATTATTTGTGTAGTATGTGAATCCATTCAAGCTTGAATTTAGACCATAGGGTCCTTTGACTCAAGGACGAGTTGAAAACTACTTCAGTCGATTAAGTTTAAGTGGATATTATAATTTGTGTCAACTTCTATTGACCATGAATCTTTGTATATGTCAAATTAGAGAGCCTACTATGTGTAAAATGATAGATTTTTGAGTTAGCTTTCCAACGATACCAATTTTACTAAAATTCGGCACCCGAGCAAGAAGTTATGACCTTTTAAAGTAGAATGCATCGCCTAACCAATCGAACATGGCCACTGGAAAGCATATGCGATAGAATAGGCGGCGCCTATGTAAATATAGGTGATATCATATGCGGTGCCTATGTAATGGTTTCAAGTGACTTAAACACTCTATTTTTAGGGAAAAATGGTCCTTTTTCCACCTTTATTCAGCCATAAACACGAAATTTAGTCCCCAATTCTCCAAAATACATCCACATTCATCTAAAAATTCTCAAGAACACTCCCAAGGGTTTCAAACTAAAAACCCAAATAAATCAAGATTCAACCGTGGGTTTTCAAAATTGATTAGAGATTCAAAACCCCTAATCCACAGGCTTCAAGAAGCACCTATTATTTTCCGAAATAGATGTACGTGGGGTTTTCTTAAATTCTCATGGGCATAAAAAATTATATTTTAGAATGGGGTTTTTGAATCTATGTATATATTCATGTATTAAATGTTTTAACATCATTGTTTTGGTCTTTTGACCTTTCCCCAAAGTAATTTGAGAATATGAATGTATGAAACCATGTATTTAAGAATGAATTTTGTTGAGAGCATGATTTTTGGTGAATTTCCTTTTATTATGAATTTTTCAGATTTCTCATAGCATATGAACTGTTTTGCAATACATCCTTGAAAAGCACTATATGAAATGATTGAACTCTTGTTATGATTTAAAGGTGGTTTTAAATCACTAAAGAGGGAATCTAGCATGAATGTTTAGTGTTCATAATGCATGTAATGAAAGAGTGCATGGATTTGCTAAAGGCACTAGACCACCATATGTTGATGAAGTTGTTGCATGATTTTGACTTGAGTTTTGAAACACTAAATCTTTTATATCAGTTGCATGTTTTTGGTGGTATAAATTATGTTTTAAATGAAAGATTTAGCTTAATGTATTATGGCTTAGAAATCATGACTTGCAAGTCTTGGTATGATGATACCAATTAAACCAATGTCATATCAGACTTAGACTAATAGACATTTCAGACTATCATGATTTTAGACATTCAGTATGTTGCATGTATAGAAAAGGTTAAAAATGGGCATACAGAGATGTTAGGTGGTTCCCTGAAGAGGGCTTGAGTTCAAGCAACTCATTGCCTAAAACTGTGGTTTGTCGACCTGAGTATATTATTATACACTGACTTAAGTGTCGTGTGGCGTATCAGATTCAAGAAATCCAACCCTTGCAGCATACTCGGGTTGGAGGCTTCCCTGCCGAGTCAATGGAGGATTCCATATCGCCCGTGGAATATCAGACTTGTAGGGGATACCACCTAACTCAGAAGTAATATACAGATCAGATTTTGAGATTTACAGATAGGTTACATGTTTTAAGAAGATGCCCATATTTTTTCAGAAACTGTTTTATGCATAATGTTTGATGAAAATTTGCTCTCACGTATTATATATATATATATATATATTCAATTACTCTATTTTGGATTGCTTCACGTTCCAGTATAATTGTTCTGACCCCCCTTCCTCCCAGGTACTGAGGCACAGTCTAGGGTTCCAGATCCTCAGTAGCGTCTACAGACAGGGTTGTCTCAGAGTTCAGTTGGTGAGCCTTCTTTGCTTCGGAAGGCCTATTCATTTAGGTATTTATTTTAGTATGGTTTTTGGTCTGCTGGGGGCCTTGTCCCAGTTATTCATATAGTATGTCAGTAGAGATTTCGCAGACTATTGCAGATGTTTATTAAATACGGTTGGGCATGTTTTTAGGCCTTTAACTATTTTAAATTGTTGACCATGTTTTCGTATTATTGTGTCTATTCCATATTACTTTGATTATATGAATTATGTGCATGATTACCAGATAGACAGAGGACGTTTCGAGCCTTTGGGTTGGGGAATACTCGTCATGGCCAGCGCCCCGGCTCGGGTCGTGACAAGTAATGATCTTAGAGTTATGTAATGTTTGATAGGCTTGGTAGAGACGGTTTAGATCACACGCTACGTAACTCCATGCTTACTTATTTATCAAATTGGTTGAGCAAGATGCATGAAGCAACGCTGGATAAAAGTGTGTTGTTCAACTTTTGGGGCCACATCTTTAACGTGCATCAACACTTTTTGACCTAAAACAAACACAGAGACCCTCCATGCATCCTTTAAGGATTTTGAAGAAAGTGTTCTGAAGGGCTTCTAGAATGCCACAACTTTGAAGGTAGTGTTCCTAATCGAGCTCACAAGAGACGAGGAACTCTTTACCAACTTTGAAAAGGGCAACGACCAGCTTGAATACAGAATCAACAAGCTGGAGGCAAGCTTGAAAATTATTGGGATTCACATACTACAACAAGCACCTGATCTTCTCCAAGGAATGCTGAAAGCATGTCAAGGCAAGAAAACACAACCAATTATAACCATATTGCTAAGGAAGCAATGATACTCTATTTGCCTTTCAATCTCGTTTGTGGTTCTGATCAGGTCAACGATAGTGGACTTGATCGGAAACACAAACAAGAAGGCATGGGATGAAATTTAAAATTCAAAAATTTGCCGCCTTCACTTAGATTTCTTATTTTAACTGCAGTTTCTGTTGGCATAAGTTTTCTAAACTTGTTGTACATCATTTCTACCCTCGATGCCCGTGAGGCTTCTTTGTTGGTATTATCCTATTTTCTATCTAGGTGATAATCCCGACCACGCAGCTCCCTAGCAAAGCGTCCATCTACATTGTTTTTCTTTCAGAGACACAACAGATGAAATTACATTACCAGATACACTTTCATATTTGCAGTTGATTCAGATCTCGCATCTGTTAAGATAATTCCACCGGCCATATTTGTTAGAAGTTACTTTCTACCCTATGTCTCTTCTTCAATTAGCTCTCAGATGATATAGTCCTCCATCAACCACCTATTTTTCTTTAAAAGCATTCTCCTACCGCACATTCTAGCATAAAATCATCACCCCGAGCAAGCAATCCAGCCATATAAATTTTGGTTAAGGCAATAAATATATTGGTTTTCCGTTCTTATTAGATGCAGTGCTAAGCTTCGAAGGCCCTCTAAGGGTTCAATGCACCCTAAACGTTAGTCCAATCGCTATTAAATCTCTTTACAATGACACAAAAATTAGATCCCTTCACAATGCTTAACAAATAAACATGAGTAACAACCGACATTAAATCTTAATAGGGTATCAGAACCATATTCATGGTCTTTCAGCCTTATCAGTTCGAACCTACCAAACTTAACTGTAAAATTGCAGACATCTTATTTGAACGATCTATGACTAATCAGTAAAAACATCATTCACAAAATCAATGCACTCTATGTTTGTTTCCACGATAACATTATCAGTAATACATACCTCCCACATATGAAGTGGTTCTATCTACAAGCAGCTTATTCCTCCGATCCCATATTTACTACAGCCTCTTGTGACAGTCCGTCAAAAGTTGATCAACTGTCAGTTCCTTATATCTACAAAGAAGAGGAAAAAATTAATTTCACAAAAAGAACATTGTCCATCTATTGCATCAGATGTGGAGTCTGTTGAAACAGATGTGGGGTCTGTTGCAACAGATGTGGAGTCTAATGGAATACATCAAATCAGCCTTTCTAGTGGTTTTATTTGTTCCAACAGTTTCTCCATCTGTTGCAACATTAACAACAACATAAACATCAATAAAAAAGAAAAAACATTTATTCCAACAACATCATCAACAACAAAGAAACAACATCCTTTGTGCCAGAACCATCAATAAGATCACAAGTTCCAACATCGCCAACCCTATCAACAACATTAATAACTGCATCAACAATAATGAAAAAAATAAAATACATACAAAAAAATGATACTGCCAACAAATGACTTTTTTCTCATATTGTAATAAAAATTCTCGAATTGTTTATTCAATACTTACAAGTTCCTTAAAAAAATTTAATAAATATGATATGGGTAAATAGTAATTAAATAAAAAAACAGATGTAAATAACATGCAAAGAAGAAGACGAAAATGAAAGAGCAATAATGAACTATATCTTAATATCAAAAAGGGGATCAAAATAAAAATTTAAGTTGAGGAAAGATATGGATGGGTTTAGATCCAAAAAGATCTATATAAGAAGAGAAGAGAAAAGAGAGAAAAAAGGTTGTGACCTTAAAGAGAAGAGAGAAAAAAATGAGAATTGAATAAAATAAACTGCACCTGAAGGAAGAGATGAGATCATTTCTATAGATGTATTGTGTATGTAGACGTGGTGGTTTTTAATATTCATTAATTTCATTAATAAATTGAGGGGCGCGAGGAAGACTAAGATTACTGACATTGAAAAGACAAGACAATACTGCTCAATGAACTCACTTTTGAGATATCCAAGAAATATTTTTTACCGTCTTTAGTAGTAAGTACTACTACTTGATATTATCTACTCGAACCAGAAACTTCTTGCTTTAAAATTAAAAGAGATAAAGAGATTTTCAAACAGATATGTCATTTGTTGCAACATATATAAATATTTGTTTAGAAATCTGAACAGCTCAGTCATCTGTTACAACAGATATAAATATTTGTTTAAAAATCCCAAAAGCTCAGTCATTTGTGATAAAAGATGAAAATGTTCATTTGATAATTAATAAAATTAGATATGTCATCTGTTACAACAGATATAAATATTTTTTTGAAAATTTCCAACAGCTCAATCATTTGTCACAACAGATGCAAATATTTATTTGACAATTAAATCAGATATGTCATCTGTTGCAACATATATATACCTGTTTGAAAATTTTCAGCAGCTTAGTCATTTATTGTAACAGATTTCATAGCAATCGATTTAAGTGGAACTAGGGATGAATGAATGAGCTCGCAGGGTCAACTATAAATCCAATCGAGTCTTTGCAATTGCATGGCGTTGGTATTACGTTCATACCGACCCGAGTCATCGATCGATCACTCTGAGTTTAAATGAGTTCTCATCAACTCAGGATAGTGTAGTACCTAAGTTGATTTAGTTGGAACTAGGGATGAATGAGTGAGCTCGCAGGGTCAAATACAAATCTAATTGAGTCTTTGCAATTTCATGGCATTGGTATTGCATTTATCCTGACCCGAGTCATCAATCGATCACTCTGAGTTGAAATGAGTTCTTATCAACTCAATGTTAGGATAGTGATAGTACCTAAGTTGATTTAGGTGGAACTAGGTATGAATGGGTGAGCTTGCAGGGTCAACTACAAATCCAATCGAGTCTTTGTAATTGCATGGCATTGATATTGCGTTCATCCCGACCTGAGTCATCGATCGATCACTCTGAGTTGAAATAAGTTCTCATCAACTCAATGTTATGATAGTGATAGTACATAAGTTGATTTAGGTGGAACTAGGGATGAATGAATAAGCTCGCAGGGTCAACTACAAATCCAATCAAGTTTTTGTAATTGTATGGCACTGGTATTGCGTTCATCCCGACCCGAGTCATCGATCGATCACTCTAAGTATAAATGAGTTCTCATCAACTCAATTTTTTAAAAACTATATCTTTTAAAAAATTTAAAATTAATTAAGATCAATTCGGATCAAATTAGCAATTTCAAAACTTGTCATTCTTTTCCAAAATTACAAATCAACCCATACAAATCATCCATTTGCGTGAAAAACTTTTTATTTCAAATCTTATGTTCTCGCTCTTTTCTCTCTCTCTCTCTCTCTTGGGGTGTCCTCTCCCTCTCAATAATATAAACAATACAAACAACAACTACTCAACATATTGCTTAACCCTTCAAAACAGGTCAATTTTCTTCCCATTTACGACTACATATAGTTATTTTTTTCAACTTCATTCCCACTTGTATCCGTTGTTTTCTCTATCTTTTCATGTAACAGAGTTCGAGAAGAGTTCTACATTTGTTCTTTATTCTAAAAAATAGGGCTTTTTATTTAATGATAAAAAGAAGACTTTTAGTTGTATTATCTTCGAGAATGGGTTAATAATTTTGAGTTTTGATGCTAAAAAAGTAGGAAGCACCCGAGAAAATCCTAGTTTTTCTCTCAGTATTTTGTTGACTGGCGTGGTATTGTTGGATGGTGTTTATGGTGTTGTTGGTGGCTGTTGTTGGTGGTGTTGGTATTTGTGATTTTTGGCGGTGGTGTTGGTGATCTTGGTGTTAGTATTAGTGTCATTGGTGGTGGAATTAGTCGTGGCATTGGTTGTGGTGGTGGTGGTCCATCTGTTGCAACGGGTGGAAGATCTGTTGGGAGATATTAAATAGGTCTTCAAACATATTCCCTATCTGTTCCAACTGATGGATTATCCGTTGGAGTATTTTCTTGTAATGTGGCAGAGAATAATTTATTAAATTTTTTCCACTTGTTGCAATAGATGGATTATCTATAGGGAGATATTAAATAGGTCTTTAAACAGATTCGGGTTCCCCATCTGTTCCAACTGATGGGTTATCCATTGGAGTATTTTTTTTTTGGTTATATGGTAAGAATAATTTATTGAAATTTGTCTCACCTTTTTTAGAAAAATTATGCAAACATCAAATGCAATGTAATTTTTATTTTTCTTTTGTTTGTAGTTAAAAGATGTCTCCCAAAAGAAAAGAAACAGAAAGTGGAGAAAGTGGATCAACTTCCGATCACCAAACAAAAAAGGCTAGAGTACAGATAGATTCAGAGAAACTTCCAGAACAATCTCAGTCAGGAAAAAATGAAGCCGAGGAAAGTGATAACTCCTCCTCACCAATGGGGCGTGAAATAATATTGAAATTCCAGTATGATTCTATCAAAACCATTAGTATTGACAAGTTTTGAGTTACGATGCTGATGAATAACCCTAATGCAGTATTTGGTGATCTTGTACTTAAATATCAGTTGGGGAAACCTTTTGACGAACTTAGGAGTATTATGAAGAAGGAAAACATAGATGAAATTTTTAAGAAGAGCTGTTTTGCACACTTTCTTGAGCTGTCTAGGCCCCGCCCTCTCCGTTTCCCAATGATCATGGTATATGGCCTTCTCAAGTGGAGGATCATGTATGCGGGAGATGATCAAGGTCAGAAGAAGGGAGGAAATAAGATAGATGAAGTCTGGATCAACTACTGTGGCATGCTAATTTGTTTCGAATTGAAAGAGTTTACCATTCTGACGGGCTTGAGATGCGATCGTCCAGAAGAATCTGCCATCAAGAAAACACCCCACAAAGGGTCCAACAAACGCAAGGTAAAAAAAGATAGGTTTTTGGGCATTGTTGGACCTAGCTACAAAGTGAAGGATTTGATAGCAGATCTCAAGAATAAAGACATACCAAAGCACTACAGGGAAAAATTATGCTTAGTTTGGTTTGTCCATTCCGTTTGTTGGCAAGAGACGTCAAGAAGTCATAGAACATGATTTGTTGGCGCTTGCTGATGATTTTGGGAGATTCAACGATTATCCCTGGGGCTACGACAACTACTACTTGACTATTAAATATTTACTGAAAGAGCTAAAGCCAAAGATGACCACATTATACGGCTTTCCTTGGGCTTTCATGGTAAAATTGATCACTATTTTTACTCATTCATTAATTTATATTGAATATACTTGTGACTTTTTTTTTGCTTGCTTCCTGTTTATAATTTTTAGGCTTGGGAATGTAAAGCCATTCCTTTCCTCCGAAAGTATTTCACGGATTACCCGAATAAGGTTTCTCATCCAAGGATCCTTAGGTGGTTGGCTACAGTAGAGAGCAGCAAAAAAAATATTAATGAGGCTAACTCTTTAATCCTTCAGATGATGTAGTACGTCTTCTTTCAACTAAAATAATTTACCTTAAAGAAAGATATTGAAACAGATGTTCCATCTGTTGTAAGAGATTACCCATCAACTACAACTGGTGCAATGGGTAATCTGTTGCAACAGACGATCCATATTTCACAACAGATTAACTATATGTTGCTCTGTTCTCTGAACCCTACTCAATAGATTACCCATCTACTATAAATTATGCAACAAATGGGTATTCTGATGCAACATATTATCAATCTATTTTAACATACAGATCAACTATTGTGGTAGCTAGATCGTCTGTTGTATAAGTTGGTTGTGTTAACATAACCTGAGCCCCATGTAACCCAAATGACTGCAAAATATTATTATATGATTTAAATTCCTCCTGTCGTTTTTAATAGGTTGTGCATCCTTAGATCGTGCCTACCATTGATAAGCTAGGGATGACTTCTTTTCTTACTCTGGGTCTTGTTGATACAAAAAAAGACCCAATAGTAGAGTTAATAAAGAAGGAATTAGATGGATCAACATCCATACGAAGACCAGTTAGGCAAGGTTAGTCTAATGTTGAAGCTCTTCACGACCTAACTCAAACTGCAACAGATCCGGATGCTTCTTCTGGGGGTATTGCTGGTGGAGTTGTTTGTGATGGTGGCATCCATCCTGCTTCTACTTCTGCTGCCATTCGTGATTATGAGTATGTTGGTGCTCAGCAAAAAATAAATATGTTTGAAAACACCTCTCGCATAGGTCCTCCCTCTCACCCTTACACCGGTCCCTCCCACCCTTACAGGAGTCCCTCTCACCCTTCCTCACCCTTATGTTCTCATTATAAATGCAAAGTGTGCAAGGATAGAGAGGATAAACTCCTTGACAAGCTAAAGTCTATTACTGAAGCTACCGATGAGTTGAAATCTAGGAGGGGTGTTATACCATCCAACGAGGTGAAGGAGCCATGCACTTCTACAGTGGAAGTTAGGAGGAAGAGAATAAAAATTAGACAAATTCTCTTCGTTCTGAAATCAACAAAAAATGCAACTTCCCCCGCTCTAATAGTTGTTGAAGTTCAGGGGCCACCGAAGAAGATGGATATATTTGCGGCTCTTGAAAACGAGAAGAAGAAGGAACTGGAAGAATTCATCAAGATAAAGGTTCAAAAAGAATACACCATACATTCATTTACCGCCAAAGACTTCTCGAATATGACAAATATATGCATGTGGTACGAGGACAAGGTAAGTTTACTTTTGCTAACCTACCCTTCCAATCTACTCCATGAAGAAGAATCTACGCAGCAGATGTGTAATCTATTGCAACAACTTGGTATTCTATTGCAACATAATACACATCTGTTGCATAAGTTGCATTGGCTGGGTAATCTATGAACTGATTCAGAGAAACCTCTGTATCGGATTCTTTTCACTGTGTTTTATTCTTTACAATTACTAGCCTATTTAAAAATTATCTTCTTATACCACAGTATGTTGATGAAATTCTCTGCCTCATGAGGGGCAGGCAATTAGCGTATCCAGATGCTTATGATGCTGCTGATAGGATAATGGACCTCAACTTCTACAATAATTTCAAAGATAGGTACGCTGAATTTCATAATCTAGCTGATTTCAGTGGCCTTGGATTTGATCAGTTAGTTTCTACATTCTAATAGGATGAAGAAGCGATTAAATATGTTAGAGGGAAGAGGCCATATCCACACGGCAAGATCTGGACCAAGGCAAAGAAAATTCTTGCAGTCATAAACGTGGATGTCACCCATTTTCTCACTGTTAAGATACTACTATACGAGGGAAAGATTAAGGTTTATGACTACAACTTACCTATGTTCAGCGAGAAGACATTTTTAACCCACATACAACTACTCTTAAAGTTGTTGCCCAAGTTGTTGACGTAGAGTAAGCTGATGGATCATTTGCCGGCTGAAGTCTTGGCGAAGGAATTTGAAGGTCAAAATAAAAACATCCAGCTCCCAAAAAATACAACCGGTGTAGCATGCAGGCCGTACTCGCTTGCATGCATGGAGTATTTGCTGACCGGCACACAAATGACCGGTGTGTGCTACACCATTATGGGAAAGATGCAATGGATCTGGGCATATAGGGTACTACTAATTGGTTGGAGCCCATGTATAAAAAAGAAAATGTACAAAGACAGAGACGAACACGATAACAAATTTTCATTTCAAGCCAATTCACTATACATATAGGGGCGATAATTTTTATGTCTAGCAAAGTTAAATTTTTATAATGCAACAGATTTTATATATGTCGTAATAGATATAGTACCTGTTGTAACAGATTGATTATCTGTTGGAATAGGTTGGTCATCTGTTGCGTTATGTAGATGTTCCCCGTCTGTCTGTCGCAATAGATTTACGCTCTGTTGCAACATATTATTGATCTGTTGCAACATATAACTTATCTGTTGCAACTGATCGGTAATCTGTTGGAGCAAATAAAAAAAGTAGGAAGACCTATTATACAATTTCCAGCAGATGACCTACGTGTTGCATCTCATGTTGCAATATATGTCTAAATCTGTCTGATAAGATATGTCGTCTGTTGAAGCAGATGTATAATCTGTTGCGATATTTGAATCTAGTACTCTATTTCAATTAACATGTTCAAAAATCAGAATTAATTATATTCATAGACAGAATAAAATAAATCGAAGCCTTCGAAAATTACATAAAATAAAATAACTCAAAAAATAAATGAAATGTAAAAAAATTTATTATAAGAACAAACGATTTACTCTATAAATAAATCAACAAGTTAAACCAAGGAGGATAGGTTATTACATTGACGGACTCGAGCTATAAAGATCTAATCAATATGGACAAGTTGTTCTGCATCCAATGCTATGGAATTCGGCTTTGGTCATCGTGGATCTTTAACGTCAGTTGCGTATAGCTTCTGAGCTTTCGCTTCTCCATATTTTCATAAAAGAGCAGCATATCTTTTGTGGAGTAATCCGACATCAAGTCCATCATTTGGTACTTGTAATCCATCACTCAAATACTCGGCATAGGCGGCAACAAAAGGACCGCAATCCATGCGTTATTAAAAATAGATAATCCATATCTTGCAATTTATGCAAGGGTTGTGAAATTTGTGAAATGAAACTAAATCATGAAACTTAAACTTACAGGCTACCAATGGTTTGTTGAGAAATTCTGTCAACATAGTGTACATCAAATGAATTAGCCATTTTATCCCGGTATGCTTCAATCGTCGACCAATCAGTACGAACCTTTTGATCCAAAAATTCACTCATATCAAGGTAAGTAGGCAATATTTTAGCCAGCTTTTGTATCTCAGACGACGGTCCAAAGTGTCTCCTTCACGACATCGAGTCATAAACTCGGATGCGCCTATTTTTTAGAACGATGACAGCCAACACCCAATGGAATTCATCACCATAATTGATTGGGATGTACACTTCGTCGACTAAATGCCAAGGTAAGCCATCCAGAATGCTAAAACCTTTGATGATGTTGATTAAGCATTTCTCATTTCGGGAAACTTCTAGCTGCTGTTGAACATACCTATCGTAGGCATTATTGATGTAAACTTTGTACAAACAATTGCCTGTTGTGTATCTATATTGTTCTTATGTTTGTAACTTGGCCTTCTTTCGGAGGTAGTAAAAAATGACATCGATGTGCTGTACATATTATCAAACATTTTGGATTACGTAATGAAAAAATCAATACGCAGATGCAATTAAATAAAGTATTAATTAATAGTAATATGTATGGCCTTTAAACCTCATCATTCCAGCAAGTTTGGGGCTGCGACATCAAATAGAACCAATTCTTCATTCCGGGATGTGCAATAATAAAGTTGAACATATCAAAACCATGACTCGATTCATTCACTTTATAGCGTTCATCATTTTGTTTTCTACATGATGATTTATATATGTTAATGTTAGGTTCTTACAACAAGAATTGTATAAACCAATATCCATAAAATTGATTTATGTATCTGTCGGCATGATGGTTTAACAACCCATCGGCAATCCATTCTAAATAGTCGTTGATCGACTGTATTAGTTTTTTTGGAGCCTCGTTCAAGATATTGAACCCTTCAAATGGGTAATTCTTCCGTTCTCCCAAACTGACAGGCTCCACTTTTTCTTTATCTTTGGAAGCAGTTGATGTATTATCAACTGTCATATTATGCTCTTCGGCAGTAGCTGTGACATCCACCTGGAAAGCCAGAATTGTCAATGCTAAGTAGAGATATACAACAGATTTTTCATCTGTTGCAACAGATGATTCTTATGTTATATCAGATGGATTATCTGCTGGGATAAATTTGAATCAGGTAAATCAGATGGATATCATCTGTTGAAACAGATATGTGCTTGTTTGTTTTTTGGAACGGATGATGTACATTCACCTTCTTCAACTCATGTTGCTCTTCTGTGGCCCTTGCACACTGAACATTGGTGCAAGACAAAGACAGAGGCATTGAAATCTTGCTTTTTTTTTTATGATTGATGATGCCTTGGAAGTGTCTTTCCTTCTCCTCTTAGCCGCCTTGATCTCTAGTGGAGTGTCTGGATATGAAATCCTCTTTTATGGAATGACACCCCTTTTAAATGTCATTTCCTTTACAGAAGCAGTTAGTACATTAATAGCATTAATCACTCCATCGTGTTTCGCCTTACAGTTTTGACATTTGTATGTAGAACATTCTCTAATCTGGAGAAAAACCTGTACAACCATTATGATCATAATCATAATGGCTTGTTGTTTCAAAAACTGTAAGAGGAGCATCATTAGTCGTACCCTCCAAAATTATTTTTCTTGTGATGGTTGTTGCTCCAAACAATTTCATTTTTATTCCATCAACAGCCTTAGGACCCGATAAAGTTTGTATAGACCGTAAAGTAAGAAAAAGTGGCATCTTCAACTCTCGGTTGGTCGGAACAAGCCACGGATGGACAATCTAAACTAAATCGGTACATATATTAAGAATGATGATGAATCATTTAATCATTAATTAAAACAAAAACTTGATTAGAATTGGACTTACTACTTCCTTGGGGGGATTGAAAAGATCAAGAAATTTTGCATTTTTATCAGTTTTGGCCAACAACCATCTCAGAATTCTTGGACAGGAAACTTCTTCCTAGTAGTTCACTTATTGTCTCAAATAAGGAATGACTTCAAATGTCCAAGCCTATAACATACCGCCAATAAATCAAAAGCATTATTGAATAAAAAAATGATAAATCATATCATGATAAAAGAAATATTTACTATGAAGGCCCATGGAAAACCATATAAGTTGACTGTTTTTGGCGTTAACGGAGTCAACAAATATTCGACAGTCATTTTGAAGCTTTCATAACCCCAAGAATAGTTGTTTAATGCCTCAAGATCCTTGGAGAGATTTATTAAATCGAGGCTTATGTTGTTGTTAACGTCTCTCGCCCAAAGAACATTATGTACAAATCAAACCAAGAACAATGATTGCTTGTTCTTCTTTGAAAGTCCTTTACCTTTCAACGCTTTAATCAGATTTTTGTTTTTGAAGCTTGGACCAACAATGGACATCAGGTCATCACGATCAACTCGACTTACCTTTTCCCTTTTTTGGTGTAAGGGGTGCTTTTTTTTGGGTTAGAGTAGGTATAACTTGAGAAGGAGAAGGAGGATAACATTTTAGTCCGGCAACTATGGCAAACTCCTCCCAACCAAAACAAACAGGCATGCCACAGTAATTTATCTACACCTCATCTATCTTATCTTTGTCTTCATACATAAACCTGCTCTTGAGAAGATCATATACCACTTTTATCTAGAAACGAGCATTGTTGTCCTCCGACAAATCAAGATATTTTCCAAAGAAGCTTTTCCTGAAATAAGAATCCAATTTTTATTCTCGAAGTATTTTTCTGAAGGCGTCGAAAGATTTTCCCATGACTGACTTAACCACAAGATCACCCATTAAATCTTCGATGGAAGGGCTATTAGCATTTGGATCATCTCTTTTGAAATATTCCTCCTCCCCGTGTTCATTATTTTCTGCTCCTAATTGAGATAACGCTTGTAAAGCAAGCTCATAGAGTGGTGGATGTAGCTGAGCTACTGCACTTGTTCCTTTACTTGGACTTGATTCAATTTTTTTTATTTTGGGAGCTATGTTATCTTAAATTAACAGAAACATAACATAGAATATAATTAATTAATGCATAACAATAATATAACAGTTCCAACAAACAACTAATCTATTGCACCTGGTATGTTATCTGTTGCAACATATAACCGACCTGTTGCAATGGATGAGTAATACGTGGGAACCATAAAAATAGCACTATCTGTTGCACCTGGTATTTTATCTGATGCAACACATAACTGACCTGTTGCAACGGATGAGTAATTCATTGGAAACAATAAAAATAAATCACTAATCTATTGCACCAGGTATTTTATCTGTTACAACATATAACCGACCTGTTGCAATAGATGAGTAAACCATTGGAAAGAATAAAATGGATCACTAATTTGTTGCACCAGGTATGTTATCTGTTGCAACAGATAACCGACCTGTATGAGTAAATCGTTGGAAAGAATAAAAACAATCCTAATCTATTGTAAAAACGAAAAGTAAACCATTGGAAAGAAGAAAAACAAATCACTAATCAATTATCTATTGGATTAATATTGTTTAGATTTCTTCCAAATAGAAGAGTCACCTGTCGTAACAGATGAATGATCTATCAGATTGTTCATTTGTTGCATTAGATTTTCATAGTTGCATCAGATTTTAAAAGAAAGAGTAAACCGTTGGAAAGAATAAACACAAATCACTAATCAGTTATCTGTTGGATCAATATTATTTAGATTTCTTCCAAACAGAAGAGTCTCCTGTCGCAACAGATGAATGATTTGTTAGATTGTTCACCTGTTGCATCAGATTTTCATAGTTGCATCAGATTTTTAATCTATTGCATCAGATTTTTATCTGTTGCATCGTATGTTTCATCTATTACATCAGATGTTTCAACTATTGCAATGCCATTTCTACCAAGACAAATAATAAATCAACCTAGCAACACCAATATATCACACACACACACATGCACACTAAGAACATCAACTATGATAAAAAATCATCAATAAATTCGACTTAATAGTATGAGAACGAGAAGAAGAAATGCAAAAATATTAGAAATTAAGGTTTTATTCAGTCCACATTTCAATACCAGAAGATTAGTAGGTTCAAGTTCCTCTGTTTCTTCATAATTTTTTACCTGTGAAAAAAGAAAATAGGAGGACAAAGTTGAAAGTCGAAAAGAAACTCGCCCGACTATTTGTCGTCGGAGGTTGAAGGGAGAAATTTTGCAGAATTATTGGTTAGGAGAAGCTGGAGAGAGAGTGGTTGATTAGGATTGAAGAGGAGTGTGGGTTGGGTTGATTTATATTTTTGAAAAGATTAGAAAGTTTTGAAAATATTAATCAAGTCCACAATTAACTTAACAAGTTTTCTAATGATGTTTGACCCTATCTATTGGTCAATGTCACCAATCCTTCATTCAAGACTTAAAACATCTTTTCTTCAATTTTCTCGAGCTACTAACATTTTTTATCACAATTTTGCCTATTTACACAAAATCTCATTTTGTGATAAATATTTTAAGCCTTGGTATATATTGTTTTTGATATATTTAAAATCAATTGGTTAGTTAAATAAGTAATAAAATTGCATTTATTTAGGAGAGTAAACCATGAAGGGAATTTCTAAAAATATCTAAAATAGAAGAAAAATTAAAATTTAAAAATTTTCATTTTGATATATATATATATATATATATATATATATATATATATATGAAGAACCTTAGAAAAGTGATTTGAACTTTTACCCTTCATTAAAAGAATCTACTTTAGACAAAATTGTCTTTTTACTATTTTTTAAAATTTATTATTTAATTATTTTTTATTATATTAACTAAAGTTCCGAAAATATGTGGGACTCCTAAAATATATGGTAGGAGAATTAATTGATATTTTCCTTTCTACTAGACTTCCTAAAATATATATGACCCCTAAAATATATGGTTGGAGAATTAATTAATATTTTTCTTTCAACTATTCAATTAGAAAAATATTCTTAAAATAACTCTATTAAGAAAATACTTAGTATAAATATTGAGATGTACATTAAACTAGAAGACAAATTGGTTGGCCTATTGAGGGAATGTGATTGATGCTCATCTAACTTGATTTGGTTGCATGTCTACATTGGTGGATGCTTGATTTTTTAACCCTCCGCTTCTTTACTCCTTTTGTCAGCATAATAGAATTCAACATGTGTGTGTGTATATATATATATCTTCTTTGTTTTCATTCAAAATCATTCTTTAGTGTCAAAATTTTCGTTCAAACAAGAATTAGTTGGATCAAAATTGAAGCTTTGTGATCACTATTATATATATATATATATATATATATATATATATATATATATATATATATTTAGTTTACAGGTCATAGATGAATGTCGGTTGACTCTAAAGAATTTCTTGTGTAAAGGTTAGGTTTAATTGTATTGTTTTGATATCTTTATTTTCTTATTGTTTTATTTTAATTTACAGATACTAGATGAATGTGGGTCGGTTTTGAAAAAAAATTAGGTAAAGGTTAGGTTTAATTGTATTATCATAATATCTCTATTAGTTTGTTATTTTGTGGTAGTTTACAGTTCATAGATAAATCTCGATTGGATTTGAGAAATTTTTGTGTGTAAAATTTAAGTTTAATTGTATTGTTTTTATATCACTTTTATTGTATTATTTTATTGTTTACAGGTGATAGATAAATGTTGGTCGGCTTTGAGGAATTCTTGTATGTAAAGGTTAGGTTTAGTTGTATTATTTTGATATTGCTATTATCGTATTATTTTGTTATTGTTTACAGGTGGCAGATGAGTGTCAGACAACTTTGAAAAAAAAAATGTGTAAAGATTAGATTTAATTGTATTATGATGTCTCTATCATTGTATTGTTTTGTTACAATTTATAGATGGTAAATGAATGTCGATCGACTTTTAAAAATATTTTTTGTAAAGATTAGGTTTAATAAATAAATTCTCCATTTTTACATACTCAAAAAATATTAAATTTAATTATTATATTCATCTTTATTATTTAAACAAATATTCTATTTAATAAAATATTTGAACTCATTAAAATAAGGTACACGCGCAAGGCGCATACACTTAAAAAAGTATATATATATATATATATATATATATATATATGAGAACAACCGTCCAAGATTTTCCATCCACATACATATACACACACAGAGAATAAGCGCATTTGGCTTTGACACATAAATCATCCCCGAGTTGGAGAAGGTCATACACCCCAGAAATCCTCATTTTTCTAGGCATCATTTCTTTAGAGTTGAAATGAAATGCTTATTGAGACGCACATTTGCTGCATTGTTCTTAACAAAGCAAAAGAGAACAGCAATAATATATGTAGCACTGATTTTTTTGATACATGTGGATGATACATATATTTGATATATTAGATTTCAAACATATCTAATAATCCTTAAATGAGAAAAGACATCTTCCGCCCCCCACCAAACTTATTCGCTTAACTCACTTTACCACTTAAACTAAACTTTCGTTTATTTACCCTCTTAAACATCTTTAAAGTGATTATAAACACCCCTAATGATGACGTGAAATTTTTTTTTAAAAGAAAAAAAAGATGCATTATTTAATTATGGCAACCCACACCCACACCCTACACTCTTTTCTTCTCCAATTGATCAAGAACAACAATACTCATTTTCTTTAAACCATCAATTCCTTTATTAATAATCTCATCCATTTTCTTCAACCATTAATTTCTCCATTGACAACCTCACCCATTTTCTTCAGCCATTAATTTCCCCATTAATAACCTCACTCATTTTCTTCAACCATTAATTTTCTCATCAACAATCTCACACACATTCTCCATCAACACTTTTCAAGATGGTAATTAATCGGACATAAGATATAATGATTAAGATGTAATAATTCAACATTCTTATACCAAAAAAAGAAAAAAAAAATCACCCTTGAGCTGAAAGCTTTGAAAAAAAATTAAAAAAAAAATTTAGCTTAGCTTTTTTTTTATTTTGGAAACCATTATTAACAAACTATGTGATTAGTCTGAGATCATCATAGCGATTATGTTATTTCAAAACCAAATCTTCAGCCCTCACAATCGAAGTTATGTTTGCAATTTGTCCACTATGTTTGCTTTGGTCCAAGACTATGGAAGAAGAAGACCCACATGTCTTCTTAAAAAATGAAGTTTTTTTTTTACTTAATTTTTTTTTATTTTGAAAAAATAATTGAGATTCAATTGGAAAACATGTGGGGGGGCGCTGGAGGAGAAGAAAGAGGGAGGCTGCGTTTGCAGGGTAGGGGTGGGGGTGAGGGCTGGAAGAGGAGAAAATATAGAGAGGGCAGGGTGGACGGCCGGGGTGGGGGTGTGAAGAAGAAAGAAAATGGGCGTGGGGGCATCATTTTATTGGTATCAGAGCCTAGTAGTTAAATCCACCTCGTTAAACTAGTTATGAGGAGACCATATAAAAATATACAGGATTTCAGAGAAGTCAAAAGAGATCTAAATTGTAACTATTTAGAATATAAAAGATTAAATGAAACATAAGAAGATCCATATAGGTTAGATCTTCTAATCACAGTGATATCTTGCATAGAAGCAAAATTAATAAAACATTTAACGCCTAGAAGAATTAGGTTTATACCACCTAATTATAACATGATTAGATTTAAACCACCTAAATATAGTCTATCCAATGGATAAAGAAAAAGCTTTAAAATTATTATCAGAATTAAAGCAAGAGCTTAACTTGTGAAAGGAACGTTATGCTTACAACTCATTTGTAGAAGTCTGCGAAAAATCATTATTCTTTCAAAAGAAAATTATCTTTGAGCTAGAACAAGAAATTTGGCATCTAGAATATAAATTAGAACATAATTTGTTTAAATGAGTAATAAAGAAATCTTAGAAAAGCTAAATGATCTCTTAGAAATGCAAAAGCATATAGTCCTTAAAAAAATCTAGAAGAAGAAATTAAAATCCTTAAAGATAGTTCACCAGCTAAAATAAACAGTTTTATTAAAAAAAGCTGACACTTTTAATGAAGAATTGGGAAAAAAGAATTCGGGATGAAATCTTTATTCCAAGAATTTCCAACAGAGGGATCTATCAAAAAGGAAGTCTGGATGAAAAAATTATACCTAATTTTCTCTAAAAAATACAAAGAGAAGAACTAGAAAAACTTGAAGAAATCTCAAAAATTTCTAAAAATAAAAATATAGAAGAAGCCTCTACCTCTAAAACCAAAGTAAAAGATCTTACAGAAATAAAAGAAAATGAATGAACTAGACGAACTAGTCTATGCTCTAGAAGAATTTGATCTTCATGATCAAAACTACCGTGTTCACACAAACTCTGGAGATACAGAAGGACCCCAAGGAAACTTTAAAGATCCTAAAGAAGAAGAAGCTCATTCGGCGAGCCAGTACCAAGGAGTAACTTCCTACCAAAATCTAAGAAATGGAAAGACGATAATAGTCAATACCATATAACTCTAAGGCTAAATTTATGCCAAATAGACTCCCAGTAGGAGACGCTGGATCTACCCAGTTCCTTGATTTGAACTGTAAAAGAAAACCTGCAGAATTCCTAGATTTATGGGCTAAGAACCTAGAATTATATTTTATCCTAGGTAAAGGAAGAAACTATGCTGATGAAGAGAGATACTTGATAGTCATAAACACCTTCATAGAAAAGGTAGACAATTGGTTTAAAAGAGTATCAGAAGAATCTAAAAAAGTATTCAAAATAGAAGTATTAGAAAAAATTAAAGAATCAACTAGAGCAGGAATAAATCACATAGTGAGACACATAGGATTCGAATTCCTAGGAAGCCAAGGAGATATTTCTAAAGGAAAAGAAAAGCAAGATTGCTTGCTGCTGAATGGTTAGAAAAACTTCAAATTTGCAAGATAAAGTATATTCAAGAATATACTTACGAGTTTGAGACATACTACTACCAACTATATGATAGTAGTAAAAGTATGACTCTATATACTGAAAATATTATCAAAAGATACTAGGATATTACGCAAGCTATTTTAGAGAAGAATATGCTAAGGAAGATCAAACATATGACTCTTTAGGAAGAAGGATTTCCTTCCTTAACCAAAGACTTAGCCAACTTTGTATGTTACATAATATGCAAAGAAAGTCTAAAAGAATTGGTACTTAAATTTACTGTAGACATGGAAGCATCATCTCAATGAGGATGTCATGAAAGAAATTCTTTAAAAAAAAAAGAAAAACCAAATGATTAATAAAAAGAACAAATATTTCCAAGAAAAATTATGTACCGAGAAAAAGGTACTTCAAAAAATGAAGAAATTTCAAGAAGAAATCAACTGATAAATGCAAATGCTATAATTGTGGAGAAGAAGGCCACCAAAGTTATGAATGTAACAAGAAAAGAGTAAAAATATCTAAAATAGATAGAGAAGAAATTGAGCGAAACTTAGAGTCAGTTTCGTCCATTAAAAGTGAAGACTTATGTAGAACTGTATGAAGAATTCTTAGAATCTAGTACTGATTCAGAAGAATGAATCAAGAGATTGAAAATGTAGAAGAAACCACTCAGGTTATAGAAGCTGAAGAAGATCAACGAGGATAAGCATTAAAAGCAACATTCGACAGAGAATTTCTAAGAAAAATTCAAGGATTAAAATTCAATCTTCAAGCAGAAGATAGTATGTTCACTAGATTACAAAGAACTTTTTCAAGAAATAAAATCTCTTATCATGAATATCAAAAGATTGAAAAGGCAATTGATATCACCCAAACTACTAGAAGACATAAGCTTAACTTATTTACAAAGCCTATGATTGACCAAATTTAAAAAAAAATCCAGAAAGAAATAGAAAAAAGATGAATTATGTTCATCTCGGAGGAATTCAAATAATGGTCAAATCCACTTTTAAAGAAGGAATAGACTGTCCGATAGTAATTAACCTTTCGAATGAAAGATTCATTAATACCAGAGAAGGGAACTTAGGTATTTTTGAAGTAAACTTGGCTTATATCAAATTACTGTTTACCTATTATCCCAGGTATTGTATATCATTAAAAGATTCAAATTTTAACGAAGCTTTAAGTTTGCACTTTCAAGTAAAAAAAAGGATTTATTTAAACCAGGTAATTATATTATGAGCATATATTATCCAGCTTTGTATACGGTTATCAATTCAAATTATGAAAATATCTATAAAAATAAAAGCTTAGCCTAAATTGACCAAGAATGCACAGGAATAGTCAGAATAGTTGAAGCAAATATTGAACAACCAAACATTCCTACAGAATATGAAATTCATGTGGGAAAAGCTATAGAAATAGGAAGCCCCACAACTTCAAATACAAGACTCTTAATAGAATATGGGAGAAACTTCGTACGAAAAGGTAATTCCATGAGATTTAATAGTGAAAGCTCTAACAATGTCACAGAAGTATCAGGAAGATTCTTTAACGGAAGTGATTGGAACAAGCAAACAATCCTAATACAGTCAGGATCATCAGCAAATCATGTCAAGGAAAGTATCCTAGACGGATTAGTGAGCTTTAAAGGTAAACCTTATATTTATAAAATATTTGAAGGAAATAGTTACGAATGTTTGAAAATAGTAGAATTACCAATACAACTTGGAAAAATCAGAATGAGAGTTCCTTGCTATATTAGTAGTCATGAAAATTATTACAATATAATTTTAGGAGGAACATTTCTTAATAGCTTGGATCAATACAATATCCAAAAAGAAGGAATCCACCTAACCTTAGGAAATGAAACTTGTTTTATTTCCTAAAATCTAATGCCCAAAGAAACCTCTTTTAGAAAATGTAGAGATAATTTTGGGATCTAAAATTGTCTCTATAAAACATTTTTTGCATACGATAAGCTTGAAACTGATTTGTTGTTAGGCAATGATTTTATACAACAGTTTCAAAGTTATCACCAAACAATATACATGGTTAGTTTTAAAATCCCATGTAATCAATTTATAAAAATCTCAAGGAAACACAACCCTTATATATTGATAAAATAAAATAAAATCTTTAAAAGGAAATTTTTGGATAGCCCTAAAAATTATTCTTGTAAATGTCTCAACCTAGAGAAAATAAAACAAGACTTACAAGTGTCTTATGGAGAAATCTCATTAGAAAAATGGAATAATAACCATGAAAAATTAGTCTTTAACTCTTAAAGATCCTAGTATTATCAAAAGAGTTAAACCAATGCTCTATAACGAAGAAGATAAAACTAAGTTTAAAATTCAGATACAAGAACTCCTTAATCTTAAGTTAATAAGAGCGAGTAGGAGTCCACACAACAGTCCTGCAATTATGGTAAGAAACCATGCAGAACAAAAAAGAGGAAAAGCTCAAATGGTTATAAACTACAAAGAGCTAAATAAATATTGTGTTTTTGATAGATATTTTATCCCAAATAAAAATAATTTAATTAACCTTGTTAAAGGAATAAACTATTTTTCAAAATTCAATTGTAAAAGCGGATTTTGGCAAATCAAACTTTCAAAGGAATCAGTCCCTCTAACAGCATTTGGCACTCCTAATAGGTATTATGAATGGTTAGTAATGTCGTTTGGACTAAAGAATGCACCACAAAATTTTCAAAGAAAAATTGATAGAATATTTTCTGAAAATAATTTCCTAATCGTCTACATAGAGGATATTTTAGTCTGTTCAGAAAGCTATCAAGAACACTTAACACATTTGAAAGAATTTTCAAATATTTGTGTTAAAAATAGAATTATTTTAAGTCAAAAGAAAGCAAAAATAAGTAAAAATGAAATAGAATTCTTAGGAATGATAATTTCAAAGAATGGAATAGAATTACAATCTCATAATTGAAGAAAATAACAAAATTTCCTGATAAACTAACAACAAAACAAGAAATACAAACGTTTCTTGGATATTTAAATTATGCAGGAGAATTTATTTCAGATCTTGCAAAAAAGAGAAATCCTTTGCAAAAACTCATTCGAAAGTTAAATCGACTTGGATGGACTAATGAACATACTCTTTGTGTTCAAAAATTAAAGGAAGAATGTGCTAGGCTACAAAAGCTCATATTACCAGAACCAGAAGATAATTTGGTTTTACAAACTGATGCTTCCGACTATCATTGGGGAGCATTATTACAAACAGATATAAATGAAATCTGTAGATATACTAGTAGAACATTTAATGAATCTAAAGTTAACTATTCCACAAAGGAAAAAGAATTATTAGCGGTGATAAAAGGAATACAAAAGTTTTCTATATTTTTATTACCAAAACTATTTGTCGTTAAAATAGACAATACACAAATATCAGGAATAATATTCAATAAACTACCTTCCGAGCCACAATACAGAAGATTACACAGATGACAGGTATTATTGACATTTTATACTTTTAAAATTAAAAATATTAAAGGATCTGACAATGTTTTTGCAGATTTTCTTTCAAGAAACGTCTAATATGGATGATAGAACTCAAGTACTGGTCAACAGAGGTAGAAAATGAATAACATTGATGATTCCATAAATGAAAAAAGCAACATGCTATTCAAAATCTGAGATGAACTTGTAACTTTGTCTGAAAAGGCAAAGAAATTACAATTTGAATTGATTCAGTTTAACACTGATCAAGCTGAAAATATGGCAGAATTCCAACTCCTATGCAAGAATCTGGAAACCAGGCCAAAGGGATGACCATTCATCCCTAACAAAGTGGAAGGAGATGTCTCACTAGCACTTAGTGCCAAAAATATCTCAACGGTAAGCAGCCCGAATATGCCGATGGCCGAGTCTTTGGACAAAGCCAAAAGCTAAGCTAACAAAGTGGCAGGAGATGTCCCACTAGCACCTAGTGCCAAAAATATCTGTACGGTAAGCACGGATATGTCAATGGCCGAGTCTTCAGACAAAGACAAAAGTCGAGCACAAACACAGAGAAATTTCTCTGAAGTAGTAAAGTCAGTAAAAAGTGAAACAATCTCTGAGAAATCAGAAAAAAAAAACTAACTTTTCCTCAGGAAAATAGTTTATTTCCATTGAGGTAGGAAAAATTCATCCAAAGGAAGAAGAATACATAACTTTCACAAGAAGAATACACAATCTCCCAGAAACCTGTAGAGAAACTTTTGGAGTTATCGAAATAAAGAGCTTATATCCAAGGATTTCTATATTTACAGAAGGATCGACTGATTTCACGGTCAAATTATTTGAATTTGGTTATTTAGACCATGTTTATTCAACACCAAATCTATCTGAACTGTAAGGACTACCAATACATCTGACTAGTTCAATAAGAAATTATGCCAAAGAGGAAGCAGTCTATTGCAGGTCTACAGCATAGCTATGGAATCTCAAGATGATCAATTATATTTTCCCACTTTTAATTACATAACGGTGGAAAAATTAAGAGACTTTAATATCAGCACCACAGGAGTTGATAAAAAGATTTCATATTTCAATAAAAAAATAGATCCAAACCAGGAGAACTTTAGGGATGAAGGGTGTAACACCCCATACTTAATTACCTGCATTAGCCATTGCTATATGTGTTGGAGTATATGTATTGATCCTAAGTTAGGTCTATATGAGTTTAAGTATGAGTATTGATAATTTTGAGATGGTTTCAAGTGCATAGTTTGATTATATGTGTATAGGAATCGACCTTATTTATACCGGAATTTGCCCGTCGATGTTTCCATACGAAGGTTATTAAATAAGCTTTCCGATGATATAAATATTTTAAAAAACGGATAAGTTTCGGATATAAGCGAGCACGTTCGAAACTATAAAACGGTGGCCGGGATGTGAACAGTAAATGTGCAGAAAAACTGAGGCCTGCCAGTTTTTGGGTCAACTTTGAACAGTCATAATTCCCTCCATATAATGAACTGGGCGAGCTACCATATATCAAAAGAAATATCTTTGAGTCTTCTTTCTAATGCAATTGGTTTCATCCAAATCCAACATCAGAGTAAGGATTTATACTTGTTTTACTTCAGCCTCTCAAAACAGATTTTTGTGAACAGTAAATTAGCAGGAAAATACTGAGGCCTACCAGTTTTTGGGTCAACTTGGAACGATCATAACTCCCTCAATATAATTAAATGGGACAGATACCATATATCAAAAGAAAGATCTTTGAGTCTTCTTTCTAATGCAATTGGTTTCATCCAAATTCAACATCTGCGTAAGGAGTTATATGCGTTTTACTTCAACCTCTCAAAACAGATTTTTAGGGTCAACTTCAAATGATCATAACTCCTTGCACAGGACGAACTGGGTGGCCTAATTTATATGAAATGAAAGAACTTTGAATTATATTTACAATGATACCAATTTCACCCAAATTTGATATCGTAGCAAAGAGTTATGGTCTATCTACTTCAGCTTGTCAAAACAGTCCACCGGAGGACATATTTGACATTATTTAAATTTTAAGGGCACTTTGGTCATTTTCTGTGGTATTATGGACAGTAATATGTGTATATATACATGTATATGAGTTCAAAAACTCATATTCATCATCAATTATAGGAAAGAACAAACCCTAGCCTAATTTTCAACTCTAATTATCTTGTGATTCAACCGTGGAAAGTCCAATTTGATTCCGTAGTTGTGTTCATCGTCTCAAGGGCATCGAGAAGCACCCCTTATTTGTGCCAACAGGACTTCAAAACCCAAAGGGCCATTCTATGGTAAGGATGTAAATTATGTTGGTGTTATTTATATGGATATGTATATATATATATATATGCATGTGAGCATAAGAAGTATGTTATTTGATTGTTATTGAAAGATGATTGGAAATGATATTGGATCATTCTTGTGCATGGTTGGATTATGTTGAATTGTGAAGGAATGATGTGGTATTGATGATGTGGTATTGAAATGATGATTATATATATATATATATATATATATATATATATATATACACACATAAACCTATTGTTCAAGTTGGTTTTTGGAATGCTTTGCAAATATTAGTTGTATGGAATTATGGAAGAGAATTGTGGTGTTGGGTTGCTAATACTAGATGCCAAATATTTCATTGTAGATAAGTGATTTGTAAAGGCGGGAAGTTGTGTTGAATCGGTATCCGAATCTACAACGAGGTATGTAAAGCATACTCTAACGATGTTCTTTGGCATGAAAACACCAATGTTCCATCAAGTACGATTCCGAGGTTATCCAAACACATGTATTGTTCTACATTACCAATGAAGTTGTTTCCATTCTATAAAGTGTCAAAATGTTTCATTGATATACCAAAAGGCTCCTATTTCATTGTTGTGATATTGATGATTCTGAAACATATTGTTGATGTACCAATGAGTCCTTATTACATCGTTATTGTATAGAAGGTCTATTACTTGATTCCTATTGATGTATCATTGTTCCAAAGGTACTATATTGACATGAACACTAATGTAATAATCTCAAAAGCTTTTGAACTAAGTTATTGGAAAAATCTCTTATGTGTTATTTGATATACGTGTGGGCGGTATCCCAGGGGCATAAGCCTAGCATGGGTCGATCCCTATTTATGTGTTTATGGGTGGTATCCCAGGGGCATAAGCCTAGCATGGGTCGATACCAATTGATATGTACTGGGGGTAGCCTAATGGTCACAGTACGGTACAGTATTGATTATTGTTAGGTGGTTGGAGGTTTGGGAGGAGGAGGTAATGGCGAATAATAATTGTAAAGAATGAAATGAACGAATGTATACCGTTCCACAAATGTGTTTGTATTCAAGAACCCAATTCAGATTAATAATAATGTACATGATCCTAAAAGTGTTTATGAAGTGTGGTTCACTTCTATTATGATTTATTCACATGTGTATGATTTTCTTGATCCCCCATATCACATATGACTATTTACAGCTTTACATACACAGTACATATTTCGTACTGACGTCCCTCATGGGGGACCTGCATTTCATGCTGCAGGATCAGGTACTTCAGCTCATTCACAGCATAGATAGGATCCAGGTCATACAGCTGTTGTTAGTGAGCTCCAGTTTGCTTCGGAGCTTTCCGAGTCGGTTTCTTATATTTTGTTATTGTACAGGAGTCATGTGTGGGCGGGGGTTCGTCCCGACCCTAGTTATGTCATGTATATCCTAGAGGCTTTGTAGACATAAAGAAGGGTAAAGTCATGGAAGTTTATATAGTGATGTTATATTCGTATATGGGGTGGCCCCGACGGCCAAGTATTATATATATATATATATATATATATATATATATATATATATATTTGTGCGTGTTGTGCTGATACAGGTAATTAGACCCTTTTATATGCAGCGAAGTGCTGCCCAAATTTTTGGTGACATGTAAGTGAAAGTACATGTATTTGAACGGGTTCTCCCGGGCCTTCTCGGCTTTGGGTGCCATTCCGTCCCGATGGGATTTTGCGCTGTGACCAAAGTGGTATCAGAGCGGTTCGTCCTAGTGAGTCTACAAAGCCGTGTCTACGTAGAGTCTTGTTTATCGGTGTGTTGTGCACCACATCTATAAACAGGAGGCTATGGACATTTAGGAATTGTTTCTTTTCTTCGTGTCTTAGATCGTGCGATAGAGCTTATATTGTATATGAAGTCAACGTTGACCACGGAATCAGTTTGTTTCTCTTATTATAGTAATGATGCCGGTTACCAGAAGCAAGAATACCGGTAAGCAAGTAGATGTGGCTGCCGGAGAGGGGACTAGTAAGTCACCCACTATACCAGCTAATCAAAGTGAGGCTCCGGCTGAGCATGCATCAAAAACTTCCCCCAGTCCAGAAGAAATAAGGGGGAGGAGAACTATATCCCCAGAGCCACCTATTAATGTTGTTGATCAAAATCTTAGAAATGCAGTGCAACTTTTGACTCGTATAGTTGCTGGGCAAGTCCAAGGGCAAGTCATTCCTGTCACGGGTTCTAGCGGTACTAATACGGCGGCTAGTCTTCGGACGCAAGATTTTCTTAAGATGGATCCGCCGACTTTTACCGGATCCGATCTTAATGAAGATCTGCAGGACTTTATTGATCAGATCCAAAGGTCCCTAGAGGTGATTCATGTATCAGGCAGAGAGACAGTGGAGTTAGCCGCGTATAGATTCAAAGGTGAGGCTATATATTGGTATGAAGACTGGAAACGGTCGAGGGGAATTGATGCACCCCTAGCTACTTGGAAAGAGTTTAAAGAGGCATTTATTGATCATTATCTTCCATATGAGACTCGTCAGGCCTGTGCAGATCAGTTCTTAAATCTTCGGCAGGGTAATATAAGTGTGAGGGAGTATAGTCTTCGATTTAATTCCTTGTCCAGATATGCTCCTAATGTTATAGCTACTATGGATGACAGAGTTCATCGGTATGTGAACGGATTGGATTCGTATTTGGTTAGGGATTGTACTATTGCTGCACTGAATAAAGATATGGATATAGCTAGGATCCAAGGCATTTGAGCTTACGCGAGAAGGAGTACTTCAGTGCCAAAACCGATTGTGTGTGCCGAATGTAGACGGGCTAAGAAAGAAGATTATGATAGAGGCACATTTTTCAAGGTATTCCATTCATCCAGGATCAACCAAAATGTATCAAGATTTGAAAGATATGTATTGGTGGAATGACATGAAAAGGAACATCGCAGAATTTGTAGCTGGATGTCCAAATTGCCAACGAGTTAAAGTGGAACATCAAAAGCCCGGAGGCTATATGCAATGCATAGATCTTCCAACTTAGAAGTGGGACATGATCAACATGGATTTTGTTACAGGTTTGCCTCGTACAACTCGGAAATTTGATTCTATATGGGTGATTGTGGATAGGCTTACTAAATCCGCACATTTCTTACCCGTTAAGACCACTTACACAGTTGAAGAATATTCGAAGCTGTATGTTAAAGAAATAGTCCGATTACATGGAGTGCCAACTTCTATTATATCAGATCGGGGAACTCAATTTACTGTAAACTTTTGAAAGTCTTTCCAACGGAGTTTGGGAACACAAGTGAATCTGAGTACAGCTTTTCACCCTCAGACGGATGGACAAGCAGAGCGCACTATTCAAACACTTGAAGATATGCTACGAGCATGTGTTATAGATTTTAAAGGCAGCTGGGATGACCATTTACCTCTTATTGAGTTTTCCTACAATAATAGCTATCATTCAAGTATCAAAATGGCACCATATGAAGCTTTATATGGGAGGAAGTGTAGATCACCAATAGGATGGTTCGAAGCGGGTGAAACTCTTATGTTCGGACCGGATCTTGTGTATCAAGCCATAGAAAAAGTCAAGGTGATTCAGCAACGGTTGAAAACAGCCCAAAGTCGACACAAGTCATATGCGGATAGTAGAAAAAGAGGGCTAGAGTTTTCGTTAGGCGATTGGGTATTTTTGAAGGTATCTCCAATGAAAGGGGTGATGAGATTTGGCAAGAACGAAAAGTTGCGTCCACAATATATAGGCCCGTATAGGATTATTCGAAGATGTGGGCAAGTTGCTTATGAATTAGATTTACCCCAGGAACTCTTATCAGTGCATCCAGTATTTCATGTATCGATGCTTCGAAAGTGCATCGGAGATCCGTCCCTTATTACTTCTACTGAAAATGTGCAATTAACAGAAGATCTTACCTACGAGGAGATGCCTGTTGCTATATTAGATCGTCAAGTTAAGAAGATGAGAAATAAAGAAGTAGCATCGGTGAAAGTACTTTGGAGAAATCAACAAAGGGAAGAGATTACATGGGAAGCGGAGGAAGCAATGAAATTGAAATACCCTTATTTGTTCAAAGATGAAAAAGAAGTGCAAGGAGTGGAAATGGGACACTAACAAGTAAGTTTTTACATATGCATAACATCTATATGATGACGTGAATATCAATTATGAATTCGAACTTGTTTCGGCTAAATAACTACATTCACATTCGAGGACGAATGTCCTTAAGGGGGAAGGATGTAACACCCCGTACTTAATTATGTGCATTAGCCATTGTTATATGTGTTGGAGTATATGTATTGATCCTAAGTTAGGTAAATATGAGTTTAAGTATGAGTATTGATTATTTTGAGATGGTTTCAAGTGTATAGTTTGATTATATGTGTATAGGAATCGACCTTATTTATACCGGAATTTGCCCGTCGATGTTTCCATACGAAGGTTATTGAATAAGCTTTCTGACGATATAAATATTTTCAAAAACGGATAAGTTTCGAATATAAGCGAGCACGTTCGAAACTATAAAACGGTGGCCGGGATGTGAACAGTAAATGTGCAGAAAAACTGAGGCCTGCCAGTTTTTGGGTCAACTTTGAACGGTCATAACTCCTTCAATATAATGAACTGGGCAAGATACCATATATAAAAAGAAATATCTTTGAGTCTTCTTTCTAATGAAATTGGTTTCATCCAAATCCAACATCAGAGTAAGGATTTATACTCGTTTTACTTCAGCCTCTCAAAACAGATTTTTGTGAACAGTAAATTAGCAGGAAAATACTGAGGCCTGCCAGTTTTTTGGGTCAACTTGGAACGATCATAACTCCCTCAATATAATGAAATGGGAGAGCTACCATATATCAAAAGAAATATCTTTGAGTCTTTTTTCCAATGCAATTGGTTTCATCCAAATTCAACATCTGCGTAAGGAGTTATACGCGTTTTACTTCAGCCTCTCAAAACAGATTTTTAGGGTCAACTTCAAATGATCATACCTCCTTGTACAGGACGAACTGGGTGGCCTAATTTATATGAAATGAAAGAACTTTGAATTATCTTTACAATGATACCAATTTCACCCAAATCCAATATCGAAGCAAAGAGTTATGGTCTATCTACTTCAGCTTGTCAAAACAGTCCACCGGAGGACATATTTGACATTATTTAAATTTTAAGGGCACTTTGGTCATTTTCTGTGGTATTATGGACGGTAATATGTGTATATATACATGTATATGAGTTCAAAAACTCATATTCATCATCAATTATAGGAAAGAACAAACCCTAGCCTAATTTTCAACTCTAATTATCTTGTGATTCAACCGTGGAAAGTCCAATTTGATTCCGTAGTTGTGTTCATCGTCTCAAGGGCATCGAGAAGCACCCCTTATTTGTGCCAACAGGACTTCAAAACTCAAAGGGCCATTCTATGGTAAGGATGTAAATTATGTTGGTGTTATTTATATGGATATGTATATATATATATATATATGTGTGAGCATAAGAAGTATGTTATTTGATTGTTATTGAAAGATGATTGGAAATGATATTGGATCATTCTTGTGCATGGTTGGATTATGTTGAATTGTGAAGGAATGATGTGGTATTGATGATGTGGTATTGAAATGATGATTATATATATATATATATATATATATATATATATATATATATATATATATACACATAAACCTATTGTTCAAGTTGGTTTTTGGAATGCTTTGCAAATATTGGTTGTATGGAATTATGGAAGAGAATTGTGGTGTTGGGTAGCTAATACTAGATGCCAAATATTTCATTGTAGATAAGTGATTTGTAAAGGCGGGAAGTTGTGTTGAATTGGTATCCGAATCTACAACAAGGTATGTAAAGCATACTCTAACGATGTTCTTTGGCATGAAAATACCAATATTCCATCAAGTACGATTCCGAGGTTATCCAAACACATGTATTGTTCTACATTACCAATGAAGTTGTTTCCATTCTATAAAGTGTCAAAATGCTTCATTGATATACCAAAAGGCTCCTATTTCATTGTTGTGATATTGATGATTCTGAAACATATTGTTGATGTACCAATGAGTCCTTATTACATCGTTATTGTATAGAAGGTCTATTACTTGATTCCTATTGATGTATCATTGTTCCAAAGGTACTATATTGACATGAACACTAATGTAATAATCTCAAAAGCTTTTGAACTAAGTTATTGGAAAAATCTCTTATGTGTTATTTGATATACGTGTGGGTGGTATCCCAGGGGCATAAGCCTAGCATGGGTCGATCCCTATTTATATGTTTATGGGTGGTATCCCAAGGGCATAAGCCTAGCATGGGTCGATCCCAATTGATATGTACTGGGGGCAGCCTAATGGTCACAGTACGATACAGTATTGATTATTATTAGGTGGTTGGAGGTTCGGGAGGAGGAGGTAATGGCGAATAATAATTGTAAAGAATGAAATGAACGAATGTATACCGTTCCACAAATGTGTTTGTATTCAAGAACCCAATTCAGATTAATAATAATGTACATGATCCTAAAAGTGTTTATGAAGTGTGGTTCACTTCTATTATGATTTATTCACATGTGTATGATTTTCTTGATCCCCCATATCACATATGATTATTTACAGCTTTACATACTCAGTACATATTTTGTACTGACGTCCCTCACGGGGGACCTGCATTTCATGCTGCAGGATCAGGTACTTCAGCTCATTCACAGCATAGATAGGAGCCAGGTCATACAACTGTTGTTGGTGAGCTCCAGTTTGCTTCGGAGCTTTCCGAGTCGGTTTCTTATATTTTGTTATTGTATAGGAGTCATGTGTGGGCGGGGGTTCATCCCGACCCTAGTTATGTCATGTATATCCTAGAGGCTTTGTAGACATAAAGAAGGGTAAAGTCATGGAAGTTTATATAGTGATGTTATATTCGTATATGGGGTGGCCCCGACGGCCAAGTATTATGTATATATATATATATATATATATATATATATATATTTGTGCGTGTTGTGCTGATACAGGTAATTAGACCCTTTTATATGCAGCGAAGTGCTGCCCAAATTTTTGGTGACATGTAAGTGAAAGTACAGGTATTTGAACGGGTTCTCCCGGGCCTTCTCGGCTTCGGGTGCCAGTCTGGACCGATGGGATTTTGGGCCGTGACAAAGGGCGTCTATCACATCCTTAAAAATAAGTATGAGGAAAATTACAAGATACTAAATAGGGATCCTTATAACCAAAGGAAAATAAAAATCAGTAGTTCTAAGGGATAAAATTGCTGAATTCAAAACACATCAATTTCCAGTCACTCCAGCAACATAGAATATGGCATGCAAATTCTTGGAACATGGACATCTCAAGAAGAATGATGGCGAAAGCTCATCAATGTCCGAAGAAATGTATTCCACAACTGTAAAGATAAATCCAGCAATGGAAAAAAAGATATAAAACAACAGCATCTACGTCAACATAACTGTCAGTACCAGACGATAAAATGATAAAGAGAGATGGACCCCACACGATCCAAAAAGTAGTCAATCAGATGATAGAAGAATCTTATCTCTTATCTTATCCTTCTAAGATGATAAGGGACCAAAATATAAATAAAAGACTTCTGAAGGATGACCTGAAGAAAAATAAATATTGTAATTCTACCCCTCCTTACATCTATAAAAGGGGAGATAGAAACTCATAGAAGACAGACTATATTTCTTTGAACATCTCTCTCTTAGAAAATGTTAGGTATCTTCTATATGAGTGAGTGAGAAATACTTCTCCCGCAAGGGAAAAGTAACAAATAATTTGTGTAAAAGTATAAAGAAGATCTGAATAAAGATTTTTCCTATGTTGTATTCTCTTCATGAAATAAAAAAAATTATTTTATATCTTTTGTCATTCTTGTATGTTGGTGATAAACGAAGGTTGCGATCTTCAGCCTCGACAGAGAAAGGACAACATAGTAGCCTGAGACAGTGAGTCGCAATAGGCTAAATAGTTCTTCATAGCCGGAAGGAGAAAAATTGCAGTGTTGATACAGCCAATATAGAAAAAAGGTCAAAAGTTATATACCTAAACTCTATCATTTCAAGAATATATTAACATAAGAAAAATTTTGTTTTCATATCTACTTTATACCTTCATACATACTATGTGTTACTAAGTACCTATGGGGAATATAAAACTATGAACAATTTGTTCTTATCACCATGAAAGTGGTACAACCACAATTAAAGAAGTACAGAAAAGGGTTTGGGGAATACAAAATAATTATAAATAGAATTAAAGAAGACATGACAAATTTGTGAAATTACCTTCGTAAAATCTATCGGTTAAAAACTACTTCGGTTAATTTTGAAATTAACAAGTTTAAAATACTATTACTGAGAGCTTTAGATAGAAATCATGCTCTAAAAATGGTGATTAATGTTTTTCATCTAAAAAATAGTGTAATAACTCATTAGGCAGTATAAAGAACGTATTTCTTTATCTTAGCCTTATATCCTTCTAACAGAAAAACCTGTGTTTTTTTTAAAGCACGAGTTCTATCTAAAGCTCTAAGTAATACTATTTTAAACTTATTAATTTCAAAATTAACAGAAGTAGTTTTTAACCGATAGATTTTACGAAGGTAATTTCGCAGATTCGTCATGTCTTCTTTAATTCTATTTATAATTATTTTGGATTCACAAAACCCTTTCCTATACTTCTTTAAATGTGGTTGTACCACTTTCATGGTGATAAGAACAGATTTTTCATAATTTTATATTCCCTATATATATAAATAAAATAGTACATACATATTTTTTATTTTTTAAAAGAAAAATATATAAAAATAATGTAAGGGGGATTATTTTTTTTTAGAAAAATAGTAATTTCTTACGTTGCAATGACGTAGCTCCAACGTGGCATTGACATGGCGTTGATGTGTAGGCGAGTGTAACACACTCTCCGTTGTGAGAGTTGTATTCCGTTATGAGGGGTGAAAATAATACACTTTAAAGATGTTAAGGGGCGTAAATAAACAAAATTTTAGTTTAAGTGCTAAAGTGAGTTGAGTGGACAAGTTCAGGGGGGAAATCATGTCTTTTCTCTCCTTAAATTATGAAAAAAAAACAATACAAGTTCTTAATATGTATCAAATACATTTATTTGATACATATGTCTGATGCATGTATACTTGTTACTTGTGATTAATTAATTCATTTTGATAAATATTAATGAATTTAATATCAAGAATAATATAAAAACATAAATACGTACTAATTTACTATATACATAAAAAAATTGATAAATGTGTTACATGAGCATGTAGATGTATTCATATGTATCATCAATAAAAAAAATACATTTTTTGTATTAAGATGAATATGCACACATGCAAGTACATTCATATATATCAAGAACAAATATTACATTCTTTTTACTATGATACATATGCATAGAGATACATTCACATGTTTCATGAACAAATACTAATAAACTTCATATTGTATATGAATTAGTAGACTATGATAGATTAACATGCAAGTACATTCGTATGTATCATGAGCAACAAAAATTCATTCTTTTTAACTATGATACATATACATAGTGATACATTCATATATATCATGAAATTTATTTTAATGAAGTGGTCTTCTTCTCCATCTACACCACTATCCATTAACTCTCCCAACCTTCATTGAAAAGCAGTCAAATACACTAACAACTTCTCCACTGCCATCGTGGTCTTTGTCACCATTCTCATCGAAAATCTAGCAACATTGTTCGATTTCTCATTTTTCTACTAATGGGCATTTTCTTAAAGGGTTGACAAGCAGCCAACGGGAGGATGTTGTCATTCCAGTGGTCATCGTCATTGTCATGGTTTCGTCAAAAATTATGAGATTTTTTAACTTCTGTAGTATGAAGATTCTTCAAAAGAATATGAATGCTTGTCAACATGAAGCAAACAGTAAAACTTTCATATTTTTTTAAAAAAAATGATTAATAGAAATAAAAAATAAACTAAATTGTAAATTGCAAATGATAAGATCTGATAGAAAATTTTTTATTTGACTTTTTTTTGTTTTAGATATTTAAGAGATTTTCTCCTATGATTTACTCTTTTAAATAAACACAAATTTATTACTTCTTTATTTAATATGTATCAAGAGAAAAAGGAGAAATATAAAATTTTATGAAATATTTTAAAGATAAGAAGTTTTATGTATTTATATCTCTTAAATTTATGTATTTAAGTAAATTATCCTAATAACGGTCCATAAATGTTACGATGGCTATATACCTAACATCATTATATTGTCTTCAATAATCTTTTTGGAGTCCAACATGATGAGTTTTGAGTTCTAGAATTTTGGCTACCCCACCAAGAAGTTCATGTGCTAAATGTAGTAGTTTTAAATGTTACAAACATAACTGTCTATATAGTGAATGTTGGTGAAAATTACAATAATAGTACAGCTGAACAGTTTACAAGTGAAGAAAATAAAAAAATATATCTTTTTCTTCTTCGGTTAAGGCGCGGATATCTCGCTGTCTTTAAGGAGATTCAAGCCCACCGCAATAAATATTTTTATCAATCTAGCAGTAATCTTCTTGACTTGTCCCCTCCAGGATACAACAACCTTCTCACAAAGAACAACTCAACAACTTTGGATAAGAATTGAGTTCAAAGTTCCACTAAAAGAACACCTCCCTGTTGAGATTTACAATTCTTCTATTTTATGATTTTCATTAATGATAGAATATTCTTTTTTAGTCTAAAAATATTTTACATTATTTACTTTCTTTTAAGTTTAGGGTTTATTAATTGTAGAATATTTAGTCTAATAGTTATAAGGAAAATATTATATTTTTCTTATTTATTTTATTTAGTTTCTTATAAATAGAGATGTACTCTTCTATTTGAATCAATGAAAAGAATCAATATCAAGAGTTATCATTCAGTTTCTATTTAATTTTCTTTCTTGCCTCTTTCATTCCGTAATAGTGGTATCAGAGACTTCATCGATCCTCATGGATCTGTGAATTTATTGAAGAAAAAAACTTTCAACAACTTTAAATCCATACCTATTTTCAACCTACTTTTAATCCTTACTTTTATTTTTAATATAGGACTACTTTTAATCCTGACTTTTATTTTTAACGCAGGGCTATTTTTAATTAATTTTTAACCCATATTACTTTAAATCTTATTTTTTAAACCATGACAAGCAATACTCTCTCTTTCAATGTCCCACAAACCTTTACCGGTGAAAATTATTAAATTTGGGGAGTTAAGATGAAATCTTATCTCGAAGCTTATGATTTGTGGAAAGTTGTAAAGAAAGAAAACCTATACAACCACTCATGCAAATTATTCTGCTGCCGAAATCAAACTTCACTCAGAAGATGAATTGAAAAAATCTAAAACAAAAATTATAATTCAAAATTCAGTTGTTGATTCAATTTTTTCTAAAATCATTGCATGTGAAACAACAATAGAAGCTTGGGAAAAACTTGAAGGGAGTACCAAAGAAGTGAACGAGACAGACAAAATCACATTCTCAATTTTAAAAGATATTTTGAATCTTTTAGGATGCAAGAAGGTAAGATAATTACTAAGTATTCTGACAGAATGTCTTTGATTGTCAATAGAATCAGGTTACTTGGCGAAGATTTATAAAGATAATAGAATATTTGAAAAAATTTTGGTGACTATTCATGAGAGATTTGAGTCAAAAATCTCCGCTTTGGAAGAGTCTTAAGATCTCTCTGTCATCCCTCTTGCTGAATTGATAAGCATTCTTCAAGCGCAAGAGCAAAGAAGGGTTTACAGGGAAGACAAAGTTTTTGAAGGAATTTTTTATGTGAACCATCAAAAAAGAAAAGTTGATTATCCATCTTGGAAATATTGCAAAAGGAAAACACACTTAGAAAAATTTTGCTAGTGGAGATCTGATGCATTATATAGAAGTTGCAAACAAAAAGTTCATGTCACGAAAGTATGCAAGTTCAAAGACACTCAAGATAATTCAAAAGCACTACTTGTGAAAGAACATGAACACGAGGAAGACCAACTTTTTTAGATTGTTGCAACAAAATCAAGGAAAAATACATTTTTTTCAAGAATAATTAAGTGTTCAAACTCAAGTTGGATACACTAACTTGAGTTTAAGAAGGGATGTTGAAATTTACCTTCCTTCTATTTTATGATTTTCATTAATGGTAAAATATTTTTATTTTTTCTTTTTTAGTCTAAGAATATTTTACATTATTTGCTTCCTTTTAAGTTTAGAGTTTATTAATTGCAGAATATTTAGCCTAATAGCTATAAGAAAAATACATATTTTCCTTATTTCTTTTATTTAGTTTCTTATAAATAGAGATATACTCTTCTATTTGAATCAACGAAAATAATCAATATCAAGAGTTATCATTCATTTTCTGTTTAATTTTCTTTCTTGTCTATTTCATTCCATAACACTCCTTTCAACTAATAAACTCTCTTTTTTACTAACTTTTGTGAACTCTATATTATCTTGTATGTGGAAAAATATGCAAGACCTCCTCTATTTATAGGTGAAGAAATCTTCCATGCAATGAATAAAAAAAATAAATGGGAAGATCAATAGAATAAAAGTTACAAGGATTACAAGAGTTACAAGAAATAATGGAGAAATAAAGGTAGAAGTTACAAGAGTTATAGGAAACTTATATCCACATTCTACCACCAATAACTATTATTTTTAAATACACAAATGAATGAGAGTTGGTAGCTGAAAAATAAGCCATGCAACTTGGAGGTGTAACCGTATAATGTCAATGAATAAAATTGTAATGGAAGTGTTACAAAATGAAAGAATTGATCCACTAACTTCATTTGGAGTAATTACACATGTAGTAACTCCAAACTAAATTGTAAAAGGTACCGGCAACAGAAATGATAAATTGCTAGTGGCATAACGTCCCAAATAAATAAATATACATAATAATATTATATAAAAATAATATTAAAATATTTAAATCTATCGATCCCCCACACATTTTAATATTAACATAAGAGAGTCCAAAGGAAGACTACCATGCATAATAAAGGTGTGCTCTGTATTTGAACCTTCACCTAGTAAAACAATAATTTTTACTCCAGAGTCATAGTGATCTCAGACTTGAACTATGACTGCTTACGAAAAATAAAAAGCTGCTGCTTACACATAGTAGTCAAGGTGTTGACATGAGCTTTATAGCTAGCACATTACGGCCTTGTTCTATCTTGGTTTCATGAATGTCTTTGAGAATGAGCTCAATTCTGATAGGAAGCGACCTACCTCCACATTCACATAGAAGAAATCTGTTGAGAGTGCTCCTGTAATTTAGCACCCCCACTCATACGAGCTACAAATTTTCAATAACCCTCTGTTTGGATGGTGGTTTTCCATGGTATGGTATGATATAGTTATTAAGAGAACCATGTTTGTTTTGATTGTTTCTTAAAATGTATGGTATGATATGATTTAATTTCATGGTTTGGTAACCATGAAAATCTCCATTTTATGTAACCACCGATTTGGTGGTATCCCATGGTTTGCTTTTTTTTCACTTATGCCCTTACTTAATATTATATAATCTTATTTTTTCCTCCACCTTATAATTTAACTCCACCTCCTACTCCGAACCCCACCCCACTAGCCTCACCTCACCCCCACCAAACCCCTCATCTAGTTTTTTTATTTTTTAAAAAATATTTCAAAACTTGTTCTTACCCAACCCTCATCGCCACCCCACCCCCCACCACCTACTAGGCCCCCTACCAATTTCTTTTTTATTTTTAAAATTTATTTTTTAAAACTTTCAAGAAAATTTTCTTACACCACTCCCACCTCCTACCATCTCTGCCTCCCCCTCCCCTTCCCTCATACCCCACACACACAAAAAAAAGAAATATTTTTTAAATAAAATTTTTTACCCACCACCCCTACCCCTACCCCAACTCCACTACCCTTAACCCCAAATATTTCTTTAAAAAAATTATTTTTTTAACCCCACCACCCTTTATCATATTTGTTTTTATTATTTTGTGTTAAATATATACAAATGCTTTTAGATTTTTTTTCTTTGTGTTAGGAACACAAGAAAATAAGTAATAAATAATTAATTTTCTTGGAATATATATATATATATATATATATATATATATATATATATATATATATATTTGGATTTCATTACCAAACACATCCGTAGCATACACAAAATGCATTCAAACTTTGTATTTGTCGTTGGTGTTTCGTCTCAAAACAGAAAAAAGAAATGAAATTTGTTACTATAAAAAATAAATCTGATTATATTTATTTAATCTACTATTTTATTGATTTTGTTAGAATTTACGTGAATTTAACAACTTAGGCATAATTATGATAAAATTATAGGAAGAAAATTATTTTATTAACAATTATTGATAAATTTAACATTTATAATAATTAAGGGCATTTTAGTAAACTTACCAGTTACAATACAGTGCCATACTGTCAAACTAAATAATAAAACTGTCATCAAACAGCAGTAAATGATACAGTCTATCTAAACATTGTGTTGTACTATACTGTACTGTACTATACCATACCATACAGTACCATATATTATGAAACCATACATTATGAAACCATGGTAAACCACCATTCAAACAAAGTGTAAGAGTTTTTTATTAAACCCAACCTCCACAACCATTATAGGAAAATGCACTCACACCATAGGAAGGGATAAAAAAATAGTGTATTTTTCACAACAAGACATCATGTGATTCATTTTTTCCATTGAACCTAGTTATAGGATCTTTAGTCCCCAGGTTGGGTTTCCTCATATATGACTCAAGATTAAATAGGCTTCAATCTCATCCCTGTCGATGTGCTCCAGACCTTTTCTCTTGCTAAGGCCTTAGTTAATGGATCTGCAAGATTATCACAAGATTTAGCATAATCAACATTAATGGTACCATTTGTCAAATATGATCTCAGATTACTGTGTTTTCTCCTTATAGGTCTAGATTTTTCATTGTTATAACAGTTTTAAACTCTACCAAGTACAGCGGTGCTATCATAATAAATTAAAATACCAAAAATTTGTTTTTTCAAAATAAGATATTTGAAATAAAAGGTATCTCTCGAGCTCCTTCTCCCCCTTCTCTCCCCTCAACTCTCCAGAATGACTTTCCTTTCTCCCCCTCTTCGTGGCCATCTGTTGCTATTATATCCGACAAAACTAGGATTTTTGCTGGCACGACTCCGGCGATGGTCCCCAGAACGCAGAACTGGTCACGCCCAGTTGAAGCTCCAGTGACAACGATAGCCGACAGCCGGCAGTGCTCTGACGGCAGCTTTTCGACGATGCTATTTTGAGCAAGGAACTCAGAAAGCAAAATTGATAATACTATCAGCACGCAGGTGTACCCTGGTGACAACTAAGATTTGATATTTACAGACTTTTATGAGTTATTATTTTACCCTTTTGTTTGTATTGTTTTATTTTCTTATGAGTGTAGTTTGTATCGGTTTGTTGTAGCTTGTTGGTGGATATATGTGTGTTGTTGCAGCTGCTAGGCTAGATCAGGTATTTTGTGACTGAATACTATTTCTTTACTGCTTTCTTCCTTTTTCTTTTATGTTTTCCTATTGGTGCTTTGTTTTTGGTGTCTACTTTTCTATCGGCTTGAGGCTTTGTTTAGGCTTGGTTTTGGCCTTAAGTGGTGGCTGTAGGGGTTGATGGTGGAATAGGTTCATGTCCGAGGTGGTTGGAGTAAGGCCGTCTCTGTGTAGGGGTAAAGAGAGATAGTTAGGGATAGGTATGGGGTCTAGGTCGGGTGTTAAAGATGGGGCGGTGAGTGGTGGTAGAGATAGGTGAGAGGCGAGAGTAGATAGGTTAAGGGTAGGGTCTTGGAATATAGAGACCCTTCAGGGTAAGTCTATAGAGCTGGTGAAGATTCTTAAGAGAAGGAAAATTAATATTGCGTGTGTTCATGAGACTAAATGGGTAGGGTCTAAATCTAGGAATGTGGATGGGTATAAGCTGTGGTACTCAAGGAGTGATAGGTATCAGAATGGTGTGGGGATCTTAGTGGATGGGGAGCTTAGAGCATAGGTAGTGGAGGTAAAGAGGGTCTGTGATAGGTTGATAATGATCAAGTTGGTCGTTGGGTGGTTTACGTTGCATATGTGTAGTGTTTATGCTCCGCAGGTAGGCTTGGGAGAGGAGGTGAAAGTGGAGTTTTGGGATGCTTTGGATGAGGTGGTGACAGGCGTGCCTAGTTCAGAGAGGATTGTCATAGCAGGGGACTTCAATGGGCATATTGAGGTTATGCCGGGAGGTTATGATGATGTGCATGGAGGTTTTGGTTTTGGTGATAGGAATGAAGAGGGAGCAGCTTTGTTGTCTTTTGCGAGGGCTTTTGGGTTTGTGCTGGTGAATTCAAGCTTTCCAAAGAAAGAGAATCGCCTGATTACCTTTCAAAGTGCGATAGCCAAGACTCAAATTGACTTTATGCTGCTAAGGAGGGGGGATGGAGTTTTATATAAGGATTGTAAAGTCATTCCAAGTGAGCATATTTTGACTCAACATAGGCTCCTGGTGATGGACTTATTTATGAAGAGGATCAAGAAGAGAAGGGTCGAGGAGGGTCGGCCTAGAATTAGGTAGGGTGGCTTGACGCTAAATAGTACACTGAAGATAGAAGAGAAAATGGAAGTTTTGAGGGTGTGGGATTGTAGGGGAGACATGGATGTCATGTGGGATAAGGCTGTCAGTTGTATCACAGAGACTGCTAGAGAAGTGTTGGGTGTTTTGAAGGGTCGGGTAGGATGACATAAGGGGGGACTGGTGGTAGAATGAACATGTTAAGAAGAAAGTGGACATTAAGAAGGGGGCGTATGTTAAGCTGATTGAGAGTAAAGATGCAAAGGAGAAGATGATGAATTCGGAGGTCTACAAATTAGAAAAGAAGGAGGCTAAGCTTGCAGTTACATCAGCAAAGTCAGCAGTATTTGAGAGCTTGTACGTGGGGTTAGAGGAGAAAGGCGGGGAAAAGAGGTTGTATAGGCTTTCTAAGGCTAGGGAGAGGAAGGGTCGGGACCTCAACCAAGTGAAGTGCATTAAGGAAGAGGATAGTAGAGTTTTAGTGGAGGATGCTCATATTAAGAAGATATGGCAGGAGTAATTCTATAGGTTTTTAAACGAGGAAGGTAACAGAGGCATTGAGTTAGGTGAGCTGGAACACTTGGAGGAGAGACATGATTTTAGTTATCGTATACTTTTTAAGGTTGAGGAGGTCAGGAAAGCTATTTGTACGAAACAGAGGGGTAGGGCGACGGGGCCTGATGAGATTTCGGTGGATTTTTAGAAGTTTTCAGGTAGGGCAGGGTTAAGGTGGTTAACTGATTTATTTAATGGCATTTTTAAGACGATGAGGATGCCTGAATCCTGGAGATAGAGTACGATGATTCCTTTATACAAAAACAAGGGGGACATTCAGAGTTGCACCAACTATAGGGGTATCAAGCTGCTGAGTCATACTATGAAGATTTGGGATAGGGTGGTGGAGCAGAGATTAAGAAAGATCATGTCTATTTTAGAGAATCAGTTTAGTTTTATGCCCGTTCTCTCGATGACAAAGGCAATACACCTGGTGAGGAGATTGGTGGAATAGTATAAGGAAAGAAAGAGGGATTTGCACATGGTGTTCGTCAACTTAGAGAAGACTTATAACAAAGTCCCTAGGGAGGTTCTTTGGAGATGCTTAGAGGAAAGAGGGGTCCTAGTGGTATACATCAAAACTATTAAGGACATGTACAATGGAGGAATAACTCAGGAGAGAACAGCGGGAGGGGATTCAGAATATTTTTTAGTCGAGACAGGGTTGCATCAGGGTTCGACTCTTAGCCCGTTCCTATTTGCATTGGTGATGGATGCGTTGATGCGACGTATTTAAGAGGAGGTTCCATGGTGTATGTTACTTGCGGATGATGTAGTGTTGATTGACGAGGCACGAGGGGGTGTGAATGAAAAATTAGAGGTTTGGAGGCAAACCCTGGAGTCCAAGGGGTTCAGGTTGAGTAGGTCCAAGACAGAGTATATGGAATGCAAGTTTAGCGACTTGAGGTAGGAGGACGATGTGGTGGTGAGGCTGGATTTCCAAGATATTTGTAAGAGGGATAGTTTTAAGTATATTGGGTCTATGATTCAAGGGAAAGGCAAGATTGATGAGGATATCTCTAACCGTATTGGAGCAGGTTAGATGAAGTGGAGGCTCACCTCGGATGTGTTGTGTGATAAGAAGTTGCTACTTAAGCTTAAAGGCAAATTCTATAAAATGGTAGTCCGTCCAGCTATGTTATATAGAGTAGAGTGTTGGCTAGTCAAGAATTCCCACATTCAAAAATTGAAGGTGGCGGAAATGAGAATGTTGGGTTGGATGTGTGAACTTACTAGAGGGGATAGAGTTCAGAATGAAATAGTCCGGGAGAAGGTGGGAGTGGCTTCGATGGAGGACAAGATGTGGGAAGGAAGGCTGAGATAGTTTGGACATATGATGAGGAGGGTCACAGATGTCCTAGTTCGTAGGTGTAAGAGGCCAGCGTTAGATGGATTTCAAAGGAGGAGAGATGATTCAAAGAAGTACTGGAGGGAAGTGATTAGACATGATATGGAGCAGCTACAGCTTACTGAGGACATGACCCTATATAGAAAGGTGTGGAGGTCACGGATAAGGGTAAAAGGCTAGGCCGTGTACGTGGGTTATATCTAGTAGTAGAAGAGATCATATATAGCTGGGTTAGTAATCCCAGGACTGTGTCTATAGGTGGGGGTCGAACTTTTTGGATGTCATATTTCTTATCTCTTATTTCATATTGCGCTAAGTTATCTTATTTCGTATTGCTCTGATTTCTATTTTATTTTTAGTATGTTTTATTCCTTTTATGTTATGCCACCCACCATGCTTAATGGTTTATTACGCTCTTGCTTACTATTCTCTATCTTGAGTCGGGGGCCTATCGAAAATATCCTTTCTACTTCTTTGGAGGTAGCGGTATGGACTGCGTACATTTTACCCTCTCCAGACCCACTTTGTGGGAATGCACTAGGTTTGTTATTGTTGTATATTTGAAATAACAAATCTCTCAACCAATTCGTTTCCTCACTAGCTGAAGCTAAAGCAATTAGTTCAGCCTTCATGGTAGAGTTAGCAATAATGGTTTGCTTTTTAGATTTCCAACAAATTGCACCACCACCCAAAGAAAAAAATACAATCAGTAGTAGATAAGGAATCATTTGATAAAGTGTTCCAATCTGCATCACAAAAGCCTTCAAGTACAACAGGATATTTTTTATAAAACAATCATAATTTTTTGTTTCAATTAAATATTTCATGACTCTCGCTATAACATGCCAATGTTCATTACCTAGCTTGCTAGTAAACCTGCTAATTACTCCTATTGTATATGCAATATTAGGCCTAGTGCAATCAGTCACATATCTCAAACTCCCAATGATGCTAGCATATTCCTTGTGATTTATAACATTATTTTCACTTTCAACAGGAAACAAGTGAACACTAGAATCAAATGAAGTTACAACATGCTTGCAATCAAGGAAATTGTATTTTTTCAAAATTTTCACAACATAATGTGACTGGTCAAGAAAAATTTCATCACATGTTCTAGTAATTTTTATTTCTAGAATAAAATTTGCCCCACCAAGATCTTTCATATCAAAATGGAATCTAAGAATATCTTTAGTTTCACCAATAATATACATGTCAGATTCAAAGATCAATAAATCATCAACATATAGGCAAATAATAACATGTGAATTATTTCAAAACTTATAATATATGCACTAATTTGTTTTAAATTCATCATCAATCATGAAGGAATCAAACTTTTCATGCCATTGCTTTGGTGACTATTTTAAGCCATATAAAGATTTATTAAGTTTACACACTTTGCTTTCTTGGACAGCCTCAACAAAACACTCGGGTTGTTTCATGTAGATCTCCTTATTTAGGTCTTCATTTTAAAAAATAGTTTTTACATCTATTTGATGAATTTGCAAATCAAAATTATTGCAATAGCAACTAAAAGACTAATAGATGTAATTCTAGTTACCAAAGAAAAAGTATCAAAAAATTCTAGGTCTTCTAGTTGTTTAAAATCTTTAGCCACTAGTCTATCCTTGTATTTATCAACAGATCCATCCAATTTTAATTTTTTACGTAAAACCCATTTACATTCAATTATTTTACAACCCGGTGGTAAATCAACTAGCTTCCAAGTTTTATTAGAAATTAGTGATTCCATTTCCTCATTTACAACCTCTTTCCAAAAAATAGCATCATGTGAAAATAAAATTTCTTTTAAAGCGATAGGTTCATCTCCAACATTAAAAACATAATAACCAATATCAAAATCTTTTTCTACTCTAACTCGTTTACTCGTTCTTAACTCAAAATCATCATTTTTTTTATTTTTCAAAGTAGAAGTAGAAGAACTAGGTAGTGACAAAATATTTTCTTTAGTCCTTTGACCCACTCTATTTTTAGAATCAAAAGGAAATTTATTTTCATAAAAAATAGCATCACTAGATTCTATTATAACACTATCTTCAAGATTAAAAAATTATAGGCTATACTATCTAAAGTCTAACCAAGAAAAGCACAAGTAGTAACTTTTTTATCCAACTTAGAGATTTTTGGATCCATTAACCTTACATAGGCTAAGCAACCCCAAACTCATAGATATTCCAAATTTGGCTTATGACCTTTCTATAACTCAACTGGTGCTAGTTTGATCCTTTATGAGGCACACGATTTAACACATAACAAGCAGTTACAAGAGCTTCACCCCAAAAACTTAAAGGTGCACAAGACTCAATTAACATGGCATTACTTAACTTAACCAAAGTTCTATTCTTCCTTTTCGCTACATTGTTAGATGCAAAGAATAAGGAGTTTCATGAATTATACCTAATGATCTAACAAAAGAATTGAACTCATATGACTCATATTCACGACCTCTGGGTGTGTTTGGTATGATGGAAAATATTTTTCATGGAAAAATTTTTCCTAGAAATTTTTTCATAGAAAATGAGTTGGCGTTTTATTTATTTTCTTATGTTTGGTTGCTGAGTGAAAAATATTTTTCAAAAAATATTTTATGGTGTTTGGTTGGTGAATAGAAAATATATTTTTTCTACCTAAATTTTAACTTTACGTGAGGGTGTGACCCTCTAATAAAAAATATAATATATTTTCTAAAACATAATATTTAACTACATATTTTTAATCATTGAGTCAGTTTGTATGAGATGTGACATCAACAATTATACATTCATCTGACCAAATTTAGAAAACAATGTAATTTTTATTACTTATTAATAAAATAAATTTATAATTACGTATTTTTTATTTTTTTGTTTATTAAAAAGTAACTCCTTAATACGATTTGTGAAAGAAAAAAGTCAAAAAGAATGAGCTAGGTGGTATTTGATTTGACAAAACGAAGCAATAACTTTAAAAAAAATTGGTAAGAAACGTAGTAAAAAGTTATAATTTATAAATTGCAATAAAAAGTTTAATTTATAAAAGTTTAAAAAGTTATAAAGTTTTAATTTATAATTTTAAAAAAAACTCAGTGTACTATCAGATCACTTCTTTATGTCAAATAATGTAAACGTAATAAATTATTATGTTTTACAAAAAATTTTGTAAAACATAATAAATTATTACATTTTGTAAAAAAAAATTGTAAAACGTAATAAATTATTACTACGTTTTACTAAAACTTTTTTATTGTACACATTCGCTATCAAACCGTTAAAAATGATATAAAATATAATAAATTGTTACGTTTAGACTATTTTGGTAACTTATTAAATAAGTGACCTATTTTGGTCACTTTATTCATATTGTGATTTATTTTGGTTCCAAGTTTTCATAAGTTACATCTCAATATTTTCTAGAAAATGACTTTCCTTGGCTTATGAGGGAAGTCATTTTCTTTCAAATGGAGGAAAATGAGTTCCTTTGGAAAATATTTTCCCAAAGTTATATTACAAACAAACAAGGGAAAATAAGAAAATGTTTTTCAGAAAATATATTCTATCATACCAAACACACCCTCTATCCCTTCTAATTTCTTTTATTTTTCTACCAAGCTGATTTTCAACTTCATGGAGAAAAGTTTTAAAATTCTCAAGAGAATCACATTTATTTTTAATTAAGTAAACATATGTAATCTTAAAAAAATCATCAATGAAAGTGATAAAATACCTATTTTCTCCACGAGTTAAAATTTCTCCAAATTCACAAATACCAGTATGAACTAATTCTAATAAATTAGTTTTTCTTTCAACTTGAAAATGAGGCCTTTTTGTGATTTTGGCTTTACTACAAGCCTCGCATTTTTTAAAATTTTGTTTGATCACTGGAATTAATCCTAAAATACTCATGATTCCCATATAACGATTATTTATATGACACAAACAAGCATGCCAAACATTAGTAGAAGAAAACATATAAACAAAAATAGATGTTTTATTCATTTCAACATTCAACTTGAACATCTCATCACACGCATACCCCTTTTCCACAAAAATATTATTTTTCATAATTACATACTGATCAGATTCAATAATCTATTTGAAGCCTGCTTTATTAATAAGAAAACTAGACATCAATTTTTTTCTCATGCAAGGAGTATAAAGTACATCTGTTAAGATTAATACCCTTCCAGAAGTAAAACTCAACTCAACATCTCCCATTCCAAGTACTTGAGTTGCGTGTGAATCTCCAAGTATGATGGTTTTGGTCTCCTTAAAATTAGTATATTTTTTAAATCAGTCTTTGTCAAAATAGACATGATGGTTTGCACCAGAGTCAGTCCATTATCCATCACATTCTCCACCATGTTTATGTTTATTATCACCGCCACAAATGGTTCTTCGATAACGTTTTCCTGAGGTTTAGGCCCACGTTTTCAAAATTTACAAAATTGAGCAATATACCCACTCTGTAAGAATATTACGTATTAATGACCCACATATTTTTGGTAAGAAATTTACCTTGTCTCCCATGTAATGTATCAAATTAGTCAATTATTTTTCCTCCAAGTTCTGTATATATGGTATTTCTTTTATGACAAGAAATAACTATGAAAGTCTTTGGGGTTAAAGTTAGTTACCTAAGAGTCCCTAGCCTACCTATAAATATGTCTGTGTCTTTATTAGTCAGGCATAACTTTGACAAGTATAGGCTAAAATATTCTTAGGTGTCTCTTTACATCTTTTCTTTTTATGATTTTGAAAAGGTGATTCTTCACAACACTTTAACAATAATGGCTGAAGATACAGTTCTATTTATTTTTTCGTTGCGCATTGACTTTGTGTATATGTTGAAATTTCAATATGTGGAATCATGAGCCAGCTTTAACCATGTTGTTTAGTGTTTCGTTATATTCACAAATAGTTCATTGTATGAATTTGTCCAATGAATTCTCACTGGTCACTTAAGATAATGACTTATGGAATAGAACTTGTCTCATTAATTTATTTTGTGAATATGCTATAATTTCTTAGAATATTTCCTTTAAGTTTGTAATTAATTATCTCTAAGTGCAACTATGCTTAAATCAATATAGTTAATGAATTTGGCCATGGTGTATTAAGAAGTTTTTTATTTAGCTATTTGAATTATTCTTAATAAAGTCCTTTAGTTATGATAACATAGTAGTATTGTTTTAGTTGTACATTCAATTATTGTATCATATTCTTCTTATAATATCTTGATTAATTATAATAAAAATGAATGGGAGATATGTAGGCTCAGCCTATTCCCTTATTGTATGCAAACTATTATTACTATGGCTAAAGAATTACCGTTTTAATGAAGGACATATGGCCTATTTCTTTGTTGTACGATTTTTCTTCGATTAATAAAAGATGCTTTATATAATGGATTGCTTTGATGTAGGCTCTGCCTATTCAATCCACTTTAATATTTTAAGAATTATACTTTTTTTAAGTTAATTATTAAAATTAATTATTGTGATATGTCATTCCGAGTTCTTTTAATCATATGTTTGGGGTAGCCACAACATCCCAAGCATATGATGTAAAGAGAATAATTTCTTTAGTCACATAAAGTTAAGTGATTAAAATATAATAATGACATCTAATGAAGTCTTATTATCTTATCAAAATAGTAATGTTACCCTATGGGGAGGTAACTAGTTGGTTAGATTAATTGGAACAGATAGTAAACTTTTATGTTTAAAAATTATCCTATACCCACAGGTAAGGATTATTTTTTAGTTTTATTTGATTGACTAGTCTAATGAAGTTAAGTAATTCTATGCATGGGTGCAACCTTTACTCACAGGAAGGTTTAGAATTTACTTAAGATTCGGTATTTACGCAATTCATTTTAATGGTTATGTATTCATAGCTTATATCTGTGTATCTTTGTTTTGAAGTTAACACAACTTTTTCTACTGCTCTATTTAACGAAAATGCTAGAATTCCAATGTTGTCTGGTGACAACTTTACTGAATGGAAGAGAAGTCCTTCTCACTTTATTGTGTTCAAATCTGGATCTGGCACTTTGTGTGAAAGAATTATCTAAGCCCACGAAATCAAGTACGCCAAAGCCTAAGACTTTTTATAAGCGGTGGGAGCTATTTAATCGCTTGAGCTTAATGCTCATAAAGGCTCATATAAGTCAAAGCATTAGGGGTTATATCCCTAACAATGACAATGTCAAAGCTTACATGAAGTCAATTGATAAACAATTTGTAAGCTCTGACAAGGCGTTGGCCAGCACCCTTATAAAAAGGCTCTCAAGTATGACATTTGATAGAAGTCGTACAATGCATGAGCACATTATGGAAATAAGAGATATTACTGCTAAACTCAAGTCCGTTGAGGTTGATATATCCGCACCATTTCTTGTGTATTTTATTCTCAACTTTTTTCCTACGAAATATGGTTCGTTCGAGATATCTTACAACACACATAAAGATAAATGGTTAATCAATGAACTCTTAACTATGTGTGTGTAAGAAGAGGAAAGGTTGAAGCATGAGATACCTGAAAGTGCAAATTTAGTGACTCGTGATAAAAAAAATAATAAAGGGTAAAAGTGTTCCTATGAAGAAGAAGGGCAGTCTTGACAAAAACACTTGCCATTTCTGCAGAAAGAAGGGATGCTGGAAGAAAGATTGCCTGAAATACAAGAAGTGTCTCGAGAAGAAATGTAATTTTACCCTTGTATGTTATGGATCTGATTTTATTGAAGTTTCTGATAATACACGGTGGATCGATTCTAGTTCAATAACTTACATTGCTAAAATCATGCAGGATTTTTTAACTCTAAGAAAGCCGACTTAAAGTGAACAAAATATTTATTCTGGCAATAGGATGGCATCACATGTGGAAGGCGTGGGGATGTATAGAATAAATTTATAAAATAATTTTCAATTATATTTAGAAAACACTTTTTATGTTCCATTGTATTCAAGGAATTTAATTTCTCTTGCTAGATTATCCATAGCTGGTTATGATTTCAATTTTCATTTGTCTACAATGAAACTTTTGAAAGGCAATAAAGTTATTGGTTTTGAAAATATGTATGAAAAGTTAATTAAATTTGAGCTAGCCTCCATGACTGAATGTAATGTCATAACTCTACATGATAAATAAAATGGCACTAAGCGATGTATTATCAATGAGAACTCATCAAGTATTCAGCACAAGAGATTGGGACATATCTCTATTGAAAGAATCAAAAGGTTGGTTAATGATGAAGTTCTTAGAGCTCTTGATTTTCCTGACTTTGGGACTTGTGTGGACTGCATAAAGGGTAAACAGACCAACAAATCCACAAAAGGTGTCAAAAGGAGTTCTCAATTGCTTGAGATCATATATACAAATATTTGTGGACTTTTTCCTACCCCTTGCTTCAATGGTGAAAGATATTTCATCTCATTTATTGATAACTATTAAAGATATATGTATCTCTATCTTTTGTTTAATAAATTAGAAACACTTGATGTTTTTAAAGTTTTTAAAACAGAAGTAAATAAACAAATTGAATCTCAGATCAAAATTGTAAGGTCTAATAGGGATGGAGAATATTATGGTAGGTACACAGAAAAGGGACAATTTAAAGGTCAGTTTGCTAAGTTTCTTGAAAAAGAATATATAATTGCATAATATACCATGCTAGGAACACCACAATAAAATGGTGCGGCCGAAAGAAGAAATTAGACATTAATGGACATGGTAAGAAGCATGATTAGTAGATCAAGTTTATCTTTATCCTTATGGAGTAAAGCCTTAAAAACGACTATGTATATTTTAAATAGAGTTCTATCCAAGGATGTCCCCAAGACACCTTTTGAATTATTTAAAGGATGAAAATCTAGTTTAAGCCACTTACACGTTTGGGAATGTCCAACTAAAGTGAGGATTTATAATCCATATTTAAAAAGGTTGGATGAATAAACAATAAGTGGTTTCTTTATAGGATATGTGGTTAACTCTAAAGATTTAGGTTTTATTGTCCTTCTCATTCTCCTAAAATTGTTGAGGCTAGAAATGCTAAATTTCTTAAGAAACATGTGTTGGAAAAAGTACTAAAATATTGATATGGAACTGAAATTAATAATTATAATAAAATAGTCACAAATGTTATGTCGTGGCAAGCCACTGCCTTGAAAGCGATTTCGACCCAACTCCGGTGTAAATCCTTCTAGCTGGTCACTCCCCAAGGTTCCACAGCTACTTCCAAACACGTGCACTCATGGCTGAAAGTTTGGAGGTTGCTCAAAACTATTGCCCAAAAGTAGAGGAACTTAGGAGGAAGATATTTTTTCTTTTACTTTGTTGGTGTGTATTTTGTTCTCAAATAGTATGGTTTATATAGGTGAGGAACAAAGGATGTTACCAGAGTAAGTTAATGATGAACTGAATGAATTAACTCATCAAGAGTTATCTCACCAAATGAATTCATCCATTCATGGAGAATTGAAAACACACAGTTACAAAAGAATTAATAAGTTACATTTTCTCACAATGTATCTTGTAAATGTATTTGGACTTCTCTTTTTGGATAAGCTTAAAGAAGCTTTAGATTTTGACTTTGCATTCTAACCATTTATTAAAAATTCTTTCGATTCCCCACAGCTGCAAAAATAAAAGAATAGAAACACTTTTGGGGAAATAAAAGGAACATGTACTTAAGTGTCAATATCTTTTGATTTGAATTGACACGTAGTGATATGAGGTAAAAACAAATATCCAAAAAGTGGAGTACTCTTGAACTATATGGACATAAGTTGAGATGCCCAGAACACATACCATATCCTTGATTTTAAGCAACTTCAGCAATACTATAAAGTGATTTTTATGGTCATGCACACAAACCTTGGATCTCATGAGTGCTCTAGAAAGATAACCCAAGTCTTTCATAAAAATGTGACCAACCCTTTACACTCATGTAGGTGATCTATCAAGTCTATCTCATAGACCATCTTAAGGATATGGATCATTAAGAGCAAAAATAAGCTCAACCTCATAATACACTACCTCATGCCATAGGGATAGGATATGTAGTATTTATTGAAGGCCCATATGGATTCGTTTGACCATAAATGGGTATCCACCATATTACCTCAATCCATGGGCTTTAGCCCCATCCTCCTTGATGATTCAAGGACCAAGTTCTTGTCAAACCCTTGGTCATAGGATCCGCCAAATTTCTTTCGGATCTTACATATTCCAAGGAAATAACAATATGTTTCAATAGTTGTTTAATTGCACCATGTCTGATGCAAATATGTCTCTTTTTACCATTGTATATACTATTTTTAGCAATCCTAATTGCCGCCTATGAGTCACAATGTAAAGAGACTAGTGACATTTGTCTTCCCCATAAAAGCACATCTGTCAAAAGATTTTGCAGCCACTCAGCTTCTTGCGCTGCCAACTCGAGAGCAATGAATTCAAATTCCATGGTACAACGTGCTATACAAGTCTGCTTTGAAGACTTCCATGAAATAGCACCTACACCCAAAGTAAACACATAGCCACTGGTCGAGCTAACTTTATCATTGTCAGTAACCCAGTTTGCATCATAAAACCTTCTAAAACAGCAGGAAATTTATTAAAAGGCAAACACCAATCCATAATACCTCTCAAGTACCTTAACAAGCAATAAAAAATATGTCAATGTTCACTACTGGGATTATAAGTATATCTACTCAATCTATTAACAACATAAGTTATATCAGGCCGAGTATAGTTCAAGAGAAACATTACACTCCCAATTATTTTAGCATATTCAGTTTGAGAAACACTGGAATCTTTATTATTTTTCAAGTGTATGCTAGGATCATAAGGAGTTCTCACTGAAACTACATCAAAACAATCAAACCTTTTTCAACATTTTTTAAATATAATAAGACTGACACAAAGAGAAACCATTAATAGTTCTTTTGATTTTTATTCCTAAAATCACATCATCTTCTCCAAGGTCTTTCATTTCAAATTTAGAAAATAAAAATTTCTTAGTCTCATTACAACATTTACATTTGGGCCAAAGATTAACATGTCATCCATATATAAACAATAATCACATAGTCTGATCCTGTCATTTTAGAATAAACACAGGTATAAGATGAGTTAAAAACAAAGCCATTATCTATTAATGTGAAATTAAATTTTTTATACCACTGCTTAAGTCCATATAAAGACTTTGTCAATTTGCATACTTTATCCTCCTGTCCTGGGACCATAAAACCCTCAAGTTGAGTCATATAGATTCCTTTCTCTAAATCACCATTTAAAAATACAATTTTGACATTCATTTGGTGTACCACTAAACTGTGAATAGCAACTAGCGCAATAAGAGTTCTAATGGTCGCTATTTTAGTCATAGGAGAATAAGTATCAAAATAATCAACATTTTTCTTTTGGTTAAAACCCCTAATTACAAGTCTATCCTTATATTTATCAATTGTACCATCAGGCCTTAATTTCTTCTTAAATATCCACTTGCTACTTATGGGTTTACAGCCTTTAGGCAAATTATACAAGTCTTATGTGTGCTTAGAAACTATAGAGTCTAATTAACTTTTAATAGCCTCTTTCGAAAATATCGCATCTATTGAACTCATTGTTTCATCATATGTCTTAGAGTCTCCTTCTATTAAGTAGATTTAGAATCATATAAAGTATCGATATCAAAATCCCCAGTTAAGAAGGTGATAAAATCAGGACCAAATCTAGTCTCAGTTTTACGTCTTTTACTCCTTCTCAGTTTATTTTCATGATCATTAGCAATATCATCAAATACAGGCATAACATGAGAGTTAACATACATATATATAGAAGTATTATTTTGCACATCACTAGGCACATTGTTTTTCAAAGAAAAAATATGCTCAAAAAATTCTGCATCTCTAGGTTCACAAATAGAATAATCATTTAATGAAATAAATCTATATGAAACACTATTTTGACCATAACCAATAAAAAAAGTATCAAAGGTCTTAGAACCTACATTTACTAGTTTAAAATCAAGTAGACCAATCTTAGCCAAACACCCCCACACTTTCAAAAATTTTAAGTTAGGGGCAAATCTTTTCCATAACTCATATGAGGTCTTGTCTAACTTTTTATGAAGGACTCTATTAAGAATATAACATGAAGATAAGACAGTTTCCCCCCACATATATTCAAGTAGACCCGAGCTTAAAAGCATAGAATTCATTATTTCCTTAAGTGTTCTAGTCTTTCGTTCGGCTATACCATTTTGTTGGGGAGTATAGGGAGCACTAAATTCATGGATAATACCATTTTTCTCACAAAAATCTTCTAAAGTTTTAGTACTATATTCACCGCCCCTATCAGATCTAAATCTCTTGATTTTCCTATCTAATTGATTTTCTACTTCTGTTTTGAATTTTAAAAATATGCTTTCAGCCTAATCTTTAGACTTAAGGAGGTATACCTTAGTGTATCTATAAAAATCATCAACAAAAGTAATGTAATACTTTTTTCCACCTTTACTAATGGTGTTCTTAAAATCTGCTAAATCTGAATGTATTACTTCAAGCAACCCACTCTTTCTATTAGTAACATATTTAAAAGGTTTCTTGGCATGCTTTGCTTCTACACACACAGGACATTTAGGAATATTGTCAATAGTTACTGCAGAAATTAATTTCATTTTTCTAAGATTTTTAATAGAATCAATAATAACATGACCTAGTCTACCATGCCATAAATTAATAGACTCAGTAATATAAGTAGAATTAGAAATATTTGCATTGACAATCTCTTGATCAATGTTCAGTACAAATAAGCCCCCATTAAGGTATCCCTTCCCAACAAAGTCTCCTCCATGCGAAATAATTATTTTATCAGCGTCAAAAACAAGTTTAAGGCCTACTTTGTTGAGAAGTGCTCCAGAAACTAAGTTTCTACGAAGCGAGGGAACATACAGAACATTGTTCAAGGCTAAATTTTTTCCATAAACTAATTTAAGTAAAAAATTTCCTTTACCCATAACTTTAGCAGTAGTGGAGTTACCCATATAAATGCACTCACCATCGATGGATTCCTCAAAGTCATGGAATAATTCTTTGTTAGCACAGAAATGTCTTGAAGCGCCTGTGTCCAACACCCAATCAGCTTTGTTAGCTACCAGATTTGCCTCAATGCTTACTACAGCAATTACTTCATCACCCTCTGTAAGATGAGCTTGGGCATCACCTTGTCCTCCCTATTTTGGCTTTTGTCCTTTTTTTAGATAACACTGGACAACCCTGTGGCCAAGTTTTTCGCAGCCAAAACAAGGCCCCTTTGTTTTTTTTAATTTGACTCTCTGGCTTGTTGAAATTATTTTTATTTTTCACTTGTTCCTTATTTTGAATATTCTTTTGTTTGCCTTCGTACCTGTATTTTGCAATAGTACCAGAAGATTCCACAAGGTTAGCTTTCAAAGAATTAAGAGAAAGAGCTTTTATGTTATCTTTAAGACGGTGTTCCTCCTCTATTCTCATGTAACTAATAAGTTCTTGGAGAGTTAAATTCTTTTTCTTATGTTTCAATTGATTTTTTTAATCACTTCAGGATGGTGGAAATTTTTCAACCAGAACATTCTCCTGAAGAATCTCACACATCTTCATACCCTCATTGAGAACATCAACAGCCAAATTTTCATATTCGTGGATTTGTTCCATGATTTGTTTATTGTCAACCATTTAAAATTTAATTTATTATCTGATAATAATTTTTTCTTTCCTGCATCATCGGCACCATATTTCTTTTCTAAACTGTCTCATATTTCCTTAGCAAATTTGTAAGAAACAAATAAATCAAATAAATGATTAGTCATATGGTTCAACACATGTCCTCTAACTGTTTTGTTATCCTTTTCAAATTTTCTTTTAGCAGCTTCATCAATCACAACATTTTTAAATCCAGTAGTAATGTTAGAATTATCATTAAGGGATTCATTAACAAAAACATAATCAACTTCTAATTGTTCGAAGAAAATTAAAAGTTTTTGTGACCAACGTTTAAAATTATTTTCATCCAATGGCTCAAGTTTTGACAAACCAGGAAAAATTTTGTTCAGAGAAAGAGCCATTAATCAATATTGTATGTAACAAAAATCACTTTCAAATTGTTGAAAAAAGTACTACAATATTGATATGTAACTGAAATTAATAATTATAATAAATAGTCACAAATGTTGTGTCGTGGCAAGCCACTGCCTTGAAAGCGATTTTGACCCAACTCCGGTGCAAATCCTTTTAGCCGGTCGTTCCCCAAGGTTTCATATATACTTCCAAACATGTGCACTCATTGTAGGAAGTTTGGAGGTTTCTCAAAACTATTGCCCAAAAGTAGAGGAACTTAGGAGGAAGATATTTTTTCTTTTACTTTGTTGGTGTGTATTTTGTTCTAAAAAAGGATGGTTTATATAGGTGAGGAACAACGGATGTTACAAGAGCGAGTTAATGGTGAATTGAATGAATTAACTCATCAAGAGTTATCTCACCAAATGAATTCATCCGTTCATGGAGAATTGAAAACACACAGTTACAAAAAAAAAAAATAAGTTACATTTTCTCACAATGTATCTTGTAAATGTATTTGGACTTCTCTTTTTGGATAAGCTTAAAGAAGCTTTAGATTTTGAATTTTCATTCTAACCATTTATTAAAAATGCTTTCAACATAAAGTAAGTGGGAGTGGTTCAACTCAAGTGGTGGAACTAAAAGAGAAGGGAACCACTTATGATACCTTTATATACTAAAAACTTAAAATGCAAATTAATTAAATTCTCATGAATTGCCTGAAGAGCAACAAGTTTAAGAGACACCACCACTTGATGAGTCACATGAAAAATAACCTGCTTTACCTGAATCCATTGTTGAAGGATCATCTGAACCAGTGGAAGTAAGAAAATCCTTAAGAGTTCGTGGATCAACAATTCCTAGTGAATATGTTATGTATCTTCAAGAGTCTGATTATGATATTGGACTAAAAGATGAGCCATGTTCATTTTCACAAGCCATGAGTGGAGAAAACTCTACACTTTGGTATGATGCCTTGAAAGAAGAGATAGAATCTATGGCTAAAAATAAAATCTAGATTCTCATTGAATTATCAAAGGGAGTCTCTACTATAGGATCTAAATGGGTTTATAAAAACAAAAGAGACTCATCTGGTAATGTTAAACGATATAAAGCTAGACTTATAGTCAAGGGTTTCACTCAAGAAAGGTATTGATTACCATAAAACCTTCTCTCTTGTGTCAAAGAAGGATTTATGAAAAATAATCATGACATTGATAGATCATTTTGATTTAGAGCTACATCAAATGGATGTGAAAATGACTTTCTTGAATGGAGATCTTAAAGAAGAGGTATACATACATCAGCCTGAAGGATTTAGTAATAACAATAAAAGCCACCTTGTTTGCAAGTTGAATAAATCTATCTATGGACTAAAACAGGTTTCCCGCCAATGATATATTAAATTTCATAATGTTGTTTCTTCATTCAGATTTACGGAGAACATCATTGATAAATGTATATACCTTAAGATACGTGGGAGTAAATATATTTTTCTAGTCTTATATGTGGATAACAGTTTACTTACTTATAATGATTTAGGGTTTTTACATGAGACGAAATAGCTTCTTATTCAAAATTTTGAAATGAAGGATATGGGTGAAGCCTCATATGTCATTGGCATATAGATTTACAGAGATAGATCTCAATGATTGCTTGGACTATCTAAAAAAGCCTATATTGAAAGAATGTTGGAAAGATATAGAATAAAAACTGTTCACCTATAGCAGCACCATCATTAAAGGTAACAAATTCTCACTGAATCAATGCCCACAAAATGCATTGGAACAAGAGCAAATGAAAGGCATGCCACCTTCACTTGTTGGGAGCCTTATGTATGTACAGGTCTAGACCTGATATTGCCTTTATAGTAGAATACTTGACAGATATCAAAGTAACCCTGGTCTTGATTATTGGAAAGTTGCAAAAGGGTTTTGAGATATTTACAAGAAATCGAGGATCTTAAGATTACATACAAATATTCTGACTCATTAAAAGTCACTGGGTATTCAGACTTCGATTTGGGTAGATCTAAATACAATGGTAAATCTACTTTTGGATATATTTTTCTTCTTGCTGGAGGTGATGTATTTTGGAGAAGTGTTAAGCAAACTATTGTTGCAACATCCACAATGAAAGCTGAATTTATAGCATGCTATGAAGCTACATCACAAGCGTTATGGTTGAAGAATTTTACTTCAGGACTTAAAGTTGTCGATTCTATTACAAGATCATTAAATTATTTTGTGATAATTCATCTACGGTATTCTTTTTGAAGAATAATAAGAGTGGCAGCCGAAGTAAGCATATCGACATAAAGTCTTTGATAGTTAGAAATCATGTCAAGAAAGAAGATGTGAGTTTTGAACATGTTAGTACTACTTTGATGATTGTTGATCCTATGACTAAAGGCTTACCAGCTAATTTTTTCAAGGATCATGTGGCCCATATGGGACTTAGTAACTCATTTTAATCTTGCTATATTCTCTAACAATTTGTCTAGACATTATCATTTTTATATATATGAACGTGCACATTTTGATTTTCATGTATTATAAAGTAATCATTGGATCAAATAAAGTTGGACTTTGAATGACTAATATTAAGCTCATTTATAAAGTTGTTGGAAACTTTATTTAGAATATATTGTATATCATAATACATGAAAGGAAGTGTTTGATTAAGAGCATGACCACCATGATTCTTGTATTAATATATTCTTGATAAAAGTGATTTTTACATAACTATTAAGTTGAGTGAATATGTGTTTATGGCCATATTGTTTATTTTCACTCATAAAGGATTGTCTGATTTTGATGTGGGTCAAGTAGGAGAATGTAAGAATATTACGTATGATACTATGTATTAATGACCCATATATTTTTTGTAAGAAATTTACCTTATCTCCTATGTAAAATATCAAATCAATCAATTACTTTTCCTTCAAGTTGTGTATATATGATATTCCTTTGATGGCAAGAAATAACTATGAAAGTCCCTAGGGTTAAAGTTATTTTTCTAAGAGTCCCTAGCCTACCTATAAATATGCATATGACTCGCTCCGTTTGGCATAACTTTGATAGGCATCGGCTAGAAGATTCTTAGGTGGCTCTTTGCATCTTTTCTTTTTAAGGTTTTGACAAAAGTGATTCTTCACAATACTTGAACAATAATGGCTGAAGGTACGTTTCTATTTATTTTTTCTCTTTGGCTCTGAGTATGTGTTGAAATTTCAATACACTCTTGGAACAGACAAAGCACGATCCCTTTTGTTGAACATGTTGATTTTTTGTTTGATTATTTCCACAATTATTGTCCTTGGGATGTATACAATTATCTTTCTTTAATTTTTTCTTCTTAGGCTTCAAAGTAGTATTTTTGTTAGTTTCAGGGGCAGCATTATTTGAAGTAGTTAAATTTACCTTTGGTGTGATGTTGTTCTTCTGTTTGTAAAAGTGCATCTTGGCCCCTTGCTTCTTCTTCCATGCAGATTCTCATTATCAAAGTATCAAGAGAAGTTTCATTTTACTTGTGGCGCATAGTTTTTTGAAATTCCTTCCAAGAAGGAGGAAGTTTATTTATTATGCCACAAACAATAAGGTTATCTTTAATTTTGACTTCTTCGAATCTCAGCTCTCCAACAGTCATTATGAAGTCCTGAGCTTGGTCTACCACTGACTTGTTGTCCACCATTTGGAAACGAAAAAATCTACTAGCAGCATATTTTTTCGCTTTCGCCTCCTCAGTATCATACTTAATCTGGAAGGCTTTCCAAATTTTCTTTGCACTAGAGTAAGTTCTATCATAATAATCATAAAAATTTTCAACTAAAAATTAAGAAGAATATACCAACACTTGTAGGAGTCACCATCGTACTTTTCAACTATCTCTTGAAGAGAGATAAGTCCATCCTCGGTCATAGAAGAGTTATCTACTTTGTTTAGATTCTTCTCAGCTAACACAGAAAAATGTTGAGAAGACTTAAGTGGGAAAGCAGTTTACCCTTTCACCTCTTGAAGTGAGTACCGTTGAACCGGAATGACTTGTTAAGATCTCCTATCTTGACATCCACAGATTTTTCAGTTGTTTCCATTGAATATCCTTAAAATTGTTGATGAAAATTATAATAATAGTACAACCGAAAAGTTTACAAGTGAAGAAAATAAAGCAAAATATATCTTTTTCTTCTTTTGCTGAGGCGTGAATATCTCGCTCTCTTTAAGGAGATTCAAGCTCACTGTAATAAATATTTTCACCAGTCCAGCAATAATCTTCTTGACTTGTCCCCTCCAAGATACAATAACCTTCTCACAAAGAACAACTCAACAACTCTGACCAAGAATTGAGTTCAACACTTCACTAAAAGAACACCTCCCTTCAACTAATAAACTCTTTTTTTAACTAACTTTTGTGAACTCTATATTATGTTGTGTATAGAAAAATATGCAAGACCACCTCTATTTATAGGTGAAGAAATCTTCCATGCAATGAATAGAAAAAATAAATGGGAAGATCAATATAATAGAAGTTAATAGAAATAATGGAGAAATAAAGATAGAAGTTACAAGAGTTATAGGAAACTTATGTCCCCACTCTACCACCACTAACTATTATTTTTAAAGACACAAATGAATGGGAGTTGGTAGCTGAAAAATAAGCTATGCAACTTGGAGGTGTAACTGTATAATGTCAATGAATCGAATTGTAATGGGAGTGTTATAAAATGAAAGACTTGATCCACTAACTCCATTTGGAGTAATTACACATGTTGTAACTCCAAACTAAATGGCAAAAGGTATCAGCAACGGAAATGAAAAATTGCTAGTGGCATAATCTCCTAAATAAACAAATATACATAATAATGTTATATAAAAATAATATTAAAATATTTAAATCCATCAGTGAATGTGATCCCTGCAATATCGAAGATGTAACAATTTTTGTAGATGAAAATATGATAGATTTTGTTGGAGAGAAAAAGCCAAAGTGGAGAAGCAACATTACAGAATTAATTAGCTCTGTTGAGTGTTACCAGTTTTTGAATTTTTAAGTATTTTTAGTATCTTTTTTTTGTTCATGATGCGCGTTGTGATGTGTTGATTATGTACGGGTATATTTTAATTATATTTATTAATTCTCGCTTCTCTCCAATTCAATATTGAATCAAATTCTTTAGGTGTGTTTGATCGTAACTAACCAAATTCAATCACACGAACTTTGAAGGTGAAAATTATTGCGAGAGGAAAAATAAGTTTAACTGGTTAAGATGAATACAAAATTATGAACGAAATACATATATGAAAATAATTTCTATTATTTTTGCATTCATTGTCATAAGACAAGTAGAACAAAGATTTTGAAGCAATTTACCACGCAACGTCCAATCTTTAGTTAAAGAGTAAATACATAACTACCCCTGATGTTGGTCGAGATTTTTAAAAAGACACTTAAACTTTGAATTCGACCTATTACCCCATGATTCTTCTTTATTTCTTTGCAAATACATCATTTTTCGCTGAATTTCAGTCACACCAAAGAGAAGAAGAAGAAGAAAATGAAGAAAAAATGAAGAAAATGGTAAATGAAGAAGATGAAATGAAGGAAGAAGATAGAAAATGAAGAAAAAAGAAAACTAAAATACAAAATTTAAAAAGTGGATCCTTTTTATTACATGTGGCACATTTTAATTTCTTGGTTCAATTTTTTTTCCATTCACGCGCTTCAGGTGTATGTAGACACGCACGATCAAAGTTTTGGTCAAAATGGTGCATTTACAACGGTTTAGGTAAGATTCATGTGGTAATAGGTCGAAAGTATAGTTTAGGTATCTTTTTGAAAATCTCGGCCAACATCAGGGGATAATTATGTATTTACTCTTAATTAAAATTATTCAATAAAATTAACCATAAAATTATTCAGTTGCTCTACCTTTGATATCTTATAATAGAGAGCTTTTAAACTGCATTAACATTTATTTTAAATCAAACTTACTCCCTTATTCCCAAATAATTGAATTGTTGGGATATGACACATTTCTTAAGAAAAATCTTTTAGGACATAATTTGTATGTTACTTTTCACTATTACCCTTTTAATTATTCTTAAATTAATCTTCTAGAAAATGTAAAGTACTTAAGAACCTCATTAAATGAAAGGATAAAATTGAAAGAAATTTCCAACATGTCTCTTAAAAAATAAACAATTCATTTATTTTTTATATTGAAAAATAGCTCAGCAATTTATTTATTTTAGAATGAATGGAGTATTTGACTAAAAGTAATACTACCTTTTAAATATTTACCAAATTATGAGTAAGGGAAGGAGAAACGTGGTGGAAATTACAAGGTATGAATCGATTTTTCACCAGTAAGGTAGGAATGCTAAAGGCTCATCTTTCACATTTTTGGGGCTCATTTTGTTATTGGATTATGAAATAGTTTCAGTAGAAAATTCATGAGATAGTTTCAGTATAAAATTCACTACTATATGTCCGTACTTTAATCATATTTCTATTTCTCCCAATGTATAATTCTGAAATTTTGATCAAATTTTATGCATAGTTATGTGGGATAGCAATATATATACCCGTCGTTCCAAAATGTTTCTCACAACTTCTTTTTGAGATTCAATCTATATGAATTTCTTACTAACATTTCTTTTATCATATTGATATTAGAAAAATTATAATTTATAATTTTTTTGTATAATTTTTAAATATTCAAATATTAAATAAATAAAATTTAATTTAATTTTAAAATTAATTGAATTAAAGTGAAACATAATAATTATTTTGGAACGAAAAAAAAGTAGGACTAATTAATTAACCATCATTATACAACAGCACAACTAACATTTACCCAAAAAGAAAAAAAAAAGCACAACTAACATCAAAGACGGTCAGGTCATGAAAAGCCCACATAACTAACATCAAAGACGGTCGGGCCAATGAAAAGCCCAAAAGAAGAAGGAAGAAAACATGAGGAAAAGTGAACCAAAAAGAGAGAGAATAATGAAAATGGGGGGAAAGGCAATAGTGTGTTATGGTCCTCTAATAGACCTCTCAAAAGCAGCAGCTCACATCGACGACTACGTTCAACTCCTCGTTTTTGTTCACAATATCACCCCTATTCAGGTATAAGAATTTTGGGATAAAATTTAAAATTAATAATTAACTTTATCTCATATCAAATGTGAGATATTAGCTAATTCCACTACTGTTTTACTAAACTATCCTGTATAGATAAAATAGTATATACCTGCTTATCCCAATCCCTAAGTTGGTTTACTGAAGCATATGATTTTACAGTACAAAGTATGGAGAAAAGGTGGGGCAGAGGTCATAAGGACCGATATACAGGTGTGCGACGACACCCACCCATTTTTTCCTCTTACAATATGGAACAAACAATTGGTCTCCACATTGCTTGCCGGAGATATCATTTTGCTTCAAAGTAAGTTTTTTGGGCAATAAATATTTAATTATCACTGCATCCCATTGTTATCTTTTTATTTTTCGTTGAGAATTAGTAGTATTAATTTATTGTTCTAAAATATTTCAACGCCATCTGTTACACATATATTCCAGGCATAAATGTATAAATAGACACTTAAACTTGGCCTCAATGTCTAGGCACCTCAACTTGTCTTTACCATGTCGGTTGAATACTCCAAACTTACAAAATAATCATCTAGAAACCACCAAAATTTCTGTGCTATGTTTGGGGTGTCTACGAAACACAGTGAGGACGAGTTGGAGTGTTTAGTTGTTAGTTGAGACCAAGTTGAGGTGTCTAGATGTGCACTCTCAAAGTTAAAGTGCTTACTTTCCAGCTGAGGTTTAGTTTGGATGTATGTTTATGTATTATGCTATATTGTATAACTCAACATATAAATATCAAACAGGAATATGGAAGTGCTTTGAATTTCAAAAATTAAATCACAATAAGTTCTTAAAAGTGTGAACGGGCTGTAGGCTGGTTTTCTTACTAATATATGACTGGTAATTTTAAAATTCTTGAACTTGTTGTCTTCTTCTATTTTCATTTACCTATTTCACGTTGATTTACCATGAGGCCATGGAAAATAATAAGTTTCAATTTGTTAACAATTTCTCATACATAGTATGCAACATTGAATTTGTTTGTGGTGTAAAGTGTTTACTGCTCAGTCATTACCTCAAAAGACCTTCTAAATTCATTATCATCTCATATAATTGTCTCGTCCTCTCTGTTTCTCACTTTTATGGAATCTGCTGTGCTTGTAATGTCGATCAGGTTTATATGTTAATAAGCATTGCTAAATACTCTTGAATATGTTACTTTTTGTGTGTTCTAAACTTTAGTTTTCGAATAGTGATGTTGCTTCAATTTTCAAGTAACGCATTTAATGAAATTTTCAATTTCAGATGTTAAGATTATAAAAGTTGGCGAATTAATTGAGGCTAGAACTGTACATTGCTCAACTTTGCAATGTATAATCCATTCATTCAAGCCACTTTTTTCTAAAGGTGCTCTCTCTACAACTAATAAGGTTCTGTTATACCTTATCTTTGGTAGATATGATCAAGCTTTGGAGTATCTGAAATACATGACTAGATACTCAAATGTTGTAAAGGGTGACTCGAATTTTATTTTTTAAAAAAAAAACCTTAATGGCTGCCTAGCATTTACTGTTTTCCAGATGGCAGAGCCCAAGAAGATTACGCATGTTTGGATGCCAACTCTGTGTACTTATTTTGAATAATTGGGTGATGCTGTTAAATTAACCTTCAGGAGGCTAGTATATCGCGTTACAAACACTGATGAAATAAATTAAAGGCAGCTCAAACTCCTATTTCTCCTACGATATCTCTCATGCCACTATCTTCATGATATAATACTTTAGATTGCAAGTCTTTGTTCGCCGTCTCTTTATTTCTTTGTTACAGATGATAAAGAAATTCACTTCTCCTTGTTTTGCTGAACCTTTTTGGGAGCCCATTTATAATGTGTTGGATCAATTACTCGGAGAACACACATGGATCCCTCCTTGTCTAATCAGCAGTTGGGATTTTTCTGCAAAAAAGTTGCTTAGACTTAACAACAAGAATCCATAACCAGAAAAACATGCTTTCAGCCATAAAAAATACCCAATGGTAAATTTATTTCCTTATCAACTACTTTTAACCTCTCACAAACTTCTCATCAACCGTAAATGTGTGATCTTGGAAAATCACACCCTCATTTTGTAGTAATAGGAAGCTTATTTATTAGCTTATATAATATTTCTTACTAACTTGAGAAAAAACCTATATGCATCTGTATCATTAGGCCTTTCTCCAAATAGATTAATCTAAACTTTCATATACTTGTTCAACCAAATAATTGTTGAGTGCTATGTTTTGAATGTGAGTTCTTTTATAGTACAGAGGTTGCCACCAGATTCCCAAAATTGCAGGGGGTGGGGTGGGGGGTTGAAAAATTAGTCTTCGACTCCCATGTGGCACCACCAAATCATTTTAGACAGATAAATTTGATTTAGCCATGCTTCAATTGTCATGAGTGCCCGAAATAAATTAATTTCTGCTCTCTGATGAGACTTCATGGTCTTAAAGAGTTAAAACAATATATTTTGTCTCAACACAAACTTTCACAAGCATGAAAAAAAGGAAATACAAGAATGGGATCGAAAAGATTTCATAAGCTTTTACTATTTGTTTAGTGTATTTCTTTCACAATCACTATAGTTCAGCTGAAGTTAGACCAGCCTGCTCCGTACCTGGGCTAAGATGTTGATTATGGTCTTTGCAGGTGTGGACGAACTGATGCACAGCTGTCGAATTGGCACAGCAGCAAAGGATAAGCTTCAGAAAATCGTTACATGGCTGCAGCAGGGAGCTGCTGTTGATTTGAAAAACCATCAGGTATATATCCTCGTTCTCTTGGAATTTCTGTTGCAAATTTCCAATAACATACACTTGAATAGAGACTAGGAGTCCATTGATCAAGCACCCTTTTCTCCTCCTCAAATTTCTTACTTCCCCATGCCCCACCACACGGCTGAGATGGAGGAGGTTTCTCTTCTTTTCTTAATTAGTCTCCACAATTGATGAAGTCCAAATTTGGATGTATTTATGCCACAGAATGAATTTAATTGTAGACCATCTTGTCCTTTCAGGCTGCGTTATCAGATCAAACCACACCCCACTCGTCTCAAGTCGAGGAATTCTAGTTCTTAAGATTTGGATATCCTAATGCGCTGTTGCATTTGCTAGAACGATTAGTTTTGCACCAACCTATAAGTACCTTTCATTCTTTATTTAATTAATGAGTTGTTTTTTGATATTGTTGAAGTTAGAACACAATTTGGCAAATCGATTTAGTTAATGAATTAACTTTGGATGAATACTTGGACCTCCGCTCTAGTTTATCCGGACTAAATGTATATCCCCTATAGTCTGAGAATAATCTAAAAACTCCTTTAGTAGAAACTTTCCGGCCTTGACTGAGACCATTATAAGCAATGATTTAATTGAAAAGTTTTTAAACTTGTTGCTCCTATTTTACCCTCAATCATTAGTGGATTTACCTAGGAAATAATGGTTTGGATAATTTTTCTACATTCTAAACCTAACTTTGAAAAGTGGAATTCTTACAAAGTTCCAAGATTAGGATTTGAATTCAATATTTAATACTTTGCTGGGTTATTTCTGTAGAAGGTGCAGTATATGAGGGATAATTTGGCCCAGTAGTGCTGAAATTAGAACCACTAACTTTTACTGGCGAAGAGGATATGACATTTGTCAAAATAAGGAAGGTCCAAGTACTATTGTCAAATTATAAGTAGTTTGATGGAAGAAAGCTATGGCTTATTGCTTATTACTGATTTTGAATTTTTTCAAAAATAGTATTTCAAGATTAATTGGTATCCATCTTATAGTGACAAGAGCATGCCAGTGTATTACTTCACATCTGTTGTCAAATGACTGCAGTGAAAGGGTATTTGTCAGTTGACTTGTTTTATGAGATATAATAATTAATGCTGACCTCACACATTTGCGATTGAGGCAGGCATCAATAAATTGGAAAGTGCATGAAGAGACAAAATCTCAGAATTGCATCTCTCTTCAGGATTTATCTGATCTTCCTGATTCCTGCAAGGCAACCTTATATGCATCTATTGGTGAAATATTTCTGCCAGTTACCTGGAGACATCTTCCTGAATCTGATGTTGAAAGCATGTTCATTAGCAAGAGGCTATATGTGCACTCAGATTGCAATGTGGCTGACGATCTAATTACTGCTGGTTGCCATCTCTGTGGTACTCCTTTGAGTTATGATTCTAGGTAAGAGAAATGCTGAACCAGTCCTCTTTTCATATGTATATGCTTATAATATGTCGATAACATTTATTCACTGTTATATCATTGTGGTTTCCAATAGTTATGGCAGTATTAGAAATGCCTCATCACTCTATTGTGAGGAGAGCTCCAATCACCTTCATGCAGTGAGCATGATATATCGACCTTTCATGGTAAGTTTTTTTCTTTCAACTGGTAACTTTCTTTTCCCTGTATAATTTAGCTCCAGAAAACTGTCACTGTTACTGATTATATTGCATTTTTTTTTTCTAAACCATGGCATTTGGCACCTGAATTTTTTGTGTTTCATTTTGGTTCTAAAACTTCACAACTCTAGTTGACACTAGTATCATAGATGTTTTTTCAAACTCATTGACATTGTGATCCCTCAATTATAATGATGGACGTTTGAGATATTTACTTTCAGAACAGAAAGTAGCTTAAGTGCCATAAGGTGCATGTAACCTACTATTCTTTGTTTTAGTTTCAGAGCAGAAATTAACTCAAGTGCCATAATGATGGGCGTGTGAGATATTTAGTTTCATTTTAGTTTATCTTTGTTTATTTGAAATTTTTTAATGTACTATCTCAATTTTGCAGCTATATGTGTGGGATGATACAATGTATGCTCCACTTCTTGTTAAAAACAAGGCAGCTGAAGTGTTGTTTGGAAACATCAGAGCTGAGGAAGTATTCTCTTGCTATAAAAGGCTGAAGGATGGGAAAAATCATTCTTCAAACTTAGTCTGCGGAAGGAATGGCAAGGATGAAAGGACTGTTACTGGGGAATGTATTTCAGTCATCGACACATCTTGCACCAATGAGGGCAAGGATTTGAAAGAAAAAAATAAATTTGATGTAAGACCTAATTTCTATTTGATTTGGTTGATTTTATTGAAGTTGCTACTGCAACAGGAGAACAACAGTCCTTTGAAATTTAAAGTTACTATTAATACAACCAGAGATTGTGAATGTGGAAGGTATGAGATGATCTCTGTTTCTCTGCCATCCTTTATATCTGATGTCAATTTAGTATAGGAGTCTCGTTTCCCCTCTAAATGTATTAATTATCAATATTCTGAGAAGAGTTCATGTGGTGTTCATTAACTTCATGATTGGGAGTTATTTTTTTAGACTCCTTGGATGAAGGTAATTAAGAATAGTTCTCTATTGCCTAAGTGTGAAATAATTCTCTTTTTGAGATGAATCTACTATCTTGATTTAATATTTGTTTTGGATCAAGTTGTGTGCTTCTGCATAGTTCGTTTTGTCCTTGTATTCATTTAAAGGATGCTGCTTCTATGAACGAAATTGATTTGAAGTAATGTTTTCCTGCGGAGGGAAGCTTGGGATAAGATCTGTGCATTCGTTTCTGCTGTATTCAGGTGTTACGTTTTGCCCAAGCCAAACCGTATTATGTAAAGAAAATTTTTCATTGTGGTCCAGTGTGGTTCCTTTAAGTCCTATTCTCTTTAAAAGTATTTTACTCCTGTCAGCTATTTATATGCCAACAGAAAATGAAAACTATCTGTTGTATAATATGGGTTTGCAATAGGCTTAAAAGGAGTGGAAAATTCTGTGATTCATTTATCTGATGACTCCCATTTATTTGGGATTGAGGTGAAGTTATTGTGCTGCAGTATACTTGCACATAGAAATTCTTTTTGTGGCTAAAGGTTTACGTAAAGTGGAGGTTACTCCAGTCCAAGGCCAGAAGATGCCCAAACAAGAAGTTTCAAAAAGCATTTCTAGCCTTTACATAAACTTCTGATGTTTGTACCGGAACTTCAATTTTGATTTTCCTATACACGAAAAAATCATATAAATTTTGGCCTCTGAAAGGGATGAGCTATGATGAAAACTAGAACTAGGTCTTGATCGTGATGTCAATTATGGACCTGGTTGCATTTCTCCGATTGACAGATCCCCAAAAAGACAAATTACAGCGGAGGGTTGTACCTAAAAACAAAGACCTGGGTGGTATATTATTTGAAATAGTTTAAGAAGCTTTCCTACAACAACCAAAAAACAAACTTTTTTTGGGGTCTTAAAGCTGGCTGATGAATTTTCATGTTCAAAGAGGGTTATATTCAGAGTTTGCTGCACCACTATGCCTCAACTGTGCAGCCCTGGTTGGTCTTCAATGCCGAAGTCCTAATCTGAGGACATGCCGTTTTATTTCAAATGTTTTTGAGTTGGCTGATAACCCAATTAACTCTCTTCAATATGTTAATATGTTTCTTTCTTCTTGCATTGTAATACAAATGCCAATATGTTTCTACTTGCATTTGGAGAACCGAATCTTGTGTTTGGGGTGTACTTGGAATGGTTGCTGGAGGGTGAGGGAGAGTATATTACGGTAATGTGATTTGGCTGCATAATGAAATATATTACGGTAATGTGATTTGGCTGCATAATGAAATCAAATAGAGTATGAGGTTATGTGAACTTCTTCACAAGTACAAAAATACAAAAACAAACCCAAGGCACGAAAACAATTTAACAGTAATGTTAAAAAACATCAGGCCATGATGGAATAAATTTGGACTTCTACACGGTTACTAACAGAAAGCTTTATAAGCAGAAAAAGGATAGTTCTGAAGCCACATCACAAGTGCAATCACCCCTTACATTATTTGCCTTCTTTTCTGCTAATGATAGTATCCAAGTTACAAGCCAGGTAACCGGAAACTGAAGACCAACAGAACTTAAAATGCTACATGAACCTCAGCTATTAGTTGAAGCCAAAGTCCAGAACTACCTGAATGCCATCAATGTTCAGTAGCTGCATCAGCCAAGGTATCAACAGCTGCAGATCTTTGTGCTTCTTCCAAAAGCTTTTGCCGCTCTGCATGTTCTCTTTCACAAGCACTGATACCCATAATTATATCCAGCATCGTACCAGTTGTGCCAAAGAATACGAGGGGTGCCAAAGATTTCCGTTTTATACCCACTGGAATTGCAAGCAGTGCACCAGCTACAGAGAAAACCCATGTCCCCAGAGCACTGCAGTAATTTAAATATCAGACCAAAAAGCTTCGGACTAGAACAAATAAGACAAGCAACATGACCCATATACAAGAAATCATGAATATACCAAGCTCATTAGAATAAAGTACATTGATGAATTAAATTTCTCTCAAAACAGATACAAACATTCACATTCAGAATTTCTGGCACCACATGCATTGAGCCAGGAGGTAAGCTTAAACCACTAGTCGAGGAAAAACTCTTGTTTTTAGAACCCACAAAAGGAAAGCTGCTCCCATCCTTCCTACCCATCTCCAAGTTTTAAGTTTTAGTACCCATCCCCCCCCCCCCCCCCCACCCCCCAAAAAAAAAAAACCACATGTATCAGGAGCATGGATTTCAACTTCTCTGCTTAATAGATACATGAAGCCATTCATGAACATTCAATTTTCCAAAGTTGATTCTGTGAATGCAATGACAGAGGAAATAACAACCGCATGATAGGAATGGAAATCATGTCATAGCAGCAATCCTCATGGAGGTCAAATATTTTCCAATTTGTTATCTTTTTCTTTCAAAAAATTTACCTAGAGAAATCATATCACAAGCTCCTAAGGGCTGAAAAATCTTAGATATGTTGTGGACTAGAGAACAACTAGTACTTATTTTATTTTGTAAAATGTTCTCAAGAAAAGATGATGACATGAGATAAGTTTTACGAAGAAACATTGTCAATGAGGATTCATATAGCCAACCCCAACTTGTTTAGAATTGAGAGATAGTTGTTGCTGTTGTTCACGGCTAAAGAATCCTTCAAAATGATGAAAGGTAGAACTTCAGCTTAACGTTGTGTAATAACTCCAAAACGAAACAGAAACATTGAATTCAATCAAGAAGAATACTTCAAATGACAAAATGAAAGTGACTCATTTTATAGAGTGTGATAATCAGCAGAAGCTCATGGAAGTTTATTTGCAAAGAACATACACTAGATAGAAAAGAAAGGATGTCCAAAATCTAAAAATAGAAGGGAGCAAATAGTGATTTTGGAAGATGAAGCACATAATCAGTGCAATGAAAATTCGACCAAGCGAGATGTGGATGACTATCATCCATCCTACTGGTCTCTCATAACTTTCCTGTTCACATTTCACTGTATGATACTACTATCATATGTGGTACAAGGCATGATGCAGGAACTAGAAAGGCGACGAAGGGGGTGTGGCACACAACATGTTATACTGACATCATTTTATTTCCTTTGATAAGTATAATAGTGACACCATTATTCTCGCCCTTGATTTGGACATTTTTCCAATCTTCCTATAGAACAAAACCATTGATTTTTGGGACTACCTATGCTCTCTATTAAACATAACCTACTTTTTTTTTATAACCGTGGTGTCTGGTCCAGCTTGCACTCACCTCGACTAATTCCATGAGATACCTACCACCTCCCACCAGCAACAGATACCATGTAACTCTATCCACCAAGGCAAGAACAGATGAAAAGAAATCACTTAGTGTTTGTCTCTGTTATGAATTGAACCTGAGACCTTATGGTACTCAACCCAACTTCATTGAACCAGTAGGCCACACCCTTGGGTGCTAAACATAACATACTTTGGTCTGCACGGTTATTAAAAGTAACATGTTTGCTTAAAACAAGTGTTTAAACTTTAAAACTAATGGTTCGCAATAACTAAAATTGAAGAGAATCACATGAAATACTTTAAGTTTATAAGTATATGTTGAAGGACAAATATTCCATACAAGGAAATAGATCAAATCTTTCTGACAGATAAAGAAGGGAAAAGAGAGGGAGGGAATAAATCACTGCCTTTGTAATACTATATCACACCCAAATTAGCAGGGTTCCACTTCCCTTAATTCTTAGATAAGAAAAAAAGACACTAACCTTTGAGACACCCTCAACATTTCCCATACGGGGAGATTTTGTCTACTAAGGTTTAGGCTGCTTGAAAGAAAATTGCCTAATTATTTTGCTTCTACTGCTATTTCAGTCTTGGACTTAGGGAATCTTAGTAGCTCAATTGGTTGGTTACCTAACTTTCACGAGTTCGATTCCCCATCTTGTAATCTCCTCCCCATTTCCCCTTCCGAAAAAACAAAAGAAAAAAAAAGTCTTGGACTTCATCTTCTACATTTCAACTTCATTGTCCTGTATTGCAGTTTTTTTTTCTGGTATGTTGTAATTTGTCCTGTATTGCAGTTTTGGTGATACCTTCGTTTCGTAAGCGGGCATAAGGTGGCATATCCCATTACTACGACTGAGATAAAAGTTACACTGCAATTGAGTATACCTTATCTCATCCAACTTGAGATTATTTTATCTCATCTTTCAAGTGGGGCAAACTAATCCAGGAATAATAATTCCAAGACTATAATCCTATGATAATTTAGTCCACGTAGCAAAGGAAAACACATGAGAGAAAAATGTTACATAATTGTGGATTTAATTTTCGTATTGATTTTCAAGTAAATTATTTGAGACTGAAAATGGAATAATTCATGAAATTGTCTACCCATTTATTAGTCTGACATCCTGGGAAAGACGAAAAAGAATTGACATCGTAAAAAATATTGATTGGTTCTTTTGAAGGGAGAAAAAAGCATAGAAACTCTAGATCTTAAGCTGTTTGTACAGGCGTAAAGAAGACAAATAAAGGGTATAAGGAAACTGACTGACTTGGAGACTGAGCACTCTGATAGTTGTTTTACTTCCTCTTGACCAGCCATTTTTGAACCTCTACGGTAGCGCTACAAGGGCGATCGCCTCTTTCAACCTGTTTGACTACTGACCCATTAGGAGTGTTTGGCAGAGTGTATTAAATATTAATATATGTATTAGTTTAATGTGTACTAGACCTTTTTAGCCTATATATGTATTAATTATATTAATGCAATTATTAGTTATAAATTTTATTGTGTATTGAGGTATTTATTATTAATACCTTAAAATTTATGACATTAGTAATACAATGGATTTAATGCATGTATTAATATGCTTAAAGACTTTACTGTCCCTCAAAAAATTTTCTGCATCCTTTCCAACATATATATTGAGGGTATTATGTAAAAAAAAAAATCTTAGAAATTATGTAATTCATGTTTTTTTTAATACATCAAACCAAATACTGTAAAATAAAAATACAAGCATAACTAACACGGGGTTGGGGCCACAGGTGACAAAAGAGTTTTAAAATGAGATGTAGGTAATACAAGTCTTAATAATTGAGTAGAGGTGACAATTACTTAATTATGGTTTAAGAAAATTTTGAAAAGTTCAAAATAACTCATAAGTTTTTAAATTTATACTTTGATCCAAATGTTAGTTAATATATAACGGAGAACGAAGGGAAAAAAGACGTATTTTTCTCTCTCCTCATCCGTTGTTATTTTCTCTCTCTTCGCAATATTTGTTGGTCATTGTTGCTGTTGTTTTATTCATCATCTTCTGATTCATTATCATCATCTTCTGATTCATTATCATCATCTTATACTTCATTATCATCTTCATATTTTTCTTGTTGACTATTGTTGTTGTTTTTGTTGTTGTTACCCCAACTGCTGCTCCTTGATCAAATTCTTATGTCAACTGTTGTTTCGTAAATCACTTTCAATTTTGGAATTTACTTGAGAGGAGACTTTGGTAAGTCAGATTATGTTTTTTAGTTGAATCTGGGTAACTGCTAGTATGTTGTTTTTTCAACAATAGCTTGCACGTGAACATGAATGCAATACAAGAGCAATTAGTTTAAACAGATCCATTATCTGCGGCAACAGATAAATGTTCTGTTGTAACAGTAGACTCATGTTGGATGGATTCATGTTTAAGGGTTTTAGGTGCCCGTAATATGAATCGAATAGATGGGTATTCTGTTGCACCAGATTAGTAATCCGTTTCAACAGATAAATAAACTGTTTCATCAGATTACTAATATGTTTCAAACAACAAAATTCAGATACAACTCCTGTCACATACAAAACCTAACAGATAACTTATATGTTCTTGCTATTGATACTGGAATCAAATTATTCCTTAATTGTAGACATGTCATTCGTTAAGAAATAGAAATAGACAGTACGAAAATTAAATAAGAAATGAAAAGTCAAGTGCATCAAACATATTTTTTTATAAAACAAACCAAAAAAATACATAGATAATAGAAAAAAAGCTTAATTATTATTATCATCATTATTATTTGTATAACAAGCCGGTCAATCTTCAAAGGGCAGCAGTAACGCCCTCCACAGCCTGCAGATCTCCCGCAGCATCCTTACTCTGACGATGGTCAACTCCCAATGTAGGTCATGAACCTCCTTCTGCAGTTCCCTCATGGCGTCTTGTAAAATAGCGACATCCCACACATGATCAGCTATATCTAAAAAATGCATAAGTTGATAAAACACACACGTAAACACAAAAGTAAAGAAAAGAAAGAATTCGAATGCAATGTAATACAACGTATATTTACACAAAAATCAAGAAAAAAGCTTACCAGAGACAGGAAAAAGCTATCAAGTCCTTGAAGAGAAAGTAGTTGAAGGTGTAACAAGACTGAGGAATAAATAGTGTGTAGTAGAACGAACGATTGAGTAAGGAGGGACTCATTTATAAAGGATTGAACTTGAATGAGTTAGTCAAAAAGTCACAACTGTTCACCTTCATTTATTAATGACATTCTTGATTACTGTAAAAAGTTATGACTTAATTAATTTAATCAATATTATGATAAGTCAATGACTTTTCAGCTTTATAATTATTAATAATTAGTTATTTCTAGGAACCATTTTTTTATACTGTTTTGGACAACAGATAATATATCTGTTGCATCAGATAAATCATCTGTTACAACAGATATATCATGATTTGCAACAAATAGATAACCTGTTGCATCAGATAATATATCTGTTGCAACATATAATATATATTTTTTTAAAAAAATAAATTATCTTTATGACATCCAAATTTTCTGACTTTTTAATTATATAAATTAATAAAGCAGATTTAAAGGCACAACTGTTCACCTCCATTTATTAATGACATTCTTGATTACTGTAAAAGTTATGACTTAATTAAATTAATCAATATTATGATAAGTCATGACTTTTCAGCTTTATTATTATTAATAATTAGTTCTTTCCAGGAACTATTTTTTTTACACTAAGTTGAACAACAGATAATATATCAGTTACATCAGATAAATCATCTGTTACAACATATATATCATCTGTTGCAACAAATAGATAACCTGTTACATAAGATAATACATCTGTTGCAACATATAATATATATATATTTTTTCAAAAAAATATATTATCCTCATGACATCCAAATTTTCTGACTTTTTAATTTTATAAATTAATAAAGCAGATTTAAAGGCACAACTGTTCACCTCCATTTATTAATGACATTCTTGATTACTCTAAAAAGTTATGACTTAGTTAAATTAATCAATATTGTGATAAGTCATGACTTTTCAGCTTTATTATTATTAATAATTAGTTCTTTTGTAGGAATCATTTTTTTATACACTAGTTGGATAGATAATATATCCGTTGAATCAGATAAATCATATGTCACAACAGTTATATCATCATTTGCATCAAATAGATAACCTGTTGCAACAGATAATATTACTGTTGCAACATATAATATATATATATATATATTAAAAAATAAACTATCTTCATGACATTCAAATTTTATGACTTTTTAATTATATAAATTAATAAAGCAAATTTAAAGGCACAATTGTTCACCTCCATTTATTAATAACATTCTTGATTACTGTAAAAAGTTATGACTTAATTAAATTAAGCAATATTGTGATAAGTCATGACTTTTCAGCTTGAAGCTTAGCTTTATAATTATTAAAATAATTATTTCTTTTCAGCAACCGTTTATTTTTTACACTGAGTTGCACAACAAATTATATATCTGTTGCATCAGATAAATCATCTGTTACAATAGATATATCATCCGTTACAACAAATAGTTAACCTGTTGCACAGATAATATATTTGTTGCAACATATAATATATATATATATATATATATATATATATATATATATATATATATATATATATATATATATATATATATATCTTTTAAAAAAAATAAATTATCTTCATGACATCCAAATTTTCTGACTTTTAAATTATATAAATTAATAAAGAAGATTCAAAAACAAGAATATTTCTGGTGAGTTTTTTACGGTTTAAATTATGTTTATCATTTATTTCCTTATTCTTTTCTGTGAAAAGAAATGACTTAATTAAATCAAGTTGGTGGTGAGTTTTTTATTATTGTGACAAGTCATGACTTTTCAGCTTATTAAATTTAAATAAACTTTTTCTCAATTTAAAAATCGAATACACCTGGTTTTCAATAACCAGTCTGTTTCTTTAATAACTATTTTTATTAATTGAGTTATGGCAACAGATTTATATCTGTTGCATCAGATAACCCATATGTTTCAACAGATATAACATCTGTTGCTATAAATCGACCATCTGTTTAAGGAGTTTTTTTAATTTCTTCTAACTGATTCATAAGTCGCAACAGATGAGGAATTTGATGCATCAGAAGCATTTTTTGTTTTTATTTGTTTGTTGAATGTGTTTACACAAAAGTCACAGTCACGACTATTCATTAACTTTTTTCTTAAAAATCATATCATCATATATATATATATATATATATATATATATATAATATATATATATATATATATATATATATATATATATCTTAATTAAATTAATCCAATGTTGTAACTTTTTTTAAATTAAATAATCTTTCTTTTACGATTATAATATCATTTAGTTCCTTATTATTTGTTAACGAATCATTTTTAGGAGAATTTTTCATCATGACCGTATCCCTAACTCCAACCGCCAACATGTTGAGAATAGGGAATAAATAGAATGATAATTAAATATTCAATAAGAATTAAAAATTCAAATTCGACCAAACCAAACCAAATATATATGTGAATTTTTTTGAATCCCTTATAGGTAGATCGGATATAAAAAAGGAAAATACATATGCTAAAAGAAAGAAAAAACTTAACCTAATTATTATTATTATTATTATTATTATTATTATTATTCCTATTATTATTGTCAACCTGACAATTTTCATCCGGCAGCAGGAGGGCCTTCCTCAGCCTTGCTCGGAAGTCGGCCTAATCCCTCTGGAGTTCATCAAACTGCCTTTGAAGTTCCTGTAAGGACTCGATATGAACCTTCTTGTACGAATCTGGATCTGACATATTAGTAGTGTAAGTATAGTAGAATGAATGCGAGTGAGTGGGAGTGAGTGAGGAGGCCGGAGGGACCTATTTATAAAATGATTGAATTAGAAGGGACTGGACTTAGTCAAACAAAAAGCCACGACTGTTCATATCCCTTAAAAGGAAAAATTACACAAATCTCATATTTAAGACACCATATTACACAATATCCCTTAATGTTTTAAAAAATTACATAAAATCCCAGATTCATATTTACTAGTGATACATATGCTATATGTATCACTACTGTATACATATGTATATACTAGTGATACATATACATATGTATCACTGCTTAACATATGTATCACAATTTGAAATTTCGGGATAAGATGTAATTAGCAAACTATTCAAGATTTAATGTAATATTGCTGAAACTATCCGGAATTTATGTGTTGTGTGTGTTAGTGTTACTTAAACAAAACTGGTGACTTTATTGATAAGTAAATTAGAAAAAAAATTGATCTAAATACAACATTTTATCTTTTTGTTGTATTTTTGAAAGAGAAAGATTGGTAATCTGTTGCAAAAATATATTCCACCTGTCAGATAACTTACAACATATGGACAATCTGCTACAACAGATGGATATATCAGTTTGCTTTTCTATCAGTTGTGGCGTCTGTTGCAACTTGCTAGTCATCTGCTTATTTAATTTCATCGAGAGCAATCGATTTTTCTAAACACCTCTTGGCCAAATTCAATTTTTGCTCTTGGATTGCTTCTCTTTCTTCTTTGCATCCTTCAACCAAACTAAATTTTTGCTATCGGATTGAGGAAAAAAATTGAATTTGGAGGCCATCTTGAAGGATGCAAAGAAAAAAAGAGAAGCAATCCAAGAGCAAAAATTGAGTTTGGCCAAGAAGTGTTTAGAAAAATCTATTGCTCTCGATGAAATTGAATATACAGATGACTAGCAAGTTCCAACAGATGCCACAGCTGATGGAAAAGCAAACTGATATATCCATCTGTTGCAACAGATTGTCTATATGTTGTAAGTTATCTGACAAGTGGAATATATTTTGCAACAGATTACCAATCTGTATCTTTCGAAAATACAACAAGAAGTTAAAATATTGTATTTAGATCCGTTTTTTTAATTTACATATTAATAAAGTCACCAGTTTTATTTAAGTAACACACACAACACATAAATCCTGAATAGTTTCAGTAATATTATATTAAATCCCGGATAGTTTGCGTCAGATGTGGAGTCTGTTGCGTCAGATATGTAGTCTAATACAACAGATATGAAGTCTGTTGGAATACATAGTAACCTTGCTGGTAGTTTGATTTGTTCCATCAGTTGCTCCGTCTGTTGAAACATGAACAACAACATAAACTACAAACAACAAATAAAAAAAATCAACAACAAAGAAAACAACAATATTTGTTCCAACAACATCATCAACAACAAAGAAGCATACATCCTATGTTCCAATACCATCAACAACAAGGGACGGACCCACATGGAGTCCTACGGGTGTGCGAGCAGAGACTGAACTCGTATCGAACTTTATATATGTATGTGGAAATAAAGAAAAAAACATATATAATCTAATCAGTGAGCACCCATAGTAAGAGTTGTTTGGTTAGCCTAGTTGTTGTTTATGGGTGCTTAAGGCTATTTATTTCTTTTGGTCTTGAGTTCAATTCCCACTCAGCACATATTTTTTTAATTTTGGTAACCAACTCTTCTCTTCTTATTCACTTTAAACTTTTTATTTTTTTTCTCCCTTACTCCTTGTGTTGATTGTTCGTACTCCACTATTTTTAAGCTAAGAAGCACCCACCGTCTGAACCACACCACACCATAAGTTTCAACAACGCCAACTCCACCAACAACATCAATAACAACATCAATAATAAACAAACAAATAAAATACATAAAAAAATGATACTGCCAACAAAGCTTTTAAACTTCTCCCAATAAATGACTTTTTTCCACATCTTATAATAAAAAATGTTGGTATGTTTATTTAACAATTAAAAGTTTCTTCAAATTTTTTAAATAAATATGATATGGGAAAATGGTAATTAAATAAATAAAAAGATGTAAATAAAGTTGCAAGAAGAAGACGAGAATGAAAGAGCAATAGTGAATCATATCATACCTTAATGTCAAAAAGGGGTCAAAACAATAATTTCAGTCAAGGAATCTAAGATATGGATATCGATTGATTTAGATCTGAACAAAAATTTTTGAAAAAGAGGAGAGAAGAAAAAGGCTGTGATAACCCTAAAGAGGATAGAAAGAAAAAAATGAGAGATTTAGGGCTGAAGGAGAGGAGAGGAGAGATGAGATAATTCTAATTTCTAGATATACTACCCTTAATATTAAATTACTAAACATTGTATTTATTCAAATTTATATTTTCAAAGCATAATTAATAAGGCTAATTTGGTAGTAAAATAAACCCCTAATTAATATTTTCTTGATGAAAATGCCAAGTCAATATGAAACGGAAGAAGTATTAGGGGTTTCAATATTCATTAATTAATATTCACTAATAATTTGAGGAGCACGAAAAAGAAAATGGGTGATATTGAAAAGACAGGACAAGACTATTCAATGAAATTTTGGAGTTATCCAAGAAATATTTTTTACCGCCTTTAGTAGTACTACTACTTTATCTACTCGGACAGTAGCTTGCTTTAAAATTAAAAGAAAACAAAAAGATTTTCAAACAGAAATATCGTCTGTTGCAATAGATTTAGATATCTGTTTAAGAAATTCCAACAGCTCAGTCATCTGTGACAACAGATGGAAATGTCATTTGATTACTAAATCAGAAACGTCATCTGTTATAACAGCTATCAATATCTGTTTGAAAATTTCCAATAGCTCAATCATCCGTCATAACAGATGTAAATGTTTATTTGATAATTAAATAAGAAATGTCATCTGTTACAACAGATATTGTTATCTGTTTGAAATTTTTCAGCAGCTCAGTTATTTGTTACAACAGATTTCATTGCAATTAATTTAGGATGAACTAGGAATGAAAGAATGAGCTTCTCATTAACATAATGTTAAGATTAATAATAGTGCCTACATTGATCTAGGTAGAACGAGGGATAAATGAATGAACTCACAGGGTCAAATACAAATCCAATTGAGTCATTGTATTTGCATGGTGTTAGTATTGCGTTCATCCAGACCCGAGTTGTCGATCGATCACTCTGAGTTGAAATGTGTTCTCATTAACTTAATGTTAAAATTAATAATAGTACCTACATTGATCTAGGTGGAATTAGGGATGGATGAATGAGTACAAAGGGTCAACTACAACTTTAATTGAGTTTTTTGGCAATTGCATGATGAGACGGTATTGCATTCCTCCCAACAAGAGTCATCGATCGATCACTCTGAGAAGAACCGATTCTTACTACCTCATATATTCAACTAATACCTTAATTGAATAATCTGGGACTAGGGGTGAGTTCTCATAGGGTCAACTACAACTTCAATTAAGTCTTTTGGCAAATGTATGATGAGACGGGACTGCATTTCTCCTGACAAGAGTCGTCGATCGATCGATCACTCTGAGCCGAACTGATTATTGCTACCTCATATGTTTAACTAATAACTTAATTGATTAATCTAGGACTAGGGGTGAGTTCTCATAATGTCAACTACAATAGATGACAATGCCTATTTGATAATTTACAATAAATGGGTAATCTGCCGCAACAGATGACTTAATCTGTTTGATAGTTTACAATAGATTTGTGATCTGTCACAACAAATGACTTAATCTATTTGATAGTTTACAACAGATGGATAATATGTTGTAACAGATTACATAATCTGTTTGATTTGATCCAACAGAAAAGACATCTGTTATAACAGGTTGAATATTTGTTTATATATAATTCAATTGAGTTCATATGTTACACTAATACCTTAATTGAATGTGAGTTCTCATAGGGTCAACTACAACTTTAATTTAGTCTTTTGGAAATTGCATGATGAGACGGTACTGCGTCCCTCCTGACCAGAGTCGACGATTGATTACTCTGAGCTAAACCGATTCTTACTACCTCATATGTTAGACTAACACCTTAATTGATTAATATAGGATTAGGGTACTAATACCTAATTGAATAGTATAGGACTAGGGGTGAGTTTTCACAGGGTCAACTACAACTTTAATTAAGTCTTTTGGCAATTGCATAATGAGACGGTACTGCATTCCTCCCAACAGAGTCGTCGATCAATCACTCTAAGCCGAACCGATTCTTACTACCTCATATGTTAGACTAATACCTTAATTGGTTAATTTAGGACTAGGGCACTAATACCTTAATTGAATAGTCTGGGACTAGGGGTGAGTTCTCATAGGGTCAACTATAACCTCAATTGAGTCTTTTGGCAATTGGATAATGAGACGGTACTGTGTTCCTACCGAAAGAGTCGTCGATTGATCACTCTAAGCCGAATCGATTCTTACTACCTCATATGTTAGACTAATACCTTAATTGATTAATTTAGGACTAGGGCACTAATACCTTAATTAAATAGTCTGGGACTAGGGGTGAGTTCTCATAGGGTTAACTACAACTTCAATTGAGTCTTTTGTCAATTGTATAATGAGATGGTACTGCGTTCCTCCCCGACAGAGTTGTCAATCGATCACTCTGAGCCAAATCGATTCTTACTACCTCATATGTTAGACTAATACCTTAATTGATTAATCTAGGACTAGGGTACTAATACCTTAATTAAATAATCTAGGACTAGGGGTGTATTCTCATAGGGTAAACTATCGATTAATCTAGGAAGAGGGGTGAGTTCTCATAGGGTCAGCCACAATAGATGGCAGTGCCTATTTGATAATTTACAACATATAGGTAATCTGTTATGACATATGACAATCCATTTGATAATTTACAACAGATGGGTAATCTGTAGCAACAGATGACTTAATCTATTTGATAATTTACATCAGATTTGTAATCTGTTGTTACCTAATCTAATTGATAATTTACAACAGATGAGAAATCTGACGCAACATGTTGAACATTTGTTTTTTACAATTTCAATTGAGTTCATATGTTAGAATAATAGTACCTAAATTGATTAATCTAGGACCAGGGGTGAGTTTTTACAAGGTCACCTCCTAGAGTACTCGGTTAACTACAACTTCAATTATTTTTATATAATTTCAATCGAATTACCCTTTTCGCAATTGCGTGATGAGAGGGTTAAAAATTATGCATATATTTTATGATTTTAAAACTAATTAAGATCATTTCGAACCAAATTAACATTTTTAAAACTACTTGTCATTCTATTCCAAAATACAAATCAACCCATACAAAATATTTCATCATTTCAAATCTCGAGGTCTGGCTCTTTCTCTCTTATTCTCACTCAACAATACAGTACATACAACAACTACTCAATAAATTTGCTTAACCCTCCATAACAAATCGCTTTTCTTCTTATTTCCGACCACATAGGTGTTATTTTCGACTTCATTCTTGCTTGTATCAGTCGTTTTCTTTGTCTTCGTAGACAACAAACTTCGAGAAGAGCTCTATATTTTTTTTTCTAAAAATAAGGGATTTTAAGTTAATGATGAAAAATAAAACTTTTAGTTGTATTATCTTCGAGAATGAGTTTATAATTTTGAGTTTTAATGGTAAAATCATAGGAAGAACTTGAGAAATCCGTAGTTTCTGTTGCAGTGTTCCGTTGACTATCGTGGTATAGTTGGATGGTGTTTGTGGTGTTGGTGGTAGTGGTGTTTGTGGTCGTCGTCGTGGCACCGGTGGTGGCATTGGTTTGTGGTGTTTGTGGTAGTGTCGGTATTCGTGGTGTTTGTTTATTTGTTAGAATTATTTGGTGGTGTTTGTAGTGATGGTTGTTGGTGTATCGGTATTTGTGGTGTTTGTAATGTATTTTTTAAAATCTATGCATACATCAACTGTAATGTAATTTTTGTTTTTCTTTGTCTGTAGGTAAAACATGTCTCCTAAAAGAAAAGAAAGTGAAAGTGGATCAACGTCTGACCACTAAAAATAAGCTACAGTACCAAGGGATTTGGAGGAGCTTCCTGAACAATTTTAGTTAGGGAAAAGTGAAGCTGAGGAGAGATGTAAAAACAACGTTGAGAGAGATGGATAAAGGTTCGTAGATGGTGATGAAAAAAATGAAATTAAGAAAGAGGAGGAATTGGAGAGTCAGAAAGAGAAAGAGGATGATCATCAACATGATGATAATGGATCACCGACGGGGCATGAGTTAATATCGACATCCCAGCATGATCCTGTCAAAACTTTTAGTATCGACAGGTTTCAAGTTGCGATACCAATAAATAACCCAGAAGGAAAACAACTAACAGGTCAAATTGTACTTAAATGTCAGATGGGGAAAATTTTTGAACATTTTATGAAAATTATGAAGAACGAAAACATAGGCGGACTTTTTAAGAAGAGCTATTTTGGATGCATTCTCGAGTTGCCTGAGGACCCCTCTGCCCGCATCCATTTCTCTATGATGATGGTATATAGTCTTCTCAAGCGCAGGATCAAGTACACAGGGGATAATAAAGATCCAGAGGAGGGGGGCAAAAGAAGATGGATGAAATCTGGATCAACTACTATGGCATGCCTATTTGTTTTAGCTTGAAAGAGTTTGCCATAGTGATGGGCTTGAGATGCCATCGTCCATAAGGACTACCACCCGCAAAAGATCCAAGGCAAAAAAATGCAGAGAAAAAATAGATAGGTTGTTTGACATTGCTCGACGTGGCTACAAAGCATCGAATTTGTTGACAGATCTCGAGGATAAAACCATACCAGAGCAGTACAGGGAGCAATTGTGCTTAGTTTGGTTTGCCTATTTGGTTATATTGGCAAGAGACGTCAACAAGGTCGTAGAAGATGATTTGTTGGCGCGTGTTGAGGATTTTGATAAATTCAATAATTATCCCTGGGGATATGACGACTTCTACTTGATTGTCCAATATTTACTGACAAAGCTATCCTCAGGGATGACCATATTACACGGCTTTCCGTGTGTTTTCATGGTAAAATTAATTACTAATTATATTCATCCATTAATTTATATTAAATATAGTTATTATGATTTTTTTTGCTTGCTTCCTGTTTACTTTTCTTAGGCTTGGGAATTTGAAGTCATTCCTCCTCTTCGAAAGCAGTTAATGGATTATCCGGATGATATTTCTCATCCAAGGATGTTTAGGTAGTTGGCTGCAAAGAGCAACACCAATATTAAGGAGGCTGATCTTTTTAACCCTCCTGATGATGCAGTACGTCTTCTTCAAGTAAAATAATTCCACTCAAAGATAAGAAAAATATTGAACAGATGTTATATCTGGTGCAACAAATGTTATATTTGATGCACCAGATGGGACATCTATTGCAACAGGGTATATCTTGCATCAGATTACCCATCTGTTGCTTTGGTTCTCTGAACCTAACTTCTAAAAGATTAACCATCTACTGCAGATTATGCAACAGATATTTAATCTGATAACATATTGTTCATCTGTTGCGACGTACAGATCATCTGTTGCATAACAGATTACCCATCTTGTGTAACTATTGCAATAGATGATTGATATTTTACATCAGATTATCCATGTGTTGCTTTGTTTCTCTGAACCATACTCAAACCATGTACTGCAAACTATGCAACAAATGGTTTTTTTTTAAAACGTAGCCCAACTATGAAAATTTATATTATATGATTTGATTTGCATCTGTCTTTCTTTTCTTTTTATAGGTTGTGCATCCATGGACCGTGCCTACTGTGGAGGAGTCGATGATGACTTCTTATATTACTCTAGGTCATATTGATACTAAAGCATACCCAACGGAGGAGTTAATAAAGAAGAAATTAGGTGGAGCAACAGCCATAAGAAGAGCAGTTTGGCAAGGTCAGACTAATGTTGAGGCTTTTCATGACCAATCTCTTACTAAGGCAGATCCGGGTGCTTCTTCTGGTGGAGTTGTTGGTGTTGGTGGCAGGCATGCTGATGCTGCTACCACTCATAATGATGGGCATATTGATGCTCAATAAAGAATAAATATGTTTGAAACACCCATTTTTGCCCTTACACAGGTCCCTCTCAACCCTCTTCACCCTCGTGTTCTCGTTGCGAATGCGATGAGTGCAAGGACAGACAAGATAAACTCTTTGAAAAAAGTAGAGGCTATCTCTAAAGCTATCGAGGAATTCAAATTCAAGAGGTGTGTCATACCATCTAAGAAGGTGAGGGAGCCACACACTCCTACAACGTTGGTTAGGAGAAAGAAAAGAGCAATTAGAGACGTACTCTCCGCTTGAAAATCAAAAGAAATTGCAATTCCTCCCTCTCCAAAAGCTGTTGAAGTTCAGGGGCCAGTCAAAAAGGTGGACATATATGAGGAACTTGGCGCCGAAGAGAAGAGGATCTGCGACAGGCCAAGAATGAAAAGCCAGGCGCACCAGATTACCCCATGCCTCTCTTCCCCCCCCCCCCCCCCCCCCCCAAGACTTCCATACTATGACTGATATGCGTATGCCATACGAGGACAAGGTAAGTTTACTTTTCATAACCTAGCCCTTCTAATCTACCCCATGAAGAAGCTACGCAACATATTTCACATCTGTTGCAACATCTGGGTATACTGGTGCAACTGGTAGTGGTTCTGTTGTAACTTATTATCTATTTGTTGCATAAGTTGCATTGGATTATTGATTCAGAGAACCCTAGGCAACAGATAGACTATCCGTTGCATCTTTACAATTACTAACCTATTTAAAAATTGACTTTTTATCTCACAGCATGTTGACATAATTCTTTGCCTCATGAGGAAAAGACAATTAACGTACCAGGAAGCTTATAACGTTGCTGATAGGATAATGGACCTCGACTTCTATAAGAAGCTCAAGGATAGGTATGATCAACTCAATGGAGAGGCGTCGTACGACCAACTCAATGGAGAGGTGTTAGCCCTTGGCGTGGGACTTGATTTCCTAGTTCTTACGTTGGTCTTGGATGAAGAAGAAACGTTAAGATATGTTAGAGGGGACAAGCCAAATCCACACGGCAAGAGCTGGACCGAGGCAAAAAGGATTCTTTCAGTCATTAGCGTGAACAACATGCATTATCGGGCTGTTGAGATACTACTCAAGGAGGGAAAGATGAATGTTTATGACTGTAACGTACCTCTCATCGATGATTTCAATCTTTTTCTCTTCGTGGAACCACTGATGATGTTTTTTCCCTTCTTATTAAGGGAGAGTAAACTGATGAATCATTCGCCAAAAGAAGTGTTGATGAAGAAATCATGACATTTTGAAGGTCGAAACAGGGGAATGATCTTGCCAAAAGATGATGTCGCTAAAGCGAGCGGCTCACACGCTCTTACACACATCAAATATTTGCTGACCGACACAGAAATGGTCGACCCAATGACTTTTCTGTGTGACAACATTATGGCAAACCTGTAAGAGGTCTGGGATTATGGGGTACTAACTGGACACTTGAAGCCTGTGTATATAGAAGAGCCTGTGAAATAGAAATTTTTAATTTCAAGTCACCCTTCACTTTATTACATGTACATGTAATGGCAATAATTTTTTTCTGATGAAAGTTGAGTTTTTTTATATTGCAATAGATTAGACTATAAATCTATTGTAAAATATCTTTAATCTGTTCTGGCAGATAGTTTATCTGTTGCAATAGGTTGGTCATCTGTTGCATCACGGCGATGTTATTTCTATGAATAATCTAATAATCTAAGTCTAATCTGTTGCAACAGTGGGAAGACCTGTTTAATAATTTCTAACAGATGACCTAAATTTTACAACATATGCCTAAATTTTTTTTATATTTTCCAACAGTTACGCTTGACTATCCATGTGCTCGACAATACCAAACCAGTAGCAAATACACACCACCATAAAAATTTAAGCAATTAGGCTTAAATATCCATGTGACCAACAACACCAAACCAGTAGCAATAACGACAACAATGTAGTATCTTCTTGCTCGATTTTGTTTCTCTTCAAAAGTCTTGACTTTGTTCAACAAACTCCAGATTACACGATTTGCTTGTGAAGGGTCTCGTTCTTCATACCAATCAAAGTAATCACATCCACCTAATTTTTATAAAAAAGAAAACACAATTACAAAACAATTACATGTCAATAATTAATCAATAAATTAAATAAAAAAAAATATTACCTTTGAAATCTTACAAGTAAAAAATCTACGACCCAGATTTTGTTGAGTCCAAGAAGTCTTTAACAGAGATTCATAACCGCACTTATAATATCAAAAATCTTTATCAGAAAAAATAATGAAAGATGTGCTCGACATTGTCAAGCTCAGTTGGAAAAAGGGAAAGAAATAATTTGAATAGATAAAAGAAGATGGCGATGAAGAAGAAGATTTGGAAATTTAGGGTTAAATTTTTGGAGGAAGATGAATATATAAGACAACGGGGGAAAAAAATAATTGTTGGGGGCCAAGTGACGGTAAGTCAGTGAAATGTGCCAAACTGACACTGATACATTTGATGCCTATTTTATTTTACATGTTTAAAATGAACACTGTCTACTTGATGCCTATCTTATTTTAGGTGTTTGAACTGAACACCATCGATGGATTGCACCTTTTTTATTTTAATTCAATTCACTTTAACCTTTTTACATGTAGTGGCAATTTTTTATGTCCAACGAAAGTTGAATTTTTTTAATGCAACAGATTCTTCATCCGTTGTAACAGTTATCCTACCTGTTCTGACATATAGTTTATCTGTTGCAATAGGTTGGTCAACTGTTGCATTGTCTAAAGTCCATCTGTTACAACAGTGGGAAGCCCTGTTTGATAAATTCCAACAGATCACCTACCTGTTGCAACATATGTCTAAATTTGTTTATTTTTCTAATAGATGTGTCATCTGTTGCAAAAGATACATTATCTGTTGTAAAATTTGAATCTAGTATTCCTTTTCAATTAATAAGTTCAAATCAAAGGAATAAATAAAATTTGTAAACAAAATAAAATAAATCGAACCTTTCATAAATTAGCTGAAATAAGTCAACGAATAAATGAAATGTAAAAAAATTGTTATGGGTACAGATGTCAATAAATACATCAACAACAATTTAAGTATACTGCTAAGGATTGCTTTGATTTGACAAGCTCAAGATATAAAGATCTACTCAGTATGGGAAAGTTTTTCTTTATCCGGTGCTATGGAATTCAGCTTTGCTCATTGTGGATCCTTATTGTCGCTTATGTATGGTTTCTACGTTTTCTATTCTTCATATTTCCATAAAAAGAGTAGAATATTGTCAATGATGTTCAGCAGTAGCTTCTTCTACATCCACCTGGAAAGACAGAATTGGTCAATGCTAATCATGGAGATATAACAAAATGGAAAAGGATAACTCATCTCTTCTAGCAAATCAAGTAGGTCTTCCTCCCATTTTAAATTATCCCAAATAGATTATATTTCTGTTACAACAATGACTCAATTGTTGGGATAAATTTCTACATAAGAAAGACTCTGTGTGATAATTTCCAACGGATGAACCATCTGTTGCAACATATGAATCATCTGTTGCAGCATATAGGTCATCTGTTGTACAAATAAAAGTGGTACGAAGAGATGTTTGATTTACTAAAACAGATGAGACATATGTTGCACCATATAAAGTATCTAGTGCAATAAGTTAGTCAACTATTGCAACAGATGTATATATCTGTTTGATAATTTTCAGCAGATATGTCATCTGTTGAAACAGATATATGTTTGTTTGTTTTGTCAGTTGGAAGACATATAATATATTCACCTTCTTTAGCTCGTGCTGCTCTTCTTTGGATATTATACGTTGCTCAATGCAACACACAGACAGAGGAGTTGCAATTTTGCTTTTTTGGATGCTTGATAATGCCCTAGAAATCACTCTCTTTCTCCTCTTAGCCCTAATCTCTAATGAAGCAGATGGAAATAAAATCCTCTTTGATAGAATGAGACCCCTCTTAGATGTCAATTCCTTTACAAAAATAGTTAATACATTAATAACATTAATCACTATATCATGTTTCCCTCTGCAGTCTTGATATTTGCATGCTGAACATTCGCTGGGAGAGGCAAAATTTATATAACCAGTATATCATACTCATAATGGTTTGATTTAAATACTGTAAGAGGAATATCATTAGCACCAACAGCAGCACCACTATCACCACCAACATCTCTATCACCACTAAGACCATCAACAACAACAACAAGCCCACCCTCCAAAATTATTTTTCTTGTAATGGATGTTGCTCCAAACAATTCCATTTTTATTCTGTCGATGACCTTAGGGTCCGATGAAGTTTGCACAGATCGTAAAGTAAGAAAAAATAACATCTTTAACTCTCGATTGGTCGAAACTAGCGACGAATGCACAATCTAACATAAATCATTACATATATTAGAATTATGATTAAATCATTCAAAAAAAACATTAATTAAAAGAAAAAATTAATTATAATTATACTTGCTGCATCCTTCGGGGGGTTGAAGAGATCAAGATAATAGAAGAAAGAAACATTTACCATGAAAGCCTATAGGAAGCCATATAAGTTGACTGTCTTTGGCGCTAACGGAGTCAACAAATATTTGACAGTCATTTTGAAGCTTTCATACCCCCAAGGATAGATGTTAAAAGCATCAAGATCCTCGGAGAGCTTTATTAAATCGAGGCTTATCTTGTTGTTAAAGTCTTTTGCCCAAAGAATATTATGTACAAACTAAACCAAGCACAATGATTGCTTGTGATTCTGTAAAAGTCTTTTACTTTTCAATGCTTCTATTAATTTTTTGTTTTTGAAGCTTTGACCAATAATGGACACCAGGTCATCACGATCACACGACTTTCCTTTGCCTTTTTTGGGTGTGCGGGGTGCTTTTTTTTGGTTTAGAATAGGTATAACTTGAGAAGGAGGATAATATTTTAGTCCAGTAACTATGGAAAACTCCTTTCAACCAAAACAAACAGGCATGCCATAGTAATTTATCCACACCTCATCCATCTTATCTTTGTTTTCATGCATAAACCTATGCTTTAGTAGTTCATATACCATTTTTAATTGGAAACGAGCATTGTTGTCTTTCGACAAATCAAGATATTTCCTAAAGCAACTGTCCCTGAAATAAGCATCCAATTTTTATTCTCGAAGTATTTTTCTAAAGGCGTCGAAAGATTTTTCCATGGATGACTTAACCACCTATTAAATCTGCGGCACCATCGCACTGTATTCTCACAGGATAATGATCAATGCTAAAGGTTTTGACCAACTCTTCGGTGGAAGGGCTATTAGCATCTGCATCATCTCTTTTGAAACATCCTTCTCCCCGTATTCATCATATTCTGCTCCTGATTGAGATAACATTTGTAAAGCAAGCTCATAGAGTGGTGGATGTAGCCTAGCTGCTTCACTTATTCCTTTACTTGGACTTGATTCAGTTTCTGTTCTTTTGGGAACCATATTATCTAAAATTAGCAGAAACATAAAATAATAGATTATTGTTGATTAATGAATCGTTAAAAAAGGATAATAGTAAATCAAATAAGCAAAACAATAAAATAACAGTTGCAATAGATCACTGATATGTTGCACCAGGTAGAATAGCTGTTGCAGCATATAACCAAACTGCTGTAGTGGATATGTAATCTGTTGCAACAATATAAAATATATCACTCATCTTTAAAGACAGATAAATAGTCTGTTCAATAGATCACACAACTGTTGTGACATCATCTGTTGTAATAATGAGTGATTTGTTGGAACAGTTAAATAATATATTACGATAATACAAAATATATTACTCATCTGTTGTGAAAGATAAATGGTTTGTACAACAGATCACACATCTGTTGCAACATATGAGTAATCTATCAGAGCAGTTAACTAACCTGCAGCAACGACTGAGTAATCTATTACGATAATACAAAATATATCACTCATCTATTGAGAAAGATGAATGGTCTGTGCAACAGGTCACACATCTATTGCAATACATGAGTGATCTGTTGGAACAATTATCAATGGTCAATATTGTTTAGATTTCTTCCAACATAAGGTCGTCTATCACGGCAGATGAATGATCAGTTGGAAAAATCAAGTCTTGGACATTTCCTGTAGGAAGAGTTGATGGGATTTTATCCAACAGGAGGTTCATCTGTTACATCAGATCATTAATCTGATCGTTCTTTTATTTCACCAGATGGTTAATTAGTTGTATCAGATTTTTATCCGATTCTTAATATGTTGCAGCATATGGTAAAGCTATTGCATCAGATAGTTAATCTATTACATCAGATTATTACTCTGTTGCATCAGAATTGTAATTGATGGTTCTTTTGGTGCATCAGATGGTTGGTCTGGTGCATCACATAATAAATCTATTGCATCGGATAGTTAATATGTTGCACCAGATGGGTAATCTGTAGGAGGAAACAAAAAATAGTAGCACAATTTTGTTTAACAAAAAACAACAATTTCACCATTTTTACCAAGAACAAGAACAGAACAAATCAAACCAAATTGTTGTTTTATTCTTATAAACACAAACAATAAAAAGGCCATTTTAGACCGCATTTTAAATTAGTGCAACAAATATTGAAATTATTAACTAATACTATAAGAGAAGTTGGCTCAAGTTTCTCGTTTTCTTCAAAACTAAAAAGGCCATAAATTTTTACCTGTGAAAGAAGAAAAGGAACGATGAAGAATTCAAAGATGTTGTGGCCGGAGAGCAAGGCTTTCACGTCGATTGAAGGTTGGAGTCGAAAAGGAACTCGAAGCCCAACTATTTGTAGTCAGATATTGAAGTCGCCAAGGATTGAAATGAGAAATTTGCAGAACAGTTGGTTGGGAGAGAGTTGAGAGAAGCTATCGAGAGAAGGATGAGAGACAGGTTAATTGAATTGAAGAGGGGAACTCAAATCCCAACTATTTATCGCTGGAGGTAGAAGTTGTCGGGGGTTGAAGGGAGAAAAGAGAGGAACTCGAAGCCCAACTATTTATCGTCGGAGGTAGAAGTCGTCGGGGGTTGAAGGGAGAAATTTTGCAGAACTGTTGGTTGGGAGAGAGTTGAGAGAAGCTGGAGAGAGAGGAGAGAGTGGTTGATTTGGATTGCAGAGGGGTGCGGGTTGGGTTGATTTGTATTTTTGAAAAGATTAGAAAGTTTTGAAAATATTAATCAAGTCCACAATTAACTTAATCAAGTTTCCTAATGATGTTTGACCCTATCTGTTGGTCAATGTCACCAATCCTTCATTCAAGACTTAAAAGACACCTTTCCTTCAATTTTATCAACTAACACAAACATTACTAATATAAGCATTACTAATACACCAATTTTGTTTTATTCTTATACACTCTACCAAACGACCTAGTGTAATGGGCCCATTGTAGGCCCAGTATTCTTCTTCCATCATGTAAGGAAAAGTTACATAATTATAGAGACTAATAATATTACATAATTATAGAGACTAATATTACCTCTAAATTGAAATTTAAATGTAAAATGCTTCAACGAATTTACAGATAGGAACACAAATTTTCTCAACTAGTTTAGCATACGTGTTTTGCACATGTATATCACATTAAAAAAAAAAAGAGAATTACGCAACAATTAACAATGTATGATTATAGATTATATTAATTTATAGGCAAAAGGGTTATATTTATCCCTCTGCTTTGAAAAATTAGCTAAATATATCCTTCGTCATATTTTGTAGTCAAATTTACCCTCGGTGTCAGACTTTGGGGCCAAATTTACCCCTCAACTTTAGAAATTGGCTAAATATACCCTTCGTCACACTTTGGGATCAAATTTACCCTTGATGTCATACTTTGAAGTCAAATTTACCCTCGTTGTTAAGAAACTTTTCATATGTACACTTTTTAAATAGAAAAGCTCAAATGAACGTTAAATATCCCATTTTTTAAAATTAAAATACACCTTTATCTAATCCGTCTGATCTGACTCGAGCCACAAAAAAGACACAAATAATAAATATATCCCCTTCAATTCTGTTGGCCAATTTTTCAACGAGATTAAGCCACTAGATATTTATGAGGCATAGCTCATGAAAAATTTATTTGCATCAGTGTAAACACAAGGAAATATATTCCTTTCTCAGTTCGTGGATCTGCGTCAGTGCAGAGCTCATGAAAAATTTCACTTGACAAACTAATGCAATAGATTAGGCCCATTGGATATTTCTCTAGATGATTGAGTTAAGAGGTCTCCTTATGTGCCAATCAGACATCTCTTCATTCATATATATTTATATGCAATTTAGATTTATACAAATTTTTTATCATGTCATTTACTAAAAAAATTTATTCACTGGTTCTAGAATTTTGATGCACATAGAATTGCATATCAAAATTTAAAATTTGAACGTAATTGAACAAGAGCAAAGTTTGTAATAGACGTTTTCTCTAGTTTCATGCTTCTCCGTTATCCCATTTCATTTTACGTTTTGTTCATTTGTAAACTACCTATCAGTGTTGCACGTTGAAAGAGAAGTATTTTTGTTCATAGAAAAAATTCGACCAACAAAACTAAGGGAGGGCTATATTTGTTTGTATATTTTTTATGGGTCAAATCGGCCGAGTTAGATTAGGATGTGATTTATTTTTAAAAATTGGAGAATTTAACGTTGATTTGGGCTTTTCTGTTAAAGGAAGGTTAAAAGTGAAAAGTTTCTTAACATGAGGGTAAATATGGCCCCAAAGTATGAAATCGAGGGTAAATTTGGCCTCAATGTATGACGAAGGGTATATTTAACTAATTTTTCAAAATAAATGGGTAAATTTGACCCTAAAGTATGACAGTGCGGGTAAATTTTACCCCAAAATATGACGAAGGATATATTTAACTAATTTTTTAAAGTAGAGGGACAAATTTGACCCTTTACCCTAATTTATAATTAGATATCAAATAACAAAAAAAAGGGTATAATATCATAGATGAGAAGAGAATATGAGAATCTATAATGAAAATCAATGAATAAGACATCACAATTAGCTAAAGTTAACACTGATACAAACTCCAACGGAAAAATCTGCCACGATGTTGTATGAAACAAACTAAAAATTATAATTTTTCTTGATATTTTAATAATAGCATAAAACAAGGCGATCAAATCTAACATCTTTCTCCCCGTCATCTTCAAAGTTTACTACATCACTTTAATTCATAGTTATATCCTCCGCAACAACAAGCGCAAGAATCTAATGCAAAGTTATGCGGCTAATGAATTTTGTTACAGGAAGTCAACATTCTATGTACCAATGGAGTGAATGATATCAAATGTGCAATACTGGTGGTATCCATCCTAATTTTGTCAATCTTTGCAATTTTCACAAACACACCACTTACTTCATTAAATGGATAAAACTCCTTTGAATAACATGCGGTGTCTATAAATCACACAGGATATTAGAGAAGAAAAAGAAGATCACCATTATTCAACTATTTTAAGCAAAATCGTTCGTTGGACCCCTGTATTATGTCGGTTTTGTAAGTTGGACACTTCTACTTACATGTTTGTCATCTGGACCCTTGAACCCACTAAAAAGCAACATTTTAAACACATTTTTGGAAAGTGTAACACACTCTCCCACGTCAGCTACCACATAAGCTGCCACGTGTGCCACGTCACCCGCCACATCATTTTCAAGTATTTCATGAAATTCCAAGTCATTTTTAAAATGCTACATGACAAATTAAATATTAAAATTAATTTAATTAAATAATTTTTTTATAAATTGTAGAAAAATTTAAATAATTTTTTTTATTTTTCTCACAAATTAAATATCAAATTCATTCCAAATAATTAAAATTCTTCTCCAACTAATTTAAATTTTTAACTATAAATTCATATACACAAACATAAATGGATTTTTGATTTTTAAATTTGAATATATTTAACAAACATAATTAAATAAATTATTTTTATAAATTGTAGAAATTCTAATACACAAATACAATAAATTTAATTAAACATCAAATTTATTCCAAATAATTAAAATTTCTACTAATTAATTTAAAGTTTTAACTATAAAATTCACATACACAAACATAATAAATTTTTAATTTTTATTTAAATATCTTTAACAATTTGTAAAAGTTACAAAATTAATCTAAATAAAATAAAAAATTTAAAGTGAGAACAACAACAACAATATCTGCCACAACAATGAACAACCAACAACAATATCAGTGGTGATGGTGATAAACAACAACAACAATATCAACACAACAAAGAGACTTGACGAAAAAAAGGCATTGAGTAAGTACAAGTGTTCAACTTACAAAACCGACCTAGTACAGAGGTCCACTGAGTCATTTTGCAAATATTTTAATATGATTTAATTAAGTGATCTTCATATCAAAAAATTAATATTAAAAATACAAAACCTATTAAGAGAACAATGTCTCGTAAATAGAATTATCTAATGACTAAATTGTGAAATTCTTTTCTATCAATTTATAGAAGTTCAAAATTTTTGAGCAAAAAAATATTAATCAAATATTTCAATAAGGAAAAAATATTCCACCAAGAAAGCTAATATCCCAAATCTAATCTTATAACAATTTAGAAAAGAAAATATTTATAATCTGGAAGACGGTCTTAACTAAGTCGTAATACGAAGGAATGTACCGTCCTAAAAGTCTTAATATTAAGGAAGTAATTAAAGTCCTAATACTAAGGAGAGTACGGTGCTAAGCTCCTAATACTAAGGAAATAACTAAATGACTATTATTAAAAATTAGAAAAATAATTAAGTATTATTTATATATATCAAGAAAATAAGTGAAGAGAATGATGGACAAAAAGTTTAAATTACTAAGGGGTCGTTTGGTAGAGTGTATAAAAGTAATGCTGAATAAGGTGTATTAGTAATGCTTGTATTATTAATGCAAGCATTAGTAGCTGATATTAGTTATGCAGACATTATTTTTTATACAACGTTTGGTTTGATGTATTAAAACCAACATATATTTTTATAATTTTTATAAAAAGATATTTATTTACCAAAATACTCTTCCCTTCCCTGTACGCTATCGTTTTATCTTTATGTAGTCACTCGTTCCCTAATTTTTTTCGCAAAAATTAAAAGGGTTTTGGTCGATTTCCAGCGATGGCTCAATCAGAATTGGAGTTACTGGGTTGTGGTCATTGCCTTGCTGGAGCTTCGGTGAGCTCAGGCAGTGAAGGGAATGAGGGGGCTAGTCGGGTCAATTTTATTGGAGTTTCGATGTGGGGTTTGGTTGGAATTCGAGAGATGATGGTGAGGGTGGGTTTTTTGATAGCTAATTTTGCATTTTTTTACGGAGGTTGCTTCACTGGAAGGGTCGGCATTTTTCGATGAGATTTCATCGGAAAACTCAAAACTCTTTTGGCTGTGAAATCTGTTATCCCTCTATTTCTCTTCGTATCACTCGTTTTTTCTCACAATTTCCCTCTTTTCTCTGTCATTTGGAAGCTGTTGTGTTCTTTGTTGTTGTTGTATTATTTCTGGAAAATTGGAGGAGATTAATAAGGATAGAATGTTTTGAGGGGCAATAATGTCATTTATCAAGTTAATACATGTGTTTGGAAGTTTGGTATTACTAATACATTGAAAATAGTGTGTATTACTAATACACACTTCAATACATTAAATAGTGTATAATTAATACAATTATTAGTTATACATAGACTAAAAAAGATACCAAACAAGGTAATAATAATACATATTAATTAATGCATACGTTATTTTGTAGATGTAGATGTTGATTGCACATTGAAGTAGATATAGATTTATTAATAAAAATAAAAAGATGAAAAACTAAATTTTATCTATTATACATTATTTTAATAAAAGACAAAAACTTCGAATATTTTTATTAGGGTCTTCGTATTTAATAAACAATAGTGCTTCTTCACCCTTGCTCTTCTAGCCACGTTTTCACATAAAAATGACTTAAGCAATAATGTCATACACATTATTTTCTTTACTTTTTTTTTTTCCTTTTGCCAAGGCTCCTAAAGGAAAGATTGTAATTGAGGGCAAATAAGTTGGGACTCATGTTGTCTACTACGTTTGTTTTATTTGTCACTTGTTTTTTTAAGTAAATTTTTATTTTTAAAGAGAATTTTTTTTCTATTTTATCAATGCATTAATTACTTATTCTCTAAACTAATTTCAAGGTATAATATAAATATCAATTAATAAAAATATAATTATAAAATAGTGATATTATAATTATTTTCTTAATAAATGTGTCAAGTGTGACAAGTAAAAATAAACAGAGCGAGTAACTTTGAAATTAAATCATCAAACTAACGCATCGTATTGATTCAAGCATAAAATAATAACAATTAGATAAGCATGAAGCTTCATTAATCTTCTTTGACGTCCTTGAATGGGCGAATATACAATTTATGAATATAAAAAATTCAAGATCTACATAGATTAATATATGGTCAATGTATATTCTCGATATTAAAGCAACACATGATCAGCCAAATTTATACAACAGATAGCATAACTCAGACAAAACACAATTTAAAAAAAAGACGAAGATTACATTAATTAAGTTTTAAACTAAAGCATCAAATAACCTACTTTAGCTTGAAAGATCAAGACGAGAACCAAACTCACAATCACTTTTTTTGAGATAACCAACAATCACGAAGTTATATTGATGTCTTACACAATATTGCTCTAAATTAAAAAACTCGAATTTGGAAAGAAAAGATTTTTCAAGGGAAGCCATTTTTAACTGAATTATGCAGATCCGTGGACCTTATTTGAGGACTGTAATTGTGAGTAAAGGTTAGCTGCAAGTTATGTGATCAATAGGTTTATAGATGTATTTTCTAAATAGATTATTTATTAACGTAAATAATATTTAATCGGTTTAAGGAATACTAATCCTAATGTGATTCTTAAAGTTAAATTAAGTATTACAATTTTTGTAAGAAAATAAAGAAGGTAAACCGGTAGTTTTTGTGTTCAATCAAAAAGATTATTGGGTAAATAAATTATACACGAATTCTACATTTAAAAGAATTCTACCCTTAAAAGAAAGAAATAATTATTTCATTGATAACTAAAATACACTATTAAACCCATAAATTAATAATAATTGCAGGAAAAAAATAGTAAAAAGACGATTTTGTCTATTGCGAAAACTTTTAAGGACGGGCAAAAAGTTCGATTCAATTTTCTGAGGGTCTTCACACTTTTAATATATTATATTATATTATATTATATTATATTATATTATATTATATATATATATTATATTATATTATATTATATTATATTATATATTATATATTGTATATTATATATTAATTATATACATTAAACTGAGATTCTTTGTAAAACGGCATATTCAAAGTCTTCTATTTAACTAAAAAGATCACAAGTTTCTTTTTCTTTTTCTTTTTTTTTTAAGTGAAATTACCTACTTTTTAAATACCACAATTTATTTGTGATTTAAAATATAATTGCAAGTTTTAAAAATTATAAATTACTACAAAACCTAGCCTATGATGGACAAATCAATTCTTGATTCTACTGATATGCCAACAAATAGATTATCAATTCGCTTGATATTATATATCAATCTTCTCTGTTATTCAGTACCTGGCCGATTATAATGATTATTCTGAAAGATTAATCATTGGTCTATTTTAGTTCGATTGATTACACATATATACTAAAAAAAAAATTGGCCTATTAATCATTGGTCTTTTTTAATCCGATCAATTACATATATACTATAACACTTTTCCAAGAGATTAATCATCAGTCCTTTTTTATCCAACTGATTACATACATACTACAAACTCTTTTTCTTTTGAAAAAGAAGATTGGTACTAAAATTAGAGGATTATAGAAATCAAAAAATTTAGGAGATTCAGAAATGAAAATACAAAGGTTCAAAAAGGAGAAAGTTGAAGAAACAGTGAGTTTTTAGTAAGAAGGGAGGAGAAAAGAAAGATAGAGAGAGGAAAAGAAGTAAGACTTAAGTCATCGATAGACCCTTAAACTTGTTTCGGGATTTCACTTGAACCCTCGACTCAGATTTGTACCTATCAGACACTTAATCCACCCAAAATTTGATCCACCTAAATCGTTTTTGCCCGCATGGCATCTCAAGTGATAATTACTCAAGGTGGTAGCATGACGCTAGGTACATTTTTTGACAAGTCACTAAAAAATTAACATGTCAACAAAAAGAAAATCCAAAATTTAAATATAGAAAAAGATACAAAAATTCATGTGCTTGTCTTCCTCAACTCACCGGTCAAATTCCCTTCCCATCGTCCTTTCCAAGAAACTAAGATTCTTTGTTAGGCATGGCGATGAATAGCCTGTCGTTATCCGTACCAAAAAAGTAACAATTAAATAAATGTTAAAATAGAAAAATCAAAAGAGTTTACTAACAAAGATTTAAGACGATAAAAGAGAAATTTATCAAAAAATCAAATTGGGTCAAAAAAATTTAGATTGATACGAATCTCACGTTCGCTTTGGAATTATTAAAGAATCTATTTTTACTTGCTAGATTGTTAAAAAAATATTCCAGCAAAATTGATGGAGAAAATGACAGTTATGTGCAGAAAATGATTGTTAAGGAATTTGAAATAGATTATTTTTCTTCTCACAATTTATTTTTTAATTATTTTTTGAATTTAATGCCAAATGTCATCGTTTTATTCGTCCTTTTGTACAAGTGTATTGCACACATTTTATACTTTTAGTTGATTGACAAAACAATATTCAAATGGTTCAAATTTCGGATGAGTTAAGTGTCTGATAGATACAAATTTAAGTTGAGGGATCTAAATGAAATCTCGAAACAAATTTAATGGCCTATCGATGACTTAAGCCAAGAAGTAATTTGAAATTGAAAAGATGGGCTAGAGTTTTATGGAATAAATCCATTGAATAATCATCCATGTTTAGGAAATTGCCTACAAATATCACTTTTATTTCATTTAGAACAAGAACAAAAATATCATCCAACTCTTCTTATTTTCCTTAAAATATACTTAATACCTCAAAACCCTTTTCTCTCCTACTTGGAATGACATGTCATTACAATTTTTTTTTTTTTTGATAAATAGATCTATTTAACTTAACAAACTTATTTAACTAAAAATTTTTCCTAATTATTTTTTTTTAAATTACACATGATATATCAGTCATTGAAGATTATTTTAACTACACCAACAACTTGGATAATTTATTTGGTATGTACTCCTCAAAGTTTCTTTTGTTTACTTATTTATTTCACAATTTGATAATATTTTTAAAACTCAAGTACCAATTTAATATTTGTTGTCATTTATTTTATATACTAAATATTTTAAATGTAAAAGAAATAAAAATGACAGATTTCATATTTTAGGCATTATGTTTGTTATTATATAGTATTAAAAGAATAAAATCCATTTTTTTGAAGGAAAGAAAAAATATTTAATCTTGAAACAAATTATTTTTTTTAAGAAACATTTATAAAATGATCCGTTCTTTAGTACTATTACAAATGGATCTTTTAAATATTACTCAATCAATTATTGTATGCTTTTCCTGGATTAGATTGAGGTAAGGATAAAAATTGACGTTTAATTGTGTAATACAATATAAATATAATGGTCACGAAAAAAAATGAAGAAACTAAATTAAGAACAATAATAACTTTTTTTAAAATTTTTATGTCTTACCTTACGGATTTACTTGATCAATTTATGTGCAATTACTTGCGAAAATCTGTAAGAAAAAAAATCATCTTTTCACTATATTTTTATCAAAAATTATCCTGCATAAAAATTTGCAAGTAATCTACGTCCAAATTAAAAGTTTCTGGGTAATAATACATATTAAAATTTTCTCATTGATTTTGTTTGGCAACACAAAAGATATTAGGTTTACCATCGATTTTTTTTTTGATATAATTTTTTATAGAAAATTATATCTACAAATTCTTTCACGTTATTTACATTTTTCTTGTACTTTATGAGACATAAAGTATTTTTTTTTAAAAAGTGTTTAGTATTTTTTGAGGAAAATAGGGATAGTTGAGTGATATTCTTGTCTTAAATGTAACAAAAGTGATATTTGAAGATAATTTCTAAAATATGAGTGACTATTCATGGGAATAACTCGATTTTTATGTTTATTTATTGATGGGTCCCACATTTTGCAATATGTTATTATGGTTCAATTTTTTATCAAGTTTTTTTTTTAATTTTAAAATGAGAAAATAAAAGTAGGACATTTTACCAATTAAAAACTTAAAGAGACTCATCAACCAAATTTTCTCAAATGTGAGCTCTTTAAATGCATCACATAGCAGCCAACCGAAGTAGGTTATTAGCAATTTTTTGTGACAACAACATGATGAGGAAGACAGAGCTTACCTGGCGATGCGGAAGACAGACGAGCAATAACCGACGACACCATCGCACAACTCTCTCACAGTCTCAGAATGCGAAACTTACTTACAAGGGGTTGTTAAATTTGTTCAATGAATTTAGGCTGGGTTAATTAAAAACGGGTAATGGATAATTTTAGTGAAATAGAGTTTATCAATTTAGGGAATTTCATCCAATTCAAAGGTAATTTCATTAAGTTAGTAAGGATGTATAAACAACCTAATAATATAACAAAGGTCAATAACAATGACAACAACAACATAACCAGTGTATTCCCAGAAAGTATAGTTTGGGGAGGATAAGGTGTATGTAGTCCATACCACTACCTCAGATGAAATAGAGACACTGTTTTTTACAAACCCCGGCTAAGGACAGATAATAATATAAAAACAATAAAATGTAAATGCAAACAACAAAAAGGGATTTCACATCGCTAGATAATAAAGGAAACAAGACACCCACAAATTAATACTACAAACTAGCTATTTGAAATCACAGACCTCACCAAATGTCATGACCTGAGCCGAGGCCTTGGCCGCGATGAGCATCTCGAATCGTAAAGGCTCGGTCGCCCATCTCTATCTGGCAATCATGCACACCATTTATGTATTGTAAAAAAATGCGGAAAATATAATAAGACGAAAACATGGTCAATTTCTTAATTCAGCTAAATAATATTAAATTAGGTTCATAACATTCAAAACACATGACACCAGTTTGCGAAATCTCTAACGATATGAAAATCAACATCTGTCTAATAAGCTGGGATAAAGCCCCCAGTTAGACCATAAAATAAAGTGAAATGGCAAAGTCTAATAATCAGGCCTTCCAAAATAGAGAAGCTCACTAACCGCAAGTCTTGGACACCTCAATCTACTACTTAGCTGGACCCCGAGATTGTGCCTCAGATCTTGAAATATAGGAGTCAATATAGATGTACTGGTACGTAGAGCAATTCCAAAGAAAACAAAATACGTTTTAATACAACATAGATGATAGCTTTTATAAAAAGGGTACCACAAAATCATTTAAAAACATATGGGCATAGTATGATGAGTTTCAAACAAATTTCTTCCCTTTTTAACTCAATTCACTTCAGCACTATTGAGCTAGATGGTACACCCTATAAGTTTATGTTTTCACAAACTACCAAATCTGGGGTTGCCGCCAAGATTGGAGTACTAGTGAAGGGAGGACACACACCCGCTAACTCTAAGTCATGGGTAGGATAATTCTTTTCGTGCACCTTCAACTACCTAGATGCATAAGCCACCATTTTATCATGTTGCATAAACACACACCCAAATCCCACCTGAGATTCATCACAGTACACAATAAAATTTTTTGTACTATCAGGGAGAGTCAAAAATGGTACGGTAGTCAACTTATCTTTCAGTTTCTTGAAACTACTTTCACATGAGTCAGACCACACGAATTTTGCCTTTTTTTGAGTCAATTTGGTAAGCAGAGCAGCTATGGAGGAAAAAATCTCTACAAACCTTCTGTAATACCTTGCCAAATCCACGAAGCTTCGGATATCAGTTGAAGTCATGGGTCTGGGCCATTTTCTCACTGCCTCAATCTTTTGGGGGTCAACCTTAATCCCCTCACAAGAAATAATATGACCCTGTAAAGAAATAACACTCAGCCAAAATTCACATTCGAAAAACTTTGCATATAATTCATAATCTTTGAGGGTCTGAAGGATTATTCAGAGGTGATTAGAATGCTCCTCCTCACTCTTAGAGTAAACTAGAATATCATCGATGAAACTAAAAATTGACAGAACACCCTATTTATTAGATCCATAAAAGTTGCAGGGACATTAGTCAGTTTGAATGACATAACTAAGAATTCATAATGGCCATATTGAGTTCAGAAAGCTGTTTTGGGAATGTCAACCTCCCTAACCTTCAAATAATGATACCCCAAACGGAGGTTTATTTTTGAGAAACATTTATCACCCTAAAGTTAGTCCAAAAGATCATTAATTCTAGGAAGAGGATATTTACTTTTAACAGTGACCTTATTGAGTTGACAATAGTTTATACACATACAGAGGGAGCAGTCTTTCTTACGCACGAAGAGCACCAGAGTACCCCAGGGAGAAATACTTGGATGAATAAAACCTTTATCAAGGAGGTCTTTTAATTGCTCTTTCAACTTTTTCAGTTCTGCAGGTGCCATTCTGTATGGAGGGATAGAAATAGGACGAGTGTCCAACAATAAATCAATACTAAAATCTATCTCCCTGTCAGGTGGTATCCCTGGGAGATCATCAGGGAAAACTTCTCGAAATTTATTTACTACAGGGACAGACTGAAGGAAAAGACTTTCAGTATCAGAATCTTTGACCCAAATATGATTATACAAAAAATCCTTAGATATAAGATTGCGGGCTCTAAGATAAGATATGAACTTCCCCCTAGGTGCTAAAGTATACCCCTCCCACTTTATTATTGGTTCATTTGGAAAGAAGAAAGTAACTTTTTGAGTTATACAATCTAGTGTGACATAGTATGAATGGAGCTAATCCATCCCCAAGATAGCACCAAAGTCAATCATATCAAGATCTATAAGGTTTGCCACCGTATCGCGATTACAAATGGACACAACCTAATTTCGATACACCCTTATTGCTACAATTGAGTCACCAACAAGGGTGAAAACACAAAAAGGTTCCTAAATAATTTTAGGCTCGAACCCAAAACTGTGTTCCATATATGAGGTCACATAAGACAACGTAGACCCTTGATCAAGTAACACATACAAATTACGGGCAAAATTTGCAATGTACCCGTGACCACATCTGGAGAATCCTCTGTATCCTGGCGGTTAGATAAGGCATATAATCAATTACGACCACCAGCAATAGATGAAGTAGCGCCCTTGGGAGGAGGGGATGTGGAGGTGGCTTGGGAATTAGCTCTCCCTGCATTACCTCTAGCTGATGGGCAATCTCTCTGAATGTGTCCTATTTGGCCACAAGAGTAGCAATTTTGTTTCTCGAATAACATTTCCCTGGATGGTTCCTTCCACAAATAGTACAGCAAGGAAATGATCTAGTAGGCTGAGTCACTCTCCCCTAGGACTGGGTACCCTGTATTTTCCCACCATTGTTAGGCTGGGAGTTAAAGGACCGCTGATTAGTTGGAGGTTAGGGCGCTGGGGCGCCGACTGAAAACTAAGCATTACTCCAGAACTTTTTCTTCGACCAATTATTGACCCAACTAGTACCACCATGGTGCTGACTGTTATTCTGGTCCGTCGGTCTAGTTATCTTAGCTTGCCTCTCCTTCTCTATAAGACCCCATAAAATTTCAAGCCTAACTTAGTCCTTTATAGCATAAAAAGAGGCCCCAGACTTAGAAAATTTTAAGCTAAGTATTAAAACTTAGTCTTATTTTGGCCTCGATATTCCTATGGACTTATTTTCAACCTTTACGACCTTAAAATATTGATTTTTAGGTTTATTCATGATCAGGAATGTCAGTAGGTGTTCTTGGATGAGTTTTAAATTTTCCTAACGTTGTTTGAGGCACGTTTGGGAGTTCAAAATAGTGGATCGATCCAATCTCGATGCATCGCATCACCCATTGCATCAACCAGAACTTTTTATCAGTCTTCAGTACAAATTCCAGTAAGCCAAGATAATATCAACGCGTCTCATTGGCTATTGCATCGACGATCAATGTGGCGCGTCGCCCAGTGCGTCACCAAGGTATGTTAGGTTTTCATTCTTGAATTTTCTTCCACCCTTGGAGTTCAAGAATCTCTTTTAAACTACAAGTTGATTGTTTTCATGAATTTCATGTTTGATTCAAATTGTATTCATGATTATAATATTATTTGGGTTCTAATCCATGATTAATTACAAAATTTATGTGAAGTTAATAATATGTGTGTCGTATTATGTAGTTTCATGTTGGAAACCCTTAAATTTGTGAGTTTGGTATTGAGGTCATGATGCTTGCATGTTGTTTATTGTTATGTGCATAGATTATGCTCCCCAAGTATTTGATATAATACTCATATGAGTTGAATAGTGAAATCATGACATAATAGTATGCGTACAAGTTCATGCCATGCAAGTGTTTAATAAAATGCCACAATGAATGAATTGTGACAAAGTAACTAGCTATTATGCTTTTAAGATTATGCCATGTTTTACTTTTAATGGAATCAAGTCCTGGGGGTATTCAATACCCAAAATCTAGCTGTTTACTTAGAATGTCAGTAGCTATAGAATAGTCTCAGCGATGTCATGAATAGTAGTACTTAGTCAGTTACAGAACTCAGTACAGTTCATCCAGTTAACACGATTAGTAATAGTTCAGTCCAGCCTAGTACAATCTAGTAATTAGTTTAGTGTCTATTTAGTTGGGAGTAGTATTTAACATCGAGTGAACCCAAGGATAGGGGCTCACCTGCCAGTTGAGGGTGTGGTCTCTAGCAGCAGTCCTTGCATTCCAGAACTATGTAGCCAGTTTAAGTTGAGATATTAATATGCCATTTAAGGGTTGATAAGGTATTTTACCTACCAGTTGAGGGTGCCACATTATCATTCAGGGCACCTGCTAGATGAGGGTGAATTTTTAGCTATCTTTACCCGTGGTACGGTACTAACACCCTTCTAACTGGGGTTATAGATTGGACCCCAATCAGTTTAGAAAGGGGAATGTTGGTTAAATAATTATCTCCTACAGGTTCAGTTTTAGATTCAGAATTAGTTCAGTTCTACAAAACTAGGATTGTTAGACGCAGTCACTCAACTCAGTATAAAACTCAGCTCAGTTCTACAGAATCAGGGCTGTTAGAAATAATCACTCAGTTAACAGTAATATAATTATCAGTAAACTCAGATATCAGTCATTCAGTTATCAGAACTCAATTTCCAGTGTTAATATAATCTCAGTTACAGTATACGTAGTTATGTGCATAGTATTGCATAATCAGCATCTACAATAGTTTTAGATATACATGTACCCTTATTCAGTTATATTCATGTTACTTATCCATTTGCTATTCATGTATATGAACCCATACATATCATCCTACCTCACTTAGCATACCAGTATATTCAATGTACTGACGCATACCTTTTCTTTTATGCTATGATATCTTATATCATAGGTTCAGATGCACGGGCTTCTGATTGTACTTAGCAGCCCAACCTATCAATAACAGATTTAGTGGTGAGTCCTCATAGTTTGAGGACAAAGTTATCATTTTAGTATTTTAGTAGTTTATTATATTCAATAGTTGGAGTTAGTTGGGGGCTTGTCCCATAAAATCTATGTTCAGATAATTAGATGCTTTCAGCGTCGCGCCTTCAGTGCATCGCGGAGATAGCTCAAATGGCAATTATCAATTTCCAGTGTTGCTCCACGATAATAGCGCATTGCGCCAAACTTCCAGGTCGCAGACAAGGTGGCAACGCGATAGCTCTACATCACGCCACCATGTAATTTCCCATTTGTCACTTTCTAGAGACATGACACGATAGCACCGTGTCGCGCTAAGGATGAAAATTGAGAAATTTTCTCAGAAATTAAAGACGCATCCAGGGTTAAAAGGGTCAATTTTCCACTCCTATATATATACCCTATAATACGTGATTCAACCATATTTTATCCAAAATATAGGTTTTCTCTCAAGTTTCTCTCAAGAACAAGCTAGGATTTTCAATTGGCAATTTAAATCCAAGACTAAAATTCAAGAATCTCTCCATCAATATTTATAGAATCAAGAACTAAGGTATGCATAGTATTCATTCATGGATCCCTTTCATCCATAAAGCCCAAGAATCCTCTTTTAAATGTTATATCATGATATTTATGTGGTGAATTGATTATGATCACGTTTTTATGGTTGTATAACTACCAATATTGAATCTTTATCATGCTTATATGAAACCATGTTAGTATAGGGTTTAAATTCATGCAATAGAGTTAAATGGTGGAATCCTGTGGTATTAAATTGGTGATCATACCTATGCTCTATGTATGCATGCAAGGTGCTTGATAATATGCCACAATGAATGAATGATGATCAAGTACATAGTTTTCATATGTCAAGATTATGTCATGCCTCTTAAGTTATTCTATACCTACTTGATTAAAATGATTACCACGCAAAACCAATGCATTGTGATTGCTTGATGAGATGTTCATAAGATAAGAAGCATGATATTATGCCATATTTACACACATTACTATCCATGTACAACATTATGATGATCATGTGCTTCATAAAATTCCCAACTATGAAATTATGAATTTGTCGATATTGGTCATGCGATCGAAAGTGTCAAGCCTTGTCAGTTTTATTCTATCGAGTCCTGGGGGTACTTGTACCCGACAACTTAACTGTGTGCCTAGAGCTATGTCATGATTTCATGATACTCTTAGACAAGTCACGATCCATAGAACTCAGTCAGTCATGTGACTCAGGAAATCTTAGAAATCTCAGTAATCTTAGTAGTTTAATAATCTCTGTGATCTCAGTATTCATAGTAAGTCTCAGTAACTTCAGTACTCTCAGTTAGTCCTTAGATCTCAGTAGCATTCCGTCAGTTAACAGAACTTAGTAAATTTAGTTCAGTTCCGCTAAACGATACCATCAGTTAATCAGTTCAGTTCAGTTCATTTAAATTAGTTTAGTTTAGTTAATCCGTTTAGTGTATTTTTAGTTGGGAGTAGGATTCAGCACCGAGTGAACCCAAGGATGGGGACTCACTTGTTATTCAATAGAGGGTATGATCCTTAGAAACAATCCTTGTGTTCCAGGACTATGTAGCCAGCGTAGGTTGAGATGCACCCTATGCGTTTAGGGATATATATACATCTTATTTGGGTTACCTACTAGGAAGGGTTGACAGAAGAGCTCCCTGTCAGTGAGGGTATACTCACAATAGGTCTTTACTCATAGAACGGTACTGACACCCTTCCAGTTGGGGTTACAGGTTGGACCCCAGTAGTTTTATTTTAGGGTATGTCGATTAGATAATTACCTCCTACAGTGTTAGTTTCAATCTCAGTAAAAGAACTCAGATAGTTCTTTAGATTTTAGGACTGTCAGATATAGTCAATTCAGATACAACACAAAACTCAGCTAGTTCCATCAAATTCAAGACTGTCAGATACAATCACTCATGTTATTAGTTATATCAGTTCTCAGAACTCATGTTATCAGTTATATCAGTTATCCAAACTCATGTTATTAGTATTCAGCTTCAGGATTTTCAGATATAACCAACCAGACTAGTTTTTCATAATCAAAACTGTCAAAAATAGTTATTCATGTATTAGTAACATAGTATCAGCCCCTCAGTATTCAGTAATATAGTATTAGTATTTCTTACTCATCAGTGACTCAGATGTCAAAATCAGTAGACTCAGTAGTCAGAACTCAGTATTCAGTCCTATCACGATGTCAAATATAGTTATGTATGTATGTATGTATTCTCACGTTTATGTTAGTTAGTCAGTTAGTATTGTTCATGCATATGAACCTATTGCATTCAGCCTACCTCACTTGTATACCAATATATTTAAAGTAATGACGCATTTGTGCTATGGTGTCTTATACCAAAGGTTTAGAAGCACGAGCTCCAGAATATCAGTAGCATCCCAGTTCAGCGGTCAGAGTCAGTTGTGAGTCCTCATCCTTAAAGGACATGATGATTACATTATTATTTTAGTTTATTTCAGTAGTCAGAGTTAGTTAGGGACATGTACCATCAACTCCTTATTCAGACAATTTAGAGGCTTTCAGACTATAGTATGTTTAGATAGTTATTTAAGTTATTTTGGTATTATTATACCATATTTTCAGTTATGTATTAGTATTGAACCTTATGGCCTTTCAGTGTATGTTTCTGCATTTGTACAGTATAATATGTAGTGCTCAGGTACAGATATCTGTCATGGGTTAGCTTGTGATCCTTTGGGGTCATGAGCACCGTGTAGCATTTTGGGTACCAGATTCGGGGCGTTACATAAAGAGACATTGCAGAGTTTGTAGCTAAGTGCTTAACATGTTAGTAGGTTAAGATTGAGCATCAAAAGTCTCGTAAAGCTATGCAGGAGTTCAGTATTCCCACTTCAAAGTAGGAGAAGGTGAACATAAATTTTGTGACAGGTTTGCCCCGTACTCGTCGCCAGCATGATTCGATTTAGTTCACGTAGACAAAATGACCAAATCAACTTATTTCTTACCAGTTCATACCTCTTATTTAGTTGAGGATTATGCCAAGATCTATGTTAAAGAGTTGGTCAGATTACACAGAGTTCCATTGTCCATTATTTCAAATAGAAGTACACAATCCACTTTTCATTTCTGGAAAGCCTTCCATAAGGGTCTTGGTACCCAAGTTCACCTCAGTACAACCTTTCACCCTCAGACAGATGGTCAAGTAGAAATGACCATCCAGACTTTAGAATTTATGTTAAGAGCATGTTCCATTGTCTTTAAAGGTAGTTGGGATGACCACCTGCCTTTGATTGAGTTAACGTATAACAACACCTATCATTCCAGTATTCAGATGGCTCCATTTGAGGCGCTCTATGGAAGGAGATATAGATATCCCATTGGTTGATTTGAAGTGGGTGAGGTCATAGTGATAGGTCTAGACTTGGTATTTGATACCTTAGAACAGTTCAGTTGATCAAGGAAAGGCTTAAGATAGCTCATAGCCGATAGAAATCGTATGCAGATGTATAAAAAAAGGATCTCTAGTTTGAGATTGGTGATTATGTGTATTTAAAAATCTCTCATATGAAGGGAGTGGAGAGGTTTGGCAAGAAGGGAAAGCTCAGTCCCCAATATGTTAGTCCTTACTGAATTTTCAGACGTTTCAGAAAGGTAGCTTATGAGCTTGAGTTGCCTTCATACTTAGCTTTAGTACACCCAGTGTTTCATATCTCCTTGCTTAAGAAATGCATTAGTGACCCAACAGTTGTAATTCCTATAGAGGGTATAGATGTTCAGAATAGTCTCTCATATGAAGAAGTTCCAGTTAAAATCCTCAATCATCAGGTTCACAGACTGAGGAACAAGGAAGCTCCTCTAGTCAAAGCTCTTTAGTGGAATCAGTCTATTGAGAGAGCTACTTGGGAAGTAGAAGCAGATATGCGGACCAAGTATCCTCACCTCTTCTCAGCAGAGATAACAGTTTTTCTTGAATTTACTCAGTTCTATGCTCATATTACCTTTACAAACTCTGTATCGATTCGAGTTGCATAACACTCTCATATTATGCATACCTTCATGAAATAGTTTAGTCATGTGTCATGTCTTCAAAATTTAGTCATGCTTCAGTTATGAATGTTCAGTATGAAACTCAATATATCAGTAGTTTCAATCATATAATTATGCTTTAGTTGTGCATGTACAGTATGTAAACTCAGTCTATCAGTATTCTCAACTTAGCTAGTCTCATTCGAAGATAAATATTCCTAAGAGGGAGATATTGTAAGACCCTATAAAATTTGAAGCCTGACTCATCCCTTTATAGGATAAAAAGAGGCCCTATACTTAGAAAATTTTAAGCTAAGTATTGACACTTAGTCTTATTTTGGCCTTGATATTCCCATGAATTTCTTTTCGACCCTTACAACCTTAAAATATTGATTTTTAGGTTTATTCATGATCAGGAATGTCAGTAGGTATTCTTGGATAAGTTTTAGATTTTTCAAATATCGTCTGAGGCACGTTTGGGAGTTCAAAATAGTGGATCAAAGCGATCTTGATGCGTTGCATCACCTATCGCGTCAATCAAAACTTTTTATCATCCTTCAGTGAAAATTCTAGTGAGCCAATGCAATATTAATGCGTTGTATTGGCTATCACGTCGACCATCGATGCGACGCATCGGCTAGCTCACTATTGGGCACGGTTTCTGCTCATTAAAAATTCGCATCCAGAGGGGCATTTGGATCATTTTTCTAATTTTATTCAGCGCTAAAACATGATATTAAACATTCTAAAAGGCAAAATCACTCACTTCCTCTTAATTTCTCTCAAGTTTCTCTCAAGAGCAAACCCTAGGGCATTCAATTTCAAGTCTAAGCCTAAAGAACACACTCTCAATCTTCACGAATTTATTTACCAAGGTATGTTAGGTGTTCATCCTTGGGTTTTCTTCCACCCTTGGAGTTCAAGAATATCTTTTTAACTACAAGTTGATTGTTTTCATAAATTTCATGTTTGATTCAAATTGTATCCATGATTATGATATTATTTGGGTTTTAATCCATGATTAATTACAAAATTCATGTGAAGTTAACAATATGTGTGTAGTATTGTGTTGTTTCATGTTGGAAACCCTTAAATTTGTGAGTTTGGAATTGAGGTCATGGTGCTTGCATGTTGTTTATTGCTATATGCATAGATTATGCTCCCTAAGTGTTTGATATAATGATCATATGAGTTGAATAGTGAAATCATGACATAATAGTATGTGTACAAGTTCATGCGATGCAAATGTTTGATAAAATGCCACAGTGAATGAATTATACCAAAGTAACTAGCTATTATGCTTTTAAGATTGTGCCATGTTTTACTTTTAATGCTATCGAGTCCTGGGGGTATTCAATACCTAAACTCTAGCTGTGTACTTAGAATTTCAGTAGCTACAGAATAGTCTTAGCGATGTGACGAACAGTAGTACTCAATCAATTATAGAAATCAGTGATCTCAGTCCAGTTCAGTAGTTAACACAATCAGTAATAGTTCAGTCCAGCCTCGTACAGTCTAGTGATCAGTTCAGTGTCTATTCAGTTGGGAGTAGGATTCAGCACTGAGTAAACCCAAGGATAGGGGCTCACCTGCCAGTTGAGGGTGTGGTACCTAACAATAGTTTTTGTATTCTAGAACTACGTAGCCAGCGTAGGTTGAGATATCAACATACTAGTTGAGGTTTGATAAGGTGTTTTACCTGCCAGTTGAGGGTACTACTGTTCTCAATCAGGGCACCTTCCAGATGAGGGTGACTCTTCAGCTATCTTTACCCGTGGTATGGTACTAACACCCTTTAAATAGGGGTTACAGGTTGTCCCCAATAAGTTTAGAGATGGGCATATCAGTTAGATGATTATCTCCCACAGTTTCAATTTTAGATTCAAACTCAGTATATAGCTCAGTTTAGTTCTAGAAAACTAGGACAATCAGACACAGTCACCCAGCTCAGTATAGAAATTAGCTTAATTTTACAGAATTAGGACTGTCAGAAATAGTCACTCAGTTAACAGTAATACAGTTATCAGTAAATTCAGATATCAGTCATTTAGTTATCAGAACACAGTTCCTAGTGTTAATATGATCTCAGTTACAGTATACGTAGTTATGTGTACAGTATTGCATAATAAGTATTTACAGCAGTTTCAGATATACATGTACCCTCATTCAATTATATGTATGTTACTCAACCATTTACTATTCATACATATGAACCCATGCATATCAACCTACCTCACTTAGCATACTAGTACTTTTAAAGTATTGACGCATACTTTTTATTTTGCGCTATGATATCTTGTATCATAGGTTCAGACGCATGGGCTCTTGATCATACTTAGCAGCCAAGCCTATCAGCAGTAGATTTAGCGGTGAGTCCTCATGATTCGAGGATAGAGTTATCATTTTAGTATTTTAGTAATTTAGTATATTTAGTAGTCGGAGTTAGTTGGGGGCTTGTCCTATCAACTCCATGTTCAGACAGTTAGAAGCTTTTAGACTAGACTATTTCAGACAGATGTTTAGCTTTCAGTAATTATTTATCAATATTTGATTCTAGTTATAGACCTTATGGCAGATTCAACCTAATTTCTGCATTATTACAGTGTTATCTTTCAGTGATTACAACAGGTACCAATCATGGGTTAGCTTGTGGTCCTTCGGGATTATGATCATCGTGTGACATTTAGGGTGCAGACTCGGGGCGTTACATTCTCCCTCACCTTAGACAACCTTTTTTTATCTTTAACCTATTGCATATGAACAAATAAATTGGAGAAATCTATATCTCTATTCAAAATTGCTCCCTTTCATTCTAATACCAGATCATCCGAAAGACTGAATTCAAATTTTTTCATCCAAGCTCTCATATTACCCGCCAATTCTGGAGCATACCTGGACAGTTAGGTGAACTTCAATGTATACTTCTTAACACTTATTTTTTCTTGCTTTAAATTTATAAATTCTTTAGCTTTTGACTCCCTCAATTCCTGGGGAAAAAAAGGTCTAGGTAAGATTCCACAAACTCACACCATACAGAAGGCTCAGCATCACTACCCTCCGAATCCTCCCATTCATTATAATATTAATTGGCCACATCCTTTAATAGATAGGCTGCCAATTCAACCCTTTCAACCTCATTTGTATGCATAACTCTGAAAATTTTCTCCAGTTCATCAATGAACCCTTGGGGGTCCTCCTCAACCTTCATACCAGGAAATATATGTGGTTTCAGTCTCATAAATTGACCAACCCATGTAACCTCAAATAAACCTGACACAGAAATCATATCTTTAGACCGACGGGATTGAGAGGCCACCAGCTAGGCAATCATATAGATGGACTATTAGAACTCAGCATTCGAAACTTCCCTCTGAGATGGCTGGGGATGGTTAACACCGGTCTGTGGAGCCCGAGATGGACTAGTCAAAATAGAAGGAATTCCTAAAGTAGCAAGAAGCTCTAGGGTACGAGCTCTATTACGATTCTGTATCCCATAAGTAGGACGAACATCCTCATCTTGGTTGCTTTGTTTGTTGGTTTTACGAGGAGGCATGATGAATTTCTGAAATATAGGCAATCATAGATTAGAGGACATTCAAACTCAATAGAACGAACTAAATCATAAAAGAAAGAGAAACATTCCTAAACGCCTAGTAGCAGCTTTCTCCTTATAAGTGTGGCACACTACACACCCATAAAAAGGACTCTACCCAACGCGATTTTGCAGACACCCTGGTACCATGATCCGTTCTTCGATACCAAGTTTGTCATAACCCGAATTGAGACCGTGTCCACGATGAGCATCCCAAACCATAAAGGCTCGAGAGCCCATCTTTATTTGACAATCATGCATACCATTCATGTATTATAAAGAAATGCGGAAAATATAATAAGACAGAAACATGGTCAATCTCTTAATTCAGCTGAATAATATGAAATTAGGTTCATAACATTCAAAAGACATGATTCCATTTTGTGAAATCTCTAACGATATGAAAATCAACATCTGTCTAATAAGCTAGGACAAACCCCCAGTCGGACCATAGAACAAATTGAAATGACAAAGTCTAATAATCAGACCTTCCAGAATAGAGATGGCTCACCAACTACAAGTTTTGGATACCCCAATCTACTGCTTAAATGGACCCTGAGACTGTGCCTCAAAACCTGAAATATAGGGGTCAATATAGATATACTGGTACGCAGAGTATTCCCAAAGAAAAGAAAATACATTTTTATACAACCTAGAAAAGAGATTTTATAAAAAAGGTATCACAAAATCATTTGAAAATACATAGGCATAGTATGATGAGTTTCAAACACATTTTTTTCCCGTTGTAACTCAATTCACTTTAACACTATTGAGATAAATGGTACACCCTACAAGTTCATGTTTTCACAGACTGCCAAATCTCAGTTTGCCACCAAGATTAGAGTACTAGTAAAGGGAGGACACACACGATCACAAAGCAGGGTGTCAAAATCCCCAATCAAGTCAGTATGTCGTGGTTGGGTACAATTTAACAAAGTAGGGCTCCTAACCATAGTTCTAAATTGGAACGACATAATACAAGGTATACAAGATCACACAGCAGGATACTAAAGTCCCGTGTCAGCAAATCATGGTTTCCAGCATATAGTCTCTTGACTCGTTCTTTCTTAGGGTAACCATCCAACTCACATTAGTCTAGTTTTAACTCATTAAAAGAAAACATGTACCATGCTCACAATATTTTTTTCTTTTTCTTTCAAGGGTAATATCTCGATGGGGTATCGTCATGCCCCCAACTTGCAATCCATTTATAGCTTACCATAGCATTTTACATACCAATTTTTCAACACATGCTTATTAATTATCAAAACCTTAAAACTTAGGAAAATCATCATTTGTTTATAAACTAGCCCTTAACATTGGTTTAATGTAATTCATACCATACAAGTACATAAACATCATCATGAAATTAAAGGATTCACAATTCATATTCAAAACCATTCTTCAAATTCAAAACATATACACACGAATTCATTAGTTAAGATTTTTTTTGAAAATTAACTTCATGATCCTCAATGTTTTTTCTAAATTGTTATCCCAATGCATGCTCTTTGTTAAAAATAAAAACCCCACACTTATAATCATATACATACTTAAGTGATGTTTAAAGCTTGCTTAAATTCATAAAAACACGTGCCCATGAGATTTGGACCACCCCACATACCTTAATTACTTGGTTTGAAAGATGAAACCCGAATCTTTATTCGTTTCTTAAAAATCTTGAACTTAAGGATTGACTCTAGATCTTTGGAAGGGAAGTTAGGGTTTAGTTTCGAGGGAAATTTGAGTTTTTTTTTTTGCATAATATGCCCTAATCACGACTTGATTTCGTGTTATGACTGAGATAAGATGAATGAAAAAGATGGATTTACCCTCCTGGACCCAAAAATTATTAACAGGAACTAGGCACCTAATGCGCTACCCGAAGCACCACGTCGATCCTCCCAACGCTATAGGCAACGCGATGCGTGGACCCCCACTGATGTAATTTCTGGCATGGTGCAATGATATCATGTTGTGCCACTATTTTGATCATCTAATCACACCTCAAATGTCGTCCGAAAATTCCTAAACTTTCGCGAGACAACTCCTTTACACTCCTGAAAGTGAATCAACTTAGAAATCCATGTTTTAAGGTCAGTAAGATCAATTTTAAAATTGTTGAAGTTTAGGAGCTTAAAATATGACTAAGTCCTTTTAACACAGATAAAAATTTTAGGTTGTTAGCTCCTTAAGGATGCTACTAAGTGTGGTATCAAGTCGAGAATACTATAGGTGTTACATTATCCCCTCATTGGGATTATTTATCCCCGAATGATGGCTCGAAACACAAGTAAGCACGATTTCAAGCAGAACAAGAAAAAGATAAAGAGATAAGTAAAATATTTGTACCTTCTATGTCATCATCCACCGTTTCAAAAAGGTTTGGGTATCTAGCACGCATGTCCTTTTCCGATTCCCAAGTAACTTCCCCAGCTTTTTTATTCCTCCATAATACCTTAATCAAAGCTATCTCTTTACTTCTCAGCTTCTAAACTTGGTGATCCAAAATGGTGATAGGTTCTTCTTCATATGATAATGAGTCCCTCACATTGATTTCCTCTACAGGCAACATAAGAGAGTTTGTCTCTAATACACTTTTTCAGCTTTGACACATGGAATGATAGATGAACAAAAGCCAAACTTGCAGGAAAATCTAAATTATAAGCAACCCAGCTAATTCTTCTCACAATTTTATATAGTCCTATATAACAAGGGCTAAGCTTCCCTTTCTTCTCAAATTGCATAACCCCCTTCATAGGGGAGACTTTTAAGAATACCCAATCATCCACATCAAATTCTAAATCTCTTCTTCTAACATCGGCATAAGATTTTTAGCGACTCTTAGAAGTCTTAAGCCATTCCCTAATGATCTTCACCTTCTCCATTGCCTGATGCACAAGGTTCGACCCAAACAACCAGGTTTCACCCACTTCATACCAGCCTATTGGTGACCTACATCTCCTCTCATAAAGCGCTTTAAAAGGAGCTATTTGAATGTTGAAATGGTAGCTATTATTGTAAGTGAATTCTGTCAATGATAAATAATCCACCTAACTCCCTTTGAAGTCAATCACGCCGGCCCTCAACATATTCTCAAGGGTCTGAATGGTGCATTCATCTTGCCCATCAGTCTGAGGGTGGAAAGAAGTACTCAGGTTCACTTGGGTGCCTAAACCCTTCTGAAAAGATCGACAAAACTGCGAAGAAAATTGAATAGCTTGATCGGATATAATGGACACGGGATCCCCATGTAACCAAACTATTTATTGAATGTACAACATAGCATAGTCATCTCCCAAATAATTTAACCATATGGGAAGGAAATGAGCGGAATTGTTCATTTGATCTATAATCACCCAAATGGAGTCGTATTGATTTCGGGACTTCAGGAGCCCCGTTATGAAGTCCATGTTAATCATCTCCCACTTCCACATAGGCAAAGATATTTCTCGTAAAGTGCCACCTGGTCTCAAATGTTCTAACTTAACTTATGGACAATTTAAACACTTAGAAAGAAAATTAGCAATATCACGTTTCATATTGTTCCACCAATAAATAGTCTTAAGGTCATGATAAATTTTTGTATAGCCTGGGTGAACAACATACCTCAAAGTGTGAGCCTCATCAAGAATTATCTCTCATAAACCATCCACGTTTGGCACACATAGCCTACCCGGATACCTCAAAATCCCATCACCTCCAATTTCAAATGGCACTACTTTCTACTACCAATATCTTTCTTAATCTGAATTAAGATAGGTCTTTGGCTTACTTCTCCTTAGCTTTAGCACATAGATAGGATTTTTCTATCTCATAGACAATTACTCCCCTATCTTCAGAATCCAGAAGTCAAACTCCCAAATTTGTAAGCTGGTGAATATCTCCTACCATCTTTTTTTTTATCATGAGAAAAATTTCCCATTGAATATCTGTTAAGGGCGTCGGCCACCACATTCGCCTTTCCCGAATGATAATGCAATCTTATGTCATAATATTTCCATAATTCCATCTACCGCCTCCGCCTGAGATTCAGTTTTTTCTGCGTAAAGACATACTGCAATATTTTATGGTCAGTGAATATATCAACATGAACCCCATATAGATAATGCTACCAGATCTTAAGTGCAAACACCACAACCACTATTTCTAAGTCATGGGTGGGATGATTTTTTTCATGCACCTTCAACTGCTTAGATGCATAAGCCACCACTTTATCATGTTGCATAAGCACATACCCAAGTCCCACCCGGGAAACATCACAGTACACAACAAAACCTTCTATACCATTAGGAAGAGTCAAAACTGGCATGGTAGTCAACTTATCTTTCAGTTTCTTGAAACTACTTTTACATGAGTCAGACCATAAGAATTTTGCCTTTTTCTGAGTTAATTTGGTAAGCGGAGCAGCTATGGAGGAAAACTCTCTACAAACCTTCTGTAATACCATGCCAAACCCAAGAAGCTCTGAATATCAGTTGGAGTCATGGGTCTGGGCTATTTTCTCACTGCCTCAATCTTTTGGGGGTCATTCTTAATCCCCTCATTAGAAATAATATGCCCTTGTAAAGCAATAACACTCAACCAGAATTCACATTTGGAAAACTTTTCATGTAATTCATAATCTTTGAGGGTCTGAAGGATGATTCATAGGTGATTGGAATGCTCCTCCTCACTCTTAGAGTAAACCAGAATATCATCAATGAAAGCTATCACGAATAGATCTAGAAATTGATGAAACACCCTATTTATTAGATACACAAAAGCTGTAGGGACATTAGTCAGTTCGAAGGACATAACTAAGAATTCATAATGTCCATATTGAGTTCAGAAAGCTGTTTTAAGAATGTCAGCCTCCTTAACCTTCAACTGATGATACCCCGAACGGAGGTTTATTTTTGAGAAATATTTGGCACCCTAAAGTTGGTAAAAAAGATCATCAAATTCTAGGAAGAGGATATTTACTTTTAATAGTGACCTTATTGAGTTGACAATAGTTTATACACATACAAAGGGAACCGTCTTTCTTACGCATGAAGAGCACCGGAGCACCCTAGGGAGAAATACTTGAATGAATAAAACCTTTATCAAGGAGGTCTTTTAATTGCTCTTTCAATTTTTTTTAGTTCTGTAGGTGCCATTCTGTATGGCAGGATAGAAAAAGGATGAGTGTCCGGCAATAAATCAATACCAAAATCTATCTCCTTGTCAGGTGGTATCCTTGGGAGATCATCAGGGAAAACTTCCCAAAATTTATTTACTACAGGGACAGACTGAAGGAAAGGAATTTCAGTATTGGAATCTTTGACCTGAATAAGGTGATACAAACAACCCTTAGATATAAGTTTGCGGGCTCTGAGATGAGATATGGACTTCCCCCTAGGTGCTAAAGCATATCCCTCCCACTCTAGCATTGGTTCATTTAGAAAGGAGAAAGTAATTTTTCGAGTTCTACAGTCTAGTGTGGCATAGCACGAATGGATCCAATCCATCCCCAAGATAGCGTCAAAGTCAATCATATCAAGCTCTACAAGGTCTGCCACAGTATCACTATTACAAATGGACACAATACAATTTTGATACACCCTTCTTGCCATAATAGAGTCACCAACAGGGGTGGAAATAGAGGAAGGTTCTAAAATAATTTTAGGCTAAAACCCAAAATTGACTACCCTAGGTCAAACAAAATAAATACATTATGAGAAAAAATTTACGACATACCTATGACCACATCTAGCGAAGCCTCTGCATCCTGTCGGTTATATAAGGCATATAATCGGTTGCTACAACCACTAGAAGCTGAAGTAGCGCACTTACGAGGAGGGGCTATGGAAGTGGCTTGGGACTTTGCTCCCCTTGCATTCCCTCCAACTGACGGGTAATCTTTCTATATGTGGCCCATTTGGCCACAGTAGTAGCAATTTCATCTCTCGAAATAACATTTCCCTAGATGGTTCCTCCCACAAATACTACAGCAAGAAAATGATCGAGTAGGCTGATTCACGCTCCTCTGTGGCTGGGTACCCTGCATTTTTCCACTATTATTAGGCTGGGGGTTAAAAGACCATTGATTAGTTGGAGGTCTGGGCGCTGGGGCACCGACTGAAGACTGAGCATTACTCCAGAACTTTTTCTTCGTCCATTTTTTGCCCCAATTATTGCCACCATGGTGCTAATTGTTATTCTGGTCTGTAGGTCTAGCTCTCTTATCTTGCCTCTCATTCCTCACCTTAGTCACCCTTTTCTTCTGCTCTTCGATTTACTGCATATGAACCTACAATTTGGAGAAATCCATATCTCTATTCAGTACTGTTCCCTTGCATTCCAACACCAGATCATCCGAGAGACCAGATGCAAATTTTCTCATCCAAGCTCTCATGTTACCCACCAATTCTGGAGCATACCTGGACAGATGGGTGAACTTCAATGTATACTCCTTAACACTCATTTTCCTTGCTTCAAATTCATAAATTCTTCAGCTTTTGACTCCCTCAATTCCTGGGGAAATAAACGGTCTAGGAAAGCTTCTACAAACTCACCCCACATAGAAGGCTCAACATCACTACCCTTCGAATCCTCCCATTCATTATACCACTGATTGGATTCATCCTTAAACTGATAGACAGCCAACTCAACCCATTCAACCTCATTCGTATGCATAACTCTAAAAATTTTCTCGAATTCATCAATAAACCCTTGGGAGTACTCCTCAACCTTTATACCAGGAAATATAGGTGGGTTCAATATTATGAATTAATCGACCCATGTAACCTCAGATGAACCATACACAGAACCTACATCTTCAGACCAACGGGTTTGAGAGGCCACCAGCTAGGCAATCATATGGATGGACTGTCGAAACTTAGCATTCAAAACTTTCCTTTGAGATGGCTAGGGATGGTTAAAATCGGTCTGTGGAGCTCGAGGTGCACTAGTCAAAATTGGAGAAACTCCTGGAGTAGCAACAAACTCTGGGGTACGAGCTCTATTATAGGTCTGTACACTATAAGTAGGACAGATATCCTCAGCTTGGTTGTTTTGTTTGTTGGTTCTACGAGGAGGCATGATCAATTTAAAAAATATAGGGAGTCATAGATTAGAGGACATTCAGACTCTATAGCATGGACTAAATAATGAAAGAAAGAGAAACATTCCTAAAAGCCTAATAGCTTCCTTCTTATAAGTGTGGTACGCTACACACCTATAAAATGACTCTACCCGATGCGATTTTGTAGATGCCCTGGAACCATGATCTATTCTCTGATACCAATCTTGTCATGACCCGAGCCGAGGCCCTGGTCGTAATAAGCATCCCAAACCATAAAGGCTTGAACACCCATCTCTATCTGGCAATCATGCACACAATTCATGTATTATAAAGAAATGCGGAAAATATAATTAGACGGAAACATGATCAATCTCTTAATTTAGATAAATAATATGAAATTAGATTCATAACATTCAAAACAAAGCCCCCAGTCGGACCATAACACAAAGTGAAATAACAAAGTCTAATAATTAGGCCTTCCGGAATAGAGAAGGCTCACCAACTATAAGTCTTGGACACCCCAATCTAATCCTTAGCGGGACCCCGGGACTGTGCCTCAGATCTTAAAATATAAGTCTCAATACAAATGTACTGGTACGCAGAGTATTCCCAAAGAAACAAAAATACATTTTATATAACATAGATAAGAACTTTTACAAAAAGGACATCACAACATCATTTGAAAACACATTGGCATAGTATGATGAGTTTCAAACATATATTTTTCATTTGTAACTTAGTTCACTTCAGCAATATTGAGCTAGATGGTACACCCTACAAGTTCATATTTTTATAGATTGCTAAATCTCGTTTTGCCACCAATATTGGAGTATTAGTGAAGGGAGAACACGCAAGATCACAAAGCAAGGTGTCAAAATCCCCAATCAAGTCAGTATGTTATGGTTGGGCACAAGATCACAAAGCAAGGCTCCTAACCATAGTCCCGAATTGGAACAGCATAATACAAGGTACATAAGATCACATAGCAGGGCACCAAAGTCCCGTGTCGGCAAATCATGATTTCCAGCATAGAGTCTCTTGACTCATGCTTTCTTAGGGTAACTATCCAACTCACATTAGTCTAGTTTTAACTCATTAAAAGAAAACATGTATCATGCTCACAAATTCTTTTCTTTTTCTTTTAAGGGCAATATTTTGATGGGGTATCGTCATACCCCCAACTTGCAAGTCATTTATAGCCCACCATTTCACAGCCTTTTACATATCAATCATTCAACACATGCATATTGATTATCAAAACCTTAAAACTTAGAAAAATTATCGTTTGTTTATAAACTAGCCCTCAATATTGGTGTATCATAATTCATACTATACAAGTACATAAATATCATCATGAAATTAAAGGATTCACAATTCATATTCAAAACCATCCTTAAAATTCAAAACATATACATACGAATTCATAAGTTAAGATTGATCCTTTAATTGTATTTCTCAAATTGTTATACCAATGCATGGTCTTTTTTAAAAATGAAAACCCCACACTTATAATCATATACATACTTAAGTGATGTTTAAAACTTGCTTAAATTCATAAAAACACGTGCCCATGAGATTAGGACAGCCCCGCGTACCTTAGATTACTTGGTTTGAAAGATGGAACCCGAATCTTTATTCGTTTCTTGAAAATCTTGAACTTAAGGATTGACTCTAGGTCTTTGGGAGGGAAGTTAGGTTTAGTTTTGAGGGAGTTTTAGTTTTTTTTTTTTGCATAATATCCCCTAATCACGACTTGATTTCATGTTATGGCTGAGATAAGACAAATAAAAAAGTTGAATTTACCTTCTTGGATCCAAAAATTATTAACACGAACTGGGCACCCGATGCGCTACCTGACGTGCTGCGTCAATCTCCCCGACGCTATAGGCGACACCATGTGTCGACCTCTACCGATGCGATTTTTGGTGCGGCGCACCAATATCACGTTGGGCCACTGTTTTGATCATCCAAAACTCCCTCGAGACAACTCCTTTACACTCCTGAGTGTGAATCAACTTAGAAATCCACGTCTCGAGGTCGGAAAGATCGATTTTAAAATCATTGAAGTTTAAGATCTTAAAATATGACTAAGTCCTTTTAACACATAGAAAAATTTTAGATTATTAGCTCCTTAAGCATGCTACTAAGTGTGGTATCAAGTCGAAAATACTACGGGATGTTACACCAAAACACCACACTAAGAGGCTACAAAAAACTCCGAGTACAGATACAAATAAAGAACTTTTTCATACTATTACGGACGTACTCTTATCTACTACCTCTCTATCCTAATCTACATCCTCTACACCTTTCTATCAAGGATCATGTCCTTCGTAAGCTGTAACTGCCCTATGTCATGCCTAATCACCTCCCTCCAATATTTCTTTTGCCTATCTCTACCCCGTCTAAAAATACCAATAGCCAGCCTCTCTCATCACTGTACTGGAGCATCTGTGACCCTCCTCATCGCATGTCCAAACCAACACAATCTCACTTCTCACATTGTGTGCTCCACCGAAGTCACTCCTACCTTCTCCCGAATAATATCATTCATAACCCTATCTCTTCTTGTAAGTACACACATCCATCGCAACATTCTCATCTCCACCATCTTCAACTTTGTGATGTGGGAGTTCTTATTTGGACAACACTCCACTCTATACAACATAACCGACCGGATTGTCACTCTGTAGAACTTACCTTTAAGCTTAGGAGGCACCTTCTTATCACAAGACTCCTGAAGCGAGCCTCCATTTCAACCACCATGAACCAATATGGTGCGTGACATCCTTGTCAGTCTCACCATTTTTCCGAATCATAAACCTAAGATACTTGAAACTGTCCTTCTTGTTCTAAAACAAAGGGCAAAATTAATCAATAAAAAAAATAGAGGATATTTTTGACCTTTTCCCCTTAAAATAAACAAAATAGAATGTATACAGTCATTTATTTTGTTGGCCAAATAAAATTTAAAATAAAATATGATATTATCTGAATGAATGGTAAAACATTAAATGGAAAAACTAATAAAAGTATTATCTATCTATATAGAGCAAGAGAATCAAAACAATATTTTATTTAAGAGAAGCTAACCAACATTATTCAAATTAATCATCTCTGTCAATATTTTCGTGATCTGAGAAGCATGGACGGTGCTGTTGTATCAAGAGAGTTTCGACATACGTGAGAATCCAACTTAGTAGTGTTACTATTTGTTGTTGAGTTACATTGGGATTGATTTGAAACTTCAAGATGATTATTTTGAGCTTCCCATAGAAACCTAGTTGTAGGAGGTTCCGTGTGTTAATGCTAAAATAATTACCTTGCTCTTTAAAATTTGAGATAAATTTGTACCATTTCATATAATCCAAAGAAAAGGTTTGACAAATTTTATACTGACTAGTCTCTATGATCGTGCTTTGCTCGTTATTCTCTATCAACTTTAATTATTGCAAAAAAAAAAGATAATTATAAATAATTATATGAATTTATTTTATGAGGTGTATAAACCTGATCCTAACATTAGATCCTGACCTCGTTTAGGGTCCCGATTCCCTACTCCGACTCAATCCATGACCTACGAATCTGATTCTTGACTCAACATGGGACCCAAATAAGTATCCCAATTCTTGACTCGACTCTTGACCAACTCTTAACCTTGAAATCTGACTCCCGATTTCTGACCCTGAACCAAACTCGAGTCCCTAAACCTGAGATCTAACCTTGACACGAAACCTGATACTGAATTCGACCTCGACCCCCAAACTCGACCCCCAACCAGAGATCTCGGCCAAGAACTTGACTTTTGACCTTAATCCACATCTAGATTCCGTACCCACCATTTTTCATAAATTTTTAAAAAATTAGTTTAGAATATGTGCTTTGCACATGACATTTATTCTAAGAAGTTTTATATACTAATTTAGCATACGTATATTGCACGTGAATTTTAAATTATTAGTAATAAAACTGTATACACGTCTCTAATTAATAGTGAGGTGCAAGAAAATTAACCAAAAGAATATAAATCCATCACTAAACAACAAATATACGACTTAAGATAAAAATAAATAGAAAGTAAAATCAAATACCTTAGAGAAAAGAATTCACAATTAACATCTTTTTCAATAACATGTTTTTTTTCAATTGTACCCCACATTAAACCTATTATAGAGTAAAGATAACTCCTATATTATAACAAAAAGACTCTTACCACGGTTCTCATTTTGCCAAAAAAAAAAAGAAGACACCCTCTTATAATAGACTTTATGTTTTACTAAAGATAAAACTGTTTTTATTTTGCCAATTTTTATTTATTGAAGGTTTATTTCATTCAAATTATTAATACTTAGTTCATTCTAAATTAAATATTTAACTTTAATGCATCCTTCTTTAAGAAAAATAGAATTTTCAAATAGTAAATAAATATATCAATTCGAGAATGATTAGATTTTTCTTGATTAAATATTGTTTTTCGAGTCTGCTAAACGCTTTACTCAATTTTAAACTACATATTAGGAGTTTTTCTATCTTACAAATAAGTAAAAGATTTAATAATTATAGCTGTACTTAATTTCAAAGTTCTAATTTGTATCAAAACTTCCGTTGTTGATATAGATATTGAACATGGTACTACAATTACTGTTTGAAAAATCATCAAAGAAAAATAAAAATATGGAACAAACTTACAAAAATTATGATTCAATAGTTTTGTCATCAAATCTCAAGATAATTTTCAATATAATCTCATATTTTTAGTCTATGGAGGGTAGAATGCATACCTTATCACTACTTCATTCTAGGATAGAGAAAGATTATTTTCGATCGATCAAAAATATACTTTGATATAAAACCTAATTTTACTTTCTAATTAACATGTAAGATATTTTAATAAGAAAAAGATTCGTACCCCTTTCTAGGAGTTTTATCGTTTATAATAAAGCACGTGGTAGAATTTTTATCGTTTATAATAAAAACATTATTATAGGAGTATTTTGAGTCCTTTTCAAATTCTCTTATTCTATTATAGGAGTATTTTGAGTACTTTTCTAAGCCACTGAAAAGTGTTTTTTTTTTACATTTTTTGGACAAACACAAACAACTTCTTACCCAAAATGTTAAAATCACTTTTTAAAATAAGTTGATTTTAGAAATTTGACCAAAAAACTATAAATTAGTATGATAATTAGTATATGAATGTCGATATTTAATTCACAATCTATTTCCATATAAGGAACTATTATACTGTCAAATATTGACTAACGATATTATATTTGCACCTAAATTGATATTCCGATGTTAATGTAAGTATATATTTAAAATGTAAAAAAAATTGACTTATACTAGCAAATATTGACTAATAGAATTATATTTACACCTAAATTGATATTCCAATGTTAATGTAAATATATATTTAAAAGGTAAAAAATCGACTCATGACCACCCTTGATGATGTAAGTGTAAGAATGTGCAACTTTAAACATAGTAAGAGTCGTTGCTATACGTCTAGTTGCTAATTGGATGAACAACTACAACTTGTGTCACTAAGTAAAAACGAATAGATAAAAGTAATAATTATTAACGGGACATATTCTCTACATCAAAAATAGATGACAAAGTTCAAAGTAAGGGGAACATTAATTACTCTCATTCTCCGGATTAAAATTTATATCTTTAAAGATTACTATTTATACAATTATAAACATCATAAAATGTTTCAGGTCGTCTACCAAAATTAAAATTTGAAATAGAGAAAAAATGATGAGAAGATATGTTTTTTTTTTCGGTTATTAACGAATTTTACTACCGAAAAGAGAATTACTTATACTAATTGTATTAATTGTTAATTATACTTATAAGTTGTACGTGTAAATAACGTGAAACTTGACTAAAAACATATAAAAGTTAATATTATTTAAAGTAAATTACCGCAATTTTTTATTTTTTTTTTGGGTAGAATTTTCTCCCAAAAGTTAGTATAAGATAGAAGGAGGGCTCTAAGGAACTCCTTTTTTTTGAGATTTTCTTTCCTCCAAAATCCAACTATTTGGTTATGAAAGTTGAACAGATTTATATAAGGTAAAATAAAGTAATTGATTTTAAAATTTCAAATGTTAAGAATTTTATTTTTTATCTCTAATCTCTAATCTCTATCTCTATCCATAAACTCTAATCTCTAATTTCTAATCTCTAATCTCTATCTCTAATATATTAAAGGTGTGAACGGCCTTAGAGATGCTGTTTGAACTTTTTGTCTTTTATTAAAAGTCTCTGCTTTAGAGAAAATCATTTTTTCACTTTTTTTCTCCAATTATTATACCATTATATTTATAATATTAAATATTAACTATAATAAATATATTAAAAAATAATAGAGGAAGGTTTTCTTCGGACAACTCAATTCTTAAATTAATGTTTTTTTAGTTTGGTAGGTGACATTTCCAAAAATAAAAAATTAAAAATAAAAATTTCACTACATAAGTTTTAACAAAAAAAGTGTCTACTAAATAAGTTTGGTTGCTGGCTTTTCTCAAAAATAAAAACGTCGGGTAGGCTATGTTTATGGAAAGTTATATGAAAAAAAATCTATTCAAATATTCTTTTCGTAACATTTAAAACTAAATATTTAATTATATTTAATTATGACTTTAATGTTTGGGACTTATTAAGCATACTATTATTTATGAAAGATAAATATTTACAACTTTCTGTGCAAATTTCAAGTCATGTATCTTAATAAGAATCTACACTACCTATACTCACGTTAAAATAGAATTTTTTTTGGCCGCATTGGTACACCACAAATGTTAGGAGAGTTAATGTCAAACACACAACTCTACCTCATCTCTTTATATATAAAGACATGAATTCTTAGTCCACGTTAAATTATCCCATGTTTTTGGTGCTATCCTTGAAAGTGGTCCATGTGTATACTTACAATTAGATCATGCATGTTCTGTGTTATTTGATTTAGATCATTCCTTTTTAAGTTAGAAAATTATATTGATAATAGTTTATTTGCTTTGAACTGATTTTGTAGGTATCTTGAAGACAGATGAACGATGATAATAAGACATAGATGATGAAAGATATCCTTGAAGATAAATAAATTTTAGAGATTTTCTTTTGTTTAATCGGTACCTACGTATCAAGTAAGAAACTTTTTTGATGGATCAAAGCTGAAGAATTTGTTAGGATATACTATTAAACATGTATTTTGTGTTATAATCTTATATTTTTATCCCACATAAAGAAACTTTCTTATATTAATAAAATTTTTATTTGAGTAGATCATAGTGTTAATATGTGTGTCCTTTACTTATATAGTAGACAATTTTGTGTATGGAGTATTTTAACTCATGCACAGAATATTAAAATTGTCGGTTCTTATAAGTAATAAATTAATGTTCACAATCAAAGATGAGGTAGGACAAACATCATGATGATTGTAGCACAAGATTAAATATAATTTGATCTTAATTATGGGAGTGACAATATTCCATCTTCTTGTGCTAGTAGATTTCATATGTATTGAACGGACCAATTAGAGATGCTTGTTTATGTTCTGAATTTTAATAAGCAACTTCTCTAGTCCATTACATATACTTATATTCTTAATCTTGATATAATTATTATGATCTATGTGGTTTGATTTATTGTTTTAATCTATTAAAAGGTGAAACTTTTGTATGAGTCAATATATTCCTACTAGGTTGGATGATGATAAATTACTTAGCGAAATATTAATTAGTTGATTGAACCATCTCTCGAACTTGAGATAGAAGACACCCTTTTATGATTGCTTATAAGTTTTTACGTGAAAATCATGTAGGTGGATTTTATACCCATCATGTGAAATAGGTTAAGCATTATAAATAAAGAATTAAAGTAATTAATGAGTTAAATTTTTCAGAGAATTTAATTCAATTAATTGGTGTCGGTAATTCAAACATGGAGGGTTAAATAAGATGTAATGGTAGATTTTGAAATTAAACCGAGGAGTGCAACTATAGATTTTTAGTGGAATAATTTATAATTTATAATGATATGATAATTCTTTCATCACCGAATTAATATCATAACTGGAAGTCCCACTTAATAAATCTGTGGTGCCTACCATGTCGGATTAATTAATCATTTTGGAAAAGAAAGAAAAAACTTTGTAGAAGAAGTGATTTTATTTTAACTACTGGTCTTCTATTAATAAGGAGAGAGTGAAATAAAAAATTAGGTTTTATGACTGCATTAAGGTCAAAAATATTTTTGGCATTAAACCTATAATAAGGAAAAAATATTTTTTGGCATAAACAAACAACAATAAGGGCAAAAACGTATTGTCGCTTGATCTTTCCTTCTTCATTAGAAATTGGAAATAAATAGGGCTGATTTTTTATTCAAGTTAATCCTTCTTTCTGGAAAATAATCACTTGCCACTCAAGTGTTGATTGAAAAAGGTTAATTCGATTTTGGTAGAAGATCGCAGTCCTGAAAAAGAAAGCGTTGAACGTATTGTGTGAAAGTTTCAAGAGGTAAATTTTCTGACTTTCACTTTTATTATGTTATCTAGATGTTATGTAAGTTATATTGATCCTGTAGAATTATTACTTTCGTTGTGCATGTTCTAACAATTGGTATTAGTAGCCTTCTTACATATGATAGATAATGTATAAATAAATTACATAATTGTTTTACATGTTTTTGATAATCTTTGTAAATATCATGTTGTTGATGGATGGTTTTATTGTTATGGATGATGCTAATAATTTTTGGAATCTAAGTTTATCATCAAGAAAACAGAAAACAAAATTTACATGTTTTGCTTAGTTTTGTGAAATTCGTTTTTGTGGATTAAGGGTAAAATTATGATGAGTTTCAACTAAAACTAACCATAGTCGTTACTCATTGTATAAACAGTAGTAGTAAGGCCAAGCAGTGCATGCAACCCTGCTGATCCTTGCAACAGCTCGGTCAATAATTGTCGATTTGGTTGGTTTTGAAGTTTTTTATTTTTTGACGAACTCTGAATGATCTAAAATTTGATCCATTTACTGAAAATGATCCACTGATAAATACACTCATCTATGTTGTGATGTAGGCCCATTTATGGCCATTCGGGATCGTTTTGATGGATTTTTTAGCGTTATTATGTTTTTGAAGAAATTAAAAATTCTGAAAAAATTATTGTTTGAAAATTAGTGGTGATAGGTATCACTACTTATGATTTCCAATGGTTAGTAACAGCAAATAATATAAGTTTACATGTTGACATAGGTCATCTTTCCAATCGGATAAACTTGTATACTGTAATACTGTTTTTTTAATCTCTTATTTTTTATGACATGTATTAACTTTTCAATTAAGTTACATGTTAGTTAAATGATACAAGAGAGTTATGATAAAGTATATTTATCTATCTTAAATCAATAGTTTACGTTAGAGTTGGTTATGTTTTACTTAAGAGATAAAATATCTGACAGTATTTGTATATTTGTTTAAATGGTTAAGTTTTCCTTATGATTCTAACTGTTTATGTGCATGGTTATATATGCGATGTGTTTTTTAAGTATTTTATTATTCTACAACATGTCTATTGATCTGTTTTAATTTGATTATATAATAGATTAACCATGTCTACTTTCAATCCCTTAACCTCTATCCTGAATCAAAATAAACTATAAGGCCCTAACTATGTGGATTGAAATGTAATTTGGATATTGTTCTTACTACTAAGGGCTTTAAATTTGTGTTGGTTGAGAAATGTACTGTTAAGTCAGCTGAACCGACCGATGATGAGACTAAAGCCTATGATAAGTGGTTAAGGCTGATGAGATGATAAAATGCTACATTCTTGCCTCCATGGAAAATGTGTTACAGCATCAACATCAATTCATGACTACTGCTTACGATATGCTTGAATCTCTGAAAGAGCTGTTCGGTAAGACAAATTGCACTGCAAAGTAAACGGCCATGAAAGCCCTTTTGACCATAAAAATGGTTGAAGGTACTTCGGTAAGGGAACATGTTCTTAAAATGATGAGTCTGTTAAACGAGCTAGAAATTCTTAGTGAGGTTATTGATAAGGAATCTCAGGTTGAGATGGTTCTGCAGACTCTGTCAGATAGTTTACAACAATTTTGCTTGAATTATAACATGAATAAGATGGACTTATCTCTTGCGAAACTACTGAATGAGATGCAAGTGGCAGAGTCTATCATTAAGCAATAAGTTTCTCCTGCAGCGTTGATGGTTGACAAACCTTCGTCTTCGACTCCTAAGGCGCAAGGTGAAAAGAAAAGAAAAAGAAGCCCTGTAAGGTTTTAGGTGCTAATAATGGTGTGGCTAAGTCTAAGTAAAAGTGCTATCATTGCAAGCAACCTTCTCATTATAAGAAATAGTGCCCCGACTACATAGTTAAGATGCAGAAATGAGGTGCATCTTTTTCGTATTTTGTTGAAATATTTTTAGTGGCTGTTTCTACCTAATTGTGGGCTATAGATTTGGGAGCCACTAATCATATCTGCACTTCTTTACAGGGATTTCATCAAACACGACGTCTAAGTGAAAATGAACTGAACGTGTTTCAACCTAATGGGGAACTAACACCAGCCTTAGCTATAGGAGATATTTTTATTTCATTTAGTAGTTTTAGAGTTTTGACTTTGAATAATATTCTTTATGTACCTTCTATAAGAAAGAATTTAATTTCAGTTTCAAGAATAATGGATGCTGGTTATAATATTTATTGTGCTAATAATTGTGCAATTATTAAGTTCAATAAGCATTTTATTATTTTTCCTCCTAGAATAAATAATCTATTTGTATTTGACGTTTCTCATAATATGCTACAAACAATTGAACTTAATAATATTGATCAATCACATAAAAAAAATGTATTTCAAAATTGAGTAAAACATACTTATGGAACTTACGTCTAGGTCATATTAACATAAACAAGATCTCACGGTTGATTTTTGATAGACCTTTGAGTTCATTGAATGTATAGGCACTTTCAACTTGTGAATCTTGTTTAAAAGGTAAAATGACCAAGAGATATTTTCCTTCCAAAGGAAATAGAGCTGGTAATAAGTTAGAATTAATTCATTCTGATTTGTGTGGTCTTATGAATATACAAGCAAAAGGTGATTTTGAGTATTGTGTGACTTTCACAGCTGATTACTTAAAATATGAATACATTTATTTGTTGCACAGTAAATCTGAATGCTTTAAAAAGTTAAAGAATTTAAGGTGAAAATAAAAAACGACATAACAAACATATCCATACATTATGATCTGATCGTGGTGGTGAATACCTTTCTGTGAAATTTATTGAATACTTATCAGAATCAGAAATTACATCTCAATATTCTTCTCCAGAAATACCACAATAAAATGATGTGGTAAAACGACAAAATAAAACTCTTATGAAAATGTTTAGATCAATGTTAAATTATTTAGATTTGCCCTTTTCTTTATGAGGTTATGCATTAGAAACAACAAATTATATTCTAAACTTGGTTTCTTCAAAATCAGTACCTTTAACGCTATTTGAATTATGGAGTGGGTGCAAGCCTAGTCTATGACACATTCGTATTTGGGGTTGTCCAGCACATGTGCTAAATAAAAAAACTGATAAATTAAAATCTAGAACAGAAATGTGCATTTTTATTGGATATCCAAAAGGGACGAAAGGGGGTTTATTTTATTGTCCTAAGGAACAGAAGGTAATTGTTTCGACAAATATCAGATTCCTTCAAGAGGACTATTTAATGAACCACATTCCTAAAAGTAAAATTATCTTACAGGAATTGAGCAATAGAATAACGAATAATGAAACACAAGAACAAATTTCAAAAGTCATTATTGACATACCATTGCATCAACGTAGTGGGAGAAATGTTAATAGTCAATAGGTTGCCCAAGAGCAAATACTTGACATAACACTATCTGAAAAAAGTGAGAGTACTATAGAGAAACATGCAATTATGGAGAAAAACATTTATGATAGCGTCGACGAACCTGTCATAGTGCAAGAAGACATTCAGGGTGTTCAAAATTTAGTTCCAAATGTAGCAAATCCTGTAGTGGCTAGTCGCCGTAGTGAGATAATTATTAGAAAATCTTTACGATTAGTAATTTTGGGAGAATCATACGATAGAATCCCTTTGGATCCTGATACAGAACCTCTTAATTACGCTGAAGCACTACATAATAAATATGCTAAAATGTGGATTACTGCTATGAAATCTGAAATGGAGTTTATGAATTTCAATCAAGTATGGAAACTTGTAGGATCACTTGTGGGAGTCAAACCCATTGGTTGTAGGTGGATCTATAAGAAAAAGAGAGGTGTAGATGAAAAAGTGCAAACATTTAAGGCTAGACTTGCTGGAAAAGGGTTTACTAAAAAAGAAGGAATTGATTATGAGGAAACTTTTTATCTGGTAGCTATGCTTAAATTCATTAGGATACTCTTATCCACTGCTGCTCATTATGATTATGATATTTGAAAAATAAATGTCAGGACGGCTTTCCTCAATGGAAGTCTTGATGAGTGCATTTATATAGCACAATCAAAAGTTTTCATGGAAAGTGACAACGAACATAAGTTTTGTAAACTTAAGAAATCCACTTACGGTTTGAAACAAACATCTAGGGCATAAAATACTTGTTTTGATAATTCAATTAAGATTTTTTATTTTGATCAATGTGAAAACGGGTCATGTGTCTATAAAAAATGGGATGAAGACAGAGTAGAATTTTTTATTCTGTAAGTAGATAACATTTTGCTCATAGGAAATAATGTGACCATGTTGAATTCTGTTAAGAAGTGTCTGTCCTCGCGTTTTGGTATGAAAGACTTGGGAGAAACGTCTCATATCCACGGGATTAAGCTCATCCGAGATTGCAAATAAAGGATACTAGGCTTATCTAAAGCACTTTATATTGATACTATTCTTGCAAGATTTAGTATGCGAAATTCTAAAAAAGGGATTTCTTTCCTTTAGGCATAGATTAGTAGCCCAAAACGACCGATGAGATAGAGAGAATGAAGACAGTCCCTTATGCTACTGTTGTAGGGAGTCTCATGCATGCTATGTTGTGTACTAAACCAGATAACTGTTTTGCTATTGGAATAGTTAGCAGATTTTAGTCTAATCATGGGCAAGAACATTGGACTGCGGTTAAGCATATAATCAAGTACTTTAAAAGGACTAGGTATTACATGATTGTTTTTCACTTTGGGAATCTTGTACCTATTGGGTATATTGATTCAAATTTTCAGTCGGATAAAGATTCTATAAAATCTACATCAGGATATGTGTTTACTTTACGAGGTTGAGACATTGTTTGGAGGAGTATCAAGCAATCTTGTGTTGTTGATTCCACCATAGAAATCAAATATATAACTGCCTCTGAGGCAGCTAAAGAGACTGTTTGGCTAGGTAACTTTTTGAAAGAGTTTAGAGTGGTTAATTCTATTCAAACACCACAATCACTTTATTGTGACAATAGTGATGCAGTTGCAAACTCGAAAGAACCACGAAGACATAAAAGAAGCAAGCAAATTGAGAAAAAATATCACTTGATTTGGGATATAACTCAAAGGGGTGATGTGAGAGTTTTGAAGAGAGTGAATTAAAAAATCAGGTTTTGTGACTGCATTAAGGTCAAAAATATTTTTGGCATTAAACGTATAATAAGGGCAAAAACATTTTTGGCATAAAAAAACAGCAATAAGGGCAAAAATGTTTTGTCCCTTGATCTTCCCTTCTTCATTAGAAATTGGAATAAAATAGGGCTGATTTTTGATCAAGTTAATCCTTCTTTCTGGAAAATAATCACTTACCACTCAAGTGTTGATTGAAAAAGATTAATTCGATTTTGGTAGAAGATCGAAATTCTGAAAAATAAAGTGTTGAACAAACTGTGTGAAAGCTTCAAGAGGTAAGTTTTCTGACTTTCATTTTGATTATGTTATTTAAATGTTATGTAATTTATATTAATCCTATAGAATTATTGCTTCCGTTGTGCATATTCTAACATAATCAACACTAATTTATAATTAAATTGAGTTTTTTTTTTTCATTAGATGTAGGTTATAGCTTTGTTCTTCTATCTAAACCCCATTTGTTCACGAGGTTTAGCACTCTTCTTCTATCCATCATCTACATGTTTTTCTGTGTATATGCTTTTGTTACAGGTAAATAATATATATACACTATTGGGGGACAACATAAAAGAATGAATTGCATAGTTGGTTAAATATTTAAAGAAGAACGCTGAGGATGGATAGTAAATTCTAAATGTTCAATACCTTCCTTATAATATCTGAAACATAAAGTTGGTACTGAAATTATCATGTGCTGATAAGTATTCTCACTGTGAGTTGATACTTATTATAGCTAATTTTATGCCTATAATTAACCAGGTCATCTTATACTCCTAATTTGATGTGTGGATTTCCCACTTTCTTGTATCTTCTATTTCTACTTTATTCTGAAGTGTTATTCTCTTCTTCATTCTCTCCGGTTGCCGTTTCAGCTTTTATGTTAAGCTATTCCTTCGAGCATTCCTCAATTATTAAAGCCTAAGTTTGTGTGACTTTAAAAGATAATATTATGTAGTGCTCTATGAAAGTTGGTATTTTGATGTGGATAACACCTTGAACCATTCTTCAACATTTGGAGCTTAAATAATTTTAAGAGTTGGGATTGTTGTTTATGTAAATTAAATAGCACTTTTGATTTCCACAAATTTCAGTTCTTAAGGATTTCGAAATTGTGGACTTAATAGATACTCCATCCATTCTTTTTTACTTGTCATGTTTTATTTTTTTGAGAGGTAATGTGACTATTTTTTAAAGCTAAATTCAGGGGCGGACCCACATTGTCACCCATTGAATCCGATAAGTTTTTTATATATTTATGTAGAAATACAACAAAATTGGTTATAATGTATTGTTAAGCACCCATAGACACAAATGATTGTTGAGTGCTTTGGCTTTGATGTGGAACTTGAGCACCTTGATGCCTAAAGTAGCATGGGTTTGATTCCTAGTAGCAACACATTTTTTTTCCTTTTTTTCCTTAAAGGAAAGTATGCACCCACAACCTTCAAATTCTGGATCCGCCACTGGCTAAATTAGATTAGATTAATTTAAAATTTTAATATTTAAATTTAGATATTCAAAAATTATATGAAAAGTATTATAAGTTACAATATTTTATATTGATTAATTCAATATTTTTTTAAGAGGTAGAAGAAGACCGATGACATGATCATAGATAGAAATAGATAGAAAAAAATAAAAGACGATAGAAGGTTAATTAGTAGGTTGTGTGTTGCTGGTTGAATTTTGAGCTACCATTAAGTTTGTACAATTTTTCATGAATTCTTATCCTTTGTGTGATATTGTATTGCAAAACAATCCTAATTAGGGATGAATTATTTTATTTGATTAATTTTATTGATTTTTTCTTTAGTTTCAAGAAAAAATCTATCTTAGGGGGCTTTCCAATCACTTCTTATTTGAATATTAGGGCAATGTAATGGCCTAAACACATATTGGGCATCAAATAAATTTTTGTAACTTTTGATTACCTTTTATGAATTAAAGTATTTATTTTCATCTTTGTGCTATTCTAGTCCACACTATTATGTAACAGATGATTCGAGTATGAGAACAGAAGATACACAAATATCCTAGTGAAGATGTGTGAGAGGTTAGATATAGTGAATATTATGAGAGGTAGAGGTAGGCCAAAAAAATCTTGAAGGTGATTAGATAAGACATGACATATCTATAGTTGACCGATGACATGATCATAAATAGATAAAAATAAAAAGCGGTAGAAGATTAGTAAGTTATGTGTTGCTAAGATGGTTGAATTTTGAGCCACCAAAAGTTTGCATAATTTTTTCATGAATTCTTATTTTATGTGTGCTATTATATTGCTACACAATCCTAACTAGGGATGAATATTAATTTTGTTTATTTAATGTGTGCTATTATATTTTGTTTATTAATATTGGGTTTTCAAGCACTTTATATTAGAGTATTAGGGCAATGTAACAACCTACGCACATTTTATAACATTTCAATATTTTGGCTGAAACTATATACATAGGCAGATTTAAGAGTTAAACTTAATGAGTTCATTCTAATTAGTAGGTTGTGTGTTGCTGGTTGAATTTTGAGCTACCATTAAGTTTGTACAATTTTTCATGAATTCTTATCCTTTGTCTGATATTGTATTGCAAAACAATCCTAATTAGGGATGAATTATTTTATTTGTTTAATTTTATTGATTTTTTCTTTAGTTTCAAGAAAAAATCTATCTTAGGGGGCTTTCCAATCACTTCTAATTTGAATATTAGGGCAATGTAATGGCCTAAACACATATTGGGCACCAAATAAATTTTCGTAACTTTTGATTACCTTTTATGAATTAAAGTATTTATTTTCATCTTTGTGCTATTCTAGTCCACACTATTATGTAACAGATGATTCGAGTATGAGAACAGAAGATACACAAATGTCCTAGTGAAGAGGTGTGAGAGGTTAGATATAGTGAATATTATGAGAGGTAGAGATAGGCCAAAAAAATCTTGAAATAAGGTAATTAGATAAGACATGACATATCTATAGCTGACCAATGACATGATCATAAATAGATAAAAATAAAAAGCGGTAGAAGATTAGTAAGTTATGTGTTGCTAAGATGGTTGAATTTTGAGCCACCAAAAGTCTGCATAATTTTTTGATGAATTCTTATTTTATGTGTGCTATTATATTGCTAAACAATCCTAACTAGGGATGAATATTATTTTTGTTTATTTAATGTGTGCTATTATATTTTGTTTATTAATATTGGGTTTTCAAGCACTTTATATTAGAGTATTATGGCACTGTAACAACCTAAGCACATTTTATAACATTTCAATATTTTGGCAGATTTAAGAGTTAAACTTAATGAGTTCATTCTAATTTTTTTTTAGAGTATTGAACTCATCATAGATTAAAAAATATGGTTTCGGAATTAAAAATTATCAATATTTTGATGATTTTTATATATCTGCTATTATTTCATATAAAAAATACTGAATTGAGATGAACCCATAATCACCAAATACTTGTATTTTATAAGAATATGAAAATATTTTTAGTTGAGGAATGAAAATTGTGCAGAAGGTTTTATTTTGTAACTATGATAGAGTTCAAAAGAGGAATTTGTGACCTATGAGAATAATTTTAGTACTACAGGCTCTAAAAAATTGTGGAATGTATTTTCAGTTTATAAAATGTGGTATTGTTATATGTGTTTTCAGTATGTTGTAATTAAAAAATTCGTTGGGTCTTTTTTCTGCTTTTCTCAGGGTGTTTAAAATTTATAATGAAACTTTTCATTTTAATTCTAGAAAATAAGGATATGCTATAATATAGGGAGAAAATGCCTCTTAAATTTAAAAGGAATTAAAAATAGGTAAAATTTTCTCGTGAAATTAGTGGGAGAAAATAGCGATAGCTAACTTAAAAGTATGAAATTAAATTATTACATATTAGGAATTTATACATCTTATAAATAAGAAGAAAGAATTACAGTATTGTCTATAAGAATGCTGATTGAATTTTTTGTTCTCATTAAAGGCTCTATAATAGATATAATAGTCATTTTAATTTTTTTTTTTTTTGGTTCTTCTATCGGTCGTGGCAGACTCTATATCCTATAAATAGAGAAAATTAAAGGAAAAGTGTCTTTTAAGTCATGAATAAATGATTGGTGACATTGACCAACTTAAAGGGTCAAACATCATTAGGAAACTTGATTAAGTTAATTGTGGACTTGATTTATATTTTCAAAACTTTCTAATCTTTTCAAAAATACAAATCAACTCACACCCCTTCTTCAATCCAAATCAACCAGTCTCTCTCCTCTCTCTCTCGACAGCTTCTCTCAACTCTCTCCTAACTAACAGTTCTGCAAAATTCTCCCTTCAATCTCCGGCGACATCAACCTCTGGCAAAAAATAGTCGGTCGAGTTCCCTTTTGACTTTCAACCATCAATCGACGTGAAGACTTCTCCGGCGACAACAAGTTCGAGTTCTTCGTCATCTCATTTCTTTTTTCACAGGTAAAAAATTATGAAGAAATAGAGGAACTTGAGTCAACTACTCTTCTAGTATTGAAATGTGGACTGAATAAAATCCTAATTTCTGGCATTTCTTCTTCTTGTTTTCGTAATGTTGATTCGAATTTGTTGGTGATTTTTGTTCACAGTTGATGTTCTTAGTGTGTGTGTGTATGTATGATGTATTAGTGTTAATGGGTTGATTTATTGTTTGTATTGGTAAAAATGGTGTTGCAACAGATGAAACATATGATGCAACAGATGAAGACATCTGATGCAACAGATGAAGATATCTGATACAGTAGAAGAATATATCTGATGTAACAGATTAAAATCTGATGCAACTATGAAAATCTGATGCAACAGATGAACAATCTAACAGATCATTCATCTGTTGCAACAAACGACTCTTCTGTTTGAAAGAAATCTAAACAATATTGATCTAACAGATAATTCATTTTGAAACAGATGGGTGATATATTTAAACTGTTCAGTGATCTGTTTTATTGTCTCCAACGGTTTACTCATCCGTTGCAACAGGTCAGTTATATGTTGCAATAGATAACATACCTGGTGCAACATATATGTAATTTATTTTTACTGTTTCCAACCAATTACTCATCTGTTTCAACAGGTTGGTTATATATTGCAACAGATAAACTACCTGGTGCAACAGATATATAATCTATTTTTGCTATTTCTAACGTATTACTCATCCGTTTCAACAGGTTGGTTATATGTTACAACAGATGAACTACCTGCTGCAACAAGTTAGAGATCTATTTTTATTGTTTCTAATGGTTTACTCATCCATTGCAACAGGTCGGTTATATATTGCAATAGACAACATACCTGGTGCAACAGATTAGAGATCTATTTTTATTATTTCCAATGGTTTACTCATCCATTGCAATAGGTAGGTTATATGTTGCCACAGATAACATACCTGGTGCAACAGATGTGTGGTCTGTTGGAGCTGTTATTTTATCGTTATGTATATTAGATTTACTGTTATTCCTTTTTAACGATGCATTAATCAATTATAATCTATTTTATATTCGTGTTAATTTAACATAATACGGCTCCCAAGAGAAAAAAAACAGAATCAAGTTCAAGTAAAGTAACAAGTGCAACATCTTGGCTATATCCACCACTCAATGAGGTTTCTTTACAAGTGTTATCTCAATTAGGAGCAGAAGATAATGAACACGGGGAGGAGGAATGTCTTAAAAGAGATGATCCAAATGCTAATAGCCCTTCCTTCGAAGATTTGGTCAAAACCTTCAGCACTGATCATTATCCTATGAGAATACATTGCGATGGTGCCACCGATTTAACGAGTGATTTCGTGGTTAAGTTAACCATGGGAAAATATTTCGACACCTTCAAAAAATACTTCAAGAATAAAAATTGGATGCTTATTTCAGGGAAAGCTGCTTTGGGCAATATCTTGATTTGCTGGAGGATAACAATGCTCGTTTCCAAATAAAAATGGTATATGATCTTCTCAAGCGTAGGTTTATGTATGAAAACAAAGACAAGATGGATGAGGTATGGATAAATTATTGTGGCATGCCTTTTGTTTTGGTTGGAAGGAGTTTGCTATAGTTATCGGACTAAAATATTATCCTCCTTCTCCTTTTCAAGTTATACCTACTCTGATCCAAAAAAAAGCACCCCACACACCCAAACAAGGCAAAGGCAAGTTGAGTGATTATGATGATCTGGTATTGATTGTTGGTCCAAGCTTCAAAAATAAAAATTTGATAGAAGTGTTGAAAGGTAAAGGACTCTCAAAGAAGCACAAGCAATCATTGTTCTTGGTTTGGTTTGTACATAATATTCTTTGGGCGAGAGACATTAACAACATAAAAATTGGTTTAATAAAGCTCTCTGAGGTTCTTGAGGCATTTAAAAACTATCCTAGGGGTTATGAAAGCTTCAAAATGACTGTCCAATATTTGTTGACTTCGTTAATGCCAAAGAGAGTCAACTTATATGGCTTTCCATGGGATTTCATGGTAAATATTTCTTTTATCATGATATGATTCATTATTTTTTTATTCAATAATGCTTTTGATTTATTAGCGTTATGTTATAGGCTAGGACATTTGAAGCCATTCCTTATTTAAGACAACAAGTGAACTACCAGGAAGAAGTTTCTTGTCCAACAATTCTGAGATGGTTGTCACCCAAAACCGATAGAAATGCAAAATTTCTTGATGTTTTCAATCCCCCCAAGGAAGCAATAACTCCAATTCTAATCAAGTTTTTGTTTTAATTAATGATTATTTTAAATGATTTCATCATTATTCGAATATATGTACCAATTTATTTCATCCATGGCTTGTTCCGACCAACCGAGAGTTAAATATGTCATTTTTTCTTACTTTACGGTCTGTGAAAACTTTATCAGACCCTAAGTTCATTGATGAAATAAAAATAAAATTGTTTGGAGCAATAGACATCACATGAAAAATAATTTTGGAAGGTGGGCTTGTTGCTGTTAACGATAGTAGTCGTAGTGGTAGTGGTGTTGCTGTTGGGGCTAATGATGCTCCTCTTATCATTTTTCAAACAACAACCCATTATGATTATGATCATACTGGCTGTATAGATTTTTCTCCAAATTTTACCACATCTAGCGAATGTTCTACATGCAAATGTCAAGACTACAGGCGAAACACGATGGAGTGATTAATGCTATTAATGCACTAACTGCTTCTGTAAAGGAAATGACATCTAATAGAGGTTTCATTCCATCAAAGAGGATTTCATATCCATACACTCTACTAAAGATCAAGGTGACTAAGAAAAGAAGGAAAGATACTTCTAAGGCATCATCAAGCATCGAAAAAAGCAAAATTACAATGCCTCTGTCTTTGACTTGCGGCGATGTTCAGTGTGAAAGGGCCACAGGAAAGCAGCATGGGCCGAAGAAGGTGAATGTAGATCACCTATTCCAACAGATGATACATCTACTAAAATTTATTAACAGATATATACATCTGTTGCAACTGTTGTCTAACCTGTTGTATCAGATTCGTTATCTGTTGTAACAAATGAGTCTTATGTTGCAACAATGGGTCATGTGTTCAAAATTATCGTACTGCTATGATTTACCTGTTCAAATTTATTCCAACAGATGATCTATTTATTGCAACATAAGGCTCAACTATTGCAACAGGCGGACAATCTGTTGTATATCTATAATTAGCATTGACAACTTTGGCTTTCCAAGTGAATGTCACAGTAGAAGACACTGCTTAAGAGAATATTATCACAGTTGATAATCCATCAACTGCTTACAAAGAAGAAGAAAAAGTATAGCTTATCAGTTCGGGAGAACGGAAAAATTATTCGTTTGAAGGGTTCAACATCTCAGACGAGGCTTTAATAAAACTAACACAGTTGATCAACGACTATTCAGAATAGATTGCCGATGGGTTGTTAAAGCATCATGCTGGCAGGTACAGAAATCAATTTTTAAAGATTTTAGTTTATACTATTCTTGTTGTAAGAACGTGACATTAACACATATAAATCATCATGTAGAAAACAAAATGACGAACGCTACAAAGTGAACAAACCGAGTCTTGGTTCTGATATATTTGACTTTGTTGTTGAATATTTCGGAATGAAGAATTGGTTCTATTTGATGTCACAACCCCAAACTTGCTAGAATGATGAGGTTTAAATGTCATATATATTACTATTAAGTAATACTTTATTTAATTGCATCTGTGTATTACTTTTTTCATCACGTAATTCAAAATGTTTAATAATATATGCAGCACGCCGATGTTATTTTTTACTACCTCCAAAAGAAGGTCAAGTTGCAAACACAAGAACAATGCAGATACACGATAAGCAATTATTTGTACAAAGTTTACATCAATAATGCCTACGATAGGTATTGTCAAAAATAGCTGAAAGTTTCTCGAAATGAGGAATGCTTAATCAACATCATCAAATGTTTTAGCATTTCGACTGGCTTACCTTGGCATTTGATCGAAGAAGTGTACATCCAAATCAATTATGGTGATGAATTCCATTGGTTGTTGGCTGCCGTTGTTCTAAAAGAGAGGCGCATCCAAGTTTATAACTTGATGCCATAAAGAAGATATTTTAGGCCATCGTCTGAGATACAAAAGCTGGCTAAAATATTGCCTACTTACCTTGATATGAGTGGCTTTTTGGACCAAAAGGTTCTTACTGATTGGTCGACGATTGAAGCATACCAGGATAAAATGGCTAATCTAATTGATGTACAATATGTTGAAGGAATTTCTCAACAAATCATTGGTAGCCTATATGTTTAAGTGACATGATTTAGTTTCATTTTATAAATTTTACAACGCTTGCATGAACTGTAAGATATGGATTATCTATTTTTTTATAATGCAGGGATTGCGGTCCTTTTGTTGCTGCCTACACCGAGTATTTGAATAATGAATTACAAGTACTAAATGATGAAGTTGATTCTGGATTACTCCGCAAAAGATATGCTGCTTTTTTATGAAAATACTGAGAAGTGAAAGATCATAAGTCGTACGCAAGCGACATTAAAGATCCACGACGACCAAAGCCGAATTCCCTAGCACCGGATGAAGAACAACTTGCCCATATTTATTAGATCTTTATAGCTTGAGTCCATTAATGTAATAACCTATCCTCCTTTGTTTAACTTATTGATTTATTTGTAGAGTAGATCGTTTGTACCCATAATGATTTTTTTTACATTTCATTTATTTCTTGAGTTATTTCATGTAATTTCCGAAGGCTTTGATTTATTTTATGATGTCTATGAATATAATTTAATCCTTAGTTTTCAACATATTAATTGAAATAGTGTACTAGATTCAAATATTACAACAGTTAATACATCTGCTGCAACAGATGACATATCTTATCAAACAGATTTAGACATATATTGCAACATGAGATGCAGCACATAGGTCACCTGCTGGAAATTATATAACAGGTCTTCCTACTTTTTTTATTTGCGCCAACAGATTACCGATTAGTTGCAACAGATGTCTATTACGACAGACAGAATGGGAACATCTGCATAACGCAACAGATGACCAACCTATTCCAACAGATAATCAATCTGTCACAACAGGTACTATATCTGTTACGAGAGATATAAAATCTATTGCATTATAAAAATTCAACTTGGCCAGACATAAAAATTATTGCCAGTACATGTAAAGTGAATTGGCTTAAAATAAAAATTTATTGTCGTGTTCGTCTCTATATTTGTACATATTCTTCTTTATACACGGGCTCCAACCATTTGTTAGGGCCCCAAATGCCCAGACCCGTTGTATCTTTCCCACAACGGCATCGCACACACCGGTTATTTGTGTGCCGGTCAGCAAACACTCAATGTATGCAAGCGAGTACGACCCGCACGCTACACCAATTGTATTTTTTGGGAGATGGATGTTCTTATTTCAAACTTCAAAATTCCATGATTCCTTCGTTAAGACTTCAGCCGGCAAATGATCCATCAGCTTACTCTGCGTCAACAACTTGGGCAACAACTTCAAGAGTGGCTGCATGTGGGTTAAAAATGTCTTCTCACTAAAAACAAGTAAGTTGTAGTCATAAACCTTAATCTTTCCCTTGTATAGTAGTATCTCAATAGTGAGAAAATATGTGGATATGACCTCTTTCCTCTAACATATTTAATCATTTCTTCATCCCATTGGAATGTAGAAACTAGATCATCAAATCCCGGGCCACCATAATCAGCTATCTCATGGAGATTAGCGTACATATTCTTGAAATTATTGTAGAAGTTGAGGTCCATTATCCTATTGATAGCATCATAAGCATTCGGCAACGCTAATTGCCCGACCCTCATGAGGCAGAGATTTCATCAATATACTATGGTATAAGAAGATAATTTTTAAATAGGTTAGTAATTGTAAAGAATAAAGACATAGTGGAAAGAATCCTATGTAGAGGGTTCTCTGAATCAGTTCACAGATTACCCAGCCAACGCAACTTATGCAACAGATGTGTATTATGTTGCAATAGAATATCAAGCTGTTATGCAATAGACGACTTAGCTTCCATAACAGCTGATCTGTATGACGAAATGGATTGATAATATATTGCATTAGATTACCCATCTATTGCATAATTTGCATAGATGGGTAATCTGTCGAGTAGGGTTCAGAGAACTAGAGCAACAGATAGTTGATCTATTGTGAAATATGGATCATCTATCATAATAGATTGCCCATCTCTTGCACCAATTACAGTTGATGGGTAATCTATTACAATAGATGACCCGTTTGTCACAATAGATGGAACATCTGTTTCAATATCTTTATTTGAGGAAAATTATTTTAGTGCATAAATACGTACTGCTTCATCCGAAGGGTTAAAGAGATCAACCTCCTTAATATATTTTTTGCTGCTCTTTGTTGCAGCCAACCACCTAAGGATCCTTGGGTGAGAAACCTTATTCGGGTAATCCTTGAACTACTTTCGGAGGGAAGGAGTGGTTTCACATGCCTAAGACTAAAAAATGTAAACAGGAAGCAAGTAAAAAAATTCATAATAACTATATTCAATATAAATTAATGAATGATTAAAAATAATGATTAATTTTACCACGAAAGCCCAAGGAGAGCCGTATAATATGTTTGTCTTTGGCTTTAGCTTTTTCAGTAAATATTCGACAGTCAAGTAGTAGCTATCATATCCCCAGGGATAATCATTGAATTTTCCAAAATCATCAGAAAACGCCAACAAATCATCTTCTATGACTTTCCTGACGTCTCTTGCTAATAAAATGGAATGGACAAACCAAACTAAGAACAACTTCTTCCTGTAGTGCTTTGGTATATTTTTATTCTCGTGATCCGCCATCAAATCCTCCACTCTATATCTAGGTTCAATAATGCCCAAAAACTATCTTTTTCTACCTTGCATTTGTTGGACCCTCTGTGGGCTGTTTCCTTGATGAGTGGTTCTTCTGGACGATCGCATCTCAAGCCCGTCACTATGGCAAACTCTTTCAATCTAAAATAAACCGGCATGCCACAATAGTTGATCCAGACTTCATCCATCTTTTTTCTGCCCTACTTCGAACCCTCATCATACCCCGCATACTTGATCCTATGCTTGAGAAGGCCATATACCTTGATCATTGGGAAATGGAGAGGGCGGGCCGCAGACAGCTCAAGAAAGTCTGCAAAGTATCTCTTCTTAAAAAGTCCATCTATATTTTATTTCTTCATAATACTTCTAAGTTTATTAAAAGGTTTCCCCAACTGACATTTAACTACAACATCACAAAATACTGTGTTTGGGCTATTCATCTACATTGCAAATCGAAACCCGTCGATACTAATAGGTTTGACAAAATCATGCTGGGATTTCAATATTATTTCATGCCCCATTAGTGAGAAGGAGTTATCACTTTCCTCATCTTCATTTTGCCCTGACTGAGATTGTTTTGGAAGTTCCTCCGAATATATCTGTCCTCTAGCCTTTTTTGTTGTGTGTTCAGAAGTTGATCCACCTTCAGTTTTTTTCTTTTGGGAGACATCTTTTAACTACAAACAATAAACAAATAAAAAATACATTGCATTTGATGTCTACATAATTTTTTTAAAAAAAAGGTAAGACAAATTTCAATAAATTATTCCACGCCACATTACAAAAAAAATATACTCCAACGGATAACCCATCAGTTGAAATAGATGAGGAATCTGTTTGAAGACCTATTTAATATCTCCCAATAGATATTCCACCTATTGCAACAGATAGACAAATTTTAATAAATTATTCTACGCCACATTACAAAAAAAATACTCCAACGGATAACCCATCAGTTGGAATAGATGGGGAATCTGTTTGAAGATATATTTAATATCTCACAACAGATCTTCTACCCATTGCAACAAAATGGACCACCACCACCACAACCAATGCCCCCACCAATGCCACCAAGATTACCACCAATGCCATCAATACCAACACCAAGACCACCGAGACCACCACCAAAAAACAGAAATATCGACACCACCACCACCAACCACCAACAACACCACAAACACCATCCAATAATACCACGATAGTCAACCAAATACTGAGAGAAAAATAGAGTTTTCTCGGGTGCTTCCTAATTTTTTAGCATCAAAACTCAAAATTGTTAACCCATTTACGAAGATAATACAACTAAACATCTTTTTTTTATCATTAACTAAAAATCCTATTTTTTTAGAATAAAAAAAATGTAGAACTCTTCTAGAACTTTTTTACCTATAAAGACAGAGAAAATAATGGATACAAGTGGGAATGAAGTAAAAAATAACAACTATATGTGGTCGTAAATGGGAGGAAAATCAATCTATTTTGAAGGGTTGATTAATATGTTGAGTAGTTATTGTTTGTAATTGAGAGAGAGATAGAAGAGCGAGAACTTCAGATTTAAAATGAAAAGTTTTTTGGACAAATGGATGATTTGTATGGGTTGATTTGTACTTTTGAAAAAGAATGACAAGTTTTGAAATTGTTAATTTGGTCTGAATTGATCTTAATTAGTTTTAAATTTTTTAAAATCTATAGTTTTTAAAATATTAAGTTGATGAGAACTCATTTCAACTCAGAGTGATCGATCGACGACTCGGGTCGAGATGAACGCAATACCAACACCATCCAATTGCAAAGACACAATTGGATTTGTAGTTGACCCTGTGAGCTCATTCATTCATATCTAGTTCCACCTAAATCAATTTAGGTACTATCACTATCTTAACATTGAGTTGATGAGAACTTATTTCAAGTCAGAGTGATCGATCGATGACTCGGGTCGGGATGAATGCAATACCCATACTATGCAATTGCGAAAACTCAATTGGATTTGTAGTTGATCCTGTGAGCTCATTCATTCATCCCTAGTTCCACCTAAATCAATTTAGGTACTATCACCATCTTAACATTGAGTTGATGAGAACTTATTTCAACTCAGAGTGATCGATCGACGACTCGGGGTCGGAACGCAATACCAACACCATGCAATTGCAAAGACTCAGTTGGATTTGTAGTTGACCCCGTGAGATTATTCATTCATCCCTAGTTCCACTTAAATCAATTTAGGTACTATCACCATATTAACATTGAGTTGATGAGAACTCATTTTAACTCAGAGTGATCGATCAACGACTTAGGTTGTAATGAATGCAATACCAACACCATGCAATTGCAAAGACTCAGTTGGATTTGTAGTACACCCTGTAAGCTTATTCATTCATCCCTAGTTCTACCTAAATCAATTGCAATGAAATCTGTTACCATAAACGACTGAGCTATTGGAAATTTTCAAATAGATGTTCATATCTGTTACAACAAATAATATATCTAATTTTATTATCAAATAGACATTAGCATCTGTTGTGGTAAATGACTGAGCTGTTGGAAATTTTCAAACAACTATTTATATTTGTTGTAACAGATGACATAACTAATTTAATTAATTATAAAATGGACATTTTCATTTGTTGTCACAGATGACTGAGTTGTTGGGATGTTTAAACAAATATTTATATCTGTTATAACAGATGAATGAGTTGTTGGGATGTTTAAACAGATATTTATATCTGTTGCAATAGATGAAATATCTGTTTGAAAATTTTTTTTCTTTTAATTTTAAAGCAAGCTTCTGTTTGAGTAGATAAAATAGTACTTACTACTAAAGGCGGTACAAATATTTCTTGGATAACTCAAAAGTGAGTTCAGTGAGCAGTCTTATCTTTTCTTTCCAATGTCACTAGTCTTCCTTAGGCCCCTGAAATTATTAATGAAATTAATGAATATTAATTAATAAATATTGAAACCCCCCACGTCTTCATACACAATACATCTATAGAAATTATCTCATTTCTCCTCCTTCAGCTGCATCCCTAAATTTATTTTATCCAACTCTCATGTTTTTCTTTCTCTCCTCTTTAGGGTTATAACAACCTTTTTTCTCTCTTTTCTCTTCTCTTCTCATAAAGATCCTTTCGGATCTAAACCGATCCATTTCTTTTCTCGACTGAAATTGTTGTTTTGATCCCTTTTTTGACATTAAGGTATGATTCATTATTGCTCTTTCATTCTCATTTTCTTCTTTGCAAGTTATTTACATCTGTTTTTTTAATTTAATTAATATTTACCCATATCATATTTATTTAAAAAATTTGAAGGAAATTTTAAGTGTTGAATAATTGAATCGACAATTTTTATTATAATATACGAAAAAAGTCATCTGTTGGGAGAAGTTTAAAAGCCTTATTGGAAGTATTATTTTTCTGTATGTATTTTATTTATTTCTTTATTGTTGATGTTGTTATTTATGTTTTTGGTGGGGTTGGCATTGTTGGAACTTGCGGTGTGGTGTTGTTGATGGTGTTGGAGCAAAGGATGTTGATTTTTTGTTGTTGATGATGTTGTTGGAACAAATATTGTTGTTTCTTTATTGTTGATATTTTTTATTTGTATTTTATGCCATTATTGATGTTGCAACAGATGGAGAAATTATTGGAACAAATCAAACCACCAGCAAGGCTGGTTTGATGTATTCCTATAGACTCCACATCTGATACAACAGGCTCTACAACTGTTGCAACAGATGAATAATATTCTTTCTATGACATTAATTTATTTTCTCTTCTTTGTAGATATAAGGAACTGAAAGTTGATCAATTTTTGCCCGACCATCACAAGAGGCTGCAGTAAAGATAGGTTTAGAGGAATAAGTTGCATGCAGATGGAACCACTTCATTTGTAAGAGGTGTATATTATTTATAATATTATCGTGGAAACACATATAGATTACAATGATTTTGTGAATGCTGTTTTTACCGATTAGTCATAGATCATTCAAACAAGATATCTACAATTTTGCAGTTAAGTTTGGTAAGTCCAAACTAATAAGGCTGAGGGACCAAGAATATTATTCTGATACCCTGTTAAGATTTAATATCGGTTGTTGCTCATAAATATTTGTCAAGCATTATGAAGGGATCTAGTTTTGGTGTCATTGTAAAGAGACTCAATAGCGATTGAACTAACTTTTAAGGTGCATTGGACTTCTAAAAGGCCTTCGAAGCCTAGCACTGCATCTAACAATAACAAAAAAAACAATATATTTATTGCCATAGCCCAAATTTATATGGTTGGGCTTCTCTGAGTAATGATTATATGCCAGAAGGCGTGGTAGGAGAATGCCCTCTAGGGAAAATGGGTGGCTGATGAAAGACTATATCATCTGAGAGCTTATTGAGGAGGATACATTGGGTAGAAAGTAACTTCTAGCGAATCTGTCCGATTAAATTATCTTAAAACATGAGAAATCTGTATCAAGTGCTAATATGAAAGTGTATCCGGTAATGAAAAATTCGTCTGTTGTTTCTCTAAAAGAAAAATAGTGCAGATGGACACTTTGCTAGGAAGCTACGAGTAGGTAGCATGGTCGGGATTATCACCTAGATAGAAAATAACAGAAGAGCAAGAAAGCCATCTTAAGGGAATCAAGGGTTGAAGTGTTATACATTAAGTCTAGAAAACTTGCGCCAAAAACAACTGCAGTTAAAGTAATGAAGCTAAGTGAAGATGGTAATTTTTGAATTTTAAATTGCATTCCATGCCTTCTTGTTTGTGGTTCCGATTAGGTCCACTGTTGTTGACCTGATCGAAACCACAAATGAGATTGAAAGGCAAATTGAGTATCATTACGTTCTTAGCAATATGGTTATAATTGATTGTGTTTTCTTTCCTTAGCATGCTTTCAACATTTCTTGGAGAAGATGAGATGTTTGCTGTAGTATGTGAATCCCAATAATTTTCAAGCTTGACTCTAGCTTACTGATTCTGTATTACTGGTCGTTGTTGTCTTTGAAATTGGTATATAGTTCCTGATATCTTGTGAGATCAATCAAGAACACTACCTTTAAAGTTGTGGCATTGAAGAAGGCCTTCATAAAACTTTCTTCCGAAGCCTTAAACGATACATGGAGGGTTGCTGTATTTGTTTTAGGTCAAAATGTGTTGATGCACAGTCAAGATGTGGTCCCAATAGTTGAACAACTCACTTTTATTGAGCTTTTCTCAATGCATCTTGGTCAACCAACCTTCAAAGGATTTGATAAATTAATAAGAAAGGAGTTACGTAACATTTGCTCTAAACCGACTCTACAAAGCCTATCAAATGTTACGTAACTCCAGGCTCATTATCCTATAAAAAAACTTTGCCCAAGTTGGTGGACAAATCAAATGAGCTCAATCTCTCAGAGTTTCTTCTGATCGCTCTTCTCCAATTATAGATGTCAAGATATTCTCCATGCAAAAGTCTACACCGTCGCCAGAAATGCTTGCCAGGGCGCAAGTATTCAGAAGGCATTAACAGTAATCCCTCAATATCATTCCTTCTGGTTATTTTGAGGGATTACTGTTGATGCCTTCTGAGGACTTAAACCCTGGCAAGTATATCTGGCGATGGTGTAGACTTTTGTATGAAGGATATCTTGACATCTATAATTGGATAAGAGCGATCAACAGAAAGGCTGAGAGATTGAGCTCGTTTGATTTTTTCACCAACTCAGGCAACGTTTTTTGATAGGGTAATGAGCTTGGAGTTACGTAACGTTTGATAGGATTCGTAGAGTCGATTTAAAGCAAACGTTACATAACTCCCTTAAAGGTTGGTTGACCAAGCTGCATTGAGAAACGATCTATAAAAGTAAGTTATTCAACTATTGGGACCACATCTTGACTGTGCATCAACACATTTTGACCCAAAAAAAAATACAACGACCTCCATGTATCCTTTAAGGCTTCTGAAGAAAGTGTTCTGAAAGCCTTTCTCAATGCCACAACTTTGAAAGTAGTGTTCCTGATCGAGCTCACAAGAGATCAGGAACTCTATACCAATTTCTAAGAGACAACGACCAACTTGAATGTAGAATCAGCAAGCTGGAGGCAAGCTTGAAAATTATCGGGATTCACATACTACAACAAGTATCTGATCTTCTCCAAGGAATATTGAAAGCATGCTAAGGCAAGAAAACACAATCAATTATAACCATATTTCTAAGGAAGTGATGATAATCAATTTTCCTTTCAATCTCGTTTATGGTTTCGATCAGGTTAACAACAATGAGACCTAATCAAGACCACAAACAAGAAGGCATGGGATGCAATCTAAAATTCAAAAATTATCGCCTTCACTTATCTTCCTTACTTTAACTGCAGTTGCTATTGGTACAAGTTTTCTAGACTTACTATACAATATTTCAACCCTCAATTCCCTTAAGGCGGCTTTCTTATTCTTCTTCTATTTTTTATCTAGGTGATAATCTCGACCACGATACCTATTCGCAGCTCCTTAGCAAAGTGTCCATCTACATTATTTTTCTTTGAGAGAAACAATAAAGGGATTTAAATTACCGGATACACTATCATTGTAACACCCCAAAAAATGGGTCCCGGAGCGTCACACGGTGCTTGAGGCTACGAGTAGCCCCAAGCTAACCCTTTGAGCCATTTTCATTCAATTCAACACAAATCAATGGGGTTTCCACAAATAACCCTCAAATATCAACAGAGTAATCATCATCCAAGAATAAAAGAATTTCAAAAAGATAAGAAAATACGACTTATTAATCAACTCCCAACATCTATACTAGTCTAGCAAGCCTCTAAGAAAATCAATAAAACCAGCGAGCCATTGAGACATGCCCCAACTGACTCATACTAAGTTATCAAATGTAAACAATTCCGTGAAACCAAAATCAGACATCACGTCCTTGGAACATGAGGACTCACCACAACAGAGGATATAGAACAGCGTGCCCGAAGAATCACTGTCGAACCTGGAATTGAGCAACTGAACCTATATTCTGAGAAAATGCAGCCCACATCCGAAGATGTGGATCAAAACTATGGAAAGGGACCGAGTATATGGAGGTGTATGTAGTTATATAAACAACATCATCATAAATATTTATAAAAAATATGCAGGATGTATGAAAGACTCACATAGCTCGAAGAAAATCATCATAATCATGAGAGGATAAAATAAGTATAATCACACATGTGAGTCATCATATAATTTTTCAATCACTTTCAGTTCATCAAGAATATCAATTCTCATAATGTAAATGTCATTTAAATCTTTCGAAAGAATAACTTTCACAATTCCACTTTCAAATCACTTCACTATTCCCATAGACACAAGGAAACACACACACACACTGGGAGATCCTATAACCGACATAAACCATGTGAGCTACATGGAGTCCAACATACAAACCATGTTGGGGAGATCCATCCTATCCTTGCCATCATAGTAGGACTATCGATATCAAATCAGGCTCACTCCTATGGGGGCATGTAGTTCTAAAGAAGTAAGGTTGCTTTATACCTCCCACTCGGTGCTAAAGATTTCTCCCGAACTTAGCTCAGATCATTTCAAAGATAATCCACAACAAAACAATTTTAGTAATATATAAATATACATCGGGAGCCATCATGCTTCCCATCTATCAAAATCAACCACGTTGTGGATTTCTTTCACACTCGAGTTCAAAACAACTCCATTAAGATCAAAAGATCAAATCATTTAAAATATCTTAAATATTTAACATCAAAGTACTTATAACACACACTTTCTAAAACAAACACAATTTCCAATGGGGATTCACAACTTAAATATCAAAATCATGATAAATATCATTCAAGATTCATCCTTTATATCTCGACACATGTAAATTCTTCTTTCGAAATCATAAACTTCAAGATTTCATATTAATCATCATAATATATGGGTTCATGCTTCAAATTCGTAAAAAAATCAAATAAAAATCATGCCTTTGTAAAGAAAATTACTTTTGGGCACAAGAACGAAAGAGAGTTCTTGTTGCAAAACCTCACATACCTTGAATGATGAACTTTAGATCGATACTCATTTTTGAGATGTTAATCATGCCTTCGAATTATGGTTCTTGGAGTTCTTGAACTAGGAACTTGGAATCTTGAATAAATTTACAGAATTAATGGTGAACTTTGGAGGTTCTTGAAGTTGGATGTAGGAGCTTAGGGTTTTCTTTTTGAGGGAATTTGAAGAAATTAACATATATTGCTTCTAATAGGATTTAATATAGGGTTTGGATGGATTTTGGGTGAGGCAAAATGACCAAAACGCCCCTAAAAATGAAATAATTCTCTAATCTGTCCTTTGGTGGACTGTTTTAATAGTCTGAAGTAGATCAACCATAACGTTTTACTCCAATATCCAAATTGGATGAAACTAATTTCATTAGAAAGAGGACTCTTATATCTTTCCATTGATATATAGTATCTTACCCAGATCATTGTGTACGAGGATTTATGATTATTTGAAGTTGACCCAAAAAATTCACTTTTGATTGGCAGAAGTAGATTGACCATAACGTTTTTCTCCGATAGACAAATTGGATAAAAATAATTTCATTGGAAAGAGGACTCGCAGAGCTTTCCGTTAATATATAGTAGATCACCCAAATCATTATGTACAAGGAGTTATGATCATTTTAAAGTTGGAGAAAAAATACGCCAGGCCTCAGTACTTTTTCCTGCACGTTTTACTGTTCACTACTATTCACGATTCGATCGAAATGTTCATAACTCGCCGCTCGGGTGTCCATTTTGGATGATCCACATATCGTTGGAAATATTATTTGATACTCTATGGAATGACGGGCGATAATCTAATACATTCCACACAAAAAATTTATAATTCATTCTAGAAGATAGAACCCAACACATTTACGCACAAAATTTCAACGAAAAATTTTCTGGGGTATTACATCATCTCCCCCTTGGAAACATTCATCCTCGAATGACGCTATACATGCGAATATTAAATAGGGAATAGATCTTACAACTGAGACCATTCGTTAAACTCATCACCACATCATTTCTCACTCCGAATGCAATATAGAATGCATAAATTCAAGAAACCACAGCTGAACACATAATAAATGACTGCTAAACTGCTGTAACTTTTATCCAAAATGCATGATTTAGGAAAGAACGGTTCCTTCATCTTGATTGGAGTTCGCAAAAAATAGGTGTGGGTACTTGGATCACATATCCGCCTCAGCTTCCCAAGTTGCACCCTCAACAGATTGGTTTCGCCACAACACCTTGACTAAGGGAACTTCTTTGTTCCTTAGTCTTCAGACACTGAAATCAGGAATCTCAACAGGAATCTCATCAAAAGAAAGATTTTCTTGAATGTCAGCACTCACAGAGGAATCCACTACCATAACATCGCTAATATGCTTTCTAAGCATGGAGACATGGAATATTGGATGAACAGAGGACAACTCGAAAGGCAACTCAACCCCATAAGCTACCTTACCAACACGACTAAGAATTTTGTAAGGACCAATATAACGAGGACTAAGCTTCCCCTTCTTTCTAAATCTCTTCACCCCCCTCATGGGTGAAATTTTCAGATACACTAGGTCACCAACTTCAAACTCAAGGTCTCTCCTTCTAACATTCGTATATAACTTCTGACGACTCTGCACAGTTTTCAGCCTTTCCCTAATCAACTTAACTTTTTCCATAGCCTCGAATACCGAATTAGGACCACTCACAGCCGCTTCACCCACCTCGAACCAACCTATGGGTGATCTACACTTCCTCCCATACAAGGCTTCAAACGGAGCCATGCCAATACTAGAGTGAAAACTATTATTATAAGCAAATTGTATCAACGGTAAGTGATTATACCAACTTTCCTTAAAGTCAAGTGCACAGGCTCTCAACATATCCTCTAAGGTTTGGATGGTCCGCTCAGCCTAAACATCGGTCTATGGATGAAAAGCAGAACACAAAAGCACTTGGGTACCAAGACCCTTCTGAAAAGCTTTCCAAAATTACGAAGTGAACTAAGTACCCCTATCCAAAATGATAGACAAGGGAACTCCATGCAGTCTGACTAGCTCTCGAATATACAATCTAGCATAATCCTCAGTAGTATATGAAGTATGAATAGGCAATAAATGAGCAGACTTAGTCAATCTATCAACCACAACCCAAATGGAATCATGATGGCGTCGAAAAGAAGGTAAACCAATCACGAAGTCCATATTTATCTCTTCCCACTTCCAGGTGGGAATAATAAGCTCTTGCATCATACCACCAGGTCTTTGGTGTTCAACCTTAACCTATTGGCATGATGCACACTTAGCTACAAACGTTGCTATATCTTTATTCATGCCACTTCACCAATAGATTTACCGCAAGTCTTGGTACATCTTGGTGGTATCAGGATGAATAGAATATCACATTTCGTGCTCTTTAGCCATAATCCTCTATCTCAGATCATCAATATTAGGGACACCTAATCTACCCTGCAATCTCAACACACCATCTCCTCCTTGGGAGAAAACCTCAACTTTTTGGTCCTTGACTGACTCCTTCAGTCTGACCAAACTAGCATCTAAGTATTGCTTTTCCTTCACTTTCGAAACCAAGGAGGATTCGAAACTACTCTAAACCCCTATACTACCTTCAGCAAAGTCAAACAACCTAATCCCCAATCTAGCCAAATGATGTACATCACAAGCCAAATCTTTCTTATCTTCTACCACATGCGAAACACTACCCATGGATACTCTACTTAGGGCATCCCACAATATTGGCCTTGCTCGGATGGTACAACATACTCATATCATAGTCCTTTAACAATTCTAACTATCGTCTCTACCTAAGATTCAATTCTCTCTGGGTAAACACATACTGCAGACTCTTATGATCAGTGAAAACATCAACATGGACACCATACAAATAGTGTCTCTAGATTTTCAAAGCAAACACAACAACAGCCAACTCAAGGTCATGGGTAGGGTAATTTTTCTCATGGGGTTTCAACTGTCTAGAAGCATAAGCTATCACCTTACCCTTCTGCATCAATACGTAACCCAACCCAACTCTCAAACCATCACAGTACACCATAAAACCATCAACACCATCAGGCAAAGTCAAAACAGGGGCTGAAGTGAGTCGAGTCTTCAACTCCTGAAAACTCTTCTCACAAGATTCGGACCACAAGAACTTCACTTTCTTTTGGGTCAACCGAGTCATAGGAGACTCTATAGAGGAGAAAACCTTAAAAAAAATAGCAGTAATAGCCAGCTAAACCCAAGAAACTTTGGATATCAGTCGGAGATATAGGTCTAGGCTAATTTCTAACAGCTTCGGTCTTTTAGGGATCAACTCTAATACCCTCAAAAGAAATGATATGACCTAGAAAAGTAACCGACCTTCGCCAAAACTCACACTTACTGAACTTGGAAAACAAATTGTGATCTCTAAGGGTTTGCAAGACAGTTCGGTGATGATCAGAATGTTTATCCTCACTATGGGAGTACACTAGTATATCATCGATGAACACTATGACAAACATATCCAGATATGGTCTAAATATTTGATTCATGAGTCCATGAAAGCTGCTGGGGCATTAGTTAACCAGAAAGACACAACAAGAAACTCAAAATGGCCATAACAAGTTCAAAAAGTTCAAAAAGTGGTTGTCGGGATGTCACACTCCCTAACTTTGAGTTGATGATAGCCGGAACAAAGGTCTATCTTTGAGAAATAACTTGCACCTTGCAATTGGTCAAACAAATCATCTATTCTCGGAAGAAGGTACTTATTGTTGACGGTGACTTTATTTAGTTGGCGGTAATCAATGCACATACGCAAAGAGCCATCTTTCTTTCTTATAAACAACACAGGATCATCCCAAGGAGAAACACTGGGCCTTATGAAACCCTTATCTAGTAGATCTTTGAGTTGCTCTTTCAACTCCTTAAGTTTTGCAGGGGCCATACGGTAAAGAGGAATAGAAATGGGTTGAGTATCGGGAAGAAGATCAATCACGAACTCTATCTTTGTATCAGGAGGTATCCCTGGGAGATCATCCAAAAAGACATTAGAAAACCCATTAACGATGTTAACAGACTGGAGAGTTGAATCTCAGACTTAGTGTCTTTGACTCTAACCAAATGGTACATACACCCCTTGGAAATAAGCTTTCTAGCTTTGAGGTAAGAGATAAAATAACTCTTGGGTGACACAGAATTCCCAGACCACTCAAACACGGATGCACCCAAAAACTGAAACTTGACCACTCGGGTCCGACAATCAATAGAGGCATAAGAAGAATACAGCCAGTCCATACCTAGAATCACATCAAAATCTACCATGTCTAACTCAATCAGATCAGCCAACAAGACTCTATGAAGAACGGTAACAGAACACTTTTTATACACTTTTTGGGCAACAATCAAATTACCCACTGGGTAGAAACTAGGATAGGCTCAGGAATAATCTCAGGACTCATTTCAAAATTCATAGCAACCAAAGTTGTAACATATAAGAAACTGGATCCAGGATCCAACAAAACATACATATCAAATTGAAATATACGAAGCATACCAATAACAGCATCGAGAGAGTCCTCCTATTCCTGGTGGAACGGTAAAGCATAGAATCTATTCTGACGCTGCCCGCCAGCATTACTAGAAGAGGTGCCCTGAGCTGGGGCTGGGTGAGTTGCTGGAACTGGAGCACTAATAGTCTAAGTCTGGGTCTGAGGGCGATAGTCACGACGTCCTTGTATATCCCGTGGACAATCTCTAACTCTGTTACTTATGTCACCACACCGAAAACAACCCCTCTTCTCATACCAACACTCACCCGAATGAGCCCTACCACACTTAGGACACAGGGGATGATTTGGTTTACTGCCAGCACTGTACTGGGACCTGGATGCATATGACCTGCTACCTTGCTCTTGCCTACCTCTAGGCATGGGAGCACTAGTAGATGACGATGCTGGCATAGATGAACGATCCTGATACTGAGGTCGACTCCCTTTCTACGATCTAGTCTGACCCTGTCCGTGCTGCTCGAACCTAGCTCTCTTATTCCTTCTCATTTTATCTCTCTCCTTAATCTTGTCTGCCTCAATCTGTCGGATATGAGTCATCAGCCTAGAAAGATTCATCTCACTATTCAGCATAGCATACCTACACTCCTTAACCACATAACTAGAAACTCTAGTCACAAACTTACTCATACTAGCCCGATATCAGCCACTAAGTCAGGAGCATACTTTGCAAAATGATTGAACTTTAGACAGTACCCCCTAACAGTCATAGAGCCCTGTTGTAGGTTCATAAACTCTTCCACATTCTCCTCCCCTATCTCTAAAGGGAAAAACTTATCCAGGAATGTATCCTGGAACTCTTGCCAAGTTGTAGGGACAACTCCCTCACCCCTACCTTTCCTCCAAGCAACAACCCAGTCATAAGCAAGGCCTTTCAACCTATATGCAAACAACTCCATACTCTGTTCCTCAGATACATGCATCACCTGAGTAATCTTCCGCACCTCCTCTAAAAACAACCGTGGATCCTCATCAGACTTGGACCCATAGAATTTCGACGGATTCATCCGCATGAAGTCACAGATCCTGGCAGCAATTGAATCATCTCCCTGCTGCTGTGGAGCCGGGTCCGAGTTGGCTTGAACATTCGCAGTAACAGCTTGGGCCAGTTCCTGAAAGGCTGCCCAAAATTTAGTATGAGACACCTTTTTATTCAATGGGTTAGCGGGTTGAGGTTGTTGACCATCATTATTTCTTCTCGCTCGATATGGAGGCATATTTCTGAAAAAGAAGAGCATGAATCAATAGCAGAGAGAGACACTTTCAGCATAATAGACTTCTGAAAGAAAGAATCACACTTTTTTCTAAAATGTCTTGTAGACTCTTGCTCATAGATGTGGCGCGCTACACACCGATGATCAAGACTCTACTTAACACGGCTTGTCAGACTCCCTAGGACACCATAAAACCTTAGGGTTTGATACCAAGTTTGTAACGCCCCCGAAAATGGGTCCCAGAGCGTCACACAGTGCTTGAGGCTACGAGTATCCCCAAGCTAACACTTTGAGCCATTTTCATTCAGTTCAACACAAATCAACGACTTTTCCATAAATAACCCTCAAATATTAACAGAGTAATCATTATTCAAGAATAAAAGAATTTCAGAAAGATAACAAAATACGACTTATTAGTCAACTCCCAACATCTATACTAGTCTGACAAGCCTCCAAGAAAATCAATAAAACCAGCGAGCCATTGAGACATGCCCCAACTGACTCATACTCAGTTATCAAATGTAAGCAATTTTGTGAAACCAACATCAGACATCACGTCCTCGGAATGTGAGGACTCACCACAACAGAGGATGTAGAACAGCGTGCCCGAAGAATCACTGTCAAACCTGAAACTGAGCACCTGAACCTACATTCCGAGAAAATGCAGCCCACATCTGAAAATGTAGGTCAGTACCATGGAAAGGGACCAAGTATATGGGGGTGTATGCAGTTGTATAAACATCATCATCATAAATATTTATAAAAAATATGCAGGATGTATGATAGACTTACATAGCCCGAAGAAAATCATCATAATCATGAGAGGATGAAATAAGTACTATAACACATGTGAGTCATCATATAATTTGTCAATCACTTTCAGTTCATCAAGAATATTAATTCTCATAATGTAAATGTCATTTAAATCTTTCGAAAGAATAACTTTCACAATTTCACTTTCAAATTACTTCACCTTCACCATAGACACAAGGAAACATACACACTGGGAGATTCTATAACTGACATAAACCATGTGAGCTACATGGAGTTCAATATATAACCTATGTTAGGGAGAGCCGTTATATCCTTGCCATCGGAGTAGAACTATCGATATCAAATCTACACAAACTAGTGATCACTATATAAATCAGCCTCAGGCTCACTCCTACAGGGGCACGTAGTTCTAGGGAAGTAAGGTCACTTTATACCTTCCACTCGGTGCTAAAGATTTCTCCCAAACTTAGCTCAGATCATTTCAAAGACAATCCACAACAAAACAATTTCAGTAATATATAAATATACATCAGGAGCCATTATGCTTCCCATCTATCAAAATCAACCACGTTGTGGATTTCTTTCACACTCGAGTTCAAAACAACTCCATTAAGACCAAATGTTCAAACATTCAAAATATCTCAAATATTCAACATCAACATGCTTATAACACACACTTTCTCAAAAAACACAATTTCTAACGGGGATTCACGACTAAAATATCAAAATCATGATAAATATCATTCAAGATTCATGCTTTATATCTCCACACATGTAAATTTATCGTTCAAAATCATAAACATCAAATTTCATAATAATCATCATAATATATGGGTTCATGCCTCAAATTCATAAAAAAATCAAATAAAAATCATGCCTTTGTAAAGAAAATTACTTTTGGGCACAAGAACGAAAGAGAATTCTTGTTGAAAAATCCCACATACCTTGAATGATGAACTTTAGATCGATACTCATTTTTGAACTATTAATAGTGCCTTTGAATGATGGTTCTTGGAGTTCTTGAACTAGGAACTTGGAATCTTGAATAAATTTACAGAATTAATTGTGAACTTTGGAGGTTCTTGTAGTTGGATGTAGGAGCTTAGGGTTTTCTTTTTGAGGAGATTTGATAATAACATATAATACTTCTAATAGGATTTTATATAAGGTTTGGACGGATTTTGGGTGAGGTTAAATGACCAAAACGCCCCTAAAAATGAAATAATTCTCTAATCTGTCCTTTGGTGGACTGTTTTGATAATCTGAAGTAGAGCAATCATAATCTTTTACTCTGAGATCCAAATTGGATGAAACCAATTTATTAGAAAGAGAACTCTCATATCTTTCCATTGATATATAGTATCCCACCCATATCATTTTTTACGAGGAGTTATGATCGTTTGAAGTTGACCCAAAAATTTACTTTTGATAGGCTGAAGTAGATCGACCATAACATTTTTCTCCGATAGACAAATTGGATGAAAACAATTTCATTAGAAAGAGGACACGCAGAACTTTCTGTTGATATATAGTAGATCACCCAGATCATTATGTACAAGGAGTTATGATCGTTTAAAGTTGGAGAAAAAATACGCCAGGCCTCAGTACTTTTTGATGCACGTTTTACTGTTCACTATTATTCATGATTCGATCGGAATGTTCATAACTCGTCGCTCGGGTGTCCGTTTTGGATGATCCACATATTGTTAGAAAGATTATTCGATACTCTACGCAATGGTGGGTGATAATATAATACATTCCGAAAGGAAAATTTATAATTCATTCTAAAAGATAGAACCGAACACGTTTACGCACAAAATTTCAACGAAAAATTTCCCGAGGTACTAGTGTTATATTTGCACTTGATTTGGATTTCTTATGTTTTAAGATAATTTCATTGGCTAGATTTACTAGAAGTTCCTTGCTACCCTATGTATCCTCTTTAATTAGCTCTCAGATGATATTGTCTTTCATCAACTCCCTTTCTCTTGCAGGCATTCTCCTTTGGCTCCTTCTGGCGTATAATCATCTTCTCCAACAACCTTTCCATATAAATTTTGGTCAGGGGAATTTTTATTGGTGTTCTGTTCTTGTTTGATGTAGTGCGAGGCTTTGAAGGCCTTCTCGGAGGCTAATGCACACTTAAAGTTAAGTGCAATCACTATTAGATCTCTGCAATGACACCAAATATTGATTCCTTCTCGAAACTTGATGCGCATAAACATGAGAAACAATCGTCAATAATTCATAACAGGGTGTCTGGACCATCAAACTTTACTGTACAATACAGGATCTTATTTGAGTGATAATTGCCTAATCGGTTAAAAACTGCATTAAAAAAACAGTTTACTTTGTATGTGTTGTCTCAATGACCTTATCAGTAATACATACTTAACTCCCATACATATCATAGTGGATCCATCTGCACGCACCTTATTCTTCCTAGTCCATCTATGGCTTAAATTGAATAAACAGATGACTAGCTAGTTGCAACAAATGCCACATCTGTTTATATTGTCCAATAAGTGGAGACATATGTTACAACAAATGATCAACCTGTTGCAACATATCATGTATATTTTGGAGAAATCAAATAGATATATACATTTGTTGCAACAAATTATTAATATGTTGTAAGTTATCTAACAGAAGGAATATATTTAGCAATAGATTACCCATCTGTTAGATTTATTTTAAAGTAAATTTTTTTTCTTTCCGAGATATAATAATTTATAAATAGGTTCCTCTTTACAAATATGGATGATCCAGATTCGTACAAGAAGATTCATATCGAGTCCTTGCAGGAACTTCAAAGGCAGTTTGATGAACTCCAAAGAGATTTGGCTGACTTTGGAGCAAGGCTGAGGAGGGCCCTGATACTGTCGGATGAAAATATTCAATTGACAATAATAATAATAGTAGTAATAATAATTAGGTAATGTTTTTTTATCTTAGCGTATGTATTTTCCTCTTTTTGTATATCGGATCTACCCAAGGGATTAAAAAATCTATGTTTCATTTGGTGGTCGACGTTGAATTTTTAATTCTTATTTAGTATTTAATTATCATTTTGTTTATTCCTTATTCTCAACATGTTGACGGTTGGTGGTAGGGATTGAGCAATTTGTATCAATAGAGGTTAATCTAATGCGACAGATCGATCATATGTTACACAGACAGTATTAATAAAAAAGAGTTATTGTTGTTATTGAGAGGGTGAAAAGACATGACTTTCCGATTATTTAATATGAAAAATAGTTCGTAAATAAATAATAAGGAAATAAATGATAAACACAATTTATAACCGTAAAAGAATGGTTACTTAATTTTAATAAATGATCGTGACTTTTCACCATTTTTGTTTTTTAAAATTATTTATTATATAATAAAAAAGTCATAATATTGGATTAATTAACTTATATGATGATTGTTAAGAAAAAGGAGAAGAGTCGTGACTTTTTTTCTAAAACAAAAATACATCACATACATTCAACAGTGTTGATGATACATCAAATTCCCCATCTGTTGTGACTTATGTATCAGTTATTAGAAAAAATCAAAAAAGCTATTAAAATAGATTGTCTATTTGTTTCTATAGATGGTATATCTATTGCAACTGATGGTTTATCATATTCAACAGATATACAATCAATTGTCCGAAAATAAAAATGATTATTATTTTAATAAAAAAAATTAAAAAGGTGCTTTTTTTTAATTTATAAAATAAAAAAGTCAGCAAATTTGGATTAATAATATGATGATAGTTTTTTTTTAAAAAGTAGATTATATGTTGCAACAAGTTCTCTCTTGTTGCAACAGATGATATATCTGTTGTGACAGATGAGTTATCTGATGCAACCGATATAGAATCTGTTGTCACAACTCAATAAAAATGGTTCTTAAAAAGAACTAATTAATACTAATAATCTGAATAGTCATACTTATTACAATATTTCTTAATTTAATTAAGTCATTACTTTTCACAGTAATAAAAAATATAATTAATAAATGAAGGTGAATAGTTAGATTATACGTTGCAACAGATATATTATTGATGCAACAGGTTCTCTCTTGTTGCAATAGATGATATATCTGTTGTCACAAATGAGTTATCTGATGCAACAGATATAGAATCTGTTGTCATAACTCAATAAAAACGATTCTTGAAAAGAACTAATTAATAATAATAATCTAAAAATTCATAACTTATCACAATATTTATTTTCTTAATTTAATCAAAAATATAATTAATGAATAGAGGTGAACAATCGTACCTTTTTGTCTTGCCTCTCATTCAAATTCAATCCTCTATAAATAGGTCCCTTCTTACTCAATCGTTTATTCAACTACACTCTATTTATTTATTGCATCTCGTCTTTCATATTACACCTGCACTTTCACCACGTTCTCTTCCCTGACTAATGTAAGTTTTTTTCTTGCCAATTTGTAGTTTACGTTGTATTACATTCAGTTATTCTTAAGATCTTTACTTTTGATTTTAAGTTTTTTGTCAATTCACATGTGTTCTAGATTATGACTGACCTAGTGTGGGGCGTTGATTTTCTACAAGACGCCGTGAATGAACTTCGGAATGAAGTTCGTAACCTGCAATGGGAACTGGGAGGAGTTAGAGCAAGAATGATCTGCGAGATACGCAGGCTGAGGAGGGCTTGCTACTTCCAGTTGAAGATTGACCGGCTGGCAACGATGATCATACTAATACTACTAATAATAATAATTAGATTATTATTTTTATTTTAGTCTATTATATGTATTTTTATTTGTTTTTGTTTAATAAAAAAATTATGTTTGATCTTTGTCGTTTTAATCCATATTTAATTTTCATTCTGTCTATTATCTTCTCAACAAACATGTCAATGATTCGACGTAAAAAGGAATAATTTAGATCTACAATAGTAATAGCAAGATTTATCTATTGGGTTTGTGGCAGGGGATGATGTGTTGTTCAAAATAGACTACTCATATGTTGCAACGGATAAGAAGTCTGATGCAACTGATAATCAGTCTGATGCAATAGATAAATAGTCTATTTCAACAGATGACTAGTTTGTTGCTTGGCTTTGACGTTTTAATTCGTGCTCCCCCCGTCTCAAATTACCCATCCCAAATTGAGATGTCACGTTGATTAAGAAAAATCATTAATAACCTAATTTGCCATAACCCACTGATCAGTTGGTGAGAAAGTAGACGTGTTTAAAATAACCATTGTTTGCTATTCAATCTAAATTTCATAAATGATGTTTTCATTTAAATTTAAAGAAAAAGTGATTAATGCAATGGGTAAAATATGGATTTTTTAAAATCTTTTCTTGATTAATAAAAAAGACAAGTAAAATGAGAAATCAAATTAGGAAATTAGGGACGAGTAATTGGACGTAAAGAATAATTTTGAATCCAATAGCAATAGCAAGAGTTGAAACATATTGGTTATTTGTTGGGTTTGTTGCAGGGGCTGATTTGTGTTGTTCCAAACAGATTAATCATTCGTTGCAACAGATAATTAGTTTGGTGCAACAGATAAACAGTCTGATGCAACAGATAATAAGTCTGGTGCAATAGATAAACAGTCTGATGCAACAGATAAACAGTCTGATGCAACAAATAAATCTTCTGATGCAACAGATTACTCATCTGATGCACCAGATGATTGATCTGTTTAAATTGTGGGCACTTATGTTGGATTCATGATCGGGGTTCTATCCATTGCTGGAAAAACAACAGTGTACCCATATGAAAAATACGAATAAAAATCATAATTTTACTTATCAAAGTCACCTATGAAGTAATGCCAAAGTCGAAAGTGATGTAGTAAATAAAATTTAACCTAAAAAATTGGTCAGATAGCAACAGTAGTGTTGTACCAACAACAACAACAATAACAAATGGTCGACAAGAAGAAGATGGAGATGATAATGAAGCAGAAGATGATGAATAAACAACAGAAACAATGAACAACAAAAATTGCTAAGAGAGAAAAAACAACAATGGATGAGAAGAGAGAGAAAGACGCTTTTTTTTTTCCTCCGTTTTCTGTTATTTTAGGTAAACATTGGAATCAAAGTATAAATTTAAAAACTTGTGAGTTATTTTCAAATTTTTCAATCTTTCTTAATCAATAATAAAGTAATTGTCACCTCCACTCAATAATTAAGACTTGTGTCACCCACACCTCATTTTTAAAGTTTTTTGTCACTTATAACCCAAAGCCCACTATAAATGAGGATCTGATTTTTGCTTATCTCTATCCTAAACCAATAAATATCTTTAGTTTGGTTCTTTAACTTTTTCTATTTTTCTTTAGCTGTTTTATTGTTTTCTTGCTATTACGTTTGAGCCCGGCCACATCTCGTATATAGCTGGAAGGATTGTGTGCTCCACTATTATAGACTTCTACGTAATCTTAACTTTGTCAATTTATTCTGCCTTTCACTTACCTTATTTACTTTTCTGCAAACGTTTAGTGCTTACTCGAATCTAAAGCCTTAATCCGTATTCTTGACACACAAATAAATCTAACAATCCCAAGTAGACGATAAACAATTTAGTGCCCACTGCATCATTAGTGCTTAGTGATAAAATTGTTATTTTGTTAACCTTTTGTTCACTGGCTGTATGATTATATTTGTGTGTTTCTATCTAACTGCAACATTTACATATATTATTTTATAGTTATCTTTGATAATTCCTATTTATTTTAGCCATATACGTAAAGAAAAAATCTGTATATTATGTGCATAAATTCACATGTAAATTGTATGTAACCGAAAACGAATTTGGCTGAAATAAAATTTTCTAAAAGGTATTATTCTTTCTCTTATTTTTCCTCTTTTTCAAAATTAAAATTGAGTAATGCTTTGATTTAGGCTCATCATATATACAAATCAAACATCATTGACTACTTTTGTCTTGTTCTAAATTATTTGTGCTTTAGTTTTGGGCTGGTATAAATGCATGTCAAGTTTGTCCTAAATTGGTTTGTCTCTGTTTTAAATCATCATAAGTTTAGTTTTTAAATCATCATAAGTTTTAAATTCTCTCTTTCAGTATAGTCTTAAAATATTTGTTTATATGTCTAATTCGTAATTTTTTTTTTATGACGTTTTGAAAGATGTATAATTATATTTATAAAATATGAGTTAATTAATTGACGTGACATTCAAGTGAAACAAATAAATCTACATTAGAAGAACACACATTATTGTCATTACATCATGAATATAATATTGCATATATTGATACCATTTGTAGGGGTGCGGATAACTAAGTTATAAAATAGATTTATTATATCTAATGAATTTATTCTTTTTTGTGCGTGGGTATTTCTTAGATTTTTTTTCAATATTTTTAATAGTTTATTCTTTTTGTAAGATGTATCCATTAATTTATTTGGTTTATTATTTTATCCTGTAGTAACTGCAGAGTTACAAATTTCTGTATAATAATTTATCTTATCTGTACTGTAGTATATATCTAATTCTAGATTTTCTATGTCATTTATTATCTTGTGTTGTTCTTCTCGTAGTGAGTTTTTTACATTATATAAACTATCACATGTACTTTTTTCTAAATTTTCTAAGATTTTTTCTATCCATATTAACTTTTCTTTTAGATTTTCCATTAATTTTCTAATTCGGTTTCTATAATTAATTTCATTATTTAGATTATCTTGGTTTTCTCTAGTTTTCCTAATATATTCTAACATCCTTGATCTGAATAATATCCTTCTGGGTAAATTTCTTCGTATAACTGTTCTAGCCAATTTATGGTTTCTATTTCATAGTCTATTACCTTTTCTAGTATTATTTTCTTAATATCTATAATTTCTATATCTTTAAGTATATATAAGGTTAATACCTTAAGGTAGTCTAAATGATCTATTTTCTAAAATTGATACTTTATAGTTGTTTGTTTTATCCTTAGTAGTTTTTGCATATTTTTATTAAGAGATTTATTTTTATTTTTATTTTCCATGTATTTGTCTATATTTGTTTTCATCCGTTTTTCTAGTAACTGTATATTTCGCATATCTTTTTCTAAAAATTCTATGTAATTTATCATAATAAGTATTTATAAGAGTAGTTAGGTAGGCATGATATTTAATTCACTCTAGTCATGTAATATTCTCCGAATGCTTTTTCTAATATAATTTTTCTTATATCTGCTACTTTTATATCTCTAAGTGCATACAAAATAAGTATCTTAAATTTATCTACCATCACATCAAATAAATTATCATTCATTTTCATAAAATTGTTTTTTTTCAAAATATTCCCTTCAACCATGTACATAATAAAATATGGTCATCTTAGATCACTATATACTAGATTATTCTTAAATAACATGTTCTTCGGTCACTATTAGCATGATAATTTGGATACTTTTTCCCTTAAACAGCGCCTCGACTCTGGTTACTCCCCTCCACGGCTTCTCGCCTCATTGGTTTCACCTTTAGGATGACATAGTTCTTAGGGATTTTTCTCCGTTTCCACTTTGCTAATAAACTTCTTAACATATTATTCTTCGAATAATTCTACTATAAAGTAACTAATATGAATTTATTTTATCATATCATGATTGTTAGGAACTATGAATTTAGCTATTCATAATCATAAATAGATATACCTGTTCTAGTAGCTTTGATATTTCTGAAGTTTGTTTCTCCATAACTTTTTCCATTAAAGTATGTATGTTTAATAAACTGGGCAAAATATTTTTTTTATGGAATGGAGAGAGTTTTTGCTTGAACGTCAGAAGGCTTGCCTTGCAATGCCTTCTGCCTTCTTTATTTATAAAACGAAAGAATGCATCTTTACATTTGTGTATAATGTCTTACAAAAAACAAAAAAAGTCAAAAAGCCTATAAGGCTAAAAAGTAACCTAGGGCCTAAAAAGTCTTACAAACTACAAACTACATTTAATGCTCAATAATGCTACCTTATTATCTTTTACATAAATACTTTAAAATTTATACAAATTCATACAATAAGATCAAATATCTTGATATCTTTGTCTTCCGTTTGTTGTCGTATCTGCCTATCTCCATTATTGGTTCTTATCTTATCTTCCAGCTGTCATCTTGTCTTCTTGATTTTTTATTCTAGATGTACTTCTGGAATAATATTATCTTCTCCATCACACCTCAAACATTGGTGATCTGGATATTTATGTCCAATTATTTTTACAATAACTTGTTAGTAGTCCATCAGAAATAAATCTTTCTTTTAATAGCTCGTGCAGTAGATTGTTTCTCTGGGTTGAGTAGTGTCATTATCCATTGTCTTACATCCTCCATATCTGTTGGTCGTAGCTCTTTTGAATTCGAGTAAATCATTTGATGATCTCTCGAGTAGTAGCCCCATATTGGATTTCCATTTGTATAGTTATTTGCTAGTTCTTGTATAATCGTAGATAGTCCAATAAGTCTTTTATTTGCGTAGAACTCGGGTATCTCGATTCTAGGTATTTCCAATTGCTGCGCAATATCTTCTGGTATAATCATATCTCTCGTTAATACTATCTTTACGACTTGTATAACTGGTTTTATCTCGTCATATAATATCTCCGCGGGTGCTGTATAACACTTTATATAAAATAGAGTGCCTTTCGTTATTCTTTTATAGGTCGTGAATATCTTGTATAATTCTTCCATAGCTGTCAATTCTTCTCTGTTTTGGGTGTATATGGTGTTTAGTAGTCCGTAGTCAAAACATGTTTTTACAAGGCTTGGGTTAGTTTTCGGTAGTGCGATTAGCATGTTATATCCCTGTAATTTTTGGGTTATATAGTTGGTATTTGGTTCTTGGATGTTTGTAGCTCTTGGGTTATGGTTTAGGAAGGTTTGTACTCTATAGATGTTTTCTATATATTTCTGGGCTGTGTAATTATAAACTTTTTTGTCTTGATTTAGGCTATCTCGGTATGTGGTAACTTGTGGGGGTATGAATAAGTGGTCTTTTTGTATTTTTGGTGTAAATGATTTTTCAAATATTTTATTCATGTTCGTGTTTTGGTATCTTGGTCGACTAACTCCTTTGCTTGTACCTGCAGGAGTAGATTGATAAATGTTATGGGTTTTATGGAGTGTCTCAACGTCTCCTTCTAGCTCTGGAATTTTATTGTCTTCCGATCGACATAGCTCTGCACACTGCTGAGTTAGCTGATTCATAGCTATAGACTTCAGTTTATCTTCATTAGTCTTTAGCTTTAGCTTTTCTATCTCAGTACTCATACTGTCCAGTTTCAAGGAAAGCGTAGTTAGGGTGTTGAGTATTTTTTCTAGAGTATCTTTTTCTATATTTTCAGTCTGCGTAGCTTTGTCTTGACATGTAATCTTCAATAACATTTTTGTTAGTACTGATTACTTCAATTGTAAATGTGAAATTTAATATGTTTAAAACTATTCTCCGAATCTCTTTCGTTGTAACTGAGTTTTGTATTTTCTTTGTTAGCCACCAGCGTACCTTTGTATTATCTGTTCGCACAATAAATTTGTTATATACAATATATGGCTCAAACGCTAACAAACATTTATATAATGAACATAATTCTTTCCTATTTATTTCCCATTTTATTTCTGTCTCATTGAACGTACCTGAGTAGTATCTACAATGGTGTTCTATTTTTTCTGCTTCATATCGATATTTAAGTACTCCTCCGTAACTATATTCACCAGCATCTGCTTCTACTATGTATATAAATTTTCTATTTTCATCTGGAAATTGTAATTTTGGTAATTCTTTACAAAGTAATTTTATTTTTTGAAATTGTTTTTTATTTTCTTCATTATAGTTATATTCTATATCCTTTTTTAATTTTTTCTGTAGTGGTTTTAAGTTTTCTGCTAATTTTGGAATATATTCTCTTACTTGGTTTACTAATCCTAAAAATGATTGTAATTTCTTTTTTGTATCTAATTCTTCTTTTGAATTTATTATTTTTTGTACTATATGTTGTTGCATTTTTACTCCACTTTTATCTATTTGTATTCCTAAAAATTCTATCTGGTTTTTCATAATTTCAGCTTTCTTTTCACTTAGACTTATTCCCGATTTTTCTATTATATCTGTAAACTGTTCCAATAATTTTATATGTTCTTCTTTAGTTTTTGTATATAATAATATATCATCTATGTATACTATGCAATTAGGCAATTGTTTAAAATAATTATCCATAAAATCTTGATATCTACCTGGTGCATTTTTATATCCAAAGGGCAATACATTCCACTCGTAAAATCCTTGTGGTACCGTAAATGCGGTTAATTCTTTAGATTCTTCTTCTAACTTTAGATGGTAAAATCCTGATTTACAATCGAATTTGCTAAAATAATTATATCCTTGTATTTGTCTTATTTTTAATATCTTATTTGGTATTGGATAATTATATGTTATAGTTTTTGCATTTAAATTTCTATAATCAATAACCATCCTACTTTTTTCTCTTTTTTGTTCACTATGTTTATTTACTATAAATGCTGGACTATTATGTTTACTATTACTTTTTTGTATATATTGTTTTTCTAATAATTCATCTATATGCATTTTAAATTCTTTTAAATCGTCAAAATTATAGGTTAATGGTTTTTGGGTTATTATACTATTTTTGTCTATTAATTCAATTTTTATGGTAGTTTTAAAAGTACAGCAGTAAGATATATGTTAGAACTAGTTAAATTTGAATTAGTCATTTATTAAATTAATTATGAGAAGACCATTTAAAAATATAGAAGCTTTTAGAAAAATTAAAGATTCTTTAATTAGTAATTACTCAGAATATATAAGACTAAATAAAACAAAAGAAAACCCACAAAGATTAGCTTACGTAATTACATTAATATCTAGTATTGAAGCAAAATTAATAATCCATTTAAAATCTAGAAGAATGAGACACACACCGCCTAATTATGATAAAATTAGATTTAGATATCCGCCGAGATATTATAAATATAACTTAAATGAATAAAGAGCAAAAATACAAAGAATTAAAACAATTTATCTCTGAAAGACGTAAAGAATTAAAAATAAGAAAAGAAAGACTACATTATAATATATTTGCCGGAGTTAGTAAAAACTCAATAAATACACAAAAAGATGAAATATCAAAATTAGAATCACAAATAGATAGTTTAGAATATATATACCAACATGAACTATTCACAATAAAATGAATAAAGAAGAACTCATAATAGATGAAAAAATATACGAAAATCACAAAGGATCAAAAATAAAAATAGTATTTTCTAATCTAGGAAGGAGATATAAAAAAAAAGAAGAACATTTATATCTAATGTTAGAAAAAGAAGAATTAAAATTAGAAGATAAACTAACAGCAATGGTAAGAATAGAACAAGAAAATGAATAAATAGACAGAAAAAAGGAAATAGAAAAAATAAAACAACAAACTACGGAAGAAATACGAAAAATAGAAGAAACTAAAAATAGTAGAATTGCTGAATTAGAAAAAGAACTACAAATGTTAAAAGATTTGTACGAACAAAGACAAAAAGAAAAAGAAGAAAAAGATAGAGAACAAAAATTACTAAACGAGATAAATCAATTTAAAGAAAATTAGAAATAAATAATATAGATATTGAAGAAGCAGATAACTATGATTCAGAAGATAGTAAAACATATACAGAAATATTAACAAATATAAAAAATTTAGAAGTTAACGAAAAACAAGAAATAATTAATGAAGAAAACTTGGAAAATACTAACACAGAAATAAATACTCTTGATAAAAAAGAAGATGACAATATAATACCTAAAACAACAGAAATAAGAAAACATATATATTATAAAAGTAAATTTAAAAGATACAACGAATATGACAAATGGACACCAAAACGAATAGTTAATAAAAATTATAACTTTTTAGACCTAGACTGTGTAATAGATACAGAAAAAACAATACAATTATGGATAGGATATATGACAAAACAATTATTAGATAATAATATAAACATAACAGATGCACCAGAATATATAGAAAGAACATTAATAGGATCAGTAAAACTATGGTTTTCAAATTTAACTGAAAATAGTAAGAAAGTGTTAAGAGCTAATAGACCTATAGAAGGAACATCATCAACAACAACTAAACTAACACCTATAGAATTATTGAAAAAATATGAAACAGCTATAAAAGATGAATTTGGTAGTATGACAACAATAGAAGAAGAACAAGATGAAGAAAAAGATACAAATAGAAATTTAATGTTAAAATTAACAATATGTAATATGTGTTATATAGACGAATATACTTGCGCATTTAAAGAATATTATTATAAAGGAGCATATAGTATAGAAGAAAGTAAGGAAATAAGAATATTATATTTTAATATTTGAACCATTTAGTTTAATATTCTTATTTCCTTACTTTCTTCTATACTATATGCTCCTTTATAATAATATTCTTTAAATGCGCAAGTATATTCGTCTATATAACACATATTACATATTGTTAATTTTAACATTAAATTTCTATTTGTATCTTTTTCTTCATCTTTTTCTTCTTCTATTGTTGTCATACTACCAAATTCATCTTTTATAGCTGTTTCATATTTTTTCAATAATTCTATAGGTGTTAGTTTAGTTGTTGTTGATGATGTTCCTTCTATAGGTCTATTAACTCTTAACACTTTCTTACTATTTTCAGTTAAATTTGAAAACCATAGTTTTACTGATCCTATTAATGTTCTTTCTATATATTCTGGTGCATCTGTTATGTTTATATTATTATCTAATAATTTTTTTGTCATATATCCTATCCATAATTGTATTGTTTTTCCTGTATCTATTACACAGTCTAGGTCTAAAAAGTTATAATTTTTATTAATTATTTGTTTTGGTGTCCATTTGTCATATTCGTTGTATCTTTTAAATTTACTTTTATAATATATATGTTTTCTTATTTCTGTTGTTTTAGGTATTATATTGTCATCTTCTTTTTTATCAAGAGTATTTATTTCTGTGTTAGTATTTTCCAAGTTTTCTTCATTAATTATTTCTTGTTTTTCATTAATTTCTAATTTTTTATATTTGTTAATATTTCCTTATATGTTTCACTATCTTCTGAATCATAATTATCTTCTTCTTCAATAACTATATTATTTATTTCTAATTTTTTTTTAAATTGATTTATCTCGTTTAGTAATTTTTGTTCTCTATCTTTTTCTTCTTTTTCTTTTTGTCTTTGTTCGTACAAATCTTTTAACATTTGTAGTTCTTTTTCTAATTCAACAATTCTACTATTTTTAGTTTCTTCTATTTTTCGTATTTCTTTCGTAGTTTGTTGTTTTATTTTTTCTATTTCCTTTTTTCTGTCTATTTCTTCATTTTCTTTTTCTATTCTTACCATTGCTGTTAATTTATCTTCTAATTTTAATTCTTCTTTTTCTAACATTAGATATAAATGTTCTCCTTTTTTTTATATCTTCTTCCTAGATTAGAAAATACTATTTTTATTTTTGATCCTTCGTGATTTTCGTATATTTTTTCATCTATTATGAATTCTTCTTTATTCATTTTATTGTTAATAGTTCATGTTGGTATATATATTCTAAACTATCTATTTGTGATTCTAATTTTGATATTTCATCTTTTTGTGTATTTATTGAGTTTTTACTAACTCCGTCAAATATATTATAATGTAGTCTTTCTTTTCTTATTTTTAATTCTTTACGTCTTTCAGAGATAAATTATTTTAATTCTTTATATTTTTGCTCTTTATTCATTTAAGTTATATTTATAATATCTCGGCGGATATCTAAATCTAATTTTATCATAATTAGGTGGTGTGTGTCTCATTCTTCTAGATTTTAAATGGATTATTAATTTTGCTTCAATACTAGATATTAATGTAATTAGGTAAGCTAATCATTGTGGGTTTTCTTTTGTTTTATTTAGTCTTATATATTATGAGTAATTACTAATTAAAGAATCTTTAATTTTTCTAAAAGCTTCTCTATTTTTAAATGGTCTTCTCATAATTAATTTAATAAATGACTAATTCAAATTTAACTAGTTCTAACATATATCTTACTGCTGTACTTTTAAAACTACCATAAAAATTGAATTAATAGACAAAAATAGTATAATAACCCAAAAACCATTAACCTATAATTTTGACGATTTAAAAGAATTTAAAATGCATATAGATGAATTATTAGAAAAAATAATATATACAAAAAAGTAATAGTAAACATAATAGTCCAACATTTATAGTAAATAAACATAGTGAACAAAAAAGAGGAAAAAGTAGGATGGTTATTGATTATAGAAATTTAAATGCAAAAACTACAACATATAATTATCCAATACCAAACAAGATATTAAAAATAAGACAAATACAAGGATATAATTATTTTAGCAAATTCGATTGTAAATCAGGATTTTACCATCTAAAGTTAGAAGAAGAATCTAAAGAATTAACCACATTTACGGTACCACAAGGATTTTACGAGTGGAATGTATTGCCCTTTGGATATAAAAATGCACCAGGTAGATATCAAGATTTTATGGATAATTATTTTAAACAATTATCTAATTGCATAGTATACATAGATGATATATTATTATATACAAAAACTAAAGAAGAACATATAAAATTATTGGAACAGTTTACAGATATAATAGAAAAATCGGGAATAAGTCTAAGCGAAAAGAAAGCTGAAATTATGAAAAACCAGATAGAATTTTTAGGAATACAAATAGATAAAAGTGGAGTAAAAATGCAACAACATATAGTACAAAAAATAATAGTACGATATAATATACTTTATTCATTTTATACGCAATTTTTTGTACTGACGGAAAAACACGTGCACTGTACGTACCCTAAACTAGTTATATTAAAAGTGAAGGTTCTTAGAAATGTTGTTTAAACTTTTTACCCTTCACTAAAAGTCTTTTTTTTTAGATAAAATTGTCTTTTCACTATTTTCTTAGAATTATTATTTTATAAAATTAAGGACTTTTAAAATATATGGAAGAACCTAAGAAATAAATATATGAAACGAAATTAAGAATCCTAAAATTTATGGATCCTAAAATATGTGGTCCTAAATACTTATATGTAAAAAAAAGTTACCTAAATAAAGAGTTGTATTGTACTTATGCCTAAGCAGCACACCTATCTAAACAGGATAGAAACTCAATATTTTGTCCCTCGGGATGTCTTTTCTAGCCACCGCAGCCCCACGGACTTTAATAACTTCTCTGGCAATATCCCTACTATTTATCATTAAACATCTTTTAATAACTTCACAATGTCGAAGATGCATGCATTCGTTGTGAAAAAGCCAAAGTTGAGATGTTGAGAATAGCAGAAGAAAGGTGTAGTTGGAGAGATCTTCTGCTAGTCCAAGATCGTTTAAGTAAGATTAAAAGATTCAACTAAAGAAGAGGAACTCTGAAAAAAGAAGGAGGAGCTTTAATACGGAGGAAGACTTCTTAAATTGGATTGTTTTTTTTGATTGGTTACAAATACTTAATGTCATCCCCTGTTTATACTTGTGTAGGAATGATTCTAGATACTTCAAATCTAGAATATTCTTTCCTTTTCTACAAATACCATCCTCAAATATCTAACACTCTAGAATAGCTAGACTTATCCTAAGTACAAATATCAAAGAGACTATACTATAACTTTCTAGACTCTTCTACCAAGAAGTACTTAAAATATATAGATATTTCTTCAACATGATTATCCTAAATACTATGCTAGACTATTCTAGGAACTTTACTAGAAATCTATGATTTTAAAAAATTTACTTTATTATTTTCACACTCGTTAAAGTGATTTTTCGGAAGCTACCCTAAACTAGTTGTAGAAGAACTCAAATGAAGCTTTGAACCACGCCTTAGTGAAAATCTTAGAAATTTGTGTGACTCCTCTTACTTCTTCAAATGATGAAGATTTTCGATTAATGACTGACCCCGTGAAGAAACAAGAATATGTTTTGACAAAATTTCCATCTTTGTAGCAGATTGACTTAACAATAGTCCTCGGTGGCCTTTGCGTACCATATGGATCAACTCCTTGCCAAGTTTCAAATTGTTGAGTTTATCGGTTCCCCTTTTCTTTTAGCTCCTCAACAACTATATTATTTCGAGAAACACCAATGATAGGAAAATTAAAAACTTCAAGGTTCAATTTTTGTGTTACATATCTGTCCTATGCAACTCCATGATTAATATCAACTACTTTATTTGAGTTGTTGATGTTCTGACAATTAATTTTCTTGAAAACCTCATAACCATGCCATCATAGGGTTCACCACCAGCTTTTCTTTTCAACTCCTCAATAAACTGTCTAGCAACTTCAGGCGTTTTGAAAATCATATGGTCTGCCTCTCTATCTAAGATAGAGACTTCAAGGTCAACTTCTTCATTTGTTTGATCTTTTGCTTCTTCATTTACTTCTAATATTTTCTCTGCACAAGTAATTGACCTTGATATAGCAGATAATTGATTAGAGACTTCAACTTTCATTATATCTCCCTCAATGTTTTCTCCGAAAAGGTCACCACTGGCATGTATAGTTGTAGACACTGTCTGCTCAACTCCTATTTCAACATTTTTCACATTCAGACTTTATTGTCATTTTCAGGATATGCTTCTTTGCGTTCCTCGATAGCAGCTACCACGTCTCCATTCTGAACGTCTTTAGTATCATCTTGTTTCTTATTAGTACCTTATTTTTCCACAAGATGGATTGTATTATATTCGATCCAATATCTTTTCATATTTATGTAAGACAAGACATCTATTTCTCGACTCTCAACTACTAAATATCTTTCTCAGCCTTCTTCTTCAACAACTTTTCCAGTTTGAGCCATGGTGCTCTCTGTGGCTCGACAATATCTTGCTATATGTCCTATTTTACCACATCGATAACATGTGAGAAACTTCTTATAATTGTTAAAAAATTCTTCCTTCTTTCTAGGCGATCTTGAACCACCTAATGATCGAGAATGAGGGATATCTCTTATTTTTTTTTTAATATTCCTCTTGTCATCTATAAGAATATTTTCTTTCCTTTCTTTGACAAATTCACTAGCCAATTGTTTGGCTAGTAACTCCTGTGATGAAAACAAATTTTCATATTCCTCCAAGGATGGTTATTGAGCCCATCCTTGAATCGTTGTCAAAAAGGAAATATATTATGGCTTCAAACCATGAATCATATTTCTTTTTATTCGTGCTTCAAAGATAGCCTCATTCGGATTTAATAGAGTGATCTCAGAACATAAATTATTGATCCTTAAGAAATGCTTGGTAATAAAAAGATTACCTTGGTGACATTAGCCAATTCATTCTCCAAAATCTGTAGCCGATCTTTATTTTCCTTGTTGAATAACTGATCGAGGGCCCTTCATATTTCATGGGCTGATTTGCACCTTACAATATAATCGAATAAATTAGAGGAGATGGATTTCTTCAAGATAAACTCCGCCTTTGAATTAGTTTGCTCTACTTCTTATATGCACTATCATTTTCCTATTCGTCGATCGGAGGACTTGTGTTATTTTCGTTAACAATATTCCACAAATCCTCACCCAAAAGGTATGATTTCATACATGTCTTTCATACCTTGTAACTGTACTGATTTAACAACTCCATTCTCAGTCCATTACCACGACCGCTAAAATTCATAGAAACTAGTTGAATCTATCACTAACCCGATCTTGAAGTAAACACAAATCTATTTATGACTTTGGCTCTGATACCATATAGAGAATAACAGAAGAAAAATGTAGTTGGAGAGACCTTTTGCTAGCTCAAGATCGTTTAACTAAGATCAAAAGACTCGGCTAAAGAAGAGGAAGCTCTGAAAAGAGAAGGAAGAACTTTAATATGGAGGAATACTTTTTGAATTTGATTGTTTTTTTGATTGGTTACAAATGCCTAATGTCATCTCCTATTAATACTGTAGGGATGATTCTAGATACTACAAACCTAGAATATTCTATCCTTTTTTACAAATACCATCCGCAAATATCTAACACTCTAGAATATCTAGACTTGTCCTAAGTACAAATACCAAAGAAACTATACTATAACTTTCTAGATTCTTCTACCAAGAATTACCTAGAATATATAGATATTTCTTCAAGACGATTAAGGTAAATACTATGCTAGACTATTCTAGAAACTTTACTAGAAATCTATGATTTCAAAACATCTACTTAAATATTTTCACATAAGAAGCATCATCATCTTGGGACTTATTAGCTCCGTTGAGTGTTTTCAGTTTTTGAATCTACTATTATGTATCAACTAGAAACTCCGATACTCCTATAGTTTTAAACTTTTTTGTATTTCTTATCTTTTATTGCATGTAATGTAATCATCTCATAGTAGTGAATGAAATAACCTACTCATATAGTCATTTATTAACTGATATTGAATGTGTTATTGTGTTTGGTCTAATTTTATTTGTTTTTTTTTCTTTATTTGGATAAATTATTATTATTCATGATGTTAAGTGTTAATTAAATATGGTATCCCTTAATTATAGGCATAATACATTTTTTTTTGTGTGTAAAAATGATTATGGGTGTTGAATTTTTTGGTTTATTTTAGTTTTTAATTATCTGGGTAATTGTTATTTATTGTAAATAAATTGTATAGTTTGTGTTTTTCTTTTTGCTTATTGGTTTAAGATGATTGGCTGTTTGTGAATTGGATGAAAGTGTGTGTTAGTTGAGAGTTATTTTGGGGTTGTATTGGTTTTCATTCTATTTGGTTGAAACAATGTATTTGTTTGCTAAATTACTATTTTTGTATTGCTATAAGCTTGTATTGTTTGTTTGTTCTATAAACACTGTTGTGTGGATTCTTTGAAAATATGTATTTTTAGAGAATTCAATTTTTTTTTAGAGACTCTGACATGGGTGTGAGAAATAATTTTGAAGAGTATGAGCAACATAGATCAAACATATAACACTATGACGACTTTACTTTGTATTGTTTGTTGTACTATATGATCAAACACTGTTGCGCTGACTTCTCAATGATAGTATACTTTTAGAGAATTCTAAACCTTTTTTATATGTGAATTTTTTTTTTAAAGATTTTGAGCAACAAAAATCAAACATATAAGACTACGTTGACTTTACTTTGGAGGCTAAATTATGTACATACATTATGATTAAATCACCTGGGAGTTTTTCTGGGTTTCTTTGTGGTGGAAATAATATATTTGTTTGCTAATGTTAGTATTTTTTGTATTGCTATAAGCTTGAGTTTTTTGTTTGTTTTTCTAAATGATCTCAAACATATAACACTATGATGACTTCACTTTTGGTATGGCTAAACTATGTATGTATATCATGATTAAATCTTATGTTGCACAAACACTTCAAAAATGTCAATGGATATGTGTCTTATTCTTAGTATATTTTTGAAGAATCCGATATGAATGCAACATCGAAAGTGAAGGCTCTGCCAACTTAGCTTAAAACAAAAGACTATTTCCCTTCATTATATTAGAGCTAAACTTAGCGTAAACAACTACTCTAAATATTGCACCACTAAATCATGCTTAGTTTTCTATTTTGATTTAATATTCTCTTATTATATAATATAAGAGGGAGTTGGGCGGCAAGCAAGCTACTCTCCGTTGACGTGCTTGCTTCGTCATTTTACTATATTAACCCTAATTAATTATTATAAGTCATTTATATATTAGAAAATTAATAATATTTAATTAAAAAATAAAATAGTTATTTATGACATGCCTGCTTCAGCTGCTTAAATCGTGATTTTACTATATCATCCCTACTTAATTATTATAAGTCATCTAAGTATTAAAAAATTAATAATATTTAATAAAAAAGTAAAATAGACAGAAAGTGATAACTTAATTTTTGGTGTTTTAAATTAACTTGACGTCATATATGGGGCCCACTTAAACTTTTTTCACAAGTTTTTTTTTATAATTTTATTGTTATATCACTTTTAGTTAGTTATTATGAGTCATTTACAACATGTTGCATCCTCAATTAATTATTATATCTTATCTAAACATTAGAAAATTAATAATATTTCATAAAAAATGTAAAATCAAGACAAAATGATAAGTTAACTCTTGATGTTTTAAATTAACTTGACAACTTATATGAGGGCCACTTTATTTTTTTCACAAGTACTTTTTATAGTAATTTCACTATATCACTTCTAATTAGCTATTATTATTTATTTAAGTATTAGATAATAAATAATATTTAATAACAAAGATACAATAGATACATTAAAAATGATTGGATGAAGTACTTTGCAATAGTCATATCTGTGTTAAAAGGGGAGTATGAGAATAGTACACTTGTTGAGAGCTAAATGATTGGATTCAAACAAAACATTAAATACATAGTTTCAAGCTAAGATCGGAATGATCAAAATTTTAATTTTTAGTCTGTACAAATAAATGAAGCATAAAATGCGCAAGTAAGAAAATTAAATTTTAATTTTGTTTACTACTTTTTTGTTTCAATTCATGTGACACTATTTGATTAAGCATGGAGTAGAAAAAATGAAATGCTATTTTGAAATTTGTGGTATTAATAAATCTTAGATTTTGTTTGATTATAAAACACTTCATTAAAAAATAAAATGTTGTAAAAATAAATTAATTTCTAAAAATAGAAAAAAGACATACTTTTTTTAAACATATTAAAAAGCAAAAATTATCACATAAATTAAAATAAAAAGATATAACATTCGGTCCGTGCTCAGCAAGGGCGATATAACGCTAGTACAACATATAATTATGGGTATGGCAATATTATGGTGCTCCATTCATTCTTTTTTACTGCTCTCACTGATCTTACGGAGCATCCTTGCTCTTACTGCTCCCAACTCCCATTGCAGGTCACGAACCTGCATCCGAAGTTCATTCACGACGTCTTGTAGAAAAGCAACATACCACACTGGATCAGCCATATCTAGAACACACATGAATTGACAAAAAATGTAAAAACAAAAGTAAAGAAAAGAATTCAAATGTAATACAATGTATACTAAAAATTGGGTATATTTACACACAAAGCAAGAAAAAAACTTACCTGAGTCAGGAAAGAGAAAGTGGTGAAAGGTGTAATATGAAGGACAAGATGCAATAAATAAATAGAGTGTAGTTGAATGAACGATTGAGTAAGAAGAGACCTATTTATAGAGGATTGATTACATTTTTTATTACTGTGAAAAGTTATGACTAAATTAAATTAAGCAACATTGTGATAAGTCAGGACTTTTTAGCTTATTATTATTAATTAGTTCTTTTCAATAATCGTTTTTATTGAGTTGTGACAACAGATTTTATATCTGTTGCATCAGATAACTGATTACCACGATTCAAAATGATATAATCCAGAGCACCAAGTAATTTTACAATCTCTTCTAAGCCAAATAATTAGTCTTTACTACCAAAAAGTCAACAGACTTGGTCATCCTATCCATGATGATCCAAATCGAATCAAGCTAATTCTAAAACTTGAGAAGACCGCCAGTGAAATCCATATTGATTACCTCCTATTTTCATATAGACAACTCAATCTCCTGAGGCAACGCATCGCGCCTGAAGTGCTCAACCTTTATTTGTTGACACACTATGCCTTTAGCCACAAAACAAGCCACATCTCGCTTCATATTGTTCCACCAATAAATCTACTTATGATTGTGATACATCTTTGTCAAACTAGGATAAATAGTATAATGCGACCCATGAGCCTCAACGAAGATCCTTTCTCGCAATCTATCTACGTCGAAAACACATAGTATGCCTTGGTACCTCAAAATACCATCGCCACTAATCCTAAAAGCCATTACCCTTTGCTGAACTACATCTCCCTTAATATTTATTAAGACAGGATCCAATACCTACTTATCCTTTATCTCAATACCAAGAGATAACTGCGCCACCTTTTTCACAAACACACTACCATTCTTAGATTCCAAGATATGAACTCCAAGGTTATCCAAATGGTGAATATCTTTCACCGATTCTTTCTTATCCTTATCCACATGAGCTAAACACCCCATGAACAATAATAACTCTTTTTTTAACTCTATTTTATTAATAACCGCCTATTGCAACATATGTTCCATCTGTCGCATCAAATTAACCTCTGTTGCCACAAATGCTCAATTCCCACCTCCAACCATCAACATGTTTAGAATAAGGAATAAATAAAATAATAATTAAATATTAAATAAGAATTAAAAATCCAAACTCGACTAAACATAGATTTTTGAATCCATTATATACAAATATATACAATAAAAAACATACCCTTCGGTAGATCCGATATTAAAAAAAATATATACTCTAAAAGAAAAAATATAACCTAATTATTATTATTGTTGTTATTATTATTATTATTATTATTATTATTATTATTATTATTATTATTATTATTAGTAGTAGTAGTAGTAGTAGTAGTAGTAGTAGTAGTAGTAGTAGTAGTAGTAGTATTGTCATCCGGCAGCAGCAGGGCCCTCTTCAGCCTTGCTTTGAAGTCGTCCAAGTCCCTTCGGAGTTCATGAATCTAACTTTCAAGTTCCCACAAGGACTCGAGATTAATCACCTTGTACAAATCTGGATCAGCCATATCTAAAAGTGGAGTAAAATGAACGAGTAAGGAAGGACCTATTTATAAATGATTGAATTCGAATGAGTTAGTCAGAAAGACACGACTGTTAACCTTTTTTAAATAAAATTGCTGACTTTTCAAATTATGTAAATTAAAAAAATGGATCTAAATACAACATATTAGCTTTATTATATTTCGAAAAGAAAAGAAAATTGCTTTAAAATAAATCTAACAGATGGGTAATTTGTTGCAAAATATATTCCATCTGTTAGATAACTTACAACATATTGACAATCTTTTACAACAGATGGATATATCTGTTTGATTTTTCCAACATATATGTCATATACTGCAACAGATTGATCATCTTTCGTAACAAATGTCTGTAATTATTTAAGAATTTGAACAAATGTGGCATTTGTTGTAACTTGTTAGTCATTTATTTATTCAATTTAAGCCATAGATAGGCTAGAAAGAATAAGATGTGTGCAGATGGATGGATCCACTTTCATGTGCGGGAGTTAAGTATTACTGATAAGGTTATCGAGATAATACACACACAAAGTATAATATTTTTGTGAATGTAGTTTTTAACCTATTAGGCACTGATCATTTAAATAAGATCCTGCATTGTACATTTAAGTATGATAGGTTCGAATTGATAAGGCTGAGGGCCCTATGATGATGGTGTCGATAACCTGTTATGAATTACTGACGATTATTGCTCATATTTATGCATGTCAAGTTTTGAGAAAGGATCAATATTTAGTGTTATTGCAGAGATCCAATAGCAATTGGACTTAACTTTATATGTGCATTAGACTCTAAGAAGGCCTTCGAAGCCTCGCACTGCATCAAACAAGAACAAAAAATCAATAAAAATTCCCTTGTCCTAAATTTATATGGAAAGTTTGTTCGAGAAAGTGATTATATGCTAGAAGGAGCCGAAGGAGAATGCCTGCAAGGGAAAAGGGAGTTGATGAAAGATTATATCATCTGAGAGCTAATTGAAGAGGAAAAATAGGGTAGAAAGGAAATTCTAGCGAATCTTGCAACTAAATTAGAACATGAGAAATTTGAATCAAGTGCAAATATGAAAGTGTATCCAGTAATGTAAATCCATCTGTTGTTTCTTTGAAAAAAATAATGCAGATGGACACTTTGCTAGAGAGATACGACTAGGAAGCATGGTGAGGATGATCACTTACATAAAAAATAGAAGAACACCAAAAAATCAGCCTCGCAAGCATCAAGGATTGAAATGATTTATAGTAAGTCGAGAAAACCTGCGTCAATAGCATCTGCAGTTAAAATAAGGAATGTAAGCGAAGGCGATAATTTTTGAATTTTAAATTGCACCCCATGCCTTCTTGTTTGTGGTTCTGATTAGGTCCACTGCTATTGATTTGACTTGATCGGAGCCACAAAAAAGATTGAAATACAGATTGAGTATCATTGATCCCTTAGCAATATGTATATAATTGATTGTATTTTCTAGCCTTAGCATGTTTTCAACATATCTTGGAGAAGACCAGAGGCTTACTATAGTATATAAAACCCGATTATTTTCAAGCTTGCCTCCAACTTACTGATTCTGTATTCAATCTTGTCATTGCATTCATTGAGGCAGTGTAGAGTTCTTGGTCTTTTGTGAGCTAGTCAATGAGGAACAATTTCTTCAAAGTTGTGGCATTGTAAAAGGCCTTTAGAAGGCTTCCAAAACACTTTCTTCAGTAGACTCAAATGATACATGTAGAGTTTACTATGTTTATTTTAGGTCAAAATGTGTTAATGCACACTCAAGCAGTGGTCACAATAGTTGAAAAACTCACTTTTATCAAGCGTTGTTCAATGCAGCTTGCTCAACAAATCTTCAAAGGATTTGATAGGTCAATTAGCTCAAAATTACATAACATTTGATCTAAACTGATTCTACCTAACCTATCAAACGCTACGTAACTCCAGGATCATTACCCTATCAAAACCTTTGCCCGAGTTACTGCACAAATCAAACGAGCTCAATTTCTAATCCTTCTTACTGATGGATCTTCTCCCATATAGAGGACAAAATATCCGTCATGCAAAAGTCTACACCGTCGCTAGAAATTTTTGCCATTAAAATGTCTTAAGAAGGCATGACTAGTGATCTCTCAATATGACTAGTCATAATAGTCATATTGAGAGATTACTAGTCATGCCTTCTCAAAACTAAAGTCATAAAAGTTTACCCTCACAGGCATTCTCCTACCACACCTTCTGGCATATAATCATCACCTCGAGCAACCCAATCATATAAATTTAGTCTAGGGCAATAACTATATTGATTTCCGTTCTTAGTTGAAGCAGTGGGAGTCTTCGAAGGCCCTTTCAGAGTCCAATACACCCTAAAAGTTAGTCCAATCGCTATTGAATCTTTTTACAATGACAACAAAACTAAACCCCTTCACAATGCTTTACACATAAACATGAGCAACAACCGACATTAAATCTTGACAGGGTATCAGAACTATATTCATGGTCCCTCAGCCTTATCAATTCAGACTTATCAAACTTAATTGTAAAATTATAGATATCTTATTTGAATAATCAATGACTAAAAGGTAAAAACAACATTCACAAAATCAGTGTACTCTATGTATGTTTTCACGATAACATTATCAGTAATACATACCTCCCACATATGAAGTGGTCTCATCTGCAAGCAGCTTATTCCTCCAAACCCATCTTTACTGTAGCCTTTTGTGTTGGTCGAGCAAAAGTTGATCAATTTTTAGTTCCTTATAGCTACAAAGAAGAGGAAAAAAATTAAGGTCAAACAAGAGAGAACAAAAATAACATTATCTATTTGTTATAATAGATGTATAGTCTGTTGTAACAGATATGAAGACTATTGGAATACATCAAACCAGCCTTGCTAGTGGTTTGATTTGTTACAATAGTTGCTCCGTCTGTTGAAACATCAACAACAGCAGAAACTACAAAGAAATAACAAATAAGAACATCAACAACAAATAAACAATATCATTTATTCCAACACCATCAACAATATCATCAACAATAAAGAAGCAATATTCTTTGTTCCAATACCATCAACAACACCACACAACAAGTTTCAACAACACCAACCCCACCAACAACATCAATAACAACATTAACAATAAAGAAACAAACAAAATACATACAAAAAATGATACTTCCAATAAGAATTTTAAACTTCTCCCGACAAATGACTTTTTTTGCATATTGTAATAAAAATTCTTAGTTTATTTATTCAACACTTAAAAGTTTTTTCAAATTTTTTAAAATAAATATGATATGGATAAATGGTAATTAAATAAAAAATAGATGTAAATAACTTGTAAAGAAGAAGATGAGAATGAATGAGCAATAGTGAACCATACCTTACCTGCAATGTCAAAAGAAGATCAAAACAACAATTTTAGTCGAGGAAAGATATGGATCAGTTTAGATCCAAAAGTATCTTTATGAGAAAGAGGAGAGAAAAGAGAAAAAAAGGTTATGATAACCCTTAAGATGAGAGAAAGAAAAAGATGAGAGATGAATAAAATAAATTTAGGGCTGAAGGAGAGATGAGATAATTATAAATATAGACATAGGTTTAAATATTCATTAATATTCATTAATAACTTGAGGGGCACGAGGAAGATGGGTAACATTGAAAAGCCAAGATAAGACTACTCAATGAGATTTTTGAGTTATCCAAGAAATATTTTTTACCGTCTTTTGTAGTACTATTTTATCAATCTTTCTTCTTTCGGACAGAAGATTACTTTAAAATTAAATGAAAAAAAAGATTTTCAAATAGATATGTCATCTGATACAACATATATCAATATCTGTTTGAAAAATTCCAACAACTTAGTCACCTGTAACAACGGATGCAAATGTCCATTTGATAATTAAATTAAATATGTCATCTGTTATAACAAATATCAATATCTTTCTAAAAATTTTCAATAGCTCAATCATCTATCATAACAAATGCAAATGTATATTTGATAATTAAATCAAATATGTTATTTGTTACAATACATTTGAATATCTATTTGAAAATTTCCAATAGTTTAGTCATTTGTTGCAACAAATTTCATTGCAATTGATTTAGATCATGATGTTGGTATTGCATTCTTTCAGAATCAAGTCATCGATCTATTACCCAAAGTCAAAACATTTTGTATTAACTTAATATTGAGAGAATACCTAAATTTATTTTGATAGATCTAGGGGTGAGTACATAGGCTAAACTACAACTTCATTTGAGTCTTTACGATTGCATGATATTGGTATTGCATTTCTCCTCACTCGAGTCATCGATCCATCACTCGATTCAAAACATTTCGTATTAGCTTAATATTGAGCTAATACCTAAATTGATTTAGGTAGATATAAGGGTAATTACATAGGGTGAACTACAACTTTATTTGAGTCTTTCGATTGCATGATATTGGTATTGCGTTCCTCCCGACCTGAGTCATCGATCCATCACTCTGAGTCAAAATATTTTGTATTAACTTAATATTGAGATAATACCTAAATTGATTTATATTGATCTAGGGGTGAGTACATAGGGTAACTATAACTTCATTTGAGTCTTTGCGATTGTATGATATTGGTATTGCGTTCCCCCGACCTGAGTCATCGATCATCACTCTGAGTCGAAATATTTTGAATTAACTTAATATTGAGATAATACCTAAATTGATTTAGATAGATATAGGGGTGAGTACATAGGGTGAACTATAACTTCATTTGAGTGTTTGCGATTGCATGATATTGGTATTGTATTCCTCCCGACCCGAGTCATTGATCCATCACTCTAAGTCAAAACTTTTTGTATTAAATTAATATTGAGATAATACCTAAATTGATTTAGATAGATCTATGAGTGAGTACATAGGGTGAACAACAACTTCATGTGAGTCTTTGCGATTACATGATGTTGGTATTGCATTCCTCCCGACCCAAGTCATCGATACATCACTCTGAGTTGAAATATTTCATATTAACTTAATATTGAGCTAATACCTAAATTGATTTAGATAGATATAGGTGTGAGTACATAGGATAAGCTATAACTTTATTTGAGTCTTTGCGATTGCATGATGTTGGTATTGCGTTCCTCCCGACCTGAGTCGTCAATCCATCGCTCTGAGTCAAAACATTTTGTATTAACTTAATATTGAGCTAATACCTAAATTAATTTAGATAGATCTAAAGTTGAGTACATAGGGTAAACTATAACTTTATTTGAGTCTTTTCGATTGCATGATGTTAGTATTGCGTTTCTCCTGACCCGAGTTGTTGATCCATCACTCTGAGTGGAAATATTTTGTATTAAATTAATAGTGAGATAATACCTAAATTAATTTATATTGATCTAGGGGTGAGTACATAGATTGAACTACAACTTCAATTGAGTCTTTGCAATTGCATGGTATTGGTGTTGTGTTTCTCCCGACCTGAGTCGTCGATTAATCACTCTGAGATGAAACAATTCTCTTTAAATTATTATTATAAGCTAATACCTAAATTTATTTAGCTAGATATTTGGACGAGTACATAGGGTCAACTACAACTTCAATTGAGTCTTTTGCAATTGCATGGTATTGGTGTTGTTGGTGTTGGGTTTCTCCCTATTCGAGTCGTCGATCGATCACTCTAAGATGAAAAGACTATCATTAACTTATTATTATAAGCTAATACCTAAATTGATTTAGCTAAAAATAATTAAGATCAATTCGGACCAAATTAACATTTTCAAAACTTGTCATTTATTTTTTCAAAATACAAGTCAACGCATACAAATCATCTATTTGTGGGAAAAAAATTTATCATTTCAAATCTCAAGTTCTCACTCTTTTATTTCTCTCTCAATAATACAGATAATAACTACTCAACATATTGCTCAAACCTTCACAACAGATCATTTTTCTTCCCATTTTGACCACATAAGTGTTATTTATGACTTTATTCTTACTTGTATCCATTATTCTTTTCTGTATTCGTAGGTAACAGAGTTTGAAAAGAGTTTTATATTTGTTATTTTTTCTAAAAATTTGAATTTTTTAGTTAATGACGAAAAAGAAGACTTTTAGTTGTATTATCTTCGAAAATAGGTTAACAATTTTGAGTCTTGATGGTAAAATTATAGGAAGAACCCGATAAAACCCTAGTTTTTATTGCAGTATTTCGTGGACTGTGGTGGCATTTATTGGTGGTGTTTGTGGTGGCTATTGGTGGTGTTGGTATTAGTGGTGTTTATAGTGGTTGTTGGTGGTGTTGGTATTCGTGGTGTTTGTGGCATTGGTTGGTGGTGTTTGCGGTGGCTGTTGGCATGTCGGTATTGGTTGTTTGTAATGTATTTTTAAAATTTATGCATAAATCAATTGTAATTTAATTTTTGTTTTTCAGTTGTCTGCAGGTAAAACATGGCACCCAAAAGAAAAGAAAGTGAAAGTGGATCAACTTCTGACCACCCAACAAAAAAGGCTACAATACAGAGGGATTCAGAGAAGCTTCCTGAACAATCTCAGTTAGGGAAAAGTGAATCTGAAGAGAGATATAAAAACAACATTGAGGGAGGTAGACAAGGGTCTGTAGATAGTGATGAAGAAAATAAAAGTGAGAAAGAGGAGGAAGTAGAGAGTGAGAAAGAGGATAATCATCAACATAATGATAGTAGATCACCAATGGGGCACAAATTAATATCAACATAACAATGTTGAGGAAGGTGGACAAGGGTCTTAGATGGCGATAAAGAAAATGAAAGTGAGAAAGAGGAGGAAGTAGAGAATCAGAAAGAGGATGATCATCAACATGATGATAATGGATCACCCATGGGGCATGAATTGATATCGACATCCCAGTATGATCCTGTCAAAACTATTATATTGATAGGTTTCAAGTTGCGATGCCGATAGATGACCCTACAAAACTAACTGGTGAACTTGTACTTAAATATCAGTTGGGGAAACATTTTAATTATTTTAGGAATATTAAGAAGAACAAAAATATAGATGTACTTTTTTAAGAGGAGCTGCTTTGGACGCTTTGTTGAGCTGCCTGAGGACCAAAATTCCCATTTCCAAATAATGATGTTATATGGTCTTCTAAAGCACAGGATCAAGTACATGGGGGATGATAAAGATTCGGAGGAGGGGACAAAAAAATAGATGAAATCTGGATCAACTACTGTGGCATACCAGTTTGTTTTGTCTTGAAAGTGTTTTCCATAGTGACGGACTTGAGATGTGATTGTACAGAAGAACCTATCACCAAGGGAACACCCCATAAAAAGTTCAAGGCAATCCGGACAACCAAACCACCATAATCAAATAGAGGGAAGGCATTATTCCAGTGAGCACCCAGCAAAACCAACAAACGCAAGGAAAAAATAGGTGGGTTGTTGGACATTGCTGGACGTTGCTACAAAGCATCGAATTTGATAACAGATCTCAAGTATAAAACCATACCAAAGCAGTATAGGAAGAAATTGTTCTTAGTTTGGTTTGCGCATCCCGTTATATTGGCAAGAGACGCCAATAAGGTTATTGAAGATGATTTATTGGTACATGCTGAGGATTTTGAGAAATTCAACAATTATCCCTAGGGATATGACAACTTCTACTTGACTGTCATATATTTATTGACAAAGATATCCCCAAGGATGATCATATTATACGGCTTTTCTTGGGCTTTCATGGTAAAATTAATCACTATTTTTACTCATCTATTAATTTATATTATAGTTTTTTTTTCTTGCTTCTTGTTTACAATTTTTAGGCTTGGGCATTTGAAGTCATTCCTCCTCTCCGAAAGCAAGTAATGGATTGCCCGTATGAGGTTTCTCATCCAAGGATATTTAGGTGGTTGGCTATAAAGAACAACACAAGAATTAAGGAGGCTGATCTCCTCAACCTTTTGGATGATGCAGTACGTCTTCTTTCAAGTAAAATAATTTGACTCAATGAAGATATTGAACAAATATTATATCTGGTGCAATAGATATTATATCTGATGCACCAGATAGGACATCTGTTGTGACAGATTACCCGTCCTGTGCCAACTGGTGCAACAAATGGGTAATCTATTGTGATAAATGATTGATATTTTGCATCAGATTATCCATCTGTTGCTTTTGTTCTCTGAACCCTACTCAAATGGATTAACCATCTACTGTAAATTTTGCAACATATAGGTAATTTGATACAACATATTGTTAATCTATTGTGACATATAGATCATCTGTAACATAGGTTGTCTGTGTGAACATGTAATCCAATTGCAAAAATTATTATATTATATAATTTAAATATATGTCTTTTTTTATAGGTTGTGCATCCATGGATCGTGCCTACTGTGGGGGATGACCTTTTTTATTACTCTAGGTCATGGTGATACTATAGCAGACCCAACGGTGGAGTTGATAAACAAAGAATTAGCTGGAGAAACAACCATAAAAAGAGTAGTTAGGCAAGGTCAGCCTAATGTTGAGGCTCTTCATGACCAACCTACTACAACAGATCCGGTGCTTCTTTTGGTAGAGTTGTTGGTGTTGGTGGCAGGCATGCTGATGCTGCTACCAATCGTGATGATGATCATGTTAATGCTCAAGAAAAAGTTAATACATTTGAAAACACCACTTTCATAGGTCTCTCTCACGCTTATACCGGCCCCTCTCACCCCTTTTCACCCTCGTGTTCTCGTTGAAAATACGAAGAGTGCAAGGACAACCAGGATAAATACTTTGAAAAGGTAGAGGCTATCGCTAAAGCTATTAAGGAATTCGAATCCAAGAAGGGTTTTATACCATCCAAGAAGGTGAGTGAGCCATATACTCCTACAACGGTAGTTAGGAGGAAGAAAAGAGCAATTAGTGACATACTCTCCAGTTGAAAATCAAAAGATATTAAAGTTCAGGGGCCATTGAAGAAGGTTGAAATATATGCAAAACTTGGCTCCAAGGAGAAGAGGGATCTGCGACGGGCCAAGAATGCTAAGCGACGCGCACCAGATTACCTTAGGCCTCCCTTTCCTCCCAAGACTTCAAGATTATGACAGATATGTGTATATGGTACAAGGACAAGGTAAGTTTACTTTTCCTAACCTATCCTTAATCTACTCCATGAAGAAAAAGTTGCAAAACATATGTGAAATATATTACAACAACTGGGATTCTGGTGCAATTGGTAGTGGTTCAGTTGCAAATTATTATCCATCTGTTGCATAAGTTAAGTTGGATTAATTTAGAGAACCCTATGTAACAGATGGTCCATCCATTGCATCTTTAAAATTACTAACCTATTTAAAAATTGACTCTTTATATCACAGTATGTTGACGAAATTCTCTACCTCATGAGGAAAAGACAATTAACGTACTCAGAAGCTTAAAATGCTACCAATAGGAAATGGACCTCGACTTCTGCAAGAAGCTTAAGGATAAGTATTATCAACTCAATGATCTAGCATTGGCCTGTGGCGTGGGATTTGATTCATTAGTTTCTACATTCGGCTGGGATAAAGAAATGATAAAATATGTTAGAGGGGAGAGGCCAAATCCATACGATAAAAGATGGACCGAGGAAAAGAGGATTCTTGCAGTCATGAATGTGGATGACATACATTATCAGATTGTTGAGATACTACTCGAGTAGGGAAAGATCAACGTTTATGATTGCAACAAACCTGCCATCGACGAGGTTATTTTTCATCCACATGCAACCTCTGATGGACCTGTGTCCTTATCTTGTTGAGGCAGAGTAAACTGATGTATCATTTACCAGAGGAAGTGTTGATGGAGAAATCATAGGATTTTGAAGGTTGAAATAAGGGCATGAAACTTCCAAAAAATGATACCAATTTTGCGTGCAGCTCGCACACGCTTTCACACATCGAATGTTTGCTGTCCGACACAGAAATGGCCGAGCCAATGATATTTTTCTTCGATAATGCCGTGGTAAACCTGCAAGAGGTTTGGGCTTATAGGGTAATAACTGGACGTTTGGAGCCTATTTATAAACAAGAGCCTGTGAAATAACAATTTTTTATTTCAAGTCACAGTTCACTTTACATTATGTGTACATATAGTGGCAACATTTTTTTCTGATGAAAGTTGAGTTTTTTTATAATGCAATAGATTGTCAATTTGTTGTAAAATATATTCTATATGTTCTGGCAGATAATTTATCTGTTGCAATTGGTTGGTCATCTGTTGCATTATGCCAATGTTATTTCTATCTAATCTAAGCCTAATCTATTGAAACAGTGGGAAGACCTGTTTGATAATTTCCAACAGATGACCTAAATTTTGCAACATATGCCTAAATCTGTTTGATATTTTCCAACAATTATGCTTAAATATCCATGTGCTCGACAACACTAAACCAGTAGAAAATATACCACCATAAAAATTTCAACAATTAGGCTTGAATATCCATGTACCCAACAACACCAAACCAGTAGCAATAACAACAACAATGTGGTATCTTCTTGCTCAATTTTGTTTCTCTTCAAAAGCCTTGACTTTCTTCAACAAATGCCAGATTACACGATTTGCTTGTGAAGGGTGTCGTTATTATTACCAATCAAATTAATCACATCCACCCAATTTCTGTAAAAATAAGAACAAAATTACAAAATAATTACAAGTCAATAATTAATGAACTAATTAAATAAAAAAATATTACTTTTGAAATCTTACTAGTAAAAACCTACGACCTGGATTTTGTTGAGTCCAAGAAGTCTTCAATAGGTTTTTATGATCGCACTTACAATATCGAAAATCTTTATCACAAAAAATTGTGAAAGATGAGCTCGGCATTGTAAAGCTCAGTTGAAAAAATAAAATAAAGAGATGAAGAAAGACCAAATGCAAATAATTTAAAGAATTTGGATAGATAAACAAATGATGAAGAATAAGATTTGAGAATTTAGGATTAAATTTTAGGAAGAAGGTGAATATATAAGACATGGGGAAAAATGACCGTTAGGGGCCAAATCAGATGCAAAGTCAGTCAAAAAGGCGATTCAACGAGCCTTGGCTACATGAATTATATGCGAGCTGCCAACAGGGCAAAAAGTGACAAACTGACATATTTAATGCCTATTTTAGGTGTTTAAAGTAAACTTTGTCTACTTGAGGTGCCAAAGTGAAAGATCGCTGCAACTTTAGGTCTTTGTGATGGGTTCCGCCTTTTTAATTTCAAGTCACTTCATTTTACATTACATGTAGTGGAAATTTTTTTGTTTGATGAAATTTAAATTTTTTACAATGCAATAAATTGTCTATCTGTTGTAAAATATATTCTATTTGTTCTCACAAATGTTTATCTGTTGCAATAGGTTGGTCATTTGTTGCATGATACGGATGTTTCTATCCTGGTCTAATCAGTTGCAATAGTTGGAGGACCTGTTTGATAATTTTCAACAGATGACCAATATGTTACAATACATGCCTAAATCTGTTTGATATTTTTCAACAGATATTTCATCTATTTCAATAGATAAGGTATTTGTTGGAATGTTTGAATCTAGTATTCCATTTCAATTAATAAGTTCAAATCTAAGGATAAATAAAATTCAAAGACAATATAAAATAAATTGAATCCTTTAGAAATTACAATTTAAAATGAAATGTAAAAAAATTATTATGGGTGCAGATCTCAACAAATAAATCAACAGTTTAAGTTTTGATGCCAATAATTTCTAAGGAAGGGGTGAGGTTATAACTTTGACAAAATTAAGCTATAAAAATCTACTCTATATGCACAAGTTGTTGCTCATCTGGTGCTATGGAATTCGGCTTTGGTCATCATAGATCTTTAATATCGCTTGCGTATGATTTTTGCGCTTTCACTTCTCCGTATTTCCATAAAAAAATTAGCATATTATCAATGCTATTCGAAGACATCTACCTGTAAAGCCATAATTAGTCAATGCTAATCATAGAGATTAAAGAAAAAATGAAAAAGGATAACTCATCTGTTTTAACAAATCAAACAGGTCTTCCTCCTATTTTTAAATTATCCCAAACAGATTATATTTCTGTTGCAATAGATGGATCAATTATTGGGATAAATTATAACATGAGGAAGTCCTGTATGATAATTTCCAATGGATGAACCATTTGTTGCAACATATGACTCATATGTTTGGAAAAACTGAAATAGTAGGAAGTCTTGATTTAAATTGGTCTAACAGATGATCCATCTATTGCATCAGATAGGTAATCTATTGGTATACATAAAAATAGTACGTAAAGCTGTTTGATTTGCTAAAATAGATGAGAAATATGTTGCAACAGATACTGTATCTAATGCAATAGGTTAGTCAACTATTGCAACAGATGTATATATCTATTTGATAATTTTCAGTAGATGTGTCATCTGTTGAAACAGATATGTATGTCTGTTAGTTGGAACGAACGATATATATTCACTTGCTTCAGTTCATGCTGCTCTCCTATAGCCCTTGTGCATTGCTTAATAGTGCAACACATAGACCGAGGAGTTGCAAATTTTCTTTTTTGGATACTTGATAATGCTCTGAAAATTACTTTCCTTCTCCTCTTAGCCTTAATCTTTAATGGAGTAGATAAATATAAAATCCTTTTTGATAGAATGACAACCCTCTTAGATGTCAATTTATTTACAAAAGCAGTTAATGCATTAATATTATTAATTACTACATTATATTTCGTCTGCAGTCTTCACATTTGCATGCAGAACATTCGCAAGGAGAGGCAAAATCTGTATAACCAGTATGATCACACTCATAATGGTTTGTTTAAAAAACTGTAAGAGGAGCATCATTATCCCCAACAGCAGCACCACTACCACCACCAACAGCTCCATCACCACTAAGACCATCAACAACAATAAGCCCCCCCGCCAAAATTATTTTTCTTGTGATGACTATTGCTCCAAACAATTCTATTTTTATTCAGTCAATGACCTTAGGGTCCGATAAAGTTTGCACAGACCGTAAAGTAAGAAAAGATGGCATCTTCAACTCTCAATTGGTCGGAACAAGCGATGGATAATCTAACATAAATCATTACATATATTAGAATGATGATTAGATCATTCAAAAATCATTAATTAAAATAAGAACTTAATTATAATTATACTTATTGCATCCTTCGGGGGGTTGAAAAGGTCAATAAATTTTGCATTTTTATCAGTTTTGGCCGACAACCATCTCAAGATTCTTGGACAGGAAATTTCTTCCTGGTAGTTCACTTATTGTCTCAAATAAGGAATGACTTCAAACGCCCAAACCTATAAAATAACCCCACTAAATCAAAACCATTATTGAATTAAAAAAATGAATTATATCATAATAAAAGAAAGAAATATTTACCATGAAAGCCCATGAAAATCCATATAAGTTGACTGTCTTTGGCATTAACGGAGTCAACAAATATTTGACAGTCATTTTGAAGCTTTCATAACCCCAAGGATAGCTGTTAAATGCCTCAAGATCCTCGGAGAGCTTATTAAACCAACACTTATGTTGTTGTTAACATCACTCACTCAAAGAACATTATGTACAAAATAAACCAAGCACAACAACAACTTGTGCTTCCTTGAGAGTATTTTACCTTTCAATGCTTCTATCAAATTTTTATTTTTGAAGCTTGGAACAACAAGGGACACCAGGTCATCATGATTACTCGACTTGTCTTTGCCTTTTTTGGGCGTGTGAGGTACTTTTTTGGGGTTAGAATAGGTATAACTTGAGAAGTAGGATAACATTTTAGTCTGGTAACTATGGCAAACTCCTTCCAACCAAAACAAATAGGCATGCCATAGTAATTTATCCACACCTCATTCACCTTATCTTTGTTTTCATATATAAACCTACGCTTGAGAAGATCATATGCCATTTTTCTTTAGAAACGAGCACTATTGTCCTTTGGCAAATCAAGATATTTCTCAAAGCAGCTGTCCCTGAAATAAGAATTCAATTTTTATTCTTGAAGTATTTTTTTGAAGGTGTTGAAAGATTTTTCCATGATTGACTTAACCACGAAATCATCCGTTAAATCTGTGGCACCATCGCACTGCATTCTTACAAGAGAAAGATCAATGTTGAAGGTTTTGACCACCTCTTTAGTGAAAGGGCTATTGTCATTTGGATCTTCTCTTTTAAAACATTCCTCCTCCCTATGTTCATCATCTTCTGCTCCTGATTGAGATAACGCTTGCAAAACAAGCTTATAGAGTGGTGGATGTAGCCTAACTACTTCACTTGTTCCTTTACTTGGACTTGATTCATTTTTTTTTCTTTTGGGAGCCATATTATCTAAAATTTTAGGAACATAAAATAGATTATAATTGATTAATGCATCGTTAAAAAGGATGACAATAAATCATATATGTACAACAGTAAAATAATAATTCCACCAGATCACACATCTGTTGCACCAGGTAGGATATCTATTGCAGTATATAACCAACTTATTGCAATAGATGAGTAATTCATTGGAAACAATAAAATAGATCACTGATCTGTTGTACCAGGTAGGATATCTGTTGCAGCATATAACCAACTTGTTGCAGCGGATGAGTAATTCGTTTGAAACAATAAAAATAGGCCACACATCTATTGAAACAGATCATGCATCTATTGCCAAATGAGTTGTCTATTGGATCAATATTGTTTAGATTTCTTCCAAACAGAAGAGTCATCTGTCGCATTAGATGAATGATTTATTCTGTTTATCTATTGCATTAGATGTTTAATATATTGCATCAAATATTTCATCTGTTGCAATAGATGATTTATCTGTTAGATCATATGGTTAATCTGTTGAATCAGATGGTTAATCTATTGCATCAGATTGTTTATCTATTGCATTAGATGATTTATCTGTTGCATCAGATGGTTAATTTGTTGCATCAGATGGTTAATTGATTGGGTCAGATGGTTCGTCTGTTGCAACACTATTTTTACCAAGAAAAATAATAAATCAACCCAGCAACACCAACATAACACATACACACATTAAGAACATCAACGGTGACCAAAAATCACCAACAAATCGAATCTACAGTTCGACAACAAAAACTACAATAACAATAAAAATTATATTTTATACCGAAAAGAGTAGAGAAGAAATGTCAAAAATTAGGATTTTATTCAGTTCAAATTTCAAATTGAAGCAAAAAATATTAAAATTGTTAACCAATACTAGAAGAGAAGTTGACTCAAGTTCCTCTGTTTTGGCATAACTAAAAAGACATCATTTTTACTTGTGAAAGAAGAAATGGGACGACGAAGAACTCGAAGTTGTTGTCGCCGGAGAAGTTGGCTCAAGTTCCTCTGTTTCTTCACGTTGATTGATGGTTGAAAGTCAAAAAGGAACTCGCCCATCTATTCGTCTCGGGAGCTTGAGGTCGCCGGGGATTGAAAAGAGAAATTTTGCAGAACTATTGGTTGGGAGAGAGTTGAGAGAGACTATCGAGAGATAGGAGAGAAACGGTTGATTTAGAGGAGAGGGGTGTGGGTTGATTTGCATTTTTTAAAAGATTAGAAAGTTTTAAAAATATTAATCAAGTCCACAATTAATTTAATCAAGTTTTCTAATTATGTTTGACCCTTTAAGTTGATCAATATCACCAATCCTTCGTTCAAGACTTAAAACATACCTTTCCTTCAATTTTCTCAAGAAACTTAGCGTCCATCTGATTTTGATGATATCCTTTCAAGTCACGCCTTTTACTTTTGTATTATTGTGTTAAAATTTTGAAAGAGTGAGTTTGCAATGATTATAAGGCCAAACTTCCTAATTAAGCAGTTGTGAGTATAGAGAAAAAGATGCATAAGATTTAATCTATTGTTTTCCTAATTAATCAGTTGTCAGTATGGAGAAAAAAATTCATAAATTTTAGTTTGTCATTTTAAGTATTATTAAAAAAAATAACAAAATTATGCAATTTTTAAATCTCAAAGGTATAAACATAGGGACTCCAAGTTTAAATTCTAAGCATACACTTTCTATAAAGAAGGAAATTTGTATAACAATGATAATATATATTTATAGGAGTAATATTTATTGTCATTAATAATGTATTAAAATATCGAAATGTTAAGTCAAAATCACCAAACATATTATTGGTAATCTTGAGTCTATTTCTATAAAGATGATTAATTATTATATATTAAAAAAAAGAATATCACTGTTATGAAAAGATAATTTTGCAAATATTGTATTGTTATAAAAATGATTATTGTTGTTGTTATACGTAAAAAAAAAAAGAAATTGTAATAGAAACATAAAATATAACCTTAAAATCAGTTTCAAGAAATACTTCATTGCTATAATGAGGTATTATTATATAAAGATGTTGTTATAACTTATAGAGAGGACTTATTGTATTAGTAAATGAATTCTTTCTTTACGTGTTTAACAAATACATTATATATGCATTTAATATATACAATAAAATTAGAAATTAGGTATGAATGTCTTCGCTAAATTGCTCGTAGCTAATAATTTAATTTTTAATAATACATTGCTAGCTAGAATTAGAGACTCACTTGCAACGGACGTTGGATTAAGCTAGTATAGTTCAAATAAAGCAAAATTAAAAAAAGAATTAGTCAATTTTAAAGTACTAAATATTAAATTTTTTTTCATCTCTCGATACTTTCATAAAAATCTATATTCAAGCCTTTCTTCACCATCTTAGTATGCATTTCCCTCCCGTACAGACAGACACCCAATATCACCACGCGCTTTTAACACAATAGCATAAGCATACTGACAAAAGTGTTCACGCCACAAATCACAGTTATATAAAATGTTGTTGTTTCCATGGACCAACATATGTACAATAGTGGAAATTTGTTTCCATGGATGAATACATACTTGTCACCCTAAAAAATAATTTCATTATCCTCATTTTTTCAAGTATTATTTCATACCATGATTTAAATAAAAAAAAATTCGCATAGAACGCCATGAATTATCAAGAATTAGGAAAATATGCAAACACAAATCACATAATCAAATTGATGTGTTTAATATCAGGCCGAAGTGAAATATCAATTATTTCGGACAGAGGATTTGGATGTGTTAGAGTCTTGATGATGACACTGAAACACACACATTAAGCAAGAGAGATACAGAACTTAAGATTTTTTTTTTCACTTACCACGTTTCAAGGAGTTCCCAGCCATATTGGGACTCTTCATATTACTGAAATGATACAACCCTTCAGAAGTACAGGACTTCTCTCTTTTTGTTATTATTATTGCAATAAATATATATACCTATATATTTATTTAGTTGGATATGAATTTTAGTTGATCCACATGGGTGATCCAACTTTAATTTACAACAGTCCATTTAAAACCCACTGATCTCACTCCTATGTCATAAATGTAAGCAATATGTGAAGCTTCTGTAGTTAACAGTAGCTTAATACATGGATTTATGAAGCTTGAGGATTTGGGATTGCAAGGTGATCTTAGGTAGATTTATACACCTAAGTGTCATTATTTATGCTTCTTTAGCTTAGTTTAGAGGACTTTTCTTGTACTTAATAAATGATTAATGGTATAAATGAGCATTTAAGTATCAAGTCATGTAATTGTAGTGTTTAAGGTGTATTCATAGTGATTATGGAATCAAAACAATGAGTTAAAGTTCAAAAAGGCAATACTAGTACTCTTAGCTTGAGCTATGACCTTTATTAGTTCTTCGTCTTGAATTGTACTTATTTTGTGCTGTAATGTGTGGTGTTGATGCTATAGGATGCTTGGTGAGTTGATCATGATGATATATAGATGATTTACAAGCTGAAAATAGAGTGGAAACATCACCACAGAGCTTGGACTTGAAGGACAAAAGCATGGGACAAAGCTTAGCTAAGTTGGGCATTTTGAAGTACTTGGCGTGCCATGCTGCCTAGGTGTCGCGATAAGGCTATGTAACGACCTTGGAAATATTGTTGATTACAATTTCTAGTATCCCTATGCACTTTTAGCATGCCATGCTTCCTAGAGGGCGCAATATTGGCATGGCACACCCTTATATCAAAATCGGCAATTGTGTTCCAAGCATAAATAGGATACTTAGTTGTTATGTTTCACACCTTGGAGAACCTTAGGACTTGAAGGGAAGATATAGAACAATTTAATTAGGCTTTTCTTACATTACTTCATTTTTTTATTGGTTTTAACAAGTATTCATTCATTATGATTATGGTTATGTCCATGATCGGGTAAACACCCCTTTTCGGGGTTAAGGTTAAGAACATGAGTATTATTGTTATGAATTGACTTGGTTGTATTTTTTATCATTTATGGTTGTTTGTGTATCCTTATTATCACTATTTTTAGGGTTTGAGACCCTCAATATACATGTCTAATTCTCTTATGAATCCTAAACGAGGAACAAGAGGATAGAACATAGGATAGATAGAATAGGATTGTAATCTTCTAATTAAATGAAGTTATAATTTGAAATTAGGATAGGAATATACCTAAGTGCCCTATTTGTTACAATTACGGGAGGAAATATGAATTCACTTAACTTAGTTCTCGCATCCCCGTTCAACGATGTAGTTGTGGGGCTAAGTTAGGTAGTTGATTAGAGGTTCGGAAGATCGTAATCATAATATCAACCTGGTGAACCAACAAACAAGTTAATTAACCTAACAAATGATGTTCTACAATGTAGTATGATTGTTCACAATGTCTTAACCCTGGGTTTCTCTACATTGATTATCCAACCAAATTACCTATTATACTCTTCGAGTCGCTCCTTAGTCTTTTCTTTTATTAGTCATGCGTATTCTTTCCTTATCTTGGACTTATGGAGTATTGGACTTTCTCTCATGCTTTGGAGATAAATTTCATATTGTTATTTGGTAGTATTAGTGCATTATTGATACTGTTGGTGCATTGGTAGTAGTATTCATATGTTGTGTGTTGAATTGAGATAGGAGAATTTATGATAGGCCCCAATACAAGGGTAGCTCTGCCCGATTTTTTGTAGATTCTAATGAGGCTAGCTTTGGATTCCTAACCACCTTAGTGCCACTCATGATCCTATTCTGGGCTGTGACAAAGTTGGTATCCGAGCCAGGTTATTTTTGTGACAATTGAAGCACACAGTAGTATTAGAATCTCAATTGTGGTTATATTGCCGGTCAATTCTATAATCACGATTTTGCGATAGCGTGATAGGATGTGTCTTGATTTTCTTTCTCATTTTTCCTTATGTGTGTGAAATTTAAGACCAATTAGATGAATCTAACCGTATTTGGTTTGTTAATCAGATTGTTCGTCCTAGAGCAACTAATGGTAGGGGAAGAGCTGGAGCTAACAGAAGGGGTCGTAGTAGGGTTAGTGGTCGTACTGCACGGAATCACGCTACCACTTCAATAATTTCTAGAGAGACCACTCTTGCAAGAGATGTAAGTCCACTTATACCATCTTATGAAGGCAGTACTGCTGAGGCACTTTCTTTCATGCAAAAAGTCATTTAGAGTTTAGTTGATTAAATGAACAGACAGGAGAGAGTTGGTCAGCATAATACTACACAACCACGGCCACAACCCCAGTTCCAGGCACCTGCTCAGACTTATGATTTTGGAAATAAAAAGTACCTTTGTAGGATTTTCTAAATTTGAAATCACCAAAATTCATGGGCTTAGATAGTTCAGATGATCCTTAGAGCCTTTTTGATGGTACATTCAAGGAACAGCATATGCTAGGATGTTCTACTAAGAGGGATGTAGAGATTGCATCGTACAAATTTAAGGACATAGATAACACTTAGTATGATACTTTATTGCTGGAAGGCCTTCAGGAGCAGCACCACTGACATGGGATGAGTTCACTAAGTTCTTCATGGATAACTTTTTTCCTGACGGTCAAAAGCAAAAATATACAAATTAGTTCGAGAAATTAGTCCAGACTCCAGACATGGACTTATAAACTTATAATACCAAATTCTGCAGGTTGGCTAGATCTTCTTAATACTCGATGATAACGCTCAATCTACAGCTCTCGTTTGAGTGTAAAGCGGTCGTTAGCAAATATAGAACCCAACCTGGGTTGGGTGTCGATCCCACAGGGAATATCTTGGCCAACAAGTAAGTAAAATTAATAGACTTTTGGTGCAAGTCTCGTAAGAAGGGGGGATTGTAATATGTAACCAAAATAATAAAGTAAAAGCTGAAAATAGCAAAGTAAAAAGAGAAAGATTGTCACGTTGGTTGTAAACAATGAGAATTGAAGCGTTGGGGTTATGTCCACCTTCTGAGGTATACGTCTCTATTGGCTATGAAAGTGTAGAGTCTTGACATGCAATTGCTTATAGAGAATTGTAGTCGATGGTAAATCCAAGCGTCTCGCGACCTAAACAAGGACTATTTCACTTTAACTCTTACGAGCTTAAAGCGTGTCTAACGGTACAAATTCTCCAAGAGGTTAGTCCAGTTACGACACTAGCTTTTTAATAGGAAAGGGTGTCCTACAACCTTGACATTATCTCTTTTCCAGACAAATAACCTTTCTCGCGAACAAGTTAAATGTTAGACTGGCGTATTCTTGCATTTGCAACCGCAAAGAATGTAGATTAAGATGAAGAGAATAATGATATAAGCAATATACGTGTCTCGAACTCACAAACTCACAACAATAGATAGTAACTCATTCGGCTTCCATAACCCCAACTAAGAGGTTTAGTTACCCATGAATGCGAAGGATATCACGACTTGCATGGTTGATGGCGTGAAAAGTAGGTGATAGGCGTGTGGTTTGGTGATTCCCTAGAAAGTAACGATTCTCTTGTTGTGGAATAGATGAATAGAAGAATAGATTAGAAGTGTTTGTGGTGGAAGATGAGAAGAATGGAGGAAAATTAATAGTTGAAGAATGTATTTCTGAATGAATTGTTCTCTCCACTAAGGGAGGAATTAATTAAAAATCTCTAGCATGATAGGGTATTTATAATACTCCTATCCTACTCCTACTAAGCTAATGAAATAAATAACCAAATCCTACTAGACTAATGAAATACTTAACCCAAATGTACTAGGTTAATGTAACATTATCATAATCCAAATAAACTAATGAAATACATAACCTAATTGTACTAGGTTAATGTATCTTTGTAAAAATCCAGCTTTGTATCTGTAAGTCCCCAAAGTCTTCAGAAATGTTGTTTTAGCCCGGGACAGATTTTCCATGCAGCAGTTTTGGTCCTTAGGCGTGTAGACATTCTTCCCTTCCTTTGTGAGCTTTCTTTTGCGTCAAGTAAGCCATAAAATGCTGTATTTTGCATCATTTATACCTGAAACTTTCCTAATCATGTTTGTTAGCTCATTTACAGGAAAAAGGACTAAAAGTGCATGAAATAGATAATTAGTTCTCAAAACTAGGCTAAAATATGGGCAAAATATATTGATATAGGCATGTAAATCTGCCTATTTTTGATAACGCTCAATCTACAGCTCTCGTTTGAGTGTAAAGCGGTCGTTAGCAAATATAGAACCCAACCTGGGTTGGGTGTCGATCCCACAGGGAATATCTTGGCCAACAAGTAAGTAAAATTAATAGACTTTTGGTGCAAGTCTCGTAAGAAGGGGGGATTGTAATATGTAACCAAAACAATAAAGTAAAAGATGAAAATAGCAAAGTAAAAAGAGAAAGATTGTCACGTTGGTTGTAAACAATGAGAATTGAAGCGTTGGGGTTATGTCCACCTTCTGAGGTATACGTCTCTATTGGCTATGAGTGTGTAGAGTCTTAACATGCAATTGCTTATAGAGAATTGTAGTCGATGGTAAATCCAAGCGTCTCGTGACCTAAACAAGGACTATTTCACTTTAACTCTCGCGAGCTTAAAGCGTGTCTAACGGTACGAATTCTCCAAGAGATTAGTCCAGTTATGGCACTAGCTTTTTAATAGGAAAGGGTGTCCTACTACCTTGACATTATCTCTTTTCCAGACAAATAACCTTTCTCGCGAACAAGTTAAATGTTAGACTGGCGTATTCTTGCGTTTGCAACCGCAAAGAATGTAGATTAATATGAAGAGAATAATGATATAAGCAATATACGTGTCTCAAACTCACAAACTCACAGCAATAGATCGTAACTCATTCGGCTTCCATAACCCCAACTAAGAGGTTTAGTTACCCATGAATGCGAAGGATATCACGACTTGCATGGTTGATGGCGTGAAAAGTAGGTGATAGGTGTGTGGTTTGGTGATTCTCTAGCAAGTAACGATTCTCTTGTTGTGGAATAGATGAATAGAAGAATAGATTAGAAGTGTTTGTGGTGGAAGATGAGAAGAATGGAGGAAAATTAATAGTTGAAGAATGTATTTCTGAATGAATTGTTCTCTTCACTAAGGGAGGAATTAATTAAAAATCTCTAGCATGATAGGGTATTTATAATACTCCTATCCTACTCCTACTAAGCTAATGAAATAAATAACCAAATCCTACTAGACTAATGAAATACTTAACCCAAATGTACTAGGTTAATGTAACATTATCATAATCCAAATAAACTAATGAAATACATAACCTAATTGTACTAGGTTAATGTATCTTTGTAAAAATCCAGCTTTGTATCTGTAAGTCCCCAAAGTCTTCAGAAATGTTGTTTTAGCTCGGGACAGATTTTCCATGTAGCAGTTTTGGTCCTTAGGCGTGTAGACTTTCTTCCCTTCCTTTGCGAGCTTTCTTTTGCGTCAAGTAAGCCATAAAATGCTGTATTTTGCATCATTTATACCTGAAACTTTCCTAATCATGTTTGTTAGCTCATTTACAGGAAAAAGGACTAAAAGTGCATGAAATAGATAATTAGTTCTCAAAACTAGGCTAAATATGGGCAAAATATATTGATATAGGCGTGTAAATCTGCCTATCATCAACACCCCACACTTAGAGCTTTGTTCGTCCTCGAACAACATATCATGTCCTTCTAAGCATCGACTTAAGGTTTTTACAGCAACAACACAAAACATTTATCAAGACAAGCACAATGATTATCAACCAAGAGTAGCTTTCCGATTATAAGTATAAACCATTTACCCTCAAGCATAGACTCGTGATGGTGATCAACTCATATGCAAACGTTCAGGTGCATAAAATCATATACAACTATCCAAACTCATCAACCATGTGTGTCTCACCATTTAGTACCCATAATCACTGGCAAATATAGCATATTTTTCAAACATGGGTATCAAAGTGTCCTTGCTCTCGTTCTCACAAAGAATTCATATGTAGCAACTAATGACCATAGGCTTGCCCTTAATGTAGTACTCTACTAAATGTCGGAATGTTAAGATTAGGATCAAGTAGGTCTTTTGATGGTTGTAATGTAGGCTAAGGGACGGGTAGGACTATTTTGGCCAGGAATAGTGACTAGGTTCCTAAGCGCTTTAATACATTACTTTGTATCATTGACACTTTTTTCTTTCAACCTTTCTTCTTTCTTTTATTCTACCACCCTTGTTCTCCTCCTTTGTTTTTCAATTTTAAGAACAACTCACTTTTCAGCTTTCTTTTCCTTTTTCTTTTCACAACATACCTCTTATGATAGCACTTTTTTTTTCATAACACATTCAAGCACCTTTGCTATTTAAAGCATCATACTCACCCAATTTCCTCTTATGTTGTCACATGACTTTCTTACTTTAAAGCACTTAGGAATTTGGATCAAATTGCGGTCTTGAAAAAAATTGGTTTAGGCTTACATGCAAGGTTGTCAAAGAAATAGGCTAAAGGCTCAAAAGGGTTTAACTAGGATGATGTCCATGGGTAGGTAAAATTGAAGGTAAACATGTATAGGTTGCCAAAGAAATGCCTAAATCATATCCTAAACTTACACTCCTTATTTTCGCTTTGCATACATACCAGGCAAGTTCTAGCATCAGCCACAAACATAGAATATACTATTATCTCACACACACAAGGCACATGGTCGACTTGATTGGAAGTAATATAGACTCTCGACCCAACAAGTGAAGGAATTGAATCATACGATATCACATAATGAGTCACAACTAGAGCCTAAATGTCTCAATAGTCACAATTGTAGCACATACTCTTGTTATAATCTCATGCTGCCTATCACAATAATTTCATGCGAAGCTAGAAAAATTTGACTCCTAAAAAACTAAAAAAAACGTCAAACGAAAAAAAACAAAAAAAAACAGACTCAAAAAAAACAAAGTAAACAAACAAACATACAAACATAGGTGCAAACAAAGAAGTATAGCATGCGATTCTGCCACCCCACACTTAGACGGAACACTGCCCTCAGTGGAAAATAAATTCGAAGAACCTGGTTAGTCGGACCCTTCATCAATGTCGGGGGTCATACCCCCTTTGTCTGAATCATCATAAGAGTCGTCGTCAGAGTTCTCCTCCTCGTCAGAATCAGGCAAGCGTCTATCATCATCAGTCGGTACATCATCGTCTAGAGGTTCCTCAAAATATACACCCACTCCACACATCTCCCGTGCATGCATGTTCATTGGGTAGTCGTGGTCCAGCTGTTGGAGCTCTTCAGCAGTTGGAATACGTCCACCACTCATCATAGTGAATCGTGTCATGCCATAGAGATGACGGAAGAAACTCTCGTCACGAGCATGTCTCTCCGCAGTAGTAAGGTTGACTCCATGAGTTGTTTCAGCATCTTTGACCTTGGTGAGGTCAACCTTCTTTGGGTTATGTGGGAGTTTGTGGTCAGCTGGTTCCTCTTCGATTTCCTCCTTCCGCAACATTGCTGTCAACAAATTGCCGAATGTGAAATGGGACCTTTTGTGGAGTCTGGCCTTTCTCATGGTAGATTGAATGATTGCCCCAAAATTGATAGGGACATTCGTCATCAAAGCATAGACCAAACACACTCTATCTCTCGATATCTTGGTGTATTGAGTCCCAGGAATAAGACATGAGTTGACAATACGCATCCAGATTCTTGCTTCCCTATTTAGTGGAGCGTAGGGGAAGGTGTTGTGTCGACCTGTTTCTTTATGTCTGCCCCACCTTGCCATTGATCTACTTCCACAAAGCGTGTGTCGTATTGCTCTATAGAGAGGCCTGCTGTACAGTTCTTTGAATGGTGCTGTGTCGACCGAAGGTAAGCCAAGAAAAGAGTTGATCCAATCCGCAGTGAGCTGTAACACTTGGCCCCGAATTTTGACTTCATTGCCTGTTGTGTTCGGCGACCAGTTGGCATAAAACTCTCTTGTTAAGTCAAGATTGCACTCTCCCATGTCGCGGAAGATGAAATCCAGCTTCAAAGCCATTATTTTTGCCAACATTCGCGGCTCCTTCTTTGCTAAGGTCTCCTTGTTGATCAAGTCGACGTGCAAATATTTTCTTTCTTTGTTGCTGCTGTACCATGCTTTGGCTTCTTCCTCAAGAACCCATTTTATTCCGAACATTCTGCGTGGTAGGTGTGCTGAGGATGATTCTCCTTGGTCTTTTCGACTTCTCTTCTTGCCCTTTTGGGACGTGGTAGCCTTCTCCTTGCCTTGCCTTGCTTTAGGTGCCATTGTACCTGAGACTAGTAATAATGTAAGTTGCAGCACAATCTCACTTGATACAATCTATATGCAAGCACTAGGGGTACCACCCCACACTTAGTTTTGTTAACACAAATCAGTGAAGTGAAAGTGGTCGAGTACTCAGATTTCATCGACATACATTTTAGGATTGTATTCCGACAAGAAAATCAGCATTGCATCACTTATTTGCAGCCATTGGACTACTTTCATGGTATATACAACAATACTACGACATAGGGGTTACCACAGGGAATCGTTATACTTACAACAAGCACAACCTCCTAAGTCGATAGGCACTATAATCTTATCCCGATGGCCGGGATAGTCTATCATGTAAGCATCCAAACAACAAACTTAAGAAATATTCATAGCCATATCAATTCAGCAATTATCATAACAATGCTATTGAAATCAAATTCAAGTCGGAAACAAGTCAAGAATTCCCTACGTATATGTTCACTCACATGATTTTGCAACAACAATCCAAACACATGAACATCACCAATAATCTTGTGGGTTATAATAAGTATAGCAACGTAGTACTTGCGATAAATAAATGAAGAATAAGAGAGTACTTACTTGCTTGAAGCTTGTGGAGATGGTGTTGCGAATTGGAAGAGCAAAAGAAGAAAATTTTGAGAAGATTTGGAGGGTTATGCGGCGCCTTTAGGGTTATTTCTATAGTGGTTATGTTATAAAACTAAGTCCCCTTTATATAGGAAGAGTATGGGTCGGGTTATGAACCATTTACAATCGGATTTGGGGACAAAAACACCACATATGCGGCGCATATCACTCGGCATATCAATGACATATGCGGCGCATTGTCAATGGCATAATGGGACATATGCGCCGCATTGTCTATGACATTTGTAGACATATGCGCCGCATAGTCTATGGCACATGAGATACTGAGACCAAATGCCATAGCATAGGCGGCGCATAGTCAAAAGCATACCTAGGAATAGGCGGCGCATAGTGTATAGCACACTAGATTCCGAGTCCTTAGGCTATAGACTAGGTTGTGCATCATTCGTGGCCTATTTTTACCAATGCCTAGCCTTCCTCGAAGCCTATTTTGACGTGAGAAAGGCTCAATTCATAGCCTTATGCATCACCATTCCTAACTTACCGACTTTACCATTCAATGCGTCCAAATCGTCGATTGAAATCAATCTCCTCGTTGCATACTTCTTGCACCTATATTTGCTCAAAACAAATGAACACGATTAGTACGATGGGTTGCCTCCCACCAAGCGCCTTAGTTTTGGTCATGGCACGACTCTTATTTTTGGATTTTTCTTTTATCAAAACAAAACAAGTACTAAAACGATAAAACGATAAAACGATGAAACGATGGGTTGCCTCCCATGTAGCGCCTTATTTATTGTCGTGGCTCGACGTAATAATCTCGAGTACTTAGACTTCGTCGAGATAAGTGATGGCCATGTCATTTATCGAGTCAAGAGGACCGATATATGGCTTAACACGTTGGCCATTCACTTTGAAGACAACACCATCATTGTCTTCCAATTCGACTACTCCAGACGAGTAGACTTGGATGACTTTAAATGGACCAGACCACTTTGATTTTAACTTACCTGGGAAGAGCTTGAATCTGGAGTTAAAGAGTAGTACCATGTCACCTTTTTGGAAGTTTCTTCGAATAATCCGCTGGTCATGATATTTCTTCATCCGCTCCTTATATAAATCTGATCTTTCATATGCATGGAGACAAAATTCATCTAGTTCGTTCAGCTGCTCCAACCTCAGATTCTTCACATCATCCCAATTCAGATTCAAGTGCTTCAATGCCCACAATGCCTTGTATTCAAGATCGATGGGTAGATGACAAGCCTTCCCATAAACTAGCTGATAAGGTGACATGCCAATGGGTGTCTTGAATGCAGTCCTATACGCCCATAGTGCATCATCTAGCTTTCGAGACCAATCCTTCCTATTCGCATTAACCGTCTTGGCAAGGATTTGCTTGATCTCGCGGTTGGAAACCTCAACTTGTCCACTAGTTTGGGGATGATAAGGCGTAGCTACCTTGTGTTGCTTGACTCCATACTTGGCCAATACAGATTTGAATAGCTTGTTGCAAAAGTGAGATCCTCCATCACTTATGATAGTACGAGGTACTCCAAAGCGAGAGAAGATATTCTTCTTTAAAAATGCTACAACACGCTTTCCTTCATTGTCGGCCAATGCTACAGCTTCCACCCATTTCGATACATAATCCACAGCAACCAAGATGTACTTCATTCCAAACGAATTCCCGAATGGACCTATGAAATCAATACCCCACACATCAAAGAGTTCTACCTCCACAATTTTGGACATGGGCATTTCATGGTGTTTTGAAATAGCACCTTGCTGTTGGCATTGGTCACATCTTCTCACATAGTCGTATGCATCTATGAATATTGTAGGCCAATAATAACCACTTTTCAAGACTTTCCTTGCCATTCGATTCCCTTCATGATGTCCTCCAACTTGCGAAGTGTGGCATGCTTCCAATATAGTAGGCACTTCTTCATGGGATATACATCATCGAATGATACCATCCGCGCATCTTCGAAACAAATAAGGCTCATCCCAATAGTAGTGCTGAACGTCATGCATAAACTTCCTCCTTTGGTGGTAAGATAAATTGGTAGGTAGCACATTACTCACCACGAAATTTTTAAAGTCGGCATACCATGGTAATTTCTCCATTGTTGTTGCTAGTATCTCCTCGTCAGGGAATGCATCATCAATATGATTTTTTGGTTGCGCTACATACTCATTCTCAAGTCTAGATAGGTGATCAGCCACTTGGTTCTCGCAACCTCTTCTATCTTTGACTTCGAAATCAAACTCTTGCAGCAGCAACACCTATCGAATCAACCTTGGTTTTTCATCCTTCATCGTCGTTAGATACCTAAGAGCTGCATGGTCTGTATGAACGATCACCTTAGTACCCAATAGATAGGCACAAAACTTCTCAAACGCATACACAACCGCTAAGAGCTCTTGTTCAGTAATAGTGTAGTTCCTTTGGGCTTCATTTAGGACCTTACTCGCATAATAGATAGGATGAAACAATTTCTCCTTTCTCTATCCAAGAACAGCACCAACGGATACACCACTAGCATCACACATGACTTCAAACGGGAGCGTCCAATCTGGTGCTACCATGATAGGGGCTTCTATGAGTTTTCCTTTAAGGCATTCGAATGCCTTTAAGCAATCTTCATTAAAGTCAAACTTTGCATCTTTCTCCAGTAGTTTGCACAATGGACTAGAAATTTTGGAGAAGTCTTTGATGAATCTACGATAGAAACCGGCATGGCCAAGAAAACTACGAACTCCCTTCACCGAGATTGGAGGCGGTAGCTTCTCAATTACCTCTATTTTGGCGCGATCAACCTCTATTCCTCTTTCGGAGATCTTGTGCCCAAGAACGATTCCTTCTTTTACCATGAAGTGGCACTTCTCCCAATTAAGCACAAGGTTGAACTCTACACATCGTTGTAATGCCATGCTCAAGTTCGCCAAACATGCTTCAAAGGACTCACCAACAACTGAAAAGTCGTCCATAAATACCTCCAAAGTGTCTTCTACCATATCAGAGAAAATAGACATCATACAACGTTGAAAGGTGGCTGGTGCGTTACATAACCCGAATGGCATGCGTTTGAAGGCAAACGTACCATATGGGCATGTGAACGTTGTCTTCTCTTGGTCTTCGGGAGCAATACAAATCTTATTATAACCTGAATAACCATCCAAGAAGCAAAACCATCCTTTCCCCGCTAATCGATTTAGCATTTGGTCCATAAATGGCATGGGGAAGTGATCCTTGAGCGTCCAAGAATTCAGCTTGCGGTAGTCCATGCATACTCTCCATCCAGTAATGGGCCTGAGTGGAATAAGCTCATTTTTTGCATTCGCGACCACCGTCATACCTCCTTTCTTGGGAACACATTGCACAGGACTCACCCATGTACTATCAGAGATAGGGTATACAACTCCTGCGTCTAACCACTTGATAATCTCCTTCTTCACCACTTCTTGCATTGGTGGGTTTAATCGCCTTTGATTTTCAATGGTGGGTGTGCACTTTTCCTGAAGCTGAATTTTATGTGTGCAAATCCCAGGTGGAATACCAATGATATCCGCAATGGTCCATCCAATAGCTCTAATATACTTGCGTAAGATTGCAATAAGAGCTGCAACTTGTTGCTCACCCAAATCGGCTGCCACAATGACTGGAAGAGTGTTTCCGCTTCCTAAGAATGCATACTTCAAATGGCTTGGCAGCTCCTTCAATTCTAACGTGGGTGGTTCTTCAATAGATGGCTTAGCTGGTGGTGTAGGTCGATTTTTGAGATCTAGATCCAGCTTCTTGGGGGTATAGCGATATGTCCCTAATCCCGATAGAGCACAAATATCTTCATCAGAAATTTCAGCATCATCATTCTCTCCTTTCATGAGCAAAACCTCCAAAGGATCATCAAGAATTCGCTCTTCTGCAAGTAACTCTTTCTCATCATCAAAGACAACATCAGCCACAGAAAATACACTCAGATCTTTGGGTTGCTTCATTGATTTGCAAACATCAAAGCGAACCACTTCGTCATTTATTCGGAATGAAAGCTCATTAGCTCTCAAATCTATGAGCACACTTCCCGTAGCAAGGAAAGGGCGTCCCAGGATTATGGGAACCTCTGAATCTGCTTCACAATCCAAGATGACAAAGTCTGCTGGAAAGATAAATGAAGAAACCTTTACCAAGACATCGCATAGAATACCAACCGGTCGCTTTACCGACCTATCTGCCATAACAAGCCTCATATTAGTTGGTGTAGGATCTCCTAACCCCAACTTCTTGTAAATCGATAATGGCATCAGGTTGATGCTGGCTCCTAAGTCACACAATGCTTTGGCAAAGTTCAAAAATCCGACGGTGCAAGGAATAGTGAAAGCTCCGAGGTCGGCCTTCTTCTGAACTATCGATCGGGTAGCAATTGCACTACAATGATGCATATCATCCTTCAGTTCATGACTTGCTGCCCTCTTTTTAGTCAAAAGATATTTCATAAACTTCGTATACCCAGACATTTGTTCAAGTGCCTCCACCAATGGAACATTAATGGTCAGCTGCTTGAGCATAGTCATGAATTTGCTGAACTTTGTGTCATCCGCCACCTTCTTCAATCTTTGGGGAAAAGGTGGTGGTGGGTATGGAAGTGTTCTCTCCATGGCTTTCTTCTCCTCTTGCTTCCGTTTATCATTTTTTTCAGGCTGCACGTCACTAGGTAAAACATCCTTGATGTTTGAAGTAGTTGTTGCGGCTTCTTCTCTTGTAACGTCACTAGGTGTGGCACCAATGTCTGCTGCTACGTCAACCACTTGCTTGCCTTTTGCTGAAGTTTCCAGCACCTTACCACTTCTGGTAGTGATGGCCATGCATGACCCATCATTCCTTGGGTTTTGCACAGTATCGCTCGGTAAGGTGCCAGCCTTTCTTTGATTGAATGCTGCTGAAAGTTGGCTCAATTGCTGCTCTATTTTCTTGATAGAAGTGGAATGAGAATCAACTAATTGCTTCATGGAGGCCAAATCATCAATTACCTCCTTAACTCCTGCGCTCGTTGCTTCCACTCCTTTCAATAACTTAGCCATCATGTCTTCCATAGAATTAGATGTGGTGGTATCATGTTTACCAGGGGGAACGTACAAACCACTCTTTTCATTGTTTTTCTTCCAACTACCTTGGTCTTTGCTTCCAGATTTATCATAATAGTTCTGACCTTGGTTTCCTTGGGCATTCCCACGGAAAACCCCTGATTGTTCAAGTAGTTGGCCTCCTCTTCTGAATCAGATTCGTCTCTTCCTTTTAGCGCCACAGCTTTCACTTTTTCGGTCTTCCCTGATAATAAATGCTTTGTCAGAAGATCCACTTGCGTTTTCATGTGGGCTAAATCTTGATCACGTTCTTCATCTCTTCTTCTTTGGTCGGCAGTCATGCCAATAGATAAAGTGGAACTTGCTACCTCAGAATCCCTGGTATGCCAAGCTCTACTTTGCTTTGTCATGCGATCTAGCATATTGCTTGCTTGACCAAAGGTGAGGTCCATAAAAGAACCTCCAGCTGCGTTGTCCACCACTGGTTTAGTTATTGAATTCAAGGCTCTATACAAGATCTCCATAAGGTGAACATTAGTCATGTGATGGTTTAGGCATCTCGCTAGCTTTGTCTTGAACCTCTCCCATGTTTCATGAAGAGCTTCAGAGGGAAGCTAACGAAAGTTGCTGATTTCATCTCTTAATTGAGCTCTTTTGGACGGCGGAAAGAATCTTTCTAGGAAAGCGTCTCTCAATTGCCTCCAATTTGTAATCGAATAAGAAGTCAGCCCATTCAACCATAGTGTTGCCTCCCCAGACAGAGACAATGGAAGTAGACGTAATCGAATAGCATTCTGACCAACACCAGGATTGTCAAAAGACTTGCATGTAGAAATAAAGTTGATGAGATGCATATTCGGATCATCGCCTGCTAGTCCATAAAATAATCCCTTGAGTTGCAATAACTGAATCATGGTGCTAGTGATGTTGAACTTGGCTCCGGGTGCTAATGGTGGTGGAATTATAGCTCCAGTGGCTCCGGCACCATCAAGATCATCATCATCATCGTCGAAAGCTGGCTGCAAAGGTTGGCGATCATATCTATACCGAGCTTGTCGACCTTTTCTGTTGGCAGGTGTTGCAGTTTCAGCGCCATGCCTTGGGTTTATCAACTCGTCATCGCCTAAATCCTCATCGTCAGGGTTTGTTGCTCGCCCAGGATTATCAATGTTTTGCTGGTGTACTTAGGCAGCAACAAGAGCAGCTAATCTTGCTTGCTCGTGTTGAGCAGCCATCCTGTCGATTTCAGCTTGTGCTTCCATTCTTCTAATTCATTGTAGTCGATGGTAAATCCAAGCGTCTCGCGACCTAAACAAGGACTATTTCACTTTAACTCTCACGAGCTTAAAGCGTGTCTAACGGTATGAATTCTCCAAGAGGTTAGTCCAGTTACGGCACTAGCTTTTTAATAGGAAAGGGTGTCCTACTACCTTGACATTATCTCTTTTCCAGACAAATAACCTTTCTCGCGAACAAGTTAAATGTTAGACTGGCGTATTCTTGCGTTTGCAACCGCAAAGAATGTAGATTAAGATGAAGAGAATAATGATATAAGCAATATACGTGTCTCGAACTCACAAACTCACAGCAATAGATAGTAACTCATTCGGCTTCCATAACCCCAACTAAGAGGTTTAGTTACCCATGAATGCGAAGGATATCACGACTTGCATGGTTGATGGCATGAAAAGTAGGTGATAGGCGTGTGGTTTGGTGATTCCCTAGCAAGTAACGATTCTCTTGTTGTGGAATAGATGAATAGAAGAATAGATTAGAAGTGTTTGTGGTGGAAGATGAGAAGAATGGAGGAAAATTAATAGTTGAAGAATGTATTTCTGAATGAATTGTTCTCTCCACTAAGGGAGGAATTAATTAAAAATCTCTAGCATGATAGGGTATTTATAATACTCCTATCCTACTCCTACTAAGCTAATGAAATAAATAACCAAATCCTACTAGACTAATGAAATACTTAACCCAAATGTACTAGGTTAATGTAACATTATCATAATCCAAATAAACTAATGAAATACATAACCTAATTGTACTAGGTTAATGTATCTTTGTAAAAATCCAGCTTTGTATCTGTAAGTCCCCAAAGTCTTTAGAAATGCTATTTTAGCCCGGGACAGATTTTCCATGCAGCAGTTTTGGTCCTTAGGCGTGTAGACTTTCTTCCCTTCCTTTGTGAACTTTCTTTTGCGTCAAGTAAGCCATAAAATGCTGTATTTTGCATCATTTATACCTGAAACTTTCCTAATCATGTTTGTTAGCTCATTTACAGGAAAAAGGACTAAAAGTGCATGAAATAGATAATTAGTTCTCAAAACTAGGCTAAAATATGGGCAAAATATATTGATATAGGTGTGTAAATCTGCCTATTTTTGATAACGCTCAATCTACAGCTCTCGTTTGAGTGTAAAGCGGTCGTTAGCAAATATAGAACCCAACCTAGGTTGGGTGTCGATCCCACAGGGAATACCTTGGCCAACAAGTAAGTAAAATTAATAGACTTTTGGTGCAAGTCTCGTAAGAAGGGGGGATTGTAATATGTAACCAAAACAATAAAGTGAAAGCTGAAAATAGCAAAGTAAAAAGAGAAAGATTGTCATGTTGGTTGTAAACAATGAGAATTGAAGCGTTGGGGTTATGTCCACCTTCTGAGGTATACGTCTCTATTGGCTATGAGTGTGTAGAGTCTTGACATGCAATTGCTTATAGAGAATTGTAGTTGATGGTAAATCCAAGCGTCTCGCGACCTAAACAAGGACTATTTCACTTTAACTCTCGCGAGCTTAAAGCTTGTCTAACGGTATGAATTCTCCAAGAGGTTAGTCCAGTTACGGCACTAGCTTTTTAATAGGAAAGGGTGTCCTACTACCTTGACATTATCTCTTTTCCAGACAAATAACCTTTCTCACGAACAAGTTAAATGTTAGTCTGGCGTATTCTTGCGTTTGCAACCGCAAAGAATGTAGATTGAGATGAAGAGAATAATGATATAAGCAATATACGTGTCTCGAACTCACAAACTCACAGCAATAGATAGTAACTCATTCGGCTTCCATAACCCCAACTAAGAGGTTTAGTTACCCATGAATGCGAAGGATATCACGACTTGCATGGTTGATGGCGTAAAAAGTAGGTGATAGGCGTGTGGTTTGGTGATTCCCTAGAAAGTAATGATTCTCTTGTTGTGGAATAGATGAATAGAAGAATAGATTAGAAGTGTTTGTGGTGGAAGATGAGAAGAATGGAGGAAAATTAATAGTTGAAGAATGTATTTCTGAATGAATTGTTCTCTCCACTAAGGGAGGAATTAATTAAAAATCTCTAGCATGATAGGGTATTTATAATACTCCTATCCTACTCCTACTAAGCTAATGAAATAAATAACCAAATCCTACTAGACTAATGAAATACTTAACCCAAATGTACTAGGTTAATGTAACATTATCATAATCCAAATAAACTAATGAAATACATAACCTAATTGTACTAGGTTAATGTATCTTAGTAAAAATCCAGCTTTGTATCTGTAAGTCCCCAAAGTCTTTAGAAATGTTGTTTTAGCCCGGGACAGATTTTCCATGCAGCAGTTTTTGTCCTTAGGCGTGTAGACTTTCTTCCCTTCCTTTGTGAACTTTCTTTTGCGTCAAGTAAGCCATAAAATGCTGTATTTTGCATCATTTATACCTGAAACTTTCCTAATCATGTTTGTTAGCTCATTTACAGGAAAAAGGACTAAAAGTGCATGAAATAGATAATTAGTTCTCAAAACTAGGCTAAAATATGGGCAAAATATATTGATATAGGCGTGTAAATCTGCCTATTTTTGATAACGCTCAATCTAAAGCTCTCGTTTGAGTGTAAAGCGGTCGTTAGCAAATATAGAACCCAACCTGGGTTGGGTGTCGATCCCACAGGGAATAGCTTGGCCAACAAGTAAGTAAAATTAATAGACTTTTGGTGCAAGTATCGTAAGAAGGGGGGATTGTAATATGTAACCAAAATAATAAAGTAAAAGCTGAAAATAGCAAAGTAAAAAGAGAAAGATTGTCACGTTGGTTGTAAACAATGAGAATTGAAGTGTTGGGGTTATGTCCACCTTCTGAGGTATACGTCTCTATTGGCTATGAGTGTGTAGAGTCTTGACATGCAATTGCTTATAGAGAATTGTAGTCGATGGTAAACCCAAGCGTCTCGCGACCTAAACAAGGACTATTTCACTTTAACTCTCGCGAGCTTAAAGCGTGTCTAACGGTACGAATTCTCCAAGAGGTTAGTCTAGTTACGGCACTAGCTTTTTAATAGGAAAGGGTGTCCTACTACCTTGACATTATCTCTTTTCCAGACAAATAACCTTTCTCGCGAACAAGTTTAATGTTAGACTGGCGTATTCTTACGTTTGCAACCGCAAAGAATGTAGATTAAGATGAAGAGAATAATGATATAAGCAATATACGTGTCTCGAACTCACAAACTCACAGCAATAGATAGTAACTCATTCGGCTTCCATAACCCCAACTAAGAGGTTTAGTTACCCATGAATGCGAAGGATATCACGACTTGCATGGTTGATGGCGTGAAAAATAGGTGATAGGCGTGTGGTTTGGTGATTCCCTAGAAAGTAACGATTCTCTTGTTGTGGAAAAGATGAATAGAAGAATAGATTAGAAGTGTTTGTGGTGGAAGATGAGAAGAATGGAGGAAAATTAATAGTTGAAGAATGTATTTTTGAATGAATTGTTCTCTCCACTAAGGGAGGAATTAATTAAAAATCTCTAGCATGATAGGGTATTTATAATACTCCTATCCTACTCCTAATAAGCTAATGAAATAAATAACCAAATCCTACTAGACTAATGAAATACTTAACCCAAATGTACTAGGTTAATGTAACATTATCATAATCCAAATAAACTAATGAAATACATAACCTAATTGTACTAGGTTAATGTATCTTTGTAAAAATCCAGCTTTGTATCTATAAGTCTCCAAAGTCTTCAAAAATGCTGTTTTAGCCCGGGACAGATTTTCCATGCAGCAGTTTTGGTCCTTAGGCGTGTAGACTTTCTTCCCTTCCTTTGTGAGCTTTCTTTTGCGTCAAGTAAGCCATAAAATGCTGTATTTTGCATCATTTATACCTGAAACTTTCCTAATCATGTTTGTTAGCTCATTTACAGGAAAAAGGACTAAAAGTGCATAAAATAGATAATTAGTTCTCGGCAAAATATATTGATATAGGCGTGTAAATCTGCCTATCATCACTCGATGTCCATAAAAGCATCTCGAGCTTAGAGGTTTGTTAATGGGCTGGTTGCTCATCTCTATAATGCATTATCCCCACAAATAAAATTCTTGACCTATTATGAGATAGTCGATCTTGCTAGAAAAATATGAGAACGAGGGTCGTGCAGAGAGGGCAACTTATGATTTTTGTAAGAGGGCTAAGATGGGGGAATATTTTAGTGGTGACTTTTGTGCAAATCGCAAAAAGTGAAATCAAGGAAAACCACAGGGCTATCAGACATGGATAGATTCAGTTTCACAGTATCCATACAAGCCACCTTCTAAATAAGGTACTTAGGGGGTCCTCAGTATCTCATAGATATCGTAGTTCTCTTCAGAAGTATGTCACTACTCCATCCTGCCAGACTTATGACAAATCACATATGGGCCAGTGTCATGTTTTGACTGTAGAATGTTTTCAATGTAGTCAGCTAGGTCATTGTATTAGGTATTATCCTCAGCCTCCAAGAAATGCTAATCAGGGTTCTGGTCAGTTAGTTGCACCTATTTAAGATACTCATAATACTACAGGTACTGGAAATAGAGAATGAGGTAATAGAGATCGGGTTTCTTGAAATCAGTCCCAAAGAAATGCTGGTAGAGTCCAGTCGAGAGTTTTTGCACTTAGTAGGCAGTAGGTTAAAGCCTCGAATATAGTGATTACAAGTATTCTTCCTATTTGTTTATTTGATGCTTATGCTTTGATTGATCCGGTATCTACCCACTCTTTTGTGTCTTCGTACTATGTTTTGAGATTTGATAGAAAACCGAAGATATTAAATTGTCCTTTTCTTGTTTCTACTCCTATGGGAGATTCTTTGATAGTTAAGTATGTGTATTGTGATTGCCAGATTATAGTGGAGGGTAGGGAAACTCTTTCTGAATTTATTGTAATTGATATGATTGACTTTGATGTGGTGATGGGCATGGACTATTTATCTCCCTACTATACTATAGTAGATTGTCATACAAAGATAGTTCTATTTGAGATACCCAATGAACTAGGTTTTGTTTTAAAAGGGGGTCAAGTTCCATAGGTTAGTAAAGTTATATCTTTTATAAGGACCCAATGATTATTAAAAAAAGTTTGCATGGGTATTTTAGCTATGATAAGTGATGTTAAAGAGGGAACACTTATTTTGGGGGAGATACCTATTATGAAGGAATTTTTTGATGTATTTCCTAAGGAGTTGGAGAAATAGATTTTGATATTGATTTGGCACCTGACACAATGCCAATACCTATACCCCCATATCGTATGGCATCAGTAGAGTTAAAGGGGCTAAAATAGAAATCGCAGGACTTGCTAGATATGAGTTTTATTAGATTGAGTGTTTCACCATGGGTTGAACCAATTTTATTTTTAAAGAAGAAAGATGGGTCTCTAAGAATGTGTATTGACTATAGACAACTAAACATGGTAACAATACATAATAAGTATTTGTTGCCTCGTATAAAGGACATGTTTGATCAATTACAAGGGGCTGACCATTTTTCGAAGGTTGATCTTCAATTTGGTTATCATCATCTTAGTATCATGGAGGAAGATATATCTTAAACAACATTTAGAACTCGATATGAGCATTATGAGTTCCTTGTGATGCCTTTCGTGTTAACTAATGCTCCTACTGCATTCATGGACTTGATAAATAGGGTGTTCTAGTCATTTCTGCACAAATTTATGATAGTATTTATTGATGATATTCTTATATATTCCTGCAGCTAGGAATAACATGAGAATCATTAGATGGCTGTATTACAGACATTGCGAGAACATAAGCTTTATGTAAATTCTCAAAGTGTGAATTCTGGCTAGATTGAGTATCATTTTTAGGGCATGTTGTCTCCAAAGATGGTATCATGGTGGATATAAAAAGGTAGAAGAAATACAGAAATGTCCTAGACCTACTTTACCTACAGATCTTTGCATTTTTATAGGTTTGGCAAATTACTCTAGGCATTTTGTGCAGGATTTCTCTAAAATAGCAGCTCCATTGAGCAAGTTGGCACAGAAAAATGTGAAATTTTTGTAGATGGAAGAATGTGAGCAAAGCTTTCAAAAATTTAAAACATGTTTGACCACAACACTAGTTTTAGCCTTACTATCAGGTTCTGCAGGATTCAAGGTATTCTATGATGCTTTGAGGGTTGGATTATGATGTGTTCTCGTGCAAAATGATCATGTTATAGCCTATGCTTTAAGACAGTTGAAAAACCTGAAATAAACTATCCTACGCATGATTTAGTGATGGCCACCGTGGTATTTTCTCTTAAGATTTGGAGGCATTACTTATATGATGAAACTTATGAGATTTATATTAATAATAAGATCTTGAAGTACATTTTCTAGCAGAGAGATCTAAATCTTTGACAACATTGGTGGATGGAACTACTCAAGTATTATGATTGCGCTATCTTTTATCATCCCAGAAAAGCTAATGTTTTGGATGACGCTTTGAGCTAGGAATCCATAGGAAGCTTGGCACATATAGCTCCTGGAAAGAGACAATTGGCATAAGATATGTAGAGACTTGAAGGTAAAGGTGTCAGATTTGATGTTAGAAGGTCAGGGATGTTGTTGGATTTTGTTCAAGATAAGTCTTGTTTTGTAGAGCGCATAAAGGCCACTCAATATCAGGATGTGCAGTTGTGCAAACATCGCGATGAGGTCCTAGCTGGTCAAAATAATATGGTGAGTGTTGAATGTGATACTGTTCTCCATTTGGGTAATCGCTTATGTGTACCAGATGTATATGGGTTAAGAAGAGCTATTCTTGAGGAAGCTCACAACTCCATATATACCATTCACCCTGGTTCAACCAAGATATATCGTGACATAAATCAACTATACTGGTGGAAAAGTATGAAGAAAGATATTGCTAACTTTGTTTCTAGTTGTTTGACTTGTCAGCAGGTTAAAGTGGAGCATCAACAACCGACAAAATTACTACAAGATATCAGGATTCCAGATTGGAAATGGGAAAGGGTTACCATGGATTTAATAATCGGGCTACCATGAACCAATAGAGTTTATGACTCTGTATAGGTAATTGTAGACCGACTTACTAAATCATCTAATTTTTTGTCAGTAAAGACTACATATAGTGGAGTGAAGTATGCATAATTATTTATGGATGAAATTTTCGGACTTCATGGAGTTTCATTGTCCATCATTTCTAACAGAGGATAACAGTTTACTTCACACTTTTAGAGATCTTTCCAAGAAGTATTGGGTACCGAGTAGATCTTAGTACTGCATTCCACAGATAGACGGATAGTTTGATCGTACTATACAAATCTTGGAGGATATGTTGAAGCTTTCATTCTTGATTTTGGAGGTAGTTGGGATACTTACTTATCCTTAGATGAATTTTCTTACAATAATAGTTTTCAGTCAAGAATTCAGATGGCTCCATATGAAGCCTTGTATGGTTGGTGATGTCATTCTCCTATCAGATGGTTTGACGTTAGAGAGGCTAAAGTTTTAGGACCAGACTTCGTACAGAAATATATGGAAAAGGTCTAATTAATTAGAAAGAGGTTGCTCACAACTCAATATAGACAAAAGTTTTATACTAATTAAAAGAGACAAGATTTAGTATTCACAACTGAGATAAGGTTTTTCTAAGAGTCTCTCCTATGAAAGGCGTGATGCGATTTGATAAAAGAGGTAAATTGAGGCTGAGATATATAGTACGTTATGAGATACTTTATCAAGTAGAAAGCATGGTGTATCATTTGGAACTTCCTTCTGTGATGTCTTTCATCCATCCAGTGTTCCATGTCTTAATGCTAAGAAAGTGTATATCACATTCTTCTCGCGTGCTCAAAGCACCGACTTTGCATTGGATGAGAACTTAACTTATGAAGAGGAACCAGTAGCTATTATTAATAGACAAGTAATAAGGTTACAGTAAAAAAAGTTTGTACCTGTGAAAGTCATATAGAAGAACCATACCACTGAAGAAGTTACACGAGAGTCGAAAAATGAAATGTGAATCAAGTATCCTTACTTGTTTTAGTCTACATGTATGAAATTGTTTAAAACTAGGGGACTGAATTTCATAAGGTGGGGAAAATGTAGTACCCCTTATTTAAAATATAAAAAAGACAAAAAAAGGGAAAAGGGGAAAATAAAGAGAAAGTGGGCCAAGCCCATCTTCCAATTAAAAAGCAAAAAAAAAAAAAGAATGGGCCTTGTGACCATTACACACCAAAAACTTTAAAAAGGATTAGGGGTGATGGGTTTTCATCATGTAACAGCTGACACAGAAAAAAAATCATCCTTAGCACCTTTTGTTCTTAAAAAACAAAGAAAATAGGATTCTGTTTTTTTTTATCTTGTGAAAGAAGTAGAAGAGGAAGGTAAATTTCTTAATTTGGTCTATAAATTTGATTCGTATAATTCATTACATTGATTTGGGGTTGAGAGTTTAAGAATCAAGGGTTAAAGTGATAGAGAATTTTCTAAACTCTCATGAATGGATTGAGAATATTGATCTATTGGATTGTATTTTTTATGCTTTTCGGCTTAACCAAAGAATAGTATATAGACAACAAGGTTATTGTGGTTTAAGATATTGAGAAAAATCAACTATAAGTATGTTCTCTTGGGTTGAAGCAAATTTAGTATAGTTGACAAATTGAGAGCCAATAATGAAATTTCTAGAGTTGGCTAGTTTAAAGTAGTTATGTTTTAGCCTAAATAAAGAGATTAACACGATATTGACCTAGAGTGATTATAGATTAAAAGAAAGTCATACCAATTATTTGAGATGACGAGTTTGGTATTCCGACAAGTGTACTATGTGTAGTACCCTTACCAAAAATTGTGTTTCTTAACTTTTATATTTTATACATAATTTTGATGAAACAAGAGTTACTAAATGCTTTGAAATTGCACGTGGGTAAAGTCTTTTACTTGATATAATTACTGATGTTATGAAAGTTCTTTACTTACTTGAGAAATAAGTATTGTGACATATGTTTCATTCAAGTTTATATGCAATATGTTTTGATATGAACTTAAATGCTATGTACTATTTTTAAAATGCTTTCGTATGAGTACCTACTATTTACAAAGAAAGTATAAATGTGAATTGACCTTGATTTGAATTCCTTAGCTAACGACGGATTTGTTAGACCTAGTGTTCCTTGTATTTATTGATTACTTCAATATGTTTTGATATGAACTTAAATGCTATGTATTATTTTTAAAATGCTTTCGTATGAGTACCTACTATTTACAAAGAAAGTATAAATGAGAATAGACCTTGATTTGAATTCCTTAGTTAACGACGGATTTGTTAGACCTAGTGTACCTTGTATTTATTGATTACTGCTATAGCCCTCACTAGGGAAGGTAGAACTAGCGTATTGTTATTGATCTTGCTTGAGTAGGGAACTACTGATATTATTATTTTACTCCTTTATAAGGATTCCATGGTTATTGACTTTTGTTGAAGCAGAAGCCACACTAATTACATAATTCATTCTTGGAAACCTCCCAGATATGTATTATTTGATATGATACGATGTGTATTGAGTTTATAAGTGAACTATTAGTTCATCTTACTTACATGAAGCAAATAATACTATTTATTATTACTGTTTTTTGAAAGAGCATTTATTTTATGATATTTATGACTTGTCCCCATTAAAATGGTTGTGGTTAAGTGTTATTACTCATTGAGCTAGCGTCTCACTCCTCATTATTTATTTTCAGAGAATGCAGCTGACGGTGAGGATTTTATTAGCTAGACATCTCAGGTAGCATATTCTTGGTATGCCCTACACTTATTCGTGAGGGTAGATAATTCATTTATTCATTATGTCTATTATACTCTTAGATTCTCTCCTTAATCATTTCCTTTATTAGTCATGAGTATTCTTTTATTATTTTGGACTTATGGAGTATTGGACTTCCTCTCATATTTTGAAGATGGATTTCATGTTGTTATTTGGTGGTATTAGTGCATTATTGATGGTATTGGTACATTATTGGTGGTATTGGTATGTTGTGTGTTGAATTGAGAAAGGAAATATTTTTGATAGGCCCAAAAATAGGGAAAAATCTACCCGATTTTCTATAGAATTCTGATGAGGTTAGATTTAGAGTCCTAACCTCCTTAGATTCGGTCATGATCTGATTTTGGGTCGTGACAATATGTGACTTTAAATTTTACAGAAAGAGGTTTGAATGCCTTAGTGCTTGAAGTACGACGTACAATTACTGTTTTGGCTTATATACTTATGTTCATAATTTATTTATTTCTACAAGCAATTTGTTCATTCAATAATCATATTTAATATGTACAACATTCTCTCACTAGTTATTGTATCAACATATAACATATGAAAACGAATGTATGCTTCATATTCATTGTATGTGAATCTGAAATGGCCTTCGTGCATCTCTTAAGTCCTTTAGCATGAGCCCACCTGGGATCCTGGTGTCACAACCCAAAGAAATCAAAGGTCATGATGTCACTTGTCATGGAAAGCCTTGACAAGCAAGTCTATCACCCAAACTGATATAAAAAGGGAAATTAGTATAAAAAGCCTAAGGCAAGGCTTCTAAAGCAAATCCAAACTACACGAACATGATAATAGCAAAAATACAATCAAAGATACCAAACCAAATCTCAAAACCTGGTGTCATAGTGTAAGAACTACTAAAAATATCTTGAATGTCAAGAATATAATAATAGTCCAAAAAGAATCAAAATCTGTCACCGAATATTAAATAAGACATTAGATAAACAGGAAGAGGTAGTAGGCCAACTTCTAAAGCATAGGACATCTGCTATCTCGAATATACTCCAAATGCCGCCTGAATTATCTATCCGTTCGGTGCACTCGTACCTAGATCTGCATCAAAATGATATGGCAGGGGTGAGTACGGTCCAATTGTACTCAGTAGGTATCATAGACTGACTAAGCAAAGTAGAAAATAAAGCATATAAAATACACTCTATGGGCACGTCACCTACAATTAGAAAATATCCCAAACGGTAGCCAACACTATTACCACTAACAGTTTTACTATATACATATATAACAAATACAGGTAGGGGAAAGAAGTACAAATATACATGTACAACAAATACAAGTATAAGAAGATAGAAAAAATAGACAAATGTCAGGTCAAAAACACAAATACAACACAGAATAAACACAATGAAGATGAGGATGATGATGTGATGCATGAGGTTGTTGGACAACCTCCATATACACCTCCCGAGCTGTGCTCCCAAGGTAGGACCCATTGGAGGTTCGTCAACTTATATATAACCAATATCTATAACTCCACCCCGGCACATAATGGATAGATAATTTTTAAAGATGTCATATTTTCTATCAGTAAAGCTAGTGTTTCAAGCATTTTCAGTATTTCCATGGCGGTGCCAATGTTTTATGAATAAATATGATATGAGGATGTAATGATCACAATAAACCAAAGGTGAGAATTTCCAATATCCAACCAATATACCAACCATGTGAGCTAAAAATCTACTTAATCAACCAACCATCCATGATCCAATATAATACAAAACCATCAAGTTAAGTATGCCAAAGAAGGCCATTGATACCACAAAAAAAATCCCAATTTAGGATTTTTCCTCCAAAATGAGTTCAACCAAACACACATATATCAATACCAAACCAACAACATCACATATATAAGACCCCACACAGTCAGACATAGCAAATAAGTCTCAAAACACCAAATAAAAACAACATAGGCCCCCACATAGGCATGTAATCACATTAACATATTTTTCATGACACAACCCCATACCCAGCATGTTTTTACATCATTATTAACTGCGGAACTATTCTGAAGAAAGTTAAGACATAACCTACCTCAAATGCTAAAATCAAAACAAATAAGCCTTTATAATCAAGATTTAACCTCACACACAAACTCGAAATCAGATAAAATATAGAATTCATGCATCAAAAGAAATCCATTGATACCCCTATTTCCCCCTTTTGAATTAGGGTCAAAACATACTCATTTTCAAAAAAGAAGGGTAAAATAAGAATTTTAGTCCAAAAATATATTTTTCATGATTAAAAGAACTCATATAAGAAAATCTATGTGAAAATAGGTTGAAATTGGGGTTTGAATCAAAGAAATGATATTTTAGTCCATTTGTGCTAACATCCCCAATTTCCATTATTAAATCTGAGTTTAAAATGATTTAAATGATTACAATCAAAGGAAAATAATTGAAATAGGGATTTGGAGCTTACCCAAGCTTAAAAATAGAGGAAATAACCTAAAATCCATAAAACTCAAAGCTCCAAGTCTAAACAATGATGAAGAAAATGAGAAGAAAATTTATATACCCAGGTGCTGAGTGTCGCTAAAGTAGCAAAATGCCTGATTAAGTAGTCACCGCTAAAACGGTCAAGTACCACTTTAGCAGTAGCCGCTTAGCATATCTATCTTCTAAAGCTAACAAGGGCCACTTTAGCGTCCTCCACTTAAGCAAAAAAGGATCGTTAAATGCCTTTGCCCAACTGGTAGTCGGGCTACTAAAGCAACCAAGTGGCGCTTTAGCGCCCAGTGCTAAAGGTCCAAGTAGTGCTTTAGCTCCCACCTCTAAAGTAGCCAAAAAATCATTTTAATGGATGTACCAGCTGGGTGGTGACCAGTAAACTTGAAAAATTTCCAAGTCTCTATAGGCCCCTCAGTTTTTATCCAAAATTCTGAGAACGCAAATGAACTATGCTACCCTATCAAATTTGACACTCCAGACTCTATGGTGATATTAAAATTTTGAAAAAAAAATTACTTTCACAAAATTGACCCCTGAAATTCATTTTAGAATTTTTCGAACGGAGGGTCGAAATGAGATATAAAACTCATAAAATCACGCCAACCAAGTTACCAACCTAAAATCAATATTTTGGATCTGCTGGCATCGTCCATTTATCCATTTGATTCATAGAGCAATAGATATTGACTGAAGTCAACTAATAAGCCTTTAAGACTATAAAAAATCACAATCTTGCACAAATCACACTGAAATGCATTAAGAATTATTTTAATTATCCCCATACTTCAGAAATTCCAAAACACAACCATGAGAAGGGGTAAAATAATCAAATCATATAGAAATAAATATTTCACATAAATCACCAAAAATTAGGTCAATAAACCTAGAGATCCGTAGGATTCCGGCAGTGCCATGGGTTGGTTATGGGTTGTCGAAAGTATGTTTTGGATTCCAGGGTTGGTTTTGGTACCTTTGCCCTATGTCTAATAGGTTGGACTAGAAAACAGGAGATTCGGGGAACTTGAAGAGTTTTCTATGGGGTTTATTTAAGAGCTACCCCACATAGCCTTTTCTTTTTTTAATTTTGTTTCTGGTCTATAATAATATGTTGTATAGACTCTATAACTATATATAATGAAATTATGGAGATTTCTTATGGGGCATGGATTCTATGACTTGAATATATGTTATCACCTAGATGTCATGCCTATAGGACTATTTAACTAATTATAACATATTAATTAAATTACTTTATCACCTAGGAAGCTCGTTCTAGGATTATTAATTATAATTCTAATGGGTTGATTAATTATCACCTAAAAATCATGTCATTTAGAGTATGAATTAACTTTCAACCTATAAAAGAAAACTTCGAGCATGCCTATTAAAGTAATTAATTTCTATCTTAATTTTTTTTTTCAGCATAATTTTCTGCAATTTGAATAAATTTCTGCACTTAAAAACAAATTTCTCCGCTCCAAATAAATTTTTGCATAATTTTTTACATTTTTGAGAAATTTTCTGCACTTTCAAAAAATATTTTTTATGTATAACGTTCAGTTTTTTGAATAATTTCCTACATTTCTAACATAAAGTTTTCTGCACTTTGAATAATTTCCTGTATTTCTAGAATAAATCTTTCTATACTTTTTTTAGAATAATTCTCTACTCTAAAATATTTTTTTGCATGAATTTTTTGTATGATGGCGCAAAGACTCGTGCGAGGACGGTGGGAGGTGATTTAGAGCACTTTCTAGTTTTGATAGGTTTGCACCAGGGATCGACTCTTAGTCATTTTTATTTGCCTTGGTGATGGATGTGTTGATGCGGTATATTCAAGGGGAGGTGCCTTGGTGTATGTTATTTGTTGATGATGTGGTATTGATCGACGAGACTCGGGGAGAAGTTAATGATAAGTTGGATATTTGGGGACAGAGCCTTGAGTCTAAAGGATTTTGGTTGTACAGGACCAAGACGGAGTACTTGGAGTGTAAGTTTAGGGATATGTCATATGAGGCTAACGTAGTTGTGAAGATGGACTCTTATGCCATTCTGATGAAGGAGATTTTCAAGTATTTGGGGTCTATGATTTAGGGCAAAAGCGTGATTAATGAGGATGCCATGTATCGTATTGGGGTAGGGTTGTTGAAATAGAAGCTTTCTTCGGAAGTTTTATGTGACAAGAAGGTAACCCCGAAGCTTAAAGGTAAGTTCTACAGAGTGGCAATTCGACCGGCTATGTTATATGGAGCAAATGTTGGCCAGTTAAGAACTCCCATATCCAGAAGTTGAAGGTGGCATAGATGAGGATGTTGCGATGGATGTATGGCCATACAAGGAAAAATAGGGTCAGGAATGATATTATTCTAGAGAAGGTGGGGGTGGCTTCGGTGGAGGACAAGATATAAGAAGTATGTTTACATTGGTTCAAAAACGTGATGATGAGAGGCTATGATGATCTAGTGCGGAGGTGTGAGTCACTGGCTATGTATAGTTCTAGGCGAGGTAGAGGTAGTCTAAATAAATATTGGAGTTAGGTGATTAGGCATGATATAGAACAGTTATAGCTGACAGAGGATGTGACCCTTGATAAAAAGGTGTAGAGGATGCAGATTAGGGCAGAGGGAAAGAGGGTGGGAGCATTTCTTTATTTGTGTTTGAAGTTTTTGTTCGTGGGTATTGAGTGAAGTCTATGTTTTCGGTTAGATAGTTTTTTAGTAGTATCTGGTGTTTGTTGCATTACCATGTGGATACCAGTGTTAGTTTATTTTGCATACTGTACTAGTCTATACGCATTTATGTTTTGTGATTTTCTATACTGTTATCGGTCCTAAGACAAGGGTCTATCAAAAACAACCTCACTACTTCTTCGGAGGTAGTAGTATGGTCTGCCTACACTCTACCCTCCGCAAACCCCACTATGTGGGAATACACTGGGTATGTTGTTGTTGTATTAATTCTCTGGAAATTTTAAAATTTTCTGCGCATTTCTCATTAATTTTCTTCACATTTAAATACATTTTCTACGCACTATTATTAAGTTTTCTGCAGCACTTTTGGTCTGTTTAACCATTTTGTAAATAAGTTATTATATGTCATCAAGATATCATGCTTATAGATTCAAGTTATGTATTAAAAAATAATTATTTTTTAGCGTGTTAATCACTTAATGTAATACCCCGTACTTTTCTTAGTACTGTTTAGCTCCTAGTGTGTCAAGGGTCATCTTTAAAAATGAATAACTCTTGATACGTGGGGAATTTTCTAGGAATTAGCTTTCCAATGATACCAATTTCTCCTAAATCCGATACCCAGTTGAGAAGTTATGACACTTTTTGTGAAAAGCAGTGGGTCAATGTGATAGCACTGCATCGTGGTGGAGGGCAGATTCACAATCTTCCTCTTTCTAGTGAAGCACCAAGATTACGCTGCGTCACAGTGAACCCTAAAATCCCACTCGTCCTTTTTCCAATGGCTCACTGTGATTGTCCAGTGTCGCACCAGAAATCGCGATGGAGTATAGCATCGCATCGCGGTGGAGTGCAAAATGGCACTCGTCCTTTTCTAGTAACCCAATGCGATTACGCCGCGTCATGCCAGAGCCTAAAATGGGACTTGTCCCTTTTCAAGTAAGCCACCACGATGGAACCACGTCGCGCCGCGGTGCAAAATCAGGATTTTAAGTTTCAAACTTATTTTTTTTTTCAAAGGGAAATTTAGTCTTTTTCCAAGCCCCAATTAATGAAAAACAAGGAATTTAACCTATTCTATGCAATATACACTCACTTTCACAAAAATTTCTCTCTAAGAAACCCTAGATTTTCAAATTTCAAACCTCAAGAAATACAAATTCCACCATTCTTTTTCCAAGATAACCTAAAATTCAAGATTCCTAATTTAAGATCTTCAAGAAACAATATTCAAAAGAACAAATAGAAACTCAAAGTTCAATCTTCTTTATCCATTCATCAATTAATGTATGTGGGGTTTTTAACAAGGATAATTCTTTCATCCTTGTGTCCAAAATTAGTTTTTGAAGTTAATTTCACATGAATTTACATAAGTTTCAAATTAGGCTTCATACCTAAATATTGTTATTTTAAGATTATGACATTACAAGCGATTTAGATGTTGAATTGCATATCTACTTTTGTATTTTTATGCATGTGACATTATTTTCTAGATTTAGAATTGGGACATTTTTTATTATTTAGCATGAACTTTATGATGATTGACATGAATTAGAAGCATGGGTTATTAAGCCCTAGTTTTAATGTTGATATTTTAAGAAGATTATGCTTGTAAGCATCCCATGATTAGTTTATATTTAGATTTTGAACAAGATTTGATCTTTTTGATCCTCAGCTTAGATATGGAATCCATTTTACAGTTTTATTACACGTTAAAGTGAACAGATGCATGATTGGTTTTCATTATAAACCCTTATATTAGTTTTAAAATGGATTTCCTACAGAATAAGCATACAAATTAAAGGGAGTAGTATTTAGCATCGAGTTGGGTATGTTCACATGCCCCAAAACAACAAGCCAACGTAGGTTCAGATTATCAGATTATTCCCATTTATATATGGATGATAGTTACAGATGTGATCACTTAGCTTAGGTTATACTCCTTGGCAAGAGTATGACACCTCTCCCCAGTGAGAGGTTTTCCCATAAGGGATCTAGACGTTGGATACTATGATAGCTCACATAGTGTATGTTTGTTAGAAGAACCTCCCTATAGAAAAGAGTAATCATAATAGAAAAGCTTTTAGAAACTAGGTGTAAAGGCTCACAGCTTTATTCAGATATTGCTTTACATAAGACACTAGCTACTAGATTTCATCTTTCAATTTACAAATATAAAAGTGAGTCCTTTCGACACTTAGGCCGCATGATTTAAGGATAGAACACAAGTACAACTTTTAGAACTAAGTGTTATGACTCACTAGATTTATACACTAATCTTTACTACTCATGATTATGATTCTTAGTTTTCAACTGTTCAAGCTAATGTGAGTCATCTACACTTAGCATGCATTCTTTTACAAATTTTAATAATGTAGAGATATTATTTTACTTATAAATTCACCCCCATAAGCTCAGTACATTCCAAAAGTACTAATCCACGTATACGTCTATGTGCTACATTGTTTAATAATGCAGGTTTAGGTACTCAGTTTCATCAGCATGAGTGATTTCAAGCATCTCCACCTATATCCCAACAGTTGGTGAGTCCTCATAGTTCGGGGAATGATACAAGAATGACCTATGAATTGCTAAAACAACCCATGAAATGGCACAAAATAGTCCACAATAACGAGATGAAAAAGCACACAAAATGGAAAACAAGATGACTATAACTAAGAAGATAAATAGTGAGACATAATGCACTACACATTATAAGTAATAAGATATATATTAAAAATCAAAAAACAAAAAACATGAATACAAGACACCTATACTCTTATGGAGACCTCAAGGGAATCAGAAGTCTCAAGTAACCACCGTTTCTAAGCAAGTTAACTACACAAGGATTCCACCTTGTCAAACACTCTCAATGAGTTTACAAGATATATCATCAAAGTTCTAAATGAAAAAATGACCTAAATTTTCTATTTATAGACTAGGGAAACACTTATTACAAAAATGACCAAAAGGACCTTGATTAGACCAAATAAAAGGGCGGAGGGGCAGCCTTGTAGTGTACTCCTTGGATGATTTTGGAGTGTTGGGACTTGTTCTCAACACTTCAAAACTTGTTCCTTGGATGGGAAACCCCACAAGCTCAGGTCTTCAGTCATATCTTTATGTCTTCGAGTGCTAAGATGCCTCTTTGACTCGTATCTTCCTTCTCTTCTTAGAAAGAATTCATTCTCGAATCTGAACCTTGCAAAACAATAACAAAAACAATCAAACAAGTTCCTCAAGGTATGATGGTTAGGATTAGTGTAATCAATCATATAATCTTGCCAAGGTGGATCAAACTTCACATAAAACTAAATATCCCTCTTACCCGAATACCCTCCCAAGAAAGAATAAATTAGGCAACCCACATAAGTATGACAAGAAACAACGAACAAGAGTTTCTTATCAAGTGGAAAACTTAAGACTCTTCTTGGAACAACAAATAGGCTTGAAATTCAAGATAGGAAAACCATACATTCCATGCACATTCAAGTCATTCAAAAAGACATTATCACCGTATTTCAAATGATCACCGAGGTCAAATTGGTGGAATGTACATAGGAACGAATTGGGGACACACTTCCTTACCCCAATACTACTACAATTATGATCAAATTTTCCCTCTATACTCGCATGATCTACAACAAAAACAACTAGCGGGTCATCCTTAGTCAATCAGCCAACATGTTCAACATCACCATTTTTACACACAAGTTGGTCCTCATGACTTCCATAAGACAATGTACTATCACTTGCCACAATGTTTTCAACACTAGGTGGATCAACTAGTGTATCCACAATCTCAAGTTGTACACTATCATCATAAAATGAAGGCACATTCGTCTCACCTAAAGACAAACTATCATTCACACTTAGTTTGTTATTAGCCTTATTCACTAGAGTGCAAGAGTTAGTTTGATTAACTAGTATTTCATGTGGAGCTTGGCCACTCATGGGAATTGGATTAGGAAAGCTTGGATGCTCTATCAAGTTATCCAACTTCTTGCAAATAGAGCTCTCCGTCCTTTATATTCGTCCTTCTATTCTATCCATTATTCTTTTCATTATTTCTATTCGTCCTTCCATTCTCTCCATTTTCCCTTCAAAATATCCCAAGAGGCTATCCATGATATCAAGCTTTTCCACGATGGATTTAAACCAACTAGGTATTTCACCTTCATCCGCCATTATACCTATCAAGAACTACAAAAAAACAACACAAGAACATCAAACACAATAAAGGTTAGCAAAACTAAGTCCACAATTCATCTTAAAATAGTCCGCAATCTCTCAAGCTTACACTTTTGAAGTATTCACTCTATTGGCCTCGGAAGTGTTGATAACTCGCTTATACTCCAATGAGGTTACTTGATCCCAATTGTGGCTCGAGGTCGGAGTAGATTGTTGTTTGAAACAACTCAAGAAATGATGTTCAAACTTGGACCAAATAAAATACTATGACTTAAAAATGAGAAAAACACACAATACAACGCTTAACACGAAAGACAACATACTCAAAAACTAATCTACAACCTAGTAGGTATTTACTAGTTTTCTAATTAGCATGAGAATCAAGAAAATTAAAACTAACGGAAACAAAAAAGTGAAACTAGAATATCCAATGTTCTTGATATCTTTGATGATGTGGCACTTAAATATTGGACGTTGGAATGTGGTTGAAGTTGAAAACTTTTTGTTTCAAGAAACTAGTTGTTCAATTTCATGTATGGAAGAGGAGAATTTCGGCAAAGGTATAGGAAAAAAAAGGTCTAGACTCCACTTTCAAGACTCATAAAGTCTTTCACATAATTGCACAAAAATAGAAAGACAACCCTTTGGAGGTGTTGTCCCTCTTTCCTCTTTTGGCTTGTCTAGAAAAAATAAATTTACTCCCTTTTGGTATGAAGATTTTTGGGAGGTCTTTTATTCTTTTTCATATTTGGTAATGTCTTGAAAGTTGTTTCAAGACTAACAAGAACCCAAATCTCTTCCCTTTTGGATCAAACAACAACCTTTTACAAGACTTCTTCAACACAACACAAGAACTCCAACAATAACAACTACAAAACCGTCCACTCTTCCCACAACAACTTGCAATTTTTTTGGCTGAAGAACTAGTCTCAAGTAGTATTAGAGAGAAATAAAACCAACACAATAAAAATAACACCTAAATCTAGACACAAATTTGGCTAAACAACAACACCATTTCGGCCAAGATATCAAACCCGTAGAATAACTTCTTTTTGTGAGATTTTTTTACCTTGGACACCTCTTATAATGTCAGGAAACTAAGATCTAACACTAGAACACACAAAAAACATACAAATAACAAGAAAAATAGGCATCAAATTTTGGCCTAAACATAAAAACATGGACAAATTACTATTTTTGAGTGTTTAGTTTTTCAACACTTTTTTTATTGTTGAGTGAACAAACCCAATATTGATATCGTGGGAGCAAAATCAATGATGTATTTGATACCAAATGATACAAGAATGACCTATGAAGTGCTAAAACAGCCCACAAAATGGCACAAAACAGTCCACAATAACGAGATGAACAAGCAATATAAAATGGAAAACAAGATGACTATAATTAAAAGGATAGATAGTGAGAAGTAATGTACTACACGTTATAGGATCTAAGATGTATATTGAACATCAAAACACAAACAACATGAATAAAAGACACCTACACTCTTACGGAGACCTCAAGGGAATCAGAAGTCCCAAGCAACCATCGTTTCTAAGCAAGTTAACAACACAAGGATTCTACCTTGCCACAAGGATTCCACCTTGCCAAATAATCTCAATGAGTTTATGAGATATATCATCAAAGTTCCAAATTACAAAATGACCTAACTATGCTATTTATAGATTAGGGAAACACTTATTACAAAAATGACCAAAAGGCCCTTAATGAGCCCAAACAAAGGGGTGGCCTTGTAGTGTACTCTTTGGATGGTTTTGGAGTGTTGATAATTGTTATAAACACTTTAAATCTTGTTCCTTGGATAGGAAACCCCATAATCTCAGGTCTTCACTCACGTCTTCATGTCGTCGTGTGCTAAGATGCATCTTTGACCCGTATCAGGGACCCAATTATTCAGATTTCTATCTTGTAACAGTACTTGATTCAGTATTTTCAGTCAGTTCAAGTCAGTTGGGGGCTTGTCCCAGTGGATCTCTAGCTATTAGTAGTAAAGTTTTGTTAGACTGCTAGTTATGATTTATATTTCCAGTGTTGATTGTCTAGACTTATAAGTATAATATTTTTAGATGTTATGTTCAGATAATTTCATCTTAGATAAGATAGACTTTCAATTGATTTTATGCTTATATTTCTTTATTATGAGTTTCAGATTTATTAGAAGACTTACAGGATTAGCTTGAGGCTACTCGTAGTCTTGAGCATCTTGTGACATCTAGGGGGCGTTACACTTAATCAACTTTAATTAATCAAGAGATTTCATGAAATCGTTATGTACTATTTGTCAAGTCTTGTTTTATTTTGTTTTGTGTGATGCTTATCAAGAGTATAATTAGACTGCTAGATTCCCTTTTGTTTAAACCCAAATCCATCATAGCAAGTTTAATGCCTCGTGGATGTTACATTGGGACAGGTAGATATTTTAGGAAATATTAGTATTATCATTTTCTTTAGTGCGCCTTTAAACTCACCAAACTAGGTACGTGGGTACATTGTAAAAAATTATGGAAGTTGACCCAATTAGAATTCGACGATATGACATACAACATTGTCATTCATAAAAAGCCGGGCACTAATTCATATAGGATAAAATTAACCCCTTATCTAAATCTTTCAAATCAATTTTCTTTTTTCTTACATTATATGTTTAATTATTTGGGGTAGTTTAAGTTTATTATTTAAATAAATCTTTTTTCTTTATAAGTTGTGTCATTTATGTCTCCTCGCTTATCTGATTCACATTTTTCTTTTCTTATTCATACATTTTATTATCACCTAAATAATTAATAATTAGAAAATAACCGAGTTGCATGTTTCACTTATTTATTATTTTCAAGTTTAATCACTTAGTTAGTTTTAAGTTATTAAAAATAATTGACTTTTGGTTATCACATAAATTTTCCACGTAACATATAAATTCGGTTGAAATCCACATTTGTGAACCTCGAAAGGTGCTTAAAACCTTTATTTTGAGGTAACATGAACCCTTACTTTAATTTTTGATAAAGTAGACTAATTAAATAAATAATTCATATTTAGTTTAGAGTGCTGCCCTAACGCACCTTAATTCGTTAGGTGATGACTCTTCTCTTTTAATAACCTAAAAAGAGTTGTTATGTTGAATCCAACTTTTTACGAGAAAAGTTGAGTGCAATGGCATGGAAACTCTGTTCGGGAGTACTTAGGTTCTAAGCATTACATATTTGTAAGTTATATAGGATTTTTTTTTATTTGTATGCATTTATTTTTGTTCTTCTTTCCCAATTCCTTTTCTTTATTTATTTCTTTAAATAATTATTTTGACATTTTGATTGGTCATTATTACATGTTAATCCCTTTCCCTTTCCCTTTTATTTATTTTTTAATAATTATTTTGAGTTGTCGTTATTAAATGTTAATCCCATTCCATTTTCTTTATTTTTTTCTTAAATAGTTTCTATATTGTCATGTCCATCTATTTTCATTTTTCCTTTCTCTTGTATATGTGTTATGTCTTATTTTTGATATCTGTTTAATTGTCATTTATTTATTTTCTTTTTATTGTTCAATATGTTACTGTTTTTCGTTATGTGCAATGTGTTATTGTTTTCCATAACTGGCATTCCACCCATGTCTTTCTCCACTTGGAACCTTTTTTCTTTTATTATTTTAAGAACAGTTGTGTGGTTGCATAGACGTTTATTCTCAAAAATACCTTACAAACTAGTTGACCAGTTTAGGCATCTCTTCGAACTACTAATAGAGGTCAGTCCAGTGCTAGTAGTCTCGCTGGTAAGGGTAGTTATCAGTCTTTGAGAGGTTCATCTATGGGTTATAGTAGACGTGGTAGTTATTTCAGGTCTGTCGGATCTGTTAGTTTTGGTTTTACTAGTGATTCCTATTATATTTGTTAACTTCTTGGTCATTATTTGTGAGAATGCCCTAATTGTAGGGCGATAGTTCTTTTACCCCAGGGTGTTTCCCCTACTAGGGCAGTTCATCCCTCAGGTAGAGATAGTTTTCATGGTCGTAGGGGTGGTTATCAGGTGCTCGAGGTGGTACTTAGTCGGGAAGGATAGAAGATTAGTCAGGTACCTAGCCAGGTGCTAGGCATGTTCAATTATATATAGTACATGCTAGACTTCAGGTTGATACTCTGGATATTGTAATTAAAGGTATAATTTTGGTGTGCCTAAGTTATCTCTTACATTATTTGATCTGAGATCCACTTATTCTTATATATCTTGTTATTATGCACCACGGTTAGACTTGAGTAGTGATAAATTATCTATATAATTAGATATATATACTCTTGTGGGTGATTTTTTAGTAGTGGATCAAGTATTCAGATCATGTGTGGTGACATTTAGTGATGTTGATACTTATATTGATCTTATTATTCTAGATATACTAGATTTTGCTGTGATTCTAGGCATGGATTGGTTGTCCTACTATCATGCGCTCATGGATTATTTTGACAAGACGACCTAAGCTATGCTAGCATACTCCTAGTCATATAACAGGGAGCAGTTAGCTGTGAGATGTGGGGATTATCTCTTATGTTTGTTCTAGGAGATTTATATCGAGGGGTTGCGAGTCTTATCTTGCTTATATATGTGATACTCATGTAGAGAGTCCATCGCTTGACTCTATTACTATTGTTTGTGAGTTTTCTGATGTGTTCCCTTCTGAACTACCTAGTATCCACCTGACTATAAGATTGAGTTTGCTATTGACCTCGATCCTAGCACCTGACTTATTTCTATGGTATTTTATCATATGGCTCCAGCCGAGGTTAAAGAGTTGAACTCTCAACTTTGGGATCTTCTTGGTAAGGGTTTTATTAGACTGAGTATATCTCGATGCAGAGCCCCTATATTGTTTGTAAAGAAGAAAGACGACTCCATTCGTATGTGTGTTGATTATAGGCAGCTTAATAAAGTAACCTAAAGAACCATTATCCTATACCTCACATTAATGATTTCTTTGACTATCTTTAAGGTACAATCGTATTTTCTAAGACTAACTTGAGTTTTGGTTAGCACCAATTGAGGATTCCGGTTGAGGATGTCTTGAAGACAGCTTTCACGACCCATTATGGTCATTATGAGTTCTTAGTGATATCTTTTGGGTTGATTAATACCCCATCTGTATTCATAGATTTGATGAACTGTGTGTTTAGACCCTATCTAGACTCCTTAGTTATAATGTTCATTAATGATATTCTTGTGTATTCTAGGAGTAGTGAGGAACATGTTCATCATTTGAGATTATGCTCCAGACCTTACGAGATCATGTGAGTTTTGCTAAGTTCTCTAGGTGTGAGTTTTCTCTCGAGTTTATGACATTTTTTAAACATGTGTTGTCTATAGCTGGTATTATGGTAGGCCCAACTAAGATTGAGGCGATTCGTTATTTGGTTAAGCCTACGTCTCCAATAGAGTTTTGTAGTTTCATTTGTTTGGCCAGTTATTACAGACGCTTTATTGAGAGATTTGCTACTATTTCAGCCTCTATAACCCGATTGACTCAAAAGAAAGTTTCTTTCAAATGGTTTGAGAAGTATGAGTTGATCTTTGGAAATCTCAATGATTGTCTTACTTCAGCTCTAGTGTTAGCTCTTTCGATGGAGAGTAAGGGATTTATCATATTTTGTGACACTTTTGGTGTCGGTCTTGGTTGTGTTTTGATGTGGCAGGGTTGTATCATTTCCTATGCTTCTAGAAAGCTTAAGGTGCATGAGCACAATTACCTCACTCATGATTTGGAGTTGGCGATGGAAGTTTTGCACCCAAGATTTGGAGGCATTATTTGTATTGGTTGTATTGTTAGATTTTCACTAATCATCGCAACTTTCAATATCTTATGACCAAGTGAGCGCTTAATGCCCGACAACGTAGATGGATTGAGTTACTAAAGGACTATGATATTTCCATCTTGTATCATCCGTGTAAGAAAAATATGGTAGTTGATGCCTTGAGTTTCAAGGCAATGAGTATGGGTATCTTGGCTTGCATATTGATTTCTTAGAGGCCTATAGCATGGGATATTCAGTCCTTAGCCAATTTAATGGTTCGTCTTAATATTTTTTATTCTATGAGGATAGTAAGTTATGTCTATTTTATAATTAGGTGTTGAGTGGTGAGTCCGAGAGGCACTCTACAGATTTTGAGGTTATTTTGAGATTTCAGGGTCATATTTGTGTTCCTTGGTTTGATGACTTAATTCAGTCAATTCTACATGAGGCTCACAGTTTTAGATATTCCATTCATCCCGTTACAACCAAGATGTATAGGGATTTAAAATAGCATTATTGGTGGGATGGCATGAAGAAAGATGTGGCAGACTTTGTAGCTCATTGCCTATGTTGTCAGTAGGTTAAGACCGAACATAGAATCCTGGTAGATTGACTTAGGGGCTTCCTATTCCTGAGTAGAAATGGGAATGGATTACTATGGATATCATTAGTGGTTTACCTCATACTTCCTGTAGTTTTGATGGTATTTGGGTTATTGTGGATTATTTGACCAAGTCAACACATTTTGTTCCCATTCAGATGACCTTCAGTGCAAAAAGATTAGCTTATATCTATATTTTGGAGATAGTTCATTTGCATGGGGTGCCCATTTTATCATTTCAGACCATAGTTCGGTGTTTATTTCAAAGTTTTAGAGAGAATTCTAGGAGGAGCTGGGTACTAGAGTGGATTTGAGTATAATCTTTCATCCGTAGACTAATAGTCAGTCCGAGCAAACTATTCAAGTGATCGAGGATATGCTTTAAGCCTGTGTTATGGATTTTGGAAGATACTGGGATCAACACTTAGCATTGGTAGAATTTGCGTACAACAATAGCTATCATTCGAGTATTGATATGGCACTTTATGAGGCTTTGTATGGTAGGATATGTCATTCTCCGATCGTATACTTTGAGACTTTCAAAGTGAGACCCCGTGGTACGAATTTGCTTTAAGACTCGTTGAATAGAGCCAGGGTGATTCAGGATAGGCTGAGAGCAGCACAGAGAGTCCAGAGTAGGCAGAAGGCCTATGACGATTGTAGGCTTCATGCCTTGATACTTGGAATTGGTTACTATGTATTCCTTTATGTTTCTCCCATGAGGGGTATGATGAGGTTTTGAAGGAAGTGTCAGCTCAGTCCTCAAAATGATGTTTCTTTTGAGATTCTTTGCATAGTTGGCAAGATGGCTTATGAGTTAGCTTTACCTCTAGATTTTGTTGTTGTTCATCTAGTTTTCCATGTCTCCATGTTGTGGAAGTGTATTCTTGATCTGTCTTATGTTCTTAGATGGGACTTAGTTAAGTTAGATAGGCATTTGACCTTCGTGGAGGAACCCATGCCTATTTTAACTAGTGATACGAGGTGGCTTCATACCAGAGAGATTTCTATGGTTAAGATTCAGGAGAGGCACTACCTAGTGGAAGAGGCCACTAGTAGAGTGAGAGTGAGATACATGCCCAGTACTCTCACCTGTTCGAGACTTTAGGTATTTTGATCATCTTTGACTTTCGGGGATGAAAGTTCCTTACTAGTGGATGTTGTAATGACCCTTCATGTCATTTTCTATAATCTCCCTTATTTTTACTATTAGAACTTTACCATAGCTGCCTCAAGTCATTTATGACTTCATGGAATCAATAGTTCAATTGCCAGGAGGTTCATTTGTTTTTTAATACTATTTTTCTATTTAGAAGTCTTTGTTCGTTCCAAATGGCCACCGAGACAAAAGCTCAGTAAAACAATATTGGATGCAAATTCTGACTGTGCTAGCAACTCTAAAATATCAATTTTAGGCTCGGTATATCTTTGGTTTGGGTCCCACTACACTCGAGCTTATTTTGACCAATTGGTCAGAAAGTTGGTAAATTAGAAATTCAGGTGTGGGACCTATATTTGGTTAAAAAAACCTCATTCAAAAAATTTGACTTCTCCAACATATCCAGAATATCGAAATTAGTGTGTTTACATATTTCATTTGCTCATGTTGGATTTCGAATGCATCTTGAGGCACTGGACAAAACTTGGAAAATATTTCAAGTTTCAACTGTCTTCTAGTGCAGCAGAGGAATGTCGTGATTGCAGAGGGAGCATCACGATCATGATGTCATGATCATGGCTCGTGTGCTCATTATCACAACACCTGAATATTTGGGATAGGAATTTAAAGGCCATTTGATCGACAATTAGCCATTTCCATTATCCTTTGAGTTTCTAAACCCTAATATAGTGTGCAAATCACAAATTGAGTCTTGGGTGACAGTTGGAAGCTGGAATAGCTTAGATATTCATGATTTACAATGGATTTAAGGTATGAACCCTTCATTTAAAGCTTTAATTTCTTGATTATTTGTCCAAAACCCCAATTAGCTTAAGGGTATGATTTTAGCCCAAATAAGCTTGGTGTTTACTTGATTCTTGAGGGTTATGATTACTTAATGGTATTTGAACATTGGGTTAATCTCGTAAACTTATTTTCTGCATATGGAACCCATTTGGGGGTCTTTGGTGTCATTTTTGGACCCGAACACAATAACGTAAAATGGATTTTGATATTCTTGTAATGATGTATAGATTATATTTTTTGTATCTTGGCTCCTTAAAAAAGCTTCTTGGAAAGGAAAAGTGAAGCTTTAGCAGTTTATGGGCTTTATTTGGATTTGAGGTAGGTTAGGCTTACTTCTTGTTAGATTGAGTTATATTATAGTATAATTGTGATATCTTGTTAGATTGGGATGGGTTTGAGGTGTTAGAATTAGAAATAGTAACCTTTGGGATTATTTAAATCATTTAGACCATTTGAACTCAAAATATGGGATGCTTGACTTGTATTCTAGAACCTTGGATAATTGGACTTGTTGTCTCGTGGATAGCACGAGAATATTCTAGTTGTTTTAGTTAGATGGAAGTGACCTTGTCACTCATGTTAAGGGGTAAGTTGACCTTAGTTGTGACATTGCCTTAGTTGCCTTGGATGAGTGAAGAGTAGTACTTGAGGAAGACCTTTACCATAAGACTATTGTGGCTTGATAAACTTCTAAGACATGAATTAGATATCATAGCCTAGACCCGGGTAGAAGTTAGACTTGAAGTGGAAATTTTGATAAAATAGAAGTGGGAACTTGACCCACCTAAAGATTGGATTATATAGTCCCATTGATGACCTAGATGCTTGTAAATGCTTAGAGAATGCCTTTGGAAATATGATGGCTAACCCCGGTAACTAAATTATGTTGATTGTATTTGAAGTAATGTATATGGTTGTTCACTAAATTATTGTTAATCCTTGACTAGCAATGGAATATCCTATTAATTAAGCCATGACTATGTTATCACTTAAACCATTGACTAGACTACTATGTTGAGCCTTAGGCTATTTTATTACACATTTTACACTTATGTCTAGTAACTAAACTAATGTTTACGCTAGAAATCCCACTTGTACTAGTATTGCGAGTCATGATGCTAAGGACTCTAAGAGGTATATTTATTGACTTTATGAGAGGTCATGCTACTAACCATGCTGAACTCGATAATTTATTATAATATTCATGCCATATGTATTCATATATCTATTGATAAATTTGCCTTGAAGATGAATGATGAGATATGAAGGTATGTTCCTCTTTACTTCTCTTTTACTTTATCCCTTGCGGGGCTTTTATTTACGTTATCCCTCATGGAGTTTGTCATTTACTTTAGCCCTTGTGGGTCTTGTTCTTAATTATGGATGTTTGTACTAATGTGATGATAATGCCCGACAAGACTGGAGGTTATATTGATGGTGGTGATTGATACCTTGACTTAGATATGTTTATCTTGCATTATATAAACTTTATATCATGACTTAGCTCAGTCGGCTGATGATGCCTAATGAGTACCCATTGTTTTGGTACTCATACTACACTTCTGTACCTTTTTGGTGCAGATTTAAGTACTAGCTACTGTCATTAAGTTGAGTTCATACAGTGTTGAAATTTCGAAGATAGGGTAAGCTCTTAGAGTTTCGAGTCGCCCGTTTCCCTCTATCTTTAATTCAGTGTTTCATGTTCAAGACAGATTTCTTGACTATTTTATATTTTCTGGGTTGTAACTCTATTACTATTATATTTAGGTGCTCATTTACTAATGTTACCAGGTCGTGGGATTGGTATCCATATTTGATTATCTTTTTATATCAGAACTCTGTTCTTATGTATCTTGTGTTTGTGTATTTTTGGCCTAGTTGGGCATTTCTCGCCTAATTAACCCATTGTGTTATATCTGAGTTAAGGTATTGGCTTACCTACTAGCGGGTTATAGTAGGTGCTATCATGACTTGTAAATTGGGTCATGACATTTCACCAATAGGCCGAATGGCTTATGCAACATAGCATTGCACTAACAAGCCCGACGGCAAATCCAACACTTCGTTGTATCGATAGAATCGACAACCAATCAGGCATTGTATTTTATTTATAAGCCCAAAAGTTGATTCAAAATTGCATTGCGTCGACATGCCCGATAGTTAACCCAATAGTACATTGCATTAACAAGACCGAAATCCATCCCGATAGTATATTGCATTGATCGGACCGATAGTCAAATCGATAGTGTGCTGTACTCATATGTCCGACATCCATCCCAATAATACCTTATATTAATAGGCCCAATAGTCAACCCGATAATATATTGTCTTGATAGGATCGACATCATACGTCCTGTTATATTACCACAAATCAAGTTCAACACCACATTATGCTACTCAAGACAAATACGCTTTCTTTAATCCTCATATAATCACCCTAAGGTATCATAGTTCAAAGGCATCATTTTCATGGCTTGTGGACACCATTACATGGCCTTAGGATTTACCTTCTGCTTATCATGCTCCGAAGGAGTCATAGTCTACAAGCATCATCTTCATGCACGACAGACATCATCACATGACCTTAGGATTTATTTTATACTTATCATATCCCTAAGACATCATGGCTTAATGACATCATCCTTGTCGTCTTGAAGCAAATTCTCATGGCTAACTGGAAAATGGAATCATGTTTAAGATATTCATAGTAATTTTTTATCATTTATTTGATTCATATGCTCTAACTATTTTTATCTAGTTATACTAGAAACTACATAGGTAAGGAAGGAAGAACAAGTTAAAAAAAAGAACAACTTTTGCTCTTATTTTCAAATCACAATTTTGTTCATCCCTCTTTCACTCCAATTCGACTTGAAACACATTCACTTTTCTTTTTCACACTTCTCATTATGTTGTTTATTTATCCTATCGACTCCAATCTCATCGACCCATGATACCATTATTATTGCCCATGTCCCTTATCTTTAACCTTCTTTAGGAATATCATTGGTTCCTATTATCTTGAACTACACACGGCCTGATTCTCATAAACCTGAGATATGTAGGTGACTTAAAACTAAACTTTTGGCCACACTATTTTAATACCACCTTCTTATAGTTTTGATCCCACTAAAAAGCTCTCTTAGTCGGATAAAATTGGCCACTACATTAACGTTCGTTTCTTGACAATTCATTTATCATTTCCGAGCAACAAAAGGGCAGTTGTTGACACCCAATTTTTGTCTCTCGATATGCCTCCTTGGTTTCTATTTTACCAAAATTATTAATTTTGAATATTAAATATTTCTTTACCAAAATGACAATTCTTTTATCACTCTCAAGCAACAAAGGGGCAGCTGTTGACACCCAGTTTTGACCTCTCGATAATGCTCCTAGGTTTTTATTTTATCAAAATTATTAATTTTGAATGTTAAATATTTTATTACGTATTTTTTTTGGTGTCATAAATATTGACATGTCGCATTCAACATTTTGAAGTATACAATTTATTTTATCAAAAAAATTATATTTTTATACAGTATATATAATTTAAATAAAATATTTTTACTTAATTTTGTTAATATTTATTAAATGATGCATACCCGTAAGTTACAAACACCTAGCTTAGTAATAGTAATATTATTATTATTATTATTATTATTATTATTATTGATATTATCTTCAACGATCTCATATACATATTATATATATATATACATATATATATATATACATATTATATATATATATATACATATTATATATATACATATTATATATACACATACAATATGTACACATACATATAACACATACATATATATATATATATATATATGTATACACACACACACACACACACACATATATATATATAAATTTATTTGGAGATGTTTTACATGATCTTGTTATCGATTATTGTTGTCTACTAATTATATAATATTTATTAAATAACAACCTCATTCAATTTAATTTTTCTAATTTATTTAAATTCTATCCATTTTGTTTCCAAGTTGAGCCAATTTTATGATAAATCAATTTCAATTTGACCCCAAATTTTACTACTCAATTCAATTTTTAACAAACCCCATTCACTTGACCTATAACCCAACCCAGATCAAATACATATTTCAAATACTAATCTCAGTTATCTACCTCATTTAATTGATGGTTGACATTAAGTCTTACTTTACTTTCCTTATTTAATCAACCAAATCCCTAACCCTAATCATTTTCCCCATAACAGCCACCCTATGCCCCTCACCACCCCCTTCTTGTAACACCCCACATTTTCTATCTTGTTATATGTGTAGAATCCAGTTTCGATAGTGTGTATGCTCTATTGATTAGGCTAAGGGGGTTGTCTCCGGTCCATGATGGACATAAGATACCTGTCATGGTCAGACCCTGGTTTGGCTTGTAGCAAGATTGGTATCAGAGCCTAGGTTAATGGTCAGTGGGTGTCTACAAAGCCATGTCAAGTAGAGTCTCTTTTATAGGTATGTAGCATGCCACACTTATAAGAGAGAGGCTATGAGGCATTTAGAAAATATTTCTCATTCTTTCATACTCTAGATCGTGCAATTATGTTGTCCATATGAAAGTTATATATTGAAACGTAAAGAGGTTGCAGCACACTATGGGGGACCAGGTCCCTTAGAGTCAGACATACGTAATAAAACAATAAAGCTCCGAGAAACAAAAACTTACACGACCCGCCCTGGGGCATTGTCGTAATGGGTGTCCCAAGTTCGACCAAAACCTGAGACACCCCATTACCCAACCCAACCTCCAGTCACCTACCCTGAGTTGGCTGAATTTTGAGCATGTAACAGTGTAACAGGTCACATAAAGACTATGGACAAGATCAAAACCATAACCGACCCAACCGAGTCCAACCATCCCTCACCAATAATCCAATCATACCAAACCATACCAAAATAAGGGCCATAAACCAGGCCATAACCAAGGATGTTCAAAAAAATAATATGATTAATCCCAAAATGAAATATGATGGAATAGTGAGAAATTATGTCCAGCGATGCAAGCCTCAAGATCAATACCAATGTTAAGGCCGACACCAATACCGATCCTGCTCATTCCAACCCATAGAAGTACCACAAAGAATTTAACCAAAAGAGTAATGAAATCTAATTAGTAAATGCCCCCAACCATAGCCAAAACCAATATCCAAAATAAAATCAAAGTGTCTAGAAATATCTATAACATGAAATGGAGCCTTATGAAAGGATGGAAGCTCACCACTTAAGTCTAAATATTATCCCCGAGTCAATCACTAGATAGGAGGAGTAGAACAGTCAGTCCTACATAGCGTGGGTATACAACCGCCAGTAGACGGGGTTAGCGAGTGACCACTAGCAAGATCTCAGGGTGAGGATAAAATAATGTCATTTATAAAACCAAGTAAAAACCATCCAGAATGCATATAATCATACATATATAGATACAACATGCAGAGAAAAAGGGACTGGGTTTAGCATGCATTTAAAACCTTTACCTGGGCTGTGTAGCTTTGCCATCCTAAACCACCCACAGGTTATATGTGTTTAGATCCCCCTGCTGAAAGAGCCTCAATGCATGTAGACGCACGACTAGGGAAGAAAACCTTGGGATGACTAGTACATCCCCCAAATATAGTGTGACATCATGCACACGGTCACTAAGACTAACCTCATATTGGCAAATATAAGTTTCTAGTTTTGGTCCCCCCGGGACCTCTACCCTCCACGGCTTTGCTATATATCTCGCCATTATTTTACAATTAAAATCTTTTTAAACTAACCAACCAATCTATTTACTATTTATTATTCAAGGCCAATATTAGTGGTATAGTCATACCACCCCTTACTTGCAAATAATATCCATAGCCAACCATTTATTGTTTAAGGAGACTTTCAAGTGCCCTCCATTAGCCATATTAAACCACTTAGGGGACTTTCATATTCCCCAAAAGCATAACCAATTAGACTTTAGTCTTACCAAACCATTTAAACTATACATAATTCCTTTACCAAGTTTAAAACAAGTAAGAGTTTCATTAAAAATAGTCAATGCAATGAACATATCTTTATAAGCATTTTTTCAAACACATTAGGGGCATGATATAACCAAACCCAATTCCAATTACCATTAAACCATTCCCATGCAATCCAATTTTCCAAAACCACCATTAATGCATATAAGAGCATAATTAAAACCATGGGAAACCATAACCAACCATTTAGTATCAAAACCCTTAAATCATATTTGAAAACCAAAATCATACAATAAATGAAATCATGAAAACATTCACAAAAACCATGCCTTTAGATAAAATTAACAATGGGGGAAGAGAACATGCCTTAAACTAAGATGATGACGGAAAGAATTCACCAAGACAAGCCCCAAATTGATACTTTAGTTGAAACCCTAACTTCCCTTTCCCAAAAGCTCTTAAGAGAGTTATGGAGTATTTTAGAAAAGTTTCTAAGTGTTAATGAATAGAGTAATAGGGTAAATAACCTTCCAGGTAGGTTAGAATATTCGAATAAGTGGAGAAATGTCCAGAATACCCTCACTTAAGTTGCACCAAAATCCCATCATAGGGGAACGACTGACCCGTATGAATCATACCCTCCAATATGATAGGTATCCTCCACTCGTATTCTAGCCTTAACCCTTGGATCCAGCACTGTCCAACATACGATTCATCCAATCAAGTGGTATTGACAACTTATGATCCGTACCCATGACAGACTTAAACCTAAGAAAGATTTAGACACTGTCCACTATATGAGTCCATAGTATGACTCATACCCTGGATTACGGCTCACAGTGAGCCACTCGTACTAAGATCCAACCCAAGTAACTAAGTATGAGATTAAGTTAAGGAACCAAATAATTCGTGACCACCAATACGACTCGTACCCCTATGTTGTATTCATTTCAGTAACCAAAATCCATCCTACTAACCAACACTGGTCAGTATACGGCTGGACCTTACCATTCATACCCCAACATATGGCTTATACCCTCGAGTCGTATTGGGTTCATAGACTAGAATTCCATAAAATTTTCTAAAGGTCAAAACCCAGGGTGTTATAAAAACTTTACAAAAAAGTAAAGACCACACTGATTTAACATAGAAACCTCCTTTCTCATGGGAAGAAAAAGCATGGGTTTCCCTCACAAGGACTAAATAATTCACTATAATCAAACTCTTGATTACAGACTCAATGGGAACTTAACTCTATACACCACCAGTTTGTAATAACTCTATTACAAACCTTCCTTGACAACTCTAACCAATATCAAAGTCAGGTAACTCTAGCTAAGAACTCTCAAGAACACAAGAAAAGCATCACTCTTATATTACGATCAATTCAATTACAGACTAATATTTGACTCAAGAACACAAACTTTCTTAGTATATAAAGATTGGGACTTGAGCAATATTTGAGTTTTCGTTGATTTCTCTCTTTGAATAATTTGATTGGAAAACTAACTTATTGAGAAGCATTCTTTTCTATTTATAGTGGAATATTAATTAGGGTAGAAATCTGATTGGGCCAAGTGTCCTGACTGGTACACATCTCACTTGTGCAGTTTGTTACACTAGAAGAAAAAATTGTGCAGGCCATGTGATAGTTGTATGTTTTCATGAAAACCCAGGGACTTGGTCCCTCATTGTCAGCTAATCATCATTAAAACAAGTTTAGCAATTTTTCTCATTTGTGATGATGAAAAACCACAGAACTTGACCACCAAACTTAGAGCATCAGATTTATTCACGTTATTCAGTTAGAGTGATTACCATTACTGTCAGTGAATGTTCCTCTAGCTCTATCCACCTTGCTTCTCCTGTCTAATATATAATGAAACTTAGGGACCTAGTCCCTTGTTGTCAATTGACATTAAAACTCATTCACTATGTTTCAATGTTCCCCTTGTCAATATAACTACACTCATCAATCTTCATTTAGTTTATTGTTCCACCTATCACATGTGCCATCAATATTCAACATTCTTCCCCCTGTCTATATGCCATCATATGTCACCAACATTCAATACATATACACTTGGTACCTGGTACATACTATTTGAATTCAACATTCCCCTTTTTGGCATCATTGAAAAGTTATAATAGTAAACCAAGAGCAAAATAAGCGCAAGTTAGTTAACTCATACCCTTAGAGTAACACTATTATGAAAAACAACTTTATAAATAAAGAAGAGACAGATAAAACATGAACACAAACAAGGATTCCATTAATAATAGATAGGTTAAGTACGATTACATTGTACCAAGAAAACATAAAACATTTGAGTTCAAATACCCACATAGGGAACAAGGATAGGAAATAGACATAAGGAACGCTAAAGAATAAGAGAGACGAGCTTAGGTAGAAGGAGGTTTAGGGGAGTGTTGACACCCAATTTTGGCTCTCCATGCTTAAATTAACGTCTTCGAGCTTCCTGATCATTAAAGGGAATAAAATACAATTTTCATATTTTTTTTACAATTATTGACAAATTATTGATAATTATCCTTACTCTAGAATTTTTATCAATTTGTTATCGTATTTTTAATTTTTCATGATTTATTAATAATTCTCCTTATTTTAGGCTTTTTATCAATTCATTATCATTTTCAACATTTTACAGTCATCTGCACAGGTACATGACATGACATCATATTTAACGATATTTTCAAAATAATTAAATTTTCAGTATTCTTTATATTTTTCTGTAATTACATATCAATAAATTTATTTTGTACATTTATTACAACCTAAAAAAGCTGAGTCAGATCGGTTATTTCAATACACAATATAATAATTCGGTGTCTTGTCACATCCGATAAGACCACACAATAATATCTTGTCATATCTAGAAATGACTAGACATAATAACTTGTGACATCTGACAATGACAACTCAATAACGCCAATATTTGAATAATAACTTTGTCTGTTGGTCAAAAGGATGAGAAATCCTTTGGTCAATACCCTAAGGACCAAAGGGTGTGCTATTAAGAAAAGTAGGAACGATCTTTTATCCTTTGGGTAATAAAGGGTGCTAACATTTATTATAAATAGGGAGAAAGTGAAGACCCATATTTATTCATCTTTTCTCTCAAATACCCACATATAAATTGTTCTTTTTTTTTCTTTCACTAAAATACAAAAAAAAATACACATATTTTTTCTTTCTCACATACAAAAACACGCAAATTTTATTTTATTCTCCCAAAAATATAAAATAAAACAATACAACACGTACACACACAGTAACGTATACACATACAAATCTCTATTTTTTATACTCAAATGCACATATATTCGCATATTGACACTACACAAACCAGAAAACACACACAAAAATGCCCACCCATGTATAAAAGCTATCCACTGTCAGAGCTCCGGTGACAAGCTTCATCCAAACAGCCACTGGAAAGCAATAGCAATGCCATACATGCCTCCCTTCCCTTCTTTTCCCTCATGATCTGCCTTCCCTCTTCTTTGGCCAAATCTAGCAGAAATCACCAGTCACCAGTCATCGCTTCTTCATGAGATTTGACTATCGGCGAGCTTCCAGCCACTATCCGCACCACCACTAGCCGCCCCTAACCTTTTATTCACTATCGTCCCCAGATTTGACCACTAGATGACATGGCAAACAATATTACAGCCACACTTATCAAAAAATAAGCCAGATATGGTTATTTTTTATTTTTTTTGACATTACTCCGGGAAAAGACGTTGAAGCAACGCCTCTACTCTCCACTCCTTCATCTTAATATATTTTATTGAAGTATATTTTATGATAATATTTAGCTAGAGTTTTATATTTTCAATAAATTTAATAAATTCAGGCATTTTCTTATGCATCTGGGCATTTGCTTTAAATTTTTGAGCTGCTTTTATTTGTTTTTGTACTACTTATGTAACGCCCCAAACCTGGCACCCGAAATGCTACACAATGCTTATGACCTCGAAGGACCATAATCTAATCCATGACTGATATTTGTAACTGAGCACTGAATAATATACTATAAATATGCAGAATATAAGCTATAAGGCCATAAGGTTCAAAACTGAACTAACACTGAATGTAAAACAATGTCTATAATGGGGTATTACAATACCCAAAACTGAAATAAACTGTCTGAAAACATGCTAGTGTGAAAGCCTCTAAACTGTCTCAAAACTTTAAAGTTGATGGGACAAGTCCCCAACTAACTCCGAACTACTGAAGTAATAAAGTAATAGAATAATCATGTTATCTTTGAATGATGAGGACTTACTATTAGTCTGTCTACTGAATGTATGATATACTAAGGATGCTCGAAAGCTCGTGCTTCTATACCTATGGTATAAAACACGATAGCCCAAATACATCAGTATGATTGAATGTACTGGTATGCAAGTGAGATAGGCTAAATGCAATGGTTCATATGCATGAACAATAATAAGTGACTATATAATATAAACGTGAGAATACATGCATGAATACGTAACTATAACTGAGATTGTGATAATGTTGACTCATAAATTCTGATAACATAGATTACTGATATATGAGTACTGATACTGGGATACTGAATGACTGAGTCTATTGAGTACTGAGGAACTAAAGTCATATTATAGATAAATGAATGACTATTTTTAACAATTCTGATTATGAAGAACTGGTTTTATTAACAGTATCTGAAAGTCTTAAAACTGAATATTGATAACATGGGTTTCGTATAATTGATATACTATAAAATGAGTTTATGATAACATGATTGCTGAGTATGAGTATTGATAACATGAGTGACTATATCTGATAGTCCTGATACTGATAGAACTAGCTGAGTTTCATACTGTACTGAGTTGACCATATCTGGTAGTCCTGAATTCTGTAGAACTATCTGAGTTCTATTCCTGAGATTAGATTGAAACTAAGACTGTGGGAGGTATCATCTAACCAATATGCCCCAAAACTAAACTGGTGGGATACAACCTATAACCCTAACTAGACCCTCTCTGATAGGGAGCTCTTCCGTCAACCCCTTCCGGTAGGTAACCCAAACGAGATGTATAAATACCTAAACGTGTAGGGTGCATCTCAACTTACTTTGGCTACGTAGTTCTATAAAACAAGGATTGCTTCTAAGGATCATTCCCTCCATTGAATAATAGGTGAGTCCCCATCCTTATGTTCACTCGGTGTTGAATCCTACTCCCAACTGAATAGACATTGAACTGAACTGATACTAATGGTATTTTTTAGTGGAGCTAAACTGAGTTCACTAAGTTTTGTTGACTAACAGAATGCTACTAAAATCTGATAACTGACTGTGGTTACTAAGATTACTAAGATTACTCAGTAAGACTCGACTGATACTGAGTTTTCCTGAGTCATATGACTGACAGAATTCTACTCATCATGGCTTGACTGAGAGTATCGTGAAAACTGACACTAGCTTTAGGCACACCGCTAAATTATCGGGTACAAGTACCCCAAGGACTCGATAACACAAAACTGACACTATAGGACACTTCTTGTACATATGACCAATATCAACAATTCATAATACATTAATTGGGGGATTTCATGAAACACATAGTTATCATAGTCTTATACATGAATGGAATAACATATAAACATGTCATACTTTCATCAACCTAATATCATGGACATTCCCTCAACCATTCGTAATGCGCACAATATCACGGAAGTCATTCTTGGTCATAGGGTAAAGCATGCATTTATCACTTGGCTCACAATTAAGCTATAATGCATAATTTCTATTTTCTTTGGCATTTTCTCAAACACCTAGGATACATAACTTATGGAATAGGAATGACCATCAAATTAATACAACAAAACTCCATATTTCAACTTAATTTCACATATTTTAGACCATATACTAGCATAGGTTCATGAACAACATATAACGATTCCAACTTGTGGATCAAACAACCCTAATCACATGAGCATAATCAATCCACGATAAAATATTAACAATACAAGATTTAAAACTTAATTCTTGGGATTCATAGATGAAAGAAGTCCATGAATGAACACTGTGCATACCTTAGTTCTTAATTCTACTGAGATTGATGGAGAGATTCTTGAGTTTGAGTATTGAATTTGAATTCCCAAGTGAAAATCCTAGCTTGTTCTTGAGAGAAACTTGAGAGAAACACAATAATTAGGGTGAAATATGGCTGAATCAGGTGTTATTGGGTTTATATAGGGGGTGATAAATTGACCCTTTTAACCCTTGGATGCGTATTTTAATTCTGGGAAATTTTTCCCGATCTGGACCCCTGGTGCGACGCGATGCTATCACGTCGTGTCACTAGAATTTGACAACTCTAAATTTTATCCTTGGTGCGACACGCCATAATCATGGAGGCTCACTATATTTTGACAATTGCCATTTTGGCTGGCTCCGTGATGCGTTGACGGCTCAGGTGGCACACTACCTTACTAAAATAGCTCTAACTCTTCGCCCGGGTATTGGATTTAGGAGAATTTGGTATTGAAAGAAAGCTTATTCAATTTCCCATATGACAAAAAGTGAAAATATTTAAATTACCATATGTATAAAAGTGGATTCATCCTCTTAAGAAAGTCTTTAACATTTTTGGGATGATTTTAAAATAGGTAGAAGTATGGGGTATTACAATATCTCCCCCTTGGGAAAATTCATCATCGAATGAGACTAATTTTAATAGGAGAAACGATAAGCTGAAGTACATACTAAACATGAACAACTGAAACATGACTACCTAATTGACATTACTGAGATTCATACTGAGCATGTATATCTGATGCATGATTTTATGACTGTGTTGATGCATGACTGCATGACTGAGAGTACTGATAAGATGATAATGCATATCTGATGCATGAATACATAACTGAACTGAATCATGAATACGTAACTGAACATGTAAGGGTAAAGATACCAATTTTGAAATAAAAACTGAGCATGGAACTGAATACCACATGTGTAACTGAAATCTAACCATGAAACTGGATAAGCCTAAAAAAGCTATTACCTTGGGTTGATTCTGAGATTAATAACTAAATATGGATGAGCGTAAATATGAGAACGTAACTGGGTCTAGAATGTGATACATGTGCTGAATATTATGATCTGAACTGAGTTCCTTGCACACATAGCATACGATCGATATTGGAGCTAGAGGGTTAACCTATGGGTACCCACTACTCTAAACTAGATTTGTTACATGATGAGAAGTTGGAGGATCTAGGACATGATAGCTCGGGGGTTATAGAGGATCTCCCCCTTAGGATACTATGTCCCTCGAAGAATACTGAATTGGCTGGGTTTCTGAGTAAACTAAAGCAATGCATATGGCATCTACGAGTTGAGTCTTAACTGAATATCTGGGATCTAAAACTAAGTCATGATACATGAACCAAGTTGAACACACAACTACCTAGTTGGTCCATCTTAGAATTATCACATTCATGAGACTCCGAATAGTGCGACTGGATGGAAAAATGGAAACCACACCGTCCAAACTTGTTCACCTGACTGAGACTACTAAAAATATTTGCATGAGCACTAAGCATGAATGAATAAATATACTAATTTATCTAATTAACTGAATGATAGATAGATGAATATTGTAAAATAGAACTGCACTTAGTTCGGTATAGTTGGACTTAGGAATATAAGACCAAGTGTCTAACGTGATTCGGGAGCATTCTATAAACTAAGGTACTAAAATAGTAATATCTGAGTAATTGATAGCTATATGCTATGGTTGTGTAATCCTAAAAGTGAACTGAGTTTCTAATCTGGTTGAACTAGGACTGGGACTGAGATTGTAGCTAAGACGATAATTAAGACTGTAAACATAACTAAGACTATAAATGGGACTAAATTCTAATTTTCTAATAATTGAGGTTTATACTGGTATGGGAGCACTGAATTTTGATGGCTAAATAACTGATAGTTTAAAACCATGGTCCTGTAGGACTTTCTTAGTCCTTTACTGAATATTGATCACTGAACTGATGCTATAACAGAGGCCTGCGGAATGGAATATTAACACTATGGATTCACCGAGGCATCTAAACTGAGGGTACATGTGACATAATCTAAGTTCGGTTGATCACTAGGAGTAGAGCAAGAGTTATGAGCTGGATGACCTGAGTCTGATGTTTCTGAACTCATGGAACATAATTCATAACACTGAGTAAGACAAAACTCCTCATACGAGGAACTTTAAATATACTCTATTCTATGAAAAGTGTATGGATATAAGTTGTATTCGTGGGACTGAAACATAAAGCATACGTAACTATTATGATGGTTAAAGTATAAAACTTTTCACTGAGTTAGGAGTGGGCCGAGAATCATCTTCCTTTATTGATTTTATAAATATACTGGCATTACTACTAGAACCTGAAGCCCTAGCTTTCTGAGATATAATAATCGGATAACTACTGTATTCCTATCGGGCTGTGTTTGACTGACTCACTAGGGTAGATACTGGAAAAAGGTCCTGTTAACATTTAGTCTAACCTTAAAGTTGACTTCTATACAAAGAGTTATAAAATAAAAAGAAGCTCCTGAATCTAAAGAAGCGTGAATGTATAAATGAAGGATCTAGAACATACCAGAAGTTGCATCAGGATGACCTTCCTGATACTATTGGGATTGAAGTGCATAGAGTCTATTTGGGCGTTGCCTACTGATAGTGCTTGAATTGGCACCCTGCTAATTTGGGTGACCGGACTGAGCTGAAGGACAATTTTGCTGACTTTAAGGACCGGGTTTAGGATAGTCTCAGACCTTGTGACCTAACTCACCATATCCAAAACACACATCACTGCCAACTCTACACATACCCTTATGATGCTTACCATATTCTTCGCAAAGTAGATGAGTAAAAACCCTACTCTAAATACCCTGGGCCTTGGAGCCTGGCGACCTATCTCTATGGTCATTTCTGAACTTTTGTGCTGGTGCACTAGATAAAGATGGAACTCGAGCTAAAAAATTCTGTCTATGCTGAGAACGGTTACCACCATGTGACCTTGGTTGAGAAAAACTATAACTACCAGTCCTAGCTCTCTTGTTTTCCTTCTTCTTCTTCTTAAGTTTCTGCTCCTCAATCTACTGAGCATGGACCATAAGCCTAGATATGTCCATCTGCTTAATCAACACCGCAGTTCTACACTCCTTAACCACTCTACTTAATATCCCAGACATAAATTTACTCATTTTGGATCTACTGTCTGCTACTACATGGGGAGCGTACCTGGCTAACTAGGTAACTTGAGGGAGTATTCTTTTACGCTTATACTACCTTATCTGAGGTTTATGAATTCTAACTCTTTGGATTTTTTTGCTCTAGGGTAAATAATCTATCTAAGAAAGCCGTACCAAACTCTTCCCATCCTATGGGCTCTACATTTACACCCCTGTCTACCTTTTACTATTTAAACCATGTATGGGTTATATCTTATAGCTGATAAGTGGTTAACTCTGCACTCTTACTGGAAGTCACTCCCATGATGTATGTAACTTTCTGAACTTGATCGAGGAACTCCTGCGGGTCCTCTTCAGACTTAGAACCTGAAAATAGTAGGTGATTCATTCGGGTGACTGGGTTGGCTGGAATAATAACTAGCTGTTCATTCTGAGCTGTGACTGAATTGGCTAGAGTAGTGAATACAGTCCTAAATTCTGCATAAGAGACGTGCTCATCCAGAGGATCTGCCTTGATAGGCTAAGTTGCTGACTGATTCATTATTCTTGTTTTGTTAGTCCATTTGAGAGGCATATTCTGTAAATAAAAAGGAGGATGGATTAGACTGAGAGAAAACTTCGAGATTATGCTCACTGGAATGACATAAATACTAAATGAAGGGAAACTATTCCTAAAACATCTCATATTCTCCTACACATAAGTGTGGTGCACAACACACCCATGTACAAGACCCTACTAGATACGGCTTTTTAGACTTCCTAGGACACTATTGAACCTTAGGCTCTAATACTAAGTTTGTAACGCCTCGAATCTGGTACCTAAAACGTTACATGGTGCTCATGACCCCAAAGGACCATAAGCTAATCCATGACTGATATATGTAATTGAGTACTGAATAATATACTGTAAATATGCAGAATATAAGTTGTAAGGCCAAATGGTTCAAAACTGAACTAACACTGAATATAAAACAATGTCTGTAATGGGGTATCATAATACCCAAAACTAAAATAAATTATCTGAAAACATGTTGTAGTTTGAAAGCCTCTAAACTGTCTGAAAACTATGGAGTTGATAAGAAAAGTCCCTATGTAACTCCGAACTACTGAAATAATAAAGTAATAAATAATCATGTCATCCTCGAATGATTAGGACTCACTATTAGTCTGGCTGATGAACATCTGATCTACTAAGGATACTTGGAAGCTCGTGCTTCTAAACCTATGGTATAAAACACCATAGCGCAAATGCATTAGTATGATTGAATATACTGGTACGCAAGTGAGGTAGGATAAATGCAATGGTTCATATGTATAAACAATAATAACTGACTGTATAACATGAACATGAGAATATATGTATGAATGTGTACCTTTGACTGAGATTATGCTAACGCTAACTCATGAATTCTGATAATGTGGATTTACTAATATCTGAGTACTGATACAGGGATACTAAATGAATAATTCTATTAAGTACTGAGGAACTGAAGTCATAGTATAGATAAAGAAATGACTGTTTCTAACATTTCTGATTATGAAGAACTAGTTTTATTGACTGTATCTGACAATCCTAAAACAGAATATTGATAACATGGGTTTCGTATAATTAATAGACTATAAAATAAGTTTGTAATAACATGATTACCGAGTATGAGTACTGATAACATGAGTGATTGTATCTGACAGTCCTGATACTGATGGAACTAGCTGAGTTTTGTACTATACTGAGTTGATTGTATCTGACAATCCTAAATTTTGTAGAACTATCTGAGTTCAATTCCTGAGACTGGATCTGAAATTGAGACTGTAGGAGGTATCATCTAACCAACATGCCTCACAATTAAACTAGTGGGGTCCAACCTGTAACCCCAGCTGGAAGGTTATCAGTACCATACCACAAGTTAAGACAAGCTATGAGTATACCCTCTATGATAGGAATCTCTTACATCAACCCCTCCTGGTAGGTAACCCAAACGAGATGTATAAATACCTAAACGCGTAGGGTGCATCTCAACCTACGCTGGCAACGTAGTTATGGAACACAAGGATTGCTTCTAAGGATCACACCCTTCACTGAATAACAGGTGAGTCCCAGTCCTTGGGTTTCGGTGCTGAATCCTACTCCCAACTGAATAGACAGGGAACTAATACTAATGGTATTTTTTATCAAAGCTAAACTGAGTTCACTGAGTTCGTTTACTGGCAGAATACTACTTAAATCTGATAACTTACTGAGGTTTCTGAGATTACTGAGATTACTGAGTAAGATTGTACTAATAGTGAATTTTCCTAAGTCACATGACTGACTGAATTCTATTGATCTTGGGTTGACTGAGAGTATAGTGAAAACTGACACTGGCTCTAGGCATACAGCTAAACTATTGGATACAAGTACCCCGAGGACTCGAGAAAATAAAACTGATTGTACAGGACACTTCTTGAACACATGACCAATATCAACAATTCATAATACATTAATTGGGGGATTTCATGAAGCACGTGGTTATCATAGTCTTGTACATGAATGGAATAACATATAAACATGTCATACTTTCATCAACCTAATCTTATGGACATTCCCTCAACCATTCACAATGCACATAATATCATGGAAGTCATTCTTGGTCATTGGGTAAAGCATGCATTTATCACTTGGGTCACAATTCCGCTATAATGTATAATTTCTATTCTCTTAGGCATTTTCTCAAACACCTAGTATGCATGACTTAGGGCATAGGCATGATCAAAAAATTAGTACAAAAAAACTCCATATTTCAACTTAATTTCACATGTTTCAAACCGTATACTAGCATAGGTTCATGAACAACATATAAAGATTTCAACTTAGGGATCATACAACCATAATCACATGAGCATAATCAACCCACAATAAAATATTCACAATACAAGATTTAAAACTTGATTCTTAGTCTTCATGGATGAAAAGAATCCATGAATGACCACTGTGCATACCGTATTTCTTGATTCTTCGGAGATTGACAGAGAGATTCCTGAGTTTGAGTATTGAATTTAAATTCCCAATTGAAAACCCTAGCTTGTTCTTGAGAGAAACCTGAGAGAAACACTATAATTAGGGTGAAATATGGCTGAATCACATGTTATTAGGTTAATATAGGGGTGAGAAATTAACCCTTTTAACCCTTGGATGCGTATTTTAATTCTGTGAAAATTTTCCTGATTTAGACCCCTGGCGCGACACGGCGCTATCGCATCGTGTCACTGGATTTTGACAATTGCCATATTGGCTGGCTCCGCGACGCGTTGATGGCTCAGATGGCACACTGCCTTACTAAAATGGCTCTAACTCTTCACCCGGGTATCGAATTTAGGAGAATTTGGTATCGACGAAAAGCTTACTCAATTCCCCACATGAAAAAAGTGAAAATATTAAAAATACCACATGTATAAAAGTTTATTCATCTTTTAAAGTAAGTTTTTAACATTTTTAGGATGATTTTAAGCTAGGTAGAAGTACGTGGTATTACAACAGACATATTTTTTTGCTATTTTTTGGATTGTTCCGCTGATTTAAGGTTGATTTTTTAACTCAAAAAAATTAAGTTCAGTGCTTGTTTTGCTTAGCTAATTGATTGGCCGATTTTGGACTGTTTTGGGTGTTTGCTTCATCATTTATTATACTGATAATGAATAATACTACTACATGGATGATGATACTATCTCTTTGTCGGATATTTTAGGCCACTCCATTACAAAAGATGGATTTTGTTTTCTCAGATTTATTTACTTATGTCAAAATAAATACATGGCCAATGATATTATCTTTCAATAGGATATTTGAGGTCATCCCATTACAAAAGCAAGACTTTACTTTCTCAAATTTATTGTTTTATATCAAGATCCAACACTTGGCCGATGACAATATCTCTCCGTCGGATTTTCAATACCACCCCGTTACAAAAGGCGGATTTTTATTTCTCTAGTTTATCTATTTTTATATCAAAATAAATACTTGGTCAATGAAATTTTATTTGTTGATTTTTGAAGCCTCCAAAAATAAAATGATGGACATTACATATACAAATACGTAACAAAAAATAAAGAATGGGTGATGATGAAATCCTTACAATATCACCACTACACAAAGGATTTTATGATTCGTATCTTGGTAAGGCGATTTAGGATGACCGATAAATCAAGCAATCATTTTGTAGCCATGGCATATCTAAAATTCAATCCAAGCCCACACTTTTACTAAATAATTCTATTTTTATGTATATTTATATACATATATGCACAAATAATTTTAATTTATTTTGCTTTCTTATAATGTGTTTGTACAAGTTCTCGGGAATACTTGCTGGAAAATGGCATTCAAAGGAAAATTTTATTTTTGTATTTTTATTTATAATTGATTCTCACATTTTTATCTAGTGGTTCTATTATTAGGAATCTAATGCTTTCACACTGAATTGCATCTGGACTAATCACTACCATAGTTGAACCAATTGTAGTTTCAATTCTACTCTTCATTTTTGGTTTCAATCACCAGCGTTATTACATCTATTTCGTTTACTCATTCGTTCGTTCATCTAGGTTCCGGATTGTGTAACCCTAGCTGACTCAAGAATCTTATCATTTATAGAACTAGTTGATAGAAAAGGACTGCTTCTGTAATAGTATTTTGTTCTTCCAAGAACAACAACAATAAGAAGATAGGAACCATCATCATCATCATCTCAAAGAAGAAAAATGCAGAGTTCTTTGAAATTTAGTGATAGGAACACTATTCCGGCAACATTATTTTGGTGACACTATTCTGCAACTAATTTCTACCGCAAATTACTGGAATCCAGCGACTCAACCTAGTATACAGACACAACCCAGCTTCAATCAGGTGCACTCAATCCATCTTTTCTAGTTGTGTATCGCTTTCTTGATTTTTAGGGGTTGCTACTGGTAATGCTCTGTACTATTCTTGTTGTGATTCCTGTTTCATAGCACCTTTGCTGATTATCTGGTTGTGGGTGTAGAATTTCTTGTTGATTGGTTACTTTGTAATAGTGTTTTACGTGTGAATCTCTTTATTGGTCTTAGTAGTTTTGGAGTGTGTTACCTTGTCTGGTTACTATTACTTGATTTACTAGCATATCCATTAATTGTGGTAGCATTAGTTCCTACTATTGACTATTGTTTATCAAAATTTGCATTATATTATTGGTTTTGTTGCTCTCTATCTATTATAGATTATTGTTTGTGTCCCTTCCTCATTTATTGACTTCATTTCAACTAGTTTGCCCTTTTACCTTATCTTGATCTCCCTTTGTTATCTTTCTTCCCTTTTTCTTTCATCTCTCTCCCCTCTGTTGCATAGTGGTTGTGATTAGCGATGGTAGACTAGGTTCATGTCATAGGTCGGGGTCGGGGTCGGGGTCGGGGTCAGGGTCAGGAGATATTGGGTCTGGGCTAGGGTTTGAGGGGGTTAGGTCTGGGTTGGGTTTAGGATCAAGATTGGGGTTAGAGGATAGGGGTAGTAAGGTTAGGTGGGATAAAAGAGCTTCTAGGTTACGAGTTGGGTCTTAGATCATCAGTACTTTGCAGGGTAAGTTTATGGAGCTGGTGAAGATTCTTAGAAAGAAGAGGGTTAGTGTAGCGTGTGTTCAGGAAACTAAATGGGTAGGCACTAAAGCGAGAGATATGGATGGATATAAGTTGGGTAATGTGAGACATAGAAATGGGTAGGTATCTTAGTAGATGAAGATCTTACGAAGCAGGTGGTAGGGGAAAAGAGAGTTAGTGATAGAATGATGTCTATTTAGTCATGGGAGGGTTTACGATGAATGTTATTAGTGCCTACGCCCTGTAAGTAGGTTTGGACAAAGAAGATAAGAAGAAATTCTAGGAGATATTAGATGAGGTGGTGAGGAGTATCCCGAGCACTGAGAAGCTTTTTGTGGGATGGGATTTCAATGGGCATATTTGGTCTTTGTCGATAGGGTATGATGATATGCATAGCGGTTTTGATTTTGGTGAGCGGAATGAAGGAGGAACTTCTTTGTTTAATTTTTTTAGGGATTTTGGGTTGTGGATAGCAAATTTGAGCTTTCCAAAGAAGGAGGATCACCTTATTACGTTTCTTAGTTCAGTGGCCAAGACTTAGATAGACTTTTTGCTTCTTAGAAAAGGGGATAGAGAGCTATGTAAAGACTGTAAAGTCATACCTAGTGAGAATCTCTTGACTCAACATAGGTTGTTGGTGATGGATTTGGTTATCAATAAGGGCAAAAAGAAGAGAAGTAGGGAAGCGCAACCCAGGATTAAGTGAGGTAGCTTGACTTTGGATAATGCTTTGGAGATGGAAAAGAAGTTAAAGAGTAGGGGGCTTGGGAGTGTAGAGGGGGTGTGGATAATATGTGGGAGACGACTGCCAGTTGCATTAGGGAGACCGCTAGAGAGGTGTTGGGTGTCTCGAGAGATCGATCTGGCAAACATCAAGGAGACTAGTGGTGGAATGAAGAGGTCAAAAGAAATATAGATTCTAAGAAGGTGGCTTATGCTAAGTTGGTTAGGAGAAAGTATGATGAGGAAAGGCAGAAGAATAAGAAGGATTATAAGGTAGCTAGAAGAGAGGATAAGTTAGCGGTTACGGCGGCTAAGACATCAACTTTTGAGAGTTTATATGTAGCTTTAGAGAAGAAAGACGGAGATAAGAAGTTGTATAGGATGGACAAGGCCAGGGAGTTGAGGGCTTGTAACCTTGACCAAGTGAATTACATCAAAGAAGAGGATGGTATAGTGTTGGTTGAGGATGCCCTCATTAGGGAGAGGTGGCAGTCCTATTTTCATAAACTTTTGAACAATGAGAGGGACCAACATTCTATGTTGGGAGACTTAAAGATATCTAGAAGGGACGCTATTATAGTAATTGTAGGCATATCGAGGTTGAGGAGGTCAAGGGAGCTATTTGTAGCATGCGGCTGGGTAGGGCGACGGAGCCAGACGAGATTCCAGTAGATTTTTAGAAGAGCACTAGAGGGAAGGTCTGGAGTGGTTGACAAGGTTGTTTAACATTATTTTTAGTGCTACTAAGATACCTAAAGCATAGAGGTAGAGCACGATGATTCCAGTGTATAAGAACAAGAGAGACATTCAGAGTTGTTACAATAATAGAGGTGTTAAGTTGTTGAGTCATACTATGAAGGTTTGGGAAAGGGTGGTAGAGTTGAGGATGAGAAGGATCGCGACGATGTCTAAGAATCAGTTCGGTTTCATGCCTGGTCACTCAACCACTGGGGCCATTCACCTTGTGAGGAGATTAGTAGAGCAGTTTCAAGAGAGAAAGAAGGACTTACACATGGTGTTTATTGATCTAGAGAAGACATATGATAGAGTTCCCAGGGAGATTCTATGGAGGTTCTTGGAGGCTAGAAGGGTGGCCATGGCATACACTAGGTCGATTCAGGATATATATGATAGTACGAAAACTCATGTGAGGATGGTAGGTGGAGATTTGGAGCACTTCACAGTTTTAATAGGGTTGCACCAGGGATTGAATCTTAGCCCGTTTCTATTTGCCTTGGTGATGGATGTTTTGATGCGGCATATTCAAGGGTAGGTTCCTTGGTGTATGTTATTTGCAGATGATGTGGTTTTGATCGACGAGAATCGAGGTGGAGTTAATAATAAGTTGGAGATTTGGAGACAGACGCTTGAGTCTAAAGGTTTTCGGTGAAGTAGAACCAAGACGGAGTACTTAGAGAGTAAGTTCAGTGATATGTCGCAAAAAGATGGAGCGGTTGTGAATCTAGAATCTCAGGCCATCTAGAAAAGGGAGAGTTTCAAGTATTTGGGGTCTATAATTTAGGGTAATGGTGAGATTGACGAGGATGTCACGTATCGTATTGGGGCAGGGTGGTTAAAGTAGAGGCTCTCTTCGGGAGTCCTTTTGATAAGAAGGTGCCCACGAAGCTTAAAGGTAAGATCTATAGAGTAGTAGTCCAGACGGCTATGTTGTATGGAGCGGAGTGTTCGCCAGTTAAGAACTCCCACATCCAAAAGGTGAAGTTGACGGAGATGCAAATGTTATGATGGATGTGTGGACATACCAGGAAAGATAGGGTGAGGAATGAGATTATTCGGGAGAAGGTAAGAGTTGCCTCGATAGAGGATAATTTGCGAGAAGTGAGGCTACATTGGTCCGGTCATGTGATGAGGAGGGGCCCTAATGTTCCAGTATGGAGGTGTGAGACTCTAGCTATGGATGGTTTTAGGCGGGCTAGACGTAGACTGAAGAAATATTGGAGGGAGGTGATTAGGAATGATATAGTGCAATTACAACTTACAGATGACATGACCCTTGATAGGAAGGTGTGGAGGACGCGGATTAGGGTAGAGGGTTAGAGGGCGGGAGTGTGGCGATAGTAATAGAGGAGTGCTCATTTGCGTCTGGAGTTTTTGGTTCGTAGTGTTGGGGTTGTAGTTTTTAGGGATAGTGGTGTTGGCTTTTTTGCATCCCGTACTAGTTTATTATGCACTTATCTTTTGTGTTTGTTATACTGTCAGTTTGTTTTCTGTACCATACTAGTTTGTATCCGCTTACTTTTTGTATTTTTTATACTATTATTGGTCCTAAGTCGGGGGTTTATCGAAAATAGCCTCTCTACTTCTCTTGAGGTAGTGGTATGGTCTGCGTACACTCTACCTTCCCCAGACCCCACTAGGTGGGAATACACTAGGTATGTTGTTTTTGTATTTTTCTTTATAATTGTATACATTATACATAGTGAAAACTTTACTTTTTGGGCTGTCGGTCGGGGATATTGTTACTTACATATTCATTAAACAATTGTTTAGGCAAACTTAGGTCGCTCACATAAACAAGTTAAATTAATCATTTAATTCACATATTTACATAATAAACATTGTATAATTTTCTTCTCAAATAAAATTTTTATTTTTATCTCCATAAATTTGGTCAAGTAGATAATATTATTTGCAAAATGCTTTTTCTTTTTATAGTACATAAAATACACTTTTTTCACATGTCACAAAATACTTTTCTTTTCATATGTAATTTATACATTTTTATATATTTTCATACCAACAATCTTTATCCATATACTTAATATCTTTTCACATTATTTTTAATATTAATATCTTTCAAAAGAATTATTTTTTTACCTCTTCCCTTATTGATAAATTTAGTCTAGCCGGGTTCCACATTTGTGGATCCTGAAGGGTGCCTAACCCCTTTGTTTTGTGGAAATTTTGACTTTTAAGATTTGCCACTCAATTTATTTGAAAAGTAATTAAGAAAACCTTTATACGATACTTTAAATGATCCAAAACAGAAGAATCGTTTAAATTTGAAAATTCTGAGTAAGCGGTTCCTATTAATACTCTTGTAAGGTTTTTAAGGCACCAAGAGTATCCGCTAACTTGCGGTTATCCGGACTGTTTGAAAATATCTTTTGACTAACTTCAAAAGGAAAGATTGATTGTATAAAAGTAATTGATTTTAGGAAAAGACTTATGTAAAATAGATTTGGACGACTTAGTAGGGATTTTAACTAAGTCTAAAAAAACTAATAACAAAGCATGTAAAAGGAGAAGGAGTGAAAATAAAAGACTTAGGCCATTGGGCCCAAATCAATAAACTTGTCCTAATCTAATTTGGGCTTTCGGCTCCTCATCACCTGTCCTAATCTAAACATTGGGCTTTCAGCCCACAACTTGTCCTAATCTAGTTTTCGGACCTTTGAGGCCCAAAATCTGCTTCACCTGTATTAAATTACAACTTTAGCTTCGAGCCCCAAATGAATGAATAAATAAATGAATAAATAACAAAAAGACAATAATAAAAATTGAGACTTTTCAAGTCTCTTAGCGACCTCATCAATGGGTTTTGACCCACTTTCCTTCTTCATCTATCTTCTAGCACCCGCACGCTATGTAGTCGGCCTTGGGTTTAAAGTTCAAACTTGACTCGAAGAGGTGGACCTCATTGGCCCATTACAAAATGCAAGAGAAGAGGAGTCCATTTGGACTTGAGACATTTTTTGCATCCAAATAAAACATAAAAAATTAATATACGTTCAAGGCATAAAAGTGACATATTACAAAGCAAAAGAAAATATCAAGACCCAATTTTTGAATGACAATGATAAGCACACTTGCACACGTATAACAAGAATGAGAGTCAACAGATAAAATACAAAGCAAGGAGATCCACTTACATGCCTCATGACTTATGTTTATATTAAGAATGAATAAAGGTAAAAGGAAGAAAGTCATATTCGATGAATTAATGCGAGAAGCAAACAACGTAATCCCTGCGAAAGTAAAGGAATGAGCAACAAGAAAAATACTCATGGCTTCTAAAATTGAACAAATATAGACACTAATCCTTATAACAAAAGAAATGAAAGGTTAACTTTTCAAGAAAGAAAATCTTTAAATTTCAATTAAGGCAACATTAACGAAAATTCATACATCTAAATTACAACCAACATTTTATGGAAAAACGTGTAAAGACCTATGGTTTATATTCCTAATCCATCGTTGATTCTCTTTTGATATTATGAATAAAAGAGAGACATGAATCAAGTCTTTACACACAAAGAGCACATATAATAATCCAGAGTAAGAAAATAAGAATAAAAGTTTAGCATCTCTAAAATGAAATATCATTCAACAATCATACTATGCATGAGTAAAAAATATCCAAATAATTCTATCTACCCACAAACGTCCGAACTTTCTCATCATTTTGACAAGACAACATGCGAACAAAAGAGGAATAAACATCTTGGATGGAAAATAAAGCTAGCACTTCATCTCTTATATGAGTATTTTGAAATCCATTAAAATAATTAGCAAGCAAATGACAAATTCTTGACTTAACTAATTACTATTTTTATTAAGGTGAAAAAACAATAATAACTATTTTTCCAACATAAAAGAAATAACTTTACATGCTAAAACAAACATATCCGCCAACAATGAATTTAAACAAGACAAGAGTTCATCTTTTGAGCAAAGATCAAAACTTTATACATAACAATCAAAGAATAAAGTCAAAAGGCAAAAAAATCAATATTAACTATTTTTTTCAACATAAAGGAAATAACTTTATATGCTAAAAACAAGCATATCTACCAACAATGAGTTTAAACAAGACATAAGTATGTTTTTCAAGAAAAGATTTAAACTTTATCCAAAATAATCGAAAAATAAGGTCAAAAGGCAAAACAATCAATATTAACTATTATATTCATAATAAAGAAAATAACTTTACATGCTAAAAACAAACATATCCACCTACAATGAGTTTAATGAAGACATGAGTATGTTTTTCAAGCAAAGATCTAAACTTTATCCAAAATAATCAAAGAATAAGGTAAAAAGGAGAAACAATCAATATTTACTATTTTTTCAACATAAAGAAAATATCTTTACATGCTAAAAATAAACAATCCACCAACAATGAGTTTAAACAAAGCATAAGCACATCTTTTAAGCAAAGATTGAAACTTTATCTATAATAATTAAAGAATAAAGTCAGAAAAGGCGCGTACAACTATTGCTAGCTCATTTTTATATCATGAACATGAAAATAATTAAAATATCGATATCACAACGTCCTATAGCCATCAAGGCCATCTACAACAAACAATCCCAGCAAACAAAATTATAACTACGAACTATGAAGAAGAAAAATATGAAGAAGAAACGATAATAAAACTGAAAAAAGAAGAAGGTGTGTTTACCCTTTTGGGGGCAGCAAAACGAGACTACAAGCTTCGTCGGAATCAACCACCATCGAAAAACGTCACCGGCAATTCAAAAATTTTGATTAGCCGACCAACTCTATGAAATAAAATTTTTTACTAAATAAAAATAACTATTTTGCTCAAAATAATTTTTTTCACCTTTCTAGCCTCTTGTTTTTTTTTAACTTTTCCATCCCCTTTTCTACCAAAGTAGTGGTAGTATTTACAGGAGAGAATGAAGTTTTTTGTCATCTCCTCCACCAATATGGGAGAAAAGTATTTATAGAAAATGATAAGGATTTATTTCTTGCCATCCACCAATGTGGGAGAAAGGCCATTTAGGGGTATTTTCAGAATTTAAAAATTAAAAATAAGGTGAGGTGGAAGATAATATGGGGGAAACTTGTACAATGTAGTACAAATTTTGAATTTTAAAATTGAGAAACGACAAAGTTGGGGGGAAATGGTACAATGTAGTATAATTTGAAATTAATTTTTGGTGGAAATTGGGTAGAAGTTATGAAAGTTTTTGAGAATTTTGGGGTTATTTAAAATATAACCCCAATTGGGATTTAAAATTTAGGCATATTCATTTAATTTTGAAGAAATTAAAAATCAATTGACGGATTACATTGCAATTATGGCCGATTTAATTTCAATTATGGTCAAATCCAATAGATTGGTTAAATTAAAGTGAAATTCGATACGAATTAATAATTCTTTTAATCCCGAGCTTCTTGATTTAATAAAATCAAATGCATATTTATCTAAATCAATTATATTAAAATTTTAATTATTATATTTATTTTCAAAATAATCCCTAATTAAATTCCAACATTCCATAGAATAAATATTTAAGTAGTCAAATTATATAATCTCGTATAACTGAACACGATAATATATAATCGCTACTTAAAATGACAAAATAACGTACAAAAAATATTTTGAAAATTTTTATTCGGGTGAAATAAATATTTCAATTTTATAAAAAATCAAAGAAACTTAGGATTAAATTTAGTCGTGGAGGGCAAAAATTAGGTGTTAACACCCTTCCCTTTGGGATAATTTGAACCCTTATCCAGAATCTAATTGATTTTCGCAGACTAAAACATTAATCATCCGTATTAATAAATAAATAAATTTCCTTAAAAATGATGTGGCGACTCTGTACAAAATTTTAATTCTTTTAGAATCCATAAGTCATGTTTTATTTGAACTTGATAAAATAGGGCATGACAGAATGGCGACTCTGTTGGGGATTAACCGCAGGTTCTAACCATGATGGACTCAATTTTTTAATTGAGAGAGGTAATTTTACATTTTTTGCATATATATTAATTCTTTGATTCTTTCTTTGTTTCACATTGCAAATTGTGTAGATTTGTTCATGAATTATTTACATTATTTGTGCAAATTAATTTTGCTGCCTTATCGATTCTTTTTTGCATTACATATTTAATACATTGTATCTCTATATTGTAAAAACTGTTACACATTATTCTTTACTTTATTTAATCATAAATAACAATTTCATTGTGTTTTTGGCCGTACACAATTCACACACTGAACATGCAAGGGGTTTACTGCACTCCTCCGAACCTTCTTTAGATTTCTTAGTTTTAGAATTGATGTATTTAGGTTAGTGTTCCTTTTCGTAGTTATTCAGTCCTACTCTCAATTATTTAGGAAATTTCCTATTCTAGAAATATATCACACTATGTACAAACTCACAGATAATTTGAACTACATTTTGACCTGATTCTTGTCCTGACAAGATACGTAGGCAGCCTTGCATTAGGGTTTTGTATCTTCACCGTTTCTGAATATTTCTATAATATTCAAAATGGGGCAATTTTTTGGAACAGTTCAAAGACGCTCTCCAAAAGTCTTCAAAGAGCGTAAATAAGTAACTCCTCAAAATTCAAATCTCAAATAACATTAGCACCTATTCGGCTTACCTCCAAATCCTCCCCCAATTGCGGTTCGAGAACATCTAGCTTCTTTTTTGAACGTCGTAAACCATTACATTTATGGCGTATCGATCCCTACTTTGAAAGCAAGGGTTCAATATTCTTTCATTCAAAACAATCCCATTAACTGCGGTGAAATAAGATCATAACTTCTTCAACATCTGGCATTCCCAATCTTGTCAATATATTGAAGTGGTTTCAAAATCCTCCTCACGCTTGACATTCGTCCTCTCGATCATTTGATAGAGATAATTTTGATACTACAAACAATTTCATCCTGATCATCTTTCACATTATTTTTAAGGATAACCACCACTTTTTACACTCATACATGCTACATACAAATTTATAAATTTAAAAATTTCCCTGAACTATGCAGACTTGATTCTTGTTTTCACAAGATATGTAGGCAACCCTCATTTGGGTTCAGTCACATTCTTTTTTCTAAATAAATAAAAAAATCAAAAATTTGACTTGGTTGGTACCAACACAGTTTGGAGTGTGTATGAGAAAGAACAAAGTGGTATGATGGAGAGGACCAACTCTATGGTAAATCATATATTCTTTTGGTACCTCTTAGTCAAACCTGACTGACACTTGAAAAAAAATTCTCTTGCATACATCTAAGACAAAAATGAAGTCAACCTCATTGTTTTAAGTGCATTGTGTGGTGAGCTTTTGATTAGTTCATTGCATGGTATTATTGATCTAGAACTTGTTATGAATGTCCGTTGAGGCAAAATTCTGAGTTGCACTTAGTTTGGGAAAGAATTGTAGGCTTTCTTTGACCCGATTTTGCCTCCTACATCCCACCAAATGACATTAATCCCTATTAATTCCCCCTTCGAGCCAAAACCTTTTATTTGGATAATCACATCTAAGCATATACCTTTTGAGTACTTACACGCACTATCCCTCTCTTAGCCCACCTCCTTGAGCGCACTACATACGCGCAGATTACAAATGAAGATTCAAGATCAAAATCGTTAAAGCCAAAGGATATGTATCCCTAGAAGAACAAAAATGAAAGACGACTTCAAAGAAGAAGGAGAGAAATGCCCCATAAAACAGAGATGACTCCAACAAAGATAGAGAATCAACATAAAAAATAGAGGGAAAAAAAAGACATTTCTCAAAAATGATGGGGGAAACTCCAGCACAAGATCCAAACGAAGTCGAAAAAAATAAAAACAAGGGGCAAAGAATAACAACAAAGAAAATCGAACGTCAAAATACAACAAAGGTCAAAAGCTTAGATATAGTGCAACGCTCATCGAGGAATGAGTCACTTTCATACCAACTATCATCCTACCCAACCCCAAGCCTACATTATAAGCCGATAACAAGTCCTACAAGATCTTATTCTAAGTGTCCTCACATTAGTGGATACTTACATGAAGGCCAAGCCTATAGTATCACAATTGTATACACTGAACTTCTTTCTGAGTGTGAGTGTATATCCTTGGACGTCTCTACATTCAAAAGAAAAATACTCAAATAGATTTGAAAATGAGACACTTTTTATGGAAAGGGCACTTGAAACATGAGAATAGGCACAATTCAAAGTCTTTGCTTGAAGCAGGACGAACGAATCTTGTCGATACTTAGGTTTGGCTGTGGTACCACTCAAAACTATAGGAGTTACCCTAAATTCAATCTCGATTATCTTGGAAATAGACGGGGAAATTTTTATACACACTACTAATTGTTGGTACCAACCACAGTCAAGACACGATTATATATTTCTCATCTTTCAACATTTCTCGAAAAGAAAATAAAAACAATTTTTTCACTTTATCTTTCAACATTTCTTACAAAGAAAACACAAAACAACTTTCTATATTTTCACCTTTCAACATTCTTATAAAGAAAATACAAAATAATTTTCTGCATTCTTACAAAGAAAATACAAAACAATTTTCTGTAGTTTCACCTTTCTGTATTCTTACAAAGAAAATATAAAATAATTTTTTGTTGTTCTTACAAAAAAACACAAAACAATCTTCTATATTTTCACCTTTCTGAATTCTTACAAAGAAAATACAAAACAATCTTCTACATTTTCACCTTTCCACATTTCTTACAAAAAATACAAAGTAATTTTAAACATTTTTTCACTTTTCAACATTTTGCAAAGAAAATACAAAATAATTTTCTTTCTTTTTTTCTCATAAAATTTACCTTCAAATACATGCATTATGTTTTTTCATTCAAGGCGCCCACCTCCAAATGGGGGCAGTTGACTTTTCCATTCAAACACATGCCTTCACATATATGCATTACACTTTACATACAAGACACACACCTCCAAATACATACAATTGAACTTTCTTTTCAAAGCTACTGCATTCAAACACAGACATTTTGCTTTTCTATCAGGTGTTCTCAGATCTTTTACATTTTCATAGCCCCTCCAGTCGAGAGGCTATTACCTTCAAAAACCCCACTAGTCGACAGACTTTTACATTTTCATAGACCCGCCAATCGAGAGGCTATTACATTTCAAATCCCTCCAGTCAAGAGGCTTTTCCATTTCTATACCCCCGCCAGTCGAGAGGCTATCACCTTTTAGAAGCCCTGCCATTCGAAAGGCTTTTAAATTTTCATAGCTCCGCCAGTCAAGAGGCTATTACCTTTCAGAACCTCGCGAGTCAAGAGGGTTTTACAAATTTCCATAGCCCCGCCATTCAGGAGGCTATTACCTTTCAAAGCCCTGCCAGTTAATTTTACACTTTTATAGCCCCACTAGTCGAAAGGCTATTACCTTCCAAAGCCCCGCCAATTTAGAGGCTTTTACATTTCCATAGCCCCGCCAGTAGAGAGGCTACTATTTTTCAATTACTCTGCCATTCAAGATCTTCTTTATTTCAATAGCCCTACCAGTCGAGAGGATACTATCTTTAAATTGCTTCTCCAATCAAAAGCTCTTTGATTTTAACAACCCAACCAATCGAGAGGCTATTGCCTTCCAGCTATTTCACCAATCGAGAGGCCATTAGAATTCAATCACCTCACTAGTCAACAATCAATATCCATCTCTATAGGCAATTGGAGACGTCATACATCAAGTCTTCGTAGACTATCAAAGACATCATCATTCATTTAGTCTTTGTATATAATCAGAGACGACAATTAACATCAGTCTTTATAGACAATTGAAGATGTCATGCATCAAGTCTTTGTAGATAATCAAAGACATCATCATTCATCATAGTCTCTATAGACAATCAATATCCATCTCCATAGATAATTGGAGACGTCATGCATCAAGTCTTCATAGACAACAGAAGGCATCAATATTCATCACAGTCTTCGTAGACAATCGGAGATGATAATCAACATCCATCCCCATAGATAATTGGAGATGTTATCAAGTCTTCATATACAATCAAAGGAATCATCATTCAACATCAGTCTTCATGGACAATTAAAGACGTCATGCATCAAATCTTCGTAGAAAATTGAAGACATCATCATTCATCACAGTCTCCATTGACAATCGGAGACGACAATCCACAACAGCCTCCGTAGACAATTGGAGTTGTCATGTATTAAGTCTTTGTATACGATCGAAGACATCATCATTCATCATAGTCTCTATAGATAATTGGAGACGACAATCAACATCCATCCCCATATATAATTAGAGATGTTATAAAGTCTTCGTATATAATCAAAGTATCATCATTAAACATCAGTCTCTAGATAATTGGAGATGTCCTTCATCAAATCTGTATGGACAATCGAAGATATCTTTCATAATCAACATCAGTCTTCATAGACAATCGGAGACATATTTCATTCATCAACATAAGTTTTTGTAGACAATTAAAGACATATTTCATTCATTACATAGTCTACATAGACAATCGAAGACGTCTTTTATTCATCACATCAGTCTTCATAGACAATCAGATGTGGCATTTATCCCCAAGTCCCTATAAATAATCAGATATATCATGCATCTTTTAAACAAAAGTACAATTCCAAAATAATAAAATATTTTTTTGCACTAGTACAAATTTTGAGGATCGCCTAAAAAATTTTCCTATTTTCTTATTTGAACTGCATTGACTTGATTCTCGTGACACTCGAGATATGTAGGAAGATCTATTCAAAGTTCGGTGATCACAACCATATAATCATTCTTTCTCCCCAATAAGTAAACAATCTTACATCCACAACATCTCACAGCCTGATACTGGGTAATTTCCAAAAGGAGCATCGAAACATGTAAGAACTTTTATTCTCAAATAGTCCTCCTCTCAATAATCATTCCACGTGATCATTCACCCCTAACAACAAGGCAAGAAGCAACCTGCCTATTCTCTTGAACTACACCCGACCGATCCTCATACAACTCGAGGTATGTAGGCAACTCTAAATTAGAGTTTGGTTAAATTATCATAAAAAATCATCTTTTATCGAGCAAAATTAGATACACATCAACGTTTTCATTTAAAGACTTCTACATCACCCTCAAATGAATAGGGGCAACTGTTGACACCTAATTTTAGCTCTCCATGTTTAAAATTAATGTCTTCAATCTTCCTAACTGTTAAAGGGTACAAAATACAATTTTCATATTTTTTTTTACAATTGTTGACAAATTATTGATAATTATCCTTACTTTAGGATTTTTATCAATTTGTTGTCGTCTTATTATTTTTCATGATTTATTAATAATTCTCCTTATATTAGAATTTTTATCAATTCATTATCATTTTTAATATTTTGCAATCATCTGCACACGTACACGACACGACATCATATTTAACAATATTTTCAAAATAATCATATTTTTAGTTTTCTATACATTTTTTTGTAATTACATATCAATACCTATATTTTTTACATTTATTACAACCTGCAAAAGCTAAGTCAGATCAATTATTTCAATACAGTACAATAATTCGGTTCTTGTCACATCCAATAATGACCACACAATAATGTCTTATCACATCTAAAAATGAAAACTCAATGACACCATCCTTTGAATAATAACTGTTTGTTGGTCAAAATGATGAAAAATCCTTTGGTCAATTCCCTAAGGACCAAAGGGTGTGCTATTAAGAAAAGTAGGAACACTCTTTTATCCTTTGGGTAATAAAGGGTGCCAATATTTATTATAAATATGGAGGAAGTGGAAGAAGGTGTAGAGCCATCTTTATTCATCTTTTCTCTCAAATACCCACATACAAATTGTTCTTCCTTTTCCTTTCTCTAAAATACATAAAAAATACACATATTTTTCTTTCTGACAAACAAAAACACAGATTTTATTTTATTCTCTCAAAAACACAAAATAAAATAATACAACATACACACACACACACAGAGTAACATATTAACACAAATCTCTATTTTCCATACTCAAATGCACACATATTCCCATATGACACTACACAGACCAGAAAACACAAATAAAAATACCCACCCATGCACAGAAGTGATGAGTAGTGATTTTACCACTCATACGCACTAACTATTTATGTGCGCTACTAGGTTTTTAAAGTTAAATGAGACATAATTGTTATTTAATACAAAAATATCCACAATTTGTAGGTATATATTTGAGAATGGGAAAAGATGTAGAATGAATCTTAAAATGATAAAAAGGGAGCAAAGAAGAGTGTATTTAAGGACCTGGATCATTTCAGCCTTAGTTATCGCGACTACGGTCCTTAGGCCGCAATAGTGGTCAGTCAAGATAGTCAACTTAATGCGATCGCAAAATGAAACTGCGGTCACATAACTGCGATCGTAGCCATGCTTGCGCGATCGCGGCTCAGCGAGAGTATGCCCAAGGGAAGATTTGTAAAAATGCATAGATGAATTCCCAATGATATATAAGAAAAAACCCTTCGTTCTTTGGGGCTTTCTTACCTCATAAGATATCTTTGAATTCAAATCTAGAAACACTAATTAGGTAAGTGTATCACTACTCTTGGAGACTTAATTTCTTAGTGATTTTATGAAGAATGTATGTTTTGGATAATCCTCATGGTATATTTCTCTCTACTTTCTTCATGAGTAGCTAAGTAATTTAGTCTTGGGATTATGTTGAACTAAAGTGTAATTGTGTATGGGTGTTGCTATGTTTGCATGATTTTGGTTGTTGAGTATGAATTCCTGATGATAGGCGAATTTACACGCCTGAAGTATTATATTTTACCCATATTTTAGCTAAGTTTTGAGGACAAAATATATAATTCATGCACTTTTAGTCCTTTTTCCTGTAATTGAGCTAACAAACGTGATTAGCAAGTTTTCAGGTATAAATGATGCATAATTCAGCATTTTATGGATAACTTGACGCCAAAGGAAGCTTAACGAAAGAAGAGAAGGAAAGCTTGGACGCCTAGGACAAAAAGTGACGCATGGAAAATCTGTCCCGGGCAAAAACAGCAATTCTAAAGACTTTGGGGACTAGCAGTAACTTATTAGGATTAGGATAATGATGCAGTAACCTAGTAGGATTAGGTTAAGTAATGCAGTATCTTAGTAGGAATAGGATATGGGTGTTATAAATACCCTATTTTGCTAGAGATTTTTAGGAATTCTTCTATTAATTATTCTACTTACAATTTGGATTCTAATTCTCATACTTCTACTTTCAATTCTTATTCTCTTCATCTATTCAATTATTAATTTCCACAACAAGAGAAAAGCTATTCTAAAAGGAATTCACGCCTAACGCCATACCACACCATAATACACGTGAGATCTTTAGTGTGGTATAATGATAATGCCTATTGTGATTTCCATCGCACTCATGAGTAGCTAAACTTCTCTGTTGGGGTTATGGAAGCCGTATGAGATACTATTTATTGCTATGAGTTTGTGAATTTGCGACACGTAGGCTGCTTATATCATTATTCTCTTCATCTTAATGCAAATTCTTGTGGTTGCAAACGCATAGAACACGCCAGTATAGCATTAACTTGTTCGAAAGAAAAGTTATATGTCTGGAAAAGAGATAATGTGAAGGTAATAGGGCACCAACCCCTGTTAAAAAGTTAGTACCGTAACTGGATTAACCTCTTGGAGAATTTGTACCATTAGATACGCTTTAAGCTCAAAAGAGTTAAAGTGAAATAGTCCTTGTTAGGTCGAAAGACGCTTGGATCTACCATAGAATACAATTCTCCATAAGCACATGCATGTCTGAATTCCGCATAACTCATAGCCAATAGAGACATATAACTCATAGAGTGGACATAACCCCAACTCTCAATTCTCATTGATTAAACATCTCATTAAACATTCTTTCTTTTTACTTTGCTATTTTCCGTTTTTACTCTAATATTTTGTTTACATTAATTGTACGTTACAATCCCCCCTGTTTACGAAACTTTCACCAAAAGTCTACTAATCCTTTCTTACTTAGTGACCAGCTATTCCCTGTGGGATCGACACCCAACCCAGTTGGGTTCTATATTTGACAACGACCGCTTACACTCTTACGAGAGCTGTAGTTTGAGCGTTATCAAATTTTGGCGCCGTTGCCGGGGAATACGATTGTCTACTAAGTTTGTGATAATTACTAGACCCTTTGGTCAAAGATTCTTGTACTTTACTTTTAGTTTTTGTTTTTGTTTTCTGCAGGTTTTTATTCAGTGCATGCCCCATACTTGAAGTTCTGGTCAACCGTTATTACCTATCAATCCTGAACCACAACGTATTGGTAGAATGGACGCACAACAGGAAATTGAAAGAATGGCCGCTCAACAGGAATAGGTGAGACTAGCTGCCCTAGCCGCCACTCAAGTGCATCAACAGAATATTGATAACCCTGGGCGAGCAATAAATCCTGATGATGAGGACCTAGGTGATAACGAGTTACTAAACCCAAGGCGTGACGCTGAGATAGCAACACCTGCTAACAAAAGAGATCATCAAGCTAGGTTTAGGCCTGAACGCCGAGCCATGCAACCAGCATTCGACGGTGATGATGATAATATTGATGTAGCTGGTGCCACAGGAGCCATTATTCCTCCACCATTGGCACCCGAAGCAAAGTTTAACATCACGAGCACCATGATTCAGTTATTGCAACTCAAGGGATTATTTGGTGGACTAGCAAGCGATGATCCGAATATGCATCTGATCAACTTTATTTCTACATGCAAGTCATTTGACAACCCTGGCGTTGGTCAGAATGTGATTCGATTACGCCTATTTCCATTGTCTCTATCTGGTGAGGCAACTCTATGGTTGAATAGGCTGACTCCTAATTCTATCACTAATTGGAGGCAATTGAAAGACGCGTTCCTAGAAAGATTCTTTTCGTCATCCAAGAGAGAACAGTTGAGAGATAAAATCAGCAACTTTCGTCAGCTTCCAACTGAAGCCCTCCACGAAACATGGGAGAGATTCAAGAAGAAGCTTATGAGGTGCCCAAATCATCATCTGACTAATGTCCACTTGATGGAGATACTATACAGAGCCTTGAATTCAATAACTAAACCAGTGGTGGATAATGCGGCTGGAGGATCATTTATGGACCTCACCTTTGGTCAGGCAAGCAATATGCTAGATCGGATGACTAAGCAAAGTAGAGCTTGGCATACCAGGGATTCTGAGGTAGAAAGCCCCACTTTATCTATAGGCATGACTGTAGACCAAAGGAGAAGAGAAGAAGAACGTGATCAAGATATAGCGCACATGAAAACACAAGTGGATCTTCTTACAAAGCATCTATTATCAGGGAAGACCAAAAAAGTCAAAGTTGTTGCATCAAAAGGAAGAGATGAATCTGACTCTGAAGAAGAAGCAAACTACTTGAATAATCAGGGGGTTTCCGAGGCAATACCCAAGGAAACCAAGGTCGGAACTATTATGATAAATCTGGAAATAAAGACCAAGGTAGTTGGAAGAACAAAAACGACAAGAATGGTTTGTATGTTCCCCCAGGAAGACGTGACGCCACTACATCCAGTTCCGCAAATTTGGAAGATATGATGGCTAAGCTATTGAAAGGAGTGGAAGCAACCAGCATGGGAGTAACAGAGGTAATAAATGACTTAGCCTCAATAAAGCAATTGGTTGACTCACATTCCACTTCAATAAGACAGCTGGAACAACAATTGAGTCAAATATCAGCCACATTAAATCAAAGAAAAGCTGGCACCTTACCGAGTGACACAGTGCAAAACCCAAAAAATAATGGAACATGCATGGCTGTTACTACTAGAAGTGGTAAAGTGCTTGAAAATTCACCCCAAAGCAAGCAAGTGGCCGATGATATTGTAGGTAATGCAGAAGAAGATGACGTCGTCGAAGCTGATGAAGACACTCATGACATCATTCCTCGACGTCCACAGCCTCAAAAGATCCCCGAACCAAAGCATGATGAAAAGAAAGTCGTTGAGAAAACAATTCCCCTTCCACCTCCTCCTTTTCCTCAAAGATTAAAGAAGAGAGCTGATGATACCAAGTTCAATAAAATCATGTCAATGTTTAAACAGCTAACCATTAATGTTCCCTTGGTTGAGGCACTAGAACAGATGCCAGGCTACGCAAAATTTATGAAGGATCTTCTAACAAAGAAGCGGGCAGCAAGTGGTGAGTTGACAGATATTGTTCATCATTGCAGTGCGCGCTACCAGATCACTAGTACAGAAGAAGGCCGATCCCGGTGCCTTCACCATTTCGTGCACTGTTGGATCTTTGAATTTTTCCAAGGCATTATGCGATTTGGGAGCAAGCATCAATTTGATGCCACTATCCATCTACAGAAAGTTGGGGTTGGGCGACCCTACACCAACCAATATGCAGCTCGTGATGGAAGATAGGTCGGTAAAACGACCTGTGGGTATCTTGAATGATGTGTTGGTGAAGGTGTCTACCTTCATTTTTCCTGCAGACTTTATGATTATGGATTGCGAGGTGGATTCTAAAGTTCCCATAATCTTGGGACGTCCTTTCCTTGCAACAGGAAGTGTGCTTATTGATATGAGAGCTAATGAGATTTTATTTTGATTGAATGATAAAGTGGTCCGTTTTGATGTGTGTAAATCAATGAAGCAACCCAAAGATCTGAACGTGTTCTCGGTAGCTGAAGTTAATTATAAAGATGACAAAGAATTATCGGTAGAAAAGCAGCTTACTGATGAGTTACTATCTAATGGGCTGCTGAATGTTGAGCGTGAGGAGGCTGAAAAACATGAAGAAACTATGTGTGCTCTAACAGAAATAGGGTCCTATTCTTAGACTCCTAAGCAGCCGGACCTTGATCTTAAGAATCAACTGTCACCAACAGCAAAGACTTCCATTGAAGAGCCCCCAACGCTAGAATCGAAAGAGCTCCCCAATTATCTAAGGTATGCATTCTTGGGAAGTGGAAATACACTTCCTGTGAGTGTGACGGATGATTTAAGTGAACAGAATGTAGAGACTCTCATCTCTGCTCTGAAGAGGTACAAGAGAGCTATGGGTTAGACTATTGATGATATAATTGGTATCCCTCCTGGGATATGTATACACAAGGGTTATCTCAAAGAAGATTGCATGCCTACAAGTAAGCCTCATTGTCTTCTGAATCCATTCAGAAAATGATCCACTATCTATCTCGATGAAGTCTAAGTAATTGAGATAGCTATGTCATGCTGCGACAATAAATCAAGCGCTTGGTGGGAGGCAACCCATCATTTTTCATTTTTTTTCCTTTCTTTCGTTCTACTAAGTGGTTGCTTTTGATAAATAAAAATCCAAAAAGAAGTGTTGTGCCACGACCAAAACTAAGGCGCTTGATGGGAGGCAACCCATCGTTCTAATCATTTTTGTTGTCTTTGAGTAAATGTAGGTGCAAGAGGTGTAAAGGAGGAGATTGGTTTCAAAATTTGATGTGGAAGTATTGCATGTTGAAGGTGGTAAGTTAGGAATGAAGAAGAAAAAGGATATGGATTGGGCATTGCTTATGAAAATATAGGTAACGAACAAGGCAAGGCATATGTAAATCTAGGCCACGAACAAGGCAAGGCCTATGCTATGGCCTAAGCTCTCGGATTCTAGAGTGCCATAGCATAGGCGCCGCCCATGCCTAAGAATGCCATAGCATAGGCGTCGCCTATGCCAATGCCTTTTGTCTTTGAATCTTATATGCCATGGCATAGGCGCCGCCTATGCCTAACAATGCCATGGCATAGGCGCCGCCTATGATCAACAATTCTTTGCAAAAGGCGCCGCCTATGCCAAGCATAGGCAAAGCATTAAGCGCCGCCTATGGTCACTTTTTGTCTCTAAATCCGATTTTAAATGGGTCAAAACCCGACCCAAGCTTGTCCTATAAATAAGGAACTTAGTCTTAGACCAAAAATACATTGCAAAACCTGGCATAAGCGCCGCCTACATCTCCAAATCCTCTCAAAAATTTTCCTTTTGCTCTTTTACTTCACAAGAACATCTCCAAAGGCATCAACCAAGTAAGTACTTCTTTGTTCTTCATTTATATTCTGTAAGTACTACACTACTACGCCTATTATGAATTGTTAAATCTTGAAGTAGTATTAGTGATTTGAATGTGATTGAATTGTTTTGATACAACTAAGTGAGTAAATGAATACGTAAGGATGATCTTAACTTGTTTCCAACTTGTATTTGATTATGATGCACTGTCATATTTTTGCGGAATTGACATAGTCACAAAAATTTCATACTCTTGTCAATAGAAAGCTTACATGTTGGAATGACTTATTCATCGAGATGAGAATTATGGTTGACTACCAACATATGAGGTTGCGATTATTTCTAGATGCTATACCTTGATTCAATCTCTATGTAGTACTCTTGATATATCAAACATGAAAGTATTGCCAAGATTACAAGAAGTATGACTGCACTGATTATATTGTTGGAATATTGTGCCTAAAACGTATATCGATGAAGTCTGAATAATCGACAACTTTCACCTCACTAGTCTGTACCAACAAACTAAGTGTAGGGTAGTGCCACTACTGCTTGTTTGTTGATTGTATCCATTGAGATGATGCTAACATGACTATTGTTTTAATATCAGGTACAATGGCACCCAAAGCAAGACAAGGCAAAGATAAAGCAACTACTTTACAAAAAAGCAAGAAAAGAGGACGAAAAGAGTAAGGAGAATCCTCTTCGATGCAAGTACCACGCCGCATGTTTGGAATTAAATGGGTCCTAGAGGAGGAAGCAAAGGAGTGGTATAGGAACAACAAAGAGAAGAAATATGTTCATGTAGAGTTGATAAACAAGGAGAGCCTAGCAAAGAAAGAACCCCGTATGTTGGCCAAGATAATGGCGTTACATCTTGATTTCATCTTTTGAGATATGGGAGAGTGTAATCTCGATCTAACAAGAGAATTCTATGCCAACTGGTCACCGAAAACCATAGGGAGTGAAGTAAAGATTCGGGGCCAGGTTCTGCAACTAAATGCGGAGTTCATCAACTCCTTTCTAGGTTTGCCATCTATTGATCCATCACCACTCAAGGAGCTGTACAATAGACCTCCGTACAGGGCAATCCGACACACACTTTGTGGAACAAGATCTATGGCACGATGGAGTATACACAAGGATATCGGTCGACACAACACCTTCCCATATGATCGTTTGAATAGGGAAGCTAGGATATGGCTGCGAATAGTCAACTCTTGCCTAATTCCAAGGACCCAGTACACAAAGATAACATGATATAGAGTATGCTTGGTGTATGCATTGATGACGAACGTCCCTATCAACATTGGGGCAATTATTCGCTCTAGAATGCATAAGGCTAGGCTGCACAAGAGGTCCCACTTTAGCTTTGGCAATCTGTTGACTGCAATATTGAAGAAGGAGGACATCGAAGAGGAACCTGCTGATCATAAACTCCTACACAACCCGAAGAAGGTTGACCTCACAAAGGTTAAAGATGCTGAATCCACGCATGGCGTCAACCTTACTACTTTAGAAAGGCATGCTTGTGATGAAAGCTTCTTCCGCCACTTATATGGCATGATGAGGTTTACAATGATGAGTGGTGGTCGTGTTCCAACTGCTGCAGAGCTCCAACATTTGGATTATGACTACCCAATGAATAAGAATACGAGGGTGATGTGTGGAGTAGGTGTATACTTTGAGGAACCTCTTGATGACGATGTGCTAACCGATGATGATCGCAGAATGCCAGACTCCAACATGGAGGAGAATTCTGATGATGATGACTCCAATGATGATTCCGATGAAGGGGGTATAACCCCAGATACAGAGGAGGAGTTCGACTAATCTAGGTTCTTCGTATTTATTTTCCACTGAGGACAGTGTGTCCCGTCTAAGTGTGGGGTGCTAGTAGTTGCATGCTATACTTTTTTATCTGCATTAGTATTTTTGTTGTTTTGTGTGTTAGTAGTTAATTTTTTTAGTTACATGAAATTATTCTGAGGGGCAACAAGGTATTATGACAAGAGTCTGTGATAACATCATTACTATTGAGACGTTTAGACTCTAATTGTGACTTATTATATGATAATTGTGTGGTTCAATTCCTTCAACTGTTGGGTCGAGAGTCTATACTGCTTCAAATAAAGTCGACCATGTGCCTTGTGTGTGTGAGATGATAGTATATTCTATGTTTGTGGCTGATGCTAGAACTTGCCTGGTATGTATGTAAAGCAAAATAAAGAGTGCGAGTCTAGGAGATGATTTAGGCATTTCTTTGGCAACCTATGATTGTTTACCTTCATTTTACCTACCCTTGGACATCATCCTAGATAACCCCCTTTGAGCCTTTAGCCTATTTTCTTTAACAGCCTCCTATGTAAGCCTAATCCATTTTTTTCAAGACCATAATTTGATCCAAATTCCTAAGTTCTTTAAATTATAAAGCCATGTGACAAAATAAGAGGAAATTGGGTGAGAGTGACGTTTTAAAGTGTAATGGTACTTGAATTTGTTGTGAAAAGAGCGGCTATCATAGAGGTATGCTATTAAAAAAACAGAAAAGAGATAAGAAAAGAAAAAGAAATAGAAAAACAGAAATTGTGTTGATGATTAAATAAAAATATAGTTATGTTTGAATGACAAAATAGGTGAAAAGGGGTGATAGATGAAAGAAAGGTAGAAGGGTTGATTAAAAGAGAGTGTTAATGGCATAATGCAATGTATTAAAGCACTTAGGGAGCTTAGTCACTATTTCTGGCCAAAATAGTCCTACCCGTCCCTTAGCCTACATTACAACCTGTAAAAAACCTATTTGATCCTAAGCTTAGCATTTTGATATTTAGTGGAGCATTGCACTAAGGGCAAGCCTATGGTCATCAGTTGCAGCATATGAATTCTTTGTGAGAGCAAGAGCAAGGATACTCGTATACCCATGTTTCAATAAATATACTATACTTGTGAGTGATTATGGGTAATATATTGTGATGCACACATGGTTGATGAGTTTTGGGCAGTTGTGTATGATTCTTTGTACCTTAAATTTTGAATACGAGCTAACCATCATCACGAGTCTATATTAGAGGTTGAATTGTTTCTAGTAGTGATTAGAAAACCACTCTTTGTTAATGATTGTTATGTCTGTCTTGATGAATATTTTTTGTTGTTACTGTGAAACCCTAAGTAGATGTTTAGATGGACATGATAGTTTGTTCGAGGACGAACAAAGCCTTAAGTGTGGGGTGTTGATGATAGGCGAATTTACACGCCTGAAGTACTATATTTTACCCATATTTTAGCTAAGTTTTGAGGACAAAATATATAATTCATGCACTTTTAGTCCTTTTTCCTGTAATTGAGCTAACAAACGTGATTATCAAGTTTTCAGGTATAAATGATGCAGAATTCAGAATTTTATGGATAACTTGACGCCAAAGGAAGCTTCACGAAAAAAGAGAAGGAAAGCTTGGACGCCTAGGACCAAAAGTGACGCATGGAAAATCTGTCCCGGGCAAAAACAGCAATTCTAAAGACTTTGGGGACTAGCAGTAACTTATTAGGATTAGGATAATGATGCAGTAACCTAGTAGGATTAGGTTAAGTAATGCAGTATCTTAGTAGGAATAGGATATGGGTGTTATAAATACCCTATTTTGCTAGAGATTTTTAGGAATTCTTCTATTAATTATTCTACTTACAATTTGGATTCTAATTCTCATACTTCTACTTTCAATTCTTATTCTCTTCATCTATTCAATTATTAATTTCTACAACAAGAGAAAAGCTATTCTAAAAGGAATTCACATCTAACGCCATACCACACCATACTACACGTGAGATCTTTATTGTGGTATAATGATAATGCCTATTGTGATTTCCATCGCACTCATGAGTAGCTAAACTTCTCTGTTGGGGTTATGGAAGCCGTATGAGATACTATCTATTGCTATGAGTTTGTGAATTTGCGACACGTATGCTGCTTATATCATTATTCTCTTCATCTTAATGCAAATTCTTGTGGTTGCAAACGCATAGAATACGCCAGTATAGCATTAACTTGTTCGAAAGAAAAGTTATATGTCTGGAAAAGAGATAATGTGAAGGTAATAGGGCACCAACCCCTGTTAAAAAGTTAGTGCCGTAACTGGATTAACCTCTTGGAGAATTTGTACCATTAGATATGCTTTAAGCTCGAAAGAGTTAAAGTGAAATAGTCCTTGTTAGGTCGAAAGACGCTTGGATTTACCATAGAATACAATTATCTATAACCATATGCATGTCTGAATTCCGCATAACTCATAGCCAATAAAGACGTATAATTCATAAGGTGGACATAACCCCAACTCTCAATTCTCATTGATTAAACATCTCATTAAACATTCTTTCTTTTTTACTTTGCTATTTTTTGTTTTTACTCTAATATTTTGTTTACATTAATTGCACGTTACAATCCCCCATATTTATGAAACTTTCACCAAAAGTCTACTAATCCTTGCTTACTTAGTGACCACCTATTCCCTGTGGGATCGACACTCAACCCAGTTGGGTTCTATATTTGACAACGACCGCTTACACTCTTACGAGAGCTGTAGTTTAAGCGTTATCAATTCCACCATTGCTTAAGCTTATTAGTTGAAATCTGATGGGAGAAACCTCTAAATCTCCAAATGGGTTTGATGGGTGAAAATCCTAAACTCTAGAAACCCTTTATCATCCTTGAAAGAGGGATAATGGTGAATAAGAGGTATCTCATAACATCCTTGAAAAAAGGTTATAGAGGGACAATGCGATGGTGGACAATTAAGCCTATGGTTTGCCACCTTTTGCAATCTTAGAAATAAGTGTATTAGGAGGATAAATCATTTCAAGAGCATCATCCTAGAAATAGGGATGCTTGATTGAGGTTTTGGCTGATTACGAATTACACACTTGTTAGGTTCTCGAAAGAGCTAATGGGTGAAATCTATGTGGTTTTGTTGAAAGATTGACTACAATGACCTTAGACCTAGCCTATCCTTTAGTTAACAACTAAAATTTATGTCGAACCAACATCAACCCGCATGCTTTACCTCTAGGTAGACATAATCCCAAGATTTCCTAAAATCTTAAGTTTAAATCAAAAGTATCATTTACCAAGTGTTTGGTAAAGATTGTTGCAAAAAGGTTCTAAACAAATTCCCCCCATTTTATTTTTACATTTTATTTTGTTGGTATTTCGAATAACCTTGTAGTAATTTGAGCACCCATAGGGTTTGAAGTCTATAATTCGCTCTTTGAGATTCGACACCAAATTCAAATTGGGTTATTTAATAATGACCGCCTCACCCCTCAAAACATGAAAGTGAATTGAGCATTATCAAAATGGCATCATTGCCTGGGAGTGAAGTATAGATTTTTCTTGTGTGGTGTTATTCTTACTTGGGAGTATCCAAAGTGGCGTACTTTATTTTCTTTGTTGTTTTTGAATCTTTTGTAGGTAATCCTAGCATCAACAAAATATGAGGAAGGCACTAATCCTATGGAGTTATTTGATATACCCACTCATGTATAAAACCACTTAAGTGGTGGGAGTCATGCGAGTGAAACCCGTATCCCACCTCACTATGGGAATGATACATTTCATGTGACTATTATCATGCTTCATATGTTGCAAAGGAAGGGGATATACGGGGGTGAAGCTCATGAGGATCTATATGTTCACTTAAGGAATATTTTAGATGTGTGTACACCATTCAACATTTCTCATATTACTTAAGAGTCTTTTTGGCTTTGACTCTTTCCATTCTCACTAATGGGTGAAACATTGTTGTGGTTCCTCACACTCCTTATGACTTCACTCACTTCATGGAATGAGCTCACAAAGTTGTTTAAAGATCAGTACTCCTCTTTCTCCAAGGTGTGTCACCCGAAAGATGAAATCATGAACTTTAGACAAAGGGATGGGGATCTACTTCATGAAGTATAGGAGAGATTTCATAGAAAGTTAGCCAAATTCCCAAACCATGAGATTCCGGGGAAGACACTTCTCCAAATATTCTATCGAGCACTAGATTCTTTGAACCAAACAGTGGTAAACAATGCGGCGGAAGGTTCTCTCTTAAAATTGCACTTCAATGTGGCTAAAAAATTGTTGAGAGAGGTAGATAAACACAATCAGGAATGGCATACCCAATACATCAATATTTCAAATAGTTCTCCATCCAAGCCCATGGTTAGTAGAGAGCAAAGAAAGTAAGACGAGGAGCAAGAGGAAACCATAGAAAAGATCTTAAATCAACTTGAGATCCTAAAAAAAGTATGTCATTGGTGCACCCGTGAAAATGGCATCCTATAACATCAAAAACCTATGACAAAGATAGAGAAGCTAGGAAGATGGATGGAGAAATTTGGTATTTAGCAAACCATTTGGAGGGTTCTCACTCGGCCTATTGTAGGCAAGGTGGAAATCAAGGTTGGAGAAATTGGGTTGGTATTCGGGTTTGGATAGATTGGGAACATGAGTATTACCATTATGTGCCTCACCATGATCAGGTTTCTTACAAAGAGTCAAGATCCGGTTACACCGACAGATGTAGAACGGAGGATATCCTTGTAAGAATTTTGTATAGAGTTGAAGGAATGGAAAAAATATTTCATGAATTAAAAAAGGACTTTATTTCAATGTCTAAAACTTTGGTCTTCTATTCGGCCTCTATAAAAGAATTGGAGATCCAAATGGGACTAATCTTCGCACGTCTTGATGCTAAGAAATCCCACTAGTGGAATAATCAGCAACCTTTAAAACAATGATCAAATCTTGATGTATGGAGAGTGAAAAAACAAAGGATGAGCACTTGAAAGAGGACTTGGGAGAAAATATGGCCAGTACTCAGTCAAAAGAAGGGTTATCCCAAAATAAAGTCAACAAAGAGAAGAAAATGATGGAAAGAGTTGCCAAAAGGTTAATTGATGAAGGAAAGGTTAATAAGTGGGCACCTAAGGATCCCCCTTGATAAATTGATGAATTCCAATATTGTTCCTTGGTGATAACTAAGGATCTATGTGGGAAGCAACCCGCAAATAACACGAAAGTGGCTCGTAACATTATTATTTTGTTTTTGTAGTGCTAATGTTAGGTTTTACATATGAATAACTCATGAAAGTATGGAACTTTTCAGTGCATTAGGTAAGTTTTTAAAGGGGTAAGTATGAGAAAATGTGCACCACAAACAGCATAGGGATCAAAAAGGGTAAAATGAAAAGAGCTGAATAAGGTAAAATAAGGGAGCAAAAATGCTCTCAGTTACCGCGATCACAGAACCCAAGTGCGATCGCGTTCAGCTGCGTGCTCGCGATCGCAGTTACTTAGTTGTTATTGCAACTATTTCAACCACTTATCCCTTTATTTCCCTCTTATTTTCAGCACACTCCCTTTCAAGTTTTCAGCTGCAGAATTGATCCAACATTAAGGAGAATGAGAGCAACATTCACCCTTAATGGGGTTCTAGGGAGTACTCTTAGCCCTTTTTTCCTTGATTATTTGTGTAATGGTGACACTGCTACCTTTTCAAGTTGGGGTGTCCCCTTATTCATTTGATTGGGGCCTGTGTTATTGATATTTTTGCGTACTTTTTTGCATTTTTGGAGAATTTTTATTTGGACTGTAATATTTGGGCACTCTAATGGTGCCCACATTTTTATGTTTTACTTATTTCATTCTGGGTTTGTTACTTTATTATAATTTTAGTAGGTAAACTTGTCCGTCGTGATTAGGTTTCTAACTATAAGTATAGGGGAAGTCTGAGTACCCATGACATCGAGACTATAAAATGCAAGGGAAATCTGAGTACTTAGAGCATTGATGATTTGGGATTGCATTCATATCCATTGGTAAAGTCTGAGTAACCATATGGGTGGTTTGCCCGTACTATAGTTTGCAATGTGAGACTATTGCTTGTCTTGTTGTCATGATTAGAAAATTATGTGTGGTGTGGATATGAAAGCAAACAACGCCCTCCGTTTAAAATTTTGCAAAAATTAAAGGCATGGACATGAGCAACTTTGTGACAAAAGTTTTTCTCTTTCTATGACTCTGACAATCGACCTCGGAAAAATAGTGAATACTCCGTCCTTATCTCAAACGGGTAGAACAATTGAACTCTCTTGATAACATTCGCATGCCATGTGTACTTGTGTTATCTAGAACTTGCCCCGATAGTCTTTCAAAGCTAAATTTTGATTGTGTGTGGTTGGAGAAATGACCTTAGGTCGTCCTTATGACTTTGGAACCTAATCTAGCCTAAAAAGCCTACCCGTGCACAAAGGAAATCCTTAGTTACCCATGTTGAGACTTTGGACCTTTCTTTGGAAAATAGTTTACAAGTCGTAAACCATTCATTCTATCCCTATTTTGAACCATACCCTCCTTGAGCTTTAACATGCAACTTGAGGTTAAAAACCTAAGTTTGGGGTGGTAAAAAAAATAAATTGACTGAAGTAAGTTTGTGACCATGATGTTGTAAGTGAAATATCTAATGTGCTTTAGCATTGTAAACAAAGGTTTAGAAAAAGAAATGATCCAACAAAGAAATGAATTGCATGAAAGTTGCAAGAAAAGAAAATAAGAGAAAAGTGGTGAACAAAGAAATCAAAAAATAGGCATACAAAAACAAAGAAAATAAAGAAGAGTGAACCTTAGTCGAAGAAGGACAATTGTAAAGTGTGATATGGATGTTCAAGAAAGGGTGTAGCCATGTGGCCCTAAATGATATCCTACCCTAACCCAAACCTATGTTACAAGCTTAGAAAGTCCTTTGAGATCTCCAACCATTTACTTTCTTTGAAGTAGTGATTTAAAATAGGGGAAAGCCTATGGTATGACACTTGTTCCATTGAGATTTATTTTATGTGAGAGAGAGTTATTGCAGTTAAACTTCCTTGGTGTATGATTGGTAACTAGGAGTGTGAAACCTTCTTTTTTGTAAGGAGGCATATGAATAAGTTGAGGTAGGTGAAGTTGTTATCTTTCGTATAATAAGATAAAGGGAGGTATGATATGGTGCAGTCATCTTGTGAGTCATTTCGTAGAGTGTTAGTAGTTGTTAAATGGTTGCTCCTTGAAGTCTATTGTATACTTCACTAATCCATTTTCTGATGAGGGGAGACATTAAAAGCCTATTTGCCATGTGTGATAAACTTTTTATGGTTATAATCAAGTTCAAGTTTACATGATTATTAGGAACTAACATGTGGGCATACATGGGGAGTGTAACGCTCTAATTTATTAGAACTAGAATACCACACGGTGCTTATAATCTCAAAGGACCACAAGCTAACCATCTGTTGGTACCTGCAACTGAGCATTGCATAATATACTAAAATAAATTTGAAAAACTGGCAGAAACTTTCCATAAGGTTCATGTCTAAAATACCCAAAACTAAAAACTAAATACTGATACATCTGTTTGAAAAGCCTATAAACTTTCTGAACTATGGAGTTGATGGGACTTGTCCCCAACTAACTCCATCTGCTGAAAATAACACGAATCTAATGCAATAATAAAATGTGGATCATCCTCGAATGAAGAGGACTCACTGCTACGTCTACTACTGCTGACTGAGTCTGGACTACTATGGGTGCTCTGGATCCCGTACGTCTGAACCTATAGTATAAGACACCATAGCGCAGAAAAGTATATGTCAGTACTTTGAATGTAATGGTATGCTAGATGAGGTAAGGCTACATGCAAGGGCTTATGCATGAACATTACTTAACTAAATAACATGAGAATACTAAATGGGGATATATGAATGAATACACAGACCAAAACTGGAATCGCAGTAACACTGAATACAAGTTCTAAATACTAGTTTCTGAATACTGACTTACTAAAGACTGGGTCTACTAATACTGATATCTGAGTTTACTAACTCTGTAATACTGAATAACTGAATCTACTCATATCAATAACTGAGTTATGATCTTGCTACTATTGAATGACTAAATCTAACATCAAACCTCTCTAATGGATGATCTCTGAATCTACTAATAATGATAAGGAATGATTGTATCTGAGATCAGACCTATCAACTCGCATGTTTTACCCCTAGGTAGACATAATCCCAAGATCTTTCAAAATCTTGAATTCAAATCAAAAGTACCATTTACCAAGTGCTTGGTAAAGATTGTTGCGAAAAATTTCCAAAAACAATTCCCCTCATTTTGTTTTACATGTCATTTTTTTGGCATTCCGGATAAACTTGTAGTAATTTGAGCACCAATAGAATTTGAAGTCTATGATTTGCTCCTTGAGATTCGGCCCCAAATTCAAATTGGGTTCTTTGATAAGGATCGCTTCACCTCTCAAAACAAGGGAGTAAGTCGAGTGTTATCAAGGAGCAGTCCACTACCGAAGATCCGACGGTAAGCTCTAACTAAACACCTACTAGAAAATAATAGCAGCACCACACATGCCTTCCTTCCACTCTTTCCCCTCACTGATCTACCTTCCCTCTTCTCTGGCCAAATCTAGGTAGAATCACCATTCATCATTCATCGTTGCTTTGACGGATTCGACCACCGGCGAGCTTTCAGCCACTAGCTGCACCACCATGCCCATCCCCTACCCCTTTCTTCACTACCGTCGTCGGATTTGACCACTGGACGACATGCATTACATCCATACCCATTGAAAAATGGGCTAGATCTGGTCGTGTTTTTATTTTTTTAGCGTTTCTCCGGCAAAAGCCGTTGATGCAACGCCTCTACTCGTCACTCCTTCGTCTTAATGTATTTTTTTAAAATATATTTTTTGATATTATTTAGCTGGAGTTGTATATTTTCAACGAATTCTATGGATTCCAGTGTTTGTTTATGCGTCTGGGCATTTGCTTTCAATTTTTGAGCTTTTTTTGTTTGTTTTTGTATTGCTGACATATTTTCTTGCTATTTTTTGGATTGTTCCGCTGATTTAAGGTCGGTTTTTTGACTCAAAAAGTTCAATTCGGTGCTTGCTTTGCTTAGCTAATTGATTGAATGATTTTGGATTATTTTGGGTGTTTACTTCATCATTTATTATACTGATAATGAATAATACTAACATATGGCTGATAACACTATCTCTGTGTTAGATATTTGAGGTCATTCCATTACAAAAGACGTATTTTATTTTCTCAAGTTTATTTATTTATGTCAAAATAAATACATGGTCAATGACATTATCTTATCATTGGATATTTGAGGCCATCATATTACAAAAGATGATCTTTACTTCCTCAGATTTATTATTTTATATCAAGAGCCGACACTTGGTTGATGACAATATCTCTGCATCAGATTTTTAAGGCCACCCCGTTATAAAAGGTAGATTTCTATTCTCAAGTTTATCTATTTTTATATCAAAATAAATACTTGGCCAATGAAAAATTTTTCGTCAATATTTGAGGCCTCCACAAATAAAAAGACAGACATTACGTCTACAAATCATAAAAGAAATAAATAATGGGTGATGTCGAAATGCTTGCAATATCACCACAACACAATGGATTTTACGATTCGTATCTTGGCAAGACGATTTAGGATGGTCGGTAAATCGAGCAACCATTTCGCAGCCATGACGTATCTAAAATTCAATTCGAGCCCACGTTTTAACCAAATAATTCTATTTATTATGTATATTTATATATGCACAAATAGTTTTAATTTAATTTATTTTCTTACTAATGTGTTTGTACAGGTTCTCGAGAATACTTGCCGAAAAATGGCATTCCAAGGAAAATTTTATTTTTGTATTTTTCTTTATAACTGTATACATTATTCATAGTGAAAACTTTACTCTTAGGGGTGTCAGGCGAGGATATTTTTACTTACATAATCAATAAACGATTGATTAGGAAAACTTAGGCTGCTCACATAAACAAGTTAAATTAATCATTTAATTAGCATATTTATATCATAAACATTGTATAGTTTTCTTCTCAAATAAAATTTTTATTTTTCTCTCCGTAAATTTGTTCAAGTAGATAGTATTATTTGCAAAATACGTTTTCTTTTTATAGTACATAAAAGACACTTTTTTTCTCATGTTACAAAATACTTTTCTTCTCACATGTAATTTATATATTTTTACATATTTTCATAACAATAATTTTTACTCATATACTCAATATATTTTCACATTATTTTTAAATATTAATATCTTTTAAAAGAATCATTTTTTACCTCCTCCCTCATTGATAAATTTAGTCTAGCCGGGTACCATATTCGTGGATCCTGGAGGGTGTCTAACTACTTTTCATCAGGATAATTTGAACCCTTATCTAGAATCTCAATTGATTTTTCCAGACTAAAACATTAATCATAAGTATTAACAAATTAATAGGTTGTCTTAAAAATTAGGTGGCGACTCTATATAAAATTTTAATTCTTTTAGAGTCCATAAGTCATGTTTTATTTGAACTTGATAAAATAGGGCATGACAGGGAGAAAGTTTGTAAAAGCATCTATATTCTTACACTTGCAGCAGTGTGAGAATCTAATAGTTGTTTAGTTAGATCATTCACTTCAGCATTCAGACTCTGGACCTCTGCAGTAAGTGCTGAAACCTTTTTCTTCAAATCTACAATTTTTGCACTCAGGCTTCATTAGCACCTGGTCTCTCTGATGATATTTGCTGATTTTTCAATTTCAGAGTAAGGATTTCAGCATATTTCCCAGTGACAACAACTATCATTTCCTCCAATTCCTTACTCAACTTCTCTTGAAATGCTAATAATTATGATACCTAGGACATGGTCCCAGTTTTTCCTTCAACACACTCATTTTCCACCAAGGTAGTTAGAATGAACATTTTCTTTGTTGTTCCTAGATTTTCATTTACACAAACTACCCAAAGTCATTAAACACCTTATTCAAGAAGTATCCATAAGGCATACCATGACTTCCATCTTTTTCATGGATTACTTTATCCATATACTGAATCATTAGGGCAGGTAGATTTACCAACTCAAACTTTCTTAGACACTCCATTATATATACGTCTACACTAGAAGCAATCATTCTTTTCTTAGATCTTGGAATCACTACTTTGTTGACAAATTCAAACACTAATTGGAATTCGCCCTTAAGAAACTTCTTTCTCACTCCAGGCACAAAAGTTCCTCTCACCTTTGAGGCAAAAATCATATATTAAATTGAGGTCTATTGAATTGAAATAATCCTCACACCCATAATGGGAACATCTAGAATATTCTCAAGAGCTTCTTCATCCAACTTAATTTTCTTTCCTTGCACCATTGCAGTCAGGCGTTCTCTATTTTCAGAAAATTTAACAGTGTAGATACACTGTCTTACTTCATCTTCATATGTAGAGGGAATTGATATTTCTACAAGATGCAACAACCCTTGATGTTGCACATAATTTACAACCTTAGATATTCCAGGTTTTTCAAGAATCCTGAGATCAAATACTCTTTCGGTCATCAATTTTTGAGACGTCAACATTTCAGTTCTCTCTTCTCTAGATACAAACTTTTATTCGTCATCTTTCTTTCTTCTTTTAGAACTACTGTTTGGTTCCTCTTCTCTGGCTTTTCTTTGTTTGGGACTGGGTCCCTCGGAGACTTTTCTTTTCATTTTAACTGCAATGTGTTTTTATTTTAACTTAGCAGAGCTTCCATACTTTGAAGTAGAGGACCTGGTTCTTTCTTCAACATAAACTTCTTTCCTTGTCTTTATAGTTACAATGGCAACATCAGGATCAATATCCTCACCCTCTCTAATATCTGCAACTTCCACATTTTTATGCTCTACAATACTAGCTTTGTTAAGTATCCTTCTTCTAGTAGTATAAGATTTTCTAGACTTCATAGCATCACCCATGAATTTATTCTTAGAACTCCTAGCAGAGTATGTTCTGATAACCTTCATACAAGATTTCAACACCTTCTTTTTACCCTTACAACCCCTCTACTTTTGAACTAACCATCTTAGAGGTAATTCCCCATCATCCACTTCATTCTTCTTATTTGGAGGTTGCATAAACTCTACTTTTTTTTTTGAAACATCATCTTTTTTACTTACTACCAGTTCTTCCGCACTAAGAGGATTACTTGTAAGTAGAAGTAAGTTTCCATCTATCCAATTCTCACTACTGGAAAGATCAGGTTTTTTTACAAGTATTTCTTCATTTCACAGTTGAGCAAAAATAGGATTTGACTCTGAGGGAGTAGGGGGACCAAGTACTTGAAGTGATTCAGAAATTTTTAGTAATTTTGGTTCTTCTAAGGAAGGTTTCATGCTCAATGGCTGAACTGAATCCCTGATTTAGATCCATCATCATGGAAGACATAACAGGGGTTTCTATGGTATTTGGGCTTTCTTCTAAAATGGGTTCATTTGGGGAGCTTGATAAGGATGTTTCCCATTGTATTAGGGCAGGGTGGATGACGTACAGTCTCACCTCAAGAGTGTTGTATGATAGGAAGGTGTCTCCTAAGCTTAAACTCAAATTCTATAGAGTGGGAGTCCGTCCAGCCATATTTTATGGATAAAAGTGTTGTCCAATCAAGAACTCCCACATTAAAAAATTGAAGATGACAAAAATATGGATATTGCATTGGATGTGTGGGCTTACTATGGGTGATAGGGTTAGGAATAAGATTATTCAGTAGAAGGTGGGAGTGGCTTCAGTGGAGGAAAAGACGTGGAAAGTTCAGTTGAGATGGTTCAGATATATGATGAGGAAGGGAACGGATGCCTCAGTTCATAAGTTTGAGAGACTACCTTTAGATAGTTTCAGACGGGGTAGGGTTAGGCCGAAGAAATACTGGATAAAGGTGATTAGACGTGACATAGAGCAGTTACAGCTTACTGAGGACATGACCCTAGATAAGAAAGTATGGAAAACATGAATTAGGTTAGATAGTTAGAGTATGAGGGTGGGTAATAATCAGTAGTTAGGAGAGCTTTGGGGTATCCGGGACGGTACCATTGGTTGGAGCTACTAGTAGGAGGGGGTGGGGGTGGGGGTGCCTTTGGTTTGTTAGTGTAGGGGTATTACTTTGTGGGAGTCTTATTTTTGTTATTCCATCTTGTTTCATGATTTATTACAAATTTGTTTACTATTTTTTCTCTTGAGTGGGGGGTCTGTTGGAAATAGCTTTTCTACTTCTCCAGAGGTAGTGGTATGGACTGCATACATTTTACCCTTCCTAGACCCCACTACATTGGAATAAACTGGGTTTGTTATTGTTGTTGTTTTTGTTGTTGGGTGTTTAGAATTTCAAGGGAAGGCATAGTGGGTAAAACACTTTCTGATTCTTGAGGAAGATTAAAAGAAGACTTTTCTACTATTTTGGACATAGAAGAACCAACAGGTTTAATATTGGGGGTTTTAGACGGAGAAGACGATGTTTAATGAATTTTGGATTCTTCAGTAGGGCTTGAGAGAGTAAAAGTTTTAGCCATTTGGAATCTTTTAGTGAGAGAGTGAATGGTAAAGGCTTGGTTTTGAGAGAATGAGTGAATTGAAGGAGAAGACGGGCAAATTGAAAGAGAATAATTTAAGAGAGATTTAACTTTTGTATTTAAAGAAAGTGACCATTGTCACTTAGATGTATTTTAAACAAAATGACATGTCTAGTGTTAATTGGTGAGACTCTTCATCTCACTGGAGAATTGACAGGTTTTACTTAGAGTGACGGATGGCTTTTTAGATAGAATTTTATGATTTTTAAAGTGCTCAATTTTGGTACTAACCTAAGAGATGGGACCATGTCCCTCTCTTTCTGGAGTGAATCCTCAAGTTTGTGTATGTTTCAACTGTTCTCTTCCAAAGTTATTCCCATGAGTGTACACCTGCAAAGGTATGGTACAGAGTTAGACCAATAAGTACAAATTTTAGACAAAGATACTTGTCTCCCGATCATAACCAATTTAGAAAAAAAACTTATTAATTTATTAGGTCAGGTTAATTTTATCAATCCCAGTATCAACTTGTTTTTTAAGTACACCATTTTTAAAAAAAAATTGTTCTTTCAATAGGTCTGAGGATCGAGTCCCAAACTTAACTTCTTTCAAATTGCTAAAGCTCCTCTTTTATTGCTTTAATCCGGTCAGCAATTTTCGATCTTCTTTAGTATTTTTAGGTTCAATTTGAGACAAGAAGGTCAGAATGTCATGAAATTTCTAGTTTGAGCTCTTGTTTGGACTCCAGTCTCCAAAGGTGAAGTTAGTTAGTCAATAGGGTCAGAAGATCTGTGCCTCTAATTTGACCTTTTAAGATAAGTTCCAGTAGGATCAAATCCCTAAATATTTTGACTACACCTTTCTTGTTGTTACTCTACTAGAGCGAGGGCCTATAATTGGGATTCTAGATTACCATTACTATCAACATGATTTAGTCCTTGACCATCATCTTCAGCAGTATCATCCCTCTAAATAAGAATGAGTTCTTAAAATTCTGAATCTTCACCATAACCTGAATTCATTACTTTTCTGACTTATCAAAGACCATATGCACACTTACTTCAACACACAAAGTTCTTTTTGTTGAAAACTTTGTATGCTTTGCCTGTTAAGGAGTAGCATACTGTCAATCAACATAGTCATGACAATCCAACTCCATTTTTTTTAAGAGTCCTTGGAGTAGAAAAGCTATGACTGATTCTATCTTCAACACAGAATCTTCAACTTGTGTGTACATAGATTTTATTCCATGATCATATCTGAATTCAACAATCTTACAATTTAGCTTCATTTGAACTTACTTAGCAGAAGTAACCACAATCTCATAGATTTTATCCTTGGTCTTAAGAACATTGTCAAGGTGAACCTTGAGTAGTCATCCACAATCATAAACATATACTTCTTTCCTCATCTACTTTAGACTTTAATAAGTCTACATAGATCTATATTCAGTATCTCAAAGGTTCTAGAAGTACTCACCTACTTCTTCAACTTAAAGGATGACCTAGTTTGTTTGCCCTAAACACAGGCATTACAAACCTTATTATCTAGAAATTTTAGCTTTGGCATTCTACGGACCAGGTCCTTTGAAATCTACTTGTTCAGTGAAAAAACTTAAATGTCCCAAACTTTTTTGCAATAGATCAGCGTTCTCACTTTTGAGCACTTAAGCATGTCAATTCACTATCAGCTACACTAAATCAGCCAAATACATATTCTTAAACTATTTGGCTTTGAGGATAATTCTTCCAGACTTCAAGTTGGGTCATTCACATAGTACACATCTTCTATTTCTTGATTTAGTGACCTTCCAATCTTTTCCACACCATGAAAGTAGCCTTTTTTACCATCTCTAAAAGAGATACCTCTACCTTGAAGTGTCTTGAGAGAGAGAAAATAGTCATTCCTTCCAATCAAATTCTTTGAACATCCACTATCCATGAACCAGTTTTTATTACATTCCCTTTCTCCCACCTGCAAACATAGTCATTTTCTAGATTTGGGAACCCACTTGCGTTTGAGTTACCAATAGGAAGACAAAGGTGTGATCAAATCTTTTTAATACCTTCTAGGTAGAGAGTTTTTCTTCACTTTTTTCAAAGGCGTGAAACCCTTAGGATAATAATTCTCCTGCTAGATGTATTTAGTATTTCTCATTCTAGCTCTGAGCCAATACTAACAGTTTTTCTTCAAGTGTCTATCTCTTCCACAATGAATACATAAAGGTTTGTGGACCCTGTTTCTTGTACCATGAACAGCTTTCCTTTGAGACCCAAGTGATTAGGTTTGATACTAATATCAAAGCCCTTTACCATTATTGACACTCTAACCAGATAAATTAGAAAGGATTTGAGAGGATGTGGTCCATTTTAGTGGTTTGTTAAGTTCTTACCTTATACGAACTAGGTCCTTTTCTAAATCTTTATTATTATAGAGGTCGATCATAAGGTGATTTTGAGAATCCTTAAATGTTTACTCAAGCTCAATCTGAAGACTTAAAGATTTTTTCTTCCCTTTATCATCGGAATCATTTACTTTCTCCAGTTGAATATTAAACTTAGATTTTCAGATTTTAACTTAGTAAATTATTCCTCTATTTTAGATATCTAGAGAGTTAAATCAATTAATTCAAGCTCTTGATTTTCTACCTTTTTTCTAGAGCATTTTTCTCAGCAATCAGTTTACACATAGAATTAATCAGCATATTTGTAAGCTTTTTTATCTTCCTAGCAGAGTAGTTATCTATGTTTTCCTTAATTTCAGAGAGAGTTACCTCATTCCCTTCTTCATCGTATGTGTTTTCCATAAGAGCAAATAAGGAATCATAGATAACATCACTATCTTCCATAGCTAGGATAGTTCTTTAGCCTTTTCAAATTCATCAAATTCACTAGAGGAATCTCCCTAGACTGCTAGGGCCTGCTTCACTACATAATCAGCTACAACCTTTCTTCTTGATTTTATAGGGACCTGGTCCCCATTATTTTCTTTGTCACCTTCACTCTTGAAATATTATGGATAATCTATTTTATGCATTGGAAAGTCCTTAATGAAATGCTCAGGACTTTCACATTTGTGACAAACCTCAACAGTCCTTTTATTTTTTGCTATTTCCTCTTCTTTGAAACTGACCACTCTTCTTCATCGCTCTAACAATTCTTTTTGCCAAATAGGAAACATCAGTGTCTTCTTCACTTGAATCTGACTTAGAAACCTTCAATGCAAGAGATTCCCTTTTTACTTCCTTTTTCTCTTGGCCTTGCAGCTTCTTGAGTTCATGTGTCTTCATATTACTAATAAGTTCATCCATAGTGAGAGTTTTTAGGTTCCTTGCCTCAGTGATAGTATCCACTTTGCTTTTCCAGGATTTAAGTAGAACCCCCATAATTTTTACAAAGGCATTACTTCTCCTAAAAAGTGCAACTCATTAATAATTTAAGTGAATCTAGTATGCATCTATTGGATAGTTTCCCCTTCTTTCATGGTGAAGGTTTCATACTGAGTAGTCAGCATATCAACTTTTGAATCCTTCACATCATCAGTTCCTTTATGAGCAGTCTTTAAGCAATCCCAAATTTCCTTAGCATTTTCACATACAAAAATCTTGTGTATTCATCAGGTCCTACGCAACAAACTATCCATTTCTTGGCCTTGTAATTCTTCTCAACTTTTTTACTATCTTCATTATCATATTCTCTCCTACTTTTAACAACCATTCTAGTTGTCTCCTTCTTTGAACTCTCTAATTGGCACATAAACACCATCAAGTATTACATCCATCAATTCATTATCCTCAGCCATAATAAAGCCATACATTCGTATTTTCCACCGCCTATAGAACTGCCCATTAAAGAGAGGTGGTCTAGTTGTAGATTACCCTTCTTCTAAATTAGGTGGAGCAACCATGATAAGCAAATCACTCTAGGTATGACCCTTTTAGAGTGTTCAGTCTCTGATACCAATTATTGAAATATAAGGGGGTTGAACCACACTATGAGGGACCAGGCCCCTTAGAGTCAAACACATGCAATAAAATAGTAAAGCACTGAGAAATTAAAACTTTCTAGAAAAGTAAATAATACATTGGTTTAATGTGAAAACCTCCTTTTTCAAGGGAGGAAAAACAATGGCTTTCCCTCACAAGCACTCAACAACTCACTATAATTAAACTCTTGATCACAGACTCAATAGGATCTTAACTCTAAGCTCCACCAGTTTGTAACAACTCTATTACAAATCCACCTTGACAACTCTGACAAGAACTCACAACTCACATTGATATTGATTAACTCTAACCAACATCAAACTCAGGTAGCTCTACCTAATCACTCTCAAGAATACAATAAAATCATTACTCTTATAACACTAGTAATTCAATTACAAACCAAGACTTGACTCAAGAACACACACACACTCGCATATAAAGATTGGGACTTGAGTAGTTTTTTGCTGATTTTTCTCTTTGAACAATCTGATTGCAAAAACTAACTAATTCAGAAGTATTCTTTTCTATTTATAGTGGAGTAATTATTAGGGTAGAAATCTTATTAAGCCAGGTGTCTTGACTAGTACATATCTCACCTACGTAGTTTGTTACACTAGAAAACAAAACTATGCAGGCCATGTGACAGTTGTATATTTCCATGAATACCCAGGGACCTGGTCCCTTATTATCAGTTGATCATTATCAAAACAATATTTAGAATTATCCAACTTTTTTCATTGCTATAATTGTGGGTTATGTCTCATTATTGAAGTTATATAAGTGTGAAGGCTTAGATCCCTAACAGTGTGGTCCTTTTCAAATGAGTAATCAAAATTTATGGAATAACACAGGGAATTGAAAGTAGTCCATTATTGTGTTAAAATGTATTGCTTCAAGTGTATGTCTGTAACTTCATGAATCGTGCTTTTCAGCTCGAGGTAAGATGTGTAATTTATCCATTTTAAGAAATTTATTGTAAACCCCTCGCTTAAAGGAAAAGGTATGTATCTGAATGTTGGGATATTATTTATAGGCAAAATAGCTCGATGGACCCTTATACTTGATCTGTTTGGTAATGTGGATACTTTTACTTAGCCCTTTATCATATGAACCCCTCAACTCAATAAACCTCAACATTTTAAATCCTTTGACCATTAACCAGATCTATGTGGCATTAAAATTGCTGACTAAGATATGACATGTCACTCGTGTATGAGCGAGTGAAGCAATATATTTATGTTAAAATAATATTAAAATTAAAAAAATTAAAAAGACAGTCAATGTTTTTTCCAACTTCTTAAATTTAAAAATATTTTTAAAAATTAAAAAATAATAATTTAAAAAAAATAAAAGGCACCCCCAGTCCAACACCCTCCACCCCATCTCCCACCCCCATCCAGCACCCCTCACCCTACCCTCCCACCGTACAATACCTCCCACCTCACCCCTAACCTCATCCAGCACGAACAACCCCATCCCAGCCCCCTCACTTTACCCCATCCCTGTCCAACACTTCTCTCCATCCCCATCCAGCACCCCCACCCCACCCCAACCTCATCTAATACCCCCACCTACTCTCGACCCCATCCAACACCCCCACCCAACCCCCAACCCCAATCCCATCTAGTACCTTCTACCCCACCCCATCCCCATCCATCCCCCTCACCCCATCTCTTTCTAATAACCCCCACCCTACCCCCAGCCCCGTCCAATATCCCCTACCCAGTCCCCCACCCCAGGTCCTTCCTAGCACCACCTTCATTTTTTATTTTAATTTTTCCTCTCAGTTCAAATCTTTTCATATTTTTATTAAAATTTAAATTTGAAATCTTTTCATATTTTTTTGGGATTAAAATTAAAATTTAAATTGAAAGTGAGTGATAGTGGATATTGAAAAATTAGTGAATTTCATGAATAATCTTGAAAAAAACTTAAAGTTTTTGTGAATTTGTTAAAGATATTCAAATTTAAAAATTTAAAATTCATTATGTTTGTATATATAAATTTATAGTTAAAAATTTAAATTAGTTGGAGAAGAATTTTAATTATTTGGAATGAATTTAGTCTTTAATTTGTGAGCAAAAATAAAAATATGATTATTTAAATTTTTCTACAATTTATATTTTTTTATTTAATTAAATTTATTTTAATATTTAATTTCTTATGTAGCATTTTAAAAATAACTTGGAATTTAATGTAATACTGGAAAATGACATGGCAGACGTAGAAGCCAATGTGGCAGCTGATTTGGGGCGAGTGTGTTACACTCATAAAAAAAGTGTTTAAAATGTTGAGTTTATTGAGTTGAGGGGTTCATATGACAAAGGGCTAAGTAAAAGTATCCACATTACAAAATAGACTAAGTACAAGGGTCTATCGAGCTATTTTGCCTTATTTATATCCTAAGGGGTAGTATACACTAGGGTGTTATGACCTATGAGTAGTAAGATGATCTCGAGGTTAGTGATATAAAGTCATATGTTTAGAATTCGGATGAGGGTAACTTTTTAGTGAAAAAAGAGAGTTGAAATTGCATAACCTTTAAGTCAGTGTTCAGGTTAGTATGCTCTTATGGTAGTCGGTAAAAAAGGTGGTTAGTTACAATATTTGTATCTTTAGTTGAAATAAAAGAGCTCATGTGGACTAGATATTGGAGTAGTAAAATAAATCATAGTAGGTTGTAAATGCAAGGATTGGTCAACTAATAATTTATGAATTTAGCATTCACTTGGGGAGATCATAGAAAAAAGGGACTCGGTGGTGTTTATAGAATTTTGAAGGTTGTTGGGATGTATGCATGGGTAAGTCATGTGATGTGAGGAAGGTGAACATTTTATAGACCATAATGGGTTAAATTATAAGATTAAGATCCACTATCCTTATTATGTAGCTATACCCCTTGATATATTTTCCTAGTAGTTGTAAACTAGAATAGTATGTGAGAAGACGTGTAATGAATATTAAGGTGTAGTAGTAACGTTGGGAAGAAGAAGGTGTTTCCCAGCCATAGTTAAGTAAATAAAGCATGTAGGTGGATTTCTTTATTTGATGGACTAGTATATTATGTGGGATATTACATGGTGGTACATGATTGTTGCTAGACACTAGGTTTGAACTTTAAATGTTAATTATGGTGATAAGAATATTAGCTCGAGAATTATGACGCAAGATTTATGGGAGTGAATCAGTAGATTTGGTATAATGTGTAAAAGAACTTAGGTTGATGACTACAGAAATATTGGAGTGAGTAATTGGGATATATGCATGAGGTCTAATATTGAAGTAGAAATGGTGGCTAAATCATTATTATCTAATATTGAAGTAGAAATGGCGGCTAAATCATTATATGGATAATAGCCCTAAGTTATAAGAATAAAATATGCTCGGTCTTGAGTTATTAGTGCCACATATACCTAGTTTATGTTCTTACATTTATTAGAATGGAAAAATCTAGGAAGTTGTTATTTGGTGCTATGCAGAGCTAAATTGAGGGACAAATAGATAGATTGTGTGAACTCTTAGTATAGTTTTAAATTTTTTTAAGTGATGAGGTTATGGTATTAGAAGTGTAATTCTAGTATTCTAAGTAGTCGAAATTGAGTGTTATGTGTTTAGAAGAATGGATATATATGCCATGAAAAATGGTAGTTATAAGATAATGACTTAGAGGTTGGAGAAAGTTATGATTAGTATCCATGAAAGGGGATGTCTTAGAAAAAATTTAATGTCTTTATATTAAAGTTGTTGAGGGGATTTTGATGTTCTTGTATGGAGTATTGTGCGTATATATTTTAATAAGGGGATATGCTTTCAAGATTGGGATAATGACCTTTGAGCCAAGGGGAAGATTACGAACTAAGGTAGATCTTGAATTTTCTCATGGTGCTTAGTTCTAGGGATGAGTCATGATAAATCTATTCTTACTCTAGCAAATTCCTTCTATTCATGAAGCTCGTACTCTAGTCCCTTAGTTACTCTCCTTGTGTCGGATGATAATGGTTATGGAAGCAAAGTAATGTTTTAGATAAGATAGTGGATGATCTTTACTATAACATTTTGGTCGCTGCTCAAACTATGAAACAGGAAGAGTAAGATGAAACTTCTGTTATGTGAAATAGTTAGGGGGAGTATGTGGTGAAAATCTTTGAGAAGGAGATAGAGGTTGCTGGATTTTTGGCGGGGAGATCTATAAAGTGGATGTAGTAAAGATAAGGTTGAATGTTGTGATTGATATATACACAAACCATTGTGTTATGTGGCTAGTAATCATTGATTAAGACATGATGTTGTTTAATTATAGTAATAATATGGAGTAGTATTCTTGCATAGATGTAAGGGATAGAGCCCTGTGGCTTAAGTTAGCATCTTTTAACTCCGAATTAGGTTTAATATGGGAGCAATGTATAGTTAGATCCAATCTCTTTTAGTGATGTGTTTTGTGGGGAAATTGTAAGGTTGAAATGGTGAAGTGTGGTATTCGTAGATGAATTCATAGTTGGGGAGTATTGCTATATGTGAGGGATATTATACATAATATTGGAGGTGGAGAATGCTTCTATTCTTATGCCTCGCTAAACCTTATTTTATGTCTTGTATAAATCTTAACCAAGTCGAGGATTCTTGGAATAATTCATGTCGTACGTTGTTATGATCAAGTTTCATACAACTCATTCCCTTTAGGAATGCTAAAATGGTTTTTTGGAAAAAGTTTTAAAATTTTTGAAAGGGGTTCGGGGCTATTTTTGGATTTTGAGGCAGTGAGCCTCTGCGATAAGGTCATGTCACGGAGGTTAACTTCAGCGATATTGGCGTGGAACATAGGCTAAACTTAGAGATTTTGGCGTGCCATTCTGGTGTTTGAGTTTCTTCCAATTTTTAATTTTCTCACTTGGGGTGAGGGGCTTTGGGTCTTTACTCATTATACGACCTTAGTCTCGTTATCTTATGATTCATGCTTACATCATCTTAGTGGTGATTCCATGAAGCCTCTTTTCTTTTTATTCTTATACATATTTTGTTGGAAGAGAATTCCTAATGTGAAGTTACATACTTTATTCCATACTTCTAAAGCTTCACTATGTTCCTACCCATCATTCGAGGACGAATGATTACAAAGGAAAGATAATGTAACGCCCCATAATTTTAGGCTATAAGTCGAACCATTACGCCTATATCTATAAAATTGAAACCAATGATTTCTATGTAAATATAAGGTCATGATAATCTACCCAGTGTGTAAAGTGCTTTCGAGGTGAATAATGTTGATAGGAAACACTTAGAGTGATGTTAAGTTAAGAATTTTCGTTATCGACCAAATTTTGGTATTCGATCCTACAAAGGTCAACTTTTAATGTGTATAGGTTCTGGAATATATGGAATTTTGGAGCTAAAGACACAGTAAATTAAATATAATTTAGTCCTCTTTCAATGCATCTGATTTTGCCTTAATCCAATCCCGAGAAAAAATTTATGAGCATTTTATAAGGAACTAGTAAGGATGTGTGATATTGGTGTGCCACACCCTCTGTGCTCCACGATTTCGGCATGGCACGACCCTATTTTCAAAAATGCTAAAACCCACGTTTCTCTTCAGTTTTTTGAGGGTAAACTGGTCGTGTATGTCCTAAATTATCCTATAACTGATAGTAAAGTGAATTCATCATCCCATAACCCTAAATACTCAATCCCTCTCCTCCAAAATCCTCAAGAATACCAAATAAGGTTCCTCACCAAAAATTCAACTTCTAAGGCTTCAAATTCAAGTTTCTTCCCAATGTTTTCTCCCTAATTTTGACATCAAGGGTATGGGGAATGAATTCATGTGTTCATATCAATCCCACGCTAGAGTTCAAGCTTCAAAGTTATGGATTCAAGCTTTTCTCCAAATTACTTCCATTAAAAGGCATGTTACTCTTCCTCAACTATTGTTTTATCAGAAGCATGTATCTCTCTGCCTACACTGGTATCTTCTTAATGGCAGGAAATTGGTTTATTATTTAACATGATTTTGATGTTGGGTTTTGAATGATGGCTTGAGGGTTTTGGAAATAAATTGCTTGAATGCTTTTTTCCATGATTTCTATTGGTTTATTATGCATTGAACTGTTGGTTTGTACACTCATTGGGGTGCATTGGAATGGTGAATGAATCTAGGAGTACAAGATTCCCCAAACTTGTGAACAATATAATTACGGGTGCAAGGATTCTCCAAATAATTGAATTTTAGTATTGAAATTGGTAAGAACCCCAACCCACTTGCATAAATGGTTTTGGAATGTGATTTATCAATTGGCTTGACTTATTTCTTTACAACTAATGCATTGCATAAATGGCAAAATAGTTAAGGATGGATTTGAAAACCTTGTGGGGTACAACGATTCCCCCAAGTGGATAATAATGGTCTTGAAAACCTTGTGGGGTAAAACGAATCCCCCAAGATATTTTAATAATGGAATCTAGGTACTAAGATTCCCCAAAGTATTGGCGTAATGACATTGGTTGCAAGCTATATTCGGTATGAAGATACCATTTAATGATGCATTAATGATTGACTCCTTAATATAATGGTTGGGTTATATGTTAAATATTTTAATTAGGCTTAATTGGGGTTGTGTTAGCTAGTCATGAAGGTATGGAGTCTCAAGGGACTGATACTGGAAACTCACATTTGCCGACGTGAGGTTTGGTCTAGATTACCGCGTGGTTATGTCACACTATATATATTTGTATCATAGTTAACGTAGGGTACGAGGATTCCCCAGCCTTATATGATATCCCCGGTTCATGCGGCTAACACACACTGGGTCTAGACCAGGGGGAGACACCGAACCCATATAGCACTTAAGTAGTTTTATAACGGTCAAGCTACACAATTGTCACTACCCAAATGGTCATGAGTGGCACCCACACTAATCTTCTTGTGGGATAACCATCTAAATCGAACCATTACCCAATCACTCTATCAATATTAAAACGATATTATTATAAAACCTACTTAACAACAATAATCCGGAGCTAATCATTAGTAATGTGGAAGTCAAACAAACTACTTTTTAAAGGCCCCAAGACCTAAAAGTCATCGTAAAAGAACTCCTAACAAAGATCATGTATAAAAGAGATATCCAAAAATAGAGTAAATAAAGAATGTTCCATTGCCCAAAAGATGGACAAGAACAAATAGGATGACCCATGACAGTCATGGAGATAGAGTGTTCACCCTTAGATCAAGATCTACTATCAAACTCTAGAGGGGAGGTCATGTCTGAGCCTCTAGAACACTCTCTGCACTCAACAAAATAAGAGTACAGAGTAGTATTAGTACAAACCACTATGTACTGGTAGGTATCATAGGCCAACTAAATTTAATAGCATGTACACAACACAAATTAAACAACAAGTATACAGGCATCGTCATATAACAAAAAAAATCTATGAATTAACAATACAGCAACAAGTCAACAGTGCTCACAAACAAGCCACATAATCATCAAGAGTATCAACCATACTTAAACATCCACAGAATCAACAGAAATATTTACACACATGCTATAGAACTTATGTTTTCCCAAATAGTCATGACCTGCAAGGAACAATCTATGTTCATGTACAGTATCGGCGTGGTACCCGATCCACCATATATATATCCATGACGGTGTGGTACCCAATCCAATATATTCATATCTGTACCGGCGTGGTACCCGATCCACCATCTACATATCCGTACTGGCGTGGTACCCGATCCATTATATACATATCCATATCGGCGTTGCAGCCGATCCAACATATAGATATTAATACCGACGTGGTAGCCGATCCAACATATATATATATATGTATCGGCGTGGTATCCGACCCAGCATATACATATCCGTACCGGCGTGGTACCTGATCACACATATACATATCTGTACCGGCATGATACCCGATCCAACATAAACAAGTAATATCAATATCAAATTTATACTAGCTCAGAGCATACAATACGAGGTGCCAATTTTGCAAGTACACTTAAAGTTATAAGACAATTCTTTCAACTAAATTTTTAATAATTATTTATAAACGCCTCAACAGTACAAACATCATCAATTTCAAGCATGTCCGAATACCAATCAACAAGTATCCAATTTACGAGCATACACATAATTAAATTAAGTTTAAACTCTAATTAAACACTAACCTACCTCAACCAAAAAATCCAAATGCAAGCTAATTTGCAAAGATCTTGCCCTTCCATAAAGCTTACGAATGATTCAAATTTGTCCAAATATATAATCCCTATGAAAATACGAATCTAATAACACATATTTTATGATTATTACTCTAAGAATTCTAGACCTAAACCTAAATTTATCAAAATCGTGACTAATCAAAGCCTGGTGATATAAGGCTAAAATGCGATGGAAACCAGTGGTTGTAGTAAGAAAGACACCACGGCTAACTTAAAACAGTGACTACAACTTCACAAATCTATCAAAACTATGTGAAACCACTGCCAATTGTATCATTTACTAATCATTATTCCATCATGACACTCTTCAATTAGTGGCCTAACTTTTCTTTTCTTTTCTTTTCTTATTCCACCATAACATATAGTATTAAGAGTAGTTGTATTTCACGTAAGTAGATAACAAGAAATCAGTTTGCAAGAGATTAAAATATTACTAAACTAATGTTAAGTAACTATAAGGCCATCTGTAGAAACGATCCATGCCTTCACTCAATTATCAATTATTGGTGACCATTATAATTATATTATACAAGATTAGACTAAACTACTAGTTCATCTTTATTCTTCCAACTCACCCGCACTAATAGATTACTAAAGTTTCTTGCCTACCTTTTAATTCACCCTTACGGCAATATCATAGATGTAACAATTGATGGATGTAGAAGTAGAAATTGATTCTCACGATAACTTACCTTAAACCGTTGAAATTTTTCCTTCAAGCTATGATGAATTTTATTTTTTTTTGAAAAACAGAAACTGCAACTTTGTGCCTCCCATCCTACTAACTTCCTCATGATATTAATAAATATGGCAAATCCTAACAACTTAATTTCATCCTTATATCAACCACATAAATAAATAAATTGTTATTTTGATTCATTAATTCACTAATTGAATTGATTATTTAAATTACCCCAAATTCCTCAAAATTTATTCAGGGTCCCATAGAAATAAATCAATGACTTAAATTGCTTTTAGACACTTTAGAATCCGTATTACTCCTCCTCACAAATCATAATTCACATTTACAAACTACGGGAAAAGCTAAAATAAGAAAAATGAGAAAATTTCACAAACAACCGGGAGGGTTGTTACAACAATCCAGGCTAAGGTTTTCATATTGCATGCTAAGTCTTGTTCTCTATTCCAGCATATTATATATGTATATATGTATATGATTGTGTGCACTAGTTTGGAATGATTTTGAACTGATTTGATCATGGCATTAGTTTATACCTTCCTTGAGTTACATTTTAGTGCTCATACCACTAACCGTCTCCAAACGTTGTATCCCCATGCGATGTAAGCACTGAAAATACTTTTACTTTTTCGGTGCAGTGACTAGGTGATCGTGGGATAGCTTGGGAGTTGGATTGAAGTGGTGATCTTCCATACTTTGGAAGACCTCATTTCATGTTTTGGTTTCATATTGTCATAGACTATTCTTTTGGTCCTTTTTGGCTATCGTCGGGGCATGTATCAACTTAGATTGTCTTTGGTTTTGAAGGAATATTTGTGGATATTACTGTTGACTTGGGTATTAGTTATTGGTTCTTTTGGCATATCATAGATGTCTTTAAATTTATCTTTTCTATCTTGTTATATGTTCGGAACCTAGCCTCGGTAGTGTGTATGCTCTGTTTATTAGGCTAAGGGGTGGTCTCTGGTCCATGGTGGACTTGAGATACTCGTCACGGCCATGACACCCCCTTCTTTCTAAACCACCTCTAGCTGCCTTCTAGTCAAAAAAACATACCAGTTCGTCGCCTCCAAATCCCTCTCTTTCTCTCTTCTTATTTCCTTGTGCCTATGAAAACCAGTTACCATCAGTTGTAATCGTTGCCTTGCCAGAAGTAATGATCGGGGAGATGACATCTTTTTTCCGTTATCACCTTTGACGAGAAATAAAATCCTAGTGCTTTGATGGAATCGTGAACAAGGGCTCCAGATTCAACAAATCCACAACTCTGCCAACGATAACACTCTATCACCCCATCATTGCCAACCCTAATAAAATTCTATCACCAATGAACTCTCCCAGCCAATGCTACTATTCTCCTCCCTGTTCTCTCGTTCATTGCCTCTTTGTCATCGCATCCTCATCGAAGTTCCATGAAACCCACTAAGATTATTGCCTGATTTTATTTATTTATGCCTTAAATTTCAATTTTTGTTTGTTTTGCTTATAAACTACCCGAATCAAATTCTTAGATTTAAAAATCATGATGCTTAGCTTTGAATTTTGATTCAATTTCATATTTGTTAATACCATTAGATTGATATATGTTAAAAGCGCCATTTTTTTTCAATCTTGGCTAAACCCTAGTTTTTGAATTGGATACTAATTTCATTCAATTTTTGAAAACCTTTGTTCTTACTTGTTGATTGATTGTTTCAATTGGTGTTTTGCGATCCTGGGCAGCCTGTTGCCAAAATATGATCACTTGAATGTTTATTATGCCATTATTTTTTTGGTGAAAGGGAAACTTCTATCTATAAACTATGTAGCAGTAGGATTATAGTAGAGATTGTAATATTGAGTTACCCAAATTAGCTAGCCTATTACAAACATGAAAAAAAAACTTTTTACAAGTACTGTGTTCTTCTCTATCTTGTTGAAAAATAGTGAACACCCATAGGGGAGGGTACAAAAACACTTGAAAATTTGTTGCCACTAAGTTGTGTGCTCCTTGTTGAGACAAAACATATGCTACTTCATTTCCCTCTCTATTGTTATGCATAAGCAGTGGATCTCCAACCTCGTTAACCAGTACCTGCATTGATCAATTAAATTAGTATAAGGAGATGATTGTTCTGAAGAAGTTGCAGAACATAAGTGGATTCTGTTTCAATTTCTAATGGAAAACAGTGATGCTCAAAGGCAAAAGTAATGCCTTGAAAGAGAGCTTTAAGTTTCCACTTCAGAGGGGTTAAGGGCATTTATGGCTAGGTATAAGCCTACCACCATTTCTCCTTTATCATATCGTATGACTCCACCAATGCCACCTTGATGAGTAGAGGGTTTGAAAGTAGCATCTGTGTTAAGTTTGAAAAACCCAACCGGTGGGAGAACTATTTGATAAGGATTTATTTAAAAGGTAGGTATATCTAGGAAGGTGTTTAGAGTGTAGGTATAGTTTATCACTCAAGAGTTTATAAAATAAGGAGAGCTGGGGTTGTGCTAGTTATGGTTTCGATTGAGCCATGTATGACACAAGGCAAAAGGGTAGAAAATATCCCATTGGAGGATATGATTTGGCAAGAGTAATATTTACTTTCGAAATAGCAATGAGCCAGAGTGGATGGGAATTGAATTGAAAGAAGATTGTGGGATTTTGGCTACTGGATAGGCGAAAAAGATCTGGAAGGAATCTTCAATGCCGTTTCAGCAAATTGGGCACTGGTTTGTATCAGTAACATTGATTTCATGTAGATATTCCTTGCTGGGAGGCGATTATGGAGAGTTTGCCAAAGGAAGAATTTGATCTTTTGAAAAGTATTAAGTTTCCAAATTTAGTGAAAATCTATTATGAAGGGAATAACATTCCAAAGAATTTTATAAGTGGAAACAGTGGAAAAAATACCATGATGATTAAGGAATAGATGGGATTGTCAGTCCTAGCAGTGGAGGGGGGAACATAAACGGGGGAGATTGATTTTTTAATATCATTGGGAATGACAAAGGAGAATTTTCTCCAATCCCAATAGTTAGTGTTGCGATGATAAGAAACTAGCTTTCCGATGTCAGTATGGGCTAAAAGACCATTAATAAGGGAATGAATGGTGGTGGTGGGATTAATCTAGTGATAATTCTAGAAATTTATAAGATTTCCATCATCAATAATCTAATGAATGGCTTTGTCACAAAAAGACCAACTTTTGATGATAGTTTTCCAAATAAAGAAAGTAAGGGATGTGGAGGAGCGATTAGCATATTTATCCATAAGGCAGCTAGACCAAAGTTTGTAGGGGTTGGTGAAGAGCCTCCAAGTCAGTCCAGTAATCATGGCTAGATTCTTGGATTTAGCTTTATGTATGCCTAGACCATCTTCATTAATGGGGGACGTAATAATAGACCAATTGACATAATGAAGTTTGTGTTTATCGAAAGTGGAACCCAATAAAAAATCTCTTTCAATTTTATTTTTTATTGAGAATTTTTGGAGGGGAGAAGAAAATATTGCATTTGATAGGCAGGAATAGCATTTAAAGTAGCTTTAATGAGAGTGAGCTTCTCAGCATTTGTAAGGAACCTAGTATTCCAATAGAAGAGTTGATATTCATTTAAGGGTGTCTAACGGGCCGGGCCGGGCCAACCCGGAATCGGCCCTCCCATTTTACCTGGGTTCTGGGTCAGTTACGGGCCGAGTTTGGCGTTAATCGGGCTGGGCCGGGACGGGACGGGCTAAACAGTAAAAAAATTAAAACCCACCCGAACTCGGCCCACTTAACCCAATCCGGTCAAATCCACCAAAACCCGGTTAAAAACGGGTCAAACCCGTTTAAAAAATAAATAAAAAATCCAATATACACTATATACACTCCAATATACAATATATATTTTTAAAAAAATATATAAAGTATAAACAATTACACATATATACATACCATTCAATATATAATTATATATGACTATACGTACTACTTTAAATAAAACATATGCTATAATAGTATAATATATATATATATATATATATATATATATATATACACTACAATATATATATATATATACTAATTTATAAAATATATACACATGTATACGTTAAATATATACTACTTTAGAAGATATATACACATATATATGCACTATTCAATATATATGTACTACTTTAAATAAAATATATACTACAATATAGTGATATACATATATATATATACAACAATATGTATATATATATAGTTACATACTAATTTATAAAACATATACACTTGTATACTTTAAAGATATACGTCTATAGAAGATATATACACATATATACGCACCATTCAATATATATGTACTACTTTAAAAAAAGTATATACTACAATATATATACTAATTTATAAAACATAAAGCAATGTATATGTTAAATATACACATCTATAGAAGATCTATTCACATATATACACTCTATTCTATGTATATGTAATACTTTAAATGAGATATATGCAATATATATACATTATAATATATATTTGTATAGTTATATACTAATTTATAAAATATATACACATGTATACATTAAATATACACGTCTATAGAAGATCCATTCACGTATATACACTCTATTCTATGTATATGTAATACTTTAAATGAAATATACTATAATGTATATACATTACAATATATATTTGTATAGTTATATACTAATTTATACAACATATACACATGTATACATTAAATATACACTTCTATAGAAGATATATACACGTGTATACGCACCATTAAATGTATATATACTACTACTTATAAAATATACTACATTACATATACATTACAATATGTATAGATATACTTATATACTAATTTATAAAACATATACACATGTATACGTTAAATATACACTTCTATAGAAGATATATGCACAAATATACAAAACATATGCTACTTAATATAATAAATTAATAATATTTGGTAGTAAATTAATAATATATTAGAAGTAAGTTTTTAATTTAAAGTAGAAAACTAGAAATTCAATTTAAAATTTTAAATCGTTAAATAAAAAAAAATAAAAAACAACGACTAAGGAGTGAATGAATTTGGGGAATTTTATTGATTGCAAAATGATCCAAAATTTATAATTTACATGAATGAAAAATCTATAAATTATGCATCATTTTTTTCAACTCATTCATGTTAATATTAATGGGAACTTACATAGGATAATCGAAGTCAACGGGGGCAAAACCATGCATTGGACTTGATTCTGCTGAGTTCTCCCGTGAAGTCATAATTTCTTCAAGTTTCAGCTCGTCGCTCAGCTCCGGTTCCATTCCTTGATTTCTTCTTTCCGCTCTAATTCAATCTCTGAGGCAAACTAGAACATTCATTGCATTGCTTCCCAATGAGTGTCGGTTGTCTCCAAGTTGTTGTCGTCCCTGACTGAAGGCACTCTCTGATGCAACGGTTGACATTGGAACATTCAAGATATCTCTAGCTAATCTTGAAAGCACAGAATATTGTGATTCATTATTCCTCCACCAATCCAGCGTGTTGATCCATCGTCTGCGATCCTCTGGTGCCGTCCGAAGATAATATTTCAGCTCTTCCCGATAAGTTGATGTGTAAGTTCTCTCATCAACACTGTTCCAACAATTTAAATCATAAAACGAATCAGAAAAAACACTATATGCCGGCCTTTTAGAAGATGATGGCTCCGCGGGGGATGAGGAGCGACAGTTGGAGTGATATTTGTAGGTACGGCTGAATCAAATAAATCAGCATAGTGATTATATAATTTTTCTATATAATCCTTTGCATCAGTCGTAGACGTCCACAAATCAGGATGTACTTGTTCAGAATCATGGTTAGAATTTATTTCTAAGTTAATATAAATAAGAGTACTAAAGTGACACATATGATTATATTTCATGCACGGATTTAGCATAGCACCAATTAAGTAAATAGGGGGAATCGGGAAAAAATATTTTTTAAATTTCGTAAACATGGCGCCAACAGCTTCTTTATAACCTTCTTTATTTTTATATTGTTGGAGCAAACCAGAAAATTGGCTACATCTGCCAAAATATTACAAACGGTAGGATAGTAAGCACCGAAAAATTCAACCGTAGCTACATAAAATTTTTCTAAAAACTTAACAAGATCATTAATTACAACCCAATCAGAATTGTGTAGCATGCAATCAGCAGAATCAGCAAATGAACCGCAATGTTGGTTAAAAGCTAGTGTAATAGGAATTCTATATTTATAACAAGTTTTTAAAAATTCATACGTAGAATTCCATCTAGTATCAATTTCCTTAGGCATCAAAATCGGTGTAAGTCCATTTTCTTGACATTTAACTTTAAATTCTCTAATTCTCGATCTACGATTATTTCCTTGAATAAAACCAACGGCAAGACGAATTTTTTCAATATAAAGCTCAAAAAAGTCAAGACCATCTTTTACAATTAAATTATATATATGACATGCACACTTAATATGAAAAATTTCAGGCAAGGGCGGAGATAGCGTAGATTTTATTTTTGTTATAGCAGTCTTGTTGTTAGAAGCATTATCAAAAACAATACATAAAATTTTATTTTCTATACCATAATATCTGGCAATTTTAACAATAGAATCAGCAATAAATTGTCCAGTATGTTTACGATCTTCATCATATAAAAAAGCAAGAATACGTTTTTGCATCACGAAATTACTATCCATCCAATGACAAGAAACGGTTAAATAATCATTTTTATTTACAGCACGACCAAGATCAGAAGTTAAGGACAATCTACATTGAATATTTTTTAACAATGTTGATAAATAAAAACAATATTGTGAATGGAGTCTAAAAATATCAGACCGACAAGTAGTTCTAGAAATACCATTAAACATAGGATTATAAATTGCTTGTATATAACGAATAAAAGCATCATAAGAAGGAAAACTAAAAGGCAAACAACCCACAGCTACCATTTTAGCTATTTCTTCCCTGTCCCTCAATTTATTATATTTTTTTGCTACTTGATCGGTTGTTGGGTCCATTCTAGTTTGCGTTGACCCACCAACATCCCCACCACCTTTTGCAATATTTAACTCTCTTTTGTGATCTTCAGCTATATGTCTCATTAACGTACCCGTGCCCCCTTGCTTGCCTCCACTTCTATGCATATATATTTGTTGACAAATATTGCACTGCACCTCAATATCTGATATACGTTCAAAAAATTGCCATGCAATACTAGTTCTTTTACGAGGTTTTCGGGCACTGGGAGGCCGGGAAGGGAGATTAACTGATTCAGATCTAACGTTAGCATCTCCTACTGCGGGTGTTTCAGCAATATTTTCATTATCTTCGTCTAAATTAACTGCATCTACTTCATTTTCTTCTTCTATACCGTAATTTTCCTAAGCTTCTACATAATCTATATCGTGAGCACCTACACCTACACCTATTTCTTCCTCAAAAGGTGTACCAAGCGGTACCGGAGGCGAAGGCACACGGGTATATCTATTACTTGAACTACCTCTACCGCTAGTAATTCGCTTTTTACTACCACTACCGCTTCCGGGACAAAAAATTTTAACACCTTTAGCAGCGAGGTTTTTTAATTTATCCATAATATAAATTAAATTAAACTAAAAATATTCAAAATACACAAATATAATAAAATTAAATATTAAACAATTAATACAATAAATAAAAATTAAACGTAAGAGATGGAACGTCAATACCAAATTTTGAAAGTATCCGAAGATTGCGACTTTAGAAACTTCCGCTAGTACTTTGTAAACAAAAAATTAAAAAATTAAAGTGAACACTTTAAGAAATTAAATATATTGAATATTAGAGAATTGAGAATTGAGAATTGAGATTTGAGAGAGTGAAAAATTGTGTGAAAAATGATTTGAAGTTGTAGGGTATTTATAGATTTTTTTTGGGAATTAAAAAATATTTTTTAAAGTTTTTTTTTATTATTATTAAATGGGCCCAAACTAGCCGTTTGAACCCAAAAACGGCTATATAGCCGTTGGGCCAACAGCTAGTTTGGCCCAAAATCCAAAAATTTATTTTTATTTTTATTTTTTTATTTTTCGGGCCGGGCCGGTTAACCGGCGGGCCTAGACCGGGCTTGGTCCGGGCCGGGTTAACCGGGCCCATTTAACAAAAAAACCAGCCCGGGACCCGGAACTCTAAAGCCCTAGGGCTTACCGGACCGGGTCAAACCGGGCCGGGTTAGTTAATTGGGCCGGCCTGGCCCGGCCCGTTTGACACCCTTATTAATTCATTGTATCTAAAATGTGGAAGCGGTCCCAAGGTCGGGGAGCCCCATTAAGGATAAGAAAGCCTAAATAGGTGCCAAAGGAGGTAGATTGTTTTATGTTAAAGAGGGAAGTAATTTGGTGAATGAGAGTGGGATAACAATTCTTTGAAAAGATAGCTTTTGATTTAGCTCAATTGATGAAATGTCCTGAGAGTTAAGAGAAGGTAGTAAGCACATGCTGAATATTTTGAGCAGTAGCCAAGGATGATTTTGTAGTTTAAGTGAGATCATCAGCGTAGAATAAGTGCGATAAAGGAGGGGTGAAAGGAGATAACTTAACAGGTTCCCATAATCCATTTCGGACTTGTTGATTGATGGATATGGAGAGAAGTTCCATGCAAAGAATGAATAAGTAAGGCAAAAGAGGGTCGCCCGTCAAATACCTCTAGTAGGAGAGAAGAATTCAATTTTTATTCCATTAACCAAAATAGAGATCGTGCTAGTAGTGATGCAGTTCATAATTAATTTGGTAATTTTGGGAGGAAAATTGAAGTAGAGAAGAGTTCTTAAAATAAAAGACCACTCTAGTTTATCAAAAGCTTTCTCTAGATTAATTTTGAGCATGAAATTACCTTTTTTGGATCTAGTAGTCGTGAAGCAATTCCTTAGTTCTTGAATAATAATGGCATTATCGAAAAGACGTCTTCCTTCAAAAAAAAATAGTTTGATAAGGACCAATGATATCATTGAGGATGGGTTTAATATAGTTGACAATAATTTTTGTGATAGTCTTGTAGATGGTATTACAAATACAAATAGGTTGCTAATTTTTAAAATTAGCATTCTGGATTTTAGGAATGATACATAAGTAACTTTGGTTTAGCTTCGGGGGAATATTAAAAGAATCAAAAATTCGATTTTTATTTTTTCTAATATCCTCAAAGGTGGTAGAGCTCTAATCCTTAACGACATCGGCAAAGTGAGTGGTGGATCTAATAATATTATCCAAGGTCCAAGATTGGGTAAGAAGCCCCTGAAATTCAAGGTGAGTACACCAAAGTTTTTCAAGCCTAAAGGGTTTGTTTTCCCTAACTCGGGTGCCATTATTGAGATTAATCAAGAGAGGAGAATGGTCGGAATAAGTAAGAGAAGGGAGACTGATTATCGTGTTAGGATAGCAATCTAACCATTTATCATTATCAAGACAACGATCAAGACATTCTAGAATAAGTCCACTAAGTCTCCGAAGACTAAAAGAGAGATAGAGACCTCTGAAGTAGACCTTACCCCTTCCTCAAAGATAGAGAGGTCATTTCCCATAGACCATCGACTCAAGAAAATAGTCAAAAATGGTCCAAAAATAATATAAGTTCAAAAAAATAGATAGTAACAAAGCAATATGATAGTTGAAGTGCAAGAAACATCAGATAGTAATAGAAATCAAAGGACAAGAAACTACAAGAGTAATGTGATATCTACTAAACGAACAAAAGACAACACTCCAACCTACTGACTCTTCTACCCTAATATGTGTCCTCCACAACCTCTTGTCTAAGGTTACGTCCTCGATAAGTTTAAACTGCATCATTTCATGTCTAATCACCTTTCCCTAGTCGTTTAAAAGATTGTGATCTAGGAATTATAAATCCTTACAATATAAATACTCCAATGATTTTATATTTTTATAAACTAATTTATTTTTATACAAAAATAAGTAATCATACTTTAGAGTTTTCGAGAGTTGTTTGTCACTTTAGGTGATCTTATCCTGGTATTGCTAAGTGATTTGTATTCCACATTATATAATGTATAAAATAGTGAATTCGGAGCCAAAAGGGCTATTTTTTTTTTAATCAAAAATACTAAAACGGACAATTAATTTTAAAAAATACCAAAACGGACAAATCGCCAGTGATCCAGCGACTTACAAGTTGCCGGGCCCACAACGACTTAGAAGTCGCTGGGTCCACAGCGACTTGGAAGTCGCTGGACCTCCAGCGAAATAATGTTGCATGCGGAAAAAAAGGCTGCATAATTGATTGAAAAAGGCTACATAATTGTTACTGTTTGCATGTGAAGTTTTTGCTTTTGTGAATAAAGGGAAAAAGGGTAAGGCTGACAAGGCTGAATAAAGGGAATAGAGATAAGGGAATTTTTTTTGTTGTTGGCAAGGCTGACACGCCAACTTGCAACTTTTGAATGTTTATGCATGAGAAGTGAAACAGACAGATTTTCAATGTTTATATATATTGTTTGCATGAAGAGTTTTCATACTCCGAATTTAACTTACAATACAATCTTGATAACAAAATTTTTTAAACTGAAAAAAGTTTACAAAAATTTAATCAAATATAAGTTAAGGCATCAATTATAAGGTACGTTAATATATAATTTTTACATTATTTTTACTGTGAAGTATAAAAATATTGCATCGAATTCTTAAACTTAAACTTAAACTTTACATTCTGTAAATATTCTTTATTAATTTACTTTGATCATAACAAATTGATTTTTTTATGTAGATATGAATCCATTATTAAAATTACAAGCTAAACATCGATCTAAAAAAATTTGGGACATCGAGGGACAAGATATGTGTTTACTGAATTTTGATTGCACATACAGGAGCGTCATTGCATCATCGAATCCTTCAATATTTAAGTTTTTGTGGATTTAGAGAAATTATAGAAGTAGGAAACATTCCTTACGATGTTGGACTTATAAGTGCGTTGGTTGAGAGGTGGCACCCCAAAACTCACACATTTCACTTGCGAATTGGTGAGGCCACTATTACATTACAGGATATTGAAATTATGTTTGGAATGGTTGTAGATGGGAGTTCTATACTTCTAGAATGTTCTACCGATTTAGGAATCGTAGCTAGATGACAAATGATACGTGACTTAACAGGATGGGAACCTCCTCTAGATTGATTTTCTGGAATTAGAAGAATACTTGCATCTAAATTAGCAGCATATGTAAAAGAGTTAGATGATATTACTCATGATACTACCAGAATTGAGGTGCAACAGAGAGTTAGGTTGTACCTTTTATGGTTGTGCGGAGGTGCATTATTTCCAAACAAGTCCAATTCTAAAATATCTTTGGACTATTTAATCGACTTGCAAGACTTAAATGCAATGTCGACAAAGGCTTGGGGCGCAGCTGCATTGTCATTTTTATACTATTCTATAGTCGTGCATCCATGTCTTCATCTAGCGATGTATGTGGATTTCTTGCCATAGTTCAGGTACATGAAATTTAATATTGTGTTTTAAAATTTGTACTACTTAATTTTATTGTGTTATTAAAATTAGTTGATTTTATATTTTTTTTAGGTATTGGCATGGGAGCGTATTATTCCGCTTCAGCCAGCACCGCACCCTCTGGGGGCAAACCATCATGAGGCCTCGGCTCCACTTACACGTAAGTGGAGACGAGGTATAGTTCATGAAAATGAGGCGAGAAATATACTTGTCATAATTAGAGATGTCCTGGATAACCTAAATATTGAGCAGGTAATTGAACTTTTAATACTCATGATTTGTCATATTGATTAAAAAAAATTTTAATGTAAGAATTGAAAAGTATCACATTTGTTACTAATAGATTTTCTTATGTATAATTATAAGTATAATATTATTTCTATTTGAAAAGAGCAATATAATTACTGTGTTTTATAATGATCTATTTGTTTTATAGTTTATTTGGGATCCCTATTCAGAAGAAATACACAATGAATTGCCCGTATGGTGCCAGAGGGGAAAACCTATTTGGATGACTAGAGTGCCACTTATTTGTAGAATAGTTCGTGAGTGGCATACGGTTGATCGTGTTGTTAGACAATTTGGTTATTTCCAGCATGTACCTGGACCGTGTACGCACTTTCACGAACAACATTTTAAGTGTGATAACCGAAATAGAATAACACAAGAAGTTTTAAATATTTATAACGAAACAAAAAATACGTGGGATACACGTCAGGAACATATTTTTGAGCCCCATCATATAAACAATCAATTAGAGTACATTCATTGGTATTGTAATTATGCTCGCATGTTAATTGAAAATCCAGAGCATGTTGTTCAAAGAGGATATCAACACATGGCAGACAGACATGAGGCCTTGGTACGTATATTCAAAAAATCTTAATACACGTCAGTGGTATTTTTAATACATGTCAATGACCATTTTTATTTTGTATTTTTAGGCTATGGGACATGAAACCATTTATCGGATAGCTCAATTGGTATTACGTGATTCAAGAGCAACTAGCGAGATGTATGAATTTGCATCAAAGGTTGCCTGTATTTCTTCGGAATCAATGAATTCTGCCTATATAGGAATATGATTGAGCTTTGCTCCTAATTATGCACCACCGAATCAATCTGTGGAATCATCCCCAGTGCAAGTTCGCCATCAGGGACGTCAATCTGCATCTACAGATAGTATTCGTCAGGGTAGAAAAGGTGGTCGCAGAGCAGATAGTATGACAGATCATAACGAAGAACCACATGATAATTTTGGCTTGTCTCTAGCTACTACTACTGAGGCCTATTATCCGACACTTGAATTTGGTGAACCCTCAACAGCTGTCACTGATTTTTCACGCAAAGAAACGGTTGATTTTGTAACGCCACCCGTTGTGCAATATGATTTTGCGTAATTAAGTGAATTTCATCATGCTCCCCAATCCGAAATGCGTGAATTTTTCATTAATAACTCTCCATTTACTGAGGCATTGAGCTTTTCTGATGTGAGTCGGTAATTCGTAAAATATATTTAATAATTTATGATTAATTAATTAATTATTATTTATATAATTATATTTCATGTTATTACAGGCAACAATGTCCAATGCAGAAACTTCTCAACCACATGTATGATGTAATTTCTTGATTTACATACTTCATTTTATTTATAGTCTTAAATAATCTTACCTTTAAAAAATAAATTTGTAGGTTCCAAGAGAAGATGGTCGTCGAAGATCAACTAGGCCACATGTACCAACTTATTGTGGCACGTGTAGTCGTCATGATCACGTTGGGGGACAAAATTAATCAAAATTTTTGTTGGTAGTTTCAAAAGACCAAATTTAGGTAGGCTAATTTTTTCTAGTGTAATTTAGGTAGGCTAATGGTCCACTATGTAATTTTTATTATGTTTAGATGAATTTAAAGTTACACTGTCATGAAAATTTTATATTATTATGTTCAATTCCCTTGTCAAGTCAACAAACATAAATTAGCAAGCAGTAGAATATTTTTATTCTAGGGTAGTATCCACGCAACATTATCCTTACCTTATGAAGGTACAACGTGGTTGTTTCAAATAAAGCATCGACTCAGCATTATAAGATTTATATGCTACTTGTAGTTGAGGTTTATAATGAATCCAATCAAGATTAGTTGATTCGTATCCACTGATATAGACTTCTCTATAAATTACTTTTGTTTCATCACATCATCCTCCATGAAAAATAATAAATAATTTTTAAAATTTATTTTTTGATGTTTGATAAATAAGAAAAAGATTTTGTATGAAAAATATTTATGTTAAGCTAGATAAATAATGGTTACGTTTTGCTTGGACCCTTTGAATTGAAAGGCTAATGGTAGTCCAATGATTCTATTATAAGTTTAAATTTTATGCTCCGTCAGTGTATCAATTTTTTACAATATTAGGTAATTTTAGTAATATTTAATCACGATAATTTATCTTTAAAAATTATTAAAAAAAATATATCAATAATATACCAAAAAAAGGATATCAATAAGACATATTACATTAAAAACACTATATATAGACCAATAACACAACATAAAATAATAATATATGAAAGTCACAAACTACTGAGCTTGTCTAGGACAACGTGCCTTAGTGTGACCTGTTTCTTTGCAAATACTACACTTTCTAGCCATGCGAGCTGGAGCAATATACATATCATTCTTAAGTCGGGTTCTTTCTTCAACACCAGATGTCCGCATATATTCAACGTTTGCAACTAAAGCAAATGGGGCTGGCGGCCAATATCGTTCATCACCCACGGGGTAAAATTTACCACTATACGTTTGTTTGTATAGCTTGGTGTTGTAGTACTTGCTAACATATGTATTAGGTCCGATGCCACGAATGCCACAAAACTTAATACAATGTGAGCATGTCATGTGATAATTCTTCCATTTTTCATAAGAACATATTTTTTTCTTGGCATTAACTGTGTGGACATTTTCACCCTTACCATCATATGCAAAAGTAAAAATCTCAAATACCCCATCACCAGTTTGATAAGTCATCATGTCAGTGTGTGATTGCGATCTTTCCCAATAATCTAAGAATTTTTTTTCAACGGCAGGAGGCCATGACTTATTATTTTGTAATAAAGCATCAGTAAAATTGCTTCGTTCCACAAAACGGTAAACAAGAGCTTTAAAAGTCATGCGAACCATAGCAGTCACTGAAAGCCCTCGAGCTCTCTTCAACAAACCATTGTATGACTCAGAGATATTTTTCATCATGGCACCCTATCTATGACCATCATCCTTATACATTGTCCATTTATCTAGCAAAAATCTATCTAACCACATATATGCTGCAAGGGACAATATCTTAATTTGTTCCATTCTTTGAAAAAACTTCCTTTCTTGATACTCCTTGGAAGCCGACCACATTAAGTTCTCGAGCTCTCTATTCAATTTTTTTTATTAAAATTGGCTTTCAAGTGTCGAACAAAAAATCTATGAAAAGTGTGTGGTGGACTCAACCAATCATAAGACTGAACACATTGTAATATTCCTTTATGATGGTCAGAAGTGAGACCAATTTATTTTCTCTCACCAACAACATGCCTCCATAATAACTTAAGAAACCATGACCATGATTAAAAACTTTCACGTGCAACAAGAGCATATGCAAGCGGAAGAATATTACCATTAGTATCAATCCCAACAACAATTAATAGTTTTAAATTGTACAAACCATGAAGATGGGTACCGTCTATTGAAATGACGGGCCTGCAGTATTTGAAACCATCAATGCTCGGTTTAAAATTCCAAAATAAAAATTTAAATATTTTTTCACCCTGCATTGTTGAAGAATAGTGTTCCCATTCAACAACAGTACTGGAATTGAAATATTGTAGTGCAGTCATGTAGCTAGGTAATGCTTTGAAAGAACTTTCAAAATCTCCATATACCATCACAAATGCTTTTTTTACCTCTTTGAGCTTTTCTATAACTGGGAGTAAAATGATGCTTTGACTTGATGACATCTCGAACCGCCTTAATACTGATGTTCAGGCTCTGCATAATATATGGTACCAACGTAACAACAATCATATTGCTGTTTAGATTGAAATGATCTTCCTTGTAGTTATCAGTCAGACAAGTATGTGGTTGTATCATTTTTCCTGATTTCCACATACCACTTGAAACCTCTCAAAATCGAATCATCCATTCGGATCCCAACATGTGACGCTTGCACATAACCCTCCAGCTCTTACTTTTGGATCTATCACAAATATACTCCTTTCTTTTTTTAAGATTATACATTCTCACAACAACTTTCATTTATTTCTTATTTGTCAATAACATACCTAATTTCATATAGATTCAAATCAGTATTAGTCGATAAAAAAATGAAATTAATTATTTTAAAAATTATAGTTAGCAAAAATCTAACCTGTTTGAATGAATTTTGGATTCTTTAAATTCCAAAGAGCAGCTTGATTGAAACTATCATCACATGAGTACGCAAAATCTTCTGCGCTTTCTTTGGCATTATCCAAATATAGAATTTCTAATGATGGATGACTAACACTACGAGCAACCAGAGTTGCATCTTCTCCAACGATATTATCATTATCGGACGTTTCAACATCATCCTGAAGGTTCATCACTATTTGATCCACACACTCAATTATCAGCTACATCATCATTATTTTCCACAATTTGTGTAAGCCGAGTCAATGTACCTTCAAAACCATTACATCTATAAAACAGAAAAAAATTAAACAGAATTAGTATAAGCTATTAATTAATTTAATTTAAAAAGTTTTTATATTTACCCGTCGATTGACTCCAGCGGAAAAGAATGTTGCTGATGATTAGAATTCAAATTTTGCATGTGCATATGAGCATTACTAAGTCCCCCAATATCAAAATTATGCACATTTCGATCAAAGTTATGATACTTCATATCAACCCAACCACCACATTGTGTATTCAAATTACTTATATCATTTGAGTGTCTGCTAAATTCTCCCACTCTTTCATGTTGGACTATGCCCCTTGAAGAATCAACATTTAAATTCAATAAATGTGAAGTATCACAAAGATCAAATTCATTGTCGGTGGATTTTTGAACGATAGGACAACGTTCAATTGACGCATATATATCGAGACTTGTTAAGTTAATACGACTACCAAAAATATTAATAGTACAGAGAAATATAGATAAAGAATCATCATTCCAAATACAAGTCTCACCATACGTTATAACTCTATTTGGAGTAAAAGATGTTGGATGTCGTCCCGTGATAACCACTACATCTTCTGGATCAGTTATACCCATTTTATTTCTTAGTACGCGTTGCAACCGCTCATATTTAAGAGATAATGGAAATATTTGTACAACTATAGGCGACCGATTATATATCACAGAACCAGCTTCATATAAAATTTTAACACCCCAATATAAATTTACTCTTACCGTATCTTGATTCATTTTTTCAATATAAAAAATTGGAAGATGAATACAAATAATATTTGAATAAGATTGTATTGTAAGTTGAATTCGGAGTATGAAAACTTTTCATGCAAACCCTATATATAAACATTGAAAATTTGTCTATTTCACTTCTCATGAATAAACATTCAAAAGTTGCAAGTTGGCGTGTCAGCCTTTCCAACAGCAAAAAAAATTCCCTTATCCCTATTCCCTTTATTCATCCTTGTCAGCCTTACCCTTATTCCCTTTATTCACAAAAGCTAAAACTTCACATGCAAACAGTAACAATTATGCAGCCTTTTTCAATCAATTATGCAGCCTTTTTTTCCGCATGCAACATTATTTCACAGGAGTTCCAGCGACTTCCAAGTCGCTGTGGACCCAGCGACTTCTAAGTCATTGTGGGCCCGGCGACTTGAAAGTCACTGGATCACTGGCGATTTGTTCGTTTTGGTATTTTTTAAAATTAATTATCCGTTTAAGTATTTTTGATTAAAAAAAATAGCCCTTTTGGCTCCGAATTCATAAAATAGTATATAGATTCTCATATAAATTATATATGTCTAAGGGTAGAAACTAACATTGCATTGTTAAGGAATTTCCTATATTTTAGATGCACCCATGAGGTCCTTTTATATATTTAAGCTTGGATGACATTCATATAAAATCATATCTTGTTGTAGGTTTTCTAGTTTTCAATATACTTCTTTATCTATGGGCATTTTTTCCAAACATTCAATGAAACTTTAGAGACTTCTTTTTTATGAAGATAACCTTGTATTAATAACCAAAACTCAGAGGATCTTCTAAGCTATCAAACTTTAAAAACATTAGAAAGAATAAAACTTACAAGCTTATACATTGTCAGTTAAATTTACTAAATTCTCCTATTTCCCCCACATATTCTGTTTAACCCAAAAATTGATAATCTCAGACAATCTATCCTAATTATCTAGATGAGATTTCTAGTGCCTTCAAACTGTCTTGAGTTTCTGTCTTTCCAAACTATCCAACAATACAAGTTGAAATTACCTGCCACTGGTCCTCTTCACTACTAAACTTATCAGCAAAGCTCCAAAAAAGGCAAACTCCATAGCAGCTTTTTCTTATTAGTGCTTTCAAAAAATTATTGCTAGGTGATTAACCAATGTATTTATCACTTATTTAAACATGTGTTCTTGTAAAGACCCTTTCCGTCATTATGAGTAAATCTAGCATGTCAAAATTTGGGCTAAGAATTTTTCTGAATTAAGAGTTAGAAATTTTAAGCTAGGCTAGTCTGAGACAAAATCCTAGCATGGTACTGTCTAGGGTAATTCAGTAGTGGATTAGTTGAGGATGAAGTATTTTGGGGTTACCTTATGATAGCTAAGAAGATAAAAATGCATAGAAACTTTCAGAAATGTATTCGGGTTAGTATAACCCCCGATATTGAATTTGACGTAAAGGGGTTAGTACGGAAGGTCAAAATCTGATGACGTGTTGCAAGAATTGAAAAACTTGAAAAATTTGGAGTTTTTGCCTTGCTTATCTGCTATAGCGAGAGGCAGGCCGCTACCACTACACTACCATAGCAGGATTATTTTGACTACAGCAAAAGTCAAGTTTGGTCAATCCTGCCATAGCATGCGAATCCCACTATAGTGGGATAAGCACCGACTAATGCAGAAATTTCTCAAAAATGTTATTTGTCATTTCACATTTGTCTAAGGGTTAGGAGAGGAGATTATTGGTGATTTCAACCTAATTTTCATTAATTTTCTTTGTAAGGTAAGTTAATCCAAACCAGTAACTAGTGTTTTGATAATTAATCCCTACAAGCACTAGTTTTTAGGTTTTGCAAAGGATTTATGTAATATCCCGAAAACTTTTTCGTTGAAATTTTGTGCGTAAACGTGTTGAGTTCTATCTTCTATAATGAATTATAAATTTTCCGCGCAGAATGTCTTAGATTATAACCCACCAATTGCGTAGAGTATCGAATAAGCTTTCCAACGATATGTGGATCATCCAAAACGGACACTCGAGCAATAAGTTATGAACATTTTGATAGAATCGAGAATAGTAGTAAACAGTAAAACGTGTAGGAAAAAGTACTGAGGCCTGGCGTAATGTTGCTCCAACTTTAAATAATCATAACTCCTTGTACATAATGATCTGGGTGATCTACTATATATCAACGGAAATCTCTGCGATTCCTCTTTCAAATGAAATTGGTTTCATTCAATTTGTCTATCGGAGCAAAAAGTTGTGGTCGATCTACTTCAGCCTATCAAATATAAATTTTTAGGTCAATTTAAAACGATTATAACTCCTCGTACATAATGATATGGGTGAGATACTATATATCAATGGAAAGATATGAGAGTCCTCTTTCTAATGAAATTAGTTTCATCCAATTTGGATATCGGAGTAAAACGTTATGGTTGATCTACTTCAGACTATCAAAGCAGTCCTCCAAAGGACAGATTCGAGAATTATTTGATTTTTAGGGGCGTTATATGTTATATCCATTTTAAATCCTATTAGAAGCATTATATGTTATATTTCATCAAATTCCCTCCAAACCCTATTTTAAAGCCTATTAGAAGCATTATATGTTATATTTCATCAAATTCCCTAAAAAACAAAACCCTAATCTCCTACATCCAACTTCAAGAACCTCCAAAGTTCACCATTAATTCTGCAAATTTATTCAAAATTCTAAGTTCCTAGTTTAAGAACTCTAAGAACCATCATTCAAAGAAACGATTAACATCTCAAAAACGAGTATAAATCTAAAGTTCATCATTCAAGGTATGTGGGATTTTTCAACAAGAACTCTCTTTCGTTCTTGTGCCCAAAAGTAATTTTCTTTATAAAGGCATGATTTTGGTTTGATTTTTATGAATTTGAAACATGAACCCATATCTTATGATGATTATTATGAAATCTTGATGTTTATGATTTTGAAAGATGAATTTACATGTGTAGTGATATAAAGCATGTGAATGATATTTATCATGATTTTGATATTTGGGTCGTGAATCCCCATTGAAAATTATGTTTTTTTATAAAGTGTGTGTTATAAGCACGTTGATATTGAATATTTGAGATATTTTGAATGATTTGACCTTTTGGTCTTAATGGAGTTGTTTTGAACTCGAGTGTGAAAGAAATCCACAACGTGGTTGATTTTGATAGATGGGAAGCATGATGACTCCCGAAGTATATTTATCTATTACTGAAATTATTTTGTTGTGGATTGTTTTTGAAATGATCTGATCTAAGTTCAGGAGAAATCTTTAGCACCGAGTGGGAGGTATAAAGCGACCTTACTTCCCTAGAACTATGTGCTCCCGTAGGAGTGAGCCTGAGGCTGATTTATATAGTGATCACTAGTTTGTGTGGATTTGATATTGATAATCCTACTATGATGGCAAGGATAGGACAGCTCTCCCCAACGTGGGTTGTACGTTGGACTCCATGTAGCTCACATGGTTTATGTCGGTTATAGGATCTCCCAGTGTCTGTGTGTTTCCTTTTGTCTATGGTGAATGGTGAAGTGATTTGAAAGTAGAATTGTGAAAGTTATTCTTTCGAAAGATTTAAATGATATTTACGTTATGAGAATTGATATTCTTGATGAACTGAAAGTGATTGACAAATTATATGATGACTCACATGTGTTATTGTACTTATTTCATCCTCTCATGATTATGATGATTTTCTTCGGGCTATGTGAGTCTTTCATACATCCTGTATATTTCTTATAAATATTTATGATGATGATGTTTATACAACTACATACACCCCCATATACTCGGTTTCTTTCCATGGTACTGACCCACATCTTCAGATATGGGCTATATTTTCTTGGAATGTAGGTTTAGGTGCTCAGTTACAAGTTCAACAGTGATTCTTCAGGCACGCTGTTCTACATCCTCTGTTGTGGTGAGTCCTCATGTTCCAAGGACGTGATGTCTAATGTTGGTTTCATGGAATTGTTTACATTTAATAAATGAGTATGAGTCAGTTGGGGTATGTCTAAATGGCTCGCTGGTTTTATTGAATTTCTTAGAGGCTTGACAGACTAGTATAGATATTGGGAGTTGACTAATAAGTCTATTTTGTTATCTTTCTGAAATTCTTTCATTCTTGGATGATGATTACTCTGTTAATATTTGAGGGTTATTTATGGAAACTCCATTGATTTGTGTTGAATTAAATGAAAATGGCTCAAAGGGTTAGCTTGGGGCTACTCGTAGCCTCAAGCATCGTGTTATGTTTCGGGACCCATTTTTTGAGGCATTACAAACTTGGTATCAGAACCTAAGGTTTTAAGGTGTCCTAAGGAGTCTGACAATCCGCGTTAAGTAGAGTCTTGATGCATGTATCTGAGGAACATAGTGTGGAGTTGGCTGTGTATATGTTGAAAGACCTTGCTTATGACTGGGTTATTGCTTGGAGGAAAGGTAGAGGTAAGGGAGCTTTCCCTATAACTTGGCAAGAGTTCCAGGATACATTCCTGGATAAGTTTTTCCCTTTGGAGATGAGAGAGGTGAAGGTGGAAGAGTTTATGAACCTGCAACAGGGCTCTATGACTGTTAGGGAGTACTGTCTAAAGTTCAATCAGTTGGACAAGTATGCTCCTGACTTAGTGGCTGATAATCTGGCTAGTATAAGTAAGTTTGTGACTAGAGTATCTAGTTATGTGGTTAAAGAGTGTAGGTCTGCTATGTTGAATAGTGAGATAAAACTTTCTAGGCTGATGACTCATGCCCAACAGATTGAGGCAGACAAGATTAAGGAAAGAGAAAGAATAAGAGGGAATAAGAGAGCTAGGTCCTAGCATCATGGACAGGGTCAGACTATATCACAGGAAGGGAGTCGCCCTCAGTATCAGGATCGTTCGTCTATGCCAGCACCGTTACTTTCTAGTGCTCCCGTACCTAGAGGTAGGTAGGAGCAAGGTAGCAGGTCATATGCATCCAGGTCCCAGTACAATGCTGGCAGTAAGCCAAATTGTCCCCTGTGTCCTAAGTGTGGTAGGGCTCATTCAGGTGAGTGTTGGGGTGAGAAGGGGGGTTGTTTCTGGTGTGGTGACATGGGTCACAAAGTTAGAGATTGTCCACAGTATGGACAAGGGCGTCGTGAATATCACCCTCAGACCTAGACTCAGACTATTAGTGCTGCAGTTCCAGCGACTCGCCCAGCCCCAAATCAGGGCGCCTCTTCTAGAAATTCTGGCGGGCAGCGCCAGAATAGATTCTATGCTTTATCGTCCCTCTAGAAATAGGAGGACTCTCCCGATGTTGTTACTGGTATGCTTCGTATATTTTAGTTCGATGTGTATGCTTTGTTGGATCCTGGATCCAATTTCTCATATGTTACACCTTTGATTGCTGTGAATTTTGAAATGAGTCCTGAGATTATTCCTGAGCCTATCCTAGTTTCTACCCCAGTGGGTGATTCGATTGTTGCCCAGAAAGTGTATAAAAAGTGTCCTGTTACCGTTCTTCATAGAGTGTTGTTGGTTGATTTGATTGAGTTAGACATGGTAGATTTTGATGTGATTTTGGGTATGGACTGGCTGTATTCTTCTTATGCCTCTATTGATTGTTGGACCCGAGTGGTCAAGTTTGAGTTTTCGGGTGCATCCGTGTTTGAGTGGTCTGGGAATTCTGTGTCACCCAAGAGTCATTTTATCTCTTAACTCAAAGCTAGAAAGCTTATTTTCAAGAGGCGTATTTACCATTTGGTTAGAGTCAAAGACACTAAGTCTGAGACTCCAACTCTCCAGTCTGTTAATGTCGTCAATGAGTTTTCTGATGTCTTTTTGGATGATCTCCCAGGGATACCTCTGGATAGATAGATAGAGTTCGGGATTGATCTTCTTCACGATACTCAACCCATTTCTATTCCTCCTTACCGTATGGCCCCTGCAGAACTTAAGGAGTTAAAGAGCAACTCAAAGATCTACTAGATAAGGGTTTCATAAGGCCCAATGTTTCTCATTGGGGTGCTCCTGTGTTGTTTTTGAGAAAGAAAGATGGCTCTTTGCGTATGTGCATTGATTATCGCCAACTGAATAAAGTCACCGTAAAAAATAAGTACCCTTTTTCGAGAATAGATGATTTGTTTGACCAATTGCAAGGTGCAAGTTATTTCTGAAAGATAGACCTTCGTTCTAGCTATCATCAACTCAAAGTTAGGGAGTGTGACATCCCAAAAACCACTTTCCAAACTCGTTATGGCCATTTTGAGTTTTTTATTATGTCTTTCGGGTTAACTAATGCCCCAGCAGCTTTCATGGACCTCATGAATCAAGTGTTCAGACCATATCTGGATATGTTTGTCATAGTGTTCATCGATTATATACTGGTGTACTCCCGTAGTGAGGATGAATATTCTGATCATCTCCAAACTGTCTTGCAAACCCTTAGAGATCACAAGTTATTTGCCAAGTTCAGTAAGTGTGAGTTTTGGCTAAGGTCAGTTGCTTTTCTGGGTCATATCATTTCTTTCGAGGGTATTAGAGTTGATCCTCAAAAGACCGAAGCTGTTAGAAATTGGCCTAGACCTATTTCTCCGACTGATATCCAAAGTTTCTTGGGTTTAGATGGTTATTACCGCCATTTTGTTGAGGGTTTCTCCTCTATAGCATCTCCTATGACTCGGTTGACCCAAAATAAAGTGAAGTTCTTGTGGTCCGAATCTTGTGAGAAGAGTTTTCAGGAGTTGAAGACTTGACTCACTTCAGCCCCTATTTTGACTTTGCCTGATGGTGTTGATGGTTTTGTGGTGTACTGTGATGCTTCGAGAGTTGGGTTGTGTTGCGTATTGATGCAGAAGGGTAAGGTGATAGCTTATGCTTCTAGACAATTGAAACCCCATGAGAAAAATTACCCCACCCATGACCTTCAGTTGGCTGCTATTGTGTTTGCTTTGAAAATCTGGAGACACTATTTGTACGGTGTCCATGTTGATGTTTTCACTGATCATAAGAGTCTGCAGTATGTGTTTACCCACAGAGAGTTGAATCTTAGGCAGAGATGATGGTTAGAATTATTAAAACACTATGATATACGTGTGTTGTACCATCCGGGCAAGGCCAATATTGTGGCGGATGCCCTAAGTAGAGTGTCCATGGGTAGTGTTTTGCATGTGGCAGAAGGTAAGAAAGAGTTGGCTCGTGATGTACATCGTTTGGCTAGATTGGGGGTTAGGCTGTTTGACTCTACTGAAGGTAGTATAGGGGTTCAGAGTAGTTCTAAATCCTCCTTGGTTTTGGAAGTGAAGGAAAAGCAATACTTAGATGCTAGTTTGGTCAGACTGAAGGAGTCAGTCAAGGACCAAAAAGTAGAGGTTTTATCCCAAGGGGGAGATGGTGTGTTGAGATTTCAAGGTAGATTGTGTGTCCCGAATATTGATGATTTGAGACAGAGGATTATGGCTGAAGCGCATGGGGTGTGATATTCTATTCATCCTGGTGCCACTAAGATGTACCGAGACTTGCGGGAAATCTATTGGTGGAGTGGCATGAAGAAAGATATAGCAGCGTTTGTAGATAAGTGTGCAACATGCCAACAGGTTAAGGTTGAACACCAAAGACCTGGTGGTATGATGCAAGAGTTTAGTATTCCCACTTGGAAGTGGGAAGAGATAAATATGGACTTCGTGATTGGTTTACCTCCTTCCCGACGCCATCATGATTCCATTTGGGTTGTGGTTGATAGGTTGACTAAGTCTGCTCATTTCTTGCCTTTTCATACTTCATATACTGTTGAGGATTATGCTAGATTGTATATCTGAGAGCTAGTCAGACTGTATAGAGTTCCCTTGTCTATCATTTCGGATAGGGGTACTCAGTTTACTTCGCAATTTTGGAAAGCTTTTCAGAAGGGTCTTGGTACCCAAGTGCTTTTGAGTTCTGCTTTTCATCCGCAGACCGATGGTCAGGCTGAGCGGACCATCTAGACCTTAGAGAATATATTGAGAGCTTGTGCACTTGACTTTAAGGGAAGTTGGAATGATCACTTACCGTTGATAGAGTTTGCTTACAATAACAGTTTCTACTCTAGTATTGGCATGGCTTCGTTTGAAGCCTTATATGGGAGGAAGTGTAGATTACCCATAGGTTGGTTCGAGGTGGGTGAAGCGGCTGTGAGTGGTCCTGATTCGGTATTTGAGGCTATGAAAAAAGTTAAGTTGATTAGGGAAAGGTTGAAAACTGCGCAGAGTCGATAGAAGACATATACGGATGTTAGAAGGAGAGACCTTGAGTTTGATGTTGGTGACGTAGTATATCTGAAAATTTCACCCATGAGGGGGGTGAAGATATTCGGAAAGAAGGGGAAGCTTAGTCATCTAATATGTTATATTTCGGAAAGAAGGGGAAGCTTTAAAATAGGGTTTGGAGGGAATATCCAATGGCCATGAGAGTAGTTTTATCATCTAATTCATCATTTTCAAATGCCCTAATTAGATCTTTCATGGTCATCTATAGGTCTTCAAATTACCAACTAACTCATCAAGAGACATTCTAGTGAGATCCTTAGCTTCTCTTATGGTTATAACTTTGACACCCCACTTAGACTTTGATAGGACTCTCAAGACCTTCTCTACTTGTTTCTCAGTAGATAAAACCTTTCCTATAAATGATAACTCATTTACCAATAAAGTTAACCTAGTTATCATTTCTTGAAGTGACTCATTTTTCTCCATTTCGAAAGCCTCATATTCAATGAAAAGTAATGCAATTTTGAATTTTCTCACTTGGTTAGTTCCTTCATGTTCATTCACCAATGCATCCCAGATTTGTTTAGCAGTGTTACAATTAGACACTCTATTGTACTCGACCGGACCAAGACCACAAACAAGAATGTTTTTGGCTTTTGTATTCTTTTGTAGTGCAACAAGATCTTCTGGGATAAATTCACTCCTTACCTTTTTCATTTGCTCTCTATCCACTAAATTCATGGGAATTGTTGGTCTGTCAGTAATTCTGTCCCATAAATCATAATCTACACTTTGAAGATATGTTTCCATCCTATTTTTCCACCACATGAAGTGAGAACCATCAAAGAGTAGAGATCTAATACTGGATTGACCTTCACTGTCACTAGTAGGTGGTGCGGAATTCATCATAGTGATTTTTGTCTTAGGTGTTAACCCTTTTTGAGACAACCTCTCTCTGATACCACTTGTTAGAGTACGTGCCCTACTGATCCATGACTAACGTAAGAGTTGCCTATGGATAAAAGGGATTGCCTGACGTGTTCCAAGAAAGCAGTAAAGCAGGAAGTAAAGAACATAATGATTTTTACATGAAAAACACCCAGCTCAAAAAGGTGCAAAAAAAAACACGACCTGTACCTCTACAGGATTTAACCCCAACTTCACTAAATAACTCTGAGCCTTAACAACGACTGATTATAGAACTCTTGTAACCAACAACTAGGAATTATAAACTCTAATTCCTATACCTCAATAACTGAAATTATAAACTCTAATTTGTATAACTCAATAACTAGAATTATAAACTCTAATTCCTATAACTCAACAATCACCCTTGACTGTTGAACCCACTTCGAGTTATCCCAAACTTGAAGTTAACTCAACTCAATATTATTCCTAAAAAATCAATCTAGGAAAGCAATAAATTACAACTCAATAAGAACAATATATTTAAACTGACTCATGAACTGTAAAGTTTTAATCGTGTGAAATAGGTTCATCAATATGTTCCTTTGTACTGTCAGCACTTGAATCTTCGATCAAAATTCTCTCAATTATGAACTTTCTTACTTTTCTCGTGTTTAGCCTTTTTCTCTCTCTATAAGTGCGTCAGCTACTATGAATGATGCATCTTCTATTTAAGCACAGCTCTTCAAAGAGTCATTCTTTATTTCAAACTCCTTCTTTAATCAGAAATCTCACTGCAAAGAGTTCTACTTCAATTGAGACTCCTTCATTTTCAACTCTTGTGTCCTTAGTGTTGTAGTCAAACTCCGACTCTTTAAATCATCTTATCTTCAAGCATTTTACTCAGCCACAACTTCTTCAATTTCTCACGTGATTAGTACCTTGAGTATATCAGAATTTGGATCGCTCATTCATTCCTAACTTTAAGCAATCTTTGTCTGCATCTATTAGTGAAACCTGAAAACTGTCTTCCTATGCTTGGACAAGCTCAAGTAACATGGCCCATTCATATGTCAGCCATCAAAAACTTCATTGATCTAACAAAGAGTCCTTCAATTATTATGTTTTCTATCTTGCATAGATTTCTTCAATCTGTAGAATTTTTCTCCTTCTACACATAGAACTCTTCAGGATATGCTTAGAAGTGAAACTCCTTATTTCCATAGGACTCCTTTTTCAACTCAACGTGCTTTCCCTTTATCATCAAGTGTTTGAATCAAATTCAACTTCTTCAAATTAGCAGATATTATTTCCTTGAGTTTATCAAAATTAACCACTCATCTGGTTCTTGATTTCTTCCACCATTGTCTTTAATAATTGATGATTTTGCTACAAGTTCAGCTACATGAGACAGTGTGTCTGTGAACCAGCGCGACTGACATGTTTCATATCACTTTGTCAGTTTATCAATCATCAAAACTATATTGTACTCAACACCACTGCTTGTTGGTAGTTAACTAACTTGCACTTTCCAATATATGTTTGAAGCCTTTATCTAACTTCGTGGGTGTGCTCTTTCATTATTGAATATTGTGCAAACTGTAAGTCCACAATGAGGTCACGATATTCCATGAGCATGTAAGAGTATTATCAATGTTGCGAGGGTTGAGTTGTTCATATAAATGATGAACCAACCTTACAGTCTGCTCTTCCTATGGTGTGAGTCCCTATAAAGACCGAATCACATAAACTTAGCTTTCATTGTTTCACACTCAAACAACAATAAGATGAACAAATCTGTCAACTGATTTTTCATCTTTGGAAAGGGTGAGGGAAAATGTGTATATTGCTTAGTAATAGAGGAACAACTAAGCTAACTCGTCATCATATTTTACCCCGACTGAAGTAAATAAATTTCGATTTGTGGTTCTCTAAGTTACTCTATTCCTTAGAGGTTACAAATTACAATTGAAAATAAAGTTGGACGTGAAGGAGGATAATGAATACCATTTTAACTTGACATTGATTCCAACCTCTATTTTGCTATATTCTTCAAACCAACATTACATAGTTTATTAGATGTATCCGATGTGGATTCTACTATAGAAACAATTATGAATTATACAACTAGATGACCTAAGGTAGTAGAAATTGTATCGAAATAATATGGTCAAGAAAGAAGGTGTGAAAACTGTAAAAGGTATGAAATTACCAACCATATAGTTTGCAATGCAGTGGTAGCAAAATGAGATTTGAGGGATAAAGGTGCACTACTGTTACATGACGTGCCAAAGGAATGCCTAGTACTCGCCAACTACAACCATCTCTTCCATGTAAAGAAATGCAATGTATATACCTTAGCAAGCTTTCTAAATCAACAAACTAGTTAAAAATGAAAAAGTATAATACTTGTGATAACATCGAGAAAAATCTTCAAGTTAAAATAAACATAAATGTAGAAGTGTATCTCTTTAATAAAGAGATGCATTAAGGTTGGCGATTTTATTTTTTTAGATTCACTACATTTTCAAATATGATGATGTCTTCTTTTATAAAAAATACCTAATTCGATTCTGTTTCAATTGTTTTTACTTCTATGACAGATGGTATGTCAAAAATCTATGTACTACTGACAAATAATAATGTCACAATCCAATTAGTCGTGAGTGGTACCCAACCTAACTCAATGAGAGGAGAACCGTATTAACCAACCCTTAACCAACTAAATCGAACCTTCACAAATCACTTTCCTCAAATACTTACCATTAATTCACTAAAACACAATATTAACCAACCAAATTTAATATTAGCTTATTTAATATCTATAAAACAAAATAGAGTGCGAAAGTATATCTAATTATTACAACCCCCGGGGCCTGAATGTCATTGTATAAGAACATCTACTCAATATTCAAAATCAAGTCTAAAATACTAAGTAAAGAAGTGTCTTAGTCTTGAACTAACTGATATAATCAATTTACAAATGGTCCAATGGCTGCCCGTACATAGTACTCACCCTTTTAACCTGTACTCTTAAGGTGACGTCTATAGCTATATTTTGTGAATCTGAAAATTACAGCGTAGAATATGACAGTTAATAAAGATGAATGTTGAACTACATAGCTTATCATTAATTGTAAAAGAAGCAGGGTGAAGACTACTTTCGACAAATAACATTCCCAATTCCTAGCTCAAACAATTTATTTACCACCAGAAACTGTAAAATCAATTCTTAATAATAAAAATTAAACGTTTCAGAAGACCAAAAAGAAAAATAAGAAATTGATCGAATGCGAATTGAACTCAGTTAAAAGCCGTTAAATCCGAAGGAACTGCGACAAGAAACTTGAATAAGCAAAGCAAATTCTAGAGGAATTGAAGAGGATGCACACGATTTATCCAAAATAAAGCTAAGAAATTAAACCCAGTGACAATATAAAAAAGCTTAATTCATTGAAGCGTTTTCTCAAACACCTATAAAACAAATAAACTTTATGTGTGTGAAAAATGTAACTCTCATCAAATATGTAAAGATGATTCTATAAAAAAACACAACGCAAGAAAAATAATATACAAAAATAGAAGGTGAGAAAAATAATTCTTACGATTGTAACTAAGAAAATCCGACAGAAAATAGCAGTTGTATGAGAAAAATTCAGCAACGACTATTGCGATTCCAGGTGAAATTTGACAAAATAGCAAACCTAACTCTTACCAACATAAATTGTCCCCATATGATGAAATTTGGTGAACTATCAATTCACACTAAGATTGTGAATATCCCATATGCTCTTAATTGTGAATATCCATATGCTCTTAACGTAGAAGTTGGATAGAGAGTTTGTACGACCATGGCGATAAAATTAAGAAAGAAGTTAGAGAGAGAAAACAAGTGAAAGTTGCAATACACGTGTCATTTGAAAATGACACAACTCATAGAAGCAATAAAATGACAAAATTTCCCCCATATGATGATTCATGCATGTTGACGGAGAAGTATATGCTTTGCCTAAATTCCCTCTTGCATAATAAGAGAAAATATATACAGTGCAGTTTCAAACTTTTAAATATTCAAAATGAGTTTTTGAAATTTTAAAGAGTAATTTAATCACTTTTAGCAATTAACAACTTATTAATATTTACAAACAATTTCAATAATTTTATTAACTATTTATTTATTAAATTATTTTCAACTATTGAAACTTATCAGCTATATTCACAATCAACTAATTCAAACATGAATTCACTAAAATTTAATTTTTGTGAGATCATCAATATTATATCGAGGGAATCATTAGAGTATACTGAATCAGTATAGTACTACAGCTATCCTGTTCTAAAGAGCTTTCTAATTGGGTATCAGTGATGGATTGGCGCACTAATGATGGATTATGTGGTGGTCAGGGGCGGAGCTACATTCCACGAAGGTTGGTCAGATGAACACCTTTCATTAGAAATTTTTTTGAAATACGTAGGTTAAATACAAATATATATGGTTATATACATTCTGTTGAACATCCTTGACAAGCTAAGGATGTGCAACCTAGTGGTCAAGGGTTTGGAAATCCGTGTCGAAGACACGGGTTTGATTCCCACTGCCTGCAATAGTTGCAATTTTATTTTCCTTTTTAAAGAAGGAAGCAGGTTGCAGGTCCTTTGGACCGGGTCACATACCCAATTCTCTTTTAATAAAAATGGCATGAAAATTCTCTTTTAATAAAAAATGGCATGAAGCCCAACAAAGGTTCAGCTTTAAATTATAAAAAGGGCAAAATTCACAAATAGCATACTTAAGATCTTAATTATGAGATTTATAGCAACACTTTCAAAATTATCTAAGGTAGCAACTTGTATTTTGTATTTTAACAAACTGTTGCTATAAAAATACAAATCCAAATGATTTTACTGCCTATAATTAACTAAAATTAGTTGATGTAAATATGGTAAAATTACCTTAAATTAAATGTGTTGATTCCTTTCCCATTAAAACTTCATAAATCACATGAATTTCGTTATTTGTTACCAACAAAAATCAAATTCAATTTTTAGTTTCAAAAAACGTGTTTACGCAAAACAAAAATCAAAATCAAAATCAATTGAAACTTTGTCTGTTCAATTTCTTTTAATTGAACAATTATATTAAAGTGTATCTTCTTCTGTTCAATTTCTTCAAATTCAACGATCAGTTTGAACGATCAATTTCTTCGAATTCAACAATCAACTGTACCTTCTTCTGGATAATTTTTTCAAATTCAACCATCAATGTCAAATTAATCATTTACTGTTGTTGAAGGTATTCATTCATAATATTTTACTTGTGTTAATAGTAATTTAGGTTGTTTGAGTTTCTTTGAGATAAATATAAGAACAATTTTGTCTTTAATGATTTGAAACAATATAAGATTAGTTGCCGACAAAGAATTGACTATATAATAATTGATGCTAACAATGTTGAATGGTTTCCAGTAATGAATTACCTATCATTAAGGGGCTACTTGATGCATGTCAAACTATGTATTATACACATGTTTCTAATTTACACAGAGATTTAGATCTGTACTAGTTACATAAAACTGCAGACATGATTGTCGGCCAAATGTATTTTGTTCTCTGCCTTCTTGGTGCAAGATTTATCAGACACGAATACTAATGGAAAAAACAAAATTTGTTCTAAAAATTTTTTTGCACTGTTACAATTATTTAGTTAGAAATTTTTTTAGTGATCCATTACTATTACTTCGTTTAATTTTCTACGACATTATTAATTTATTTTTGAATATTTTGTAGACAAATTTTGAGTAAAAGTTAATGCTATAGTAAATTGATCAGGTGGAACAAAATAGTGATCGAATTAAGTTTTTCAAGTTGATCAAAATTTATTTTTTTGGAGTTTTGATTCTCAGAATTTATAGTATATCTATCTATGTGAAAAGTTTGTTTATAGATAATTTGGTTATGTTCGATTATGGAGGTTGTGGCTTTGATTTTATTTAACGTTGAACAACTAATTTTTAATTGTATTTTATCTGAAATTTTTTTTTGTGTTTGTATTTTAAGTTTAACAAATGTTTCGTAATTGTATTTTCGGGAGTAGTTGTTGGCTTTGATTGTATTTTGTCTGTAGTTGTATGTTTAGTAATTGTATTTTCGGGAGTAGTTGTTTCGTAATTCTACATTTATAACTGTATAATTTTGTTTGAATTTTTGTTGTATAAGTGTATGTTGTAGCTATTGGCATCTTACAGATATGTATATTTTGTATTTTAGGTGAAATAAGTTAGCAATGGGAAGCATACCAGTTCTAGTGAAGCACTTTGGAAGGTGGACGTATGAAAAAAACTACGAAGAGTACGTCACTGATGCAGTATTGTTGAGCCCGACGTCATCATTCAATAAACTACACAATCTTTTGGTACTCAAATAAATGTGGATTTGAGCAGCAAATGTATTCAAGTAGAATATCAAATCACTGGTAATGCTGGATAAATACAAATACATAATGTATGTGTTGTTGAAAGAAGAAACATCCAAAATAATTTGCTTCAAGTGTTAAATTCATCTGCTGAAGGTATTAAAATCGAGCAGGGATATGTTTTGAAAGAAGAACATCATCTCATGTAGTGGTTGCGGGTTTAAGGGTCACAATAGCCGTTCATGTAGAAAATATCATAAATGATACATAATTTTTCCGTATTCTTTCTTTATAATTTATTTTGTACTTTTCATAATAATGAACTCATTTGTGTGTTTTCAGATCTTTATCGATCATTTGCTATAATGCATTATAAATAACAATTAGTAATACAATTATGTATTACTAAATTTGATAGAAAAATACATATATTTATTATTTGAAAATTACTATATTTTAGGGTATATGTATTTGATAACTGAGATGTTTTTTCAAATATGATCACTTATAAGTATTTGTAATATGAAAGTATTTAAAAGTATTTGAAAGTAAATGAACAAAGTTAAATCTGAATACTGCATATGTATATATTGAGAAATCTAAACATATTTGATTTTTAAACTAAATTTGGCTGTAACAAAAAAATGAACACTAAAATAAAACATAGGGTATAAAATTATTGAATCATATTAAACATAAAAGACAAAGGAATTACTTTCATTCACTTCAAAATTAGTAAGTCTAATTCACTTCATATGTATTTTCAAAGTAAATGAACAAAGATTAAAATACATCTGATGTTAACTACATATGTATTTTTAAGTTAAATCTGAATACTGCATATGTATATATTGGAAACTCTGAACACTGCATATGTATTTTGAAGCTAAATCACATTGTAATAAATACAACTGATCACTGAAATAAAATACCGTAATACCCCCCATTTCAGACTAGGATGAAAATCCATCATTTTTATGCGTAGACATTTCAAAAGCCTCGAATCCTATGTAAATTTAGTGTGTTAATCAATTATGTAGTGTGATAATATATTTGAGCATGAATTTAGATCATATAGGTCCCCTAACTCAAGTACAAGTTGAAAGCTTTCCAATCATTCAAGTTTTAGCGAGCGTCAAATATTGGGTCAACTTCAATCGACCATAACTCGTTGTATATGATGAACTGGATGGCTTACTATATATCAAATAAAATCTCTTTGAATTATGTTTCCAACGATACCAATTTTTCTTAAATACGATATCGGAGCAAGGAGTTATGGCAATTTTACTCTGGCATGTCAGGCTGGGAAATCCAGTGACGATATTTTGTGACAAGCCCTGGGCAGATTTTTGCCTCAAGTGATGACATTTTGTGACAAGCTATCATGCCCATGATGGCCTATCACCAATGTCGTCAACCTTAACCAGAAAACCAAGATTTTACCTTTTTGTGACGATAATTTGTGACGACCTATCACCAGTATGATGGCTTGTCACAAATGTCGTCAGCTATTTTTTCCATCAATTGAGGGACGTTTTAGTAAGGGTATTTTGGTATTTTTACTTTAATTTCCATGACTTATAACCCTCAAGAAGCATATTATCTTCCATTCTCTTTAGTTAAACATCTCAAAAAGCTCTCTCATACACTCTCAACCACAAGATTAGAGTTTTCTCTCAAGATCATCTCCTCAAGAGCAAGCCTAAGGATCTCTTGAAGAACCTTTAGAAACATTAGATATCTTTCAAGATTCAATCACTAAGGTATGCATAGTGTTCATCCACAGATCCCTTTCATCTGTGGAGCTCAAGAACCATGTTTTAACTAATAAATTATGATCTTTATGTTGTTGTGTGATTATGTTCATGCTGATGGTTGTTAATTGTGTTTCAAGATGGTATCTAAATGTATTTTCAATAAGTGTATGGGCATTTTAGTTGGAAACCCATGAATTTGGGTGGTTCAAGATTTCTAAATTTGTTAAGTACACCTATGCTCAATATTGTTTATGTAAGGTGTTTGATAAAATGCCTAGAATGATAAAAATCATGTATTATAACTTAGGGGTGAACGATATGATAAATTCATGCTAGTCTATTATGTTTAAAGAGCTTACTTGTCATTTTTGTGCAATATATGTGTTAATGGAATATACATGATGATTGGGGAATGGATTCATAGTGTGTCTATATGCTTTCCATGCTATGAATAAGATCATGATTTTGAAGTATCATATGAGTTATCCCCAAATTATTACAATATGAACTAAATGTTACATGTTTGTCATTCCCTTATGCTTCAATGTTTTTCATGCCCTTGTTATGAATAGTATATATTGTCGAAATGCCCATGATATTAGAATATGAGATTTATGACTTAATTATAAGCATTGCTATTTATGTTGGATATTATGATGACCATGTACTTCATGAAATCCCTCACTTATGATATTATAGATTGTTGATGTTGGTCACGTACTCAAGTCATATCATGTGTTTCAGTTACCTTCTATCGAGTCCTGGGGGTATTCATACCTTAAAAATATAGTTGTGTGCCTAGCGCCATGTCATGTTTCACGATATTCAAAATGAAGCCATGATTCAATAGAATTCAGTCAGTTAGGTGACTCAGGAAAACCTCATGATCCAGTCAGTTATCAGATATCAGTAGTATTTCGTCAGTCAATGAAATTCAGTCAGCTCAGTACATGTTCAGTCAGTTATTCATGTTCAGTCTCTTCACATGGGAGTAGAAGTTAGCACCGCGTGAACCCACAGATGGGAACACACACTGTAAGATGAGGGTGCGATTCTTAGCACTCATCCTTGCATTCCAGAACTATGTACCCAGCATAGGTTGAGACATCAACACTGTCTGATGAAGGTTTATGATATGGCTTAGCACTGTCAGATGAAAGCCCTACCATTCTTTTTTGGAAACACTGTCAGATGAGGGTTACCCACAGTTTTCTTTACCAGTGGCGCAGTATTGATACCCTTCTAGTCAGGGCAGAGATTGGACCCCAGCTTAGCCATAATGGTACATATAGTGGCATGTCATTTAAATAGCTACCTCCCACAGTCTTAGTTTCAGTTCCAATCTTAGTAAAAGAACTCAGATAGTTCCTTCAAATTTATGGACTGTCAGATACAATGACTTATGCTATCAGTTATATCAATTATCAAAACTTATGTTATCAGTCACATCAGTTATCAGAATTCAAAATATCAGTATTCAGCTTCAGGACTGTCAAACACAGTCAATCATACTAGTTCTTTATAACTCGAACTGTCAGAAATAGTCATTCATCTATTCAGTATCTCAGTATCAGTACACTCATGTTTTTAGTATTCAGACTCAGTAGTCAGTATCTTCATGAGTTCAGTTATAGTAACGTATGCATATATGTATTCTCACGTTCATATCAGTCAGTATTATTCATGCATATAACCCTTTGCATTTAGCCTACCTCACTCATATACTCAGTACATTCAGACGTACTGACGTATTTGCCCTATGGTGATTTCTCTTATGTTATATCATAGGTTCAGAGGCATGATCTACAGATCAACAGTAGCATTCCAGTATTCAGAGTTTGCAGTGAGTCCTTCTTATTTGAGTACGATATGATTATTGCTTTATTTGCTATTTTAGTTTAATTGCTAGATGGAGTTAGGTGGGGATATGCCCTATCAACTCCTTATTCAGAAAGTTAGAGGCTTTCCAAACTATAGTATGTCAGACAATTATTTTAGATTTGGTTTGGTATTGTTATACCACTTTCAGCTATTGCTCTTATTAGATATTTATTTAGATTTGAACCTTATGGCCATTAAGTACATGTTTTCTCATTTTCGTGTTATATTATGTAGTATACAGGTACAGATATCAGTCATGGGCTAGTTTGTGGTCTTTCGAGGTCATGAGCACCGTGTAGCATTTCGGTTCAGAAAATTGGGGTGTTACAAAACTTGGTATCAGAGCCTAAGGTTCAATAGAGTCCTAGGAAGTCTAAAAGACGCATCTAGTAGAGTATTGTACATGCGTGTGTTGTGCACCACACTTATGTATAGGAGGCTATGAGATGTTTTAGGAACAGTTTCCCTTCTTTCATGTCTTAGATCTTTCTATAGCAAGGTTCTCTAAGAAACTCATGTAGATTCTCATCATGCTTCATTCATGTTAATTCCACCTTACTTTCAAGGTAACAGAAATAGTGAAGCTCAAGTCCTAAAGATAGGTCTTTCTCAAATAGTATCCCATCAGTTCCCTTATGTTCCAAAGTTGTACGGATCTCATTCATGATCATGAGAACTCGTTCTCGGACCCAAATATAGATATCCCAACAAATCCCTTCTCAAAATCCTATGATAGCATATGACCCAAAGTTAGAATTATGAACCTAGGAGTTTAGAAGTGGACAAGTTGGGATACGATATCCAGATTGAATAGATTATATATTCATGGGGATAGTTGTGCTATAATGAACCAGTAGGCTTGAACAGTGTGAGTTAGAAATTTAAGTTTATTGATTTGAAATTAAGCATGAAGGTGTGAATGTGATATTAATAGTATGTAAGAAAACAGAAAACAGAGGCAGATGATATGTTTAGTAAGACGAGCATGTGTTGATCAGAGTGTAAGTATGTGATGATGATTTTAGTGTAGTTCAGAGATTAGTTTAGTGTTCACAGACTTATGATGATGGGTTAAAGCTAAGGGAGATATGATAGATCAAGTAACCATGTCAGGCTCTCAGATTCCAGTAGTAGTGCCAATATGTACAGAAAAGTAGTTAGGGAAGACGATTCTCGACCCATCCTTATCTTAGCGTAAAGCTTCATACTTCAGTCAGCATAGTGCCTATGCATGCTTCATGTCTCAGATTTCGTGGATATAGGTTATGTTCACACGTATTCCATAGAATTATGTGTGCTTTCAGTTCCCAGTATAGGAAGTTCAGTTCTAGATCACTCAGTGTTACAAATCATGTTCCATGAACTCAGAAATTCCAGACTCAGGTCATGCAGCTCATGACTTATGTACACGTATTATGCTCCCCAGTATACTGAATTTCCATGACTATATCATGTATATACTCAGTTCATACCTTTTTGGTAAATCCATGTTGTTGATATTTTATTCCTCAGGTTTCAGTCATGTGTCAAGTTTAGTCAGTATCCATTCATGTTTCAGGTTCTCCTAATTTAACCCTTCAACGAGCTCTCTTTATGAGAATACTGTAGTGTTGAGAAACTGCTTAGATGGCAGAGAGTTAATGTTTTATGTTAAGGGCAGACTATTGCATGCATATTTTATGCGAGGGTGTAGATACGAAGATAGGCTTGAATATCCTGTTAGTATACAAGCAAAGGGCTAGCAAGAGGAAATATTTAAAAATTGGGAAAGTGCAGAGTGTGAATGAATATCCAGATCCTTGACTTATGTCAACTTTTGATTATGCGACTATCATAACTCAGTTTCCATCTTAGTTACAATTTCAGTACTCAACACTCAGTAATTAGTGCTCAGTCTCAGAATTAAGCACTTTAGTATCAGTCTAAACCTCAGTTTCAGTATTCAATTATCAGGACCCAGTATTTAGTTCCAGTATAGATCCCAGTTACAGTCTTAAGTAATGGTGTCAGCTTCAGAGATGTATTCAACTCAAAAATTTAGTTCAGTTTTAGACTTGCTTGACCATAGCATACAAGTTATCAGCTACTCAGTTATAGGGATTTCAATACCTCAGTCTATGGAGTATTTCCAAATCATGTAATATGCTTGGTCCTGCATTTTCAAATGATATAGCTTTCATGAAATCTATCACCAGTGACCTTATGTTACTCAGTTAGTCCCTTCTTATATGTATAATACTTTATGGCCTCAGCCCAGCTACTCAGATTAAGTACAATTCAGTTTTGCATACCCAACATTCAGTTACCATTTACACAGTTAATCAGATAAGTCAGTATGTGATGCATTCATGCATCACGCTTTGCTTTTAGATCTTAGATAATCAGTCACAATTTCGTACCAAGGTGCCTTGATCATCGCCCCAGTATCTCTGTAAAGTTTAGCATTCTTCAAGGGACATAGTGTCCCAAGGGGTAGATACACTGTAGCCCCCAAACTTTCATGATTTAAACATGTCGTTTTCTTTAATAAATCTATCTTGGAGGATTTGTTACCTAAGATCCGACCCTCTAGCTTCAAAACTCAGTCGTAGGCCATGTACTCAATGTCTCAGTTCAGTTCATGTATCATGTTCCAAATTCAATTATGTTCTCATGTTTCCGCTCATGCATGTTTAGTAAATGATGTTAGAATTCATTAGTGTTTCTGTTTAAGGTAACAATCTCTTTAAGCTTATTCAGCTTCATGTTAAGCATTCAGTACAAATTTGGTATTCAGTTCCATACTCAGTTCCTAGTTCAAACTTAGTATCTTTACCATTGCATATTCACTTGCATGTTCATGAGCCAGTTTGTCATATATTCACACATCAGATATGCGTGATCAGCTTATCAGTATTCTCCCTTATGTACTTATGAATCAGTTATGCATACATCAGATATGCATGTTCAGTATGATATCTTTAGCTTATCAATCATGTCAGCAATGAAATCATGATCAGTTGTTCATGCTCTATATCCACGTCAGTTGTCTTTTCTATTATCTCAGCTAGTCTCATTCTAGGACTAATATTCCAAAGAGGGAGATATTATAATACCCCACATTTCGGACTAGGATGAAAGTCCATCATTTCTATGCGTAGACATTTCAAAAGCCTCGAATCCTATGTAAATTTAGTGTGTTAATCAATTATGTAGTGTGAGAATATATTTGAGCATGAATTTAGATCATATAGGTCCCCTAACTCAAGTACAAGTTGAAAGCTTTCCAATCAATCAAGTTTTAGCGAGCGTCAAAACTTGGGCCAACTTCAATCGACCATAATTCGTTGTATATGACGAACTGGGTGGCTTACTATATATCAAATAAAATCTCTTTGAATTATGTTTCCAACGATACCAATTTTGCTTAAATACGATATCGGACCAAGGATTTATGGCTATTTTACTTTGGTATATCAGGCTGGGAAATCCAGTGACGATATTTTGTGACAAGCCGTCACACCCGTGACGGCCTATCACCAATGTCGTCAGCTCTGGGCAGATTTTCACCTCCAGTGATGACATTTTGTTATAAGCCATCACGCCCATGATGGCCTATCACCAATGTCGTTAACCTTAACCAGAAAACCAAGATTTCACCTTTTTGTGACTATAATTTGTGACGACCTATCACCAGTATGACGGCTTGTCACAAATGTCGTCAGCTATTTTTCCCATCAATTGAGGGACGTTTTAGTAAGGGTATTTTGGTATTTTTTCTTTATGTTCCATGACTTATAACCCTCAAGAAACATATTATCTTCCATTCTCTTTAGTTAAAATCTCAAAAAGTTCTCTCATACACTCTCAACCACAAGATTAGGGTTTTCTCTCAAGATCATCTCCTCAAGAGCTAGCCTAAGGATCTCTTCAAGAACCTTCAGAAATATTAGATCTCTTTCAAGATTCAATCACTAAGGTATGCGTAGTGTTCATCCACGGATCCCTTTCATCCGTAGAGCTCAAAAACCATGTTTTAAATAGTAAATTATGATCTTTATGTTGTTGTGTGATTATGTTTATGTTGATGGTTGTTAATTGTGTTTCAAGATGGTATCTAAATGTGTTTTCAATAAGTGTATGGGCATGTTAGGGGTGAACTATATGATAAATTCATGCTAGTCTATTATGTTCAAAGAGCTCACTTGTCATTTTTGTGCAATATATATATATTAATGGAATGTACATGTTGATTGGGGAATGGATTCATAGTGTGTCTATATGCCTTCCATTCTGTGAACAAGATCATGATTTTGAAGTATCATATGAGTTATCCCCAAATTATTACAATATGAACTAAATGTTACATGTTTGCCGTTCCCTTATGCTTCAATAGTTTTCATGCCCTTGTTATGAATAGAATATGTTGTCGGAATGCCCATGATATTAGAATATGAGATATATGACTTAATTATAAGCATTGCTATTTATGTTAGATATTATGATGACCATGTACTTCATGAAATCCCTTACTTATGATATTATGGATTATTGATGTTGGTCTGTACTCAAGTCATGTCATGTGTGTCAGTTAACTTCTATCGAGTCCTTGGGGTATTCGTACCCACAAAATATAGCTGTGTGCCTAACGCCATGTCATGTTTCACGATATTCAAAATCAAGCCATGTTCAGTCTCTTCAAATGGGAGTAGAAGTTAGCATGTATCGCCCCGGAAAATGGGTCCCAGAGCGTCACACAGTGCTTGAGGCTACGAGTATCCCCAAGCTAACCCTTTGAGTCATTTTCATTTTGTTCAACACAAATCAACGGGGTTTCCATAAATAACCCTCAAATAGCAACAGAGTAATCATCATCCAAGAATAAAAGAATTTCAGAAAGATAACAAAATACGACTTATTAGTCAACTCCCAACATTTATACTAGTCTGACAAGCCTCTAAGAAAATCAATAAAATCAGCGAGCCATTGAGACACGCCCCAACTGAATCATACTCAGTTATCAAATGTAAACAATTCCGTGAAACCAACATCAGACATCACGTCCTCGGAACATGAGGACTCACCATAATAGAGGATGTAGAATAGCGTGCCTGAAGAATCACTGTCGAACCTAGAATTGAGCACCTGAACCTACATTCCGAGAAAATGCAGCCCACATCCGAAGATGTGGGTCAATACCATGGAAAGGAACCAAGTATATGGGGTGTATGCAATTGTATAAACATCATCATCATAAATATTTATAAGAAATATGCAGGATGTATGAAAGACTCACATAGCCCGAAGAAAATCATCATAATCATGAGAGGATGAAATAAGTACAATAACACATGTGAGTCATCATATAATTTGTCAATCACTTTCAGTTCATCAAGAGTATCAATTCTCATAATGTAAATATCATTTAAATCTTTTGAAAGAATAACTTTCACAATTTCACTTTCAAATCACTTCACCATTCACCATAGACACAAGAAAACACACACACACTGGGAGATCCTGTAACCGACATAAACCTTGTGAGCTACATGGAGTCCAACGTATAGACCACGTTGGGGAGAACCGTCCTATCCTTGCCATCGGAGTAGGACTATCGATATTAAATCCACACAAACTAGTGATCATTATATAAATCATTCTCAGGCTCACTCCTACGGGGGCACGTAGTTCTAAGGAAGTAAGGTCGCTTTATACCTCCCACTCGGTGCTAAAGATTTCTCCCGGACTTAGCTCAGATCATTTTAAAGACAATCCACAACAAAATAATTTCTGTAATATATAAATATACATCGGGAGCCATCATGCTTCCCATCTATCAAAATCAACCACATTGTGGATTTCTTTCACACTCGAGTTCAAAACAACTCCATTAAGACCAAAAGGTCAAATCATTCAAAATATCTCAAATATTCAACATCAACGTGCTTATAACACACACTTTCTCAAAAAAAAATACAATTTGCAATGGGGATTCACGACCCAAATATCAAAATCATGATAAATATCATTCAAGATTCATGATTTATATCTCCACACATGTAAATTCATCTTTCAAAATCATAAACAATAAGATTTCATAATAATCATCATAAGATATGGGTTCATGCTTCAAATTCGTAAAAATTCAAATAAAAATCATGCCTTTGTAAAGAAAAGTACTTTTGGGCACAAGAACAAAAGAGATTTCTTGTTGAAAAACTCTACATACCTTGAATGATGAACATTAGATCGATACTCATTTTTGAGATGTTAATCGTGCCTTTGAATGATGGTTCTTGGAGTTCTTGAACTAGGAACTTGGAATCTTGAGCAAATTTGCAAAATTAATGGTGAACTTTGGAGGTTCTTAAAGTTGGATGTAGGAACTTAGGGTCTTCTTTTTTAGGGAATTTGATGAAATATAATATATAATGCTTCTAATAGGCTTTAATATAGGGTTTGGACGAATTTTGGGTGAGGGGAATGACCAAAACGCTCTTAAAAATCAAATAATTCTCGAATATGTCCTTTGGTAAATTGTTTTGATAGTCAGAAGTAAATCAACCAGAACGTTTTACTCCGATATCCAAATTGGATGAAACTAATTTCATTAGAAAGAGGACTCTTATATCTTTCCATTGATATATAGTATCTTACCCGAATCATTGTGTATGAGGAGTTATGATCGTTTGAAGTTGACCCAAAAATTCACTTTTGGTAGGCTGAAGTAGATCGACCATAACTTTTTCCTTCGATAGACAAATTGGATGAAACCAATTTCATTGGGAAGAGGAATCGCAGAGCTTTCTGTTGATATATAGTAGATCACCCAAATTAATATATGAAATGAGTTATGATTTTTTAATACGCGAGGCCTCAGTACTTTTTCCTGCACGTTTTACTGTTCACTACTATTCATGGTTTGATCGGAATTTTCATAACTTGTCGCTCGGGTATCCATTTTGGATGATCCAAATATCGTTGGAAAGCTTATTTGATACTCATCATAATGGTGGGTCATAATCTAATACATTCCACACAAAAAATTTATAATTCATTCTAGAAGATAGAACCCAACATGTTTACGCACAAAATTTCAACGAAAAATTTCTCGGGGTATTACATCATCCCCCTGGAAACATTCATCCTCAAATGACGATAGACATACCAAGATTATATAGGGAATAGAACATACAGCTGAAACCATTCGTTAGACTCATCACCACATTGTTTCTCACTCCGAATGCAACATAGAATGCATAAATTTAAGAAACTACAGTTGAACACATAATAAATGACAGTTGAACTGCTGCAACTTTTATCAAAAGTGGATGATTTAGGAAAGAACGGTACCTTCGTCTTGATCGGAGTTCGTGGAAAATAGGTGCGGGTACTTGGATCGCATATCTAGCTTCCCAAGTTGCACCCTCAACAGATTGGTTTCACCACAAGACCTTGACCAAGGGAACTTATTTGTTCCTTAGTCTTCGAACACTGAATTCAAGAATCTCTAAAGGAATCTCATCAAAAGAAAGATTTTCTTGAATGTCAGCACTCATACAGGAATCCACTACTACAACATCGCTAATATGATTTCTAATCATGGAGACATGGAATATTGGATGAACAGAGGACAACCCGGAAGGAAACTCGACCTCATAAGCTACCTTACCAACACGGCTAAGAATTTTGTAAGGACCAATATAACGGGGACTAAGCTTTCCCTTCTTTCCGAATCTCTTCACCCCCCTCATGGGTGAAATTTTTAGATACACTAGGTCACCAACTTCAAACTCAAGGTCTCTCTTTCTAACATCCACATATGACTTCTGACGACTCTGCGCAGTTTTCAACCTCTCCCTAATCAACTTAACTTTTTCCATAGCCTCAAATACCAAATTAGGACTACTTACAGCCACTTCACCCTCCTTAAACCAACCTATGGGTGATATATACTTCCTCCCATATAAGGCTTAAAACGGAGCCATGCCAATACTAGAGTGGAAACTGTTATTGTAAGCAAACTCTATCAATGGTAAGTGATCATCCCAACTTCCCTTAAAGGAAAGTGCACAAGCTCTCAACATATCCTCTAAGGTCTGGATGGTCCGCTCAGCCTGACCATCAGTCTGCGGATGAAAAGCAGAACTCAAAAGCACTTGGGTGCCAAGACCCTTCTGAAAAGCTTTCCAAAATTGTGAAGTGAACTGAGTACCCCTATCCAAAATGATAGACAAGGGAACTCCATGCAGTCTGACTAGCTCTCGGATATACAATCTAGCGTAATCCTCAACAGTATATAAAGTATGAATAGGCAAGAAATGAGCAGATTTAGTCAACCTATCAACCACAACCCAAATAGAATCATGATGGCGTCGGGAAGGAGGTAAACCAATCACGAAGTCCATATTTATCTCTTCCCACTTCCAAGTGGGAATACTAAACTCTTGCATCATACCACCAGGTCTTTGGTGTTCAACCTTAACCTGTTGGCATGTTGCACACTTAGCTACAAACGCTGCTATATCTTTATTCATGCCACTCCACCAATAGATTTCCCGCAAGTCTCAGTACATCTTGGTGGCACCAGGATGAATAAAATATCATGCCCCGTGCACTTCAGCCATAATCCTCTGTCTCAGATCATCAACATTAGGGACACACAATCTACCCTGCAATCTCAACACATCATCTGCCCCTTGAGAGAAAACCTCTACTTTTCGGTCCTTGACTGACTCCTTCAATCTAACCAAACTAGCATCTAAGTATTTCTTTTCCTTCACTTCCGAAACCAAGGAGGATTCAGAACTACTCTGAACCCCTATACTACCTTCAGCAGAGTCAAACAACCTAACCCCCAATCTAGACAAACGATGTACATCACGAGCCAAATCTTTCTTACCTTCTACCACATGCAAAACACTACCCATGGACAATCTACTTAGGGCATCCGCCAAAACATTGGCCTTGGCCGGATGGTACAACACACTCATATCATAGTCCTTTAACAATTTTAGCCATCGTCTCTGCCTAAGATTCAATTCTCTCTAGGTAAACACATACTGCAGACTCTTATGATTAGTGAAAACATTCAACATGGACACCATACAAATAGTGTATCCAGATTTTCAAAGCAAACACAACAGCATCGAACTCAAGGTCATGGGTGGGGTAATTTTTCTCATGGGGTTTCAATTGTCTAGAAGCATAAGCTATCACCTTACCCTTCTGCATCAATACGCAACACAACCCAACTCTCAAAGCATCACAGTACACCACAAAACCATCAACACCATCAGGCAAAGTCAAAACAGGGGCTGAAGTGAGTCAAGTCTTCAACTCCTGAAAACTCTTCTCACAAGATTCGGACCACAAGAACTTCACTTTATTTTGGGTCAACCGAGTCATAGGAGATGCTATAGAGGAGAAACCCTCAACAAAACGGCGGTAATATCCAGCTAAACCCAAGAAACTTCAGATATCAGTCAGAGAAATAGGTCTAGGCCAATTTTTAACAGCTTTGGTCTTTTGGGGATCAACTCTAATACCCTCAGAAGAAATGATATGACCTAGAAAATCAACTAACCTTAGCCAAAACTCACACTTACTGAACTTGGCAAACAACTTGTGATCTCTAAGGGTTTGCAAGACAGTTCGGAGATGATCAGAATATTAATCCTTACTACGGGAGTACACTAGTATATCATCAATAAATACTATCACAAACATATCCAGATATGGTTTGAACACTCGATTCATGAGGTCCATGAAAGATGCTGAGGTATTAGTTAACCCGAAAGACATAACAAGAAACTCAAAATGGCCATAACGAGTTTGGAAAATGGTTTGTGGGATGTCACACTCCCTAACTTTGAGTTGATGATAGCCAAAACGAAGGTCTATCTTTGAGAAATAACTTGCACCTTGCAATTGGTCAAACAAATCATCTATTCTCGGAAGGGGGTACTTATTTTTTACGATGACTTTATTCAGTTGGCGATAATCAATGCACATACGCAAAGATCCATCTTTCTTTCTCACAAACAACACAGGAGCACACTTTAAGCATGATAGACTTCTGAAAGAAAGAATCACACTTTTTCCTAAAATGTCTTATAGACTCTTGCTCATAGATGTGGCACGCTACACACCGATGATCAAGACTCTACTTATCGCGGCTTGTCAGACTCCCTAGGATACCTTAAAACCTTAGGCTTTGATACCAAGTTTGTAACGCCCCGAAAAATGAGTCCCAAAGTTTCACACGGTGCTTGAGGCTACGAGTAGCCCCAAGCTAACCCTTTGATCCATTTTCATTCAGTTCAACACAAATGGGTTTCCATAAATAACCCTCAAATATCAACTAAATAACATCATTCAAGAATAAAAGAACTTTAAAGAGATAACAAAATACGACTTCTTAGTCAACTCCCAACATCTATACTAGTCTGACGAGCCTCTAAGAAAATCAATAAAACCAGTGAGCCATTGAGACACGCCCCAACTGAATCATACTCAGTTATCAAATGTAAACAATTCCGTGAAACCAACATCAGACATCACGTCCTCGGAACATGAGGACTCACCACAAAAGAGGATGTAGAATAGCGTGCCCAAAGAATCACTATCAAATCTAAAACTGAGCACCTGAACCGACATTCCAAGAAAATGCAGCCCACATTCGAAGATGTGGGTCAGTACCATGGAAAGAAATCGAGTATATGGGGGTGTATGCAGTTGTATAAACATCATCATCATAAATATTTATAAGAAATATGCAGGATGTATGAAAGACTTACATAGCCCGAAGAAAATCATCATAATCATGAGAGGATAAAATAAGTACAATAACACATGTGAGTCATCATATAATTTGTCAATCACTTTCAGTTCATCAAGAGTATCAATTCTCATAATGTAAATATCATTTAAATCTTTCAAAAGAATAACTTTCACAATTCTACTTTCAAATCACTTCACCATTCACAAAGACACAAGGAAACACATACACACTGGGAGATCCTATAACCGACATAAACTATGTGAGCTATATGGAGTCTAACGTACAACCCACATTAGGGATAGCCGTCCTATCCTTGCCATCAGAGTAGGACTATCGATATCAAATCCACTCAAACTAGTGATCACTATATAAATCAGCCTCAGGCTCACTCCTACAGGGGCACATAGTTCTAGGGAAGTAAGGTCGCTTTATACCTCCCACTCAGTGCTAAAGATTTTTTTCGAACTTAGCTCAGATCATTTCAAAGATAATCCACAATAAAACAATTTCAACAATATATAAATATACATCGGGAGCCATCATGCTTCCCATCTATCAAAATCAATCACATTGTGGATTTCTTTCACACTTGAGTTCAAAACAACTCTATTAAGACCAAAAGGTCAAATCATTCAAAATATCTCAAATATTCAACATCAACGTGCTTATAACACACACTTTCTAAAAAAAACACAATTTGCAATGGGGATTCACGACCCAAATATCAAAATCATGATAAATATCGTTCAAGATTCATGCTTTAAATCTCCACACATGTAAATTCATCTTTCAAAATCATAAACATCAAGATTTTATAATAATCATCATAAGATATGGGTTCATGCTCAAATTCATAAAAAATTAAATAAAAATCATGCCTTTGTAAAGAAAAGTACTTTTGGGCACAAGAACGAAAGAGAGTTCTTGTTGAAAAATCCCACATACCTTGAATGATGAACTTTAGATCGATACTCGCTTTTTAGATGTTAATCGTGCCTTTGAATGATGGTTCTTGGAGTTCTTGAACTAGGAACTTGGAATCTTGAATAAATTTGCAGAATTAATGATGAACTTTGGAGGTTCTTGAAGTTGGATGTAGGAGTTTAGGGTTTTATTTTTAAGGGAATTTGATGAAATATAACATATAATACTTCTAATAAGCTTTAATATAGGGTTTGGACGGATTTTAGGTGAGGAGGAATGACCAAAATGCCCCTAAAAATCAAATAATTCTCGAATCTATCCTTTGGTGGTCTGTTTTGATAGTCTGAAGTAGATCACCATAACATTTTACTTCGCTATCCAAATTGGATGATACTAATTTTATTAGAAAGAGGACTCTCATATCTTTCCGTTGATATATAGTATCTCACCCATATCATTGTGTACGAGGAGTTATGATCATTTGAAGTTGACCCAAAAATTCACTTTTGATAGGCTAAAGTAGATCGACCATAACTTTTTGCTCTGATAGGCAAATTGGATCAAACTAATTTCATTAGAAAGAGGACTCGTAGAGCTTTCCGTTGATATATAGTAGATTAACCAGATCATTATGTATAAGGAGTTATGATTGTTTAAAGTTGGAGAAAAAATATACCAGGCCTCAATTCTTTTTCCTGCACGTTTTACTGTTCACAACTATTCACAGTTCAATCGGAATGTTCATAACTCGTCGCTCGGGTGTCTGTTTTAGATGATCCACATATCGTTGGAAATATTATTTGATAATCTACGCAATGGTGAGTCATAATCTAAGACATTACGCACGAAAAATTTATAATTCATTCTAGAAGATAAAACCCAACACGTTTACACAAAAAATTTCAACGAAAATTTTTTTGAGGTATTACATCGCTTTGAGTGAACCCAAGGATGGAAACACACACTGTCAGATGAGGGTGTGATTCTTAGCAGTCATCCTTGCATTCCAAAACTATATAGCCAGCATAGGTTGAGACATCAATACTATTAGATGAGGGTTGATGAGGTGGCTTAGCATTGTCAAATGAGGGTTACCCACGGTTGTCTTTACTAGTGGCGCAGTATTGACACCCTTCCACTAATGGCATAGATTGGACCCCAGCTTAGCCATAGTGGCACATATAGGGGTATGTCGGTTAAATAGCTACCTCCCACAGTCTCAGTTTCAGTCCCAGTCTCAGTAAAAGAACTCAGATAGTTCCTTCAAACTTATGGACTGTCAAATATAGTAACTTATGATATCAGTTATATCAATTCTCAAAACTTATGTTATCTGTCATATCAGTTATCAAAATTCATGATATCAGTATTCAGCTTCAGGACTGTCAGACACAGTCAATTAGACCAGTTCTTCATAACTCGAACTATCAGAAATAGTCGTTTATCTATTCAGTATCTCAGTATCAGTACATTCATGTTGTTAGTATTCAAACTCAGTAGTCAGTTTCTCTATGAGTTCAGTTCCAGTTACATATGCATGTATGTATTCTCACGTTTATATTAGTCAGTATTGTTCATGCATATAACCCTTTGCATTTAGCATACCTCACTCGTATACTCAGTACATTCAGATGTACTGACACATTTACGCTATGGTGCTTTCTCATATGTTACACCATAGGTTCAGAGGCACGAGCTCCAGATCAGCAGTATCATTCCAGTGTTCAGAGTTTGCAGTGAGTCCTTCTCATTCGTGGATGATATGATTATTGATTCATTTGCTATTTTAGTTCAGTTGCTAGATGGAGTTAGTTGGGGACATGTCCTATCAACTCCTTATTCAGACAGTTAGAAGCTTTCCAGACTATAGTATGTTAGACAGTTATTTCAGATTTGGTTTGGTATTGTTATACCATTTTCAGCTATTATTCTTATCAGATTTTTATTTAGATTTGAACTTTATGTCCATTCAGTACATGTTTCCGCATTTTCATGTTATATTATGTAGTATACAGGTACAGATATCAGTCACAGGTTATCTTGTGATCCTTAGGGGTCATGAGCATTGTGTAGCATTTCGGTTCAGAAAATTGGGGTGTTACAAATACATACTAAAATAAAAAAAAATAAAATGAATTACTTTCATTCAGTTCAAAATTAGTAACTTTGATTCACTTCATATATATTTGAAAGACAATGAACTAAGAGTAAAATACATATTATATTAACTGCATATCTTTTTTTAAGTTAATATGAATACTGCATATATATTTATTGCAAAATCTGAACACTGCATATGTATTTTGAAGCTAAATCTCACTGTAACAAAAAAACTGAACAGTGAAATAAAACACAGACTACAAAATTATTGAAAACATATTCAACATAAAAGACTAAAATGAATTACTTTGATTCACTTCAAAATAAGTAACTTTGATTCACTTCAAAACATAAAATAAGTTTCTACAATTAATATCAACATCCAGTTAAATCTTGTCAATTACACAATGTAATAAAATCATCAACCTTCAGACTTCTAATACTTTTGTGACACTAGTTATCTTGCTTTTTCTAACAGGCCTCAATGACGCTTCATCATCACTTTGAGCTTTTGCTTCTTTTTTTCCTCATACTGTAATTCTACAATAGTGAAGCATATCTTATGCGAAATATGGTGGGATGGAACTCAACCAAAGGAATGCCTTGACCATAAGAAAGGCACTCTGCATATTTAACCATATACAAACCATAGTCCCAACAAAAAATATTGAATACTAATTAAAATATATTTTGTGCAAACTTACAAATCCTCTACAAATAACACATCAATATTTCACATCAATATAAACTCTAAACTTTCCTCAATATCATTATCACTGTAGCAACACATATGTGGTGCGAATCTTGAAAGTTTTCTTAGAATGAATATTTCATCACGCGACACTTATACAAAGTAAAACTAGATTTTATTAAACTGTAAAAAATACATATAAATATGCATATGTATATTGAACAAAATAAAAACACAAAATCATCACTAAAACAAAATACATATGAAATTTGATATGTATGTATAAAAATATAAATGTTACCCTATACCTTAAAATGTATTTTAAACCTAACAAAAATACAAATGAAAGTGCATATGTATCTATAAAACAAACAAACTACTTATATATACCTTAAATGTATATTTAGTCACATATTGTCTTGAAAAAATATTTTAAAATATATTTGTATTTCAACAGATAAAAATACGTTCATAACCACAAATATATTTTTATATTTATTGTATATTTCAACATTTCAATATACTAAAAATACATATCAAGTATAATAAATTCCATACATGCAACTTAGCAAATTTGTCTAACATATAAATACAACTAAACATAACAGCTTTACAAAAAATACAAATAAAAATATATTAATCAAAAATATATATATTTAACCTATCATCTTCACAAATTAGCTTTACTGAAATCCCTAAATATATATCAACTGATCAGTAAATACATATTAGCTTCACAAAAAAATACATATTACCCAAAAATTGATAACAACTTTACTAAAATTCCTAAATACATTACAACAAATAAAGATACATATACAACAAAAAATTACATCTTTCTCCATGTCTTCTTTAACAACAAATCAATCCAAAATCATCTACAATATCCATTCAACTTCGATTATCCTCCATTAATCGCAACAAAACAAAATTCAGTTTCAATTCTCATTCAAAATTCAATTTTTTCAACTATATCAACTCATAAAATATCAAATTTCAATGAAAAACAAATGAAAAAAACCCTAACAATAATAAATCAACCCAGAATCATCTACAATATCCATTCAACTCTGATTATCCTCTATTAGTCACAACAAAATAAAATTCAGTTTCAACTCTCATCCAAAATTTAATACTTTCAACTATATCAACTTATAAAAACTACCTCAAAAATGACCTTGATAATGATTTACAATACAAAATATATAAAAAAAAATATGTGAAATAGATAACATTGAATAACTAAATTTAATAGTTACCTGATTTTGTGGATCACAACCCTTATAAAAAACGTGAGAAAAGAAAAAAATTGAAAGTGAAATTTGAGAGATTTGAAAGAAAAAAGAGAAAGAGAAAAGGTAAAGTTACAAAGAAAGAGAAAGATTGGGAAGAAAGAGAAAGAGAAAGTAAAAGAGAAAAGGTAAACTTAAAAAGAAAGAAAAAGATTAGTCATGTTAAACACGGTAATTTTCAAAGTGGGGGACCACACTTAAAATAATGTTAGGTTTGCTACACAAGGTAATTTCATTAATGTATTGCTATTTTTTATAATTTAAGTCTTAGGTATGCTACTCCATGGAGTTTTTTCTTATAAAAAAAAAAGGGACATTACATTATAAATAAAAAAGGCCCAGTAAATTATTAAAGAAAAATTGTGCGAGAATTTGGTGTTGTTTTGCCCACAGCTTCAAGGAAATCTGATTTTTTTGTTAAAAAAGAAAATTAATGCACACTTTTTATTTTTAAATTAAAATATAATAGGTTAAAGGTAAAACCTAACTCTTACATTTCTCCTTCTCTAACCCGTCACTTCACCACAATCTTGAATCTTCTCTACTTATTCTTAGAAAAAAATTGTAATTCTTTACTCCTTTAACTATCTTTGATACTAACTAATCTATAATTTGGTATTAAAGTCTTCAAGCTTCAACGAGATATCATTATAAATTTTCTTCAACGACTATTGGAGTGTGAATTGCTAAAAGGCATTCTTTAATTCTTCTCATCTTTTAGTTTAGTATTTTTTCCCCTTGAACTTGCTTTTGTGTATTTTTTATTTTTTGGTTTTGGACCAAGTAATTTAATATTCTAGTTTTATCTAGTAGATAACTTGCTAGTTAATATTATTTGGGAGAATCGAACAATGTTTTAAGTATTCATGATTTTTTTTATTTGTTGAAATTGAATAATAAGTGTGATGCGCTTGACTTTTATTTTAGTTTGAGGTTTCATTGAGCTTGGAGAAGTATTTTCGTAAAGTTTCAAAAATAAGTTCAACGTCTAAAAATCAATCACCCCAAGATGAAGGTGTTGATCAAATAGAAATACCATCTCACTCTTCTCAGAGACAAAAATTTGATGTAAATGATCTAAAGGCTAACCCCGCTGAAATACCTCCGATTTTGAGTTATCCTCCAAAAATTCGTGATGAGATAAGAAGGGCATACATTCTAAAAGTCCTTTCCAACCTCGAGATCATGAGTTTTCTCAAACAGACTTTTTTAGAACTCTACACCTTTTTATTTCTAAATGGTTTGACGAATATTCTGATTGGTTAGAATATAGTGTAAGTGCAGATGCAGCTTATTGTTTGCCTTGTTATTTATTTCAATGCGAGAGCATTCATCAAGGTGGTGGTAATATATTTTCAACAAAGGGATTTAGAAATTGGCATAGAAAAGACAGCTTTACAACACACATTGGTCCTCCGAATAGCAATTCATAATCAATCAAAAAGGAAGTGTGAAGATCTTATGATGGAAGAACAATCTATTGAGACTACAGTTTACAAGTTGGATGAGAAAAGTAGTAATGAATATCGGGTTCGATTAAATTCTTCAATCGATGTGGTCCGATTTCTTCTAAATCAAGGTTTAGCACTCCGTGATCATGATGAAAATGAATCATCCTTGAACAAAGGTAATTTTCTTGAAGCACTTTCTTGGCTTGCGGATAAATGTGATGACATTAAACCTTATGTGTTAGAAAAAGCTTCAAAAAATAATAAAATAATTTCTCATGATTTTCAAAAAGATATTGTGGCTGCATGTAAGATTGAAATAATCAAAGCTATAATAAAGAATTTATATGGTGACTACTTTGTTTTGTTGGTTGATGAATTAAGAGACGTATCACGCAAAGAGCAAATGGCTATTTTTTTAAGATATGTTGATAAAAAGGGATTTGTTATGGAAGCATTCATTGGACTTGTTCATGTTAAAGATACTAGTTTATCTCTAAAGAAAGCAATTGTAGATGTACTAGCTCACCATTCTTTAACTTTAGCTTATGTACGATGGCAATGTTATGATGGGGAAAATAATATGTAAGGTGAGTTAGGTGGTCTTAAAACATTAATTAGACAAGAAATTAGATCGGTTTACTCCATTCACTGTTTTACTCATCAACTTCAATTGACTCTTGTTGTGGTTTTTAAAAGGCGTGTTCAAGTAGGAGAAATTGTATTATTGACTTCAAATGTTTTAAGTGTGTTGGGGGATTTCTTTAAACGTGTGGATGAATTTCGAGAATATCAAAAAGAAAAACTACAAGAGGCATTAGATATGGGTGATCTAGAAACGGGTAGAGGTTTGAATCAAGAACTTGGTCTTATTAAAGTCGGTGACACTCGTTGGGGATCTCAATACAAGTTGTTTGAAAACTTTATTATTAACTTTGCCTCCATAGTTGATGTACTTGATTCTCTTGTTGAAAATGTAAGTACTTCGGAAGAAAAAGCTAGCGCATCGGGATTTCTCAGAAGTTGTTAAACTTTTGAGACTGTTTTCTTGTTGCATTTGATGAATAATGTTTTAGGAATCACAAATGATCTTAATGTGTCATAACAGAAAAAGGAATAGGATATTGATAATGCCATGATTCTTATAAAAGTAGCAAAGAGAAGATTGCAAACATTACGAGATAATGAATGGGATCCTCTTTTAAAAAAGAATGTTTGTTGGGATTCGCTCAAAGAAAAGGTCGAGGCATTTTGTATCAACCATAGTATTCCATAACCCAATTATGATTAGCCATATGCTAACTTTGGCTAATCAAGACGTAAAGTAGTTGATTATACTACTTTGCACCATTATCATGTGGATGTTTTTTATAAAATTATTGATTGACAACTACAAGAACTTAATGACCGTTTTAATGAGGTGACAAGTGATTTACTTAATGGTGTAGCCTGCTTGAATCCAATTGATACATTTTCTAGTTTTGACATCAAAAAGATATTGGTGATGGATAAATTATATCGTGATGACTTTGATGAGTTCAACATGAGGGTTCTTGAGAATCAACGTGTTAATTATATTATTGATGTTCATGATATTGATAAAAGATTCTCCAATTTAGGCGGACTTAGAAAACTTTCAAGAAAGTTGGTTGAGACAAAGAAGCATTTAAGCTATCCTCTTGTATTTCTTTTAGTGAAGTTTGCTTTGCTTCTACCCATTGCCACTGCATCAGTTGAAAGAGCTTTTTCGGCAATGAAGTATATCAAGAATGATTTACGAAATTGAATGGATGATGAATTCTTAGATGGTTGCATAGTGCCTTTTATAGAAAAAATAGTATTTAAGAATATTTCTAATGAGTGTATTATAAAAATATTTCAAGAGATGAAGCATCGCCGAGTGCACTTATAATTATATTTTCTAATCAATCTTTTATTAATAGAATTTACTTTGTTGACTTTTTTTATATTATTTATTACAACTTGTTATCCTATATGTTTTTTTATGATTAGTTTGGTTCAAAGATTCTTCTTCTTCAATATACGGTTTACAATATTTTTTTATGACCCGCTTCTTTTTCTAAAAATATGAACACCCTTAACCAAAATTCTGGCTCTGCCACTAGTGGTGGTGCTAGAAAGAGTTGCATAACTTTCCTCTATATCACATATTTTCATATATATGTCAAGCATAAAGTTTTTCTTGGAATGTAACAAATCAAAATTGCAATGTGTGATTTGAGTTCATTTTTTCAGCATTATTCCAAAAGTGGTACAACAAACGAAGCATTATATCATGAACGTAACGCAAAATAGGTGTCTCAAATCCAATTCTGAACGTCACTCTGGAAAAAACATATAAAGTCATAAGCAAAATGTGTGGCCAAAATCTGTAGATTACATGCACTTGAAAAATAGTGACATCAATGGGGGAGAAATTAATGTTGATAATTTTTTGACGCTGAAAAAAATCAATGCATAGATCACAGACAAGAAGAGACCTAAAGGGGATTCTTCTATGGGGGGACATTCGATTTGTTTGGTTTGATTATATAATATCGGTTCAATTTTTTAATTTTCAAATTGATGAAAATGACAATCGTAACCAAATCGAAATAAATTCAGTTTGAATCAATTTCTATAGATTCGATTTTATTGTTTCAGATTATTATTTTGATTTTGAAGATTAAAGTAGTGAATCTTTCTTTGTAATGACTAGACATTTAAAGACATCTAAAATATCGCACAAAAAATTTCATTGTCATGGATAATCAAAGGTGATTTTAATGTTGTTTTAACTCCACAAAAATTTTTTTTATAACAATTTAATATCTACTTAACATATGAAAAACTTTATTGAATGTGTAAAAAATTCTTCACTTACAAAACTTCTATGGCAGGGTGATTTTTATATATGGACAAATAAATGAAATGTTATTGGTGATTTTTTTAGAAAAATAATTTTTTTTCAAACCTATTTTCATTCCCAACTATAAATGACTCAATATGCATGAAATAAAACAATCATAAATTTAACAAAATACTTATATTGAAATTACTCCACTTGACACTCATTATATAGTTGTACTTGGGACTTCCAATCTGTCGTCTCCTCGCGGTGCCGTTGAAACAACTCAGCCAGTGTTTAAATGAATTTAGGAACGTAAATCGTAAGATTAGGGTTACTTATTATATATTTATACTGAATATATATATTTATATTGAATGCATATATTTATACTAAATGTATATATATATATATATATACACACACACACATTCATGTGGGAAAAGCAATAGAAATAGGAAGTTCTTCCACCTCAAGGCAAAGACTCTCAATAGAATATGGGAGAAACTCCATAAGGAAAGGTAATTCTAGAAGATTTAATATTGAGGATTCTAACAATGTTATAGAAGTTTCAGGAAGATTCTTCAACGGAAGCGACTGGAACAAACAAATAATCCTAATACAGTCAGGATCATCAGCAAATCATGTCAAGAAAGGTATCTTAGACGGGTTAATTAGCTATGAAGGGAAGTCATACATTTACAAAACATTTGAAGGAAATAGCTATGAATGTTCAAAAATGGTAAAGTTACCAATACAACTTAGAACAATCAGAACGGAAGTTCCTTGTTATATTAGTAATCATGAAAATGATTATAATATAATCTTAGGAGGAACATTCCTAAATAGTTTGGATCAATATAATATCCAAAAGGAAGGAATCCAAATAACTTTGGGAGATAAAACTTGTTTTATTCCAAAAATCGAAATGCCAAAGAAAACCTCTTTTAGACTCTTTTAGAGTTTCAGTATTCGTAAAATTCACAACCTACGAAACAAAACTAACTTCTTGTTGTCAAATAGATAACAGGTCAGAAGCTAGTTTGGCAAAATCCTTTTTAATAAAAAATTGGGATGCAAATAATAATAATAATAATAATAATAATAATAATAATAATATCACCTTGATAGGTATTATAGACAATAAAGAAAAATTAACACATGAAAAAGAAAACGTAGAAATAATTTTAGGATCTAAAATTGTTTCTATAAAACATGTTTTTGCTTATGACAAACTTGACACTGATTTACTATTAGGAAATAATTTTATACAACAGTTTCAAAATTATCATCAAATCATATATATGGTTAGTTTTAAAACCCCATGTAATCAATTCATAAAAATTTCAAGGAAACATAATCATTATACTTTGATAAAAGAAAATGGAATCTTTAAAAAGAAATTTTTAGATACCCCAAAAAATTACTCTTGTAAATGTCTCAATTTAGAGAAGATAAAATAGGACTTACAAGCTTCTTATGGAGAAAATCCATTAGAAAAATGGAATAACAACCATGAAAAAACAGTTTTAATTCTTAAAAATTCTAGTATCATAATAAGAGTTAAATCAATGCTTTATAATGAAGAAGATAAAACTGAATTTAAAATTCAGATACAAGAACTCCTTAATCTTAAATTAAAAAGAGCAAGTAAAAGTCCTCACAGTAGTCCTGCATTTATAGTAAGAACTCATGCAGAACAAAAAAGAGGAAAAGCTCAAATGGTTATTAACTATAAAGAGCTAAATAAAAACTATGTTTTTATGGATATTTTATTCCAAATAAAAACAATCTAATTAATCTTACTAAAGGAAAAACCTACTTTTCAAAATTTGATTGCAGAAGTGGTTTTTGTCAAATTAAACTTTCAGAGGAATCAGTGCCTTTAACAGCATTTAGTACTCCCAATGGACATGATGATTGGTTAGCCATGTCATTTGGATTGAAGAATGCACCACAAATTTTTCAAAGAAAATTGGATAAAATATTTTCTGAGAAATTTTTTTTAATTGTCTATATAGATGATGACATTTTAGTATGTTCAGAAACATATCAAGAACACTTAACACATTTGAAAGAATTTTCTAACCTTTGTGTAAAAAATGGAATCATTTTAAGCCAAAAGAAAGCTGAAATAAGCAAAAATGAAATAGAATTCTTAGTAATGATAATTTCAAAAAATGGGATCGAGCTACAAGCTCATAATTCAAAAAAAATAATAGAATTTCCTGATAAATTAAAAACAAAACAAGAGATACAATGGTTTCTTGGTTGTTTGAATTACGTAGGAGAATTTATCTCAGATCTTGCAAAAAAGAGAAATCCTTTGCAAAAACTCATTTGGAAGTCAAACCGACATGAATGGACTAACGAACATACTATTTGTGTTCAAAATTAAAAGAAGAATGTGCTAAGTTACCAAATCTTAGGTTACCAGAACCAAAAGATAATTTGATTTTACAAACTAACGCCTCCGATTATCATTGGGGAGCATTATTACAAACAGATTTAAATGAAATTTGTAGATATACAAGTGGTACTTTTAACGAAGCTGAAGTTAACTACTCAATTAACAAAAAAGAATTGCTAGCAGTAGTAAAAAGAATACGAAAGTTTTCTGCATTTTTATTACCTAAACCATTTGTTGTTAGAACAGATAACACTTATCAGGATTAATATTTAACAAATTACCTTCAAAACTACAATACAGAAGGTTACACAGATGGCAGGTAATATTTTTATTTTACACTTTCAAAATTGAAAATATTAAAAGATCTGATAATGTTTTTACAGATTTTCTTTCAAGAAACGTTCAATATAGATGATAGAGAAAAGCATTGACCAACAGAATATAGCAAAAGATGAATGGCATTGATGATGCCATAAACGAAAAAAGCAACATGTTGTACGGCATAAGAGGCGATTTTGTATCCTTGACAGAAAAAATAAGAAAATTACAATTTGAACTAAGTCATCTTAACACCGAACAAGCTGACAATATGGCGGAGTTTCAACTTCTCTGCGAACATCTACATACCAGATCCAAGGGTAATAAAGTGATAGGAGATGTCCCACTAGCACCTAGTATCAAAAATATCTCAACGATAAAGCAGGATATGCCGATAGCAGAATCTTTGGATGAAGCTAAACGCTGAGAAAAGGGAAAATTCCCTAACAAAGTGGCAAGAGATGTCCCATTAGCACCTAGTGACAAAAATATCTCGATGGTATGCTCGGATATGTCGATGGTCGAACCTTCGAAAGAAGCCAAACGCCGAGTACAAACACAGAGAAAATTCTCTGAAGTAGTTAAATCAGTAAAATTGAAAAAACTTCTGAGATATCAGAAAAAAGGACTAACTTTTCATCAAAAAAATAATTTATTTCTTCTTTTCAGGTAGAAAAATCCATCCAAAGGAGGAAGAATATCTGAAGTTTACAAAACAAATTTACAATCTTCCAGAAACATATGGAGAAACTTATGGAGTCTTAGAATCAAAAAGTCTATATCCTAGAATTAACATATTTCCAGGCGGATCAGCGGGCTTCACAACCAATTATTTAAATTTGGCTACCTAGACTGAGATTATTCCAAACTGGATTTATCTGAACTAGAAGTATTGCCCATACATCTGACAAGTGCAATCAAGAATTTTGCCAGAAATGAAGTAGTTTATTGTAGGTTCTTCAGCATAGCTATGGAATCTCAAGATGACCAAGTATATTTTCCTATAGTTAAATACATAGCGGTGGAAAAACTAAGGAATTTTAATATTAGTGTCACAAGAGTTAATAAAAAGATTCCTTATTTTAGTAAAAAATAGCTTCAGACCAAACGAGCTTTAGGGATGAAAGTTGTATATCACATCCTTAAAAACAAATATGCAGAAAATTATAAAGTCCTCAGCAGGGATACAAACTGGATTCTTATGACCAAAGGAAGATCAAATTCAGCAGTCTTAAAGGACAAAATTACTGAATTCAAAACACATCAATTTTCAGCAACTCCAGAAACATGGACTATGGCGTGCAAATTTTTGGAACATGAACATCTCAAGAGAAAGGATGAAGATAGCTCTTCAATGTCAGACGAGATGTAACTTACAGCTGTAAAGCAACGGCAGTAATAGAAGAGAAGACTAAAGCAAAAGTAATTACGTCAAAATAAGTTTCGGCACTAAACGACAAAAATGATAGAAGAAATTGGACCCCACGGTCCAAAAATAAGGCAATTAGGAGAAAGAAGAATCTTATCTTATCTCTTATCTTATCTTGATAGGGGACTAAAAGATAAATAAATAGATTTATAGATATGACCCTATAGAAAATAAATATTGTGAATCTACCCCTCCTTGTAACTATAAAAGGAGAGATAGAAACCCATAGAAGACAAACTACATTTTATCTGAATATTCTCTTTCTTAGAAAAATGTTAGGTATCTTCTATATGAGTGATTAAGAAACACCTCTCCCATTAGGGAAGGTAATAAATAGTGTGTATGTAAGTATAAGGAAGATGTAATTAAAGATTTTTCCTATGTTGTAATATGTTCAAGAAATAAAAAGTTTGTTTCATATATCCTTTGCCAATCTTTTGTGCTGGTAAAAAATGAAGGTTGCGATCTTCAGCCTTAACGGAGGAAGGACGGAACAGTAGCCTAAGACAATGAGTCACAATAGGCTAAAAAGTTCTTCATAGCCGGAAGAAGAAACACTGTGGTGTTGATACAGCTAACATAAAAGAAAGTCGAAAGGTATATGCATAAACTCTACCATTTCATGAACATATTAGCATAATAAAATTCTGTTTTCATATCTGCTCTATACCTTCATACTACTATATATTACTAAGTACCTATAGGGAATATAAAATTATAAATTGTTTATATTTATTATCATGAGAGTGGTACAACCACAATTACAAAAACTTAGAAGAAAAATTTGGGAAACTATAATAATTATAAGAAGGATTAATGAAGCTTTAATAAATTTAAGAAACTACGGTAGAGAAATCTATCTTTTAAGAAAGAATACTTCGAATAATCTTGTGAAATCTAGAATTAACGAAGTAAAGAAGCTACTACTTAGAGAACAAGATAGAGACCAAGCTTTAAAAAAATACACAGGTTTATCTGTTAAAACGATCTAAGGCTAAGTTAAAGAAATACATACTTTATAGTGCCTAATGAGTTATTATACTATTTTCTTAAATGAAAAAACATTAATTACTATTTTAAAAGTGATAAAATTAAATAAAGATTTACAAGAAAAGAATCTTGAAAAAATTATAGATCATCTTGTTCAGGAACAATGGTCTATAAATCACTATTCGTATGTAGATAGTGATAATGATCCATACTATTGGTATGATGATGGTTATTTCACTAATTAATTTATTTCACTGATTAAGTGAATAAAAATTCCGCATGTACACCAAAATTCTTGAAAAAATTATAGATCATCTTGTTCAAGAACAATGGTCTATACATGACTATTCGTATGTAGATATTGATGATAATCCATACTATTGGTATGATGATGGTTATTCCACTGATTAATTTATTTCACTAATCAAGTAAATAAAAATTCTGCATGCACACCCTATTTGTGAACAGCTTCATTTTATTGGTATCAGAGACACATAGTTAAATCTACCTGGTTACTAAACTAATTATGAGAAGAAGATATAAAAATATTCAGGCTTTCAGAGAAGTCAAAAGAGTTCTAAATAGTAACTATTTAGAATATAAAAGATTAAGTGAAACAAAAGAAGACCCTGATAGATTAAATTATTTAATTACTTTGATCTCTAGTATTGAGGCAAAATTAATAATACCTTTAAATTCTAGAAGAATGCGATGCATACCACCTAATTATGAAAAAATTAGGTTTAGGGATCCACCTAAATATTATGGATAAAGAGCAGGCTTTAAAATTATTACCAGAATTACAGCAAGGACTTAATATCCGAAAGTAAAGATATACTTATAACTCATTTGTAGGAGTTTGTAAAAAAATCCTTGTTATATCAAAAGAAGATCATTTTTTGAACTGAAACTAGAAATCTGGCATCTAGAGTATAAACTAGAACATAATTTGTTTAAATGAATAAAGAATTCTTAGAAAAGGTCTTAGAAAAACTTGACAATCTTTTAGCTATGCAAAAGCATATAAGCCTTAAAATAAATCTAATAGAAGAAGAAATCAAAACCCTTAAAAATAACTCACCAGCGAAAATACATAATCTTATTGAAAAAGATGATACCTTTAATAAGTAATTAGGAAAAAGAATTATAGACGAAATTTTTGTTTCAAGAATTTCGAATAAGGAAACCTATCAGAAAGGAAGTCTTGATGAAAAAATTATATCTAGTTTCCTAGAAAAAAGACAAAGAGGAGTTAGAAAAATTAGAATTAGAAATTATCTCAAAAACTTCTAAAGATAAGGATAAGGAAGAAGCCTCTACCTCTAAAACAGAAATAAAAGAAAATGAATGAACTAGACGAACTAGTATATGCTTTAGAAGAGCTTGATCTTAATGATCAAAATTATCGTGTCCATATGACTCGTGGAGATACAGGAGGACCCCAAGGAAACTTTAAAGAACCTAAAAAAGAAGAAAGTTCGTCCAACTAGCCATTATCTAGGAGTAACTTCCTACCAAAATCTAAGAAATGGAAAGACTATAATAGTCAATACCATATAAATTCTAAGGCTAAATTCATGTCAAATAGACTCCCAGTAGGAGACGCTGGATCTGCCCAGTTTATAGACCTGGACTGTAAAAGAAAACCAGGAAAATTTCTATATTTATGGGCAAAAAACTTAGAACTATTTTTATACTAGGGAAAGGAAATAATTATACTAGTAATGAGAAATATTTAATTGCTACAAGTACCTTTACTGGAAAGGTAGACAATTGGTTCAGAAGAGTTTCAGAAGAAGCTGAAAAGGTATTTAGACTAGAAGTCATAGCAGATTTTGATAAATCAACTCGAGCAGGAATAGATCACCTAGTGAGGTATATAGGAGCTGAATTTTTAGGAAGCCAAGCAAACATTTCTAAAGGAAAAGAAAAACAAGGGCTACTAGCGGCAGAATGGCTAGAAAAGCTGCAAATTTGTAAAATGAAGTACATCCAAGAATATACTTGTGAGTTTGAAACATACTATACCAATTATTTGATAGTAGTAAAAACTTACCTCCCTACATAGACAGGTATTATCAAAAGCTACCAAGATATTTGGCTAGCTATTTTAGAGATGAATATGAGAAGGAAGATTAAGCGCAGGATTCTCTGGGAAGAAGAATTACCTTCCTTAACCAAAGGCTTAGTCAACTTTGTATATTACATAAGATGCAAAGAAAAGCCAATAGAACAGACACACAAATTAACTGTGAAGACACAGAAGCAGCATCTCAATGGGGATGTTACAAAAATCCTTCAAAAAGAAAAGGGAAAACCAAAAGATTAATTAAAAGGAAAAATATTTTCAAGAAAAATTATATACCAAATAAAAAATACTTCAAAAAACGAAGAAATTTCAGAAGAAAACCTACCACAGATAAATGTAAATGCTATAATTGTGGAGAAGAAGGCCACAAAAGTTATGAATGCAACAAGAAAAGAGTAAAAATATCTAAAATAGATAGAGAGGAAATCGAATCAGACTTAGAGTCAAATCTCATCTATAAAAAGTGAAGATTTTCACGAAGAACTCTATGAAGAATTTTCAAAATCTAGTACTGATTCAGAAGAATGAACCAAGAAATTGAAAATATAAAAGAAAACACTCAGGTTATAGAATCTGAAGAAGATCAGCGAGGATATGCATTAAAAGCAACGTTCGATGGAGAATTATTAAGAAAAATCCAAAGATTAAAATTCAATCTTCAAACAGAAGATAGTATATTTAATAAATTACAAAGAACCTTTTCAAGAAATAAAATCTCTTATCATGAATATCAAGAGATTGAAAAAGTAATTGAAGTCACTCAAACTACTCAAAGACATAAGCTCAACTTATTAACAAAGCTATGATCGACCAAATTCTAAGAAAAATCCTAGAAAGAAATCGAAAAAAGATGAATTATGTTCATCTGGGAGGAATCCAAATAATGGTTAAATCTACCTTTAAAGAGGGAATTAACTGTCACATAGTAATTAACCTTTCAAATGAAAGATTTATAAATACTAGAGAGGAAAACCTGGGAATTGTTGAAGGAAATTTGACTTATACCAAATTATTATTCACCTATTATCCTAGGTATTGTATTTCACTAAAAGATGCAAATTTTAATGAAGCTTTAAGTTTGCATTTTCAAGTAAAAAGAAAAGATTTATTCAAACCAGGTAATCATATCATGAGCATATATTATCAAACTCTATATACGGTTACCAATTCAAATTATGAAAATGTCTATAAAAACAAAAGTCTGGTCGAAATTGACCAAGAATACACAGGAATAGCCAGAATAGTTAAAGCAGAAACTCAACATATATATATATTTATATATATATAGTTTTGATTTTTCGGTTTGATTGAATTTTCTTTGAAAAAGAGAAAACTAAATCGTTTAGCCAAATTTCTAAAATTTGAAATTGAAACCAATTCGAAAAATTGAAAAACCGAAAACAAAATCAAATTTCGATTTGATTTTTCAATTTTTTCTATTTGAACCAAAATATGTCCAACCCTAGATTCTGCCGTTGAAGCCTACACCACAATCAGCTACTACTAAACAAAAAGCATAAGGAAAATGCAACATCATCATTTCTTCTTTCCATCTATGTTTAAGACCTATTCATATGTTGAGAGGTTTCTTCCCTATTTGGTTACTGCAGAATCCGGATGTGAGACCAGACAAACTCCATAACAGCATCTACCCCCATCTGAATATTGCAGATCCCCACGTAAGGCTTGCACCAAATTCAGCAGCAGCAATGACATAGCCTGCCTTCACTTTCCCACTTCGAACAACTTCATCCAGTGCCAAGGGTATCGATGCCGCACTCATATTGCCATAATTTGCCAAATTTGATACAACATGTTCTGATGGCACCTCCAAACATGTTGCTACTGCATCAATAATCCTTTGATTTACTTGCATGTAGTCATTCCCAATAAGTTGATACAGGAAGATAACTCCAAAGGAGCATTAAGAAACTCTGTGAATTATCTCAAGTTGTATTTTCCATTAAATGTAAGAAAAGTTTTTAAAATGAACGTCGGACTCAAAATGCTCAAAGATTTACCCATGTTTCTTGAACACGAAATGAATTTCTATATCAGTCATACAATAAGAAACAAGCCAATAAAGAAATTGGATAAAGAGAACATCGTACATCATAAATATGAATCAAGGATCAAGCTAGTAAAGCAGCTGGGAATATGACCATATTGTGCTTTTACAAACACATGACAATTTGCAGCTTTGTCAATAAGCAGCTTACTCTCTTCTTTCGTACTTTTCGTTATGTTCTTTTTTATGCTCTTTACTTTTTTTATATAAAGATGTTTTTTTGTATCTAAATACTCCTTTTATGCTACACCAATCATTTTTTTGTGTTTCTCTCCGTCTCATTTTTCCTTCTCTTCATGGTTTATAATCCCTCCTGCAATTCTTCATTAACAAAATCTCTTGTATCTCTTCGTCCCCATAACATGCAAGTCAAGGCAAATTTTGGCAACTACTTAAATCCTTGTTGTTTTCTTTTTGCCCAAAACCATCGGCGGCCCCCTAAACTTGGCACGATTTTTCACTTAGGCACCTCAAGTGGACGTTGTTCATTTTGACACCTCAAGTGAATGTGTTATTTTGGCACCTTTTTGCATCAGCTCTAGCACGTGAATTACACTCGCTTTTGACATGGATTAAATGACCAATTAATTGTGTCAACTCATTTTAAATTGTCACGTCATTATATGCATCCAAATTTATTTTTTTTTTTTAAAAAGGAAACAAAATACATTATAAGGTACCCAATGAATTAATGACACGTGGCTTTTGACCAAATAATTACAAAACTTCATCTTCCTCACCCCCAACCATTCTTCAAGCTCTCCATCAATGGAGGTTGCAACTTCTATAGCATTTGTAATATCAGATAACTCAAATTCCATTCCAACCAATTCAGCAACAACTTAGTCTAGATCCATTTACTTTCACTCTAATAATTGCTTCAACAACAATGCGGCTAAGACAACACATACACAAAAAATCAGATATTCTAGATTGAACTAAAATCAAGCAAATTGTAAACTTCTGAACTTAGGGGGAAAAAAGAACTCATATACAACTACATTGACGTTTGGGAACTTAAAATAGCTTAAAATAATACAAATAATTTAATTATTCTCTAAATTCAACCAAGAATTTAATAAACAAGATATTTTCAAACTAGATCTTCAAGCTTAACCTCCATATTTTCAATCCGCATTAATAGCTTCTCGAATTTCAGATATATGACTAAAAAATATAAAGGAGAAGAGATCAGTGTTCCATTAGAAAATTAATCGACAAAAGAAAACAAATGGAGGTTGAAAGATGTAGGATACTCCATTAATGGAGGTTGAAAGATGTAGGATGAAAAAATAGGGAAGAAGATGGTTAATTTAAATGAAAAATGGGCTAAAATAGTGTTGCCACGCGCCCAAAAGCGAGTGTGATACACTTTCTTTGTTGAATCAGCAAAAAGTGTCAAAGTGACACAGTTTATGGCTACTTGAGGTGCCAAAAGTGAACAACGTCCACTTAAGGTGCCTAAGTGAAAGATCGTGCCAAGTTTAGGGGGTCACCGATGGGTTTGGCCTTTCTTTTTCGGCTTCTTTTACTTCAACCAGGAAACTGCCAAAAAATGTTTAGCAGCGATAAATGACAAGGATGAACATTGCATGCAAAAGATTAAGGGTTTCTTCGGCATGGAGAAAACATTTTCTGTCCAATTTTCCCATGTTCATTTGATGAAAATTTTTAAAAATATCTTCTCTAGATAAACAAGCGTCTTAAAATGAGAAAAATGACACTGCCAGTGAAAGTAGGAAAAACAAATTTCACAAGTGGCATTCTATGTTGATTGTGCCCTCCCCACCCTCCAGCACACCTCTTCTTCACCCCACATCCCTAACCTTATCCCACCTCCCATAATATTTGTCTAGTTACTATTTATTTTTTAAAATACGTTGACCTGAACTATTTAGTAGCCACTCCTATTATTTTTGTGAGTCGAGAATCTATCACAGACAACCTCTCTACCTCGCAAAGTAGGGGCAAGGTCTGCATATACACAAGGAAAAAACATATTATGCACACTTTATTTTGTGATGCTTGTGAAATTTATAGGGTCAGTTTGATCCAGAAATATGAGAGTTGACGACGAATTTCAAAAATAATATGCACCTGAAAGAAATGAGGCGGCAAAGTATACTTTAACTAAAGCAAATTGAAAATGAGAATATATGCATATTTTTATTTAGATTGTGTTCCAACTCAGATTCAAAAGAAAATACAGGGAAAGACGTGGCATAGCCGTGCCATTGTTATCTAGCTCTGGCACATCACAATTATGTGTATTTTGTTCAAACTTTTGTAGTTGGTATACTTGTTCTTTTGAACTGCATTTCTCAGGCAATCACCACACATCAACTAGTTCATATGCTTTGTTTGATAGGACCACACATCAACTAGTTCATATGCTTTGTTTGATAGGATATGGAATAATAGTAGAGTTGAATTTATAGAGTAATATAAGTAATAGTATATGCCGCCACATAAACTTATGGACATTTCTTAGGTTTAATATCGGAAAGTGGAACCAATGTAACTTTAAAGTACAATGATAGAAGCACTAACAAAAAGGGACGACCCGGTTCATACCTACTCCGTAGGTGTCGGGGAGGGGGACCACTCCGGGCCTGACCTACGCGTCCTCACCCCAGCTTTGCTGGAGGGACGTTTCGAACCCCTGACCCTGGCACACCACGGTAAGCAAGCTTACCGCTGAGCCAAGGCCATCCCTCAAAAGCACTAACAACGATTTACTACAACAACAACAAGATACGGCACCGGCTCAAGACACAAGATACCACACAAATACATAGTAAAGCACCAAACAAAGTTACAAGATTACATAACATAAATACGGCAGCCATAAATAGAAGAAAACAGAGGAAAGCACCCAGATTCGTACTAAAAACAAAGAGCACGGAATCAGGACAAGAATACTACCCCCAGCAAGTAAATCTCTACACTAGCGACCCAAACTGGCCCTAGTCTTCTGCCCTAATTCGCGTCCTCCTGACCTTCCTATCTAGGGTCATGTCCTCGGTGAGCTGTAACTGCTCCATGTCCCGCCTAATCACCTCACCCCAGTACTTCTTCGGCCTACCCCTACCCCGCCTAAAACCATCCAACGCTAGTCGCTCACACCTACGAACCGGGGCATCCATGCCCCTCCTCTTCACGTGTCCGAACCAGCTCAATCGGACTTCCCGCATCTTACAGTCCACTGGAGTCACACCCACCTTCTCCCTGATAGTCTCATTCCGAACTCTATCACCCCTAGTCAGCCCACACATCCAGCGCAACATTCGCATCTCTGCCACCTTCATTCTTTGGATGTGGGAATTCTTAACTGGCCAACACTCTGCTCCATACAACATGGCCGGACGGACTACCACCCTGTAAAATTTGTCTTTAATCTTGGGCGGCACCTTCTTATCACACAACACCCCCGACGCGAGCTTCCACTTCATCCATCCCGCCCCAATACGGTGCGAGACATCCTCGTCAATGTCACCATTCCCCTGGATCACGGACCCGAGGTACTTGAAACTATCCCTTTTACATACCACCTGTGATTCCAGCTTCAATACCACCTCGTCCTCCAGCCTCACGTCATTAAACTTGCATTCCAAATACTCTGTCTTGCCTCTGCTCAACCTGAACCCTTTAGACTCGAGAGTTTGTCTCCAAACCTCTAATTTGTCATTCACACCCCCTCGAGTCTTCATCAATCAGAACTATATCGTCTGCAAAAAGCATACACCATGACACCTCCCCTTGAATACGCCGCGTCAATACATCCATCACCATAGCAAACAAAAAGGGACTAAGAGTAGATCCCTGGTGCAATCCATGCAAGACGGTGAAATGCTCTGAGTCGCCTCCCGCCGTCCTCACCTAAGTTTTCGCTCCCTCATACATATCCTTAATTGCTCTAATATATGCCTGCGGGACTCCACTCACCTCCAAGCACCTCCCTGGGGACTTTGTCGTATGCCTTCTCCAGGTCAATAAACACCATGTGCAGGTCCTTCTTCCTTTCCCTATACTGTTCGACCAGCCTCCGTACCAGGTGAATTGCGTCCGTCGTCGAGCGGCCAGGCATGAACCCAAACTGGTTTTCCGAAATAGACACTATCTTTCTCAGCCTCACCTCGACCACTCTCTCCCAGATCTTCATAGAGTGACTCAATAACTTAATCCCCCTATAGTTATTGCAACTCTGGATGTCCCCCTTATTCTTATAGAGAGGGATGATGGTACTCCACCTCCAAGCCTCGGGCATCTTTGCCGTCTTGAAGATTTCGTTGAACAATCCAGTCAACCACCTTACACCAGCCTCTCCAACGAACTTCCAAAACTCCGCCGGTATCTCATCCGGCCCTGTCGCCCTACCCCTTCGCATCCTGCGAACAGCCTCTCTAACCTCTGCTACCTTAAAACGTCTACAATAACTAAAGTCCCGACCCTTCTCAGAGTGCTCCAGTTCCCCTAACTCAATAGCTCTATCCCCTTCGTCATTCAAGAGCCTATGAAAGTACGACTGTCATCTATCCTTAACGTGGTCGTCCTCCACCAACACTCTACCGTCCTCCCCCTTAATGCACCTCACCTGGTCGAGGTCACGCCCCTTCCTCTTCCTCATGTTAACAACTTCCCCTGGCCTTCACCAACCAAGCATCAGCTTTGTAAGAAAAATATATAAAATTAGTACCAGTGCATTTTATCACTAATAGTTCATAAATGTATTTCATTATATATTCATTCGGTCAAAAACATAACAGCTTCTAAGAAAAGGTCATCAGTCCATACTTAGATTTGACTCACTTAAATTTGTACCTTAGAAAGCCATACCTGGAGGAGAAGCAGCCAATCAATTTTAGATCTAGGAAGACCTGCATTCTCTATAGCTGCTTCTATTGATTGTGTCACAACACGGGCAGCAAATCTAAAGACCTCTTTACCATTCATCTGGATGCAAGAGTAAGAGGAACCTTTTGGTGGAAAACCAATAACAGAACCATTTGTACCACATGCAGGATCTGTTTCATTCTTCTTTGATCGAAGCATTCAAGTGCCTGAAAATGAAAACAATCATTTAGTGGCTTTCTAAAAAGGAAAGCAAGGGAACTTTTCCTAAATATTTACAATAAATACCTTTGACCTTCACCATCACTATGCAAGTCAAAACCAAATAAACCATCTTCTCCAATATCACAGGCCTACAAGAGTGGATTTATATAAATTTTGTGAAACTGACATGTGCAAAGTAGCATTGAACATGATCACTAGCTAGCAACATCAGAACAAGAAACATGGGTTAATAAAAGAGGAGGATGCAAGGTCACACATCTGCACTAAGGAAAAGCGCTCCATCAATAGTGCATCTATGTTGTCTTTCAAGCAATGAAGTATATAAAGAGTATATAGTAGTGAAGTGATCTGAAGTTCGAAAGTGGCCACCTGGTCTGAATTTCAAAGTTCAAAACCAGTTCCAGACCATGGGTCTAATTTTGGAAAAATGGTCAACGTCTTAATACAAGGGCACGAAATTGTCCACCTGGTGTAAATGTGCGGGAAATTCTGACGGGATACATGTGTAGAGCTTTCCTTTCATAGATTAAAGTAGGTTTTCTTAGTTCTGCTTTCGTATTTCGGGAGAAGTAGGTGCTAACTGCTAATCATTTGAAATTCCTATAGCTTTGAGTTAAGTACTCTGGCTTCATGTCTCTGTTTTTTTTCCTTGTATATATATATAAGAATCTATGACAATGAGATATTTCCTATGTATTGGCTTTTCTAACCTTTTCTGAAATTTCTTATTCTTGAAATGCTTATCGGTGAAGCACCCCTAGGTTTTGGTCTAGGTGAGAGTGCAATGTGTGGGTTAGTGCATGTCATGTTTCGAACTATGCCACGGACATAAGTATTGTATTTAAGTGGAGAAAAGTAGAGGGACCAGCCCATTATCCCCCGAGTTTCGAGCCGTGCGCCACTACCCCTCGAGGATTTCTTGGTTATGAAGAAAATTGATTAGTGGATCTACTCCACCAGATAATTCATCCAATCAATATACACGAACTTCACTGTCACATAGTGGAAAACTTTTTGCCTGGTTCAGTCTAGAGGTTGAATCCTATGCAGTGTTGCATTGCTCTGTGCTTACCATGGTTAACAAAAGAAAAGAGGAAATCGAAACTCGTTCCTTTAATCTTACACTCTACAGTCATATTCTGAAACATTCATGCTGCAACTGAATTTCCTTCAAAGAACCCACCAGGTTGTACCTAAGATTATGGCCAATGAAGTGACTCCCTATTGCTGTCACCCCTCCCCCTTTCCAAGCTTAGCGGCCATCTTGGGCAGCTTTATGTAGTGACCTTCGCCTCACAGATTTCTTGCGAACTACGTAATACCCTAATTCTCTATTGAATGTTAAAAACCACTTCAAACAGAGCTCAAATCTGCCTTTTTATTTACACATCTCCTATTTGTATCAAAGAGAATACAAGTTCTAAACAAGGGTGATTGGATAGAAGGAATTCCTGAAAAATTTGACAAGGGATTATAAGAGTGTTTGATCCGTTATTTTTCCACTCAGCTGTTAGTAAGTGATTTACCACAAATAAAATTGGTTGAAATGCCAAAGAGGACCAGAACGATTTGAACTTGCCAAGAGTTGTGGGAAGGGTTGGTCATAGTGGTAGGAGCGTTACAATGTGTGGAGAGAATGCTGATGGTGGAGTTAAAAAATAATTTTTATTTTGTTTGGAGAAAAGGATGGTTAAAGGCAGTGGCTTGCGCTTGTGGTGCCAACTTTTTGAGCTGGCGGCTGGAGGTGCCTCAAGATTTCACGCCAGTAAGGTCAGGCATGGTCAGTGAGGTTGAGGTTGATGTCATTCATTTCCTTTCTCTTTTTCTCTCTTAATTAGTTTAATCCACCCAGTTAACAATATTTTGGTTGGTGAATTAAGCTCTTGATGACCATGTGTTGGTATTTATAGGTCAGACAAGTAGATTAGAGAGTGCCCCCTGTGCTTGGTCTCAGTCAGCCAAGGATTTATCATGCTATTGTCTGTGGAATGGCCTCTGACCTGCAAGATGATTGGGTTTGACATTAAGTTTGAAATGGTCGATTAAGAACCAGTTCCCCAACCTAATGCTCATTTCAAAATGATTCAACATAGTAAATGGATATTTCTTTTCGGTGTGTGTGTTCCTAGCTTACTCATCTGTACACTAACATGGATCACTGAGGGCAAGATCAGTATAGGCTCAATAATACCACTCCCAGTTTGCCTGTTTAACATTTTCACCTCGATCATGAATTGAAGGTGTATAATTAAAGAAAGAAAAGAGATTGTTCATGCATCATTGCAAATCAATAACTAGTTGGGTCTTCAGTCAATCTAAGCATAACTTCTAAATACGCCACAGAAGTGTTTATTTGTGTAAATCAGACCCCAATAATATATAAACCAACCAGGTAGAATGGCTACTTTCGATAGTTAAATTTGTTTTAAAAAAAAAATATATAAACCAACCCAAATGGTGACAAAAATCTGCCACCAACGAGACTGAGACATTTCTAATTTTCTACTTGTCCAGTGAATATCCCCAACCCCCAACCTCAACAGTCAACCCTAGTGGAGAAAAAGAAGACCCCATGAATTTCATGACTGCAAGAAGAATACAGAAGAATCTAGAGATACTTGAACCAGTAAAGATGATCCATCCCTCTTTTTACTTGATGATTAAATAAATTAGGATAGTCATTGGAAAAACTGCAACTAAAATCATATTTACTATTGATTCCTAAATTCTCCTTTATCATACATACCTGCATCACTACAGCACCGGCAGCATCACCAAAGAGAATACAGGTCCCTCTATCTGTCCAGTTAACATAGCGAGATAGAGCATCAGCCCCTACAACAAGAACATTTTTAAAACCATCACCTGCAACACAGCAGAGTTTCAATATTTAGCAGAGCATATATCTATGTATAATGCAATACATCGTAATTATAATGGTATTGCAAATCAAAGGGCAGATCAGTGCACTAAACCACTCGCTATGTACGAGGTTCAGGAAAGAACGAGACTACAAGGGTCTATTTTATGCAGCCTAGATCCTTATAATCTGTGGAATAAACCCAATTAGCACGTGTTTACATAATTTATCAGAAAAATGACTCCAAAATGAAATAGCTATTTATCTGGTACGAAATACTTTGGCATTTCAATTTTGTTTATAAGAAAATCATTTTCTCCTCAAAGCTAAAAACTGGTCAACACAATTGGCATCTAGGTACATATAAGAGCCTTCTTTAATCAGACACAAACTAAAGTGCTACGAACAGCCTCAGAAACCAGGGAAGATGTAGTCTCATCAGCAACGCTTATCATGGTTCGAGTTGGTGTAATCTCTATCAAGGTTTCATTGGGCTCCGAGATGTATACAATTGATACATTTTCGGGTCCATCCGTACTCTGGGCATGCTCTGCAGTTACTTTCATCCCCATCTTTTGCAAAGCCATCAGAAGGGAGTCCAAATCAACTCTACCCTTAACTTGTAAAGAAAGCACTTGCTTGTTTTCAAGAACAAGCCGATGTTTTCCCTGCTCAATGAGCAACTCTCCCTTTAATTTTGCAATATATTGTTCATCTTTTTCCTTAGAATCCGAGTCCATGGCAATGTCCATATCTGCATAACTTTTCAACTTAGGCATAATTACAGTTTCATTTTCAGAGAAATAACGGACTGAAAAATTGGGGTTGCAACAGCTAATATGGGGTCTCAAACTCTCGGGAACCTGAAATGAGCAAGATAGGCAATAGTTAAGAAAACATGTTGAGAAGTTCAGTTTCTTAGAGCAGAAGGGGGGAGGCTACCAGCACATGTTTAGGTTGTAGTGTCTTTAGTAAAGGTATGGCTTTCGGTAGCCTGCAAACAGAAAATGAAGTTTGTATTTGTAATGAGTCAAAGACAGAATGGTAATTTGAAGAGCTACAGATTCGTACTACTTGAAATAAAATATAAACAATGACTCTTGAGAGAACTTTATAAATATGACTAAAGAAAATGACTAAACAACTGCATCTCCCGAGCCTCCTTTAAACGAGAAATAAAACCAGTAAACATTTCAGCTTTGTTGTTTACTGGATATTTTAACTCACACTAAAAGGGTACAGTTCCTAAAATATCCAGGAGCGCAACCTTGCTCATCTAATGGTTCTTCATTAATTCCCAAAACTCTCCTATAAAGTACCTAGAAAAGAGAATCATGTGGTAAGCAGTAAAGGGGCTTTGGATCAAACATTCTCAACCCTTGCCAACAGCATCTTTTATCTGCTTTCATTTTCGCAAAGTACCTCTTAATCCTTGTTCTTGCAAATTTAGCGAATAAACTTTTTTTTTTGATAAAGGTAATGTTGTATTCTTCAGCATTAAGGAGATGCTGGCTACCATCAGAACAGATTTACAACTGGCTCAAAGCTAGAACAAAAACCTGCTACGCCAAAAAAACCTGTAAGGATTTTACAAAATCTAAAATTTGTCGAGCATCCTCGATCGATGCCCTCCTCTTTACATCAAAAAAAGAAAGTCCTCGTGCAGTTCCATTTAATTTTCTGAACTGACAGCGATATTCTTTTTTTTGAACTTGAGATTCAGCAGTATTCTCAAGGCATCTTTGGTTTCTTTCTTTCCAAATTGTCCACCATATGCAAGGGGGGTGACATTCCACCACTTCTTCTAACTTTTACTCCACAATCAGGCATCGCGATAAACACCGCATCGCGGTGAAGGACAAATTCGCAGTTGCCCAATTTTTAGTGGAGCACCGTGATTGGCCCATGTAACGGTGAAGCTCCAGTTCCCATTCGTCCCATTTCAGTAGCTCATTAAGATTGTCCCATACCCCATCAAAATCCTAAATTGGATAGGCACCGTATCGCGATGGAGTGCAAAATAGAACTCATCCTTTCCTAATGGCGTAATGCGATCTTGTCGCGTCGCGCCAGATACGACAATAGTGCTCGTCCTTTTTTCCAGTGATCCACCATGATAGTGGCGTGTCACGGTGGGACCCAAAATAAGGATTTTCCAGTTTTGATTAAATTTTAAAAAAGGCAATTTAGTCTTTTTTTCAAGCCCCAAATCGTAAATAACAGAGGATTAACCCTATTCTAAGCCGCTCACTTTTCATCAACTTTCTCTCAAAGAAACCCTAGAACATCAAACCTTCATCCCCAAGGAATCCAAATTCCTCCATTCTTTTTCCAAGATAACTCAAAATTAAGGATTCTCAATTCAAGAACTTCAAGAAATCATCTTCAAAAGCACAAATAGGAGTTCAAGTTCAAGCTTCTTTATCAATTTCATCAATTAAGGTATGTGGGGTTTTTCAACAAGGTTAATCATTTCATTCTTGTGCCCAAAATTAGTTTTGAAGTTGATTTTTATATGAATTTACATGAGATTCAAATTAGGGTTCATACCCAATATTGCTATTTGCAAGATTATGAGATTACAAGTGATTTAGATGTTAAATTGCATGTTTACTTTCGTATTTTCATGCGTATGATATAAATTTCCATATTTCAAATTGAATTATCATTATTCTCATTATCAAGCATGAACTTTATGATGATTTGACATGAATTTGATGCATGGGTTATCAAGCCCTAGTTTAAAAGTTGATATTTCAAGAATGATTGTTCTTTTAAGCATCCCATGAATAGTTATTTTCAAACTTTAATAAAGATTTAATCTTTTGACCTCAGCTTAGACATGGAATTCACTTTACAATTTCAGTTACAGTTTAAAATAACAGATATACAGTTGGTTTTTATTTTAAACCATTATATTAGCACTAAAGTGGATTTCCTACAGAATGAGCATAAAAATTAAAGGGAGTAGTATTTGGCATTGAGTTAGGTATGTTTATATGCCTCATAACTATGAGCCAACATAGGTACATATTATCAAATTATTCCTATTTCTATATAGATGACAGATACAGATGTGATCACTTAGATTAGGTTATACTCCTTGAAAAGAGTATGACACCTCTCCCTAACGTGAGGTTTTCTCATAAGGGAACTAGACGTTGGACTTCATGTTAGCTCACATGATTTATGTCGGTTAGAAGAACCTTCCTACAAACTACAAATTACAAGTTTTTGAACTATATAATCCTAACAGAAAAGCTCTAAGAAACTAAGTGCAAAGGCTCACAACTTTATTCAAATATTGTTTTATAAAAGATATTAGCTATGAGATTTCAAATTTCAGATTACAGATATAGAAATGAGTCCTTCTACACTTAGACAACATGATTTAACTAGTACAACTATTAGAAACTAAATGTTATGACTCACTAGATTTATGCAGTATATTTTGCTATTCATGAATTATGATTTTCAATTTTTAGATATTCCAGCATATGTGAGTCATCTATATTTAGCATGCATTCTTTTTACAAATTTATTGTACTATTAAGTTATTTGTTTACTTGTGTTATCACCCCCATATACTCAGTATAATTAAGAAGTACTGATCTACATATATGTCTATGTGCTACATTATCTCATAATGTAGGTTCAAGTACTCAGTTTCAGCAACGTGAGTGATTTCAAGCATCTCTATCTACATCCCAAAAGTTGGTGAGTCCTCATAGTTTGGGGACCCAATTATTCAGTTTTTCAGCTTATTAGTATAGATGATTTAGTATTTTCTGATAGGTTGAGTCAGCTGGGGGCTTGTCCCAGTGACTCTCTAGTTATTAATAGAGGTTTGTCAGACTGCTAGATATGATTTAGATTTCCAGTATTGATTGATCAAACTCTTGAGTCTAGTATTTTTAAACATTCTATTCAGATAATTTCTGTTAGCTCAGACAAAATTCTACATCTTAGCTTTGATTATATATCTTTATTTCCTCTATTTTGATCTTCAAATTTAAAAGAAGGCAGATGGGGTTAGCTTAATGATACACATAGTTTTGAGCACTGTGTGATGTCTCGGGACCCATTTTCTAGGCATTACATACTCGGTCTGAGTTTGGTCCTTCTTAGATTCATTCTTTCTCAGGCACGTCAGGTATGTAACTTTAAATTCTATCATGATAGGTGCACTTTTTATTTCCTACCTTTACCTTTTCCTTTGAGTGTATTGGGTTTTTTGTATCCATCGATGATTATGTGCCTTGGTAAGTTTTATATTGAATTTTGTATGCCTTGGTATAGAGTTCATAATTATATGACTACCTCCAAATATGATTTCTTTTAGTAGCGGATAGAGTGGATCAGTGTTGACATTTTCCTAGGGGTGTGGCATTTGGGTTCGAGTCCCATTTACCTTGGCATATTGTCCTTTATGGCCCTAGAGTGGTACTTGTCATTAATTTTTATTTTTTGTACCACCTACTCCTGACATTGATATTTTTATTATTGTTGTTATTATTGTCATTGTTTGATGTTGTTGGATACTTGCTTGATAGACGACTAGACTAGCATTATCTAGTTAGGATTTCCTTCCACATATATTTTTATTTATTGGCATAGGCGGCCAGCTCAATTGGATGATTTCTATCTTATTAGCAAGGTTATATCAGTTTTTGAGTGGGATATAAAGTTAGTGGTAGGTCAGCTTTCCTTGGTTCTGTTATTGTTCTAAAGTTGGCAATTTGGTTCTATTGCTCATTTTGGAGTTTGAGATTATGGGCTTGCCTTCTTGTGCTGGGATTTTAGCATTTTTTATCCTTCTTCTTATAGTCTATTTTTGAGATTGACCAATTTGGGATCTGTTCTTTTGATTTATCTAGTTCATCACCCAGTTGTTGTCTTGATATTAATATTTAGAGGTATTGAACTTGCATTTTAGATTTTTGGGGTTTGTCTCTTGGTAATAGCTTTACCTTGGTATTAGTGTGGAGTTGGACATTCTATTTTAGTCATGATGTAGCTCTTGTTCTATTGGATTTAAGGGGGGTAGAGATAGTTGATCTTTTCTGTGCCCGCTTCTTAAGTTGGAAAAATGGAAATTCATTGCTAAGATGGAGTATTAGATTAATCAGTTTTTAGCTAAAGTTGTATATATCCAAGTTAGTATAGTGTTTGGTAATCACTTGTACGATTTGCCTCCATGGTGAGTTCTTGAGCATGCTTTGATGATTCATGCCCTCCAGCGGATATGGAGTTGATTATTATGCTTTCGTCGTGTGGTTATTCCCCCACTGTGATTTTGGTTCTAAGCTATATTTAGATTTTGGCTTTGGTAGGATCTAGTAGAGATATGTCTGATCGTTGGTAATAGGGTCGATTTGGGAATTTGGCATTAGTTTAGATTTGTTGGCTCAGTTTTGGATTAGGCATCTATAAATAGGGACCTGACATCTATGATATATTTGGAGTATGGATGCTTTCCCATCTACCAAATTGAGTTGGATAGTTGAGATTGAGTGGCTCAACCTTGGTGTTGATATATCGGTTAGGAGATATAAAGCTTGGGTGTATCTTTTATTTTTAAATTTGCCTCAGTAGAGGTTTCACCGACGGGATGAATAAGCGTACTCTTTAACTACCTATTCGGTCTTCTTTAGTTTAGATGGATGGTGGTTAATAGATGTTCAAATGGTAGTCTGTTGGCACTTGAAGATGATTCTTTCATCCTCTATTAATAAGACATCTTGGAGAAGATCGTTTAGCTGTGAATGTTTATTCTTTAGACTCTCGACTATTAATTTTGAAGGTTATTTAGACCCATTGTAGCATTGTCATAGATTGCAAACTTTGACCATCTCCACGTATATGCCTAGATAGTTCCTTATGGGTTTATTCTTATGCTTGTAATTGTGGATTTTAGTGAATCAGCTTTAATTACTCAAATAAAGTGCAATAGAGTTTTGTAGACAGGTTGCAGATGACCTTTTTCTTGGTCTGAAGTGGATAACAGGTTTGAAAAGGCAAAATAAGGTTATATTTGGATATTAGAGTTGGTTACATGGCTTATGTCTTGGTTTGCCTTTGGCTTGGATGGGTTTTTACTTATTTGTACTGGTATCGATGTGGTATCGGTGTGTTAAGGTTCAAATTTTTATGCATTAGGCTTCCTCAGTTCAGTTGGACGTCAATTGGTTATTGGGGTTGAGTTTGGCCTATTTGAGAAATAAAGAAGGGAGTATGGTTGAAAAAGGAATACTTATAGCAAAATCCCTTGGAAATATTATTTCTTCTTAGACTTTATCTAGGGAGTCGTGCTCCGAGCAAGTGGGCTCAGTACCTTGTCCCTTCAAGCTTTTGTGCTCCTCCTATCCATTGACTTTCGCAGATAAAAATCCTTTTAGTAGTGGATATTATAATGACCCTCTAGGTCATTTTCTCAATTTACATATATTTCCTACATGTTGACCCTTCCCATAATGGCTATGGGTCATTTGTGACTTATCAAAACTATCGGTTTAATTATTAAATGGTTTGTTTGGTTTTTAGGCTCATTTTCTTACTTTGGAGCTTTCGATGTTAAGAAATTGGTCTCGAACCAAAACTCCTAGTAGACAACCATTGGATCAAAATTTTTATTGTTCCATCAATTCTGGAATATTGATTTTAGGTTAGAGGGAACCTTGGTTCAGGTCTCAAGGCATTCAAACACATTTTGGGTTATTGGGTGAATTATATGAATAATAGAACTATAGGTGTTGGCCCCATGTTTAGACGAAATGACCATGAATAAAAGTTTGATGGTTCCATTGAGTCCAAAAATTGAATTTGGTATGATAGCATAGTCCATTTGCACGCATGGGGTTTTGAACAAATTTCGAGCATCCGATCGATGTTCATTTTTGGACTTAGTGAAATTTGGTTCCAGATATCTTGTATGATCTCTTTAGTAACAAGTGCTTTATTGCTCATGGTCTGCTTTAGTTCCCTTGATCATTTGGTTGAGGTCCACTTAGGCCAAGCGATCGTTTTAGCAGTACCCATGACCTTGGTGCATGACCGCTTTAGTGAAGTTGTGCCGCTTAAGCGGTAACCACTTTAGCAGCATCTGGGATTGATAAATCCCCTTTCTTCATCTGATTTTCCTCATTTTTTCTTTGCTATTTTTAAATTATTTTAGGAGTTTGAAAAGATAAAAGAATGGGAATCATCCATTGAAGTGAGAGTGAGTTAGCCTAAACACTTCTTGCTTATTTTTCATTATTTTTTCCATTAGTTTCCACCCTATTTCATGATAAATTCTTAGAAATTAGGTATTTAAATCCCTAACCCTTATAGGATTATCCAGCCCTCAATTCATGCACTTTTGTGCACACACTCCTTGTCATTTGAGGGACCTCATGACAGATTCAATTTTGAATTTTGTTTGCAAATCTTGCGAGATAGTTCTTGACCAAAATTCTGACCATCCTTTATATACAAATATGGGTCTCATTTTACTCCTAGTGATGTATAGGTTACTATTTTGATTGCATCACAACATTTTGAGATTGTGGAGCAGAAACGAATAATTTGTGGATGGTTCAAGGGCTTATGGCTTGACATCGAGATAGGCTTCGATCCACTTTTATTCACGAGATAGTGTAAGATATATATTTCATGTTAGGTAAGGATGTTTTGATATTATTATTGGTGGAGTACCGTGACTTTGCCTAATTTATGAGTTTGGGGATAGAAGGGTGAATCGACCCTTTAGATGAAAGACTTGTTAAGACTATAGAATCCTATTACCCTAGTTACTAGCATGTCAATCATAGTTGAGGCTAAGGACCTCTTTAGTATGAGGTTTACTACTTGACTTAGTGAATTGACATGATTTCTTGGATTATGGTATTATTGTTACGACAGTTGTATATTATTAGGCTCGAGGTCATGATGATGATATTAGTTATACTCGAGATAGTCGATTACTTTATTGTTATTAATATGGTTAATTTATGCCATGTCGATTATGGATTGGTAATAATATTTGAGGTATGATTTTGATTCCTTTCTCTTACAGTTATTTTATTGTGGATAATTATCTTATGTTTAGACGTTTGGATTCGGGACCCTGATTATGCCAGTACTAGTTTCTACTATGATTAGGATGCCCTAGAATATTAGTATGACTACCTTAGGTTGAACCCTTGAGTTAGTCTTTTGTATGTGTGTCTATATGTATATATATGTGTGTGTGTATCTAGCTATAGTATTACTGCGCATTTCTCTCTTCCTTTATGTATTCATGTCGTATATCCATTCCTTGGCCTTGTATGCTACCATATATGCTTCTTCTACCATTTATTTGTATATTGGCCAGTGATATATGGTATAGTGCTTTAGCTTCTCGAGTTTGGCTAGAATATGATAGTTTATCCTTAATGTCTCCCTAGTTATGTTATGTTAGCCTCCTGGATATTTTGTTGTAGTTTATATTCATGCTAGAGAGTTATCTATATTTTCATTATCTTTTGAGTTCAGTCGGTAGCTTCCTACTGAGCACCATATGCTTGGTACTCATACTACACTTCTGCAGCCTGCAGATCATAGTATGAGTTCTCACCGTTGTTGTATGTGCCGTGCGGAGCAGCTATGTCTTAGAGATTTAGGGTGATCTCCTAGTGTTCAGAGTATTATAGTTCTCCCTCTTATGGATTAGACAGGTCTCAATGTTGTATTCAAAAATGGGTTGTACCTATATATTCATTAAGTACTTTATTTTGTATTCTTATTATATTAAAAGCTCTTGTACTAATTCCTCCAGGTTTTGCAAATGTTTTATATGTATTAGTCTTTTATGATATTTATTTTGCTATCTTCATTCATTTCTCATGATAGTTCATTACCAGAAATTTCAGACTACGGGTTGGCTTACCTACTGGTGGGGTCATAGTAGGTGTCATCATGACCTGAGAAATTGGATCATAACAGAAACTGGGTTAAGGTAATGCGGCATTAACCAATGTTCTTGCATAGAAAGGAAGAGTTTCGGAGCCATTGTTGTAATACCCTATATTCTTTCTAGTTCAATTCAGCTCAAAAGAGGCACGTTAGAGACTTAGGACCTGAAATTTTAACTAAGTGTTGAAGACTTCGTATCATTTTTGGCCTCTAAACTTTCTTAGTCTCGCTTTTGGCCTCTAAACTTTCTTAGTCTCACTTTTGGCGTCTAAATTTTAACGACTTTATTCTCAACTTTTTTGACCTTGGAATGTAAATTTCTAAGTTATTTCATAATCTGGGTAGTCCACAGTACCTTTGGGGTTAGTTTTAGAATTTTTGAAGAAGGATTGGGGCATGTTTGGTTGGCCAAAACAGAACCTCGATGCGATATCGCCGCGCCGCATCGATGGAGATAATGGAATACGTCGCTAATTGCGTTGCAGTGAGCGACGTGATGCGTCGCTAATTGCGTCGATGCCCAATTTTTGTGTGTTAAATGACAGGTTATTAGGGTCTTTTGAGTCATTTACCCTCACCCAAATCCTCCCAAAACACATAATTTTAGCCCTAAATAGCAAAGATGCTTCATTGTTCATCTTTTTTTACTCCAAGAACAAAATCCTAGCTCCAAGAATCAAGAACAATTCCATAACTCCTACTCCAAGAAAGCTTGTAATCTAAAGTTTTGGGTTCAATAACTTCAATGAGAAGCTTCAAGAACACCATTAGAGAGTCAAAAGTTTAAGCCTTTACATTCAATTCATCAAGCTAGGTATGTGGGGTTCTGAACAAGGATCCCGTTTCATCCTTGTGCCCAAAACTAGTTTTTAAAGTTGAAATTACATGAATTTATGTGATTTACAGTTTAGGGTTCATACCTAATTATCATTATTTGAAGATGTTGATGTTACAATTAATTAATGTTGAATTATATCTCTACTTTGGCATGTTTATGCGTGTGAAGTGATTTTATATGCATTGAGAGTTGAATTTCACAATCTTAACTAGAATTATGCAAGAATTTCAAGATTTTTATTGTTGATCATGACTTTATTGTAGCTTGACATAAGTTTGAAACATGGGTTTTATGCCCTAAGTATAAGTATTGTTATTTCAAGAAGATGACGTTTTTAAGCATCCCATGACTAGCTTATATTCAAATTTTTCATAAAAGATTTGATCTTTAGTTAAGTTATGGAATCTGCTTCACAGTTTTGATTACTGTTTAAAGTAAATAGATGCATAACTGGTTTTCATTGTAAACCCTTATGCTAGTTTTAAAGTGGATTTCCTACAGAATAAGCGTATAGATTAAAAAAGTAGTATTTAGCACCGAGAGAAAAATGTGGGTTTAGCGCATCCTACTTTCCCAGAACTACGAGCTAACGTAGGTATAGATACAGATTATTTTCATTTATATGGATGACAGATATAGATTGTGATCACTTAGATTAGGTTATACTCCTTGGCAAGAATATGACACCTCTCCTCAATGTGAGGTTTTCCCATAAGGGAACTAGACATTGGACACTATGATATCTCACATAGTGTATGTCGATTAGAAGAACCTCCCTAATAGCAAAGCTTTATAGAACAGTTTTTAAAAGAATTCCCTACAGAACAGAGTATTGTAATAGAAAATAACAACCGAAAAGCTTTTAGAAACTATGTGTAAAGGATCACGATTTTAATCAGATATTGTTTTGCATAAGTCATTAGGTATGAGATTTCAGTTTTTAGTTTACAGATACAAAGGTGAGTCCTTTTACACTTAGATTAAATGATTTGAAAATGAACTTGACTTCAGTCTTACTTATGTCACTAGAAAAAAGAGTAAAAGTACAGTTTTCAGAACTAAATATTATGACCCACTAGATTTATGCAGTATGTTTTGCTATTTATGGTCATGATTTCTTTCAGTTTTTCAGATATTCCAGCTTATGTGAGTCATTTTCATTTAGCATGCATATTTTATGGATTTTGATAACATTGAGATATTATTTCTACTTATGCATTCACCCTTACATGCACAGTACATTCTAAAAGTACTGATCCAAATATATGTCTATGTGCTACATTATCTCATAATGTAGGTTCAGGTGTTCAGTTCCAGCAGCGTGATTGACTTTGAACATCTATATCTACATCCCGACAGTTGGTGAATCCTCATAGTTCGGGGACTCAGTTATTCAGATTTCCAGCTTTCCATATTAGTTTATTCAGTTATGTCAGACAGTTCTAGTCAGTTGGGGGTCTATCCCAATGACTCTAGTAGTAGTATTAGAGGTTTTTCCGACTATTACATACATTTTAGATTTTCAGTGTTAGTTCTTTAGGTTTTCTTAGTTAAGTATTTTTAGATATTTTATGCAAATAAACTCAGTTCAGTTCAGAAAGTATTTAAGTATTTTCTCATACTGTATGCTTATATTACCTTATTTGAGTCATCAGAATGAGTAACAGGATTTCAGGATTAGCTTGAACTACTTATAGTTTGGAGCACCATATGGCATTTCGGGACTCATTTTTGAGGCGTTACAAACTTGGTATAAGAGCCTAAGGTTATAAGAGTCCTAGGGAGTCAGACAAGCCGCATTACGTAGAGTCTTGATCATGGGTGTAAAGCACGCCACATTTATTAGCAAGAGGCTACGGGACGTTTTAGGAAACCGTCTCTTTCTTTTATGATCTATCATGCTTATAAAGCCTCTATCTTCTTTTAACTCATGCTCTTACATGACAGTTGAATATGCCTCCTCGCCGAGCTAATACATGTAGAAATGATAACCAGCCTCCCCAGCCTGCTGACCTTCTGAACGAGAATGTATCCCATGCTGAATTTTGAGGTACTTTTTAGGCATTGGCCCAAGCTATGAACTATCAGGCGGCAGTCCCACTTCAGCAGAATAGGGATTTAGCAGCAGCTAGAATTCGTGACTTCATGAGAATGAATTCGCCTAAGTTTTTTAGGTTAAAGGTAGGTGAGGACCCACAGCTTTACTGCAATAAGGTGAGGAAGATAACCCAGATTATGCATATTACAAAAGAGGAGAGTGTAAAGGTGACATCTTATAGGCTGAAGGATGTAGAGTTTGATTGGGTGGTTATGTGGAAAAATAGTAGAGGTGAAACTACAGCTCCTATGAGTTGGCAGGTATTTCAGGTCGCGTTTCTAGACATGTTCTTTCTGCATAAAATGAGAGAAGCTAAGGTAGAGGAGTTTGTGAACCTGAGGTAGGGCTCAATGACATTGAAGGAGTACTGCCTTAAGTTCAATCAGTTGCCTAAGTATGCCTCTGATACGATGGTTGACCCTAGGGCTAGTATGAGTAAGTTTGTCACTACAGTATCTGGTTTAATAGTCAAGGAGTGTAGGACTGCCATGCTTATTGGGGATATAAATCTTGCTAAACTAATGATTCATGCATAATAGATTGAGGTAGAAAAGTTAAAAGAAAGAGAGAGGGGAAATAAGAAGGCTAGAACCGGGCAGTATGATTATGGCCAGAATAAGTTTTAAGGGGAAAATCATTCATAGTTTCAGAACCGTGCATCTATGCTAGCGCCGTCTTTAGCTAGTGGTCCCTCCCCCAGGGCTAGGCATGAGAAGTGGGGTAAGACTACTATACCCAGATCTCAAAATAGTATGAATAGGAAACCCAGTTATCCTCCATGTGCGAAGTATGTTAAAAATCATCTTGGTAAGTTCTTGTTGGGACAGTAAGGTTGTTATGGTTATGGTAAGTTGGGTCATATAATCAAAGAGTGTCTGTATGCTAAGCATGGAAACAAGGATGCTCGTCCCCAAACTCAAGCTACTAGTGCACCAGCTCCTCTAGGTCGCCTAGTACCTCCTCAGAGAACATCATCCAGTACCGGTGGCGGTCAACACCAGAATCGGTTTTATTCTTTACCATCCCATCAGGAGCAGGTTAGTTTACCAGATGTTATTACTGGTATGCTTCATGTATTTCATCTTGGTGTTTATGCTTTGTTAGACCTTGGGTCGAATTTTTCTTATGTGACCCCATTAGTTGCAGTAAATTTTGAAATAGGTCCTGAAAAGCTTTCTGAGCCCTTCTTGGTTTCTACCCTAGTGGGTGACAGATCTATAGAAAGTGTCCTATGACTGTCCTTCAAAAAATTATGTTAGCATACTTAATAGAGTTATATATGGTCGACTTTGACCTTATTCTTGGTATGGATGCTCTATTCCTATTATGCATCTATAGATTGTCGCACCCGAGTGGTGAAGTTTAGTTTCCTGATGAGCTAGTCTTTGAATAGAAAGGTAATTCAGTGTCTCCCAAGAGTCATTTCATATCCTATCTTAAAGCTAGAAAGTTGATCTCAAAGGGGTGCATCTATCATCTAGTTCGAGTCAAAGACACTAAGTCTAAGGCTCCAACGATTCGGTTAGTCCGTATAGTCAATGAGTTTCCTGAAGTTTTCCCCAAAGATTTGCCTGGGGTACTTCCTGATAGGAAAATAGAATTTGGTATTGACCTTCTCCCCGATAGTCAGCCCATCTCTATTTCTCCATATCATATGGCTCCAGCCGAGCTTAAAGACCACCTAGATAAAGGTTTCATAAGGCCTAGTGTCTCTCCATGGAGCGCTCCCTTACCTATTTGTGCGAAAGAAATATTGTTCTTTGCGAATGTGCATTGACTATCGTCAGCTGAATAAAGTCACAATCAAAACAAGTATCCTCTTCCTAGGATTGATGACTTATTCCACCAACTCTAAGGTGCAAGTTACTTCTCCAAGATAGACCTTAGATCTGGCTATCATCACCTAAGAGTAAGGGAATATGATATTCCAAAGATAGTTTTCAGAACTCGTTATAGTCATTTCGAGTTTCTAGTCATGTCCTTCGGGCTAACAAATGCGCCAGTAGCCTTCATAGACTTGATGAACAGAGTGTTCAAACAGTATCTGGACATGTTTGTCATAGTCTTTATCGATGATATCCTTGTTTATTCCCATAGTGAAGATGACCGTGTAGACCATCATAGAATTGTGTTGCAAACTCTTAGAGATCACCAGTTGTTCGCCAAATTCAATAAATATGAATTTTGGATAAGGTCAGTAGCTTTCCTCGATCATATTTTTTCCAATGAGGGCATTAGAGTCGATCCCCAAAAGACAAAAGTAGTAAGAAACTGGCCTAGACCTCTCTCTCTATCAGACATTAAGAGTTTCTTGGGTTTAGATGGCTATTACACGTTTCGCTGACGGTTTCTCATCTATTGAATCCCCTATGTCTAGATTAACTCAGAAGAAAGTTAAGTTTTAGTGGTTAGACTCCTATGATAAGAGTTTTCAGGAGTTGAATACTCGACTCACTTCAACTCTAATTTTAACACTACCTGATGGTACATTTGGGTTCGTTGTGTATTGTGATGCTTCTAGAGTCTGCCTGAGCTATTTTTTGATGTAGAGAGGCAAGGTTATAGCTTATTCCTCTAGACAGCTTAAGCCTCATGCAAAAAATTACCCTACCCATGACCTTGAGTTAGCTATTGTTGTATTTGCTTTGAAAATTTAGAGGCACTATCTTTATGGGGTGCATGTTGATGTGTTTATAGACCACAAAAACTTGCAGTATATGTTTACCCAGAGGGAGTTAAATATTCGTCAGAAAAGGTGGTTAGAATTGTTGAAAGATTATGACATGAGTGTCCTATATCATCCAAGTAAGGCCAATATTGTGGCAGATGCTTTTAGTAGACTGTCTATGGGTTGTGTTACTCATGTAGAGAATGATAAGAGAGAGATAGTTTGGGAAGTTCTCCGGTTAACAAGATTGGGTGTGAGGTTGGTTGACTCAGCTGAGGGGAATATTTGGGTTCAGAGTAGTTCAGAATCTTCTCTAGTTTCTGAAGTGAAAGAGAAGCAGGACAGGGATTCTAGTTTGGTCAAACTAAAGGGGTAAGTTAAAGACAAAAAGGTAGAGGTTTTCTCCCAAGGGGGAGATGGTGTGTTGAAAAGGTGTTTTATGACGTGGGGTCCCAAGGAGTTATAAGGGGAAATGTCTATAATACCCCCAACTTAAATTGTAAAAAAATTTCGCATGAAGATACGACTAACCCCCTTCAATCGTACCCAATCATATGAGTGGTACCTACCACTCGTACTCTAGGCATCCCTTGGACCAACAATAATATCCAATATATGACCACCAAAGGCAAACTCGTACCTAAGCATACGACTAGTACCCTTAATTCGTACCCATAACAAAATCATGAGGAGTTGAACACTCTCCAACATATGAGTTGGACTATACGACTCGTACCCTATCCTCATAACTCCTGGTGAGCCACTCGTACTCAGATACAAGTTAAGTTACTAAGTTTTAGATTAAGTGAAGGAAAACCCAATCCAATGATCCATCACCAACCATACGACTCGTACCCCCTAGTTGTACCCATTCTAGAAACTCAACCACCCAACACTGGACAACATAGAACTGGGTCACCTGACACATACCTTATTATATGACTAGTACCTCCTACTCATTTATGGTCCAGAAACTCCAACTTAGGCAATTTTCTAAGGGTCCAAAGACATGGTTTTTCAACTTGGCTTAAGGGAGTTTCCAAGTATGCAGTATCAGAGTTGTAGTGAGGGGTTAGGGTTACGATTTTTGGGGGGGACATTTTTGTCAAATGTGTTAATTTTTATAGGATTTCCTAAAAGGCCCTTAGGGATGGTAGCGTCAGAAGATAAAGAGATGGTTGACACCTGTTATTTATATATCAACTCATTTATGATCGTTACAGTTGAGTATAGTGAAGAGAAAGTAGGGTGATTAATTTTAAAAGGGTGAAATTTTACCTGCATAAATGATTCAGTAGTAATAGAAGATAAATGAGCAAATTTATTACATAAATTAAAAGGGTTATCTTCTAGAGAGGCATAATTAATAGTACCAAAAGCATGCCCTATTGGGGCGTTGGAAATTGGAATAGCTTGCTGAGGTGACAAAAGAAAATGAAAATGTGTACATACCTATGACCTTTTTTGGTAGGAGCTTTTAGATTTTTACTTTTAATGTGATTAGGAGCCCCTGTAGCATTAGAATTTTTTGAACATACCTTTTTCTTAGATTGGAAGTGGATTGTGTGTCATTTGTCTTCCGTAGGTGTCGTATTCAATGTATTCTTTGTAGTGTCTACAACAGCTTTACTCTAAAAAGGACAAGATAGATTTAGATGTCTTGTTTGACCACAGATTTTATAGAATTGTTCTATCTTCATACTGAATAATTTGTTTGTGAGATCCAATAAGAAGGTAAGGCTTTATGGGTTGGACTAGTGGGATTTTGTTACATAAACGTGCATATCGCCTTCATGGCATTGAACTAGGACAACCATCAACTTTGAGGAGTCTTTCGATGGATTTTTCAATTATTTTGAGGATTTGGAAATCATAGATTTGGTAGGTGGTAGAGATAAGCATACCCAAACTGCAGAGAGGGTTGTCTTGGCTTGACCTGCTATAAAATTTAGGACCCATTGTTGCACTGTGAGGTGTGATCACTTATAAACCATGGCCCTTGCTCAAGTACATTATTTAAGTTTTTTTCTTTGGAGAATTTGTGTCACGACCCGAACCAGGGCCTAGACGTAATGGTCATCCCAAGCCCAACCAGGACCGGGGAACGCACCCTGTTACCCAACCCAACCACCTATATCCAGCCTTGAGAGGCTGAATTTTGATTATATAAAAAGATAGAGTAAATCTCTCAAGAAGACTTTGGGATAGGGTTACAACCGTGACCAACCCCAACCGAGTCTAACCGTACCAAACCAACCATCCAACCATACGAAACCAAATCAAGGGCCATAAACCAGGCCGTAACCAAAGGGAATACCAAAACATAATATGATAATCAATCCCAAAATGTAATACGGTGGAACAACCAACAATATCGTCCAGGGGTGTAAGACCCAACACCAATACCAATGCAAAGGCTGACACCAATACCGATCCCGCCCATACCAACCCCCAGAAGTACCACAAAGCCTCTATCCAAAAGAGTAAACAAGTCTAGTTAGTACATCCCCATAACCATGGCCAAAACTAATACCCAAAATAAAATATAAGCATCTAAAAGTGTCCATAACAAGAAATGGAGCCTTCCAAAATGATAAAAGATCACCACTTCAGTACAAATGTTGAACCCGAGTCAATCACTATACAGAAAGAGTAGAATAGTCGGTTCCTGCATAGCGTGGGTATACAACCGCCAATAGATGGGGTTAGCGAGTGACCGCTAGCATGAATCTCAGGATAAGGATAAAATAATACCAGTTATAAGACCAAGAAAAACCATCCTTAATGCATACAACCATACGTATATAAGTGTCGGGAAAGGGAACCGGGTTTGGCATGCATTTAAAACCTTTACCTAGACTGTGTAGTTTTACCGTCCTAAAGCACCCACGGGCTATATGGGTTCAGCTCCCCCTATTAAAAAGGCCCCAACGCATGTAACCGTACGACCAGGGAAGTATCCCATGGGTGACTAGTATATCCCCCAATAGTGTGACGTCATGCACACAGTCCACTAAGACCAATCCTCATATCGATAAATACGAGTTTCCAATTTTGGTCCCCCTGAAACCACCACCTTTCATTGCTTTGCTACACACTCCTCCATTAATGCCTAATTAAAACCAGTTTTTAAATAACCAAACCATTATCCATTTATTAACCAAGGCCATTGATATTGTTATCGTCATACCAACCCTTTCTTGTAAGTATTATCCATAGCAACCACATGTAGGTATAGGGAACCTTAGGTGCCCTTCCAATTACCATATTAAATCCACTTGGGGGAATCCGTACCCCACAAGCATAACTATATAGCCATTTACCTTTTCAAACCATTTAATCCATGCATAAATCATTGCTAAGTTTAAAACAAATAAGAGTTTCATTTAAAAGAAGCCAATGCAATGAACATATCCTTATAAGCATTTGATCAAACACATTGGAGAATATAATATAACCAAAACCTATCCCAAAGACCATTAAATCATTCCCATGTAATCCAACTATCCAAAACCAACGTTAATGCATATAAAAGCATAATTGAAACAAGAGGAAACCATAACCAAGCATTTAATATCAAAAGCCCCAAATAATAGTTGAAAACCATAATCATGAAATAGTAAAACCATGAAATCAATTATATAAACCATGCCTTTAGTTGAAATTACAATGAGGGGGAGAAACATGCCTTATACTGAGGAAATTGATGGAAAGAAATCACCAAAGCAAGCCCCAAATTAGTCCTCAAGATGAAACCCTAGCTTTCTTACCCCAAAGCTTTTGAGAGGATTTTAGGTTGTTTAAGAGTGGTTTCTAAGTGATAAAGAGAGAAATAATAAAGTAAATGCTCTTCCAAGTAGGTTAGAAGTCGTGGGATCTTATTAGGGTAAGTAGAAAAATATACAGAATATCCCTGCTTAAGTTGCACAAAAGTCCCATCACAGGGATACGACTGACCCATACGAGTCGTACCCTTCCAATATGAGTGGTACCCGTCACTCGTATCCTACCCCAACCCCTAGACCCAATACTATCTAGCATACGACTCATCCAACCAAGTCATATCCAAAGCATATAATCTGTACTCATGACCTGTATCCCTGGCAAAAGGAAATATCAGGAGGATCAAACACTGCCAACCGTACGAGTCAACAATACAACTCGTACCAAGCCCTACGAATCACACCTCTAAGTCGTACCCATTCCAGCAACCCATACATCTCACCAATCAATACTGGTCAGCATATGATAGGACCATACCCCTAGTACCCTAACATACGGCTCATACCTATGAGTCGTATTAGGTCTAAAGAACATAATTCCAAGAAAAATTCTAAGACCAAAACCCCAGGATGTAACATTCTCCCTCACTAGGAACATTCATCCCCGAATGACGGATAAGGTAGGGGTAACCACACATAGAGTCAAACATCCCTTTAACAAAGTTTGAAGATAAAGAGGCAAAAACGTTAATCTTTCCTATAACAAACCCAGAAAAATAAAGATGTGTTGAAAACACATACCTTCTGCATAAATCACGGGAGCAGAAAACAAGAGCGGATATTTGGACTTCATGTCCTCCTCCGCTTCCCAAGTAGCTTCTTCCATATTTTGGTTCCGCCATAGAACCTTAATCGAAGCCATATCCTTGGTCCACAATCGATGAACCGGCCTATCCAATATCTCAATCAGGACCTCTTCATAAGACAGAAAATCTGAAATACCCAATCCCTCCAGAGGATTAATCAAAGATGAATCACCAATACACTTTCTCAACTTGGAAACATGAAAGGCCGGAAGAACCAAACCCAAACTAGCAGGCAACTCCAGTTCATAAGCAATATTGCCAACTCTCAGCAAAATCAAATAAGGACCAATGAATCAAGGACTGAGCTTCCCCTTCTTGCCAAACTGCACTACTCCCTTCATGGGAGATACCTTTAGGAATACCTTGTCCCCAACCTTGAACTCCAAATCTCTACGCCTAACATCCGTATAAGACTTTTGGTGATCCTGAGCAGCCTTATGTCTATCCCGAATCACCTTCACCTTCTCCATAGCTTGATAAAATAGATCCGGACCAAATATGTCTACCTCACCAAGCTCAAACCAACCAATAGGAGACCTACACCTCCTACCATACAATGCCTCAAAAGGGGTCATACCAATACTCTAATGATAGCTATTATTGAAAGCAAACTCCACCAAATGTAAATGCTCAATCCAATTGCCACCATAGTCAATCACACAGTCCTGAAGCATATCTTCCAATGTTGATAGTTCTCTCTACTTCCCTATTCAACTACGGGTGAAAAATAGTACTCATACTGACCTTAGTCCCCAATAAAACTCTAAATCTCAATGGGCGAAGTAGGTCTAGCCCAATCATGAACCGCGATAATCTTGGTTGGATCAACCATAATACCTTCTTTAGTCACAACATGATCCAAGAAAAAATAGACTCCAACCAAACTCGCACTTAGAGAACTTCATATACAACTTCTGATTCCTCAATCTCTGAAGCACAATCTGTAAATACTTCTTATGCTTGTCCTCACTCTTGAAATACATCAAGATATGGTCTATAAATACAATAAAAAAGAGTCAAGATGTGGTCAAAACACCCGATTCATCAACTCTATAAATGCGACAAGGGCATTGGTCAACCCAAAAGACATGACCAAGAATTCATAATGTTGTCTTTAGAATATCCGAAGCTCTAATCCTCAGTTGGTGGTAACAGAACCTCAAATCAATATTTGAAAACACTACAACACCCAAAGATGATCAAACAAATCATCAATGCGAAGAAGAGGACACTTATTTTTAACTGTTACCTTATTCAACTATTGATAATCATACATGACCCATCCTTTTTTTCTCACAAATAAGACAGGCGCACCCCAAGGTGAAATACAAGGTCAAATAAATCTCTTATTCAATAACTCTTACAACTGATCCTTCAATACTGATCCTTCAATTCCTTTAACTCTGTTGGAGCCATCCTATAAGGAATAATAGAAATGATCTTTGTGCCCATCTCTACATCAATACCAAAATCAATATCTCTATCTGAAAACATACTACGCAAGTCCGTAAGGAATACATCCATAAACTCACGGACAACACGAACAGAATCCAAGGAACGAGGCGAAACTACACTAATGTCACTAATATGAGTCAAGAATGATAAACATCCCCTCTTAATCAATTTATGAGCTTGAACATAAGATATAATCCTCTCACGCCCAGCAAAAGTCACAATACAAGATTGATGCGCTCGATCCACCAATAAAGAATCACCTGCCAGGGTATATACACGAATAGGCATGGCAAGAGGCTCACTAATAGAATCAAAACCCGAAGCAAAATACAAAGACGTATAGGAAAAAGTCAATTCATGATCAAATAATATAGATGCAGGTCTGAAACAAATGGGTACGATACCTGAAATCACAACATCAGAAGCCTTTGCCTCAGGTCTAGATGGTATAGTATAACACTGACCATGACCAACAACTGCTTAAGTGTCCCCATGGATACTCCCACGAGATCCATTACCTCTGCCCCTCGCACCTCTGGTAGTATCCTTACCACTCACAGTTAAAATAAGAGTAGCCCAAATCACCCAACAGGGATAGTCCCTGATAACATGGCCAAGCTCATCACTCATATAGCAATCTCTATGACCAGCCGCAACAGGAGAAGGTACAATTGGGCATGAACAACCACCCTAAACTACTAAACTAAAAGATCCACCACCTGAACTCTGTAAAACTGTCACTTTCCTACCATGGTATCCACAAGAACCTCTAAAATTTCTACCCCAAGAGGTTTGACTCCTGAGCTCACCAAAACGTCGCGCCTTTCTGGCACCTCCCTGAGATGCACTAAAAATACCCTTTGTCATCTTAGCATGATCCACTATATTCTGGAACGAAACCAAACAAAACCATCTGAGATACAGCCAATTAAAGAGAAACATCCAAACCTTTCACGAACTTTCGAACCTTATCAGACTCAATGGAAATGCTATCATAGGAATATCTAGACAAATATCTAGATAGGGCTTGAAAGTGTGTCTTATACTCAATAGTTGTCATGAAGCCCTTCTCCAAATGATCAAATTCATTTCGCATATGATCTCTCAAATTAAAAGGCACAAATCCCTCTAGAAAAGTCTCACTCGCAGCTCATATATTTTGAAATTACTACTCAGACTATCTGCGAAAGATCGATTAGCTGGTGAATTCGATGACACTAGTGGTCGTCCAAAGTATTGACGAAATTTTCAGGCGGAGCACCACAACTAGGGTTTAGCTCAACTTTTCACTTTCCTAATTGTTGCCTTTTCATTGTCAATTTAAGACATTTTCTTTTTTGCTTTTTGTTTAGATTTAAAAGATAGGTCAATTTTTTTCTTTTTGGATCGGATATTGGGCTGATTTTCTTGTGTAAATATTGTTGGATAATTAATAAAAGGCTCAAAGCCATTTTGATTTTTTAAAAAAATATATCCTCACAGTAAATTGATTTATTCATATAAATTGATCAAATAAGAGATCAAATTGTTAATCAACAACTCTTAAATCAAATTGTTAATCAACAATTCTTAAAACACTATTGCTAAGTCATAATCCTACTTCAAAACACTATGGCTAAGTGAATTACAAAAACTCCAAATCTAGGGTCGAATGTTCTAAGTATTGTGTTCTAATATTAGAGTTGCAACTTTTATCCAGTCCAAGAACAATTACTCAATACAAATATAACACAAAACTAAGTCAATTTTCATTGTCAACAGAAATCAACAACAACAACAACAAACCTAGTGTATTCTCATTTGGTGGGGTCTGGGGGTAAGATGTACGCAGTCCATACCTCTACCTCAACAGAAATCGGAGTGCTAAAATTTCTTTAACAGAAATCAATCCAAAATTTAATGTTCTGAAAAAATGTGAAATTATACCTTAAGGCCTGAAAATTAGGGAACGTGAAATTAATCCTTTTTCATGATTCGACCTGCTTGTTATTCTAATTTTGAAACTTCAATATTTTGTCGTCGCCTTTCTTCAAATTGCTAAATTAATGACTGTATTTTCTCGAAATGTGATGCAAACAATAAAAAAATGACAGTGAAATTACTTTGACTTTCAAGCTCTAATGTCATTACTAATTTCACGGTAACATCAAAAAAGTGGACAACTTTCACCATCTTTCTCCAACAAATCACTTGAAAGTTAAAAAGTCTTACAAAAAAAATATATCCACTTAAAGCAGGAGTCTCAAACATATAAAAATTTATCTTTTTTGTTATTGTTGTTGACAAACTACTAATATCACACAGAAAAAATTCCTACTAATTTTAAAAAACTATAAATTAAATCTAATTCTTCTGGTCAAACAAGAAGTTACACATAGTAGTAACGCTACTATAGAATTACTCATGAAAGTAAATCAAATAAAATGAAAAAGAGCAATAAAAATAAGGTAACTCTAGAAACACGGAACTTATAACCCTTTTTCCATATTGGTAAGCGGAGGAAAGTCCATATTTCAATTTCATTAGCGTGCAACATACTTCAAAATGACCAACTCTTAGGACTAATCGCTCTCGATGACACGCAAGTCTTGTTTTTACTGGAAAATTTCGTCAAACACATTGATTTGCTAAATTATCTATAAAAAAAAATCATCACATTAGTAAGAAAACAGATTTTAGTACTTATAAGCAAATATACTCTTTAGCAAGACTTTGAGTACTCCACTGTTATATATATATATATTTAAAGTGTGAAAACCTTTAGAAAAGTGATTAAAATTTTTTGTCCCTTGTTAAAATACTTTGTAATAGACAAAATAGTCTTTTTACCTTTTTTCTTAATTTATTATTAATATAAAAAAATGTCTAAATTTGTGAAATTCATTAAGTTTGTTTTTCTTATACGAATTGTGTTTGGATTAGGATTCTTTCAACCATCATATTTAATATTTTCTTTCATTAGTTGCGACATTCTTCAGTTCCTATATGTCACTGTGGGTGGGAGGAAAAATTAGGTTTAATTTAGAATACTTTTACCCATTAAAATTTTGACAGTATTTATGATTAAAGAGATAAAATTACTTGTGATTTGAGGTACGTTTTTAAGAACTTAATATGCTCTTGAAGCTAATTTAGGTTTAGATTTTATTTTTTTTATCGAATTGAAATATTAGAAATATCTATGTTTCAAGAGATAAATTTATTTGTTATTTAAATTAACTTTAATAAAATATTGGTTGTTTTTTGAAGCTAATTTAGGTTTAGTTTTTTTTTAATGAATTAAAATCTTTATAGTATCTATATTTGAAGTGATAAATTTGTTTGTGATTTGGAGTAAGTTTTTCTTAAATTTTTATCTATTCTTGAAGTTTGATAATAAATTTTCATGTATTTTTTAAGACAATTGCTAATTGAAATTTTAGATTTAAAAATTAGTATATGAATTATACATATTCTACAATTGACGATAAAATTTGTGATTGCAAGGGACTATGTTGTTTCTCCATTACACAACCTGAATAAGTTTTTCATTGGTCAGGGTTGGAAACTTCTTCCTTCAAGTTATTTATTTTAGGGGTAGTAGATATTTTTGCGTTTTGATCTACTATTTTTAATGTAGGTCCATGCGACCATCAGTAGCTTCAGGACCTATTAGAATCCACTAATGTCAAGCTTGATATTCTTGCTTTAGTCATCTTGATTCACTATTGAATTAGCATTTCCCTTGTTCTTGTTTTGGTACTCGAAATGGATATGGGGTCTTACATTTTTTATTATCTAGCAGAGCTTACAAACAAATTAGCGAAGATTACAGGATAGAAGTACTCAAGTTTTTACAAACTAAGCTAAAGGTAACGACTATTATGGGCTTAATCTATGTAATAGACCGTATTCAGAAATAGCATACTTATCTCCTTAATTATGAGTTTCATAGCAACAGTTTCATAATTACATAATATAGCAAGTTGTATTTTATATTTTTGCAAACTGTTGCTACAAAAATACAAATACATATGATTTTTATTGTCCTTATAATCGATATGTATTTTGTATTTTTGTAAACTGTTGCTACAAAAATAAAAATACAAATACATACAAATACATATGCTACAAAATGTAATTTGATAAAAGTGTTGTTATTTTTTATAATTTAATACTTAAATATGCTACTTTATATATTTTTTCCTTTTAAGAAGGGATATATAAAATCAATTGTTTATTGATATCTTCTCATTTTTTATTGGTCTGTAATTATTAATTAAAATTTTTGCTCTTCATTAAAGAATTATTAATAATTATTTTTTAAAGAGTAAATACATAATTACCCCTGATATTGGCCAAGATTTTTAACAAGACACCTAAACTTTGAATTTGACCTATTACCTCACGATTCTTACTTAATCTGTTGCAAATACATCATTTTTTGCTGAACCTCAGTCACAACAATGAGAGTGAACACACGCACCAATCAGGTGCTGACATGTGTTAAATATATTTAATTTTATATTTTATTTTTTTAATAAATTTTCTTTTTTTTGATAAATTTTCTTTTTTATTTAATTTATTACCCCACCCCACCCCCTTTCCCCCCCCACCCATCTAGCAACTCCCCCCCCCCCTTCTCTCGCATCCAGCAGTACCCCCTACCCCCATCGTCTTCCTCATCCAGCACCCCCACCCTGTCAATGTCTCTCCCTACCCCCACCCACACACCATCATCACCACCATCACTACCACTACCACCATCAAAACACACTCATCACCATCATGAAATTGAAACTCCATTTTTACACTTTTGAATTGTTCTTGAATTTCAACCATTTTAATTCAAATTTCATATCAATTGCTTCTTCTAAATCAAAATTCACTTCCATTAAACATTTAAAAGTGATAAATGGGGCTTTAATGATATGATTTTAAAAAAAAAAAAAAAAAAACTTCATTAGAGCTTTAATGGTGTTGAGGATCTTTAATGGGTAGTTAAATGATGTGATTAACTACAAAATGAGAAGCTTTAATGATATGATTTAAAAAAAAAAAGCTTCAATGAAGCTTTTAATGGAGGATTTAATGGCATTGAAGAAGAAATGGTGGGAGGGGGGAGAGAGGGGGGTACGGGGTAATATTTAAAAAGAAAATAAATATTTTTTAAAAAAAGAATATAAATTATATATTAAATTATTTACACGTGGCCGTTTTTAATTGGTCAAAAAATCAAATTTGAGCCCTTTCACGCGCTTGTGGTGTGTGTATACACGCATAGGTCCAAAATGGTGTATTTGTAACGGAATAAAAAAAATTCGTGGGATAATAAGTCGAATTCAAAATTTAGGTGTCTTTTTAAAAATTTCGGACAAGATCAGTGATGTAATTAAGTATTTACTCTTTTTTAAATTATTTGAAATCTGCTACAATTAGATTATTAGGTTTTTCTTCATTTAAGGTATTTAATTATTATTTTTATCTTCATTTAAAGTATGCAGGGTAACCAACAAATCATCTGGCAAAACATCAAGTTACATACCATAAATAATAATATATTTGAGATACAATTTTTATTATATTTAAATAGATATAATATTTATTTTTATATCAATTGCTATTTTTTAATAACCAATTCTTCTCATGTGTAATTTTATTTATTGACGTGAAATTTGTATACAAAGCACGAACACCAAATTAGTATATATATAATTTTCTAATTAAAAGAATGCTCCTATGATTTAATCCAGATATTCAAAAATATATCTCTCAACTTCAGTTGTCTGGCCAGTGGCTGCATCTTCATACATGTCTTAATTTTAACATTGAGAATTTTTATTATTTTTTATTTTCCACGTGATATTTGGTGTCAATATTTGTGTCCCGATTAATTCGGAACATACATTGCAGGGCTCATTCTGAGGGTACCACTCCAATAAGATTTTCTCCATATGCAGAGCTCGAATCTGAAACCTCTGATTAAGGGTGGAGCAATACCACCATTACACCACAACCCATGTCGGTAACACTGAGAAATACTATTAAGATATATAAGAAAATATTAAAAGTTGTAATTTTTTAATATCAAAGAATATGGGAGAATAAATTCAAAATTCTTATTTGAGGAATCACTCTATTTGACCAAAAGATAAAAAAAAATGTCAACGATTTTTTGATAGAAAGAGATAAGTTGTCTTGCTTTTCTTAATTAGATTTCATGATATCTAAACTTTTATTAAGCACTAGGGAAAATGTGTAAAGGTGATTAGATCAAGTTTTAACTTTAGGAAAAAAGGTTAAATATACTCTATTTTTATTTATTGGTTTATATCTACCTTTGTTACATTATGGTTATTTATATTCTCGTTGTTATATCACGTGGCTATTACACCCTTATCATCAAAAAGCTTATCACATATATCCCTCGTATTAACGATTTTCCCCAATCTGCCAAAAATTAAACAATTTCAATCAAAATTACTTATTTAAAATAAATTCTCAATTAAACCCAACCCGTATCCCACCCAAAAAATCGTTAACTGAGAATTTATTTTAAATGGAGAATACACAGTAACAACATTTAGTTATTTTTTTTTGTTTCTATCCGATGTTCGGTGCCTCCATTGGAGCCTGATTAATCCGGATCGCGCGTTGCAGGGCCCATTAAGGTGGCAACGCTCCCAACAAAGTTTTCTCCATACCCAGGCTCGAACCTTCGACCTCTGGTTAAGGGTGGTGCAGCCCCATCCACTGCACCACAACCCATATTGATAACATTTCGTTATTGTTCACGTAGAAAAGCACAAATAAATTCTGTGTACGACAGCATTTTAGCTTTTAAGTTCTCAATATAACTACAATGTAGAAACTAGAAAGGAAGGCAATGTACGAATTCTAACGAGAATTTAAATTCTTTTACAGTAACTAAAATGTAGAAAAGAAGGCAATATAGAAAAGAATTTGTTTAAAATTCTGGATTTACCTTGAGAATTTCATGATGTTAGTATACATATTTGAGTCATACATTGATCTACGGCAGCATTCTCCTCATAAAATTGCCAACGCTTCCTACGCCTTTGGGTTTTAATTTGGTGGGTTACGGGTTGGATTTAACCGAGAATCCGTATTCTAAATGCATAATTTTGATTGAAATTGGTTAATTTTAGACAGATTGGGAAAATCGTTAATGTGTAAGGTATATGTGATAAATTTCATGAAGGCGGGGATATAAATAGTTACAAAGTATAATGGAGGTATAAATTATGGCTGTCTAACGGGCCGGGCCGGGCCGGGTCAACCCGGAATCGGCCCTATCAATCTACACGGTTTTCGGGCTGGTTACGGGCCGGGTTTGATCTTAACCAGGCCGGGCTGCACAGTAAAAAAATAAAACCCATCCAAAACCGGCCCACTTAACCCAATCCGGTCAAACCCGGTTAAAAACCGGTCAAACCCATTTAAAAAATAAATAAAAAATCAAATATACACTATATACACTCCAATATACAATACATATACACATGTATACATTAAATATACACTTCTATAGAAGATATATACACGTGTATACGCACCCACTTAACCCAATCCGGTCAAACCCACTAAAGCCCGGTCAAACCCGGTTAAAAACCGGTCAAACCCATTTAAAAAATAAATAAAAAAATCAAATATACACTATATACACTCCAATATACAATACATATACACATGTATACATTAAATATACACTTCTATAGAAGATATATACACGTGTATACGCACCATTCAATGTATATATACTACTACTTATAAAATATACTACATATATATACATTATAATATGTATAGATATACTTATATACTAATTTATAAAACATATACATATGTATACATTAAATATACACTTCTATAGAAGATATATAAACATATACACATGTATACATTAAATATACACTTCTATAGAAGATATATAAAAACATATACACATGTATACATTAAATATACACTTCTATAGAAGATATTAAAATTTTAAATCATTAAATAAAAAAAAATAAAAAACAACGACTAAGGAGTGAATGAATTTGTGGAATTTTATTGATTACAAAATGATCCAAAATTTACAATTTACATGAATGAAAAATCTATAAATTATGCATCATTTTTTCCAACTCATTCATGTTAATATTAATGGGAACTTGCATAGGATAGTCGAAGTCAACGGGGGCAAAGCCATGCATTGGACTTGATTCTGCTGAGTTTTCCCGTGAAGTCATAATTTCTTCAAGTTTGAGGTCGTCGCTCGGCTCCGGTTCCATTCCTTGGTTTCTTCTTTCTGCTCTAATCCAATCTCTAAGTCAAACTAAAACATTCATTGCGTTGCTTCCCAATGAGTGTCGGTTGTCTCCAAGTTGTTGTCGTCCCTGACTGAAGGCGCTCTCTGATGCAACGGTTGACATTGAAACATTCAAGATATCTCTGGCTAATCTTGAAAGTATAGGATATTGTGATTCATTATTCCTCCACCAATCCAGCGTGTTGATCCGTCGTCTGCGATCCTCTGGTGGCGTCCGCAGATAATATTTTAGCTCTTCCCGATAAGTTGATGTGTAAGCTCTCTCATCCACACTGTTCCAACAAGTTAAATCATAAAACGAATCAGGAAAACCACTATGTGCCGTCCTTTTAGAAGATGATGGCTCCTCGGGAGAATGAGGGGCGACAGTTGGACTGATATTTGTAGGTACGGCTGAATCAAATAAATCAGCATAGTGATTATATAATTTTTCTATATAATCCTTTGCATCAGCCGTAGCCGTCCACAAATCAGGTTGTACTTGTTCAGACTCATGGTTAGTATTTATTTCTAAGTTAGCATAAATAAGAGTACTAAAGTAACACATATGATTATATTTCATGCACGGATTTAACATAGCACCAACCAAGTAAATAGGGGGAATCGGGAAAAAATATTTTTTAAATTTCGTAAACATAGCGCCAACAACTTCTTTATAACCTTCTTTATTTTTATATTGTTGGAGCAAACCAGAAATATCGGCTATATACGCCAAAATATTACAAACAGTAGGATAGTAAGCACCGGAAAATTCAATCGTAGCTACATAAAATTTTTCTAAAAACTTAACAAGATCATTAATTACAACCCAATCAGAATTATGTAGCATGCAATCAGCAGAATCAGCAAATGAACCACAATGTTGGTTAAAAGCTAGTGTAATAGGAATTCTATATTTATAACAAGTTTTTAAAAATTCATACGTAGAATTCCATCTAGTATCAACTTCCTCACGCATTAAAATCGGTGTAAGTCCATTTTCTTGACATTCAACTTTAAATTCTTTAATTCTCGATCTACAATTATTTCCTTGAATAAAACCAACGGCAAGACGAATTTTTTCAATATAAACCTCAAAAAAGTCAAGACCATCTTTTACAATTAAATTATATATATGACATGCACACTTAATATGAAAAATTTCAGGGAAGGGCGGAGATAGCGTAGATTTTATTTTTGTTATAGCAGTCTTGTTGTTAGAAGCATTATCAAAAGCAATACATAAAATTTTATTTTCTATACCATAATACCCGACAATTTTAACAATAGAATCAGCAATAAATTGTCCAGTATGTTTACGATCTTCATCATATAAAAAAGCAAGAATACGTTTTTGCATCACGAAATTACTATCCATCCAATGACAAGTAACGGTTAAATAATCATTTTCATTTACAGCACGACCAAGATCAGAAGTTAGGGACAATCTACATTGAATATTTTTTAAGAATGTTGATAAATAAAAACAATATTGTGAGTGGAGTCTAAAAATATCAGACCGACAAGTAGTTCTAGGAATACCATTAAACATAGGATTATAAATTGCTTGTATATAACGAATAAAAGCATCAGAAGAAGGAAAACTAAAAGGCAAACAACCCACAGCTACCATTTTAGCTATTTCTTCCTTGTCCCTCAATTTATTATACTTTTTCGCTATTTGACCGGTTGTTGGGTCCATTCTATTTTGCGTTGACCCACCAACATCCCCACCACCTTTTGCAATATTTAACTCTCTTTTGTGATCTTCAGCTATATGTCTCATTAACGTACCCGTACCCCCTTGCTTACCTCCACTTCTATGCTTATATATTTGTTGACAAATATTGCACTGCACCTCAATATCTGATATACGTTCAAAAAATTGTCATGCAATACTAGTTCTTTTACGAGGTTTTGGGGCATTGGGAGGACGGGAAGGGAGATTAACTGATTCAGATCTAACGTTACCATCTCCTACTGCGGGTGTTTCAGCAATATTTTCATCATCTTCGTCTAAATTAATTGCATCTACTTCATTTTCTTCTTCTATACCGTAATTTTCCTGAGCTTCTACATAATCCATATCGTGAGCACCTACACCTATTTCTTCCTCAAAAGGTGTACCAAGCGGTACCGGAGGCGAAGTCACACGGGTATATCTATTACTTGAATTACCTCTACCGCTAATAATTCGCTTTTTACTACCACTACCGCTTCCGGTTCCGGGACAAAAAATTTTAACACCTTTAGCAGCGAGGTTTTTTAATTTATCCATAATATAAATTAAATTAAACTAAAAATATTCAAAATACACAAATATAATAAAATTAAATATTAAACAATTAATACAATAAATAAAAATTAAATGTAAGAGATGGAACGACAATACCAAATTTTGGAAGTATCCGAAGATTGCGACTTTAGAAACTTCCGCTCGTACTTTGTAAACGAAAAATTAAACAATTAAAGTGAACACTTTAAGAAATTAAATATATTGAATATTTGAGAATTGAGAATTGAGATTTGAGAGAGAATGAGATTTGAGAGAGTGAAAAATTGTGTGAAAAATGATTTGAAGTTGTAGGGTATTTATAGATTTATTTTGGGGATTAAAATTTTTTTTTTCTTAATTAAATGGGCCCAAACCAGCCGTTTGGACCCAAAAACGGTAATATAGCCATTGGGCCAACGGCTAGTTTGGCCCAAAAAATTATTTTTTTTTTTTTGTGCCGGGCCGGTTAATCGGCGGGCCTGGACCGGGCTTGGTCCGGGCCGGGTTAACCGGGCCCATTTGTAAAATAAATCGGCCCGGGACCCGGAACCCTAAAGCCCTAGGGCTTATCGAGCAGGGTCAAACCGGGCCAGTTCGGGCCGGGCCGGGCCGGGTCAGCCCGGCCCGTTTGACACCCCTAGTATAAATAGTAGCATAATATATGACATAAATAGAATTTAGATAGCCTGTCATTAAAATTATTTAAATTTTTCATTATTTTGATTTATAATATTTTTTTTCTATTTCAATTTAAGTGACACTAATATAATTTCGCGAGTCAGCAAAATATTTTGGTTAAAATTTATAAATACCATACTTAAGAACATAATTATGAGATTCATAGCAACACGTTCATAATTACTTAAACTATCAACTTGTATTTTGTATTTGAACAAACTATTGCTATAAAAATGCATACACAAATCATTTTATGACTCATATTTAACTCAAATCAGTTGAGTTAAATATGGTATAATTAGTCATGAATTAAATGTGAAATTCCTTTTCCATTAAAACCTCTTAATTAACATGATTTCTGTTATTTGTTACCAACTGAAATCAAAATTAAAATTTCAGTTTCACATTATCGTTTTCATCCCCAAAAAATCAAAATCAAAATCAAATTCAACTAAAACTTCTTCAGTTCAATATCTTCAAAAATTCAAATTAAATCATTACTTTTGTTGAAGGTATTTAATCGTGATATTGTTTTCTTAAATGAATTTCATCAGTTGTTCGAAATCGATCAAAATTTTTTCGTTCTGAATTTTTTTTGAACCATTACTGTTATTTCGTTCAAATTTTTTTGAGTCATTACTGATGTTTTGTTCAAATATAGTGATCAAAATTGATTTTTCGTTAAATTATTTTTGAATATTTTGAGACATTAACGATTTTTCGTTAGAGTGATCAAAATCAATGTTCCGTTACATTGTACAATTTAACAATTTATTTCGTTAAATTATTTTTAAATATTTTGTAAACTAATTTAGAAAAAAAATTGATGCAATAGTAAATTTAATTGATCGAACAATATAGTGATCAAAAATAATTTTTCAAGCTGCTCAGACTCAATTTTTTTTCTTTTCGCTTCTCTTTTTTTGTTTTTTTTTTCTATTTTTGTTTCTTTTTCGTTTTTTACTCTTTTATATCCAACTTTTATTTTGAAAAGACAAATATATATCACATACACATAATTCAAAAAATATATAGAATACATCGTCATATAGATCTGGATATGTATTTACAGTACAAAACATACATATATATCTGCATATCTATTTACAAAAATACATATCCCACTCATATGTATTTATAAACATATAAGACACAAAATCTCTATAACAAAAAGGACAACTATATACATATACATATAGATAATCAAAAAATACATGATACATATCCTATATGTTTATATATACATGTGAGTCAGATAGGTATTTCTATAAATATATTTGCATAATATATATATATATAGAGAGAGAGAGAGAGAGATAGATATATATATTGTAACACCCCGAATCTGGTACCTGAAACACTACACAATGCTCATGACTCTGAAGGACCACAAGCTAACTCATGACTGATATCTGTAATTGAGCACTGAATAATATACTATAAATATGCAGAATACAAGCTGTAAGGCCATAAGGTTCAAAACTAAACTAATAGTGGATATAAAACAATGTCTGTAATGGGGTATAACAATAACCAAAACTGAAATAAACTATTTGAAAATATGTTGTAGTCTGAAAGCCTCTAAACTATTTGAAAACTGTAGAGTTGATGGGACATGTCCCCAACTAACTCCGAACTCCTGAAATAATAAAGTAATAAAATAATCATGTTATCCTTGAATGATGAGGACTCACTATTAGTCTGGCTGCTAAATGTCTGATCTAGTAAGGATGCTCGAGAGCTCGTGCTTCTAAACCTATGGTATAAAACACCATAGCGCAAATACGTCTGTACGATTGAATGTACTAGTATACAAGTAAGGTAGGCTAAATGCAATGGTTCATATGCATGAATTAAAATAACTGACTATATAACATGAACGTGAGAATATATGTATGAATACGTAACTGTAACTGAGGTCATGACAATACTGACTCATAAATTCTGATAACATAGATTACTAATATCTGAGTACTAATACTGGGATACTGAATGACTGAGTCTATTGAGTACTGAGGAACTGATGTCATATTACAGGTAAGGAAATAATTGTTTTTGACAGTTCTGATTATGAAGAATTGGTTTGATTGACCGTATCTTACAGTCCTGAAATTGAATACTGATAACATGAGTTTCATATAATTAATATGCTATTGACTAGGTTCGTGATAACATGATTACTAATTATGAGTACTGATAACATAAATGACTGTATCTGACAGTCTTGATACTGATGGAACTAGCTGAGTTCCATATTGTACTGAGTTGATTGTATCTGACAGTCCTGAATTTTGTAGAACTATTTAAGTTCTATTTCTAAGACTGGATCTGAAACTGAGACTGTGGGAGGTAATCATTTAACTGACATGCCCCGAAGCTAAACTGGTGAGGTTCAACCTGTAACCCCAGCTGGAAGGGTGTCAGTATCGTGCTATGGGTAAAGACAAGCTGTGAGTATACCCTCTTTGACCGGGAGCTCTTCCGTCAACCCCTACTGGTAAGTAACCTAAATGAGATGTATAAATCCCTAAACGTGTAGGGTGCATAGCTACGTAGTTCAGGAACACAAGGATTGCTTCTAAGGATCACACCCTCCACTGAATAACAGGTGAGTCCCCATCCTTGGATTCACTCGGTGCTGAATTGTACTCCCAACTGAATAGACACTAAACTGAACTGATACTAATTGTACTGTTTAGCGGAGCTAAACTGGGTTCACTAAGTTCCATTGACTGATGGAATGCTACTGAGATCTGAGGACTGATGGAGAGTGTTGAAGTTACTTAGATTTCTGGGAATACTAAGGTTACCGAGATTATTGAGTACTGAGATCACTGAAATTACTGGACTACTGAGATTACTGAGTTTTCCTGAGTCACATGACTGATTGATGAGTTCTATGGATCATGGCTTGACAGAGAGTATCGAGAAAACATGACACTGGCTTTAGGCATACAGCTAAATTGTCGGGTACAAGTACCCCCAACACTCGATAGCATGAAACTGACAGGACATGACACTTCTTGAACACATGACCAATATCAACAATTCATAATACATTAATTTAGGGATTTCATGAAGCACATGGTTATTATAGTCTTGTACATGAATAGAATAGCATATAAACATTGCCATACTTTCATCAACCTAATCTCATGGATATTCCCTCAAACATTCATAATGCACACAGTATCATGGAAGTTATTCTTTGTCATAGGGTAAAGCATGCATAATTTCTGTTCCCTTAGGCATTTTATCAAACACCTAGAATGCATGACTTAGGGCATAGGCATAATCATCAAATTAATACAACAAAACTCTATATTTCAACTTAGTTTCACATGTTTCAGACCACATACTAGCATAGATTCATGAACAACACACAAAGATTTCAACTTGGGAATCATACAATCATAATCACATGACATAATCAAACCCATAACAAAATATTCACTGTACAAGATTTAAAACTTAATTCTTAGGCTTCATGGATGAAAAGAATCCATGAATGAAAACTGTGCATACCTTAGTTCTTGATTCTACAGAGATTGACGGCGAGATTCATGAGTTTGAGTATTGAATTTGAATCCCCAATTAAAAATCCTAGCTTGTTCTTGAGAGAAACTTGAGAGAAACACTATAATTAGAGGTGAAGTATGGTTGAATCATGTGTTATTGGGTTTATATAGGGGTGAGAAATTGACAATTATAACCCTTGGACGCGTATTTTAATTTTGTAAAAAATTCTCGACTTGGACCCCTGGCGCGACGCGGCGCTATCGCGTCGTGTCACTGGAATTTGACAACTGGGATTTGGGGGCCCTCCGTGATACGGTGAAATAGCAAAGTCTTACTGGAAATTGACGAATGTCATTTTGGCTTATGGTGCGACGCGCCACTGATTGAGATGACGGTGTTTTACGACTGAAACTTGAAATAGTCATGACTTCTTATCCGGTTATTGAATTTAGACGAATTTTATATCGATGGAAAGCTTATTGAATTTTTCACATGACAAAAAGTGAAAACCTTGAAAATACCACATGTATAAAAGTGGATTAATCTTTAAAACAAATCTTTGATATTTTTTAGACGAATTTAAGTTAGGTAGAAGTATGGGGTATTACATATATATATATATATATATATATATATATATATATATATATATATATATATATATTACCGTAAATACATATACGGATCTGTATATCTATTTATTTTGTATATTTTTAGAATATGTATGTGTGATATAGATATTTTTCTTTTAGAAATAAAAAAAAGAGATAGAAGAGTTAAAAAAAGAAAAAAGAAAAAGACAAAATGAAAAATAAAAATCTGAAAAAAAGAAATGAAAAAGGAAAAAAAAGAAAGAAAAATAGAAACAAGAAATAGAAGTGAAAAGGCAAAAGCGAAAAAAATTAAAAAATAAAAGAAAAAAAGAAGAAGAAAACAAAAAAAATATTAGAAAGGAAAAATTAAAAAATTTAAAAAAAATAAAGAAAAAACAAAAAAGAAAAAAAAAGAGAAGTATAAGAGAGAAAATAAAGTGGAAAGCAAAAATGAAAAAGAAAAAGAAATTAAAATAAAAAAAATGAAAAAACTAGCAAGAAAAAAAGTTAGAGATATAAGATAATGATATTTTGAAATTTTGAATATCCTGAAGATAATAATCTTCACAATTGAGTTTGATTTGGAAAAAGAATCTACTAATTTAAATAAGAGTAATTTATGGGAAAGAAAAAAAAAATAAAAGTGGAATCTAAGTGATTTCAAATAATAAAAGATAAAGTAAAAATTAGTTAAAGGAAAGAGAAAGAGAAGTGACATGAAAAGGGAACCTTATACGTGCTAACTTCTCAAAGGAATTAAGTGGAAACCACACTTAAAATAATGTTATATTTGTTACACAATGTAATTTCATTAAAGTGTTGCTATTTTTCATAATTTAAGTCTTAATTATGCTACTTCTTGTAGTTTTTTCTATTTAATATCTTTTTAAAAAATTTTAAGTTGTTAATTATGTGATTTATAATATTTTTTTATATTTCGTCAATATATATATATATATATATATATATAATAAGTTCTTAATATTGTTATTTAAAATACATTTTATCTCATTTTTAAATAATATATGGTACTTTATGTCTTCCTCTGTCACTCATCTCAATTTATGCGACACTAATATAATTTCAATTGTCAACCAAATTTTATATATTAACATGTCATTTTGTGTCTATTTTACCTTTTTTAAGAAATATTATTAATTTTTTAATGCTCAAATGACCATAATAATTAATTAAAGGTGATATAGTAAAATTATGATTGAAGCAACAAAACAGACATGTCTTAAATGACTCATAATAACTTATTAGAAGTGATATAACAAAACTACTCACTACAACATAATGCAAATATAGTTACAGAATATGTTATAGCTAAATATGAAAAAATCTGTGGCTAAATACTTTAGCCACAAATTTTCTTTCCGTAGCATTCGTAGCAAAAACTGGCGTAACTAAAACTCAGCTACAGATTTTACATGACCTGATACGGTAAAAACTTGAAAGACACAAAATTGGCTCAAAACAGTCCAAACGCACCCCAAAAACAGTCTACTAACTCAAAGAACTAAGGAGCTTTTTGGAGACCACTCTCGGATTTAAGAATGCAATACAAGAAGGACAATATTACAAGGTGTTTGACACCTTTGCAGCCAACAACAAACTAAGTTAACAACACAATATTAAACCACAATGAGAACAAGAACAACAACAACAAAAAGGGCTTCACAATACAAGATACAAAATGGATACAAGATTATAAAAGGAAAATGATAGATAGATAGACCACATGAAGTATAATGTTAAGAATCCAAGAATGGTAACTCTTGGACCCTTAACACTACATATAATAATAAACCTATCTCTTACAAAGACACAAGATCAAAATCCACCTCTCTAACATCAATGTTTCCAAGCAATCAACAACAAAGAGAATCCACCCTATTGTTGTCTCCTAGTTTCGATTTTGCCTCATCAAGAGAAGAGAGGACTTTATATTTTTCAAGTATTTCTCACTTCAACATCCATAATAATCTAAGTAAATAAAACCCTACATTATTCTTTATATAACTATTACAATATATAAGTTAAAATAACCAAAAGGGCCTTCAAAGAGTGGGTTGTCCATAAAGTGTAAGTTATGGGCTGATTTTGGTGTGTTTTGGGCCTATTCTACACTTAAATTGCACACACCAAGTCTCGAGACCAATGTGCACCCTTATGAGTCCATATCCGTGATTATTCTTGTATCATCCTCTCCATCTTGAGAGAAATTTGCCCACAAATTCACGGCTTCATCCCGTTGAATTGGCCACTTCAAAACAAACCACTCAAAACAGTACGCAAAACATGAAAAGCCCGAAAGATCAATAATAATAAGGGATGTATCAAAATTAAGCTAGAAATATCCCACAAGAGATGCACCAAAAACAGTCCATAAGCTAGCCAAACCTGAAAGCATAATGACAAAAATTCTCGGATCCAAAATCTTCATTTTGACCCTCGGCTTCCTCTCCCTCTTGAGATTAGCCTTCAATCTCATCTGACTCAAGTTTCCTTCTATCATATAAGCATCATCATAGACTCCATATCCTTCGTGTCTCTCTCTACCATGTTCCTCTTCTTGGATGTGTCGGTTTTAGGAAAGGGAAGTTTCGGTTGAGAGGCTCAATTTGGTAACGTGGAGCTTTGGTTATAGAGCTTAGATGGGAGGAAATTGGCTTCCAAGTCCTCCTTGTGGGAATTGATCAACTTGCGGGGGAAGTGGTCTATCTTGTTCTCGGTTTTCAGGGTAATTTGTAGCTTGAATTTTGGCATTATGTTGTGGTGTTGGAGGATTGGTCATTGGAAGTAAAGTTTTGGGAGTAAAAACACAGGAGTTCCTTCGACTCTCTATTTGATCCAACCTCTTACACATAGTTACCACATCCGAGTAAATTTTTTCAAGACCCATATTTGCCCTAGCAAGGTATTAGGACAAAGTATCAAGGAGGGCCAATATGGTTTCCATTATGCCCAAGAAGTTACCTATAAAACAACAAACAAGTTAGATGTACTAGAATGGTCCTCACACTCCCACTCTATTATTTTGTCTCTCGAATTTTTTTTTTACTTAGTCTCACAAGTTTCATAACCTTGATTGTACTCCGTGAGGCATTGAGAGGTGGACCAAGTACAATGACTCAAAAGAATAAGACACATAAAGGAACGTATACACGAAGGACGGTTTCAAAACTAACTTACAATCTAGTACTAACTTGTAAGTTAGTAATGGAATCAACAAATAAAACTAATGGAACAACACAATGAAACTAAAAAATCAAAATTTGAGCCAAAATTGTTGAGTGAACAGTGTATATGGTGATGTGTCAGTCCACTAGTGGTTCGGTTCTTGACAAATTTTAATTTCAGAATTTGGACTTTGGTGGAAATTGTTCAATGGAGGGAAATATAAACTAGTCTTTGGAGCTCCTTTTTCAATTCAAATTTCAAGACTTAAAAGTATTTGACTAGACTTGTACTTTTCCTTAAAACATAGACCCTTGTTTTATGGAAAAAGGTTGTGATGTGACGTAAAGTCTTTTTGGTAGTTGGGGTTCTTTCAAGTTCAACAAATACTACACCTTATCTTTCACCTTTTTAAAATCTAAGTTCATTTTAATATTAACAAGGTCATGAATATGGTGAAGAACTTCAAGAACACAACAACCACAACAAGAACGACCAACAGCAATCTCCCAAGAACAAGTCCACCATAACAAAGTCAACAATCTCACAGCCAAGACCACAAGGATAGCAACAACAATCGGCTAAGTCCCCTTTGTGTTGTATTTTCGGTTTTACAAAAGGTAAAGGTTGTGATGAACAAAAAGAACACAACAACAATCTTTTAAGATCTACACCACCACCACAACACAAGGCATTCAACTAAGTCAAGCCTAGAACAACAACAACATCTAATCGGCCACACTTTGTTCACAATAACTATATTAACAATTCAAGCTCAAGTTTGGATCGAATCAAAGTGTTAGTGAGGAACAAAACTAACACTACAAACACACAAGGCAAGTAAAAGACTCCTAGACCTAGACTCAAGAATAAATCTTGGCCAAGAACACAATTTTAGTCAAGACAAAAACAATGGATAGATTGAAATTTTTCTGAAATTTTCAGTTTTTCAACAATTTTTTTTTTAATTTTCTAACAAGCAAGCCCACGATTGATCATGTAGGAATAATATCAAGCCATGCTTTGATACCAAATGATACGGTAAAAACTTGAGAGACACGAAATTGGCTCAAAACAATCCAAACACACTCCAAAAATAGTCCATTAATTCAAAGAATCGAGGACCCTTTTGGAGACCACTCTCGGATTCAAGAATGCAATACAAGAAGGACAATATTACAAGGTGTTTGACAACTTTCCAGCCAACAACAAACTAATTTAACAACACAAGATTAAATCACAATGAGAACAAGAACAACAACAATAAAAAGGGCTTTACAATACAAGATACAAAACGGATACAAGATTACAAAAGGAAAAGGATAGATAGATAGACCATATGAAGGTATAATGTTAAGAACCCAAGAATGGTAACTTTTGGACCCTTAACACTACATTCAATAAGAAACCTATCTCTTACAAAGACACAAGATCAAAATCCACCTCTCTAACATTACTGTTTCCAAGCAATCAACAACAAAGAGAATCCACCCTATTGTTGTCTCCTAGTTTTGGTTTTGCCTCATCAAGGGAAGAGAATACTTTGTGTTTTTCAAGTGTTTCTCACTTCAACATCCATAATCTAAGTAAATAAAATCCTTCATTGTTCTTTAAATAACTATTACAAGATATAAGTTAAAATAACCAAAAGGGCCTTCAAAGAGTGGGTTGCCCATCAAGTGTAAGTTATGGGATGATTTTGGTGTGTTTTTGGCCTCTTCTACACTTAAATTGCACACACCAAGTATTGAGACCAATGCGCACCCTTATAAGCCATATCTGTGATTATTCTTGTATCATGACCTGTGACTAAGGACTAATACTTACAACTATAAATTTATTATGTTTGTAGCTGTTATAGTAAAAAATTTCTTGCTACAAAATGTACACTTATAGCAAATAATTTTACTTTTTTTCTACGACAAATAAAATCTGTAGCAATTTTTATATTGTAGCCACAATATATTCTATTGTGGCAAAAGATTAGATTTATTTGCTACTAAAAGAAGTGGCTATTTTATGTTTGAAACTCCTAGTAGAACTATTTTCATTTAGCAATGAGTTAGAAAATTTGTAGCTAACAACTAAAGAATTTTCCACAAATATTTTTTTACATGGCTAAGTGTCACGCCTCAAATCCTATTAGGGCGGACTGGCACCCGTAATCGAGGAGGTTCGAGAGAACCAGCTCATAACCTTATACTTCCCATGCATACCTCTATGACAACCCGAAATTCAGACAACATCATGTCGCATATAAAAGAAAATAATCACCTGTATAAGCTCGAGCACATATATATATGTTTATACAATACTTGGCCGTTGGAGCCATCACATCTATTAACAAAATACCACCTTGACTGTACATTAGGTCTACAAAGCCTCTAGACAATACACAGAGTTTAACTAAGGTCGGGACACACCCCGCCATATAACTAACTTCTATACAATACCAAAAGTGACTGGATATGACACGTAAAGCCCCAAAGCAAATTGGAGCTCACCAAAAGTAGCTGGATATCCTGGCTTCTACTTATGCGGTGTATGAGATGAGGTACCTGTGCCTGCAATATGAAATGCAGGTCCCTCGTGGGGGATGTCAGTACGAAATATGTACTGAGTATGTAAAGCTGTAGATAATCACATATGATATAGGAGCTCAATAGAAATCAGAATCAAGCGAATAAATCGTAATAAGAGTGGACCACACTTACTAGAACTTGTGACAACCTGTACATTGTATTTATTCAATCACTTTACCTTCGTTCTTATCATCTTTGTAATTATTACTGTACTGTACTGTGACCATTAGGCTGCCTCCAGTACATATCAACTGGATCGACCCATGATAGGCTTGTGCCCTTGGGATACCATCCATAAACACATAAATAGGGATCTACCCATGATAGGCTTATGCCCTTGGGATACCACCCGATAAGAGAGAACTTCCATCACTTAGTTCAATTAATCTTTGAGATTGTTATTTCGGTCGCCACCGCATTTTTGATACTTTGAAACAATGATACATCAATAAGAGACTTATAAATAGACCATCAATGCAATAATAATGAAGTAAGAACTCATTGGCACATCAATGAAGTGTTTTGGAGTCATCAATGCCATAAAAATGAAGTAGGAACTTATTGGTATATCAATGAAACGTTTTGGAGTCATTAATAGCACATGGATCTTGTTTGAGTAACCGGATACCTTCTGACATTCTTTAGTGCAATAAACATGTAAGATTTGGAAAACAAGTAAGTATCGGAATGTCTTGACATCTTGTAGGGTGGAAACAAGTTCATTGGTAATGTAGGACATTATACAAAACCATTATGGATCACATATTACTGAATAACTTTGGAAACTTTCTTAATAGAACAATTGTTCACTTTCATGCCAAAGATATGGTATAGAGTATGCTTTACATACCTGTCTGTCAACCTTCAATACTAGTCCCAAATGGACTTCCCGTCTTTTCGGATTACTTATCTACAATGAACATATATAGCAATCTAGTATTAGCAACCAAACATCACAATTTAATTATTTGAATTCACCAAACTAATGGTTAAGTAGTAAACCTTAATTACACCATAAAGAATGTCACTTTAACCCTCTTATACTCCAATTACATTCACATGCCATGCATATTCATACAATATCCTCCAATATCAAGTTTGGATTCATTTATCCTTCCAACCAATCCATTAAACCAAATTGAGCCATAGACATAAATAATTATCAATTCAATAGTATATCACCATATCCACCTTCCATAACTCAATTACCATATCCACCTTCCATAACTCAATTACCATATCCTCCTTCCATAATTCAATACAACCAAACCATGCAAAATAGTCCATAACCCTATTTCCATCACCTTTCAATAACAACCAATACATATAATCCTCTATCACACATATACATATGGAAAAGAACAAAGGTAAACAATATTCATACCTTAGAATTCACCTCTTTATTATGTAATTCTGTTTGCATAAATTATAGGTGTTGTTCGAAGTTCTTGAGATGACAAACGCAGTTATCAGATTACTTTGGAATTTCTATGGTTGAATCAAAAGTAATTTAAAGGTCAAATTTAGCTCGGGTTTGTTCTTCCTCAATGATTGATAATGAAAATGAGTTTTTGAACTCATATACATGTATATATACATATATTCCTATCCATAATATAATAGAAAATGACCAAAATGCCTTTAAAATTTAAATAATGTCAAATCTGTCCTTTGGTGGACTGTTTTGATAAGCTAAAGTCGATCGACCATAATTCTTTACTCCGATATCGGATTTTGGTGAAATTGGTATTGTTAGAAGGATAATTCAAAGGACTTTCATTTCATATAAAGTAGGCCACCCAGTTCGTCTTGTACAAGGAGTTATAGTCGTTTGAAGTTGACCCTAAAAATCTATTTTGATAGGCTGAGGTAAAACAAGTATAACTCCTTACTCAGATGTTGGATTTTGATGAAACCAATTGCATTAGAAATAAGACTCACAGATTTTTCTTTTCATAGGTCGCATCTCTCAGTTCATTATATTAAGGGATTTATGATCGTTCGAAGTTGACCCAAAAATTCTGCTGGCCTCAGTAGTTTGTGTGCAGGAAATTTTCCTGCACATTTACTATTCCCAAATATCCCGGCCACCGTTTTATAGTTTCTAACGTGCTCGATTATATTCGAAACCTATCCTTTTTTGGAAATTTTTATATTGTTGGAAAGCTTATTCAATAACCTTCGCATGAAACCATCGACGGCAAATTCCAGTATAAATAAAATAAAAAAAATAATTCGATATAAATAAGACCAATACACGTACTTGAATATGCCAATACATGTACCTGAATACAGGGTGTTACATCCCCCCTTTAGGACATTCGTCCTCGAATGTTAGAGTAGTTATTCAACCGAAATAAGTTCAAGTCCATCATTAATATTCACATCATCACATGAATACTATGTATATATAAAAAAAACTTACTTGTTAATGTTCTAACTCTGTTTCTTGAACTTCCTCTTCATCTTTGAACAAATGAGGGTACTTAGATTTCATTGCTTCCTCAGCTTCCCATGTAATCTCTTCCCTTTGATGATTTCTCCAACGTACTTTCACATATGCTATCTCTTTATTTCTCATCTTCTTAACTTGGCAATCTAGAATAGCAATAGGAACTTCCTCATAGGTAAGATCTTCCGCAACTTGCACATCATCAGTAGAAATGATATGTGATGGATCTCCGATGCATTTTCGAAGCATTGACACATGAAATACCAGATGTACTGATGAGAGCTCTTGGGGTAGCTCTAATTCATATGCAACTTGTCCAAACCTTGGAGTGATCTTATACGGGCCTATATAACGTGGACTCAACTTCCCTTTCTTGCCAAATCTCATTACCCCTTTCATTTGGTGATACCTTCAAAAATACCCAATCACCTATAGACTTTTAGTTACTGAAAGCGTTGATGAACGATCTTCCTTATTTTACTGTGTCGACTTTGGGCTATTTTCAGTCATTGCTGAATTACTTTAACCTTCTCTATGTCTTGATAAGCAAGATCCGGTATGAACAAAAGAGTTTCACCCACTTCAAACCATCCTATTGGTGATCTACACTTCCTTCCATATAAAGCTTCATATGGTGTCATTTTGATACTTGAATGATAGCTATTATTGTAGGCAAACTCAATAAGAGGTAAATGATCATCCCAGTTGCCCTTAAAATCTATTACACAAGCTCATAGCATATCTTCAAGTGTTTGGATGGTACGTTCTGCTTGTCCATCTGTTTGAGGGTGAAAATTTGTACTCAACTTCACTTGTGTTCCCAAACACCTCTGAAAAGACTTCCAAAAGCTTGCGGTAAATTGGGTTCCCTGATCTGATGTAATAGAAATTGGCACTCCATGTAATCGGACTATCTCTTTAATGTACAGCTTTGCATACTCTTCAACTGTGTAAGTGGTCCTAGCTGGTAGGAAATGTGTGGATTTGGTAAGCCTATCAACAATCACCCATATAGAATCGAACTTCTGGGATGTACGAGGCAAACCAATAACAAAATCCATGTTGATCATGTCCCACTTCCAGCTTGGAAGATCAATGCATTGCATATAACCTCCGGGTTTTTGGTGCTCAACTTTAACTCTTTGACAATTTGGACATTCAGCTACAAATTCTAGAATGCTCTTCTTCATGTCATTCCACCAATACATATCTTTCAAATCTTGATACATTTTGGTTTATCCTGGATGAATGGAATACCTTGAACAATGTGCCTCTATCATAATCTTCTTTCTTAGCCCGTCTACATCCAGCACACACAATTGGTTTTGGCACTGAAGTACTCCTTCTCGCGTAAGCTCAAATGCCTTGGTCGCACCACTCTGAACGTTCTCCTTAAGATGTAATAAAATAGGATCTGCATATTGCTTCTCTTTCACTTCAGCTACTAATGAAGATTCTGCAGCATTATGTACGATAAGCTCTTCATCTGGAGTTTCAAGAAGGCGAACTCCCAAACTAGCTAACTGGTGAAGATCTTTAATCATCCCTTGCCTTTCTATAGGCACCATCATAGCCTTACGACTTAACACATCAGCTACAATATTTACTTTCCCTGGATGGTACAAGATATCAATAGCGTAGTCCTTTAATAGTTCAAGCCATCTTCGCTGCCTTAAATTCAGATCCTTTTGATTAAAAATATATTGCAAGATCTTATGGTCAGTATATATATCAACATGAACCCCATATAAGTAGTGGCGCCATATCTTTAAAGCAAAAATAACTGTTGCCAGCTCAAGATGGTGTGTAGGATAATTTTTCTCATGTGGCCGTAATTGTCTAGAAGTATATGCTATTACCTTACCATGCTGCATCAATACATAGTCTAAACCAATTTTGGAAGCATCACAATACACTGTATACCCTTCGGTGCCTTCTGGAAGTACCAACATGGGTGTAGAAATCAACTTGTTCTTTAAATCTTGAAAACTCTTCTCACAGGCATCATTCTATTAGAATTTGAATGTTTTATGGGTTAGCTTGGTTAAGGGTGCTGAAATGGAAGAAAAGCCTTGAACAAACCTTCTATAATAACCGGCCAACCCAAGAAAACTACGAATCTCCATAGGCATTGTGGGCCTTGGCCAGTTCTTTACAGCTTCTATCTTTTAAAAATCAACCTTTATCCCTTCACTAGATACAATATGACCCAAATATGCCACCGACTTTAACCAAAACTCACATTTAGAGAACTTTGCATAAAGCTTAAAATCACGAAGAGTCTGCAATACCTGTCGTAAGTGATTGGCATGGTCCTCTTCTAATCTAGAATAAACTAGAATATCATCTATAAAAACTATCACAAATACATCCAAGAATGGCTTAAACACCCTATTCATCAAATCCATAAAAGTTGCGGGTGCATTTGTTAGCCCAAATGACATAACTAGAAACTCATAATGACCATACTGTGTTCGAAAGCTGTCTTGGGTATATCCTTCTCTTTTACCCTCACTTGGTGGTAACCTGACCTCAAATCAATCTTAGAAAAGCACTTGGAGACCTGTAAATGATCAAATAAATCATCAATTCTTGGGAGAGGATATTTATTCTTCATAGTCTCCTTATTCAATTGTCGATAATCAATACACATCTTAAGCGATCCATCCTTTTTGCGCACAAATAACACTGGTGCTCCCCAGGGGGACATACTGGGCCTTATGAATCCCTTCTTTAGCAAATCTTTCAATTGCTCTTTCAATTCTCATAATTCTGCTGGGGCCATTCTATACGAAGTAATGGAGATTGGTTAGGTGCCTGGTATTACATCAATACCAAACTCTACTTCTCATTCAGGAGGCAAACCTAGAAGATCTTCAGGAAATATATCAGAAAATTCATTTACCACCGGAACAACATGAAGAGTTGGTGGCTCCGCTTTTGTATCCCTTACTCTAACTAAATGATATATGTATACCTTGGAAATCATTCTTCTTGCCTTAAAATAAGAAATAAATCTACCTCTTGGCGCGCCAATTTCAACTTTCCATTCAAGGACTGATTTATTTGGAAAATGGAAATATACCTTTTTCGTGCAGCAATCAATTGTGGCATAACAAGATGCCAACCAGTCCATACCTATTATAACATCAAAATCTACCATTTCTAACTCCACGAGATTAGCCATCGTATCACGACCATAAACAGTTACTATGCTGTTTTGATAAACCCTTCTAGCTATAATAGATTCCCCAACCGGTGTGGACACTTCAAATGGCTTAACTAACAATTCGGGTATTCTTTCAAACTTTCCAGCAACCAATGGAGTAACATAAGATAATGTAGAACTGGGATCAATTAAGGCATATACATCGAATGAAAAGATAGACAACGTACCCGTAACCACATCTCGGGAAGCCTCTAAATTCTGTCAATCCGCTAGAGCATACGTACGATTTTGAGCCCCGCTAGAACTCGTGGCTTCTCTATCACCTCTAACACGACCCATTGGTTATGTACCCCTTCCTGAATAAGGCATCGATGATGATGATGCAACAAATGACCCTGTAGGTTGTTCCATACCCTCTATGCCCCTTCATGGGCATTCTCTCATGATATGCCCCGACATACCACACCAAAAGCAAACATTGGTCCCCAGCCGACATGCGCCCAAATGATACCTTCCATATTTATTGCATGGCTCTCGAGGAGGTCTCGATTGGTTCATATTACCTTGCCCTTGGTACCCCACTATCCGCAAACTCTGACTCTCACTTCTGTGCCTAAATTGATTTTCTCTGTACCCTTGGAACTGTGGTGGGGCACTAGCTGCAGAATAAGAAGATAATAACCTAGGTGGTCTAGCAGAAAACTGTGGTATGAGCCCTCCTTGGGATGCCATGAACTGCCCTGTAGACCTGGCCCTCTTGGAATATCCTCTTTCTAATTCCTGTGTTCTTCTCCTCTGCCTCTGATCTTTTATTTTCTGTGCAAAAACTTGGATCCTCGTTATGTCCATATCTTTGTACAAAGTGGCAATAGTACAATCTCTAACAAGATATGGATCCAGCCTATCCATATATTGATAAACTTTATCATCCATAGTAGTTACAACATTAGGAGCATATCTCGACAAGGAATTAAATCGGAGACTGTACTCCCTCACGCTCATATTCCCCTGACGAAGATTTAAAAACTGATCTGCATGGGCTTGAAAAATCTCGAATGGAAGATAATGATCAAGAAATGCCTCTTTGAACTCTTTCCAAGTAGCTGAAGGTGCATCAATACCCCTAGATCATTTCCAGTCCTCATACCAATATATAGCCTCTCTTTTGAATCTATACACTGCTAACTCCACTGTCTCTCTACCCGTTACATGCGTAACATCTAAGGCCCTTTGAATTTGATCAATAAAGTCCTGTGGGTCCTCGTTAAGATCTGATCCAATGAAAGTGGGAGGATCCATCTTAAGAAAATCCTATGTTTGAAGGCTAGCCGCCCTATTTGTACCACTAGGACCCGTGGTAGGAATGACTTGCCCTTGAGCTTGCCCAACAACTATATGAGTCAAAATTTGCACTGTATTTCTAAGATCTTGATCAGCAATATTAATAGGTGGCTCTGGGGCTATAGTTCTTCTCCCCTTATTTATTTCGGAGTGGAAGAAGTTTCTGATGCATGCTCAGCTGGAGCCTCACTTTGATTAGCTGGTATAGTTGGTGACTTACTAGTCCCCTCTTCGGCAGCCACATCCACTTGTTTACCGATATTCTTGCTTTTGGTAACCGACATCATTACTATAATAAGAGAAACAAACGGATTTAGTGATCAATTATGACTTCATATACAATATAGGCTCTATCGCACGATCTAAGACATGAAGAAAAAGAAACTATTCCTAAATGTCTATAGCCTCCTGTTTATAGATGTGGTGCACGACACATCGATAAACAAAACTCTACATAGACACGGATTTGTAGACTCACTAGGATGAACTTCTCTATACCACTATTGTCACGCCTCAAATCCTATTGGGGCGGACTAGAACCCGTAACCGAGGAGGCCCGGGAGAACTAACTCATAACCTTATACTTCCCATGCATACCTCTATGATAACCCAAAATTCGGACAGCATCATATCGCATATAAAAGGAAATAATCACCTATATAAGCTCGAGCACACATATATATGTATATATAATACTTGGCCGTTGGAGCCATCATGTCTATTAACAAAACACCACCTTGACTGTACATTAGGTCTACAAAGCCTCTAGACAATACACAGAGTTTAACTAAGGTCGGGACACACCCTGCCATATAACTAACTTCTATACAATACCAAAAGTGACTGGATATGACATGAAAAGCCCTGAAGTAAACTGGAGCTCACCAAAAACAGTTGGATATCCTGGCTCCTACTTGTGCGGTGTATGAGCTGAGGTACCTGTGCCTGCAGCATGAAATGTAGGACCCCTGTGGGGGACGTCAGTATGAAATATGTACTGAGTATGTAAAGCTGTAGATAATCACATATGATATAGGAGCTCAATAGAAATCGAAAACAAGTGAATAAATCGTAATAGGAGTGGACCACACTTACTAGAACTTGTGGCAACCTGTACATTGTATTTATTCAATCACTTTACCTTCGTTCCTATCATCTTTGTATTAAAAATAGTACTGTACTGTGACCATTAGGCTGCCTCCAGTACATATCAACTGGGATCGACCCATGATAGGCTTGTGCCCCTAGGATACCACCCATAAACACATAAATAGGGATCGACTCATGATAGGCTTATGCCTCTGGGATACCACCTAATAAGAGAGAACTTTCATTACTTAGTTCAATTAATCTTTGAGATTGTTATTTCGGTCGCCACCGCATTTTTGATACTTTGAAACAATGATACATCAATAAGAGACATATAAATAGACCATCAATGCAAAAACAATGACGTAAGAACTCATTGGCATGTCAATGAAGTGTTTTGGAGTCATCAATGCCATAACAATGAAGTAGGAACTTATTGGTATATCAATGAAACGTTTTGAAGTCATTAATAGCACATGGATCTTGTTTGAGTAACCGGATACCTTCTGACATTCATTAGTGCAATAAATATGTAAGATTTGAAAAACAAGTAAGTATTGAAATGTCTTGATATCTTGTAGGGTGGAAAAAAGTTCATTGGTAACGTAGGACATCATACAAAACCATTATAGATCACATATTACTGAATAACTTTGGAAACTTTCTTAATAGAACAATTGTTCACTTTCATGTCAAAGATATGGTATAGAGTATGCTTTACATACCTGACTATCAACCTTCAATACTAGTCCCAAATGGACTTCTCGTCTCTTCGGATTACTTATCTACAATGAACATATATAACAATCTAGTATTAGCAACCAAACGTCACAATTTAATTATTTGAATTCACCAAACTAGTGGTTAAGTAGTAAGCCTTAATTACACCATAAAGGGTGTCACTTTAACCCTCTTATACTCCAATTACATTCACATGCCATGCATATTCATACAATATCCTCCAATATCAAGTTTGGATTCATTTATCCTTCCAACCAATCCATTAAACCAAATTGAGCCATAGACATAAATAATCATCAATTCAATAGTATATCACCATATCCACCTTCCGTAACTCAATTACCATATCCACCTTCCATAACTCAATTACCATATCCTCCTTTCACAATTCAATATAACCAAACCATGCAAAATAGTCCATAACCCGATTTCCATCACCTTTCAATAACAACCAATACATATAATCCTCTATCACACATATACATATGGAAAAGAACAAAGGTAAACAATATTCATATCTTAGAATTCACCTCTTTATTATGTAATTCTGTTTGCACAAATAATAGGTGTCATTGGAAGCTCTCAAGATGACAAACACAGTTATCGGATTACTTTGAAATTTCTACGGTTTAATCAAAAGTAATTTAAAGGTCAAATTTGGCTAGGGTTTGTTCTTGCTCAATGATTGATGATGAAAATGAGTTTTTGAACTCATATACATGTATATATACACATATTCCCGTCCATAATATAATAGGAAATGACCAAAATGCCTTTAAAATTTAAATAATGTCAAATCTGTCCTTTGGTGGACTGTTTTGATAAGCTAAAGTCGATCGACCATAACTTTTTGCTCTGATATTGGATTTGGGTAAAATTAGTATCGTTGGAAGGATAATTCAAAGGACTTTCATTTTATATAAAGTAGGACACCCAGTTCGTCCTGTACAAGGAGTTATGGTCATTTGAAGTTGACCCTAAAAATCTATTTTGATAGGCTGAGGTAAAACAAGTATAACTCCTTACTCAGACGTTGGATTTTGATGAAACCAATTGAATTGGAAAGAAGACTCAAAGATCTTTCTTTTCATAGATCGCAGCTCTCCCAGTTTATTATATTAAAGGAGTTATGATCGTTCGAAGTTGATCCAAAAATTCAGCTGGCCTCAGTAGTTTGTGTGCAGGAAATTTTCCTGCACATTTACTATTCCCAAATATCCCGGCCACCATTTTATAGTTTCGAACGTGCTCGATTATTTTCGAAACATATTCGTTTTTGGAAATTTTTATATCGTTGGAAATCTTATTCAATAACCTTCGCATGGAATCATCGACGGGCAAATTTCGGTATAAATAAAATGAAAAAAATAATTCCATATAAATAAGAACAATACACGTACTTGAATACATCAATACACGTACTTGAATACGGGATGTTACACTAAGAATTCATTATTTTTATCATGAAATACATAAATTATAATTATTCTTTTAATTTGGTATGAAAAGTAAAAAAGTATAATCATATTTTTGATAATATATATGTAGCTAAACTACAAAAATTCATTGCCATAAATGAAAGAATACTTCCATAAGCATTATTAATCACAAGAATTCATATAATGAAACTAAAATAAAATATACTAAATTTCAAAATAATTTCATTATTACAAATTAAAGAATATTTCACTAGCTTTCTGACATATATATAATTGTATTTTACAATTTTGAGAATTGTCACGATATACAATACTTTTAAGACAACATATTATTTGAGTCCAAAGCAGCATATGGTTCCTCTCTCTCCTTTAACGTTCTTGAACTGTACTTAACTTGATCAATATTCATCCAACCCCAGTTGTTGTTTATATGTTCTTTTTTCAAATATGCCTATCAATAATTGTAAAATATATTATCACCAAAAAAATCAATAACAAATGATTATATAAATAATTGTGTGTATATAGAATTTCAAATGAAAAAAATATGTCTTAGATAATTCTTCTATTAAAATTTTTAACAAATAAAATCATAAAAGTGTAACGCAACTAAAGAAGTAAACAAACTTCTATACTTTATGAACTTCTTAAAACTTATAATTATATATCGCTACTTTCAGTACAAGAATACTAATATATTCAATATAATCTTATAAGTGAAAGATGTCAATTTCAATATTAATACTTTAAAATCTTTGCGAATAGAAAATTATCTTTACTTGAAGAATTCTATATTGTAAGACCCACATAAAAATTAATTAGTAAAACATCACATAAAATATTTCAACACAAACTAGAAATTGAGATATGGATGAGGGAAAATGGGGAGGGGACGGGAAGGGTAGTAGGGAAGAACAATGGAATAGGGAGAGGTAAAGGGATATGAAGTGAAAAGTGAAATTAGGTTATTTAATTGAGTTTTAAAATTTTGGGGGGAAATTTTAATTTTTTGTAATTTTTAATTTTTTGGGAGGGAGATGTTGGGGATTGAAAAACAAAAGTGAGCCAATAGTGTTAAATTAAACACAAAAGAAAGTACGGCAATATTTTCTTTTTTGGTCAATTGGACTTTATATTTTCTCTCACTATTATTATGTATATATTTTTTCTTTCATTTTTATAAATTCTATTAGTTATATGAATTTAAATATATTTTTTATTTTTAGCTAGGAGTAAGGTTTGTGTATATTCTATTCTAATCAGACTCACTTTGTGAGACTACATGGAGTATGTTGTATTGTAAATTTAGAATAATTTATATGGATTACAATTTCAAGTTAATAAAATAAAATTGTGAATATCAAAAAATGTATCAACCTATCTATATAAATTAGAGAAACAAAAAAATATTTTGATGACAAGTATGAATTACCATGAAATACATTTTTAAAATTATTTTAAGATAAAGATTTTAAAAAAAAATGCCAATTTAATTTTTTATATATATCAACAACGTGAATTCAAATTCATATTTAAATTCTCTATTATAGTGGAATCATACTTATGCAATATTTGATTATTTCAATTTGATTTAAAATAAGGCTATGAATAATATTTTTTAGTTTGAATTGAAAATATAAACGTATATGAATTCAAAATGAATTGTACGGATCACAATGTCAAGTTTAAAATAGTAAATTAAAAAATTAAATAAAACTGTTAATATTAGAAAGTTTATCTATATTAATAGGTGAAACAAAATAATATTGAGGTGGCAAGTGTTATTCCCACAAAATTTCAAGTTTGACCATAAAAATTTCAAGTTTGAAAATTATTTTAAGAATGTTAATTCAATTCATTTTTATATCAACAACGTGATTTTAAACTCAAATTAAAGTATGCTATTATAGTCGAACATACTTCCATAATATTAACTATTTTTATTTAAATTTTAAAGAATATTAATTTTGATGCATTTTTTTAGTTATTTTAAAAATATAAAAATTATATGAATTATATGACTTGAAACGTCAAATTAAAAATAAAATTTGTATTAATAAAATAAAACTTCAATAAGAAAATTTTAAAATAAAAATAAATTAAAATGACAGTATCACTTCTTAAGTAGTGTATGTATCTAAATTATATTTACTAAATGACTGACTTGTCTATTTATTTTTTAGATTAATTAATATTGGAAATTTGTATAAAATATGGCATTATTAAATAGAAAAAACACTAAATCTAAAAACTCATTTAGATATGTCATAAAAAAAAATTAGGAAGGAGAATGTAATATCCCATGCTTCTACCTAACTTGAAATCGTCCCAAGAATGCTAGAAACTTACTTTAAAATATGAATTCATTTTTATACATGTGGAATTTTTAAGTTTTTCACTTTTTATTATGTGAAAAATTCAATTAGCTTTCCAACGATACCAATTTCGTCCAAATCCGGTATCAGAGTAAAAAGTTATGGACGTTTTACTCAAAGCTGTCAGAATCGCCCAGGTGTGATGGCCAGATTGACGAATCGTCGACCTAGCGACGGACCGTCGCCTTGACCGTCGCAGCCAAGGTAGTGAGGAAACCTTCTGGATAAGGTGCGACAGACAGGTTGATGGACCGTTGAACTTGCGACAGACCGTCGCCCAAGTCGTCGTTGCTTAGGCAGTGAGTCCCTAGCCTGGTCTACCTACGACGATCGAAACGACGAACCGTCGATCCAGTTATGGACCATCGAACGAGCCGTCGCAGGTTCCGTTCATCAAATTTGTAAGCCATTTTTTAAGGGGGGGGTTTTGGTCTTTTACTACCCGTTTATATACCTAGTCATATCCGACCAAGGCTCCTAAATTCATTATTCTTCCACAACATTAAAATTAGGGTTTTCTCCCTAAGAGCAATCCTTAAGCAACAAAATCCAAATCTTCTTCAAGAACCAAGAGATTCAAATTCTTCAAGTTTAAGAGCTTCAAGAAACTTACTACCAGGTATGCATAGTGTTCATTCGTGGACTCCTTTCGTCCATGAAGCCTAAGAATCTCTTTTCAAAGTTCAAGTGTATGACTTTTTTTTTTATGAATTCCGTGTTGGGTTTGCTTATGTTCATGTTGATAATGGTCAATTGAATTCTAATCTATGTTTGGTGATAAATCTTAAGTGAAATTAATTATTATAGGTGTAGCTTCATGTGAATCCATGATTCAATCCTTGAATGGTGAAATTAGAGTTGAATCATGATATTTACTTGTTGTGTAATGTTGTCTACATATACTATGCTCATTATGTGTTTGATTAAATGCCTATGTGAAGGAAAAGTGCCCTACTAGTATGATAATATGAAATCTCCATTTATGTACAAGTTCATGTATGTCGTGTTTGATGAAATGTCTTAGTCAATGAATTATGGATGGATGTGTGGCTATTGTGGTTCTTTAGAACTTGTACTTTATGAGTTCTCCAACTTATTATATTATGGATTGTTGATGTTGGTCATGTATTCACCAAAGTCATGCTTTTTCAGTTTCCTTCCATCGAGTCCTGGGGGTATTATACCCCAAAAATATAGCTGTGTGCCTAGATTTAGAGTCATGTTTTCAAGATACTCTCAGTCAAGCCATGTTCAGTAGAAATTTAGTTAGTCTCATAGCTCAGGAAAACTCAGTAATCTCAATAATCTCAGTCAGTTATAATATTTCGTCAGTCAATAAAACTCAGTTAATTCAGTCTAGTTCAGTTCAGCAATCCATGTTCAGTGTCTATTCAGATGGGAGTAGGAATTAGCACCGAGTGAACCCAAGGATAGGAACTCACCTATTATATGAGGGTATGATTCTTAGAAGCAATCTTTGCGTTTCAGAACTACGTAGCCAGCGTAGGTTGAGATATCATAGCCTGCTATATGAGGGTAAATGAGGTGGCTTAATCTGTTATATGAGGGTTCCCACCGTTCTCACTAGAGTTACCTGTTATATGAGGGTTACTCACAGATTGTCCTTACTAGTGGCGCGGTATTGACACCCTTCCAATTGGGGTTACAGATTGGACCCCAACTCAGCTATATTGCGATATTTGGGGCATGTCAGTTAAATAACTACTTTCTACAGTTTCATGTTACAGAATTAGGACTTTCAGATACAGTTATTCAGTCTCAGTAATAAAACTAAGATAGTTCTACCGAATTCAGGACTGTCAGATACAGTCAACTCAGATACAGTACAGAATTCGGCTAGTTCCATCAGATTCAGGACTGTCAAATACAGTCACTCATGTTATTAGTTATGTCAGTTATCCGTATATTATGCTATCAGTACTCAGACTCAGTAATCATGTTATCACGACCCCAGTTATAGTTACCATGTATTCATGTATGCATTCTCGCATTCATATTAGTTAGTTAGTCAGTATTGTCCATGCATATGAGCCCCATGTATTCAGCCTACTTCACATGCATACCAATATATTCAAAGTACTGACGCATTTGTGCTATGGTGTCTTATACCATAGGTTCAGAAGCACGAACTCTAGAGCATCGGTAGATTCCAGTCTCAGTAGTCAGAGTTAGCAGTGAGTCCTCATCTTTCGAGAGCATGATCATTACTTTATTATCTCATTAATTTATTTATTAGTTGGAGTTAGTTAGGGAAATGTCCCATCAACTCCTTATTCAGACAGTTCAGTCAGTTTGAGGCTTCTCCGACTACAGTATATTCAAATAGTTTATTTTAGTTGTTTTGGGTATTCCATATCCCACCCAGATGTTATGATTTATCAGATCTTATGTTACAGTTTTGAACCTTATGGCCTTTCAGTTCATGTTTCTGCATTATACAGTGTATTATACAGTATACAGGTACAAATATCAGTCATGGATTAGCTTGTGGTCCTTCGGGGTTATGAGCATTGTGTAGCATTTCAATACCAAATTCAGAACGTTACAGAAAATATATAATACAAAGATATTATAATTTAAACTATTTTTGTATATAAAACAAAATAAATACGTATAATTTAATATGCTCAAAAAAGTTAAACATTGAAAGTATTATAATTATTTAATAACTTAATAATATTCGTCCATCGCAGGATGTACATACTAGTATTATATATAATATCTAACATTATTAAAGTTTTTGTGAATACTTTTAAAAGTGTTAGTGCTCACATAAAAAGAATATGCATTTATTTTAAATTAATAAAGTACCAAGCATGCATAAACACCTTTACAACTTTTAATAAAAAATTAATTATGCAATTAAAATAATACAACAGACATCAAAAATATCATTTTGCAATTAACATAAAATATTGAGATGAAAGTGTAGAAAGTTAGTTGATAATATTGAGGTTATAAATAGATGTATAAAATATTTATTATTGAAGATTAATCTTTTTTCTTTTTGGTATTTTAATTTTGTTATTTAACATTTAATTAACATTTATACACTATCATTGTGTGTGTATATGTGTATTACCTATTTATTTAAATTAATATTTAACACTTAATAGTAAAATCAAATAAATTTAAATCAAATCGAATGATGAAGTATCCATGTAATTACTATATTATTAAAGTATTATCTCAATAAATTATGTGTAAATCAAATAATAATTTTAACAATACTTGGTGAGTATGAAGTTTGAACGAGACTTGTTAAGCTTTTTATAATTTAACATGAATAGTTAGTTGAAATAAATATAATCAAGTATATTTTTAAAACTTACAAGCTATAAAATATAACTAAAGTAACAATTAATAAAAATAATCAAGTATTTATTTAAAACTTACAAGCTATAAAGTATAATTAAATTAAAAAATTAACGATTGTTATTATATTAGATCGATAAAGATATTTTTCTGGTAAAAAATTTTTGAGTCAAATAACATTTTCAGAAGCACATGACTAGATGAAACTTAAGAAAAATTTGGTGTAATTATATTTAAGTTTGATATTATTAGGTAATCTAAATTAATTAAATATAATTATATATTTATTGAAATTCAATAAATAGACATATAGTATTAAATCAAAGTAAATGATTAACATCTCTGATTACTCTAGAATAGTATTGGTAGAACAAATTTCAGCTCGTAGTAAAAAATAATTACTAGCCATCAAATTTTATCATAATATTAAATTAACAGCTAAATCATTTCTCGTGAAAAATAGTCATAGCTATTATTAAGCCAACAGTAATCATGCATGATTTTTTTAGTACTCAAAGTAAAAATATTTATTTAATTATAATATTTTATTTTAAATAACCCTTTTCATGGCTAAAAGATCACTATTGCTATAACAAGTCATGTGTAAACTTTTTTAGTACTCAAAGCAAAAATATTTATTTAGTTATATTATTTGATTTTAAATAATCCTATGGCTAAAAGATCACTATTACTATTACAAGTTTTGACACATGACCAAAATTAACTATTAGCTACGAATTTTAACTGTAGCAAAATTTTTCTGGCTATATCATTTAACTGTTGAAATAATTTTATTACAAAATTGAAGCAAACATTATTTATTCAACCATAATATTTTATTTTAAATAATTTTTTGGGGATAAAAAGTGCTATTACTACAATACGTTTGAACTTGTAGCAAATATTAATAATTAGCTTCTGACAAAAAAATATATTACTAATTAGCTACAAAATTTTATTATACAAAAATTGGTGTGGCTATATCATTTAAATATTATCACAAATTTTATACCTCGAAGCAAAAGAAATTATTTAGCTATATATTTTATTTCAATAGTTTATTGTGGCTACAAGAGTTACAATTGCTACAATAACTTTTATCGCGTGACAAGAACTTACTATTAGCTACAAAATTTTATTGTAGCAATAACGATGTAGCTAATTAGGCAATTATTACCACAATTACTAGTACTTGTAGCAAAAATAAAAATTAACTTTGTCAATTTGATTTGTGTGGCTGAGAAATTTTACGAATTAGTAAATAGATACAAAATTTAAATTTTTGTGGTTATTACTAGATAATAGTTATGATTTTTAAATTCATAGATTACATTTCGTTGCTATAGATACAATTTCTTGTAGTGACTATGAAAAATAGGTGAGAAAAAATTTATGCGGACGATATATAAGATGTTAAGTTAATTTAAAACATCAATAGTTAATTTATCATAATTTTTCTTCATTTTACATTTTTTATTAAATAATATTAGTTTTTTTAATATTTAGATGACTTATAATAATTAATTAGGAATGAATTAGTGAAATTACGGTTGAAGCAGCTGAAGCACACATGTCATAAATATCTATTTTATTTTTTAATTAATTATTATTAACTTTTAATATGTTAATAATATTTAATAATTAATTAAGGGTGATATAATAAAATTATGAAGTATGCAAACAAGAAAACCTTTCACCTGCTTTCTTCGCTCTTCTATATACTAGAAAATTTTATGACATTCCTTTTTTATTCCCTTTCAGTAAGCTGGGATCTTTTTATATTTAATGGAAAAGGATTAAACATGCTTTTAACGTTTGTGATTTGTCTCATATTTATCTTTGATTAACCTGTAGGCTCATCCAAAATATACTTCGAGCAGTTTAAAAAGGTAAAAATATGTCTTTTGCACTGAAAGTGAAAGCCACGTCATGGCATATTGAACGTTTTTAATTTTCGAAAAAAAAAATAATATAAAAACGCTATTGAAATTGTCTTAAATTAAAAAAAAAACACTTTAAATTTGTGGAAGTCTTTATTATTCTACAAAACTTGTAAAGATCATTATAAATACATATTTTTGATCGATTTTTAGTTCATCTTCAGACTCAAAGATCGCACGTGTATCAAACTCTCATTAAAATATCATTATAAATTTAGCTCAATTAATCTATTCAAGAAAGATTGATTTTCAACAGAGCACATTTCTCGTTCGTCACTTTTTTTCATCAGGGTTTCTATACCATTTTTTCTCTTCAAAAAGTGAAAGAAAAATGAAATATTGAGAGATGAAAAATGTTGTGAAAATTTACTTCATAAGGAATTGGGAAAGAGAAGATATGATGAACTCACATATGCTCAAACACGCTTACACAAACTTGAAGAGGTTACCGTACGTTTATCCTTATTCTATTTTTTTCTTTCCTTCTATTTGAGTAGGAATTTATGTTGATTAAAATGTTCATGGGTAATACTGTATTGCAAAGAACTTCTAATATAATCCAGATATTGAATTATTATTTTGATTAAAATATTGATTATATAAAATACTGGCCATAATTCAATGAACTTGTACTTGAGATTTTTCTAATTTTGTAATCTCGTCACTGATAGTTGTCACATGATATCCATTTGCAATCAAGTTGACATTATGACAATAGTTTACCTCAAAACTTAATCATAATTGATAACTTAATTTAATAGCTTTTAAGCAAAATAAGAAGAAATTAAAGTTAATATATGGAAATTTGTTACCTGTTTAATCTAATTTCATTGAGAAAAAACGATTTTTTTTAACAGATCTTCCTAACTTCTCCAAAGAGATGACATTTATAAAAAAGAATTAAAAAAAAAGAATAAAACCCTCTTCACGTGATATTTTTTAATTAATTTCTGCAGAAAATATTTCTTTTTTGTCCACGTGATAATACACATGGGCTGAAAAATCAATTAAAACCCTGTATTTATTATGGTCTTTATAAATTTTGTGGGAAATAAAACCCCAACAAATTTAAAGTATCTTTTTAAATATTTGGAACAATTTAAATGATGTCTTTATAACTTCTCTCATAATTTTCTGAAAATATATTTAAGTTGGACAGATTCAATTTTCAAGTACATCCTCGAAAGGATAACACCACCTATGAAAAATGACGAGAACTGAAAGGATATTTATTTTTTACTTTTTAATTTGACTGTCATGACAGTCTAGCGTAAAGCGGGAGAAAACTTAAATAGCATAGCATGTCATACTTCTGCACTCGATGGATTGTGGATTATCACTCAAAATTCAAGTATAATTACTAAGATCCCCTCTTAAATGTTTTTACTTTCTATATATTATATATCCGCAATCAAGTTAATTTGATCATGAAATAAAAACAAAAGGATGTTAATAACCACTTAAAATGCAACTATATATATGTAGTATGATTTTTATGGATGCAAGTACAAATGTAGTTGAATGAGAAACATCTCAACGAAGGCTATGAACTTAATTATTGAGGTAGGCTACTACAGAAGAGATAGAGTAGTGTTCAGCAGTCATGCTATAATAGTATGCAGGAAACAAATAAATAAGGAAATTTGATGAGTTGTATTAATTGTGAATGGGTGATTTACGGTGTGGTGGGTCGTAATCCATCTCTATAAGGAAATTTGATGAGTTGTATTAATTGTGAATGGGTGATTTACGGTGTGGTGGGTCGTAATCCATCTCTATAATATCTTCATATAGACTCTTCTTATTTCCAATCTGGAAAGCCACGTGTATTTCATGGGTTACTGGCCTTTCTGCACCCTACAAAAACAAAAAAGTTGAATAACAAGTCATGTTACCTCAAATAGTTTTCGCATTCAACATCATCTAACAATGATACGCACAAAATATTATCCAAAATTATTTGATTCCGCCTAAAATTCGTTAAAAAATTATAATTTCAGGATAATAAGTCAGTCGACGAATCAAACGACCATTTACACTATAAGAGCAATTTAATTCTCTGCTATAATAGATAACTAAGTTATTATATTTTTAGCATGGTGTCTGAGAAGAAATTACTTAATAATTTTGTTGTTGCTGCTGAAGTTTGAATACGAGACCCCATAAATCTCCAGTTATCATTTATTTTTCTAATTATCAATCATGACTAATTAAAATGGTTTAACTGTAATCGTCTATTAAGTAATATAATTATGCACATTTGATTTTTATATATATTTCTTTTTGCGTAGAATTTAAAATCCATAATCAAAATAAGGAGCTTGCTTACACAAGGTAGAAGTAGTTGACACTCTTGCTTGTAACTTACATAACTAGGATCAAGAATTCCATGCACCTCACATTTTTTTGGAACTGAACAAACTTTCATGAAATGTTGCTGAAGTCTGAAGGGCAATTTTTTCATTTAGAATTTTGAATAAGCATATACAAATTGAATAATTTCAAATGAAATAGGGCGGATGAAGGCTCACACCTTGTTCTTAAAAGGTTAACGTTGCTAGCTTGATAAAGTGTAAGGTGAAGAGATTGTTTTGCCTTAAAAGGTAATTGAGTCCACACACTTTATAAGCTTTTCATTTTATTTTTCTGATAACTAACATAGATATGTTCATAACAATATTTAAAATTTTCATTACTGATGTTACCATTAAGAATACTTTTTTCCATGAATATTATTCACAATATTTTGAAATTCGTTTTCACTTTATTTTAGAATATTTATTTAGCAATAAATATTTTTGAAATACATTTTCACAATAGTTGAATTGTTTAAAAAATACCTCAATAGGTGTTATCATTATTTTTGGATTCACTTTTTGCACTTCTTAATTTTTTTTTTCGAAAAATCTAAATTTTCATAAAACTCTAAATTTTTTAAAATTTATTTTCACTTTTTATATTTTTTAAAACTTCAAAAGTACCTCATTTTAAAAATACCGTGTCCAAACACAACACTAACTTTATTTTCAACTTTAAAAATATCAAAATGAATATAAGAAATAGAAATAAATTGTCATCCTATGCGTAAGACTTCAAATTAATAAGAGATTTTTAGGATGTAAATGTTCTTAGAAAAATGTGCAAATTTGTAAATATATCTCTACTAATTTCCAACATAAATGTGCTTACAAAATTTGTACCTATAAGTTTCAAGATTTTTCTTGTAATATTTTTAATGAAACATCAGTAATGAAAATTTTAAATGTTGTTATGAACACAATTTATATTAGTAATTAGGAAAATAAAATGGAAAGCTTATAAGGCGCATGGACTCAATTACCTTATAAAGCAAAACAGGCTTCCCGACGTCTTCTTTACCATTAGCTACCGACGTTAACCTTTTAAGGATAAGACGTAAGCCTTCATTCGTTTTGACCCATTTGAAATTATTCAATTTTTATATGTTCATTTGAAATTTTGAATTAAAAAGGTTGTCCTTTAAGCTCCAAACTCTGAAATAAGAGTCCACCTTGATTCATGTGACATCAAAAAATAAATGGTGATAGATTAGCTTATACTTCAGTCAAAGGTCCATGGCCTAATCCTATTCTTTTGATTTTCAATCCTATTTGGAATAGATTTCAGATTTTTATTCCTATTTGAAGTTGGTCTGACTTTAGAAAAAAAAAACACCACTCATCATCTATAAATAAGATTATTTGAGAGATAATTATTTATGATCATTGGTATTTGTCTTTGATATACATTAACATGTAAAAGAGGTTTGTGAGAGAGCTTTCACCAAAGAGAGGAAAGAGTTCTTTTTGCTGCATTATTTGCTCTCTAACCAACCACCTTCAAATCGTATTTTTTATCTTGTTCATTGTTGGATCGAGCTAAATTTATGATTGATTTTTGAATATTTTGGTGTTTAATTTGATCAGTGGAGATCATATTTGTAGGTCTACAACATTTGATTTGAGTTTTGAAATACAACTCTATTTTGGGTGATTTCTCTTGATCTAATTTTGTTAGTGTAGCTAGTACTTCTCCGCGTTTGACAATTATTGTGTAGTCATTATGAAAATTATTTGTAACCCTCTTAATGATATAGTGAAGCTATTTGGATCTCTATGATTCCATGGTTGTTATCTTTGATTTGAAGAATTTTCTACGTTAAATTTATTGTTCTTTACTTTCTTTATTTTCGTATTTGCCTCTTTCCATCAGAACAAGTGGTATCAGAGCCTTGATTATCTATCAAGATTTTTTGAATGAAAACAAATATGAGAAACATGATATGTTTAAATGAGAGAAATTACACCAAATATTTATGAGCAAGATGGTTTGTTTAAATGGGAGCAATTGCAATAAATGAAAAAGAAAGATAAAAGATCTTCTATTTGTGAAAAAAGATGAATCTTCCTGTTTTTGCAACTCATAAACTTGAGAATATTATTTATGAAAATTTGGAGCACCAATAAGTATGTGGAGATATAAGGCAATGGGTTGAATACAATGTTCGCAATCATATTGTGAATGAGACACGTGTCAGAACATTGTGAAAAAAAAACTAAAATACACTTTACTCTTCAAAAACTAGCAATAATAAGTTATTCATTCAAAGAAAATGATGATCTTTAATCACAATGAGGTCACAATGAGGTTAGTTCTATTCTTGATCATATAAGTAACTTTTAAGGTAGCCTTAATCAGCTTTCTGGAATGAGTGTTAATTTCGACGGTGAAATACAAAAACTTTAACTTTTAAATACTCTATCAGATTTTTTAGAAAATCTTCATATTTTTTTTAATAAATTTAGATCCTGGTGTCAAGATGACTATGAAATTTGTCAAGAGTGATATTTTGAATGAAGTAAGGATAAAATCTCAGGACTCATCGTCATACTTAAATATTCTGTTTGTAGAAGATTATGGAGAGACAAAACATGACACACAAGATATAGAGGTAAAAGCAGAAACAAGTCAATATCAGGGTATGAGACACGTTCATGTTATCATTTATGGCAAGAAAAGATGTATTAAAAGGTTCAGTAATAAGTTCAAGCAAAAGAGAAGGAAAGAAAGAAGAAAATAATGAAAACAATATTGTTGTTGTTTTTTGAGATGACCTTCTCTTTGTTTGTGATAAAAATGTCATCAACTTTGAATCATAAATTACTAGTTGGGTAGTAGATTCTAGAGCTATATCTTATGCGATACAAGACAAACAAGGGAAAGCACAAAACATACCCCAAACAGTCCACAAATTCAAGGAAAAACGTGGACCAAAAGGGGACCTCACTCGGATTCGACAAGTATAATAAGAATACAAGAAACAAGGGTGTATTTGACACCCAAAAACAGCCAACAACACAATAATAATGAGATGAACAAGAAGACAACAATAATAACCAGATTCGAATTCCATAACAACAAGATATAACGTTACAAGATTACAAAAGACAAAGGGATAGATAGTGAGACATAAACTACTATAATGACTAGGAATATAAGTGTAGATGACACATAAAGACCCTTAATGATGATATTAGGAACACCTACACTCTTCAAAGAGACACAAGAGAGGACCTCAATCCTTCAAGCACCCCAAGTTCCAAGCAAACAAACAACAAAAGAGATTCTACCCTAATATTGTAACCTAGTTTCGGCCAAGCCTTACAAGAGAGAGAACTTGAGGGTTTCAAGTGTGTTCTACCATTTTCAACATTTAAAAACTAAGTGAATAAATCCTAACATGTACCTTATATATTACAAAACAAATAGAAGTTAAAATGACCAAAAAGGCCCTTCAAGAATGGGCTGTCCCTCTAGTGTATGGAGTGGGCTGTTTTGGTGTGTATTTGTACCTTTAATTACAGTTATCTTGCACATACACTTGGTTGCTTTCAATTCACACCCACATAAGTCTATTTTCATGATTATTCTCGTATCATTATGTCACACCAAAAAATTACTTCTTTTCATCTTATACTCATGTTAACTTTGGAGTGTTGAAGATGAAAAATATTGGTGAGGTTAAGGCATTTTATTTTGGCATGGTTCATTTGAATAATAATATTGGTACAACATTAGTCCATCAGAATGTCTAGCATACTCTGGATATTTTTATAAAGTTGATATTAGTTGGGCAACTAAATGATGATGTCCATCATAATGACTTATTCAATGGATAATGAAATCTCACTAATGACTCATTAATTGTGGCTTGAGAAAAAAAGTATTTTAATTTATACGTGACTCAAGGATCTATCCTTAATGACTATGTAAATTTGGTGGAAAGTGATATTTTATCATAATTGTGGTATAAGAGGCTCAGTTACATGAGCGAGAGGGGGATCACATGTTTGACTAGGAAGAATTTCCTTGTTGGTATGAAATAAGTAAAGGTGAAAAGAAATGTTCATTGCTTAATCGAAAATCAGAAGAGAGTTTCTTTTCAAAACCATCCTCCTTCAAGAAGGCCTAAACTATTAGAGATAGTACATTTTGATTTGTGTGATCGTTTTAAAGAGAAGTTAAAAGGTGGGGCACTTTACTGTGTGACTTTTATTGATGATCATTCTTGCAAGTTCTGAATATATCCTTTAAAATTCAAAGATCAAGTTCTTGATGTGTTCAAGAAATTTTAAGCCTTATCAGAGAGACAAACTGGGAAGAAATTAAAATGTACTTGTATTGACAATGATGGTGAATATATTGATTTTTTTGTTTATTATTGCAAATATCAAGAAATTCATCATCAAAGAACTCCATCCAATACACCTCAATTGAATGGCTTGGCAGAAATGATGAATAAAACTCTACTTAAGAGAGCTAGATGTGTACTTCAGAGGTTAAACTTCTAAATTTCTTTTGGACAGAAGCACTTAATACTATTATTTATGTTATCAATTTGTCTCCTGCAGTTGCTTTGTATGGTGATGTTTCAAACATAGTTTGATTTGCTATGGATATTTTCTATGATCACTTGAATTTCTTTAGGTGTAAAAGTTGTGTGCATGTTCTAAAATGAGAGGCCAAAATCAGATGTCAAACTAAGCAGTGCATCTTTATTGATATGATCAACATGAATTTGGACAATATTTTTATGATCCAATTGATAAGAATCTTATTAAAAGTCGTGATGCAGTGTTCTTTGAAGAACAAATTATTGAAGTTATTACAAGAATGAGAAAATAAATTCTCAAAATAATGAGAGCTTAGTTGATGTTGATTAAGTTCTTATTACTAATACTTCTATTGCATATGAAGGAGCCTAAGATGATAATACAGATTATGATTAAGAGGATGTAGAACCTATAGACGATTTGATTAACGTGTTATGGTTTATCAATAACCAACTCCTTCTTAGGTAACTACTTCAGATTTTTCAGAAATCTCTTGTAAAAGATCTGCTAGGGAGAAGCAAAAGTCAACACGTTATTCTCTAAATTACTATGTACTTTGACTGATATAGGAGAACCTAGAGATTATGATGAAGTCATGCAAGATACTATAGAGATAAGTGGGTAGAAGCTATGAAAGATGAAAAGTCACTCCATGAAAATGGAACATATGAGTTGGTGAAATTATTAAAAGATAAGAAAGTTCTAACAAATAAATGAATCTTTACAGTAAAACAAGAGCAACATATATTTTCACCTAGGTGTAAGGCGAGGTTAGTTGTCAAAGGCTTTGTCCAGAGAAAAAGAATTGAGTTTGATAAAATTTTCCCCCTTGTGGTGAAAAGGTCTTTTATTCGCGTGGTTCTAGGCTTAGTTGTAAGTCTAAATTTAAAGGTTGAGCAAATGGATGTCACGATTTTTCTTCATATTAGATGAAGAGATTTACATAAAGCAACCTAAAGAATCTGTAGTCAACAAAAAAAATTATGTCTGCAAATTGAGAAAGAATTTGTATGGCTTGAAACAATCTCTAAGACAATGGTACTTGAAGTTTGAATCTATCATTGAAAAATAGAGATACAAGAAAGCTTCTTTAGATAACTATATATTCTTTTAGAAGTTCTTTGATGATGATTTTACTATTTTACTACTTTATGTGGACAACATATTAATTATTGGTAGAAATAAATCTAGAATTGCAGTCCTTAAGAAAAAATTGAGCAAATCATTTGCGATGAAAGACTTGGATCCAACAAAGAAAATTTTAGGCATTTAAGTACACAAAGATAGAGATAAAAATGAGTTATCATTATCTAGTAGCAATATATTGAGAAGGTACTGAAGATGTTCAACATCATAGAAGCAAAAGTGGTAGTACTTCTCTTATTAAATACTTAAAATTGAGTACGACCCAGAGTCGACTTACTAGCGAAGAGAAGAAAGAGATGTTTTATATTTCCTACTCCCCTGTAGTTGGTGGTTGTATTCTATAGTTTGCATTAGACCAGATATTGCATATTTCATTGGTACTATTAGCAGAATTCTTTCTACTTCTGGAAAGAAATGATAATGTTAAGTTTTGATGAGTGATCATGAGCTTGATTGCAGGAAATCTTTTGTCAAATACTTAAAAAGAAAAAGCATCCCACAAGTTTTGATAAAAAAGAAAGAAACATATTTCAATGACTACAAAGGAAAGGAAGAGAAAAGAAGATTACTCCATTAAGTATGGAACATGATTCATGGGATTTCCGCATTCTTTTAGTCTTATTTAGATATATTTTTCCTTTTAGACTTTGATCATTCTTGGAAATTGAATATTCATTATTCCTATTCCTAAGAAGAATTTTTTTTTGGTTGCCTTGTGTGGCTATCTTCCAACAGCTAGTAGTAGTCCCAACGATTACTATATAAGCATTGGAAGTTCAAAGGAAGAGATATAAACTTGTCTCAATCTTTTCTATTTTTTTGCTCTACTTTACTCATGCATTGTTTTCTCTTAAATGTATACTGTGTACTTAAAAGGAGGGAAAAGAAATACATAGTTGGTGAGGCATTGTATCAAACTGTGAAAAAAAGAAAAGAGTGTTAGTCAAAGCCAAAAAGCTTTACTCAATATTATACTTTGATTTTATTTACAAAAGAACTAGTAGAATCCCTTACAACCCAAGGGGATTGAAGTAAGACCTATTAGAGGTCCTAACCAGTATAAAATATTTGGTGCCATTTACTTTTAGCAGCTAAATTTCTAAAGTTTTCATTACTACAATCATCTGTCAATTGTTTGTTGGAGAAAGTCGATTGTCTGGTCGAAAAAGAGTAATTCACCTTCCTCTTACTGCTTTAAATTGGTATCAGAGTAAGGACTCACAATTTTTTTCCTAACAGTAAGTGAGAAAAGATCATAGCTCAGATGGTTGCTGGAGCATTGTTCTCCAGAAGGACATCTCAAACTAGACCTCCTCATTTCAATGGGAAACACTTTTCTCACTAAAAAATAAGAATGAAAACCTACATTAAATCTTATTTTGTCAAAGTTTGGAGAGTTATCAAACTTTGTGATCTTTCACTTGTCTCTGCTAACAAAGGTAAAAGTTGAAAGACACTATAAAATGGTGAAATTCTACAGAGAGCATTCCATTCACAAAAAATTACACAGATGAAGAAATAGAGATAATTCAGATCAACTCCAAGGCTAAAAATATTCTATATAATGTAATCAGTGGTGAAGAATATGAGAAAATCTCCTACTGTGAGATTATAAAAAAATATAAAAAAATTGAAAGTAACATATGAAGAAACTGATAAGGTCAAACAAAACTCTTGTAAGTTTATTAGTCTATGATTATGAACTTTTCATGATAAAAGATGGAGAATTCATAGAAAAACCATTTTTCAGATTTGAGAAAATTGTTGGGGAATTCAAAACTATAGGAAAAACTTATCCTGTGGTAGACCAAATTACAAGGATTCTAAGAAGCTTACCTACTCAGTGGCTCTCTAAGGTTGTGACTCTTGAAAGTATGAACTTGAATAACATGACTTAGGATGAAGTCAGAGGAGATCTTATTGCATTTGAAAAGGCTTACTTGAATAAAATGAACCATCAACAAGAGCAAAAAAATAATTATGGCTTTCAAAGCCATAAATGAGGAAGAAGATGGTACCCCAAATATAGATGAACTTGATCTCATCACAAGAACAGTTGTTGAAAATTACAAAAGATTCAGAAATAAAAAAAGGCAAAGATAAAATTATACACATGAAAAACAACACACTGATCACAACAGAAATAAAGATAAGTGTTATAATTATGGTAGATTTGGTCATATTGCTTATGAATGTCCAGAAGCAAAAAAGGGACCCTCCAAGGGAAATCAAAAGGCATTCAACTACTACTAGGGTGATGAGTAACAATCAAATCAAGAAAATGACAACATTGGAGACTGTTATTTCATGGAAATTGGAGAATCCAACCAAGTAAGAGCTAACTCCTGTAATGAATGTTCAAAACTTCAAAATTTATTGGACCTTTCCATAACTGATTTGAATAAAGCTCATGAAGAAAAAAAAGCTCTTTTAAAATAAAGAAGAGACTAGGAGCTTAAACTTGAAGTTTGTAAAATTGAGAAAGACTACCTATATAAAGAACTTGAAGATTTGAAAATCAAGATTAACAGTTTTGAAAAATCTCTTAGTCATAGTGTTGTCAAGTTAAATCAGTTGACTAACTCAACTAAGTCAACTGATAGTAATAGATATTATAGTTGTGAAGGACTTAACAGTCAACTAATTAGAGTAAGTCAACCAAATAGAGAAATTATAGTCTAAATACCTATCACAAAAGGTATTATAACTATGATAAATCTTAAAGGTCAAGTAGCTCAAGTCAGCCGATAGGGAGATACAATCATAGTTACACTACTTATTATACAACCACTAATCAATATTATACTTCTTGTTATTATTGTGGAAAATCTGGTAATAAATATTATAACTACAAACTTCTCTCTAGAAATCCCGATAAATAAATTTGGAGATCTAAAATTGAGTCAACAAATCCAAATACTAATCCCAATAGACCCAAGAATGCTTAGGTACCTAGAATAAGTAATATATCTATTTTGTAGTAACTCTGCTCAAAACCTAAAGGGAAATGGCATCCTGATAGTGGATGCTCAAATCACATCACTGGAAACAAAAATTTATTTGAAACCATAACTAATTTTGATGGAGGTGACATCAGCTTTAGAGATAACTCCAAAGGCAAAGTAATAGGTATTAGTACCATATTCTTTAATAATTCTTGTGATATTACTAATTTTTATTTGATCAGTAATTTGAATTATAAGCTTCTAAGCATCAGTAAGCTGTGCGATCCTGGGTTGGAGGTAAGATTTAAAAAGAAAAAGTGTATGATTGAACAACATGGAAGGCAAGTCCTTGTTGGAAACAAATATAAAAATGTGAAACTTGGTCATGCAAGCATAAGACATATTAAAAATATAGTAAAGCATGATCTTGTGACTAAATTGCCAAACCTTGGTTTTAAAAAGACCTATATTTGTGATGCTTGTCAGCTTGGCAAGCAAACTAAAAATTCCTTTCTTGTCAGAGAAATTGTGTCAACTACTAAACCCTTGCAGCTACTTCATATAGGCCTATTTGGTCCAACTAGAACTGCTAGCATTGGTGAAAAAAGGTTCAAAGAGATAAGGGCTACTACATTACTACCATCAAAAGTGATCATGAGAGAGAATTCGAGAATAATAATTTCAAAATCTTTTGCAATACCCATGGATACACTCACAACTTCTCAGCTCCAAGATCCCCTCAATAAAATGGTGTGGTTGAACGAAAAAATAGAACTCTTCAAGACATGGCTCAAATCATGATCTGCGAATACTCTCTACCACACAAGTTTTGGGCAGAAGCGATCAGTACTGCATGTCATGTTTTGAAAAAGTATCTCATTAGACCTCTTTTGAAGAAAACTCCATATGAGCTTTGGAATAATAAAAGACCCAACATTGGGCACTTTCATGCTTTTGGGTCTAAATGCTTTATTCATAACAATGGCAAGGACAATATTGTAAGTTTGACCCAAGAAGCGACGAAGGTATTTTCATGGGTTACTCTAACTCTAGTTGATCATATAAGATTTACAATAAACACACTCTTTGAATTAAGGAATCTATTCATGTTGTTTTTTATGATACTAATCACTGTTTTAAGAATGTTAGCTTTGTAAATGATGAGATTAAATAGGTACAATTTAACACAACTCCTTCCACCAAGGATAACTCCTTCTCAAATCCCTCTAGCACTAAAAATGACCAGTCTGCCACTACTCCAAATGATCAAATTGAACAAAAAACAATTTCAAATAAATGAATAAACGAGCCTGACTATCCTAAGAAATTTATCATTGAGAATCCAAAGAAAGGAATGCAAACAAGGGTTTCCAGTAGAAGAAATGTGAACATAGCCCTCACATCTCAACTTTAACTAAAGAAAGTCAATGAAGCCTTGGAAGATGATAGCTGGGTAAAAGCAATGGAAGAAGAGCTGGAGTAGTTTGATAGAAACAATGTATGGACTCTTGTTTCAGAATCAGAAAATATCTCCATTATTTAAACCAAATGGTTATTTAGAAACAATGGACGAATCAGGTAAAATTGTACGAAACAAAGCTCCTCTAGTTACTCAAGGCAATTCACAACAAGGAGTCAATTATGATGAGACCTTCACATATGTAGCAACATTAGAATCCATCAGAATTTTACTTGCTTATGCTTTCTATAAATGGTTCAAATTATTTAAAATGGATGTGAAAAATGCTTTTCAAAATGGTTTTATTGATGAACAAGCCTTTGTAAAACAAACCTTAGGTTTTGAGAATTCAAACTTTCTATATCACGTCTTCAAACTCTTTAAGGCTCTCTATGATCTAAAATAAGCTCCTAAAACTTGGTACGCTAGACTAAACAACTTTCTAATTGATCATGATTTCATAAATTAAAAATTTGATACTACTTTATTTATCAAATGTACTCCCCCTGGAAACTTGATTATTCAAATCTATGTTAATGATATTATCTTTGATAGTACTAATGTTGTTTTATGTAAGAATTCTCTGAATTAATGCAAAGTGAGTTTGAAATGAACGTGATGGAAGAATTAGCATTCTTTCTAGGATTACAAATTCATCAGTCTACTGAGGGAACATTTATCTCTCAAAATAAGTATGCAAAAGATCTGATTCAAAGATTTGGAATGAAAAATGCCAAGCCATCCAATACTCATATTAGTTCTACCTGTGTTTTGAAATTGTGTGAAGATGTCAAAAATATTGATGAAACCATCTATCGTGGCATCATTGGCTCACTCTTATATCTTATATCCAGTCGACCTAAAATTTTTTTAATATTATCAAATGTTCGAGGTTTAGTCAGCTTCTAAAAGGCTCATCTGACTATAACGAAACGTATTATTAGATACCTTATTGGTATAAGCTCATATGGTCTACGGTATCTGAATTCTATCGATATGTTTTTTGAAAGATTTCTTAGATGCAGATTATGCAGGTGATAATATTGATAGAAAAAAGTAACAATGACACTTGCCAGTTCATGGGACAATCCCTTGTGTCATGGAATAGTAAGAAGAAAACCTGTGTCTCTCTATTCACCACTGAATCTGAATATATAACTATTGAATTGTTCTGTGCTCAGATTCTTTGGATGTCCCATCAACTCAATGAGTATGATCTATGTTTTAAACTTGCCAAAATATTTTATGATATTTCTAGGGCTATTTTCTTGTCTAAGAATCATGTGCATCATTCTAGAGAAAAACACATTGATGTTAAGCATCACTTCATTAGAGAGCATGTCTCAAAAGGCAACATTGAATTATCTTTTGTAAGCACTAATTTTTAATTAGCTAATATTTTTACCAAACCTCTACATGAAAAATGATTTTGTTCCTTTATAAAATATCTTGGCATTATTGCTAAGCCCTTTTAAAACATAGACAATATTTTAATTGATTATGTGCTCACTTTCTAATTATGTTTTACTCGTATATTTTACTTCAAATTTCTTTCCTTGTGACTGTACCTAGGTTTTAACCTTTTTTCTTTTTTTGATTGATGTAAAAGGGAGGAAATAGTGTATTTTTGGTATTTGCTCTAACAATGCAGGGGATCACCCATTCAGGGGAAGTTAATTCATGTCGCAATTCAGGAATGCCTAACAGAAAAGCAATCTAATTTTTTGTCATCCATCAAAAAGGGAGAGATTGATAATATTAAGTTTTGATGTATGATTTTAAGCTTGATTACAGGAAATATTTTGTCAAATACTCAAAAGGAAGAAGCATCTCTCAATGTCTACAAAGGAAAAGAAAGAGGAAAAAAGATTACTAGAAGATTACTGCAATAATTATGACGCATAATTCATAGGATTTTTGCATCCTTTTAGTCTTAATTAGATTGATTTTTTCCTTTTAGACTTGAAATTATTTTTGAAAATTGAATATTCATTATTCTTTTTCCTAAGAAGAAAAATCTTTTGGGTTACGTTGCCTTCTGTGGCTATCTTTCAACGGCTAGTAGTAGTCCCAACCGCTACTACATAGGCATTGAAAGATCAAAGAAAGGGATATACACTTGTCTCAACCTTCTCTTGTTCTTTGTTCTACTTTACTCGAGCATTGTATTCTCTTAAAGGTTTACTATGTACTTAAAAAGAGAGGAGAGAAATACATAGTTGGTGAGGCATTGTATCAACATATGTGAAAAAAAGGAAAGAGTGTGAGTTAAATCCAAAAACCTTGGATCAATATTGTACCTTAATTTTATTCACAAAAGGAAAGAGTGTGAGTTAAAGCCAAAAACCTTAGATCAATATTTTACTTTAATTTTATTCACAAAAAAACTAGCAGAATCTCTTGAAACCTAAGAGGATTGGAGTAATACCTATTAGAGGTCTCAACTAGTATAAAACATTTGTAGTCATTTATTTTCAACAACTTAATTTCTAAAGTTTTCATTACTAAAATCATCAGTCGATTGTCTGTTGAAGAAAATTGACTGTCTGGTCGAAAAAAAAGTAATTCACTCCCCTCTTACTTCTTTTAAGAAACGCTGCGATGTAGTAAAATGGATACTAAGATATTTAAAGGGTACTGCAGACATCGAGTTGTACTTTGATAGTGGTAAGCCTAAACTTGTTTGCTTCACAAACTTTGATTTGAAAGGTAACCTTAATAGATTCATTTTCGATTATTTGATCACTTTTGCAGGGAGAGCTAGTCTTGAAAATCTAGACTATAGAAGTTCATAACTCTCTCCAACACAGAAATCAAATATGTTGCTATCACTGAAGGTTTCAAAAAATTGCTTTGGATGAAGGAATTTATGAAAGATATTGACTTTGAGCATTTAAGATTCGTCTTATTTTGTGATGATCATAGTGATATTTATCTCACCAAGAACTCTACCTTTCATTCTATGTCCAAGCATATCAGTAGAAAGTATCATTAAATTAGAATGACCGTGGAAGAAAAATTATTTGAGGTTGAGAAGATACACACTAGTATCAATCTTTTAGATATGCTAACGAATGTGGTAGTTGTAGAGAAGCACGAGCATTGTAGAACTTTGGCAGGCATGAAGCCTGTCCACAGTTCCTCTATTTGAAGATTCATTTAGCCCCTTGGCTGGGAGGGGAGTTTGTTAGGTCGTAGCCTATGATCCAGCCAAATGCCCATGTACTAATCCTATTCTCTTTTAGTTTTTAATCCTTTTTGGAATATAATTCAAATTTCTATTTCAATTTGGAGTTGATTTGGCTTTGTGAAAAAGCACCACTCATCATCTATAAATACAACTATTTGAGAGAGAATTATTCATAATCATTGATATTTATATTTGAGATACATTCGCACTTACAAGTGATTTTGAGAGAGCTTTACCAAAGAGAAAAAGAGTTCTTTTTGTTGCAATATTTGTTATCCAATCAGTGACTTTCACATCATGATTTTCAGCTCGTTCATCATTTGACAAGGCTGAACTTTTGACTGAATATTTCAAATATCTTGGTGTTTGATTTGACCGGTGGAAATCGCATTTGGAGATCCACAACATATGATTTTGAGTCTTGAACAACAACTCTATTTTGGATGATTTCTCTTGCTTTAATTTTGTTGGTGTAGCTATTTTATAGAATATTTATAACCCTCTTATTGATATAGTAAAGCTATTTGGATCTCTGTGATCCAATGGTTGTTACCTTCGATTTGAAAGGTTATTATTCCATGTTAAACTTGTTGTTCTTTAGTTTCTTTATTTTCGTATTTATCTCTTTCTATTATAACTATGTATACCACCATTCAGGTTATTAACTTAAAATATCTAAGAGCTGAGTTGATTTAGGATAACTACATAACTCAAATTAATTCATAATAAACCAGGTCAAAATTTTAAAATTTAAAATATATATTTATTTGATATGTTATATATACCATGACAAATAAGACTCTTTTAAAAAAAATTAATTTTGTGTGATAGTAAATTAATTGAAACTTAGCACGAATTGAACAAAATGAATTATGCCATATTATTTAATCCATCTCGACTAAACTCTAATGCATGAGAACACACAAATACAATTATATTTTTGGTAGAAAAGTGACAATATATAATAGTAACTTAATAGGGAAAACCCTTCCATGCACGTACTAAAACAAGGTTACATAATCTTATCTCCTAAACGAAGACTCAACAGGTTCATTTGGATATAGATTCAAATCATGATTTAAAATTCTATCTTTGGGAGATTTTGAAATTAATGTTGAAGTTTTGTTCACATTTTTTCACAGGTGTTGATTCACATTAAAATTTCAAACTTGAGAACCAAATTTTATGACCAAACTCCTAATAATTACTTCAAATTATCCAATGTGGTATTTTGGAGAGAAGACTGATGCATGATTGATGTGTCATTCTCAATTGAAACATGTGGAAAGGGACTACTCCCTCTGCCTTACAGAAGTTAGGAGCCAAAAGCATATGGCAACCTTAGTATGAAATAAACATTTAAACTAAATGGGGTAGTCTTGATTAAATGACGACGAGATGATAATATGTAGAGATATACAATAAATGTAGAAATTAGTAACGCACAAATTAGTACATGGAGATAATGATGGATTAAGATAGTCAGTACAGAAATTGACATATAAGTTATATGTGCATTAATCATACTGAAATTGAAGTTTGCTACCAAACATTACATAAAATGCATTTAATCTATAATCCTGTTTTTTTTGTCCAATATATATAACCAAATTCGCTCAAATTTTAAAAGCACTTTCTTGAAATACCTTTGTTTTTTTTTCCTTGAGCAAACATGCGTGGGGAAAAGATGATGGAGAGGATTCCGACTCAATCATTTCATGATCTGCATGTCTAATCCCATCAATAATGTAACATGCAGGGAACAAACAGTAAAAAGGAAAGCAAGGCCAAATTATTCTACATTTATATCCACGTTCTGTCTTGAACAAGACTAAAGAAACAAAATAGATGAATGAAAAAAGAAATATAGAAAAGAATCTCGATTTCAAAACTTCATCAAATTGTCAATTATCTATTGAAGTATCAACACCAGAATATGAAAGACATGGTTATTTATTTATCTCCATATTTTCTGTCTTAAGTCATTAATAATTTGTTTAGATAAGCTTTGAATTGTTAGTTATTTTTTTTAGTATTTTTGTTTCAGTCAAATTGCAGGTCTGTTAGTTATTGGTTAGGAGTAAGTTGAGTCCTAGTAATAATCAATGACTTGATTATATGTTTGTAAGCCTATATATACAGGCTATTTGCATCAATAAAAGATTAGTTCTTTGATTTTCCATCAAATTTTCTGTTAGATTTTTTGTTTAATAGTCAACATCTGGTATCAGAGCCAAGTTCTTCTTGGTGCTATCAGGATGGGTGATCTTTAAGTAGTTGGTGGAATCAAGGAACTCAATAACCAAAACTACAATTCTTGGTTTACATGCATGATGTCATACTTGCAAGGACAAGACTTGTGGGAAGTAGTAAATAAAAATGAGGTTACGTCTCTAGAAGCTGAAGACAAGAATGGTATCTTACAGAAATGGAGAATCAAAACGGGTAAAGCAATGTTCGCCTTAAAGACCACAGTCGAAGAAGATGTACTAGAGCATATACGTGATGCCAAAACTACACAGGAAGCTTGGGATACGTTCGCCAAGCTGTTCTCCAAGAAGAATGATATGAATCTCCAACTCTTAGAGTCTGAGTTGCTGTCAGTGTCACAATGCGACATGACGATCTCACAGTACTTTCACAAAGTAAATTTGCTATGCCGGGAGATTTCTGAGTTGGATCCAGAGGCTTCTATTGGTGATACTAGGGTGAAGAGCATCATCATTCATGGATTGAAGCCAGAATTTAGGAGCTTCATTACTTTCATACAAGGATGGCAAGTCAATCGTTGCTGGTAGAATTCAAAAATTTATTAGCTGGTCAAGAAGTCTTAGCTAAGCAAATGGGAGAAGTCTCGTTGAAGAAGGAAGAAGAGGCACCCTATGCCAATCGAGGCAGGTGGAATTCCAAACAGCATACCACTGGTATATCCAAGAAGAATAATGATATGGCAAGAAGTCATCAAGGCGGAGAGAGTGTTCGTACATTAGGAGCTTCGCAAAATCAAGACGACGGTAAGACGTTTCTAGAGAACTGTTACAATTGTGGAAAAAGAGGTTATATGGAAAAAGATTGTTGGTCAAAGAAAAAGACTATTAAGAGCAATGTTGCTACATCAAATAGTGAAGAAGAGTAGGATGCAGATGCATTCTTTGCTGTAGAAGAAGAAGCATTGGCTCTCATTACAATGACAAAGACAATTGATTACGAGAAGGATTGGATTGTCGACTCAGGATGCTCAAATCATATGACGAGGGACAAAGAAAAGCTGTAGCACCTGTCAGAGTATAAGGGCAGCAGGGTAGTCGTAACTGCGAACAACTCAAAGTTACCGATAACTCATATTGGTAATACAATAGTTTCTCCTCAACATAGTGATATTGTGGTACCACTCCAAAATGTTTACCATATCCCAGGTATGAAGAAAAATCTTATCTCTGTGGCATAGTTAACATCTTCTGGCCATTTTGTTCTATTTGGACCATAAGATGTAAAGATCTATCGGGACCTGGAGATTATAGAAGAGCCGGTGATGAAAGGTCAAAGGTTGGAATCAGTTTATGTAATATCTGCAGAAGTTGCATATGTAGACAAGACGAAATAGAATGAAACAGCAGACGTGTGGCACATGCGGTTGGGTCACGTTATCTTTTCCAAATTAAAGGTGATGATGAAGAGGTCGATGTTGAAGGGACTTCCACAACTTGAAGTGAGAAAAGACATAGTATGTGCAGGCTGCCAGTATGGAAAAGCACATCAACTACCTTTTGAAGAATCTCACTTTCAAGCAAGAGAACCATTGGAGTTGGTGAACTACGATGTATTTGGGCCTATGAAACAAGCTTCCATAGGTGGGATGAAGTACATGGTGACTTTTATTGATGACTTCTCAAGGTATGTGTGGATTTACTTTGTGAAAGAAAAATCTGAAACTTTTTCAAAGTTTAAAGAATTTAAGAAGGTAGCAGAAGCGGAAGTTGGCAAAATAATTTATTGTCTACGTAATGATAATGGGGGAGAGTATACCTCATGTGATTTCCTTTAAGAAAGCCGAATACATCATCAGTTCACATGTTCTTGCACTCCACAATAGAATGGCATAGCAGAAAGAAAGAACAGGCACCTGACAGAAATTTGTCGAAGCATGCTGCACGCGAAGAACATACCAAGACGTTTTTGGGCAGAAGCAATGAGGACGGCTGCATTTGTGATCAACAGGCTTCCTCAACAAAGGTTATGTTTTATTTCACCTTTCAAAAAAATTATGGAATATGAAACCTTCTGTTAGTTATTTTTGAGTTTTTAGATGTGTTTGCTATGTATTTGTACCTAATCATTTACGTAGCAAAATAGAAAAGAAGGCTGTTAGATGTATTTTTGTAGGATATGACAATCAAAGAAAAGGGTAGCGATGTTGTGACCCGACAACCAGAAAGTGTTACACATCTCGAAATGTGGTGTTCGATGAATCTTCTTCATGGTGGTCATCAGACAAGGAAGTACTGCTAGAATCAGATGTTCTTATAGATGTGGTGCAATTTTCTCAAATACAATTAGGTTTAGGAGAAACAAAAGATGCAAATAACGAAGACAATATCGAAGAAGGTGTAGCCCAATGTCCCTAGCAAACTGGTGTGTATCAACAACCATGTGAACAAGCTGAACCTAGTGGATTGGAAATGCCAACTCAGCTAAAAAAATTAACAAGATTCAGAAAGATAAATTCAAAGTATGCCAATGACGCAATAGCAGAGGAAGAAGGTGCAAATGAGCCTGAGACATTTGAAGAAGCATCTCAAGATCGGAAGTGGAATAAAGCTATGAAATAAGAAATGGAAGCACTAAAACAGAATCATACTTGGGAGCTTGTACCAAAACCAAGTGATGTGAAGCCGATATCTTACAAGTGGGTGTTCAAGATAAAGCGTCGAGCAGATGGGCCAATCGAAAGGCATAAGGCTCGTTTGGTGGCTCATGGATTTTCTCAACAATATGGACTAGATTATGATGAAACTTTTATTCCAATTGCAAATCTTACAACTGTACAAGTTCTATTAGCACTTGCAGCTTGTAAAAATTAGAATTTGTGGCAAATGGACGTGAAGAATGCATTTTTGCATGGGGAGCTGGATTGGGAGATCTACATGGATCAACCAATTGGCTTTCAAAATCAAGATTACCCTAAGTATGTGTGTAAGCTACAGAAGGCGCTTTATGGATTAAAACAAGCACCGAGGGCCTAATATAGTAAGATTGCTGAATTTCTTACTCATAGTAGGTATTTGGTGACTAGTGCAGATGCTAGCTTGTTCGTCAAAGCTAAATAAGAGAAAATAGCTACTGTACTGGTATATGTGGATGATTTAATCATCACAGGAGATTATGAAGAAGAAATTTTTCGAACTAAGAAAAACTTGTCAGTTCATTTCCAAATGAAAGAACTTGGACAGCTCAAGCATTTTCTTGGTATAGAGGTCAGTTACTCTCAAGAAGGAATATTTCTCCATCAGCAAAAGTATTCCAGAGATTTTCTAAAGAAGTTCAGAATGCTTAAGTGTAAGCCAATCTCGACGCCAATAGAGCCAAGCTCTAAAATATGTGCTCATGAAGGGAAAGATTTAGAAGATGCTACAATGTACCGGTAGTTGGTAGGAAGTCTTATTTACTTAACTTTAACAAGATCAGACATCTCTTTTGCAGTCGGTATGATGAGTCGATACATGCAACATCCGAAGAATCCTCACTTGGAAGCAATTCGCCGAATTCTGAGATATGTGAAAAATACGCTAGGCTATGGTATTATGTACAAAAAAGGTGAAGATTGTAAACTAGTTGGTCACTATGATGCTGACAATGCAGGTGACCATGGTACTCGACGATCAACTACCGGGTATGTTTTCATGCTTAGGTCAGGAGCAATTTCTTGGTGTAGCAAAAGACAACCAACAGTTTCTCTGTCAACCACTGAAGCAGAGTACCGAGTAGCAGCGATGGCAGCTCAAGAAAGCAGTTGGCTTATGCAATTGTTAAAGGAGTTGAATCAACAAGTGATGTATCCAATTCCTCTGTATTGTGATAACTTATCAGCAATACGTTTGGCAGAAAATCCAGTTTTTCATGCTAGAACTAAGCATGTGGAGGTGCATTACCATTTTATCCGAGAGAAATTCTTGCAAGAGGAAATTGAATTGAAGCACGTTAGAATGGAAGACCAAGCTGCAGATTTATTTACAAAAGGCTTGAGTGGCAATAAGTTTGTAAGATGTTATCATCAGCTTGGCGGGGTGAATAAATAAGAAGCTGGTGTTGAGGAGGAGTATTGGAGATATCAACACCAGAATATGAAAGACATGGTTATTTGTTTATCTCCATATTTTCTTTGTTTAGATAATCTTTGAATTATTAGTTATTTTTTTTTAGTGTTTTTGTTTCAGTAAAATTGCAGGTCTATTAGTTATTGGTTAGGAGTAAGTTGAGTCCTAGTAATAAGCAATGACTTACTTATACGTTTGTAAGCCTATATATACAGGCTATTTGCATCAATAAAGGATTAGTTCTCTGATTTTCCATCAAATTTTCTGTCAGCTTTTTTGTTTAATATTCAACATTATCTACCACTGCAGTCTCCTGCAGGATAATGAAACTATTCTAAGTAGGAAAATTTAATATGACAGAAGCATTGATTCAAGAACGTAGACGTAATTAGCACAAAATGAAGTCGTCGTATGTCTGTAAATTTTTATTTACTCTGTGTAATAGAGCAACGTAATTTGGCTCACCACAAAATTTATGAAGACACAAAGGAACATTTTGAAACTCTTATGGTTCTAAAACATGTCATAATAATATTCTATTGCAACAAGACTTTTGAACAAACTAATAATAAAATATTATCATATGAACCGAAACGAATAAGAAATAAGAATAAGAGAGCACCTGAAAACGTGACTTTATTTTCATTCTTTTCCTTGTGAAAGTCTAGTATTGATCTGTTGGCGATTCCTTTAGGGCCATTTTGTCCACGAGACGAATCAGTGCTGAAATAAACCTCCTCTAATGCAGCCTGCTGCATGCGCATTATTTTGCAAGTTCATAACATTCATTCCATTAAAACCTAAATAAATAAAGATAAATATACCTTGTTAGATTGTGACTTGCGAGCAATACATGGATGGTTGGGAAAGTAAATGATTATGATGACGAAAAATAAGAAGGAAAGATTATAAGATGAAGACGAAAACAAAAGGGGCATCGTGGTTGATGTTAGTCTTTTTCAAATAGCTGGTTCATGAGGAGGTATGTCTAAAGTTTTAGCAAATTTATAATGGAGGAGAAATGCACAATGAGTAGTTAAATACTATGAATAAGGAACGTGGATATTTCAATTTTTGATGAGACGTATGAACAAGTTCTATAGAGTTAAGGTGGCCTACCTTTTGTTTCCTCACCACCTTCCCTAATTACTCCAAGACGATAAGCATTCGAAAAACAAAATTTTTGACAGTATTATTTGCAAAATAAGATTCTTTTCCATTTTATAACATACTTCAAAATTTGCTTTGTTATACATATGACCTCATTATTACTCAGAGAATTGAATGACTTCTTAATTGACTATTGACTTTTATTTGCAAAATCAGATTATTTACCATTTTATAACATACTTCAAAATTTGCTTTGTTATACATATGACCTCATTATTACTCAGAGAATTGAATGACTTCTTAATTGATTAAGATATTTTTACTATATCTTGTAGATGCATTATATGAGTGAATTATTGATACTTATTACGTAATTTCATAATATATATTAAAAATTTTGTTCTGAAAAGAGTTAACAATCAGTGCCTAGATGACTAGATGTAAATGGAAAAAACGGTTTAGCCTCTCATATTTCGAATGAAATCTTTTTGTTTTAGTTACTTTTTGTTTTGGAGGATATAAACAACAACAAACCCAGTGTATTCCTACCTAATGGGGTCTGGGGGTAAGATGTACGCAGTCCATACCTCTACCTCTAAAGAAGTAGAAAGATTGTTTCCGATAAGACCCCGGCTCAAGACACGAGACACCACATAAATATTTTTAAATTCATTCATCCACTGAAGGTTTCACCTCCAGTCAGGGCGGAGCTAGTAGACCCTTTTGTCGAAAAATTACATTGTATATATATGAATTTCTTTTCTGTGTATATATACTAAATTGAACCCTCTTGACATAAGCAAAGAACTTGGTTTAGTGGCAAAGGGGTGCAAACTTTCATATAGGAGTCTGATTAGGGTCTTGGGTTCAAGACTCATTTAGGACAATTTTTAATATATATATTTTTTTCTTCATGCGTTTGAGCCCCTTGATAGAAATTCTGCCTGAGTGATAGTGAAGAATTGGACATTGATCCTACCATATATATAAGTTAGAAAATCAAATGTTACAGAGGAGGAGAAAACCAAGTATATAGTTTGCCATTCCTCTTGGCAAGAAAAGAGGGAACGTAGAATATTGGAAAACGTTTTTGTTTACACTAGTAATGTAATTAGTTTATTAGAGTAAGTAACTATTTTATATTTACTGTAAGTTAATTTAATCTAATAGTAATATAAAGTAAATTTATATATTGACTTTGTCTTGCTATCATCGAATCGACAATTCAGCTGTCACGTTAACAGTATAAACAAAAATAGTCGAACCGGTTCCTCTGTAGCCAAGCTGGCGTGTGGACATTTTCATGGAAAACCATATGATAGAAAGAAAAAAAATCTAGGAACAATTTATGTTTGAATGATTTTAGTTGAAAATAAATATTGCGTCTCTACATCGATGTTCTACTAAAACAAAGAAATTACAGAAACAAAGAAATTAAATTTGCAATCATTATTTTGCAGAAAACAATTGATTAGGCCCCAGTTTATATTAGTGATTCGACGAATAATATCAGGGAAATACAGAAATACCTATTTGAATTTATTTAATTATATTTTTATTTATACATTTATTAATTACTCGAATTATCTATGAACTTCAAAATACTTCATTCATTTTAAAATAGTTGATCCTTTTTGACTTAGCATTCCCCTTAAGAAAATATTTATCGAGATTTATTTTATCAAATTAATTTTATTACTTATACTTTGAGATATAAATTTGAGTTATTAAATTTTGTTTACTATTAAGGATACTATTAAAAGAATATAATAAAATCTCTTAATTTCATTAAAGGGATAACTAAATTAAAATAAGTCTTTTTTTTTATTTATTTAGGAAGAGAGTAGTTACCTGTGCAGTACCCCATCTTATTCTTCCAAAATCCCAATCCCCTCTCATTTGCCGTGCTATGCCCATCGTCCTTCTGTTCTCTATGATAGTTGATTGATGCAAAGTCCAAATTGATCCTCTAACTGGGTCCACATATTCCTCTGTACTGTGCCAATTCCTACGTCCCCTATCCTATTTGGGAGAATTACTTCACACTTTAATTGGAGATAAGGTTATTTCTTTCTTATTCTATTTTATGTGTGACGATATCCAATTCATGTATTGAATAGTAGGATAAAAAAATTAAATTTAAAAATTTAGTTGGACAAATAATAGGATGGTTGATCTTCTTTTCATCATTTTTGTCCCTTTCTCTCTCTCTCTCTATATATAATTCTCTCAGTGTTTTTAGCAATAACGATGGATTAATCTGTAAATTCCAAGGGATTTGAAAAATTCGTAAAAAATTTAAAAAGGATTGTTGTTATTCTCCCGGGATATGATTAAAGAAGAATTGCTAAAATACTTGGAGGGATTACTGAGTAGAATTTTACATCATATAAAACATTCCTAAATTTATCCTAGTTAGGCGAAATGCCACTAGAATGTGATAAAAGAAAAAATTGTACATGTAATGATAATAAAAAGGCAACAATGTATGAATAATTACAAGATTTATTAGTAGTAAAAGAAATAGAAAACTCAAAACTTGAAAAATGAAAGAGAATTTTATAAAATGAGAATTAAGAACAGATAATTATGGTTATACACGTAAAAAGGAACTAAAAGGTTAAGACTATTGTTATTATTATCTGTCTATATTACCTATCTATATTCTCTCTAGATAATTATGGTTATACACGTAAAAAGGAACTAAAAGGTGAAGACTCAGAATCGATTTATAGTATAGACGAAAGTATAAAAGAATTTATGGAAAGTGCAGTAAGCACTCCAAGCCCTTTCCAGAGAACAACCGATATGCAAAACGTATCATTAACAACAGAAAATTTATCAAGATATAGAGTATTTAGACCAAACCTAGACAATCAAGCAGAACAAGACATAAAACCTAGAGGAAAAAGAATGCCAATAGAAGAACCCATTAGATTACAAGAAGGGGGTAATAAAGGAAAAATTTTAAACTTGCCAGCCCATGACCCTCAGGCATGGAATCATGTAATAGACATATGGAAAAATATAGTTGTTGCAGACTATATACAACATATACAGGGTAATCAAGAACCAGGTGCAGAAATTATGTATACATATCTAGAGACATTTCTAGGTGAAAGTACTAAAGCACTTTAGGAAGCATATAGGCAATTATTCCCACAAGATTTTCAAGAATGAGTAGAATTAGGCTTAAATATCTACAATTTTATAAACTAAGTACATACTCTACTAACAGGTTAGGATCCCAATAGTGGATTAATAATATTACAACAAAAAACTTTAATAAATTTAGAACAACAAAGCATTAATCATTGATCAAGGATTAAAATTTTTTTAAATGACTATTTATATTATTGTACAATTAGTGGTAATTCGTTCGATCAGACTCTAGGAACTAGTTTATTTAATAAATTACCAGGAGCTTTAGAAAGAGAGAAAAGAAAAATGGTCCAAAAGAGAAGGGGTAATACAAAACCCAAATAACCTATGGTCAATAGGACAAAGAATACAACATATAATGAATATATTACAAGAAAAATGTATAAATATACTGTCACGACCCGAACTAGGGCCTGGCCATGACAGATATCCCGAACCATCAATGCCCGAACGTCCTACTCTATCTGGTAGTCATGCACAACATTCATATAATAAGAGAATATACGGAAATACAATCTGATAAGGAAACATGGTCATTAACTCTGAGTTTCAAGACATGAGAATGAAAGTTACAATTCAAAACATCTAAATAAGATCTGACTTAGTTTGCAAAATCTCCGCTACATCTCAAAACTATTCTGAAAACTGGGACAAGGCCCCCAGTAGACAAACCAATGAAAATAACATAATCTAAAATAATAGGCCTTCTAAAACAAAGAAGGCTCAGCACTGAATGACTCACTTCTCTCTGGAATACTCTACTGATTAGCCGGACCCTTAGACTGAGCCTCCGAACCTGGGAGGTAGGGGTCAATACAGATGTATTGGTACGCAGAGCAGATCCAAAATACTAATTTATATTCAACATATATGAGAGAAATTTTAAAAAGTTCATACACATATCATATCGTAAGAAATCTCATGGTATTTTCTGAAGACTTTGAAAAATTATCTGAACTATGTGACACTCTTCGTTTTACTTCTGCGGTAGGTGGTATACTTTACAACTCTGAAATTCCACGGGCTATATGGAATCCGCCATTGACTCGGAGGGGAAGCCTCCCAAGTATGCTGCAAGGGTTGGAGTCTCAGACTCTGCTACGCCACACGACCGTCGTCAGCATAAAATAATATACCTGGATCCGCAAATCATGATTTTAGGCTAGAAGTTACTTGAACTAAAGCCCTCTTTGGGTAACCACCTAACCCTCTTTAAGACCATTTTTACCTCTTTAAAGCATGCATTCTCTGAAAATATATTCTGAAAACATACTCTGTTATGGCATACATGATTATGGTATCGTCATATCATTGACTTGCAAGTCACGTCTCCGAGCTATTAATAGCACATAATAATCTCTGTTTTCAAAACATAAGTTTGGGACCACCATATCAATAAATCAATTCAAAGAAACTCTTTCTCAAACCTCATGTAAACACATGTAAGGCACTCTCTTTGTAAGCATTTCAATAATACAAGGTGGTCATGTCAAATTTGTCAATCACATGAAACTCTTTTTCATTTAAAACAAGGGTGTAATTATATCAAGAAGCTCCCTCTCATCATCTCTAAATCATGCTCAAACACTAAGGTATTGAGAAAACTAGTTTCAAATCCATAAATCATACATTTCAAATTATTCACAATAAGATCATAAACTTGAATTTATCATAAGAGAGGGACTTCATAATCTGTGCTCTCAAACAAATCTTAAATTTTAATTTCATACATATACATATACTTGTAAATCAATTTAAGGGGATGAGGCCTAAAGGCGAAAACAACAATATCAATAACATACATAAAGCATAATAAAAATCATGGATTTCAAACCCCTTTAACAAATTCATGCTTTATAATCTTTAAATCATAATTGAGTGTTTTCAACAAGCCCGTGCATTTTTAGGATAAATTCCACGTACCACAATTTGGAAATCTGATGGATGATTCTTGAAGCCTACGATTTGAAGATTCCAAATCTTTAACCAATCTTGAAAAACTCACGGTTAAATCTTGAGTTATTTGGATTTTTAGTTTGAAATCCTAGAGAGTGTTCTTGAGTAATTTGGATGATTGTGAATGTATTTTGGTGTCTTTGGGATTAAATCCTATGTTTAGGCTGATAAAGGGGTGAAAAGTTCCCAATATACCCTTAATAAGATGAAATAAAAAATATAACTAGGAGTCTGATTTCATGAGCCACCGCGATGCGCCACAATCGCGGTGGCTCACTGGAAATTAACAAATGAGATTCTTAAGGTCCCCGCGACGCAAAGCCATCGCGTTGTCCCACTGGTTGGGAAATGAAACTTCAGTACGATGCACCATTATCGCGCTATGTTACTGAAATTTGATAATTTCTAAATAGGACCCCTCCGCGACGCGACAAGCACCAAAATGACGATGTTTTACGACTAGAACTTAAATTAGCCATAATTTCTTGCTCGAGTATCGGATTTGGGCGAATCTTATATCGATAGAAAACTCATTCAATTTACCACATGATAAAAAGTTAAAATTAGGGAAATTATATATGGTTTACTTTACTCACTTTGAAAGTGAAAAATGAGACTTATTTTCTTTGATACAATCCTAGTCATTTAACTCTAAGAGCATATTACCACGAGCTAACGTATGGACGTTTTTTGTGGGGTGTTACATTATCCCTCCTTGGGATCATTCATCCCTGAATAATGATGGGGAACACAGACAAACACGATTTAAAGTATACTAAGGCCATAAAATAATAAGACAAGGATTGTACCTTCACTTTCGTCATCCATCGGATCAAATAAGTCTGGGTATCTATCTCTCACGTCATTTTCTGATTCCCAAGTTGCTTTCTCAACTTTCAGATTTTTCCACAATACCTTAACCGACACTATCTCTTTGCTCCTCAACTTCTGAACTTGGTGATCTAAGATTGCAATAGGTTCCTCTTCATATGCTAATGAGTCTGTCACCTTGAAATCCTCTATAGGTAACACTAGGGAATGGTCTTCAATATATTTGTTCAGCATGGATATGTGAAATACCGGATAAACAGAGCCCAAAATTACAGGCAACTCTAACTCATAAGCAACTCTCCCTATCTTTCTCAAAATCTGGTATGGCCTTATATAGCGAGGACTCAACTTACATCTCTTCCCAAAACAAATGATTCCCTTTATAGGAGAAACTTTGAGAAACACCCAATCACCAACCTTAAACTCTAAGTCCCTTCTACTAACATCGGAGTAGGACTTTTGTCGGCTCTAGGCTGTCTTAAGTCATTCTCTAATAATTTTCACGTCCTCCATTGGATGATGAACAAGATCAGGCCCAAACAATTAAGTTTCATCCACTTTATACCACTCTATTGGTGACCTACATCTTTTTCCATACAATGCCTCAAAAGGAGCCATCTTAATACTGACATGGTAACTATTATTATATGCGAGCTCTATCAATGGCAAGTGATCTACCCAACTCCTTTTGAAGTTAATTATGCAGGCCCTTAATATATCCTCAAGAATCTGAATGTGCGCTCATCTTGCCCATCAGTCTGAAGGTGAAATGCAGTACTTAGGTTTACTTGGGTACCTAAAACCCTCTGAAAAGACCTCCAAAACAGTGAAAATAATTATGTACTTCAGTTAGATATGATGGATACAGGTGCTCCATGAAAACAGACTATCTCCCCAATGTATAGCTTGGCATAGTCATCTCCCGAATAGTTAGTTCTGACGGGCAGAAAGTGGGCTGACTTGGTCAGTCGATCAACAATTACCCAAATTAAATCATACTGGCTTTGGGACATCGAAAGTCCTATGATGAAGTCCATATTGATCATCTCCCATTTCCACAAAGGCAAGGCTATCTCTTGGGAAGTACCACTTGGATATTGGTTTTTAAAATATCTTAAGTCTAGAAATAATAATAAATGAAAAGATATCCTTTTGCTAATAATATACGTAATATAGACAGATACTAATAACAATATAGTAATAATAAAGAATATAAATAGTTACATATAATAATAAAGAAGATAGATGTAGATATGGACAGGTAGATATAATAGATGTAATATAGACGGATAATATGTAATTATAACAAATATAATATATATAATAACAATATAATAAACAGATAATAGATAACAATATATAGAGACAAGACGGATAGCTAATAATATCAGGTAGATATATAAACAAAGAAACTAATTAATAAGCAAGTCTTAGTATATGTTATAAGAAAAGTAATATAAGCAAGTAATTAAATTAGGTTAGTAGATATGACAAACTGAAGCAGAGTTTATGTGGATGTGTCTTATATGATGTAAAATCCTACTCAGTACTCACTCCTTCGTTGTCCTTAGTCCAGTAAAAGTGTCCAAGTCATAAAGATCAAAGTATATTTTCTCCCAAAATTAAAATATTTTTGCATTTTTTGATTTTTATTTTAATTTTTACCCTGTTCATCTCTGTCTCATTAGTTTTAGGTATTTTAGCAATATCTTCTCTAATTACACCCCGGGAGAATAACAACAGTCATGTTTTAATCTTTTGCGGACTTTTATAATCACTAAGAATTTACATATTAATCCATCGTTATTTCTTAAAAAACTGAGAGAATAACCATATACTGGGGGTAAGTTTATAAGTAATTTACGAATTTTACAAGACTAGAAAATTGGCGGTGAACTGCCGGCGATCCAGATTTTATAATATTAAAGAAACATCTACTAATAATTAAATATGTACACATCTACTAATAATTAAATAAGTACTAATAAGTAATGAATTTTATAAGATCGAAAAACAGGTGGTAAACCGCCGGCGATCCAAATCTTATAATATTAAAATCACAATAGAAATAAAATATGAACTTGATTAATTCAAACATAATTTACAAACTTGAAAGAAAAATACAAAGATCTATGTAATTGACTACTTACATGTCTTAAGGAAGAAATGATGTTTCTCTTTCGGGAGTCCCCTGAAAACTTAACAGCTACTTGAAAATAAAGAACTAAGAAATTAATATAGACATTTTTATACACTCTTTTTTTTTTCGAACTAACTTACAAACTTTGGAAACTAAGAACTTTTATGAAAACTTTCTCACTCTTGATTTTTTCTCTCTAGCATCTTATGTTTAAGTCTTCCAAAGGGGGGTATTTATAGGCATTTGTGGACTTCAAATACACTTCATCGATTTCAAATCCATTTATATTTTAAAAGACTTTAGCAAGACTTTTGAAAACTTGAGTGGGGCCCACGATTACATGGCTATGTCTTTATTTTATCCGTCTATTTATTTATATGCTATTGCATACGTCAGTAATTTTGTCTTTCGTGGATATCGTCATTTCTTACGTATCCAGATTGTGTAATGCTTCTGAATCAAACTCCATTCCTAAATCTTCATCGATATTTGGGTCCTGTGCAAATTGATCCATGGTTGAGGGTTTTTCTCCGATTATCTCTAGCTTGTATAGGATTTATATTATTTTTTCTAAGTCTTTTTGATCTTTTATTACTCCTATCTGCTCTATATCCTTCTTAAAATTGTATAATTCAGTATCCATTTATATTAAAGTATAGTCTTTTTCTATTTCTTTTACTACTAATAAATCTTGTAATTCTTCATACATTGTTGCCTTTTTATTATCATTACATGTACTAATTTCTCTTTTATCACATTCTAGTGGCATTTCGGGTTTTATTTGGACATCTGTGTTTTCATCTGGCTTAACCTTAAGAAAGCGATATTTAGTTAAAGTAGATTGTGTCTGTACTAGTTAGTAAGTGATATTACAAGAGAATATTGCCCATTTTTTCGTAACAAGACATCCTCTAATATTTTATACCATAAAGTCTAATCCTAACACAAAGTCTGCTTTTATGTTCAAATCTCTAACTAGTATTTCATTGAGTATATACGATGGTTGGTAGAACTTTTTACAAGTATTAATAAAACTTCTCTTTGCTTTTAGTATATAGTCTGTATAGGTATTATATTCTCCATCCATTTGCATGGATTCTTGTGGTTTTGGCAATTTTTTAATTAGTTTTGTTGGGAAAATTCTACTATTTAAAATGCTCTTTGTACATCCTGAACATCTATAGCTAAAGTCTCAAACTCATAGTCTTGAATTTTTATTCTTGCTAAAACCTTGACTGTACTAATTTTCTTTTCTTCATTACATACCATTCCTTCAAATGGTAAATTCATTGATTTTTTAACTTTATTTTCAACCAATGTATGTAATAATTCTACCTCTAATAAATCTTCTTCTCTAATTATCTCTTTATTGTATACTCTTATCTATAATTTTCTTAGTATCTCTTCTAATTCTACTATTCTGTCTTCTGTTGTTCTGGTTATTGGTTCCTTGTTGTAAACTTTATTTAAATTACGGGTTGATTTTGGAGTTTCTAAGATTTCTGATGCTTTCTCTATACATTTTATGCATCCTTCCTGGTAGCATTTCCTACACTTTGCTCTTTTGTTTTTACTTGGAAACCATTTACAAAATCAACACCGATTACTGTCTAATACAAAACCCAAATAACCCATGATCAAAAGGACAAAGAATACAACATATAACGGATATATTACTATAAAAATGTCCAAATATACAGATACAAAAACAATTAAAAAGAAGTGATACAGATTTTCTTAAAAACATATATACTACACAATATTATGACCAAGATTATAAAAAGAAGAAATATAGAAAGGCATATAAAAAAGACTATCACCCTAAGATGAATTATTATTTAAGAAGATCAACTGCAAAGAAGCCATACCTAGATAAGGATAAACATGTAAGAAAATATAATACCAGTAGAACCTACCAAAATAAATTAGAATGTTTTATCTGCGGTAGCATAGAGCACTTAGCAAATACTTGTCCAAAAGAATCAATAATAGATTTAGGAATGCACAATTAATAGAAGATGTAAATGAATATTCAATAAATGTAGACGAATATATGTCAGATAATGATAGTATAAACTCCATTAGAAGTGTGGAAGCCTTTGAAGAAGAAATAAATAAATCTGATTCTTCAGATTCTAAAGAAGAGAAATTATAAATGAAATAGGTTTAGAAAAGACAAACTCAGACTATTATGATTTTGTAAATTTGATAGAAGAATGTGAACATGAATTTGAGGAAGGAAAAGGATTAGACTGTAATCAGTGTTATTTTTGTAAGTGATTTTCTAGTAAAAACAAAAGGGCAAAATGTAGGAAATGTTTCAAGGAAGGATGCATAAAATGTATAGAGAAAGCATCAAAAATCTTAGAAACTCCAAAATCAACCCGTAATTTGAATAAATTTTACAACAAGGAACCAATAACAAAACAACAGAAGACAGAATATTAGAATTAGAAGAAAGACTAAGAAAATTAGAGATAAGAGTGTACAGTAATGAGATAATTAGTGAAGAAGATTTAGTAGAGCTAGAATTGTTATATACATTGGTTGAAAATAAAGTTAAAAAATTCATGAATTTTCCATTTGAAGGAATGGTATGTAATGGAGAAAAGAAAATTAGTACAGTCAAGGTTTTAGCAAGAATAAAAATTCCAGACTATGAGTTTGAGACTTTAGCTATAGTTGATTCAGGATGTACAAAGAACATTTTAAATAGTAGAATTTTAGTAGCAAAATTAATTAAAAAATTGCCAAAACCTAAAGAATCCATGCAAATGGATGGAACATATAATACCTATACAAACTATATACCAAAAGCAAAGATAAGTTGTATTAATACTTGTGAAAAATTCTACCAACCATTGTATATACTCAATGAAATACTAGTTAGAGATTTAAACATAAAAGCAGTCTTTGTGTTAGGATTAGACTTTATTGTATAAAATAATGAAGGATGTCTTGTTACAAAAATTTGGGTAATATTCGTTAGTAATATCACTCACTCACCAGTACAGACAGAACCTATTTTAATTAAATATCATTTCTTAAGGATAAGCCAGATGAAAATTCAGATGACCAAATAAAATCCGAAATGCCACTAGAATGTGATAAAGGAGAAAATTGTACATGTAATGATAATAAATAGGCAACAATGTATGAAGAATTACAAGATTTATTAGTAGTTAAAGAAATAGAAAAAGACTATACTTTAATAGAAATGGATATAGAATTATACAATTTTAAGAAGGGTATACAATAGGTAGGAGTAATAAGAGATGAAAAAGACTTGGAAAAAATAATACAAATCCTAGACCAGCTAGAGATAATCGGAGAAAAACCCTTGCAACGTTGGGACTCCAATCAAATTACCTGCAAATTAGAAATAATTAATCTAGAATATACTATAAAAATAGCATCTATAGAGGCTACAAATGAAGACCTTTAAGATTTTGAAATACAAATAAAAGAGCTATTAGAATTAGGAATAATTAGAAGATCTACATCAAGACAGAGTTCAACAGCTTTCATAGTAAGAAACCATAGTGAAATAGTAAGAGGAAAAGCTAGAATGGTAATAAATTACAAAAGAATAAATGATAATACTTTAATGGATAGGTATAAGTTACCAGACAAAACAAAATTAATAAATATAAATACAAGGAAGAAAAGTATTCAGTAAATTTGATTGTAAATCTGGATATTGGCATAGTAAAATGTATGAAGAAAGTATAGAATGGACAGCTTTCACATGTCTAGAAGGACATTTTGAATGTCTGGTCATGTCATTTGGATTAAAAACAACTCCTTCAATTTTTCAGAGAAAAATGGATAGTATTTTCAGAGACTATAAAAATTTTGTATTAGTATATGTAGATGATATTTTATTCTTTAGTAATAGCATGAGAGAATTTTTAAATTATTTGTAGATAATGGAATAATAATAAGTAGAAAGAAAATAAAATTATGTCAAAATAGTATTAATTTTTTAGGAGTAGTTATTGGATATGGTAGAATAAAATTAAAACCACACATAGCTAAAAAGGTCTTAGAAATGCCAGATAAATTAGACAAGACTAAAGATTTACAAAATTTTTTAGGACTTTTAAATTATGCTAGAGCTTTTATTAAAGATTTAGGTAAAGTTACAGGACCGTTATATTTTAAAACAGGATCAACAGGTCAAAAAATCTTTAATACTGAAGATATAAAATTAGTCCAACAACTTAAAAGCATGATACAAGACATCCGCGACTTAACGTTACTATTAGAAATAGATTATTTAATAGTCGAGACAGATAGAACCCTTCAATGATAGGGAGCAGTATTAAAAGAGAAGCCTAACAAATATAGTGACAAAAAGGATGAGATAATATGTGCTTATTCAAATGAAAAATATAAAGAAAAGGGTAAATTAAATAGCATAGATGCGGACACACTAGCAGTAATTTACGGTTTGAATTGCTTTAAACTTTATATATTAAATTATCCAAAAATATTAGTTAGAACAGACTGTGAGGTTATAGTAAAATTCTATGAGAAAATAAAAGAGAAGAATAGTAGTAAAAGAAAGTGGTTAAATTTCCTAGATGCCTCTTCAATTTATAATATTGCTCTAGAACATATTAAAGGTAAAAATAATAGCCTAGCAGATCACTAAGTAGACTAATAAAAGAAGACAACTAACAATTTTTGTTTCAATGTATATATAGGCAAAAACAAAGGAAAAGCGGAGGCCTCATCCTCTCAAGACTACTTAAATAAATTGCTAAGCAGCACTCGTTAAAGGCCACTAACAATGTTGGAACATTCAAAATTAGAAAGACTGATCTTCGGGCCTCATAATCCAGCCAGTTTTGAGACATCCAATCTGACTTTCAAATTGCAACCGGATGTAAGAGTGGACAAATGACAGATTTTCCTGATCGACAACTTATGGATCTCCTAGAATAAGACAAAAGACATTAGATACTTTATTTCAGTCCTGAATGCTTTAAGTTATTATTTTACTGAGAAAAATAGCACTAACAAATTTATAGTTTATGTTGTTCTTAGGGGAAAGACACAAGGAGTATTTCAAACATGGACAGATGTAGTGTATTCTGTAAAAGACTATACAACCTCTCTCTGTAAAGGCTTTGATAATTTAACAGAGGCTTTAGATTATGCCTGTATAAATTAGGGCTAAATTATTTTATTACCCCAGCTTTAAGACTAGAAACATAAAAAATCCCTTAATATAATATTAAAAAAGACACAAACAAAATTATATTTTGTGATCATTGTTTCTCTATGACTGAAGCTTTTAGAAAACTAAATTACGCCAATGATGTTTTAAGATAAGATAATGAAAATCTTGTAAATGAAAAAGGACAAATGTTAGAGCATATAAGTATCTTACAAGACCGTATAAATATTCTTTATTTTGAACTTTCACAATAGACTCAGCCAATTTATGAGACTCAAATTTTTTTAAAGAATTCTCCATCTTCTTCAAAAATGGAAAAACACATAGTATCGGGTAAAGATACAACTAGTCCATCTTAAACGGTGGCTGGTAAATACATATCAAATCCATTGACGACTGACACTTTGCCAAAAAATGTAGGGAGAATACTCTCAGCCAGTTTCAAGAACACAGGTACTCAAACCACATACAAAAGAAGTCCTTCTCAGACTAAGAAAATTTTTTTCTTGAGAAAAAAGAAATATAGAAAAAATGGTAGTAGACTATAAGAAAATTATTAGTAGAACAACTACCCAAAGAAATAGCAACTAATCCAGAACCACCAGAGCCAAGACCCAGAATTTTCTTAATTCCAAGAGAAGAGACAAGATCACCTAGAACAGGAACAATACTTGGACTATCAGACGAAGACAGTGACGAGTATGAATGAGACGACAACTCAACCATAGATCAATTTGCACAAGACCCAAATGCCGATCTAGATTCAGGAATGGAGTTTGATTCAGAAGCATTACACAATCTTGATACGTAATGATGATATCCACAAAAGACAAAATTACTAACGTATACAATAGCAGATAAATAAATAGATGGATAAAATAAAGACATAGCCATGTGATCTTGGTCCCTACCCAAGTTGCCAAAAGTATTTTAAAATATAAATGGATTTGAAATCCATAAAGTGTATTTGAAATCCACAAATGCCTATAAATACCCCCCTTTGGAAGACTTAAACATAAGTTGCTAGAGAGGAAAAATCAAGAGTAAGAAAGTTTTAATAAAAGTTCTTAGTTTCCAAAGTTTGTAAGGTAGTTAAAAAAAGAGTGTATAAAAATGTCAATATTAGTTTTTTAGTTCTTCAATTTCCGGTAGCTGTCAAGTTTTCAGGGGACTCCCGAAAGAGAAACCTCACTTCTTCCTTAAGAAATGTAAGTATTCGATTACATAGATCTTTGTATCTTTCCCCCAAGTTTGTAAATTATGTTTGAATTAATCAAGTTCATATTTTATTTCAGTTGTGTTTTGAATATTATAAGATCTGGATCGCCGGCGGTTTACCGCCAGTTTTCTGATCTTGTAAAATTTATTACTTATTAATACTTATTTAATTATTAGTAGATATGTATATATTTAATTATTAGTAGATGTGTCTTTAATATTATAAGATCCGGATCGCCGACGGTTCACCTTCAATTTTCTAGTATTGTAAAATTAGTAAATTACTTATAAACTTTCCCCTAGTATATGGTTATTCTCTTAGTGTTTAAAGTAATAATGATGGATTAATCTTTAAATTCCTAGGGATTTGAAAAGTCCATAAAAAATTAAAAAAAGAACTGTTGTTATTCTCCCGGGATGTGATTAAATAAGATATTGCTAAAATACCTAAAACTGAAGAGAAATAGATGAATAAGGTATTAATTAAAAAAAATCAAAATACTAAAAAATACAAAAATATTTTATTTTTGGGATAAAATATACTTTGATCTGTATGACTTGAACACTTACACTGGACTAAGAACAACAAATGAGGGAGTACTGAGTAAGATTTTTACATCATAAAAAACACATCCGCATTAACTCTGCTTTATTTTCTCATATCTACTAACCTGCTTTAATTACTTATTTATATTACTTTGCTTATAACATATACTAAGACTTGCTTATTAATTATTTGGTTTGTTTATATATCTTCCTAATATTATTATCTATCCATCTTGTCTCTATATATTGTTAGCTATTATCTATTTATTATATTGTTATTATATATAGTATATTTGTTATAATTATATATTATTTGTCTTTGTTACATCTATTATATCTACCTGTCCATATCTAGATCTATCTGTTTATATTCTCTATTGTTACTATATTGTTATTCTTATTTATCTATATTACCTATCTATCATTATTACCAATCTATCTATATTATATCTACGTATCGTCTTATTTTCCAATCTACACTTTAACAAACTTATATGATTTATGCAATTTACTAAATTTATAAAGTCTGAAATAATGATTGCTTCTGGTAATTCTATAGTTTCTATTATTTCTATTTGATTTATTAGTCTTTGTTCTATTCTTAAAATGTCATTTCTTTGTCTTATTTGTTTATATAATTGATTATATTCTCTTTGTATTTGCCTCGCAAGGCATGACCATCCATTCAAAATGTCCTTCTGGACATGTGAAAGCTATCCATTCTATTCTTTCTTCATGCATTTCATCTGCCAATATCTAGATTTACAATAAAATTTACTAAATACTTTTCTTCCTTTTATTCTATTTATCAATTCAGTTTGGTCTGGTAACTTATACCCATCCATTACAGTATTATGATTTAGTCTTTTATAATTTATTACCATTCTAGCTTTTCCTCTTACAATTTCACTATGGTTTCTTACTCTGAAAGCTGCTGACCTATGTCTTGATGTAGATCTTCTAAGTATTCATAATTCTAATAGCTATTTTATTTGTATTTCAAAGTCTTTAATGTCTTCATTTGTAGCCTCTATAGATGATATTTTTATAGTATATTCTGGATTAATTATTTCTAATTTGCAAGTAATTTGATTGGAGTCCCAATGCTGCAAGGGTTTTTCTCCGATTATCTCTAGCTTGTTTAGGATTTGTATTATTTTTCTAAGTCTTTTTGATCTTTTATTACTCCTACCTATTGTATACCCTTCTTAAAATAGTATAATTATGTATCCATTTCTATTAAAGTATAGTTTTTTTCTATTTCTTTTAATACTAATAAATCTTGTAATTCTTCATACATTGTTGCCTTTTTATTATCATTACATGTATAATTTTCTCCTTTATCACATTCTAGTATCATTTTGGGTTTTATTTGGTCATCTGAGTTTTCATCTGGCTTATCCTTAAGAAAGCGATATTTAGTTAAAGTAGGTTGTGTCTGTACTGGTGAGTGAGTGATATTACTAGCGAATATTACCCAATTTTTCATAATAAGACATCCTCCATTGTTTTGTACCATAAAGTCTAATCTTAACACAAAGTCTGCTTTTATGTTTAAATCTCTAACTAGTATTTCATTGAGTATATATGATGGTTGGTAGAATTTTTCACAAGTATTAATAAAACTTATCTTTGCTTTTGGTATACAGGCAGTATAGGTATTATATGTTCTGTCCATTTGCATGGATTCTTGAGTTTTTGGAAATTTTTAATTAGTTTTGCTGGAAAATTTCTACAATTTAAAATGCTCTTTTTACATCCTGAATCAACTATAGCTAAAGTCTCAAACTCATAGTATTGAATTTTTATTCTTGCTAAAACCTTGACTGTACTAATTTTTTTCTTCATTGCATACCATTTCTTCAAATGAAAAATTCATTGATTTTTAACTCTATTTTCAACCAATTTATTTAATAATTCTACCTCTACTATATCTTCTTCTCTAATTATGTCTTTACTGTACACTTTTATCTCTAATTTTCTTAGTCTTTCTTCTAATTCTAATATTCTGTCTTCTGCTGTTTTGGTTATTGGTTCTTTGTTATAAAATTTATTTAAATTACGGGTTGATTTTGGAGTTTCTAAGATTTCTGATGCTTTGTCTATACATTTTATGCATTCATTCTTGTAACATTTCCTATATTTTGCCCTTTTGTTTTTACTTGGAAAACACTTACAGAAACAACACAGATTACTCTCTAATCCTTTTCCTTCCTCAAATTCATGTTCACATTCTTTTATCAAATTTACTAAATCATAATAGTCTGAGTTTTTCTTTCTAATCCTATTTCATTTATAAATTCCTCTTCTCCAGAATCTGAAGAATTAGATTTATTTATTTCTTCTTTGAAGGCTTCCATACTTCTAACAGAGTATATACTTTCATTATCTGACATATATTCATCTACATTTATTTAATTTTCATTTACATCTTCTATTAATTGTGCATTCCTAGATCTATTATTGATTCTTTTTGGACAAGTATTTTCTAAATGTTCTATACTTCTGCAAGTAAAATATTCTAATTTATTTTTATAGGTTCTACCAGTGTTATATTTTCTTACATGTTTATTCTTATCTAAGTATGGTTTTCTCTCGTTTGATTTCCTTAAGTAATATTTCTTCTTAGGACGATAGTATTTTTTATATGTTTTTTATATTTTTTTGATTTTATAATCTTGGTCATATTATTGTGTAGTATATATGGTCTTACAAAAATCCGTATCACTTCTTTTTAATTATTTTTGTATCTGTATATTTGTACATTTTTATTGTAATATATCAATTATATGTTGTATTCTTTGTCCTATTGACCTTGGGTTATTTGGGTTTTGTATTACCTCTTCTCTCTTAGACCATTTTTCTTCTATCCCTCTTTCTACAGCTCCTGGTAATTTATTAAATAATCTAATTCCTAGAGTATGATCGAAAGAGTTACCACTAATTGTACAATAATAGAAATAGTCATTTAAAAATTCTTTAATCCTTGACCAATGCTTAATGCTTAGTTGTTCTAAATTTATTAAAGCTCTTTGTTGTAATATTATTAATCCACTATTGGGATCCTAGCCTGTTAGTAGAGTATGTACTTAGTTTATAAAATTGTAGATATTTAAGCCTAATTCTACTCATTCTTGAAAATCTTGTGAGAATAATTGCCTATATGCTTCCCAAAGTGCTTTAGTACTTTCACCTAGAAATGTCTCTAGATATCTATACATAATTTCTGCATCTGCTTCTTGATTACCCTATATATGTTGTATGTAGTCTGCTACAACTACATTTTTCCATATGTCTATTACATGATTCCATGCCTGAGGTTCATGGGCTGGCAAGTTTAAAATTTTTTCTTTATTACCTTCTTCTTGTAATCTAATGGGTTCTTCTATTGACATTCTTTTTCCTCTAGATTTTATGTCTTGTTCTATTTGATTGTCTAGGTTTGGTCTAAATACTCTATATCTTGGTAAATTTCCTGATGTTAATGGTACGTTTTGCATACCGGTTGTTCTCTGGAAAGGGCTTGCAGTGCTTGCTGCACTTTCCATAATTTTTTTTATACTTTTGTCTATACTATAAATCGATTCTGAGTCTTCACATTTTAGTTCCTTTTTACGTGTATAACCATAATTATCTGTTCTTAATTCACATTTTATAAAATGCTCTTTCATTTCTTCAAGTTATAAGTTTCCTAATTTACAACCTGTACATTTAAATATTCTATTGTTATTTATTTCGTATGGGGATTCTTCTTTCATTATGGCCTTATTTACTTCAAAAACATTCTTCTAGTATTTCTATATTCATGAAATTAGTGTTCTCACATTCTTCAATCTGTTCCTCAGTTTCTTTTTTATTTGTGTAGTGGTAGTCTGTGAATCTTACAGAAGCTTCTCCTTTATTGTTTATATATATATATATATTAAATGATCGGTTAGTTCTAGTATATATTGTTTTATACTACTATTAGTGGGAAGTTTTCCTATAAATCCTACACATCTTAGTAAATTATTGCCATTATTCATTTCTTCATATCCTTTAGTCTGAATTGCTTTCTTTAAATATTTTTCAAATTCTACAGAGTTTATCATATAATCTGGACTACAATAAAAAAGTCCTCCATTTGTTGACATGTCTACTTTTGTTATTTCTATTATGGATCTTCTCAAGTCCGACCATCTGTTATCATATATTTTAACTAATACCTTAGTTCCTAATATTTTCCAAGTTAGGCCTTTTAATCCTACTACTATGAGTCCCATATGCATGACGCTCATGTTAGATTTTTCAATTTGTCTTAAAGATTCTGGACTTATTAAATTTACACTAGCTCTAACATTTCCAATTACGCATAATTGCTCTTCCCTATAATGTTTATATAACTGTACCATTGAAAACATTCCTTCATTGTATAAAGTCTTAGCACTTAATAATTTTTATTTGTTTTGTTGAAAAAGTTGTATATCTTTGTCTGTGTCTACTATCTTTTCTAACTGCTGTCTTAAATCCATTTTGGTCTATTTATGATTCTTGATAATATGTTTGTTGTTAATCTTTCTTTGGTAAAACTTCGTCTTGATTTGCTTGGGGATGCTGAAAAATGGTCCATGGTTTTGGTTTAGTTATTTTAGCATCTTTTAATTCTTTTTGAGGGATTATTTCTAGCATTTTTAGTTGCTCTATTAATTTGTCTATAGTTTTATCTTGACTATCTCTTTGTTTTTCTTATTTTAAGTTTTTATTAAGATCTAATAGTAGTAAAATTATAATATTATATTGTTTTATGATTAAAGAGTCTATTTTTCGTTGGCGTTGATGATCTGATAATCCTTTGGGATTTGGTTAAATTTGTGCAGCCTTTTGTAATATTGCTAGATAAAATTTATCTTGTAGTATATCATTCATGAGAGTATTATATGTCTTATTTGGTTAGTTTCTTTTCGTACTTCTTGTAATACTAGCTTTCTTTCAGGATTTTCTAGGTTACCCTTGTCTTTATTAATTAAAACTTTGAATTTTTTGTCAAATTCTGCTTGTTGGTTCTTTAGGAAATCAAAATTTAATTTAATTTTACTTAACAAATTCTTTTGTTTGTTTGCAGGTCTTCTAATATCTCTAGAATTTTTAATATTGTTGTATTTTCTTTTTGAATTTTTTCTCCTAAGTTTATTATAAAGTTTGTAATAGTATTTAGTTGTGGATTATCTCCGTGTAATATATATTCTCCGTTGTTAAAATTATATTTAATAAGTGAACTATCGTTTAAACATCTGTATTTCTTTTCATCTCCGATTGTTAGATCTAAATATTCTAGTTTCTTTAAATTATTAATTTTTACACTACTATTTTTTATCCTAAAGGTATTTTGCTAATACAGTGGTCTCTAATGGTCTTTATTTTATAATTTTTGTAGTCTTTACAGTATCTAATACTTTCTAATTTACACTTAAACAAACTTATATGGTTTACACAGTTTACTAATGTTATAAGGTCTTAGATTATAATGGCTTCTGATAATTCTATAACTTCTAATATTTCTATTTGATTTATTAATATTTGTTATTTTTCTAAAATTTCCTTTCTTAGTCTTATTTCTTTATATAATCGATTATATTCTCCCTGTATTTGTCTTTCAAAAGGAAGCATTTTCACATATTTTTACTTAATTTTATTCTAAAAAAATATCTACTAGGTCACACCCTTTATCTGGATACGTAAGCAATAACGATATCCACGAAAGACAAAATTACTCACGTATGCAATATCAAATAAATAAATATACAGATAAAATAAAGACATAGCCATGTGATCAGATCTGTTTTATAAGATGTAAAATCCTACTCAGTACTCCCTCCTTCGTTGTCCTTAGTCCAGTGTAAGTGTCCAAGTCATAAGGATCAAAGTATATTTTCTCCCAAAAATAAAATATTTTTGCATTTTTTGATTTTTTTTCTCTGCTAACAAGAGTCTACTACCATTTTTTCTATATTTCTTTTTTCATTTTTCTTTTTTCTCAAGAAGAAAACTTTCTTAGTTTGAGAAGGACTTCTTTCATTTGTGGTATGAGTACCTGTGTTCTTGAAACTGGCTGGGAGTTTTCTCCCTACACTATTTGGTAAAGTGTCAGCCGTCAACGGATTTGATGAGTCTTTACCAGCCACCATTTGAGCTGTACTAGCTGTATCATTACCCGATACAGTAGGTTTTTCTACTTTCATTGGGAAATGCACACCCATTAACGGATTTGATAAGTCTGTACCAGCTATTATTTGAGCTGGACTAGCTGTATCTTTACCCGATACAGTGGGTTTTTTCATTTTTGAAGAAGATGGAGAATTCTTTAAAAAAATTTGAGTCTCATAAATTGGCTGAGTCTGTTGTGAAAGTTCAAAATGAAGATTCTTTATACGGTCTTGTAAAATACTTATATGTTTTAACATTTGTCCTTTTTCATTTACAAGGTTTTCATTATCTTGTCTTAAAACATCATTGGTGTGATTTAGTTTTCTAAAAGCTTTAGTCATAGAGGAACAATGATCACAAAATATAATTTTGTCCGTGTCTTTTTTAATATTATATTAAGGATTTTTTTATGTTTTTGGTCTTAAAGATGAGGTGATAAAATACTATAGCCCTAAATTTATACGGGCATAATCTAAAGCCTCTGTTAAATCATCAAAGCCTTTATAGACAGGGGTTGTATAGTCTTTTACAGAATCCATTACCTCTGTCCATGTCAGAAATACTCCCAGTGTCTTTCCCCTAAGAATAACATAAAATTTAAATTTGTTAGTGCTATTTTTCTCAGTAAAATAATAACTTAAAGCATTCAAGACTGAAATAAAGTATCTTATGTATTTTGGTGTCTTGTTGTAGGAGATCCATAAGTTGTCGATTAGGCAAATTTGTCATTTATCCACTCTTATATCTGGTTTCAATTTGAAAGTTAGATTGGATGGCTCATAACTGGATAGATTATGAGGCCTGAAGACCAGTCTTTCTAATTTACGATGTTCCAACATTGATAGTGGCCTGTAACGAGTGTTACTTAGTAATTTGTTTAAGTATTTTTGAAAGGATGAGGCCTCTGCCTTTCCGTTATATTTGTTAGGCTTTGCTTTTAATACTGCTCCCTATCCTTGAAGGCTTCTATCTGTCTCGACTATTAAATAATCTATTTCTAATGGTAACGTTAAGTCTGGGATGTCTTGTATCATGCTTTTAAGTTGTTGGACTAATTTTATATCTTTAGTATTAATGGTTTTTTGGCCTGTTGATCCTGCTTTAGAATATAACGGTCCTGCTACTTAACCTAAGTCATTAATAAAAGCTCTAGCATAATATAAAAGTCCTAATTTTTTTTTATAAATCTTTAGTCTTGTCTAATTTATCTGGCATTTCTAAGACCTTTCTAGCTATGTGTGGTTGTAATTTTATTCCACCATATCCAATAACTACTCCTAAAAAATTAATACTATTTCTACATAATTCCATTTTCTTTCTGCTTATTATTATTCCATTATCTACAAATAATTTAAAAACTTGTTGTGAATGTCCTAAATGTTCTCTCATATTATTACCAAAGACTAAAATATCATCTACATATACTAATAATTTTTTTTTTATAGTCTCTAAAAATACTATTCATTTTTTTTTAAAAATTGAAGGAGCTGTTTTTAATTCAAACGGCATGACCATCTATTCAAAATGTCCTTCTGGACATGTGTAAACTGTCCATTCAATACTTTCTTCATGCATTTTAATCTTCCAATATCCAAATTTACAATTAAATTTACTAAATACTTTTCTTCCTTGTATTCTATTTATTAATTCTGTTTTGTCTGGTAACTTATACACATCCATTACAATATTATGATTTAGTCTTTTTTAATTTATTACCATTCTAGCTTTTCCTCTTACTATTTAACTATGGTTTCTTACTATGAAAGGTGCTAACCCATGTTTTGATGTAGATCTTCTAATAATTCCTAATTCTAATAGCTCTTTTATTTGTATTTCAAAGTCTTTAAGATCTTTATTTGTAGCCTCTATAGATGCTATTTTTTATAGTATATTCTGGATTAATTATTTCTAATTTGCAGGTAATTTGATTGGAGTCCCAATGTTGCAAGGGTTTTTCTCCGATTATCTCTGGCTTGTCTAGGATTTGTATTATTTTTTCTTAGTCTTTTTGATCTTTTATTACTCCTATCTCCTGTATACCCTTCTTAAAATTGTATAATTCTGTATCCATTTCTATTAAATTATGGTCTTTTTCTATTTCTTTTACAACTACTAAATCATGTAATTCTTCATACATTGTTGCCTTTTTGTTATCATTACATGTACAATTTTCTCCTTTGTCACATTCTAGTGGCATTTCGGGTTTTATTTGGTAATCTGAGTTTTCATGTGGCTTATCCTTAGAAAATGATATTTAGTTAAAATAGTAATTGAATATTTAGTAGGTATTATATGTTCCGTCCATTTACATGGATTCTTGAGGTTTTGGCCATTTTTTAATTAGTTTTGCTGGTAAAATGCTACTATTTAAAATACTCTTTGTCCATCCTGAATCAACTATAGCTAAAGTCTCAAACTCACAGTCTTGAATTTTTATTCTTGCTAAAACTTGACTGTACTAATTTTCTTTTCTTCATTATATACCATTCCTTCAAATGGTAAATTAATTGATTTTTTAACTTTATTTTCAACCAATGTATTTAATAATTCTACCTCTACTAAATCTTCTTCTCTAATTATCTCTTTATCGTACACTCTTATCTCTAATTTTCATAGTCTTTCCTTTAATTCTAATATTCTGTCTTCTGTTGTTCTAGTTATTGGTTCCTTGTTGTAAAATTTATTTAAAATACGGGTTGATTTTGGAGTTTCTAAGATTTCTGATGCTTTCTCTATACATTTTATGCATTCTTCCTTGTAACATTTTCCTACACTTTGCCCTTTTGTTTTTACTTGAAAACCATCAATTCCAGCTCTTGTGTGACGACATTTTTGACGGCTTGTCATATTTTTTTGATGCCTTGTCACAAATGTCGTCAACTATGATTTTCAGCAACTGGAAATTTATTTCATAAGGGTATTTTGGTCTTTTCCTTCACTTTCCATGACTTATAACCCTAAAGAGGCGTAATTTTTCCCATTTTTTCTTTAGTTAAGCATCTCAAAAACCCTCTCTTATGCTCTCAACCACAATATTAAGGTTTCCATCAAACTCATCTCTCAAAAGCAATTTTCAAGACTTTTTCCAAGATAATTGAGAATTAAGTTTCCCAAATCCAAGAACTCTTCAGCAAATCATCAAGGTTTCCTTTCTAAGGTATGCGTTACGTTCATCTATGGATTCAATCCGTTCATAGAGCTCAAGAACCATGTTTTAAATATTATTTTGTAAAGTTTTTGTGGTGATATGAGTATGTACATTTTGACGATTGTTGTTTAAGTTTCAATGTGATGTCTAAAGGTTTTTTCATGGAATATATATGTTTGTTAATTGAAAACCATGAACTTTAGGTGGTTTAATATGGTGCAAGTATGAAACTCACCTATGCCTTAAAGAATGCATGCAAGGTGTTTGCTAAAATGCTTAGGATGCTAGAAATTCATGTTTGTATGGTTCTATGATGTCTAAATGACAAGTCCATGTTAGCTATATACTTTAATATAAATCCCATGATTTTCATGAGCTGCTATTGTGGTGGTATAAAGCATGTAAGATAATGAAGATATACAATATGTACACGAAATATGTCCATGCATTCCCTACAATGTTTAAGATGTTGAATAACTATATGAAATATGATATCCCCTACTTATGATATTATGAATTGTGGACTCAAATCTTATAATCAAGTCATGTCATGTGTGTCAGTTTCCTTCTATCAAGTTCTGGGGGTATTCGTACCCAAAAAAGATAGCTGTGTGCCTAGAGCCATGTTATGTTGTCACAATAATCTCAGTCAAGCTATAATCTATAGAAATCAGTCAGTCATGTGACTTAGGAAACCTCAGAAATCTCATGATCTCAATTAACTCTCAGATAATAGTACTACTCCTTCATTCAATGGAAGTTAGTTAATCTATCCATGTACAGTCAGTTGAGTCATGTTTCATCTCTTCAGATGGGAGTAGAAGTTAGCACTGAGTAAACCTAAGGATGGGAACTTACCTACCAGTTTAGGGTATGATTAATAGCAGTCATCCTTGTTTTCCAGAACTACGTAGCCAGCGTAGGTTGAGACATCTTATCCTGTCAGATTAGTGTTGATGAGGTGGCTTAACCTATCAGTTTAGGGTTCCCACCATTCTCCTTTCGAATACCTGCCAGCAAAGGGTCACCCACAATTGTACTTACTAGTGGCGCGGTATTAAAACTCCTCTAGTTGGGGTAGAGATTGGACCCCAACTTAACTATATGCGTTATTAGGGCATGTCGATTAAACAACTAACTCCAACAGTTTCAGAATCAGTCTTAGTAAAAGAACTTAGATGGGTCTTCACATTTTAGTATATCAGGACTATCAGGTACAGTCAGACTCAATTACAGTACGGAACTCAGATTGTTCCATCAGATTCAGGATTGTCAGATACAGTCGCCCATGTTATCAGAATTTAAGTATTAGTCATGTTGGCTATCAGTAAACCAGGTATTAGCATATATAATAGCTATCATGCACCCACGATTTCAGTTACTATATATGCATGCTTGTACTCTTACGTTTATTTCAGTCAGACAGTTAGCATTGTTTATGCATGCAAACCCTGTTTATATTTAGCCTACCTCACTCGTATACTCAGTACATCCCCTCGTACTAATGCATTTGCGCTATGGTGCTTTCTTTTCATATGACACCATAGGTTCAGAGACACAAGCTCCGGATCAGCAGTAGCAGTAGCATTTCCAGTCATAGAGTTCAGTGAGTCTTCTTCATTCGAGGACAATATGATTTGATTTATTCATTATTACTTTAGCCAGTTATCAGTTTACGGAGTTAGTTGAAGACATGTTCCTTCAAATCTTTATTCAGACAACACTTAGAGGCTTTCAGATTCAATATTCAGACTCATGTTCAAATTTGATTTAGTTTTCATCTGTTTTGGGTATTTTTCACCCATATGGATATTATGTTTTGACAGATTCTTTATTAACTTAAACCTTATGGCCTACATGTTCATGTTTTCTGCATTATTACATTATATATGTAGTGTACAAGTATAGATATCAGTCATGGGTTAGGTTGTGGTTCCTCGGGGTCATGAGCATCGTGTAGCATTCTGATTTAGAAAATCAAGGCATTAGAAAATTGGTATCAGAGCCTAAGGTTTAATAGAGTCCTGATGATAGGCGAATTTACGCGCCTATATCAATATATTTTGCCCATATTTTAGCCTAGTTTTGAGAACAAATTATATATTTTATGCACTTTTAGTCCTTTTTCCTATAAATGAGCTAACGAACATGATTAGGAAAGTTTCAGGTATAAATGATGCAAAATACAGCATTTTATGGCTTACTTGACGCAAAAGAAAGCTCACGAACGAAGTGGAAAGGAGCTGGACGCCTAAAGGACCAAATCTGCTGCATGGAAAATCTGTCCCGGGCTAAAACAGCAATACTGAAGACTTTAGGGACTTACAGACACAAATCTGGATTTTTACCAAGATACATTAACCTAGTACAATTAGTTTATGTGTTTCACTATTCTATTTTGATTATGATATTGTAACCTTACCCTAGTACATTTGGGTTAAGAATTTCATTAGTATATTAGGATTTGGTTATTTATTTCATTAGCTTAGTAGGAGTAGGATAGGAGTATTATAAATACCCTATCATGTTAGAGATTTTTATGCATTCTTCATTCTTCACTTAATTCAGAAAACAATTCTTCTATCTTTCAATACATTCCTCTCTTAACAATCCATCTCTCTATTCACTCTTCTAATCTTTCCATTATTCAAACAATTAAATTCCACAACAAGAGAATCGTTACTTGCTAGGGAATCACCATACCACACGCCTATCACCATACCACACGCCATAAACCATGCAAGCCGTGATATCCTTCGCATTCATGGGTAACTAAACCTCTTAGTTGGGGTTATGGAAGCCGAATGAGTTACTATCTATTGCTATGAGCTTGTGGGTTCGAGACACGTATATTGCTTATATCATTATTATCTTCATCTTAATCTACATTCTTTGCGGTTGCAAACGCAAGAATACGCCAGTCTAACATTTAACTTGTTCGAGAGAAAGGTTATTTGTCTGGAAAAGAGATAATGTCAAGGTAGTAGGACACCCTTTCCTATTAAAAAGCTAGTGCCGTAACTGGACTAACCTCTTGGAGAATTTGTACCGTTAGACACGCTTTAAGCTCGAGAGAGTTAAAGTGAAATAGTCCTTGTTCAGGTCAAGAGACGCTTGGATTTACCATCGACTACAATTCTCTATAAGCAATTGCATGTCAAGACTCTACACACTCATAGCCAATAGAGACGTATACCTCAAAAGGTGGACATAATCCCAACGCCTCAATTCTCATTGTTTCACAACCAACGAAATACCCTCTCTTTTACTTTGCTATTTTCAGCTTTTATTTTATTATTTTGGTTACATATTACAATCCCCCCTTCTTACGAGACTTGCACCAAAAGTCTATTAATTTTTCTTACTTGTTGGCCAAGCTATTCCCTGTGGGATCGACACCCAACCTAGGTTGGGTTATATATTTGCAAACGACCGCTTTACACTCTTACGAGAGCTGTAGATTGAGCGTTATCAAAAATTGACGCCGTTGCCGGGGAATACGAGTGTCAATCAAGTTCGTGATAATTACTAGACCCTTTGGTCAAAGATTCTCGTACTTTTACGTTTAGTTTTTGTTTTTGTTTATTGCAGGTTTTTCTTTTAGTGCATGCCCCATACTAGAAGTTCTGGTCAACCGTTATTACCAATCAATCCTGAACCACAACGAATTAGAAGAATGGAAGAACAAACTGAAATCGACAGGATGGCTGCTCAACACGAGCAAGCAAGATTAGCTGCTCTTGCCGCTGCTCAAGTCCAACAACAAAACATTGATAATCCTGGGCGAGCAACAAATCCTGACGATGAAGATTTAGGTGATGACGAGTTACTAAACCCTAGGCGTGATGCTGAAATTATAACACCTGCCAACCGAAGAGGTCGACAAGCTCGGTATAGGTATGATCGCCAACCGTTGCAACCAGCTTTCGACGATGATGATGATGATATTGATGGTGCCGGAGCCACTGGAGCTATAATTCCACCACCATTAGCGCCCGGAGCCAAGTTCAACATCACTAGCACCATGATTCAGTTATTGCAACTCAAGGGATTATTTGGGGGACTAGCAGGCGATGATCCGAATATGCACCTCATCAACTTTATCTCTACATGCAAGTCTTTTGACAATCCTGGTGTTGGTCAGAATGCAATTCGGTTACATCTATTTCCATTGTCTCTGTCTGGGGAGGCAACACTATGGTTGAATGGGCTGACTCCTGATTCTATTACAAATTGGAGGCAATTGAGAGACGCTTTCCTAGAAAGATTCTTTCCGCCATCCAAAAGGGCTCAATTGAGAGATGAAATCAGCAACTTTCGTCAGCTTCCTTCTGAAGCTCTTCACGAAACATGGGAGAGGTTCAAGACAAAGCTAGCGAGATGCCCAAATTATCACATGACTAATGTTTACCTAATGGAGATCTTGTATAGAGCCTTGAATTCAATAACTAAACCAGTGGTGGATAACGCAACTGGAGGTTCTTTCATGGACCTCACCTTTGGTCAAGCAAGCAATATGCTAGATCGCATGACAAAGCAAGGTAGAGCTTGGCATACCAGGGATTCTGAGGTATCAAGCCCCACTTTATCTATTGGCATGTCTGCAGACCAAAGAAGAAGAGAAGAAGAACGTGATCAAGATATGGCGCACATGAAAACCCAAATGGATCTTCTTACAAAGCATCTATTAGGGAAGACTGAAAAAGTGAAAGTTATTACGTCAAAAGGAAGAGACGAATCTGATTCAGAAGAGGAGGCCAACTACTTGAACAATCAGGGGGGTTTCCGAGGGAATACCCAAGGAAACCAAGGTCGGAACTATTATAATAAATCTGGAAGTAAAGACCAAGGTAGTTGGAAGAAAAATAATGAAAAAAGTGGTTTGTACGTTCCCCCTGGTAAACGTGATACCACCACGTCTAACTCTATGGAAGACATGATGGCTAAGTTATTGAAAGGAGTAGAAGCAACGAGCGCAGGAGTTAAGGAGGTAATTGACGATTTGGCCTCCATGAAGCAATTAGTTGATTCTCATTCCACTTCTATCAAGCAAATAGAGCAGCAATTAAGCCAACTTTCAGCAGCATTCAATCAAAGAAAGGCTGGCACCTTGCCAAGCGATACTGTGCAAAACCCAAGGAATGATGGGTCATGCATGGCCATCACTACCATAAGTGGTAAGGTGCTGGAAACTTCAGCAAAAGGCAAGCAAGTGGTTGACGTAGCAGCATACATTGACGCCACACCTAGTGACGTTACAAGAGAAAAAGCCGCAACAACTACTTCAAACGTCAAGGATGTTTTACCTAGTGACGTGCAGCCTAAAAAAAAGGATAAACGGAAGCAAGAGGAGAAGAAAGCCATGGAGAGAACACTTCCATACCCACCACCACCTTTTTCACAAAGATTGAAGAAGGCGGCCGATGACACTAAGTTCAGCAAATTCATGACTATGCTCAAGCAGCTGACCATTAATGTCCCATTGGTAGAGGCACTTGAACAAATGCCTGGGTATGCGAAGTTTATGAAAGATCTTTTGACTAAGAAAAGGGCAGCAAGTTATGAGCTGAAAGATGACATGCATCATTGTAGTGCAATTGCTACCTGATCGATAGTTCAGAAGAAGGCCGACCCCGGAGCTTTCATAATTCCTTGCACCGTCGGATCTTTGGACTTTGCTAAAGCATTGTGTGACTTAGGAGACAGCATCAACTTGATGCCATTATCGATCTACAAGAAATTGGGGTTAGGAGATCCTACACCAACTAATATGAGGCTTGTTATGGCGGATAGGTCGGTAAAACGACCGGTTGGTATTCTATGCGATGTCTTAGTGAAGGTATCTTCATTCATATTTCCAGCAGACTTTGTCATCTTGGATTGTGAAGCAGATTTAGAGGTTTCCATAATCTTGGGACGCCCTTTCCTTGTTACAGGAAGTGTGCTCATAGATTTGAGAGCTAATGAACTCTCATTCCGAATCAATGACGAAGTGGTTCGTTTTGACGTTTGCAAATCAATGAAACAACCCAAAGATCTGAGTGTATTTTCTGTGGCTGATGTTGTCGTTGATGATGAGGAAGAACGAATTGAAGAAGAACAAATTCTTGATGATCCTTTGGAGGTTTTGCTCATGAAAGGAGAGAATGAGGATGCTGAAATTTCTGAAAAAGCTATTTGTGCTCTATCGGGATTAAAGACATATCGCTATACCCCTAAGAAGCTGGATCTTGATCTCAAGAATCGACCCACACCACCAGCTAAGCCATCTATTGAAGAACCACCCACGTTAGAATTGAAGGAGCTGCCAAGCCACTTGAAGTACGCATTCTTAGGAAGCGGAAATACTCTTCCAGTCATAGTGGCAGCCGATTTGGGTGAGCAACAAGTTGCAGCTCTTATTGCAACTCTACGCAAGTATATTAGAGCTATTGGATGGACCATTGTGGATATCATTGGTATTCCACCTAGGGTTTGCACACATAAAATTCAGCTTCAAGAAAAGTGTACACCCACCATTGAAAATCAAAGACGATTAAACCCACCAATGCAAAAAGTGGTGAAGAAGGAGATTATCAAGTGGTTAGACGCAGGAGTTGTATATCCTATCTCTGATAGCACATGGGTGAGTCCTGTGCAATGTGTTCCCAAGAAAGGAGGTATGACGGTGGTCGCGAATGCAAAGAATGAGCTTATTCCACTCAGGCCCGTTACTGGATGGAGAGTATGCATGGACTACCGCAAGCTGAATTCTTGGACGCTCAAGGATCACTTCCCCATGCCATTTATGGACCAAATGCTAGATCGATTAGCGGGGAAAGGATGGTTTTGCTTCTTGGATGGTTATTCAGGTTATAATTAGATTTGTATTGCTCCCGAAGACCAAGAAAAGACAACGTTCACATGCCCATATAGAACGTTTGCCTTCAAACGCATGCCATTCGGGTTGTGTAATGCACCAGCCACCTTTCAATGTTGTATGATGTCTATTTTCTCTGATATGGTTGAAGACACTTTGGAGGTATTTATGGACGACTTTTCAGTTGTTGGTGAGTCTTTTGAAGCATGTTTGTCAAACTTGAGCATGGCATTGCAAAGATGTGTAGAGTTCAACCTTGTGCTGAATTGGGAGAAGTGCCACTTCATGGTAAAAGAAGGAATCGTTCTTGGGCACAAGATCTCCGAAAGAGGAATAGAGGTTGATTGCGCCAAAATCGAGGTAATAGAGAAGCTACCGCCTCCAATTTCGGTGAAGGGAGTTCGTAGTTTTCTTGGCCATGCTGGGTTTATCGTAGATTCATCAAAGACTTCTCCAAAATTTCTAGTCCATTGTGCAAACTACTGGAGAAAGATGCGAAGTTTGACTTCAATGATGATTGCTTAAAGGCATTCGAATGCCTTAAAGGAAAACTCATTGAAGCCCCTATCATGGTAGCACCAGATTGGACGCTCCCGTTTGAAGTCATGTGTGATGCTAGTGGTGTAGCCGTTGGTGCTGTTCTTGGACAGATAAAGGAGAAATTATTTCATCCTATCTATTATGCGAGTAAGGTCCTAAATGAAGCCCAAAGGAACTACACCGTTATTGAACAAGAGCTCCTAGCGGTTGTGTATGCGTTTGAGAAGTTTCGTGCCTATCTATTGGGTACTAAGGTGATCGTTCATACAGACCATGTAGCTCTTAGGTATCTAATAACGAAGAAGGATGCAAAACCAAGGTTGATTCGATGGGTATTGCTGCTGCAAGAGTTTGATTTCGAAGTCAAAGATAGAAGAGGTTGCGAGAACCAAGTGGCTGATCACCTATCTAGACTTGAGAATGAGTATGTGGCGCAACCAGAAAATCAGATTGATGATGCATTCCCTGACGAGGAGATACTAGCGACAACAATGGAGAAATTACCATGGTATGCCGACTTTGCAAATTTCGTGGTGAGTAATGTGTTACCTTCCAATTTATCTTACCACCAAAGGAGGAAGTTTATGCATGACGTTCAACACTACTATTGGGATGAGCCTTATTTGTTTCGAAGATGCGCGGATGGTATCATTCGATGATGTCTATCCCATGAAGAAGTGCATACTATATTGGAAGCATGCCACACTTCACAAGTTGGAGGACATCATGCAGGGAATCGAACAGCAAGGAAAGTCTTGCAAACTGGTTATTATTGGCCTACAATATTCAGAGATACATACGACTATGTGAGAAGGTGTGACCAATGCCAACGTCAAGGTGCTATTTCAAAACACCATGAAATGCCCATGTCCAACATTCTGGAGGTAGAACTCTTCGATGTGTGGGGTATTGATTTCATGGGACCATTCGTGAATTCGTTTGGAATGAAGTACATATTGGTTGCTGTGGATTATGTGTCAAAATGGGTTGAAGCTGTAGCACTGGCCGACAACGAAGGAAAGCGTGTTGTAGCCTTTCTAAAGAAGAATATCTTCTCTCGCTTCGGAGTACCTCGTACTATCATAAGTGATGGAGGATCTCACTTTTGCAACAAGCTATTCAAATCTGTATTGGCCAAGTATGGAGTCAAGCAACACAAGGTAGCTACGCCTTATCATCCCCAAACCAGTGGACAAGTTGAGGTTTCCAACCGCGAGATCAAGTAAATCCTTGCCAAGACGGTTAATGCGAGTAAGAAGGACTGGTCTCGAAAGCTAGATGATGCACTATGGGCGTATAGGACTGCATTCAAGACACCCATTGGCATGTCACCTTATCAGCTAGTTTATGGGAAGGCTTGTCATCTACCCATCGAGCTTGAATACAAGGCATTGTGGGCATTGAAACACTTGAATCTGAATTGGGATGATGTGAAGAACCTGAGGTTGGAGCAGCTGAGCGAACTAGATGAATTTCGTCTCCATGCATATGAAAGATCAGATTTATACAAGGAGCGGATGAAGAAGTATCATGATCAGCGGATTGTTCGACGAAACTTCCAAAAAGGTGACATGGTACTACTCTTTAACTCCAGACTCAAGCTCTTCCCAGGTAAGTTAAAATCAAAGTGGTCTGGTTCATTTAAAGTCATCCAAGTCTACTCGTCTGGAGTAGTCGAATTGGAAAACAATGAGGGTGTTATCTTCAAAGTGAATGGCCAACGTGTCAAGCCATATATCGGTCCTCTTGACTTGATGAAAGACATGGCCATCACTTATCTCGACGAAGTCTAAGTACTCGAGATCACTACGTCGAGCCACGACAATAAAAAAGGCGCTAGATGGGAGGCAACCCATCGTTTTATTGTTTAGTGTTTTATTGTTTTGTCGTTTTGTCGTTTTATCGTTTTAGTATTCTTTCTTTTTGATAAATGAAAAATCCAAAAATAAGAGTCGTGCCACGACCAAAACTAAGGCGCTTGGTGGGAGGCAACCCATCGTACTAATCATTTTCATTTTGTTTGCTAATCGTACTGATCTTAACATTCCAACATTTAGTGGAGTACTACATTAAGGGCAAGCTTATGGTCATTAGTTGCTACATATGAATTTTTTTGCGAGAGCGAGTACAAGGACATTTTGATACCCATGCTTGAAAAGTATGCTATACTTGTGAGTGATTATGGGTACTATATGGTGAGACACACATGGTTGATGAGTTTTGTATAGTTGTATATGATTCTATGCACTTTAACGTTTGCATGTGAGTTGATCACCATCACGAGTCTATGCTAGAGGTTAAATTGTGTCTACTAATGATCGGAAAACTACTCTTTGTTGATAGTAATTGTGCTTGTCTTGACGAATGTTTTGTGTTGTGGTTGTAAAAACCCTAAGTTGATGTTTAGAGGGACATGATATTTTGTTCGAGGACGAACAAAGCTGCAAGTGTGGGGTGTTGATGATAGGCGAATTTACGCACCTATATCAATATATTTTGCCCATATTTTAGCCTAGTTTTGAGAACAAATTATATATTTCATGCACTTTTAGTCCTTTTTCCTATAAATGAGCTAACGAACATGATTAGGAAAGTTTCAGGTATAAATGATGCAAAATACAGCATTTTATGGCTTACTTGACGCAAAAGAAAGCTCACGAACAAAGTGGAAAGGAGCTGGACGCCTAAAGGACCAAATCTGCTGCATGGAAAATCTGTCCCGGGCTAAAACAACAATTCTGAAGACTATGGGGACTTACAGACACAAAGCTGGATTTTTACCAAGATACATTAACCTAGTACAATTAGGTTATGTGTTTCACTATTCTATTTTGATTATGATACTGTAACCTTACCCTAGTACATTTGGGTTAAGGATTTCATTAGTATATTAGGATTTGGTTATTTATTTCATTAGCTTAGTAGGAGTAGGATAGGAGTATTATAAATACCCTATCATGTTAGAGATTTTTATGCATTCTTCATTCTTCACTTAATTCAGAAAACAATTCTTCTATCTTTCAATACATTCCTCTCTTAACAATCCATCTCTCTATTCTCTTCTAATCTTTCCATTATTCAAACAATTAAATTCCACAACAAGAGAATCGTTACTTGCTAGGGAATCACCATACCACACGCCTATCACCATACCACACGCCATAAACCATGCAAGCCGTGATATCCTTCACATTCATGGGTAACTAAACCTCTTAGTTGGGGTTATGGAAGCCGAATGAGTTACTATCTATTGCTATGAGCTTGTGAGTTCGAGACACGTATATTGCTTATATCATTATTCTCTTCATCTTAATCTACATTCTTTGCGGTTGCAAACGCAAGAATACGCCAGTCTAACATTTAACTTGTTCGAGAGAAAGGTTATTTGTCTGGAAAAGAGATAATGTCAAGGTAGTAGGACACCCTTTCCTATTAAAAAGCTAGTGCCGTAACTGGACTAACCTCTTGGAGAATTTGTACCGTTAGACACGCTTTAAGCTCGAGAGAGTTAAAGTGAAATAGTCCTTGTTCAGGTCGAGAGACGCTTGGATTTACCATCGACTACAATTCTCTATAAGCAATTGCATGTCAAGACTCTACACACTCATAGCCAATAGAGACGTATACCTCAAAAGGTGGACATAATCCTAACGCCTCAATTCTCATTGTTTCACAACCAACGAAATACCCTCTCTTTTACTTTGCTATTTTCAGCTTTTATTTTATTATTTTGGTTACATATTACAATCCCCCCTTCTTACGAGACTTGCACCAAAAGTCTATTAATTTTTCTTACTTCTTGGCCAAGCTATTCCCTGTGGGATCGACACCCAACCTAGGTTGGGTTCTATATTTGCAAACGACCGCTTTACACTCTTACGAGAGCTGTAGATTGAGCGTTATCAAGTCCTAGAAAGTATGAAAGCCGCATCTAGTAGAGTCTTGTACATGGGTGTGTTATGCGCCACATTTATGTACAGGAGGCTATGCAATGTTTTAGGAACAGTTCCCTTTCTTCAGTATTCATGTCGTGCTAGTAAGCATAATTTTAAGTTAGTATTTAAGTCTAATCCACATCAGCAGATTTAGTCGAGTTAGAGATAACTGATTTTGATGTCATTTCAACATAGATTGGCTTCATTCCTGCTATACCACAGTCGACTGCAGAAGTAGAATAGTTCAATTTCAGTTCCCAAATGAGGCCATCCTAGAGTAGAAGGGTAGCACTTCATCTTTCAGGGTTCAACTTATTTTCTACCTTCGGGCAAGGAAAATAATTTCTAAGGGGTGTATGTATCATCTCGTGCATGTTAAGGATTCCATTTCTGAATCTCCCAGTCTCAAATCAGTCCCAGTGGTTAATGAATATTCATACATCTTTCTCGAAGATCTTCCAGGCATTCCTCCCGAAAGGGAAATAACTTCTGCATAGACCTTCTCCCAGATACTCAGCCTATTTCTATTCCGCCATACAAAATGGCACCAGCAGAACTCAAGGAACTGAAAGATCAGTTGAAGGATATCTTAGATAAGAGATTCATCAGGCCCAGTGTATCCCTATAGGGTGCGCCAGTTTTATTCGTGCACAAGAAAGACTGTTCTCTCAGAATGTGTATTGATTACCATCAGCTCAACAAAGTCACAGTCAATAACAGGTATCTGCTGCCAAGGATAGACGACTTATTTGACCAACTTCAGGATGCCAGTTATTTCTCCAAGATAGACCTCAGATCAGGCTATCACCAGCTCAGAGTTAGAGAATGCGACATTTCGAAGATAGCTTTTCGTAATCGATTCGGTCATTTTGAGTTTCTAGTCATGTCCTTTGGTATTACCAATGCCCCTACAGCTTTCATGGACTTGATAAACCGGGTGTTCAATCAGTACTTGGACACATTCATCAAAGTCTTCATACATGATATTCTGGTTTATTCTCGCACAAAGCGTGATCATTCAGACCATCTCATAATTGTTCTTCAGACTCTCAGGGATCACCAGTTGTTTTCCAAGTTCAGTAAGTGCTAATTTTGGCTAAGATAAGTAGCATTCCTTGGCCACATTATTTTTGGTGATGGCATTAGAGTAGATCCTCAGAAAACTGAAGCGGTAAGAAACTGGCCTTGCCCTATCTCTCCATCAGATATCAAGAGTTTCTTGGGTTTGGATGGCTATTACCGATGGTTTTTTAAGGAATTTTATTCTATTGCATCTCCTATGTCTAGATTGACTCAGAGAAAGGTCAAGTTTCAGTGGTCAGAACCTTACGAGAAGAGTTTTTAGGAGTTGAAGACTCGACTCACCTCATCTCCAGTTTTGGAACTTCCCGATGGTTCCGATGGAATCGTAGTATATTATGATACATCCAGAGTATGTTTAGGTTGTTTCCTCATGCAGCATGGTAGATTCATACCTATGCCTTTAGACAGTTAAAGCCCCATGAGAAGAATTATCCTACTTATGACCTTGAGTTAGCAACAGTTGTCTTTGCCTTAAAGATTTGGAGGCATTATCTATACAGTGTTCATGTAGATGTCTTCACATATCATAAGATCCTTCAGTATGTCTTTTCCCAGAAAGATCTTAATCTTCATCAGAGAAGGTGGTTAGAGCTCTTAAAGGGTTATGACATGAGTGTCCTTGATCATCCTGGAAAGGCCAATGTAGTGGCACATGGGTAGTGTTTCCCATAATAAGGATGGTAAGAAAAAATTAGCTCAGGAGATTCATAAGCTTGCCAGACTAGGAGTTCTCTTAGTCGACTCTTCAGAGGGTGGTGTATATGTTCAGAGTAGTTCAGAGTCATCTCTAGTTTTCGAGGTAAAAGAGAATCAAGATTGGGATCCTAGCCTTATCAAGATAAAAGAGTCAATTCAGAGTCAGGAAGTAGAGGTTTTCTCCCAATTGGGAGATGGTGTTCTTCGTTGTTAGGGTCGTCTGTGTGTTCCAGGTGTAGATGAATTGAGGCAGCAAATTCTTGTAGAAACACATGATGCGTGATACTCTATTCATCTAGGGGCCACTAAGATGTACCGCGACTTGTGGAAAATCTATTGGTGGAGTGGGATGAAGAGGGATGTTGCAGACTTTGTGGCTAAGTACTCTACATGTCAGCAGGTTAAGATAGAGCATGAGAAACCTAGTGGTTCCATGTAGGAGTTCACTATTCCTACTTGGAAGTGGGAAAAAGTGAACATGGACTTCGTTACAGGTTTTCCTAGAACACATCATCAGCATGATTCAGTTTGGGTCAATGTAGTCAGAATGACCAAGTCAACTTATTTCCTTCCAGTTCGTACCTCTTACTTAACCGAGGATTATGCCAAACTCTATATCAGGGAGTTGGTCAGATTACACAGTTTTCCACTATCTATCATATCAGACAGAGGTACCCAGTTCACCTCTCACTTCTGGAAAGCATTCCAAAAGGGTCTTGTTACCCAAGTTCATCTCAGTATAACATTTCATCCTCAGACAGATGGTCAAGAAGAAAGGACCATTCAGACTCTAGAATATATGATAAGGGAATGTGCAATTGATTTCAAGGAAATTTGGGATGACCACTTGCCTTTGATTGGGTTTCATACAACAACAACTATCACTCCAGTATTCAGATATCTCCATTCGAAGCTCTATGGTAGGAGATGTAGGTCTCCGATCAGTTGGTTTGAAGTTAGTGAGGCCTCAGTCATAGGGACTGACTTAGTATTCAATGCCTTAGAGAAAGTTCAGTTAATTAGAAAAAATCCAGGCTTCTCAGAGCCGACAGAAGTCTTATGCGGATGTTCATAGAAAGGATCTCAAATTTGAGGTCAATGACTATGTCTATCTCAAGATCTCTCCCGTGAAAGGAGTGAAGAGATTTGACATAAAGGAAAAGCTCAGTCCTCGATATGTCGGTCCCTTCAGGATTCTCAATCGCTTCAGCAACGTAGCCTATGAGCTCGAATTGCCTTCAGATCAAGCCTCAGCTCATCCAGTCTTCCATGTCTCTTTGATCAAGAAATACATAGGTGACCCAGTAGTTGTACTCCCTATTCAGAGCGTTGACATTCAGAATAGCCTTTTTTATGAAGAGATTCCAGTTGAAATCCTCGACTATCAAACTCGTAGGCTGAGGAACAAAGAAGTCCGTCTAGTCAAGGTTCTTTGGCGGAATTAGTCCATAGAGAGAGTTACTTGGGAAGCAGAAGCAGATATGCAAAGCAAGTACCCTCATCTTTTATCCGCGAATTCAGACTTAGCTCAAGGAAACCATTTTGCTTAAGCTTATTCAGTTACATGTTCAAAATTCTAGTATAAAATTGGTATCAAGTATCAGTGCATAGCTTATCATGCATTCATCAGTTCAACTTATCAGTCATGCATCAGCTATGCATGTTCAGTTGGGATATATTCAGTTTAGAATTCAATTCTATCCTAAAATTATGTGCCAGTTGAGCATGATCAGTGTATGCATCATTTTATCTTTTCTTCCCTCACAAACAGTCATCATTCGAAGACAAATATTTCCAAGGGGGAGATATTGTAATACCCCAAAAAATCCAAACCACTATTAGAGCCATGTTCCAAGTTCATGAATAGTACATCATGGTTATTTTATAGTTTTATGAGTAGTTTAGATGTATATTAAGGCTTCAAATAACTCCCATCTATCAGACGAATCAAATCATTCTATACCGATTGAATTCTTGAGAAGGATATTGGTATAGTCAACTTCAAACGAGCATATCACTCATTATACTTAGAATTATTGATCTCATGACCTATCAATAGATATATAATTGAATTATCTTTCCAACGATACCAATTTTTCCTAAATCCGCTATTGGAGAAAAGAGTTATTCTGATTTTACTCCAGCATGTCAGGCTGGAAACAGTGTGACGACATTCGTGGTAGCTTACTACATTTGTGATGCCCTATCACAAAGGTCGTCAGCCTTAGGCAGAAACCAACACCTAAATGATGACATTCGTGGTAGCTTACCACATTTGTGATGCCCTATTACGAAGGTCGTCAACCTTAGGCAGCAACCAGCTCCTAAGTGATGACATTTGTGGTAGCTTACCACATTTGTGACGCCCTATCACGAAGGTCATCAGCCTTAGGCAGAAACCATCTCCTAAGTGACGACACTCGTGGTATCTTACCACATTTGTGATGCCCTATCACGAAGTTCATCAGCCTTAGGCAGAAACCAGCTCCTAAGTGACGACATTCGTGGTAGCTTACCATATTTATGACGCCATATCACGAAGGTCGTCAGCCTTAGGCAGAAACCAGCTCCTAAGTGACGATATTTATGGTAAATTACCATATTTGTGACACCCTATCATGAATATTGTCAGCCGTAGGCAGAAACCAGCTCCTAAGTGACGATATTCATGGTAGCTTACCACACTTGTGATGCCCTATCACGAAGGTCGTCAGCCTTAGGCAGAAACCATCTTCTAAGTGACGGAATTCGTTGTAGCTTACCATATTTTTGATACACTATCATGAAGGTCATCAGCCTTAGGCAAAAACTAGCTCCTAAGTGACGACATTCGTAGTAACTTACCTTATTTGTGACGCCTTATCACGAAGGTCATCAGCCTTAGGCAGAAACCAGCTCCTAAGTGACGATATTCGTGGTAGCTTACCATACTTGTGATAGCCTATCAGAAGGTCGTCAGCCTTAGGCAGAATCCAGCTTCTGTGTGATGATATTTTTGATGCCTTGTCATAAATGTCGTCAGGCTTAGGCAGAAACCATCAATTCCAGCTCCTGTGTGATGATATTTTTGATGGCTTGTCACATTTTTTGACACCTTGTCACAAATGTCGTCAGTTATGATTTTCAGCAATTGGAAATTTCTTTCATAAGGGTATTTTGGTCTTTTCCTTCACTGTCCACGACTTATAACCCTAAAGAGGCGTAATTTTTCCCATTTTTTCTTTAGTTAAGCATATCAAAAACCCTCTCTTACGCTCTCAACCACAATATTAAGTTTTCCATCAAACTCATCTCTCAAAAGCAAGATTCAAGACTTTTCCAAGATAATTGAGAATTAAGTTTCCCAAATCCAAGAACTCTTCAGCAAATCATCAAGGTTTCCTTTCTAAGGTTTGCGTTACGTTCATCTATGGATTCAATCTGTTAATAGAGCTCAAGAACCATGTTTTAAATATTATTTTGTAAAGTTTTTGTGGTGATATGAGTATGTACATGTTGACGATTGTTGTTTAAGTTTCAATGTGATGTCTAAAGGTTTTTTCATGGAATATATATGTTTGTTAATTGAAAACCATGAACTTTAGGTGGTTTAATATGGTGAAAGTATGAAACTCACCCATGCCTTAAAGAATGCATTCAAGGTGTTTGCTAAAATGCTTAGGATGCTAGAAATTCATGTTTGTATGGTTCTATGATGTCTAAATGACAAGTCCATGTTAGCTATATACTTCAATATGAATCCCATGCTTTTTATGTGTTGCTATTGTGGTGGTATAAAGCATGTAAGATAATGGAGATATACAATATGTACATGAAATATATCCATGAATTCCCAACAATGTTTAAGATGTTGATTAACTATATGAATATGATATCCCCTACTTATGATATTATGAATTGTGGACTGGAATCTTGTAATCAAGTCATGTCATGTGTGTCAGTTTCCTTCTATCGAGTATTTACGGTATTCGTACCCGAAAAATATAGCTCTATGCCTAGAGCCATGTCATGTTGTCACTATAATCTCAGTCAAGCTATAATCTATTGAACTCATTTAGTTATGTGACTCAGGAAACCTTAGAAATCTCATGATCTTAGTTAACTCTTAGATAATAGTACTACTCCATTAGTCAACGGAAGTCAGTTAATCTGTCCATGTACAATTAGTTGAATTATGTGTAGTCTTTTTATATGGGAGTCGAAGTTAGCACTGAGTGAATCCAACGATGGGGACTCACCTTCCAGTTTAGGGTGTGATTCTTAGAAATCATCCTTGTGTTCCAGAACTACGTAGCCAGCGTAGGTTGAGATATATTAGCCTATCAGATAAGGGTTGATGAGATGGATTAACCTGTCATTTAGAGTTCCACCGTTCTCATTTTGAATACCTACCAACTAAGGGTCACCCACAACTGTCCTTACTAGTGGCGCGGTATTAACACCTCTTCAGTCGGGGCAGATATTGGACCCCAACTTAGCTATATGCATTATTAGGGAATGTCGATTAAACAACTACCTCCCACAGTTTCATAATCAGTCTCAATAAAAGAACTCAGATGGGTCTTCAGATTTTAGTATATCAGGACTGTCAGGTACAGTCAGACTCAGTTACAGTACGAAACTCAGATAGTTCCATCAGATTCAGGATTGTCAAATACAGTCGCCCATGTTATCAGAATTTTAGTATCAGTCATATTATCCATCGGTAAACTATGTATTAGCATACATGACTAGCTATTATGCACCCACGATTTTAGTTACTATGTATGCATATTTGTACTCTTACGTTCATGTTAGTCAGACAGTTAGCATTGTTCATGCATGCAAACCCTGTTTATATTTAGCCTACCTCACTCGTATCATCAGTACATCCCCTCATACTGACGTATTTACGCTATGGTTCTTTATTTTCATGTTACACAATAGGTTCAGAGACACGAGCTCCAGATCAGCAGTAGAGTAGGATTTCCAGTCACAGAGATTTAGTGAGTTCTTTTCATTCAAGGACAATATGATTTGATTTATTCATTATTATTTTAGCCATTTATTAGTTTATAGAGTTAGTTGGAGACATGTTCCTTTATCTCCTTATTCAGACAGCACTTAGAGGCTTTTAGATTCATTATGTAGATTTATGTTCAGATTTGATTCAGTTTTCAGCTGTTTTGGGTATCTTTCACCTATATGGATATTATGTTTTGATATATTCTTTATTTAGTTGAACCTTATGGCCTACATGTTCATGTTTTCTGCATTATTACGTTATATATGCAGTGTACAAGTATATATATCAGTCATGGGTTAGCTTGTGGTTCCTCGGGGTCATGAACACGTGTAGCATTCTGATTCAGAAAATTGGGTCATTACAATACATTATATGTTGTATTGTTTGTCCTATTGACCATGGGTTATTTGGGTTTTGTATTATCCCGTCTCTTTTAGACCATTTTTTTCTATCTCTCTTTCTAAAGCTCCTGGTAATTTATTAAATAATCTATTTCCTAGAGTCTGATCGAACGAGTTCCCACTAATTGTATAATACTAGAAATAGTCATTTAAAAATTCTTTAATCCTTGACCAATGATTAATTCTTAGTTGTTCTAAATTCATTAAATCTCTTTGTTGAAAAACTATTAATCCACTTTTGGGATTCTGTCCTGTTAGGAGAGTATGTACTTTGTTAACAAAATTGTAGGGATTTGAGCCTAATTTTACTAATTCTTGAAAATCTTATGGGAATAATTGCTTATATGATTCCCAAAGTGCTTTAGTACTTTCACCTAGGAATGTCTCTAGATATCTATACATAATTTCTGCGTCTGGTTCTTGATTACCCTGTATATGTGGTATGTAGTCTGCTACAACTACATTTTTCCATATGTTTATTACATGATTCCGTTCCTGAGGGTCATGGGCTGACAAGTTTAAAATTTTCCTTTATTACCTCCTTGTTGTAATCTAATGGGTTTTTTCATTGGTATTTTTTTCCTCTAGGTTTTATGTTTTATTCTGCTTGATTGTCTAGGTTTGTTCTAAATACTCAATATCTTGGTAAATTTCCTGTTGTTAATGGTACGTTTTGCATACGGGTTGTTCTCTTGAAAGGGCTTGCAGTGCTTGCTGCACTTTCCATACATTCTTTTATACTTTCATCTACACTATAAATCGATTCTGAGTCTTCACTTTTTATTTTCTTTTTACGTGTATAACCATAATTATCTGTTCTTAATTCACATTTTATAAAATGCTCTTTCATTTCTTCAAGTTTTAAGTTTCCTAATTTACAAATTGTACATTTAAATATTCTATTACTATTTATTTCGTATAGGGCTTCTACTTTCTTTATGGCCTTATTTACATCAAAACCTTCTTCTAGTATTTGTATATTCATGAAATTAGTGTTCTCACATTCTTCAATCTCTTCCTCAGTTTCTTTTTTATTCGTGTATTGGTAGTCTGTGAATCTTACTGAAGCTTCTTCTTTATTGTTTATATTTATTAAATGATCTGTTGGTTATAGTATTTCTTTTTCAATTTTTTTTCTAAATTTCATTCTAGTCTTGCATAGTCTTCTGAATTTATCTTTAGGGGTTTCATTAATTTAGTACCTTTATTTCCCATTAAACTTACTACATCATCTATCTTTAGATTAAATTTTATACTACTATGAGTGGCAAGTTTTCCTATAAATCTTACACATATTAGTAAATTATTACTACTATTCATTTCTTCATATCCTTTAGTCTGGATTCCTATCTTTATATATTTTCCATATTCTACAAAGTTTAACATATATTGTAGACTGCAATAAAAAAGTCCTTCATTTGTTGACATGTTTACTTCTGTTATTCCTATTATGGATCTTCTCAAGTCCGACCATCTATTATCATATATTGTAACTAATACCTTAGTTCCTAAAATTTTTCTAGTTAGTTTTTTTAAACCTACTACTATGAGCCCCATATGCATGAGGCTCATATTTGATTTTTCAATCAGTCTTAAAGATTCTGAACTTATTAAATTTAAATTAGCACTATCATTTCCAATTACGCATAATTACTCTTCCCTATAATGTTTATATAATTGTGCCATTGAAAACATTCCTTCACTGTATAAAGTCTTAGCACTTAATAATTTTAATTTGTTTTGTTGAAAAAGTTGTATATCTTTGTCTACGTCTACTATCTCTTCTAACTGTCATCTTGAATTCATTTTGGGTCTATTTATAATTCTTGATAACATGTTTGTTGTTAATCTTTCTTGGGTATAGCTTGGTCTTGATCTACTTTGGGATTCTGAAAAAAGGTCCATGGTTTTTGTTTAGTTATTTTAGCTTCTTTTAATTCTTTTTGAGGGGTTATTTCTATTATTTTTAGTTGCTCTATTAATCTATCTATAGTTTTATCTTGACTGTCTTTTTGTTTTTCTTCTTTTAAATTTTTATTAAGTTCTAATAGTAATAAAATTATAATATTATTTTGTTTTATGATTAAAGAGTTTATTTTTCCTTGGGGTTGATGATCTGATAATCCTTCGGGATTTGGTTGAATTTGTGCAGCCTTTTGCAATATTGCTAAATAAAGTTTATCTTGTAGAATATCATTCATGAGAGTATTATAATTATATATTATCCGTCTATATTATATCTATTATATCTACCTGTCCATATCTACATCTATCTATTTATTATTATAACTATCTGTTTATATTCTGTATTATTACTATATTGTTATTATTATCAATCTATATTACCTATCTATCTATATTATATCTACTTATGTGTTTATTATTGGTATCAGAGTCCTAAGATTCTAGGAGACTTTATTATATATGGTATCAAGAACTCAGAAAAGAAAGCCTAGACCCTACGAACGTTTAATAATATTAGATTTAGAATATTATAGGTCTCAGAGAAATTTAAAGGAACAACTTAAAAATTTATATTACGTTTTACTGCAACATAAGCAATTAAGTATTAAATTATTTGAACTTTCTTCAAAATCTAGAGAAGAAGTTTGGAGTGAATTACAAGAAGTAGATAATAGATTAAGAGTAGTTAGAGAGCAAATATGTTATATTAACCACGAGCTTTGTGTAGATAAGATTTTGAGAGATATGTATCCTTTTTATTTGGCTTAATGAATACACCACATAAAAATACAAAAAAGTTAAAAGAAATAAAAAATAATTTGTATAGTTTATACACAGAATATAAAAGACTTAATTCAACAAAAGAAGACCCTATAACCTTAGATAAACTAATTACTACAATGTCCGAATTAAAATATCATTTAATATAATATCTTAAGACTAGAAATAATAATAAATGAAAAGACATCCTTTTGCTAATAATATACAACATAGATATTTGTTTTTAAAATATCTTAAGACTAGAAATAATAATAAATGAAAGACATCCTTTTGCTAAAAATATACGACATAGATATTGGTTTTAAAACGAAGAAATAAAACAAAGGGCAGAGAAAGAAGAACTAGAAATAGTTTTAAGTATTTATCTAGATTTAACGTATAGAGACACTTCACAATCAGAATTATTCAAAGAATATATAAGTGAAATAAGTTGGGAATTACAGGAAATTAGAATTGACATATCTAATCACAATAAAAGAATAAGTTATTATAAGAGACATTGTGACAAAGAAACTATTCCTTAGGGTAAAAATACATGAAAACTTATCCTTTTGCGAGACAAACACAAAGAGAATATAATAAATTATATAAAGAAATAATACAAAGAAACAAAATTGTAAGAATAGAACAAAGACTAATAAATCAAATAGAAATAATAGAAACTACAGAATTACCGGAAGCAATCATTATTTCAGACTTTATAAATTTAGTAAATTGCATAATTCATATAAGTTTGTTAAAGTGTAGATTGGAAAGTATTAGATATTGTATAGACTATAGAAATTTTAGAATACAAACATCTAAGAAACAGTGTAGTAACAATACACCCTCGTTAAGATAAAGAATAATAGTAAAAAATAGATAATTTAAAGAAGCAAGAATATTTAGATCTAACAATCCCAACTGAAAAGAAATGCAGACATTTTAAAGATAATTCTCTTATTAGATGTAATTTTAACAACGGAGAACATATATTACACGGAGATAATACACAACTAAATACTATTACAGACTTTATAATAAACTTAGGAGAAAAAGTTCAAAAGAAAAATACAAAAATATTTAAAAGTCTAGAGATATTAGAAGACCTGCAAAACAAACAAAAGAATTTGTTAAGTAAAATATAATTAAATTTTGATTTCCAAATGAACCAACAAGTAGAATTAGACAAAAAATTCAAAAGTTTTAATTAATAAAGACAAGGGTAACCTAGAAAATCCTGAAATAAAACTAGTATTACAAGAAGTACAAAAAGAATTAACCAAATAAGACATAGAATACTCTCATGAATGATATACTACAAGATAAACTTTATTTAGCAATATTACAAAAGGCTGCACAAATTTAACCAAATCCCAAAGGATTATCAGATCATCAACCCCAAGAAAAAATAGACTCTTTAATCATAAAACAGAATAATATTATAATTTTATCACTATTAGAACTTAATAAAAACTTAAAAGAAGATAAACAAAGAGACAGTCAAGATAAAACTATAGACAAATGTATAGAGCAACTGAAAAAGAAAGAAATAACCCCTCAAAAAGAATTAAAAGAAGCTAAAATAACTAAACCAAAACCATGGACCTTTTTTCCCAAAGTACATCAAGATCAAGTTTTACCCAAGAAAGATTAACAACAAACATGTTATCAAGAATCATAAATAGACCCAAAATGAATTCAAGACAACTGTTAGAATAGATAGTAGACACAGACAAAGATATACAACTTTTTCAACAAAACAAATTAAAATTATTAAGTGCTAAGACTTTATACAATGAAGGAATGTTTTCAATGGCACAATTATATAAACATTATAGGGAAGAGAAATTATGCGTAATTGGAAATGATAGTGCTATTGTAAATTTAATAAGTCCAGAATCTTTAAGACAAATTGAAATATCAAATATGAGCCTCATGCATATGAGACTCATAGTAATAGGTTTGAAAGACCTAACTAGAAAAAAATTTAGGAACTAAGGTATTAGTTACAATAGATGATATTGGATGGCCGGACTTGAGAAGATCCATAATTGGAATAACAGAAGTAGACATGTCAACAAATGGAGGACTTTTTTTATTGTAGTTCAGATTATATGATAAACTCTGTAGAATTTGGAAAATAAATAAAGATAGGAATTCAGATTAAAGGATATGAAGAAATAAATAATGGTAATAATTTACTAATATGTGTAGGATTTATAGGAAAACTTGTCACTAATAGTATTATAAAATTTAATCTAAAGATAGATGATGTAGTAAGTTTAATGGGAAATAAAGGTATTAAATTAATGAAACCCCTAAAGATAAATTCAGAAGACTATGAAGGACTAGAATGGTATTAGAAAATTTTCCAAAAAAGAAATATTAGAACTAACCGTTCATTTAATATATATAAACAATAAAGGAGAAGCTTCAGTAAGATTGATAGACTACCAATACACGAATAAAAAAGAAATCGAGGAAGAGATTAAAGAATATGGGAACACTAATTTCATGAATATAGAAATACTAGTAAAAGGTTTTGAAGTAAATAAGGCCATAATGAAAGCCGAAGCCCTATACAAAATAAATAGAAATAGAATATTTAAATGTACAGGTTGTAAATTAGGAAACTTAAAACTTGAAGAAATGAGAGAGCATTTTATAAAATGTGTATTAAGAACAGATAATTATGATTATGCACATAAAAAGGAACTGAAAGGTGAAGAGTCATAATCTATTATAGTATAGACGAAAGTATAAAAGAATTTATGAAAAGTGCAGCAAGCACTGCAAGCCCTTTTCCAGACAACAATCGGTATGCAAAACGTACCATTAACAACAAGAAATTTACCATGATATAGAGTATTTAGACCAAACCTAGACAATCAAGCAGAACAAGACATAAAACTTAGAGGAAAAAGAATGCCAGGAAAAGAACCCATTAGATTACAAGAAGGAGGTAATAAAGGAAAATTTTTAAACTTGCCAGCCTATGACCCTTAGGCATGTAATCATGTAATAAACATATGCAAAAATGTAGTTGTAGCAGACTACATACAATATATACAGGGTAATCAAGAACCAGATGCAGAAATTATGTATAGATATCTAGAGACATTTCTAGGTGAAAGTACTAAAGCACTTTGGGAAGAATATAAGCAATTATTCCCACAAGATTTTCAAGAATTAGTAGAATAAGGCTCAAATCCCTACAATTTTGTAAACAAAGTACATACTCTACTAACAGGACAGGATCCCAATAGTATTACAATAAAGAACTTTAATAAATTTAGAACAACTAAGCATTAATCATTGGTCAAGGATTAAAGAATTTTTAAATGACTATTTCTATTATTGTACAATTAGTGGTAACTCGTTCGATCAGATTCTAGGAACTAGATTATTTAATAAATTATCAGGAGCTTTAGGAAGTGAGATAAAAGAAAAATAGTCCAAGAGAGAAGGGGTAATACAAAACCCAAATAAGCCATGGTTAATAGGACAAAGAATACAACATATAATGTATATATTACAAGAAAAATGTACAAATATACAGATACAAAAATAATTAAAAAGAAGTGATACAGATTTTTGTAAGACCATATATACTACACAACATTATGACCAAGATTATAAAAAGAAAAAATATAAAAAGACATATAAAAAAGACAATCTCCCTAAGAAGAAATATTACTTAAGCAAATCAAACACAAGAAAATCATACTTAGAAAAGAGTAAATATGTAAGAAAATATAACACTGGTAGAACCTATAAAAATAAATTAGAATGTTTTACTTGCGGAAGTATAGAACATTTAGCAAATACTTGTCCGAAAATAATCAATATTAGATCTAGGAGTGCACAATTAATAGAAGATGTAAATGAAAATTTAATAAATGTAGACGAATATATGTCAGATAATGAAAGTATATACTCTATTAGAAGTATGGAAGACTTTTAAGAATAAATAAATAAATATGATTCTGCAGATTCCGGAGAAGAGGAATTTATAAATGAAATAGAATTAGAAAAGACAAACTCAGACTATTATGATTTAGTAAATTTGATGGAAGAATGTGAACATGAATTTGAGGAAGAAAAAGGATTAGAGAGTAATCAGTGTTGTTTTTGTAAGTGGTTTCCAAGTAAAAACAAAAGGACAAAATGTAGGAAATGTTATAAGAAAGGATGCATAAAATGTATAGAGAAAACATTAGAAATCTTAGAAACTCCAAAATCAACCCGTAATTTAAATAAATTTTATAATAAGGAACCAATAACCAGAACAACAAAAGACAGAATATTAGAATTAGAGGAAAGACTAAGAAAATTAGAGATAAAAGTGTACATTAAAGAGATAATTAGAGAAGAAGATTTAGTAGAGGTAGAATTATTAAATACATTGGTTGAAAATAAAGTTAAAAAATCAGTGAATTTACCATTTGAAGGAATGGTATGTAATGAAGAAAAGAAAATTAGTATAGTCAAGGTTTTAGCAAAAATAAAAATTCAAGACTATGAGTTTGAGACTTTAGCTATAGTTGATTCAGGATGTACATAGAACATTTTAAATAGTAGAATTTTACCAGCAAAACTAATTAAAAAATTGCCAAAACCTCAAAAATCCATGCAAATCGCTGAAACATATAATACATATACAGACTATATACCAAAAGCAAAGATAAGTTTTATTAATACTTGTGAAAAATTCTTCCAACCATCGTATATAGTCAATGAAATACTAGATAGAGATTTAAACATAAAAGCAGACTTTGTGTTAGGATTAGACTTTATGGTACAAAATAATGGAGGATGTCTTATTATGAAAAGTTGGATAATATTCGCTCGTTATATCACTAACTTACCAATACAGACACATCCTACTTTAACTAAATATCGTTTTCTTAAGGATAAGCCAGATGAAAACTCAGATAATTAAATAAAACCTGAAATGCCACTAGAATGTGATAAAGGAGAAAATTGTACCTGTAATGCTAATAAAAAGGCAACAATGCATGAAGAATATCAAGATTTATTAGCAGTAAAAGAAATAGAAAAAGACTATATTTTAATGGAAATGGATGCAAAATTATACAATTTTAAGAAGGGTATACAACAAATAAGAGTAATAAAAGATCAAAAAGACATAGAAAAAATAATACAAATTCTAGACAAGCTAGAGAGATGCAACGACCCTTCCGGTCGTTTGTGAAATCTTTTCATCTTACTTATTTTAGATCTTTTTATAGTTTATGTACGTGAATTATAACTCACCGAAAGAGTAGTATCGATTCGTGAGGTGTTCTGTAGTGAGTTAGTCATTATTTGGATTATTGAGTTTTTAGAAAATTATGTTCGAAAATTTATTAAAAATTATGGGTATTTTAGATAATTAACTTAATTAGTGGTGAAGGGTTAAATTGTAATTTTTATGTCTCAAACAATCCACGTTAGGATTAATTGGAGTTAATAGGTTTAACTCTTAAACCATAACAGAGAAATAACAAGGAAAAAGAAAACGGATATCAATATTGGGCGATGTTCATCACCACGGTTTCCAGGTATTTGTTACAAATTAGCAATTGCAATTATTTTGTTTCTGGTGCTAATGATTACATTATATCACCAAAGGAATTGCTAATCATATTGCCGTAATTGGCAGCAATGATGAGGCCATAATGGCTTAGTGTTTAGGTACTAGTTTTAACCTTATAAAATTCTGATTATTAAGCTATTATGATAAGGAATAGATTGGATTCTCTTGTTAGTGTATTAGTACATGATCCTGTAAGTTTTAAAAACTAAAATAGGTAATGGTTACATAATAATCAAATAATAATGGAATCAATAGGTTATATACGCAGCAGTAGTATGCTAAGGATTTTTTTTATGTTATTAATTGGTATTGTTTCTACTGTTTCTCGTAGGATTGCATAATTGAAACGATTTGAACGTTCTGAAATTTCGAAGAAGGGCAAGACACTGTGGACTAGTGATATTTGATTTTTTTGGTTGAGGTAGGTTACGGTTTAATTGGAGTTTAGACTCGACTTCGACTTAATTGTGTGTATGCTCCTAAATTAGATACTTATGGATTGGTATTTGGACATGCTTGAAATCATTGATGTTTAGATTGTTGATTCATGTGTAAATGTTTATTGGAAATTGACTTGATGGAATTGACTTATGACTTTAAGTTAAATTGTAAACATGGTATATTTTGTTGTATGCTCTGAGGTTGTGTAAAATGATATTGATAATACTTGTTTATATTTATGTTGGATCGGGTATCATGCTTGTACATTTATATTTATGTTTATGTTGGATGGGGTACCACTCTGGTACGTTTATATTTATGTTGGTTCGGATACTATGCCGATACGGTAAATGAACATTGATTGTTCCCTGTAGGTTATGACTACTTGGGCAAAAATAAGTCCCATAGCATGTGTGTACATACCTGTGTTGATTCTATGGATGTTTTCCATATGGTTGATACTCTTGATAGTTATGTGGCTTGTTTGTGAGCACTGTTAACTTGTTATTGCTGTATTGCTGTTATTTTGTGAAGGTGTTGAAAATTGGTCTTAGGATTTCTGCTCTTCGGATGACATCTTCAGGTAGGTCTTTTCAGGAGATAGTTGATTTTGTTAAGAAAGTGGAGGGCGTAAGGCAAGAGGGTTATGCTATGGTATCAAAAAAAAAAGTCCTGTAGAGGAGGCACTTTTAGTGGTTCTTATTATAGGGGTTAGTGTTCTTAGGGATAATCTACCCTCCCCATTCATTCAGCGATGCCGGTGTCTATAGGTGGTCCATCAGGCGCTATCCAGACATTTTCATACTCTGGTGGTTACTTTGCTTCATCTTCATCAGCTCAGCAACTTACCTTGGATAGTTCATGTTACGAGTGTGGTAGAGTTGGTCACATTAAGAGGTTTTGTCCTAATGCAAGACAGTTTTGTCAGTCTAACCAGCAGCAGGCTCCTGGAGCTCTTATTTCAATAGGTAAGAAAGGTAGTGGTAATGGTAGAGGTTGTTCACAGTGTGGTCATGGTGCTTATCAGGCAGGTAAGGGTGGTAGTCAGCCCCATCGAGGTGGTTCTCAGCTTGGCAGAGGTGATGTTGAGACTAGTGGTAGGGCCCATATCTATGCCTTTCCAGGCAGGCCCGAGGTAAAGGCATCAGATGCTGTTATTACAGGTACTAATCTTGTCTGTGACCTGATGACCACTGTGTTATTCAGTACTGGCTTTACTTTTTCGTACGTGTCTGCTAATTTTGCTGTGGGATTTGACATGGTGTGTGATTTGCTTGACTTTTTGATTCACATGTCTACTTCTATTGGTGATTCTATTATTGTTGATAGAGTTTATCGTTCTTGTTCTTTTATGTTTATGGGGTATCAAACTTGGGCAGATTTAGTGATTCTAGATATGATAAATTTTGATATAATTTTGGGTATGAGTTGGTTGTCCCTATATCATGCTATATTAGATTTTCATGCTAAGATAGTGACCGTAGCTATGCCGGGAATGGATAGACTTGTGTGGGAGGGAGATTATAGTCCTGCTCCAATGAAACTTATTGCCTTTTTGCATACAAGGAGGCTAATTGGGAGAGGTTGTTTGTCCTTCCCAGCACATCTTTGGGATACTTCCGTCGATGTCCCATCTATTGAGTCGGTTCCTAGGGTGTCGGAGTTCCAAGAGTTTTTTCCTGCAGATTTTCCTGGTATGCCACCAGACTGGGATATTGATTTCTGTATTAATCTAGAGCCAGGTACTCGGCCTATTTCCATTCCTCCCTATAGGATGGCTCTGGCTGAGTTGAGGGAGTAAAAGGCTTAGTTGCAGTATTTGTTGAGTAAGGGATTAATTCTTCCAAGTGCCTCTCCATGGGGTGCTCCTGCCTTATTTACAAAGAAGAAGGATGGTAGTCTTTGTTTGTGTATAAATTACAGGCAATTGAACAAAGTCATGATCCATAACAAGAATCCTTTACCCTGTATAGATTATTTATTTGACCAGCTGCAGGGTGCATCCGTATTCTCTAAGATTGATTTAAGGTCTGGGTATCATCAGCTCAAGATTCGGCCTAACGATATTCCTAAGACTACATTCCCAACCAGGTATGGACACTATGAGTTCCTTGTGATGTCTTTTGGGCTGACTAATGCCCCAACTGCATCTATGAGTTTGATGAATGGGTTATTTAAAACCTACTTGGATTCTTTCATGATTGTCTTTATTGATGATATTCTGCTTTACTCCAAGAGTAAGGAGGGGCATGAGAATCACTTAAGGATTGTTTTAGGTTTATTAAAAGAGAAAAAACTTTATTCAAAGTTTTTTAAGTATGAGTTCTGGTTGGCTTCCGTATCCTTTTTGGGGGATGTGGTTTCGAAGGAAGGAGTGATGGTAGACCCACAGAAGATTGAAGCGGTTAAGAATTGGGCTAGGCCTACTTCAGTGATGAAGGTTTGTAGCTTTGTTGGCTTAGCAAGTTATTACCGCAGGTTCGTAAAGGGATTTGCTTCTATCGATACTCATATGATGCGGTTGACTCAAAAGGATGTACATTTTATTTGGTTTGAAGAGTGTGAGGAGAGCTTTTAAAAGCTCAAGACCTTGTTGACTACTGCTCCTATTCTTGCCTTGCCAGTAGAGGGTAAGGATTTTATTATTTATTATGATGACTCACGTTCTAGTTTAGGTGCTGTGTTGATGCAGGAAAGGAATGTCATTTCTTATGCTTTGAGGCAATTGAAGCCCAATGAGAAGAATTATCTCACTCATAATTTGGTGTTAGCTGTTGTGGTTTTTGCTCTTAAGATATGGAGTCATTACTTTTATGGGGCTCGTTGTGAAGTGTTTACTGATCACCGCAGTTTATAGTATGTGTTCACGCAGAGAGGTTTGAATTTGAGAGAGCGTAGATGGATGAAATTTCTTAAAGATTATGATATCACCATTCTCTACTATCCAGGAAAGGCTAACGTAGTCGCTGATGCACTGAGTAGAAAGTTGGCAAGTATGGGTAGTTTGGATTATTTGACTGCTAGCAGGTGTTTGTTGGCTAGAGAGATTCAGACTCTGGCTAACAAGTTTGTTAGACTTGAGGTGACTGAGAGAGTAGGGATTCTAGCCAGCATTGAGGCAAGGTCCACATTTCTTGATCAAATCAAGGCTAAACAATTTGAGGATGCTAAGTTAAGACAAATTCATGATATGGTTTTACAGGGTGAGGCCAAGGAGGCCATTCTTGATGGTGATGGTGTGTTGCAGATTAAAGGGCGAGTTTGTGTACCTTGTTTTGATGACTTGATTCCTACTATTCTAGCTGAGGCTCATTGCTCAAAGTATTCTATACATCCTGGTGCAACCAAGATGTACCGTGATTTGAGGCAACATTACTGGTGGGGTCGGATGAAGCGTGACATAGTTGATTATTTTTGCTACATGTTAGAGTTGCCAGCAGATAAAGTATGAGCATCAGAATCCTAGTGGTACTCTTCAAAGGATGCCCATTCCTGAATGAAAATGGAAGAGGATAACTATGGATTTTGTTGTTAGTCTTCCCAAGACTTCGGGGAAGTATGATTCTATATGGGTTATTGTGGATAGGTTGATTAAGTCTGCACATTTCATTCCTATTCAGGTGACTTATAATGTAGCGAAGTTGGCCAAGATTTATCTTAAGGAGATTGTTCGGTTGCATGAGGTCTCAGTTTCTATTATCTCGGATAAGGGTACTCAATTTACCTCTACCTTTTGGAAGAAGTTGCATGAGGAGTTGGGCACAAGGTTGGACTTTAGTACAACTTTTCACCCTCAAACGGTTGGGCAGTCCGAGTGGACGATTCAGGTGTTGGAGGATATGCTGCGTACGTGTGTGATGTATTTTGGAGGTCATTGGGATCAGTTCCTACCTTTGGCTGAGTTTACATATAATAACAATTATCATTCGAGTATCGACATGGCGCCGTTTGAGGCATTGTATGGGAGGAGGTGTCGATCTCCCATTGGGTGGTTTGATGCTTTTGAGGTGAGACCGTGGGGGTACTAATTTGTTGAGGGACTCATTGGAGAAGGTTAGGGTCATTCAGGAAAAGCTTATAGCGGCTCAAAGTAGACAAATAGAGTATGCAGATTGCAAGTTTAGAGATATCCACTTTATGGAGGGTGAGCAAGGTTGCTCAAGGTATCACCTATGAAAGGTGTCATGTATTTTGGGAAGCAAGGTAAGCTCATTCCTAGATATATTAGACCATTTGAGATTCTTATGTGTGTGGGGCCAGTGGCCAATAGATTAGCTTTGCCTCCGAGTTTTTCGGGAGTTCACCCTGTGTTTCATGTATTGATGCTAAAGAAGTTTCATGGTGATGGTAACTACATAGTTCATTGGGATTAGGTCTTGTTAGATGAAAACCTCTCTTATGAAGAGGAACCTATTTCTATTCTTCATAGAGCTGTCCATAATTTAAGGACTAATGAGATTGCATCTGTGAAGGTCCAGTGAAAGAACCGTCCTATTGAGGAGGCCACTTGGGAGATCGAAGCAGACATGTGTAGCAAGTATTCACATCTTTTTGTTGAGCCAGGTAACTTTTTGTTTTCCCTTCTTGAATTGTGTTTGTCGTTCGAGGACCAACGATTGTTTAATAGGTATATGATGTAACGACCCTTCCGATCGTTTGCAAAATCTTTTCATCTACCTTATTCTAGCTCTTTCCGTAGTTTATGTACGTGAATTATAACTCACAGAATGCGTAGTATCGATTCGTGAGGTGTTCCATAGTGAGTTAGTCAATATTTGGATTATTGAGTTTTAAGAATGTTATGTTCAAAAATTTACTAGAAGTTATGGGTATTTTAGATAATTAAGTTAATTAGAGGTGAAGGGTCAAATTGTAATTTTTATGTCTCAAACAACCCACATTAGGATTAATTGGAGTTAATAGGTTTAACTCTTAAACCATAACAGAGAAAAAAAAAAGAAAGAAGAAAACGGTTATCAATATTGGGCGACGTTCATCACCACGGTTGCCAGGTATTTGTTACAAATTGACAATTGCAATTATTTTGTTTCTGGTGCTAATGATTACATTATATTACATAAGGAATTGCTAATCATACTGCCATTATTGGCAGTAATGATGAGGCCATAATTTAGTGATTAGGCATTAGTTTTAACCTTATAAAATTCTAATTATTAGGCTATTATGATAAGGAATAGATTGGATTCTCTTGTTATTGTATTAGTACGTGATCCTGTAAGTGTTGAAAACTAAAACAGGTAATGGTTAAACTAAAACAGGTAATGGTTACTTAATAATCAAATAATAATGGAATCAATAGGTTAAATGTGTTGGGTTCGAAATCGAGAGGGCGTCATGCAGAAGCTTTTAGTTTGCAAACCATAAGATGATAAATCAGACGAAAATAAAAACATACTAAAAACATGATTATTATATAGTTTGACCAATTGGCCTACATATAAAAACCTAATATAAAAGAAAACATAAAACTATTAGAGAGAAAATCTCCCCTTAAACAAAGACTCTTTAAAGACTACATTGTGGATGCTATTATGTTATGGTATGAGAAGGGGAGTCTTCTATTTATAGATGCCCAAAACCTTTCCTCCAAGAAAGAGGTTTGCCAAATATGGAAAGGTTTTATATTTTCATTTTAGAAAAATAAAAGTAATTATGGTAACTTTTATTTTCCTCCAAGAAAAAGTAAAACTTAATTTTAGTAAGAAAATCAGGGCAAAAACCCTGACAAATCTCCCCTTTTTGGCTTGATTTTCTTCACTTGATCCACCTTCTTTGCATCACATGCATGAACTTCGTTCTTGATATAATCTTCATAACTGCTTCTTTCCATGGTTAAAAATAAAGTTTAAAATATTATTGTTAAAAATGGGTTAAAAATTAATATTCTGTTTTTATTTTTTAAGTTGCAGCAACAGGAATGTTGAAAATATGGTTGAAACTTGTTCTCCACATGTAGTTGGACAAACATCTTCACTATCATCCCATTGATTGGAAATTGATTAGAACTGCCTTGGAATTATCTTCAACCTCGCGTTACCAAACCACTGGATCTTTAACCGTAGTCCTTGATACCACTTGTTGGGTTCAAAATCGAGAGGGCGTCATGCGGAAGCTTTTAGTTCGCAAACCATAACACGATAAATCAGACAACATGAAAAACATACTAAAAACATAATTATTATATAGTTTGGCAAATTAGCCTACATATAAAAACCTAATATAAAAGGAAACATAAAACTATTGGAAAGAAAATCTCCCGCTAAACAAAGACTCTTTAAAGACTACATTGTGGATGTTATTATGTCATTGTATGAGAAGGGGGGTCTTCTATTTATAGATGCCCAAAACCTTTCCTCCAAGAAAGATGTTTGCCAAATATGGAAAAGTTTTATATTTTCCTTTTAGAAAAAATAAAAGTAATTATGATAACTTTTTTTTCCTCAAAGAAAAAGTAAAACGTAATTTAGTAAGAAAATCAGGGCAAAAATCCTAACAAAACACGGAGCAGTAGTATGCTAAGGATTTTCTATGTTATTAAGTGGTATTGTTGCTACTGTTTGTCATAGGATTGCATATTTGAAACGATTTGAACATTCTGAAATTTTGAAGAAGGGCAAGACACTGTGGACTAGTGATATTCGATTTCTTCGGTTGAGGTAGGTTACGGTTTAGTTCGAGTTTAGACTCGACTTAATTGTGTGTATGATCCTTAATTGGATACTTGTAGATTGGTATTCAGACATTCTTGAAATCATTGATGTTTTGATTGTTGATTCGTGTATAAATGTTTATTGGAAATTAACTTGATGGAATTGTCTTATGACTTTTAGTTAAATTGTAAACATGGTACATTGTGTTGTATGCTGTGAGATATTCATAATACTTGTTTATATTATGTTGGATCGAGTACCACACCGGTACATTTATATTTACGTTGGATCGGGTACCACACTGGTACATTTATATTTATTTTGGATCGGGTATCACACTGGTACGTTTATATTTATATTGGATCGGATACCACGCCAATACGGAACATGAACATAGATTGTTCCTTGCAGTTCATGACTACTTAGGAAAAAATAAGTCCCATAACATGCATGTACATACTTGTGTTGATTCTGTGGATGTTTTTCATATGGTTGGTGCTCTTGATAGTTATGTGTCTTGTTTGTGAGCACTGTTGACCTGTTATTGCTATATTGTGGATTCAATGAGAATTTGTTATTTAATGATGCTTGTCTACTTATTTTTTCTAATTATGTTGTGTACATATTATTAAGTTGAGTTGACCTATGATGCCTACCACTACATAGTGGTTTGTACTGATACTACCTTGTACTCTTCTTTTATTGAGTGCAGAAAATTTTCCAGAGGCTTAGCCAGGACCTTACCTCTAGAGTAGATAGTAGATCTTGATCCGAAGGGTGAGCACTCTGTCTTCAGGCTGCCATGGGTCATCTTAGTTGTTATTGTCCATATTTCGAACAATTAAAACATTCCTTATTTACGTTATTTAGAGATTTCTTCAAACATGATTTGTTAGTAGTTCTTGTACGATGACTTTCGGGACTTGGGGATTTTAGTAAGTATTTTATTAGACATCTGCATTAATAACCATTAGTCCTGAATTACTAGTATCATGTTGATTTTATGATATCATCATCTTAATATTAACTAAGTGCTTGGGTAAGGATTCATTTTATATAGTTCTCCCACAAGAAGATTAGTGTGGGTGTCACTCATGACATTTTGGGGCATGACATAATCGGATAAAAACCCTTGCAACATTGGGACTCCAATCAAATTACCTGTAAATTAGAAATAATTAATCCAGAATATACTATAAAAACAACATCTATAAAGGCTACAAATGAAGACCTTAAAGAATTTGAAATACAAATAACAGAGCTATTAGAATTAGGAATAATTAGAATATCTACATCAAGACATAGGTCAACAGCTTTCATAGTAAGAAAATACAGTGAAATTGTAAGTGGAAAAGCTAGAATGGTAATAAATTACAAAAGACTAAATTATAATACTGTATTGGATGGGTATAAGTTACCAAACAAAACATGATTAATAAATAGAATACAAGGAAGAAAGGTATTTAGTAAATTTGATTGTAAATATGGATATTGGCAGATTAAAATGCATAAATAAAGTATAGAATAAATAACTTTCACATGTCTAGAAAGACATTTTGAATGGCTGGTCATGCCGTTTGGAATAAAAATAGCTCCTCTAATTTTTCAAAGAAAAATGGATAGTATTTTTAGAGACTATAAAAATTTTGTATTAGTACATGTAGATGATATTTTAGTCTTTAGTAATAATATGAGAGAACATTTAGGACATTTACAACAAGTTTTTAAATTATTTAAAGATAATGAAATAATAATAAGTAGAAAGAAAATGGAATTATCTAAAAATAGTATTAATTTTTTAGGAGTAGTTATTGGAGATGGTAGAGTAAAATTACAACCACAAATAGCTAAAAAGGTCTTAGAAATGCCAGATAAATTACACAAGACTAATGATTTACAAATTTTTTTAGGACTTTTTGTAATACCCCGAGACTCTAACCAATAGTGCAACCATGACTCAAGCTCATGAGAAGTAAATTATAGTCCTTTGGTTATTTTTTGATCAAGGTTGATGTGTATTAATTCCTCAAAGATGTCCTAGCGATTAGGTGAATCAAAACATTCCTTACCGATTGAATTCTTGGGAAGGATATTGTCATATTTAACTTTAAATAAGAATATATCTAGTTATACTACGAATTATTGAGCTCATGAGATACTAAAAGATAGATAGTAAAATTACCTTTCTAACGATACCAATTTCACCCAAATCCGGTATCGGAGCCAAGAGTTATGCCCATTTTACTCCAGTATGTCAAGCTGGAAAACTTTGTGACGACATTTTGTGATAATCTGTCACACGTGTAACGACTTATCACCAATGTCGTCAGCCCTAGGAAGATTTCCATCCCTAGTGATGACATTTTGTGATAAGTCATCACACTTGTGATGACTTATCACCAATGTCGTCAACCTTAAGCCGAAAATCATAAAATCCATCCTTTTGTGACGACATTTTGTGACGACTTATCACAAGTCTGACGACTTGTCGCGAATGTCGTCAGCTATTTTTTTCAGCAATTAAGGGACGTTTCTGGCAAGTTATTTTGGTCTTTTTCCATCTTTTGGAGGCCTATATAAATATGAGAATCCCCAGCCAAACCCTAATTTCTTCATTCGCTCTTCCAATTCTCTCAAGAAGATATATCTAGGGTTTCAATCAAGAAAATTTAATCTTCCAAAAAATCATCCATAAATATTCAAGATTTCTTCAAGAATCAAGTTCCTCATAGTGTGGGCTTCGAGAATCATTTATTACAAGTGCGGATAGAGTCTCAAGCACTGGAATTCATCCAATTTCAAAGATTAAGGTATGTGGGATTTTGAACAAGAGCAATTCTTTCGTTCTTGTGCTCGAAGTTTTGATTTCTATCATGGATTTATATGATTTTTCAAGTGGGTTTATACCCAAATTACTTCATCATGAGATTATGAGAATATAAATTGTTCAAGCTTTGTTATACATGATTATTTTACTATTCTCAAGTTATGACTTGATATTTAATATTGTGAATTTCATATTTCTACCATGAGTTGATATTTCATGTGCTTTCAAGATATGTGTCAAGCTTTTCCTTATGCCAAATTAGATTATTGAGTATATTGATTCGTGAAATTGAGTTGTTACAATGAGTCTTGATATTTCTTCAAAGTTATTGATGTTGCCATGATTTAATGAATTGATACATTTTGATATTGAGAAAGATTGATTTGATTTGAGTTGAGTTAGGAATCCACAAATTGATTATGATTTGATAAATGAGAAAGAGAATTGATTTGGTCTTCATAATAGACACTTGTGTTGTTTGTGGTGGATTTTCTAACGTGTTATGAGCTTACGTCTGGGAGTAGTATTTACTACCGAGTGGAAAATGTGGTATTTCCCCCTAAACTATGTGCCACTGTAGGATTGATATTGATAATTGTGGGCCAGAGGCTGAGTATGAGATTGTGATCACACAATATAGGTTGCACTCCCTGGCAAGAGTACGACGGTCCCGCCAATATGGGGTTCTCTCCTTAGGAGGGAAAAACGCTGGACTCCATACAACTCATATCATTTATGTCAGTTATAAGAACCTCCCATGTCTATAAGAGTTGAGTTTTTTGAATTACCGAGTCACTCAGAGTTTTGAGTTGGAGATTTGAGTTGTTTATGATGATTTATGAGGTTTTTATCATATGATTTATTTACTTTGAGATTATGAAAAGTATGTTTCAATCTAATTCAAGCCAAGTGAGCCATCATTGTACATATGCATATTTTCATGAAATTGATGATGATATTTACATTGTTGCATGCATCCTCACATACTCAGTACATTCCAAAGTGCTGACCTACATATTTTCCTATGGGCTACAGTTTCTCGTAATGTAGTTTAGGTACTCAGCCGCAGCCGCATTAGCGATATTCGAGTGCATCAACTACATTCCCTCAGTGGTGAGTCCTCATGGTTTGAGGATCGGGTCTATATTTTTGTGATATTATTTTGTTGTTATAGTTTTCAGTACTATTGAGTTAGTTGGGGGTTTGTCCCAATGGCTCCTTGATTTTGATTTATAGAGGCTGTGTCAGACTAGAGGATTGGTGTGTACAGATATTCAATATATTTTGGTTATACAGTCTAGTATTCTCCAGTATTTCTCTTGAACCCAATGTGGTATATCTGTTTGTTATGCATGACTATTGTTGAATTAAATTCCTTGAGGTAGTGTCTGGCTCTAAGGGTTAGCTTGGGGCTACGTGTAGCCCTAATCACCGTGTGGCATCTTGGGATGAAATTTTGGGGTGTTACAAATCTTGGTATCAAAGCGTAAGGTTTAAGGAGTCTTAGGGAGTCTGACAAGCCGCGTTACGTAGAGTCTTGATCATTGGTATATAGCACGCCACATCTATGAGAAAGAGGCTATGAAATATTTTAGGAAAAGTCGTTTCTTTGTTTCTAAAGTTTATTGTGCCTACAATTGTCTCTTTATCTGTGATTACTCATGCTCTTTTATAACAGAAAATGCCTCCTTGTCGAGCTAGTAGAAACAACGAGCAACCTCAACTTGGTTATCTCTTGAACAAATATGTGTCTCATGTGGAATTCTGGGAAGTTTTTCAGGCGCTAGCCCAGGTAGCTTCTGCCAATGCTCAAGCTAACACCCAGGCTATTGTTCTATCTCTGTAAGATAATAATTCTACTGCAGCTCGAGTTTGTGACTTTATGCGGATGAATCCGCCTGAGTTTTATGGGTCGAAGGTAGGTGAAGACCCACAGATGTACTTGAATGAAGTGAGAAAGATCACCCAGATATGTATGTGACTAAGAAAGAGAGTGTTGAATTGGCTACCTATCGAATGAAAGATGTTGCATATAACTGGGTGGAGATATGGGGGAAGAGTAGGGGGAGGATGCCACTTCCATGATTTGACAGTTATTCCAGGATGCGTTCTTGGACAGATCAGTTATCTAACTATTAGAGGAATTCTTGAATTTGAGACAAGGCTCCATGACTATTAAGAAGTAATGTCTTAGATTCAATCAGTTATCCAAATATGCTCCTAGTATGATGGCTGACTCCAGGACCATCATGAGTAAGTTTATGACCGGTGTGTCGAGTTATGATGTGAAGAGTGTAGATATGCTCTGCTTAATAGGGAGATAGAACTTTCTCGGTTGATGATACATGCCTAACCGATTAAAGCTGATAAGATGAAAAAGAGGGAGAGAGTAAGAGGGAATAAAAGAGTTAGATCAGAGCATCAGGGATTCAGTTAGTACAGATTCCATGAAGGGAACTGCCCTCAATTTTAGGGACGTCCATTTATGCCTGTGCCTTCCTCAGTTAGTGCTCCCGTACCAAGAAGCAGGTAGGAGTAGGGGAACAGGCCTATACCATCCAGGTCTCAAGAAAGTGTAAGTAACAGACCCCGTCCTCCTTCATGTTGTAAGTATGGTAGAGATTATTTTGGTGAGTGTTTTTTTGATCAGAGGGGTTGCTTTGGTTCTGGAAAGTTGGGCCACTGACTTAGATATTGTCCGTATGCTATATAGGGGACTTGAGATGCTAATCCAAAAGTCAGGCTACCAGTGCCCCCATTCCCATAGTCCGCCCAGTTCCTCCTCAGGGTGCCTCTTCTAGTACTGCTGGAAGTTCATGCCAGAATCACTTCTATGTTATACCACCTCACCAGGAGTAGGAGGATTCTCCAGATGTTGTCACTGGTATGCTCCGTGTCTTTCATTTTGATGTGTATGTATTGATGGACCCCGGTTTGAGTTTCCCTTATGTGACACCTCTGGTTGCTGTAAATTTTGAGATAGACCCTGAACGGATTCCTCAGCCTATTCTGGTTTCTACCCAGTAGGAGAATCTGTTATTGCTAAGCGAGTGTATAAGAAGTGTCCTGTCACTGTTCTTCATCGGACCATATGTGCTGATGATTTGATTGAGCTAGATATGGTTGATTTTGACGTCATTTTGGGTATAGATTGGCTTTACTCATGCTATGTGTCTATCAATTGTTATACCTACGTGGTCAAGTTTCAGTTTCCTGAAGAGCCCATTTTTGAGTGGTTCAAGAGTTCTATAACTCCGAAGAGCCATTTCATATCCTACCTCAAAGCTAGGAAGTTGATTTTCAAGGGTTTCATCTATCACCTAGTTCGAGTTAAATACCTCAACTTTGAGACTCTGACTATTCAGTCAGTTACCATTGTTAATAGTTTCCTAATGTTTTCTATGAAGATCTCCTAGGTGTCCCACCTGATAGAGAGACAGAATTTGGGATTGATCTTCTTTCTGACACTCAGCCTATTTGCATTCCTCCGTACTGTATGGCTCCTATAGAACTTAAAGAGTTGAAGGAGCTACTCAAAGATCTCTTAGACAAAGGGTTTATCAGACCCAGTGTTTCCCCGTGGGGTGCACTTATTCTATTCATGCATAAGAAAGATGGTATATTATGTATGTGAATTGATTACCGTCAACTCAACAAGAAAACTATCAATAACAAGTACCCTCTTCCTTGAATTAATGACTTATTTGATCAGTTACAAGGTGCGAGCTAATTCTAAAAAATAGACCTTAGATCTGGCTATCATCACCTTAAAGTGAGAGAGTGTGATATTCCAAAGACAGCCTGCCAAACCTGTTACGGTCATTTTGAGTTTTTGGTCATGTCTTTTGGGTTAACCAATTCTCCAGTAGCCTTCATGGATCTTATGAACCGAGTATTAAAGAGGTATCTAGATTTGTTTGTTATCATGTTCATAGATAATATTCTTGTATATTCCCGAAGTGAGGATGACCATGCAGATTATGTTTGAATCGTGTTGGAAACCCTTAGAGCTCATCAATTGTTCACCAAATTTAGCAAGTGTAAATTTTGTCTAAGGTCAGTTGCTTTTCTGGGTCACATTGTTTCTACCGATGGCATTAGAGTCGATTACCAAAAGATAGAAGCTGTAAAGAATTGGCCTAGACCTACCTCCCTATCCGATATTAGGAGTTTCTTGGGTCTAGCTGGTTACTACCGTCATTTTGTTGAGGGATTCTCTTCCATTGTGTCTCCCATGACCCGATTGACCTAAAATAAAGTTAAGTTCCAGTGGACAAATGCCTGTGAGAAGAGTTTTCAGGAGTTGAAGACTCGACTCACTCCATCCCCAGTGTTATCTTTACCCGTTGGTACTGATAGTTTTGTGGTGTATTGTGACGCTTCTAGAGTTGGTTTAGGTTGTGTGTTGATACAGAAGGGTAAAGTTATAGCTTATTCCTCTAAACAGTTGAAGCCTCATGAGAAGAATTACCCAACCCATGATCTTGAATTAGCACCTGTAGTTTTTGCTTTGAAAATTTGGAGACATTATTTGTATGGTGTTCATGTTGATGGGTTTATGGAACATAAAAGCTTGCAGTATATGTTCACCTAGAAGGAGTTGAACCTTAGGAAGAGATGGTGGTTGGAGATGTTAAAAAATTATGATATGAGTGTGTTGTATCACCCGGGCAAGGCTAATGTAGTGGCAGATGCTCTTAGCAAGTTGTCTATGGGTAGTGTAGGTCATGTAGAGAATGATAAGAAAGAATTGGCTCGTGATGTGTATCGTTTGGCTAGGTTGGGTGTTAGATTACTTGATTTCACTAAAGGGAATATGTTAGTTCAGAGTAGTTCCGAGTCCTGTTTGGTCTCAGAGTTAAAGGAGAAGCAAGACAGGTATCCTAGTTTGGTCAGACAGAAGGAGTTAGTTAAGGACCAAAAGGTAGATGTTTTCTCCCAAGGGGGAGATGGTGTGTTAAGATTGCATGGTAGATTGTGTGTTCCCAATGTTGATTATCTAAGGCATAGAATTATGGATGAAACACATGGCGTACAATATTCTATTCATCCCAGTGCTACCAAGATGTATCGCGATTTGCGGGAAATCTATTGGTGGAACGGTATGAAGAAAGACATAGCAGGATTTGAGGAAAAGTGTTCTACTTGTCAACAGGTTAAGGTAGAGCACCAAAGGCCCGATGGTGTAATGCAAGAGTTTAGAATTCCTACTTGGAAATGGGAAGAAGTGAATATGGATTTCATAATTGGTTTGCCTCCTTCTCGTCGTCATCATGATTTGATTTGGGTTATTGCAGAATAGTTGACTAAATCAGCTCATTTCTTGCAAGTGCATTCTTCTTATACAGCTGAGGATTATGCTAGATTGTATATTCGAGAATTCGTTAGACTTCATGGAGTTTCTTTGGCTATTATCTCTGATAGGGGTACTTAGTTTACTTCCCAGTTTTGGAGGTTTTTCAGAAGGGTCTCGATACCCAAGTTCGTCTAAGTTCTTCTTTCCATCCGCAAATAGATGGTTAGGCTGAGTGGACCATTCAAACCTTAGAAGATATATTGAGGACATGTGCGCTTGATTTTAAAGGTAGTTTGGATGAGCACTTTCCATTGATCGAATTTGCGTATAACAATAGTTTCATGCTAGTATTCAGATAGACCCGTTAGAAGTTTTGTATAGGAGAAGATGTAGATCACCTATAGGTTGGTTTGAAGTAGGACAAGCATCTGTGATTGGGCCTGATGCTATGTTCGAGGCTATGGAAAAAGTTAAGTTGATCCGAGAAAGATTGAAGACCGCTCAAAGTCGTCAGAAGTCGTATGCGGATGTGAGAAGAAAAGATCTTGAGTTTAATGTTGATGGTTTGGTGTACTTGAAGGTTTCACCCATGAAAGGGGTGAAGAGATTTGGGAAGAAGGGAAAGCTTAGTCCCCGTTATGTTGGTCCGTACAAGATTCTGAGTCGTGTTGGGAAAGTAGCATATGTGGTGGAGTTACCCATAGAGTTGTCTAACATTCATCCAGTATTTCATATTTCCATGCTTAAGAAGTGTATTGGTGATTTTATGTGGTTGATTCTTCCGAAAACTTAGATATTCAAGATAGCCTTTCATTTGAGGAGTAAGCCAAATCATGAAAAAGAGAGAACAAAGACCGTATAAAGATTCTTCATTTTGAACTTTTACAACAGACTCAACCAATTTATGAGACTCAAAAATCGAGGAGTAAGGAAAATCATGAAAAAGAGACAACAAAGAGCCCAAGTAGTTATAAACAATGATTCCACTAGAAACAATGATCACTATTATCACCGAGGAATCCCGGGATACTTAAACAAAACTGTTCAAAATTAAGAAGAAGATTGTCTAGAAAAAATAAAAATTTTGGAGCTTGGAGTGATGAAGACGAAATTGAAGAAGAAATAGAAGTAGCCAATATGTGCTTTATGGAAAAAGGTGAATCAAGCGAGGTAAGACCACACAACTTTCATAATTGTAATATTCTTGAATCTAATTTAGATATGATAACCGCCAAGCTTCAAAAAGTTATAGATAAATACAATAAACTTGCTCAGAAAAAAATAACTAAGAAGCTCGATCTAAATGAAAACTCGAAGAGGAACGAAGAAAGTTTCAAGTTGAAATTGAAGCATATCAAATTATACTTGACTTACTTTAAGAAGAGCTTGATGACATAAAAATGCAATTGAATAGCATTAAAAAATCACCAAGTCACAGTTTTGTGAGATCAAATTCTTTTAAAACCAACTCAAGTTCCTCATCAAGATCGTTTAAATCAGCCAAGACAACTTTATCCTCTCAAGGACCTATCTACTATACTTGTGGATAGAAAGGGCAAAAATCGTACAGCTGTAGGCGGAAGCCTAAAAGTGTATGGGTTTAGAGACCTAAAATAAGCACATCTAACCCACAAGGACCCAGGACCACTTGGGTACCTAAAAAAAATTGATTTTTTTGTTTTGCAGTAATATGACCGCAAACGCTACAAAAAGGAAATGTGGGTCATCGATGGCGGATGTTTCAGACATATGACCAAAAAGAAAGACAATGTTTGTGCTTTAAAGAAAATAAAAGGGGGATTAGTCAGATTTGGTGACTATTCTAGAGGAAACGTCACCAGAGGTGGTTTAGTAAAGATCAACTCCTCATGTGAACTTATTGAAGTGTATCTCGTAGATGGACTCAAGAATAACTTTCTCAGTATCAATAAGCTATATGACACTGGATTTATATTCTCCTTCAAAGCTAAAAGTTGTTTCATTAAATGTAACAAAAGAAATATCTCTCTGATTGGTGAATGTGTTTACAATATTTACGTCTTAAATAGTCCCGATTTTTCTACTTTAACCTGCCTCACTATGCAAAACAATGACACTTGGTTGTGGTACAAAAAACTTGGGCATACCAGTATGTATATCATTAAGAAACTCTCTAGACTGGAACTGGTGAAAGGTCTGCCAAAACTCAAGTTTGAAAAGTATTATATCTGTGAAGCTTGCCTTATTAGGTAAATAGACCCGAAAATCTTTCAAAGTCAAAGACATTGTCTTTACTACCAAACCCCTTTAAAAAATCCACCTGGATTTGTTTGGCCCTACCAAAACCACAAGTATTGGTGGGAAAATATATATTTTTGTTATTGTTGATGATTGTTATAATTTTACCGGGGTAATGTTTCTCTCTCATAAACATGAGTCTTTCATGAATTTTAAGATCTTTTGTAGGAAAGTACCAACAAAAGCAAGACATCTCATCACCTACGTACACAGTGATCATGGAGGAGAATGTGAGAAAAAAGTTTTTGTGGAATACTGTGATCAAAATGGATACTCTAAAAACTTCTCATCACCTAGGCCTCTTTAACAAAATAGTGTGGTGGAACAAATAAATCGTTCCCTTCAGGAGAGTGCAATAACCATGCTACTAAAACACAACTCTTTAGATTATTTTAATGTAGAGGAATTAAGCACAATATGTCACATCATCAACAAATGCCTCATCAAAGCTATCCTAAAGAAGACTCCTTATGAGTTGTGGAGCGAAAAGACAAATATTAGCTAATTTCAGAATTTTGGATGCAAATGCTTTATCTACAACAATGGTAAGAATAACTTGGGAAATTTCAATCCACAGAGTGACGAAGGTATTTTTCTTGGGTACTCTCCCACCACTCACGCTTACAGGGCTTATAATAAAAGAACGTTATGTGTTGAAGAATATGTGTTTATTGTATTTGATTAAGCTAATCACTCTCCTATGAGCTTAATTATTGATTAAAAACAAGTGAGTGATCCATAATCTAAAGCCAATGCTAACACAACTCCCGATCCAACACAAGACGAGTTAACAACATCCCCCCTAGAGTCGACACCCACAGTGGAAGTAGTCAAACCAAGTGTTCTAATAGAATTAAAGCACAATTCTAGCTATCCAAATTATTTTATCATCGAAAATACAGATGATAGGATTCAGACAAAAACCTCATTGAGAAAGCAAGTGTCTGTTGCTCTTGTATCTCAAATCGAACAAAAAAAGACTGATGAAGCCCTCAAAGAGAATCCTGGGTTAAGGCTATGAAATAAGAATTTGACCAATTCGAACAAAGTCAAGTTTAGACTATAGTTGAAAGACCCAAGAATTGCTTAGTGATCAAATCTAGATGAATCTACAAAAATAAATTAAACAAGAAAGGTAAGGTCATAAAAAATAAGGCCAGACCAACGCTACTACTAACAAGAAGGTCTTGATTAAGATGAAATCTTTGTTCGGATAGTAAGGTTAGAATCAATTCACATTTTGTTAGATTTTGATACCTAAAAATATTTTAAGTTGTATCAAATGAATGTCAAAAACACTTTTTAAATGAATTTATTTATGAAGAAATCTTTTTAAAACAACCTCCCGGTTCAGAAAATCCATATTATCCAAATCAGGTTTCAAATTATCAAAAGCACCCGACGGTCTCAAACAAGCTCCAAAGGCTTGGTATGAGAGGATGAGTATTTTCTTCTTAAATAATAATTTATAAAGAGGTAAAATTGATAAAACTCTATTTATACAAAAGCTTGACTAAAATTTTCTTATTGCACAAATTTATGTTAATGATATTATTTTGGGTAGTCCTAACATCTCCCTATGTGAGAATTTTGCTAATATGATGAAAGGAGAATTTGAAATAAGCCTCATGGGAGAGCTCATATTTTTATTGTTCTTAATAATCAAGAAAACACCCAAAGGTTGTAAGACTCTGCAAAATCCTTAGCTTAATTCAGTCCTTTAAGCTTGCCAAGGGGTCCCAAACTTAAAGAATTCTAGCTAAGTATTTAGACCTAGTGTAATTCTAGATTTTGAGAGTGGGAGATCTTATTTCATGGACTTTGTATCCCTTTAATATTGATATTTAGGTTGAGTCATGATCAAGAGTGTCCCTGGTGTTTCCAGACAAGTTTTGGATTTGTCAGACTTCGTTAAAAGCTCTATTGGAATCGTACAACTATGGATAAACATGATCTTAGCGTGCCATGTCAACTATCGCATTGATAAATATTTTCCCTAGCTCCCAGTGTTAATTTCCTATAAGTCGACACAAACTCAGCACGACACGTTGTATCAAGTCAATGCCAATAATGCGGCGTATCAGTCTGCGCATTGATGGTACAATTTTTCATTCATTAAAAGACTGGATCCTTGGCGGTATTTAGGTCTTTTTTCCTCAACCTACAGCACCCAAAACAAAAAATTGATCACTTTAGGGAGAAAATAAACTCATTCTTTCTCAAATTTGCTCAAGAACAAAACTCCAGAAGCTTTAATTTCAAATCAAAAACTCAAGGTTTCACCATTACTTTCAGAGAATCAGGAACTAAGGTATGTGAAGTGTTCATCCAAGGGTTCCTTCCACCCTTGGAGCCCAAGAATTTCATTTGAAACTTCAAGTAGTGAATTTTATGATTTCTATGGTTGGAATTAGAGTTTATTCATGATTTTTGGTTGGATTTGGTTCCTAATTCATGTTTTATAACATATTTCATGTGGAATTGATTTTCATGTATGTAAATCCATGTTAAACTCTTGAATTGTGAAATTTGGAATTCAATCATGATGCTCACTTGTTGTTCAAAGTTATGTGCATTTGGTATACTTACCAAGTTCTTGATAAATTGCTCCTATGAACTAGTAAGAGAAAGAAATCAAGTCAAGTTAGCTTATGTGCAAGTGTATTATGCAAGTGTTTGTTAAAATGCCCTAAATGAATGAATGGTGATCAAGTACTTAGTTTACATATATCAAGTTTGTGCCATGTCTCTTAATTTATGCTTTCGAGTCCTGGGGGTACTTGTACTAGACAATTTAGATGTTTATTTAGAGCCATGGTCAGTCACAAGATAATATCAACCATATATAGTCATAGTACTCACAGGCAATTCAGATCTTAGTAGACTCTGTCAGCTAAATAGAATTCAGTAGTTTCCGTCAGTCCATGGAACTTAGTGAACTCAACTCAGTTAAGTTAAATAGTATGATCAGTAATAGTTCAGTCCAGCCTAGTAATGTTTAGAAATAAGTCCATTATCTATTCAGTTGGGAGTAGAATTCAGCACCGAGTGAATCCATGGATGGGGACTCACCTGCCAATAGAGGGTGTGATCCTTAGAAGCAATCCTTGTGTTTCAGAAATACGTAGCTAGAGTAGGTTAAGACATCAAGACTGACAGATAATGGTTGATGAGGTAATCTACCTAGAAGTTAAGGGTACCACTATTATCATTTAGGGTACCTACTAAATGAGGGTGACTCAACACTTGTCCTTACCCGTGGCACAGTATTGACACCCTTCCAACTAGGGTTACATATTTGGCCCCAAATCAGTTAGAGGAGGGACATGTTAGTAAGATGATTGCTTTCCACTGTCTCAGTTTCAAATTCAGTCTCAGTATGGAACTTAGTTTAGTTTCATAGATTCAGGACTGCCAGATACAATCATTTAGTTACTAGTAACCCAGTATTTGGTGTTATTATGATCTTAGTATAGTTTTCATATTCATGCATGTACTTTCATTTAGTCATACTCATGTTATTTAAATATTATTGTTCATGTATATAAACACATGTACTTTAGCCTACCTTACTTAGCATACCAGTACATTCAAATTACTGACGCATGCTTCTTGCGCTATGATGTCTTATATTATAGGTACAAATGCATGAGCTCGAGAGCACCCTTAGCAGATTAGATTTTTACCTGTCAAAGTCAATTGTGAGTCCTCATAGTTTGAGGACATAGTTTTATTTTAGTATTTTAGTATCAGTATCACTAGTTAGAGTTAGATGGTGACTTTTCCCATCAATATCATAGTTCAGAAAGTTTAGAGGCTTTTCAAACTAGAGTATTTTTAGAAAGTTATTCAGAGTTTAGTGTTTTATTCATGTTTTGGTACTGTGACACCATACTCAGATTTATCATTCAGATTTAAACCTTGTGGAAGTTTTCTACATTTATAACAATTATATTATGATTATAGTATTACTATTATTCAATGCTCATAGTAGGTACCAATCATGGGTTAGCTAGTTGTCCTTCGGTATTATTTGCACCGTGTAATGTCTGGGGTACAGACTCAGGGCGTTACAAAATTAGTATTACAGCCTAAGGTTCAACAGTGCCCTAGGAAGTCTAACAGCAACATCTAGTAGAGTCTTATGCATGGTAGTGTTGGACGCCATACTTATGAACAGAAGAATGTAAGATGTTTTGGGAATAGTTTCCCTTCTTTCAGTATTCACATCGTGCGAGTGAGCATGAGCTCCAGTTAAAATATCAGTCTAATCCTTTCTCTTTTATTTACAGATCACGCCTCCTAGAAGAACTAAGGAAAGAGGAGCAAGAGACCAGCAAGAACCCCAACCCATCCAGCTAGACCCTCTGGATGAACATGTCTTCCACGCTGAGTTCAGAACAACTTTTACCACCTTAGCCCATCTTGTGGTATCCCAGAATGAGAGCCCAGCTGTTATTTTGGCCAATCCAATGGCCAATACTACTACTGCTAGGATTTAGGACTTCACTCGAATGAATCTTTCATCTTTTATCAGGTCTAAGTCAGATGAGGACCCTCAGGAATTTCTTGATTAGGTGCAGAAGGTTACTGATATTATGGAGGTGACTGATGTTGAGAGCACTAATTTGGCCACATATCAGTTGTAGGATGTGGCTCACTTATGGTTAAAATAGTGAAAGGCATAGAGGGCCATAGATGCATGACCCATAGAGTGAGATGAGTTTTCCATTGCTTTTCTTGATAGGTTCTTCCTACTAAAGTTGAGTGAAGCGAAGGTTCTGGAACTTATTAATCTAAAGCAAGGCAATATGACCGTGAAAAAGTATTCTCTATAGTTTACTCAATTATCCAGATATACTCCTTATGTGGTAGTAGATAGCAGGTCTAAGATAAGTAAGTTTGTGTCTGGGGTAAATGATAGTGTGGTTAAGGAGTGCAGAACTGCGATGCTGATTAGTGAGATATACTTTTCAAGGTTGATGGTCCATGCTTAGCCAGTAGAATAGCAGAAGAATAAGGAGAGAGGGAAGCAAAACAAAAAAGCTATAAAAGGTAGTTTCAGCTTCGCTCAACCTAAGTTAAAGGGTGGAAATCATTCTTAGTTTTGCTCGAAATCTTCAGTCCCAGCTCTATCCTCATCTAGTACTCCTGTGCTAAAATTTAGAGACGATAATAGAGATAGGGCACTAGGCCCTAAACCTAAGGGCAGTGTCAGCAGTGCCCAAACAAATTCTCTCCGCCAACAGTGTGGCATAAACTATTAGTGTGTTTGTAGGGTAGAAAGTAATATATACTTCAAATGTGGTAGGCTAAGCCACAAAGTTAGATATTGTCCCCATTCAGGTTCCCAGTGTCCACGTAACCGTCCTCCAGCTTAGTCTGATCGCTCAAATCAGCAGGTTGCCTCATCCAGTGCCGCCAGTGGGCAACACCCAAATAGACTTTATGCTCTTTAGTCCCGACAGGATCAGAAAAGTTCTCCTGATATGGTCACTGGTATGTTACAAGTTTATCATTTGCATGATTACACTTTTCAAGATCTAGGATCTTTCCTGTCCTTTGTTACTCCTTATATAGCAGTTGGTTTTGGAGTCAGTCCTACAATTCTAGCAGAGCCTTTCTCAGTCTCTACCCAGTGGGTGAATGTATTATAGCTAAGCGGGTATACAGGAACTGTCTGATTATGATTTCTCAGAAAGTCACTTCAGCAGACTTAGTCAAATTAGAGATGACCGATTTTGATATTATTCATGGCATGGATTGGATTCATGCCTGCTATGCCTCAGTTGACCGCAGAAATAGAATTGTCTTGTTTTAATTTTCGAATGAACCCATCCTAGAGTAGAGGGGTAGTACTTCAGCACTCAGGGGCCAACTTGTTTCTTACCTTCGGGCTAGAAAAATGATATCTAAGGGATGTATATACCATCGCATTCAAGTCTAGGACTCTAGTTCAGAAACCCCTACTCTAGAGTCAGTGTCAGTAGCATATGAATTCCCAAATGTGTTTCTTGATGATCTTTCTGGAGTTTCTCCCAAAAGGGAAATTGATTTCGAAATTGATCTTCTTCTAGATACTCAACCCATATCTATCCCGCCATACAAAATTGAACCTGCAGAACTTAGAGAATTAAAAGAGCAGTTAAAAGATCTCCTACATAAGGGATTTATCAGTACCAGTGTGTCCCCATAGGGCACACCAATTTTATTCGTGCACAAGAAAGATGGTTCCCTCAAAATATGTATTGACTGCCATCAGTTAAATAAAGTCATAGTCAAAAACAAGTATCCACTTCCCAGAATTGATGAATTGTTTGACCAGCTTTAGGGTCCCAATTTATTTTCTAAGATAAACCTCAGATCAGGCTATCATCATTTTAGAGTCAGAGATTATGACATCCCGAAGAAAACTTTCCAAACTTGGTATGGTCACTTTGAATTTTTAGTCATGTCTTTTGGTCTTACCAATGCCCCAGCAGCCTTCATGGACTTTATGAACCATGTGTTCAAGAAGTACTTGGACATGTTCGTCATAGTCTTTATAGATGACATTCTTGTCTACTCCTGTAGTGAAGAAAATTATGCAAACTATCTTAGAATAGTATTGCAGACCCTTAGAAATCACTAGTTATTCGACAAATTCAGTAAATGTTAATTTTGGCTAAGTCCAGTTGCTTTTCTTTGCCATATCATTTTTGATGATGGTAATAGAGTAGATCCTTAAAAGACCGAGGCAGTGAGAAGCTGGCCCAGACCCATCTCTCCATCAGATATCAGGAATTTCTTGGGTTTGGATGGCTATAAATAACAGTTTATTAAGGGATTTTCATCTATTGCATCCCCTATGTCTAAATTGACTCAAAAGAAAGTCAAGTTCTAGTGGTCAGATTGTTGCAAGAAGAGTTTTCAGGAGTTAAAGATTTGACTCACTACAGCTCTGGTTTTGACCTTACCAGATGGTTCAAACGGCTTTGTGGTGTATTCTGATGCTTCTAAAGTTGGGTTGGTTTATGTGTTAATGCAGAGAGGTAAGGTCATAGCCTATGACTCTAGGTAGCTTAATCTTCTTGAAAATAACTATCCTACTCATGATCTTGAGTTAGAAACAGTAGTATTTGCTTTAAATATTTAGAGACACTATTTGTATGGTGTACACATTGATGTGTTCCCTGATCATAAGTGCCTCCAATATGTATTCTCTTAGAAAGATCTTAACCTCCATCAGAGAAGGTGGTTAGAGTTGTTTAAAGACTATGACATGAGTGTTCTGTACCATCCGAGCAAGGTCAATGTAGTAGTTGATGCTCTTAATAGAATGTCTATGGGTAGTGTTGCCCACATTGAGGACAGTAAGAAGAAGTTAACCCAAGAAGTTCATCAGTTAGCCCAACTAAGTGTTGGCTTAGTCAATTCAGCAGAAAGATATGTATAAGTGTAGGGTAACACAGAATCATCCTTAGTTTCTGAAGTAAAGAAAAAGTAGGATAGGGATCCCAACCTGGTTAAGTTTAAAGAATCAGTTAAAGATCAGATGGTAGAGGTTTTCTCCGAAGGGTGAGATGGTGTTTTATGTTGTTAGGGTCGGCTATGTATGCCAAGCATAGATGATTTGAGACAATGAATTCTTATAGAGGCACATAGTGCACTTAACTTTATTCATCCAGGGGCTACCAAGATGTACCGTGATTTGCGGGAGATCTATTGGCGGAGTGGGATAAAGAGAGACATTGTAGAGTTTGTGTCTAAGTTCTCAACATACCAGCAGGTTAAGATTGTGCATCAGAAGATAGAGGTACCAAGTTTACCTCTCATTTCTAGAAAGCATTCCAAAAGGGTCTTGGTACCCGAGTTCAGCTCAGTATGACTTTTCACCCTCAGACAGATGGTCAAATAGAAAGGACCATTTAGAATTTAGAGGATATTCTGTGAGCATGCACGATAAATTTTAAAATTAGTTGGGATGACCACTTGCCTTTGATTGAATTCGCATACAGCAATAACTATCATTCCAGTATTCAAATAGCTCCTTTTAAAGCGCTCTATGGGAGGAGCTGTAGATCTCCTATTATTTGGTTTGAAGTTGGTATGGCCGTAGTGGTAAGGCCTGATTTGGTAGTTGATACCTTAGAGAAAGTTCATTTGATCAGGGAAAGTCTTAAAACAGCTTAGAGCTGACAAAAATCATATGCAGATGTGTGCACAAAGGATCTCGAGTTCAAGATTGGTAACTATGTGTACTTGAAAATCTCTCCTATGAAGGGAGCGAAAAGATTTGGCAAGAAGGGGAAACTCAATCCTCGATATATCAGTTCTTACCAAATTCTCAGCCGTTTTAGAAAGGTATCTTACGAGCTTAAGTTACCTTACGATCTCTCCTCAGTTCATCTAGTGTTCCATGTCTCCTTGCTAAAGAAATGCATAGGTGACCCAATAGTTGTAGTCCTTGTTGAGGGTATAGATATTCAGAACAACATCTCTTATGAAGAGATTCCAGTCAAAATTCTTGATTATCAGATTCGCAGATTGAGGAACAAAGAAGTCCCTCTAGTCAAAGTTCTTTGGCTGAATCAGTCCATTGAGGGAGCTACTTGGGAAGTAGAAGAAGACATTCAGACCAAGTATCCTCAAATCTTCTCAGCAAATTTAGATTTATCTCAAGGTAATAGTTTTCCCTAAGCTTATGTAGTTTCATATTCAGATTCCAGTTACAAACATGGTATTAGTTACCATTGCATGTTCAGTTATACATTCATGAGCTAGTTTAGTCATGTATCCATGCATCAGATATGTATGATCAATATATATAAAATCAGCTTATCAGTATTCTGAGTCATGCATTCATGAATCATGTTCATCTATGTACTCATGCATAAAATATGTATGTTCAGTATGATAATTCAGTGTAGCAGTAATCTCAGTCATGAAACTATGATTCAGTTGTGCATGCCTAGTGTATAAGTCCAGTCTCTTAGTATTTTTAGTCTCAGCAGTCTCATTTAAGGATGAATATTCCCAAGGCAGAGATAATGTAAGACCTCGCAAAATCCTTAGCGTAATTCAGTCCTTTAAGCTTGCCAGGGGTCCTAGGCTTAGAGTATTCAAGCTAAGTATTCAGACTTTGTGTCATTCTAGATTTTGAGAGTTGGCAATATTATTTCATGGACTCTGCATCCCTTAAATGTTGATATTTGGGTTGAGTCATGACTAAGAGTGTCCGTAGGTAATTCTGAACAAGGTTCTTATTTGTCGGACATCGTTAAAAGCTCCTTTGGAATCCTAAAATAGTGGATCAATGCGATCTTGATGCGCCGCGTTAAATATTACGTTGATAAATGTTTTTCATAGATCCCAACATCAATTTCCGGTGAGTCGATGCAAACTCAATGCGATGCATTAGCTATCGCATTGATGCCAATGATATGGCGCGTCGGTCTGTACGTCAATGGTATAGTTTTTCAGTTTCTAAAAAACCACGTCGGTAGGGGTATTTAGATTTTTTTCCGTTAACCTTCAGCCCCAAAAATATTAAATTAATCACTTTAGGGAGCAAATGAACTCATTCTTTCTCAAATTTGCTCAAGAACAAAACCCTAGAAGCTTCAATTTCAAATCAAAAACTCAGGGTTTCACCATTAACTTTTAGAGAATCAGGCACTAAGGTATGTAAAGTGTTCATCCAAGGGTTCCTTCCATCCTTGGAGCCCAAGAATCTCTTTTGAAACTTCAAGTAGTGAATTTTATGATTTCCATGGCTGGAATTAGATTGTATTCATGTTTTTTGTTTGGATTTGGTTCTGAATTCATGTTTTATTACATGTTACATATGGAATTGATTTTCATGTGTGTAAATCCATGTTAAACTCTTGAATTGTGAAATCATGGTGCTCACTTATTGTTAAAGTTATGCGCATTTGGTATACTCACCAAGTGCTTGATAAATTACTCCTGTGAACTAGTAAGAGAAAGAAATCATGTCAAGCTAGCTAATGTGTAAGTGTATTATGCAAGAGTTTGTTAAAATGCCCCAAATGAATGAATGATGATCAAGTACTTAGTTTACATGTTTCAAGTTTGTGCCATGTCTCTTAATTTATGCTTTTGAGTCTTGGGAGTACTTGTACCCGATAATTTAGCTGTTTACTTAGAGCCATGGTTAGTCATAAGACAGTCTCAACCATGTATAGTTAGTAATACTCACAGTCAGTTCAGATCTCAGTATACTCAGTTAGCTAACAAGAATTCAGTAGTTTCCATCAGCCCACGGAACTTAGTGTACTCAGTTTAGTTAAGTTAAACAGTATGATCAGTAACAGTTCAGTCCAACCTAGTAATGTTTAGAAATCATTCCAATGTTTATTCAGTCCAACCTAGTAATGTTTAGAAATTATTCCAATGTTTATTCAGTTGGGAGTAGGATTCATCACCAAGTGAACCCAAGGATGGGGACTCACCTGCCTGTAGAGGGTGTGATCCTTAGAAGCAATCTTTGTGTTCTAGAACTACGTAGCCAACGTATGTTGAGACATCAAACCTGCCAGATGAGGGTTTATGAGGTGATATACCATCTAGTTGAGGGTGCTACCATTTTTTTTTAGAGTACCTTCCAGATGAGGCTAACTCAGTACCTGTCCTTACCCGTGGCACGGTATTCACACCCTTCCAATCGGGGTTACAGGTTGGACCCTAAATTAGTTAAAGGAGGGGCATGCCGGTTAGCTGATTACTTCCCCCTGTCTTAGTTTCAGATTTAGTCTCTGTATGGAACTCAATTTAGTTCCACAGATTTAGGACTGCTAGATACTGTCATTAATTTACCAGTAATCGAGTATTCGGTGTTATTATGATCTCAGTATAGTTTTCATATTCATGCATGTGCTCTCATTCAGTCATACTCATGTTATTATGATATTATTGTTCATGCATACAAACTCATGTACTTCAACCTACCTCACTGAGCATACCAGTACATTTAAAGTACTGATGCATGATTCTTGCGCTATGATTTCTTATATCATAGGTACAGACGCACGTGATCCAGAGTACCCTTAGCAGATTAGATTTTCAGTAGTCAGAGTCAGTGGTGAGTCCTCATAGTTTGAGGATATGGTTTTATTTCAGTATTTTAGTATCAGTATCACTAGTCAGAGTTAGATGGGAACTTTTCTGATTGACTCCACAATTTAGACAGTTTAGAGGCTTTTCAGACTTGAGTATTTTCAGATAGTTATTCAAATTTTAGTGTTTCATTCATGTTTTGGTACTTTGATACCTTACTTAGATTTATCATTCAGATTTGAACCTTATGGCAGTTTTCTGCATTTATCACAGTTATATTATGATTATAGTATTACTATTATTCAGTGCTCTCAGCAGGTACCAGTCATGGGTTAGCTTATAGTCCTTCGGGATTGTTAGCACCGTATAGCTTCTAGGGTACAGACTCGGAGCATTACAAAGGTACTCTAAATTGTCAAGCCAAATACACAAAGAAACTTATCCAAAATTTTGGCATAGAAAAAGGAAAGGCCTATGGAACTCCAATGATTCTATCCATAAGTCTTAATTCCAATTCATCTGGAAAAGATATTGATGAGAAAACATACAGGAAAATGATTGGATCACTACTTTACTTGACCTCTAGTCGACCAGAAATTATGTTTAGCATATGTAAGTGTACAAGGTTCCAGCCAACTCCTGACGAATCTCATCTAACTTTCATCAAAAGAATCATCCGATATCTCAATGGAACCCAAGATACTGGACTGTGGTACCCTTGATCTTATCATTTTAATTTAATTGGATATTCAGATGCGGACTTTGTAGGTGATAAAAATAATAGAAAAAATACTAGTGGAACTTCTCAAATTCTTGGTGATGCCCAGATTTCATGGCACAACAAGAAGTAAACTTAAGTTGCTTTATCTACAACAAAATCTAAATACATAGCCATCGAAATTTGTAATACTCAAATTTTATGGATTATGCATCAACTACTTGATTTTAGGTTTTCCTTTGAATTTATACCTATAATGTGTTCTAACACTAGTGCTATTAGTTTGTCTAAATATACTGTGCATCATTCTAGGGTTAAATACGTTGATAATAAACATCATTTCATTCGAGATCATATAGAAAACAAAGATTTTACTTTAACGTTTGCTGATTCCGAAAATCAATTGCCAGATATTATTACAAAACCACTGTTAGAAAAAGATTCTGCTTCTTTAGAAAAAGACTTAGTATTATATGTATTAATGACTTATGAGTATTTATATTTGGAAAATATTTCTTTACCATTTTTGGATTCTTTTTTTTTTGATTTATTTTCAGCTTTGAATTTTGGTTTTAAAAAAGGTATCACCATTACCTTCACCGCTTCTCACGCCACCTCTGCCGCCACTGCACCCTTTTACCTTCCCAACGTCCCCTTTTCTGCCGTCCTTTCACTTTCAACTGCCATATCTTTTACTTCTCCTCTATTATCTTCTCCCAACATCTTTTTTCCCAATAGTTTCCTCATTTCCTACATCTAGAGCTATCAATACAGGTCGGTCTAATCAATCCGGGCTAGCCTACACGAGCTTTGAGTTTGATGGGCTAGGTTGAGATGGCCCATAAAAATGATGGGCCAAAAAATATCAAGCCCTCACCATTACTCTGTGGGCTGCGGGCCTCACAGGCAAATCCACTTTTTAAAAAATAATATTTTATAATTTAATTTTAGAATATTAATCCACATAAATATTACCAAAAAAATTACATAGTGTTAATACTTGTTAATGAAGTCTCCAACACCCCTAAAAATACTCCCAATAGCGAAATTAAATAACTTTTGATATGATATCCTTCGAACCAAATAAAAATACTAATAAGCAATTTAAATAGTTGTATGTATTTGACTTACGGGCTGGCCCACTGGCTAGCCCAACCCATATTTCTCAATCCCTATGGGCCATGGACTTATTTGGGCCGGGCAAAAATGCCTTGTTTTTAAATGAGCTATAGAAATTGAAGCCTAACTCCGTCAAATTACAGGCCGGGTCAGGTCGGTCGGCCCAATGGGCCTAGCCCATATTGGTAGATCTACTTATATCCCCATCTCTCTCTTGGTTCTCTTATCCATCCCTTCATATTCTTCTCTGCCCCTTTAAGACCCTGATTTAAATCTTTTCCCATGACTAAAACTCGCTGCATGGCCAATGGTTCAAATCCTTTCCTAAACCTCTATCAAATGCTCATGTTATCATCTTCCAATCCTCTGAAAAATCTTAGTCGACTTCTCAATAGTCAATTATCATAAAAGAAATCCAGATCTCAGCCTAGCCTCTTCAGTCAAGAAACCTCGTCCAACCTTCCTAAATTCTTTCACACTCGAGAACATGCACAAATTCTGGACATACTCCCAAGAAGACAAATTCTCCCTTTAGAAACTGCTCCATTGTGCCCAGTCACATAGTCAATATCTGTCATTAAAGGAATCTCATTGTATTGTCAGTCACTTTTTAAATTTTTAAGACTTTCCACTTGTATTTTTTGTCTTTGTGAACTTGAATTTTATGAGGATCCCATCCGAATATTTTAAGTCACTCTCTACCTCTATCCAAGGAATGGATCCCGCAGCAACATTATCTATCGTGATGTGTTTTTCCTATATTGTATGGTGAAAAAGCACAAGATAAATTAGGACACATGGATTAGTGAATATATTCTTGAGAGTGTAATAGATGTTCATGCCTCCGTTAGTCTGCCGGATGGATTGCTGATTATTCAGATTCTCTTTTATTGCTTTATTGATCTCTTTGCTTACTCCCCACTGGATATCTCTGCTACTTATGACTCCAAAATATTTTCCAATATGAGATATGTTTTGGTCGATAATGAATGGTGCAAAAAGGATTCTTCTAGAGCAAAATTTGAATTTCCTAAGGCAAGCATGTCTATTTCTAACCTTATGGTTACTATGTTAAAGGAACTGGAGAAACTCAACGATCACTTCAAAGCTATTGAGGAAGGTCTAATGTTGCTTCAGATGTTGACTTCCAAGATACTGGACCTTAGAAATAGCACCAACACTAATGTAGGCTCGGTACAGCTGGCCCTTGATGGATTCAAATAAAAAGGAATCAAGTTATTCACCCGAGTGTTCACTCGCATGGACTCCCTCAAGTCTCAAGTCAACTCCTCAAATAATGATCATAAAATTTTCGTGTTGAACTCATACTCCTCCTTTTTTAAGAATGTTGAAAAATATTATGACAAATTCTGCCATAACATGCATAATATCCTCACATACTTTCTGGTGAAGTGGTGAATGATGACTTTTATTCAAAAGGGGGTCCTGTCCCTTATTTTTTGGGTTGTAAAATGATTTTTTTAACTTACCATCTACCATACTTTTTATTTTACCAAAATCCTTTGGTAATCAATTAGACTATTTATTTATTATATGTCTACTATTTTTTTGCTATGTTGTTAGTTTTGACTATGCCAAAAGGGGGAGAAAGGCAGGAACATCAGAGGTGTCTACAAGTCAGGGGGAGTAAGTCGACTATCAATGGATTAGAGTCAATTGATGCTCAAGGAAAAGAGGAAAATCAAAGATGGTTGCAATACAGGGGGAGAAAGTTGACTATATAATGATGAGAGTAAATTAATGCTGAAAGAAAATAGGAACATCGGAGCTACTTGCAGGGCAGAGGAGAACATCATCAGAAATAGTAAAGTCATTTGATTTTTATTGTTTGTCATTAAAAAAGGGCAAGATCGTTATCCCTATATTCTTATTATATGTTTTAATAAAGAAAAACTAATAAACAAATATCTTATAGGATACACTGAAGATGCAAAGGATTAAACAGAATCAATCCAAAAAAGAAGCAAGTATCTACTAACAAGAAAGCTGGCTCCAAGATTGGAACAACATCAATCATGGTGATTATTGGCCTCTAAGACTTATGGTAAGAAAATCAATCAAGAACAAGAGAAAAAGGAAATAAAACCACAATATCAATCACAAATATCGCTGACCTCCCAGAATCACAGCAAATCAAATCAATTAAGATTAAAAACAAAATAAAAGAAGGCCACACCCTCTACATAGACATATCTGATATGGACATGTATTCCTTTGAAAGCTGCACCACATATGGACATATCTGACATGGACATGCTTTATGGTGCCATTCCTTAATAAAGGAATCAATTCAAATCCTTGATTTAGAAGAATTCTCTAAGGTTTTATTATGAAGAATGTAAGCCAAAGCAGCTGAAGAATATAAAATAAAGAGACCAAAGATCGAATCACTCACGTAACTTTAAATAGAATCTCAAAGTGTCTTAATCTTAGTCACACAAAGCTTTTTACTTCTTAGTTTACAATTGTTATTCAAAGAATATGATCGAGTAAACTTTCTAATACAAACTGAGGTTGTGTCACAAGAACTGAAGAACAAAATAAGTCTTCAAAATTTGTTGATCACCATTGTACTCGAACACCACTTTTACAGATCTAAGGAATCTTTGAAACCCAAGGGGACTGGAAGTAGGAACCACATTGGTGTTCCGAACCATGATAAATCTTTGTGTTCTTATTTTAGTATATTATTTTCTTGTCTATTTATTTATATCTAATCTATTTTGTGAAATATACTAATATGCAGGAAAGTACACTGCGAAGGCTTAATAGTCAACTTACCAAAATTTTCAATTAACCCCTCCTCTTTTGAATTTTAATTAGTATTACAGCAGGTCTCACCAATAGTGTTGTATAACCGCACATGAGCAAAGATCAAATGGCAAAAAACTAAATTTTTGCTGCTCTCCTTCAAGACGACCATTCCTCCACAAGACCACCATACTTTAACAAATAACACAATCCTATTAGAGGAACAGATTCAGAATCTTTATCCAATCTAACGACTTTCAAGCATGGTTTATCATCAAGAAGGGACCAAAGCCAATCCCATGATTCAAGTAAAAGTAGAAAGAAAAGAAAAAAGATAAAAAATCGAGTAGTACTGATATAGAATATCTCAAGAACTTTAGGTCACCAAAGAGCAACAAGAGGTAACTCAAACTAATGCACGAGCTATAATGTTACTTCTTTGTATAGTAAGCAAAGAAGTATATAACAAGATATCAACCTATGAGGCTGCAAAAGAAATGTGGGATAAATTAGAGGTAACTTATGAAGGAATCACCAAAGTCAAAAAGTAAATGATTGTTTCCCTAGTCAATAAATATGAGTTATTCAAAATAAAATAAAATGAGAACGTTGAATTAATTTTTGCAAGATTCAACAAGATTGTGAGTGACCTAAAATCATTGGGAATGATCTATCCGCACAACCTACAAGTTCAGAAGCTTGTTAGAAGCCACCCCAAAGTATGGGAAACTAAAGCTGCCATTCTAGAAGACTGTTATACCCTGTATTCTGCTTAGCTTAGTTCAGCTCCTAGTTACATGAATAAGAGGATTAAATCCTAAATATTTCACTAAGTGTTGGGGACTTAGTCTTATTTTTGTCCTCTTAACTTTGAGATTTTTTACTATGGTCCTCCCAACCCTGAGACGTAGGTTTTTGAGTTAATTCATGTTCATGGGTATAAGGGGCATGTATCGAGGAAGTTTTAGATTTTTCATACTTGTATTAGGTCATGTTTGGATTTTGATTCTAGCAGATCATTGCAATAGCATCGCTTCATGGTCCATATAGCGATGGAATCCTCATCGCATTGCGGTGACCCATTAAGCTACATTCTAGTTATGAATTTAATTTACTGAGGGGTAGTCACGTCTTTTTCCATCAAATCAATCCATAAAAATATGAATTTACACATCAGTTAAGGCATTATTTTCCCATCTTCTCCAATTTTGTCTCAATGCAAACCCTACTCTTTCCCCAAGATCATCAAATTCTATTCCTTTCTCAAAGAAAACCAAGAATTCAAGCTTCCAAAGTCCAAGAACCTTCAAGAAAGCTTCAATATTGGTATTCTTCTTTAAAGCTTAAGGGTATAAGGTAGGTGTGATGTTCATACATGGGCCCTTTTCACCCATGAAGTCCAAGAATCCATTTTTATGTTTAAAATGATGAATTTTACATAGTTATGGTGAATTATCTCCATGAAATTCTTATGAGTGTTGATTTATGTATACTGTTTACAAGTGTTTTGATGGAATAAGCCTTTACACGTTTAAATGATCAAATTTTTAGGTTAAATCCCTAACTCATGGTTTTAGTATTGTAATTATGTTATTATCATATGATTTACCCATTCCTATGTTTAAGTTCATGTCTCTCATGTGTTTGATGAAATGCCTAAGTAATGGATTTTGAACAATGAGTCTCTACAAAGGTTTTAAAGCTTTTATATGTTTATATTGTTATTTCCATTTAGTGCTGGAGGGTTATGAATACTAGATACTTAGCTGTTTACATAATTTAAATATTTTCTAAATGATTTTAGATATACCATGAGCATTATCATTCTGTCAATTATTATGATCAGTTATTTTCTCAGTTAAACTTAGTTCAGTCTAGTAAACAGTGTCATTTTATTTGGGAGTAGGATTCAGCACCGTGCAAACCTAGGAATGGGGGCATTCCGGCCAGTTTAGGGTTTGACCCTTAGTAGCAATCCCTGAGTTACAGAACTACGTAGCCAACATATGTGTATGATGTATTCTACTAGCTTAGGGTTGACACATTTCTCATAAGTTTCCTGCCAGTATAGGGTTACTCTTTACTTCTTCGGGATACCAGTTTAGTGGATCCATTTAGCCAGTGTTAGTACTCGTGGCACGGTACTAACACACTTCCAACTGGGGTTATAGGTTGGACCCCGATTAGCTCAGATTGGGGCATATTGGTTAGATGATACCTCCCACAGTCTTAGTTCAGTAATCAGTGTAGAATTCAATTCTGGTTTGCTTGACCAAAATATACAGATTACTAGTTATTTAGTCATCAGATTTTAGTATTTTAGCTTATATATTATCTCAAAAGTAATATATGATTGTTTATGCATTCTTAGATTATATAGCTCTTATGTGTTTTGCTCATCTATTTCATACATGCATACTCAGTTATTTAATACTATTTTGTCAGTGATTATCTCATGCATAGTTAACCCATGCATTTCAGCCAAAGCTTATCTCATATACTAGTACATTAAGAGGCGAACCCAGGATTTAAAATCTATAGGTGTACCATTATTTTCAAATACGCGTATAAGCATCGAAGTAATACTAAAAATATGTTGAGTGCTCACCTCGCTTAACGTGCAGCTTAGGTTATAATTTTGGATACATACTTTCCATTGACAATGAAGCTCTCTGAGGAAAAAAATACTAAATACTTGATATTTCACTTTATCAAAAAAACAAAATTTTTTGGTTCATATATTTGTCATTCATGCATTTATTATTATTCTTGGACTAGACATATGTTTATATCTTTTCTACCTTTATGCCTTTTTTTGTTAAATCTCTTGTTTTAGTTGTACTTTGTGCTTAAACACAGTAGACCTTGAAACTTTTTTATGCTTATTGACCACATACTTTCTTCATTCTATGATATCTTATATCATAGGTTCAAACACAGAGTTTCCTGACTACGCTTAGATAGTTCAGCAATACAACAACAACAACTGTGGTGAGTCCTCGTCTTTCAAGGATAAGTTTATCTTTCATTCAGTTATTTTCGTATTTCTCTATTTTAGTCAGTTGGATTTAGTTGGAAGTTTGTACCATCAACTCCACAATCAGTAGGTTAGAGGATTTTAAGATATTCAAATAGTTAGTTGATTTATCAATTGTTTTATCAGTCTTTTCAGTATGTCCTTATACGTTTTATATCTATGATTTAATTGTGTTTTAGTATTTAAATTTTTTTTGCATAATCAGTTGTTTTTCCATATATGTTGATTATTATCATTTTACTAAGTGCTCACAGTAGGTAGCAGCTCATGGGTTAGCTTATAGTCACTTGTGACCGTAAGCACCGTTGTCGCGACTAGGGGTAGCAACGGGTCGTGACAAAACTTGGTATCAGAGTATAAGGTTTTAGAGTGTTCTAGGGAGTCTAAAAATCCCCGTTGAGTATATTCTTATGCACGTTCATGAAGCGCGCCACACTTATGAATAGAAGGCTACCAGCGGTTTTAGGTAAAGTTTCTCTTCTTTCGGTATTTATGTCATGTTAAAGAGCATGAGCTATATTTAAACTCTCTTTATGACTCTTTCTTCCTTCTATTTACAGATAATTCCCACCAAAAGAAACAACAAATGAAGAAATGGGAATTAGCCTGCACCTTCGCCTATTCAGAAAGATCTCCTGAATGAGCATAACTCTCTCGCCAAGTTCAGACCTGCCTTTACTACCTTAGCTCATTCAATAGATTCTTATAACAATCAGTATACAGTTTTTCTAGCTAATCCAGTGGGAAATATAGCTGTAGCAAGGATTCAAGATTTCACCCATACTAATCCCCTTTTTTTTTGGGATCCAAGTCTGAGGAGGATCTACAGGAGTTTCTTGATATAGTTTGGAAAGTGAAAGATATCAAGTGTTTCACATCGAGTGATAGTGAAAATTTGGATATATATTAGTTGAAGGATATAGCTCATACCTAGTTTAAGCATTAGAAGGAGGACTGTGGTGATGAGGCAGGTCCTATAGAGTGGGAGGAGTTTTCTGTAACCTTTTTAGACAAATTTTTTCCTTTATAGTTGAGGGAAGATAAGGAGATCGAGTTTATTAATTTTAAACAAGGTAGTATTAGTGTGAAGGAATACTTACTTAAGTTTACTCAATTAGCGAGGTATGCTCCTTCGATGGTGGCTGATAATAGGTCTAGAATCAGTAAGTTTATTTCTGGTGTATCTAATAGTATGGTCAAGGAGTGTAGGACTGCTATGTTAATTAAGGAGATAAACCTATCTAGGCTTATGGTTTATTCTTAGCAGATTGAGGAATATAAGTTTAAGGAGAAAGAGAGAGAGAATAAGAGAGCCAAAATAGGTAGCTTTAACTTTCCTTAGTTGAGGTCAAAGGGTGGTAACCATTCTCAGTTCCATTAGAAATTCTTAGCCCCATCCCTATCTTCAGCTAGTGTACCAGTGGCAAAGTTCAAGAATGACAGTCGGGATAGAGTGCCAGGCTCTAAGTCCTAAGGTAGTCTAACCAGTGGTTATACTAATCCTATTTACAGAAAATGTGGTTGGAATTATTAGGGTATGTGTAAGGATGTAGTGGTATATGTTTTGGATGTGTCAATCTAGGCCATAGGATCCAAAAGTGTATGGTGGTGGCACAGAGGGGCAAAATTAATTTCCATTAGGGCTAGGATACTTCTTCAGCAGCACCCGCAGGTCACCTGACTCATCAGGGTGCCACTTCAAGAGCCACTAGTGGACAACTGCAATGCCAAAATAGGTTGTATGCACTTCAGTCCTGATAGGATTAGGAAAGTTCTCCTGATGTGGTTACAGATACATTACAGGTCTTTCATCTTTATATTTATGCTTTGCTAGACCTCAAGGCCTCACTTTCTTTTGTAACCCCCTATATAGATATCGATTTGTTTATTAGTCCTAAAATATTAGAAGAGCCTTTCTCAGTGTCTACCCCAGTGGGTAAATCTATTATATCCAGATGGGTGTACAGAAACTGTTCGGCTATAGTATCTCAGAAAATCACTTTAGTATATCTTGTAGAGTTAGAGATGATAGATTTCAATGTCATCTCAGCATATATTGGCTCCACTCATGCTGTGTTTTAGTTGACTATAGAAATAGAGTCATTCAGTTTAAGTTTCCCAATGAACTAGTTATTGAATGAGGGGTAGTACTGTAACCTTAGGGGTCAAATTATGTCATATCTTAGAGAAAGAAAAATGATTTGAAGGGGTGTGTTTACCATCTTGTTTGAGTCAAAGACTCTGATTTTTCAACTCCCAGTCTTAAGTCAGTTATAGTAGTATAGGAATTTCCATATGTGCTCCTTGAAGATCTCCCTGGAGTCCCTCCCAAAAGGGAAATTGACTTCGGAATAGATCTACTTCCAGATACCTATCCTATCACTATTCTTCCCTTCAGAATGATTCCAGTTGAGCTTTGGGAGTTGAAAGAACAGTTGAAAGACCTCTTATATAAGGGATTCATCAGTCTTAGTATTTTCCACGATGGGGAACTCTATTCCTTTTTGCTCATAAGAAAGATGGTTCTCTTAAAATGTACATAGATTACTGTCAGTTGAATAAAGTCACAAGCAAGAATATTACCCAATCCCAGTATTGATGACTTGTTCAACCAACTTCAGGGTGCCAATTATTTCTCTAAGATAGACCTCAAATCTGACTATCATCAGCTCAGAGTCAAAGAATGTGACTTCTCGAAGATAACCTTCAAAACCTAGTATGGTCACTTCGAGTTTCTAGTTATGTATTTTGGACTAATGAATGACCCAACAACTTTCATGGATTTGGTGAATAAAGTGTTCAAGCTATACTTGGACATGTTCATCATAGTCTTCTTTGATGATATTCTTGTCTACTCCTATAGTGAAAATGATCATGCAGATTATCTCAAAATCATATTGTAGACTCTGAGGGCCCATGTATTATTTACCAAATTTAGTAAGTTCTAGTTTTGGATAAGATTAGTATCTTTTATTGGCCATATAGTTTTCGGTGATGGCATTAGAGTTGACCCATAAAAGACCAAACTAGTAAAAAACTGGCCCAGACCTATCTCTTCTTTAGATATCAAGAGTTTCTTAGGTTTGACTGGATATTACAGATGGTTTGTTGAAGGGTTTTCATATATTACATCCCCTATGTCTCGATTGACTCCAAAAAATGGTCAAATTCTAGTGAAAAAAGTTTTCAAAAGTTGAAGACTCGACTCACTTCATCCCTAGTCTTGACTTTGCCAGATGTTTTAGATGGGTTTGTTGTTTATTGTGATGATTTAAGAGTTTGTCTTGGTTGTTTATTGATAAAGAGAGGTAAGGTCATAAGCTACACCTCTAGACAACTTTAACCCCATGAAAATAATTACCCTACCCATGATCTTGAGTTGGCAGTAGTTGTTTTTAACTTGAAAATTTTACGGCATTATCTTTATGGGGTTAGTGTTGATGTGTTCATGGATGATAAAAGTTTGCAGTATGTGTTTTTACAAAAATATTTAAATATTCGCCAGATAAGGTAGTTAGAATTATTAAAATATTATGATTTATGTGTGTTGTATCATTTGGGAATGGCCAATATAATGGAAGATGCCTTTGGTAGATTCTCTATGGGTAGTGTTGCTTATGTTGAGAATGATAAGAAGAGGTTTGTTCACGAGATTCTTCAGCTTGCTAGATTAGGTGTTCTATTGGTTGATTCAGCTAAAGGTAGTGTTTGGGTTCATGATAGTTCAGAATCTTCTTTAGTTACCAAAGTGAAGGAGAAATAAGATAGGCATTCTAGTTTAGTTAAGTAGAAGGAATCAGTGAGAGATTAGAAAGTAGAGGTTTTCTCCCAAGGGGGAGATGGTGTGTTATGATGTCAGGGTAGGTTGTGTGTGCCGTGTGTTGATGGTTTGAGACAATGGATTTTAGCAAAAGCGCATGGTATGTATTATTCTATACATCTAGGAGCCACTAAGATGTACCATGATTTGCGATAAATCTACTAGAGGAGTGGGATGAAGAGGGATATTACAGATTTTTTAGCTAAGTTTTTAATTGTTAGCAGGTTAAGGCTAAGAACCAGAGGCCTAGTGGAACAATGTGGGAGTTAAGTATTCCTTTTTGGAAGTGGGAAGAGGGAACATAGATTTTGTTATGGGTTTGCCTCATACGCATCGTCATCATAATTCGATATGGGTCATTGTAGATGAAATGACCAAATTAGACCTTTTCTTGCTGGTTCATACTTTTTATTCAATCGAGAATTATGCCAAGCTCTACTAAAGAGTTGGTTAGGTTTCATGGAGTACCGTTGTCTATCATTTCTGATAAAGGTATTCAGTTTACCTCTCATTTTTAGAAAATATTTTAGAAGGGTCTTGGTACCCAAGTTCATAGCAGTATAGACTTTCATCCTCAAATAGAAGGTCACGTAGAGAGGACCATTCATACCCTAGAGGATATGTTGAGGGCGTGTGTTCTTGATTTTAAAGGTAGTTTGGATGATCACTTATCCTTGATCGAGTTTTCCTACAATAACAATTATCACTCCAGTATTCAGATGGCTCCGTTTGAGTCTCTCTATAGGAGGAGTGTAAATCTCTTATTGGTTGGTTTGAGGTAGGTGAGACTGCTTTGATAGGACCAAATTTGGTGTTTGATACAATAGAGAAGGTTCGGTTGATAAGAGAGAGGCTTAAGCTATCGCAAACCCATCAGAATTCCTATGCAGATGTAAGGAGAAGAGATCTTGAGTTTGATATTGGTGATTTGGTGTATTTGAAAATCTCACCTATGAAGGGAGCGAAGAGATTTAGAAAGAAGGGGAAGCTCAGTCTGTACTATGTTGGCCCTTACCGAATTATGAGTCATTTTGAAAAGGGAACTTATGAGCTTGAGTTGCTTGCACATTTGGCATCAGTGCATTTTGTGTTCCATGTTTCCTTATTAAAGAAGTGTATTGGTGACCTAGATGTTGTAGTTCCTTTAGAAATAACATATATGCAGGATAGCCTATCTTAAGAAGAAATCCCAATCGAGATCCTTGATCATCAAATTTGTAGATTAAGGAACAAAGAAGTTCTCTTGGTCAAAGTTCTTTAGCGGAATCAGTCCAATAAGGAGGCCACTTTAGAAGAAAAAACAGATATGCGTACCAAGTACCCTCAGCTTTTTTCCTCAAACTCCAACTCAACTTAAGGTAATAGTTCTTCTTAGATTGACTCTTTTCCATTCTCTATCCCAGCTATACAATCATTCTCATGTCTTTGTATGTATTCACAAATTTAGTTCAGTCATTATCATATTTTAGACTAAGTCATGTAATCATGCTTTTAGTTATGTATGTTCAGTATATGATTTTAGTTTCCCCAGTACTCTCTGCTTAATCAGTCTCATTTGAGAATGAATGTTTCCGAGGGTTAGATATTGTAATACCGCATATTATACTTAGCTTAGTTCAGCTTTTAGTTGCATGCATAAGAGGCCTAAAGCCTGAAAAGTTCCCAAAGTATTGGGGACTTAGTCTTATTTTTTGCCTCTTAACTTTGAGAATTTTTAAATTGATCTTCCCGACCCTGAGACATAGGTTTTTGAGTTAATTCATGTTCTGGGGTGTAAGAAGCATGTCTCAAGAAAGTTTTGAATTTTTGGACGAGGATTTGGTTGTGTTTGGATTTTGATTCCAGCAGCTACTGTGATATCACACGTCGCGGTCCATATAGCAATGGACATATCATTGCAGTGACCCATTAAACTAAGTTTAAGTTACAAATTTAATCTCCTAAGGGGCATTTATGTTTTTTCCCATCGACTCAATTCATAAAAACACAAATTAACATATCAGTTAGGGCATTATTTTCCAATCTTCTCTAATTTCCTCTCAAAGAAAACCCTACTCTTCCCTAAGATCATCAAGTTCCATTCCTTCCTCTCTAAGGAAACCAAGAATTCAAGCTTCCAAAATCTAAGAACCTTTAAGATTGGTATTCATCTTTCAACCTTAAGGGTTTAAGGTATGTGTGATTTTCATCCATGGGCCTTTTTCTCCCATGGAGTCCAAGAATCTATTTTTATGTTTTAAATGATGAATTTTACATAGTTATGATGAATTATCTCCATGAAGCTCTTATAAATTTCGATTTATGTATTTTGTTTACAGGTGTTTTGATGTAATTAGCCTTTACACGTTTAAATGATGAGATTTTCATGTTAAATCCCAAACTCATGGTTTTAGTTATATTATTATCACATGATTTACCCATTCCCATGTTTATGTTCATGTCTCTCATGTGTTTGATGAAATGACTAAGTGATGGATTTTGAACAATAATTCTCTACTAAGGTTTCAAAGCTTTATATATCCATATTTTTATATCCGTTCAGTGCTAGAGTGTTATGAATACCAGATACTTAACTATTTCACATAATTTAAGTATCTTCTGAATGATTTTAGATATACCATGAGCAGTATCATTCGGTCAGTTATTATGATCAGTTGTTTGCTTAGTTAAACTTATTTTAGTCCAGTAAACAGTGATAGTTCAGTTGGGAGTAGGATTCATCATCGAGCGAACCTAGGGATGGGGGCATTCCTGCCAGCTTAGAGTTTGACCATTAGTAGAAATTCCTGAGTTGCAGAACTACGTAGTCAGTGTAGGTTTAAGATGTCTTCCTGCCAACTTAGGGTTGACATATTTTTCATGAGTTTCCTGCCAGTATAGGTTACTCTTTAGTCCTTTGGGATACTAGTTTATTGGATCAACTTAGCCAGTGTTAGTACTCATGTCATAGTGCTGACACCTTCCAACTAGGGTCATAGGTTGGACCCTGATTAGCTCAGATTGGGGCATGTTGGTTAGATGATACCTCTCACAGTCTTAGTTCAGTAATTAGTACATAATGCAGTTTAGGTTTACTTGCCAAAGCATACAAATTACCAGTTATTCAATTATCATATTTTAGTATTTCAATTTACAGATTATCTCAGAAATAATATATGCTTTGTCATGCATTCTCTAATTTTACAGCTCTTATACATTTTTCTCAGCTATTTTATACATGCATACTCACTTAATTCATGCTATTCAGTCAGTCATTATCTCATGCACAGTTAACCCATGCATTTCGTCGTAACCTCATCTTATATATCAGTGCATTAAAAGTACCGACCACATACTTTATTCGCACTATGATGTCTTATATCATAGGTTCGGATGCACTGTTTCCTGACCGTGCTTAGTTAGTTCAGCATTATAGCAGCTGAAACAGTGGTGAGTCCTTATCTTTCGAGGATAAGTTTATCTTTAATTTAGTTATTTCATTATTTCTCTATTTCAGTCAGTTGGAGTTAGTTAGGGGTTTGTCCAGTCAACTCCACAGTCAGCCAGTTAGTGGATTTTCAGTCATTTAGATAGTTAGTCAGTTTATCAGTTGTTTTATCTGTCTTTTTCGTATATCTTCATACATTTTAGATCTATGATTTAATTGTATTTCAATATTTAAAACCTTCTGGCATTATCATTTGTTTTTCCACACATGTTGTTTATTATTAGTTTCATCAGTGCTCATAGTAGGTACCAGCTCATGAGTTTGCTTGTGGTCACTTGTGACTGTAAGCACCATTGTCGCGACTAGGGGATATCCTTAGGTAATGATAAAGACGGAGACCTTCACTACATGACATATGATGAGTTTCAAGGTAATCTCATTGCATTTGAATAAAACTATATCAACAGGTCCAACAAGGAAGAAAATAAGAAACCACTAGCCTTCAATGCCATGCCAACTAAAGAGGAGGATTTCCTGGAAAAAGCCAATAGCAAAGGAATGGCTTCCATAAATCGAGGAGTAAGGCAAATCATGAAACAGATACATAGAATATCCCAAAGAGTCAGAAACAATGATTCCACTAGAAACGATGATCGCTGTTATCACTGTGGAGGGCCAGGCCTCCTTAAACAAAACTTTCTAGAAATAAGAAGATCATTTAGAAAAAATAAAAATTTTGGAGCTTGGAGTGATGAAGATGAAACTGAAGAAGAATTAGAAGCAGCCAACATGTGCTTCATGGAAAATGGTGAATCAAGTGAGGTAAGACCACACAATTATCATAATTGTAATATTCTTGAATCTAATTTATATATGATAACCTACGAGCTTCAATAAGTTATAGATGAATACAATAAACTTTATCAAGAAAAGAAAAACGAGGAAGATAGACTTAAATGAAAACTCAAAGAGAAACAAAGAAACTGTCAAGTTGAAAATAAAGCATGTCAAATTAAAGTAGACTTACTTCAAGAAGATCTTGATGCTGTAAAAATATAATTGAGTAGCATTTAAAAATCACCAATTCATAATTTTGTGATATCAAATTCTTTTAAAACCAACTCAAGTTCTTTATCAAGAAACTAAAAGTGTATTGGTTTGGAGGCCTATAGCAAGCTCATCTAACTCGTAAGGAACCAAGACCACTTAGGTAACCAAACAAAATTGATTTTCTTGTTTTTTAGGAACATGTTTGTAAAAGATATAAAAAGGAAATGTCAGTCATCGATAGTGAATGTTCTAGACATATAACCAGAATAAAAATAAATTTTGTGCTCTAAACAAAATAGAAGAGGGATTAGTTAAATTCGGCGATAATACTAGAGGCGACGTCATTGGAGTTGGATCAATAAAAATCAACTCCTCATGTGAACTTATTGAAGTGTATCTCATAAATGACCTCAAACATAACTTGCTCAGTATCAGTCAACTATGTGACACTGGATTTGGAGTCTTTTTCAAAGTTGAAAGTTGTTCCATCAAATATGATAAAGGAAATATCTCTCTCATATTATCTGTGAATGTGTTGACAATATTTATGTATTAAATAGTACTGATTTTGCTACTTTAACCTACCTCATTGTGTAAATCAAGACACTTAGTTGTGGAACAAAAAACTTGGGCATGCCAGTGTGCATATCATTGAGTAACTATCCAGACTAGAACTGGTGAAAGGTCTACCGAAGCTCAAGTTTGAAAAGGATCACAACTGTGATGCTATCCTATTGGGTAAACAGACATGAACATATTTCAAAGTCAAAGACATTGTCTCTACTACCAAACCCCTTCGAACAATCCACATGGATTTTTTCGGTCCCACTAAGACTGAAAGTATTGGTGGAAAAAGATATGTTTTTCTTATTGTTGATGATTATTCTCCTTTTACCTGGGTAATGTTTCCCACTCAAAAACATAAGGCTTTTATAAATTTTGAGATCTTTTGTAGGAAATTACAATGTGATGATGCCGTTTTTTCCATTATGGAAACTGCGAAGTAGGACATCTCATCACCTACGTACATAGTGATCATGGAAGAGAATTTGAGAACAAAGCTTTTAAGGAATACTGTGCTCAAAATGGATACTCTAAAAACTTCTCATCACCTCGGTCTCCTAAAAAAATGATGTGGTGGAACAAAAATATTATTTCCTTTAGGAGACTACAAGAACCATGATAGTAGAACACAACCTTCCAGATTATTGTTTGGTAGAGGCAGTAAGCACATCATGTCACATCATCAATAGATGCCTCATCAGACCTATCCTAAAGAAGATGCCTTATGTGTTGTGGAGTGGGAAGAAGCCAAATATTAGCTACTGTCATTATTTTGGATGCAAATGCTTTATCCACAACAACAGTAAGAATAACATGTGAATATTCAATTCGTGGATTACCTTCACTATTTCTCATGACTCTACACCCTTTTACCTTCCCAACATCCCCTCTTCAACTGTTCTTTCACTTCTAATAACTACCTCTTTTACTTCTCCCATTTTATCTTATCCCAATATCCCCTTTTCCCAATAATCACCTCATTCCATATATCTCCCTCTTTCTCTCGACTCTCTTTCCCATGCCTTCATCTTCTTCTCTTCCTCTTTAAAACCCTAATTCAAATCTTTTCCGATGACCAAAACTCGCTCCATGGCTAATGTTTCAAATCCCTTCTTAAACCTCTTTTCGACACTCATGTTCTCATGTTTGAATCCTCTAACGAATCTTCGTCGGCTTCTCAAAAGTCAACTATCATAAAAAAAATCCATCTCCCAACCCAGCCTCTTAAGTCAAGAAACATCGTTCACCCTCCATAAACTCTTTCCCACCCATGGACATGCACAAATTCTAGAAATTCTCCCTAAAAGAAAAATTCTCGGCCTTTAAAAACTGCTCCATTGTACCCGATCGCATAGTCAATCTTTGTCAATTAAAGAGAGCTTATTGTAATGTCAGTAACTTCTTTAAATTTTAAGAAATTTCACTTGTTTTTTGTCTTTGTGGACTTGAAGTTTATGAAGATCCTATCCGGATGTTTTATGCCACTCTCTGCCTCTCTCCACTGAAGGGATCCCTCAACAACATTACCTGTCGTGATATGTTTATCTTGTATTGTATGGTGAAAAAGCACAACATAAACTGGGCCACTTGTATTTATGAGTATATGCTTGAGAGTGCAATAGATGTTCAAGCCTTCGCCAGTCTGCCGTACGGATTGCTAATTACTTGGATTCTCTGGTATTACTCTATTGATCTCTTTACTTACCCCTAGGTGGAAGTCTTTACTACTTATGACTCCAAAACTTTTTCTAGTATGGTATATGTTTTGGTCGATAACGAATTGTGCAAAAAGGATTCTGCCGGTGCAAAATCTGAACTCCCTAAGGTAAGAAAGTCTGTTCTAACCCCATGGTTACTGTGTTAAACATTGGAGAAACAAAAAGATCGCTTCAAAGCTATTGATAAAGGTGTAATGCTGCTTCAGGAGTTTACTTCCAAGCTACTGGACCTTGGGAAGAGCACCAACACTGATTTAGGATCATTACAGTTGGACCTCGATTGATTCAAACAAGAAGGCATCAAATTGTTCACTTGAGTTTTCACTCACATGGACTCCCTCAAATATCAAGTCAACTCCTCAAATGTGATCTTGCAATTCCCGTCCAGAACTCCTACTACTCCTTCTTTAATAATGTTGAAAAATCTTATGACAAATTCTGCCATAACTGCACAATACCCTCACATATTTGCTGGCTAAGTGGTGAATGGTGACTTTTATTAAAAAAGGGGTCTTGCCACTTTTTTTTTGGGTTGTAAAATTATTTTTTTAACACACTGTGTACCATAATTTTTATGTTTCCTAAATCCTTTGGTAATAAATTAGACTGTTTATTTTCTATATGTCTACTACTTTTTTTGCTATGTTGTTTTTGACTTCCAAAAATAAGAGAAAGGTAGAAACATCAGAGGTGTCTACAAGTCAGGGGGAGCAAGTGGACTATCAAAGGATGACAGTTAAATGATGCCCAAGAAAAAAAGAAACATTAGAGGTGGTTGCAAAATAGGGGGATCATGTTGACTATTAAATAATGAGAGTCAACTGATGCTTAAAGAAAACTGAAACATCAAAGGCACTTACAAGGCAGAGGAGAACATCATTAAAGACAGTAAAGTCAATTAGTGTTTATTGTTTATCACTATAAAAAATTGGAAGATTGTTATCCCTATATTCTTATTATATGTTCTAGTAAGGAAAAACTAATAAATAAGTATCTTGTAGGATACACCAAAGATACAAAGGATCAAACAGAGTTAATCCAAAAAGGAAGAAAGTATTTACTCACAAGAAAGCTGGATCCAAGATTTGAAGAACATAAATCATGGAGATTATTGGCCTCCAAGACTTACGACAAGCAAAAAAATCAAGAACAAGAGCAAAAGGAAAGAAGACCACAACATCAATCACAAAGATTACTAAACTCCCAGAATCAGGGCAAGGTAAATCAATTAAGATTAAAAGCAAAAAGAAAGAGGGCCACACCCTCTACATGGACATATTTGATATATACATGAATGGTAGTGGAAGCTGTACCACGTATGGACATATCTGATATAGACATACTTTGTGGTTCCATTCCTCAATCAAGGAATCAACTCAAATCCTTGATTGAGAAGAAATCTCTTGGATTTTATTATGAAGAATAGAAGCCGAAGTAACTGAAGAATATAAAATAAAGAGACAAAAAATCAAAGCACTCACACAACTTCAAAAAGAATCTCAAAGTGTCTCAATCGTAGTCTAACAAAGCTTTGTACTTCTTAGTTTACATTTGTTATACAAATCATAAGATCGAGTCAACTTTGTAATACAAACTGAGGTTGTGTAATAAGATCTGAAGAAAAAAATAAGTCTTCAGAATTTGTTCATCACCATTCTACTTGAACATCACTTTGAATGATCTAATGAAACTTTAAGACTCCAGGGGTCTAGAAGTAGGCACCACATTGGTGTTCCGAACTAGAATAAATCTCTGGGTTCTTATTTTTGTTAATTATTTACTTATCTATTTATTTATATCTAATCTATTTTGTGAAGTATACCGATTTACAGGCAAGTCGACTATGAAGGCTTAATAGCCGACTCAACGAAATTTTCAATTCGTCCCCCTCTTGAATTTCAATTTTCTAGGGCCAAATGTATGTTGACATTTCCAAGGCCAAATGTATGTTACTTTCTTAAGTAAACAATATTTAAATTTCAATTCTTTTGTAGTTAATTACTTTCTATTTCAATATTTTTCCAAATTATTAAAATTTTCTTGTTTAGTCCTCATGGATACATCTCATTCTTTCGGATACATCACTTATGTTTTCACGGATACATCAAATTCTTCAAGATACATCACTTAATCTTACATGGATACATCACTTAATTTTATACGAATACATCATACTATTTAGTGGTGTAATTATTTCAAAATTTGAGATTTTAAGTAGTTATGGTAAGTTTTAGTATGACGTAATTCTTTTTTTGTTTGATCATTATTTTTGAAGTACAGATGAAATTTGGAAAGTGAACCAAATTTTTTGTGTGTTTCTTTGACCATTTGGTTCATCCTATTGGTATGACTCATCCGAAATAAGTATCTTCCAAATAAATGTGAGAATTACAATGAATCCCTAATTGTCTTTTTTTGTTAGCCTATTGATAATTTCCTAAATTAGAATTGCTTAATCTAGAACATAACGTGCAATCCTTGAATATCTTAAATTGTCTAAGTGGAAATAGCTTTCTTATCATTCAATGAGCATCTTGTATTTCATAAAAATTGGGGGCAATATAATCCATACCTAAGGGCTATCCTATCCAACTTTCAGGCATAAAGATACGTTTCAAGCGTGGATGATTTGTAGTCCTTTTAGATAATTTTCAGATACTATATGTTTCACTTTTTGTCCTAATTTATGTGACACTGATGAAATATTTGAGAAATTTCATGAAATTTTTGATATAATTTTTGAGATCTTTAAGTTGTTAAGTATTATAATTTGTAATACTTTCTACGCAATTTCTCAATTTATATGAAATTGATAGAATTTGGAAAGTCAAACAAATTTTTGGCACATCCTTCTAATATTTGAAATTTGTTAATTATTGTGATGTATATAAATTTTTACGACATTTTTAAATAATATATAGTGTAGTCTATCTCTATTTATGTTACACTGATAGAATTTTGAGTCAACCAAAAAATTTTATGTGCCTTGAAATAATTTAAATTTGTAAGTGTTATAATTTATAATACTTTTTATGCAATTTTTAAATATATAACATATTAAAAAAATAAAATAACTAATTAAAATAGAAAAAATATACAATTATTAAAATAACTTGGACCAAAAACACACAACTGGAAGTAAGAGTGACAATCGTCAATTGCTTGATCACTGACGCTTCTATATCATAGTAAAGTAATAGTAATTCCAAATCCTTAGCGTAATATCACCGTCCGTGGGTTGAAGGATCATGGATTTTTGAAAATAGGATAAGTTGTGATCCTCTAAATATCGAGATGTATTTCTTATATCCAAAGGAAAAAAGGTCCAAAATATACCTAAACATTGATAAAATTTACCGTAACACGCCTGAACTTTGCGGGGGTCCTATGACCCCCCCTCCCCCAAACTATTTATTAGCGTATTTTTGTGATATTTATAAGCTAATACAACAATAACAACAACATAACTAGTGTACTCCCACCAAGTGAGGTCTAAGGAGGGTAAAGTGTATGCAGTACATACCACTACCTCAGAAGAAGCAAAGAGGTTGTTTTTGATATATCCCCGACTCAGTAAAAATAACAATATAATAAAGAAAATAGGTAAACAACAACAGTGGATATCCTACCGCTAGATAATAAAGGAAACAAGACACCCACAAGGTAATACTATAAATTATCTATGCGAAAACCATAGATGTCACCAAAACACTATGAGCTAGAGACTATAAGAAACTATAGGCACAGATTCAAACAAAACACTCTTCCCTACTATTATAGACGTACTCCTACCCACTAATCCTCTACCCTAATCCATGTCCTCCAGACCTTCCTATGGAAGTTCATGTCCTCCGTAAGCTGCAACTACACCATGTCATACCTAATTACCTCCTTCCAATACTTCTTTGGCATACCTCTACCCCACCTAAAATCATCCATAGCAAGCCTCTCAAACCTCCATACTAGAGCATTCATGCCCTTCCTCATCACATGCTCGAACCATCGCAACTTCACTTTTTGTATTTTGTCCTCCACTAAAGCCACTCCCATCTTCTCTTAAATAATCTCTTTTCTAGCCTATCCTTCTTGGTAAGAACACACATCTATCGCCACATCCTTATCTTCTCCACTTTTAACTTCTGGATATGGGAGTTCTTAACTAACCAACACTCCGCTCCATACAATATAGCTGGTCGGATTACCACTCTATATAACTTACCTTTGAGGTTATGAGATACCTTATCATCACATAATACTCCCAATGCGAGCCTCCATTTCAACCACCCTACACCAATACGATGTGCGACATCCTTATCAATCTCCTCATTTTCTTGAATCATAGACCCAAGATATTTGAAACCCTTCCTTTTCTGAATAACCTGAGAATCCAACTTTACTACCACATCAGCCTCATGCGACAAATCACTAAGCTTACATTCCAAGTACTCCGTATTATTCATACTAAACTTAAATCCTCTAGACTCAAGGGTCTGTCTCTAGATCTCCAGTCTCCAAAGCTCCAACTTATTATTAACTCCTCCCCAAGTCTCTTCAATCAGTACAACATCATCAACAAATAATACACACCAAGACTTCTCCCCTTGAATACATTTATAAAAAAATAAAAAAATGTAAAATATTTGACTTAATTCATATTTGTAATGGATAAATATGAGTTTATCCAATGAATAATATGGGTAAATATGGATACTCCATTATAATAGGAATCCGATTAAAAGCTTTGAAAGCCTCAAACTTCAAAGGCAAGTTTTCTTACCCCGACAACCTCTCCCCCCAACCAAACACCACTTCTCTCCCAAAAAAATAAAGAAAAAAGAAAATTAAAATACTTTAAATTTGTTCCAAAAAACTTTTATCACCCCCTACCACAGCCCCCAACTCCCTTAAAAAAGAGTAATTTTTTGAAAAAACTTAATTCTTTTTATTTTCACACCCCACCTCAACCCAACACACCGCACCCCCCCTAAAAAGTTAAAAAATTGTAAATTTGTATTTTTAATTTTCTTTTTAATCACCCCACCCCTTACCCAAACCCCCTACCAGCCCTTTACCCCGACAAGAAATGTAAAGTTTTTTAAAGTTTTTTTTTAAAATAAATTAATTTTTTTTATCACCCCCATCAAATCCCCCCATCCCCTCCAAGAAAAATAATTTTTTAAATTTATTTTTTAAAAATATTATTTTTTTTTCTAGCCCGGCTATCTATACACAAAAAATTCAAAATTAATCCCGCTTTTTTTCTTTTATAAATGGGCCTCGTTTAACCATTTAACCCATTAAGATACCTACTCTTAAATGGGTAATATGAGTTTTATTCATATTTTACCCATCTTAGATGGGCTGGGATTGGGTATCCCAACCCATTTAAGACCCAATCCCAACCCATTTAAGTTGGGTAAAACATGAATAAAACTCATATTACCCATTTAAAAGTACGTAGCTTAATGGGTAAAATGCCCAACCCATTTAAGATGAGTAAAATTTGAATAAAACTCATTTACACATTTAAAAGTAGGTAGCTTAATAGGTAAGATGGGTATACCCGACCTATTTAGGATGTATTAGTTTGACTGGATACCCATATAAATTACCTATTTTGTGACCCCTTTACCCTTTTATATATTACGTCTACAGTTCTAATGTTATGTATTTGTACGATACAACCTAATGGTGGGACATTTTCTTGGAAACCATTCACAGTAGTAGCTTTAGTGCATCGGACTTCCCTTTTTTATATTGAGCAAGAAATAAGGCTAAAAAATCATCGTGACTAGAGATTTATAATGATGACACTTCTTCTCAATGTCAGCTATGCATGGCTGAAGTTGATTTGATAAATATCTATCATTTCCCACTACAATGATGATTCTTCGCTTATAAATAATCCATCAATTTTCAAGAAAATCTCATTTGCATTCTATTTAGTTTTTGACTTCTTTTGCTTCCTCCTCCCATTTTAGCAATTAATAAACCATCCATATGATTTTAAAAATTAGTGAAAAATTGAACCAAGCAGACTTGTAGTCATACCAATTGTAGGTCTGAGGCCTATGCGGCATAGATAAAACAGTAGGGGTATGCAGATAGTCTGCATACCAGTTGAATGGGGTTAATACCCTTTTAAAGGCGAACCGAGAATAATCAATGTATTCTGGATTCCTTTCATTCATTGAGTGTTCCACTTCAATGGAGTCAGTATCCACTAGAATAGCTTCGCAGTACCGTCATGTTTTAATTGGATTTTCTATATCCATAAAATTCTTGTCATTTTAGACCAGCTTAATGAGATGCTCAAGAGGGTAACCCTCATATTCTTTGTCGAGAGCCATAACCGACATCACCTGAGTGGTGATAAAATTGAATTCTTCCTTGACAGGCGATAGTGGTGTTGGTTTAGCGACTAAAGGGTCGACTGCTTGAGCAAAGGTCTCGGGGGCCTTCATAGCATTACTCTATTTGGTTTGAACAGACGAACTAGCGGATTGTCCTTTATCAAAGGGTTTGTTTGTCTTTAAGTCTTCCAACTTGGTGGGCATTGGCGGAGAAAGCTTTGGTAATTCTGCCAAAGCTGAATATTTGTTCTGGAGCGAAGATTGTATTTCTGCCTTGAGTGTAGGCCTCTGAGGAACTGTTGGCCGCAATGGATTTGCGAATGTTGAGGAAGGATCAAATGGTCTTGCCATTCTGAGTTATTCCTGTTTATTACTTACTGGGACTTTCCCCAGAGTAGTTGGTCTCGTGGTGGCCCTGTAAAAATTCTCTTGTTAGAAAATCGGGAAGGCAATTATGTTCTTCTTTGATAAATTCGATTTGAAAATCAAAGCTATATAGGAGAGCTTGCCATCTAGCAAATATTTGTTTGGAAAATAAGTTTTTTACATCTTTTTGCAAGATTTCTTTAGCTGATTTGAAATCAACTCGTAATAAAAATTCTTTGTTTACAAGATCATCTTGAAACTTTGTGATACATAGCACTATAGACAAGACTTATTTTTTTACGGTGCTATAATTCTTTTGTGCTGGGTTCCATACTCCAGATGTAAACCTGACTAGCTGTTCAGGAAACTTATCATTAACCCTTTGTTTGAGAATACCCCCATATCCTATATCTGAGGCATCGGTTTCAACTATCATAAAGGCTTCAGGATTTGGGATTCCTAAGCAAGGAAGGTTTTTTTACCAAAGTTTTGATCTTGATAACAACATTGGTATAATCAGAGCTCCAAGGGACTGGTGTCTTTCTGAGCCTTTGATAGAGGGGTTCACAGACCTGTCTAGTGTTAGGAATAAAATCTGCAACATAATCAAGACTCCCTAAGAATCTCTGAAGTTGGGTTTTATCAGTAATTTCATTGGGAAATTTGGAGGAGAACTTATTGGCTCTACAAATAGGTTTATAACTACCCTGGTGAAGATTATGTCCCAAAAATCTTATGGACGTTTGAAAAAGCTTCATTCTTTTACCACTAATGAATAAACCATTTAATTTTACAATCTTAAAGAAAGTATTTAAATTTTTAAAGTGAGAATCTATATTCTCTGATAAAATAAGTACATCATCAATATTAACAATCGACATATAAGTATATGGATTGAAAATACTGTTCATGATATTTTGAAACTCAGAGGGAGCATTTTTAAGGCCAAATGGTAAGACATTCCATTCGTAGTGCCCAAAGGGAACGTTAAAGGCTGTCTTGTATTTATCTTTTTCAGCAATCTGAATTTTCCAGAATCCTGACTTCATATCAAACTTACTGTAAAGGTTGTCCTTAAAAGTCCTTTTGAGAAGATCCCTTTTGTTTGGGATCGGGTGACGGATCCATTTCAGAACCGTATTTAGGGGCTTGTAATTTATTACAAGCCTGAGAGTTCCCTGTTCCTTTTCAGCACTATTATTGACATAAAAGGCAGATCAACTTCACGGTGAATTAGAGGTCCGGATAATACCGTTTTTTAAGAGATGGTCAATTTTCTTTTTGCAAATTTCCATAATTTCTTAGTTCATTTGGATTGGTCTGGCTTTTGTAGGAATTCTTTGTTTGTTAAAGCCAGAAACATAAGGAAGCTCTACTAAATTCCTTTTTCGTTCCCAAAAGGCAATAAGAAATTCAGAGCAAATTTCGTCTCCCAAAAGGCATTAGGAAATTCAGAGCAAATTTCGTCCTCGAACTTCTTTTGGAGAATAGAGATTTTATTAATCATCTCCAGGGTTTTTAGGGTCTGCTTAATCTGTTTGAGCTGAACATCTTGTTTAAGAAACCCGATATGAGAAGAATGCCTGTTGATTTTGAAAAAAGTTCTTTCTTTAATGAGTTTTCCGTCCTCTTGGGAAAGGGGTCGTAATAAAGGGAAGAACAATTCTTGACCTAAACGAGTACTACGAATACCAACATAATTACTCCAGTAAGGTTGAATTTGGTTGACGAAAGGTATTCCTAGGATGATATCTTCAGTAATATCTTCAGTAAGGACGAAGTCATTAATAAGGCAAATGCCATTGTTGCAGACATGAGCTTTAGGAAGCCGGTAGTGAATTTTCATTTTTTCGTTGGTGGCCAAGTAAAGGCGAGCGGTACTCTTCTGGAGATACTTAGTGGGTATGAGGACTTTGACAATGCAATTACTGTCTGCGCCTGTATCGAAGAGTGGGACTCTATTCAGTATAAAGTCTTTATTAATGACAATTTTCACGACAATGTGTTCGCTATATGCTTTTATGGCTGTAACAGCATTGCCAGAAGTGGAAGGAAAATCAGAGCCTGGAAAGGAACTAGACTGCGATTCTCTAAGATGATCATTCGGGATGATCGAAGAGGCTCTAGGAGACTCGGGTGGAGAAACATTCTCTGGGGGAGATAACCGTTTTTAGGACTTGATCCGTAAGAATGTTAAGTTCTACTTGGTAAAGTTTGATTTTGAGATTATTGATCTCACCTTTTAGGGTAGGGATTTCTCCTTTGAGATCAGTAATAGAAGGTTCAGCAGGTTTATCGAATCTAGACATAACCTGTTTTATGCTGAAAGGCTAAATAATGGGTTTGGGGGGCTTCTCTTCGTGAGAGAGCATCAATCGTTTGAGTTCTAGAAGATATTTATTTCTATCCTCATCATCTTGAATATGTTCTATAATGTCAAACAGGATTTCTTTGGGATTTCCTGAGATGACATTGACAACCTTTCTGGTGCAAGTACAGAAAGCTCCATTACAAGCACATTCTTGGCCTGACTGGGATTGATCAGAATCATAAGTGGTGTTGATGAATTCTTCATCGCTGTAGTCGTAACTAGAAGAGGCATAAGAGTCAGAAGATTCAGAGGATTCAGGTGAATCTTCCATTATAGAGAATAATTTTTCTCTGGATTCTTCGGAGAGATCTAATTGGTTTATTTTCTTCTTTTTAGTTGATTTGCAATCTTTTGCCCTATGGCCTGTCTTGCCACAAGTCCAACAAGTATCTTTGTTTTTGGAGGTTTTTCGTCTAGTTTTTCTACTAGGCTTGTAAGACTCCTTTCTGAAGGACTTTTTGCTAGGAGTGGCTCTTTTGTAAAGCTTGGAGGACTTCTTCCTATGCTTTTTGCTAGGGGATATATTAGAGAAACCATAGTCTTGGAAAAAGGTTCCCAGCCCATATTTGGAAGTGCTATCCTTCTTACGCTGTTTCTTTAGCTTATGGTCTGTGCAAAGATCTATCCCTACTGTAGTGATGAAACTTATCAAATCTCGATAAGTTAAAATTCCGTAAGGGATTTTCCCTTCGAATCTGTCTTTATTTTTGGTTCTAACCTTTTCTGCGAACAGAGAAGAAAGACCACTAATGAACCTTTCCTTCCAGAAATCATTGTTGCAATCATGTCTGATCATGACCTTTACTAAAAAGGTATCCTTATACCACCTAAAGTCTGCTAGATCTTTGCTGGTGAGATTGTTGAGGATTTCTAAGCTTTTATCTTGAAATAGTTTGGGTTCTCCTATCAAATGCCTCGCTATATGGAATAGGAGAGTGGCACAAGCGTCTTCTTTTGCGACTTGCTCAAGAACTTCTTGGCCATTTTCATTCTTGACAACCATCTTCATGGTTGTGGCATCATAGATAAGGTTCTTAATGTCCTCAGTGAAATAGTTGTCCCACCAGTGTTTTATCATAGCAGTGAAGCCTGATACGATCATGGTAGCAGCTTCTTTATCAGTAGCTCCTCTAATCTTATAGGCCGTGATGGATACCCCCATTTCATGGAGTTTGTTGTAGATTTGGTGCTCAGCCAAACCGTCAATATTCCATCCAGTCTTTTGGTTACTAGTTTCTCCTTTCTCAGCAATTTTAAACTTGGAAAGTTTTCCGTTGATTTATTCCAAGATTTTTCCCGAAACCTTAAAATCATCATTGAGGTTAGGGAATTTGTCCTTTTGGAACTCGGGGATCTTGAAAATGGGATTAGTGATAGAGTTTGGTTTTGAAACATCTTTTTCAGATGCAGGAGGATCTAAAGGGAGCCTAGAATTTTTGGTTTCCCCTAGTTGTTGGGAAATGGTGTGAAGGACCTGATTAGTGTAGTTATTTTGTTCATTAACTCTATCAAGGTCTCTATTAATGGGAGCCAAGAGAGGTCGATCATGGTTCTTTTTGAAAGGAGAAGCATTTAAGACTTCATTAGAATGAGGAATTTTCAATCCTTCAAGAGGGGGAGTAGCAGATTCAATTATCTTATTACTCTGCGTATACCATTTATTAATGATAATGTTAAGGGATTCGTTTTGGTTTTCCATTCTCCCAGTGAATTCAAACCACTGAAAGAATTCGATATCACATCGGAGCCTCTTCATATCGGCCATCCATAGCTGTCCAAACTCCTTTTGTTGCTCTTTGGAATAGGTACTAGTGTAACATTTCCTTTTTATTGCGTCCTTAGGAAGGTACCACCGGGCTTTCAGAGCTTTAAGGTTAGGTGTATATTCTTCATCAGATTTGATGATGAGTAAGCTAGGGTCAGTCCTAATTTTTTGACGGGATATGGTGGGGGGAGGTTCCATATCTGAAGCTGTAGGGCTGCCTGGATCATAGGGATTCTCAGGTTCAAGGGGATCCTGTACCCCAGTGTTCTGCTGATAATATACTTTCGGGACAGGGCCAGAGAAGTCAACTCCTCTTACCTTCCCTTTGTTATTATCAGTGTTATCATCATTTTCATCACTTCCCTCCCGGGTTTTTGAGGTGGAATCTCTGTGAGAGATAGATCGTCGAAAAGAAGAGTTCCAAGAGGCCTCGAAACCTAGGAACTTTAGATTGAAAGATCCATCAGGGTGCTGGATAACTCGTTTGATCTGGGATTTTTTTGGATAAGTGCGGAGGGGTTGGGTGATGGAATCAAAGTACCATTCATTTCTATGGATGACTTTATCCCAGACTAAAGCTTTAGGAACAAAGACATTGCTTCTGTCTTTATTGGCTTCTATGAGGGTGGTGACACCCCGAGGGCTCGTGAATCTAGCTTTGGGGGCTAGAGTTGTTCCCATAAGGCGATAATATACTTGGTATATGATCGCGATTTCTCGAGTATTATCCGTACTGTTCATGTTTTTTGTTTTAACATTAAGAGTTTAAACATCCATGATGTTAGGATCATGAATATCTACTGAGAAATTGGGGTAGCAATTAAAGTATACCGGGCCGTCGGCGAGGTTACTTTGGATAACTCCTAAGAGTGAATCATCAAAATTTAAAAGGCAGGCATCTCTAAGGATTGCACATACAGGAATATCAAGACCTTGTCTAAAGAGTGGCTTAATGGCAACTTTAACCAGTCCAATATGCAGATAATTAAACTGATTTTTAAATCTGCTTATATCAAGCTCGTTTAAAAGTTGAATAATTTCCAAAAGACTTATTAATGGCGACAGTGGACTCTGAGGTTTTTATATTATGTTTTTTCAGAAAACTGAATTTACCCATTTGATAAATGGTGTTAAAAGATTCTTCTGGAATACTCCAGTTTTGAAGATTATATTCTATATTAGTAATCTCAGTTGCTTTTGAAGATATGTTAATAGTATTTTTAGTACGAATGTTGGAATTCATAGTGAAAAAATACTGTCTAGAGACTAATTGGGAAAACAGGGATTTTACATACAAGAAAGCAAATAGTAATAGTCAAGCATGATTTAAACTTAACAAAATTATATTAATACATCTATGGCTTATGGGATCTAGCAAGTCTTAATGGCTTTATAACAGTGTTTTCCCAGTGTTATCTTAGTGATGGGACTACGAACAGGGTCGAACGCTCACCTTAGCTGAGACCACATTTACAAGCAGACCAACGTCAAATACCGGAGATTAATCGGTTCCTTCAAACACTTAGTGAGAAGACGATCACCCCATAAATACAAGACAGCCTTCAACGTTCCCTTTGGGAACTATGAATGGAATGTCTTACCATTTGGAATTAAAAATGCTCCCTCAGAATTTCAAAACATCATGAACAATATTTTCAATCCCTATACTTATATGTCGATTGTTTATATTGATGATGTACTTATTTTCTCAGAGAATATAGATTCTCACTTTAAACATTTAAACACTTTCTTTATGATTGTGAAATTAAATGGTTTAGTCGTTAGTACTAAGAAAATGAAGCTTTTTCAAACGTCCATAAGATTTTTGGGACATGATCTTCACCAGGGTAGTTATAAACCTATTAGTAGAGCCATTGGGTTCTCCTCCAAATTTCCTAATGAAATAACTGATAAAACCCAACTTCAGAGATTTTTAGGGAGTCTTAATTATGTTGCAGATTTTATTCGTAACATTAGACAGGTCTGTGAACCCCTCTATCAAAGTCTCAGAAAGACACCAGTCCCTTGGAGCTCTGATCAAACCAATGCTGTTATCAAGATCAAAAATTTGGTAAAAAACCTTCCTTGCTTAGGAATCCCAAATCCTGAAGCCTTTATGATATTTGAAACCGATGCCTCAGATATAGGATACGGGGGTATTCTCAAACAAAGGGTTGATGATAATTTTCCTGAACAACTAGTCAGGTTTACATCTGGAGTATGGAACCCAAACAGATTGAGCAGACCCTAAAAACCCCGAAGATGATTACTAAACTCTCTATTCTCCAAAAGAAGTTCGAGGATGAAATTTGCTCTGAATTTCCTAACACCTTTTGGGGAAAAAAAGGCATTTAGTAGATCTTCCTTATGTTTCTGGCTATAACGAACAAAGCATTCCTACAAAAGCCAGACCCATCCAAATGAACCAAGAAATGATGGAAATTTGCAAAAAGAAAATTGACCATCCCTTAAAAAATGGTATTATAAGGACCTCTAATTCATGGTGGAGTTGCTCTGCCTTTTATGTCAATAACAGTGCTGAAAAGGAACGGGGAACTCCCAGGATTGTAATAAATTACAAGCCCCTAAATACGATTCTGAAATGTAGCCGTCACCTGATCCCAAACAAAAGGGATCTCCTCAAAAGGACTTTTAAAGCCAACCTTTACAGTAAGTTTGATATGAAGTCAGGATTATGGCAAATTCAGATTGCTGAAAAAGATAAATACAAGACAACATTCAACTTTCCCTTTGGGCACTATGAATGGAATGTCTTACCATTTGGCCTTAAAAATGCTCCCTCAGAGTTTCAAAACATCATGAACAATATTTTCAATCCCTATACTTATATGTCGATTATTTATATTGATGATGTACTTATTTTCTCAGAGAATATAGATTCTCAGTTTAAACATTTAAACACTTTCTTTAAGATTATTAAATTAAATGATTTAGTCGTTAGTGCTAAAAAAATGAAGCTTTTTCAAACGTCCATAAGATTTTTGGGACATGATCCTCACCAGGGTAGTTATACACCTATTTGTAGAGCCATTGAGTTCTCCTCCAAATTTCCCAATGAAATTACTGATACAACCCAACTTCAGAGATTCTTAGGGAGTCTTAATTATGTTTCAGATTTTATTCCTAACATTAGACAGGTCTGTGAACCCCTCTATCAAAGGCTCAGAAAGACACCAGTCCCTTGGAGCTCTGATCAAACTAATGCTGTTATCAAGATCAAAACTTTGGTAAAAAACCTTCCTTGCTTAGGAATCCCAAATCCTGAAGCCTTTGTGTTAGTTGAAACCGATGCCTCAGATATAGGTTATGGGGGTATTGTCAAACAAAGGGTTGATGATAATTTTCCTGAACAGCTAGTCAGGTTTACATTTGGAGTATGGATCCCAAACAGGTTGAGCAGACCCTAAAAACCCCGAAGATGATTACTAAACTCTCTATTCTCCAAAAGACGTTCGAGGATGAAATTTGCTCTGAATTTCCTAACACCTTTTGGGAATAAAATAGGCATTCAGTAGAGCTTCCTTATGTTTCTGGCTATAACGAACAAAGCATTCCTACAAAAGCCAGACCCATCCAAATGAACCAAGAAATGATGGAAATTTGCAAAAAGAAAATTGACCATCTCTTAAAAAATGGTATTATAAGGACTTATAATTCACGGTGGTGTTGCTCTGCCTTTTATGTCAATAACAGTGCTGAAAAGGAACGGGGAACTCCCAGGATTGTAATAAATTACAAGCCCCTAAATACGGTTCTGAAATTGATCCGTCACCTGATCCCAAACAAAAGGGATCTCTTCGAAAGGACTTTTAAAGCCAACCTTTACAGTAAGTTTGATATGAAGTCAGGATTATGGAAAATTTAGATTGCTGAAAAAGATAAATACAAGACAGCCTTCAACGTTCCCTTTGGGCACTATGAATGGAATGTCTTACCATTTGGCCTTAAAAATGCTCCCTCAGAGATTCAAAACATCATGAACAATATGTTCAATCCCTATACTTATATGTCGATTGTTTATATTGATGATGTACTTATTTTCTCAGAGAATATAGATTCTCATTTTAAACATTTAGACACTTTCTTTAAGATTGTTAAATTAAATGGTTTAGTTGTTAGTGCTAAAAAAATGAAGCTTTTTCAAACGTCCATAAAATTTTTGGGACATGATTATCACCAGGGTAGTTATAAACCTATTTGTAGAGCCATTGAGTTCTCCTCCAAATTTCCCAATGAAATTACTGATACAGCCCAACTTCAGAGATTCTTAGGGAGTCTTAATTATGTTTCAGATTTTATTCCTAACATTAGACAGCTCTGTGAACCCCTCTATCAAAGGCTCAGAAAGACACCTGTCCCTTGGAGCTCTGATCAAACCAATGCTGTTATCAAGATCAAAACTTTGGTAAAAAACCTTCCTTGCTTAGGAATCCCTAATCCTGAAGCCTTTGTGATAGTTGAAACCAATGCCTCAGATATAGGATATGGGGGTATTCTCAAACAAAGGGTTGATGATAATTTTCCTGAACCGCTAGTCAGGTTTACAATTGGAGTATGGAACCTAAACAGATTGAGCAGACCCTAAAAACCCCGAAGATCATTACTAAACTCTCTATTCTCCAAAAGAAGTTCGAGGACGAAATTTGCTCTGAATTTCCTAATACCTTTTGGGAACAAAAAAGGACTTTAGATGAGCTTCCTTATGTTTCTGGCTATAACGAACAAAGCATTCCTACAAAAGCCAGACCCATCCAAATGAACCAAGAAATGATGGAAATTTGCAAAAAGAAAATTGACCATCTCTTAAAAAATGGTATTATCTGGACCTCTAATTCACCGTGGAGTTGCTCTGCCTTTTATGTCAATAACAGTGCTATAAAGGAACGGGGAACTCCCAGGCTTGTAGTAAATTACAAGCCCCTAAATACGGTTCTGAAATTGATCCGTCACCCAATCCCAAACAAAAGGGATCTCCTCAAAAGGACTTTTAAAGCCAACCTTTACAGTAAGTTTGATATGAAGTCAGGATTATGGAAAATTCTGATTGCTGAAAAAGATAAATACAAGACAGCCTTTAACGTTCCCTTTGGGCACTATGAATGGAATGTCTTACCATTTGGCCTTAAAAATGCTCCCTCAGAGTTTCAAAACATCATGAACAATATTTTCAATCCCTATACTTATATGTCGATTGTTTATATTGATGATGTACTTATTTTCTCAGAGAATATAGATTCTCACTTTAAACATTTAGACACTTTCTTTAAGATTGTTAAATTAAATGGTTTAGTTGTTAGTGCTAAAAAAATGAAGCTTTTTCAAACGTCCATAAGATTTTTGGACATGATCTTCACCAGGGTAGTTATAAACCTATTTGTAGAGCCATTGAGTTCTCCTCCAAATTTCTCAAAGAAATTACTGATAAAACCCAACTTCAGAGATTCTTAGGGAGTCTTAATTATGTTTCAGATTTTATTCCTAACATTAGACAGGTCTGTGAACCCCTCTATCAAAGGCTCAGAAAGAAACCAGTCCTTTGGAGCTCTGATCAAACCAATGCTATTATCAAGATCAAAACTTTGGTAAAAAACCTTCCTTGCTTAGGAATCCCAAATCCTGAAGCCTTTATGATAGTTGAAACCGATGCCTCAGATATAGGATATGGGGGTATTCTCAAACAAAGGGTTGATGATAATTTTCCTGAACTGCTAGTCAGGTTTACATGTGGCGTATGGAACCCAAACAGATTGACCAGACCCTAAAAACCCCGAAGATGATTACTAAACTCTCTATTCTCCAAAAGAGGTTCAAGGATGAAATTTGCTCTGAATTTCCTAATACCTTTTGGGAACGAAAAAGGCATTGAGTAGAGCTTCCTTATGTTTCTGGCTATAACGAACAAAGCATTCCTACAAAAGCCAGACCCATCAAAATGAACCAAGAAATGATGGAAATTTGCAAAAAGGAAATTGACCATATCTTAAAAAATGGTATTATCTGGACCTCTAATTCACCGTGGAGTTGCTCTGCCTTTTATGTCAATAACAGTGCTGAAAGGGAACTGGGAACTCCCAGGATTGTAATAAATTACAAACCCCTAAATACGATTCTGAAATTGATCCGTCACCCGATCCCAAACAAAAGGGATCTCCTCAAAAGGACTTTTAAAGCCAGCCTTTACAGTAAGTTTGATATTAAGTCAAGATTATGGAAAATTCAGATTGCTGAAAAAGATAAATACAAGACAGCCTTCAACGTTCCCTTTGGGCACTATGAATGGAATGTCTTACCATTTGGCCTTAAAAATACTCACTCAGAGTTTCAAAACATCATGAACAATATTTTCAATCCCTATACTTATATGTCAATTGTTTATATTGATGATGTACTTATTTTCTCAGAGAATATAGATTCTTATTTTAAACATTTAGACACTTTCTTTAAGATTGTTAAATTAAATGGTTTAGTTGTTAGTGCTAAAAAATGAAGCTTTTTCAAACGTCCATAAGATTTTTGGGACATGATCTTCACCAGGGTAGTTATAAACCTATTTGTAGAGCCATTGAGTTCTCCTCCAAATTTCCCAATGAAATTACTGGTACAACCCAACTTCAGAGATTCTTAGGGAGTCTTAATTATGTTTCAGATTTTATTCCTAACATTAGACAGCTCTGTGAACCCCTCTATCAAAGGCTCAGAAAGACACCTGTCCCTTGGAGCTCTGATCAAACCAATGCTGTTATCAAGATCAAAACTTTGGTAAAAAACCTTCCTTGCTTAGGAATCCCTAATCCTGAAGCCTTTGTGATAGTTGAAACCGATGCCTCAGATATAGGATATGGGGGTATTCTCAAACAAAGGGTTGATGATAATTTTCCTGAACCGCTAGTCAGGTTTACAATTGGAGTATGGAACCTAAACAGATTGAGCAGACCCTAAAAACCCCGAAGATCATTACTAAACTCTCTATTCTCCAAAAGAAGTTCGAGGACGAAATTTGCTCTGAATTTCCTAATACCTTTTGGGAACAAAAAAGGACTTTAGATGAGCTTCCTTATGTTTCTGGCTATAACGAACAAAGCATTCCTACAAAAGCCAGACCCATCAAAATGATGGAAATTTGCAAAAAGAAAATTGACCATCTCTTAAAAAATGGTATTATCTGGACCTCTAATTCACCGTGGAGTTGCTCTGCCTTTTATGTCAATAACAGTGCTATAAAGGAACGGGGAACTCCCAGGCTTGTAGTAAATTACAAGCCCCTAAATACGGTTCTGAAATTGATCCGTCACCTGATCCCAAACAAAAGGGATCTCCTCAAAAGGACTTTTAAAGCCAACCTTTACAGTAAGTTTGATATAAAGTCAGGATTATGGAAAATTTAGATTGCTGAAAAAGATAAATACAAGACAGCCTTCAACGTTCCCTTTGGGCACTATGAATGGAATGTCTTACCATTTGGCCTTAAAAATGCTCCCTCATAGTTTCAAAACATCATGACCAATATTTTCAATCCCTATACTTATATGTCGATTGTTTATATTGATGATGTACTTATTTTCTTAGAGAATATAGATTCTCACTTTAAACATTTAAACACTTTCTTTAAGATTGTTAAATTAAATGGTTTAATCGTTAGTGCTAAAAAAATGAATCTTTTTCAAACGTCCATAAGATTTTTGTGACATGATCTTCACCAGGGTAGTTATAAACCTATTTGTAGAGCCATTGAGTTCTCCTCCAAATTTCCCAATGAAATTACTGATACAAACCCAACTTCAGAGATTCTTAGGGAGTCTTAATTATGTTTCAGATTTTATTCCTAACATTAGACAGGTCTGTGAACCCCTCTATCAAAGGCTCAGAAAGACACCTGTCCCTTGGAGCTCTGATCAAACCAATGCTGTTATCAAGATCAAAACTTTGGTAAAAAACCTTCCTTGCTTAGGAATCCCTAATCCTGAAGCCTTTGTGATAGTTGAAACCAATGCCTCAGATATAGGATATGGTGGTATTCTCAAACAAAGGGTTGATGATAATTTTCCTGAACTGCTAGTCAGGTTTACATGTGGTGTATGGAACCCAAACAGATTGACCAGACCCTAAAAACCCCAAAGATGATTACTAAACTCTCTATTCTCCAAAAGAGGTTCGAGGATGAAATTTGCTCTGAATTTCCTAATACCTTTTGGGAACGAAAAAGGCATTGAGTAGAGCTTCCTTATGTTTCTGGCTATAACGAACAAAGCATTCCTACAAAATCCAGACCCATCAAAATGAACCAAGAAATGATGGAAATTTGCAAAAAGGGAATTGACCATCTCTTAAAAAATGGTATTATCTGGACCTCTAATTCACCGTGGAGTTGCTCTGCCTTTTATGTCAGTAACAGTGCTGAAAGGGAACCGGGAACTCCCACGATTGTAATAAATTACAAACCCCTAAATACGATTCTGAAATTGATCCGTCACCCAATCCCAAACAAAAGGGATCTCCTCAAAAGGACTTTTAAAGCCAACCTTTACAGTAAGTTTAATATGAAGTCAGGATTATGGAAAATTCTGATTGCTGAAAAAGATAAATACAAGACAGCCTTCAACGTTCCCTTTGGGCACTATGAATGGAATGTCTTACCATTTGGCCTTAAAAATTCTCCCTCAGAGTTTCAAAACATCATGAACAATATTTTCAATCCCTATACTTATATGTCGATTGTTTATATTGATGATGTACTTATTTTCTCAGAGAATATAGATTCTCACTTTAAACATTTAGACACTTTCTTTAAGATTGTTAAATTAAATGGTTTAGTTGTTAGTGCTAAAAAATGAAGCTTTTTCAAACGTCCATAAGATTTTTGGACATGATCTTCACCAGGGTAGTTATAAACCTATTTGTAGAGCCATTGAGTTCTCCTCCAAATTTCTCAATGAAATTACTGATAAAACCCAACTTCAGAGATTCTTAGGGAGTCTTAATTATGTTTCAGATTTTATTCCTAACATTAGACAGGTCTGTGAACCCCTCTATCAAAGGCTCAGAAAGACACCTGTCCCTTGGAGCTCTGATGAAACCAATGCTGTTATCAAGATCAAAACTTTGGTAAAAAACCTTCCTTGCTTAGGAATCCCAAATCCTGAAGCCTTTATGATAGTTGAAACCGATGCCTCAGATATAGGATATGGGGGTATTCTCAAACAAAGGGTTGATGATAATTTTCCTGAACTGCTAGTCAGGTTTACATGTGGCGTATGGAACCCAAACAGATTGTCCAGACCCTAAAAACCCCGAAGATGATTACTAAACTCTCTATTCTCCAAAAGAGGTTCGAGAATGAAATTTGCTCTGAATTTCCTAATACCTTTTGGGAACAAAGAAGGCATTGAGTAGAGCTTCCTTATGTTTCTGGCTATAACGAACAAAGCATTCCTACAAAAGCCAGACCCATCAAAATGAACCAAGAAATAATGGAAATTTGCAAAAAGGAAATTGACCATCTCTTAAAAAATGGTATTATCTGGACCTCTAATTCACCGTGGAGTTGCTCTGCCTTTTATGTCAATAACAGTGCTGAAAGGGAACCGGGAACTCCCAGGATTGTAATAAGTTACAAACCCCTAAATACGATTCTGAAATTAATCCGTCACCCGATCCCAAACAAAAGGGATCTCCTCAAAAGGACTTTTAAAGCCAACCTTTACAGTAAGTTTGATATTAAGTCAAGATTATGGAAAATTCAGATTGCTGAAAAAGATAAATACAAGACAGCCTTCAACGTTCCCTTTGGGCACTATGAATGGAATGTCTTACCATTTGGCCTTAAAAATACTCCCTCAGAGTTTCAAAACATCATGAACAATATTTTCAATCCCTATACTTATATGTCAATTGTTTATATTGATGATGTACTTATTTTCTCAGAGAATATAGATTCTCACTTTAAACATTTAGACACTTTCTTTAAGATTGTTAAATTAAATGGTTTAGTTGTTAGTGCTAAAAAAATGAAGCTTTTTCAAACGTCCATAAGATTTTTGGGACATGATCTTCACCAGGGTAGTTATAAACCTATTTTTAGAGCCATTGAGTCCTCCTCAAATTTCCCAATGAAATTACTGATACAACCTAACATCAGAGATTCTTAGGGAGTCTTAATCATGTTTCAGATTTTATTCCTAACATTAGACAGCTCTGTGAACCCCTCTATCAAAGGATCAGAAAGACACCTGTCCCTTGGAGCTCTGATCAAACCAATGCTGTTATCAAGATCAAAACTTTGGTAAAAAACCTTCCTTACTTAGGAATCCCTAATCCTGAAGCCTTTGTGATAGTTGAAACCGATGCCTCAGATATAGGATATGGGGGTATTCTCAAACAAAGGGTTGATGATAATTTTCCTGAACCGCTAGTCAGGTTTACAATTGGAGTATGGAACCTAAACAGATTGAGCAGACCCTAAAAACCCCGAAGATCATTACTAAACTCTCTATTCTCCAAAAGAAGTTCGAGGACGAAATTTGCTCTGAATTTCCTAATACCTTTTGGGAACAAAAAAGGACTTTTGATGAGCTTCCTTATGTTTCTGGCTATAACGAACAAAGCATTCCTACAAAATCCAGACCCATCCAAATGAACCAAGAAATGATGGAAATTTGCAAAAAGAAAATTGACCATCTCTTAAAAAATGGTATTATCTGGACCTCTAATTCACCGTGGAGTTGCTCTGCCTTTTATGTCAATAACAGTGCTATAAAGGAACGGGGAACTACCAGGCTTGTAGTAAATTACAAGCCCCTAAATACGGTTCTGAAATTGATCCGTCACCTGATCCCAAACAAAAGGGATCTCCTCAAAAGGACTTTTAAAGCCAACCTTTACAGTAAGTTTGATATGAAGTCAGGATTATGGAAAATTCAGATTGCTGAAAAAGATAAATACAAGACAGCCTTCAACGTTCCCTTTGGGCACTATGAATGGAATGTCTTACCATTTGGCCTTAAAAATACTCCCTCAGAGTTTCAAAACATCATGAACAATATTTTCAATCCCTATACTTATATGTCGATTGTTTATATTGATGATGTACTTATTTTCTCAGAGAATATAGATTCTCACTTTAAACATTTAAACACTTTCTTTAAGATTGTTAAATTAAATGGTTTAGTCGTTAGTGCTAAAAAAATGAAGCTTTTTCAAACGTCCATAAGATTTTTGTGACATGATCTTCACCAGGGTAGTTATAAACCTATTTGTAGAGCCATTGAGTTCTCCTCCAAATTTCCCAATGAAATTACTGATACAAACCCAACTTCAGAGATTCTTAGGGAGTCTTAATTATGTTTCAGATTTTATTCCTAACATTAGACAGGTCTGTGAACCCCTCTATCAAAGGCTCAGAAAGACACCTGTCCTTTGGAGCTCTGATCAAACCAATGCTATTATCAAGATCAAAACTTTGGTAAAAAACCTTCCTTGCTTAGGAATCCCAAATCCTGAAGCCTTTATGATAGTTGAAACCGATGCCTCAGATATAGGATATGGGGGTATTCTCAAACAAAGGGTTGATGATAATTTTCCTGAACTGCTAGTCAGGTTTACATGTGGCGTATGGAACCCAAACAGATTGACCAGACCCTAAAAACCCCGAAGATGATTACTAAACTCTCTATTCTCCAAAAGAGGTTCAAGGATGAAATTTGCTCTGAATTTCCTAATACCTTTTGGGAACGAAAAAGGCATTGAGTAGAGCTTCCTTATGTTTCTGGCTATAACGAACAAAGCATTCCTACAAAAGCCAGACCCATCAAAATGAACCAAGAAATGATGGAAATTTGCAAAAAGGAAATTGACCATATCTTAAAAAATGGTATTATCTGGACCTCTAATTCACCGTGGAGTTGCTCTGCCTTTTATGTCAATAACAGTGCTGAAAGGGAACCGGGAACTCCCAGGATTGTAATAAATTACAAACCCCTAAATACGATTCTGAAATTGATCCGTCACTCGATCCCAAACAAAAGGGATCTCCTCAAAAGGACTTTTAAAGCCAACCTTTACAGTAAGTTTGATATGAAGTCAGGATTATGGAAAATTCAGATTGCTGAAAAAGATAAATACAAGACAGCCTTCAACGTTCCCTTTGGGCACTATGAATGGAATGTCTTACCATTTGGCCTTAAAAATGCTCCCTCAGAGTTTCAAAACATCATGAACAATATTTTCAATCCCTATACTTATATGTCGATTGTTTATATTGATGATGTACTTATTTTCTCAGAGAATATAGATTCTCACTTTAAACATTTAGACACTTTCTTTAAGATTGTTAAATTAAATGGTTTAGTTGTTAGTGCTAAAAAAATGAAGCTTTTTCAAACGTCCATAAGATTTTTGTGACATGATCTTCACCAGGGTAGTTATAAACCTATTTGTAGAGCCATTGAGTTCTCCTCCAAATTTCCCAATGAAATTACTGATACAAACCCAACTTCAGAGATTCTTAGGGAGTCTTAATTATGTTTCAGATTTTATTCCTAACATTAGACAGGTCTGTGAACCCCTCTATCAAAGGCTCAGAAAGACACCAGTCCCTTGGAGCTCTGATCAAACCAATGCTGTTATCAAGATCAAAGATTTGGTAAAAAACCTTCCTTGCTTAGAAATCCCAAATCCTGAAGCCTTTATGATAGTTGAAACCGATGCCTCAGATATAGGATATGGGGGTATTCTCAAACAAAGGGTTGATGATAATTTTCCTGAACTGCTAGTCAGGTTTACATGTGGCGTATGGAACCCAAACAGATTGACCAGACCCTAAAAACCCCGAAGATGATTACTAAACTCTATATTCTCCAAAAGAGGTTCGAGGATGAAATTTGCTCTGAATTTCCTAATACCTTTTGGGAACGAAAAAGGCATTGAGTAGAGCTTCCTTATGTTTCTGGCTATAACGAACAAAGCATTCCTACAAAAGCCAGACCCATCAAAATGATGGAAATTTGCAAAAAGGAAATTGACCATCTCTTAAAAAATGGTATTATCTGGACCTCTAATTAACCGTGGAGTTGCACTGCCTTTTATGTCAATAACAGTGCTGAAAGGGAACCGGGAACTCCCAGGATTGTAATAAATTACAAACCCCTAAATATGATGCTGAAATTGATCCGTCACCCGATCCCAAACAAAAGAGATCTCCTCAAAAGGACTTTTAAAGCCAACCTTTACAGTAAGTTTGATATGAAGTCAGGATTATGGAAAATTCAGATTGCTGAATAAGATAAATACAAGACAGCCTTCAACGTTCCCTTTGGGCACTATGAATGGAATGTCTTACCATTTGGCCTTAAAAATGCTCCCTCAGAGTTTCAAAACATCATGAACAATATTTTCAATCCCTATACTTATATGTCGATTGTTTATATTGATGATGTACTTGTTTTCTCAGAGAATATAGATTCTCACTTTAAACATTTAGACACTTTCTTTAAGATTGTTAAATTAAATGGTTTAGTTGTTAGTGCTAAAAAAATGAAGCTTTTTCAAACGTCCATAAGATTTTTGGACATGATCTTCACCAGGGTAGTTATAAACCTATTTGTAGAGCCATTGAGTTCTCCTCCAAATTTCTCAATGAAATTACTGATACAACCCAACTTCAGAGATTCTTAGGGAGTCTTAATTATGTTTCAGATTTTATTCCTAACTTTAGACTGGTCTGTGAACCCCTCTATCAAAGGCTCAGAAAGACACCAGTCCCTTGGAGCTCTGATCAAACCAATGCTGTTATCAAGATCAAAACTTTGGTAAAAAACCTTCCTTGCTTAGGAATCCCATATCCTGAAGCCTTTATGATAGTTGAAACCGATGCCTCAGATATAGGATATGGGGGTATTCTCAAACAAAGGGTTGATGATAATTTTCCTGAACAGCTAGTCAGGTTTACATCTAGAGTATGGAACCCAGCACAAAAGAATTATAGCACTGTAAAAAAGGAAGTCTTGTCTATAGTGTTATGTATCACAAAGTTTCAAGATGATTTTGTAAACAAAGAATTTTTATTACGAGTTGATTTCAAATTAGCTAAAGAAATCTTGCAAAAAGATGTAAAAAACTTAGTTTCCAAGCAAAAATTTTCTAGATGTCATGCTCTCCTATCTAGCTTTGATTTTCAAATCGAATTTATCAAAGGAGAACATAATTCCCTCCCGGATTTTCTAACAAGAGAATTTTTACAGGGCCATCATGAGACCAACTACTCTGGGGAAAGTCCCAGTAAGCAATAAACAGGAACAACTCAGTATGGCAAGACCACTTGATCCTCCCTCAACATCCGCAAATCCATTGCGGCTAACAGTCCCTCAGAGGCCTACACTCAAGGCGGAACAACTCAAATGGTCTTTCCATTCTGAGTTGTTCCTATTTATTGCTTACTGGGACTTTCCCCAGAGTAGTTGGTCTCATGGTGGACCTGTAAAAATTCTCTTGTTAGAAAATTGGGGAGGGAATTATGTTCTCCTTTGATAAATTCGATTTGAAAATCAAAGCTAGATAGGAGAGCTTGCCATCTAGAAAATATTTGTTTGGAAACTATGTTTTTTACATCTTTTTGCAAGATTTCTTTAGCTCATTTGCAATCAGCTCGTAATAAAAATTCTTTGTTTACAAGATCATCTGGAAACTTTGTGATACATAGCACTATAGACAAGACTTCCTTTTTTACAGTGCTATAATTCTTTTGTTCTGGGTTCCATACTCCAGATGTAAACCTGACTAGCTGTTCAGGAAAATTATCATCAACCCTTTGTTTGAGAATACCCCCATATCCTATATCTAATGCATCGGTTTCAGCTTTCATAAAGGCTTCAGCATTTGGGATTCCTAAGCAAGGAAGGTTTTTTACCAAAGTTTTGATCTTGATAGCAGCATTGGTTTGATCAGATCTCTATGGGATGGGTGTCTTTCTGAGCCTTTGATATAGGGGTTCACATACCTGAGCCATAACAATGAATGGCACTTTGATGCCATCACCCAACCCCTCCGCACTTATCTAGAAAAATCCCAGATCAAACGAGTTATCCAGCACTTTGATGGATCTATCGATCTAAAGTTCCTAGGTTTCTAGGACTCTTAGAACTCTTCTTTTCGATGATCTATCTCGCACAGAGCTTCCACCTCAAAAACCCGGGAGGGAAGTGACGAGAATGATGATAACACTGATAATAACAAAGGGAAGGTAAAAAGAGTTGACTTCTCTAGCCCTGTCCCGAAAGTATATTATTAGCAGAACACTGGGGTCCAGGAGCCCCTAGAACCTGAGAATCCCTATGATCCAGGCAGCCCTACAACTTCAGATATGGAACCTCCCCCCACCATATCCCGTCAAAATATTAGGACTGACCCTAGCTTACTCGTCATCAAATCTGATGAAGAATATACACCAGACCTTAAAGCTCTAGAAGCCCACTGGTACCTTCCTAAGGACGCAATAAAAAGGAAATGGTACACCAGTACCTATTCCAAAGAGCAACAAAAGGAGTTTGGACAGCTATGGATAGCCGATATGAAGAGACTCCGATGTGATATCAAATTCTTTCGGTGGTTTGAATTCACTGGGAGAATGGAAAACCAAAACGAATCCCTTAACGTTATCATTAATAAATGGTATACGCAGAGTAACAAGATAATTGAATCTGCTACTCCCCCTCTCGAAGGAATAAAAATTCCTCATTCTAATGAAGTCCTAAATGTTTCTCCTTTAAAAAAGAAGCATGATCGACCTCTCTCTGCTCCCATTAATAGAGACCTTGATAGAGTTATTGAACAAAATAACTACACTAATCAGGTCCTTCACACCATTTCCCAACAACTAGGGGAAACCAAGAATTCTAGGCTCCCTTTCGATCCTCCTGCATCTGAAAAAAATGTTTCAAAACCAAAATCTATCACTAATCCCATTTTCAAGATCCCCGAGTTCCAAAAGGACAAATTTCCTAACCTCAACGATGATTTTAAGGTTTTGGGAAAAATCTTGGAACAAATCAACGGAAAACTTTCCAGGTTTAAAATTGCTGAGAAAGGAGAAACCAGTAACCAAAAGAATTCCCTTTCCAAGCTCACCAGTGAACGTTTTTCTTCTAAGAAAAATTACTACAAATGACCTTCTCCTCCAGACGTCCAGTTTGAAGAAAATCCTTACCTCTCTACTTTCAACCATGATGGTAGAGGAATCACTGAACGGAATGTTGACGGTTTGGCTGAGCACCAAATCTACAACAAACTCCATGAAATGGGGGTATCCATCACGGCCTATAAGATTAGAGGAGCTACTGATAAAGAAGCTGCTACCATGATCGTATCAGGATTCACTGGTATGATAAAACACTTGTAGAACAACTATTTCACTGAGGACATTAAAAACCTTATCTATGATGCCATAGCCATGGAGACGGTTGTCAAGAATGAAAATGGCCAAGAAGTTATTGAGCCAGTCGCAAAAGAAGACGCTTGTGCCACTCTCCTATACCATATAGCGAGGCATTTTATAGGAGAACCCAAACTATTTCAAGATAGGAGCTTAGAAATCCTCAACAATCTCACCTGCAAAGATCTAGAAGACTTTAGGTGGTATAAGGATACCTTTTTAGTAAAGGTCATGATCAGACCTGATTGCAACAATGATTTCTGGAAGGAACGGTTCATTAGTGGTCTTCCTCCTCTGTTCGCAGAAAGGTTAGAACCAAAATTAAAGACAGATTCGAAGGGAAAATACCTTACGGAATTCTAACTTATGGAGATTTGATAAGTTTCATCACTACAGTAGGGATAGATCTCTGCACAGACCTTAAGCTAAAGAAACAGCTTAAGAAGGATAGCACTTCCAAATATGGGTTGGGAACCTTCTGCCAAGACTATGGTTTCTCTAATCTATCCCCTAGCAAAAAGCATAGGAAGAAGTCCTCCAGGCCTCACAAAAGAGCCACTCCTAGCAAAAAGTCCTTCAGAAAGGAGTCTTACAAGCCTAGTAGAAAAAAATAGATGAAAAACCTCCAAAAACAAAGATACTTGTTGGACTTGTGGCAAGACAGGCCATAGGACAAAAGATTGTAAATCAACCAAAAAGAAGAAAATAAACCAATTAGATCTCTCCAAAGAAGCCAGGAAAAAAATATTTTCTATAATGGAAGATTCACCTGAACCCTCTGAATCTTCTGACTCTTATGCCTCTTCTAGTGACGACTATTGTGACGAAGAATTCATCAACGCCGCTTATGAGTCTGATCAATCCCAATCAGGCCAAGAATGTGCTTGTAATGGCACTTTCTGTACTTGCACCAGAAAGGCTGTCAATGTCATCTCAGGAAATCCAAAAGAAATCCTGTTTGACATTATAGAACACATTCAAGATGATGAGGCTAGAAATAAATATCTTCTAGAACTCAAACGATTGATGCTCTCTTACGAAGAGAAGCCACCTAAACCCATTATTCAGCCTTTCAGCATGAAACAGGTTATGTCTTGATTCGATAAACCTGCTGAACCTTCTATTACTGATCTCAAGGGAGAAATCTCTACCCTAAAAAGAGAGATTAAAAATCTAAAAATCAGACTTGACCAAGTAGAACTTAACATTCTTACGGATCAAGTCCTAAAAATCGTATCTCCCCCAGAGAACGTTTCTCCACCCGAGTCTCCTAGAGACTCTCTGATCATCCTGAATGATCATCCTAGAAAACCGCAGTCTAGTTCCTTTCCAAGATCCGATTTTCCTTCCACTTCTGGCAATGCTGTTATAGCTATAAAAGAGTATAGCGAACACATTGTCGAGAAAATTGCCATTAATAAAGACTTTATACTTAATAGAGTCACACTCTTTGATACAGGCACGGACAGTAATTGCATTGTCAAAGGCCTCATACCTACTAAGTATCTCCAGAAGAGTACCTCTCGCCTTTACTCGGCCACCCGCAAAAAAATGAAAATTCACTACCAGCTTCCTAAAGCTCATGTCTACAACAATGGCATTTGCCTTGTTAATGACTTCGTCATTACTGAAGATATCATCCTAGGAATACCTTTTGTCAACCAAATTCGACCTTAATGGAGTAATTACGATGGTATTCGTACTACTCTTCTAGGTCAAGAATTGTTCTTCCCTTTATTACGACCCCTTTCCCAAGAGAACGGAAACCTCATTAAAGAAAGAACTGTTTTCAAAATCAACAGGCTTTCTTCTCATATTGGGTTTCTTAAAAACGATGTTCAGCACAAATAGATTGAGCAGACCCTAAAAACCCTGGAGATGATTACTAAAATCTCTATTCTCCAAAATAAGTTCGAGGACGAAATTTGCTATGAATTTCCTAATGCCTTTTGGGAATGAAAAAGGCATTTAGTAGAGATTCCTTATGTTTCTGGCTTTAATGAACAAAGCATTCCTACAAAATCCAGACCCATCCAAATGAACCAAGAAATGATGGAAATTTGCAAAAAGGAAATTGACCATCTCTTAAAAAATGGTATTATTCGGACCTCTAATTCACCGTGGAGTTCCTCGGTCTTTTATGTCAATTACAGTGCTGAAAAGGAACGGGGAACTCCCAGGCTTTTAATAAATTACAAGCCCCTAAATATGGTTCTGAAATGGATCCGTCACCCGATCCCAAACAAAAGGGATCTCCTCAAAAGGACTTTTAAGGACAACCTTTACAGTTTGATATGAAGTCAGGATTCTGGCAAATTCAGATTGCTGAAAAAGATAAATACAAGACAGCCTTCAACATTCCCTTTGGTCACTATGAATGGAATGTCTTACCATTTGGCCTTAAAAATGCTCCCTCAGAGTTTCAAAACATCATGAACAATATTTTCAATCCCTATACATATATGTCAATTGTTTATATTGATGATGTACTTATTTTCTCAGAGAATATAGATTCTCACTTTAAACATTTGAACACTTTCTTTAAGATTGTTAAATTAAATGGTTTAGTCATTAGTGCTAAAAAAATAAAGCTTTTTCAAATGTCCATAAGATTTTTGGGACATGATCTTCCCCAGGGTAGTTATAAACCTATTTGTAGAGCCATTGAGTTCTCCTCCAAATTTCCCAATGAAATTACTGATAAAACCCAACTTCAGGGATTCTTAGGGAGTCTTAATTATGTTGCAGATTTTATTCCTAACATTAGACAGGTCTGTGAACCCCTCTATCAAAGGCTTAGAAAGACACCAGTCCCTTGGAGCTCTGATCAAACCAATGCTGCTATCAAGATCAAAACTTTGGTAAAAAAACCTTCCTTACTTAGGAATCCCAAATCCTGAAGCCTTTATGATAGTTGAAACCGATGCCTCAGATATAAGATATGGGGGTATTCTCAAACAAAGGGTTGATGATAATTTTCCTGAACAGCTAGTTAGGTTTATATCTGGAGTATGGAACCCAGCACAAAAGAATTATAACACTGTAAAAAACGAAGTCTTTTCTATAGTGCTATGTATCATAAAGTTTCAAGATGATCTTGTAAACAAAGAATTTTTATTACGAGTTGATTGCAAATCAACTAAAGAAATCTTGCAAAAAGATGTAAAAAACTTAGTCTCCAAACAAATATTTGCTAGATGGCAAGCTCTCCTATCTATCTTTGATTTTCAAATCAAATTTATCAAAGGAGAACATAATTCCCTCCCCGATTTTCTAGCAAGAGAATTTTTATTGGGCCACCATGAGACCAACTACTCTGGGGAAAGTCCCAGTAAGCATTAAACAGGAATAACTCAGAATGGCAAGACCATTTGATCCTCCCTCAGCATCCGCAAATCCATTGCGACCAACAGTCCCTCAGAGGCCTACACTCAAGGCGGAACTATAATCTCCGCTCCAGAACAAATATTGAGCTTTAGCAGAATTACCAAAGGTTTCTCTGCCAATTCCCACCAAGTTGGTAGACTTAAAGACAAACAAACCCTTTGATAAAGGAAAATCCTCTAGTTCGTCTATTCAAACCAAACAGAGTTATGCTATGATGGCCCCCGAGACCATTGCTCAAGTAGTCGACCCTTCAGTCGCTAAACCAACACTACCATCGCCTGTCAAGGAAGAATTCAAATTTATCACCAATCAGGTGATGCCGGTTATGGCTCTCGAATAAGAATACGAGGGTTACCCTCTTGAGCAGCTCATTAAGCCGGTCTATAACGACAAGAATTTTGTGGATACAGAAAATACACTTAAAACACGACGGTACTACGAAGCCATTCTAGTGGAGATTGACTCCAATGAAGTGGAACACTCAATGAATGAAAGGAATCCAGAATACATTGATTATTCTTGGTTCACCATTAAAGGGGTATTAACCCCATTCAACTGATATGCAGACCATCTGTATACCCCTATTGTTTTATCTATGCTGCATAGGCCTCAGACCTACAATTGGTATGACTACAAGTCTTCTTGGTTCAATTTTTTATATGTTCATCCAGGACATACTTGGTTCGTTAAATATTGCGCAGCCATGGTAGATTCAGTGATACCATGATGGTTCTACGAGTGGTGGATGTACTTCGGAGAAATCAGAGAAATCCTCCCCCAACAATTCCTTAATCGATTTAAAGAGTTTTGCTCCAAAGAAGGATGTACACCTCTTCCAGAGCACATTCAAATGTGCAAATTTTTCATTAAAAAGAAAATCTCTTATATCATCTCCTGGAATTTTGCCAAGGGAGAAATGGACCGAATTAAATATTTATCCAAGGAGATAAAGTGTCATACCCCAAATCCCATTGGAGCAGACTGACACCCGTAGCCGAGGAGGCCCGGGAGAAACCATTCATAACCTATACTTTCACATTTATATTACTTATGAAAATTCAAAATTTGGGCAGCACTTCGTTGTAAATAGAAGAAAACAATAAATGTATCAGCCCAGCAGACATGCATAAATATATATATAAACAGTACTTGGCCGTCAGAGCCATCACGTCTCTCAACCAAACACTCCTATGGCTGTACAATATGTCTACAAAAGCCTCTACATAGATACACAAGTGAGTTAGGGTTGGGACAAACTCCCGCCCACAAAAGACGTTTATACAAATACCAAAAATACATATAGAAAAGACTTGGGATGCCCTGAAACAACTGGAGCTCACCACTAACAACAGAATGTCCTGGCTCTTACTGCAGAGGTGTACGACATAAAGTACCTGTTTCTGCAAGCATGAATGCAGGTCCCCCGTGAGGGACGTTAGTATGGAAATATGTACTGAGTATGTAAGGCAGTGAGTATCAAGATGAGATACAAAAGTTCAACAAAACCCAGATACCAGTGAATAAACAGTATGAGTAGACCATACTTAAAAGAGCTGATGGGATACCTGCACATTACTTTCATATCATTACTTCCCGTAATCCTTATCAATACATAACATATGTCATACAATGGCCAACTGATTAGTGGTACTAATACAATACATCAGGGACCACACCTGGAATAGCATATATACATAATCTTTATAATACAATGGTCAACTGATCAGTGGTACTAATACAATACATCATATCATCAATTTAAAATATAGACATTCCAATTCTTAATTCAATTAATCTTTGAGATTGGTTACTTTGTGGTCACACCTTATGGAAGTTGAAACCATGATACCTCAATAGGAAAAACACGTAAATAGGTTATCAATATCATGAAAATGAAGTAGAGAATCATGGATACCTCATTAAACCATTTTGGAGTCAACAATAGTATATGAACATTTTTTTGACTAGCCTGACATCTTAAAAGTGAAAACAAGTTCAATTGGTAGCGTCGAAGATCATATGAGGTTATTATGTGTCATGTGTCGTAGAGCAATATTGGAAGCTTACTTGAGAGTTCCATGGGTCATTATTCATGCCAAAGATTAGATAGAGTATGTCTTACATACCTTGATATAACCACTTCAATACAAGTCCAAGGTGACTTCCCGTACTCTTCGAACCCTTATCTACAATAAGTTATTTGTGGCAAACTAGTATTAGCAACCAAACCTTACCATTTAGGTATTAACTTCACCAAATAATGTCTAGGAAGTAATCCTTTAACTCATCAATAAGAGTGATACATACATCCTCTTATACTCTTATTACATTCACATATCATGCATTTTCATGAAATATCCCTCAACATCACTCTTAGCCTCTATTTCCCTTCTTAATCACCATCCAATACCAACATGATCACTAGGCATACATAACCACTAATATAATGATATATCACCACAATTCATCCTCCATAATCCAATACAAAAACTTCCATAATTTACTACTAATAATTTATACAAAACAATTCATAACTATGTTTCTGGTTATCTTCCAACATCAAGACAATACTCATAATCCTTTATCAATACTTATTCATGGATAAGAATCAAGAATAAACAATATTGATACCTTAACAATGAACTCTTGCATTTAGAATCCTACTTACATAACCATGGGGTGCTTCTCGAAGCTTTCGAGATGGTGAACACAACTACGGAACCAATTCGAATTTTCTACGGTTGAATCACAAAATATTTGAAGTTGAAATTAGGCTAGGGTTTCACCTTCTCTTAATAATTGGATGATATATGAATATATATGAGGTTAAGTGTAGGTTTATAAAGACCCATTTTCGTCCAAGAGGTAATATAAAATGACCATTTTGCCCTAAAAATTTAAATAAATCCGAATCTGTCCCCAGTGGACAGTTTTGACAGGCTGAAGTAAATCGATCATAACTCTTTGCTCCGATATCGGATTTGGGTGAAACCAATTGCATTGGAAAGATAATTCACAGAAATTTCATGATCATAGAAAGTATACCACCCATTTCGTCCTGTACAAGGATTTATGGTCGTTTAAAGTTGACCCAAAAATCTGTCCCACAATTCTTTTTTTTTATATAGGTTGTAGTAAAACGGGTATAGCTCCTTACTCAGACATTGGATTTCGATGAAACCAATTTCATCGGAAAGAAGACTCTCGGAGATTTTTGTCGATATATAGAAGCTCACACAGTTCTTTTTGTACAAGGAGTTATGATCATCTAAAGTTGATCAAAAAAAAAATTGCCTAGCTGCAGTAATTTTCCTGCAGATTTACTGTTCACAGGCTTCCCGGCCACCGTTTTGAAATTTCGAATGTGCTCGCTTATATGAAATACTCCTCTTTTTTGGGCAAACTTTATATCATTGGAAAGCTTATTCCAATACATACACATACAACTATTGACGGGATACTGCCGAACACCATAAACTTAATTTAACCCATACGCAAGCCTTTAGGACTCCATATAATCACGATAAGTGTACGAAAAAATTTACGGGGTGTTACATTCTCCCCCCCTTAAGAACATTCGTTCTCGAATGTTAGCATAGTTACTCAATTAATACATGTCCAAGCTTACAATTAACATATTCATCATCATAACATACTTGCATAAAAATAAACACCTACTTGTTATTGTTCTTCTTCCGTCTCATGAACTTCCTCCTCATCGTTGAATAGGTAAGGGTACTTAATCTTCATCTCTTCCTTGGCTTCCCATGTGATCTCCTCAACTTGTTGATTCCTCCACAGTACTTTTACCGATTCTATCTTTTTATTCCTTATCTTTTTAATTTGGCGATAAAGAATAGCAATAGGCATTTCTTCTAAAGTGATATCTTCTGTAACTTGTACATCTTCTGTAGTAGTGATGTGCGATGGATCTCTGATGTACTTGCTAAGCATCAAAACATGAAATACGGGATGAACTGCTGAGAGATCTTGAGGTAGCTCTAACTCATAAGCAACTTGTCCAAATCTTTGAATGATCTTGTACGGACCTATGTATCGTGGACCTAACTTTCCTTTCTTGCCAAACCTCATCACTCCTTTCATTGGTGATACTTTCAAGAATACCCAATCATCGATAGAAAACTCAAGTCCTCTTCTTATAACATCCGCATAAGATTTGTGTCGACTATGAGCTGTTTCAAGCCGTTGTTGGATCAATTTAACTTTCTCCATCGCTTGATAAACAAGATCCGGTCCAAACAAGACCGCATCACCTGTTTCAAACCATCCTATTGGCGATCTGCACTTTCTTCCATACAATGCTTCATATGGTGCCATTTTGATAATTGAATGATAGCTATTATTGTAGGCAAACTCGATAAGAGGTAGGTGATCATCCCAGTTGCCTTTGAAATCTAATACACATGCTCGTAGCATATCTTCAAGTGTCTGGATGGTACGTTCCGCTTGTCCGTCCATTTGAGGATGAAAAGCCGTACTTAGATTTACTTGTGTCCCCAAACTCCTTTGAAAAGACTTCCAGAAATTCGCGGTAAATTGGGCTCCTCGATCGGATATAATGGAAATTGGAACTCCATGTAACCGAACGATCTCCTTAATATACAACTTTGCATACTCTTCCGCTGTATAAGTTGTCTTAACTGGTAAGAAGTGCGTAGATTTGGTAAGCTTATCAATGGTCACCCATATGGAATCAAACTTCCGATATGTACAAGGCAAACCCGTGATGAAATCCATATTGATCTTGTCCCACTTCCAGACTGGAAGATCTATACATTGCATGTATAACCACCGGGTTTCTGGTGTTCTACTTTGACTCTTTGACAATTCAGACATTCAGCTACAAATTCGGCAATATCCTTCTTCATGTCATTCCACCAATATATTGTTTTCAATCTTGATACATATTAGTCGACCCTGGATGGATGAAATACCTTGAACAGTGTGCTTCTATCATAATTCTCTTTCTTAGCTCAACTACATCAGGTACACATAAACGATTCTGACACTGAAGTACTCCTTCTCGCGTAAGCTCAAATGCCTTGGTCGTGCCACTCTGTACATCCTCTTTAAGCTGCAATAAAATTGGATCTGCATACTGCTTCTCTTTCACTTCAGCTATCAATGAAGATTCCGCTGCATTACGTACAATAACCTCTTTATCTAGAGTTTCGAGAAGTCGAACTCCCAAATTAGCTAGTTGGTGAAGATCCTTAATCATCCCCTGCTTTTCTATAGATGCCATTTTAGACTTACGACTCAGTGCATCCGCTACCACATTTGCTTTCCCTGGATGATACAAGATATCAACATCGTAATCTTTCAACAATTCAAGCCATCTCTACTGCCTCATGTTTAGATCTTTCTGACTGAAGATATATTGCAGGCTCTTATGATCAGTATATATGTCAACATGAACCCCATATAAGTAGTGGTGCCATATGTTCAAAGAATATACAACTGTAGCTAGCTCAAGATTATGTGTAGGATAATTCCTCTCATGTGGTCGCAACTGTCTAGAGCCATAGGCTATTACTCTACCATGTTGCATTAATACGCATCCTAAGCCACTTCTCGAAGCATCACAGTACACTGCATACCCTTCTGTGCCTTCAGGAAGTACCAATACCGGTGTAGAAGTCAACTTGCTCTTTAGATCTTGGAAACTCTTTTCACAGGCATCATTCCATTGAAACTTGGAGGCTTTATGCGTCAACTTAGTCAAGGGTGCAGAAATAGAAGAAAAACCTTCAACAAACCTTCTATAATAACCTGCCAACCCGAGGAAACTACGAATCTCCATAGGCGTCGTGGGTCTTGGCCAATTCTTCACAGCCTCAATCTTCTGAGTGTCAACTTTTATGCCTTCACTGGATACAATATGGCCCAAAAATGCCACTGACTTGAGCCAAAACTCACATTTAGAAAACTTCGCATACAGCTTACGATCACGAAGAATCTGCAACGCCTGCCTTAAGTGATTAACATGATCCTCTTCTGATCTAGAGTAGACCAGAATATCATCTATGAAAACTATCATGAAAACATCTAGAAATGGCTTAAACAACCTATTCATCAGATCCATAAAAACTGCGGGTGCATTTGTCAGCCCGAATGACATAACCAGGAATTCATAATGACCATACCGTGTTCGGAAAGCTGTCTTGGGTGTATCTTTATCCTTGACTATCACTTGATGATAGCCTGATCTCAAATCAATCTTGGAAAAACACTGCGCACCCTGCAACTGGTCAAATAAATCATCAAGTCGGGTAATAGGGTATTTATTCTTGATAGTCAACTTATTCAATTGCCGATAGTCAATACACATCCTCAGCGAACCATATTTCTTATGCACAAACAATACTGGTGCTCCCCAAGGGGACATACTAGGCCTGATGAATCCCTTCTCTAGAAAGTCTTTCAGTTGCTCTTTCAATTCTTGCAACTCTGCTGGTGCCATTCCATAAGGAGGAATTAAGATTAGTTGTGTGTCTGGCAACATATCAATACCAAACTCCACTTCTCGTTCAGGAGGTAAACCTAGTAGTTCTTCAGGAAATATATTAGGAAATTCATTCACAACCGGAACGGTCTGAAAAGTTGGCGGCTTTGCCTCTGTATCCCTTACTTTAACCAAATGGTATATGTACCCCTTGGAAATCATTTTTCTTGCCTTAAAGTAAGAAATAAATCTACCTCTCGGCGCGCCAACATTACCCTTCCATTCAAGGATTGCTTCATTTGGGAAATGGAAATACACCTTCTTAGAAAGGCAATCTACTGTAGCATAACAAGACGCTAACCAATCCATGCCCATAATAACATCAAAATCTACCATTTCTAACTCAACAAGATCGGCCATCGTATCATGACCACAAATATTCACAACACAATTTCGATAGACATTCCTAGCTATAAGAGATTCCCCCACTGGCGTTGATACTTCAAATGTCTTGGCTAATAATTCGGGTGTCCTCCCGAACCTTCCCGCAACCAAAGGAGTAGCATACGATAATGTAGAACCAGGATCAATTAAGGCATACATATTAAATGCAAAGATGGACAACGTACATGTAACCACGTCTGGAGAAGCCTCTAAATTCTGCCGATCTGCTAGGGCATACACATGGTTCTGAGCTCCGCTAGAACTAGTTGCTCCTCTATCACCTCTACCGTGACCCATAGGTTGTGCACCCCTACTCAAAGGAGGCACCAAAGATGACGCAACAGCTGATCCGATAGGTCGTGTTATACCACCTGTGGTCCTGCGTGGGCAATCTCTAGCCATATACCCCAGCCTATCATATCAAAAGCAATTGTTCGTTCCATGCCGACATTTGCCAAAGTGAAATCTTCTACATATGGGGCACGGGTGTCGTGGAGGTCTCAATTGACTCATACTCCCTTGCCCTTGATACCCCACTTTTCGCGAACTCTGATTTTCACTGCTTTGCCCGAACTGATTACCTCTGAACCTTTTAAATTTCGGTGGAGCACTAACTGCAGGATAAGAATATAATGGGCTAGGCCATCTATGAGAGAACGAAGGCCTAAAACCTCCCTGAGATGCCATAAACTGCCCTATAGCTCGGCCCGCTTAGAATATCCTTTCTTTGATTTCTGGGTTCTTCTTATTTGCCTCTGATCTTTCATCTTCTGAGCGAAAGCTTGTAACCTCGCTATATCCATGTCCTTGTTCAAATCAGCAATGGTACAATCTCTAACCAAGTCTGGTTCCAATCTATCCACATAGTGATGAACTCTGTCATCCATAGTATCTACCATATTAGAAGCATATCGAGACAAGGAGTTAAATCGAAGACTATACTCCCTTACACTCATATTACCCTGACGAAGATTTAAGAATTGATCTGCACGGGCCTGACGAGTCTCAAATGGAAGATAATGATCAATAAATGCATCTTTGAACTCTCCCCATGTAGTTGGAGATGCATCAATACCCCTACATCGTTTCCAATCCTCGTACCACAATATAGCCTCTCCTTTCAATCTATATGCTGCTAGCTCAACCATCTCTTTACCGGATATATGCATAACATCTAGAGCCCTTTAGGTTTGATCAACAAAGTCCTGTGGGTCTTTGTTAATATCTGATCCGGTAAAAGTAGGAGGATCCAGTGTTAGAAAATCCTGTGTCCGAAGGCTAGCTGCTCTATCCGTACCACCAGAACCAGTGGTAGGAATAGCTTTCCCTTGAACTTGACCGGCAACTATACGTGTCAGAAGTTGTACTGCATCCCTTAAATCTCGATCAACTACATTAATAGATGGCCCTTCCGGAGGAGAAGAAGCTCCTGATATATGCTCATCTTGAGACTCACTTTGTTCAGCTTGTGCCGGTGGTGACTTACTAGTACCTTCTCCGGCCACTACATCCGCTCGCTTCCACTTATTCTTTCTCCTTGTAACCGGCATCGTTAGTATAATAAATAAAAAAAAAACAAATTGGATTAAGCGATCGATTATGACTTTATCTCTAATATGGGCTCTATTGCACGATCTAAGAAATGGAGAGTGGAAACAATCACTAAATGACCAATAGCCTCCTGTTTGTAGATGTGGTGCATAACACACCGATAAATGAGATTATACGTAGACACGGCTTTGTAAACTCACTAGGACGAACTTCTCTGATACCACTTCTGTCATACCCCAAATCCCATTGGAGCGGACTGGCACCCGTAGCCGAGGAGGCACCGGGAGAACCCGTTCATAACCTATACTTTCACATTTACATTACTTATGAAAATTAGAAATTTGGACAACACTTCATTGTAAATAAAAGAAAACAGTACCTGTATCAGCCCAGCAGACACGCATAAATATATATATAAACAGTAATTGGCCGTCAGAGCCATCACGTCTATCAACCAAACACTCCTATGGCTGTACAATATATCTACAAAAGCCTCTACATAGATACATAACTGAGTTAGGGTCGGGACAAACTCCCGCCCACAAAAGATGTTTATACAAATACTAAAAATACATATAGAAACGACTTGGGATGCCCCGAAACAACTGGAGCTCACCACTAACAACAGAATGTCCTGGCTCTTACTGCGAAGGTGTACGACCTGAAGTACCTATTCCTGCAGGCATGAATGCAGGTCCCCCGTGAGGGACGTCAATACGGAAATATGTACTGAATATGTAAGGCAGTGAGTATCAAGATAAGATACAAAAGATCAACAGAACCCAAATACCAGTGAATAAATAGTATGAGTAGACCACACTTAAAAGAGCTGATGGGATACCTGCACATTACTTTCATATCATTACTTCCCGTAATCCTTATCATTACATAACATATGTCATACAATGGCCAACTGATTAGTGGTACTAATACAATACATCAGGGACCACCCCTGGAATAGTATATATACATAATCTTTATAATACAATGGCCAACTGATCAGTGGTACTAATACAATACATCATATCATCAATTTAAAATACAGACATTCCAATTCTTAATTCAATTAATCTTTGAGATTGGTTACTTTGTGGTCACACCTTATGGAAGTTGAAACCATGATACCTCAATAGGAAAAACACGTAAATAGGTAATCAATATCATGAAAATGAAGTAGAGAATCATGGATACCTCATTAAACTATTTCGGAGTCAACAATAGTATATGGACATTTTTTTGACTAGCCGGACATCTTAAAAGTGAAAACAAGTTCAATTGGTAGCGTCGAAGATCATATGAGGTTATTATGTGTCATGTGTCGTAGGGCAATGTTGGAAGCTAACTTGAGAGTTCCATGGGTCATTATTCATGCCAAAGATTAGATAGAGTATGTCTTACATACCTTGATATAACCACTTCAATACAAGTCCAACGTGACTTCCCGTACTCTTCGAACCCTTATCTACAATAAGTCATTTGTGGCAAACTAGTATTAGCAACCAAACCTTAACATTTAGGTATTAACTTCACCAAATAATGTCTAGGAAGTAATCCTTTAACTCATCAATAAGAGTGATACATACATCCTCTTATACTCTTATTACATTCACATATCATGCATTTTCATGAAATATCCCTCAACATCACTCTTAGCCTCTATTTCCCTTCTTAATCACCATCCAATACCAACATGATCACTAGGCATACATAACCACTAATATAATGATATATCACCACAATTCATCCTCCATAATCCAATACAAAAACTTCCATAATTTACTAATAATAATTTATACAAAAAAATTCATAACTATGTTTCTGGTTATCTTCCAACATCAAGACAATACTCATAATCCTTTATCAATACTTATTCATGGATAAGAATCAAGAATAAACAATATTGATACCTTAACAATGAACTCTTGCATTTAGAATCCTCCTTACATAACCATGGGGTGCTTCTCGAAGCTTTCGAGATGGTGAACACAACTACGGAACCAATTCGAATTTTCTACGGTTGAATCACAAAATATTTGAAGTTGAAATTAGGCTAGGGTTTCACCTTCTCTTAATAATTGGATGATATATGATATATATGAGGCTAAGTGTAGGTTTATAAAGACCCATTTTCGTCCAAGAGGTAATAGAAAATGACCATTTTGCCCTAAAAATTTAAATAAATCCGAATCTATCCCCAGTGGACAGTTTTGACAGGCTGAAGTAAATCGATCATAACTCTTTGCTCCGATATCGGATTTGGGTGAAACCAATTTCATTGGAAATATAATTCAAAGGGCTTTAATTTTCATATAAAGTATACCACACAGTTATTCCTTTACAAGGATTTATGGTCGTTTAAAGTTGACACAAAAATCTGTCCCACAATTCTGTTTTTTTTATAGGCTGTAGTAAAACGGGTATAGATCCTTACTCCAACATTGGATTTGGATGAAACCAATTTCATCGGAAAGAATACTCTCGGATATTTTCGTTGATATATAGCAGCTCACACAGTTCGTTTTGTACAAGGAGTTATGATCGTCTAAATTTGATCCAAAAAAATAATTGCCTAGCTGCAGATTTACTGTTCACAGGCTTTCCGGCTACCGTTTCGAAATTTCGAATGTGCTCACTTATATGAAATACTCCTATGTTTTGGGCAAACTTTATATCGTTGGAAATATTATTCCAATACCTACACATAAAACTATTGACGGGATACTTCGGAACACCATAAACTTAATTTAACCCATACGCAAGCCTTTAGGACTCCATATAATCGCGATAAGTGTACGAAAAAATTTACGGGGTGTTACATAAAGGTTAAAGGTTGGAACCCCAAGCCAACAGCATAAAAAACAACTCCTGACAAAGGAAAGACTACTGCATCAGCAACCCGTGCCTCACCAAGCAAGAAGCCGCTTCAAGAACGACTACGGAAGGATTTGCAAGATATGGAAAGCCAAGAAGATAATGAGGAAGAAGTGTTGCAGCTTCTGGAAGAAGATTCCTCTACAGGAAGCAGCGACAATAATGGCGACATGCTAAATCCCAAAGGGATTGCACTGGCCTACCTAGACTCCTATTAAGAATAGGAAAATGTCCCTTCAAAAGATTGAGGTTCAAAGAACCGGAATTATCTCTTGAAGAGGCAATTCACTGTTCTTAATTGGAATCTATGACTCCATTGCTTTCCATTTGAGAAACGCCAGAAGACCCGCTTTTCAAAAAGCAAAAGCATTCTCATTTGCTTTTTAAAAAGTCACTCAAGTCATCTCAGCTTTTAAAAAGCAGTTTGCACTCAAGAAGGCATCTACTTTTCAAAAGTAACACTTAAATTGTCGGCAAAATCCTAGCCCTACAGCTGTATGCACCAGATGTGTACATTTAGTTTCTTTTGTCTATATAAAATAGTTGGTTTCATTAGAGTAGGCATCATAAATTTCCACAGAATAGAAATTTACTCCTTTCCAATCTCTTATAATTCCCTTGTAATGTTTTCCTGAAGTTTCAATAAAATTGTAAGTTGTTTTAATTTGACTCTTTTAATTATTGTTTAATCTTAGTATTTAGTGAAATTATTTTTATAATTTCTACGATCCGTTTTCTGGATCATGTCCCAAAAATCTTATGGACGTTTGAAAAAGCTTCATTTTTTTAGCACTAACGACTAAACCATTTAATTTAACAATCTTAAAGAAAGTGTTTAGATGTTTAAAGTGAGAATCTATATTCTCTGAGAAAATAAGTATATCATCAACATAGACAATCGACATATAAGTATAGGGATTAAAAATATTGTTCATGATGTTTTGAAACTCTGAGGGAGCATTTTTAAGGCCAAATGGTAAGACATTCCATTCATAGTGCCCAAAGGGAACGTTGAAGGCTTTCTTGTATTTATCTTTTTCAGCTATCTGAATTTGCTAGAATCCTGACTTCATATCAAACTTACTGTAAAGGTTGGATTTAAAAGTCCTTTTGAGGAGATCCCTTTTGTTTGGGATCGGGTGTCGGATCCATTTCAGAACCGTATTTAGGGACTTGTAATTTATTAAAAACCTGGGAGTTCCCCGTTCCTTTTCAGCACTATTATTGACATAAAAGGCAGAGCAACTCCACGGTGAATTAGAGGTCCGGATAATACCGTTTTTTAAGAGATGGTTAATTTTCTTTTTACAAATTTCCATCATTTCTTGGTTCATTTGGATGGGTTTGGCTTTTGTAGGAATGCTTTGTTCGTTAAAGCCAGAAACATACGGAAGCTCTACTAAATGCCTTTTTTGTTCCCAAAAGGCATTAGGAAATTCAGAGCAAATTTTGTCTTCAAACTTCTTTTGGAGAATAGGGATTTTAGTAATCATCTCCGGGGTTTTTAGGGTCTGCTCAATCATTTTGAGCTGAACATCTTGTTTAAGAAACCCGATATGAGAAGAAAGCCTGTTGATTTTGAAAACATTTCTTTCTTTAATAAGGTTTCCGTCCTCTTGGAAAAGGGGTCGTAATAAAGGGAAGAATAATTCTTAACATAGAAGAGTAGTACCAATACCATCGTAGTTACTCCAGTAAGGTCGAATTTGGTTGACGAAAGGTATTCCTAGGATGATATCTTCAATAATAATGAAGTCATTAACAAGGCAAATGCCAATGTTGCAGACATGAGCTTTAGGAAGCCGGTAGGGAATTTTTATTTTTTTGCGGGTGGCCGAGTAAAGGCGAGAGGTACTCTTCTGGAGATACTTAGTGGGTATGAGGCCTTTAACAATGCAATTACTGTCCGCTCCTGTATCAAAGAGTGCGACTCTATTCAGTATAAAGTCTTTATTAATGACAACTTTCACGACAATGTGTTCGCTATACGCTTTTTTGGCTGTAACAGCATTGCCGAAAGTGGAAGGAAAATCGGAGCCTGGAAAGGAACTAGACTGCAGTTCTCTAAGATAATCATTCAGGATGATCGAAGAGGCTCTAGGAGACTCGGGTGGAGAAATGTCCTCTGGGGGAGATACGGTTTTTAGGACTTGATCCGTAAGAATGTTAAGTTCTACTTGGCCAAGTCTGATTTTGAGATTTTTGATCTCTCCTTTTAGGGTAGATATTTCTACCTTGAGATCAATAATAGAAGGTTCAACAGGTTTATCGAATCTAGACATAACCTGTTTCATGCTGAAAGGCTGAATAATGGGTTTGTGGGGCTTCTCTTCGTGAGAGATCATCAATCATTTGAGTTCTAGAAGATATTTATTTCTAGACTCATCATCTTGAATGTGTTCTATAATGTCAAACAGGATTTCTTTGGGATTTCCTGAGATGACATTGACAACCTTTCTGGTGCAAGTACAGAAAGTGACATTACAAGCACATTCTTGGCCTGACTGGGATTGATCAGACTCATAAGCGGCGTTGATGAATTCTTCGTCACTGTAGTCGTCACTAGAAGAGGCTTAAGCATCAGAAGATTCAGGTGAATCTTCCATTATAGAGAATAATTTTTCTCTGGCTTCTTCGGAGAGATCTAATTGGTTTATTTTCTTCTTTTTGGTTGTTTTGCAATCTTTTGCCCCATGTCCTGTCTTGCCACAAGTCCAAGAAGTATCTTTATTTTTAGAGGTTTTTCATCTAGTTTTTCTACTAGGCTTGTAAGACTCCTTTCTGAAGGACTTTTTGCTAGGAGTGGCTCTTTTGTGAGGCCTGGAGGACTTCTTCCTATGCTTTTTGCTAGGGGATAGATTAGAGAAACCATAGTCTTCGCAGACCCTTATTTGGAAGTGCTATCCTTCTTAATCTGTTTCTAATCCCTTTGGGATTTAGCATGTCACCATTATTGTCGCTGCTTCTTGTAGAGGAAGCTTCTTCCAGAAGCTGCAACACTTCTTCCTCATTATCTTCTTGGCTTTCCATATCTTGCAAATCCTTCCATAGTCATTCTTGAAGCGCCTTCTTGCTTGGTGAGGCGCGGGTTGCTCATGCAGTAGTCTTTCCTTTGTCAGGAGTTGTTTTTTATGCTGTTGGCTTGGGGGTCCAACCTTTAACCTTTATCTCCTTTTGTAAATATTTAATTCGGTCCATTTCTCCCTTGGCAAAATTCCAGGAGATGATATAAGAGATTCTCCTTTTAATGAAAAATTTGCATTTGAATGTGCTCTGGAAGAGTTGTACATCCTTCTTTGGAGCAAAACTCTGTAAATCGATTAAGGAATTGTTGGGGGAGGATTTCTCTGATTCCTTCGAAGTACATCCACCACTCGTAGAACCATCGTGGTATCACTGAATCTACCATGGCTGGGCAATATTTAACGAACCAAGTATGTCTTGGATGAACATATAAAAAATTGAACCAAGAAGACTTGTAGTCATACCAATTGTAGGTCTGAGGCCTATGCGGCATAGATAAAACAGTAGGGGTATGCAGATGGTCTGCATACCAGATGAAGGGGGTTAATACCCTTTTAATGGTGAACCGAGAATAATCAATGTATTCTGGATTCTTTTCATTCATTGAGTGTTCCAATTCAATGGAGTCAGTATCCATTAGAATGGCTTCGTAGTACCGTCGTGTTTTAAGTGGATTTTCTGTATCCATAAAATTCTTGTCGTTGTAGACCGGCTTAATGAGCTGGGGCTAGAATTGTTCCCATAAGGCGATAATATACTCGGTATATGATCGTGATTTCTCTAGTATTATCCTTACTGTTCATGTTTTTTGTTTTAACATTAAGAGTTAAAACATCCATGATGTTAGTATCATGAATATCTACTGAGAAATTGGGGTAGCAATTAAAGTATACCGGGCCGTCGGCGAGGTTACTTTTGATAACTCCTAAGAGTGAATCATCAAAATTTAAAAGTCGGGCATCTCTAAGGATTGCACATACAGGAATATCAAGACCTTGTCTAAAAAGTGGCTTAATGGCCACTTGATCCAGTCCAATATGCAGATAATTAAACTGATTTTTAAATCTTTTTATATCAAGCTAGTTTAAAAGTTGAATAATTTCCAAAGAATTATTAATGGAGACAGTGGAATCAGAGGTCTTTATATTATGGTTTTTAAGAAAACTGTATTTACCCATTTGATAAATGGTGTTAAAAGATTCTTCTGGAATACTCCAGTTTTGAAGATTATTTTCTATATTAGCATTCTCAATTGCTTTTAAAGATATGTTAATAGTATTTTTAGTATGAATGTTGGAATTCATAGTGAAAAAATACTGTCTAGAGACTAATTGGGAAAACAGGGATTTTACATACAAGATAGCAAATAGTAATAGTCAAGCATGATTTAAACTTAACAAAATTATATTAATACATCATGGCTTATGGGATCTAGCAAGTCTTAATGGCTTTACAACAGTGTTCTCCTAGTGTTATCTTAGTGACAGGACTACCAACAGGGTCGAACGCTCTCCATAGCTGAGTCCACACTTTCAGGCTGACCAACGTCTAAGATCGAAGATTAATCGGTTCCTTCAAACACTTAGTGAGAAGACGAACACCCCATACTTCATCAAAACCCCATTATAAGACAAGATATATTAAAATAATTTATGGGAAGTAAAAATCATAAATGACTAAAGCCAAATGTTATCTATATGAAAATAGATTTCCCATGCTCTAGACAGATTATTTATTTAGCTGCTTATGCTAAATAAACAATCTGCCAACATGGCTTTGATACCAGAAAACAGATCATAGAAATTATAAAAATAATTTCACTAAATACTAAGATTAAACAATAATTAAAAGAGTCAAATTAAAAAAACTTACAATTTTATTGAAACTTCAGGAAAACATTACAAGGGAATTACAAGAGATTGGGCAGGACTAAATTTCTAGTCTGTGGAAATTTCTGGCAGGAGTAAATTTCTAGTCTGTGGAAATTTCTGATGCCTATTCTGATGAAACTATCTGTATTACATAGATAAAAGAAACTAAAGGTACACATCTGGTGCATATAGCTGTAGGGCTAGGATCTTGCCGATAATTTAAGTGTTACTTTTGAAAAGTAGATGCCTTCTTGAGTGCTGACTGCTTTTTAAAAGCTGAGATGACTTATGCCTTTTTGAAAAGCAAATGAGAATGCTTTTGATTTTTGAAAAGCGGGTCTTTTGGACTTTCTCAAATGGAAAGCGATGGAGTCATAGATTCCAATTAGGAATAGTGAATTGCCTCTTCAAGAGATAATTCCGGTTCTTTGATCCTGTATTTTTTGAAGGGTCATTTTCCTATTCTTAATAGTAGTCTAGGTAGGCCAGTGCAATCCCTCTGGGATTTAGCATGTCGCCATTATTGTTGCTGCTTCCTGTAGATCCTTTTTGTTTGGGATCGGGTGACGGATCCATTTCAGAACCGTATTTAGGGGCTTGTAATTTGTTATAAGCCTGGGAGTTCCCCGTTCCTTTTCAGTATTGTTATTAACATAAAAGGCAGAGCAACTCTACGGTGAAATAGAGGTCCGAATAATACCATTTTTTAAGAGATGGCAATTTTCTTTTTGCAAATTTCCATCATTTCTTGGTTCATTTGGATGGGTCTGGCTTTTGTAGGAATGCTTTGTTCGTTAAATCCAGAAACATAAGGAAGCTCTACTAAATGCCTTTTTCGTTCCCAAAAGGCATTAGGAAATTCAGAGCAAATTTCGTCCTCGAACTTCTTTTGGAGAATAGAGATTTTAGTAATCATCTCCGGGGTTTTTAGGGTCTGCTCAATTTGTTTGAGCTGAATATCTTGTTTAAAAAACTCGATATGAGAAGAAAGCCTATTGATTTTGAAAACAGTTCTTTCTTTAATGAGGATTCTGCCCTCTTGGGAAAGGGGTCGTAGTAAAGGGAAGAACAATTCTTGACCTAGAAGAGTAGTAACAATACCATCGTAATTACTCCAGTAAGGTCGAATTTGGTTGACGAAAGGTATTGCTAGGATGATATCTTCAGTAATGACGAAGCTATTAACAAGGCAAATGCCATTGTTGCAGACATGAGGCGTTTGTCAATGCAATTACTATCCGCGCCTGTATCGAAGAGTGCGAGTCTATTCAGTATAAAGTCTTTATTAATGACAATTTTCACAACAATATGTTCGCTATACACTTTTATGGCTGTAACAGCATTACTGGAAGTGGAAGGAAAATCGGAGCCTGGAAAGGAACTAGACTGCGGTTCTTGAAGATGATCATTCGGGATGATCGAAGAGGCTCTAGGAGACTTGGGTGGAGAAACGTTCTCTGGGGGAGATACGGTTTTTAGGACTTGATCCATAAGAATGTTATGTTCTACTTGGTCAAGTTTGATTTTGAGAATTTTGATCCCTCCTTTTAGGGTAGAGATTTCTCCCTTGAGATCAATAATAGAAGGTTTAGTAGGTTTATCGAATCTAGACATAGCCTGTTTCATGTTGAAAGGCTGAATAATGGGTTTGTGGGGCTTCTCTTCGTGAGAGAGCATCAATCGTTTGAGTTCTAAAAGATATTTATTTCTATCCTCATCATCTTGAATGTGTTCTATAATGTCAAACAGGATTTCTTTGGGATTTCCTGAGATAACATTGACAGCCTTTCTGGTGCAAGTACAGAAAGTGGCATTACAAGCACATTCTTGGCGTGACTGGGATTGATCAGACTCATAAGCGGCGTTGATGAATTCTTCGTTGCTGTAGTCTTCACTAGAAGAGGCATAAGATCCAGAAGATTCAGAGGATTCAGGTGAATCTTCCATTATAGAGAATAATTTTTCTCTGGCTTCTTCGGAGAGATCTAATTGGTTTATTTTCTTCTTTTTGGTTGATTTGCAAACCTTTGCCCTATGGCCTGTCTTGCCACAAGTCCAAGAAGTATCTTTGTTTTTGGAGGTTTTTCGTCTAGTTTTTCTACTAGCCTTGAAAGACTCCTTTCTGAAGGACTTTTTGCTAGGAGTGGCTCTTTTTTGAGGCCTGGAGGACTTCTTCCTATGCTTTTTGCTAGGGGATAGATTAGAGAAACCATAGTCTTGGCAGAAGGTTCCCAACCCATATTTGGAAGTGCTATCCTTCTTAAGCTATTTCTTTAGCTTAAGGTCTGTGCAGAGATCTATCCCTACTGTAGTGATGAAACTTATCAAATATCCATAAGTTAGAATTCCGTAAGGGATTTTCCCTTTGAATCTGTCTTTAATTTTGGTTCTACCCTTTTCTGCGAACAGAGGAGGAAGACCACTAATGAACCGTTCCTTCCAGAAATCATTGTTGCAATCAAGTCTGATCATGACCTTTACTAAAAAGGTATCCGTATACCACCTAAAGTCTGCTAGATCTTTACAGGTGAGATTGTTGAGGATTTCTAAGCTCCTATCTTGAAATAGTTTGGGTTCTCCTATCAAATGCCTCGCTATATGGTATAGGAGAGTGGCACAAACGTCTTCTTTTGCGACTTGCTCAAGAAATTCTTGGCCAATTTCATTCTTGACAACCGTCTCCATGGCTGTGGCATCATAGATAAGGTTTTTAATGTCCTCAGTGAAATAGTTGTCCCACCAGTGTTTTATCATACCAGTGAAGCCTGATACGATCATGGTAGCAGCTTCTTTATCAGTAGTTCCTCTAATCTTATAGGCCGTGATGGATACCCCTATTTCATTGAGTTTGTTGTAGATTTGGTGCTCAGCCAAACCATCAACATTCCATTTAGTGAATCCTCTACCATCGTGGTTGAAAGTAGAGAGGTAAGGATTTTCTTCAAACTAGACGTCTGGAGGAGAAGGTCGTTTGTAGTAATTTTTCTTAGAAGAAAAACGTTCACTGGTGAGCTTGGAAAGGGAATTCTTTTGGTTACTGGTATCTCCTTTCTCAGCAATTTTAAACCTGGAAAGTTTTCCGTTGATTTGTTCCAAGATTTTTCCCAAAACCTTAAAATCATCGTTGAGGTTAGGAAATTTGTCCTTTTGGAACTCGGGGATCTTGAAAATGGGATTAGTGATAGATTTTTGTTTTGAAACATCTTTTTCAGATGCAGGAGGATCGAAAGGGAGCCTAGAATTCTTGGTTTCCCATAGTTGTTGGGAAATGGTGTGAAGGACCTGATTAGTGTAGTTATTTTGTTCAATAACTCTATCAAGGTCTCTATTAATGGGAGCAAAGAAAGGTCGATCATGCTTCTTTTTGAAAGGAGAAGCATTTAGGACATCATTAAAATGAGGAATTTTTATTTCTTCGAGAGGGGGAGTATCAGATTCAATTCTCTTGTTACTCTGTGTATACCATTTATTAATGATAACGTTTAGGGATTCGTTTTGGTTTTCCATTCTCACAGTGAATTCAAACCACCGAAAGAATTTGATATCACATCGGAGTCTCTTCATATCGGCTATCTATAGCCGTCCAAACTCCTTTTGTTGCTCTTTGGAATAGGTACTGGTGTACCATTTCCTTTTTATTGCGTCCTTAGGAAGGTACCAGCGGGCTTCCAGAGCCTTAAGGTCAGGTGTATATTCTTCATCAGATTTGATGACGAGTAAGCTATGGTCAGTCCTAATTTTTTTACGGGATATGGTGGGGGAAGGTTCCATATCTGAAGCTGTAGGGCTGCCTGGATCATAGGGATTCTCAGGTTCTAGGGGCTCCTGGACCCCAGTGTTCTGCTGATAATATACTTTCGGGATAGGGATAGAGAAGTCAGCTCCTCTTACCTTCCCTTTATTATTATCAGTGTTATCATCATTTTCGTTACTTCTCTCCCGGGTTTTTGAAGTGGAAGCTCTGTGCGAGACAGATCGTCGAAAAGAAGAGTTCCAAGAGGCCTCAAAACCTAGGAACTTTAGATCGATAGATCCATCAGGGTGCTGGATAACTCATTCGATCTGGGATTTTTCCGGATAAGTGCGTAAGGATTGGGTGATGGCATCAAAGTGCCATTCATTGCTATGGATGACTTCATCCTAGACTAAAGCTTTAGGAACAAAGACATTGCTTCTGTCTTTATTGGCTTCAATGAGGGTGGTGACACCCCGAGGGCTCGTGAATCTAGCTTTGGGGGCTAGAGTTGTTGCCACAAGGCGATAATATACTAGGTATATGATCGTGATTTATCGAGTATTATCCTTAGTGTTCATGTTTTTTGTTTTAACATTAAGAGTTAAAACATCCATGATGTTAGGATCATGAATATCTACTGAGAAATTGGGGTAGCAATTAAAGTATACCGAGCCGTCGGTGAGGTTACTTTGGATAACTCCTAATAGTGAATCATCAAAATTTAAAAGGTGGGCATCTCTAAGGATTGCATATACAGGAATATCAAGACCTTGTCTAAAGAGTGGCTTAATGGCCACTTGAACCAATCCAATATGCAGATAATTAATTTGATTTTTAAATCTGTTTATATCAAGCTCGTTTAAAAGTTGAATAATTTTCAAAGAATTATTAATGGCGACAGTGGACTCAGAGGTCTTTATATTATCTTTTTTCAGAAAACTGAATTTACCCATTTGATAAATGGTGTTAAAAGATTCTTCTGGAATACTCCAGTTTTGAAGATTATTTTCTATATTAGCAATCTCAGTTGCTTTTGAAGATATGTTAATAGTATTTTTAGTATGAATGTTGGAATTCATAGTGAAAAAATACTGTCTAGAGACTAACTGGGAAAACAGGGATTTTACATACAAGATAGCAAATAGTAATAGTCAAGCATGATTTAAACTTATGAAAATTAAATTAATACATCTATGGATTATGGGATCTAGCAAGTCTTAATGGATTTACAACAGTGTTCTCCTAGTGTTATCTTAGTGACGGGACTACCAACAGGGTCGAACGCTCACCTTAGCTGAGACCACATGTTCAGGCTGACCAACGTCTAAGACCGAAGATTAATCGGTTACTTCAAACACTTAGTGAGAAGACGAACACCCCATACTTCATCAAAACTCCATTATAAGACAAGATATATTAAAATAATTTATGGGATGTAAAAATCATAAATGACTAAAGCCAAATGTTATCTGAATGAAAATAGATTTCCCATGCTCTAGACAAATTATTTATTTAGCTGCTCATGCTACATAAACAATTTGCCAACATGGCTTTGATACCAGAAAACGGATCGTATAAATTATAAAAATAATTTCACTAAATACTAAGATTAAACAATAATTAAAAGTGTCAAATTAAAACAACTTACAATTTTATTGAAACTTCAGGAAAACATTACACGAGAATTACAAGAGATTTGGCAGGAGTAAATTTCTAGTCTGTGGAAATTTCTGATGCCTACTCTAATGAAACTATCTGTCTTATATAGACAAAAGAAACTAAAGGTACACATCTGGTGCATACAACTGTAGGGCTAGGATTTTGCCGACAATTTAAGTGTTACTTTTGAAAAGTAGATGCCTTCTTGAGTGCTAACTGCTTTTTAAAAGATGAGATGACTTGAGTGCCTTTTTGAAAAGAAAATGAGAATGCTTTTGCTTTTTGAAAAGCGGGTCTTTTGGATTTTCTCAAATGGAAAGCAATGTAGTCAGAGATTCCAATTAGGAACAGTGAATTGCCTCTTCAAGAGATAATTCTGCTTCTTTGAACCTTTATCTTTTGAAGGGTCATTTTCCTATTCTTAATAGGAGTCTAGGTAGGCCAGTGCAATCCCTTTGGTATTTAGCATATCACCATTATTGTCACCGCTTCCTGTACAGGAAGCTTCTTCCAGAAGCTGCAACACTTCTTCCTCATTATCTTCTTGGCTTTCCATATATTGCAAAGCCTTCCGTAGTCATTCTTGAAGCGCCTTCTTGCTTAGTGAGGCGCGGGTTGCTGATGCAGTAGTCTTTCCTTTGTCAGGAGTTGTTTTTGATGCTGTTGGCTTGGGGGTCCAACCTTTAACCTTTATTTCCTTGGATAAATATTTAATTCGGTCCATTTCTCCCTTGGCAAAATTCCAGGAGATGATATAAGAGATTCTCTTTTTAATTAAAAATTTGCATATTTGAATGTGCTCTGGAAGAGTTGTACATCCTTCTTTGGAGCAAAACTCTGTAAATCGATTAAGGAATTGTTGGGGGAGGATTTCTATGATTCCTTCGAATTACATCCACCACTCATAGAACCATCGTGGTATCACTGAATCTACCATGGCTGGGCAATAATTAACGAACCAAGTATGTCCTGGACGAACATATAAAAAATTGAACCAAGAAGACTTGTAGTCATACCAATTGTAGGTCGGAGGCCTATGCGGCATAGATAAAACTGTAGGGGTATGCAGATGGTCTGCATACCAGTTGAATGTGGTTAATACCCTTTTATTGGTGAACCGAGAATAATTAATGTATTCTGGATTCCTTTCATTCATTGAGTGTTCCACTTCAATGGAGTCAGTATCCACTAGAATGGCTTTGTAGTACCGTCGTGTTTTAAGTGGATTTTCTGTATCCACAAAATATTTGTCGTTGTAGACCGGCTTAATGAGTTGCTCAAGAGGGTAACCATTTTATTCTTTGTCGAGATACATAACCGACATCACCTGAGTGGTGATAAATTTGAATTCTTCCTTGACAGGCGATGGTGGTATTGGTTTAGCGACTGAAGGGTCGACTGCTTGAGCAAAGGTCTCTAGGGCCTTCAGAGCATAACTCTGTTTGGTTTGAACAGACGAAATAGCGGACTGTCCTTTATCAAAGGGTTTATTTGTCTTTAAGTCTACCAACTTGGTGGGCATTGGCGGAGAAAGCTTTGGTATTTCTGCCAAAGCTGAATATTTGTTCTGGAGTGGAGATTGTATTTCTGCCTTGAGTGTAGGCCTCTGAGGGACTGTTGGCTGCAATGGATTTGCGGATGCTGAGGGAGGATCAAATGGTCTTGCCATTCTGAGTTGTTCCTGTTTATTGCTTACTGGGAGTTTCCCTAGAGTAGTTGGTCTCATGCTGGCCGTGTAAAAATTTTCTTGTTAGAAAATCGGGGAGGGAATTATGTTCTCCTTTGATAAATTCGATTTGAAAATCAAAGCTAGATCGGAGAGCTTGCCATCTAGCAAATATTTGTTAGGAAACTAAGTTTTTTACATCTTTTTGCATGATTTCTTTAGCTGATTTGCAATCAACTCGTAATAAAAATTATTTGTTTACAAGATCATCTTGAAACTTTGTGATACATAGCACTATAGACAAGACTTCCTTTTTTACAGTTCTATAATTCTTTTGTGCTGGGTTCCATACACTAAAGGTAAACCTGACTAGATGTTCAGGAAGATTATCATCAACCCTTTGTTTGAGAATACCCCCATATCCTATATCTGAGGCATTGGTTTCAACTATTACAAAGGCTTCAAGATTTGGGATTCCTAAGCAAGGAAGGTTTTTTACCAAAGTTTTGATCTTGATAACAACATTGGTTTGATCAGAGCTCCAAGGGACTGGTGTCTTTCAGAGCCTTTGATAGAGGGGTTCACAGACCTGTCTAATGTTAGGAATAAAATCTGTAACATAATTAAGACTCCCTAAGAATCTTTGAAGTTGGGTTTTATCAGTAATTTCATTGGGAAATTTGGAGGAGAACTCAATGGCTCTACAAATAGGTTTATAACTACCCTGGTGAAGATCATGTCCCAAAAATCTTATGGACGTTTGAAAAAGCTTCATTTTTTTAGCACTAACGACTAAACCATTTAATTTAACAATCTTAAAGAAAGTGTTTAAATGTTTAAACTGAGAATCTATATTCTCTGAGAAAATAAGTACATCATCAATATAAACAATCGACATATAAGTATAGGGATTGAAAATATTGTTCATGATGTTTTGAAACTATGAGGGAGCATTTTTAAGGCCAAATGGTAAGACATTCCATTCATAGTGCCCAAAGGGAACGTTGAAGGCTGTCTTGTATTTGTGTTTTTCAGCAATCTGAATTTGCCAGAATCCTGACTTCATATCAAACTTACTGTAAAGGTTGGCTTTAAAAGTACTTTTGAGGAGATCCCTTTTGTTTAGGATCGGGTGACGGATCCATTTCAGAATTGTATTTTGGGGCTTGTAATTTATTACAAAGCTGGGAGTTCCTCGTTCCTTTTTAGCACTGTTATTGACATAAAAGGCAGAGCAACTCCACGGTGAATTAAAGGTCCGGATAATACCATTTTTTAAGAGATGGTCAATTTCCTTTTTGCAAATTTCCATCATTTCGTGGTTCATTTGGATGGGTCTGGATTTTGTAAGAATGCTTTGTTCGTTAAAGCCAGAAACATAAGGAAGCTCTACTAAATGCCTTTTTCGTTCCCAAAAAGCATTAGGAAATTCAGAGCAAATTTCATCCTCGAACTTCTTTTGGAGAATAGAGATTTTAGTAATCATCTCCGGGGTTTTTAGGCTATTCTCAATCTGTTTGAGCGGAACATCATGTTTAAGAAACCCGATATGAGAAGAAAGCCTGTTGATTTTAAAAACAGTTCTTTCTTTAATGAGGTTTCCGTCCTCTTGGGAAAGGGGTCGTAATAAAGAGAAGAACAATTCTTGACCTAGAAGAGTAGTACGAATATCATCGTAATTACTCCCGTAAGGTCGAATTTGGTTGACGAAAGGTATTCCTAGGATGATATCTTCAGTAATGAGGAAGTCATTAACAAGGCAAATACCATTGTTGCAGACATGAGCTTTAGGAAGCCGGTAGTGAATTTTCATTTTTTCGCCGGTGGCCGAGTAAAGGTGAGGGGTACTCTTCTAGAGATACTTAGTGGGTATGAGGCCTTTGACAATGCAATTATTGTCCACACCTGTATCGAAGAGTCCGACTCTATTCAGTATAAAGTCTTTATTAATGACAATTTTCACGAATATGTGTTCGCTATACACTTTTATGGCTGTAACAGCATTGCCAAAAGTGGAAGTAAAATCGGAGCCTGTAAAGGAACTAGACTGCGGTTCTCTATGATGATCATTAGGGATGATCGGAGAGGCTCTAGGAGACTCGGGTGGAGAAACGTTCTCTGGGGGAGATACGATTTTTAGGACTTGATCCGTAAGAATGTTAAGTTCTACTTGGTCAAGTCTGATTTTGAGATTTTGTATCTCTCTTTTTAGGGTAGAGATTTCTCTCTTGAGATCAGTAATAGAAGGTTCAACAGGTTTATTGAATCTAGACATAACCTGTTTCATGCTGAAAGGCTGAATAATGGGTTTGTGGGGCTTCTCTTCGTGAGAGAGCATCAATCATTTGAGTTCTAGAAGATATTTATTTCTAGCCTCATCATCCTGAATGTGTTCTATAATGTCAAACAGGATTTCTTTGCGATTTCCTAAGATGACATTGAAAACCTTTCTGGTGCAAGTATTGAAAGTGACATTACAAGCACATTCTTGGCCTGACTGGGATTGATCAGACTCATAAGCGGCGTTGATGAATTCTTCATCGCTGTAGTCGTCTCTAGAAGAGGCATAAGAGTCAGAAGATTCAGGTGAATCTTCCATTATAGAGAATAATTTTTCTCTGGCTTCTTCGGAGAGATCTAATTGGTTTATTTTCTTCTTTTTGGTTGATTTGCAATCTTTTGCCCTATGGCCTGTCTTGCCACAAGTCCAACAAGTATCTTTGTTTTTGGAGGTTTTTCATCTAGTTTTTCTACTAGGCTTGTAAGACTCCTTTCTGAAGGATTTTTTGCTAGGAGTGGCTCTTTTGTGAGGCCTGGAGGACTTCTTCCTATGCTTTTTGCTAGGGGATAGATTAGAGAAACCATAGTCTTGGCAGAAGGTTCCCAGCCCATATTTGGAAGTGCTATCCTTCTTAAGCTGTTTCTTTAGCTTAAGGTCTGTGCAGAGATCTATCCCTACTGTAGTGATGAAACTTATCAAATCTCCATAAGTTAGAATTTCGTATGGGATTTTCCCTTCGAATCTGTCTTTAATTTTGGTTCTAACCTTTTCTGCGAACAGAGGAGGAAGACCACTAATGAACCGTTCCTTCTTGAAATCATTGTAGCAATCAAGTTTGATCATGGCCTTTACTAAAAAGGTATCTTTATACCACCTAAAGTCTGCTAGATCTTTGCAGGTGAGATTGTTGAGGATTTATTAGCTCCTATCTTGAAATAGTTTGGGTTATCCTATAAAATGCCTCGCTATATGGTATAGGAGAGTGGCACAAGCGTCTTCCTTTGCGACTTGCTCAAGAACTTCTTGGCCATTTTCATTCTTGACAACCGTCTCCATGGCTGTGGCATCATATATAAGGTTTTTAATGTCCTCAGTGAAATAGTTGTCCCACCAGTGTTTTATCATACCAGTGAAGCCTGATACGATCATGGTAGCAGCTTCTTTATCAGTAGCTCCTCTAATCTTATAGGCCGTGATGGATACCCCCATTTCATGGAGTTTGTTGTAGATTTGGTGCTTAGCCAAACCATCAGCATTCCATTCAGTGAATCCTCTACCATCATGGTTGAAAGTAGAGAGGTAAAGATTTTCTTCAAACTGGACGTCTGGAGGAGAAGGTCTTTTGTAGTAATTTTTCTTAGAAGAAAAACGTTCACTGGTGAGCTTGGAAAGGGAATTCTTTTGGTTACTGGTTTCTCCATTCTCAGAAATTTTAAACTTGTAAAGTTTTCCGTTGATTTGTTCCAAGATTTTTCCCGAAACCTTAAAATCATCGTTGAGGTTAAGGAATTTGTCCTTTTGGAACTTGGGGATCTTGAAAATGGTATTAGTGATAGACATTGGTTTTGAATCATCTTTTTCAGATGCAGGAGGATCGAAAGGGAGCCTAGAATTCTTGGTTTCCCCTAGTTGTTGGGAAATGGTGTGAAGGACCTGATTAGTGTAGTTATTTTGTTCAATAACTCTATCAAGGTCTCTATTAATGGGAGCAGAGAGAGGTCAATCATGCTTCTTTTTGAAAGGAGAAGCATTTAGGACTTCATTAGAATGAGGAATTTTTATTCCTTCAAGATGGGGAGTAGCAGATTCAATTATCTTGTTACTCTGCGTATACCATTTATTAATGATAACGTTAAGGGATTCGTTTTGGTTTTCCATTCTCCCAGTGAATTCAAACTACCGAAAGACTTCGATATAATATCGAAGTCTCTTCATATCGGCTATCCATAGCGGTCCAAACTCCTTTTGTTGCTCTTTGGAATAGGTACTGGTGTACCATTTCCTTTTTATTGCATCCTTAGGAAGGTACCAACGGGCTTCCAAAGCTTTAAGGTCAGGTGTATATTCTTCATCAGATTTGATGACGAGTAAGCTAGGGTCAGTCCTAATTTTTTGACGGGATATGGTCGGGGAGGTTCCATATCTGAAGCTGTAGGGCTGCTTGGATCATAGGGATTCTCAGGTTCTAGGGGCTCCTAGACCCCAGTGTTCTGCTGATAATATACTTTTGGGACATGGCCAGAGAAGTCAACTCCTCTTACCTTCCCTTTGTTATTATCAGTGTTATCATTTTCGTCACTTCCCTCTCGGGTTTTTGAGGTGGAAGCTCTGTGCGTGACATATCATCGAAAAGAAGAGTTTCGAGAGGCCTCGAAACCTAGGAAATTTAGATCGATAGATACATCAGGGTGCCGATAACTCATTCGATCTAGGATTTTTCCGGATAAGTGCGGAGGGGTTGGGTGATGGCTTCAAAGTGCCATTCATTGCTATGGATGACTTCATCCTAGACTAAATCTTTAGGAACAAAGACATTACTTCTGTCTTTATTGGCTTCCATAAGGGTGGTGACACCCCGAGGGCTGGTGAATCTAGCTTTTGGGGCTAGAGTTGTTCCCATAAGGCGATAATATACTCGGTATATGATCTCGATTTCTCGAGTATTATCCTTACTATTCATGTTTTTTGTTTTAACATTAAGAGTTAAAACATCCATGATGTTAGGATCATGAATATCTACTGAGAAATTGGGGTAGCAATTAAAGTATACCGGGCCGTCGGTGAGGTTACTTTGGATAACTCCTAATAGTGAATCATCAAAATTTAAAAGTCGGGCATCTCTAAGGATTGCACATACAGGAATATCAAGACCTTGTCTAAAGAGTGGCTTAATGGCCACTTGAACCAATCCAATATGCAGATAATTAATTTGATTTTTAAATCTGTTTATATCAAGCTCGTTTAAAAGTTGAATAATTTTCAAAGAATTATTAATGGCGACAGTGGACTCAGAGGTCTTTATATTATCTTTTTTTCAGAAAACTGAATTTACCCATTTGATAAATGGTGTTAAAAGATTCTTCTGGAATACTCGAGTTTTGAAGATTATTTTCTATATTAGCAATCTCAGTTGCTTTTGAAGATATGTTAATAGTATTTTTAGTATGAATGTTAGAATTCATAGTGAAAAATAGTATTTTTAGTATGAATGTTGGAATTCATAGTGAAAAAATACTGTCTAGAGACTAACTGGGAAAACAGGGATTTTACATACAAGATAGCAAATAGTAATAGTCAAGCATGATTTAAACTTAACAAAATTATATTAATACATCTATGTCTTATGGGATCTAGCAAGTCTTAATGGCTTTACAACAGTGTTCTCCTAGTGTTATCTTAGTGACGGGACTACCAACAGGGTCGAACGCTCACCTTAGCTGAGACCACACTTTCAGGATGACCAACGTCTAAGACCGGAGATTAATCGGTTCCTTCAAACACTTAGTGAGAAGACGAACACCCCATACTTCATCAAAACCCCATTATAAGACAATATATATTAAATTAATTTATGGGAAGTAAAAATCATAAATGACTAAAGCCAAATGTTATCTGTATGAAAATAGATTTCCCATGCTCTAGACAGATTATTTATTTAGCTGCTCATGCTAAATAAACAATCTGCCAACATGGCTTTCATACTAGAAAATGCATCGTAGAAATTATAAAAATAATTTCACTAAATACTAAGATTAAACAATAATTAGAAGAGTCAAATTAAAACAACTTGCAATTTTATTGAAACTTCAGGAAAACATTACAAGGGAATTACAAGAGATTGGGCAGGAGTAAATTTCTAGTCTATGGAAATTTCTGATGCCTACTCTAATGAAACTATCTGTCTTATATAGACAAAAGAAACTAAAGGTACACATCTGGTGCATACAGCTGTAGGGCTAGGATTTTGCCGACAATTTAAGTTTTACTTTTGAAAAGCATATGCCTACTTGAGTACTGACTGCTTTTTAAAAGCTGAGATGACTTAGTGCCTTTTTGAAAAGCAAATGAGAATGCTTTTGCTTTTTGAAAAGTGGGTCTTTTATCGTTTCTTAAATTGAAAGCAATGGAGTCATAGATTCCAATTAGGAACAGTGAATTGCCTCTTCAAGAGAGAATTCCGGTTCTTTGAACCTCTATCTTTTGGAGGGTCATTTTCCTATTCTTAATAGGAGTCTAGGTAGGCCAGTGCAATACCTTTGGGATTTAGCATGTCGCCATTATTGTCGCTGCTTCCTTTACAGGAAGCTTCTTCCAGAAGCTGCAACACTTCTTCCTCATTATCTTCTTTGCTTTCCATATCTGGCAAAGCCTTCCGTAGTCGTTCTTGAAGCGCCTTCTTGCTTAATGAGGTGCGGGTTGCTGATGCAGTAGTCTTTACTTTGTCAGGAGTTGTTTTTGATGCTGTTGGCTTGGGGGTCCAACCTTTAAACTTTATCTCCTTGGATAAATATTTAATTCAGTCCATTTCTCCCTTGGAAAAATTCCAGGAGATGATATAAGAGATTTTCTTTTTAATGAAAAATTTGCACATTTGAATGTGCTCTGGAAGAGTTGTACATCCTTCTTTGGAGCAAAACTCTGTAAATCGATTAAGGAATTGTTGGGGGAGGATTTCTCTGATTCCTCCGAAGTACATCCACCACTCGTAGAACCATCGTGGTATCACTGAATCTACCATGGCTGGGAAATATTTAACGAACCAAGTATGTCCTGGACGAACATATAAAAAATTGAACCAAGCAGACTTGTAGTCATAGTAATTGTAGGTCTGAGGCCTATGCGGCATAGATAAAACAGTAGGGGTATGCAGATGGTCTGCATACCAGTTTAATGGGGTTAACACCCTTTTAATGGTGAACCGAGAATAATCAATGTATTCTGGATTCCTTTCATTCATTGATTATTCCACTTTAATGGAGTCAGTATCCACTAAAATGGCTTCGTAGTACCATCGTGTTTTAAGTGGATTTTCTGTATCCACAAAATTCTTATCGTTGTAGACCTGCTTAATGAGCTGCTCAAGAGGGTAACACTTGTATTCTTTGCCGAGATCCATAACCGGCATCACCAGAGTGGTAATAAATTTGAATTCTTCCTTGATAGGCGATGGTGGTATTGATTTAACGACTGAAGGTTCGACTGCTTGAGCAAAGGTCTCGGGGGCCTTTATAGCATAACTCTGTTTAGTTTGAACAGACGAACTAGCTGATTGTCCTTTATCAAAGGGTTTGTTTGTCTTTAAGTCTACCAACTTGGTGGGCATTGGCGGAGAAATCTTTGGTAATTCTGCCAAAGCTGAATATTTGTTCTGGAGTGGAGATTGTATTTCCGCCTTGAGTGTAGGCCTCTGACAGACTGTTGGCCGCAATGGATTTGTGGATGCTGAGGGAGGATCAAATGGCCTTGCCATTATGGGTTGTTCCTGTTTATTGCTTACTGGGACTTTCCCCAGAGTAGTTGGTCGCATGGTGGCCCTGTAAAAATTCTCTTGTTAGAAAATCGGGGAGGGAATTATGTTCTCCTTTGATAAATTCGATTTGAAAATCAAAGCTAGATAGGAGAGCTTCTCATCTAGCAAATATTTTTTTGGAAACTAAGTTTTTTACATCTTTTTGCAAGATTTCTTTAGCTGATTTGCAATCAACTCGTAATAAAAATTCTTTGTTTACAAGATCATCTTGAAACTTTTTGATACATAGCACTATAGACAAGACTTCCTTTTTTACAATGCTATAATTCTTTTGTGTTGGGTTCCACACTCCAGATGTAAACCTGACTAGCTGTTCAGGAAAATAATCATCAACCTTTGTTTGAGAATACCCCTATATCCTATATCTGAGGCATCAGTTTCAACTATCATAAAGGCTTCAGGATTTGGGATTCCTAAGCAAGGAAGGTTTTTTACCAAAGTTTTGATCTTGGTAACAGCATTGGTTTGATCAGAGCTCCAAGGGACTGGTGTCTTTCTGAGCCTTTGATAGATGGGTTCACAGACCTGTCTAATGTTAGGAATAAAATCTGTAACATAATTAAGACTCCCTAAGAATCTCTGAATTTGGGTTTTATCAGTAATTTCATTGGGAAATTTGGAGGAGAACTCAATGGCTCTACAAATAGGTTTATAACTACCCTGGTGAAGATCATGTCCCAAAAATCTTATGGACGTTTGAAAAAGCTTCATTTTTTTAGCACTAACGACTAAACTATTTAATTTAACAATCTTAAAGAAAGTGTTTAAATGTTTAAAGTGAGAATCTATATTCTCTGAGAAAATAAGTACATCATCAATATAAACAATCGACATATAGGTATAGGGATTGAAAATATTGTTCATGATGTTTTGAAACTCTAAGGGAGCATTTTTAAGGCCAAATGGTAAGACATTCCATTCATAGTGCCCAAAGGAAACGTTGAAGGTTGTCTTGTATTTATCTTTTTCAGCAATCTGAATTTGCCAGAATCCTGACTTCATATCAAACTTACTGTAAAGGTTGGCTTTAATAGTCCCTTTGAGGAAATCCCTTTTGTTTGGGATCGGGTGACGGATCCATTTCAGAATTTTATTTAGGGGCTTGTATTTTTTTACAAGCCTGGGATTTCCCCGTTCCTTTTCAGCATTGTTATTGACATAAAAGGCAGAGCAACTCCACGGTGAATTAGAGGTCCGGATAATACCGTTTTTTAAGAGATGGTCAATTTCCTTTTTGCAAATTTCCATCATTTCTTGGTTCATTTGGATGGGTCTGGCTTTTATAGGAATGCTTTGTTCGTTAAAGCCAGAAACATAAGCAAGCTCTACTAAATGCCTTTTTCGTTTCCAAAAGGCATTAGGAAATTCAGAGCAAATTTCGTCCTCGAATTTGTTTTGGAGAATAGAGATTTTAGTAATCATCTCCGGGGTTTTTAGGGTCTGCTCAATCTGTTTGAGCTGAACATCTTGTTTAAGAAACCCGATATGAGAAGAAAGCCTATTGATTTTGAAAATTGTTCTTTCTTTAATGAGGTTTCCATCCTCTTGGGAAAGGGGTCATAATAAAGGGAAGAACAATTCTTGACCTAGAAGAGTAGTACGAATACCATCGTAATTACTCCAGTAAGGTTGAATTTGGTTGACGAAAGGTATTCCTAGGATGATATCTTTAGTAATAACGAAGTCATTAACAAGGTAAATGCCATTGTTGCAGACATGAGCTTTAGGAAGCCGGTAGTGAATTTTTATTTTTTCGCGGGTGGCCGAGTAAAGGCGAGAGGTACACTTCTGGAGATACTTAGTGGGTATGAGGCCTTTGACAATGCAATTACTCTCCGCGCCTGTATCGAATAGTGCGACTCTATTCAGTATAAAGTCTTTATTAATGACAACTTTCACGACAATGTGTTCGCTATACGCTTTTATGGCTGTAACAGCATTGTCGGAAGTGGAAGGAAAATCAGAGCCTGGAAAGGAACTAGACTGCAGTTCTCTAAGATGATCATTCAGGATGATCGAAGAGGCTCTAGGAGACTCGGGTGGAGAAACGTCCTCTGGGGGAGATACGGTTTTTAGGACTTGATCCGTAAGAATATTAAGTTCTACTTGGTCAAGTCTGATTTTGAGATTTTTGATGTCTCCTTTTAGGGTAGATATTTCTCCCTTGAGATCAGTAATAGAAGGTTCAGTAAGTTTATCGAATCTAGACATAACCTGTTTCATGCTGAAAGGCTGAATAATGGGTTTGGGGGGCTTCTCTTCGTGAGAGAGCATCAATCATTTGAGTTCTAGAAGATATTTATTTCTATCCTCATCATCTAGAATGTGTTCTATAATTTCAAACAGGATTTCTTTGGGATTTCCTGAGATGACATTGACAGCCTTTCTGGTGCAAGTACAGAAAGTGCCATTACAAGAACATTCTTGGCCTGACTGGGATTGATCAGACTTATAAGCGGCGTTGATGAATTCTTCGTCGCTGTAGTCATCACTAGAAAAGGCATAAGAGTCAGAAGATTCTGAGGATTCAGGTAAATCTTCCATTATAGAGAATAATTTTTCTCTGGCTTCTTCGGAGAGATCTAATTGGTTTATTTTCTTCTTTTTGGTTGATTTGCAATCTTTTGCCCTATGGCCTGTCTTGCCACAAGTCCAACAAGTATCTTTGTTTTTGGAGGTTTTTCGTCTAGTTTTTCTACTAGGCTTGTAAGACTCCTTTTTGAAGGACTTTTTGCTAGGAGTGGCTCTTTTGTGAGGCTTGGAGGACTTCTTCCTATGCTTTTTGCTAGGGGATAGATTAGAGAAACCATAGTCTTGGAAGAAGGTTCCCAGCCCATATTTGGAAGTGCTATCCTTCTTAAGCTGTTTCTTTAGCTTAAGGTCTGTGTAGAGATCTATCCCTACTGTAGTGATGAAACTTATCAAATCTCCATTAGTTAGAATTTCGTAAGGGATTTTCCCTTCGAATCTGTCTTTAATTTTGGTTCTAACCTTTTCTGCGAACAGAGGAGGAAGACCACTAATGAACCGTTCCTTCCAGAAATCATTGTTGCAATTAGGTCTGATCATGACCTTTACTAAAAAGGTATCCTTATACCACCTAAAGTCTGCTAGATCTTTGCAGGTGAGATTGTTGAGGATTTCTAAGCTCCTATCTTTAAATAGTTTGGGTTCTCCTATCAAATGCCTCGCTATATGGCATAGGAGAGTGGCACAAGCATCTTCTTTTACGACTTGCTCAAGAACTTCTTAGCCATTTTCATTCTTGACAACAGTCTCCATGGCTGTGGCATCATAGATAAGGTTTTTAATGTCCTCAGTGAAATAGTTGTCCCACCAGTGTTTTATCATACCAGTGAAGCCTGATACGATCATGGTAGCAGCTTTTTTATCAGTAGCTCCTCTAATCTTATAGGCCGTGATGGATACCCCCATTTCATGGAGTTTGTTGTAGATTTGGTGCTCAGCCAAACCATCAACATTCCATTCAGTGATTCCTCTACCATCATGGTTGAAAGTAGAGAGGTAAGGAGTTTCTTCAAACTGGACGTCTGGAGGAGAAGGCCGTTTGTAGTAATTTTTCTTAGAAGAAAAACGTTCACTGGTGAGCTTGGAAAGGGAATTCTTTTGGTTATTGGTTTCTCCTTTCTCAGGAATTTTAAACTTGGAAAGTTTTCCATTGATTTGTTCCAAGATTTTTCCTGAAACCTTAAAATCATCGTTGAGGTTAGGGAATTTGTCCTTTTGGAACTCGGGGATCTTGAAAATGGGATTAGTGATAGAGTTTGGTTTTGAAACATCTTTTTCAGATGCAAGAGGATCAAAAGGGAGCCTAGAATTCTTGGTTTCCCCTAGTTGTTGGGAAATGGTGTGAAGGACCTAATTAGCGTAGTTATTTTGTTCAATAACTCTATCAAGGTCTCTATTAATGGGAGCAGAGAGAGGTCGATCATGCTTCTTTTTGAAAGGAGAAGCATTTAGGACTTCATTAGAATGAGGAATTTTTATTCCTTCGAGAGGGGGAGTAGCAGATTCAATTATCTTGTTACTCTGCGTATACCATTTATTAAAGATAACGTTAAGGGATTCGTTTTGGTTTTCCATTCTCCCAGTGAATTCAAACCACCGAAAGAATTTGATATCACATCGGAGTCTCTTCATATCGGCTATCCTTAGCCATCCAAACTCCTTTTGTTGCTCTTTGGAATAGGTACTGGTGTACCATTCCCTTTTTATTGCGTCCTTAGGAAGGTACCAGCGGGCTTCCAAAGCTTTAAGGTCAGGTGTATATTCTTCATCAGATTTGATGATGAGTAAGCTAGGGTCAGTCCTAATTTTTTAACGGGATATGGTGGGGGAGGTTCCATATCTGAAGTTGTAGGGCTGCCTGGATCATAGGTATTCTCAAGTTCTAGGGGCTCCTGGACCCCAGTGTTCTGCTGATAATATACTTTCGGTACAGGGCCAGAGAAGTCAACTCCTCTTACCTACCCTTTGTTATTATCAGTGTTATCATTATTTTCGTCACTTCCCTCCCGGGTTTTTGAGGTGGAAACTCTGTGCGAGACAGATCATCGAAAAGAAGAGTTACGAGAGGCCTCGAAACCTAGGAACTTTAGATCGATAGATTCATCAGGGTGCTGGATAACTCGTTCGATCTGGGATTTGTCCGGATAAGTGCGGAGGGGTTGGGTGATGGCATCAATGTGCCATTCATTGCTATGGATGACTTCATCCTAGACTAAAGCTTTAGGAACAAAGACATTGCTTCTGTCTTTATTGGATTCCATGAGGGTGGTGACACCCCGAGGGCTCGTGAATCTAGCTTTGGGGACTAGAGTTGTTCCCATAAGGCGATAATATACTCGGTATATGATCGCGATTTCTCGAGTATTATCCTTACTGTTAAAGATTTTTGTTTTAACATTAAGAGTTAAAACATCCATGATGTTAGGATCATGAATATCTACTGAGAAATTAGGGTAGCAATTAAAGTATACCGGGCCATCGGTGAGGTTACTTTGGATAACTCCTAAGAGTGAATCATCAAAATTTAAAAGGTGGGCATCTCTAAGGATTGCACATACAGGAATATCAAGACCTTGTCTAAAGAGTGGCTTAATGGCCACTTGAACCAATCCAATATGCAGATAATTAATTTGATTTTTAAATCTGTTTATATCAAGCTCGTTTAAAAGTTGAATAATTTCCAAAGAATTATTAATGGCGACAGTAGACTCAGAGGTCTTTATATTATCTTTTTTCAGAAAACTGAATTTACCCATTTGATAAATGGTATTAAAAGATTCTTCTGGAATACTCCAGTTTTGAAGATTATTTTCTATATTAGCAATCTCAGTTGCTTTTGAATATATGTTAATAGTATTTTTAGTATGAATGTTGGAATTCATAGTGAAAAAATACTGTCTAGAGACTAACTGGGAAAACAGGGATTTTACATACAAGATAGCAAATTGTAATAGTCAAGCATAATTTAAGCTTATCAAAATTATATTAATACATCTATGGCTTATGGGATCTAGAAAGTCTTAATGGCTTTACAACAGTGTTCTCCTAGTGTTATCTTAGTGACGGGACTACCAACAGGGTCGAACGCTCACCTTAGCTGAGACCACACGTTCAGGATGATGATAACGCTCAATCTACAGCTCTCATGGGAGTGTAAAGCGGTCGTTAGCAAATATAGAACCCAACCTGGGTTGGGTGTCGATCCCACAGGGAATAGCTTGGTCAACAAGTAAGCAAAATTAATAGACTTTTGGTGCAAGTCTCGTAAGAAGGGGGGATTGTAATAAGTAACCAAAGTAATGAAATAAAAGCTGAAAATAATAAAGTAAAAAGAGAAAGATTGTTACGCAGGTTGTAAAAAATGAGAATTGGAGCGTTGGGGTTATGTCCACCTTCAGAGGTATACGTCTCTATTGGCTATGAGTGTGTAGAGTCTTGACATGCAATTGCTTATAGAGAATTGTAGTCGATGGTAAATCCAAGTGTCTCTCGACCTAAACAAGGACTATTTCACTTTAACTCTCTCGAGCTTAAAGCGTGTCTAACGGTATGAATTCTCCAAGAGGTTAGTCCAGTTACGGCACTAGCTTTTTAATAGGAAAGGGTGTCCTACTACCTTGACATTATCTCTTTTCTAGACAAATAACCTTTCTCTCGAACAAGTTAAATGTTAGACTGGCGTTAGTCTATGCGTCTTCTTTTCTAGACAAATAACCTTTCTCTCGAATAAGTTAGATGTTAGAATGGCGTGTTCTTGTGTTTGTAACCGCAAAGAATGTAGTTTAAGATGAAGAGCGTAATGATATAAGCAATATACTTGTCTTGAACTCACTAACTCACAGCTATAGATAATAACTCATTCGGCTTCCATAACCCCAACTAAGAGGTTTAGTTACCCATGAATGCGACGGATATCATGTTTTGCATGGTGAATGACGTGAATAGTAGGTGTTTGGCGTGTGGTTTTGGTGATTCCGTAGCAAGTAACGATTCTCTTGTTGTGGAATTTAAGAATAGAAGAATGAAGAATTAAGAATGTATTGTAGGAAGATGTCTTAATTGTAAGGAGATGAATGAATTGTAAGAATGTCTGTTAAAAATCTCTAGCATGATAGGGTATTTAGAATACTCCTATCCTACTCCTACTAAGCTAATGAAATAAATAACCAAATCCTAATATACTAATGAAACCCTTGACCCAAATGTACTAGGGTAAGGTTACAATATCATAATCCAAATAGAATAGTAAAACACATAACCTAATTATACTAGGTTAATGTATCTTTGTAAAAATCCAGCTTTGTATCTGTAAGTCCCCAAAGTCTTCAGAAATGCTGTTTTAGCCCGGGACAGCTTTTCCATGCAGCAGATTTGGTCCTTTAGGCGTCCCGCTCCTTTCCATCTCGTTTGTGAGCTTTCTTTTGCATCAAGTAAGCCATAAAATGCTGTATTTTGCATCATTTATACCTGAAACTTTACTAATCATGTTTGTTAGCTCATTTATATGAAAAAGGACTAAAAGTGCATGAAATAGATAATTAGTTCTCAAAACTAGGCTAAAATATGGGCAAAATATATTGATATAGGCGCGTAAATTCGCCTATCATCAACACCCCACACTTAGAGCTTTGTTCGTCCTCGAACAACATATCATGTCCTTCTAAGCATCGACTTAAGGTTTTTACAGCAACAACACAAAACATTCTTCAAGACAAGCATAACAATTAGCAACAAAGAGTAGCTTTCCGATTAAGTAGAAACAATTTAACCTCAAGCATAGACTCGTGATGGTGATCAACTCGCATGCAAACGTTAAGGTACATAGAATCATATACAACTATCCAAAACTCATCAACCATGTGTGTCTCACAATATAGTACCCATAATCACTCACAAATATAGCATATTTTTCAAACATGGGTATCAAAGTGTCCTTGCACTCACTCTCACAAAGAATTCATATGTAGCAACTAATGACCATAAGCTTGCCTTTAATGTAGTACTCTACTAAATGTCGGAATGTTAAGATTAGGATCAAGTAGGTCTTTAGATGGTTGTAATGTAGGCTAAGGGACGGATAGGACTATTTTGGCCAAGAATAGTGACTAGGTTCCTAAGCGCTTTAATACATCACATTGTATTATTGACACTTTTTTCTTTCAACCTTTTTTTATTTTATTCTTCCACCCTTGTTCTCATCTTTTGTTTTTTCAATTTTAAGCACAACTCACTTTTCAGCTTTCTTTTCCTTTTTCTTTTCACAACATACCTCTTATGATAGCACTTTCTTCCTTTTTCATCACACATTCAAGCACGATTACAATTTAAAGCATCATACTCAACCAATTTCCTCTTATGTTGTCACATGACTTTTTTACTTTAAAGCACTTAGGAATTTGGATCAAATTACGGTCTTAAAAAAAAATGGATTAGGCTTACATACAAGGTTGTCAAAGAAATAGGCTAAAGGCTCAAAAGGGTTTAACTAGGATGATTTACATGGGTAGGAAAAACTAAAGGTTAACATGTATAGGTTGCCAAAGAAATGCCTAAATCATATCCTAAACTTACATTCCTTATTTTCGCTTTGCATACATACCGGACAAGTTCTAGCATCAGCCACATACATAGAATATACTATTATCTCGCACACACAAGGCACATGGTCGACTTGATTGGTAGTAATATAGACTCTCGACCCAACAAGTGAAGGAATTGAATCACACACTATCACATAATGAGTCATAACTAGAGCTTAAATGTCTCAATAGTCACAATTGTAGCACATACTCTTGTTCTAATCTCATGCTGCCTATCAAAATAATTTCATGCGTAGCTAGAAAAATTTTACTCCTAAAAACAAAAAAAAACGTCACACGAAAAAAAAAATGACTAAAACAAAGTAAAACAAGCAAACATACAAACATAGGTGCAAACAAAGAAGTATAGCATGCAGATTCTGCCACCCCACACATAGACTAGACACTGCCCTCAGTGGAAAATAAAGTCGAAGAACCTGATTAGTCGGACTCCTCATCAATGTCAGGGGTCATTCCCCCTTCGTCAGAATCATCATAAGAGTCATCGTCAGAGTTCTCGTCAGCATCAGAATCAGGCAAGCGTCTATCATCATCAGTTGGCACGTCATCATCAAGAGGTTCCTTAAAATATACGCCCACTCCACACATCTCTCGGGCATGTCTGTTCATTGGGTAGTCGTGGTCCAGCTGTTGGAGCTCTTCAGCAGTTGGAATACGTCCACCACTCATCATAGTGAATCTCGTCATGCCATAGAGATGACGGAAGAAACTCTCATCACGAGCATGTCTCTCCGCAGTGGTAAGGTTGACTCCATGCGTTGTTTCAGCATCTTTGACCTTGGTGAGGTCAACCTTCTTTGGGGTATGTGGGAGTTTGTGGTCAGCTGGTTCCTCTTCTATATCCTCCTTCCGCAACATTGCTGTCAACAAATTGCCGAATGTGAAATGGGACCTGCTGTGGAGTCTGGTTTTCCTCATGGTAGATCGAATGATTGCCCCAAAGTTGATAGGGACATTCGTCATCAACGCATAAACCAAACACACTCTATCTCTCGATATCTTTGTGTATTGCGTCCCAGGAATAAGGCATGAGTTGACAATGCGCATCCAGATTCTTGCTTCCCTATTTAGTGGAGCATAGGGGAATGTGTTGTGACGGCCTGTTTCTTTATGTCTGCCCCATCTTGCCATTGATCTGCTTCCACAAAGCGTGTGTCTTATTGCTCTGTAAGGAGGCCTGCTGTACAGCTCTTTGTATGGTGCAGTGTCGACCGAAGGTAGGCCTAGAAAAGAGTTGATCCAATCCTGCTGTAAGCTGTAACACTTGGCCCTGAATTTTGACTTCGTTGCCTGTTGTGTTTGGCGACCAGTTGGCATAAAACTCTCTTGTCAATTCAAGATTGCACTCTCCCATGTCACGGAAGATGAAATCCAGCTTCAAAGCCATTATTTTCGCCAACATCCGCGGCTCTTTCTTTGCTAAGGTCTCCTTGTTGATTAAGTCGACGTGCACATATTTCTTTTCTTTGTTGCTGTTGTACCATGCCTTGGCTTCTTCCTCAAGAACCCATTTGATTCCGAACATTCTGCGTGGTAGGTGTGCTGAAGATGATTCGCCTTGGTCTTTTCGGCTTCTCTTTTTATCCTTTCGGGTCGTGGCAGCCTTCTCCTTGCCTTGCTTTGCTTTGGGTGCCATTGTACCTGAGACTAGAAATAATGTTAGTTGCAGCACAATCTTATTTTATACAATCTACATGCAAGTACTAGGGGTACCACCCCACACTTAATCTTGTTAGCACAAATCAGTGAAGTGAAAGTGGTCGAGTACTCAGACTTCGTCGACATACGTCTTAGGATTGTATTCCGACAAGAAAATCAGCATTACATTACTTATGTGCAGCCATTTGGATGACTTTCATGGTGCATATAGCAACACTACAACATAGGGGTTACCACATGGAATTGCTATTCGAACAACAAACACCACCTCCTAAGTCGATAGTCACTATAACCTTATCCCGATGGCCGGGATGGTTAATCATGCAAGCATCCAAACAACATTCTCAAGCAATATTCATAGCCACATATATTCAGCAAGTATCATAACAATGCCATTGAAACAAAATTCAAGTCGGAAACAAGTCAAGAATTCCATACGTATATATTCAATCAAACAATTTTGCAACAATTATCCAAACACATGAACATCACCAATAATCTCACATGATTTAGCAAATTATAATAAGCATAGCAACGTAGTACTTACGATAAATAGATCAAGAATAAGAGAGCACTTACTTGCTTTGAAGATTGTGGAGAAGCTGTTGTGGATTTGGAAGAACAAAGGAAGAAAAATTTGAGAGGATTTGGGATGATATGCGGCGCCCTTAGGGTTACTTCTAATGTGTTTGTGATAAAAAAACAAGTCCCCTTTATATAGGAGGAGTATGGGTCGGGTTATGACCCATTTACAATCGGATTTGGGGACAAAATCACCACATATGCGGCGCATATCCCTCGGCATATCACTTACATATGCGGCGCATTGTCCTTGGCATAATGGGACATATGCGCCGCATATCCTATGGCATTTCTAGACATATGCGCCGCATAGTCTATGGCATTTGGTCTCAGTATCTCAAATGCCATAGCATAGGCGGCGCATAGTCAAAAGCACACCTAGGAATAGGCGGCGCATAGTGTATAGCACACTAGATTCCGAGTCCTTAGGCTATAGAATAGGTTGTGTATCGTTCGTGGCCTATTTATACCAAGGCCTAGCCTTCCTCAAAGCCTATTATGACGTGAGAAAGGCTCAATTCATAGCCTTATGCATCACCATTCCTAACTTACCGACTTTACCATACAATGCGACCAAATCGTCAATTGAAATCAATCTCCTCGTTGCATACTTCTTGCACCTATTTTTTTCTCAAAACACAATGAAAACGATTAGTACGATGGGTTGCCTCCCACCAAGCACCTTAGTTTTGGTCGTGGCACGACTCTTATTTTTGGATTTTCATTTATCAAAAAGAAAAAAAAACTAAAACGACGAAACGATAAAACGATAAAACGACAAAACGATAAAACAATAAAACGATGGGTTGCCTCCCATCTAGCGCCTTATTTATTGTCGTGGCTCGACGTAGTAATCTCGAGTACTTAGACTTCGTCGAGATAAGTGATGGCCATGTCATTTATCGAGTCAAGAGGACCGATATATGGCTTAACACGTTGGCCATTCACTTTGAAGATAACACCCTCATTATTTTCCAATTCGACTACTCCAGACGAGTAGACTTGGGTGACTTTAAATGGACCAGACCACTTTGATTTTAACTTACCTGGGAAGAGCTTGAGTCTGGAGTTAAAGAGTAGTACCATGTCACCTTTTTGGAAGTTTCGTTGAACAATCCGCTGATCATGATACTTCTTCATCCGCTCCTTGTATAAATCTGATCTTTCATATGCATGGAGACGGAATTCATCTAGTTCGTTCAGCTGCTCCAACCTCAGGTTCTTCGCATCATCCCAATTCAGATTCAAGTGCTTCAATGCCCACAATGCCTTGTATTCAAGCTCGATGGGTAGATGACAAGCCTTCCCATAAACTAGCTGATAAGGTGACATGCCAATGGGTGTCTTGAATGCAGTCCTATACGCCCATAGTGCATCATCTAGATTTCGAGACCAATCCTTCCGATTCGCATTGACCGTCTTGGCAAGGATTTGCTTGATCTCACGATTGGAAACCTCTACTTGTCCACTAGTTTGGGGATGATAAGGCGTAGCTACCTTGTGTTGCTTGACTCCATACTTGGCCAATACAGATTTGAATAGCTTGTTGCAAAAGTGAGATCCTCCATCACTTATGATAGTACGAGGTACTCCAAAGCGAGAGAAGATATTCTTCTTTAAAAATGCGACAACACGCTTTCCTTCGTTATCGGCCAATGCTACAGCTTCAACCCATTTCGACACATAATCCACAGCAACCAAGATGTATTTCATTCCAAATGAATTCACGAATGGTCCCATGAAATCAATACCCCACACATCAAAGAGTTCTACCTCCAGAATTTTGGACATGGGCATTTCATGGTGTTTTGAAATAGCACCTTGACGTTGGCACTGGTCACACCTTCTCACATAGTCGTGTGCATCTCTGAATATTGTAGGCCAATAATAACCACTTTGCAAGACTTTCCTTGCCGTTCGATTCCCTGCATGATGTCCTCCAACTTGCGAAGTGTGGCATGCTTCCAATATAGTAGGCACTTCTTCATGGGATATACATCGTCGAATGATACCATCCGCGCATCTTTGAAACAGATAAGGCTCATCCCAATAGTAGTGCTAAACGTCATGCATAAACTTCCTCCTCTGGTGGTAAGATAAATTGGAAGGTAACACATTACTCACCACGAAATTTGCAAAGTCGGCATACCATGGTAATTTCTCCATTGTTGTTGCTAGTATCTCCTCGTCAGGGAATGCATCATCAATCTGATTTTCTGGTTGCGCCACATACTTATTCTCAAGTCTAGATAGGTGATTAGCCACTTGGTTCTCGCAACCTCTTCTATCTTTGACTTCGAAATCAAACTCTTGCAGCAGCAATACCCATCGAATCAGCCTTGGTTTTGCATCCTTCTTTGTCATTAGATACCTAAGAGCTGCATGGTCTGTATGAACGATCACTTTAGTACCCAATAGATAGGCACGGAACTTCTCAAACGCATACACAACCGCTAAGATCTCTTGTTCAGTGACAGTGTAGTTCCTTTGGGCTTCATTGAGGACCTTACTCGCATAGTAGATAGGATGAAATAATTTCACCTTTCTCTTTCCAAGAACAGCACCAACGGCTACACCACTAGCATCACACATGACTTCGAACGGGAGCGTCCAATCTGGTGCTACCATGATAGGGGCTTCAATGAGTTTTTCTTTAAGGCGTTCAAATGCCTTTAAGCAATCATCATTAAAGTCAAACTTCGCCTCTTTCTCCAATAGTTTGCACAATGGACTAGAAATTTTGGAGAAGTCTTTGATGAATCTACGATAAAATCCAGCATGGCCAAGAAAACTACGAACTCCCTTCACCGAAATTGGAGGTGGTAGCTTCTCAATTACCTCTATTTTGGCGCGATCAACCTCTATTCCTCTTTCGGAGATCTTGTGCCCAAGAACAATTCCTTCTTTTACCATGAAGTGGCACTTCTCCCAATTCAGCACAAGGTTGAACTCTACACATCTTTGTAATGCCATGCTCAAGTTCACCAAACATGCATCAAAGGACTCACCAACAACTGAAAAGTCGTCCATAAATACCTCCAAAGTGTCTTCTACCATATCAGAGAAAATAGACATCATACAACGTTGAAAGGTGGCTGGTGCGTTGCACAACCCGAATGGCATGCGTTTGAAGGCAAAGGTACCATATGGGCATGTAAACGTTGTCTTCTCTTGGTCTTCGGGGGCAATACAAATCTGATTGTAACCTGAATAACCATCAAGAAAGCAAAACCATCCTTTCCCCGCTAATCGATCTAGCATTTGGTCCATAAATGGCATGGGGAAGTGATCCTTGAGAGTCCAAGAATTCAGCTTGCGGTAGTCCATGCATACTCTCCATCCAGTAACGGGCCTGAGTGGAATAAGCTCATTCTTTGCATTAGCAACCACCGTCATACCTCCTTTCTTGGGGACACAGTGTACTGGGCTTACCCATGTACTGTCAGAAATAGGATACACGACTCCTGCGTCTAACCACTTGATAATCTCCTTCTTCACCACTTCTTGCATTGGTGGGTTTAGACGTCTTTGATGTTCAATGGTGGGTGTGCACTTTTCTTGGAGCTGAATTTTATGAGTGCAAATCCCAGGTGGAATATCAATGATATCCGCAATGGTCCATCCAATAGCTCTAATATACTTGCGTAAGATTACAATAAGAGCTGCAACTTGTTGCTCACCTAAATCGGCTGCCACTATGACTGGAAGAGTGTTTCCACTTCCTAAGAATGCGTACTTCAAATGGCTTGGCAGCTTCTTCAATTCTAACGTGGGTGGTTCTTCAATAGATGGCTTAGCTGGTGGTGTGGGTCGATTCTTGAGATCAAGATCCAGCTTCTTGGGAGTATAGCGATATGTTCCTAATCCCGATAGAGCACAAATATCATCTTCAGAAATTTCAGCATCATCATCCTCTTCTTCCATGAGCAAAACCTCCAAAGGATCATCAAGAATTTGCTCCTCAGTGAGTAACTCATCCTCATCATCAACGACAACATCAGCCACAGAAAATACACTTAGATCTTTGGGTTGCTTCATTGATTTGCAAACATCGAAGCGCACCACTTCATCATTTATTCGGAATGAAAGCTCATTAGCTCTCAAGTCTATGAGCACACTTCCCGTAGCAAGGAAAGGGCGTCCCAAGATTATGGGGACCTCTGAATCTGCTTCACAATCCAAGATGACAAAGTCTGCCGGAAATATGAATGAAGATACCTTTACCAAGACATCGCATAGAATACCAACCGGTCGTTTTACCGACCTATCTGCCATAACAAGCCTCATATTAGTTGGTGTAGGGTCTCCTAACCCCAACTTTTTGTAGATTGATAATGGCATCAAGTTGATGCTGGATCCTAAGTCACACAATGCTTTAGCAAAGTCCAAAGATCCGACGGTGCAAGGAATAGTGAAAGCTCTGGGGTCGGCCTTCTTCTGAACTATGGATCGGGTAGCAATTGCACTACAATGATGCACATCATCTTTCAGCTCATATCTTGCTGCCCTCTTCTTAGTCAAAAGATCTTTCATAAACTTCGCATACCCAGGCATTTGTTCAAGTACCTCTACCAATGGGACATTAATAGTCAGCTGCTTCAACATGGTCATAAATTTGCTGAACTTAGTGTCATCGGCCACCTTCTTCAATCTTTGTGGAAAAGGTGGTGGTGGGTATGGAAGTGTTCTCTCCATGGCTTTCTTCTCCTCTTGCTTCCGTTTATTTTTTTCAGACTGTACGTCACTAGGTAAAACGTCCTTGACGTTAGAAGTAGATATTGCGGCGTCTTCTCTAGTGGCGTCACTAGGTGTGGCGTCCATGTCTGCTGTTCCGTCAACTACTTGCTTGCCTTTTTCTGAAGTTTCCATCACCTTACCACTTCTAGTAGTGATGGCCATACATGACCCATCATTCCTTGGGTTTTGCACAGTATCGCTCGGTAAGGTGCCAGCTTTTCTTTGATTGAATGCTGCTGAAAGTTGGCTTAATTGCTGCTCTATTTGCTTGATAGAAGTGGAATGAGAATCAACTAATTGCTTCATGGAGGCCAAATCATCAATCACCTCCTTAACTCCCGCGCTCGACGCTTCCACTCCTTTCAATAACTTAGCCATCATGTCTTCCATAGAATTAGATGTGGTGGTATCACGTCTACCAGGGGGAACGTACAAACCACTATTTTCATTATTTTTCTTCCAACTACCTTGGTCTTTACCTCCAGATTTGTCATAATAGTTCCGACCTTGGTTTCCTCGGGCATTCCCACGGAAACCCTCCTGATTGTTCAAGTAGTTGGCCTCCTCTTCCGAATCAGATTCGTCTCTTCCTTTTGACGCAATAGCTTTCACTTTTTCAGTCTTCCCTAATAGATGCTTTGTAAGAAGATCCATTTGGGTTTTCATGTGCGCCATATCTTGATCACGTTCTTCTTCTCTTCTTCTTTGGTCTGTAGACATGCCAATAGATAAAGTGGGGCTTGCTACCTCAGAATCCCTGGTATGCCAAGCTCTACTTTGTTTCGTCATACGATCTAGCATGTTGCTTGCTTGACCAAAGGTGAGGTCCATAAAAGAACCTCCAGCTGCGTTGTCCACCACTGGTTTAGTTACTGAATTCAAGGCTCTATACAAGATCTCCATAAGGTGAACATTAGTCATGTGATGGTTTGGGCATCTCGCTAGCTTTGTCTTGAACCTCTCCCATGTTTTGTGAAGAGCTTCAGAGGGAAGCTGACGAAAGTTGCTGATTTCATCTCTCAATTGAGCCCTCTTGGATGGCGAAAAGAATCTTTCTAGGAAAGCGTCTCTCAATTGCCTCCAATTTGTAATAGAATCAGGAGTCAGCCCATTCAACCATAATGTTGCCTCCCCAGACAGAGACAATGGAAATAGACGTAATCGAATAGCATTCTGACCAACCCCAGGATTGTCAAAAGACTTGCATGTAGAAATAAAGTTGATGAGATGCATATTCGGATCATCGCCTGCTAGTCCACCAAATAATCCCTTGAGTTGCAATAACTGAATCATGGTGCTTATGATATTGAATTTGGCTCCGGGCGCTAATGGTGGTGGAATTATAGCTCCAGTAGCTCCGGCACCATCAAGATCATCATCATCGTCGAAAGCTGGTTGCAAAGGTTGGCGATCATATCTATACCGAGCTTGTCGACCTCTTCGATTGGCAGGTGTTGCAACTTCAGCGCCATGCCTTGGGTTTATCGACTCGTCAACTCCTAAATCTTCATCGTCAGGATTTGTTGCTCGTCCAGGATTATCAATGTTTTGTTGTTGGACTTGAGCAGCGGCAAGAGCAGCTAATCTTGCTTGCTCGTGTTGAGCAGCCATCCTGTCGATTTCAGCTTGTGCTTCCATTCTTCTAATTCGTTGCGGTTCAGGATTGATTGGTAATAACGGTTGACCAGAACTTCGAGTATGGGGCATGCACTAAAAGAAAAACCTGCAATAAACAAAAACAAAAACTAAACGTAAAAGTACGAGAATCTTTGACCAAAGGGTCTAGTAATTATCACGAACTTGATTGACACTCGTATTCCCCGGCAACGGCGCCAATTTTTGATAACGCTCAATCTACAGCTCTCGTGGGATTGTAAAGCGGTCGTTAGCAAATATAGAACCCAACCTGGGTTGGGTGTCGATCCCACAGGGAATAGCTTGGTCAACAAGTAAGCAAAATTAATAGACTTTTGGTGCAAGTCTCGTAAGAAGGGGGGATTGTAATAAGTAACCAAAGTAATGAAATAAAAGCTGAAAATAATAAAGTAAAAAGAGAAAGATTGTTACGCAGGTTGTAAACAATGAGAATTGGAGCGTTGGGGTTATGTCCACCTTCAGAGGTATACGTCTCTATTGGCTATGAGTGTGTAGAGTCTTGACATGCAATTGCTTATAGAGAATTGTAGTCGATGGTAAATCCAAGCGTCTCTCGACCTAAACAAGGACTATTTCACTTTAACTCTCTCGAGCTTAAAGCGTGTCTAACGGTACGAATTCTCCAAGAGGTTAGTCCAGTTACGGCACTAGCTTTTTAATAGGAAAGGGTGTCCTACTACCTTGACATTATCTCTTTTCCAGACAAATAACCTTTCTCTCGAACAAGTTAAATGTTAGACTGGCGTTAGTCTATGCGTCTTCTTTTCTAGACAAATAACCTTTCTCTCGAACAAGTTAGATGTTAGAATGGCGTGTTCTTGTATTTGTAACCGCAAAGAATGTAGTTTAAGATGAAGAGCGTAATGATATAAGCAATATACTTGTCTTGAACTCACTAACTCACAGCTATAGATAGTAACTCATTCGGCTTCCATAACCCCAACTAAGAGGTTTAGTTACCCATGAATGCGATGGATATCATGTTTTGCATGGTGAATGACGTGAATAGTAGGTGTTTGGCGTGTGGTTTTGGTGATTCCGTAGCAAGTAACGATTCTCTTGTTGTGGAATTTAAGAATAGAAGAATGAAGAATTAAGAATGTATTGTAGGAAAATGTCTTAATTGTAAGGAGATGAATGAATTGTAAGAATGTCTGTTAAAAATCTCTAGCATGATAGGGTATTTATAATACTCCTATCCTACTCCTACTAAGCTAATGAAATAAATAACCAAATCCTAATATACTAATGAAACCCTTGACCCAAATGTACTAGGGTAAGGTTACAATATCATAATCCAAATAGAATAGTAAAACACATAACCTAATTATACTAGGTTAATGTTTCTTTGTAAAAATCTAGCTTTGTATCTGTAAGTCCCCAAAGTCTTCAGAAATGCTGTTTTAGCCCGGGACAGCTTTTCCATGCAGCAGATTTGGTCCTTTAGGCGTCCCGCTCCTTTCCATCTCGTTCGTGAGCTTTCTTTTGCGTCAAGTAAGCCATAAAATGCTGAATTTTGCATCATTTATACCTGAAACTTTACTAATCATGTTTGTTAGCTCATTTATATGAAAAAGGACTAAAAGTGCATGAAATAGATAATTAGTTCTCAAAACTAGGCTAAAATATGGGCAAAATATATTGATATAGGCGCGTAAATTCGCCTATCATCAGCTGACCAACGTCTAAGACCGGAGATTAATCGGTTCCTTCAAACACTTAGTGAGAAGACGAACACCCCATACTTCATCAAAAATCCATTATAAGACAAGATATATTAAAATAATTCATGGGAAGTAAAAATCATAAATGACTAAAGCCAAATGTTATCTGAATGAAAATAGATTTCCCATGCTCTAGACAGATTATTTATTTAGCTTCTCATGCTAAATAAACAATCTGCCAACATGGCTTTGATACCAGAAAACGGATCGTAGAAATTATAAAAATAATTTCACTAAATACTAAGATTAAACAATAATTAAAAGAGTCAAATTAAAATAACTTACAATTTTATTGAAACTTCAGAAAAACATTACAAGAGAATTACAAGAGATTGGGCAGGAGTAAATTTCTAGTCTGTGGAAATTTCTGATGCCTACTCTAATGAAACTATCTGTCTTATATAGACAAAAGAAACTAAAGGTACACATCTGGTGCATACAGCTGTAGGGCTAGGATTTTGCCGACAATTTAAGTGTTACTTTTGAAAAGTAGATGCCTTCTTGAGTGCTGACTGCTTTTTAAAAGCTGAGATGACTTAAGTGCCTTTTTGAAAAGCAAATGAGAATGCTTTTGCTTTTTGAAAAGTGGGTATTTTGGCATTTCTCAAATGGAAAGCAATGTAGTCATAGATTCCAATTAGGAACAGTGAATTGCCTCTTCAAGAGATAATTCCGGTTCTTTGAACCTCTATCTTTTGAAGGGTCATTTTCCTATTCTTAATAGGAGTCTAGGTAGGCCAGTGCAATCCCTTTGGGATTTATCATGTCGCCATTATTGTCGCTGCTTCCTGTACAGGAAGCTTCTTCCAGAAGCTGCAACACTTCTTCCTCATTATCTTCTTGGCTTTCCATATCTTGCAAAACCTTCCGTAGTCGTTCTTGAAGCTCCTTCTTGCTTGGTGAGGCGCGGGTTGCTGATGCAGTAGTCTTTCCTTTGTCAGGAGTTTTTTTTGAAGCTGTTGGCTTGGGGGTCCAACCTCTAACCTTTATTTCCTTGGATAAGTATTTAATTCGGTCGATTTATCCCTTGGGAAAATTCGAGGAGATGATATAAGAGATTCTCTTTTTAATGAAAAATTTGCACATTTGAATGTGCTCTGGAAGAGTTGTACATCCTTCTTTGGAGATAAACTCTGTAAATCGATTAAGGAATTGTTGGGGGAGGATTTCTCTGATTCCTCCGAAGTACATCCACCACTCGTAGAACCATCATGGTATCACTGAATCTACCATGGCTAGGCAATATTTAACGAATCAAGTATGTCCTGGATGAACATATAAAAAATTGAACCAAGTAGACTTGTAGTCATACCAATTGTAGGTCTAAAGCCTATGTGGCATAGATAAAACAGTAGGGGTATGCAGATGGTCTGCATACCAGTTTAATGGGGTTAATACCCTTTTAATGGTAAAACGAGAATAATCAATGTACTCTGGATTCCTTTCATTCATTGAGTGTTCCACTTCAATGGAGTCAGTATCCACTAGAATGGCTTCGTAGTACTATCATGTTTTAAGTGGATTTTCTGTATCCACAAAATTCTTGTCGTTGTAGACAGGCTTAATGAGCTATTCAAGAGGGTAACCCTCGTATTCTTTGTCGAGATCCATAACCGGCATCACCTGAGTGGTGAAAAATTTGAATTCTTCCTTGACAGGCGATGGTGGTATTGGTTTAGCGACTGAAGGGTCGACTTCTTGAGGAAAGGTCTTGGGGGACTTCATAGCATAACTCTGTTTAGTTTAATAGACGAACTAGTGGACTGTCCTTTATCAAAGGGTTTGTTTGTCTTTAAGTCTACCAACTTGAAGGGCATTGGCGGAGAAAGCTTTGGTAATTCTGCCAAAGCTGAATGTTTGTTCTAGAGCGGAGATTGTGGATGCCAATGAGGGACTGTTGACACCAATGGATTTGTGGATGCTGAGGAAGGATCAAATGGTCTTGCCATTCTGAGTTGTTCCTTTTTATTGCTTACCGGGACTTTCCCCAGAGTAGTTGGTCTCATGGTGGCCTTGTAAAAATTCTCTTGTTAGAAAATCGGGGAGGGAATTATGTTCTCCTTTGATAAATTCGATTTGAAAATCAAAGCTAGATAGGAGAGCTTGCCATCTAGCAAATATTTGTTTGGAAACTATGTTTTTTACATCTTTTTGCGAGATTTCTTTAGCTGATTTGCAATCAACTCGTAATAAAAATTCTTTGTTTACAAGATCATCTTGAAACTTTGTGATACATAGCACTATAGACAAGACTTCCTTTTTTATAGTGCTATAATTATTTTGTGCTGGGTTCCATACTCCATATGTAAACCTGACTAGCTGTTCAGGAAAATTATCATCAACCCTTTGTTTGAGAATACCCCCATATCCTATATCTAAGGCATTGGTGTCTTCTATCATAAAGGCTTCAGGATTTGGGATTCCTAAGCAAGGAAGGTTTTTTTACCAAAGTTTTGATCTTGATAACTGCATTGGTTTGATCAGAGCTCCAAGGGACAGGTGTTTTTCTGAGCCTTTGATAGAAGGGTTCACAGACCTGTCTAATGTTAGGAATAAAATCTGCAACATAATTAAGACTCCCTAAGAATCTCTGAAGTTGGGTTTTATCAGTAATTTCATTGGGAAATTTGGAGGAGAACTCAATGGCTCTACAAATAGGTTTATAACTACCCTGGTGAAGATCATGTCCCAAAAATCTTATGGACGTTTGAAAAATCTTCATTTTTTTAGCACTAACGACTAAACCATTTAATTTAACAATCTTAAAGAAAGTGTTTAAATGTTTAAAGTGAGAATCTATATTCTCTGAGAAAATAAGTACATCATCAATATAAACAATCGACATATAAGTATAGGGATTGAAAATATTGTTCTTGATGTTTTGAAACTCTGAGGGAGCATTTTTAAGGCCAAATGGTAAGACATTCCATTGCTAGTGCCCAAAGGGAACGTTGAAGGTTGTCTTGTATTTATCTTTTTTAGCAATCTGAATTTGCCAGAATCCTGACTTTATGTCAAACTTACTGTAAAGGTTGGCTTTAAAAGTCCCTTTGAGGAGATCCCTTTTGTTTGGGATCGGGTGACGGATCCATTTCAGAATTTTATTTAGGGGCTTGTAATTTATTACAAGCCTGGGAGTTCCCCGTTCCTTTTCAGCACTGTTATTGACATAAAAGGCAGAGCAACTCCACGGTGATTTAGAGGTCCGGATAATACCGGATTTTAGTAATCATCTCCGGGGTTTTTAGGGTCTGCTCAATCTGTTTGAGCTGAACATCTTGTTTAAGAAACCCTATATGTGAAGAAAGCCTGTTGATTTTAAAAACAGTTCTTTCTTTAATGAGGTTTCCGTCCTCTTGGGAAAGGGGTCATAATAAAGGGAAGAACAATTCTTGACCTAGAAGAGTAGTACAAATACCATCGTAATTACTCCAGTAAGGTCGAATTTGGTTGACGAAAGGTATTCCTAGGATTATATCTTCTGTAATGACGAAGTCAGTTACAAGGCAAATGCCATTGTTGCAGACATGCGCTTTAGGAAGCCAGTAGTGAATTTCATTTTTTCGCCGATGGCCGAGTAAAGGCGAGAGGTACTCTTTTGGAGATACTTAGTGGGTATGAGGCCTTTGACAATGCAATTACTATCCGCGCATGTATCAAAGAGTGCGACTCTATTCAGTATAAAGTCTTTATTAATGACAATTTTCACGACAATGTGTTCGCTATACGATTTTATGGCTGTAACAACATTGCCGGAAGTGGAAGGAAAATTGGATCCTAGAAAGGAACTAGACTTCAGTTCTCTAAGATGATCATTCGGGATGATCGGAGAGGCTCTAGGAGACTCGGGTGGAGATCGGTTCTTAGGACTTGATCCGTAAGAATGTTAAGTTCTACTTGGTCAAGTCTGATTTTGAGATTTTTGATCTCTCCTTTTAGGGTAGAGATTTCTCCCTTGAGATCAGTAATAAAAGGTTCAGCAGTTTTATCGAATCTAGACATAACCTGTTTCATGCTGAAAGGCGGAATAATGGGTTTGGAGGGCATCTCTTCGTGAGAGAGCATCAATCGTTTGAGTTCTAGAAGATATTTATTTCTAGCCTCATCATCTTGAATGTGTTCTATAATGTTAAACAGGATTTCTTTGGGATTTTTTGAGATGACATTGACAGCCTTTATGGTGCAAGTACAGAAAGTGCCATTACAAGCACATTCTTGGCTTGACTGGGATTGATCAGACTCATAAGCGGCGTTGATGAATTCTTCGTCAATGTAGTCATCACTAGAAAAGGCATAAGAGTCAGAAGATTCAGAGGATTCAGGTGAATCTTCCATTATAGAGAATAATTTTTCTCTGGCTCCTTCGGAGAGATCTAATTGGTTTATTTTCTTCTTTTAGGTTGATTTGCAATCTTTTGCCCTATGGCCTGTCTTACCACAAGTCCAACAAGTATCTTTGTTTTTGGAGTTTTTTCGTCTAGTTTTTCTTCTAGGCTTGTAAGACTCCTTTCTGAAGGACTTTTTTCTAGGAGTGGCTCTTTTGTGAGGCCTGGAGGACTTCTTTCTTTGCTTTTTGCTAGAGGATAGATTAGAGAAACCATAGTCTTGGCAGAAGATTCCCAGCCAATATTTGGAAGTGCTATCCTTTTTAAGCTGTTTCTTTAGCTTAAGGTTTGTGCAGAGATCTATCCCTACTGTAGTGATGAAACTTATCAAATATCCATAAGTTAGAATTCCGTAAGGGATTTTCCCTCTGAATTTGTCTTTAATTTTGGTTCTAACCTTTTCTGCGAACAGAGGAGGAAGACCACTAATGAACCATTCCTTCCAGAAATCATTGTTGCAATCAGGTCTGATCATGACCTTTACTAAAAAGGTATCCTTATACCACCTAAAGTATGCTAGATCTTTGCAGGTGAGATTGTTGAGGATTTCTAAGCTCCTATCTTGAAATAGTTTGGGTTATCCTATAAAATGCCTCGCTATATGGTATAGAAGAGTGGCACAAGCGTCTTCTTTTGCGACTTGCTCAAGAACTTCTTGGCCATTTTCATTCTTGACAACCGTCTCCATGGATGTGGCATCATAGATAAGGTTTTTAATGTCCTCAGTGAAATAGTTGTCCCACCAGTGTTTTATCATACCAGTGAAGCCTGATACGATCATGGTAGCAACTTCTTTATCAGTAGCTCCTCTAATCTTATAGGCCGTGATGGATACCCCCATTTCATGGAGTATGTTGTAGATTTGGTGCTCAGCCAAACCGTCAATATTCCATTCAGTGATTCCTCTACCATCATGGTTGAAAGAAGAGAGATAAGGATTTTCTTCAAACTGGACATTTGGAGGAGAAGGTCGTTTGTAGTAATTTTTCTTAGAAGAAAAACGTTCACTGGTGAGCTTGGAAAGGGAATTCTTTTGATTACTGGTTTCTCCTTTCTCAGAAATTTTAAACTTGGAAAGTTTTCCGTTGATTTGTTCCAAGATTTTTCCCGAAACCTTAAAATCATCGTTGAGGTTAGGGAATTTGTCCTTTTGGAACTCGGTGATCTTGAAAATGGGATTAGTGATAGAATTTGGTTTTGAAACATCTTTTTTAGATGCAGAAGGATCGAAAGGGAGCCTAGAATTCTTGGTTTCCCCTAGTTGTTTGGAAATGGTGTGAAGGATCTGATTAGTGTAGTTATTTTGTTCAATAACGCTATCAATGTCTCTATTAATGGGAGAAGAGAGAGGTCAATCATGCTTCTTTTTGAAAGGAGAAACATTTAGGACTTCATTAGAATGAGGAATTTTTATTCCTTCGAGAGGGGGAGTAGCAGATTCAATTTTCTTGTTACTCTGCGTATACCATTTATTAATGATAACGTTAAGGGATTCGTTTTGGTTTTCCATTGTCCCAGTGAATTCAAACCATCAAAAGAATTCGATATCACATCGGAGTCTCTTCATATCGGCTATCCATAGCCGTCCATACTCCTTTTGTTGCTCTTTGGAATAGGTACTGGTGTACCATTTCCATTTTATTGCGTCCTTAGGAAGGTACCATCGGGCTTCCAGAGCTTTAAGGTTAGGTGTATATTCTTTATCAGATTTGATGACGAGTAAGCTAGGGTCAGTCCTAATTTTTTAACGGGATATGATGGGGGAGGTTCCATATCTGAAGCTGTAGGGCTTCCTGGATCATAGGGATTCTCAGGTTCTAGGGGCTCCTGGGCCCCAGTGTTCTGCTGATAATATACTTTCGGGACAGGGCCAGAGAAGTCAGCTACTCTTACCTTCCCTTTGTTATTATCAGTGTTATCATCATTTTCATCACTTCCTCAGAAAACGGATTGTAGAAATTATAAAAATAATTTCACTAAATACTAAGATTAAACAATAATTAAAAGATTCAAATTAAAACAACTTACAATTTTATTGAAACTTACAAGGAAATTACAAGAGATTGGGCAGGAGTAAATTTCTAGTCTTTGGAAATTTCTGATGCCTACTCTAATGAAACTATCTGTCTTATATAGACAAAAGAAACTAAAGGTACACATCTGGTGCATACAGCTGTAGGGCTAGGATTTTGCCGACAATTTAATTGTTACTTTTGAAAAGTAGATGCCTTCTTGATTGCTGACTGCTTTTTAAAAGCTGAGATGACTTGAGTGCCTTTTTGAAAAGCAAATAAGAATGATTTTTCTTTTTGAAAAGCGAGTCTTGTGGCGTTTCTCAAATGGAAAGCAATGGAGTCATAGATTCCAATTAGGAACAGTGAATTGCCTCTTTAAGAGATAATTCTGGTTCTTTGAACCTCTATCTTTTGAAGGGTCATTTTCCTATTCTTAATAGGAGTCTAGGTAGGCCAGTGCAATCCCTTTGGGATTTAGCATGTCGCCATTGTTGTCGCTGCTTCCTGTAGAGGAAGCTTCTTCCAGAAGCTGCAACACTTCTTCCTCATTATCTTCTTAGCTTTCCATATCTTGCAAAGCCTTTCATAGTCGTTCTTGAAGCGCCTTCTTGCTTGGTGAGGCGCGGGTTGCTGATGCAGTAGTCTTTCCTTTGTCAGGAGTTGTTTTTGATGTTGTTGGCTTGGGGGTCCAACCTTTAACCTTTATCTCCTTGAATAAATATTTAATTCGGTCCATTTCTCCCTTGGCAAAATTCCAAGAGATGATATAAGAGATTCTCTTTTTAATGAAAAATTTGCACATTTGAATGTGCTCTGGAAGAGTTGTACATCCTTCTTTGGAGCAAAACTCTATAAATCGATTAAGGAATTGTTGGGGGAGGATTTCTCTGATTCCTCCGAAGTACATCCACCACTCGTAGAACCATCGTGGTATCACTGAATCTACCATGCCTGGGCAATATTTAACGAACCAAGTATGTCCTGGATGAACATATAAAAAATTGAACCAAGTAGACTTGTAGTCATACCAATTGTAGGTCTGAGGCCTATACGGCATAGATAAAATAGTAGGGGTATGCAGATGGTCTGCATACCAGTTGAATGGGGTTAATACCCTTTTAATGGTGAACCGAGAATAATCAATATATTCTGGATTCCTTTCATTCATTGAGTGTTCCACTTCAATGGAGTCAGTATCCACTAGAATGGCTTCGTAGTACTATCATGTTTTAAGTGGATTTTCTGTATCCACAAAATTCTTGTCGTTGTAGACCGGCTTAATGAGCTTCTCAAGAGGGTAACCCTCGTATTCTTTGTCGAGATCCATAACCGGCATCACCTGAGTTTTGATAAATTTGAATTCTTCCTTGACAGGCGATGGTGGTGGTCGTTTAGCGACTGAAGGGTCGACTGTTTGAGAAAAGGTCTCGGAGGCCTTCCTAGCATAACTCTGTTTGGTTTGAACAGACGAATTAGCAGATTGTCCTTTATCAAAGGGTTTGTTTGTCTTTAAGTCTACCAACTTGGTGGGCATTGGCAGAGAAATCTTTGGTAATTCTGCCAAAGCTGAATATTTATTCTGGAGCGGAGATTGTATTTCCGCATTGAGTGTAGGCCTATGCGGGACTGTTGGCCGCAATGGATTTGCGGATGCTGAGGGATGATCAAATGGTCTTGCCATTCTGAGTTGTTCCTTTTTATTGCTTACTGGGACTTTCCCTAGAGTAGTTGGTCTCATGGTGGCCCTGTAAAAATTCTCTTGTTAGAAAATCGGGGAGGGAATTATGTTCTCCTTTGATAAATTCGATTTGAAAATCAAAGCTAGATAGGAGAGCTTGCCATCTAGCAAATATTTGTTTGGAAACTAAGTTTTTTACATCTTTTTGCAAGATTTCTTTAGCTGATTTGCATTCAACTCATAATAAAAATTCTTTGTTTACAAGATCATCTTGAAACTTTGTGATACATAACACTATAGACAAGACTTCCTTTTTTACAGTGCTATAATTCTTTTGTGCTGGGTTCCATACTCCAGATGTAAACCTGACAAGCTTTTCAGGAAAATTATCATCAACCCTTTGTCTAAGAATACCCCCATATCCTATATCTGAGGCATCGGTTTCAACTATCATAAAGGCTTCAGGATTTGGGATTCCTAAGCAAGGAAGGTTTTTTACCAAAGTTTTGATCTTGATAACAACATTGGTTTGATCAGAGCTCCAAGGGACTGGTATCTTTCTGAGCCTTTGATAGAGGGGTTCACAGACCTGTCTAATGTTAGGAATAAAATCTGCAACATAATTAAGACTCCCTAAGAATCTCTGAAGTTGGGTTTTATCAGTAATTTCATTGGGAAATTACTTATAGTGGAAGTATACAACACAGATGCAGAGCTTGATTACTCCATCACTTATAAGGACCTATTAGAAAGAGCTTTAGTATATGGTGAGGAGCTAATTGAAGATGAAGATGTGGAAGAATATCTTAACATCCTTGATACAACTTGTTCTTATATGAGAGGATACGACCTATTTTAGGAGCTTGAATGACCGATGACATAGAAAGAACCAAAGCCTTCCACTAAAGTGGCTTTGGTTGTTGAGCTAAAACATTTTCTATTTCATTGACGTTATGCATTTTTGTGTGATAATGACACACTACCTCTAATCCTTTCTTTATTATTGTCTGATGTGAAGGTTGAAAGAGTGCTCAAGACTCTAAGTGATAGAATTAAGGCCATTGGTTAGGGTACAACTGATATTTGAGAAATAAATGGTTAGTTTTTCATGAATAAAATACTGATTAGAAGGATGCCAAGCCTAGTGTTGACCAGATGATATAGTTGAACCAAATAATGTAAGGAGCTTTCACAAAGGAAGTCATAAAGTGGCTCGATGCATTCCTTCTTTACCCTATTTTGGATAGTCACTAGGTAAGACTAGTCTACAGTGTCCAAAAAAGATGGAATCAGAGCGGCAAAGAATGAAGTGATGAACTAGTACCAAAAAGAAGTGTTACCAGGTGATGGATTTGCATTGTCTACAACAAAGTGAACACTGTAACCCCAATACTTCACTATCCCTTGACTTTTCTGGATAAGATGTTGGAAAAATTGGCTAACAATGACTACTATTGCTTTCTCAATGGTTAATCTAAAATTAGATCATAATAGCGCTCAAGGAGCAAGATAAGACCATATTTATATGTCCCTATAGCACATTTGCATTTAGGAGGTTATTGTTAGGATTATGCAATACTCCAGGATCCTTCAGAGATGTATAATGAATATCTTCATGGATATGGTGGAAAGGTATGTTGAGGTATTTATGGATGATTTTTAGAATTAGGGGTTTCTTTTGATGCGTGTTTGGAACACTAAGATATAATGTTGGTAAGATATGTAGAGATAAACCTAGTAATGAACTGGAAAACTCATTTCACTATTCTGGAAGGAATCATGTTGGGCCACAAGATTTCAAAAGCATGAACTAGGCTGATTGAGCTAACATAGAGGTAACCAAAATATTATCACCACTATTATCAGTAAAAGAAGTGCGAAGCTTCTTAGGTCATGTTGGTTTCTATAGCAGGTTCATCAAAGATTTTTGAATATTGTGACTCCTATGTTCAAGCTACTAGAAAAAATGTTAAGTTTTGTATCAGGCTTTTGAGGAGTTAAAGAAGAAATTGGTTGCTGCTCCAATCATTATTACACCAGATTGGTCTCTATCATTTATATTGATGTGTAATATGCAAGGTTTTTCTATTTGGGTGGTTCTTGGGAAAAATAGAGATTAAGAGGTCGCTCCACATTTACTATGCAAGCAAGTCACTGGATGTGGTTCAAAAAAATTACACAGTTACAGAGAAAGAATTACTAGTAGTGTTTTACTCTTTTGATAAGTTCAGATTTTACTTGGTGAGCATTAAGGTTATTGTGTATATTAATCGTGCAGTAGTTCAATATTTCTCACAACGTAAGATGGACAATAGAGACTCATTTGGTGGATACTACTACTTTAAATATTTGACATAGAAATTTGAGACAAGAAGGGTACTGAGAACCAAGTTGTGGATCATTTACTAATATTAGGGGATAGAAAGAATGTTGATGAAGGTATTGAGATCACGAAAACATTTTTAGATGAAAAATTATTTTCCATAGATGCATAATAGTTTCCATGGTATGCTAACATGGTAAAATTTTTGGTAAGTTATGTGTATCCCCCTGGTACAAATAAAGGAATAAAGAGGCACCCCCGTTGTGATTTGTAGATTATTTATATGGGATAAACCACATCTATACAAGTTGCGGACTGAGCAACTAGTAAGAAGTTGTGTTCCCCAAGATAAGGTATGATTGGGAAATGCCATTATTACCATATAGTGGGCATCACAACGGTAACAAAATGACAACTAAATATTACATTAGACTTTTTATTGGCCCACTTTTTTCAAAGACACACAATTATCTACTAGAGCTTGCGATAATTGAAATGGATAAGGAACATATCCAAACGTAATGAGATGACTTTGAATGGGATTATGGATACTGGGCTATTAGATTGTTGGGGCATTTATTACATGGGACTCTTCACTTTATCCAATGGAAGTAGGTACATCCTAATTACAGTTGATTATGTGTCTAAGTTGGTGAAAGCAGTCACACTTCCCACTAATAATGGAAGTGTAGTGGCTAAGTTCTTGAACAAAAATATCTTTACCCATTTTGGAACTCATAAAGTGATGTGCTATAGAAATAAATCAATTTCAATGCTTAAAACGAGAAAAATATGCATGTCTTTGGTTGTTTTGTTAGATATGATGCTTTTGGGTATGCTTTTTAGGAGACTAGGTTTTGGATGCTAAGTTCATGAAAAAGATGAAAAATAGTGCTTTGGCTACTAATTTGATCAATTATGGGTGTTCGTGACTCATTTTGGATGTTCGTGACTAAAGCATGTTATGAAAGTTAAAGATTTGAAGCTTGGTTACAAGTGTTGGAAGGCCTGGCACTTACCTATGTCTAAATGTGGATCATATATAGAACATATGGTCTATGTAAGACTAAGGAAAGTACCAACATTGGAGATTTCGAGAGTAAAATAGCTGAAAAATAACTTTTGGCACTTACCTATGTCAACATATGGATTACATGTAGCACATGTAGACCTCATGTAGGAAATACATGTGTCAGAAGTAAAAAATCTCGAGAGCAAAAGTTGCAGGAAAAATTTCTAGAACATGTAAGTGTCTACATACTTCCAGCCTCAGGTTGCATGTGGCATATATGCACAAGGCTAGGCCGCATTTGGACACCACATGTGGCCACTGATCCTTTTTTGTCCTTTTTCATCTGGGCTTTGATTTTAGGGTTTCCTCATGTACTATAAATACCACATATGTGTTTTTATTAGAATTAATACACTCTTAATACTCACAAACTTATTTTGATTCCGAAATTCAATTTTGGTCGTGGAATTCTCTTATATTGATTTAGGTTGATTAATTCAGTTATGCTTTTGCGTTTTTACTTGTGACTATTGTGATTTAATATTGTGCTTTCGATAATTAATGTTATTGATTACTTCACAAGCATGAGCATCTAAAACCCTTATCGAGTGTTATGGAAACCCTGGCGAATTGAAAATATAGGGGGCATTACATCATTCCCCCTTTGGATCATTCCTCCTTAAATGAAAAGTATGGATAATGGCTTGATTAACCCTAGAATTTCCCATAAAAATTTGCTAAAGTTTTCTTTGTAAATAGGACTATACCAAATTTATTGGCAAATTACAATCACGTATAGAGCCATATAGGGCATCTCAATAGATATAAGACAAGAAATGAGAATATGATAAATAAAACTCCTCTCTCGTCCATGTATTTTGGTATGGTTCCTTTCAGTTTATCATAATCTTCCTCATTTTCTTCTTTAGATAAGTCGAATACATAGAATTAAGGAATTTATGCATAAATCAATACAAAAGTGTATGACATCTCAATGAGATATCAATTAAGAAAATGCTGATGAAATATATGATTATATAAGAGAAGTACATATTTTAAAATCCTCCTATTGGTATTTGGAATAAGGATAAGTATTTAGGATTCTTTACTTTCTAAGCAACTTGTTCTATATTCCAGTTCACCCACAAACACTTTACTGGATGTTATATCCCACAAATACTTTATCGAAGGCTATATCTTTTGTCCTTAACTTCCTCACCTAACGATTAAAAAATGGCTATAGGTACTTATTTGAATTATGGGTCCTTGGTCCTTTACTATCCTTAAGAGGTACATTGAAGAATGAATCTCCCATAAATTTCTATAAAATGGACACATGAAATCATAAGACTTTTTAGATAATCTCTATATAATTTATTAGGCCTGACATACTGAGGGCTCAACTTCCCTTGTTTCATAAATCTTATGATTCTTTTCATAGGCGAGTCTTATAAGAACATATATCTGTTAATGTGAACTCTAAAATAGTGTCGCATTCTTGGGTAGGCGTTATGCTAAGCCATTGTATACGGTTTTACTAAAATTCTCATATATGCTCAACCTTTTCTGACCACGATCCTTATTTCATCTAGATACAGGGAAAATTTATCCCAACAATTTCAATACTTGAATCAACAAGAACAAAAAGGCATATTACATATGGACAAATATGTTACATAAAGTGTATAACATATATGCAAATTATTAGAACAAAAGGGGAACTTAAGCTATGAATTTCTGAACCTAATAATTATGCAACATATTCACAATTGAGCTATAAAAACATGAGATTTATGTCCAAGTAAGATATGAAAGAATGTATTATATTAAACATCCAAACTATAAAGTAGCATGTAGGCAAATGAAATATACATGTAGCATGTAGGACGATATATTATAAGTCCAATAGTATGAGAACAACTAAGATAACTTATGGAGCAAATTATGCAAATAATGTACAAATACACTATGAAAGCATATATACCATATAAGCAGGTAAACTATATAACATGAAGCTATACAACAAAGAGAACTCTGAAACAAAAATCACATTGAGCAAGTGGACTATATCGCATGGATAAGTAGACTAACATGTCAATAGGTACACGTATGGAATATGAGAAAGTGTGCACAGGGATAAATAACTAACTATCAAGCCTATAATGTTTAAGCAAGTAGGCTACGAGACATGTAATATATAAGGAAATGGTCTGTGAAGCATTTAACATGCAGATAAGTGATATGTAGCAAGTAACCCATGTGATATATAACATATAAGAAAAGGTCCCATAAAACATATGGAAATTAGTAAGGGTTCTATGAATAGGATAACACCTATATGTAAGTGTTCTACGACATACGTAACAAATAAGAAAATAATCCACCAAGGGCAAATGACGAGTGAATATGATTTATGAAATATGTAGCATGTATATTATGTACCAAACTAACCTTTAGAAACTAGGAGTCATCTTATCAAATCATTCTGCCAGATTAAGTCAGAGCATACGGTCACTAATGTTAAATAATAAGTGGGATAATTCTGCTCATCTTCTTTACTCAACTTAAAACACATACAATTGGTTTCCCTATATTATCTTTCTAACCCCTTACTAATTCTCCTTATCAGTGTTTCTTTCTGAGTCAATGTAAATACTAGGTCCATAATAGAAAAGAAAACCTTAATAGTTCATTTGTAGGAGTAGGAGGTCGAGGTCAACCTTATCTTTTCTGCTGACCTAGAACATTATTATAGCCAATGTTTGGTACGATGTAAAATTTCAAGTAATAAAATTACTAATAAAAGTGCTATTCCATATAAACACATATTTACAGCAAGATAAACATAAATGTCAAGTACATGAGAAATTATATCATGATTCTAAAACATCTATGGGTTTGTCACTTTGGGCTTAACTAGATTGGTTTATCCATGCTAACTAATTTTTTCATAACAAGTGAGGGATAAAAAACTTGTGTCTTAACAAGTTATGGAAATCCAATACCTTTAATCGAGCAATTTAAATAAGCTATGCATCAAGGGAAATGCCATATCAAGGAATCAAGTGAAAAAATGGTACTTTATACTTCATATCAATTTTAATAAACCACGAGAAATCTATGCATATGCCTAACAATCTATCTCTTATTTTAACAGGGATAATACAGATGCACCCTTAAATGATAGGTTAGGTCAAGTGTGAATCTTCTGATCGCCTCTCTATCCTTGTATTTAATAAGACTAGGCATCAAAAAATGCATTCATATTAAGTAATTTGAGTGTCACTCTTACCTGCTTTGGTGTCTAAATAATACCCTTTTTATACAAAATTACACGCTTCGTGTATTTTAATTTCACTACAATTAGACTAGCTGATCATAACTTAGGTGTAACTAGTCAATATTCCTTTTTCAACCTTAAGGTGTAGTCATATAATAATCCTCTATATCCTAAACATAGAATCGTAGCAACCAAGTGTACATTAACTCTTATATAAAACAATTGGAAATGCTCATCCTAGAGCTTTCTAACCACAAAAGGGATTGCATGTTATTATTACCTATTTGGGGTGGTCATACACACATACCTTATAAAAAGATAAATACCAAAATCTAGAATGATATCTAGTAGGTGTTCGGTCCTTATAAACTAACTAGGGGTATACCTAGTAATACTATTGCATTGAAAGGTTCACCTTTTAGACAATGCTACTAACCTCTTTCAACTAATACAAAACTAGGTCAGCAAATTCTATTTTCAAAATATGTGTAACTCTAAAACCTTATATATTTACTATCAAGGTACTAAATGTCCTCCATAAGATTAAATATTATATATTAAAGGAGTCAACAACAATAACAAACCCAGTGTATTCCCACAAAGTAGGGTCTGGGGAGGGTAAGATGTACGCAGACCATACCGCTACCTTTGAAGAAGTAAAGAGGTTGTTTTCGATATATTAACAGAATCACGTGGAGGAAATCACAGACCCAAGAACCATTCACGTCCTCTTAAGAAATGCACTAAGAAATGCTTGCCACCTTGTTTTTGACTAGTTAACCATTTATTATACAAAAATGTTAATAAACCTATTATATCTCACTCAAATGAACCAAGACAATACAAATAGTACAAATGCAGCCTTATGTGCAAGTAACAAAAAAACCATTACACTATTGTAGGTCGTGAGGGTTGGATTAAATTGGCTTACTCCAATATGAATTTCAATGATTTGAGAGCCTTCTTTGTAGGTTGCCTCTTAGGCATTAGTGGTGTTGTCCTTTTTGCCAACATCGACCTTAGCTATAATAGGCATGGAAAGAGAGTAATATTTCCTTAATGTCCAATTATCTCTTTAATTATAAATATGGCATGCAATATATTCATAAGTAAGGCTCTACTAGACATAACTTTGTAGACTCCCAAGGATGAATTGCTCTGATACCACTTCTGTCACACCTTAATACTGGATAAGGCAAACAACAACTATAGTAACACATACTATAAAAATAATCTAGATAAGAAAATGAATCACTATACAAAAGAAATTACTGATAAAAAGTTATAACCAATTAAACAAATCGATATAGATGACATGTAAGTCTATGAATACTTATGACTACTTTACAATGTTGACAATAACTCTAATGGAATCCATGTCTGTAAAACCATTAAAAAATATGTGCTAAAGATTCGGCAAGGTCCCGAATTAACTTTGAGCTCACCAATAGCTACTGAGTATCCTATACTTCTATTAGGGAGATCTACTAGCTAAGAACCTGTGCCTGCAACATATAACGTTGGTCCCCTATGAGGGACATCAGTACAAAGCAATTTACTGAATATGTAAGGTATGAGATAACCTTAAGTGAAATAAGAGATCAATGAAATAAAGGATCAATATATAAATGTCAAGATACGGATGAACGACAAACTTTACTTACACTTCTGGAAGCTTGTACATTACGTACTTTTCTTTACTTTACTATTCTTTGCTTTATAATCATTGTAAGACATGTGATTTATATAACCAGTTGATCAGTGGTAAAATAGGGTGACCCATGCTAGGCATTATACCTTTAGGATACGTTTCTCATTAATACACAAATCAGGATCGACCTATGCTAGGCTTTCCTTTCACCCCTGGGATACCACCCAATAATGGGATCGGCCAATGCTAGGTATTCCTTCCACCCCTAGGATACCACCCATAAATCTATGTATTGGGATCGGCCTATGCAAGGCTTTTTCACCTGAGCTACCAGCCACATATAAATATATTTGCATTACTTCATTTCTTTAATCTTTGAGATTGTTATTTTGGAGGCTAGTACTAAGAAATATGCACTTGAGGCAATAACAATGAAGTATGAACCATTTGTAATTGTAATAACAATATAATACGTTGGAGCTTAAATGACAAAATCAGTACTTTGAAATCTTAAATAGATCATAGGTGTATTTTAAGTGAAGGCATCTTACTCAATCTAAGAGATAGGTTTTCTAGATTGTCATGCAACTAAATACTTAGTAAAAGTGTCAAATTAAAGGTACATGAACATGAGAACTACCGGAGCATGTGGATATATTTGATTTAGGGATAAATACATATTCCATGTAAGGAGATGCAAACTTATAACACCCCAAAATCTGATTCTCGGGATGCCATACGGTGCTCTGAACTATAAGTAGTCCTGATCTAATCCTGGCTGCCTTTCTAAATCTGAATCTCAAAATAGGGAAACTATAAATGAAAAATCATAATAAATGCGGAAAATTATCTGAATAAGAAAATACTATAAATCAGAATTTTGTAACTGAAATCTAAAACTGAATCTAGTAGTCCGACAAGACTCTATTGACTGAATCTAGAGAGTCATTAGGACAGGCGCCAGCTGACTCAAACTATCTGAAATGAACAATAAAGAGTCGACTAATAACTAAATATATGGCTATCTAAGTCCCCAAACTATGAGGACTCATCAACTGTAGGGATGTAGATAGATACTCGGAAATCACTCACGCTGCTGAGACTGAGCACCTGAACCTACATTATGAGGCAATGTAGCACATAGACGTATATGTGGATCTGCCCTTTGGTGATGTACTGAGTATATAAGGGTGAAAGAAATATGTAAACAATGTCATCTTAATTTATAAAATCATGCATGCTAAATGTAAATGACTCACATAGGCTTGAGAAATCTAAAAACTGAAGATCATAATTCATGAATAATAAAGCATATAGTGTAGATCTTGTGAGCCATTACATTCAGGTCTAAAATTTGTTCTTTTATAAAAACTACTAAATTATCTTGTCAACTGTAAGGGGAATAATTCATCTCAAGACTTTAAGAATTTTAAAACCATAGCTTCCAAAACACATGCTTTTATCTTAAGGCTTTAAGACAATAGTCTGTTTTAAGAGTAGGGGACATCTTTTGGGAGGTCTTATAATCGACATACACCATGTGAGCATCCATGGTGTCCCACATCTTTTCCCCGTTGGGTAGGGCTGTTCTACCCTATCCATCTGAATATAACTTCTTATCTGAAGTGATCACAATCTTAGTCATCCACGTAGAGGTGGGAATAATCTTAATCCTATGGTGGTACGTAGTTTTGGGGCATGAAACCTTGGTAACATACCCATCTCAGTGCTAAATACTACTCTCATTCTTATGCTCAAAATCTTAAGAAAACCCACTTCAAATTAGCACAATATTTTACAAGAAAACCAATTATGCTTTTCTTTTTATAAATCTCAAGTCATATGAACAAAGTGAATTCTTTATCTTAGCTTGTAACCAAAAAGTCAAATCTTTAGTAAGAATTTGAGAATAGTCTTATTTTAGGATACTCATAGCATAAACAACCTTGAAATACGAATCTTTAATTAGGGATTAATGACCCATGCATCGAACTCATGTTAAAACACCATAATGCTCATGCTTGATAATGTAAATATTGATAAATCAACTTAAAATCTAGAAATTTCAGCAATATGCATGAAAATATTAACATTAACCATGGAAATTTAACGTCTAAATCATTGGAAATCTTATAATCTTGTAAATAACAATAATGGGAATAAAACCTAACTTGAATTTCATGGAAAATAATATATATTTAAGTAAAATTTGAATTTAAAAAAAACTTTGGGCACAAGGATGAAAGAATTATCCTTGTTCATACCCCACATACCTTAATTGATGATCTTTGATGAAAAACATGAATCTTGGATTCCTATTGATGCTTTGGAGATGAATTCTTAGAGCCCTTGTGTTGGAAATCCTCAATCTTGAATTTCTTTGGAGAATTAATGGAGGAATTTGGATTTTCTAGGGAGAAAGTTTGTTCAACTAGGCTTTTGCTTGAGAGAGATTTGATGAAAAGTTGATGTAAAGTACTTTGAAGGGGTCTAATTCATTGTTTAAGATAGATTAGGGGCTGGGAGAATGATTAAAGTACCTCCTTTAATCTTTGAAACGAAATTGGAAAAATGATATTTTTGCAAACTGGGTGGCCACCGTGACGCGCCATTATTGCGATGGCTTACTGGAAATGGAAAAGCGGGAATTGGGCTTTCACCGCAATGCGCCACAATCGCGGAGCCCTTTTTTTGTCATTTTGACCACTGGCGTGATGGGCCAGTATCGCGAGGTCTCTCTAGAAATTGCTAAACGGGTTATTGGGCCTCTCCGCGACACGCCAAAATTACAGAGTCTCACTGGAAATTAACAATTGTGATTTTACGCTTCTCCACGACGCGCTAAGGGCCCAAATCATGTTGTTTTACTACTGGAACTTAAAATAGTCATAACTTCTTACTCAGTAATCGGATTTAGGTAAATTTTATATCGTTGGAAAACTTATTCAATTTCCCACACAATGAGGGATCTAAAACTGTAGAATTCCAAACAAAATAAATAGTATTCATTTTGGAATCTATCCTTTAACATTCTAGGGACGAATTTAAGCTAGAAAAAGCTTAAGGTATTACCAAACTATTGAATGGAACGAGTAGGGATTCTGAGAGGTAATATTATAGACTACAACAATGGGAGTGATAACGAATGAAGGGACCATGTAAATGTGTACACATGAGCAACTTACTATGTATAATATAGGGTTTTATTGACATGTAGAAGAGGAACATGGGTTTGACTGGAAAGTGTAAATACACAAATCTAGTAATAAATACATATTTGAAGTACTTTGACACGTTTGTTAGATCATAGAGAGTAGGGAAAAGGTCATTAGTGACGCTAAAAATCGTACATCATTCCATATATCCTTTACTAGTGACAATGCTTAGGAAGCTGACATTGTTAATACTAATACTAATAGGAGCTTTCATCCCAAAAAAGATAAAAAATAATAACCTTACATACCTTATCTTCTGACAATGTGACTATGAAAATTCAACCTTTCCTTTTAAGTGTTACTCTACAATATAAGGACATAATGCAGCTAATATTAGAACCTACTCATATAATCCTACGAAAATAGTTGCTAAATACTTGACAGTAAGTAAGACTATCCAAACCTCCAAGCACATGATGTATCACCATACCCTTTATTTAGACTTTAATGAAAGCTCCATTCAACTATTGTATAAGGTGACTCTCTTCCTCACAACATCAATATAGATAAAACAACCCATAAATAGTCACAAAATCCATAAACCTCCAGAATAATCCCCCATGTCCGCACTTTTATTTCTACCCCGTACTAACATTAACCAATCTTTTAATGGCTAGCCATAACTTCCTAACTTCTCAATACAATAATACAACTCCAACATGACAATATAGTTAGAAAATTTGAGCTCACGCTTTCAATTACCATCCCATGAGTTCCAATATACAAGTATGTCTAGAATGCGCAAATGAGCTAACATTGAGAAGTTGGGGTAACACCTTACCTTGCATATCTTAATCTATTATTTTTCCTAATTATTATCTTTGTGACCTTCACTAAATCACAAAATAGGAAATGAACATTAGCACAAGCATCAGATGAAAATATACCAACAACCCAAGCTTATGACATGAAATTCTTACCTTAATCTTTGAAAGATAGTGGCAACACCTTGGCTACCAACACATATATATTCACTTCCCTTGAATAAATTTCTAATATATTCAAAACTAAGGAGGAGAGAAAGTGATCTTATGGGATGCTTTACAAAAAATATTTTGAAGAGCACTTAGAACCCTAATGAAAACTAGGAAGGTTGTTTTAAAGATAGAAGAAAGAGAATGAAAGACTTGAGAGAAATTGAATTTGATGAGCAGAATGAAAGTTTATTGATGATTTTTTTACCTTAAAGACCTCACTTTGTTGGCTCATTCTCCTTTTTATTTCCAGCCACCATTTGGCTCTAATTTCGACCATAAATGCTAAGTAGGCATGCACCTACTTTGGCCATTTAGGTTGTCCAAAAGTTCAAGTAGGTGAAGCACCTACTAGGACATTTTTAAGTAAATCTTTGTGGGCTTGGAAAAATTAGGCCTTGGGCTGCCATTCTCCTTATTTTCTTCTAGTTAATTTGGGCCTCAAATAAGTCCATCAATATAGGCCTCAATTTGTTCAATTAGTCTAAGTAGGTGATACATATACTTTTCACCTACTAGCTTAATTAAGTCAATCAAGCACCTCATTTTTTGTCCTATATTTCCAACATCTTAATCCTTATAATCTAACTTAATACTTAACTCTGATTTTAAACTTATATACCTCTTTACAATCTCAAGTTTAAATATTTTATTAGTGATAAGTTGGTTGTGTATGTTTGGAAATATACATGGAATTACAAAAGGTAATAATTAACTGGGATCAAGATAAGGGTTAAGTAAGGCAGTGTAACACCCTGATTTTTTGAATCGGAATGTTATACGGTGCTTATGACCCCGAGGGACCACAAGCTAACCCATGACTGATATCTGTACTTTTATACTATAATTTAAGACATAATAATGCAAAAAACATGCATGATAGGCCATAAGGTTCAACTGAAATAATATAACATCTATAGGGGCAAAAAATACCCAAAACAGTTGAAAAGTAAATTTGAAAGCTAAATCTGAACGTAAATCCGAAAGCCTCTAAGTACTATCTGAAATAAGGAGTTGAAGGAAATGTCTCCAACTAACTCTATAAACTAATAACTGGCTAAAATAATAATGAATAAATCTAATCATATTATCCTCGAATGAAGACGACTCACTAAATCTCTATGACTGGAAATACTATGGCTACTGTCGATCTGGACCTTGTGTCTCTAAACCTATGGTGTAACAGGAAAACCAAGCACCATAGCAGAAATGCGTCAGTACGAGAGGATGTACTGAGTATACGAGTGAGGTAGGCTAAATATAAATAGGGTTTGCATGCATAAACAATGCTAACTGACTTACTGATATGAATGTAAGAGTGCAAACATACATACATAGTAACTAACATCATCAATATGTAATGGTTAAATCTGTACACTAATACATGGTTGGAACCATAGTTCTGATAACATGGATGACTGTATCTAACAGCCTTAAATATGGTTGAACTCTCTGAGTTCCATGCTATAACTGAATTTGATTGTATCTAACAGTCCTAGTATACTGATATCTGAAGAATTGTCTGAGTTCTTTACTAAGACTGATACTAAAACTATGGGAGCTAGTTTTTTAACCGACATTCCCCATGTATACCATTACGACTAAGCTAGGGTCCAATCTCTGCCCCGACTGGAGGGGTGTCAATACCGTGCCACTAGTAAGGATAGTTTTGAGTGGACCTTATCTGGCAGGTACTCAAAGTGAGAACGGTAGGACCCTAAATTGATAGGTTAAGACACCTTATCAACCCTAATCTGACAGGATAAGATGCCTCAACCTACGCTGGCTACATAGTTCTAGAACACAAGGATGACTGCTAAGGATCACACCCTAAAACTGGTAAGTGAGTCCCCATCTTTGGGTTTACTCGGTGATAACTTTTACTCCCATCTAAAGAGACTAAACATGATTCAACAGACTGTACACGGATAGATTAACTGACTTCCGTTGACTAATAGAGTAGTACTATTATTAGAGAGTTAACTGAGATTATGAGATTTCTGAGGTTTCTTGAGTCACATGACTGACTGAGTTCTATAGGTTATAGCTTGACTGATATTATTGTGACAACATGATATGGCTCTAAGAACACAACTATGTTTATTGGGTACGAATACCCCCAGGACTCGATAGAAGGAAACTGACACACATGACATGACTTGATCACAAGATTTGAATCCACAATTCATAATATCATAAGTAGGGGTTATCATATTTCAGATAGTTATTCAACATCTTAAACATTTTAGGTAATGCATGGATATATTTTGTGTACATATTGTATTTCTCCATTATTTTGCATGCTTCATACCACCACAATAACAACACATGAAAAGCATGGAATTCATATTGACGTATATAGATAACATGAACTTAACATTCAGACATCATAGAACCATACCAACATGAATTTCTAGCATCCTAAGAATTTTATCAAACACCTTGGATGCATTCTTTAAGGCATAGGTGGGTTTCAAACTTGTACCATATTAAACCACTTAAAGTTCATGGTTATCAATTAACAAACATATATATTCCATGAAAACACCTTTAGACATCACATTGAAACTTAAACAACAATCATCAGCATGTACATACTCATATCACCAAAAAAAGTTTACAGAATAATACTTAAAACATGGTTCTTGAGCTTTATGAACAGATTGGATCCATTGATGAACACTATGCATACCTTAGTGATTGAATCTTGAAAGAGATCTAATGTTTCTAAAGGTACTTGAAGATATTCTTAGGCTTGCTCTTGAGGAGATGATCTTGAGAGAAAACCCTAATCTTGTGGTTGAGAGCGTAAGAGAGGGTTTTTAAGATGCTTAACTGAAGAAAAATGGGAAAAATTATGCCTTCTTAGGGTTATATGTCATGGAAGGTGAAGGAAAAGACCAAAATACCCTTATGAAATAAATTTCCAGTTGCTAAAAATCATAGCTAACGACATTTGTAACAAGGCGTCAAAAGTATGGTAAGCAGTCAAAAATGTCGTCACACAGGAGCTGGAACTGATGATTTCTGCCTAAATCTGACGACCTTCATGGTAGGACGTCACAAATATGGTAAGCTACCATGAATGTTGTCACTTAGGATTTGGTTTATGCCTAAGGCTGATGACCTTCATGGTACGGCATCATAAATGTGGTAAGCTACCACGAATGTCATCACATAGGAGCTGGATTCTACCTAAGGATGACGACCTTCGTGATTGGGCATCACAAATATTGTAATCTACCAAGAATGTCGTCACTTAGGTTCTGGTTTCTTCCTAAGGATGACGACTTTCATGGTAGCGCTTCACAAATGTGGTAAGCTACCACAAATGTCGTCACACAGTTTTCAGCCTGATATGCTGGAGTAAAATAGGAATAACTCTTTACTCCGATATCAAATTTAGGCAAAATTAATATTGTTGAAAATTTAATTCAATTATCTATTTGTTGATAGGTCATACGATAAAAAAATCCAAGTATAATAAGAGATATGCCCGTTTGAATATGACTATGGCAACATCTTTCTCAAGAATTGATCGATGAGGAATGTTTTGATTCGTCTTATATCTGGGAGTTATTTGAAGGCTTAATATACATCTAACCTACTCATAAAACTATAAAAGAAACATGATGTACTATGCTTGACCTTGTTATATTGCTCTAATATTTGTTTGGATTTTTCAGGGTATTACAATATCTCCCCCTTGGAAACATTTTTCCTCGAATGATGACTGCTTGAGAGGGGAGAAAAGATAAATGACGTAAACACTAATCATGCTCAACTGGAACATGATTTAGGAATGAATTGAATTCTAAACTGAATATAGCCCAACTAAACATGCATATCTGATGCATGACTGATAAGCTGAACTCATAAATGCATGATAAGATATGCACTGATACTTGATACCAATTAAAATGGTTACTTCAAGATAATACTGAATTAGCGGAAAAAAGATGAGGGTACTTGGTTCGCATGTATGATTCTGCTTCCCAAGTAGCTCCCTCCGTGGACTGATTCTGCCAAAGATCCTTGACTAGAGGGACTGCTTTGTTCCTTAGCCTATGAGTCTGATAGTCAAGGATTTCAACTAGAATCTCTTCATAAGAGAGGCTATTCTGAATGTCAATGCTCTGAATGGGGACTACAACTGCTGGGCCACCTATGCAATTCTTGAAAAGAGAGACATGGAAGACTGGATGAACTGAGGCTAGATCTGAAGGCAATTCGAGCTCATAGGCTACCTTGCTAAAGCGACTGAGAATCCTGAAGGGACCAACATATCAGGGACTGATCTTTACCTTCTTTCTGAATCTCTTTAATCCCTTCATGAGAGAGATTTTGAGATAGACATAGTCATCTACCTTGAAGTCGAGATCCTTTCAATGAATATCCATATAAGACTTCTATCTGCTCTGAGTAGCCCAGAGTATTTTTCTGATAAACTGAACTTTCTCTAAGGCATCAAATACTAAGTCAGGACCTATGACTACAGTCTCACTAACTTTGAACCAATCGATCGGAGACCTACATCTCCTACCGTAGAGTGCTTCGAATGGAGCGATCTGAATACTGGAGTGATAGCTGTTGTTGTAGGCAAACTCAATTAAAGGTAAGTGGTTATCCCAACTTTCCTTGAAATCAATTGCACATGCCCTTAGCATATCTTCTAGAGTCTGAATGGTCCTTTCTGCTTGACCGTCTGTCTGAGGATGAAACGTTGTAATGAGATGAACTTGGGTACTAAGACCCTTTTAGAACGCTTTCCAGAATTGAGAGGTGAACTGGGTACCTCTGTCTGAGATGAAAGATAGTGGAAAATCGTGTAATCTAACCAACTCCCTTTTGGTATAATCCTTGGCTGAGTAAGAGGTACGAACTGGAAGAAAATGAGCTAACTTGGTCATTCTATCAACAATGACCCAAACTGAATCATGCTGATGACATGTTCTAGGCAAACCCTTCACGAAGTCCATGTTCACTTCTTCCCACTTCCAAGTAAGAATAGTGAACTCCTGCATGGAACCACTAGGCTTCTAATGCTATATCTTAACCTGTTAACATGTAGAGTACTTAGCCACAAGCTCTGCAACATCCCTCTTCATCCCACTCCACTAATAGATCTCCCGCAAGTCGTAGTACATCTTAGTGAACCCTGGATGAATAGAGTATCGTGTACCATGCACTTTTTCAAGACCTCAAGTACACTACACCGAGAACACACAGACAACCCTGACTATAAAGAACACTATCTCACCCTTGGGAGAAAACCTCTACTTCCTGACTCTGAACTAACTTTTTTAGCTTGACAAGGCTAGGATCCTTGTCTAGCTTCTCTTTCACCTCAAAAACTAGAGATGACTCTGAACTACTCTAAACAATACACCACCCTCTGAAGAGTCAACTAAGCAAACGCCTAGTCTAGTAACCTGATGAATCTCCTGATGTAATTTCTTCTTACTATCCTCAACATGGGAAAACCTACCCATGGACAGTCTACTGAGTGCTTCGGCCACTATATTGGCCTTGCCCGGATGATAAAGAAAACTCATGTCATAATCTTTCAAGAGCTCTAACCATCTTCTCTGACGAAGATTAAGATCTTTTTGAGAAAAGACATACTAAAGTCTCTTATGATCTGTGAAGACGTCTACATGAACACCGTATAGATAATACCTTTAAATCTTTAAGGCAAAGACAACTGCTGCTAACTCAAGGTCATGATTAGGATAATTCTTCTCATGGAGCTTTAACTGTCTGGAGGCATAGTCTATGACTCTACCATGCTGCATGAGGACACAACCTAAACCTACTCTGGATGCATCACAATATACTATGAATCCATCAGAACCGTCAAGAAGTGCTAAAACTTGAGTTGAGGTGGTCAAGTCTTCAGCTCCTGAAAACTCTTCTCGTAAGGTTCTGACCACTAAAACTTGACCTTCTTCTGAGTCAATCTAGACATAGGAGATGCAATAGAAGAAAATACCTTGACAAACCATCGGTAATAGCCAGCCAAACCCAAGAAACTCCTGATATTTGATGGAGAGACAAGGCGAGGCCAATTTCTTATCGCTTCAGTTTTTTGAGGATCTACTCTAATGCCATCACTGGAAATAATGTGGCCAAGGAATGCTACTGATCTTAGCCAAAATTTGCACTTACTAAACTTGGCAAATAACTGTTGATCCCTGAGAGTCTGAAGAATAATTATGAGATGGTCTGAATGATCACGCTCTATGTGATAATAGACCAGAATATCATCTATGAAGACTATGACGAATGTGTCCAAGTACTGCTTGAACACCCAATTAATCAAGTGCATAAAAGCTTCAGGGGCATTGGTATGACCAAAGGACATGATTAGAAATTCAAAGTGACCATACTGACTATGAAAAGCTGTCTTCAAAATGTCATATTCTCTAACTCTGAGCAGATGATAGCCTGATCTAAGGTTTATCTTGGAGAAATAACTGACACCCTTAAGTTTTTCAAACAAGTCATTTATCCTAGGAAACAGATACCTATTCTTGACTGTGACTTTGTTGAGCTGACGGTAATCAATACACATTCTGAGAGAATCATCTTTCTTGGGCACAAATAAGACTGGCGTACCCCATGGGGATACATTGGGCCTGATGAATCCCTTATCTAAGATATCCTTCAACTGATCTTTCAGTTCCTTGAGTTCTGCTGGTGCCATTCTATATGGTGGAATAGAAATAGGCTGAGTATCTGGGAGAAGGTCTATGTCAAAATTTATTTCCCTTTCGGCAGGAATGCCTAGAAAATCTTTAGGAAAAACTTTTGAATATTCATTAACAACTGGGACTGATTCGAGTCTGGGAGATTCAGAACTGGAATCCTTAACATGCACGAGATGATACATACACCCCTTAGAAATCATTTTCCTTACCTGAAGGTAGGAAACAAGATGACCCCTAAAAGACGAAGTGCTACCCTTCCACTCTAGGACGTGCTCATTCGAGAACTGAAAATGAACTATCCTGTTTCTACAGTCGACTATGGCATAGCAGGAATGAAGCCAATCCATGCTGAGAATGACATCAAAATTAGTCATCTCTAACTCAACTAAATCTGCTGATGTGGATTTCTGAAATATCATAACTAGGTAGTTCCTGTATACCCACCGAGCTATGATGGTTTTACCCACTAGAGTAGAGACTGAAAAGGGCTCTGCTAAAATTTCAGGATTGATTCTGAAATCGCCTGCTATGTATGGTATGACTAAAGACAAGGATGCACCTGGGTCTAACAAAGCATAAACATAAACATGGATAATCTGTAATGTACCATTCACGACATCAGGAGAATTTTCCACATCCTGTCGGGTCTAAAGAGCATAGAGTCTATTTGGGCGTTGCCCACTAGTAGCACTGGAAGTGGTCCCCTATTGGTTCGGGCAACTGGACTGGGTTGTGGAATGATTCTGCTGACCCTGAGGGCCTTGATGAGGACACTCCCTAATACTATGGACTGGATTACCAAAACCAAAACAGACATCACTACCGGCTCTGCAAATACCCTTGTAGTTCTTACCATAAGTATGACAAAGAGGGTTTGTTCGGGCACTACTAATACTGCCCTGATATTTAGAGCCTGGTGCTCTGTCTCTGTTGCCTTCCCTAAACTTCGGCACTAGTGGAGGAAGGGGTTGGAACTGCTGACTTAGGACAAAATAGCGAACGATTTCCTCCCTCAATTTGGGCTGAGAAAAACTAAAATTGCCTGCTCTTGCATTCTTGTTCTGCCTCTCCCTAGTCTTAACCTTCTTCTCTTCTATCTGTTAAGCGTGGGTCATGAGCCATGCTAAAGTCATATCGTTGTTCAGCATCGCAGACCTACACTCATTTACCACGCTATCATTCACCCCTGACATGAACTTGCTCATCTTAGCCTTGTTGTCAGCAACCACATGAGGGGCATATCTGGCTAGCTGAGTAAATCTAAGAGAACACTCTCTAACTGTCATATTTCCCTGTCTGAGATTGATGAACTCAAGAAATTTGGCCTCTTTCAACTTTAGGGGAAAAAATCTGTCTAAGAAAGCCGTGAAAAATTCTTCCCACTCAACAGGACCTGCATCCCCTAACCTTTATGCTAACCACTACTTGTGCCAAGTGTGAGAGACATCCTACAATTGATATGTGGCTAACTCGGCACTCTGAGAATAAGTGACTCCCATGATATCAATGACCTTCTGGACTTGGTGAATGAATTCCTGAGGATCCTCGTCTGGATTAGACCCAAAGAAGGATGAAGGGTTCATTCGGGTGAAGTCTTAAATCCTAGATGCTGCTGAATTGGCCACTGGGTTTGTCGGAACAACTGCTGGTCGTTTATTCTTGGCACCTACAGACTGAGCAAGAGTGGTAAATATGATCCTGAACTACACATGAGAAACATGTTTGCCCAAAGGATCTTCAGGTTGAGGAGCTGGCTGATTTCTTTTCTTTGGAGGCATGTTTCTGAAATAAGAGAAGAGCGGATTAGACTAAGAGACTGACTTGAAATTATGCTTACTAGCACTACATGAATATGAAGAAATGGAACTTATCCTAAAACATATCATAGCCTCCTATACATAAATGTGGTGCGCAACACACCCATGTACAAGACTTTACTAGATGCAGCTTTCAGACTTACTAGGACTCTATTGAACCTTAGGCTCAGGTACCAAGTTTGTAACGCCCCAATTTTCTGAATCGGAATGCTACATGGTGCTTATGACCCCGAGTGACCACAAGATAACCCATGAATAATATCTATACATGTATACTGCAATTCATGACATAATAATAAGGAAAACATGCACAATAGTCCATAAGGTTCAACATAAATAATTTAACATCCATAGGGGCAAAAAATACCCAAAACAACTAAAAACTAAATCTAAGCGTAAATCCAAAAGCCTCTAAGTACTGTCTGAAATAAGGAGTTGAAGGAATATGCCTCCAACAAACTCCGTAAACTGATAACTGGCTAAAATAATAATGAATAAATCTAATCATATTATCCTCGAATGAAGACGACTCACTAAATCTATATGACTGGAAATACTACGGCTACTGCCGATCTGGACCTCGTGTCTCTAAACCTATGGTGTAACATGAAAAGAAAGCACCATAGCATAAATGTGTCAGTACGAGGGGATGTACTGAGTATACGAGTGAGGTAGGCTAAATATTCATAGGGTTTGCATACATGAACAACGCTAACTGACTGACTAATATGAACATAAGAGTGCAAACATACATACATAGTAACTAAGATCGTCAGTACGTAATGGCTAAATCTGTATGCTAATACACGGCTGGAACCGTAGTTCTGATAATATGGATGACTGTATCTGCCAGCCCTGAATCTGGTTGAACTCTTTGAGTTTTGTGCTATAATTGAATTTGACCGTATCTAACAGTCCTGGTATACTGATATCTAAAGAATTGTCTGAGTTCTTTACTGAGACTGATACTGAAACTATGAGAGGTAGCTATTGAACTAACATTCCCCATGTATACCATTACGGCTAAGCTTAGGTCCAATCTCTACCCCAACTGGAGGGGTGTCAATACCTTGCAACTGGTAAGAACAGTTATAAGTGACCCTTATCTGGCAGGTACTCATAGTGAGAACGGTGGGACCCTAAACTGATAGATTAATCCACCTCATAAACCCTAATATGATAGGCTAAGATGTCTTAACCTATGCTGCTATGTAGTTCTGGAACACAAGAATGACTGCTAAGGATCACACCCTAAAGTTGGTAGGTGAGTCCTCATCCTTGGGTTCACTCGATGCTAACTTCTACTCCCATCTGAAGAGACTAAACATGATTCATCTAACTGTACATGGACAGATTAACTAACTTCCGTTGACTGATGGAGTAGTACTATTATCTGAGAGTTAATTGAGATTATGATATTTTTGAGGTTTCCTGAGTAACGTGACTGATTAAGTTCTATAGATTATAGCTTGACTGAGATTATCATGACAACATGACATGGCTCTAGGCACACAGCTATATTTTTTGGGTACGAATACCCCCAGGACTCGATAGAAGGAAACTGACACACATGACATAACTTGATCACAACATTGAGTCCACAATTCCTAATATCATAAGTAGGGGGTATAATATTTCATATAGTTATTCAACATCTTAAACATTGTAGGGAATGCATGGATATATTTCGTGTACATATTGTATATCTCCATTATCTTGCATGCTTCATACCACCACAATAGAAACACATGAAAAGCATGGAATTCATATTGAAGTATATAGCTAACGTGAACCTGTCATTTAGACATCATGGAACCATACAAACATGAATTTTTAGCATCCTAAACATTTTATCAAACACCTTGCATACATTCTTTAAGTCATAGGTGGGTTTCATACTTGCACCATATTAAACCACCTAAAGTTTATGGTTTTCAATTAACAAATATATATATTCCATGAAAACACATTTAGACATCACATTGAAACTTAAACAACAATCGTCAACATGTACATACTCATATCACCATAAAAAGCTTACAAAATAATATTTAAAACATTGTTCTTGAGCTCTATGAACGGATTGGATCCATAGATGAACACTACGTATACCTTAGTGATTGAATCTTCAAAGAGGTCTAATATTTCTGAGGTTCTTGAAGAATTCCTTAGGCTTGCTCTTGAGGAGATGATCTTGAGATAAAACCCTAATCTTGTGTTTGAGAGTGTAAGAGAGGGTTTTTAAGATGCTTAACTGGAGAAAAATGGGAAAAATTACGCCTCTTTAGGGTTATAAGTCGTGGAAGGTGAAGGAAAAGAACAAAATACCCTTATGAAATAAATTCGTAGTTGCTAAAAATCATAGCTGATGACATTTGTGACAAGGCGTCAAAAGTGTGGTAAGCCATCAAAAATGTTGTGACACAGGAGCTGGAACTGATGGTTTCTGCCTAAGTCTGACGACCTTCGTGGTAGGGCATCACAAATGTGGTAAGCTACCATGAATTTCGTCACTTAGGATCTGCGTTCTTCCTAAGGCTGACGACCTTTGTGGTAGGGCATCACAAATGTGGTAAGCTACCACGAATGTCGTCACACAGTTTCTAGCTTGACATGCTGAAGTAAAATAGGAATAACTCTTTGCTTCGATATCGAATTTAGGCAAAATTGGTATCGTTCGAAAGCTAATTCAATTATACATCTGTTGATGGGCCATAAGATCAAAATTTCCAAGTATAATAAGAGATATGCTCGTTTGAATCTGACTATGGCAATATCTTTCTCAAGAATTCGATCGATGAGGAATGTTTTGATTCGTCTGATAGCTGAGAGTTATTTGAAGCCTTAATATATATCTAACCTACTCATAAAACTATAAAATAACCATGATATACTATGCATGAGCTTGGTACATGGCTCTAATATCGGTTTGGATTTTTTGGGGTATTACGTACAGTATCTTGAGACTCAAAAGGTAAAGGGTGAAATTTGTCAGCTCGTCCAAAAGATCGTTGATGGTACATAAATTATCGATTCTGTATGTAAGGTATCAGGTTGGTTCAATAAAGCACGATAAGCCTACAGAGTTGAGAAGCCAGGGGAACACAATCCTAGTGTTCACTTACGACTGATTACAACCGAAGTTGATATTCGCTAATTGTTCGATATTGCTACTCAAAACCCCCCATTTAATTTTTCAGTTCTGCCCATTGATTACAAAGATGAGAGCCACGATTCCACGTATTCCCTTGGGATTCTACCCCAACCTTTGTTGGGTTACTATATTTGACAGCGACCACATAACCTTCGGAGTGAAGGTGTAGCTTGGGCGTTATCAGAGAGCCATCATAAGTGATTAAGGTACACACTTCTGCAATAATTATTCGTTCAAGAAATTAATGGCCAAATATAATGTGAAGCATAAGGTAGCTACCGTATATCACCCTCTAATGGGAGGACAAGTTGTGGTGTCGAATCGAGAGCTTGAGAGGTTTCTCGAGAGAACTATAAGCATAAACAGAAATGATTGGTCCCTAAAATTGGACGCTGCTTTGTAGGCTTACAAGATTTTTGACCCATATTGAAACCTATCCATATAGATTGGCCTTCAGTAAGGTATATCGATTACCAGTGGAATTGGAGCATAGAGCCTATTGGGACATCAAGAGGTTGAATATGGACATGGATGCTGTGAGAGAGAAAAGATTGCTATAGTTACATGAACGGGATGAGTTCCATTTTCATTCGTTTGAAAATGTGAGGTTTTATAAAGAAAGAACTAAGAGGTGGCATGATAAGCACATTTAGAGCCAAACTTTCAAGCCAGGTAAACAAGTGTGGTTGTACAATTCAAAACTGAAACTATTCGGGGGCAAGTGGAAGTCCAAGTGTCAGGACCATTTGAGGTAGTTTGCATGACTGCACATGGCGCGGTTGAACTGAAACCAATGGAGTCGAACAAGACATTTTTTAGGAATGATCAAAGGGTAGAACATTACTATAGGAATGAACGTCTATTGTTTTCAAGGATGAGTGAGAGGATCGTAGATACTGATTTTGACCTTTCTCGAGTTTGATAACTTCACCTTATTAAATATTAACTAATATTTATAGCAGCATAAACTCTCCAAAACTTCATTCTACAGTTTTCTTAAATTAGTGTCCTTAATTTTTTATTAAAAAATAAGCACGACTTTTTTGAAGTCATGGGTTATTTCTTTTTATCTAAGGGAAATGCATAAAAATTTGTTATTCACCCAAGTTTTGAGTTTACTTTTAAATTTTTAAAAAAGAATTATTTACCATTTGAATTTTTTTCTAATAAGAAGACTGTTATAATTAAAGTGACTATCAAAGATATGAATTTTTAAACATAAATTGAACCCAAAGGTTCTAACTAGTAAAGGTGTTAGTTTGTTATAATTAATAGTTCTGATGATTGGTCAAAACATTTTTTTATTCATTTGTTGTTTATTCGAATTGAGTCAGATTTGGTGTTCCTTATTAATTGATTAACTTTTGGTGCATGCTAGTATTGGAGAATGTGTATGTTTTTTTTTAAATAAATATTTTCATATGATTTATTGTTCTTGAAATGTTAGTAGGCTACTTTGGAGTATCATAGTAATTATTCTATTAATTTGTTCTCCTGTATTTAAGAATTTGCATGGCCTGGATCATATATTTAAGTACTAGGTAAGGAGTGATATGGAGTGTGGATTTGTTCTAAACCCCGTTGCATGCAAAAGAAAAAAAACAGTAGAAAAATCATTGGTAAGAAAATGAGATGAGCTGTGGATTAATTCGAAACCCGTTACAATAAAAGACTGAAAAATAAAAATAGCTTTAGGCTCAATAAAATCTTGTTTTAATTAAGAATGCGATTATGCTTCTTTTTTTTTTTTGGATATACTAATATAAAATATTTTCAAGAATGTAGTTACGTACTATGGAAAAGATTATCCCAATAATTAACCTTCATTTGAGATATTATTGGTGTGACATATACTAATGAAAAATGACTTATCACACAATTTATTCAAAATATTTAAAGTTAAATGTTGGTTGATAAAAACGACTATCCTACAACGAAAAATTTCTTATGATTGGGATTCAATAAATGTTACTTGAAATACCATAACTCAATTTCAAGTAACGACTTTGTAAATAAATATAGCTAATAGTCACTTTAATTGGAAACCCCTTTTTCCTTCACTTCACCGGTGATGAAAAAAGGGTTGTATTATCTCTGACAATTTTGCTGGAGATAACTAAAATTTAAGCTTTATGATATTATCTTATACTTGATTTGGTTATTTAAATATTGTGTATGCTGGCCTAATGTGCTACTTGATGCTCATTTATCGCTTTGTAATTATTGAATCATATTTTGAACACCATACCTTCTAAAGAAATCCCAACTGACCTGCAACATGGCTATATCCCTAAAAGAAAGTATAGTTGATGTAATATCAGTACATAACATGTACTGATAGGTATCATCATCGACCAGGGTTAGAAACTAATAATAATTATAACAGCTAGGAAGGAAATCATGACATGAAATAAAGTTCCAGTTGATAAATTCCTTTTTTATACATTGGTTGGTTTGTTTCCCTTAGCATCTTTGTGAGCTACTCGTCATTTAGCTTTTTTGTATATTTTTGTTCTTTGATAAATCTATCCTTTTCATAACTCCTAAGTCTTATTTTATGTTATCTTTCTTCCCTAATCTTGTTATCCTACCTTCGACAAGTTCGACAGTCCTACTAACTTTACTATTCTAACACACCAAAGGTACTAGACCAAGTAGCCAAATTACCCCTCCCTCCATTGCTTTACAACTTACAAACAACTAAGTATAAATACCATTTTTCCTTACCATAGATATACATAAATATAATAAATCAATCCTGTTAAGCATCCACAATCAAATACACAGTAACATACATATATAGACACTCCATTAATTTTAATGAATGAATGCATGCAATATGTATGAATCGTTTCATCACCATCATATCACCTTCACCTCATTATCATCATATCATCGTAACAATATCATCTATGTAACAATATTATCACAACATGATGTCAATATCATCATCAATAACATCGATCATCATATCATCATCATCATCACATTCTCGTTTCACCATCATCAATATGTCAACATTAGTTTCATCAATGAGTTTGCAATGTACATTCATAAATCTCAAGTAGTGCCATAGAAAATCAAGAGCACTCAATTCACATGTATACATAGAGTCAACAAAGTCCTTTACTATCATTAACAATCTCACAACACCAAAGATTAACATAGCATTTTTTCCTATTTTAACATATTTGGGAATCATTTGGACATATATGTGGCCACATAGAGTACCCCATTCAGATGTCACTCGACAAGTGATTTTTATCAGCGTCTTCCCACACTCTTAAGTCGTCACTCATGTCTCTATGTAACACCCTTGTACCAAAATACTAAATGTTATCCTAATGCTCTTACCCCTATTAGTAGAAAACCTTCATACTAAACACTAAGACCCCGTCTAGCTTTCTTCTGCTTATTTGGTCATTATTCTTAGACTTTTATCCCATCAATCACAACTATGTAAATTTACTCCTAAAATCATACTATACCCCATTAATCTACCATTACACATATGACCTATATTTATGACCTCTCCCTATTCCAAATAACTTCATTAGACTCTGGAATCCTACAATCAACCTACCTTAAACCCAATTTACTCTCCCTTTACTTGGTGGTCGTTCTTATTATCTTACTAATCTGTTAACACCCTTGTAATTCTCCAACAAACTCTAATTCATAAAAAATTTACTTTCAAGTCACATAGAAAGTCAATAACTTAATAATTTAACAATTCAAATCACATATTTAAGCCTAATTCAGTTATTATCATTTCATCCATTCAAACTTCGTGCCCAAAGGTCCAAGACATGAAAACTCTAGGCATTACTATCATTATTACATGCATCTTTTCCATGTCTATTATAGTTTAAACATAACCTACCTAACAGATGAATTACACTATTACAGAGGATAGAGAATTTTCCCACATGCATATGGCCTTTTTTCATATTGGAATATCGCTGGTATACCTCAAAATTTCATTCATGAAGCGTGGCCTTCGAAACCTCATTGCTCTAGGTGTTAGGTTTGCTTCGAGTCTTTTTGGAGGAAAGAGAAGACCTAAAGAGGCTTAAGCAAAGAAAGAGTCTTGAAATAATTTTGAGTTGGCTGCTGCCTAGTACCACTGCAATGGTGGATATACCGCTACAGTGGTGGGCTGCAGGCCTGACACACTTCTTTAAATTTTTTATAACAATTATGTTTTTCTCTACTTTTTTCACGAAATAATTTTTATCAAGTTTGGAAAAAGAATTTTCTTCATCGCAAAGTTTTTTTGGGACAAATTTTTTCATAATGATATTTTGGGTCATTATATTCCATCAGGTTAATCCTAGTAGAGCTGAAACACAAACATGACTATATCTAGTATGTTTAACTTATTTGCATCATTTGTATTTAACTTAGTGGGACTCAAGATAGGATTCGAATCCATCCAGGACAAGTATCACTATTTATTCGACCAACATGTGCATTCTATATGCTCTTTGCAATATTATTTGAGTGGTCATTTGAATTATTGACCGGCTTTAGGCTGTCTATTGAGATAGAAGAGAGAAGTTTTCCTTCTAAATTCTTATGCCTATTTAATTAAATTCAAAATTTATGCAGATCTTGATTTCAAAAAAAAATGAAAGAAAGAAAAAAAGAAAAAAGATTTTCTTTCATACCCTTTTTATCAAAAGAATATCAAATAGTTGTTTTTCTAAGTTCAAATCTTTGACATCTTTCTAACTGTCTATTCTGGATGAACTATGCATACCTGATTCTCTTCTCTTGGTGTGAGATATGTAGGCAACAATTCTTGGCCTCCGTAATCTTTATTACATTTTTTTAAAAAAATACCATTTTTCTTATCCAAAAATACAAAACAAAAAAGATTTGTTCTTGATAAAAAAAATCAAAATATATATTTTTTTCATTAATAAAAAAGATAAGAAAAGATTTTCTTCACTCTTCTTCTAGATTAGCTATTTCAAACTCTTCTCTTTAAAAATGCTAGATGATTTTTCTTTGATAATTTTAGGATTCATATTTGTATGGAATTCAAAATAGAAAACCATAAAGATTTTTCTAAATTTCATATGATAAATTTTTTAAAAACCTTTGTTTGTGTTTTTATTATTTATTTTCCTCCAAAGTTTAAAAGAGAAAAAGCTTTTGTTGGTTATCACATTCAAAACTTCACGAACTACGCGCATCTGATACTCCTTTTTTGGGAGTAAGATATGTAGGTATCCCTTATTAGGTTCGATAATCTTTCATAAAAAATAAAAATAGAAAATGAGACCTTTGAAAATATTAAACTCTAATAAAATCTCTACTATCCAGTTAGATAAGGTGGTTGATTTTTGGTTTAAGCTAACATCTCATTCATACAACACCAGATTCAAAGAAAAAGGTAAAATGAGCCACAAAAATGGGATAGAGTCCACTAGTAGAGATGCCTAAACTTAATTGATTCCACAGAAATTCATATACATGGAGGATATAACCTTATTGATATAACAAATGAACAAAATATACCAAGCCTGAATGAATGGAAAAGTGACACCCTCTTCAATCTAAACACTTTTAGACATGACTACTACAATTTTTTCTTGGGACCAAACAAGAAATCCACTGTACCCACTTGAATTCAGCCCAAATACTAATGTGTCTAGCATGATTGGTACCTCTGCCTTACTCCCCATAAATCATCCATTTTTCAAATCTGAAATCCAAACTACTACAAGACCTCAAATGACGCTGATACAGAAGTCTAACAGTGAACCACATCATGATCAATTCTATCCCCCTGAAGTAACATTTATATTCTCAGACTGCAGCTATCTTTCACACCGACATAATTTTTCTAATGTGATAAAAAAGGAAACAAGAAATGAGGAACAAAAAGGATGGCTAAAAAATGAGAAGTTCTGATCAAAATATGAGAAATATGCAAAGGACTGGATGGGAAAAAGAGTGTTTCATATAAGGATTCATGTATTTTCTCTAATGTCCACTTTTCTCTAGGGTTCAAAACCCTAAAGTTTGACAAGTACGAAGGTCATAGTGATTCTTTGAATTATTTAGAAAGGTTTTATAATCAACTAAGAGGAGTAAAGGAAAAAACAAACTACTTATGGCTTACTTTGGAGAGATTCTGATAGGGATAGATTTCGAATAATTTATCAATTAAGATATTACTTGTAGGAATATTTGGGAGGACATAGTTTGGTATTAATCCAATAACTTCAAAACAATATTTACATAGTACCGGATTACATCACACTTGCTAACATAAGGAAAAATACCACTAAATCTTTTCATGAATATGCTATTGAGTGGAGGTAGAAAGCTGCTAAGGTCAAGCCACCAATAAAACAGACTGAGATGATTGATGTTTTCCTTCAAACACAATAGTTTGATTATTTTAACCACCTACTTTATATAGTAGGTAAAATATTTGTTGAAGTAATTGAAATTGGAGAAATGGTTGAAAATGGCATTAATTCTAAAAAAATATAATTCAAGTAGCCCTTAAGACTACAACTCAAACAATTCAAAATAATTCCTAAAAAATTTGGGATCAAGAAGAAGAAAGAGAATGTTGCAATGGTCATACAAGGAGCAAGACAAGGTTATTATTACCCCATGAAAAACCATCAAAATTATATTATACCATCTCAATATTCAGTCTACAATACATAACCATATGTCCAATGAACAAACTATCCCTAATGATGTGTACCAACATATCAAAACCCTTGTTCCTATCCTAAAAAAGTTTAAGAATCCTACAATGCCCATCTAGGGTAGGAATACGGAGGAAATCAGAACCTATACATAATTTCAGACCACTTGGAGATTCTTTTAAAAGGATTTTCATAAAATTGAAAAGTTTGAACATAATAAGAACTATTCCCCAGAATCATACAGGTCTGCATTCAAAAGTTTTTAATCTTAAAACATATTGTGAATACCATTATAATGCCCCAGGTCATAGTACTAAAGATTTTCAATCTTTACAAAGGAAAGTGGAAAGATGATTCATGTAGAGATGATTATGGTCCAACATAGTAATTCTCCAAATATTACTGAGAATTCTCTGCCAGCAAATAATGATGCATGCTTCATTGAGATGATATGTGGTGATTAAGAAACTTGTAATTCCTTCAATTCTCAAGAAAAGGCAGTTAAAATTGGTGGAAGTTCTGTTATGGTTGATGTAAGTGGCTAAGATGTCAAGTCTAGTGATTGAATAGGCAATTTTCTTTTCTAGGAATGAGTCTTCGTAGTTTGTTTTGTAATTATTTATGTTATATGATTATTTTAGGGTTGTAATCCAAATTTTAGTTAGTTAGGTTTTTTTTATTCAAAGCATCCTATCCTTTTATTTTGTTTGTTTATAGACTCTTGTTATAGTTATTGTTGTTTGGGTTTTTTAGGGGTTAACCTATAACTTAATTTTTTTTATTATTTTCAAACTCTTCTATATTTTACTTAATTAAATATGATCTTTTGAGTCTTTTTGATCCATTCTACTTATATCTTCTTATTAATATCTCTTTTGATTTAGTTTTAGTGATATAATATGTATATAGAATTTTGGGTCGGATCTTAAATCCTATTCTGTTATGAAGTGAATAGAAAAGAAGTTGAAATGAAAGAAAAATATTATTTTAGGAAAATATTGAGGATTGAATCATCTTGAACGATAAAAATTTGAAATGGTTCTATAAGTTAAACAAACCCTAGGACTAATTCGATCTAAATTAACACATGTCATCTGTTGTGAAGATGATTTTTCCTAAATGGAATTTTTAATAGACAATCATGAAAGAAAAGTGGCATACATATACATCAAAAAGGATGTTAGAAAGATATCCTATATGCTTCTAATTCTTAAAGTGCATGCTTGTATTTGCATTTTTAAGAATTGATATGATGAAGGTATTTTATCCTGCTATCCAAACACTATGTCATCCTTTGCTATTCCTTTAAAGCTATGATTTTATTTACCATCATTTTCCTTTTTTGTAATCAAAATAAAGTCAAAGATCTCGAATAAAAAGAAATAAAAAATGGAGCAAAAAGAAGTCAAAATAAAAAGAAGAAATAATAAAGAAATGTCAAAGAAAAGAAAAATGAAAAAAAAAAGTCAAGGTAGAGTAAAAACAAAACAACAGAATAATGTTTCTGTACTATATTTGACCTGATTCTTACTTTATAAGATACACAGGCAGCTCTATCCTAGGTTCAGTCCAACCAAGAAAAGTCTAGAAATTTCTCAATAATAGAAACTAAGAGGGTCGATTCCAAAAGTTGGAAGTATTATACCTATTATATGGGTTAACTTTGAGCTTTCATACCATTTTTTTCTTTCTAACCCTTTTCAAAAGCATTATTTATATGGAGTGCATTTTGAGATCTACACTGCTAATCATAGTCTTTAACATCTTATTCCTTAAAGATAACTTAATTCTAGATAGCGCAGATGGATGGAATTGCTAAAGAATTATGATATCTTTATTCTATACCATCCAGATAAGGTAAACATGGTAGTAGATGCCTTGAGATGGAAGATAGTGATATAAGTATCTTGGATTCTATTTTATTTTCTCAAAGGCCATTGGTGTGGGACATCGAATCCTTATCTGACTTGATAGAACAACTTGAATTATCAAACTCCAAGAGGATCCTTGTTAGTATTGAGGCATAGTCTACCATATATGGCTAGATTTAAAGTCATTAGTTTGAGGAAAATGGACTTTATGTTATTCAAAATCATATGCTGAGTGGTATATCTAAGAGGACCACCATAAATTCTAAGGGTATTTTGAGATATGATGGCTACATCTGTGTTTTGAGGTTTGGTAACTTGATTTAGTTCATATTTTCTGAGGTTCACTACACCAGATAATCTATTCACTTTGGGATCGCTAAGATGTATAGGGATTTGAGGCAACACCATTGGGAGACTGGAATTAAGAGAGATGTGGCTGACTTTATGGCTCATTTCAAATGTCGTCACTAGGTAAAGGCCGATCATTAGAGGCCTGGTGTCCTAATTTAGAGACTGCCTATTCTCGAGTGGAAGTGAGATCATATTTCCATGTATTTCCTTAGTGGGTTACCGCATACCTCCCGTGGTTTTAGTGGAATTTGGGTTATTATAGATTGGTTGACCAAATTAATATTTTTTTTCCTATTCAGATGTCTTATTGTTCTAAGAGATTAGCTCGTATCTATGTTCGTGAGATAGTTCTCTTGAATGGAGTGCCCGTATCTATTATTTTAGATAGAGGCTTAGTATTCACTTCTTGCTTCTAGAGGGCTTTTTTGAGGAGTTAGATACACAGATGGATCTTAGAACCACTTTTTATCCTTAGAACAATGGCCAATTAGAGCAAACTATTCAGGTTCTTGAGGATATGATTTGATCTTGTGTAATGGATTTTGGAAGTTAGCAAGAGTAACACTTAGCATTAGTGAAGTTCCCATTTAATAATAGCTACCATTCATTATTGAGATGGACCCATTCGAGGCACTATATATTAGCATTATCAATATAGGATAGGGTGGTTTAAGACCCTTGAGGTTACGCCCTATGGTACTAGCTTGCTTTGGAAGTCACTGGATAGAGTCAGGATGATTCAGGATTGGCTATTCAAATCGTAGACTTTATATCTTGAGATTTGGAGTTGAAGATCGAGTACTCATTCGAGTATTGCCCATGACGGGCGTAATGAGGTTTAGAATGAAAGGAAAGCTCAACCCTAGGTGTATTGAATCCTTTAAGATCCTTCGATCAGTTGGAGAGGTGGATTATGAGTTAGCCTTATCCCCAGATTTTTCTACTATTCAGCCAGTTTCCCATGCTTTTATGACACAATGTTACATTCCCAATGAGTCATATGTGCTTTGATGGGACTTAGTTCAGTTGGATGAGATATTGTCCTTTGTGGAGGAGCCAGTTGATATTTTTGGCCAGGTATATAAGGTGGTTGGGCTCTAGGGAGATCCAGTAGTTAAGGTTTATTGGAGAAAACAACAATTATAGAAGGTTACTTAAGATATTAGGAGCGAGATGCAGGACAATTATCCTCACATGTTTGAGGCTTTAGGTACATCCTAACCCTTTACTTACAAGGATAAAAGTCCTTTATTAATGGATATTGTAATGACCCTAAGGTCATTTTCCGTATTTCCACACTTTTTTGCCATTTGAAATTTTTCTATGGCTTCCACAAGTCATTTTTGACTTGATGGAGCTGACAGTTCAGTTATTAGGTAGTTCATTTGGTTTTTAGGGTCAATTCCCTATTTTGAAGTCTTCCTTGATAAGGATTGGTTACCGAGCATAAATATTAGGTTAAAAACCTTGTATGCCAATTTTGATAGTTCCATTAGCTCTAGAATGTCAATTTTAGGCCGGGAGACCTTTGATTTTGGTCCTTAAGTCCACTGGACTAATTTCGGGCTCTTTGTCGGATGCGGAAACATTGTCTCTTGGGTGTATGACCCAATTTCATCAAAACTAGTTTGGATAGAAATATCTATCATGACTCGAACCTGGTCCTGGCCATTGTAACGCCCTGGATTCTGAACCCTAGATGCTACACGATCGAAGGACCACAAGCTAACCCTTTTCTGGTACCTGTAACTGAGCACTGCATAATATACTGTAAAATTAAAGAAAACAACTGGCGGAAACTTTCCTTAAGGTTCAAAACTAAAATACAACTGAAAAAAATATTAAAAATACTAAGTCAACTATCTAAACATCTAGTTTGAAAGCCTCAAAACTATTTCAATAAGGATTTGATGGTACAATCCCCCAACTAACTCCATATACTAAACTACTAAATCTAGAAATATAATGAAATAATAAAACATCTTCGAATGATGAGGACTCATTGCTATGTCTACTACTACTGGATGAATTTGAACTGCTAAGGGTGCTCTGGATTTCATGCTTCTAAACCTATGGTATAAAACACGATAGCACAAAAAGTATGCGTCAGTATGTCAGTATGTAAGAATGTAATGGTATGCTAGATGAGGTAAGTCTAAATGCAAAGGCTCATATACATGAACTATAGCTGAATGAATAACATGAGTAAACTGAATGATGAATATATACGTAAATACATAAATTATAGCTGAAATGGTAGTAATACTGAACACTGAGTTCTAATAACTGGATTACTGATAACTAGGTTTACTAATGTCTGACACTTGATTAACTGAATTTGAGATCAAGCCTATATAGCGGGTGATCTCTGGATCTGATGATACTAATAATGATTGACTGAATATGAGATCAAGCCTATCTAACGGGTGATCTCTGAATCTCTAGAACTATCTAAGTTCTTTACTGAGTTGATTAACTGTATTTGATAGTCTTGATTTTTGCGTAGCTGAACTGAGTTATATTACTGAGACTGAATCTAAAACTGAGACTGTTTGAGGTAGTAATCTAGCCGACATGCCCCAAATATGAACTAATAGGGTCCAACCTATAACCCCAGTAGGAAGGGTGTCAGTACCGTGCCACGAGTAAAGATACTTCTATCATCAAGCTTGTCTAACGGGTGACCCTAAATAGAAAGTCAAGTATAATCTAATGGGTGACTCCTGGAAAGTAGCCAAGCCTTAATCTAATGGGTGAATCCTCATCCTATACTAGCTACGCAGTTCTAGCGTACTAGGACTACTACTAATGATTCTAACTCTTTACCGAGGAAGCCATCATCCCTGCCCTTGCTCGGTGCTGAATCCTACTCCCAACGAAATATACTTTGAATTGATTCTTAGATTGTATTGGACTGAACCGAATCTCTTAATGATCATACTGATTAACTGAGCTGAACTGAATCTATTGAGTTCTATTTATAGACGAAAAAAAACTGACTTCTATTATCTGACTGAATGCTACTAAGTTCTGAACTGAATACTTAAATACTATTGAGGTCTGAACCACATATTGAGATGGAATAGACTGATACTGAGATTACTGAGTCTTTCTATGTTCCGTAACTGACTAAGTTTTACTAATCATGGAACGACTGAGATTATCTTGAAAATTGACACTAGCTCTAGACATTCACCTAAATTATCGAGTATTAAATAACCCAAGACCTGATAGCATAAAAATAAATAGGACATGACAATTATCGAATACTGGACAATGGTCAACAACTCACAATACAATCAATGAGGCAGTTCATCAAGCACTTTAAAGTTATAAACTTGTATATGAATAGGCATGTATACTAATATATCATAATTCATTCACTAAGACCTTTGAACAAACACTTAGCATGCATTAACTTTTACATAAAAAGGGATTTCATATTTACATGCTATAATGGCACTATCTTCTTCACATTATCAAACATATGGGGAGCATGCTTTGGTTATATAATAATTTCTACATTTAATTAACATGGTTACATAAATAAACATGCAACTTGAAGGTTTTATCATGAAAATTATGCAAATCATCACATACTAGGACTAAATCATGAAACTTATAATCTTGAACATGAATCAAAACTCAACAATATGAACATGAACTTCAACTCACATAAATCATAAAAACTCATAAATATACAATCTTTATCATTTAAAAAGTATTCTTGAACTTTTTGGGTGGAAGGAACCCAAGAATCAACATCTAACATACCTCAAAAGTTTGAATCTTGAAGGAGGTTAACTTTTCTTGAAGGTTCTTGAACGGTGATGTTTTGATTCGTGAGTTTTCTTGAAGAAGGGTTTGAATATTTTTATTGGGTTTTAATCTTGAAAGAAACCCTAATTTTGATTTTATGGATGAATGAGGAGTTATGTGCTTTGATTTGATGTTATTAGGGGTTAAAAATGATGGAAAAAGACCCAAAAAGCCCTTTAAGACATCATTTCAGAGCTATTTCGGACAAAGTTGATGATCTGGGTGATGGACCATCACTCCAACCATCAGTTTGGGATAGAAAATATCCTTACTGCCTCAACTGTAATGGCCAAAGCGACGGTCCATCACTGACTTGACGGTCCGTCAGCTTGCCCGTCGCTCCTGGGCAGTTCGGACAACTCTCATTAAAACGGTCATAACTTTTTATTTTGATATCGGATTTTGGAAAAATTGGTATCGTTGGAAATATAATTCAATTATATATGTGTTTATGGGTAATGTGATAAAAAATATTTGTAGAACGGAAGATATAATCATTTGAAGTTGACTATGACAATATCCTTCTCAAGAATTTAATCGGTAAGGGATGCTTAGAGTCGTCTATTAGCTAGGACGTGTTTGAGGCCTTAATATACATCAAAATTGATCATAAAACTACCAAACCACTAAAATTTATTTCTTATGATCTTGAAGCATGGTTCTACTATCGGTTGGAATTTTTGTGGTATTACAATATCTCCCTCTTGGGAACATTCTTCCTCGAATGGGATTGACTAAGCTGATATTTCTGATAGACTGAACTTACTTAAAGGATGTGAACATATGAAAAATTTCTATATGACTGGAACTACTGATATAGCAAAATTTCGTACGAAACATGCATATCTCATGCATGGATATCTGACTGAGTTGTTCTCATGAATGCATGACTGAAATTACTGATAAGCTGAATTTCTTCTACTAAACATGCATTTCTAATGCATGAATATATAACTAAACTAACTCTTGAATGCATGGCTATGCAGTGCTTAGCTATGCTAACTGATGCTAAGTTTGTAACAAAAATGTGAGCATGAAACTTAATGGGTTTACAGACAAGATAGCATTGGAGAATTATAGAGTATCTCTCCCTTGGGACACTATGTCCCTCTAAGAATGCTTACTTTACTGGGATACTGGGAAAACTAATGCAATGCACAAGGCACCTATGGATTGGATCATAACTAAATATCTGTGACCTGAAACTAATGCATGACTCATGAAATGAGTTGATCTTGCAACTACTGGGACTTTCTATCTTGGAATAGTTACATTCCTGAGATTTCTGTAGCATGACTAGATGGAAAGATGAGAAAAGAAACTATACGAATCTGACTGTCTGACTGCTGGCGTTATGAAAACTTAAGATCAAATAGGATCAAAGGATCTAATAATGCATATCATAAAAATGAAGGGATTATAACGTACTCGAATCTATGTTAGGAAACTTCCCTAATAATCGTGAGTTTGGAGTGCATAAAATCTGCTCTAACGCTGACCACTAGTGGTGCTGGAAGTGGCACCCTGCTAATGCAAATCTCTACCCCTCTGATCTATTACAATACAATCTCACAACCTGTGGCCTAGCTTACTACATCCAAAACATACCTCACTACCTGCTCTGCATGCACCTAGGTAATTCTTACTTATACGAAAAATTCATATCTGATTTAACTTGAGCTCATTCTCACTCGCACAATATGAATACTAAAAGAAGGAAAACTATTTCTAAAATATATCATAGCCTCCTATCCATAAGTGTGGCACGCAACTAACCCATGCAGAAGACTCTACTAGATACGACTTTTAGACTTCCTAGGACACTATTGAACCTTAGGCTCTGATACCAAGTTTGTAATGCCCCAAATTCTGAACCCCAGATGCTACATGGTGCTTATGATCCCGAAGGACCACAAGCTAACCCTTTTCTGGTACCTGTAACTAAGCACTACATAATATACTGATAAAATACAGAAAACAACTAGCGAAAACTTTCCATAAGGTTCAAATCTAAAATACAACTAAATAAAGTATCAAAAATACAAAGGCAACTATCTGAATATCTAGTCTGAAAGCCTCTAAACTATCTGAATAAGGAGTTAATGTACAATTCTCCAACTAACTTCTTCTACTAAAATACTGAATCTAGAAATATAATGAAATAATAGAACTTCCTCGAATGATGAGGACTCACTGCTAAGTCTACTGCTGCTGGCTGAATCTGAACTGCTAAGGGTGCTCTGGATCTCATGCTTCTTAACCTAGGTATAAAACACCACAGAGCAAAAAAGTAAGCATCAGTACGTAAGAATGTACTAGTATGCTAGATGAGTTAAGGCTAAATACAAAGGCTAATTTACATGAACTATAGCTGACTTAATAACATGAGTAAACTGAATGAGGAAGACATGCATGAATTTATAAGCTATAGCTGAAATCGTAGTAACACTAAATACTGATTTCTAATAACTGGATTACTGATAACTAGGTTTACGGATGTCTGACACTTGATTAACTGAATCTAAGATTAATTCTATATAGCGGATGATCTCTGGATCTGCTGATACTTATAATGATTGACTGAATATGAGATCAAGCCTATCTAACGGGTGATCTCTGAATCTCTAGAACTATTTAAGTTCTTTACTAAGTTAATTGACTGTATCTAACAGTCTTGATTTCTGTATAACTAAACTGAGTTTTATTACTGAGATCGAATCAAAAACTAAGACTGTGGGAGGTAGTTATCTAACCGACATGCCCCGAATCTAAACTAATGGGGTCCAACCTGTAATCCCAGATAGAAGGGTGTCAATACCGTACCACGGGTAAAGACACTTTTATGGTCAAGCCTATCTAATGGGTGACCTTAAATAGAAAGTCAAGCCTAATCTAATGAGTGTCTCCTGGAAAGTAGCCAAGCCTTAATCTAATGGGTGAATCCTCATCCTACGCTAGCTATGTAGTTCGGGAGTACAGAGACTGCTACTAATGACTGCCTCTTTAATGGGGAAGTCATCATCCCTGCCCTCGCTTGGTGTCGAATCCTACTTCTAACTGAATAAACTCTAAACTGATTCTTAAATTGTACTGTACTGAACTAAATCTCTTACTGATCATACTGATTAATTGAGCTGAACTGAATTTACTGAGTTCCATTGACTAACGTAAAACTATAGAATTCTATTATCTGACTGAATGTTACTAAATTTTGAACTGAATACTTGAATACTATTGAGGCCTAAACTGCATACTGAGCTGGAATAGACTGCTACTAAGATTACTGAGTCTTTTTAAGTTTTGTAACTGACTGAGTTCTACTAATTATGGCACGACTGAGATTATCTTGAAAACTGGCACTAGCTCTAGACATTCAGTTAAATTGTCGAGTATTAAATACCCCTAGGATATGATAACATAAAAATAAATAGGATATGACAATTCTCGAATACTTAACAATGGTCAACAACTCACAATACAATTAATAAGGCAGTTCATCAAGTAGTTGAAAGTCATAAACAAGTACATGAATAGGCATGCATACTAACATATCATAATTCATTCACTAAGACCTTTCAACAAATACTTAGCAGGCATTAACTTTTACATAAAAGGAGATTTCATATTAATATGCTATACTGGTAATATCTTCTTCACATAGCCCTTTTATCAAACATATGGGGAGCATGCTTTTGTTATACAACAATTTATACATCAAATTAACATGGTTTCATAAATCAACATGCAACTTAAAGGGTTTATCATGAAAATTATGCAAATCATCACATAGTAGGACTAAAGCATGAAACTTATAATCTAGAACATGAATCAAAACTCAACAATAACATGAACATGAACTTCAACTCACATAAATCATAAAAACTCATAAATATACAAACTTTATAATTTTAAAAGGATTCTTGAACTTCTCAGGTGGAAAGAACCCAAGAATCAACATCTAACATACCTTAAAAGCTTGAATCTTGAAGAAGGTTAACTTTTCTCGAATGTTCTTGAATGGTGACATTTTGATTCTTGAGTTTTCTTCAAGAAGGGTTTGAATCTTGTTCTTGGGTTTTGATCTTGAAAGAAATCCTAATTTTGATGTTATGGATGAATGAGGAGTTATGTTCTTTGATTTGATGTAATTAGGGTTTAAAAAGGGTGGTAAAAGACCCCAAAAGCCTTTTAAAATGTCATTTCAGTAGTGTTTCAGACAAAGTTGATGGTATGGGTGATGGACCGTCACTCTAGTGATTGACTGTCACTCCAACTATCAGTTTTGGGCTAGAATGATGGTTCGTCACTGACTTAACCGTCCGTCAGCTTGCCTGTCGCTCCTGGGTAGTTCGAACAGCTATCAGTAAAATGGCCATAACGTTTTACTCTTATATTGGATTTTGGTGAAATTGGTATAGTTGGAAAGCTAGTTCAACTATGTATCTGTTTATGAGTCATGAGCGCAAAAATTATTTGTAGAATAAGAGGTTTGATCATTTGAAGTTGTCTATGATAATATCCTTCTCAAGAATTCAATCGGTAAGGGAAGTTTGGATTCGTCTAATAGCTAGGACATATTTGAAGCCTAAATATACATCAAATTTGATCATAAAACTTCCAAATGACTAAAATTTATTTCTTATGAGCTTAAAGTATGGTTCTACTATAGGTTAGGATTCTAGGGGGTATTACAGCCATAATGGAAAATTTCAAACCCATCCATAGGCTGGAGACAAACCCCTTAGACTTACCTCAGGAGAACATAAATATAAACAACAGAAGCCAATGAAATAGTAATAAGAAGGATAGATAGTCAAATGAAATTTCTATGATTTAAAATAATCAACCAACCCACTACTGTCAACAAAAGCCTTTAAACTAGAAATACCAACTAAGTCTTGACATGACCCTGACTATGATAAAAAAGAATCCAAAATAAAATACTAAGACAATAATGGAAATAATGAAATGACTGGGCCTTTTGAAATATGAAGGCTCACCACTTCATAGTAGACCAATAGAAGTAATTTGTAATGGCCCTCCAGCCCATTTCCTTTATTTTCATACATTTTCATTATTTCAAGCCTACCTACAGTGGCTAAAAGTCATTTTTACTTGTCAGAACTGTTGGTTCGGTGATCGGATAATTCATTTGGATTTTAGGCTCATTTTCTTATTTTGGAGCTTTTACTGTTTAGGATTTGGTATTGGATCAAAACTCCTAGTATATTACCTTATATAATAATACCAACAATTCCATAAGCTTTAGAATGTCAATTTTTATCTAGATATACCTTTGGTTTGGAATCTGTGGCACTAAGAAATTAGAAATTTAGGTGTGGGACACACATTTGGTCAAAATGAACTCATTTAAAAAATTTAAGTGCCCACCATGTCAATAACGTTGGATTTGATATGGTTGCATAGTTCATTTCTATATACGGGGTTTCAAACAAATCCTGAACCTCCAATCGAAGTCTATTTTGGACTTTGATGCACTAGGTTGCTAGTGTAACCTGTATCACAAAGGGTAAAATGCATTTGTACCATGTGTTTGATGATTTGTTTGAAAGAAACGTGATCGCAAAGCATAAATCGCAATCGTGACATGCAGTTTACGTGTACAAATTGAGATCGTGATGCTCAGTCATGATAGCAACATTCAAAAACCCGGTATTGGTATAAATAATTTATTTTAGCCCTTTTTCCTTATTTTTCATTCATTTCTGGAGATAAAAAATCCTGAAGTGTGAGATAAGGTGGGATTGAATCTATACATGATTTGGGGAGCTTGGATAACAACTATTTCATGATTTTCCTTGGTATTCATGGTAAGATTCCTTTACTTTCTTGATAAATTCTTAGAAATTAGGGATTTGAATTCTTAAACTTTGAGGGTTGATATGAACCCAATTTTTTCTCAACTTTTAAGCACAACTTTCTTGTCCATCAAGGGACCTCGTGATGGGATCAATTATGGATTCCATTAGCGGGCCCTATGGGCCCATTCTTGACAATAATTTTGACCCGACCCATTATATGGCAATTTGGATCTCATTTGACTCCTAATTATACATAGATTATGATTCTCATAGCATAGCAACATTTTGAGATTGTGTAGTGACGATAGATATTTTATGTATGACTCAAGGATTTGCAATTCGACTTCAAGGTAGGCTTCTGTTTATTTTACTTCACAAGATGATGTGTTTTATATATTACACATGAAATCAAACATTCAGATTGATTATGGTTAGAACACCATGACTTAGTTTTGATTATTCATGTTTAGGGATTAGATTGGTGAATTGATCCGTAAGGTGAATATTTATTTTATATTTCTAGGATCCTATTATCTCCTTTATATATTGAGCTAATCCATAGAATGGTTAGGATTTGATAATGGATTTGGGATGTAGTTTAAGTATTGGAATCATGGTTAGGATGATTACCTTTATTTGGACTATCTAGCTACCTTGAAACCATAATTTAGGTGAAGTTGACTTAATTGCTCATGATCTAGGTGGAATTCCTACCTTGAGATTGATTCTGGATTATGTACCCTCTAGAAGTCAATTTAGATTCCTTGTGCTAGTCCCGTATAGAAATTGTCTAAATATAGAGTTCAAGGATTAGAAGTGGGTTCCCTCGGCCTACCTTAGGCCAAGACTTGTGTTAGCCTTTGTAGACTTATGTACTCATGTTAGACATAGTTGAAACTTTTGAGCCCTTAGTATATGGTTACTTCGTGACTTGGTGAATGACGATGGCTTTCCCTAACTGATTAGTGGCTTGTATCTATGATATGGCTTTCAAATTTGATTTATGACACGGTTCATTGGCATGCTTAACAATATAGGCATAGACATAGTTATTATATATGGATCGTAGATGTGGGATGCCTTATAGATGCAATATGTGTTATAGTTATGACTTATGGCCTAGTGATATATTATGCCTCTTAGATGTGAGGTGCTTGGTTATATATTATGCCTTCTAGATGTGATATGCTTATTAAGATATTATGCCTTCTCGATGTGAGATGCTTATTGAGATTCTATGCATCCTAGATGTGTGAGACTAAAAAATGCTATGCCTCCTAGATGTGAGATGCTTAGTGATGTATTATGCCTCCAAGATGGGAGATTCCTTATCGATGTATTATGCCTCCTAGATATACTATGACTTGTAAAGACAAGATGGTTTACAAATATGATAATTGATATGAGTTTCAGATATATATGTGGTTGTCATGACCCAAGGCTATGCCTAGTTATGACAATGGTTCTTACGGTCATAGGTGATTACAAGCTACCCCATAATCTAGTATCTGATATGAGCACTAAGTAAATTAGTAATAAAACATGTATGCAGAAGATAAACTAATATGGTAAAACTAATCTGAATGCTGAAAACATTGTTCAATCACAAGTTTGTAGCATCTGCAAAAAATACTAAAAGACAACTGTTAAAACTGATAAACTAACTGCCTGTCTAAATGTCTGAAAAGCCTCTAAGACTGATGTGAAGTTGATGGGACAAACCCCCAGCTAACTCCAATTGACAAGGTAAAAGAAATGCTAAAATAAATAAATGAAAGATAAACTTGTCTTTGAAGGATGAGGACTCACCACTTCCTGTTGCGGCTGTAATGCTGAGCTATCTAAGTGCGGTCAGGAAACTGTGAGTCTGAACCTATGATATAAGATATCATAGTGCAAATAAGAGTATGCGGTCAATACTTTAAATGTACTGGTATATGAGATAAGGTTACGCTGATATACGTGAGGTATCGTGCATATAAAATAAGTACTCACTAAATAACATGAAATAATAGATCATGAATGAATGAGAAATTGAATTATCTGAGAATGCAAGATTAAGCATATAATATTTCTAAAATACTGAAATCTAATAACTGAATAACTGGTAATCTGAATACTTTGGTCAAGAAAGGTTGAACTGAATTCTACTCTGAATACTGCTCTAAGACTATAGGAGGTATCATCTAACCAACATGCCCCAATCTGAACTAATTGGGGTCCAACCTGTAACCCCTGTTCGAAGGGTGTCACTACCGTGCCACGAGTACTAACACTGATTGCGTGGATCCACTAAACTAGCATCCCAAATGACTAAAGAGTAACCCTATACTGGTAGGATCACTCATGAGATATGTGTCAACCCTAAAATTGCAGGAAGATATCTCAAAGTTATGTTGGATACGTAGTTCTATAACTCAGGTATTGCTACGAAGGGTCACACCCTAAACTAACAGAAGTGCACCCAACCTTGGTTTTGTTTAGTGCTGAATCCTTCTCCCAACTGAATGACACTGATTACTGGACTGAACTAAATTTAACTAAGAAAAAGCTGATCATAATAGTTGATTGAAAGACAATATTAATGGTTTATCTGAAATCATTCTGAGGATACTAAAATTATGTAAACAACTAGGTATCGGGTGTTCATAACCTACTAGCACTGAATGGAGTAATAGTAATGCCATATAAAATCTTTAAAAATCATAATAAGGAATCATTGTTCAAAACTCAAACTTAGGCAATTCATCAAACACATAAGAGACATAAATTTAAGCATGGGAATAGGTAAAGCATGCGATAATAACATAGTTACAATACTAAAACCCTGGATTAGGGATTTAAATGCGAAGATGTCAATATTAAAAACATGTAATATCTTATTCCACTCGGAAACACTTATAATCATAACTTGAAATCAAACTATCAAAACATCCATGGACATAGTTAAACTTAAATATGTATAACTCATGATTTAAAAACAAAAAGGGAATCTTGGTCTCCATGGGTTGAAAAATCCTATGGATAAAAATCATACATACCTCACTAGATGAATTCATAAATATTCTTGGGAATTTCTTAAGATTTGGAGCTTTAATTCCTTGATTTCTTAAGAATGGCTTAGGGTTTTTGCTTGAGGTGGGAGATGGATTTCTTGAGATCTCTTATGAATAAAGGGAAAATAATGATACTTGGGGACTTAATTTCGTGTTAAGGACTGATTTGGGTGGATGGTAATGACCCAAATTCCCTTAATTAACAAGGAACCAAGAGCTAGATAGGGGAGAGAGGAGGCACCGCAGACTAGTGTAGTGCACTGGAGGGGGCACCGTCGGCTCTAGTGTGGTATACTTGAGTGGGAGCCGTAGGCTCTTCCTGATTCTGATACTATTTTGGTGATCCAAACACACCGCTATGCTCATCTAACTTGAGATATACTTTGAACGACCCCAATTATGAATCAACTTAAAAATTGATGTTTTGAGGTCAGTAAGATCAAAAATAAAATCATCGAAGTTTATAGGTCTTGGAAATGACTAATTCCTCAACAAAGTCAAATTTTGAAGTTTTGGATGACCTCTTAATATGCAACTAAGAGATGAATGGAGCTAAGACTTTTACGGGGTATTATAATAGCTCCTCTTGGGAACATTCGTCCTCAAATGAGACTGGTTTAGCTGAGAGTAGTGAAGTAACTGATATTATATACTAAATATGCATGACTAGAAACATGATTACATAACTTAGTATGAAATAGGATACATGAACTAAACTGACTGTATGCAATGATAGCTAAAATTGAAAACAAAAAAATGTCAATCTGAGGAAAATCAGTACCTTAAGCTGAATCTGAGTTCATGGAGAAAAGGTGAGGGTAGTTAGTTCACATATCTACTTCTACTTCCCAAGTGGCTCTCTCAATGGACTAATTCCACCAAAGAACTTTGACCAAGGGAACTTCTTTGATCCTTAGTCTACGAATCTGACGATCAAGGACCTTAACTGGGACTTCTTCATAATAAAGGGTATCCTAAACATCCATCCTTTCTAATGGGGCAAAAATAGATGAATCATAAATACACTTCTTTAACAGGGAAACATAAAACCCAATATGTACTGATGCCAAATCTGTAGGCAACTCTAGCTCATAGGCTACCTTTCCAAAATGACTCAAGATCGTACATGGGCCAACATATCGGGGAATGAGTTTCCCTTTATTGATGAATCTCTTTACTTCCTTTATGGTTGAGATTTTCAAATATACCAAGTCACCAACCTCAAACCCAAGATCTCTTCTCCTCACGTCTGTATAAGATTTTTGATAACTTTGGCCTGTCTTCAGGCTCTCCCTAATCAATTGAACTTTCTCCACTGCATCTAACACTGCATTTGGCCTTATCAAAGTAGCTTCACCTGCCTTGAACCAACCAATAGGATTTCTACATCTCCTTCTATAAAGATTCTCACATCTGCATAAGATTTCTGATAGCTTTGGGCTGTCTTCAGGCTCTCCCTAATCAACTAAACTTTCTCCACTGCATCTAGAACTGCATTTGGACCTATCAAAGTAACTTTACCTGCCTTGAACCAAACAATAGGATTTCTACATCTCCTTCTATAAAGATCCTCAAATAGAGCCATCTAAATACTGGAGTGATAGCTATTGTTATAGGAAAATTCAATCAAAGGTAAGTGATCATCCCAACTACCTCTAAAGTCAATAACACATGCTCTTAATATGTACTATAAGGTCTGAATGGTCCTCTCTTACTGACCATCTACCTTAGGATGAAAAACTATACTGAGATGAACTTGGGTACCAAGACCTTTTTGAAAAGCCTACCAAAAGTGAGAGGTAAATTGAGTACCTCTATCTGATATGATTGGAAACTGAATCACAGCTGGGTAAGAAGTATGAACTAGCAAGAAATGCGCTGCTTTGGTCATTCTGTCTATAATAACCCTTATCAAATCATGCTAAAGACGCATACAAAGAAATCTTGTTACAAAGTCCATGTTCACCACTTCCCATTTCCAAGTAGGGACACTAAACTTCTGTAATGCACCACTAGGCCTCTGTTGCTCAACTTTAACTTGCTGATAATTAGAATACTTATCCACAAAATCTATAATATCCCTGTTCATACCACTCCACTAATAGATTTTGTGTAGGTCACGATACAATTTAGTGGATCCTGTATGGATAGAGTATCGCTCACCATGCGCTTCTGCAAGTATTCACTGTCTGAAGTCATCAACACACAGAACATATAACCTGCCCTGGCAATGAAACACACCATCTCCCCCTTGGGCAACTAACAAAGATTCTAAACTATTCTGAACCCAAACACTACCTTCAGCCAAATCAACCAACCGAATACCTAATCTAGCAATCCGATGAACCTCACTGACTAACTTCTTCTTATCCTCCATAATATGAGCAAAAATACCCATTAATAACTTCCTAAGTGAATCTGCCACTACATTGGCCTTGCCCCAATGATACAACACACTTATATCATAATCTTTTAATAAATAAAGCCACCTTCTCTAATGAAGATTCAAATATTTCTATGAGAATACATATTGTAACCTTTTGTGATCCGTTAACACATCCACATAAACCCCATAGAGATAATCCTCAAAATTTTCAAGGCAAAACAATAGCTGCTAACTCAAGATCATGGGTAGGATAATTCTTTTTATAGGGTTTAAGCTGTCTAGAGGCATAGGCTATGAGTTTACCTCTCTACATCAACATGTAACCAAGACCAACTCTGGAAGTATACTAGTGAGCCTCAAATTCATATGAACCATCCAGCAAGGTCAATACTGGAGCAGAAGTCAGTCGAGTCTTCAACTCCTAAAAACTCTTTTTGAGATGGTCTGCATGATTATTTTCACTACGAGACCAGAAATAACATGGTCAAGGAAAGTTACTGATCTTAGCCATGACCAGAAATAACATGGTCAAGGAAAGTTACTGATCTTAGCCAAAATTTGTACTTACTAAATTTAGAGAACAATTGATGAGCTCTAAGGGTCTACAATACGATTTTGAGATGGTCTGCATGATTATTTTCACTACGAGAATAGACAGAGATATCATCAATAAAGACTATGATGAACATGTCCAAGTAATGCTTGAACACTCTGTTCATCAAGTCCATGAAAGCTGCTGAAGCATTCATTAGTCCAAAGGACATAACTAAGAATTTGAAATGACCATAACGAGTTCTGAAGACTGTCTTTGGAATGTCACATTCTCTGATATCTTCGAGAAATAGCTGGCACCCTAAAGTTGGTCGATTAAGTCATCAATCCTAGGGAGTGGGTATTTATTATTGATTGTGGCTTTGTTCAACTAATGATAATTGATGCACATCTTGAAGGAACCGTCTTTCATAAGCATGAAAAGGACTGGTGCACCCTATGGGGAAACACTCAGCCTGATGAAACCCTTGTCTAATAGATCTTTTAGCTACTCTTTCAACTTCTTAAGCTCATCTGGAGCCATTCTATAAAGTGGAATAGAGATAGTCTAGGAATTTGAAAGGAGATCTATTCTGAAGACAATTTCCCTTCAAGAGAAACTCTGAGAACATCTTCAGGGAACACATCTAGAAATTCCCTTACTACTCAAACTATCTCGAGACTAGGAGTCTCAAAAGTAGACTGTTTGACTCAAACAAGATGGTACATGCACCCCTTAGATATCATTTTTCTTGCTTTAAGATAAGAAATAATTTTACACCTAAACATTGAGGTACTACCCCTCCATTCAATAACCAGTTCATCGAGAAACTAAAATTGAACAACACTATTTCTATAGTCAACTGAGGTATAACATGAGTGGTTCCAATACATGCCAAGAATGACATCAAAATTAGTCATCTCTAACTCTACAAGATTAACGAAGGTGAATTTCTAGGATACAGTGACCGGGAAATTTCTATATACCCATCTGGCTATGATAGACTTACCCACGGGGTAGTCATTGAAAGGGTTCTTCTAGTGTTTCAGGACTGATATCGAAATTGACAGCTATATATGGGGTTACAAAAGAAACTGAGGCTCTTGGGTCTAATAAAACATACACGTAAAGATGAAAGACCTGTAACATACCTATAACTACATCAAGAGAACTTTCCTGATCCTGTTGAGACCGGAGTGTATACATCCTATTTTGATGTTGCCCACTAGTTACACTGGATGCGGCACCTTACTGAGTAGGGCCACCAACTGGAACTAGAGGGCGACTGTGCAGACTCTACTGACCAACCATTGGACATTTTGTGACTTTGTGGCTGGCTTGCCACATCTAATAAAACACACATCATTGCTAGACCTACACACACCTTGATGATTCCTTCGATATTTCTAGAAAAGTAGATTAGTGTGACCACTGTTCACACTATACTGATACTTAGAACCTAGGTCTCTTTCCCGACTATCATTCCTGAATTTTGATACTGGATCACTAGCTGATGACAGAGCTGGAGCCAAAAATTTCTGACAGAACTGAGGGCCGCTACCACCCTCTGACATTTGCTGCAACAAGTTGAAACTACCTATCCTAGCCCTCTTATTGTCTCTTTCTTTGTGCTTACTCTGTTCTTTCCAATCTGCTGAGCATAAACCATAATCCTAGATAAGTCCATCTCATTAATCAACATGGTAGTCCTACACTCCTTTACTATACTATCAGCTATATCAAAAAAAAAACTAACTTATTCTAGACCTGTTGTCAGCCACCACATTAGGAGTATACCTCTCCAATTGAGTAAACATAAGTGAGTACTTCTTCACACTCATAGTACCCTGCTTCAAATTTATAAACTCATGCACCTTAGCTTCCCTTAACTCTAGTGAAAAGAACCTGTATAAGAAATCCATAGAAAACTTCTCCCACTCTACAAACCCTGCATCAACACCCCTATCCTCATTCCACTGCTTAAATTACGTGTGAGCTATATCCTGTAACTGATAAGTATCTAATTCTTCACTCTCACTTGAAGTGATACCCATAATATCAGTAACCTTCTAAAACATATCAAGAAATTCCTATGAATCCATCTCAGACTTAGATACCAAAAATAAAGGGGGATTGATCTGAGTAAAATCTCAAACCCTAGCTATAGCTGTATTTGCCACTGGATTTGCTAGGCCAACAACCTTCTGATTGTTCTGAGCCTCTACTAAATAAGCTAAGGTAGTGAAAGCATCTCTAAACTCGGCATGAGAGACATGCTTATTCAAGAGATCTTCTTGAATAGGCGGAGAAGCGAGTTGGCCGCCATCCCTTTTTTTGTTCTTCCTTCTAGAAGGCATGGTTTATAAACGCAATGAAGGATAAGTTAGAAGGAGATTTTAAATAGAGCGTATGCTCAATTGCAAGACATAAATAACGAAAGAAAGAAAACTTTTACTAAAATGTCTTGTAGCGTGCTTTACACCCATGCACAAGACTTTACTTAACGCGACTTTCAGACTCCTTAGGACACTTTAAAACTCTATGCTCTGATACCAAGTTTTATCCCTGATGTTGGGCGTATTTATAGGTCTAAGCACCATAACTTACCTATGTTTTAGCTAAGTTTTGAGAATAAAATACATAAGTCTTGCACTTTTAGTCTATTTTCAGTTAAGTGAGTTGACCTATGTGATTAGCATGCTTTTCAGGTACTAATGAGGAAGATTTCAGCACTTTGGGGACCTGTGGAAAGCAAAGGAAAACTTCACGTAAAAAGAAAAGCAGCATTTAGACTAAATGTGATGTATGGGAACTTTTTCCCAGGCAAACTGAATATTTTTAAATAGGTAAGGATGCAGTAGCAATTTATTAGAGAAGGATGTTATTAAAAGCCTTTTGGCTGAATTTTTAGGTATTATTCAGATTCTGTATTATTTTGCAAAACAAAAAAGCAGTGTAGCTTGAGGACAGAGAGAGGGAAATGTGTTTCTCTCTTAATTTTTCTAGTCATCTTCATCACCAAGATCATTCATTGTTTTGGTATGATGAATATTTCTATGTTGATTTCTGTTTTATTCATAAGTAGCTAAGATTATTTGTTAGGGTTATGAAAACCTTGTAGTATACTCTCTATTGCTATGGGTTTGTGAATTTATGATGTATAATCCACTTATATCATTACTCTCTTCATTTTAATTGAATTCTCGTGGTTGCAAACATAGGGAATGCGCCATTATAGCAATAACTTGTTCGATAGAAAAGTTACTGTTTGGAAAAGAGAGTGTGACAAGAAAATAGGGTTTCCAACCTCTATTTTACACGTTAATGCCCTAGCAGGATTAACATCTTGGATAGTTTGTACAATTTGTTGTACACTTTAGCTTTGAAAGAACTAAGGTGAATAAATCCTTGATGGTTGAAAAACACTTGGATTTAGAATTAGAATACGTCTCTCTATAAGTGCATGCATGTACAAAATTCGTATTACTCATAGTTAATAGAGAAGTAGAAGCTACAAGGTGTACATAACCCTAACTTGTCATTCTCTGTGATTAAATATTATTACACATATCATCTCATCGTTACAGTATAATATTATTGTGCACTTAAACCAAAACCCCCCTTTCCTTGGAACCTTCGATCAATAGTCTAATAATAATTGCAATACTTAGTGATCATAGTATTCCCTGTGGGATTCCACACCCAACGCAGTTGAGTTCCATATTTGACAGCAACCGCTTACACTTTCTAACGAGAGTTATAATTTGGGTGTATCAAATTTTAGCGCCGTTGCCGGGGAATACGGTTGTCAACTAAGTTTGTGATAGTTAATAGACCCTTTGGTCAAAGATTCTTAAGTTTTACTTTTTGTTTTTGTTGTTTTTGTTTTGTTCAGGTTTAGTAGAGTGCATGCCAAATACACGAAGATCTAGTCAGCCATTATTACCTATAAATCCTAAACCACATCTCATTGGCAGACTGGATGCATAACGAGACATTGAAAGGATGGCCACTCAATAGGAGCAGGCTAGATTAGCTTCATTGGCAGCTGTGTAAGTAAATCAATAGAATGTTGATAACCCAGGTCGGGTACCAAATCTTGAGGATGAGGACCTGGGTGATGATGAGTTATTAAATCCAAGGCATGCAGATGATGTGGCTGCACTAGTGAATAGGAATGTCAATAGAGATTGTCAAGCAAGAATGAGACCCGAACATCGAGCTGTGCAGGTTGCTTTTGATGATGATGATGACGACTTAGATGGGGCTGGTGCCACAGGGGCTATTATTCCTCCGCCCTTGGCACCCGGAGCCAAGTTCAATATCACTAGCACCATGATCCTGCTATTGCAACTCAAATGGTTATTTGGTGGACTTGCAGGCCATGATCTGAATATGCATCTGATTAATTTTATCTCAACATGTAAATCGTTTGACAATCCAGGGGTTGGACAGAATGCAATCCGGCTGCGTTTATTTATATTGTCTCTATCTGGAGAGGCAACTCTATGGTTAAACGGGCTAACTGCTGACTCTATTACCAATTGGAGGCAACTGAAAGAAGCGTTCCTAGAAAGATTCTTTTCGCCATCCAAAAGAGCACAAAAAATAGATGATATAAGCAATTTCAGACATCTTTCAACTGAAGCTCTCCACGAGACATGGGAGAGGTTTAAGAAGAATCTTATGCGGTGCCCAAATCATCAGATGACCAATGTCGACTTGATGGAAATATTATACAGGGCTTTGAACTCGGTGACTAAGCCAGCGGTCGATAATGTTGTGGGTGGTTCATTCATGGACCTTACTTTTATTGAGGCATGTGATATGTTGGATCATGTGAATAAACAGAGTAGAGCTTGGCATACCAAGGATTCTGAGGTAGCAAGCTCTACTGTATCTATTGGCATGACGGCAGAACAGAGACGAAGAGAAGAGGAACATGACCAGGATATGGCTCACATGAAAATGCAGATGGACTTTCTTACCAATCATTTATTATCAGGAAAAAAAGAAAGGTCAAGGTTGTTGTATCACAAGAAAGAGATGACTCCAATTCTGAGGAGGAAGCAAATTACTTGAATAATCAAGGGGGTTTCCGAGGCAATGTCCAAGGAAATCAAGGTCGTAACTATTATCAAAAATCAAGATATAAGTACCGAGACCAAGGGAATTAGAAGAATAAGAATGATGGGAGCGGTTTGTACATCCCTCTTGGAAATCATAAAGCTGCTGCATCTAGCTCTGGGAAAATGTCCATGGAGGACATGATAGCTAAGCTGTTGAAAGGAGTGGAGGCAACCAACACGGGAGTAACTGAGGTAAAAAATGATTTTTCCTTAATAAATCAATTGGTTGACTCGCATTCCACTTCAATAAAATAGCTGGAACAACAAATGAGTCAACTATCAGCGGCATTCAATCAAAGAAAATCTGGTACTTTATCGAGTGACACTGTCCAAAATCTAAGGAAAGATGGATCATGTTTGACTATTACAACCAGGAGTAGTAAGGTGTTAGAAAATCCATCCAAGGGCAAGCCCGTGGTTGATAATATAGAGGAGAATGTTATTGAAACAGATTGTGATGATTCTGTAGAAGTTGAAGGTTAGGATGAGAACGTTCATGATGCTACACCTAGATGCCAATAGTCTGAAAAGATTGATAATGGGAAGCATAATAAAAAGGAAGAGGTGGAGAAAACTCTTCCAAATCCACCACCACCTTTTCCTCAAAGACTGAAGAAGAAGGCTGATGACACCAGGTTCAGTAAATTCATGACCATACTGAAGCAGCTGACTATAAATGTGCCTTTGGTGGAGGCACTGGAGCAAATGCTAGGGTACGTCAAATTCATGAAGGACCTTTTGACAAAGAAAAGGGCAGCGAGCTATGAACTGGCAGATAATTTTCATCATTGTAGTGTCATTGCCAAGAGGTTTTTGGTACAGAAGAAGGCAGATCTGGGTTCTTTCACTATTCCTTGCACGGTTGGATCTTTAGACTTTGCTAAGGCTTTATGTGATCTAGGGGCTATCATTAATTTGATTCCACTAGCCATCTATAGACAGTTGGGGTTGGGCAATCCTACACCAACTAACATGTGGCTTGTAATGGTAGATAGATCGGTAAAACGACCTATTGGTATCTTGTATGATGTATTAGTGAAGGTTTCTACCTTCATTTTTCCTGTAGACTTTGTTATTTTAGATTGCGAGGTGGATTTTGAGGTGCCCATAATCTTGGGTCGACCCTTCCTTACAACAAAAAGTGTGTTGGTTGATTTACGAGCAAATGAGCTTTTATTTTGGATGAATGATGAAGTGGTGTGTTTTGATGTATGCAAATCAATGAAGCAGCCCAAAGATATGAATGTGTTCTCTATAGCTGATGTTTATTATGAGGATGAGAAGGAATTATCTTTAGAGAAGCAGCTTACTGTTAAGCCATTGGCTGCTGTACTTTTGAACTTCGATCATGAGAATGTTAAAGAGTACGAAAAAACTATCTGTGCTTTGACAGGAATGGGGTCGTATTCTTATGCTCCCAAGAAGCTGGACCTTGACCTTAAGAATCGACCTTCACTAACGGCGAATCCATCCATTGAAGAGCCACCGATATCAAAATTGAAAGAGCTACCCAGTCATCTAAGGTATGCATTCTTAGGTAGTGGAAATACACTGTCGGTTATTATTTCTGCTGATTTAGGTGAACAACAAGTAGAGAATCTCATCTCTGTTTTGAAAAGGTACAAGAAAGCTATTGGTTGGACTATTGCTGATATAATTGTTATCCCTCCTGGCATATGTATGCACAAGATTCAGCTCAAGGAAGATTGCGTACCCAGTATTGAGCATCAGCGTCGTCTGAATCCACCTATGCAAGAGGTGGTGAAAAAAGAAATCATAAAGTGGTTAGATGCAGGGGTGGTATATCCAATCTCTGATAGTAAATGGGTAAGTCCTGTGCAATGTATGCCCAAAAAAGGGGGCATGACAGTAGTAGCAAATGAGAAGAATGAGCTAATTCCACCTAGGCCTGTCACAGGGTGGAGGGTGTGCATGGATTACCGGAAGCTAAATTCGTGGATGTTAAAGGACCACTTCCCAATGCCATTTATGGATCAAATGCTTGATCGATTGGCAGGAAAGGGATGGTTCTTTTTCTTGGATGGTTATCTCGGATATAATCAGATTTCCATTGCTCCTGAAGATCAGGAGAAGACCACTTTTACATGCCCATATGGTACTTTTGTATTCAAATGAATGCTATTTGGGTTATGTAATGCACCTGACACTTTTTAATGGTGTATGATGTCTATTTTCTCTGATATGGTTGAAGACACCTTGGAGGTGTTTATGGATGACTTTTTGGTTGTAGGTGACTCATTTGAATCATGCTTGGCAAATCTGAGTATTGCTTTGCAACGATGTGTGGAATTTAATCTAGTGCTAAATTGGGAGAAGTGTCATTTTATGGTTAAGGAAGGCATTGTTCTTGGGCATAAAGTCTCTAAAAAGGGAATTGAAGTTGATCGATCCAAGATTGAAGTTATCTAGAGACTACCACCTCCAATTTCTGTGAAGGGGGTTAGTAGTTTTCTCAGTCTTGCTGGCTTTTATCGGAGGTTTATTAAAGACTTCTCAAAGATTGCAAACCCATTATGCAAACTTTTGGAGAAGGAAGCAAAGTTTTACTTTGGTGCAGATTGCTTGAAGGCATTTCAATGCCTCAAAGAGAAGCTAGTTGAAGCCCCTATTATTGTAGCACCTGATTAGTCTCTACCTTTTGAAGTTATGTGTGATTCAAGTGGTGTATCCTTGGTTGTTGTACTTGGTCAGAAAAGAGAAAATCTATTTCATCCAATCTACTATGCAATCAAATCCTTGAATGAAGCACAGAAGAACTATACCGTCACTGAACAAGAGCTTCTTGCAGTTGTTTATGCTTTCGAGAAGTTCTGTGCTTACTTGTTGGGAACCAAGGTAGTGGTTCATACAGATCATGCGGCTCTAGGAAATCTAATGGCAAAGAAGGATGCCAAGCCAAGGCTAATTAGGTGGGTGCTACTACTTCAAGAATTTGATTTCGAGGTAAAGGATAGAAAAGGTTGTGAAAACCAAGTAGTTGATCATCTATCTGTACTTGAGACTGTGCACACAGTGCAGACCGACCTTGATATTGATGACGCATTCCCCGATGAAGAGATTCTAGCAACTAGGGTAGAAAACTTATCGCGGTATGTAGATTTTGCTAACTAAGTGGTAAGTGAAGTGATTCCTGCGCATCTCTCCTTTCATTAAAAGAAAACGTTCATGAATGATTTGAAACATTACTTCTGGGATGAGCCTTATCTCTTTCGATGATGTGATGATGGTATTATTAGGCGGTGCGTACCAGATGTAGAGGTGCCTAGCATACTGGAAGCAAGCCATGCTTCCCAAGTTGGAGGTCACCATGCAGGTGAACGGACGACCAAGAAAGTACTGCAGAGTGGCTACTATTGGCCTTCATTATTCAAAGATGCCTACAATTTCTTAAGAAGATGTGATCAGTGTCAGTGGCAAGGTTCTATCTCCAAGCATCATGAGATGCCCATGTCCAAAATGCTTGAAGTAGAGTTATTCGATGTCTGGGGTATTGATTTCATAGGCCCATTTGTGAGCGCATTTGGGATGAAATATATCTTAGTTGCTGTGGATTATGTATCCAAATAGGTTGAAGCAGTCGCGCTAGCTGATAATGAAGGTAAGAGTGTTGTGGCATTCTTAAAGAGAAATATCTTCTCTTATTTTGGGGTACCTCGTACCATTATAAGCGATGGAGGATCACATTTCTGCAATAAGCTATTCGGAGCCGTATTGTTAAAGTATGGGGTTAAGCAACATTAGATCGCTACACCGTACCACCCACAAACTAGTGGGCAGGTGGAGGTTTCAAATTAGGAAATCAAGCTGATCCTTGCTAAGACTGTGAATGCCAGCAGGAAAGATTGGTCTAGAATGCTGAACGATGCCTTATGGGCATATAAGACCGTATTTAAGACACCAATTGGCATGTCACCATACCAACTAGTTTATGGAAAGGCTTGTCACTTGCCAATCGAGCTAGAACATAAAGCAATGTGGGCACTAAAGCAGCTTAACCTGAACTGGGATGATGCTATAGATATGAGATTGGGACAGCTGAACGAGATGGATGAATTCTGTCTAAATGCATATGAAAGAGCAGATCTTTACAAGGAAAGGATGAAAAAGTACCATGATCAGAGGATTATCCAACAAAACTTTTAGAAAGGTGATTTGGTACTTCTTTTCAACTCCAGACTGAAGTTGTTTCCAGGTAAGTTGAAGTCTAAATAGTCTGGTCCATTCAGAATCAGCCAAATTTACTCATTTAGAGTAGTGGAGTTAGAAAACAATGATGGTGGTGTCTTTAAGGTGAATGGCCAAAGAGTGAAGCTATATATCGGTTTAACCAACTCGATAAAATGTATAGCCACCATATATCTCGATGAAGTCTAAGTAATCGAGATAACTATGTCGTGTCGCGACAATAAATCAAGAGCTACATGGGAGGCAACCCATCATTTTACTAGGATTTTGTTTTTGGTAAATAAAAATTCAAAAAGAAGAGTCGAGCCACGACCAAAACTAAGGCGCTTAGTGGGAGGCAACACATCCTTCTAATCATTTCTATTGTTTTTTATTAAGTATAGGTGCAGGAAGTACAAAGGAGGAGATTAGACCAAATTTTGATTTGGAAATGAGTCATGTCAATGGTGGTAAGTCTAGGAATGATGGAACAATACAGGTAAGTGAAAGTGGTCAAATATGTAAGGTTCAAGTATGATTTGCATTAGAGTCGCGCCTCGAGTTATGTAGGTTCGACCCAAAGAAAAAGTTTTGCGGTGCGACTTTATTTTATGACCCTGATATATGGACCTTTTTCGACTAAGAGTGAACCGTTTTTCCAATTTCCTATGACAACATAGGCAATAGGCTAGGCTCCGCCTATGCCAACATAGGCAATAGGTTAGGCACTGCCTATGCCAACATAGGCAATAGATTAGGCGCCGCCTATGCCAGCATAGGCAATAGGTTAGGTGCCGCCTATACCAATATAGGCAATGGGTTAGGCGCCGCCTATGCCATTGGTTATGCTCACTGCCTCACATAGGCGATAGGCTAGGCGCTGCCTATGCCAACATAGGCGATAGGCTAGGCGCCTCCTATGCCAACATATGCAATAGGTTAGGCACCGCCTACTTATGCCTAGGCGAAGCTATAGGCGTCGTCTATCACCGTAAATGTTGCCTTCTAACCCATTTGTGAATGGACCAAACCCGACCCATAGATTGTCCTTTAAATATATCCTCTACACTTGAACACCACTCAATGTTTCTTAAACCTAAGCGCCGCCCAAGTACCCTTGCCCTCTCCAAGCTTTTCTCTTTTCTCATCTAATCCTGCAGGATCACCTTCTCGATTCATCACGAGTTTATCACCAAGTAAGTTGTTCTTTCATGTTTCGTTATTGTTTCAGTTCTACGCTTATAATGGTTAACTTTATTTTGTTGTAGTGCTTGGTGATAAGATAATGGTTAGTTTGTTATGATTTTTGAAAAATACATCTCATTGAGTGAAAGGATTCTCGTAGGTAATCTAGATTTTACTCCGGCATGTATTGATTGGTATTCACTGTCATAATTTGTTATTATTATGGAGTTGAAATATTGAAACTTAATGCATAATTTTAGGAGTTGTAAGCTTTACTATGTCAATGACTCGTTCATCGATGTAATAATCATGGTTAACCACAAGCATAAGATTGTATGATTGTTTCTATGCCATAGCATGATAAGATTTCTATGTGGTAGTCTTGTTCAAAGATTGCATTGCCCCAATGAAATAAAGTCGGAAATGATAGTCAAGGTTACAAGACCATTGTGTGCTTCTTCTCTATACCAAACTGAGAAATTATTATGTAAAGTGAAGGGTTAAAAGTGTGACTGCACTGATAATGTTGTTGGCACATACTATCTACATGTATGTCGATGAAGTCTGAGTAATTGAACATACTCACTCAATTAGTTTGTGCAAACAAATTAAGTGTGGGGTGGTGCCATCACTATTTTCTTTTTTGATTATAGTGAATTCTACAACATGAGACTAACATGACCCTATTATGGTCTCAGGTAACATGGCTCCGAAAGGACAACAGGGAAAGGAGAAAGCATCCATCGCACAAAAAGGTCAAAAACGGTCAAGAAAGGACCAGGCTGATTCCTCCTCTCATCAAGTGCCTCGACACACTTTTGGGATCAAATGGGTTCTGGAGGAGGAAGGGAAGGAATGGTATAGAAACAATAAGGTGAAGAAATATGTACATGTGGATTTGATGCAGAAGGAAAGTTTAGCAAAGAACTGCCCTCACATTTTGGCAAAGATTATGGCACTAAATCTTGACTTTATCTTCCGACACATGGGCGAATTTAATCTTGATTTGACTTGAGAGTTGTATGCCAACTGGTCCCCAAGGACTACGGGAAATGAAGTAAAGATTCGGGGGCAAGTCTTGCAATTGAACGCTGATTTCTTCAACTCTTTCCTGGGAACTCCAAGTGTGGATCTATCACCACTCAAGGAGCTCTACAACAGACCTCCCTATAGATCCATCAGACATACATTGTGTGGATCAAGGTCCATGACCCGGTGGACTCGTCATAAAGATAATGGTCGTCAGAATACTTACCCATATGCTTGTTTGAACAGAGAAGCTCGCATATGGTTAAGAATAGTCAACTCTTGCTTGATTCCTGGGACATAATACACAAAGGCCACGTATGATTGAGTCTTCTTGGTGTATGCTCTAATGACAAATGTTCCCATCAACATTGGTGCAGTTATACGAATGTCGATGCGAAAAGCAAGGGTGCACAAAAGGTCCCATTTCAGTTTCGGCAATTTATTGACTGCAATCTTAAGTAAAAAGCACATTGAGGAGGAGCCAGCAGACCATAAGTTGCCACATAACCCGAAGAAGGTAGATCTCACGAAAATCAAAAATCCAAAAACTGGTCAAGTCATCAACCTCACCAATGCTGAGAGACATGCTCGAGATGAGAGTTTTTTCCGCCATCTGTATGGCATGACTATGTTTACTATGATGAATAGGGGTCGTCTGCCAACTGATGAAGAGCTTCGGCAGTTGGACTATGACTACCCACTTAATGAGCATGCTCGGGCCATGTGTGGAGTGGGGGTGAATTTTGAGAAACCTCTAGATTATGATGTGCCAATAGACGATGATCACCGACTGCTAGACTCTGATGTGGAGGACAACTCTGATGATGAAGACTTTGATGATGATTCTGACGCAGGGGGTATAACCTCAGATGTAGAGGAGGAGTTTGACTAACCAGGTTTTTGCTTATTTATTTACACTGAGGGCAGTGTATTCCGTCTAAGTGTGGGGTGCGGGTATATATTTGCGGATTGCCTTGTCTGGCTGTATTGCGTACTGTTTGCCTACATTTATTCTATAGTTATTTTGATTTTGTCATAGTTAGTTAGTTGTAATTAGTCAGATTTTTGCATGAAATTGTTCTTATAGACGGCATGGCATTATAACAAGAGTTTGTGCTGAATCACTACTATTGAAATATTTAGGCTCTAAGTTGTGACTTTGCTTATGGTTTAATTCATTTATCTGTTGGGTCAAGAATCTATAATGCTCCTAATTAATTTGACCATGTGCCATGTGTGTGTAAGTTTATTGTATATTCTTTGTTGCGACTGATGCTAGAACTTACCTAGTATGTGTGTGAAGCGAAATAAAGATTGTGATTTTAGGAGATGATTTAGGCGGTTCTTTGGCAGCCCTGATTCTTTTTATCTTCTTTTTACCTACCTTTGTACATTGTCCTAGTGAAAACCCTTTGAGCCTTTAGCTATTTTCTTTGGCAACCTCATATGTAGCCTAATCCATTTTTTTTAAAAGACCATAATTTCATTCAAAAGCTCCTAAGCGCTTTAAATTGTAGAATCAAGTTGAGTAAAGAGTGTGGCAAAATAAGAGGAAAATGGTGAAAGTGATGCCCCAAAGTTTAGTTATTGGTACATGAAAATATTGTGATCGAGGGTGGCTATCATAGGGATGCTTAATAAAAAAAAGACAAAAAAAATAATAAATGAAGAGAAAAATAAACAAAAAGGAGTTGTATATTCCCATCATTGTGTTTCTGATTGAGTAACAAAATGGGTGAAAGGGGGGTGGTAGATGAACAGAAGGTAAAGTGGTTGTTAAAAGTTAGTGTAAATAGCATAATGTAGTGTATTAAAGCGCTTAGGAAACATAGTCACCATTTCTGGCCAAAATAGTCCAACCTGTCCCTTTAACCTACATTACAACCCGTAAAGACCTATTTGATCCTAACCTTAGCATTCTGATATTAGTAGAGCATTACACTAAGGGCAAGCATATGGTCATCAGTTGTAATCTAAGAATTCTTTGTGAGAGTGAGAGCAAGCAAGTTCTGATACCCATATTTCTGAAAAATGTAAAACTATGAGTGATTATGGGTAACATTTTGTGTGAGCGCACATGGTTGATGATTGTTAGGTTGTTTTATATGATTTCTTTTGACTTAACTTGTCTATACGAATTGACCAACTTAATGAGTCTATGTTGGAGGGTGAGTTGTTTATAGTAATGATCAAGAAATCTAATCTTTGTTAATAATTTCCGTGTATGTCTTGTTGAAAATTTTGTGTTGCTCGTGTAAAGTTTAGTTAGGTATTTGCATGGATGTACTATTTTGTTCGATGACAAACAAAGCTTTAAGTGTGGGGTGGTGATGTTGGGTGTATTTATACGTCTAAGCACCATAACTTACCCATGTTTTAGCTAAGTTTTGAGAGTAAAATACATAAGTCTTGCACTTTTAGTCTTTTTCAGTTAAGTGAGCTGACCTATGTGATTAGCATTCTTTTCAGGTACTAATGAGGAAGATTTCAGCACTTTGGGGACCTGTGGACAGCAAAGGAAAACTTCACATAAAAAGGAAATCAGCTTTTTGACTGAATGTGATGTATGGGAACTTTTTCCTGGTCAAACTGAATATTTTTAAATAGTTAAGGATGCATTAGCAATTTATTAGAGAAGGATGTTATTAAAAGCCTTATGGCTGAATTTTTAGGTATTATTCAGATTCTGTATTATTTTGGAAAACAAGAAAGCAGCGTAGCTTGAGGACAGAGAGAGAGAAACGTGTTTCTCTCTTAATTTCGCTAGTCATCTTCATCACCAAGATCATTCGTTGTTTTGGTATGATGAATATTTCTATGTTGATTTTTGTTTTATTCATGAGTAGCTAAGCTTATTTGTTAGGGTTATGGAAACCTTGTAGTATACTCTCTATTGCTATGGGTTTGTGAATTTATGATGTGTAATCCACTTATATCATTACTCTCTTCATTTTAATTGAATTCTCGTGGTTGCAAACATGGGGAATGCGCCATTATAGCAATAACTTGTTCGATAGAAAAGTTATTGTTTGGAAAAGAGAGTGTGACAAGATAATAGGATTTCTAACCTCTATTTTACACGTTAATGCCCTAGCAGGATTAACGTCTTGGAGAGTTCGTACAATTTGTTGTACACTTTAGCTTCGAAAGAACTAAGGTGAATAAATCCTTGATGGTTGAAAAAAACTTGGATTTATAATTAGAATACATCTCTCTATAAGTGCATGCATGTACAAAATCCGTATTACTCATAGTTAATAGAAAAGTAGAAGCTATAAGGTGTACATAACCCTAACTTGTCATTCTCTGTGATCAAATATTATTACACATATCATCTCATCGTTACACTATAATATTATTGTGCACTTCAACCAAAACCCCCCTTTCCTTGGAACCTTCGATCAACAGTCTAATAATAATCGCAATACTTAGTGATCATAGTATTCCCTGTGGGATTCAACACCCAACCCAGTTGGGTTCTATATTTGACAGCGACCGCTTACACTTTCTAACGAGAGTTGTAATTTGGGCGTATCAGTCTCAACTCGAGGCTACCCCCTAGTCACGATAATGGTGCTTATGGTCATAGGTGACCACAAGCTAACCCATGAGCTGGTACCTACTTTGAGCACTGAGTAAATTGGTAAAAAACATATGCACAGAAGATAAACTAATAAGTTAAAACCAATATAAATATTGAAAACGTGGTTTTTATTACAAGTCTGTAACATATGCAAAAAATGTTAAAACACAACTGCTAAGACTTATAAACTAACTGGCATTTTGAATATCTAAAAAACCTCTAAGACTGACTGTGGAGTTGATGTGGCAAACCCCCAACTAACTCTAATTGACTAGGTAAAAGAAATACTAAAATAACCAAATGAAAGATAAACTTGTCCTTAAAGGATGAGGGCTTACCACTACTGTTACTGCTGTAATGCTGAACTGTCTAAGCGTAATTAGGGAACTTTGATTCTGAACCTATGATATGAGACATCATCGCACAAAGAAGAGTATACGATCAGCACTTTAAATGTACTGGTATATAATATGAGGTTAGGCTGATATACATAAGGTACTGTGCATATGAAATAAGTGCTAACTGAGTAGCATGAGAAAACAGATCATAAATATTCGAGAAACTAAATTATCTGTGAAATCAAGTCCAAGAATATAATATTTTTGAAATAATCTATAAATTGAAATACAAAAATCTGATAGCTGAATAAATGGTATTTTGAATGCTTTGGTCAAGAAAGCTTGAACTGAATTTTATTTTGAATATTGTACTGAGACTGTGAGAGGTATCATCTAACTAATATACCCTAATCTGAACTAATCGGGGTCCAACCTGTAACCCCAGTTAGAAGGGTATCAGTACCATGCCATGGGTACAAACACTGGCTGCATGGATCTATTAAACTAGCATCCTGAAGGACTAAAGAGCCACCCTATACTGGTAGGAGCACTCATGAGATATGTGTCTACCCTAAACTTGCAGGAAGACATCTCCAACCTACGTTTTCTACGTAGTCTAGTAACTCAGGGATTTCTATGAAGGGTCACACCCTAAACTAACAAGAGTACCTCTATCTCTGTTTTTGCTCAGTGTTAAATCCTACTCTCAATTGAATGGCACTGATTACTGGACTGAACTAAGTTTAATTGAGCAAATAAATTATCATGATAACTGGTTGAATGACAATTTTCATGGTTTATTTGAAATCATTTTAAGGATACTAAAATTATGTAAACAACTAGGTATATTTGAAATCATTCTAAGGATACTAAAATTATGTAAAGAACTAGGTATCGAGTGTTCATAACCCACCAGCACTGAATGGAGTTAATTCCATATAAAATCTTTAAAACTATAATAGGGATTCATTATTCAAAACTCAAACTTAGGAAATTCATCAATCATATAAGAGTCATAAACTTAAGCATGGGAATGGAAAAATTATATGATTAGGGCATCCATAAATTAGGAATTTAAATGTAAAGATGTCAATATTCAAAACATATAATGGCTCATTCCTCTTGGAAACACTTATAATCATAACTCAAAAATCAAACTATCAAGATATCCATGGACATACTTTCAACTTAAACATGTAAAACTTATGATTTAAGAGAAAAATGGATTCTTAGACTCCATGGGTGAAAAATGCCCATGGATGAACATCACACATACCTCACTAGATGAATTTGTAAAGATTCTTGGGAATTTCTTTAGATTTGGAGCTTGAATTCCTTGATTGCTTAAGAATGGTTTAGGGTTTATTCTTAAGGTGGGAGATGGATTTCTTGAGAGATGGCTTAGTGTTATTGACTAGTTTGGGTGGAGGGAAATAATCCAAATACCATTAATTAATGAGGAATAAAAAGTTTTATAAGGGAAAGAGGGTGCATCGTGGGTCCTAGTGCGATGCACTGGAGGGGATGCCACGGGTTCTAGTGTGGTGCACTAGAGCAGGCATTGCGGGCTTATCCCGATGCCGCTACTATTTTGATGATCCAAACACACCCCTACACTCGTTGAAAAATTCCAAAACTCACCTAAGATATACTTTGATCAACCCCGATCATGAATCAACTTAAAAATCAACATTCTGAGGTCGAAAAGATCAAAAATAAAATCATCAAAGTTTAGAGGTCTTAAAAATGACTAAGTCCTCAACACTTGGCCAAATTTTCAAGTTTTGTAGCCCCCTCTTAACACTCAACTAAGAGCTGAAATAAGATAAGACTTTTATGGGGTATTACAATGGGCTTATGTCAGTGATTATGATGTTAGAATTATTCCAAACACATTATGGGGACCAAGGCCGTATTAGGTATGAGCTGGACATCCAGGAAATATTTATGCTTGTAAAGGATTTGGTTGTAGTTTATAGATATATTGATGCTTATTGTTCTATTATTTGAATACTGGTGATGGCATTCATAGATTCGGTCCATTCACGATCATTAATTATGGTAAGTGGCATGATGTAATACCTCGCAAAATTTCCTAGCTTAATTCAATCCTTTAAGCTTGTTAAGGGGTCCCAGACTTAGAAAATTCTAGCTAAGTATTTTGACGTAGTTTATTTTTAGTCCTTTGAAAGTTGGAAATCTTATTTCGCGACCTTAAAGTCCTTTAAATGTCTATATTTTAGTTAATTCATGATCAGGAAGGTCAATAGGTGTTCTTGGACAAGTTTTGGATTTTTTAGACTTCATTTGAAGCTCCTTTGGAATACCAAAACAGTTTACCAATGCAATCTTGATGCGCCGCATCACCTATCACATTGGTTAATATTTTCCCTGGCTACCAGCATCAAATTCTAGTGATTCAGTGTGATCATGGCGTGATGCGTTGGATATCATGTCGGTGCCATCGACGCATCGCGTCGACCTATGCTTGGCAATCTAATTTTCACTCATTAAAAGACCGCATTCTTGGGAGTATTTGGGTATTTTTCCACCGACTCTCATACCCCAAAACACAAAATTTAATACCCTAGGAGGCAAATAAACTCATTCTTTCTTAATTTTTCTGAAGAACAAGCCTTAGTTTTTTTTTTAAAATTTCAAATCAAGAACTCAAGATTCCACCATTAATTTCTAGAAATTATTTAACAAGGTATGTAAAATGTTCATCCAAGGGTCCTTTCCAGCCTTGGAGTTCAATAAACTTCTTTCAAAAACATGAATTATGATTTCCATGTAGTGGGTTTGAATGTAATCATGTTGATGTTGTGGAATGGGTTCCAAGTTGAAATCTTTATGTGTTTCTTGATATTATGATAACATGCAAGTTGAAATTTGATTGTCTTATATTGAAACCCTTAAATTATTAAGTCATGATTTATTGGCATTGTTGATCATACCCAAGTATAAAGCTACGCCTACCATGTATTTGATAAAATGCTAAATTGAGACTATGGTGCTTTTGTGATCCTTTAGTGATCTAAATGATGAACTTATGCTATATCCACATGTTCACAATGTCTTCCATGTTAAAGTTATACCTTGTATGTGTTTGATGAAATGCCTCATAAGATCGTATTGTGAGTTGTTGACTATTGTCAAGTATTCAAGAATTGTCATGTCTTATTATTTTCATGATATCAAGTCTTGGGGAAATTTAATACCCGACAATTTAGCTGTGTACCTAGAGTCAGTGTCAGTTATAGAATAGTCTCAATTATGTCATAATCAGTAGTACTCTAGTTTAGTTATAGAACTCAGGAAAACTCAGTACCAATCCAGTCCCACTAAGTATTCAGTTCAGTCCTCAGCAAACTCAGTCAAATAACAGAACTAAGTAGTATTCTATTAGTCAATGAAACTCAATAAACTCAACTCAGTTCAATTAATAAGTACCATCAGTAACAGATCAGTCCAACCTAGTATGAACTAAGAAATCAGTCAATGTCTATTCAGTTGGGAGTAGGATTCAGCACCAAGTGAACCAAAGGTTGGGGACTCACCTACCAGCAGAGGGTGTGATCCTTAGAAGCAGTCCTTGCGTTCTAGAACTATGTATCCAGTGTAGGTTAAGACATCAAAATCATCTAGTTAAGGGTTGATGAGGTGTCTTAACCTGACAGCTGAGTGTCCTACCATTCTTATTTGAGAACCTTCCAGATGAGGGTATCTCTTCAGTGTATTTACCGTGGCTCAGTACTGATATCCTTCCAACTGGGTTACAGGTTGGACCCTAAATCAATTCAGAAAAGGGGCATATTGTTTAGAAGATTACCTCCTACAATCTCAGTCTCAGTCTTTAGTAAAGAACTCAGCTAGTTCCACAGATTTCAGGACTGTCAGATACAGTCACTTAGCTTATTACAGAAGTCAGCTAGTTCAATTAGAAGTAGGACTGTCAGACATAGTCACTCAAAAAATAGTATATCAGTTATCAGTTATACCAATTATCAGTAATCCATGTTATTAATAAACTCAATATTCAAAATCCTTTTGACTTCAGTTACAGTTATGTATTCATGCATGTATTCTCACACAGTCATGTTTATGTTATTAAGTCAATTATAGTTCATGAACATAAACCCTTGCATTCAGCCTTACCTCACTTTGCGTACCAGTATATTCACACGTACTGACACATACTTTTCTTTTCCTCTATGGTTTTTATACCATAAGTTCACACATACGGGCCCTAAATATTCTTAGTGGTTTAGATATTCAACCAATAGCAATAGACTAGCAGTGAGTCCTCATCATTTGAGGATATTCTTTTATTTTATTATCTTATTAGATTCAGTATTTTGGTAGATGGAGTTAGTTGGGGATTGTCCCATCAACTCCTTATTCATAGAGTTCAGTTTAGAGGTTTTTCAGACTAGATTTTCAGACAGTATTCAATATTTCAGATTCTGATGTTTTATCAAACTTTATAGTTTTTTTTCTTCAGTATTACTATTTTGAACCTTATGGAATTTCAGCATATTATTTTGTATTATACAGTGTTATTACTCAGTTATTACAACTGGCACCAGTTATGGGTTAACTTGTGGTCCTTCAGGATTATGAGCACCATATAGCGTCCAGGGTACCAGACTCGAGGTGTTACACATAATTCCAACTAAAATATAATTCTATTAATTGTTTTTCTAAATAGGAGTTAAAGCTCACTTTTCACCTTAAAAATGAATTTCTTCATAAAAAAAATTGTCTGTCTTAATTAATAACCTATGTGTAAAGAGATTGAAAAATGATGTTTTAAAGATTTAAGCAAGGTAGATTTCAGTCTATGATTTGATATTGCTAATTTCTTCGGTCGTGAGAGATTCTAAATTTTTTATACTTTTATAATGACTTAGTCTTGATTTTTACCCTGGGAAATGGATTTACTATTTACACTCTTTTTAGCCATGACATAAGTCCGTACATCAATTATATATCTATTTACTAACTTCTCCGATATGGGATGGAGGAGGAGGATGGTATTGGTGGTATGAATTCTGGGTAAAACCTGATGATAGATTATAGCATTAATGTTATATATATATATATATGTTGATATGTTTATATAACTGGAAAGTTCGTAGGATGATTATGATGATATGTTTATATTCTCGGTAAGGCCGGAAGGTGACTATGATGATATGTTTATGTACCCGACAAGGCTAGAGGCTGACTATGATGATATGTTTATATACCCAACAAGGTTGTAGGATGACTATGATGATATGATTATGTACACGGAAAGGCCATAGAAAGTATAATGATGATATTCTTATATACCCGGCAAGGTTGGAAGATGATTATGGCGATATGTTTTCTACCCAGTAAAGCCGAATGATGATGATGATGATATGGTTATATACCTGTAAAGGCAAGAGGATGATTATGATGATGATGGTTATGATGATGATAATTATGATATTGATTATACCTATCAGTTCTATTTTGACTACTTTTTATGATATTGTGGTTATATTGCATTCATCCTTGCATGTGCATTGACAATCACCAGTATGTACCTATATCTATGAGCTTTTAGGGGGGTTTCATAGATATGGGTGATGAGTATGACTTGTGGTATGTTGTATATTCATTGAACCTTCTGAGCCTGGGGTGGTGGAGGTTCGTTAAAGGCTTGGTTAGATATTATTAGTCTTTACTAACCAATTACTCACATAGTCATTGCTGTTGTTATTATTACTATTATGATCGTTGTTTATTTTAGTTAGTTCTATATTGGTTAATGATTCAATTTCGAGATTTAAGGTATGCTTCTTGCTCTTTCATCTTATAATTGTATTACTATGCATGATTATCTCATCATTAGACATATGGATTAGAAAACCTAAGTATGCTAGCACTAGTTCCTGCTATGATTATGAGGTCTTACTATTCTAGTTTGATGATTTAGGTTGTACTTTGAGTTTACGTTGTTTATATATAGTTATATCTAGCTATATGTAGCTATAGTAATCATATATCCATTCCTTCCTTTATTTGTTCAGATTGTATATTCATTTATTGGTCTAGTAGACTTATATATATATATCCTTCTTTTGCCCTTTATTCATATGTGGTCTAGTGATATACGGTACAGTGTTGAGATTCTTGATTATGGTTGGAGCAGGATAGTTTGTCCTTAATACTTAGTATCATTATGTTAGTTTCTTCGATATGAATAAGATAGTTATCTTTATTATCTCATTGACTTCTTATGTGGTTGCTGGACATTTGGGTGTATTTTTATATTTTATTTATATGTTATATGTATCTGCATTATTTGTGGAGCTCATTTGATAGTTTCTTACTGAGTACCATATATTTGGTACTTATACTACACTTTTGCAGCCTGTATATCATAGTATGAGTTATCGCCGATGTTGTGTGCATCGTACGGAACAACCATAGTTTGGAGACATAGAGTGAGATCCTAACATTCAAAGTATTACTTTCCTCCCTCTTATGTACTAGACTAGCCTCTATGTTGTAGTCAAAGATGGTTGTATCTGTATATTCATTTAGTACATCATTTGTATACTTCTTATGTTAGAAGCTCTTGTACTGATACCACCAGATTTTGGGACTATGCTAAGTAATTGATCTTTTATTATATTAATTTCGCAGTCTTTCCTTTATTCTTATGGTAGTATGTTACTAACAGTTCTAGACTACGAGATTGTCTTGCCTACTAGTTGATTAGTAGGCACCATCATGACCCGAGAAATTGGGTCGTGACAAATTGGTATCAGAGCTAGGTTTATCGGTGTATTTGTACAAGAGCTAAGTGTTTTGTAGAGTTTTGTGAATCGGTGCGGAGAAGTCCATAACCTATTTTCGAGAGGCTACAGGGATATTTTTAGGAAATTTATTTCTTGACTTCTTTTCGTGTGTCTACATTGCTATGAGTCTCAAGCAATTTCCTTAAATCTATTCTATTTTTAATGGATTATGCGATGTTGTCGGTGGATGCACATGAGACTCCAACACGTGTTTTCAGAGCTTTAGCATAGTGTCGAACTAATGAATCAAGGATGGTTATCAAAGATCTTTCAGTGTCACCAAAGCATTTGGGGCTATTTCAGGCTCCAGTTGTTCTCATGACTACTTCATCCTTTCAAGGTTCAACATTGGGGATCTCGAGTCTAATTATAAATACCTCACAGTCAGAGATGACATGAGGTTAATCGAGTCAGTACTTAGACCAGAGTGGGATTTTTGTTGTTCATTAGGGTTCTTTATAGGTTTCTCAGTATGGGATTGGGTTTCTTGAGTGGTCTAGGCATACTCCTATGCTATATCCCTTTGAGCATGACATATTGAATGGATTTATTAGAGGACTAGCATTGCCACTTCGTTTGGCATCATAGAACTTGATAGCAGTTGGGTCTTCCTACTCTCAGGTTATGGAATATTTGAGGGTCATAGATAAAGCATGTATTGAGACTTATGAAGGTGGTGGCAAGAGGCCACATTGATGTGCTATAGATTCATAATATTTCCAATGCTTAAAACTATGAAAATATGCAAGTTACTTAGGTCTTTTTGTTACATGTGATGTTTTTTATGTTATGTTTTGTAGGAAACCAAGTTTTGGATGCTAAATTAAAGAAAAGGATGAAAATTGAAGTTCTGGTCTACTTAGTTGGGCACCTATGACCCATAGGTACCACCTACTTGTCATAGGTGCTAAAGTAAGTGTTAGAAATTGGAAGTCCAGAGGCTTAGAAGTGCTGAAAACAAGACTCTGTCACTTACATAGGGCACCTATGATATGTCGGTGAAAGAGTAGGTTGCATAGATGCCAAGTCCAGAGATTTCAGGAGCTATTGGAGGAAGGGGGCACCTTCGTAGGACCACCTATGGTCCGTAAGTACCACCTACAGGCAGTAGGTGGCCACCAACCTCTATTTTTATTTTTTGTTTGAGATTTGATTTTTAGGGTTTCCTTGTAACCCATGCATACCCTTTTGATGTTTTTAGTTAGTTTGCGCTCACTGTATACTTAAAACATATATTTGATTCCAAGATTCAATTTTGATCTTGGGATTACATTATTATTAATTTTTGTTCATAATTCAGTTATAGACTTTGGGTCTTATTTATTGATTATTGTGATATTATTTAAATGTCTTCAATTAAGAATTCCTTAGATTGTTTTACAACAATGAGCATCTAAATCCCTTAGTTAGGGTTATGGACCCTGGCAGACTGACGAAGTAGAGGAGTGCTAAGTTGTTATGAACCAATATTCTTGCAAGTATTGTGGTTACCTTTAGTATATCATTACTTACTTCACAAAAGGAGTAGGGATTAGGAAAAGATAATCACAAAGTAATTTGAAGATTAATTGTTGATCTAGGATAATCAACATCATCTACTTAAGGAGGTTATCTTTGATCTAATAACTTAATACTTAAAAGGTAATAGATAACTGGATCTAGGATAAGGGTTAGTAATGCAACATCCTGATACTCAAAGGGTAAAGGGTGAAATCTGTCAATGATTACACAAGACAATTGATGGTACATAACTTATCAGATTCTATATGCAAGGTATTAGGTTGGTTCAACAAAGAATGATAAACCTATTAAATTGAGAAGCCAGGGGAACAAATCCTAGTGTTCATTTTTTGACTGACTACAACCAAAGTTGAGTTCTATTACTTGTTCGAGATTACTACTCAAAACCCCCCATTTACTTTCTTCACTACCTGTTAATTCTACAAAACAAGAGACACAATTCCACATATTCCCTATGGGTTCAATCCTAGCCTGAGTTGGGTTACTATACTTGACAGCAATAACCTTATCTTCTATTGGCAGTGTAGTTTGGGCATTGATCAAAATTTTGGTGCCATTGTCAGGGAATACAAAATTTATTTATTGATTACAGTTGTCGTAGTTTTTGAGTTTTTGTTTTCCAATTTTTTGTTGGGTATACGCTGGTGTATCCTTAACATAAAGAGTCAAGGAAATCCCTTACTCTCACTGTATCCTAACTAAGAGAGAATCTTACATCCTAATCATACAAGGATGAAACTAGTACGTGCAGGTCATCTTAAAAGGGTTTGGGATAATCCTAATGTGGTACCTCTCCCTGCTCTAGGAGATCCTCAAAACATTGTTGATTGGTAAATAGAGTCGTTATTTAACAATGAATTTTCTAACCAGAGAAGTGATACGGAGGCCCGACTAGCTCAGCGGTAGAGCTAGTTAGGCAAAGATCGATAATTGATCATCGAGAAGCACTCGATGGCAATCGAGATAAAGTTAGAGGTGGCCAAGATCAAGTCATCCCATCATACCAGTACTTCTAACCATATGATGATAAAAAGGTTATGGGATACGTTAATCCAGCAGAAATAAGAGCTATCATTCCTCCTACACTATTCCTTAATGTGAAATTTGACATTACCAGTGCCATGGTATATCTTTTGAAATTGAAAGGTATGTTTTTGGGCTTAGCTACAGACAATGAAAATATGCATCTTGCTAATTTTATTGGGATCTGTACTTCTTTTACTATTTTGGGGGTAGTTTAAAAGGTACTCAGATTGAGGTTGCTCTCGTTTTCATTTACTGGAGAAGTTTCTTTATGGTTGGGGGAACTTCCTAGAGAATCTATTACCACTTGGATTGAATTACACAGGTAATTCTTAAACTATTTCATTCCTCTGGCTAGAATGTTGCAGTTAAAAGATGAGATATACAACTTCAGACAACTATATTATAATTCGATATATGAGGCTTGGTTCCTATTTAAGAAAAAGTTTAGCATGGTACCCAATCATTGTATTTCAAGGATGACCTTGCTGGAAATATTTTATAGAGCCCTGAACATCAGTTTCTGAGCTATGGTTTACACAATTATTGGAGGAGAATTCATGAGATTATGCTGGGAGGCATCTTATGAGGTTTTAGACTAGATCTCTCTCACTAATTAAGGATGGTATACTTAGGAGGCAGAGAAGGGTGCTGAAACTTATGACATTGGGGCTTTTGGCAACCATAGAGTGGTTAATGATTCTATGGCGAAAGAAATTATACATCTTAGAACTAATATTGGATTGATAATGAAGTAGTTTACAATAGTCAATTCTAAGAACATAAATGTGGTAGGTTCATAGGGTTCAACCTGTAGAGCATATGCGTCTGACTTAGAAGAGGAGGCTAAGTATCTTGATCACTAATTGGTGGGTCAAGCCAAATGGAAAGGAAACCAATGTCAAAACTATGATGGAGATAGATACAAAGATTACAGTAGGGAGCATAATGGGGACTAGAGATAGAAAGACGACTACATGGAGAAAGAAAATAGGTATATCTCATTGGCTTGATGTGATACTGAATTAAGAATGGAGGAATTGTTGTTAAAATTAGTTAAGGGTCAAGAAAATTAAGAAACGTGCCTTAAGGAGATGAAGGCTGATATCTCAGGTTTGACCCAAAAGGTTGAGTGTAACGCAACTACGACAAGCAGTTAGAGCAACAGTTTGGGCAGATGTCTACTACTTTAAATCAGAGGCATACAAGTACCCTTTCAAGAAACACGGATCTGAATCCAATTAATGATGGTCATTATATCACTATTAACACTCGAGGAGGTAAGTCTACTGTTGATCCCCTATTGCCTATTGTAGATGTGCCGAAGAAAGATAGTATTGTAGCTGATGAGACACCTGTCATTGAGTCAGACAAAGAAACAAGTGTTGATGCTAGTGTCGATGAGGATAAGGTTAAGGGCAAGGTCGATAAGCATGTAGTGAAGAAAATTCCACGACCACCCCCACCTTTTCCTCAAAGGCTAAAATAAAATAAGGAGGAAGGAAAGTTCAACAAATTCATTTAGATGCTGAAATATTTGAGTTTGACATCCCTTTCCTTGAGGTATTAGAGTGGAATGCCTGGGTATGCAAGGTTTATAAAAGAATTGGTGACTAAGAAGAGAATAAATAGTTTAGAGGATGTTGGTGGATTGAACTATTGCAGTGCAATCACTTCTAAGTATTTGGCCCAGAAGACGGGTGATCTCGGTGCGTTCATGATCCCATATACTATAGGGAAATCCAAATTCACCAGAGCATTATATGACTTGGGAGCCATCATCAATTTGATGTCGCTGGTTGTATTTAAGCAATTAGGATTGAGCCCTTTAGAACTGAGTACTATTCAGTTATTGATGGCAAATCACACAATAAAGAAACCCGTAGGCATATCTTTTGATATGTTGGTGAAAGTTGATAACTTTATTTTGCTGTGTGACTTTGTCATTCTAGATTGCGAGGTTGACTTAGAGATACTCATCATATTAAAAATACTATGCATGGACATAGGTAGAGTGGTGGTTGATTTAGAGAAGGGGGAACTCAAGTTTAGACTCAATAACAATGAAATCACTTTCAATGTCTGAACAACTATGAAGCACCCAACCTATATAAGGGTGGTATCAGTTATTCATTGTATAGATAATCTTTGAGGTTACTCCTTTGGGTAGGATGAATTCTGAATAATCTAGGTACCCACTTTGTGTCGTGATATTAAATCAAGCACTGCATGGGAGGCAACCCATGGGCTTGTTGGTGAAGTCTGAGTAACAAACTTAGCCTTAGCCAAGTCGTGCCACAATGTTAAATCAAGCACTGGGTGGGTGGCAACCCACTATTTTAGTTTTCATGAATATTTTTCTTCTTTATAGGTACATTAACAAGAGGAACAGCCTGGAACATGGTAATACATTACTTCATTCATAATATTTTAGGTATGGGGATTTTTTACCAACTCATAAAGGTCATAACTCCCACGTGGGCTAAGTAAGTTGTGCTTTAAATGTTAATAAGATATTTTGAGTATTTTAAGGGAATTTTTCTACTTGAACTTGTGAACATACTTGTGAGTTTGTAATACGACTTATCACTTCATATGTAGTACAATAAGTGCCAGAATGCAAAGTCTAGAGAGCAAAAACAAGTCCAAAAAATTGGCCCAACTATGACCTGTTTTTGGTACCCTAAGTGGCTGATTTTTGGGCCCAGTTATTTTTTAAAATCTGGGCTGTAATACCCACACATTTTTGGGCTAGACTTTGAACCATCATTCGTATGTGCGTAAACATTAATACCATTATTTGTATATGAATACATGTTTCATAATCATTTACTAGTGTTTGAAGTTCTTATGAGGAGAAAAATTTTCATAGGAATCACTTAGATCGAAGTTGAGCTAAGAGCCATTGATTCGGCCAAATCTTTGTATTTGATTCTATAAGGTTTACTTTGAACGTGTATACATTTATATATATGTTGAATTTTATAGATCGAAACACACTTAATGTTAGATAATTGATTAAGATTTCCAACGATACCAATTTGGCCTTAATCTGATACCCGAGCAAAAAGTTATGGCCTTTTTCATGAGATGCAGTAAGGGAAGGCGATAAGCCCATGCCATAGGCGTTATTCCCATGAAATAATTTGGGAGTCATGAGGGATACTCCTATAGACTAGAGTGCACGCCGTGGGGTCTATTCCTTCACGGTTTCAACTTTTTAAGGGTCAAAGGGCACTTTGGTCCTTTCCCTTAAATCCCAAATGTCCAAAGCACAAATTATCACACCCAAAAGGAATTATTTGCCCATTTTCTTCAAATAAACTCATTATAAACCCTTCCCTTTCCCAAGAACAATAATCCAAGTTTTTTCTCTCAAGAACACAAGGATTCAAGCTTCAATTTCAAGATTTCTTCATGAATTCGTTCAACTAAGATATGTGGGATTTTGAGCAAGGTTAATCTTTCAACCTTTTGCCCATATTTATTATTTTCAAGTAGAATTTATATGTTTTAAGCTAGGGTTCATTCCCAAATCCTCATATGTTGAAAATATAGCATTACCATGATATTTAAGGGACTAAAGAGCATAAGGGTTGTACTTATTCATGTTTTAAACTACAAAGTTGATATCTTGTTTTGAATATCATTACATTGATTAAAGTATAAGTTTTTCCTTCATTATTGGATTTCACATGTTCAAGATGAGTTTGATTCATGTTCTCCTTAGTAGGTTGAACTCAATTCATGTCCACATATGATTCCATGATAAGTTAGGTTATCTTATGCTTCAAGTTTCGATTTCCCATTTCCTATTCAAGTGAATTTCATGTTATATTATTGAATTATTAATTTATCCATGTAATCATATTGTTTACTAATTTTTAACATATTCTTATGTTCAAGTCCATGCTCTTCACTTACTTGGTGAGAGGTTCATGTTTTGGATCTTCGAACCGTGATTTTTATATTATAGTTTTAAGCATTAATATCATACTTTATGAATCATTCATAGTTGGCGGGTTATGAACATCCAATACCTAAGTGTTTTACATGATTTAAGCTTTTAAAGAAATAAGTCAGTTAAACCATATCTTATCATTATACACAGTTGTTATCCTCATATCGAGCACTATCAGTTGACATGCTAATGATTACTTTAGACTTGGTATGCACTAATGTTTTTAAAACACCATGACATGAGCTTGTCTTATCAGCTTTAGTGCATGCACCAGTTAGTATTTTAGTGTTTTTAGTTGGGAGTAGGATTTAGCACCTAGTGGGAAGTGTGGGTTCAACGCATCCTACTTCTCTAGAAACTACATGTATGTATTTATCAAATTATCTGCTTTTGCAATGTCATACATAGAAAGTAAAGTATAATGAAAATGTATACACTTGCATCATACATAGAAAGTAAAGTATAATACATTCTCATGCATATAACACAATTTGTTGCTGGAGTGTAATTCATACATATAACACTGGTATCATACATAGAAAGTATAGTATAATATGTTCTCATACATATAATGTGAAATGTTCTTACTTAAATATAAAACCGAAAATATTTGCATCATACATAGAAAGTAAAGTATAGCACATTCACATACATATAGAACATGTTGTTGTTGGATTGTAAATCATACATATAGCATTGACATCATACATAAAAAAGAATGTATAATACATTCTCATACGTATAGCACATTATAGAACAACTACGTAACTTAAACTAACTTCCATACAAGAGTGTAAATAAATATCATAAACATACTGTTGTTGGAGTGTAAATCTAATATTTTTAGTGTAAATTTCATAAACAATATCAAAATATCATTCAAACTAAGTAATGTATGATAATTTCTCATACAATACTGTGTAAATTTTTACTTATAGCTAAAAAATAAACACACTAGCATCATACATACAAAGTATTACAAAATAATGAAGTATTTCACTTCAAATTCTGGAACGTATAATGAATACTGATTTTATAGAAAATTTGCATTTGTTTGAGTTGAAATCGATGTTGGAAGCCACCTTCTGGATTAATGTATAACAATCTTTCACATTGTCTTTGACTATTCCAAGAATGCTCAAAAGTTGTTTTTGGTACTCTTCTCCAATGCAAGGCTCCAACATATCAATAGCATGTAACATTGTACTAACAGCCATATGTAGCAGAAAGATGATAACACATAAATCTACAATGAATAAGTGTCGATATAAGCACCCTCTCTCATCTCCTAAGAAGTTCACAACAAATGTGTTCGTCTAATCCAAGCCTTCTAGAGAAGTAATTAAGAAACAAAAATGGTGTTATTGGATTCATCTTTCACTTGAGTGTAAAGAGTACCAATAGCTCCATTTTCTAAATTGTTTTTGGCTCAAACAAATATTCGATTCCTCCACTTGGAGATCCAAAAGTAAAGGAATTTGAGTCTCCTCACAAATGTTTCTGGTTTTTTTTCAAATTAAATTCCAAATTGCAATTCCAAAAAAAAAAATTGTGGTGATATTTCAATATATTTTTTGAATTTGAATTACAGTTACTATTTTTAAGAATCCACAAAATCAGAACATTAATTACTGCCGTGATTAAGGTAAGAGAATAATTAGATCTGATTTTATTTCCATAATTTAAGGAGAAACAGTTTCCTCATACATTGAAGTTACGTATAAGGTACATTTACATGTACATGTATGTCCCAAATTTGCGAGAGGAAAAGTTAATCCAGGATCTTATGTAATTAGTTTCATTTAGGATGGGATTTATGTTGTTTATATACTCTCTATTTTTGTATAAATATATTATTACTTGCTTATATTATCTAATTTACTAAAAGATGAGATTTTGTTGGTCAATATGCCTAGTTGGATCATAATAGTAATAGTTAGTTGATGGAACCTACGTTTCCGAAGATGAATGGTACACTTTTGCAAAAGTTTATAAATAAGCTAAGAGAAAGCCTAAAAACTATTAATAAATTAGATCGTTAGTAATTTAATTTGGCTGATTAGTATCTAAATTTTAATATGAAAAATTAAATAAGACACTGAAAAAAAAAACTAAAATTAAATTGAGGAATGTAATTACAAATTTTTAATGAAATAATTTAAAATTTATTATGATACCATTAATCTTAGCTATTTCAAAATAATTTTATAACAAGAAGTCTAGTTAAGTAAATTTTATGGTCCCTGTAGTGTTTGAATAATCAACAATTTAATGGAAGGAAAAAAGACACGATGTAGTATTTTGACATACGGACATTATGTGTCCAGTCAACAATACAATTGTCACTTTATGGTCATTGAGTCATTTGGCCATTTTCAGCCTTTCCAACTTGGGTCATTCAATCCTTTACTCAATATATTTTAGTTTTTCTTTGTTATAAATTTTTTTACTGAAAAATATCCTATTTTTTTCTTGTTTAAATATAATTAAATATAATTGTATAAAAGCGGTATAATTGTTATATAGAATATGTTTCTATATAAGATATATATATAGAAATTGTATAGTTCTATAAAATATGTGTATGTATAAAATATGTATGAAAAATTGTCTAGAATGTGTATAAAAATTATATAATTGTTGTATAAAATGCGTAAACAAAGCTGTATAATTATTGTATAAATTATGTATCCAAATTATATAATTTTTGTATAGAATATGTATATGTATAAGATAATGTATAGAAAATATATATAAGGCGTGTAGAAACTGTATAGAACAAGCCAACAAATTGAAATGACTAGAAAATGGAATTTAAATTCTATGGCAATTTTCGTGAAATTTGTTTGATCTTAAGTGTTATTTTTGTACTTTCCCCTAAATGGAATCCTATTTGTTGGTGAAAAAGGAAAAGAGACTAGATTTGTGAAAATGTTTTAAATCCTAAATTCTATAGCTTTATAAAGGGTCTTATTCCATCTCAGAGGCATTGGCTTTATAAAGGGTCTTATTCCATTAAGGAGACAATGATTTTAACGCATGTTGTCTCCATGTTTTTTCATACAAATTCACTTACATAACTTTTGATTACACCATATAAGATCATGGAACTGGTGGTGATCGTGCTTTGGTGATTGCAATGCTAATACTCGACGAAATTGGTGTTCGTTGAAACTAGAGGCCAATTCTATTGATGAGTTGTGTTCATATTTTGAGAAGTAATACATTTATCTTTGTAGGCGCTAATTATTTACATTTCTCGAAAGTTTGATTTTAGTTATTTGCTTTTGCTATTGTGGATATTTTTCAATAATAAGACTCATGGTGTCACCTTTTAAAAAAAAAAAAAAATTGAGCTTCACATTTTTTCTCTGCTCTATTATAAAATCAAAGAAATAATTCTTTTGTTCAACGAAAATAAATGATTTACACAATTATGTTTTTTTAATTACTAATTTTGTTACTATTAGGGGGAATTAAAATGACTAAATGATTTAGGTGGTTCAGAATAAAATACACTAATTTAGGTGTTATTAAAGCGCTTAAGGAAGATAGTCACTATTACTGATCAAAATAGTTCCGACCCATCCCTTTGCCTACATTACAATCAAAACAATTTCACTTGATGTTAAATTTTGATTTTCATATATTAGTGGAGGAGTACACTAAGGACAAACTTATGGTTCATCGTATGCGACATGTGAACATTCTTTGTGAGAGTGAGCATAATTTTATTCTTATACCCATTTTTGTGATAAATTGCATACTTTTGAGTAAATATGGGTAACTATCTTGTTGTGAGGGAACATGGTTGATGAAAGAATGGTAACGTGTTTGATTTTTTGTTGGTTGACTTGTGGGAGTTTTTCAATATCGTAGAGTCAATTTTTGAGGCTAGGAGGTCTCAAATAAATGTTCATGAGCTTAATTTTTTTTGAATAAATCATGGTTGATAAAGAGCTTGTCATCTATGTTATTTATTGTAGCCTTAGCTTGAGTGATCTTGGGTCGATTGGTGATGTTAAAGGTATCCATAGAGCATAGCATATAAAAGAGTTATTCAAGGATGAACAAAGATTTAAGTGTGGGATGGTAATGTTGGGAATATTTGCGCGCCTGGTTTTCATGTTTTACCCATATTTGGTCGAGTTTTGAGAATGATAATGACATTTAGTTGCTTGTTTTGATTGAATATTAAGGATAACAAATTGTGGCATCCCGTGCCTTAACACTCAAATATAGCTCTCTAAAATGACCTTTAGGATCCCCGTAGGGATGGTAGGCTATGTTTGGACTATGTGGGGGGGGGGGGAGGGAAGTTCAAGGACCTTGAAATTTACTGTGCACCGCAAAGTAGACCCCATGCCACGGTCGTGCATCGCAGAGCCTTCTCTAACAACCACTAGAATTGCTAGGTGATTTGCATGCATTGCCCATTTAGGGCTAGGCCTAGGTCATGCATCTCCCACTTGGGGGTTATGCCATTGGATGTGCGTCGCACACCTTGGCCCGTGCCATTGCTGTGTGCCGCATGTCAAAGGCATAACAGCATAAAGTGCTCCATTTTGTATTATTTAAGGGCAATAAAGTCTTTTCATCCTCCCAAAATATTTTTAATTCAATAGTGATGAAATTAGAGTCCTTAAACACGTTTTATGACTCATCAAATTTCTAATTCATCTTCCTCAAGCAAGAGAGGAGAAAACTAACTAGGGATTGAGAAATTAAGCTTCTAGGGTCAATTTTCTCAACATTTTTATCAATTCAAAGATACGTGGGACTATCCTAAACTCCACGGACATAAATTTATTGTTCCAACAAGATTTTAATGTATATAGTTTCGTATATGAGGTGGATTTTGAAATGGTTGAAGAGCATGTATTGTAAACCTATTTTATGATGAAATCTTGTATAAACTATGAGATTGTTTTTCAAAACTTGGTTTGTTTTCATGTGTACATGTGTTATTAGTTTGAGAAGTTATATGCGAGAAAGATATATGTAATTCCCTCTCTTGTTATGAAACCCATTATCGTAACTATGTTATGGATTGCTTACACGGATGGTTGAAAGTTGAGTTTAAATGTTTGGTCAATGTTTATGGATTGTTATTGTCTTATGTAAGAATTAAGAGGGTTTTATCCTTGTTTTATAAATGCTCATGTTTCTTAATAAAGGACTTGCATATGATTGATGAAAGAAATAACCACACTTTGTCAAAGTATTGAAAAGAGAGTATTTTGTATGAGTTTTATATGTTTTGAAATAAAAACTCTCTTGCAGTGATTAAATATTTTTGGTGATCAAATAACATGTTTTGATTTAAAGGACTAAGGCTTGATATGATATGGTTTATATATGACTTCAAGTTTTGGCATGACAATACCAAAATAGATGAATGCCATGACAAACTCAGAACAGAACAAACTACAGACTTTTCAGACTTCAGATCATGATTTCAGTTAGATGCATGTTTTAAAGAACTAAAAATAGGCTCTAAGAGAGCTAGATGGTAAATTGAAGAAGGATCGAGTTCAAATAACTCATCGCTCGAAATCGTGTTTTACTGACACGGAATTATGATGTCCTAAGTTAGGGATTATACACTGGCGACGACCCTATGGCATATCAAATTGACAGCATTCCATCCCTTTGTTGCAAACATGGGGTTGTGGGCTTAGTCGATTACCACACCGCTTTTCACTCGAGGGGTCGAGTCAAAAGGTTTTTTCAATTTAAGTAACTTTATTGAATAAAGATTATTTTATTAACAGAGTCTCCACTTGGAATTGAGTTATGGTGTTCCAAGTCACCTTTTTGAATCTTTAATCAAAAGGAAATGTCTTTTATTTGGTCTGCGAAAATAGAAGACCGGACAAATAATTCTATTGACCGAGGGGAAGGTGTGAGGCACCCCTCGAGTCCCATGATTCTAACACGATCGCTTTTATAGACTTATATTGACTTATACTATTTTATTAAATTATGTTAAGGCCTAAGTCCGCTCATTTTTAATACACTAAAACTATTTAAAACTCTCGTATTTAATTGGTGAAAACTTAATTTTAGATAAATATTTGGCAAGGTGCATTATTGCATCCTTAGATTTTAAAATATCTCGGAAAGATGCATTCTTAATTGAGATGAATAAAAACACGTTTAAATTTTTTCTAAATAAATTAAAGTAAAATTCATTTAACATAATTAATTAAATCAATAAATAATTATTAAGCTCTGTTAATAAAATAAATAAAATATACAAATCTACCCATATCATGCTAAATTTAATATTATTCCTAAAATTTAATCTCTTTAAATTTAATAAACTCAAATCATATATTATAAGACAAATCAAACCCGAAAATCTTCGAAATATGATTCGAATATAAGTTCTCCAAAAAATAAATGAATAAACAATCTGAAATACACAATACCCCACTCCAAGAAAAAATATATATAATTATAAATTTATTAATACCAAATTTATTCATATTTTGTTTTTTTGACTAATTATTAAATGAAAATAATTTATATTATACTCAAATGCGGAGACTTGGGTATTTATTCTAAAAAAATAATAATAAAAAGAAACATAAAATCACTTTTTTCCCTCATGTACGCTCATATTAGTCAATACTGATTCTGCATTCTCTCTTTTCCATCTAAACTCTTTCTATTCTCAAAATCTAGGGTGGCGACAGTAACAAGTTTTGTCATTGTTGGTGGTTCGGGTTCGCCGGTTGGTAAGTTGGTTAACTAGCAAAAGGGAAAAATAATTGTTGTCGGATTCGTAGGGTGAAACCGATGGCAGTTTCACGATCGCCGATGATTGCAGTGTCGGGATAGGGAACGGAAATTGACAGTGGGCTAATTTCTGGCAGAAAAGGGGAGAAGGGGAAGGTGCTAGCACGGGGCTTCACTGTTGTGGCATTGATTCTGGCCAGATCTGGCCATTTGGTCACCGGATCTGAAGCAGTAGGGGCTGACAGCGATGATGGACAATGAAGTAAAAAGGGATGGCACCAGATCTGTAATTTTAGGGGTTTTCTAATGGTTTACGGTGAGTTTTCGATAGGTATTCGCCGGAAAATGGATTGTGTCTATTTTTACCGATTTAACGATGAAAAATTTTGTTAGAAACATGTGTATTTCACTAATTTCGATCACCCTCTCAACTATCTTCTACATTATTCTTCTTTTGATCTCTCTGATTCTTTCTTATCCTATTTTTCATTTACTGGTTTTACACTGTGTGCATTTTTATTTACTTTAATGTTTTAATGTGTGTGCCTATAAGTATTATAATCTGTGTAAGCAATTTTTTATACCGTTTTTGTCATGTACGGATGAAAAGTGAGCATGATATTAAATTTTTCACTGTTTACAACATGCATAAAATATAGACATGACAACAAATTCATATAATGTTTATTCATAAATCACCAAAAAAATCATATTATGATTCAATTTATAACTAAAGTTATACAAATAAAATACAGGACTACAAAAAAAAACCTGTGATAAAAATGAAATCGAAACTTGAATATCATTCCGAAAACTTGATCGTTATCCAAATTCTACTTCACCCTCTTTTGTTTGATGTTTTTTTTTACTGATTTTCTCACTTTTTTTTCTCTGATTTTTTTCTTCTGATATTCATTGTTTGTCCTTGAATATTATTATTTTTTTTCTTTTTATTTCTTTTTTAAAAATAGAACATAATAATATTAAATAAAATAATAATAATAATAATAATAAATATAATAGTAAGTAATTAATTTTTATATATTTTTTAAGAAAATACAATAAATATTTATAAATAGCCAAAAAGAAATATAATTAAGAAAGTACTAAAACTACTAACTTCTTTATTTAAAATTTAAGAAAAAGATTTTTTTTGTATTATTTTTTAAACTATTATAAAAATAAAAACAAAATGTCCCAAAATTAACTTTATTTTAGTTATTTATTTTTTAACTAAAAATTTATTAAAAATAAATAAGAGTTAAAATAATATTTGACCAAATATAAATATTTAATAGCAAAAAATCTATATATTAAACTCGGAGAGAGTCAAAATCACGTGTCTATATTTTGTCCCTCTTTGTTTGAAATCTCGAAGAGTTTTCATACAAAGAATTAGACAAAGAGATAATTTTTGACCTTCCGATTATTCAAAAAGTGAAGATAAAATAAAATAAAAGATGCGACCGAGTCCTGGTTTTGGACCACCTACATATCCCGGGTTATAAGAGAATCGAGTCACATGTAGTTCAAAGGTAAAAAGTGAGAGAAAGAGATAAAGGTCGAATGAGATTCCATCGAGTTTTCGGTTAACGACTTTTGCTTTTTTACATCAAATGACTAACAAAAATCAAAAATGAAAAATACAAATAAAAAATACAATTTCTCTGAATTTTGAATCGAATCTTCACGACTTGAATTTAAAAATTTACCCTATTCTTCTGGCGGGCTCCTGACTTGATATTTCTTCACCCCGTTCTTCAGGCGGACTCCTGGACTTCCTTTTTCTTCACTCTATTTTTTAGGCGGGTTCTTGGACTTCCTTTTTCTTCACTCTGTTCTTCAGGTGAGCTCCTGGACTTACTTTTTATTCACCCTGTTCTTCAGGAAGGCTCAGGGACTTACTTTTTCTTCACCCTATTCTTCAGGCGGGTTTCCGAACTTTCTTTTTTCTTCACCCTATTCTCCAGGCGAGCTCCTGGACTTACTTTTTCTTCACCCTGTTCTTCAAGCGGGATCCTGGATTTTTTTTTTCTTCACCCTTTTCTTCAGCGCGGGTTCCTAGACTTTTCTTTTCTTCACCCTGTTCTTCAGGTGGGCTCCTGAATTTTCTTTTTCTTCACCCTATTCTTCAGGCTGGCTCTTTACTTGTTATTTCTTCTGATCTTCAAATATATTACTGAACTCAAAATAAAAGGTGAAACAGAAAAATAACATCCCATTATTCAGGAGGGTCCTGGACATAAAATAAATTCTCATTCTTCAATAGGATCCTGAGCAGAAAATAAAATCTAATAAATTCGAAAAAAAAAAATCTCCCGTTTGCACTAAATTTTTTTTTTGAGTGTTATTAGATCACAACTTTTGAAAATTACAGTAAAGAAGGTGTGAATCAAGGGGAATGACCTGACCAAAAGGTACATCTTATAGGAATCAAGGAGAATGAATCGACTAAAAGGTACATCAAATAGGAATCAAGGGGAATGACTCGACTAAAAGGTACGTCTTATAGGAATCAAGGGGGATGACTCGACTAAGAGGTACATCTTATAGGAATCAAGGAGAATGAATAGACTAAAAGGTCCGTCTTGTAGGAATCAAGAGGAATGACTCAACTAAAAGGTATGTCTTATAAGAAACAATGGGATGACTCGACTAAAAGGTATGTCTTATAGGAATCAAGGGGGGTGACTCGACTAAAAAGTACGTCTTATAGGAATCAAAGAGGATGACTCGACTAAAAGGTACGTATTATAGGAATCAAAGGGATGGCTCGACTAAAAGGTACGTCTTATAGGAATCATAGGGGATGACTTAACTTAAAGGTACGTCTTATAGGAATCAAGGGAAATGACTCGACTAAAAGGTACGTCTTATAGGAATCAAATAGGAATGACTCGAATAAAAGGTACGTCTTATAGGAATCTAGGAGAATGACTCTACTAAAAAGTACGTCTTATAGAAATCAAGGTTCAATTTAAGAAATATATCACCTAGCAATTAAAAACCAAAATACCTGGATAAAGAAGTATGTCTCTAAGGGATATAGGATGATAAATTTTTATCATAATTTGATTATCAAACCTGTGCAACAACATTGCTTCCTTCATTTATGGAAATAAGGCATTACAACCCTTGATATTTATACTCTGAAGTTCTTGATTTGAAAGTAACACGTTTTTTTTTTCATCAAAGAAAACTTGTGAGTTCAAAAACATGGTGGCAAGTTTGTGGCTTTAGCTTTCGTGGCAATCACTCTTGCCCTCGTCATATTTAACCTTGCTTCCAACCATTAGCATCCATCACCGACTTGCTGCATCATTGACCCAAACTCATATTATCAGAAGTGACAATAAAACAAACACAATATCTCTGCTTTGTCATGCTCCTCAAATAAACCCTTTAAACCTTGGTATTTCCATGAGTTCCCAGACTCACCTGTTGACAAAACTTTTTATATGCCTTATTTCAGCTTACAATCATGTATCTTTCATGTGTTGGCTTTTTTTCTTGCTTTATGCAATTGAAAAAGCTAGTAGCCAATTTTGAAATCTTTTCTCACTTGTTATGACATGGACTCGACTTAAAGACACGACAAAAATGACAATAATTTTTATCTAATGACAAAGATACCAAAATATCAAAAATAAAACAATAAAAAGAAAAGGGAAAAATAATAGGCACTTTTTTTTAAACGACAAAAGAAAACTTATTTAGGTATGGTAACCAATTCCATCAATCATGAAATGCATTTTGAATTAAACAACCTGATCTACCCACACTACTCATTACAACCTTTGTCCACTTATTGAGTTTGAAATGAACCAATTTTGAATATGCTTCCTCTAGATGACAATCCTCAATCCTCCTTTAGCTAGTGGCACCTCAATGGATTTTTGCCAATGCCTATCTCATTTTCATTTCTTTCTCATCTCATTGTTTATTTATGGTTCCCAAAAGGGTTTTCACCAATAAGACTCTCATTTTTACTTATTCAAATTTTTTTCATCATTAATTTTTTTTTTGAAAAATAATGCCCAACATACGAAACATCTTGAACCCATAACATGTTTAGCCTTGACATACTCAAAGATCAATCTGAAGGTCTTTCTTTGGTTGTAACTTGGGTTTTGGAAAAGGTTAGAAAGAAAGAAAGGCATGAGGCTAAAAAATTTACATAATATTGGGTGAAACATACAACTTTTGGAATCGGCTCTTTTAAAGAAATAAACTTTGCCCTAGTTACATTTCATTCTGGGTAATTTTAATTTTCGTTTGGTTGCACCGAACCCTAGAGTAGGGCTGCCTACGTATCTTGTCATAGGAATAATCAGGTCAAACGTAGTTCAGACAACTTGTTCTTTTGCTTGTTTCTAATTTCTTTTTTCCAGTTGTTATTGACTCTTTTTCTCTTTTTTTTCTTTTTGCCACATTTTTCTTCACCTTTTTTTTGAAACTTTTTTTTTTACTCTAGTCTTTTTCTCAATACTTTTCTTTCGAGTTTTGCAGACTCTTATCTTGATTCCAAAAGAGGGGAATGGAAGAAAATAAAACTAAAGATCAAATGAGGTAAACAAAAGATGACACAATATTTGGATAGCAAAATAAAATGCCTTTGTCATTTCAAACCTTGAAAATGTAAGTTCATAACATGCGATATGAAAGTGGGAGATGAAGATCATGTGTAACACTTTAACAACACTAACTTTAACTGAGCATCTGTGTCACTTCTTCTTTTACACTTGTTAAACCTACAACTTCACCTTTGTTGTACATCCCTCATATCAAATGATTTATGCTTTCGTGAAGTTGATTATCTTTCTGTTTCTCTTGAATAGGGATCTCGCATCAACTATTTGACCTAATTGATACATGTATTTCAATTGATGACCAAGTTATTCTTGTGATTCTCAAAATAATTGTCTTAATTTTCAAAGAAGGCTTCAACTTGATCACCAAATATCTCAGTACTCTACCTATTTTTTCGATGCTATTTTTTTCTACTTTAGCTCTCTGATTCAATGTTTCATGATTAAACTGGATTTTAAGATTTGGATAAAAATTTTGTAGGCATATCATAACACTAGAATCAAAATAAAATGTATTGTGTAAATAAGACAAAAAAACAACTTAAAAAAAAGACAAAACAACAAGGACACCACATTTCTTTAAAAGAAAAGATAGAAGGGTTTGAACGAAAATGACAAATAAACAAAACAAGATAGATTTTGAACTACGATCCTGAAGTAATTCAAAAAAATAGAAATAAAAACAAAACAAACTACCAACAATCCTTTCAAGTTTGGGAAGAGGAGTGACTTCCTAATTGCTAAGCTTGACAACTTAGCCACTGGTTTACATATTAACATGACTAGAGATTTCCTCACTGTCAATGTTCTATACCATAATTGATCTATATTGAATCATCTTTTCTATTTATTTTTTTAAATCTCAACAGTCTTCAATACTATGACCCTGAGCATTAGAATGATACGCACATCGCACATTAGGATCAAAATTTCTTGAACGTGGATTAAGAGTGTGCCTAAGGAGAGGAGTGATTATGTCCTCATGTACCAATCTCTAAAATAAACTAGCATATGACTCTCCAATTGGTGTAAAGCTACCTCTTTACTTTTGCCTCATTTATTATTTAGATTGGATAAAAAATCGGGCCAGTAAGGGCTTTGATATATTTATGGAATTGAAGGATGACTCTGAGGAGTTGGTGTGTGCCATTGTGGGTAAGATAGGGGTTGAACATGTGGTTGTGCATTATACACTGGATATAGAGGTCGGGGACTGGAGTATAATGGACTTTGGGAGTGATTATGTGGAACTTAGACATGAACTTGGGCTTGAGCCTGAGAACGACGACGACGTGGTCTTCTTGACTGTGTTCGCTGTCCAACTACAATAGTAGATGCATCTTCCTTATTCTTCTTCTCCACAACACTTCTTGAACCCTTTTGAATTTCTTGAGTAGTTGCTTTTAATATTGCAAAACTCATAATGTAATCGGACTTAATTCCATCCTCTGTCATCTCTTCCATTTTAAGGACCTCAATAAATAGCTTGCCTAATGCAGGTAACAAGTATTGATAATATGTTTCACCTTAGGATTGAATAAACACCTCCACTATCTTGTCTTCTTTCATTAGTGGTTTTACCCTAGAAACTTTGTAACGCCATCTAATTGCATACTCCCTAAAATTTTCATTATTCTTCTTCTTCTTCTTCATATTAGTTAAGGATTTCTCATCAGGAATCAGCTGACATTGCACTAAAATTATTGCACGAATTCGTTAGCCAAGTTATCCCAACTACTCCACTTGTTAATGTCTTGATCCACAAACCACTCTGAGGCTAAACTCTAAAGGCTCTCACTGAAATAAGCCATGAGTAATTCTTCTTTACCCCCGGCACTCTTAATTGGTTACAATAACGCCTTAAGTGTGCATCTGGATCACCGTGCACTTGGTGTTTGCCAAACTTGGGCATTTTGAATCCCATAGGCAAATGGACATCCGGAAACATGCATAAATATTTATTTGAAATACTTTTTAGTCCTTCTAATCTTTGCATACTTCTCATACTTTGCTCTAAGCTTCTTAATTTCCTAACCATCTCCTCTTGTTCCTCATTCTTAATAATTTTCTAAATCAAGATAGGAGAATCGTGTTGATGAGCATGATAATGTGGATTTTGAGGTTTGAAAGTCATTTCAGGAGGATATATCAGATCATGACTTGGTTCTACCATTTTCTTCTGTGTTGTCGATTGAAGACCCATAGTAACTGGTGCTACAGAAGTGATAAGTGGGTTATTTGTGATAGACAAATTTGGTGGGCTCATGGTAGAAATACCAACAACGCCAGTCACATTAGCATATGGTCTAAATCCAGGTGGGTATAATGGTTTACTAGTTTGATCTTGAAGAGGATTTGGATCATTCGTATTCAAAAGTCTAAGGATTGAAGAAGGCGGGGCTTGTCTATTAAGCCAAGCTTGGTATATTTCCACCATCAGTTTTTTCAATAACTTAATTTCTTCCATTGATGCTAATTCCTACAAAATCAACTAATTTTTCTCTTCTTCACTGTCAGACCTTACACCTTCTCGGCGGGTCATTTTTCTCTTTCCTTTGTATCTGGTGTTGTACGGATGTGATGCCAGTTTAAACCACAAACCAACTACTAACTACTTTATCTTTCTAAGACCAAGTAGCAAACGGGCGAGTGTTACATTTTTAAAACATTATAATGTCACGTTGTATGCCATGCTTCTATATGTATTTCCCAACCTATCATGGAAGGCTTTGTGTTTTAAAAAATTATGATTAAACCCTTTGAAGGGTTTCCTACATATCATGCCAGGACATAAATCAGATCTTTTATAATTCGAGAAATATATGCCGTACAAAACTCTGCTTCAAGACCCCTAAATGTTCAGGGCTATTAGGTTTATTTATATTTTTTTGTAAAAACTTAACCTCATGATCCCTAAAGATTCAGGGTAATTAAGATTTATATATATTTTTTTCTTTTGTAAAAGTTAACCTCATGATCCCTAAAGATTCTAAGCTATTAAGATATATATATATATATATATATATATATATATATATATATATATATATATATAAATTGAACTTGAGAATAAGAAAAATAATTATGAAAGTAATCATATTTTCAAAATATTCTCTAATAAATCTATGAATAATTTTTCAAAATATAGGATCGTATCCCGAAAAGGGGCTTCTACGTATCTCAATAAAGTGTGAGAATCAGACCCTCGTAGCTCATAAAGAACGTAAAACTATGTTACTAAAATTTTCCCTTTTTTTAAAAAATGATTCACTAAATGTGAGGATAATTAATCTCTTGCATTTTAAAGTTGCCTAAAGCTGGTCAACAAACAAATAGTCTTCCAAACAAATATCAAAGAGCACGTAGGATGCACATGTTGGTCTTTATAAAGTAGGTTACCTGTCTTACACAGACCTGGCCCCTGCGCCGAGTCCTGCTAAGTCAAATGCATATGATGCAAATAAAGCGGCACCTAATAGGGATAACCAGATTCTGAGCTTTCAGTTCTTCTATGTTTAAGCCTAATAGGGATAGGTGTCTAGACTAGCTTACCAGAACGGATACTCGAGCCAGGGAGGGACAACTTGGTCGGTAGCAAGCCAACACCGCCTTCGTTGCCAATCCAAAACCCACCTAACATGTGTGACTATAATCCTTCACCAGGTACTTCGTGACTCCGACTATCTCAAAAATAAAGTAAGATGCACACGCTGCATTCCTTCAATCCAATTTCAGAGACTCAGAGGAGGTGCACAAGAGAAGACAATATATAATACAGTTCAATCAATATCAAAGACGTAAATAAGAGACAAGTAGTGCATAAGGCCAACAAACACAATATCAACAATAATTAAAACAAGTATAGGTCAATATAAAAATCTCAAATTCCTATTATTCTCCATCGGAGTCGCCAGAGATGTCACACACCTTTTTTTACTTGAGGGGTCGAGTCAAAGGGTTTTTTCAATTTAACTGATGTTATTGAATAGGGATTATTTTATTAACAGAGTCGCCACTTGGAATTGAGTTATGGTGTTCTAAGTCACCTTTTTGAATCCCTAATCAAAAGAAAATAACTCTTATTTGGTCTGCAAAAAATAAAATATCGGGTAAGGAATTTTGTTGACCGAGGAAAAGACGTGAGACACACCTTGAGTCCCTTGATTCTAACACGGTCGCTTTTATTGACTTATCCTGACTTATACTATTTTATTAAATTATGTCAAGGCCTAAGTTCGCTAATTTTTAATATACTAAAACTATTTAAAACTCTCATATTTAATTGGTGAAAACTTAATTTTAGAGAAGTATTTGTCAAGGTGCATTATTGCATCCTTGGATTTTAAAATGTCTCGGAAAGATGCATTCTTAATTGAGATGAATAAAAACATGGTTAAATTTTTCCTAAATAAATTAAAGTAAAATTCATTTAACATAATTAATTAAATCAATCAATAATTATTAAGCTCTATTAATAAAATATACAAATCTACCCATATCATGCTAAATTTAATATTATTCCTAAAATTTAATCTCTTTAAATTTAATAAACTCAAATCATATATTCTAAGACAAATACACAAAAATCTTCGAAATATGATCAGAATATAAGTTTCTAAAAAAATAAACAACCTGAAATACACGATACCCCACTCCAAGCAAAAATATAAATAATAATAAATTTATTAATATCAAATTTATTTATATTTTATTTTTTACAAATTATTAAATAAAAATAATTTATATTATACTCAAATATGGAGACGTGGGTATTTATTTTAAAAAAATAATAATAAAAAGAAACATAAAATCACTTTTTTATCTCATGTACGCTCACATCTCATGTACGCTTATATCAGTCAATACTGATTCTATATTCTCTCTCTTTAGTCTAAACTTTTTGTATTCTCAAAATCTAGGGCGGCGAGAGTAACAAATTTTGTCATTGTTGGTGGTTCGGGTTCGTCAGTCGGTAAGTTGGTTAACCAGTGAAAGGGGAAAAGAAGTTGTTTCTGAATTCGGAGGGTGAATCCAATGATAGATTCACCGATCTCCGTCGATTGCAGAGCTGGGGTGGGGAATAAAATTCGGTGGTGGGGTAATTTTCGGTGGAAAAGAGGAGAAGGGGAAGGTGCCAGCATGGGGCTTCACTGCTGTGGCATTGATTCCAGCCAGGTTTCGCCATTCGGTCGCCGGGTCTAAAGCATCAGGGGCTGACGGCAATGATGTGTAGGGAAGGAAAAAGGGGGGACACCAGATATTTAATTTTAGGGGTTTTTAACGGTTTCGCCAAGTTTTCGATAGGTATTTGTCGGAAAATGGATGGTGTCTATTTTTACCGATTTAACAGTGAAAATTTTTGTCAGAAACATGTGTATTTCATTTATTTTGATCACCCTCTCAACTATCTTCTACATTATTCTTCTTTTGATCTCTCCGATTCTTTCTTATCCTATTTTTCATTTAGTGGTTTTACACCGCGTGCATTTTTATTTACTATAATGTGTTAGTGCGCGTGCGTATGAATATTATCATTTGTGTAAGAAATATTCTATACTATTTTTGTCATGTACGGATGAAAAGTGAGACATGATTTTAAAGTTTTTACTGTTTACAACATGCATAAAATACAAACATGACAACAAATTTATATAATGTTTATTCATAAATCTCCAAACCAATCATATTATGACTCAATTTGTAACTAAATTTATAAAATAAAATACAGGATTACAAAAGAAAACTGTAATAAAAATGAAACAGAAACTTGAATATCGTTCTGGAAACTTGATCGTTATCCAAATTCAACTTCACCCACTTTTGTTTGATGTTTTTTTACTGATCTTCTCACTTTATTTTCTTTGATTTTTTTTCTTCTAATATTCAATGTATGTTTGTTCCTCCTCTCTGTGGGTTAAAAAAAGTCTTTAAAGAACAGAATTTAGGGGGGGGGGGGGGGATTGTAGGAATAGTTACAGATAAAGGGGGTTTTGTTTTTAAATTTTGAATATTATTATTTTTTTTCTTTTTTAAAAATACAAGATAATAATATTAAATAAATAAAATAATAATAATAATAATAATAAATATAATAATATCTAATTAATTTTTATATATTTTTTAAGAAAATAAAATAAATATATATAAATAGCCAAAAATAAATATAATTAAATAGTACTAAAACTACTAACTTATTTATTTAAAATTTAAGAAAAAAGAAAAAAAATTATATTATTTTTAAAATTATAATAAAAATAAAAATAAAATATCCTAAAATTAACTTTATTTTAGTCATTTATTTTTTAACTAAAATTTTATTAAAAATAAATAAGAGTTAAAACAATATCAGACCAAATATAAATATTTAATACTAAAAAATATATATATTAAACTTGAGGAGGGTCAAAATCACGTGCCTACATCGATGAGCTTATGGCATAACCATATAGCATGTGGGTACTATGATTTGTAGGGTGTATCATTTAGCTCAGAAGTAAAGAAAAGAGTTGAGTCATGATTACAAGAAAATGTTTTGAAGCTCATCAAATTATGGTCATGTGTTTTATGTATATACTATGCTAAATTGTTTTCTAAATATTCTCGACTATTTTATATGGAATACATGTTGCTCTTGGCTAGTTCTGTGTACCAATACATTTTAGGTATTGACCGTCCTTCGTGGAAGTTATATTGTCTCATAATGTAGAATCTGAGGCTGATTTCCATGGTCCAGCTCAACAGTAGATTACTTCCTGAACTTTAGAGTTTGTGAGACTCTCTTGCTTCAAAAGGCATTCTATTCTTATGTTAGTTCAGTTGTCTAATGGTCCTGTCTGGGCCCTTATCCCGGTCTAGATTGAGTAGTAATTCAGAAAATGCTTTGTAGATAGAGGTTGGGTATTGTATTATCATATTTTGTTGACATAGTTTGTATTATGAATTCATTTGAATTTTATTATATCTTCTGCACTTTAATATGTGTATGGATTATGCTTATTATAGTATGCTAAGAGGTCTCTTGGGCCATCGTGGTTTAGGATACCCATCGCAGCTAGGGCCCCAGCTCGGATCGTGACAAGCTTGGTATCAAAGCATTATTCATGGTTCCAGAGTGTCTATGAATCCATGTCAAGTAGAATCCTTATTATGAGTGTGTAGCATGCCACACTTATAAAGAGGAAGCTACGAGGCATTTAGGAGATGTTTTTCATTCTTTCATACTCTAGTTCAAGCTATTGCGTTGTCCTTATGAAAGTTATCCGAATTACTTCTTTGTTCTAATTTTAATAGCCATTTCTCATTGATGAGACAATTCAAGTGCAAAATCTCAGATTCTGAACGATGTGGTCCTTTTCGATGGAGTCATCAAAAGTTACAAAATATCACAAGGACTTGAGAGAAGTTCGTTAGTGATTCAAAGTGTATTGATTCAAGTGTATACCTCTATCTTAATACAATAGTTATTTTCAACCTGAGGAATAAAGTGTATTCAATTCCTTTCAGAATCCTTATTGCGATGTCATGCTTAATGGTAAAGATATATAGTAGAATGTTGGAAAAGTATTTCCTCCCGAGTAGTAGTATATGTTAAAGTGTCATGACCTATTGGTAGTAAGATAGTCCAGAAGTTAATGATATGAAGTTATAAGGTTAGAAGTCAAAGTGAGTGTGACTTTTGTATAAAGAAGTTAGTCTTAGTTGTATAACCCTTTGATTGAGGGGTGGTTGCTCTTTTATAGTGATTAACTAATGTTATAGCGAGATTTGTAGATTGAATGGTAATCTATGGAGGAAGTGATTGGCAATGATTATTATTTATTCAAAATAGGGAAGGAGCTTAGATTAGATAGTTATCATGGTTGTAGAAATCATCTATAGGTGGTAAACAAAAAGGGGTAGATTAGATAATAAGTTATAGCTAGAGACTCATTGGTGTTTATGGAATTTGAAGATAGCAGGAATGTATGTATGGGTATGTTGATTTAACATGAGAAAGTAGAACAGGTTGATAAGATCGTAATGAGTTATATTTTATGATTAAGATCGACTATTCTTATTATGTAACTTTACCCCCTTGATTGTCTTTTCTTTAGTAGTTGTAGGCTAGTATTGAATATGAGAATGTGTGTGGTAGATTTGATGGTGTGGTGGTAATGATGGGGAGAGAATGAACTTGTGGGTCGTAGTTAAGTGTAATGTGGCATATGGGTTGCTTTCCCAATTTAATGGACTAGTATAATATTTGGCATGCTTTATCGGTGGTACATGATTAATGCTAGACTATAGGTTTGAACTTTAGAAGTGGATTGTGGTTGTAAGAATAGTAGATTAAGATTAATGATGCATGTTTTATGGGAGTAAGTAGTAGGCTTTATTTGATTTGTGCAATAGCCTAGATTGGAAACTTGTAGAATAATGATTGGACAATTGTGATCTGTATATATACACGAGGACAAGAGTAAACCGATGAATTTTGGTTGAGTCATTAAGTGGATAAGAGTGTAAGTATATAAGAATACGTTGTATCTCCAGGTATTATGTTGTTACATAAGGTTTTCTATGTATAAGTGTCATGTGTACCTAACTCACATTTTTGAATTTTGTAGTATGGAGAAGTATAGGGAGTTGTTGTATGGTGTTCTTTAAAGTGAATTAAGGAAATATAGGTAGGAAATATGCCCTTTTGGTATGATTTTACAAATTTTATTATGTTGTAAGTTATGTGATTAAAGGTCTAATGTTAGAATGTTAAGTAGTGGAGAGTGGATTTTTTATGTGATAAGAAGTGCGGATGTGTATGCTTATGAGTCTATGAATTGTAGGGTGATGGCTATAGAGGCTAATGAAAGTGAAGAGTAGCACTCCCAGAAAGCAAGGTCTTCAGAGTATAGTTCATCAGGGGGAGTTTAGCGTGTAGGTGCATGGTGATATCCCATTGTGTTCAGTGTTGTGCTTGTAGATTTAATGAGAAGCTAGGTCCTCAAGTCTAAGATTGTGACTTTGATCTAAGGGGGAGATAGTGAATTAAGGTAGTTCCCAAATTTTCTCATAGTGGCAAATTTCAGGGAAGAGTCATAAAGAATCTATTCCTATTCAAGAAAGCCTCCTCCTAGTGAAATTTAAGAGGTCATTCTACCAATGTCTTATGTATTCAAGTCCCGCCTATGTCTAAGGTCTGAGTTCTCTATGTAATCATATCATGTTCCGACCTCCAAACTAGAAGCAATGATGTCTTAGTAAATCCAGTCTTTTATGTATTCAAGCTCTATGTTATAATACTCATGATCCATACAAAATCATGTGTTATATCATGCTTAGTTCTAAGAAACTATGCATTCTATATGTTACTGATTCATTTTACGTCGGGATTAGCAAAAGTGATAAAGTTCATGCATACTAATGACTATCTCAGCTCTAAAAATGGGATGCAGTAGATTCAAGTATCAAGCTTTGTCTCAATCATTAACTTCATGAATTTCAGCCTTATTTTATACAACTCATGATATATTCACTCATGTTTCTCACCATAAGCTCAGTCCTACAAACTCATGTTGTACTATGTTTATACCTTAATGACTCTCTATTTATGATCTAGATATTAATATATAAAGTACTTCATGCCTATTGCATCACATTTGGCATCTCTTGTCCTACCTTGAGTAATACAGTAGGTCTGTGTTATAATTAAATAGTGTTACTCCCTTTCATGATGCTTATGCTCGGATCCCTTAATGACCCTCCATAAGTTAGTATAATAGTGGTTAGGGAAGCATAATTATGTCTTAGATAAGGAATTTGATGTTTCTTGTTGTGTTAAGTTTTTGGTATGACTACTTGATCTAAGGTTATAATTGAAAAAGGGAGAAGGAAATGAACTTTTGTAATGTGAAATAGTTTGGAAGGAGATATGTGGCGAAAATCTTTGTGAGAGTGATTGAATTTGCTGGTCTTAGTGGGGAGATCCATGAAGTGGGTATAGTAATGATAGGCTTGAATGTGATGATTGATGAAGACGCAAACCAATGTGTTATGTGGTTGATACTCCTTGATTTAAGACTTGAGGGTGTTTGATTATAATGATTAGGTGAAGTAATATTCTTAATGGGATGTAGAGTACTAGGTCCCGTAGCTTAAGTTAGAATCTTTTAACTCCGGGTTAGGCTTCAACATAGAAGTACTACACGGCGGGACTCAAACTCTATGGTTAGATGGGTGGTGGGGGAATTATAAGTTGGAAATAATAAAGTATGTTATTTATTGTTTGGGGCATGGGTGAGAAGTCAACTAGAAATTCGCTAATTTCCGACTGAAGAAAAGTAGTCGGAAATTTCTGAATACTTTGGTCGAAATTTTTTTTTTTTATAAAATATTATTCCGATACTATTTGTGACTGCAACAGTCAAAATTTTTTGCGGTAAATTGCACGAAATATATATTCCGACTACTATAGTTGGAAACATAAATAATTAAATAAATATATTATTAAACATATAATTAGATCCCTATACAAAAATTAAATAATTATTTAAATAAATTATTAAATATGTATTTTCGACTACTCTAATCGGAATTATAAATAATTAATTAAATATATTACTAAATATATAATCAGACCTATATATAGAAATTAAATAATTATTTAACTAAATTATTAAATATATTTCTGACTACAGTAGTCGAAAAATTAAATAATTAAATAAATATATTACTAAATAAATAATCAGACCATTATATTTCTTTATATAATTGTATAAATTTCTGACTACTTTAGTCGGGAAGTAATTTACTATATTTAATTATTTAGGCATTCTGACTGATGTAGTCAAAACTATAAATAATTAAATAAATATATTATTAAATATATAATTACTCTCTTCTACAAAAATTAAATAATTATTTAAATATATTATTCTGACTACTTCAGTCGAAAATATAAATTATTAAATAAATATATTTCTAAATATATAATCTGACCCTTATTTATTTTATATAAATGTATACTTTTTTCGACTACATCTATCGGGATTTAATTTAATATATTTAATATTTAAGTTTTCCGACTACTATAGTCAAAAATATAAATTATTAAATAAATATATTATTAAATGTATAATCAGACTATTATACAAAAATTAAATAATTATTTAAATAAATTAATAAATATATATTCCGACTACTTTAGTCTGAAATCTTAAATAATTATATATATTAGATTAATTCCCGACTGAGGTAGTCGGAAATGTATACATTTATATACAAAATATAGGTTAAACATGCACAACTCTCTCTCACTTTACTTCGTCTCTCTCTCTCTCTTTCTTATTTTCTCTCTAAGCTAGGGTTCATTGTTCATTGTTCTGTCTCAGAAAGTAACGACGGTGGAGTGGTAACAACGGCGGTGAAACAATGATATTGAAGGTCAATTTCACCGAACGACGGTATTGAAGTGTCAATCAAGAAATTCCCATCTTCACGGTAAAAATTTGTTCCCTTTTCACAAGAGTTTATGAAGTTTAAAAATCAATGTTTGGTGCTACAATGTGTTGGCTAAATCTGTGAATTTCCGTTTATGTTTGGGGGTTTTGGGTACTGAAATAGACGAGTTTGCTATAGATGAAAATTTGGGGGTTTTGGGTTTTGGGTGTTGTTGTCAAGCTGCTCTTCAAAAAGAATTACCAGAGGCACGTGAAATTTATTCAATATAAATAATTTTAATCATATTTATATAGCATAACTTTCCGTGAAAGGTGGCTCGAATAATGAACCCCTATCCCAAGTGTAGCTCCGCCCCTATATTGGGAATATTTTGTTACAAGAAGGAGAAATTGAGAGTCATATGCATAGCTACGTTAGAGAAGATTCGTAAAGCAAAAAATTATTTAGAAGCTGCATACTTAAGAGTCAATCTAATTTCTAAGCTATCTAGGCATATTTCTAAAACTGGAAAGGGACTAAAATACTTTTGAAACTCTCGATTGTGGTACAAAAATGAAGATACATGTCATAGTTTAAAATTAATAGTTAAGATTTATTAGAAAATTAATAGTTCCAGTCCTCTTCTCCCCATAATAGTCTGCACAGTAGCTCTTCTTCTTTACCTTCGACGTCATCCATGCTGAGCCTTTCTGGATTAAGAGTTGGAGGTCCTATCACATCAAGCTCGCTTTCCATTGATAGTGGTGCAGCGTCTAATGCTACAGCGGCTGCTTCCTAGCTTTCAAAACTTAAAGAAACAATGGAATATGACGGCAACGAGAGGCTAATTATCGCCCCTGATGGTAATGGGTAAGTAAATCTTATGTTTTAGCATAATTTTTAAAATTTTTGAAAGCTAAGATAATTTAATATAATTTTATTGCAGGTTCATTCCTGCAAATAATGGTGAAAATATGGTTATAGAAGAAATTAAACCATTTTTCATGGAGCCGTAGGGTAGCTGGAACGAGATTCGACTCGACGTCAGAGTGCTTATGTGGAATCAGTTTGAGTTAGGAATCCACAAATTATTTATGATTTATTGATGAGATATATTTGTGATTTTGGTCTCTGTGGTAGACCCTTGAGTTAATTAAGGTGGATTTCCTAACGCTTTCTGAGCTTCAGTTTGGGAGTAGTATTTAGCACCGAGCGAAAAATGTGGGTTCAGTGCATCGTACTTCCCTAGAACTACGTGCCACTGTAGGATAAAGATTAAGGGCCAAAGGCCAAGACAGTAATCACTAAAGTTAAGGTTCTACTCCGATGGCAAGGATAGAACAACTCTCCCTAATGTGGGCAAGATGTTGGAATCTATGTAAGTTCACTTGATTTATGTCGGTTATAAGAAACTCCCAAGTCCATAAGATTTTATGTTTCTGGAGTCACCAAGTTACTCTAAGTCTTGATTTGAAGAGTTTGAGTTGAGTATAATGATTTATCAGATTTACAATGCTTGTATTACTATTGATAATTTACAAGGAATATATTTCTGCTAATTCAAGCGAAGAGTCATTATTGATAGCATGCATGATTTTCTTATATATTTATGATAATGTTTATAATGTTGCATACACCCTCACATACTCAGTACATTCCCAAGTACTGATTCCCATACTCTTCTATGTTCTATATTTTCTCATGATGTAGGTTCAGGTGCTCAGTCTCAGCAGCGACAGTGATATTTGAGTACCTCCATCTACATTTTTATAGTTGGTGAGTCCTCATGGTTCGAGGACCTATGTCACTGACTTTGCCTTGTTAGCAGATAGTTGTTTCTTTTCAGTTCAGTATGAGTCAATTGGGGATCTGTCCCAATGGCTCCTCAGTCTTATATAATAGAGGCTTTTGTCAGACTAAAGTACCAGTATGTACAGAAATTTTCGTATTCTGTTTGTACAGGCCAGTATTTCTTCATAATTAAGTATGTTCAAGTTCATGACATGATTATTCTTCCCTATTTTAGCATGGTTAGCATTATAGTGAGCTCTAAAAGTGATGAAAGGCTTAGAGGGTTAGCTTGAGGCCATATATGGCCTTAAGCACCGTGTGACATCTCGGGATAGGTTCTTGGGGCGTTACAATTTTGAAATAAAAACTATATTGCAGTGTTTAAATATTTATGGTGGTCAAATAATCTTTGGTAAGACGACACCAAAATAGATGAATGCCATGACAGACTCACAACAGAACACACTACAAACTTTACAAACTTTAGATCATGATTTCTATAAGATGTATGTTTTAAAGAACTAAAAATAGGCTCTAAGAGAGCTAAATGGTTACCCGAAGAAGGCACAAGTTCGGAAAACTCTTCGGTTGAAATTGCATTTTGCCGGTATGGGATTATGATGCCCTAAGTTAGGGATTATATGCTAGCGAAGACCCTGTGGCGTATCACATTATCTGCACTTCACCCCCTTGTGGAAAACATGGGGTTGGGGTCTTAGCCAACGAGCTAATAGCGTACCCATATAGCCTGTGGGTTCTACGATTTGTAGGGTGTATAATCTAGCTCAGAAAAAAACAAAGAGTTGAGTCATGATTACAAATAAATGTTTTGAAGCTTATCAAATTATTCCCCTGTGTTGTACGTATATACTATGCTAAATTGTTTTTAAATGCTCTCGACTATTTTATATGGAATGCATGTTGCTTTTGGTTAGTTCTGCGTACCAATACATTCCAGGTATTGACCATTCTTCATTGTGGATACATTGTCTCATAATGTAGGTTCTGAGGCAGATTTCCATGGTCCATCTTAGCAGTACATTACTTCCGAACATCAGAGTTGGTGAGCCTCTCTTGCTTTGGAAGGTATTCTATTCTTATGTTAGTTCAGTTGTCTTATGGTCTTACTGGGGGCCTTGTACCGATCTAGATTGATTAGTAATTTAGTAAAGGCTTCATAGATTTAAGTTGGGTATTGTATTGTCATATTTTGTTTTATAAATTCCTTTGAATTTCATTATATCTTCCGCACTTTGATTTATGTATGGATTATGCTTATGATAGTATGCTAAGGGGCCTCTCGGTCCTTCATGGTTCGGGATGCCCATCGTAGCCAGGGCCCCGACTTGGGTCTTGACTAGTTTGGTATCAGAGCACAGTTCATGTTCTCACTTTGAATTAAAATCCTAAAAATTTATGTTTGTAATTCCAAGACCAAGAATGTGCCTTAAAACCCTTATAATAATATAATAAAATGTAACTGATACAATAGAATGAATAATAGTATTTATAGACAAAAATAAAATATATCCTAAACATAAAAGGATCTTTAGTATTGGTCATCTTAGCTGAAGGAAAAGTATAATCATAGTTTGATCCCACATTCGTCCTTGATGCTCGTGGTTTGCTCATGGACTTTGTCATCTTAAGGTTTTCTCTGATATGATCCTCAGTACGACTCCATGTCTTCTACCTATAATTGTACAATGTAGTTATTTGATCATCCAACACTTCAACTCCTACAGACATCAACTCTGACCTTTATTCCCATAACTTTTTGGTATGACTGTCATTTCTAGATACGATCATGGGGTCCTATCATTTGATCATTTTCTCTCTTAGAATCTGTAGCTTTTCTTTCAGAAACTCCTTTAAACGATTAGGTTGTACAATTATGACATCAATACACGTTTTTGGGATAATTTTGCATAATCATCTTTTAAGGGATTCCCTCTAGATCGTCCTACAATAACCTAGCACGACTATTGTCAAATTCCACAGTTGTAGAATGAAGTGGTCCAATGTACTTTTCTCTAAAATCTAGCACTCTACTTCTCTGGACTATTTGACCTACAAACACCTAAAACCCATCATATCCACATAGAAATACCCTTGTGCTTGAAAATATTCACAATTTTATACATCAAAAGTTCCATAAGTTCAAAGCCTATAAACATTCTCAACTTAGACCATTTACATATCCCCAGGTAAGAAAAGTACAACTATCATGGTGCTTAACCAAGAAAAAACAAAGATTACTATGACATTTGAACTTTCAAAAAAATCATTTTCAATATGCATTCCCAAAATTCAAGCCAATACCCTCTAATATCATTAAACTTAACTTATGCAATGTTTACAAACCATTAACCGTAACACAATAGGACCAAGAAATGGCATCCCATTTTTAACAAACAAACCCAGAACTTGAACTAATGACACTACCCGAATACGCAAAAATCAAACTCTAGTCTCTACAACCTCACAACAAACAAGTCCCTATCACTCAGAATTTGCAATAAATGCCAACATTAGGACAAAATCAATTTTCTCTTGCTCAATAAGAAATAAGATAGTGTGCATTTGATATCATAGTCTTGCCCTTATTTTCTACTTCTTAGTTCTCGGACATTCGGATTAGGGTCACTTTAGGGCTTTTATTGGCTTATTATTAGGCTCGACGAAGGGTATGGTACATATGGATACAGTGACTTATTCATCCTTGGCACTACACTATTTTTGTCTCCACTTTTTCTTCTTTATTTTATTATTCTTCCCTATTCCTACTTTTTGGACTTTAGGTGTTGTTTTATTTTCACAACTTACTGTTTTTATTTTTCACCTTTTTTTCAATCATTTTGTTCTTCTTTTCTCATTTGTAACACCATACCGCACTCGAATCTTTTTCATTTGGTTAATTTTTTTTCTTCATACCCAATCTTTAATGTACTCCTACGATATCCACCCTCAACTTAGAAAATTTTCCTGAGTTTAGGTGTGTCGTGTTCAAGAAGGGACTAGAGCTAAAGCAGGTTTATCGTAAAAATTAGGAAGGTGAATGAATGGGCTAGTTCCATGAAAAGGTCTACTTAGGCTCAAATTTGAGATCAAGGGATATTATATTCATTTTGTAGGATTTTTAGGATTTTAGTATACTAATTGAAGAATGACCTATGATTCTTTCCAGACCTAATATCCTATAACATCAACGAGACTAACCAATCTAGTTCTAGATTGCACACACACGTCGATTTCGTAAGCCTCACACTTTTTTAAAAAAAAACTAAAAGTATGCTAGAAGCCCATTTATTAAAAAAAAAATTATTGACAAACCAAACCCAAATAAGCTATTCGAATTATAAAAGAAAAACAAATACTCTACTAAACTAGAAAAGTTAAGATCAAAAGTTTTTGGGGCTCCTGTTCTTCACCTTCTTTGAAATCTCTTTAAGAGCATTGCTACTGCCTTTTGTGTGAAATGATTATCAACCATCTTTCTATAGTTATGATTATTAGAAATGCAGCTTCAAGATCTCATGAAGTTAATCCAAATATCCGATTCCCCTCACCATATTCAATCTTAATTGAAGCAATCAACTCTTTATTCCATAAAAGCTAAGTAAACTTAGAACTTTAAAGTTGTATTTTATAACCCTTTATTCCTTATATCAGTGGATTGAACTCCACCTGGAAACCTCACAATAACACTCACTTGACTAAGGGCTAAGTATTTAGTCAGTACTTATCTAGTTTATTCAAGTTAGGCTATAGTTGTTATGTTCATAAATCTAATGCTATTATGAGATCTAACATTGGTCACAATTCTGATAAGCACACAGACAACATAAAATTTTAAATTTTTTTAGAGGGGTATCATTTAAATCAACCAAAATAAGTTTGCATACTCTTTTTGTTTTGATAGCACCAAGTTTTCTTATTTTTCTCTATATCATACACACAATACAAAATAACAACAAAACACAAACATAAACTCCTAAATATGCCAATTTTAACTAGATAGAACAATTGAGGGAAAAGAACCATGACAACAAAAACCCTCGACTATGGTACACCCTCACCCTAACTTAGAAATCATACAATGTCCCCATTGTACAAAAACATACACAAAAAGTAGAAAATTAGAGAAAGGGATATACTTTAGGTGCGCTAGATAGTGATTATACTCTGATCAACAGGGCTAGTAGATGGGACCTCTCCAACATCCTTCATTCTCATAGCCTCGATTGTGGACTGGGCACTCTATGATATGGGAAACGAAGATGGCTGGTTCATTTAATAATATCATGGGGGTAGAATACATACCCTTTCTAGACTGAACAACCACTTCAATAGCAGGTGGTATCTCAACACCAATTAGAATATGGACCTTGGAGGTCTACTCACTCACTTTCTCCCTCTTCTTCTTTATCTTCTCACTCCTATCTATAATTTTTCTCTTTTAGGGCTACATCATCCTATGTCTTATCCATATCCAAGTTATGACAAAGAAAATCAGCCAATAATGACATATGAAAGAGTGGAGGAGGTACAACTATGATGGTCTGCTCGTCAGCTCCTTGATTGCTTACTTCAATGCGCCAAGTCTATTATGATCATACTCATATTCGGAGCCTATACCTCCTCTAACTTAGCCATCATCCAGATCATGAATCTATCAAAGTGAGTTTGAACCTCCCACATTGCTACCTTAAATCATATCTGCTACATATGGCTTTAACCCTGCCTCCAATTTTTGTATTCAAGCATCATATAATACCTGATTCTACATGATCTACTCTAAATGAGCGATGGAAATTAGGTGTATCCAACAGGAATAAATAGATGGTCACCCACAAGTTTTGTCATCTACTGAGATGAGGAGGATATAACATCAACTTCAGATGGCAGGATCTCACTAGCTGAGAGCCCCCTACTACCTCAAAAGGAAAATATAGTAAACATACTTGGACTTAAGCTGTTGCATTTCTCAAGTCCTTAATTAAGGTAATATCTATTATCTTTGTTGGCCAGATAAATCTGTCAACCTTTGAAATAGATGGCACCTGCGAATTCTACAATAGTTGTGTTTTTCTAAACTTAACACTATATCCTGAATCTTTTTTGCAATGATATGCAGAATGTTTGGCTCTAACTCTGACATAAAATCTGTAATCATACCTACATTTATGGTTTCCAATGTGTTGTTATTTTCTATAGGTTCTATACAGTGCTGGATAATTTACCACCAAGCTTTGGCCAAAAACTGTAAAGTATGCTTTTACATGGTTGACTCATTCACCTAAATTCTCTCCACTTCAGCAATGTGGTCCGCCAACGACTTGAAATGCATAGTTTTATCATCATATCATTCATTCATAAGCTGTATTTTAGAGTCTTTTTAACTGACAAATAAATGTCCCTAAATAGAACACTAGAAATGTTCTTAACTGACATATCAACTTTATGATCCCAAACCCTGACTGTGTTTTAGCGGGGATGCTTCTTCACATCTTTGTTTCCCTGAGGGAGTCATATTTTTTAGCATCTCAGTATAGTTGGAAAAACAAATTTCACCATCTTGGGAATATTATTTTGGAGTGGCCCATTCATTTACCCTATCTCATACTTCTTGAACACCCTAACTATTTTCAAGACCCTCTATAATCACTAAGGTAATATCTGAGGCTCTTCATGTAGACTATGATTTTTGTTATCCCAGTTGATCAGTGAAACTCCATCAATGTAATAATATTAAGCAGTTAGAATAACCCACTACCTCAGGTCTATACTTCTATAAGGCATAATAACAGCAGTCCCTTAGAGGATTCAGTATTGGACTCTTCACCCTCCTCCAAGGAACTCATCTCCCCAGCAACATTAAAATGGTCAAACTCATCTTAGTTTATGTTTAATCATTCTATTCAAATTAGAGAAGGTTGATGGGGGTAGCTACTGGCACTAAGGGTAGTGGATGTAGTAGCATTGGCGTTCTCCAACTCCTTGGTCTTAGCCCTAGTGGTTTGAGGTGTATGTACATCAAATGGTACACTAGTGGAAAGCTCAACCTCAGATCCAATAAAACCCCCAGACTCACTCTCTGAGGCTGAAGGTATGTTATTAGGTGCCTACTTCTGTGCGTTATCCTTCTACATCTACTTGAGGGTTCTTAGAGGCATAGTACCTATATAAGAAAGCATTAGTTTTAGTTTTTAATCCATAACATAGGTTTAGGAATTCGGTCAGATGAGCCTTCTAACAATTGTGCAATGATGGTACGATTGTACCTTCTGATCATAGGAAGACTTCCCTCAAATTACTAGGGAGCTATCATATCATACAAGCACATACCACAATCATACCATGAAATAAAAATCCTGGGATGTGATCATCTAATGAACTTCTTGAAAGTTAATATTGGCACTCCATAATGATCCAACCCAAGACCGTATATTGAAATACTGATCTTGGATTGTCTTGGAGTATGCACTACCACTTAGGAACTTTCTAAATAATTGATCCAACCCTTATTGATCTTATTTAATAAAACTTTGATCTACATAGGTATTGTGTATTCCCCCTTTCTTTATTCATTTAACTTCAACACCTACAAACCAACCAAACAGACCCCAGTGCAATGCTACTCATTAGAACATCTCGTTTATCTGTTTTCAACATGGGAACTGTCTAAAGCATAAGAATTTACTTAAATTAATTTTTTCCTCGAAATTTTGAATGTTTAGACAGTGTCCTAGGTTAAAACTAGAAAGAACCACAAATCATGGAAATCCAAGGTGAAAAATTCTTAATTTTTCCTTCTTTGATGGATTTATTGTACGTGAAATGATTTAAAATGAAAATGGGGTTTATTTAGGTCTCAAAGGTGTAGGGTTTAATCATATTAAACCAAATTTTAGGTTTGGTCAAATAGGGTCCTTATTTAATAAGTAGACCCAACATATGACACTTACCCATGATCATTGGTTCTCACCATCATCATGGGTCTTAATCATACCATGATGTTTTAAGAAAACTACCTGGTAACCTTTGAACCTTAAGGAGATGATTGTAATATGTAATCACAACTGTTCCTTAAAATTGTATGTGCGATGACCTACATATTGATTTACAAGAGTGTGATCAAACAATTGGTACTGTAATCGTGAAATCTAAGTACAATTATGATAACCAGTCATAAGATAAAACATAAACTTCATCCCTCTAGAATTTGATGCAATTCACAAATGATTGAACCCACACTTAAGGGATCTTTCCACGTCTGTGCAATCCTTTCTTAGGTTTAGTGTTGATTCCAACTTTGAATGTTCTTTTTTTCTCAATCCCATACAAGTATCTCACATTACCCTATAGAATAAAAATTACAAAAGTATGGTTTGCCTCTCAAGAAATACTTTATTTAACATTGCAACATGACGTGACTAAGTTGATTACATAGACTTTACTAACTAGCCCATGGGTTACTCCCATGACGTTCTTGGTTTAACATTACAACCCAACTCGGGTGTACTTGACTTCTCAAGGACCATCTAGATCCAAATCACATATCACTTTCACTTCCAGAATGTCCCTTAGATAATGTTTTAGTCTTTAGACATTCACCTTAAACTTCTAACAATCTTTATTCTCCAGCTCTATTTCACCATAAGGGAACACTCTAGTAACTCTATATGGTTTTCTCTACTTTAGCTTTATCTTGCTTGGACAACTTCAGCTTAGACTCTAATAGCAATACCATACCTCCTACAATGAATTCCCTTTTCTCAATCTTGCGATCATGGTAAATTTTATTCTTTCTTTGTACAGAGTTGACCATTTATTGATGCGAGATGGAATTCATCCATCTCATTTAGATTTTCAAGTCTTATTTACCAGCTTTATTTTATTCTAGATTTAACCTCTTTAGCGCCCACAATGCCTTACTCTTAATTTCAACAAGTAAGTAGCATGCATTTCCATATACAAGATGATATGGGGAAGTACCAATAGGGGTTTTGAATGTTGTCCAATTATCTCTTAGTGAATCATCTATCTTTTTAGCTAATCAATCTTATTGGTATTCACAGTCTTTGCTAAAATGGACTTGATCTTATAATTTGAGACCTCAACTTGCCCACTCATCTAAGGATGGTAATGCATTGCCACCTTATATTTCACACTATATTTCTCAAGTAATTCTTTGAATATACGATTGAAAAAGTGTTAGCCCCCATCACTAATGATAACCCTTGGTAACCCAAATCTAGAAAATATGTTCTATCTTAAAAATGTTGTGACATTCTCCATTCGTTGTTTAGAAGAACAATTGCCTTCACCCACTTACGAATACAATCCACAATCACTAAAATATACCTTACACTATGTTATCTCCCAAAGGTCCCATGAAGTCAATAACCCATACATCAAATAACTCCATCTTAAGAACAGTGGTTATTGGAAGTTCTTACCTCTAAGAGATATTTCCTAGACTTCGGCCTTGGTCATAAGCCTTGTCATAATCATGTTCATCTTTGTAAATGGTGGGCCAATAGTATCCACATTTTAAGATGTTACCTGCCATTCGTGCTTCACTATGATAACCAGTATATGATGAGTGGCATTTCTCTAAGATACTCATTATCTCAACTTTAAGAACATATCTTTGAACTACTCAATCTACATAACTTTGAAACAAATATGGCTCATATTAAAATAAATTCTTTACACCATGCATGAATTTCTTACGCTGCTAAAATAATAGGTCTTCAGGAACCACATAACTTACCAAATAGTTCACAAAGTCTAGATACCACACAATCAAATTTTGTGATACGGACAACACCTTTTCACTCAAAAAAGTATCACCAATCTTAAGCTCGTACTTGAATTTCAGTATGGCATCATCCTCAAGACGTGATAAGTGGTCTACCACTTAATTCTCAGTCCTCTTCTTATCCTTATCTTCAAAGTCAAATTCATTCAGCAAAAGTACCTAATGAATTAACCTTCAATTCATATCCTTCTTTGCTATGAGATGCCTAAGATCTGCATGATCAGTATGCCTAAACACTTTTATCCCAAGAAAATAATTAAAATTTCTCAAATTAAAACACCACAACAAGAAACTTTTGTTTAGTTATAGTAGAATATTTTTAAGTAGGGTTAAGCACTTTGCTAGCATTATAGATGGGATGTAATATATTCTCTCGAATTTGTCCTTAGACTGAGCCTAGATTTATGCCACTAGTATAACACATAACCTCAAACTAGAAGGACCAATCAGAAGTCACAATGATTGGGGATAAATTACTCAAATTCCTTCAGACATATATCATCAAACTATAATTCTTGGGTTTTTGATCTTTGAAATTTTTTTAAAATGTTAACCTCACTGTCTTGACTATGACTCACCCTATGAGTCATAGGGTTTCTTGATGGGTCAGGTGACCCTAGTCATAAGGTTTCCAGTAATTGGTTCTTAAGTTACTATCCTGAGCATGACTTAGGGATATGAGTCGTAGGGAGAATTGATAGGTCCTAGGGACCCAATCATAATCAAATCAGTAATAAAGTGGCTATGTTTTGCTCTGAGTACAAGTGGATTACTATGAGTTGTAAGGACTTGTTATGAGTTACTGGGTGGAAATTTATAGAATGTATAATGTTTTCCCAATTGGGTTCTGTGTTGACCATGACTGAACCCTATGAGTCGTAGGGTCATTGACGACTAAAATTCGACTTTTAATTTAAGGGAACTTTGGATAATTCCCTCCTAGCCCAATTAAAACCCCATGTCCATAAAGCACTTAAGGGGGTTATATTTTATCTTAAATATGTTCAAACACTTACAAATCTCTCTTAAATTCTCTCAAGCAGCCATTTTAGGTTATCCATGAAGCAGGTCATCAAGGGCTCAAGAGTTGAATTCCTTTCATGAAATTGGTTTTTCAGGCATGTTACTTTTCCCTAATTGATAATTTGATAAAAACATATGTTTTATAGATGCATCGGTATGGTGAATGAACTTGAGAATTTTGATTTTCCCTAAACTTGTGACTTTTGAAGTGGTTATGACCCCAACTCCATATTGTGAAATTGGTTTATTTATGAAAAATGTGGGAATTTGAACTGTTCCTACCCTATTTCATAATGATTTTAAAATGAACCTTATGGGGTTGTGTAATTCCCCAAACTAATGTACAGTTAAACCAAGGGGGTTATGAATTCCCCTAAGTAAAGATAATTGGCGTGGCAGGTTGATGTTACCTTGAAAGTATAGTTGTTATAACGATACAAACAATGTATACCTTATTGTGTAATGTGCGTCAATGAATGGGAACGTGTGATAATTGTTTTAAATGGGCTTTAATAGGGGTTGTGTAGCTGAGTCATGAAAGTGGAGGTCCCGAGGGACCAATACAAGAAATCGCAGTTGCAGATATGGGGTCTATATGACTAGGAGGTTTGAGCCCTCCTTATTATTATTAATATATGATTGGGAGGTTTGAGTCACTTATATTATATTACATGATTTGGTGCTTGTGTCACCATGATATGTCATGAGGTTAGAGTCCCCTATAGTGCATATATTTACCCCCTGGTTCATGCTGCCACATGCACTAGGGCCCTACCAGCCAGAGAAGTATTGGGACCATATATCACATGGGTTTCTTTATATGTTATGATGATTGATCTACACAATCAGGATAAAGTTTTTAAAGTGCATGTTAATCCTTTTCCCTTTCCCCACATGTGATATATATATGTATTTGATTATATGCATTGGATTTAAATGATTTTGAATTGTTGACCATGTTATTTTGTTATAATTTCATGTTAAGATGGTTAGCGGTTAGCTCCAACCGCTAACTATCTTTGAATGATGTATCACCATGCAATGCAGGAATAAGTTATACTTCTATTTTTCCTGCTCAGTGATTAGGATTCGGGATCATCTAGTGAGTTGACATTGAAGTAGTGAAATTCCATACTTTGGAAGTCTATATTTCATGTTTGATCTCTTATATCCCAGACTATTTTGACTTAGATTTTGCTATAGTCGGGGGCATGTCTCGACACTTCATTGATAGTTCTGGTTTTTGGTTAGAAGACTTTGTTTGTATTACTGTGCATATTAGGTAATGTTGGTTAGTTGTTTGGCCGGTCATCGCTCGTTAGTTATAGATATATTTTGAATTTCATTAAGCTTGTTACATGATATATTATTATATGTTAAGAATTTACCTAACATTAAGGGATGTTGTCTTTAGTTTGGTTAGTTTCTAGGGGTGATCTCTGGTCTACGTGGGACTTAAGATACCTATCATGGCCAATCTTTGGTTTAGGTCATGACAGATGTGGTATCAGATCCTAGGTTTGGAGTTATTGGGTGTCCAACAAAGTCGTGTCAAGTAGAGTCTTATTTATAGATGTGTAGCATGCCACACATATAAGGGAGAGACTACGAGATATTTAGGAATTTTTCCCTTTCTTGTTGTTCTATTTTTGAGCTAGAGAGTCTAAGGTCTTGAATTTTCTCAAATTCCTATATGTTCGATTTTTAGATTATGCCTCCCAAAAGATCTAATATTTCTGTAAACTCTTCTATCCTATTCAAGTAAAATGTGGATGGATCTTTCCAACTTTAGGAGTTCAGACTCGGTATAGGTACGCTACTTTTGATTTCTCTGATGGAGCTACACTAGTTCTTACTATCCCTCCTCAGGTAACCAAATAGTGTATCTAATGCTTAGTTTTACCATTCGATTCATTTTCTTAACTAGTTGGTGGCCTCCCAGACTGAGTGAGTTACTTCTATTACTCCATCATCTTAGATCACTAGGGTTGACCAATTTATGAGGTTGAGTCCTCCTACTTTCACTAGTTCTAAAGTTGAGGAGGATTCTCAAACTTTATTAACGAGATAGAAAAGAGCATTCATGTAATGCATGCTACTAATATAAAGGGTATAAATTTCACTACCTATCACTTAAAGGATGTAGCATTCCAATGGTATGGAGAGTGGGAGAAGGTTAGAGGAGATAATGCCGAGTCAAATTATGGGACAATTGCTCTAGTGCTTTTCTTGAGTGCTTCTTTCCTCAAGAGTTGAGGAAGGTGAAGGCCAAAGAGTTTGTGAATTTGAAGTAAGGTAAGATTTCAGCAAAAAAATATGCTTTAAAGCTTTATCAACAGTCGCATTATGATCTTGAATTAGTGTCTAGCATGAGGGCTATCTCTAGGCTACCTCTAACCTGAACTTAGAGAGCAAGGTTGCCTTATTGAATAAGGATATAGATATCTCTAGACATTTTGTGCATATGCAACAAGTGGAAGAAGAAAAAAAGAGGGAAACAGGTGAGTGAAAAGAAGAATAATAAGGTTTTATACTCGGATCAAGGTAGAGGACATCAGTAGAGTGGTAGAGATAATGGAAAGTGGTCTAGGAAGAAGTGGGAAAATTCGGGTTCCTACTCTATAGCTAGTGCTCCTTATCCAAAGCCGTCGGTTTATCATTATTTTGAGTACGATAGTTGATTTAAAGAATTAGGAGCCCAACCTCAGGCTAGTGGGGCTCAGTTAGCTCTATCGTATCCTCCTTATAAATTTTATGGTCAATTGCACCGTGGTGTTGATGAAGAGTAGATGAACAAGCGTTTTAAATTTTTTTAGATTGGTCATATGTAGAGGGATTATCCTTTTAAGGTTTCTTCTGGGAAAATAAGATTCCTATTGCTACTTCACCAGCTCTCGCACCTAAAGACGCTACTTCTTCTTTTAGCTTCGGTACTAGTCAAAACTGCCTGTATGCTTTTGCCACTCTCTAGGCTTTTAAGTCATCCCCCAATATTGTTACTGGTATTCTTAAACTCTTCTCATATGATTTATATTATCTACTTACTCCCGGGTCAACTCTCTTTTATGTGACCCCTTATTTGGCTATTCATTTTGTCTTTGATCCTGAATGTATTCCAGACCTCTTTTCTATGTCTACCCTTGGGTGACTACATAATGGCTAGAAGAGTTTATAGAGGTTGTATCATGTCGGTCTATGGTAAATAGACCTCGGTAGATCTGATAGAGTTGGATATGTTATACTTTGATGTGATTTTGTACATATGATGAGGAGAGGCATGGATGCCTCGATTCATATGTGTGAGAGGCTAGATTTGGATGGTTTTAGGTGGGGTAGGGGTAGGCCAAAAAAGTATTGGGGAAAGGATATTAGGCAGGACATAGAGCAGTTACAGTTCACTGAGGAGATGACCCTAGATAGGAAGATCTGGAGGACGCGAATTAGGGCAGAAGGCTAGGGTCAGTTTGGGTCGCTAGTGTAGGGAATTAATTGGTGGGGGTATTATTCTTGTTATTATACCTTGTTTCATGCTTTATTACTTCTTTGTTTACTATTACTTGTGGGTGTCGTAGTTATGTTATGCCATCTTGTTCCATGCTTTACTATGAATTTTTTTAGTATTCCGTGTTTCGAGCCGAGGGTCTATCAGAAATATCCTTTCTTCTTCTTTAGAGGTAGAGGTATGGACTGCATACATCTTACCCTCCCCAGACCTCACTATATGGAAATACACTAGGTTTGTTGTTGGTGTTATTAGTTGTATTCGTGTTATATGTCTCTTAATTGTTGGACTAGAAGGGTTAGTTTCCATTTCCCTAATGACCTGATGATTGAGTGGCAAGGTAGTTCTCTAGTACCTAAGGGAAGGTTCATCTAGTATTTTAGAGCCGAAAAATGGTTTCTAAAGGGTGTTGTTGTTGTAGTGCCTGTTAAGGATTCTAGATCCAAAGGTCCTTCTTTGTAGACTATCCCTGTGGTCTACGAATTTCTTGAGGTGTTTCCTAAAGATCTTTCTGGTATTCTTCCTGATAGGGAAATTGATTATAGGATTTATCTTGTTTTGAAAACTCATTCTATTTCTATTCCTCCTTACAGAATGGCTTTGGAAGAGTTGGAAAAACTCAAGGGGCAGTTGAAAGATCTTCTTGACAAGGGTTTTATCCTTCCTAATATGCCTCTATAGCTCCTATTCTCTTCGTGCGTAAGAAGGATGGTTCCCTTTGATTGTGTATTGATTACCGCCAACTAAATAAGGAGACCATAAAGAATAAGTATCTAGTTCTGAGGTTAGATGATCTGTTCGATAAGATTTAAAGTGCTAAGTTTTTTTCTAAGATTGATCTTAGGTCGGGTTACCAACAGTTGAAGATTAGGGAGAAAGATGCCCCTAAGACTCCCTTCCACACTTGGTATGGTCATTTTGAGTTTTTGGTGATGTCCTTTGGTTTGACCAATGCCCCGACAATATTTATGCACCTTATGAATTGGGTTTTCCATTAGTTCTTAGATTTATTTGTGATTGTCTTTATAATTGACATTTTGGTGTACTCTAAGAGAGAGGCAGATCATGCTGATCACCTTCACCTTATATTACAAACCTTGAAAGATCAATGGTTGTATGCAAAATTTTGTAAGTATGAGTTCTATATAAATGTTGTGACTTATCTGGGACATATTGTGTCTAGTGAAGGGATCATGGAGGATCCATAGAAGATTGCGGTGGTTAAGAAGTGGCCTAGAACCATGACTCTAACCGACATTCGTAGCTTCTTGGGTTTAGCTGGTTATTATAGAAGTAGAAAGTTTCTCTTCTATTGCTAACCCATTGACTAAGTTGACTCAGACAAAGGTGAAAATCTTGAGGTTTGATGTTTGCGAGGATAGTTTCAAGAGGCTCAAGGATAAGTTGAATTTGTCTCCGATCTTGACTTTACCTGAGGGCACTGAGGGTTTTGTTATCTATTGTAATGAGTCTGGGGTAGGGCTGGGTTGTATGTTGAAGTAGCATGGAAAGGTGGTTGCATATTTTTCTAGACAATTAAACATTCATAAGAAAAATTATCCAACGAATGATTTAGAATTGTTAGTTGTGGTGTTTGCATAAAAGATATGGCGATATTATTTGTATGGGGTCCATGTTGATATTTATTCTGATCATAAGAGCCTACAATACGTGTTCACTCAGAAACAATGGAATCTCAAGCAAAAGAGATGGCTTGAGTTGCTCAAAAAATATGACATGAGTTTTCACTATCAAACAGGTAAAGCTAACGTGGTTGATGACGCTCTTAGCAAGTTGTCCATGGTAAGATTGTCTCATATGGATGAGGGGAAATGGGATTTGGTGAAGGATATTCACCATTTGGCTAATATAGGAGTTCGTCTCTTGGATTTTGAGGATGGTGGTGTGATTGTTCAAGAGGTAGCGAGGTCATCTCTTTGTGTTGACGTGAAGGAGAAGCATACGTTAGATCCTATTTTGATACAAATTAAGAAGGATATAGGTAAGCAGATGGTGATGATTTTTGAGATTGGTGGTGATGGAATCTTGAGATACCAAGGCAGATTATCTGTTCCCGATATTGATGGGTTGCGAGGAAGAATTTTGGTTGAAGCTCATGAGTTGTATTATACTATTCATCCTGGTTTGACAAAAATGTATCATGCTCTTAAGGAGATTTATTGGTGGAATAACATAAAGAGTGATGTGGCAAATTTTGTAGCTAAGTGCATGGTGTGTTGGCAAGTTAAGGTAGAGCACTTGAGGCTGGGTAGGTTGACTTAGGAGATTGAGCTACGAGTGTTGAAATAGGAGATAATTAATATGGATTTTTTATATATCTTTCATGATTTTACCAACAATTTGATTTGGTTTTGGTCATCATGGATAGGATGACTAAGTCTACTCGCTTCTTAACAGTGAGGACTAATTACTCTTCTGAGAATTACACTGACTTATTCATTGAGGAGATCATGAAGTTGCATGGCAATCCAGTCTCCATCATATCTAATTGGGATACCCAGTTCTCATCTTACTTTTGGAGGTCATTCCTGAAAGGTTTGGGGACTAAAGTAGCCCTTAGTACCGCTTTCCACCAGCAAATGGATGGGCATGTGGAAAGGATAATTCAGGTTTTGAAAGATATTCTTTGGGATTATGTTTTTGATTTTGGTGGTAGTTGGCTTGACCACTCGCCTCTCATAGAATTTGCTTACAAGAACAATTATCACTGTATCATTGGTATGGATCCATTTGGGGCCTTATATGGTAAGAGGTGTAGGTCTCCTATTAGGTAGTTTGAGGTTAGTAAGAATAAGATGTTTTACCCTAACTTTGTTGACCAAGCCATATAGAAGGTGAAGGTTATTTAGGATAGACTTAAGGCCTCCCAAATTTTCCAAAAGTCCTACGCGGATGTAAGGCAAAGGGAGTTAGAGTTCAGTGTTAGTATTGGGTGTTCTTGAAGGTGTCCCCCATTAAGGGAGTGATTTAGTTTTGTAACCAGGGTAAGCTTAGCTCCTTATATGTTGGTTAGTACTTGGTTGTAATAGCGTTGGTAATGTTGCATACAAATTGGAGTTTCCTTCTAGCTTGAGCTCCATTCATCCAATGTATTATGTTTTGATGTTGAGAAATTTCATGGGTGATCCTTCAATGGTTGTTCCTGTAGAGGAGGTGGGTATTTTGATTCCTTGTCTTATGAGGTAGTCATGGTTGAGATTTTGGATCGACAAGTCCATTGGAAGACTAAGGATATAACATTGGTAAAGGTTCCTTGGAGGAACAAAAAAGTTGAGAAAGCTACGCGGGAAGCTGAGGAGGATATGAAGTGGAAATATCCATTCTTGTTCCCCATTCTAAATAATCATGCTTGAGGTGTGTGTATTCCTTAATATATTTATTTTCTATCTTTGTTAAAGGTAAGTGTGATTGTTTGTGAAGTCAAATCATGATAATTAGTGCCTTGTCCTGTCATTCGAGGATGAATGATCCTAAGGGGAGAGTATGTAATACTCTGGGTTTTTGGTCCTTGAAATTTTTTGAAATTTTATCCTCACTGTCTTGACTATGACTCACCCTATGATTCGTAGGGTGACTTGATAGGTCAGGTGACCCTAGTCCTAAGTTGTACAGTGAGTGGTGCTTGAGTTACTGTCCTACGTACAACATAGGGATACGAGTCATAAGGAGACTTGATGGGTCCTAGGGCCTAATATTAACCAAATCAGTAATTAAGTGGCTAAGTTTTGCTATAAATATGAGTGGCTCGCTATGATCCATAAGGAACTTTTATGAGTCGTTCGGTGAAAATCGTAAGATGTCTAGTGTTAACCCAATTGGGTTCTGTGTTGGTACGACTGGTCCCTATGAGTCATAGGATCCCATTATGAGTGGTACCAGTTGAGTCGTAGGGTCAATAGTGTATGGGTATCCTGGGAACATCTTAGCTATGACTCATGGTGAATAGTTGTAATAAGACTATACGAGTCGTATAGTGACCCGCAGTCATTGAAGATTAAAATTCAGCTTTTACTTTGAGGGCACTTTGGATAATTCCCTCCGTTCACAATTAAAACCACACATCCATAAAGAACTTAAGGGGGTCATATATCATCCTGAAAGTACTCAAACACTTACAAAGTTATCTCAAATTCTCTCAAGCAGCCATACTTAGGGTTTCCAAGAAGTAAGTCATCCAAGGGTTTAATTCCTTCGATGAAACTTAGTATTTCAGGCATGTTACTCTTCCGTAATTGCTAATTTGATAAAAAGCATATGTTTGAAAGTATTGTTCATGAGATATTGATGATTGGTTTGAAATAAGGATTGAAGCTTTTGAATGTTTATAGATTGAACAATGTTTCTCATAGCTTACATATGATTAATAGCTTTTTACGAGTCTTTGGGTGCAAATCATAGGATGTCTAGTATTTACACAATTTGGTTTTGTATTGATATGACTGGTCCCTATAAGTGGTAGGGTCCCATTACGAGTGGTACCAATTGAGTCATAGGGTCAACAGTGTGTGGGTGTTCTGGGAGCCTCTTGTCTATGATTCAAGGTGAAGAGTCGTAATGCGACTATACGAGTCGTATAGTAACCCATAGTCAACGACAACTAAAATTCAGCTTTTAATTTTAGGGCACTTTAGACAATTCCCTCATTTCCCAATTAAAACCCCACATCCATAAAGCACTTAACAGGGTTATATTTCATCCTGAACGTACTCAAACAAATCCAAAGCTATATCAAATTCTCTCAAGCAACCATACTTAGGGTTTTCAAGAAGTAGGTCATCCGAAGGCTCAAGGGTTGAATTCCTTCTGTGAAACTCGGTATGTCAGGCAAGTTACTCTTCCCTAATTTCTAATTTGATAAGAAGCATATGTTTGAAAGTATTGTTTATGATATATTGATGATTGGTTTGAAACAAGGGTTGAGGGGTTTTAATGTTTATGGATTAAACAATGTTTCTCATGGTTTACGTGTGATTAATCATGATTTAAGTATGGTTTTAAACCCATGGGTGCATGGGTATGGTGAAAACTAGGGAATTATGATTTTTCCCAAACTTGTAACTTTTGAAGTGGTTATGAACCCAACCCCATATTGTGAAATTGGTTTTAATTATAAAAAATATGAGAATTTGAACTATTCTTGTACTATTACATAATGATTTTGAATTAAACCTTTTGAGGTTGTGTAATTCTAAAACTAATGTGTAATTGAACTAAGGAGGTTGTGAATTCCCCCTAGTTAAGATAATTGGTTTGGCATATTGATTTTTCCTTGCAAATATAGTTGATATGATGATACCAACAATGTAAGCCTTAATATATAATCTGGTTCACCAAATGGGAATGTGTGATACTTATTTTAAATGGGCTTTAATACAAGTTGTGTAGATTAGTCATGAAAGTGGAGGTCCCGAGGGACCAACACTGGAGACCACAGTTGTCGGTGTGGGGGTCTATATGATCGGGAGGTTCGAGTCCCCCTTATTATTATTGCCATATTATTGAGAGATTAAGTCCCTCACATTCTATTATATTATTTTGTGCTTGTGTTACCTTGATATGACAAGAGGTTCGAGTCCTCTATAGTTCATACATTTACCCTCTAGTTCATGCTGTTAAATGCACTAAGGCCCTACCAGCTGGGGGAGATCTAGGCCCATATAGCCAGTGGGTGTCTCTGTATGTTATGACGGTTAAGTTACACAATCCATGCTAAAGTTTGTAAAGTTCATGTTAAGTCTTTTCCCTATACTGACATATGATATATATATATATATAATGTATATTTATGCATTTGATGATATGCATTGGATTTGAATGATTTTGAACTATTGACCATGTTAGTTTTTTATCCTTATCCCTGAGTTTCATACTAGTGCTCCAACCGCTAACCGTCTTTGGACATTGTATCCCTATGCGATGCAGAAATTGGTCATACTCTTACTTCTCTTGCTCAGTGATTAGGATTTGGGATCAGCTCATGAGTTGACATTGAAGTCGTGAGCTTCCATACTTTGTAAGTCTACATTTCATGTTTTGGTCTCTTATGTCACAAACTTTTTAGACTTGTTTTTGGCTATAGTCGGGGGGATGTCCCGACACTTAATTCATATTTAGTTTGGTTATTTTGTTAGAAAGCTTTGTTTGGCTTACTGTGTATATTGGGTGATGTTGGTCGGTTGTTTGGCCGGTCACCGATCATTGGTTATAGACTTGTTTTGAATCTACTTAAGCTTATGGCATACTATCTTGTTATATGTTCAGAATTCACCCGATATTTGGGGATGTTGTTCTTTGTTTAGTTAGGTGCAGGGGATGATCTCCGGTTCACGTGGAACTTGAGATACCCATCACGGCCAAGCCCTGGTTCGGGTCGTGACACAAACGCAAACTTCACCTCCTTCTCCAACAACTTATATAAAGATTTTGCAATTTTAAATAAGTCCTTATGGATCTCTGATAGTGTATACCCTAAAAAGATACAAATAACCTTCACAAAAATTATAGGAAATAATTTTTCAATTACCTCAACCTTTGCCTTGTAAACTTCACTTGCCTTTTGAAAAAATTTATGACCAAGCGCTATTCCTATTTTCACTATGAAATGACATTTCTCCCAGTTTAGAACCAAGTTATAATCATTGCATCTCTACAAAACATTAGAGAGTTATGCTACACAGTCTTCTAATGAATCATCATTAACTGAGAAGTCAACCATGAACATCTCAATAGTGTCCTTAACCAAGTCAAAAAGATAACCATCATGCAATTCTAAAATATTGTGGGTGCATTACACAGACCAAAAGGTATCTTCTTGAAATCAAAAGTCCTATCTGTAAAAGTGAAAGTGGTTTTCTGTTGGTCTTCAGGAGAAATATAAGTTTGATTATAACCTGAATAACCGTCAATAAGATAATACCATCCTCTTCCAACAAGACATCCAAACATATTATCTATTAAAGGCATCGAGAAGTGATATTTCTTAATCTGTTCATTCAACTTCCTATAGTCTATGAAAACACGCCATTTAGTTTCTGGCCTCATAGGAATAAACTCATTCTTCTTATTTGGAACCATCATTATTCCACCCTTATTTGGTATACATTGGAAAAGGCTCACCCACTTACTGTCTGTAATCTAATAAACTATGACCATATCCAAACACTTGATGATTTCCTTCATTACTACCTCTTGCATAGGTGAATTCAATCTCTGTTGATGCTTGATACTAGAAACATAATTTGGCTCAAGTTGGATTTGTTTGTATAAATTTCAGGCAGAATCCTAAATAATATCTGTAGTGGATCATACGATATCTATAGTGTATCATCCAATGGTCCTGTTAAACCTCTTCAAAATAGAAACCAATGCCTCAACTTGCAAATATACCAAAGCATCTATAATAGTAACTGGAAAAGTATTGTTGACTGCTAAAAAATACATAACAAAGATATGATAGAAGAGCTTTGAGCTCCAAAATTGGAGGCTCCTGAATAAAAGGTTGAGCTAGTAGGGTAACTTTGTTCTTAAAATAAAGATGTAACTTCTTTGGTTCATAACTGTGTGATCTCCTTCCTTCAAGTGTGCTAGACATATACTCAATACCCTCAACATCATCACCCTCAAAATTCATACTTATTACTGCAAGGGACTAAACTTAAGGTCTCTTCCTAATAGGAGCTACCATATCATCCTCATTGACTTTATCTATCACAGAGATCACACGCATAACTTTTTTGTTCTTTATGGATTATCATGATGATAATGCGCAAGATATACCTTCACTCTAAATATTTTACAGTTACTGTAAAATATTGAAACCCAAGTTGGGGTAAAATCCCTAGGGAATATGTGGAATCGCAGCTCTCAGTTATTGTAATCAACTGGTTAAACTGGAAAAATAAATGTGGGGTTTTGAGTAGCAATATTGAACACGTGGCGTCTATCAACTTCAGTTGTAATCAGTCGTAAGTGAACACTAGGATTGTGTTCCTTTGGATTCTGAACTTCGTAGGCGTATCGTGCTTTATTGAACCAACCCGATACCTTGCAGGCAAAATCTAATAAGTTATGTACCATCAATAGTATTTTGGATGAGCTGAAAGATTGGACCCTTTACCTTTTCAGTCTCAGGATGTCGTCTTACTAAACCTTATCTTAATCCCAGTTAACTATTACCTTTTGAGTCTCTAGTTATTAGATGACAACTAACTATCTTACTTAGATAATACCTAGTAGCATTGATCGATAGTTAAACTTCAAATTTCTATTGTCATTATCTTTTCATTGTCACTACTCCTCTGTTGGAGTAACTAGCAATAATCTAGGTGGTATACTAACGTCTACAACTACTAAGATAACTATTAAAGTGAAGATAATAAAATGCATGAATGGTTATTGGTACAGAACAACAATAACACTTCCCCTACTTCATCAATTTGTCAGGGTTTCCACAACCCTTGTTAAGGGTTTTTAGCCACTCATGCTTCTGATGTAATCAACAACATTCATGATTGATAGCATAAGATGAAATAACAATAATCACAAGTAAAAATCCAAATCTTAAACATAATTAATCAACCAAAATAAATACAAGAGAATTCCAATGCCAAAATTGAATCTCAGAATCAAAATATATTTGTAAGTATCAAGAGTGCGTAACTATTACTAAAAACACATAAAGGGTATTTATAGTACGTGAGGAAACCCTATAATCAGTGCCCGAATGAAAAAGGATAAAAATAGGGTCGGTTTCCATTTGTGGTGTCCACATGCGGCCTGGCCTTAGGTGCATGTCCCATATGCGGCTTGAGGTGGGCGCATGTAGACACCTACATGTTCAGTAAAAATTTTCTGCAACTTCTGCTGTCGGGATTTTGGACATCTGGCACTTACCTTACCCATATGTGGTCTACATATTGGCATAGGTAAGTGCTGGAAAATCTTTTCCAACTCTTTCACTCTTGGTATATTCAATTCCGGTAATTACCTTAGTCTCATACAGACCACATATGCTACATGTGGTCCTCATGTAGACGTAGGTAAGTGTCAGGCTTTCCAATACTTGCAACCAAGCTTTAAATCTTTAACTTTCATCACATGCTTTGATCATGAACGTCCATAAAGAGTCAGGAATACCTAAAATAGATCAAATAAGTATCCAAAAATACCATTTTAATTTTTTTCACAAACTCAGCATCAAAAATCTAGTTTCCTGCAAAACATACCCAAAACACATTATCTTTAACAAAACAATCTAAGAAACTTGCATATTTTCATAGTTTTAAGCATCAAAAGTGCTATATTTCAATAGCACATCAACACCCTCAACTTAGAACATTTGCATAGCCTCAGGAAATACAACACAATAAAACAAAACAACATAAAACACGATGCTTAAATAGGAGAATCTACTTCAAGGTAGTCAATCAACATTCTAAGCTCAAACAAAAATACCCCCTCCTATGTTTTCTTTTTTAGAACTAACTGTGTATAAACATTAAGCATAGAAAAGTAATACAACGGGATCAAGGTATGGAATTACATTAGCAACAGACAACCATGCATATGTACAAGTTACACTAACTAAAAGCATAAACAACTAGCAATATGACTCGCGTACCCTCACAAAAAGATGTCCCACTCACCTATATGAAATAATGTATGTCAATACAGGGACTATCAATAGACACACACTCTTAGAAGAGAAGTTCCAATCAATGTACATCAAATACCATAAGCTTGCCCTTATTTTCTTTTTCTTAGTTTTCAAACAATCGGGCTAGGATCACTATAGGATATTTCTCAGCTTGTAATGTAGGTTTGGAGGTTGGTATTGTACATATATACATATCAAGTGATCACGCCTCTTTGGAACTACACTAACTTTGTGGTCGCACTCATCAGCCAATTTTTCTTTTTATTCCACCGTTATTTCACCATCTTTATTCTTTATTGCACATTCAGGTGAGTTGTGGTGTTTTATTCATTCTTTTTCACTTTTTCACATTTGTTATTTTCTTTTCTTTTTTTCATTTTCTACCACACCCAGCCCTACTAACTTTTTACCTTATTTTACCCTTGAACATACCTACTTTACATTACACACTCTATGATAGCCACCCTCCACTTAGGGATTTTGCTTGAGTTGAGGTGCACAATGTCTAAAGAGAGATGCGCCAAAATAAGTTATTAAAAAAATGGGAAGGTCAACGGTGAAACAAGAAAAATAGGTTATAAGGCTCAAAACAGGAATCAAGGGATATTATCTCACTAGGGAAGGTCATTTAGGTTAAAAATGGACTAAAATAAGAAATGGCCTACTATCATTTCCTAACCGACTCTCCCACAACCTAGGCAAGACTAACCGAGCTAGTTTTTTATTCAAAAAACAAAAGGAATTAAGTAGCATCCCATACATACACGACACAGAGTCAATATGACAAGCTATTACATATCTGATTCATGCAACTATTAGAAAGTCATTATCATGTCCCTAATCCTAATGTAGAACAAGATTCACAATACTCACACATATATACATTCACACAGTTCTAAAATAAAATTTTTGGAGGGTTATCGTTTGTCTAAAAAATTAATAAAAAATATGAAAACTGCCCTAAATATTTAAAAATCTACTAATTACACAAAAATACAACACAATATGAAGAAAAAGATAATACGACACAAATTTGAACCTAGACATGCCGATTTTACAACCATACCATGGCTGATAGGAATAGAAGCACGAAAACAAAAACTCCCAGTGGCTATGATATACCCCACCCCTAACTAAAAATTGTGCACTATCCCCAATGCATTAAAGTAATATAAAATAAAGGAAATAAGGAGATACATGGGCCACACTAAGCATCCGTGTCATGAGCATCCTCAAATGGGGGCATATTAACTGATTAAGATAGTGGTGGTGGCGATACACTACTAGAAGATGCACCCGCTATTATCACTGCACGCCTCTCCCATTCAATAACTGCAGAATCCATCAAATTATGTCTGGTATTTTAAAGGCCTGATCATATGGCATATATGGATCCTATAGGTCTCCTATGTGTCCTCTCTTGGTCCTAATTATTAGAACCTCCTCATTATTCTACGTGAATAAATCAAATATCTAGAAGTATATGGAGGTGATATCTGGACCACTCGGGGTATGAATGAAGGAGGACTACCACCTGGATTTTTGTGAGAAAGTATACCTCTGCTAGCAATATATCCAAGTCCTCCCTCATATGGGATAGATCTAGTATCACGTTCTTTATAAATCTGGCTGTAACACATCTCTCAAAAGAATCAATACATGCTTGTAAGCCAACACGAAGCTCATACATGGTAGCTCTCTATGCATCCTCCTATCTAGCCTCTGTCATCTAGAATCTAGTCTGAATCCCTGATCACATCTACACATATAGAGTACTCATCTCGGTCTCAATAATTCATAACCGATCATCAATGTCCCCTTAACTATCCACTATTCTCTAGAAGAACTCTTAAAATATCATAATCATATCTATAGCAGAAGTTGTTGTGGATGGGAGAGTGGGCTTTGAAGATATGCCAACCGGCTCTAAGGTTAAAGTCGTGGCTGATGAAAAAGTGGTTGGTTTCTCCTCACCCTAAGTACTCAAATCTAGGTCATCTATCTACTCCCCCATCTTTAAATCAACTCTAACTCCCACATCACCTCCATGTACCTAAAATTTCTAATAAAAAGGGCCAGGTATGACAGATCTTTCATACTCTTTGTCTATACAGTGGATATTATAAGTACTCTTTCATCTACTCTTGCTATCTCGAGTACATTGGCTTTGTCACATAATATCTAAATTAGTACAGGGAATGGTAAATATGTCGCCTCCCTAAAAGCTCTATTATGAATATCATGCTGGAGAATGGTTGTAAAATCAACAACATATCCGACCATCAAACTAGCAATCAGGGCTACTCCCTCCCAAGTAAACACATTATCTAAAGTAGTAGGAAATATTTGATATGAGATGAGCAACCATAAAAACTTGGCATCAAAAGTTAGAGAACCCTTTGTTATCATACTATGTCTCTCGATCCATGGGGTCTCATCACCCAAAAGTAAAATGTAGTCGGCTATCCACCTAGCTATCTCAATTCTCTCTCATATATGTTCAACCTCCCGCATAATGTGTATATTACTTGCTAATATCATTTTGTAAGCACACTCTACTATAGATATGGGAGTGATATAGTCTAGACTAAAAATGACCCAGCGGATAGTCTTTGTTGAAAGATCAACCCTGAACCCTCTCACAAGGGTTTAATCAAGCTGTGGATGATCCATATGTCTCATCAAGCTAGGAGAGCTGCGTATCAAAAGAACTATTATAGCACGATATGATGCATAAAAATATTGCACTATAACTGGGCTGTAAGAACTAAGTGTTCTAGTCATCCACTCTAATTGATAATGATCAAAGGAAGCCTACAACTGTGGTACTTGACTCAACCTAGATAGTGAAATCTTGCACTCCTAAAAAATAAGCCTCTTAGGCCTGCCAGCCTCTAAAATAAGAAAATCTATATCAAATATCTTCTGCATCCCCTCCACGCACCACCTTAGATTTTCCTCATCAAGAGGTATCTTCAAGGCATGTGTGGGTGCAGGATTTTGCCCCTACTATATTGGTGTGCCCTCATATGGAACAAGCATCTCATGGGAAACTTTCTCTGTACACTTCTCAAACTGGGGTACATCTAATTGCTTTTCATAAATGATGATACCCTCCTCATACTAGGGTACCACTGATGACTCATCTTGCACTACGGCCTTAGATGAATCCTGGGACCCCTCCTCAGACTAAGGCTCTTGACTTATACCCTGTGTAACTGATTATGAACCTTCCACATCCTTATCATCTTTATCAGTTGGTAGAGAATAATATGGAGGTGATCTCTATGCTAACTTTATCCTCGAACGAGCTATACATGCCTATGTAACCTGTACAATCTGAACAGCCTCAGTTTGAAACCTAGGCTGAGTAAAGAATGGCCATCTAGCCCATTGTGAATGCTTAAGTAGCATATATCCCATCATGCCTATTAAAATAGTCTCGGATATCTGGAGCTTCTGATCTATAGTCACTCTGCATGTTACACCACCTATAACCTCTCTAAGTAGTGTAACCGAGTACTCCTCCACCAAACCATTAGACTCGGGGGACTCATCTCTCCTCCTTGATGTATCAACCTTCTTTGTCTTAGCAGGTTTTGGTGCCATGTGTACCTGAAAAATTAATCATTAGTTTCTAATAAAAATTAGGGATTGCAAAAGTTGAGAATTTACCGTATTTCGTTCTTTACAACGAAACCCTTACCTCTTTCCTTACCAGCTGCATCATCGCCGCCTATTACTTTTTTTGAATCTACAATAGATGTCTCATCAATAGAAGCATCCTCATATATTGATGCTTCTGCAGCAGGCATTGAGGTATCCACAGTAATCATACCACTACTCTTGGTAATGGCAAGAACATGACCGATGTTTTTTAGTTTTTGTACAGTGTTGCTCAAAAAGGTACCTGGCTGCATCTTGTTTAGTGTTGCTGAAATCTGCCCAAACTCTTTCTCCAACTACTTGATAGCAATGGCATGCGATTCAAACTTTTGCGTCAACCCTGAAATGTCAGCCTTAATCTCCTTAAGACTAAATCTTGACTCTCTTTACCATTCATCAGTTTAGACAACATTTCATCTATTTTGGCCTCTGTATCTCATCTTCCATATAGAATGTATTTTTTCCTTCTCTTTGTAATCATCTCTTAGTCTCCAATCACTGTCTTTGTCATCATAATAGGTCTAAACTTGGTTTCCTTTCCCTTCGGCTCAGGAAACCAACACCTGATGATCTAAATACTTTGCCTCCTCCTCTTACTTAGATTCATAAGCTTTGGAGGTTGTACCCTGTTCCCCTAGTACATTATCCTTTGTGGAATTTATTATTGTAAACTTTTTGGCCAACATACCAATATCAGTCCATAATAGTGAAATCTCTAGAGCTACAACATCCTCAACGACTCTTTACTCACTAAAAAATCCAATGGTATAAGTGCCTGAACCTCTCTCAACCTCCCGACTTTGCCACCCCTGGTTAGTTAGAAATATCTGATCCATAATAAAAGAGGCTATCTCTTATTGCAATCTTATAAAGGCTCCTCCAGAGATAGTGTCTACCATAGCTCTAGAACTGATAGCTAGGGCTCGATAAAATATCTCCAATAAGCTTGCCGTTAAAATGTGATGGTTTGGCACCATGCTAAGTTTCTTCTTGAACCTGAACCATACCTCGTATATAGATTATAACTATAGCATCGTAAAATTATAGATCTCATCCTTAAGCCATAACACCCCAGATGGAGGAAAGAATTTGTTCAAGAATTGTTTGTGTAACTCATTCCGCATAGTGATAGATGCTCTTGGAAATTCCTGCAGCCATAATGATAAGCAAGAAGGGGAAAAATCTCAGTCTAAGCACCTCCTGATCTACCCCAGGAATGGTATATGAATTGTATATCCTAGTAAAATTGGCCAGGTATATGTTTGTGTCTTCTGTAGGTAGTTGCGCAAATACACCCTTCAAGTATAAAAGTAAGATTATAACACTAGAGATATTGAACTTGACATTAGGGGGTAAACCAGGAGGGATAATAGCTCCAGTCTCTGCCGGCTCAACGTATCCCAGATCTTCTTCATTATCCTCATATGACTGCACATACTGATATACTAGGATCATTTGAGAACGGACTCTTCTAACTCTGTTTTGATTACCATCGACTATTTCTCGATGGTTGATGATAGGCGAATTTACGCGCCTATATCAATATATTTTGCCCATATTTTAGCCTAGTTTTGAGAACCAATTATCTATTTCATGCACTTTTAGTCCTTTTTCCTGTAAATGAGCTAACAAACATGATTAGGAAAGTTTCAGGTATAAATGATGCAAAATACAGCATTTTATGGCTTACTTGACGCAAAAGAAAGCTCACGGACGAAGTGGAAAGGAGCTGGACGCCTAAAGGACCAAATCTGCTGCATGGAAAATCTGTCCCGGGCTAAAACAGCATTTCTGAAGACTTTGGGGACTTACAGACACAAAGCTGGATTTTTACCAAGATACATTAACCTAGTGCAATTAGGTTATGTGTTTCACTAATCTATTTGGATTATGATATTGTAACCTTACCCTAGTACATTTGGGTCAAGGATTTCATTAGTATATTAGGATTTGGTTATTTATTTCATTAGCTTAGTAGGAGTAGGATAGGAGTATTATAAATACCCTATCATGCTAGAGATTTTGGGGAATTCAATACATTCTACACTTAAGACATCTTCTAACAATTAATTTTCTTCCATCCCTCTCATCTTCCACTACAAACACTTCTAATCTTTCCATTAATTCTATTCATCTATTCCACAACAAGAGAATCGTTACTTGCTACGGAATCACCAACACCACACGTCTAACACCTATTTCACACGCCATCCACCATGCAAAACGTGATATCCTTCGCATTCATGGGTAACTAAACCTCTTAGTTGGGGTTATGGAAGCCGAATGAGTTACTATCTATTGCTATGAGCTTGTGAGTTCAAGACACGTATATTGCTTATATCATTATTCTCTTCATCTTAAATCTACATTCTTTGCGGTTGCAAACACAAGAACACGCCATTCTAACATTTAACCTGTTCGAGAGAAAGGTTATTTGTCTAGAAAAGAGAACGCAAGAATACGCCAGTATAACATTTAACTTGTTCGAGAGAAAGGTTATTTGTCTGGAAAAGAGATAATGTCAAGGTAGTAGGACACCCTTTCCTATTAAAAAGCTAGTGCCGTAACTGGACTAACCTCTTGGAGAATTCGTACCGTTAGACACACTTTAAGCTCGAGAGAGTTAAAGTGAAATAGTCCTTGTTCAGGTCGAGAGACGCTTGGATTTACCATCGACTACAATTCTCTATAAGCAATTGCATGTCAAGACTCTACACACTCATAGCCAATAGAGACGTATACCTCAGAAGGTGGACATAACCCCAACGCCTCAATTCTCATTGTTTACAACCAACGTGACAATCTTTCTCTTTTACTTTGCTATTTTTAGCTTTTATTTCATTACTTTGGTTACTTATTACAATCCCCCATTCTTACGAGACTTGCACCAAAAGTCTATTAATTTTACTTACTTGTTGGCCAAGCTATTCCCTGTGGGATCGACACCCAACCCAGGTTGGGTTCTATATTTGCTAACGACCGCTTTACACTCCTACGAGAGCTGTAGATTGAGCGTTATCAAAAATTGGCGCCGTTGCCGGGGAATACGAGTGTCAATCAAGTTCGTGATAATTACTAGACCCTTTGGTCAAAGATTCTCGTACTTTTACATTTAGTTTTTGTTTTTGTTTATTGCAGGTTTTTCTTTTAGTGCATGCCCCATACTAGAAGTTCTGGTCAACCGTTATTACCAATCAATCCTGAACCACAACGAATTAGAAGAATGGAAGCACAAGCTGAAATTGACAGGATGGCTGCTCAACACGAGCAAGAAAGATTAGCTGCTCTTGCCGCTGCTCAAGTCCAACAACAAAACATTGATAATCCTGGGCGAGCAACAAATCCTGACGATGAAGATTTAGGTGATGACGAGTTACTAAACCCAAGGCATGGCGCTGAAATTGCAACACCTGCCAATCGAAGAGGTCGACAAGCTCGGTACAGATATGATCGCCAACCTTTGCAACCAGCTTTCGACGATGATGATGATGATCTTGATGGTGCCGGAGCCACTGGAGCTATAATTCCACCATCATTAGCGCCCGGAGCCAAGTTCAACATCACAAGCACCATGATTCAGTTATTGCAACTCAAGGGATTATTTGGTGGACTAGCAGGCGATGATCCGAATATGCATCTCATCAACTTTATTTCTACATGCAAGTCTTTTGACAACCCTGGTGTTGGTCAGAACGCTATTCGATTACGTCTATTTCCATTGTCTCTGTCTGGGGAGGCAACATTATGGTTGAATGGGTTGACTCCTGATTCTATTACAAATTGGAGGCAATTGAGAGACGCTTTCCTAGAAAGATTCTTTCCGCCATCCAAGAGGGCTCAGTTAAGAGATAAAATCAGCAACTTTCGTCAGCTTCCCTCTGAAGCTCTTCACAAAACATGGGAGAGGTTCAAGACAAAGCTAACGAGATGCCCAAACCATCACATGACTAATGTTCACCTCATGGAGATCTTGTATAGAGCCTTGAATTCAGTAACTAAACCAGTGGTGGACAACGCAGCTGGAGGTTCTTTTATGGACCTTACCTTTGGTCAAGCAAGCAACATGCTAGATCGTATGACGAAACAAAGTAGAGCTTGGCATACCAGGGATTCTGAGGTAGCGAGCCCCACTTTATCTATTGGCATGTCTGCAGACCAAAGAAGAAGAGAAGAAGAACGTGATCAAGATATGGCGCACATGAAAACCCAAATGGATCTTCTTACAAAGCATCTATTAGGGAAGACTGAAAAAGTGAAAGCTATTGCGTCAAAAGGAAGAGACGAATCTGATTCGGAAGAGGAGGCCAACTACTTGAACAATCAGGGGGGTTTCCGAGGGAATACCCAAGGAAACCAAGGTCGGAACTATTATGATAAATCTGGAAGTAAAGACCAAGGTAGTTGGAAGAAAAATAATGAAAAGAGTGGTTTGTACGTTCCCCCTGGTAAACGTGACACCACCACATCTAATTCTATGGAAGACATGATGGCTAAGTTATTGAAAGGAGTGGAAGCAACGAGCGCGGGAGTTAAGGAGGTAATTGACGATTTGGCCTCCATGAAGCAATTAGTTGATTCTCATTCCACTTCTATCAAGCAAATAGAGCAACAATTAAGCCAACTTTCAGCAGCATTCAATCAAAGAAAGGCTGGCACCTTACCGAGCGATACAGTCCAAAACCCAAGGAATGATGGGTCATGCATGGCCATCACTACCAGGAGTGGTAAGGTGCTGGAAACTTCAGCAAAAGGCAAGCAAGTGTTTGACGTAGCAGCAGACATGGAAGCCACACATAGTGACGCCACTAGAGAAGATGCCGCAACATCTACTTCCAACGTCAAGGACGTTTCATCTAGTGACGTGCAGCCTGAAAAAAATGATAAACGGAAGCAAGAGGAGAATAAAGCCATGGATAGAACACTTCCATACCCACCACCACCTTTTCCACAAAGATTGAAGAAGGTGGCCGATGACACTAAGTTCAGCAAATTTATGACCATGTTGAAGTAGCTGACTATTAATGTCCCATTGGTAGAGGCACTGGAACAAATGCCTGGGTATGCGAAGTTTATGAAAGATCTTTTGACTAAGAAGAGGGCAGCAAGCTATGAGCTGAAAGATGATGTGCATCATTGTAGTGCAATTGCTACTCGATCGATAGTTCAGAAGAAGGCCGACCCCGGAGCTTTCACTATTCCTTGCACCGTCGGATCTTTGGACTTTGCTAAAGCATTGTGTGACTTAGGAGCCAGCATCAACTTGATGCCATTATCGATCTACAAGAAGTTGGGGTTAGGAGATCCTACACCAACTAATATGAGGCTTGTTATGGCGGATAGGTCGGTAAAACGACCGGTTGGTATTCTATGCGATGTCTTGGTGAAGGTATCTTCATTCATATTTCCGGCAGACTTTGTCATCTTGGATTGTGAAGCAGATTCAGAGGTTCCCATAATCTTGGGACGCCCTTTCCTTGCTACGGGAAGTGTGCTCATAGACTTGAGAGCTAATGAGCTTTCATTCCGAATAAATGATGAAGTGGTGCGCTTTGATGTTTGCAAATCAATGAAGCAACCTAAAGATCTAAGTGTATTTTCTGTGGCTGATGTTGTCTTTGATGATGAGTATAAGTTACTTGCTGAAGAGCAAATTCTCGAAGATCCTTTGGAAGTTTTGCTCATGAAAGGAGAGAATGATGATGCTGAAATTTCTGAAGATGATATTTGTGCTCTATCGGGATTGGGAACATATCGTTATACTCCCAAGAAGCTGGATCTTGATCTCAAGAATCGACCCACACCACCAGCTAAGCCATCTATTGAAGAACCACGCACGTTAGAATTGAAGGAGCTGCCAAGCCATTTGAAGTACGCATTCTTAGGAAGCGGAAACACTCTTCCAGTCATAGTGGCAGCCGATTTGGGTGAGCAACAAGTTGCAGCTCTTATTGCAATCTTACGCAAGTATATTAGAGCTATTGGATGGACCATTGCGAATATCATTGGTATTCCACCTGGGATTTGCACACATAAAATTCAGCTTCAAGAAAAGTGCACACCCACCATTGAACATCAAAGACGTCTAAACCCACCAATGCAAGAAGTGGTGAAAAAGGAGATTATCAAGTAGTTAGACGCTGGAGTCGTGTATCCTATTTCTGATAGCACATGGGTAAGCCCAGTACAATGTGTTCCCAAGAAACGAGGTATGACGGTGGTTGCGAATGCAAAGAATGAGCTTATCCCACTCAGGACCGTTACTGGATGGAGAGTATGCATGGACTACCGCAAGCTGAATTCTTCGACGCTCAAGGATCACTTCCCCATGCCATTTATGGACCAAATGCTAGATCGATTAGCGGGGAAAGGATGGTTTTGCTTTCTTGATGGTTATTCAAGTTATAATCAGATTTGTATTGCACCAGAAGACCAAGAGAAGACAACGTTTACATGCCCATATGGTACGTTTGCCTTCAAACGTATGCCATTCGGGTTATGTAATGCACCAGCCACCTTTCAGCGATGTATGATGTCTATTTTCTCTGATATGGTAGAAGACACTTTGGAGGTATTTATGGATGACTTTTCAGTTGTTGGTGAGTCTTTTGAAGCGTGTTTGGCAAACTTGAGCATGGCATTGCAAAGATGTGTAGAGTTCAACCTTGTGCTGAATTGGGAGAAGTGCCACTTCATGGTAAAAGAAGGAATCGTTCTCAGGCACAAGATCTCCGAAAGAGGAATAGAGGTTGATCGCGCCAAAGTCGAGGTAATAGAGAAGCTACCGCCTCCAACTTCGGTGAAGGGAGTTCGTAGTTTTCTTGGCCATGCTGGGTTTTATCGTAGATTCATCAAAGACTTCTCCAAAATTTCTAGTCCATTGTGCAAACTATTGGAGAAAGATGTGAAGTTTGACTTTAATGATGATTGCTTAAAGGCATTCGAATGCCTTAAAGGAAAACTCATTGAAGCCCCTATCATGGTAGCACCAGATTGGACGCTCCCGTTTGAAGTCATGTGTGATGCTAGTGGTGTAGCCGTTGGTGCTGTTCTTGGACAGAGAAAGGAGAAATTGTTTCATCCTATCTATTATGAAAGTAAGGTCCTAAATGAAGCCCAAAGGAACTACACTGTTACTGAACAAGAGCTCCTAGCGGTTGTGTATGCGTTTGAGAAGTTTCGTGCCTATCTATTGGGTACTAAGGTGATCGTTCATACAGACCATGCAGCTCTTAGGTATCTAATGACAAAGAAGGATGCAAAACCAAGGCTGATTCGATGGGTATTGCTGCTGCAAGAGTTTGATTTCGAAGTCAAAGATAGAAGAGGTTGCGAGAACCAAGTGGCTGATCACCTATCTAGACTTGAGAATGAGTATGTGGCGCAACCAGAAAATCAAATTGATGATGCATTCCCTGACGAGGAGATACTATCGACAACAATGGAGAAATTACCATGGTATGCCGACTTTGCAAATTTTGTGGTGAGTAATGTGTTACCTTCCAATTTATCTTACCACCAAAGGAGGAAGTTTATGCATGACGTTCAGCACTACTATTGGGATGAGCCTTATTTGTTTCGAAGATGCGCGGATGGTATTATTCGACGATGTATATCCCATGAAGAAGTGCCTACTATATTAGAAGCATGCCACACTTCGCAAGTCGGAGGACATCATGCAGGGAATCGAACGGCAAGGAAAGTCTTGCAAAGTGGTTATTATTGGCCTACAATATTCAGAGATGCACACGACTATGTGAGAAGGTGTGACCAATGCCAACGTCAAGGTGCTATTTCAGAACACCATGAAATGCCCATGTCCAAAATTCTGGAGGTAGAACTCTTTGATGTGTGGGGTATTGATTTCATGGGTCCATTCGTGAATTCGTTTGGAATGAAGTACATCTTGGTTGCTGTGGATTATGTATCGAAATGGGTGGAAGCTGTAGCATTGGCCGACAATGAAGGAAAGCGTGTTGTAGCATTTTTAAAGAAGAATATCTTCTCTCGCTTTGGAGTACCTCGTACTATCATAAGTGATGGAGGATCTCACTTTTGCAACAAGCTATTCAAATCTGTATTGGCCAAGTATGGAGTCAAGCAACACAAGGTAGCTACGCCTTATCATCCCCAAACTAGTGGACAAGTAGAGGTTTCCAACCGCGAGATCAAGCAAATCCTTGCCAAGACGGTTAATGCGAATAGGAAGGACTGGTCTCGGAAGCTAGATGATGCATTATGGGCGTATAGGACTGCATTCAAGACACCCATTGGCATGTCACCTTATCAGCTAGTTTATGGGAAGGCTTGTCATCTACCCATCGAGCTTGAATACAAGGCATTGTGGGCATTGAAGCACTTGAATCTGAATTGGGATGATGTGAAGAACCTGAGGTTGGAGCAGCTGAACGAACTAGATGAATTTCGTCTCCATGCATATGAAAGATCGGATTTATACAAGGAGCGGATGAAGAAGTATCATGATCAGCGGATTGCTCGACGAAACTTCCAAAAAGGTGACATGGTACTACTCTTTAACTCCAGACTCAAGCTCTTCCCAGGTAAGTTAAAATCGAAATGGTCTGGTCCATTTAAAGTCATCCAAGTCTACTCATCTGGACTAGTCGAATTGGAAAACAATGAGGGTGTTATCTTCAAAGTGAATGGCCAACGTGTCAAGCCATATATCGGTCCTCTTGACTCATTGAATGACATGGCCATCACTTATCTCGACGAAGTCTAAGTACTCGAGATTAATACGTCGAGCCACGACAATAAATAAGGCGCTAGATGGGAGGCAACCCATCGTTTTATCGTTTTATTGTTTTATCGTTTTGTCGTTTTAGTATTTTTTCTTTTTGATAAATGAAAATACAAAAATAAGAGTCGTGCCATGACCAAAACTAAGGCGCTTGGTGGGAGGCAACCCATCGTACTAATCGTGTTCATTTGTTTTAAGCTAATATAGGTGCAAGAAGTATGCAACGAGGAGAGTGATTTCAATTGACGATTTGGTCGCATTGTATGGTAAAGTCGGTAAGTTAGGAATGGTGATGCATAAGGCTATGAATTGAGCCTTTCTCACGCCATAATAGGCTTCGAGGAAGGCTAGGCCTTGGTAAAAATAGGCCACGAACGATGCACAACCTATTCTATAGCCTAAGGACTCGGAATCTAGTGTGCTATACACTATGCGCCGCCTATTCCTAGGTGTGCTTTTGACTATGCGCCGCCTATGCTATGGCATTTGAGATACTGAGACCAAATGCCATAGACTATGCGGCACATATGTCTAGAAATTCCATAGACTATGCGGCGCATATGTCCCATTATGCCATGGACAATGCGCCGCATATGTAAGTGATATGCCGAGGGATATGCGCCGCATATGTGGTGATTTTGTCCCCAAATCCAATTGTAAATGGGTCATAACCCGACCCATACTCCTCCTATATAAAGTGGACTTGGTTTTTTATCACAAACACATTAGAATCAACCCTAAAGGCGCCGCATATCATCCCAAATCCTCTCAAATTTTTCTTCCTTTGTTCTTCCAATTCACAACAACTTCTCCACAATCTTCAAGCAAGTAAGTACCATCTTATTCTTCCTCTATTTATCGTAAGTACTACGTTGCTATGCTTATTATAAATTGCTAAATCATGTGAGATTGGTGGTGATGTTCATGTGCTTGGATAATTGTTGCAAAATCGTGTGATTGAATGAATACGTATGGAATTCTTGACTTGTTTCCGACTTGAATTTGGTTTCAATGGCATTGTTATGATACTTGCTGAATATATGTGGCTATGAATATTGCTTGAGAGTGTTGTTTGGATGCTTGCATGAGTAACCATCCCGGCCATCGGGATAAGGTTATAGTAACTATCGACTTAGGAGGTGGTGTTTGTTGTACGAATCGCGATTCCATGTGGTAACCCCTATGTTGTAGTGTTGCTATATGCACCATGAAAGTCGTCCAAATGGCTGCACATAAGTGATGTAATGCTGATTTTCTTGTCGGGATACAAGCCTAAAACGTATGTCGACGAAATCTGAGTACTCGACCACTTTCACTTCACTGATTTGTGCTAACAAGATTAAGTGTGGGGTGGTACCCCTGGTGCTTGCATATAGATTGTATAAGGTGAGATTGTGCTGCAACTAACATTATTTCTAGTCTCAGGTACAATGGCACCTAAAGCAAGGCAAGGCAAGGAGAAGGCTACCACGTCCCGAAAGGACAAAAAGAGAAGCCGAAAAGACCAAGGAGAATCATCCTCAGCGCACATACCACGCAGAATGTTCGGAATTAAATGGGTTCTTGAGGAAGAAGCCAAAGCATGGTACAACAGCAACAAAGAAAAGAAATATGTGCATGTTGACTTGATCAACAAGGAGACCTTAGCAAAGAAGGAGCCGCAAATGTTGGCTAAAATAATGGCTTTGAAGCTGGATTTCATCTTCCGCGACATGGGAGAGTGCAATCTTAACTTGACAAGAGAGTTTTATGCCAACTGGTCGCCAAACACAACAGGCAACGAAGTCAAAATTCGGGGCCAAGTGTTACAGCTCACAGCGGATTGGATCAACTCTTTTCTTGGCCTACCTTCGGTCGACCCTGCACCATACAAAGAGCTGTACAGCAGGCCTCCTTATAGAGCGATACGACACACGCTTTGTGGAAGAAGATCGATGGCAAGATGGGGCATACATAAGGAAACAGGCCGTCACAACACATTCCCCTATGCTCCACTAAATAGGGAAGCAAGAATCTGGATGCGCATTGTCAACTCATGCCTTGTTTCTGGGACTCAATACACCACGATATCGAGAGATAGAGTGTGTTTGGTCTATGCTTTGATGACAAATGTCCCTATCAACTTCGGGGCAATCATTCGATCTACCATGAGGAAGGCCAGACTCCACAGAAGGTCCCATTTCACATTCGGTAATTTGTTGACAGCAATGTTGCGGAAGGAGGATATAGAAGAGGAACCAGCTGACCACAAACTCCCACATAACCCAAAGAAGGTCGACCTCACCAAGGTCAAAGATGCTGAAACAACGCATGGAGTCAACCTTACTACTGCGGAGAGACATGCTCGTGACGAGAGTTTCTTCCGTCATCTCTATGGCATGACACGATTCACTATGATGAGTGGTGGACGTATTCCAACTGCTGAAGAGCTCCAACAGCTGGACCACGACTACCCAATGAACAGGCATGCCCGGGAGATGTGTGGAGTGGGTGTATATTTTGAGGAACCTCTTGACGATGACGTGCCAACTGATGATGATAGATGCTTGCCTGATTCTGATAATAAGGAAAGCTCTGACGACAACTCTTATGATGATTCCGACGAAGGGGGTATGACCCCCGACATTGATGAAGGGTCCGACTAACCAGGTTCTTCGACTTTATTTTCCACTGAGGACAGTGTCACGTCTAAGTGTGGGGTGGCAGAATATTGCATGCTATACTTCTTTGTTTGCACCTATGTTTGTATGTTTGCTTGTTTACTTTGTTTTTTTTTAGTCCATTTTTTTTTGTTTTTTTTTCGTTTGACGTTTTTTTTAATTTTTTAGGAGTAAAATTTTTCTAGCTACGCATGAAATTATTTTGATAGGCAGCATGAGATTGAAACAAGAGTATGTGCTACTATTATGACTATTGAGACGTTTAGGCTCTAGTTGTGACTCATTATGTGATATTGTGTGATTCAATTCCTTCACTTGTTGGGTCAAGAGTCTATATTACTTCCAATCAAATCGACCATGTGCCTTGTGTGTGTGAGATAATAGTATCTTCTATGTTTGTGGCTAATGCTAGAACTTGCCTGGTATGTATGCAAAGCGAAAATAAGGAATGTAAGTTAGGATATGATTTAGGCATTTCTTTGGCAACCTATATTTGTTTACCTTCAATTTTTCCTACCCATGTAAATCATCCTAGTTAAACCCTTTTGAGCCTTTAGCCTATTTCTTTGACAACCTTGTATGTAAGCCTAATCCATTTTCTTTCAAGACCGTAATTTGATCCAAATTCCTAAGTGCTTTAAAGTGAAAAAGTCATGTGACAACATAAGAGGAAATTGGGTGAGTATGATGCTTTAAATTGTAATGGGTCTTGAATGTGTTATGAAAAATGCTATCATAAGAGGTATGTCGTGAAAAGAAAAAGGAAAAGAAAGCTGAAAAGTGAGTTGTGCTTAAAATTGAAAAACAAAAGATGAGAACAAGGGTGGAAGAATAAAAGAAAGAAAGGTTGAAAGAGAAAAAAAAGAGTGTCAATGATACAATGTGATGTATTAAAGCGCTTAGGAACTTAGTCACTATTTCTGGCCAAAATAGTTGATCCTACCCGTCCCTTAGCCTACATTACAACCATCAAAAGACCTACTTGATCCTAATCTTAACATTCCGACATTTAGTGGAGTACTACATTAAGGGCAAGCTTATGGTCATTAGTTGCTACATATGAATTTTTTGTGAGAGTGAGTGCAAGGACATTTTGATACCCATGTTTGAAAAATATGCTATACTTGTGAGTGATTATGGGTACTATATTGTGAGACACACATGGTTGATGAGTCTTGGATAGTTGTATACGATTCTATGCACCTTAACGTTTGCATGCGAGTTGATCACCATCACGAGTCTATGCTTGAGGATAAATTGTTTCTACTTATAATCGGAAAGCTACCCTTTGTTGATAATTGTTGTGCTTGTCTTGAAGAATGTTTCGTGTTGTTGCTGTAAAAACCTTAAGTCGATGCTTAGAAGGACATGATATTTTGTTCGAGGACGAACAAAGCTCTAAGTGTGGGGTGTTGATGATAGGCGAATTTACGCGCCTATATCAATATATTTTGCCCATATTTTAGCCTAGTTTTGAGAACCAATTATCTATTTCATGCACTTTTAGTCCTTTTTCCTGTAAATGAGCTAACAAACATGATTAGGAAAGTTTCAGGTATAAATGATGCAAAATACAACATTTTATGGCTTACTTGACGCAAAAGAAAGCTCACGGACGAAGTGGAAAGGAGCTGGACGCCTAAAGGACCAAATCTGCTGCATGGAAAATCTGTCCCGGGCTAAAACAGCATTTCTGAAGACTTTGGGGACTTAAGAACACAAATCTGGATTTTTACCAAGATACATTAACCTAGTGCAATTAGGTTATGTGTTTCACTAATCTATTTGGATTATGATATTGTAACCTTACCCTAGTACATTTGGGTCAAGAATTTCATTAGTATATTAGGATTTGGTTATTTATTTCATTAGCTTAGTAGGAGTAGGATAGGAGTACTATAAATACCCTATCATGCTAGAGATTTTGGGGAATTCAATACATTCTACACTTAAGACATCTTCTAACAATTATTTTTCTTCCATCCCTCTCATCTTCCACTACAAACACTTCTAATCTTTCCATTAATTCTATTCATCTATTCCACAACAAGAGAATCGTTACTTGCTACGGAATCACCAACACCACACACCTAACACCTATTTCACACGCCATCCACCATGCAAAACGTGATATCCTTCGCATTCATGGGTAACTAAACCTCTTAGTTGGGGTTATGGAAGCCGAATGAGTTACTATCTATTGCTATGAGCTTGTGAGTTCAAGACACGTATATTGCTTATATCATTATTCTCTTCATCTTAAATCTACATTCTTTGCGGTTGCAAACACAAGAACACGCCATTCTAACATTTAACCTGTTCGAGAGAAAGGTTATTTGTCTAGAAAAGAGAACGCAAGAATACGCCAGTATAACATTTAACTTGTTCGAGAGAAAGGTTATTTGTCTGGAAAAGAGATAATGTCAAGGTAGTAGGACACCCTTTCCTATTAAAAAGCTAGTGCCGTAACTGGACTAACCTCTTGGAGAATTCGTACCGTTAGACACACTTTAAGCTCGAGAGAGTTAAAGTGAAATAGTCCTTGTTCAGGTCGAGAGACGCTTGGATTTACCATCGACTACAATTCTCTATAAGCAATTGCATGTCAAGACTCTACACACTCATAGCCAATAGAGACGTATACCTCAGAAGGTGGACATAACCCCAACGCCTCAATTCTCATTGTTTACAACCAACGTGACAATCTTTCTCTTTTACTTTGCTATTTTCAGCTTTTATTTCATTACTTTGGTTACTTATTACAATCCCCCATTCTTACGAGACTTGCACCAAAAGTCTATTAATTTTACTTACTTGTTGGCCAAGCTATTCCCTGTGGGATCGACACCCAACCCAGGTTGGGTTCTATATTTGCTAACGACCGCTTTACACTCCTACGAGAGCTGTAGATTGAGCGTTATCAATGGTCTACTACTTGTCTCTGCTCAACTAACTTTGCTTTCCGAGCTATCCACTAAGATTATTTTGCTTCCCTTCTTTTAATAGTGGCTTGTGATAAAAGCACCTCTATCTGCTGATCAACAATATCCTAATCTCCATCAGGAAGAGGGGGAGGTGGATAATCACGAAAACCTGTAGGAATATCATCTCTTTTCGATTCTAGCATCCAACTAGGTATTTATAGGATCCTCTCTAGATTAGGATTCAATGGGAGTAAGGGATTGCCTACTCTATATGCTAGGAATACACCATCGCATACCCAACTAAGAATAAAACAAAAAGAAAAACCAAAAAACTGCAACAAAAATTCAAAAATCAACACCACATTCCCCGGCAATAGCTCCAAAATTTGATAACACCTAAGCTACACCTTCACTCTGAAGATTATGCGGTCGCTATCAAATATAGTAACCCAACTGATACAATCATAAAGAGCGCAAGGATTACAAGGTCTTATCAAAGTTTCATGATTCAAATTGTCAAAGGTTCAAGCCTCGGATTTAAAAGTTCTTGAGGACCTTTTTGAATACAAAGCCTTGTTCAAGTTGAAAATTGGAGAAAGGGTTCTGATAACGCTCAACATACATGTCAATTTAGTGAAAGGTGGTCATCATCAATATATTTACCCAACTTTTAGAGTAGGGGTCGAATCCACAGGGAACAATATGAGCGACGATTAAACTAATTTAAAATTATAGCTACAAGTTGAATTCAAACAAATGATACGAAAAGATAAAATGGGGGTTTTCAATGATCAAACAAATGTTAAAGTTTAATTTTCTTCAGAGCTCAAATCTTAAATTGTAATATTTCAAATCGATGATATAGAGAAACTAGAGTTGTGATCACTATGATTAGTAATCCTCCATTGAATAACAGTTGTAGTATTGGATTATAGTGACTTATGGGAAACACCAAATTATCAGTTTTGACAGTCCATCTAAGTGTTTATCAAGCTACCTAGATGTTGAACCCCCTAATTCTCTCGAACTTAGGAAAGCATTCTATTCATACTAATTTTATCTCGAGTTGATTAATCTTGTTACAACATTAATCATTAGATGAGAACTTAACCTACCCAAATCCACTTCTTACTAAGGTTAATTTCTTATCTCAAGAAAATCAGTAGTAATCAAGGCCTATTATTTGCAACCAATAGAAAATAATTAATATAAAAGAATTATAAAGATGTTTCCATAATAACTCAAACCCTGACCAAATATTAAATCTATGGAGTAATAATCATAGATCCCACAACCCTAGTTGTGGGCTTTATTTCCACATGAGAAAGAAAGAGATAGCAATAATTATATTCATCATTCAAAGTAATTAAACTTACAAAAGATGAAATCTGAAGTTGATTCTCTTCCAAGTTCAAGAGTAAAATCTCAAAACCCAAACAAAGAGTTGAATATTGAATTCTAAGTTAAGACCCCAAAAAGAAAAGTAAACTCCCTTAGAATAAGTTCTAGAATGTCGAGTACCAACTCCCTAGAAGACCCTAAAAAATACTTTAAATAGTTCACCCTAATTATGGAAAAAAAATCACAGAGTTCAATAATTTCTCGGATAGGTGACGACATTTTATCACGCCTTATCAGGAGTCTGATGACTTACCACAGATGTCATCAGCTCCTCATCGCTTTTGACACTCGCTGGCTTAAGTTTGAAGATGAAACCTGATGACTTATCAAATCTTTGACAACTTATCAGAAAATGTCATCACAACTTTCAGCTGAGGTTTATTCTCTAAGGCTGACGGTATCTCTGATAGCTTATCACATGTTGACGACTTATCAGAAATGTCGTCAGACACACTTCTTTTCTATTTGCTTCAGATTTCAACTCTTTTGTTTCCATCCTTGTTTGTTCTCTTGTATCTTGGCTTATACTGCAAAATCAAAGATAAAACAATAAAAAATGACAAAAGTTTCTTAAGACTTTGCAATTATTCTCAGTTAAAAACCTCAAATGTGTTAGCATCTACTCACACATCAACACCCTCAACTTAAAATAATTGTTGTCCTCAAGCAACTAAAACACAATACTATGATTCTTAACCAAGAGACACATAAGATACCTATGACAGTTGATGATCTAGTTTAACTCAAAAACTATTACCCTCTCCATTTTCAATCACTTTAAACCCAACTGTGTATATCAATGAAGATCAATAATTGGACACACAGGAATTAAGATATGACATCAATTCAGCAACAACAACCATGTATGTATCAAGCTTACACTATCCAAACAAGTTTGCAACGTAACCAGTCTGCCATCACTACAAAGAAGTCTCACTTCACTTATATCAGACATTACATATATAACCATGGGGACAATCACCATAAACTCACTCTCAGAATAAAGTTCCAATCAATGTATACCGAATACCATAGGCTTGCCCTTATTTTCATTACCAAGACTTTCAGAAAGGTCAGCTAGGATCACTATAGGTCTTCTTTTTGGCTTGTAATGTAGGATAGGGGATGGTATGATACTCGGTGATATTTAAAGTGATTAATCTTCCTTGGAACTACACTAGATTTTGGGGTTTCACTCATTAGCCTTTTTCGATTCTTCTCTTTTCTTGATCACACTTATCCAGGATGGGTGCGGTTTTTTTCTATAATTACTTTTTTTCACAACTTTTCTTTTCTTGCTCTTTTCTACTGTACCCACCTTTTTATTCTTTTCTTTTACTCTACCTTTATTCATACTCATTTTACATCATGCACCCCTATGATAGCCACCCTTAACTTAGGCCATTTGCCTAACTCAAGGTGTACAGTGTCCAAGGAGAACCAGGGCCAAAATAGGTTCATTATGATATAAATGGGAAGGTAATAGGTATAATAAAAAGAATAGGCATTCAGGATCAAAATAGGGATCAAGCGATATTATGCATACAGGGAAGGTCATTTAGGCTAAAGTGGGCTAATATCAAAATGGCCTATGATCCTTTCCTAACCCCTATCCTTCAACCTAGGTAAGACAAACCAGGAAAGTTCTAAATCCAACATACAAAGGAAACCAAGTAAAATCTCACACGCACATGGAACATAAGTATATCACAAGTTACTACTTATCCAGTTTATGCAATTGTTTAGAAATGGTTATCAAGTTACTAGAACTAATACTATACAAAGATGAACAATGGTCACAATTAGATGCACATCACACAGTTTCAAAGTAGACAATTGGAAAGGTATTCAAAAATCAACAAAAACATGTCAACTGCCTAAGGTACTTGTATTTCTCCTAGTCAACTACAATATTTTATAATAAATTAAAATATGCCTAAACATGTCGGCTCTACTAGGAACAAGACTATGGGGAAAAGAGGCACGGTAACAAAAACCCAAAGAGGACATCAACACCTATAAGTAGCCCCACCCTCAAATTAAAATTATGCAATGTCCCTAATATGTCAAACCAAAACAAGAGAGTTAGAAACATACATAATACGAATATAAAAAATAAAATACCTTGGGTTGCCTTCCAAGCAGTGCCTGATTTAATGTTGTTGCACGACTAGGTTATCTTGACTACTCAGAATTCATTAAGATACCTTAAAAGTGCTTCATACTTTATCCCTCCACTTAGACTATTTGAATCGTCAGCCCATTTTTTGATCTTTACATCTTTTAGGTGTGCTGGGCAAATGTGAGAGCATGATAAGAAAAGTTCTATCACGCTGCTTCAAAGACTTGAACCACTTGCCTAATTTTGCACCAAAATTTTGTGTGGGCTCATTTGGCAATGTTGATAATCTTAAAAATCCACTAAATAGACATCTATATTTAAGCTTCTTGGCTTTCAAGATTGGAGTTGTATTATACCCTTTCGAAAAGACAAACTCCAAAATATAGGAATTTTCCTCCTCGTTTCCAAAACTCATCATTTCCTTAGGTGATTCGGCTTTCATCACATCCACCAAGCATAATGGTGAAAAGTGATTCGAGTGAGTTCTTATCCCTAATTTTAGAGTTGTATCCTTCTCGACCTCTTCACCTCGAATTGGGCTAGATTATTTATAAGAGATTGGCTTGGTTTCTTCTTTTGCCTCTAGTACTATTTCCTCAATCTTGGCATCATCTCTCATGGTTAGTTCGGTTGGTTGGAAAATCATTGAGGGTTTCTCAATATCAATCTCAACATAAATATAGGGTTCTTGCTTCTCATCTTCACACTCTTCCATTATTTTAAATGATTTCACAAACAAGATATCATCTAAACATAATATAGAAGAATGCTATGAATGATTAACCTCTATATCCATCTTCTCATGAATGATTGGCTTCATGTCTTGGCGTATATCATATATCATATCATACGTTTCTCTCTGGAGATCCAATATTCATTGAAACGTAGCTTCAATACCATACTTACCGATGCTTCTCTCTTTATTTTCTTGACCATAAGACCTATCAAACTCATAAGAAGAACTAGAATTTGGGTTAGTGCAATAGGGGGAGGGGACATTTAGTCAATCACTCCAATGTCCATCTTGACCACCACATACTAAACAATCATACTCCCAATACGATGGAGATAGTGCACACATATCTCTCTGGGGAGCATAGCTACATTTTTGCCAAAAGTGAGGTCTATCATAATATAGACATGGATCATCAAGATAATATTTCCAACCACCAAGATCATGTTCATTCCATGATTCCATACTAGTAAGTAAACTAAAATAAAAATCTACCTAATACAAGAAATAAAAGTAAACTAAAAACAAATATTTACAAGTTTGAATTCAAGCATGTAGGCTAAAATTACAAAACAACTCAATACGCCAAATTGCTCACCGACAATGGTGCCATTTTTGATAACACTCAACTTACACATCAATTTAGTGAAAGGCGGTCGTCGTCAATATATTTATCCAACTTTTGGAGTCGAGGTCGAATCCACAGGGAACAATGTGAGTGACAATTAAACTAATTTGAAACTATAGATACAAGTTGAATTCAAACAAATGATATGAAAAGCTAAAATGGGGGTTTTCAATGATCAAACAAATATTAAAGTTTAATTTACATCAGAGCTCAAATCTTAAACTGCAATATTTCAAATTGATGATATAGAGAAACTAGAGTTGTGGTCACAATGATTAGTAATCCTCTATTGAATAATAGTTGTGGTATTGGATTCTCATGACTTATCGGAAACACCAAATTATCAGTTTGACAGTCCATCTAAGTATTTCTCAACCTACCTAGATGTTGAATTCTCTAATTCTCTCAAAATTAGGAAAGTATTCTATTCAAATTGATTTTATCTCAAGTTGATCAATCTTGTTACAGAATTAATCATTACATGAGAATTTAACCTCCCAAATCCTCATTGATAATTCACTTCTTACTAGGGTTGATTTTTTATCTTAATCAAATCAACAGTAAGAAAGGTTTATTATTTACAACCAACAGAAAATAATTAATACAAAACAATTATCAAGATGTTTCCACAATATCTCGAACCCTAACCAAATATTAAATCTATGGAGGAATAATCATAGATCCCATAACCCTAGTTTTGGGTTTTAGTTCCACATGATAAAGAAAGAGATAACAACAATTATAGTCATTATTCAAAGTAACTAAACTTACAAAAGATGAAGTCTGAAGTTGATTCTCTTCCAAGTTCAAGAGCAAAATCTCAAAACCTAATCAAAGAGTTGAATATTGAATTCTTAGTTAAGATCCCCAAAAAAAAGTAAACTCCCTTGGAATAAGTTTTAGAATGTCGAGTACCAGCCCCCAAGAAAACCCTAAACAATACTTTAAATAGTTCACCCTAATTATGGAAACAAAATCACAGAGTTCAATAATTTCTTGGACAGGTGACAACATTTTATGATGCCTTATCAGGAGTCCAATGACTTATCACAGATATGGTCAGCTCATCTTCACTTTTGACACTCGCTGCCTTAAGATTGATGATGAAACCTGACGACTTATTAACTCTTTGACGACTTATCAGGAAATATTGTTACAACTTTCAGCTGAGGTCCATTCTCTATCTAAGCCTAACGATATCTCTGATAACTTATCGCATGGCTGATGACTTATCAGGAATGTTATCAGACACACTTATCTTATATTTTCTTTAGATTTCAACTCTTTTGTTTCCATCCTTGTTGGTTCTCTTGCATCTTAGCTTCTACAGCAAAATCAAAGATAAAACAATTAAAAATGACAAAAGTTGCTTAAGACTTTACAATTATTCTCAGTTAAAAGCCTCAAATATGTTATCATGTGCTCACACATCAGGTCTTTACACTCCAAGGTTGCCTATACTTGGGATCATTAAGGGAAATATTTTCTTTTTATGGCTCTCTTTTACACTCCAAAGGAGCACCCTTCATTAAGGGTATTTTAGTCATTGTTATGTAATAGTATAAACAGACCTATTAGCTTTTATTTTCAATGACTTTGATGAATTGAAATTAAGTATTACTCTTAGTGTAGTTTTCTCTTAGATAAGCTATAGGTCTTTGAAAAGACATTAGAATCAAGGTCAAACTTGTGTTGGCACTTTGGCAAAGAAAGGTGGTTCTTAAGGACTTGATCCCTTTCGTCCACCTAAGAGTGAGGTTTAATCCAATATTGGTGTTGTGTGTCTTGGTGTTTGATACACACCTTGGTGATATCCATTGTTATTGGTGAGGGTCTCATTATCTGTCCTTTACATTTATGCAATCTTCTTCTTTATCTCCTTTCTATGTGTTGTTTTCTTTGTCTTGTGGTTGCTGATTTTTGTGTCTCAAGTCCTTCAAATCAGTTATTAGCTTATTTTAGTGTATCATTTGGTATCATATCTATGTATTAGAGTTATTTCCACAACTCTAAGTCCTTGATATAAGAAAATCATCACAAAAAAAGAGTTTAGAGTCAAATTCTTCTTAATTAAACTCCTTGCAATAATTAAACTCATAACAGTTGCAGACGCTTGAGATTGCCTGTATTCGCATCCATTTAATAACCAAGAAGCTTGCGATTAGGGAAAAAATTTAACATAGTAATTTGGGGTATGATAACCAAGTATCTCATCTTATCACTTGATCCTACCACAACAAGTGTAACTGAGGTCGTATCAGGGAGTAACAAGGCGACACCTTGCGATGATAACTAAGTCAAAGGGTGAAATTTATCTTCTAAGAGTGGATAATACCTATCTTGTAGGCTTTGCATGCAGAACATCAGAATAACTAGGTTGATAATGAGAAATTTACACACTTGAGAACCAAGGGGGAACACAGACCTAGCGTTTGTCTCATATTGATTTAAACTCAAAAGCACTCAAGAATTGGTTACTATTTGCAATTGATAATAAAATCCACCCCATTTACTTTCATGTACTACTCGTGGATTACATCAAGGAAAGAAACTATTTATGTTTTCCCTGTGGGAACGATCCTAACCTTATTGGTTTATTATATTTGGAATCAACCATATTATACTTCTAGTTGAGATGTAGTTTTGGGAGACATCAAATTTTGGCGTCGTTATTGGGGAAGACGGTTTGAGCAGTGAATTAAATTGGTGATGTTAACGGGTTTTTATTTTCTATTTTTTCTTTAGCATACACTGGTGTATGCCAAGTACTAGGAGTAGAGGCAATCCTTTACTCTCTTTTGATCCAGATCCAGAATGAATCCTTCAAATACCTATAAGAATGTCTGGGCAAGTTCGTGATGGGGTGAAAGATCACCTACCTATGGACCCAAGCACGACACTCCTGAATGGTCTATTAGGTCCACAAAATATTGCAGACTTGCAAACATGACAATTTTTGGGGCAAGAACGTAGAGAAACAGAAGAAGCCAGACTTGTTATAGAGGCGACAATAGCTCAGCAAGGAAGACTGGTATAGCTGAGATTGGTTGTTGATAATCAAGTTCAAAGAGTTAGGGCTCCATTTATTCTAGCATATCAATACTTAGACTCATATGAGAAAGATGATAAAGATCTGGGTTATGTTGAGCCTACGAATTCCATAGCCATTGTGCCACCTCCATTAGCCCCTAATGTGAAATTTGATATCACTAGTGATATGATCCAATTGCTAAATTTGAAGGGTGTGCTTTTGGGGGCCGCAAAGGCTGATGCAAATATGCACATTACAAATTTTCTAGGAATATGTATAAATTATAATATTCCAAGGGTTAATCAAGAAGCATTACAATTGAGGTTGTTCCCATTTTCTTTGACTGGAGAAGCATTGCTATGGTTAGAGAAACTTCCAAGAGAATCTATCACTACTTGTCATAAGTTAAAGACACAGTTTCTAAGAAGATTCTTCCCTCCTACATGGATGTTACAGTTGAAGGATAAAATTTACAACTTGAGACAGCTACCTGCAAAGTCTATATATGAGGCGTGGTTTCGATTTAAGAGGAAGTTGAGGATGGTACCAAATCAGAGGATCTAACTTATCTGAGATCTTCTATCAATAATTGAATAATAACTCAAGATCTATGATAGATACTATTTCAGGAAGAGAATTTATGCGTCTTCGTTGGAAGCTTCACAAAAAATGCTAGATATCATGGTTACCAACAGAGGATGCATACTTAAGATTCGGAATGTTGTGGTGGTACATATGCTATTCGAGCAATAAATATGAATGGAGCAATGAATGAATGGTAGCAAAAGAGGTTGCACAGCTTCATACAGATATTGGGTTGCTTATGAAATATTTGCGGCAATGAGTGATAGAAGGTGAATGCGTATTTTCACAAGGGTCTACATCAAACCACTTGAGATCAAATTTGAAGAAGAGAAAAAGTATCTTTATCGTAGATTGATGAATTTTTGAGTTCAAGAGCAAGGGAATCGATCGAAACTATTATAATGATAGGTATAGAGATCAGAGTAGCGACAAATATGGTGATTGGTGGCATAAGGATAACTACAAGGAGAAGAGTGATAAATATATTCCACCAGGAAGCCGAGATATAGAATTCAAAATGAAGGCCCTTTTGGCCAAGCTGGTAAAAGGGAAAGGAAGTCAAGAAAACTTCTTAAAGGATATCAAAGCCGATCTGTCAGGATTGAACTAGAAAGTTGACTCATATGTGATAGCAATCAAGAAATTGGAGCGACAGTTTGATCAGATATCAGCCACAGTGAATCAGAGACAACCTGACACTCCTCGTCATGAAAATAATTAACTATAATTAAATGGTAAAAATTTGTATACAAACACGTCTCAAGCCTATTGACTTCAATATATATATCCTCATCAGTCAATAAAGTAATAATCATAGAAGATATGGCACAATAGATTTTTCAAGAAATAATCCCAAAATTAAAGATTTATTTTGCATATGTTTTACATGAACTTAAATTATAGTAATTTATAACAACTTATAGTTTAACTTTAGTTATACCTAAAGAATACAAGTGAAAAAATGAATATCACATATAATATGAAAAAGGAAAAGGACCTTAAATGCCCTTCAACTATGTAAAATGGTGCAAAATATCCTCCGTCTACCTATTGGGCCTAAAATATCCTTTCTGTCTACCTATTGGGCCTAAAATACCCTTCCCACCTACCTATTGACCCTAAAATGTCTATTTCGTCTACCTATTAGGCCTCTTTTGCCATTTTATCTAGAAAAATTACATGAAAAGGTCATCCTTAAAACTTAATTTTATAAATAATACACTACAAGAAATTTGATTTTTAGTGGCAAAAAAAGTCGCCACTAAATAACAAAATGTCGCCACTAAATATCTTTGACAGTGACAACTATGGCGTTGGTAGTACTTCCGAAACTAAAATTTATTTGCAACGACAAATCTAGGTCGCCACAATAAAAAGGTAATTGTGACGAGTTTTATCGCCACAAAAGGTAGATAATTTCGCTGCAAATTGTATTTTGACAAAACACATATAGGTTAGGTCGTCACTGATATAGTAGCATTAGCAGTGACTTTGCCGCTGCAAAATCATCATCATTTTTTATGACATATTTTTTGCAACAAAAACCATGCTATTAGCTGTGACGACTTATGGATCGCCACAAAAACACCATTATCTATGACGACTTATTTCTCGCCACAAAAACCTTCCTATTATCTGTGACGACTTAAGTGTTGTCACAAAATCACTATCATCTATGACAATTGTTTCCTCGCCACAAAAACTTTTATATTAGTAGCAACCTTTATCGCCGCAGAATTATTGTCACTAGTGACCACACATTTATATTAGTAGCAACCAATGTCGCGCCTATACCTTTAAATATTAGTGGTGACTCTTATATCTTGTTGCTAAAAATAAACTTATAATAGAAAAATCAATTGCCTCATATCTACTTAATCATTAGTGGAAAGTCACAATTTTCCACTAGATTAAATTTTGTGCTCAAATAAAAATACTATTTTCATCGACCAAAGAATTGAATTTATTCAATACCTATATTAGACATAATTGACAACAAATTTAAGAACTACATATAATATTAGCGATTAAAAGCATCCCATAGTATTTAACAAAATCATTCTCCGACTAACTATTACAAGTAATTCACTTAATAAGAAATCAACTAGTAAGATAATGATATATAGTACTTCAGTTTTACCATATTCATACATATGATCAAAAATCAAACATGCATTCTACGCGTCCATGCTTCTCCTTGGTCAATCCATTGTTTAAGAACGCCCCTGCCATTAAAACACACCAAGTCACTTTATGATTGTAAAAAAAAAATTGCATATTTATACTGAATGAACTAAAAGGCAGTGGTGAAGATTTTGTTAATGAGGTGGCAAGTTCACCCTTAAAATGATTAATTCAAACTTCACCCCTTAAAAGATTTAAAGTGTACGTAAATCTTGTCCTACCTTGTAAAGGTAGAGATGTTGTTTCCGAATCTACTATATATATACATATATTATAGTTTTGACCATGTATAAATAATGTATTTTTCATCGAGGGAGATTCTAGTGAACCCCCTTTTCCCTCCTAGCTCAACCCCTGCTCTGTAGCCTATGTCAATTCGCTATCGAAGCTCAAAGCCTCAAACTAACCATATGTAAAGTGAGAATAACGAAAGGTTGTGAAAATTGGTCCCATTGTGTAGAGATAAGAACCACATTCATTAAAATATATGTCAATTTCCAATCTAATATCTCAATAGATTATAAATATTTTATACCATAAAATGATCCTTCCAAATTCAAACAAACCTACTGCAATCAGTCAGTACATTCCAACTTTTGAAGATATAGTAGCAAGAAAAGGTGGTCACCCCTGAATGTGAACCAAGAAAAGGCGGTCAATGCATTGAAGCCAGCGGCTAGCGACTAGTGGCCAATGGATAGCGACCAGCAGCCAGCGGCTAGCGACTAGTGGCCAGCGCCTAGCGACCAGCGTCCAACGGCTAGCGACCAGGAAAATGTATCCCAGGAAAACATCAATAATAGGAAATTACACTGATAAAAAATCATTCTTTGTTTTCTTTCTTTGGTAATATGCCTAGAATTTTGTCCATTGTCCTTAGCCTTTTTTCACATTGTCATTTGCAAATAACTAATTTGTATTTGTGAATTGCAGATAAAAGAAAGTCAAAGTACTTATGGTTCTTTTCTGGAAAATGAGTTGGACAAGAAAGTACCTGTTGCATTCTAGCCATGAGAGCAGGCATTTTTCTTGAAACATTTTTTCTACTTCTCCTTTCTTGTGTTGATGCTCCTCTTCCAGTTTCTTTTACAAATCCTAATCCATATCTCTTTTCAAATAGGCAGCCATTTGTTCACGCTCTTCTTGCTACTTTCTTTCTATGTCAAGTTGCATCTTTTGACGCATATTTTCTACCACTGAAGACATGCTAGCCTCTATGTTTCGCTGTTGTGTTTGATTCTTTTTAGTAGGCTTCTAACCATATCCTTTTCCCCAAACATATCCCAATTTCTCACCAAGAACCGAAGTTAAAATCTCATCTCCGGTTATGCGAAGATCGATCTCTTCGGACTGTTGTTCAACAACAAGTTTCTGGAGTTTTCCCTATAATAATACATAACCATTTACAACCATTGGTTAATATATTAAGCGTTACTTATAGTAAATCAAAAAGGTAATATAATAGTGATTTCAGAAAATTACATGAATTTGTTCAGATTGTGGATCCAGCCATACACGTTCTCCATTAACATTCTAACGTGTGTGTTGGATCTCCCAGATTTTATCTGGTGTATCTTTTTCTCCTGTTAGAGGATTTCTCTTCAATATCAAAAGGAAAAATATGTTTATATAACCATAAGATTATATAGAATGATATAAATAAGTATATGTAATAATAAGGGAACAAATATGATGTATCTTAACCGTAGATTCCTCTACTTCTGCAAATGATCTTGTACCACAACAATGTTTAGTTATTTGTTTTTCTTTATTTCTTTTGTTTCTCTCACTGACGACATGCACTTAAGTGAACAGATTAGGAAATCTTGAATTAATCAAACAATCAATCAACCATACACGCCGCGATCCTAATACAAAATAACTTCTATTTACAACAAAGCAGACTTCTATTTCCAACAAACCAGAATTCCACAATCCATATTTCAAAGCAAATGTGCAGATAGAAGTCAGGCTATAAGATAGAAACATCAAGTTGCAGGTTCACCATTCTACATTTGAAATACGCTAGTCTAAGAAACTGCAATAGAGGTGCAATTACATGGCTTGCCGATGACCAAAAATACTTGATATGATAAGAAAAACATCCAGGTCTGAGGGTGTATGGCAGTTATATTTAAAGGTACAGAAACATATTTTCTCAAAACAAATTTCAATTATGTGTTCGTTACCTTGAATTTATCACTGCCAAAATGTTCCACTAGGTGCTTTCAGTCATCCAACTCAACATCCTTCGGACAATGCGACAATCTATCTTTATCATTGTTATAGCTTGAGTAGATAACATGTAATCGAGCTTTCTATGATCTAAAAAGTCATTGCATAGTGCTTATCACAAAACCTTGCAACTTATACTTTGGCAGCCTATTTCGAACTTCAAATTTATCCTGCACATTTTTTAAATAAACAGAAACTGAGAAATACCGTTTATTCTTAAAAAATAATATTAAAATACTATTTGGTATGCAAGATTCACATCCAAGAACGCAACCTGAGAAGTCAACTTCCAAGAACACAACCTGAGAACACAACATGTCATGGCTGCAGATAATTACAGTTTGCAAATGCTATACCAGGTCACCCCCGCAATATATGGGTAAGATTTCTCCACACAGTAATATAGATTTCCCAAAAAATAATCATTCATCATCACAACCCATTTTTTGGTGATTTTTGAAGATCCCGTCACTTGTTATCCTCATTGATAACTAAATAGAGATTTTATCCAGAAAAAATATTTTCAATAATACAAAGACATGTTAACTAGTCAACTAAACACACAACACAGTTTACTAAAGATCACAGACCATGCAAGCTGCTTTCCACATAGAATGTGATACAGTAATAGCCAAGTAAGATTCTTTCTAAGTTCAGATTTTGCTTTTTTGTGAACATACAAGAGAAAGAAACTAACATCTCATGGCTGCAGAAAAAGTATTTTCAATAATCCAAAGACACCATAACTAGTCAACCAATCACATAACACTATTTACTGAATCTCACATAACATGCAAGATGTTTTCCATAGAGAATATGATACAGTAATAGCCAAACAAGAGAATGAAACAAATACAATATTAAGATTCATTACCTTGACCCTATATCACATTACTTCTCTATGTTTTAGAACTATGTTCTGCCAACTTCCATCTATAAATGAGACAGTGGTTCTCATGATCCAACCACAGTAATTGACAATGTCTCTAGCTCCAGAACCCACGGCTCTATCAATGTCATCTGGGATCATTGTTTTAATTTTTCCACCATGTTTAAACTTAAAATCCATGGTTTTGGATTTGTATTTCCCTCTTCCTTTCTTTTTATTGATAAGGGAAACTGCAAACCAAATAATATATTATTAAAAATGAAATGTATATTTAGATTGATCCAGTAAAGTGAAATAACCTGCACCAGTTTCAGCATCTACACTAAGGCGTACACTTTCATCTAGATTTCTTGATGATTGTGTCTCTGGGGATGTCCTTTGAATAGGTCCTCTTTGCATTTGTTGTGTTTACAGAAGTACTTCGCTTGGATTAGATGATTATCCTGTCTCTAAAGAAGTCCCAATAACTCCTATTGGTTGTATTTATGGCTGAGATGTTGTATCAGAACTTAAACATTCTCAAAAACTACTACTGACGCATCCACGTCCCTCACCTCCTCTTCTACTTCTACCTCTTCCTATTTCTCTCATTTTCTGTAATATTAGGTTAAAAAGGAGATGTGTATCAGAACCACAAATTAAACATGCCAAAATATATATCTACTGCTAAGGAAATTATCAATTTATAAAATGAAATTTTAAATCAAATAATTAAAAAATATTAAATGGTTTGTTGAACTTTATAAATTTATTGATTCTACTTAAAACACTAATTTCATTGATAAAATAAAAGTTGCAAGCATAATAATACTAAATACAAGATAACATAATAAGAACACAAAATAAAAGATGTCGTTCTATTTAGAACACAAAACACAAGATGCTAGCCTAATATAATAACTTTGCAAAACAAGATGTCAGCCTAACAAGAGCATAAAATACAAAGAACTTCTCATCCATCTTTTCTTCTCAATCTTCAGCAGGACATATCACTGTATTCTCTATCAGTAGCATCAAGTAACTCTTCTTCACTTTCTTCATTATCTGATACGTCCATATAATTGTCATTAATGAAATCATCTTCCTTATTTTCTTGATCATTGGTTCGTAAAACAGATTCTGGTTCAACATTATCCCAGTGTAAAGGCACCTCAATATCGGTTTCATAATTATTGGCACACAAAATATCTTCAACTTCATCTTGCTGGTAAACATCTTCATTCAATGACGTGTCTAGTTCAACTTCAGGCACATTAAAAATATTGCGAGGATTAGACTTTACAACAACAAGCCAATCTTTATCGACCATGTCATTTAAATAGAAGACTTGTTCACACTGAGATGCCAACACAAATGGCTCATTTGTATTCAAGACACAATGAGTATTCACACTTGTAAAACCATATTTGTCAATCTTTTATCCTCTTCCAAGGTAGCCACATCCCACCAATGACACTTGAACAGATGAAATTTTCTATTTCTTGCATAGCATAACTCATAAATATCTTGTAATACACTATAATACTCTTTATTAGGGTCTGAAACATTTCCCCTCACAAGAACTCCGCTATTTTGTGTTTTTCTCATAAGCTCTTTTTTTTTAATTCTAAATCCATTGATCATACATGTTGACTATCGATGTATCAATTGTCCTGGACCAATAACTAAGTTTTTGAACTCATCATTTGCACGTCCTTGGAAAAATAGTACAAATATCTACAGAAACAAAAAATACTATTATCACTAATATAAGAAAATTGAATATATGGTAATATTTATTATGTCATTTAATTAGACACCTACGCGTGCATGAAACCAATCAATAAATCCATTGTCATTCACCTTATGAGCACATGTTGAACCTTCTACTTCAATTTGTTTCATGTATTCCCTACAATTTGCATTAGTTGAGATTAACTAAATTATATTAATGTCAAATTATATTAAAATTGAAAAGAAACTTACTCCCTGTATTGTGAAATCTCATCACAATTTTAAAGCACATAAATAAATTCTTGATTGAACTCATCATGAGGTAGCCTATTTCCTCCATCTGAAGCCCCTTTTATTTGCGCACTATATTTAAAAATAGAAATCTCACCATTTGATACAAATTCATCGTCATTTTGAGTTGATTTATTAAACTTAGTTGAGATGTTCTTTAAATATCATTAACAGAATGTAAGGCTTTCCTCTGCCAAATACCCTTCGGTAATTGAACCTTCTGGATGACCTTTGTTGCGATTATATGCTTTAAGCTCTCGCAAATACCTATAAAGAATTATCATTTAAATAATTATAGAATATTACATTTTAAATATATTGATATTTAATTTTAGAATGAGATAATACCTCAAAAGGGTACATGTTTCTATATTGAATGGGTCCACCAAGTTTTGCCTCTCTTGCCAAGTGAATTGGCAAATGAATCATGACATCAAAGAACGCTGGAGGAAAAACCATTTCGGGTTTGCACAATATGATAGGAATTTCAGACTCTAGGATATCAAGATCCTCAATTCTCAGACATTTAGAGTATAGATTCTTGAAAAACTTACCTAATGTTGTAATTGGTTCACAAACTTCCTTAGGCAATAAACCATGTATAGCTACTGGTAAAATATCTTGCAATAACACATGATGATCATGACACTTCAATCCATGTATCTTTTTCTCACGCACGTTAACACACCTAGAAATATTTGATGAAAATGCATCGGGAATCTTCAAATTAGCTAAGAAATTGCATAACATGAACATCTCTTCAGGAGACAAAGCATAGCATGCAACCGGTAACAAAATATTATCTCCATCCTTAATGGGATGCAAAATTTTCCTAATTCCAAGGTCTATCAAATCGTATCTACTTTTCAATGTGTCTTTTGTCTTTCCAAACATACTCATCATAGTTGATAAAAAAACTTTCAGACATATTTTTTTTTCTATATGCATTAGATCAAGGTTATGTCGTAAGTCAAAACCATCCCAATAAGGAAATTTAAAAAAGATATTCTTCTTCCTCCAATTATAAGCATTATTGGATATATTACGCTTTCTCTTTTAGCCTTTACCAAAAGTCACATTGCCTAAAGCTTGTAATAGCTCAAGTGCTTCAACACCTGTTAAAGGAATAGGTGTAGCCCTCATTTCTACTTTTCCATCAAATAAAACTCGATTTCTATGCCATGGATGGTTCATCGAAAGAAAACAGTGATGACCCAAATAACATAACTTACTACGTAAAAAAATCAAATGTTTATCTTTATGGCAACAAGGGCATGCAAGTTTGCCTTTGGTTGACCATCATGAAAGGTTACTATATGCAGGGAAGTCATTAATCATCCACAGGAGAGCAACACGCAGAAGAAAATTATATTTTGAGTGTGCATCATAAGTCTCCACCCTATTGCATAATTCATTCAACTCTTCAATCATTGGTTGTAAGTATACATCAATATCATTGCTTGGATACTTAGGGCCCGTAATAAGAAGAGTCATCATGAAATATGGACTTTTCATGCAATCCCATGGTGGCAAATTATATGTATCTAGCACAACCGGCCAAATACTATAATTGGAACTCATATTCCCATTAGGTTGAAACCCATCACTGGCTAAAACTAATCGAACATTTCTTAACTCAGTTGAAAAGGTAGGATAACGTTCATCGAGAGAGTTCCATTCAATTGAGTTAGATGGATGTCGCATGACACTATCTTCAATATTTTCCTCCTTGTGCCACCTCATCTTTTTGCCTTCTCTTTTTCCATGTATAATCTTTAGAGCCTTGGTTTAATTGGAAAATGTCGTAATACTGTATGAGCAACTTTCTTACCTTTATGTTCTTCTGACTTCCACCTAGATTCACCACACTTTGTACATGATTGGAAATTCAAATAGTAACGACAATATAATATACAATCATTCTTACATGCATTAATTTTGGTGTACCCCAAGCCGAGATCGAAAAGAAACTTTTTTGCTTCATAGAAAGACTTGGGTACGAATGACCCCTCAGGGAGAACCTCTATTAAAAAGTTCAACAGCTCATCCATCGATTTGTTGCTCCAATGGTTAAGGCACTTCAAGTGGAGTAATTTAACAACAAAAGACAATTTTGAGACTTTTGTGCAACCAGGATAAAGTTTTGTCTGTGCATCTTCTACCAATGTGTAAAACTTTTTTGCATGCACATTTGGATCTTCATTGCCCTCCCGAGAATTAGTATTATAATCCACATTTGTATGTACACAAGCATTATGAATCATTCCAGTAACATCATCATGTTTTATTTCATCATCTTCTACTTGATCACTACCAGCAGGATTAGAATTTTCACCGCTAATCAATACTTCTCCATGATAATCCCAAACTCTATAAGAATCCCAGAAGCCCTTATTCAACAAGTGTAGTCTTACATCAATTCTCAGCTTATACACAGTGTTCCTACACTCCTTACAAGGACATTGAATAATAGTGCTCACCCCAAATTGACTGAACGCCCAATTAAGAAAGTTATCTACTCTATCTCTATATCTTTGGTCAGATTTATTTGAGATATCCAACCAACTTTTATCCATTCCTATCTTTTCAATCATTAAAAAAACAATTTATTAATTAAAGATACAAGTATGGCAATAATCAAAATAAATACAAGATAGAAGTGTATTGTAAATATCACAAAAAGGTTCAAAATCATAGAAACTGAGAAATAAAGTATAATAGCCAACACATCGCCAGGCCTGTCAACATGATAATTTACTCCTAAAAAATATTATGAAACTACTATTTGATCTACAGGATTTACTTCTAACCACACAACCTCTGAAGTCAACTCCCAACAGTACCTATGTTTTTCTTCTATTAACTAATTTTCTAATTGAACATCGGCCTTCTTCTCCATAATATTTTTTAATCATATACCTGAAATCCTTGAAGTTATTAACGTGGATCTATCATCCTTAGAAAATAAAGAGGCATGTTTATCATTCTTGAAAAATTCAAGGCTCAGATTTAGCTTTTTTATGAACATAAAAGAGAAATAAACCAACATGTCATGGCTGCATACATGGTTTGCAAATGAATGCTATGCCAGGTCACCCCCCAAGACACGAGTAAATTTTCGCCACACAGTTATGTAGATTTTCTAGAAAGCAGAATTCATCATCACAGCCTATTTTAAAGTGATTTATGAAGATCACGTCACTTTTTTCCTCATTGATTACTTAATATAGATTTTATCCAGAAAAAGTATTTTCAACCATACAAAGACACCATAACTAGTCAACCGAACACACATCACAATTTAGTGAAGCTCACAGACCATGCAAGATGATTTCCACAGAGAATATGATAAAGTTATACCAAACAGAAACTAATCACAAATGTAATATTCTGGACAAACTAAAAAATAAAGTATACAATTTGATTTTAAATTATTATAGTTTCCCATTCACAGGTGCAGGGGGAAAGAATCAAGCATGCACTCATTAACATTTTGAAGAGTACGAGCAATTTAGTATAGTAATTAGTCTAGAAGTACAGGGATGACAAGAAAAAATACTAGTGTAACAATTATAGTGCAGTAACTGTGGTTATCAGTGGTGTAGTTAGAGTTACACTAGAAGCTATAAAAGTTCTAGTCTCAGGGATCGTGCCTCCAACCTTTGAACCAAAGGCAAATGCCTACCCCTCCACCAAACCTAGAGTCATGATCTATAGACCTCCTAAAAAATGATCAACAAGTTTGAGGGGCCATCAATGTATTCGGTCATAGCAAAAAGACTTGAGGCTCAGATAAGTGATTAACCCAGGCAATGAATTCTGACACTTCCATGACTGCAAACCTGATAAAATGGGTTGCCCCACCAAGATACAGGACTAAAACAACAATGCCAAGTTCTATATTTTCAATAACAATCAATCAGCATAGCCCTATTATTTTCATTACATTCTATTGTTATATGGTTCTGTTCTTGCTTTGCCAATGCAGCCTCTGAGAAATACAGTATAACAGCCAACACATCGTCAAGACTCTTAACATGATATTAACTATTAAAGAATATTATTAAAATACTGTTTGGTCAGCAAGATTTATTTCCAAGAACACAACCTGTGAAGTCAACTCCTAATAGTAACTATGATTTCTTCTTTTAGTTAATTTCCTAATTGAACGCTGACCTTCTTCTCCGTAATATATTTTAGTCATATGTCACGGGTAATATTTCTACATAACATAATGTAGATTGCCCAAAAAGAAGCATTCTTTATGACAACCCATTTTCAGGTGATTTGTGAAGATCTAGTCACTTCTTATGACTTATCCTCATTGATAAATAAATACAGATTTTATCCAAAAAAGTATTTTCAACCATACAAAGAAACCATAACTAGTCAACCGAACACACAGCATAATTTAGTAAAGCTCATAGACCATAGAAGATGACTTCAACAGAGCATATGATACAGTAATAGTCAAACAAACAGAAACTAATCATAAATGTAATGTTCTAGACAAACTAAAAAATATACAATGTGATTTTAAATTATTATAGTTTCCCATATGCAGGTGCAGGGGAAGAAGAATCAAACATGTACTCATTAATATTTTGAAGAGTACGAGCAAATTAGTGTAGTGATTAGGTTAGCAGTACAGAGATGACGAGAAATAATACTGGTGTAACAATTTTAGTGCAGTGAATGAGGATATCGGTGTTGTAGTTAGAGTTGCACTAGAATCCATAAAAGTTCTATTCTCAGGGATCGTGCCTCCAACCTTAGAACCAAAGGCAACTGCCTACCCCTCTACCAAACCTAGAGTCGTGATCTATAGACCTCCTAAAAAATAATCAACAAGTTTGAGGGACTGTCAATGTATTCAGTCATAGCAAAAAGACTTGTGGCTTAGATTAGTGATTAACCCAGGCAATGAGTTTTCTGACACTGCTATGACTGCAAACCCGATAATACGGATTGCCCCGCCAAGATACAAGACTGAAACAACAATGCCAGGTTCTATATTTTCAATAACAATAAATCATCATAGCCCTATCTTTTTCTTTCCATTCCATTCCATTGTTGTATGGTTTTGTTGTTGCATTGCCAACACAGCCTCTGAGAAATAGAGTATAACGGCCAACACATCATCAGGACTCTTAATCCGATAATTAACTCTTAAAGAATATTATTAAAATATTATTTGGTCTGCAAGATTCACTTCCAAGCGCACAACCTGTGAAGTCAACTCCCAACAGTACCTATGTTTTCTTCGGTTAATTAATTTTCTAATTGAACATCGGCCTTCTTCTCCATAATATTTTTTAGTCATATGTCTGAAATTCTTGAAGTTATTAATGTGGATCTATCATCCTTAGAGAATAAGGAGGCATGTTGATCATTCTTGGAAAATTCAAGGCTTAGATTTTTCTTTTTTATGAACATGAAAGAGAAAGAAACCAACATGTCATGGATGCAGACAATGTTTGCAAATGAATGCTATACTAGGTCTCCCCCAATACACGAGTAAGATTTCTCCACCCAGTGATGTAGATTTTTCAGAAAGAAGCATTCATCATCACAGCCTATTTTAAGGTGACTTGTGAAGATCACGTCTCTTATTATCCTCATTGATAAGTTAATGCAGATTTTATCCAAAAAACGTATTTTTCAACCATACAAAGACATTGTAAATGGTTAATCAAATACACAACACAAATTTCTGATCTGGAGTTAGATGCGCTACCATTATGCCATAGACGACAAAAGAAAGAATTTGAGACTCGGGTAAAATGAGAGAATGAACACAGTACCATGGCTGCAAATCATATCAATGTTGTAAGATAAACTGCAAGAAGAGGAGCAATTGTATCTCGAATCCTTTGTACATATAGTCAAGATTACTCGTCTATAACAAAGACTACAAAATTGGGTGGCCAAAGATAACACAAATCCCATGTTGGGGGCACGATCCCTGAGACAAGAACTTCTATGGCTTTCGGTGTAACTCTAACTACAACATTGATATCCTCATTCACTATACTAATTGTCACACCAGTTTTTGCCTCCTCATCCGTGTATTGCAAGCCTAGTAACCTATTAAACATTAAATAATAAACTTTTCTCTGCAATAATTGTTGAATCAACATTCTCAATCTACACACATGCAATCACAATAACAATACCAAAAGGTCTACAGATTCAAAAATGAACTTTCAGTTTACCCAAATAAAGATAATGACAACTCACTGACAATTTTTAAAACCGAAAATTAACAAAATACAAAAAGTAAATTAGTGAGAAACATAAATTGTACCTTCGGCTCTAACTCAAAAATTTTGAACTCGATTCCTTCGTCCTTCGATCGTACAAAATTCTGTTCCTACAGATTTTCAAATAGATTTAAGAAATTGCACATGCAATCTAAAAAATTACATATATACCCAAAAGGGTTTTGACCACATACCTTGGAGCACAAACTTTGATAACCTTATTTAAGAAAAAATAAAAATTTCTAGGAAAGAGATATCCAGTTCCTGCAAAAAATTGAGTTAATAGAATTGCATGTGAAAATAAAAAATACATATACACAAAGAAATCAATTTGAGAAATAACTTTAGAAAACACTATTTCAGTAAAGAGAAAATTTTTTAGACATTTCATCTAACAAATTAACTTAACCCATTTAAGAAATTTGAGATTTGAGCAAAGTTTTAACCAACAAACCTAAAAAATTTCAGCTAACCCATGTAGAAAATCTTGTTTCTTCAATGGGTTTGAGATCTTGCTTGAGAAAAATGATGAAATGGTTCAACAGGGAGATGATGAAGGTTAGCAAAGACGATGAGGTTAGCTTGAGCTTCAAAAGAGAGAAGATGCTGAAAGAGAAAAGAAATTTTCTTTCTTTTTAAATTGACTGAAAAGTATATGCATACTAGAAGTTTCCTATTCTTAAATTTTTTAAAAATAAAATAAATTACCATTAGTGGTGACGTTGTCTCCACAACATTAATTCAGAGACGACATTTTATTAGTCGTCGCTATAAAAATTGGAGCGAAAATTTTATTATTAGCGGGAACAGAAATTTTTATTATAGTGACAACTATTAGAGGCGACAAAAATTATCCGACGCTAAAATGTGATGTATTGCAGCGATAATAAATGTCGCCACTAAATGATATGTTTTTACAACAACAATTTGAGTCACCACTAATTGTCGTCACTAGAAATCAGATTTCTTGTAGTGATAGTACTTTTTTAATATTATAAAAATAATTTTTTTAACATATATAGCCATTTAAAAAAATCAGAAAAGATAATAATAATTTCTAATTTAATGCTATAACTAATTATCAATTCACCTTAATTTAATAGACATATTTTCAATAGTCAAATTAAAAGTGGAAAAGATAATCCCTGTTTTCAAATCTTTCTCTCTCTTATATTCAAAATTCAAATATTTTTAAATAAATTAAGTATTTCATTATTTGCTCGTGTATGTTTTGTTTTGTTTTTATGTATGTTAATCATCTAATATTATTTCATTATCGTGTATTTTGAAGTCAAATATAGTGGGTTAACTATAATTTTTTATGGACAAATATTTATGGAATAAAATCCTAATGTTGGAAGTACAGATTTACCATGTATCTTTGTTGTGTAAATATAATTTATGTCAAAGTCAAATTATTATTATAATTTTTTATATAATTTATGAGATAAATATTCATGATATATCACATTATGTCTGAAGTACTTTTATTGTTAAAAAATTATTTATGAAATATAAATATATATTTCCAGTATTACATGGTGTAAATATTTTATATCTAAAATATACAATATATGTTTATGTTATAAGTATAATTTATATGGTATATATATAATTTGTATGGTATAAATATATATCATGTATTTTTTATGATATAAATATAATTTTTATAATATATAAATAGACCATGAATTTTTATGATATAAATATACCATATATTTTTATGGATGCAACGTGAAAGAAGATAATAAAAATGAAAAACATAAAATTTTGGTATAGTACATAAAAAATAATGAACAAAGGCTTCCATGAAAATAGACAATAAATAAGAAATATGAAAATTTAATATATGATTATTTTTCTGTTTATTACAATCTGTTGTAAAAATAAACATTTCATATGCTGACAACCAACTAATACGGCTATATATATGTAATAATTTTTTTAAAATGTCTATTTATGTTTTTTTTCTTTTAATTTATCAAATCAATTTAGAATGAAGAAAAACTGATATTGTGCACTATTTGTTTGGTTAATATTAATAAAAATGATATGAATTTTATGTAGTTTAATAAAGATAAGTTGTGGTATTATATGATTTTTTTAAAAATAACAGGGCAAAATAGTCTCAATAGGTGGACAGAAAGAACATTTTAGGCCCAATAGGTAGACCGAGGATGTTTTTGCACATTTTCACATAGTTATAGGATATTTTTGACCCATTTTCGTGTAAAACATATAATTTGAAATTTATCGAAATGTAAAATAGCAAATGAGATTGATAATGAAAAAAAGGGTATAGAATAGGAAGATTCAATTTAAGTACTCTCTCCGTTTCATATTAGTTGGCCCCTATTGACTTGGCATGCCCATTAACAAAAATATTAATTAGGAATTTATTTTACCAAATTATTCTTATTAATTATACTTTAAAAATATAAATTTGAGTAAATATACTTTGTTTAATCATTAAAGTTAAGGGTAGTATTGAAAGAACATAATAAAATACTTTTGATTTCATCAAAACAAATATTTTAGAAAGAGGGTCAACTAAAACGAAATGAAGGGAGTTCCTCAAATACTCCCTCCGTTTCATTTTAATTGGCCCTTATTCACTTGCAAGTATTTCTCAAATCATAACTATTCTAAAAGTAGAAAGCCACTTAGTTGAAAGTTGAAAGATTCGTTTGCCCATTAAATATTGCACGATCATTTTGTCCTTCAATGTAAAACTATTTCTATAATAATTATGTACTAAAAATAAATTTACATTGCAATATATTTCCTCCGTTCAAATTTATTTATCACTATTTTTCTAATTTAATTTTCACTTTTACTAATCATCTTTGGCAAATCAAGAAAAAAAACTTTTTCTTGTTTTACGCTTAGCATAATACTTATTCTCTAAATTATTTTTCAATACATATTACTAAATATCAATAAATAGAGGTAATATTATAAATTCACTCAATCAATCATTATTTTCTTAATGAGTGAGTTATATCAAAAAGTAACAAGTAAAAACAAGCGAAAGAAGTATTAACTTAAAACTATTTTTTCAATTAATAAAGAACTGAACTTCCCAGTAAATATCAGTGTTTTAACTATCACTTAATGTAAAATTTTTATTGTCTTGGACTTTCATCTTCTAATGCATAATGTAAATGTAGAACTAATGCCAACATTTAGAATGGCTGCTCAATGCATTGGAGTTTTTATAACTTTCGATTTTTAGACTAATTCTTATTACTTATTTATTTTCTTAAATCACACTCAAACACCACGATGAGAATAACCTTTGACGAGCATAACTAATTAAGCAGTTAATCTTTCTCTCAATGGTTTGGTCATTGAATTTTTTTTTCTCCATATACTAATAAAAGTAAGAAGCCCCATAATTGAAAGTTGAATTGCGGAAATACCCTTTAAAAACTAAATAACTAATTATATTTGTTTTAAATTAATATTATTACAAATTTTCGATGGTAAAAGTACTTTTTGATTGAATTATTAGATACAAATGAACATTAAGAGGATATCTTATCAAACAATATCTTAAAAGCTTTTTCAACTCTTAACAATTACTTGAAAAGAAATTTTAACAGCTAACTACTTTATGTTTACGTTGCAAATTGGCAGATGGTTTTCATTTTGAGAAGTTCAAAAGTGAAATTTTTTTAGTTTCAAGACCTTTAGTTTTTCCAAAACAGTTACATTCATTAAAAAGTTATAACGGATAATATTTATTGGTTAAAAAAATCAACAATATAAGAAAGAGAAAAAAAGAAGAACAGCATCGAACAGATAATTCTAGCATAATATGATGTCATTTAATTTCTTTTTAATAACTCGATTTACTGCAAAAAAAAAAAAATTAATTCCTTCGTTTCAAATTGAGATGACACACTGATTAAGAAAAATAATTAATAACATGACTACTTTACCATAGTACTCCTATTAAATAATGTTTACATTTTAATTTGAAGAAAAAGTAATTAATGCAAAGGATAAAATAATAAAAAAAAATTGTTTCTTCTTTATTAATAAAAAAAGACAAGTAAAATAAGAAATCAAATTAGAAAATTTAGAAAGAGTAATTTGAAATGACGGGAAAAATTTAATAGGACCTCACAACATGTTGCGTGTTCTTCGAGGACTTTGGAACAGAGTTTTGCGTTCGATAATCATATATGAAGCAAATATATTTGCATTCTTTTTCTCTGTTCATAATTTGGTTAGAGGTATATTTACACTTTCTTTTACTTTCGTTAATTTTGTGTTTCTTTATTTGTTTTTTTTATGTCAATTTTGTCTTCTAATTGGTGATTCTTTTCAAATAATCTGAAGGTTCTACATAATCATTTTGAATCTTCACGTGATCATAAATTTTATTTTTTTTTTGAATTAACGTGCACATTTTTTATAAGACAATTTTATTTATATGATGTAACTGTATTTTTTTTTGATTAACTTCACAAATGAAAGAATTCATAATTCTTAATCCAGGACATATGTATGTTGTGAGTATGATTTATATATATATCAATTTCAGCAATTACTATCTTCAACACAGTTAACTTATGATTTTTTTTGTAGGTGATAACCATGTAATTGGCAACATCTACTAGACTATTATACATCTTAACAAAGAAATACATTTATCAAATTTTTGTACTTCAATAAAACATTACTTTTATTTGGCAAAAACTTCTTGATATCTATGCAATTATTAAAAGAGGAGGCTACAACTTTGAAAAACTAAGATATGAAACACATGCACCAGTTTTTCGGACAATTTAGCTAAAAGTGACAAAAGAGTTTGAAAAGGAGGTGCAAGTGACTCAAGTTTTAATAATTAAGTGTAGGTGATAATTACTTTATTAATGATTAAGAAAGTTGAAAAAATTTGAGAATAACCCACAAGTTTTTTTAATTTATACTTTGATTCAAATGTTGATCTAATCTAACTAGAAACGGAGGGAATAAAAACATATGTTTCTCTCTTTTCTTATTATTGTTGTTTTCTCTCTCTTTGCCATTTTTGTTGTTCATTGTTGTCGTTGTTTTATTCATCATCTTATGCTTCATTATCTTCTTCTTCATCATCATTATCTTCTTCTTGTTTACTATTGTTGTTGTTGTTACCGCTACTTGTGCTACTTGACAAATTTTCAGTTCAAATTTAGTTTCATACATTACTTTGACATTACTTCATAGGCAACGTTGATAAGTAAAATTATGATTTTTAGTTGAATTTCTCATCTGGGTGCACTACTACTACTGTTTTTAAAACAATGGATAAAATCATAAACATGAATCCAACAAAATATTCATTTGTTTCAATAGATGACTCATTTATTGCGATAGATGAGTCATCTGTAGCAACGGAAGACTCATATATTGGATTCATGTTTATGATTCTATAGTGTTTGTAACATGAATCGAACAGATGGGTCATCTGTTGGAATAGACATGTTATCTGTTACAACAGAGGAGTCATCTATTGACATAAATTACTCACCTATTGCAATAAAACCTGAACACGATTCCAACACACGAGTCGTCTATTGTAATAGGTAACTAATCTACTACATATGTTATTTATCTGTTGCAATATGTCACTCATCTGTTGGAATCAGCTCAAAAGGTTCTTAGTACATCCTAACAGGTGATTCATCTTTTACAACAGATGTATAAGTTGTTGCAATATATGAGTCAACTATTTCAATAGATGACTCATCTGTTGGAATCAACTTCAGGTTCTATAGTACTGTAAGATGAATTACCAATAGGTGATCCATCTGTTGTAATATATAATTAACCTGTTGCAACATATTATTCACCAGTTGCTATAGATTACTCATCTATTGGGGTTCGTATTACGACACTATAAAATTATTATTAATTTTATTATAATGCCATTATTAACTTTTTTTTAATAAAATTTCTTTACTTAGGTACCACTAATAGAGGGATCAATAACAATAGAGGTAGATTGTCATGGTGAATGAATCTAGAAGAGCAATCGATGTGTTTCATTGAAAGGAAGGTGAAATGCTAGAGATGATAGCTATGACAGTCTAAAGTAATTTTCGTATGATGATTTTGTGAATTTAATCATCAGCTATTGTGGCCTGAACTATCAACTAGAAGAACTCGTCACCAGCTACATGCACAGCTCCTTTGAAAATCAGAAGGTACTATCTTTCAAGATAACGACTAAGTTTGGTTGCATGATTATCTTAGTGATTCAGCTAGGCTGGTGTTAAGGGAGTACATGGTTGAAAAAATGAGAGAGAATGAGAACCATAAAGTAGTAGAAGAAGAACAATAAGACATCTTCGATGTTAAGCTGGATAATCCAGACATGAGTATTTCAGATGATGATCAAACACCTACGCCCATTGTTGCGACCAATACGCTAGGTAGTTCTTCTCAACAAACAAAGTTGGACAATCATCAAGATGAAGTGACTAGATTTTACAAGGGAATTTAATTCAAGTATAAGAAAGGACTATCTACTTCTTGTTTATTGCTTGCTTGAAAAAAGATTTCAGACTAAAGAAGGTGATTAATTCGAGAAAAGTCTTTTCTTTTAGATGTGCTAATCCGACTGCAAGTGGTGGTTGAGGGATGTGAAATACTTAAGTTCTAACAGATTCATTATTAATGTTTATCAAAAGTATCATACATATGGTTTGGAGAACATTACCTGCCAAAATTCTCATGCCATGATAGAGGTCCTAGGTCAATATTTCTAGAATAGATTAGCCAATGGAAAAAACCCTTCTACAAGTGATATGACCAATCAAATCCCTATAGAATTGGGTGTACAGTCAGTTATTGTAAGATATATATAGCTATTGGGTTGCCAAGGACTTTGTTAGGGGTACACACGAGCATAGGTTTGCAATCCTCGATGCCTACCGTTACATGTTTGAGTCCACAAATCTCGAAAGAAAGATGGTGTTGCATGTTGATGAAAATGGAAGGTTCAAGTACTTTTATGTATCCTATGGTGCTTGGATTCTTGGTTTTCAGTATTTGAGAAAACTCATAGCCATCAACAGGACTTTCTTAAGGAGAATGTATAATGAAGTTTTGCTAGCGGCAGTGGCACAAGATGCGAAGAGCTACATCTTTTCTGTCACTTTTTGTATAACGGACAAGAAATGTGATACCTCGTATGGATATTTTCTTGAACAAATGTGAAGATACGTCAAATATACCGAATATTTGTGTTTTATTTAGGATAGGCATCCAAGTACCCCAAAGATGGGTTTAATTTTCTACACTTCAGCTCACTTTGGTTGTTGTATGAGGCATCTTAGAGATAATATTCAAAATAACTTTCACAATAAAAGGGTTGTGTCCATTTTTTATAGAGTAGCTAAAGCATATAATAAAGAAGAGTTTTTTTGACTATTTCAATAAAATAATGGATATACATCCCAAGGCAAAAAAAAAATCTCTTACGTATCGGTTTTGAGAGATGGAGCCGGGCATTTTTTCCTGCAAATAGGTACATTCTTACGAATTTAATGTCTTGTTTGAGTTGCAAATTCAGTATGATGTCGTACTAAGTGATTCTTTTGTATAGGTATAATACTATTACCTCAAACATAGTTGAATCAGTGAATTCATTGTTTGGCGCTGAAAGAGAATTTTTCATCGTGGCGCTATTTGATAAAATAAATAAGAAGTATGGCAAATTATTTCACGAAATGTGTGAGCGGTTCGCAAATAGAGAAACCAAATTTATTTTAGAAATGAAAAAACAAATATCAACAAACATCAGTTTGGGGAATATGTTATTGGCTCATCAAATAGCAGATTACAAGTTTAATATCGACGGTCATGGTGATGTTGCCACGGTCAATCTTCAAACAAGATCTTGCACGTGCAGAGTTTTTGACTTGAAAATAATACCCTGTTCACATGCTATAGCAGCGCTTCGATCCCAATACGGTTCATAATATGGAACTAAAATTTATGAGTGCTTGTCTCCATATTATTCTGTGAAAAGATATATAATGACATATAGTGAGAATATTAATCTGGTGTCTCTCGAAGAATCTTGGGTTGTTCCTGAAGAGCTTTTAGGGAGATTAATACCTCATCTATATATTGACCCAAGCACTATTAAATCGGAAAGAAGGCGATATAAAAGGAGGCGTGGTGTCGGAGAATTATTCTCATCAAGAAAAAACAAGTGCTCTGTACGTAAGAACACTGACCACAAAAGAACTACATGCCTGGATTCTAATCCACCATGATCGTTGTAATAGTAAAACTTGTGTTGTAGTTTGTTATGGACTTTGATATTTCTAACTCATTATTGTGAACGTAAATATTATTATTTTTTATATAAAATATCTTTTTTATTAACTTGTGTATCAATAAAAAGAAGTAAAATAGGAACTAAATACAACAGATCAAAAAATTATTTTCAACAGATTACCCATATATTGTAATAGATGGACATTTGCTGGAAGAACACAATATAGTTTACCAAATTAAAATATGTTCCTCTAATAGATGAAAAATCTGTTACAACAAATGGGTAATCTTTTGGAGAAACACAATACATTTCTTGCCACTGGTTTGTGCTGTTCCAACAGATGACCAATCTAGTTCAACAGATGGTCTATATGTTGAAAGAACTCAAAACTCTTGCTATTGTTACTGGATTCAAATTTTGCCAGACGCTCAATCCCTACCTCCAATCGTCAACATATGGAGAAGAATAAATAGCTAGAATGAAAATTAAATAAGAATTAAAAAGTCAAAGTCGACCAAATATAAATTCTTTCTTTATACAAAAACAAAATACATTAGGTAGGTAGATCAGATATAAATTTAAAAAATATATACGCTAAAAGAAAAAATATAACCTAATTATTATCATCATTTTCATTATTATTATTATTATTATTATTATTGTCAGACGATCAATTGTCATCGGTCAGCAGCAGAGCCCTCCTCATCTTGCGAATCTCTCAGAGCATCCTTGCTCTCACAGCGCCCAACTTCTACTGCAGGTCATTAACCTATCACTGAAGTTTCCGCACGGTGTCACACAGAATAGCAATGCTCCAAACAGGATCATCCATATCTAGAACACACATGAATTGACAAAAAACGTAAGCACAAAAGTAGAGAAAAGTGTCTGAATGCAATATGACATTGTAATACCCCGTACTTTTCTAGTTCAGCTCAACCCCTAGTATGTGCCCATAACACTTGAGGGGTTTAGTCACTTTCGACTCCTTGAAACTTTGAGATTTTTTAAGTTGACCTTCTGGGCCTCGAGGTGATGATTTTTGAATTGAATTATATTCAGGGGTATAAGTATCATGTCTTAAGAAAGTTTTGGATTTTTTGGATAAGTATTGGATGGTGTTTGGATTGAAATTCCAGCAGCTCACCGCGATACCATCGCATCGCGGTGAGTATGGCATCAAAAGGTCAACAACATTGCGGTGGAGTGTAAAAAGACATTTCTCAGTTTCCAGTGAGTCACCGCGATTTCACCGCATCACGGTAGGTATCGCGATGACCCATTTAACACATCGTGATGAGGTCGTGATCAGTGTTCCAGTGCGGGATTTAAATCTCCAAGGGTAGTTTTGTCTTTTACCAAGCCCGTAAATCGTGAAAATAGAATATTAAGTGTATTTTGAGCAAAATATATTCATTATTCATCATATTCCTCTCCAAGAAACCCTAGAGCTTCAATTTTAAACTTCAAGAAGTCCTAAATTCACCATTCCTTTTCTAAGATAACTAAGAATTTGAGGTTCCCAGATCAAGATCTTCAAGACACAATCTTCAAGAACACAAATCAGAATTCAAAGTCAAGTTTCTTCATCAATTTAATCAATTAAGTTATGTGGGGTTATGAACAAGGATACTCCTTTTATCCTTGTTCCCAAAACTAGTTTTTAAAGTTGAATTTACATGAATTTACATGATTTGAAATTTAGGGTTCATACCCAAGTATCATTATTTGAAGAATTTAAATATTGAATTGTATGTTTATGCGTGTGACGTGATTATATATACATTGAGAATTGAATTTCACTATTTTGGACTAGAATTATTATAGAATTTCAAGATTTTTATTATTGAGCATGACTTGGTGATAATTTCACATGAGTTTAAAGTATGGGTTATTAAGACCTAGTTTGAGTGTTGATATTTCAAGAAGATAATGCTTTTAAGTACTTATGATTAGTTCATAGTCAGATTTTGAGAAAAGATTTGATCTATTGATCCTCAGCTTAGATATGGAATCAATATTACAGTTTTATTATACCTTATAGTGAACAGATGCATAATTGGTTTCTTTATAAACTCTTATGTTAGTTTTAAAGTAGATTTCCTACAGATTGAGCATACAAATTTAAAGAAAGTAGTATTTAGCACTGAGCGGAAAGTGTGGTTTTAGCGCATTCTATTTTTGCAGAACTATGAGCCAACGTAGGTACAAATTAAGATTATATTCCATTTGTATATAGATACAGATACAAATTACGATCACTTAGCTCAGGTTATACTCCCTGGGAAAAGTATGACACCTCTCCCCAATGTAAAGTTTTCCCCTTAGGAGAACTAGATGTTGGACTCCATGATAGCTCACATGATTTATGTCGGTTCGAAGAACATTCCTAATAGCAAAGCTTTAAAATTTAAGTGTGAAGGCTTACAGTTTTATTCAAATATTATTTTACATCAGATATTAGTCAAGAGATTTCATCTTTTAGGTTACAGATACAAAAGTGAGTCCTTTCTACACGTAGACTGCATAATTTAAAGATAGAATACAAGTACAACTTTTAGAACTAAATGTGATGGCTAACAAGACTTACACAGTATGCTTTATCATTTATGATTTATAAATTTTAGATTTTAGTTATTCAAGCCAATGTGAGTCATTAAAATTGGCATACATTACTTCATAATTTTTTATGAACATTGAGATATTATTTTAATAATGCATTCAACCCCACATGCTCAGTACATTCAAAAGTACTGATCCATATATATATATATTTGTGTGCTACCTTGTTTAATAATATAGGTTTAGGTGCTCAATTCTAGACATCCCAATAGTTGGTGAGTCCTCATAGTTCGGAGACCCAGTTATTCAGAGTTTCAATTTATTAAAGTATCAGTTATTTTCAGTCAGATTGAGTCAGTTGAGGTTCGTCACAGCGGCTCTCTAGTTGTTAGTAGTAGAGGCTTTCCAGACTGCTAGTTATAATTCAGATTTCTAGTGTTGATTGCCCATACTTTTAAGTCAAGTATTCTCAGATATTATGTTTAGTTAATTCCAGTTTAGATCAGATAGAATTCAGCATTCCAACATTAATTATATGTTTATTTTTCTCAATTATGAGTTTTAAATTTAGTAGAAGTCTTACAGGGTTAGCTTGAGACTACTCTTAGCCTTGAGCACCATGTGACATCTCGGGACTCATTTTCAGGGTGTTACACGACTAAAGGGGCAACAAAAATGTAAAAGGAAAATGTTTGATGAATGACTTGTGTCTTAGATTTTGAGACTAAATTCGGATGGATATTATGAGTACACTAACAATTGATATTCATGAATTTTTTATTAAAAAAGTATGGTTGATACTTTTGAGGGTTTTTGAGAGCATCATTGGACTATTCCAAAAATTTTCCCTAGTTAGTAGTCCTAGGGAAATTATTTTGAAATAGTAGAAAGATCGAACCCTAGTGTAGGGATGCCTATGTATCTCATCAAAATAAATCAAGATGAGAATTAGGTAAGAACATAGTTCAAGCAAACTTGTAGATTTGTATGTGGCATGTCTAATTACCATGAAGTGGTGACTGATCTTTAAAATGTTTCTAAAGGCAATCGAGAGGGAACTATTTTAAACATGAAGTATTGAAATTACTCCAATAAGACGACCTACAAGATATATGTCGAGCGTATACAAAGCTTTAGTACTATTTCAATATGTCAAAAATATTGAGATGGTCAGTCATTGGAAAAGATTTGGCATTACTTCCCATCGTTGGCAGAATTGTTATGGCTAAAAAGGTATTGAACCCTTGATTTTGAAAGTGAGGATTGATACGCCATAAAATTTAATCATTTAGGTCATTTGAAAGAAAAAACATGACATTTTCAAACCAAAATCGGGTGGAGATTTGGATGTAGGCAACGTAGGTATTAATGTCATTGAGATTTTGATTTGAAGCGGTTATTAATTTGCGGCTTTCAAAGATATTTAAAGAAAGACTTTGAACTACTCAAAAAATTCCCCAATATGAATACTAGAGAAATTATGCTGAAACAGTGAAGTGATCAAGTCCTATTAAAGGGATGCCTACGCATCTTGTCATGACCAGAATCTGGTCAAAACATAGTTCAAATAGATACACAATTATTAGTAGATCGTATGATTATCATGGACAAGTGATGGTTTTGAAAAAAAAGTGTGGTTTTAATGGGAGTTTAGATCAAAAAATATGTTCCGAGAATGAAAAAAGATGTGCAAGAATGTGTTAATAGTTCTTGAAAAAAGATGGTAGAGTCCAAAAGAATTATTGTAAGGAGTAGAAGTGGGTGTGAAATAATATTGATGGTGAAGGACGATCTTACAGATCAGAAATAACTGTGAGGAATTAAAAATATTCTAAGTTCAATACAAGTCGACCCAAATTATTAGACAGAGTGGACAATGTTGAACATGACATGTAAAGTATATATGTACAGCTAAAAAATGTAGTGAATGCAAAAATGTGTAAAAGATGATGAACAAATAGCATATATCAAATAAAGAATGTGTAAAAAATAAAGAACAAAAATTCATCTAGCTAAAGTGATGATAAAAATAGTGTATACAAAAGACCTAAGGATTATAAGAGTAGAATCATCTAGGTTGGTACAGAATATTCAGACAACTGCGAGAAGGTGTGTAGTAATCTAAATGCCTCGACTCGAAAACTAGGGAATGTTGAATAGAATTTTAGAGAAGTGTAATACATAACTCGCGTGTTCACTATGTGATAGTGCATGACCAATACTCTATAAAACCATGCTTATGATTTAATAAAGTTAAAATAATATGTTGTAGTTTTCATAATATATATCTACAATATATTAAAAAAAGTAGAACTCATCGATAGACACGTAAAGTTGCAACGATCTTTTTCTTTGTCACCTAAACTAGACGGTGTTCATTTTAAGCACCTAAAATAGCCATCAAATGTGTCTCTTTGGCACTTTTTGCCCATGTTTTAAAACATCTCTGGTTCTTGTAAACACACCCTTCCATGTGGATTTAAATCACCAATTAAAAAATACCACCTCATTTTCTACTCCATGTCATCCTTACTAAAACTAAAAAGGGGGAAAGGGAAAAATTGAGTCATTGTACCTATTTCTGGTTGTTGAACCCGATGAAAACCCTAGGTAAGTTGCAAAGAATATCACAATTTTTCTTTAATTTTACATAGATCCATAGTGATTACTAATTAATGTATTTTGCAGGTATCCTTATTGCAATCAAGTTTTGATGCATTTTTATTTACGTCGAATTCAAAATCAAATGTAAAGTTGATGAAATTAAAGAAATTAGAGGTCTACTATAACGCCCCGAATATGGTACCAAGAACGTTACACGGTGCTCATGACCCCGAAGGACCACAAGCTAACCCATGACTAATATCTGTAACTGGGCATTTCATAATATACTATATAAATGCGTAAAAAGGATGAAAGGTTGAAAGTCAATAAGGTTCAAATATCTGATAAAGTATAACATCTGGAAATACGGTATATCAATACCAAACAAACTGAAATAACTGTCTGAACATGTCATAGTCTAGAAGCCTCTAAATTGTCTAAAACTGTGGAGTTGATGGGACATGTCCCCAACTAACTCCGGACTACTTAAATAATAAAGTAATAAAATAATCATGCTATCCTCGAATGATGAGGACTCACTGCTAGTTTGGTTGTTGAACATCTGATCTACTAAAGATGTTTTGGAGGTCGTGCTTCTAAAACTATGGTATAAAAACACCATAGCGCAAATACGTCAGTACTATTAAATGTACTAGTATGCAAGTGAGGTAGGTTGAATGCAAGGGGTTTATATGAATGAACAATTCTAACTGACTAAATAACATGAACGTGAGAACACATGCATGAATACGTGAACTATAACTGAGATCATGACATCACTAAATCTGAATACTTATAAAGATTTCTCTCATACTTAGCTCAGATCATTTCAAAAACAATCCACAACAAAACAATTTCAGTAATATCTAAATGAACATCGGGAGCCATCATGCTTCCCATCTATCAAAATCAGCCACATTGTGGATTTCTTTCACACTCGAGTTCAAAACAACTCCATTAAGACCAAAAGGTCAAATCATTCAAAATATCTCACATATTTAACATCAACGTGCTTATAACATACACTTTCTCAAAAAACACAATTTCCAATGGGGATTCATGATCCAAATATCAAAATCATGATAAATATAATTCAAGATTCATATTTTATATCTCCACACATGTAAATTCATCTTTCAAACTCATAAACATCAAGATTTTATAATAATCATCATAAGATATGGGTTCATGCTTCAAATTCATAAAAATTAAATAAAAATCATGCCTTTATGAAGAAAATTAGTCTTGGGCACAAGAACGAAAGAGAGTTCTTGTTGAAAAACCCCATATACCTTGAATGATGAACTTTAGATCGATACTCGTTTTTGAGATGTTAATCGTGCCTTTGACTGATGGTTCTTGAAGTTCTTGAACTAGGAACTTGGAATCTTGAATAAACTTGCAGAATTAATGGTGAACTTTAGAGGTTCTTGAAGTTGGATGTAGGAGCTTAGGGTTTTCTTTTAGAGGGAATTTGATGAAATATAACATATAATACTTCTAATAGGCTTTAATATAGGGTTTGGACAGATTTTGGGTGAGGGAGAATGACCAAAACGTCCCTAAAAATTAAATAATTCTCGGATCTGTCCTTTGGTGGACTGTTTTGATAGTCTGAAGTACATCAATCATAACGTTTTACTCCAATATCCAAATTGGATGAAACCAATTTCATTAGAATAAGACTCTCATATATTTTCGTTGATATATAGTATCTCACCCAAATCATTGTGTACGAGGAGTTATGATCATTTGAAGTTGACCCAGAAATTCACTTTTGATAGGTTGTAGTAGATTGACCATAACTCTTTTTCTCCGATAGACAAATTGGATGAAACCAATTTCATTGGAAAGAGGACTCACAGAGATTTCCGTTGATATATAGTAGATCACCCAGATCATTATGTACAAGGAGTTATGATCGTTTAAAGTTGGAGCAAAAATAAGTCAGGCCTCAGTACTTTTTCCTGCACGTTTTACTGTTCACGACTATTTACGGTTCGATCAGAATGTTCATAACTCGTCGCTAGGGTGTCCATTTTGGATGATCCACGTATTGTTGGAAAGCTTATTCGATACTCTACATAATGAAGGGTCATAATCTAAGACATTCTGCACGAAAAATTTATAATTCATTCTACAAGATAGAACCCAACACGTTTAGGCACAAAATTTTAACGAAACATTTTCTGGGGTATTATATCATCCCCCCTGGGAAACATTCATTCTCAAATGATGCTAGACATGCAAAGATTAGATAGGGAATAGAGGATACAACTGAAACAATTTGTTAGACTCATCACCACATCATTTCTCACTCCGAATGCAACATAGAATGCATAAATTCAAGAAACTGTAGATGAACACATAATAAATGACAGCTGAACTACTGTAACTTTTATCAGAAGTGCATGATTTAGGAAAGAATGGTACCTTCGGCTTGATCGGAGTTCACGGAAAATAGGTACGGGTACTTGGATCACATATCCGCCTCAGCTTCCCAAGTTGCACCCTCAACAAATTGGTTTCGCCACAACACCCTAACCAAGGGAACTTCTTTGTTCCTTAGTCTTCGAACATTGAAATCAAGAATATCAATAGGAATCTCATCAAAAGAAAGATTTTCTTGAATGTCAGCACTCACAGAGGAATCCACTACCACAGCATCGCTAATATACTTTCTAAGCATGGAGACATGGAATATTGGATGAACAGAGGACAACTCGGAAGGCAACTCGACCTCATAAACTACCTTACCAACACGGCTAAGAATTTTGTAAGAACCAACATAACGGGGACTAAGCTTCCCCTTCTTTTTGAATCTCTTCACCCCCCTCATGGGTAAAATTTTCAGATACACTAGGTCACCAACTTCAAACTCAAGGTCTCTCCTTCTAACATCCGCATATGACTTCTAACGACTCTGCGCAATTTTCAACCTTTCCCTAATCAACTTAACTTTTTCCATAGCCTCAAATACTGAATCAAGACCACTCACAGCTGCTTCACCCACCTCTAACTAACCTATGGGTGATCTACACTTCCTCCCATATAAGGCTTCACATAGAGCTATGCCAATACTAGAGTGGAAACTGTTATTGTAAGCAAACTCTATCAACGGTAAGTGATCATCCCAACTTCCCTTAAAGTCAAGTGCACAAGCTCTCAACATATCCTCTAAGGTCTGGATGGTCCGTTCAGCCTGACCATCGGTTTGCAAATGAAAAGCAAAACTCAAAAGCACTAGGGTACCAAGACCCTTCTAAAAAGCTTTCCAAAATTGCGTAGTGAATTGAGTACCCCTATCCGAAATGATAGACAAGGGAACTCCATGCAGTTTGACTAGCTCTCAGATATACAATCTAGCATAATCCTCAGCAGTATATGAAGTATGAATAGGCAAGAAATAAGCAGACTTAGTCAACCTATCAACCACAACCCAAATGGAATCATGATGGCGTCGGGAAGGAGGTAAACAAATCACGAAGTCCATATTTATCTCTTCCTACTTCCAGGTGGGAATACTAAACTCTTGCATCATACCACCAGTTCCTTGATGTTCAACCTTAACCTATTGGCATGTTGCACACTTAGGTACAAATGCTGCTATATCTTTCTTCATGCCACTCCACCAATAGATTTCCCACAAGTCTCGGTACATCTTGGTGGCACCAGGATAGATAGAATATCGCGCCCTGTGCACTTCAGCCATAATCCTCTGTCTCATATCATCAACATTCGGGATACATAATCTACCCTACAATTCAACTCACCATCTCCCCCTTGGGAGAAAACTTCTACTTTTTGGTCCTTAACTAGCTCTTTCAGTATGACCAAACTAGCATCTAAGTATTGCTTTCCCTTCACTTCTGAAACCAAGGAGGATTTGAAACAACTTTGAACCCGTATACTACCTTCAGTAGAGTCAAACAACCTAATCCCCAATCTAGCCAAATGATGTACATCACTAGCCAACTCTTTCTTACCTTTTACCACATACGAAATACTACCAATGGACACTCTACTTAGGGCATCTGCCACAATATTGGCCTTGCCCGGATGGTACAGCATGCTCATATCATAGTCCTTTAATAATTCTAACCATCGTCTCTTCCTAAGATTTAATTCTCTCTGGGTAAACACATACTGCAGACTCTTATGATCAGTGAAAACATCAACATGGATACCATACAAATAGTGTCTCCAGATTTTCAAAGCAAACAAAATAGCAGCCAACTCAAGGTCATGGGTGGGGTAATTTTTCTCATGGGGTTTCAACTGCCTAGAAGCATAAGCTATCACCTTACCCTTCTGCATCAATACGCAACCCAACCCAACCCAACTCTCGAAGCATCGCATTACACCACAAAACCATCAACACCATCAGGTAAAGTCAAAATAGGGGCTGAAGTGAGTCGAGTCTTCAACTCTTGAAAACTCTTCTCACAAGATTTGGACCATAAGAACTTCACTTTCTTTTAGGTCAACCGAGTCATAGGAGACGCTGTAGAGTAGAAACCCTCAACAAAATGGCGGTAATAGCCAACTAAATCAAAGAAACTTCAGATATCATTCAGAGAAATAGGTTTAGGCCAATTTCTAACAGCTTTGGTCTTTTGGGGTTCAACTCTAATACCCTCGGAAGAAATGATATGACCCAGAAAAGCAACTGACCTTAGCTAAAACTCACACTTACTGAACTTAGCAAGCAACTTGTGATCTCTAAGGGTTTGCAAGACAGTTCAGAGATGATCAGAATGTTCATCCTTATTACGGGAGTACACTAGTATATCATCGATGAACACTATGACAAACATATCTAGATATGGTCTAAACACTCAATTCATAAGGTCCATGAAAGCTGCTGGGGCATTAGATAACCCGAAAGATATAACAAGAAACTCAAAATGGCCATAACAAGTTCGGAAAGTGGTTTTCAAGATGTCACACTCCCTAACTTTGAGTTGATGATAGCCGAAACAAAGGTCTATCTTTGAGAAATAACTTGCACCTTGAAATTGGTCAAACAAATAATCTATTCTCGGAAGGGGGTACTTATTTTTTATGGTGACTTTATTCAGTTGGCAATAATCAATGCACATACGAAAAGAGCCATCTTTCTTTCTCACAAATAACACAGGAGCACCCCAAAGAGAAACACTGAGCCTTATGAAACCCTTGTCTAGTAGATATTTGAGTTGCTCTTTCAACTCCTTAAGTTCTACAGGAGCTATACGGTGAGAAGGAATAGAAATAGGCTGAGTATTGGGAAAAAGATCAATCCCGAACTCTATCTCTCTATCAGGAGGTATCCCTAGGAGATCATACTAAAAAACATCAGAAAACTCATTGACGACGTAAAAAGACTGGAGAGTTAGAGTATCAGACTTAGTGTCTTTGACTCTAACCAAATGGTAAATACACCTTTTGGAAATAAGCTTTCTAGCTTTGAGGTAAGAGATAAAATGAATCTTGGGTGACAAAGAATTTCCAGACCACTCAAACATGGTTGCACCCAGAAACTGAAACTTGACCACTCAGGTCCCACAATCAGTAGAGGCATAAAAAGAATACAGCCAGTCCATATCCAGGATCACATCATAATCTACCATGTCTAACTCAATCAGATCAGCCGACAAGACTCTATGAAGAATGGTAACAGGACACTTTTTATATATTTTCTAGTCAACAATTGAATCACCCACTGGAGTAGAAACTAGTATAGGCTCAGGAATAATCTCAGGACTCATTTCAAAATTCACAGCAATCAAAGGTGTAATATATGAGAAACTGGATCCAGGATCCAACAAAGCATACACATCAAACTGAAATATATGAAGCATACCAGTAACAACATTGGGAGAGTTCTCCTATTCCTGGTGGGATGGTAAAGCATAGAATCTATTCTGGCACTGCCCACCAGCATTGCCAGAAAAGGCACCCTGAGCTAGGGCTGGGCGAGTCACTAGAACTGAAGCACTAACAGTCTGAGTTTGGGTCTGAGGGCGATAGTCACGATGCCCTTGTCAATCCATTGGAAAATCTCTAACTCTGTGACCTATGTCACCAACCCAAAAATAACCCCTCTTCTCACCCCAACACTCACTCGAATAAGCCCTACCACACTTAGGACACAGGGGATAATGTTGCTTACTGCCAGCACTATATAGAAACCTGGATGCATATGACCTGGTACCTTGCTCCTGCCTATCTCTAAGCATGGGAGCACTAGAAGATGACGGTGCTGGTATAGATGAACGATCCTGATACTGAGGCCGACTCTCTCCTTGCAATCTAGTCTAGCCCTGCCCGTGCTGCTCGGACCTAGCTCTCTTATTCCCTCTCATTCTATCTCTCTCCTTAATCTTGTCTACCTTAATCTGTTGGGCATAAGTTATCATCCTAGAAAGATTTATCTCACTATTCAGCATTGCAGACCTACACTCCTTAACCACATAACTAGATACTCCAGTCATAAACTTACTCATACTAGTCCGATTATCAGCCACTAAGTCGGGAGCATACTTGGCCAACTGATTGAACTTTAGACAGTACTCCCTAACAGTCATAGAGCCCTTTCACAGGTTTATAAACTCTTTCACCTTCGTCTCTCTCATCTCCAAAGGGAAAAACTTATCCAGGAATACATCCTGGAACTCTTGCTAAGTTGTAGGGACAGCTCCCTCACCTCTACTTTTCCTCCAAGCAACAACCCAGTCATAAGCAAGGTCTTTCAACCTATACATAGCCAAATCCACACTATGTTCCTCAGATACATGCATCACCTGAGTAATCTTCTGCACCTCCTCCAAAAATAACCGTGGATCCTCATCAGACTTGGACCCATAGAATTCTAGTGAATTCATCTGCATGAACTCATAGATCCTGGTAGCAGCTAAATTACCTCCCTACTGTTGTGGATTCGGGGCTGGGTTGGCCTGAATATTTGTAGTAACAGCTTAGGCCAGCGCCTGAAAGGCTGCCAAAATTCAGTATGAGACACGTTTTTATTCAATGGGCCAGCGGGTTGAGGTTGCTAACCATCATTATTTTTTCTCGCTCGACATGGAGGCATATTTCTAAAAGAAGAGAGTATGAATCAATAGCAGAGAGAGACACTTTAAGCACGATAGACTTCTAAAAGAATGAATCACATTTTTTCCTAAAACATCTTGTAGCCTCTTGCTTATAAATATGGCGCGCTACACACCGATGATCAAGAGTCTACTTAACGTGGCTTGTCAGACTCCCTAGGATACCTTAAAACCTTAGTCTCTGATACCAAGTTTCTAACGTCATGGAAAATAGGTCCCAGAGCATCACATGGTTCTTGAGGCTACAAGTATCCCCAAGCTAACCCTTTGAGCTATTTTCATTTAGTTCAACACAAATCAATGGGGTTTGCATAACTAACCCTCAAATATCAACAGAGTAATCATCATCCAAGAATAAAAGAATTTCAGAAAGATAACAAAATATGACCTATTAGTCAACTCCCAACATCTATACTAGTCTGACAAGCCTCTAAGAAAATCAATAAAACCAGCGAGCCATTGAGACATGCCCCAACTGACTCATACTCAGTTATCAAATGTAAATAATTTCATGAAACAAACATCAGACATCACGTCCTCAAAACATGAGGACTCACCATAATAGAGGATTTAGAACAACATGCCCGAAGAATCACTATCGAACCTGGAACTGAGCACCTGACCTATATTTTGAGAAAATACAACCCACATTCGAAGATGTGGGTCAGTACCATGGAAAGGAACCGAGTATATAGGGGTGTATGCAGTTGTATAAGTATCATCATCATAAATATTTATAAGAAATATGCAAGATGTATAAAAGACTCACATAGCTTGAAGAAAATTATCATAATCATAAGAGGATGAAATAAGTACTATAACACATGTAAGTCATCATATAATTTGTCAATCACTTTCAGTTCATCAAGAATATCAATTCTAATAATGTAAATATCATCTAAAACTTTTGAAAGAATAAATTTCACAATTCCACTTTCAAATCACTTCACCATTCACCATAGACACAAGGAAACACACACACACTGGGAGATCCTATAACCTACATAAACCATGTGAGCTACATGGTGTCCAACGTACAACCCACGTTGGGGAGAGCCATCCTATCCTTGCCATCGGAGTAGGACTATCAATATCAAATCCACACAAACTAGTGAGCACTATATAAATCAGCCTTAGGCTCACTCCTACGGGGGCACGTAGTTCTCGGAAGTAAGGTCGCTTTATACCTCCCACTCGGTGCTAAAGATTTCTCCCGAACTTAGCTCAGATCATTTCAAAGACAATCCACAATAAAATTTTTTTAGTAATATATAAATATACATCGGGAGTCATCATGCTTTCCATCTATCAAAATAAACCACGTTGTGGATTTCTTTCATACTCGAGTTCATAACAACTCCATTAAGACCAAAAGGTCAAATCAATCAAAATATCTCAAATATTCAACATCAACATGCTTATAACACACACTTTCCCAAAAAAACACAATTTCCAATAGGGATTCACGACCCAAATATCAAAATCATGATAAATATTGTTCAAGATTCATGCTTTATATTTCCACACATGTAAATTTATCTTTCAAAACCATAAACATCAAGATTTTATAATAATCATCATAAGATATGGGTTCATGCTTCAAATTCGTAAAAATCAAATAAAAATCATGCCTTTATAAAGAAAATTAGTCTTGGGAACAAGAACGAAAGAGAGTTCTTGTTGAAAAACCCCACATACCTTGAATGATGAACTTTAGATAAATACTCATTTTTGAGATGTTAATCGTGCCTTTGAATGATGGTTCTTGCAGTTCTTGAACTAGGAACTTGGAATCTTGAATAAACTTACAGAATTAATGGTGAACTTTGGAGGTTCTTGAAGTTGGATGTAGGAGCTTAGGATTTTCTTTTAGAGGGAATTTGATGAAATATAACCTATGCTTCTAATAGGCTTTAATATAAAGTTTGAACGGATTTTTGGTTAGGGAGAAAGACAAAAATGCCCCTAAAATTCAAATAATTCTCGAATTTGTCCTTTGGTGGACTGTTTTGGTAGTCTGAAGTAGATCAATCATAAAGTTTTACTCTAACATCCAAATTGGATAAAACCAATTTCATTAGAAATAAGACTCTTATATATTTTCGTTGATACATAGTATCTCACCCAGATCATTGTGTACGAGGAGTTATGATCGTTTGAAGTTGACCCAAATATTCACTTTTGATAGGTTGAAGTAGATCAACCATACCTTTTTTGCTCCGATAGACAAATTGGATGTTTCATCGGAAAGATGACTCACAGAGCTTTTCATTGATATATAGTATATCACCAAGATTATTATGTACAAGGAGTTATGATCGTTTAAAGTTGGAGCAAAAATACGCCAGGCCTTAGTACTTTTTCCTGCATGTTTTACTATTCACTACTATTCATGGTTCGATCGGAATATTCATAACTCGTCGCTCGGGTGTCCGTTTTGGATGATCCATATATTGTTGGAAAGCTTAATCGATACTATATGCAACGGTGGGTCATAATCTATTACATTCTATATGAAAAATTTATAATTCATTCTATAATATAGAACCCAATACGTTTACGCACAAAATTTTATTGAAAAATTTCCTGGGGTATTACAAATTAGTGGTCAAAACGGGTGAAAAAAGACCTAAATACACTTTTAAAAATGTCTTAACATTACTGATAGAAATTGGCGACGATTTTAGCGATGTCCCATCACTAGCTCGACGGTCCGTTGGTCCATCCCATCGTAGTTGGCTAGAACCTGAACTTCCTGCCTCGTCTATGATAGTTTGGGCGATGGTCCATCGCTCGCTCAATGGTCCATCATTACTGACCATCGGAATTGGACATAAGATAGGTTTACTGCCTTATGTCGCAACGTCTTGGGTGATAGTCCATCGCTAGCTAGATGGTCCGCCGGCCTGACCATCGCTTCTGGACAATTCCGATAGTTCTCTATAAAATGTCCATAACCTTTTACTCCGATACTGGATTTGGACAAAATTGGTATCGTTAGAAAACTAATTCAATTTCCTACATGATAAAAAATCAAATTGGGGAAATTCTATCTAATTTAAACATTAATCATTTAAGAAGTCATCACTAACTCTTCTAGATACTCGATTTGACTTAAAGAAAGTTTGGGGTATTACATCTACTGATATTCTTTTAATTTTCCTTTATATTTCTTAACGTGTGGTGTACTTATTGAAAACAATATAAGTGTTTGGTTTAATCTTTGTATTTAAGGTTTTCTTGGGGATTTCAGTAAGGTTTTTTGGGGGTTTTCGAGAAATTCAGTGATATAGTTTTGATTTCCTTAGGTATTGGGGTATTTCAGTTATAAAGATTGGGTTTATCAGAGGATTTAACTAATTTAGGGTTAGTTTGGTAATTTTAAAGTAAAGGGCTTTTTAGGTAGTTTTTCGTCGTTCAGAATATTTGGTGTTTTTGAAGGGAATATAATAGATGACTTTATTTTAACTTGTTTTCATCATGGAGGGACTACTGAAGCCAACCCGAACCCTATTTATAAAAATAATTTAGATATCTTTGTTGTTTCTATTGATAAAGACCACTTCAGCCTTATTGAGTTTCTTTTCTATACCAATGATCCTTGGTATAAAAAGTCGAAGGGGTTTTACTGTCAACACACAGATGGTGGTAAGTTATTTCAGATTACTTGTGATAGACAGTTGTTAGACTTTGTGAAAGACATAAGAAATGTTGATGAAGTTGATGTATTTGTTGAACATGACATTGATGATGATCTTGAGGCTGTGTCAACCTCTATTTGTCTTTTAGAAGGGCCAGAGTGTAATAATTTTTTTAAAGATGTTATAGGTAGTAATAGTAATGAGGATAGGGGGATTAATCTAGATCTGTATGAAAGTGATATAGACTTTCCTAGTGAATCAGGTGGAGGTGAAATACCTAATGAGGATAGTTCAAACATTGATGAAGACTTGAAAGCCTTTAGGTCTGAAAGTAGAAGAAAAATAAACCCAAGAAAAAAATCAAAAGCACCTGAAGATATAACAATTGGTGAAGCTGGTATTGACAAAGGTTTTCAATACATTGGCAAAAATAAAAAAGATAGATATATGGGTAGATTAGGAGGTGATGAAGAGTACATTGATAGTTCAGACTATGACAATATTAATAGTATTGATTTATTAGATGAGGATGTTGTTGTGGGTGTTGATTTACCAAGAAGAAGAAGTAGTAGTAAAATTAGGTATGATGATGATTGTGGTGTTGCTAATTTTGAATTTGGTTTGATTTTTAATGGTGCTACGAAATTCAGAAAGGCTATGGGAAGTTATGCAGTAGAAAACAAAGTTCATATTGTTTTAAAACCTAATGAAGCTCATAGAGTGAGGGCTAAACGTAATTTCAAGGAAAAATTTAGTTGGTTATGTCATGGTGCACTTGATAGAGATTCAGGTAATTTCTTGATAAAAAATATAATCGAGTGCACAAGTTTACTACATCAAATAAGAATAGGATATGTACAACTAAATTTATTGCCAACAGATTCAGGGATGAAATAATCAAACAACCGTCTTTGAGGATTTGGGAAATACAAGGATTGTGCAGGGAGAAATTAAGATTGTATATGGTAGAACTGTCTATTATAAGGCAAAGTTACAGGTTGTAAGGGAGTATTTGGGAGATTAGAAGATGGAGTTTACAAGATTATATGATTATGCTGAGATGATGAAACAAACTAATCCTGGAAGTTTTGTTTAGCTGAAAATGGACAGTGAAACTATCCCAAGTAAAAAACTGTTTGTGTATTTCTATGTTTGTTTTGATGCATTAAAGAAAGGGTGGATAGAAGGATGTAGAAGAATTATAGGGTTTGATGGATGTTTCTTAAAAAAATGCATCTACTAGCAGTTGGGGAGAATGAAAACAATCAGATGTTTCATAAAGCCTAGGCAATTGTGGACAAGGAAGCTAAGCATAGTTGGAGTTTTTTCATCAAATATTTAAAAGAAGACCTATAGTTGGGTACTAGAGCATGTCTCACTATGATGGCTAATATGCGGAAGGTAATCTTTAATTATTTTCTTAATTGTAAATTATTTAAAATACTTAATTTATTTGCTAGTTACTTTAACTATTTTTTGTTTTGTAGGATTTTCATGTTGTTGTTTTTGAGTTGTTACCAAATACTGAAGTTAAAAGGTGTGCTAGACATATTTGGTCCAACTGGAGTGAAGTGTGGAAAGCGAAAAAAGGGGAAAATAGATTTGGAGATGTTCCAATGCAAGTTTTGAAGTAAAGTTTAAAGAGGAACTTGATTGGTCGCCCAGCTAAGGATATTAATGGTGATTTATTGCTTTATCCTAGGAAGTCATGGGTTAGGGCATTCTTTAGAGAATATTTTTAGTGTGGTGTTGAAAATAACATGCGTGAGACCTTTAATTCATGGATCTTAGATAGTAAACACAAATCTATTATTACCATGTTGGAAGAAATTAGGAGGAAAATCATGACCAGAACAATGGAGATGATTAAGATTTCCAGCACTTGGATATGTGATATGGCACCTATAGCTAGACTTATATAGGAGAAGAATAAGGATCGAGATAGGGATTGTAAGGTTCTTTTGAATGTTGATGTTGGATTTGAGATTGGAGAAGGAGAATGAACATGACTAGTAGGACTTGCAGGTGTAGAACCTGGCAGGTGAGAGGCATTTCTTGACAACATGCTATTTGTGTTTTGTATCATATTGAGAGGAGCATAAACTTTATGTGGAGCATTGGTATAATAAGAAAAATTTTATCAAGTCTTATAGTCACTTCGTCCAACCAATCTCCAATATGAAGATATGGCCTGAAATAAATAATCCAAAGATTGAGCCTCTTAAACCTAAGAAAATGTCTCGTAGGCCTACAAAAGATAGAAAAGGGGAAAAGTAGGGACCTAGAAAGAAATATGAAGAGTTTTCCAAAGAAGGGATGAAAATAACATCTTTCAAGTATCATCAACAAGGCCATAACAGAAGATATTGCAAGGTAAAATAGTCACTTTACATTTGATTTTAAAAGTTGATTTTTCATGTTGATTTTTCCATATATTAACTGTTATGTTTGATTTCTTAGGTTCCTGATCCAAATCCACAAGGGAACAAGTTTACTGGTCAAAGTTCTCAAGGACATAGCCATCCTAGAAGATCAAGCCAACCTTCACCAACATCCACAAAAAAATCAGCACAATCTAGTTCAAGTCAATACATACTAATATGTTCAAGCCAAGTTGTATCTTCAACAATAGTTTATGTTGATACAATCAGAGTTAGAAGCTTCAAGAAATTTGTAGGATCAACTTTGTGTGGTTATAGAAAAATCCCTGTTACACAAGGAATCAAGGGTCGACTACTTCTTAAAAGAAGAGAAAATGTTGGACAAAAGACAGGAAGAGTTGCAAGTACAGAAGATGCTGGAGAAGGTGGATCAAAAAGGCTAAAGAATGCTGGATTTGGGATCTACACTTGTGCAAAGGGAACCCAAATATTGAAGGTAAGTTAACTCAAACTTTGTTTCTTTAAGAAAAAGTAAATGGCTAAGTAAATATACTAAACATTGTTCCTTTTTTCTCAAAAAATAGTCAGGGACATCAAGCCAAATAATCCTACAAATTGGTGCAACTTAAAAGGATGAAAGTTCTACAAGAGTTGGTCTTTATTATAAGCCTAGAGGCTTGAGATGGAAAAACAGAGATGTTGTCACCACCAATAAGTTGCAGCAGATGGCAAACAAAAAGAAGGAGAAGTAGTAGTAAAGAAGAAGTATCTCATATCAATTATGTGTTTTGCATTTTGTTCTGTAATTTGGAGTACCAAACAAACAATTGGTTTATGTTGTTCCTCTGCATCTTCTAGTGATGAATAGCAGTAAATAATTAGTTTCTTAGATTTTGAAGTTTGTTAATATAAGTTATGCAAACTTTGAGCTCAATTTAGAGCATATTTATGAAGGTGACTATTGTGTAAGTTTGTGCTCAATTTGAAGCATATTTATGAAGTTGTACTGATATTAGTTTGAGCTCAATATGAACCATGTATAAGAAAATAATTTTGGTGCTACTTTGTTGTGTTGATTGTCTACTTTGACAATATCTTTTATTGTAAATCATTGACCACAATGTTAAGAACGCTTAAGGCCAAGCCAAAATAAAATTTTGATTAAATAAAGTTATATAGCCAAGATTACAAAAAAACTACACCCAAATAGCGGCCAAATACACATCAAAATAGTATAGCTAAACCACCATGAAAATCAATAATTTTGGTACATCACACCAGTAGTAATTATACCATAAAAAGTTTAGCAATTAGAATTGAACATCCATATGCCCAACAACACCAAACCAAGTGAAATGATGCCAAAAATGTAGTACCTTATTGCTTGATTTTGTTTCTTTTTAAAGGCCTTGACGTTCTTCAACAAACTCCAAATTACCCGATTTTCTTGTGAAGGGTGTCATTCATCATACCATTCCAAGTAATCACAACCACCCAATTTTTATGAAAATAAGACCATAGTTACAAAATAATTACAAGTTTTCAATAATGTTTCATGACCACACTTACAATATTAAAAATCTTTATCACAAAAAATCATAAAAGACAAGCTCGACATTGTCAGGTTCAGTTGGAAAATATGAAAAAAGATGAAGAAGAAACAAAATAAGATAATTTGAAGAATTTAGATAGAGAAAAGAAGATGAAGAATAAAAAGATTTGGAAATTTATGGAGAAATTTTACAATTGGGAATAGGAAGAAGATGAATATATAAGGGAATGGGGAAAAATAATCATTGGGGGCCAAGTCAGCAAAAATGGTGCTTCAACGCACCTTGGGTGCGTGAATTACACGTGAATTGCCAACAAGGCCAAAAGTGTAAAAATGACATATTCGATGGCTATTTTAAGTGTTTAAAGTGAGCACCGTCTACTTTAGGTACAAAAGTGAAAGATATCTACAACTTTGAGTGCTTGTCGATGATCTCCGCCATTAATAAAATGAATTATAGAATTGATAATGTAACGACCCGAGCCAGGGCTCTGGCCGCAACGGGCATCCCGAACCATGAAGAACCAAGAAATACCATAGTATTCTATTAAAAGCATAATCCATACATAATCAAAGTGCAGAAGATATAATGGAAATTCAATGGAAATTTATAATACAACTATGTTAATAAAATATGATACAATACTCAACTACCGTCTACGAAGCCTCTAATGAGAACTAACTATCTAGACCGGGACAAAGACCCCAGCTGGACCATACACTGAAAGACTCAACATATAAGTAAAGGCTTTTCAAAATATGGATGGCTCACCCATTTCTGTCATAGTGTTATACTAATGTGATCGACCATGGGATTAGACCGCAGATGTTCAAATATCGAGGGTCAATACACAAGGTATTGGTTCATAGAACAATCCAAAAATAAATTATATTTTATATAACATAGGTAAGAGCATTTCATAAAATCATGTCAGTATAAAATAATTAAAAATACATAGGCATAATCAATAGGCTTTAAAACATTTTTGTAAATATCAACTGAACTCTTTGTCTTACTTCTGAGCTATATGGTACACCCTACATTTCTACGATCCCATGGGCTATATGAAATTCGCCATTAAATCGGCATTCAAGCCCCTAATACAAGTTTGTCGCAAGAATTGGAGTTTATAAAATCGGTTATACTATAATACCCCGCATGTTTCTAAGCTAGAAAGTGAATAAGTATTCCTACATATGAAATCTCCTATCCTGTGATTCATACTTGAGTACATGACTTACAATGAATATCCTAGTGATAGGATAGCTTATGATGCATTAAGCATGTTCATATGAGTCACTTAAGGTAATACAAGCTAAGAGTTTTTGAATCCATCAAGTTTTAGTGTTTGATTTTGCAAGGGTCATCTTTAAACGAGTATAACTTGATGTTAATGTGGTATTTTGGCTGATTTAGACCCACCAAATTGTATAGAATAGAATTAGCTTTCCAATGTGATACCAATTTTTCCTTAATCCAATACCCAAGCAAAAAGGTATGCCCATTTTTGTGAGAGACAGTAAGCATAGGCAATTAGTTAGGCGCCGCCCAACCCAGGCATAAGCGATTGGTTAGGAGCCACCTAAACTATCTTAGTCAATCACTTGGGCACCGCCTAAGTCAATTCCAGGTGCCAAAAATACTCTATTTTGAGTTATTTTAAGGGTAATTAAGTCTTTTAACACTCTTTACACATCCTAAAACTTAACCCTACGAAATATATAGCTTCTAAACATATTACAACCCTATTATCATCTCAAATCTCATCATCCAAGAGCACTAAAAGAGAAAAACAACTAGGGTTGCGTAACTAAGCTTGAAGATCCGATTTCAAGAAAATTCCTCCGCCAATCATCAAGAATCTTCCTTCTAAGGTATGCGTGAGTTGATTTATGGATCCCTTTCATCCATAAAGCTCAAAAACCCTCTTTTTCATTATAAAGTATGACTTTTATATTGTTAGGTGTTGATGATCATGTTGTTGATATTGGGCAATTCCCAAGATGGAATCTTTATATGTTTTTTTGAATTTCATGATATCATATGAGTTGGAAACATGTAAATTTGGTTGTTCATGATGTATAATTTGATGATTTCACCTATTCTTAAGATGTGCATGTAAGGTTTTTGATAAAATGCCTAAGAAACTAGAAATTATGCAATATAGCTAAATTGTGACTAAGTGAAGGATTCATGATATGCCCTTACGTTCCAACGACTTCTATGTTGATAATGTGCCTTGTAAATATTGTTGGACTACTCATGAACTATTATTATGAGATTATGATATGCTTACTTGCAAATACTACTTACGAACAAGATGTATAATTACCATGCAATCCATATGAACTTCCATGCTATTGGTATATGTTGCCAATATGATTATGCAATGAACATGATATTAACATTATGCAAGTACTTCCATGTGATATGAAATACTTTCCATGCAATACATTATTGATAACCATGCTTAGTATGAGAGCCCTACTTTGATATTATAAATTATTGACTCTACTCTTATGATCAAGTCAGTCATGTGTGTCAGTTTCCTTCCATCGCGTCCTGGGGGTACTTGTACCCAAAAACTATAGTTATGTGCCCAGAGCCATGTCATGTTTCACGATATCCAAACTCAAGCTATGATTCCATAGACTTCAGTTAGTCATGTGACTCAGGAAAACCTCATGATCTTAGTTAGTTGTCAGATATCAGTAACATCCCATAAGTCACGGAATTCAATAAGATTAAGTCATGCACAATAAGTTATTCATGTCCAGTCCCTCCAGATGGAAGTATAGGTTAGCATCGAGTGAACCCAAGGATGGGAACTCACCCTCCAGTTCAGGGTGTGATTCTTAGTAGTCATCCTTGTGTTCCAGCACTATGTAGCCAGCATAGGTTAAGATATCTTAACCCGACAGATTAGGGTTTATGAGGTGGCTTAAACCATCAGTTTAGGGTTCCCAACCATTCTCATTGAGTACCCGCCAGATAAGGTAGGTTGTCCTTACCCGTGGCACGGTATTGACACCCCTTTAGTCGGGGCAAAGATTGGACCCCAGCTTAGCCATAACGGCATACATAGGGCATGTTGGTTAAACACTACTTCCTACAATTTTAGTATCAGTCTCAGTAAAAGAACTCAGGGCGTTCTTCAGATTTTAGTATATATAGGAATGTCAGATACAGTAGACCATGTTATCAGTTTTAGTATCAGTCATGACAGTTATCAGTAAACCATGTATTAGCTTACAGATTATGCTATCACATATTCAAGGTCCTAGTTTTTATATATGTGTATTTGCACTCCCACATTCATATTAGTCAGTTAGTGTTGTTCATGTATGAAACCTTTTATGTTCAGCCTACCTTCCTCGTATACTCAGTACTCCAGTTGTACTGACGCATTTGCGCTATGATGCTTTCATTACATGTTACACCATAGGTCCTGAGACACGAGCTCCAGCCCAGCAATAGCGGTTGTATTCCAGTCGCAAAGATAGTGATTCCTCATTGATTCAAGGACAATATGATTTGATTCATTTATTTATTTCTTTAGTTCAGTTTTACAGAGTTAGTTGGAGACATGTTCCTTCAACTCCTTATTCAAATAGTTTAGAAGCTTTTAGATTTACGTTCAAATTGAGTTGTTTTAGGTATTTTCACCCACATGATTGTATTTAGTTGAACCTTATGGACTTATAATTCTATGTATTCCACATTATTATATCATGAATTGCAGTATACAGGTACAAATATCAGTCATGGGTTAGCTTGTGGTCCCTAGGGGTCATAAGCATCGTGTAGCAATACGGTTCAGCAAATCGGGGTGTTACAAACTTGGTATCAAAGCATAAGGTTCAATAGAGTCCTAGGAAGTATGAATGCCGCATCTAGTAGAGTCTTGTACATGGATGTGTTGCGCGCCACATTTATGTACAGGAGGCTATAAGATGTTTTAGGAACACTCCCCTTTCTTCATTTTTCATGTCATGCTAGTGAGCATAATCACAAGTTAAACTCTCAGTCTAATCTATTCTTTTCTTATTCCAGACCGTGGCCCCAAAGAGAAGAAACCAGCCAGCTCCTCAGCCCGAAGATCCCTTGGCCGAACATGTTTCCCATGCGGAGTTTAGAGCCGCATTTACCACACTTGCTCAGTATATGGCTGCATAGAATGAATGACCACTAGTTATTCCGGCCAATCCAGTGGCCGCTCCCAAAGAAGCTAGGGTTCGAGACTTCACCCAGATGAACCCTTCATATTTTCATGGGTCTAAGTCTGATGAGGACCCTCAGAAGTTGATTGACCAAGTCCAGAAGGTCATTGACATCATGGGTGTTACTTCTATTGAGAGTGCTGAGTTAGCCGTCTACCAGTTACAGGATGTTGCTCATGATTTGTACAAAAAGTGGAAGTCTGAGAGGTTAGATGATATAGGCCCTATCTAGTGGGAGGAATTTGTCATAGCATTCTTAGACAGATTCTTTCCCCAAGTGCTGAGGGAAGCCAAAGTTCTTAAGTTCATCAACCTCAGGCAGGGGAATATGATGGTTAGGGAGTATTCTCTCAGATGTACTCAGTTATCCAGGTATACTCCTCATGTGGTTGCAGACAATAGAGCTAAGATGAGTAAGTTCGTCTCAGGGGTCAATGATAGCATAGTAAATGAGTGTAGGTATACAATGCTGATCGGTGATATGACCTTAGCCAGACTCATGACCCATGCCCATCAAGTAGAAGAGCAAAAGTTTAAGACTAGGGAGAGGCAGAACAAGAGAGCAAGGTCAGGTAATTTCAACTTTGCTCACCCCAAGTCAGATGGAGAAAACCGTTCCCAATTTTTCTCTAAGTCAGCCATTCCAGCTCCTTCCTCTACCAGCACTTCAGTGCCAAAGTTTAGAGACGACAATCAAAACAAAGCGCCAGTCTTTAAATCTCAGGGCAGTGTTAGCAGTGCTCGAATAAATCCTTTTTGTCAGACTTATAGTAAGAACCACAAGGGCATTTGCAAAGCCGGTAGTGATGTCTGTTTTTGTTATGGTAAGCCAGGCCACAGGATTAGGGAGTGTCTACAGTTAAGTATTCAGGGTCAGCAAAATCATTTTACATCTCATTCCAGTCACCCGAATCAGTAGGGTGCTATTTCCAATGCTACCAGTGGGCGACGTCCACAAAGACTATGCTTTTTAGTCCCGGCAGGGTCAGGAAAATTCTCCTGATATCGTTACTGGTATGTTACATATTTTTTATGTTCATGTTTATGATTTTATAGATCCAGGTGCATCTTTGTCTTTTGTTACTCCAAACATAACAAGCGATTTCAAAATCAGTCCCAAAGTCCTAGCAGAGCCCTTCTCAGTCTCTACTCCAGTGGGTAAAACCATCATAGCTAGGTGGGTATACAGGAACTTCCAGGTAATGATATCTCAGAAATCCATGTTAGCAGATTTAGTGGAGTTAAAGATGACTAATTTTGATGTCATTCTCGGCATGGATTGGCTTCATTCCTGCTATGCCACAGTCAACTGCAGAAATAGGATAGTTCAGTTTTAGTTCCTGAATGAGCCCGTCCTAGAGTGGAAGGGTAGCATTTCAACGTTCAGGGGTCAACTTGTTTCCTACTTTGGAGCAAGGAAAATAATTTCTAAGGGGTGTGTGTATCATCTCGTGCATGTTAAAGATTCCAGTTCTGAATCTCCCAGCCTCAAAACAGTCCCTATTGTTAATGAATACTCAGATGTCTTTCCCAAAGATCTTCCAGGCATTCCTCCTAAAAGAGGTATAGACTTTGGCATAGACCTTCTTCCGGATACTCAACCTATTTCTATTCCGCCATACAGAATGGCACCTGTAGAACTCAAGGAACTGAAAGATCAGTTGAAGGATCTCTTAGATAAGGGATTCATCAGACCGAGCATTTCCCCATGGGGTGCGCCAGTATTATTCATGCGCAAGAAAGACGGTTCTCTCAGGATATGTATTAATTACCGTCAACTCAACAAGGTCATGGTCAAGAACAGATATCCTCTTCCCAGGATTGATGATCTCTTTGACCAAATTTAGGGTTTCAGTTACTTCTCCAAAATAGACGTCATATCAGGCTATCATCAGCTCAGAGTTAGAGAATGTGACATTTCGAAGACAACTTTCCGTACTCGGTATGGTCACTTTGAATTTTTAGTCATGTCATTTGGTCTTACCAATACCCCTACAGATTTTATGGATTTGATGAACCGTGTGTTCAAGTAGAACTTGGAAATTTTTGTCATAGTCTTCATAGATGATATTTTGGTCTATTCTCGCACAGAGCGTGATCATGCAGACCATCTCAGGATTGTTCTTCAGACTCTTAAGGATCACCAATTATTCGCTAAGTTTAGCAAATATGAATTTTGTCTAAGTCAGCAGCATTCCTTGGCCATATTTTTTCCGGTGATGGAATTAGAGTAGATCCTCAGAAAACCAAGGAAGTAAGAAACTGGCCCAGACCCGTATCTTCATCAGATATTAGGAGTTTTTTGGGTTTGTCTAGCTATTACAGATGGTTTGTCGAGGGATTTTCTTCTATTGCATCTCCCATGTCCAGATTGACTCAGAAGAAGATTAAGTTTTAGTGGTCAGATCATGCGAGAAAAGCTTTCAAGAGTCGAAGACTCGACTCAGCTCGGCTCCAGTTCTGGCCATTCCAGATAGTTTAGACGGTTTTGTAGTCTATTGTGATGCATCCAGAGTGGGTTTAGGTTGTGTCCTCATGCAGCATGGTAAGTTCATATCCTACGCCTCCAGACAGTTAAAGCCACATGAGAAAAATTATCCTACTCATGATCTTGAGTTAGCAGCGGTAGTTTTTGCCATGAAGATTTGGAGGCATTATCTCTATAGAGTTCATGTAGATGTCTTCACAGACCATAAAAGTCTCCAGTATGTCTTTTACCAGAAATATCTCAATCTTCGCCAGAGAAGGTGGTTAGAGCTCTTGAAGGATTACGACATGAGTGTTCTTTATCATCCGGGCAAGACCAATGTTGTGGACGAAGCTCTCAGTTTACTCTCTATGGATCGTATTTCTCACGTTGAGTATAGTAAGAAAAAAATAGCTCAGGATATCCATCAGCTTACCAGACTAGGTGTTCGCTAAGTCAATTTTTCAGAGGGTGGTGTATGTGTTCATAGTAGTTCAGAGTCATCTCTAGTTTTTGAGGTAAAAGAGAAACAAGACAAGGATCCTAGCCTTGTCAAGCTCAAAGAGTCAGTTTAGAATTAGAAAGTCAAGGTTTTCTTCCAAGAAGGAGATGGTGTTCTTCATTGTCAGGTTCATCTATTTGTTCATGGTGTAGATAAATTGAGGCAGCGAATTCTTGCAAAAGCACATGGTGCACAATACTCTATTCATCCAGGGGCCACTAAGATGTACCGCAATATGCGGGAGATCTATTGGTGGAGTGGGATGAAGAGAGATGTCGCAGAGTTTGTGGCTAAGTGCTCTACATATCAGCAGGTTAAGATAGAGCATCAGAAACCTAGTAGTTCTATGCAAGAGCTTGCCATTCCTAGTTGAAAGTGGGAAGAAGTTAACATGGACTTCATGATGGGTTTTCCTAGAACTCGTCATCAACATGATTTAGTCTGGGTCATTATAGATAGAATGACCAAGTCAGCTCTTTTTCTTCCTGTTCATACTTCTTATTCCGCCTAGGATTATGCCAAACTCTATATCAAGGAGTTGGTCAGATTACATGGTGTTTCACTATCTATCATCTCAGATAGAGGTACCCAGTTCACTTCTCACTTTTGGAAAGCATTCCAAATGGGTCTCAGTACCCAAGTCCATCTTAGCACAGCATTTCATCCTCAGACAGATGGTCAAGCAGAAAGGACCATTCATACTCTTGAAGATATGCTAAGGGCATGTGCAATTGACTTCAAGGGAAGTTAGGACGACCACTTGCCTTTGATTGAGTTTGCATACAACAATACCTATCATTCTAGTATTTAGATGGCTCCATTCGAAGCTCTCTATAGTAGGAGATGTAGATCTCTGATTGGTTGGTTTGAAGTTAGTGAGGCCTCAATCATAGGTCCTAACTTAGTATTCGACACCTTAGAGAATGTTCAGATGATTAGAGAGAGACTTTGGGCTGATCAGAGCCGACAAAAGTCCTATGCAGATATTTGTAGAAAGGATCTCGAGTTCGACGTCAATGACTATGTCTATATTAAGATCTCTCCCATGAAGGGAGTGAAAAGGTTCATCAAGAAAGGGAAACTCAGTCCCCAGTATGTCAGTCCTTTTAGAATTCTTTGTCTCTTCGGAAAGGTAGCTTATGAGCTTGAGTTGCCTTCAGATCTAGCCTCAGTGCATCCAGTCTTCCATTTCTCTTTGTTAAATAAGTGTATAGGTGACCCAGCAATTGTTTTCCCTATTCAAAGCATCGATATTCAGAACAGCCTCTCCTATGAAGAGATTCCAGTCGAAATCTTAGATTATCAGACTTGTAGATTGAGGAACAAAGAAATCCCTCTAGTCAAGGTTCCTTGGCGAAATCAGTTTCATAAGGGAGCTACTTGGGAAGCAGAAGCAGATATGCGTACCAAGTATCCTCACCTCCTCCCCGCCAATTTAGATCAAACTCAAGGTAATAGTTCTCCTTAATCTTATTCAGTTCACGTTTGTGTTTCCATTATAAACTTGGTACCTATTAACCGTTTCATACTTAGTCATGCATTCATGTGTCAGTTGTTCGTGCATCAGATTTGCACGAGTTCAGTATGTTTAGCATGTCAGTCATGAGATCAAGTTTCAGTTCTTCATGCTCAGTTCAGGTTCTGTCTTGTACCCCTTCTCAGTAAATTCTCATTCGAGGACGAATGTTCCCAAGGGGTAGATATTGTATTACCCCACATATTTTTAAGCTAGGAAGTGAATAAGTATTCCTATGTATGAAATCTCCTATCCTGTGATTCATACATGAGTACATGACTTACAATGAAAATCCTAGTGATAGGATAGCTTATGAAGCATTAAGCATGTTCATATGAGTCACTTAAGGTAATAAAAGCTAGGAGTTTTTGAATCCATCAAGTTTTAGTATTTGATTTTATAAGGGTCATCTTTGAACAAGTATAACTCGATGTTAATGTGGTATTTTGGCTCATTTAGACTCACCAAATTGTAGATAATCGAATTAGCTTTCCAACGATACCAATTTTGCCTTAATCCAATACCCGAGCGAAAAGTTATGCCCATTTCTGTGGAGACAATAAGCATAGGCGATTGCTTAGGCGCCGCCCAACCCAGGCATAGGAGATTGCTTAGGCGCCGCCTAACCTAGCTTAGGAAATCACTTGGGTGCCGCCTAAGTCAATTCCTGGTGCCGAAAACACTCTATTTTGAGTTATTTTAAGGGTAATTAAGTCTTTTAACACTCCTTACACGTCCCTAAACTTAACCCTACGAAATATATAGATTCTAAACATATTACAACCCAATTATCATCTCAAAGATCATCATCCAAGAGCACTAAAAGAGAAACACAACTAGGGTTGTGTAACTAAGCTTGAAGATCCGATTTCAAGAAAATTTCTCCATCAATCATCAAGAATCTTCCTTCTAAGGTATGCGTGAGTTGATTTATGGATCCCTCTCATCCATAAAGCTCAAAAACCCTCTTTTTCATTATAAAGTATGATTTTTATATTGTTGGGTGTTGATGATCATGTTGTTGATATTGGGTGATTCCCAAGATGGAATCTTTATATGTTTTTTTGAATTTCATGATATTATATGAGTTGGAAACATGTAAATTTGGTTGTTCATGATGTATAATTTGATGATTTCACCAACTCTTAAGATGTGCATGTAAGGTGTTTGATAAAATGCCTAAGAAACTAGAAATCATGCAATATAGATAAATTGTGACTAAGTGAAGGATTCATGATATTCCCATATGTTCCAATGACTTCTATGTTGATAATGTGCCTTGTAAATGTTGTTGGAATACTCATGAACTATTCTTATGAGATTATGCTATGTTTACTTGGAAATCCTACTTATGAAAAACATGTATGATAACCATGCAATCCATATGAACTTCCATGCTATTGGTATGTGTTGCCAATATGATTATGCAATGAACTTGATATTAAGATTGTGCAAGTACTTCCATGTGATATGAAATCCTTTCCATGTAATACATTGTTGATAACCATGCTTAGTATGAGATCCCTAGTTATAATATTATAAATTATGGACTCTACTCTTATGATCAAGTCAGTCATGTATGTCAATTTCCTTCCATCGAGTCCTGGGTGTACTTGAACCGACTATAGTTGTGTGCCTAGAGCCATGTCATGTTTCATAATATCCGAACTCAAGCTATGATTCCATAGACTTCAGTTAGTCATGTGACTCAGGAAAACCTCATGATCTTAGTCAGTTGTCAGATATCAGTAACATCCCGTAAGTCAACAGAATTCAATCAGATTAAGTCATGCACAGTCAGTTATTCATGTCCAGTCCCTCCAGATAGAAGTAGAGATTAGCATTGAGTGAATCCAAGGATGGGAACTCACCTGTCAGTTCAAGGTGTGATTCTTAGTAGTCATCTTTGTGTTCCAGAACTACGTAGCCATCGTAGGTTGAGACATCTTAACCCGTCAGATTAAGGTTGATGAGGTGGCTTAACCCGTCAGTTTAGGGTACCCACCATTCTCATTGAGTACTCGCTAGATAAGGGTCACTCAAAGGTTGTCCTTACCCGTGACATGGTATTAAAACCATTCCATTCGGGGCAGAGATTGGACCCCAGCTTAGCCATAATGGCATATATAGGGCATGTCGGTTAAACATTACTTCCCACAGTTTCAGTATCATTCTTAGTAAAAGAACTCAGGGCATTCTTCAGATTTTAGTATATACAGGACTGTCAGATACAGTTGTCCATGTTATCAGTTTCAATATCAGTCATGACAGTTATCAGTAAACCATGTATTATCTTACAGGTCATGCTATATCACGTATTCACGGTCGTAGTTTATATATATGTGTGTTTGCACTCCCATGTTTATATTAGTCAGTCAGTGTTGTTCATGCATGAAACCCTTTATGTTCAGCGTACCTTCCTCGTATACTCAGTACTCCATTTGTACTGACGCATTTACTCTATGGTGATTTATTTTCATGTTACACCATAGGTTTCGAGACACAAGCTCCAGCCCAGCAGTAGCGGTAGCATTCTAGTCACAGAGACACAGTGAGTCCTCATTGATTCATGGACAATATGATTTGATTCATTTATTTATTTCTTCAGTTCAGTTTTACGGAGTTAGTTGGAGACATGTTCCTTCAACTCCTTATTCAGATAGTTTAGAGGCTTTCAGATATACGTTCAGATTGAGTTTTTTTGGGTATTTTCACCCACATGATTGTATTCAGTTGAACCTTATGGCCTTATAGTTCTATGTATTCCGTATTATTATATCATGACTTGCAGTATACAGATACAGATATCAGTCATGGGTTAGCTTGTGGTCCCTCGGGGTCATGAGCACCGTGTAGAATTCTAGTTCAGCAAATCAGGGTGTTACATATACCTACATGTGAGCATATTGTAGGAATACCCCCATGTGAGATGGCCTAATTATCCTCCCATGTAGGATAACATATAATACTTCCCACATCGGCAAAGCATGATTTGGGGCTACGAGTTATCTAAACTCAAGCCTTCTTTGGGTAACCATCTAACTCTTTTTAAGCCCAATTTTAATTGCTTTTAAAACATTCAATTATTCTTTTTTTAAGGGCATATCATCATTAGGTATCGTCGTGCCCAGACTTGCAAGTCACTCATATCATATCAAATCCACAGCCCTTCTCTTTAAGAACATGTAAATGACCATTAAAATATTTATCAAATCACAGGAGAGTTCTTATTATCAAAAGCATATGAAGACTGATTCAAAACACTCTCTTAACAAGACTTAACACGTGGTGGTAAATACATTTATTCAACACATGTATTACTTTCAGTTAAGACACAAAATCCTTTAACATTAGAAATGTCCCCTTTGAAAACGTGCAAATGAAAATGCATAATGGTTAAATAGACATTTAAACTCAAGAATTGCCACCATTCATAAACTACCCCCGACATTAGTTATACATAATTCTCATGATCAAAAATGGATCTTAAGTCATTCTCTCAAAATAATTATTAATTCATGCCATGCAAAGACCATAATTTCATCATGGGGAATGGAATTTTACAAATTACATTCATAACTCACTTTTAAAACTTGAATCTCGTATGCACGAGATTATAAATCAATCTTATAAACAAAACATAACAATTATATATTTTTCATCGAATTGGGTCCATGATGCATGCGCTTAAAACAATTTCTCAAAACTCATTACATATATAAATGCATTTATAACTTTAAAGCTTTTAAAAATTATAAAACCTATGTCCATGAGATTTAGAATATCTCCACATACCTTAAGTTCCTTATCTTGGAGGATGAACCCTAATTTTGATGATTTCTTAAAGAATTTTGATCTTGGAAAGCTTGAATTCTAGATCACTTAGGGAAAAAGAATTGAATTTGTTCTTGGGATCTTGAGAGTTTATTGGAGAAGCAGGGCAAAGAAGTCTCGAACGCCCCAAGTCGTCTTATGAACGATTGGGTTGAGGGAAAAATACCCAATTAACCTTCTGACATTTCTAAAGCCATAATTGCATTTTGTGTGCCCACCGTGATGCGATCTTATCATGGTGGCTTACTGGTTCGAATGAAAATGGTAATAACTTTTTGTCCGGGTATCGGATTAAGGCGATATTTGTATCATTGGAAAGCTGACTCAATTATCTACAATTTGGTGGGTATTGATCTAAAAAAATCCATATGTATCAAAATTTATACATGTTTAAATTTGACTCTTATAGAATCAAATACCAAACTTTGGACGAATCAAAGGCTCTTTGCTCAACTTTGCTCTAAGTGATTTCTCTGAACATTTTCACCTAATAAGCACTTCATACACTAGGATAAAGATCATGACACATGCATTCAAATTATAGATCAAGAACTGGACAAAAACACCTTCACTGCAATGTGATGTACGTGCCAAAGGAAATATCACCACGACGTGTCACTATCGCGATGACTTGCTGGGTTTGTAATCCAAACGTGACCCAAACCTTGTTTGAAACTTCCTCGAGATATTCTTCTCACATATCTGAACATGAATTAACCAAAAAACTAAGTATTGGGGTTGAGAAAACCAAACTAAAAATTTTGGAAGTTTAGGGATCTTGAAGATGACTAATCCCCCAACACTTAGTAAAAATTTCAAGCCTTAAGCCTCTGCAACTAAAAGATGAATTAAGCCAAGAATAGTACGGTGTATTATAGTTTGGGTTTGTAAACGTAGGAAAGATGGTTTAACTTTAGCCTAAAAGTGCAGGGTATAACATTATCTCCCTATTTGGATCATTCATCCCCAAATTATGGGTTGGAACTTGTTGAAGAACTAAAAATTTTTAATAAAGAATGTAACCTCCCACTGAACATTTTTCCTCAACCAAAAACGTAAAGGCATCAAAAGAGACTCATGATAACCCCTAGTGAAACACATAAGCACGAAGCATGAGGTAATGAAACTTTACATAAGCATGATCTTGCACATAAGTTCTATGAATAATAATCATCACAACCTAAGGCATAAGTTTATTTGGTGATAATAGCCCTGATTTACATTGGTACAATCATGAAATGAGATTTCATAGCAGATAGGAATAGAAACATTCTCTACTTTACATGATACAACGCATTGACTTACACTTAGAGACACTTCTTGGCTATGCCCCAACATTGCATAACATATTTTATTATTTCGAACTTACAATTCTCCCATCATACATCTAACCACAAGAGTTTGAATCCCATTGCATGGTATTTCTATGTTGAAGACTAACTCAGAGGAAAGAGGTGTTATCTTAAGCTATGGGACCTCATGCTCTACATCCCTTTAGGAGTATTAATTAACCTTATCACTACCATCAAACACCTTTTTTTAAAATTTAGGGAGTACTAACCACATAGCATATGGGTTATGTTTTTAACAATCACAACATTCAAGCCTATCATTACTAAACCCATTTCATGGATCTCCCCACTAAGACCAGCAAATTTAATCACTCTCTCAAAGATTTTTGCCACATATCTCTTTCCTATCTATTTCACATAGTGAAAGTTCATCTCCTTCTTTCCCCATTCACCTATAACCTTAGCTAAAGAAATCACATACAAATTTTCATATCCCAGAACATCTACTCCCCTTTCCTAAGTCAATACTACTCTTTCTTAACTACTATCATATTACCATTCCAAGAGTTACTGAGATACTCAAGCATATGCATCAAGAAAAGGAGTAACAGACCATATATTTATTGCACTACTCAAGGTGAGATATGAGATACAGATACAATATAATAGACACAAAGTGCTCCATCTATCAAGTGTCTAGATCATAAGTAGAGAGTTGTTCTGGCATAAACACAACACAACATGGATTCTTAGGACTGGGCACGGTGTGAAAACAGGAGAGCATATATCATGAGCGGTATAATATAAAGACGAAACTGATGGGGTCAACGACTGAGACAAGGATTGCCACTCAAAGCTATTTCTTCTTATTTTTAGAGCTGAGATAGTCATGATTTTCCATAAACTTTATCACTTTGGCTAAACCCGACATAGAATGCATTGGTGACATATAGAAACATATTTTCTTAGGACCAAGCATGATACGAGACATGGATTTTTTATAGATCATGAGTAACATCACATAGAGCTTGAATACTTGAAAGATTGGGTTAGTAAGACATCATTGCTTCTAGTTTGGAGGTAGGATCATAACATAAATTGCATAGATAACTCGGACCTTGGGCATAGGCATGATTTCAATGCATAAGGCATTGACATATGTCCATTCAAATTGAGGTAGGAGGAGATTGCTTGAATAGAAATTGATTTATCATGATTCTTACTTTAAAATTGACACCACTAGAAAATTCGGGAACTATCTTAATGCATTATCTCCCCCTTAGATCAAAGTCACAATCATAGATTTGCGGACATAAACTCACATTAAATCTATAGCCACAACTCTAAACAAAAAAAGGATATCACCACATATATAAATGCAAAACTCTCCCTGATAAACAATAGTTTGAAGGTATGGCATTTCGGGAATTCTACTCTTAACTTTTGTCGGCCTCTATATCCATCCTCCTATAACTCACGCTCTCATGAGCATACACATCCACACTCCTTATCACATAATGATCCATTCTCCATTACTTAACTCACCAACATTAGGTCTCTAATCACATAACTTACAACTTAAAATAAATTGTAAAACTTTACCAAAAGTGCATATTGCCTACCTATATTTCCTTAGTTTAACTATAATGAACACCATACAACAACTCCCCAAACATATCCATACTACAAAATTCAAGAATGTGGACTAGGTACTCATGACACTTATATATACAAAACCTTATCTAATAATATGCTAACTAGGGGCTTCAACTTATTCTTATATACTCACTCTCTTATCCACTTAATGATTCAACCATAATTTATCATTTTACTTTTGTTCTCATGTATATATATATACCGCAATTGTCCATTAATTTTTCCACGTGTTGCTAATCTAGGCTATTGCACACATCAAATCAAGACAACTACTTACTCCCACAAAATATGCATCATTAATCCTAAGATACTATTATTATCACCACCATCCACATTTAAAGTTCAATCCTATTGTCTACAATCAATCATGTACCACCGATAAAGCATGCCACATATTATATTAGTCCATTAAATGGGGAAATCAACCCAAGATTTCTCATTTCACCTAACTATGGCCCACAAATTCATTCTCTCCACGACATCACTATTATATCTTATAATCTACCAGACACCTTCTCACATGTATTACTAGCTTACAACTACAAGAAAAAAGATCAATTAAGGAGGTAAAGTCACATAATCGGGATAGTTGATCTTAATCTTATTATATATCCCATTACGATCTTATCAACATATTCCACTTTCTTAAATAATATTTACTTACCCATACATACAACCCCACTACCTTTAAGTTCCATATACAGCAATGAATCCCTACCCATACTTATTGACTAATTTACCCTTATCCATTTACTACCTATAAATGATTTTTACAACCACCATAACTATCCATTCTGAGCTTCTTTCCTAGTTTGAATTAATAATAATCATGGCCAAATACTTCCTACACAGAGTACCATACACTTTAAAAACATTGCTACAATATTAGCCAATCACCATAAAAGAGTAAACCATCCCTCAATCAAGGGTTATAGAACTAAAACTATTTATTTATGCAAATGTCACCCTCACTATGACTTCTAAACTTGTGACTTTATATCACTAATTTCTGGACCATCTCACTACCAATAGGTCATGACACTTTAACATATATTCTAAATAGGGTGGAAATATTGTTCCAACATTTGCTACATCTCATTACCCTTAAGAATGAGATATGCAACAAGAATTTTTAAAGGGGACTGGACACACTCCGTACCTCAGGCTGAAAAGCACGATTTCCTCAGGATAAAGGTATGCACTTGAATCATTACACCTTGAAGCACTAATAGAATCCTCTCTTGTCCATGTGCTATCTCATAACCTTATGGGTAACTCAATTAGAAAGGACAGCATCATTCAAACTTTAAGACTTTATGCTTAAATCTCCTCAATGAGACATATCTAATAATATTAGAGTGAGGAAAGAATTTGGATAAATTTTTTATGGACGATGCTATAGCACGAACAAGAGTATGAAAGAATAAGAAATAACTCCTAAATGCTCGGTAGCCTCCTGATTATAAGTGTGATGCATAACACATCCATAAGCAAGACACTACTAGACACAGCTTCGTAGACATCCTAGGACCATGAACCGTGCTCTAATACCAATTTTGTCATGACCTGAGCTAGGGCCCTGGATGCAATGGGCGTCCTGTACCACGAAGGCCCGAGAAACCCCTTAGCATACTATCATAAACATAATCCATACATAATTAAAGTACGGAAGATATAATGAAAATTCAATTGAAATTTATAATACAACTGTGTCAACAAAATATGACAATATAATATTTAATTACTATCTACGAATCCTCTAATGAGAACTAACTATCTAGACCAAGACAAAGCCCTCGGCTGGACCATACATTGAAAGACTCAAGATATAAGTAAAGGCCTTCCAAAAGATGGACGACCTACCCATTTTTGTCATATCCCAAGTGGTATATTGATGTGATGGACTGCGGGACTATACCGTAGAACCTAAAATATAGGGGGTCAATACACAAGGTACTGGTATGTAGAACAATCCAAAAATAAAATATATTTTATACAACATAGGTGAGAAAATTGCATAAAAGCATGTTAGCATAACACAATTAAAAATACATGGGCATAATCAAAAGGCTTCAAAACATTTTTGTAAATCTCAACTCAACACTTTCTCTTACTTCTGAGCTAGATGGTGCACCCTATATTTCTACAATCCCATGGGTTATATGGAATCCACCCTTAACTCGGCAGCCAGGCCCCCAATCGAAGTTTGCCACAAGGATTACAGTTCATAAAATTGGTAATACCCCATGTGAGAATATCATAGGAATCCCACCATGTGAGATGTCCTCATTATCCTCTCATGTAGAATAACATATCATACGTCCCGCATCGACAAAACACGATATCGGGATACGAGTTATCTAAACTCAAGCCTTATTCGGGTAACCATCTAACTCTTTTTAAGCCCAATTTTAATTCTTTAAGACCATGCTTCATGCTTTTCAAACATTCAATTCTTCTTCTATTAAAGGCATATCATCATCGGGTATCGTCATACCCAAACTTCCAAGTCATTCATATCATATTAAATCCACAACCCTTTTTATTAAGAACATGTAAATGACCACCTAAAAATTTATCAAATCACAAGAGAGTTCTTAGTATCAAAAGCATATGAAGAATGATGCAAAACAGTCTCTTAGCAAGACTTTAACATGTTGTGGTCAATTCATTTATTTGACACATGTATTACTTTTAGTTAAGACACAAAAGCCTTTAGTATTAGAAATGCCCCTTTTGAAAATGTACAAACGACAATGCATAATGGTTAAAGAGGAATTTAAACTCAAGAATTGCCACCATTCATAAACCAGCCCCAACATTAGTTATGCATAAATCTCATGATAAAAAAATCGGGATCACACATGCTCTCAAAAAAGTTCATAATTTATTCCATGAAAAAACCATAATTTCATCACGGGGAAGGAAATTTCACCAATCACATTCATAAATCACTTTTCGAACTCAAATCACATATGCATGAGATTATAAATCAATCTTATAGAAAAAACCCATGACAATTACATACTTTTCATCGAATTGGGTCCTTGATGCATACACTTAAAACAATTTCTCAAAAATAATTACATATATACACATATATAACTTTAAATCTTGTAAAAATCATAAAACCTATGCCCATGAGATTTAGGATAGCCCCACGTACCTTAAGTTTCTTATCTTGGAGGATGAACACTAATTTTGATGCTTTCTTGAAGAATCTTGATCTTGGAAAGCTTGAATTCTAGATTAATTGGGGAAAAATTGAATTTGTTCTTTGGAAAAGGGAGGGTTTTTCTTGAGAGTTTATTGGAGAAAAAGGGCAAATAATTCCCGAACTGATGCTCAAGTCGTGTTACGAATGATTGGGTTGGGGGGGAAAGACCCAATTTCTCTGATGACATTTTTAAATCCCTAGTTACATTTTGCATGCCCACTACAATGCGGTCTTATCGCGGTGGCTTACAGTTTCAGATGAAAATGGTCTTAACTTTTTGCTCGGGTATCAAATTAAGGAGAAATTTGTATCGTTGGAAAGCTGACTCAATTATCTACAATTTGGTGGGTCTTAAGCTAAAAATTCACATATACTCCCTCCACTTCATAATAAATGAATTGTTGGATTTTGGCACACATATTAAGAAAAAAACATTAAAGACATAAATTTAACATAATTTTCCATTTTTACCCCCCAAAAAAAGAGAAAAAGTTGACCTTGTAATACCTTTTCAAAAGTTAATTGGTTGTCAAATCATAAGGGCAAATTTAGAAAAAATTCAATGATTCACTTATTTTGAAAAACCAATAAATACCCCAACAAATCACTTGTTCCGAAATAGAGAGAGTATCAAAAGTTATACACGTTTGAAGTTGACCCTTATAGAATCAAATACCAAACTTTGGATGAATCAAAGGCTCTTATTTCAACTTTGCTCTAAGTGATTTTCATGAATATTTTTTACCTAATAAGAACTTCACACCCTATGATAAAGATCATGACACATGCATTCAAATTATAAATCAAGAACTAGACTAAAACACCTTCATAGCGATACGATGTTCGTGCCAAAGGGAATGTCATCGCGACGTGGCCCTATCGCAGTGCCTTTTTGGATTCATGATCCAAACAAGACCCAAACCTTGTCCGAATAATCCGAAACATCCTCGAGTCATTCTTCTCACATCCCTAAACATGAATTAACTAAAAAACTAATATCTTAGGGTCACAGAGACCAAAATAAAAATTCTCGAAGTTTAGGGGTCTTGAAAATGACTAAACCCCCAACACTTAGTGAAAATTTCAAACCTTAAGACCCTTAAGCATGCAACTAAAAGTTGAATTAAGCTATTAATAGTATGGGGTATTACAGTTCGAGTTTATAAACGTAGGAAAGATGATATAACTTTAGCCCAAAAGTGTGGGATGTTACAGATAAGACCTCTAAGCTTATATATCCAAATAATAGAATTTATGATCAAAACATAAATAATTTAAATAATTTACAGTACGTGAAACAATAAAGAATGAATTAAATAATTAGCACATAAAAATACCTCCCACCCTCTTAATTGAAATAATGAGTCTATCAAGGTTAGAACGTGATTGTATCATCCCCAGCAGAGTCATATTCTATCATGCCTTATACTTACCAAGGTTAAATAAAGTACGACTTACAAACTCAAAAATAATTGGTTTTTATACAAAGTAGCCACCTAATTTTTAAGAACAAAATCAGGAAACCTATTCAATAATTGACATCTATGACTTGTTTTTTCAATTTGTGAAAAACAATTTTTATTCTAATAAGAGTTAAAATTATTCGAAGGAAAGGGGTTAGGCATCCTATAGAATCCACAAATGTGATACCAAATTAGACTAAATGTATCAAAAGAAGGAAGTAAAAAATATTTTTTTAAAGTATAAATGTATAAAGTATGAATAAAAAATAATATAAAAATTTATGTGTGAAGAGGGCGTATCAATTACATAAGTAAAATATATTATCGTAAAACGTGTGAATGAAAGTATGTAAAGATGTATAAAAATATAAAAATTGTATAAGAAAATGTATGAAAGAGTAAAATATTTTTATAAAAGGAAAGAACTTTAGGTAATGAAATAAAGGTTTTTTTATATTGTATAAATGAAAAGTATTCTTAAATAATATTTTTACTTGACAAAAATCAGGAGGAGAAAGGATTACACAATATTTTTCTAATGTAAAGGTGTGAATTAATTAATTGAATACCTAAATCAATATAATTCTTCTATATAAATTTTAATAGCCTAAGTTTTGCCTAAATGCATTGTGAGGATTGAGAATGTAAAGATATTCCTGCACAACAATCCAAAAATAAAATTTTATCTATGATTAATATTTGTACAATTGAAAGAATATAATATATATATATATATATATATATATATATATATATATATATATATATATATAAATGCAAACATAAAATTCAAAATCCTTTTTCGAATGCCATTTTTGAGAAGTATGCCTACGAACCTGTATAAATACATGGTTGAAATTTTAGTAATGAACAAATAAATTGAAAGAAAAATATTTTTGCATATATGTATAAATGTATATATTAAAAAAGAACATTATTACAAAGAGGACTCAGATTAAGTTTTAGATTTGTCATGGCTACACATGATTGCACAAATTATTGGTCATTATAAATTGCCTTGTAAACATATGAATCATAAAACTTTTTTGTTACCTTGACAAAATAAATATCGCGCAAATTTAATTACTTATTGTTACGTATTTGCATATGTAATGTTCGTCATTTTATTTTTGGAGGCCTCAAAAACTGATAAAAATTTATTCATTAGCCAATGTTAGTGTAGTAATCTATTCAAAGGTAAACATTGTGCAAAAGGATACCCAAAAATAGTGGTACAACAACGGTGAATCAAAAAATAGTGGAGTTCACCAAAAAACACCTAATCGTTTTTGGAAAAATCATAATTAGCGAAGAAGCAATCCAATAGAGAAACAAGATAGTGCAAAATTAGTCTAAAAAATTAGCAAGTGATGTAATGGAGGTGAACCACAAAATAATCAAAAAAAATGATCATGAAAAACAGTCCAACAATGAATGAAGTAACCACACAGTTAGCTAAAATGGAGAGACAGACCAACATCAACACAAGTAGCAAGTAAGACTCGCCAAAGGTGATGCTTTCCAACCAAATCTCAACAAAAAGTTTAGCAACTAGAACGAACCCAACAGATCGAAACACGAAATAGAAAAATAATAACCACAATCAATAGAGACATAGATATTCCCCTACATCTATATGATGTCAAAAATATCAAATCAGAGCAAAAAGGGCCGAGAATGTTGCTTCCACGGTAGGAATGCCAAACCGATGAAATATTAAAAATCATGCTACTAGATCTTTATTCTTCGGTGAGGTAGCAATGTCATGGTAGTGGTGGTTTTTTTCATGAGATAACGACATTACTTCCCACGAGAAGCGAAGGGAAAGAAAGGGGGAAGAGGGCAACGTTGGTGGTGCTTGGTTGGATCTCACTAGTTATCAACTTCGGAAAGTCAGTGGTGGTGGAGGAACAAGGGGAAAGAGGGAGAGAATAGAAGGGAAAAAAGAAAGGAAAGAGGGGTTTTTTGGTGGTGGAGGAGTTTTTTCCGAACTTCGAAGGAAGAGCAATGATGGAGTGGCATAACAGAGGTGTGGGAGAGGAAAAGAGAGGGCGACAACCAAGAAAGGAGACAAAGAGAGGCATGAAGAGTAAGAGAAAAATAAAAATTCGATTGTGTGAATATGTGTATGTGTGTGAGAATGTAGTGGGAAAAAATAATAAAACCCTTCCCCTCTATATATAAAACTCTCTTCCTTGTACCCCCCAAAATAAAAGAAGCCCTTATTATCCTCTTAATATTATTTAGTTTGTAAGCTATTATCTATTGGATTTTCACCCTATTAACCAACAAATAAAATGTTATTATTCAAAATATAAAAATCATGTGAAGTCATGTCAAATGTCACCTTAAATAAAAGTGACAAGATCGTGACTAGACCTTATTATTGATCTGTATTTTAAAATAATTATCCAACTTGTAACTTGGGAAATGTATAAAATAATATGAAAAAAATAGGTATCAGTATGCAATAAAAAATGTAAATAATAATAAATATATAATTATCTTAAAAAAATAAATTATATTGTAAATAATTAAAACTGTAGTATATGATAAAGGATCATAGTGTTGTGTTGTGTATGAGTGCAGATGACTGTAAAAAAAAATGAGAATAGATTGATAAAGATCCTAATATTTACGAAATTGATGAAAATTATCAATAAATTGTAAAATTTAAAATATGACAATAAATTTGTAAAAATTTTAAAATAATGATAATTATCAATAAATTTTTAAAAATAATAATTGTGTTCTCTTTAATGGTCAGAGCCTAGAGGCTTTAATTTTAAGCATGGAGAGCCAAATTGGGTGTCAACTAGAACCATCTAACTCAAACCATTACCCCCATACACTTAGTCATTACAAGATACAGTAATCAATTAATCCACTCATAAACATAACATCTCTAAAACTAAGAAATAATATTAAGTGCAGCAAAATCGTTTAACAAGCTATTAAAATCCTCAAGAACTGAAAGTCATCATACAAGAACATTCTAAAATAAAAACTAAAATCTAAAATAATATCTCAAAATAATAGTAACAAAAGTCATTGTCCAAAAGAGTGGACATGATCAAATAGGAAGATTTAATGGCTACCCGAAGATAGGTATTCTCCCTTAAATCAAAAATTGTTGGTCATGAACTAAATTTGAGGTATTGTTTCAGTCTCCATAATACTTTCTGCACTTAACAAAAAGAAGAGCACGTGTATTATTAGTACAAATACTATGTACTGGTAGGTATCATCAACCAACTTGACATAAAATCCACACAAAAACATAAATCAACTAACAATGAAGACATTACAAGTAATTACACAAAAAATACCACTATCCACAGACTAACCTCCCACAAAACCAACTAATGCGACAATATAAATCTTCATTCTATTTACGCATGTATTCTACTGCCTTAAATCTATGATTAACCTCAACAAAAGAAGTTATATGACCCTAAACTTACCTTTAGTATGACTTACCCAAACACATTTGTCTAATCATCTAACAAGTAGTCTCATTCCACTTTAGTTGTCACAATAGTACTTATGCAAGAAAGTCAAATAGTCAATAATATGATTATATAAATAATGCATCAAATAATTTAATCAATCATAATATGTGTACACACATACTAAAGGCCTTATAAGTCCATTAGTAATGACTTATAGGGGATGAGCTCAGTCCATGTACATTATCAGTGTGGTACCTGACCTACAAAATATCAATATATAAGCAACATACACCAATGAGGTACCAGACCCACCGAATAACATAATATATGAATATCTTAATCAAAATCAAAAAAAAATACGATAAAGCGGACCAAATATATAATTACACATTTTTAAGCCCTTAATCAACTTCAAGTTTCATCCTTTTAGGTATATGATCAATTTCCAAGTCACTTCATTAATCACAAGTTGGTCGAAGGCCAATCATAGTTATTCAAATTATGGATAGGAATAGAAATCAAATTATATGTATAACTATAATTAAATCATAACCTACCTCAAACTAAGGCTCGAAAAGCATCATTCCATTTGATTCTTTCATTTTCTTGTAATTTAATCTTGTTACTCATGTAGAAATATGTAATACCCCATATTTTCGTGCTAGAATTCTAACCATTGCTCCTGCGCGTCTAAGCTCTAATCCAAGTGATTCTCATGTGAATACAAGTTCATAATCATTATACTAGTCTATGGAGTAGTTTAGAGGTGGAAAACATTTATAGCAATGACATAGAACAAGGTTGAGCTAAGACCAATTGATTCATCCAATGTTTGACATTCGATTCTATAAGGGTTAACTTCAAACATGAATATCTCTTAATATACATGGAATTTTTCATCCCAATACCTATAAAATTGAATATAATTTAATTATCTTTCCAACAATATCAAATTTGTAAAAATCTGATACCCAAGTGAAGAGTTATGACCATTTTTGTGAGAGGCAGTAAGGGTGTGCGATGGGCAATGCGCCGCCCAATCAAATATGTGCTATTGGGAGTGCGGGGCACACTTAAATATCTTCCATAAGGTGTATGACTCACACCTTAAGGTCTTCCATGGGTTGTGCGCCGCATACCTCACTTTCAAGTGTCAAAAACACCCCTATATATGTCTATAACACGGGATTAAACTCCCACAACATCAAAATGAGTTTACTTTCTCTCAAAATCACCAAGAAAAATTGTGTAGTTAGTAGTAACGTTGATTTTCTAGGTGAAGAAAGGCTAGTTGGATAATTTATGTTGTTCTTGATAGCTAAGTTAAGGGGTTATGATTGAAGATGTTTAGTCTTTTTAGTATGATTTTATTCTCATGGTTTGGGAAAAATATAAGTATAGAAGTGTGATCTTGGTAGGCTATGATTATGTGATTAGAGATGTAGATATGGTTGCAAATGAGAGTGTAAGTCTTTGATGATGATTATTGAAGCTAGGAATTAAGGATGGCATATGGATGGGTTGTTCAAGAATGAAGTCGGTAAGTTTGAAATTAGTTTATTCTTGTGAGTTTAGCCTTTATGTATAGATAATAGAATGATGAAATTATGGCTTAATCTCGAGGATATGGAGTAGACCATCATACTTAGAATAGCTGCTTTGACCTAATGGGGAGCTGGTTAGTTAAGAACCAAATCGAGTTTTGAGAATTAGATTATGATACATGTCAATAATAAGTTATGATGAGATAGTGATCCCTTCTTAATCTATAGTATTCCTTGGATTTCAATCATTAGAATACCAAATCCATCACTTGCTTGACAAATCCATTCCACAGGCCTATGCTTATACCTATCATGTGTGCTTAAGCCCATTCTCAACTTCTATAAAGCATGTAACAGCTTTACTCTCTGATTCGAGTTATCTCTTATGAATCTATGAACTCTAGTCTTATGTTGAATAGCTCATGATAAGTATAAACTCATGGTTCAGAGTATGACCAGTTCTTAAACTCATAATACTAGTGAAGTTCGCATTATATCATGTATGTCCTCAGCTTAGATTTCTTTAATGAATCCATGCCTTTGATATTTTATTCCTTAGGACAAAGATAAGTGTTAATGTTATGTATTGTAGTTTTCATGCTTCTGGTTCATATGTGTTAGCCCTTCGGTGATCTCTTTCTATGTTAAGATAGTAGTGATGATAGTAGATAAGCAATGGTTTATATGTGAGAGATTTGATGACCCTCATTAATAAAGATTATTTATGCTTTTCTATCTAAGGTTAAAGTGTGAAGTCAAATTGAGGCCAATTCTTTGATACATGTCATGGTTAGTTAGAAACTGTGTGTATGTTTTTAAGAATAGTGCAAGAAAATTGTTATCGATAAAGGTTTAGAGAATATGCAAAGTATGCCTTTAGGGATATTTTCCTTAAAGTTATATGTGATTTTTAATGATAGGCATGAATGTCATGTTGGGTGTAAGATGATGAATGCAATATGCAGTAGTGAATCCATATCAAAAGTTGTAAATTAGTCATTGAAGTGGTAAGGTATGTTATGCTTTGGGTGTGAGCTATAAGAAGATATAGAATATTGAACCTTGTATTTTAGACTAGTATTGTGGTTTGGCATATTGTATCTTGTGATTTAGTGTTAGGCTTGATCATGGTGAGAGAACTTAGTTTAGTTTAGACCTTAGTAGAAACATTTCGCAGTGTCAATATGAGAATTATAAGTTGAATCAAATGAGTATGGTATTTAAGGGGAATAGTATAGTTGAGAGAGAATTTGAGAAGTGATGCTAAGCTTGAAAGTAAGAAGTTGTGTTGCCTACGGCCTAGCAATCCTATCCTATTTTATGAGTTATGTAATTATATTCCATGCTATAGAGTTATATCAATGTTGTAATTCCTTAGTCAAATGTCTTATTCAGAGCATGCCCAAAATTCTTTGCTCCCTAATGTCAATAGAATTTCCTAGAAAAGTGATAAAGAAATACTCTATTTGAGTATGGGTAGTCAGTACGATCCAGTCCATATAGCCTGTAATCTAGTTTAGCAAGAAAGGAGATAAGCTCTTATAGATTCTTAATTTTCTAGCTAGTCTTACTATCCACAGTCTTATATGTATGTACATTCCAAGAGGCAATGTGTTTGTGTCCAATTAAATTATGAATTCAGCTCAGTTCATGCATTAGTTTTAGTTTCAGATATTAACTCACGATTCAGTTCATAAGTATCCTGTGTAGTATCACAGTCTCTTCCTAGTATTTTCATCAAATTATTATCATTTGGGGACGAACGATCCCAAGAGGGGGATGCTGTAATACCCTGAGTTTTCATTTCATAAACCTTTCATCCTTTCTCATGAGATCAGATCCAGTGCAAAGTAATGGTTACTCATAAGTTGACACTCTCATTTCTATCTTAGCCATATAGTTATTTTTCTTGAGGATTCATGCACTTACAGACCAATTCAGTAGCTCATTATTCTTAAGATCCAGTAATTCAGTTCTATCAGTTACACATGATATCTTTAATACTAATGTTCCTCTGTGTTTTAGGTTAATTATCCACATTCGAGAACGAATGTTCCCAAGGGAGAGAAAATGTAATAGCCCATATTTTCGTGCTAGAATTTTAACCATCGTTCATGAGCGTCTAAGCTCTAATCCAAGTGATTCTCATATGAATACAAGTTGCATGATCATTATCCTAGTCTATGGAGTAGTTTCTAGGTGGAAAATATTTATAGGAATGATATAGAACAAGGTTGAGCTAAGACCAATTGATTCATCCAAAGTTTGACATTCGATGCTATAAGGGTCAACTTCAAACGTGAATATATCTTAATATACATGGATTTTTTCATATCAAGGCCTATAAAATTGTAGATAATTCAATTAGCTTTCCAACAATACCAATTTTGCAAAAATCCAATACCCAAGCGAAGAGTTATGCCCATTTTTGTGAGAGGCAGTAAGGGTGTGCGATGGGCAATGCGCCGCCCAATCAAATGTATGCGATTGGAAGTGCGAGGCACACTTAAATGTATGCCATAAGGTGTGCGAAGCACACCTTAAGGTCTGCCATGGGTTGTGCACCGCATACCTCACTTCCAAGTGCTAGAAACACCCCTATATATATCTATAACACGGGATTAAACTCCCACAACAGAACAATAAGTTTACTTTCTCTCAAAATCTCCAAGAACAACCTTTAGGTTTTCAACATAAAAACCCCAATAGCTAGAGATTCAACCGTGAGAATTCTATAATTTTTACATAGTCGGAATCCTCGTTACGAAGGCTACGAGTGACACCCAAAAGTTCGTGAATAGATTACGTCATTCGAAAAGTCATTCAAAGCTTCAAGTTTAAGGTATATGGGGTTTTTCAACAAGAACACCCTTTCTTTCTTGTGCTCAAAATTTGTATTATTTTACAAAGATATATGATTTTATATGCTCTACTTATGAATTTGTGATGGAAACTTGAAATGTATATTCTTGTTGAAGAAGTTATAATGTTTTTGATGTTTTGAAGATGAATTTCATGAGCATTGATGTGAATATTCATGATTAAAGATAAATTTCCAGATTTTGTATGAATCATACATGTATGATAAATAAAGTGTGAATCTTGAAATATTTTGATCAAGTATTGATATATGGGTTGTTGAACCCAATTTGAATTTATATTTTGTTGAAGTAATGTTTTATATACACTTTGAGATTGGATTTATTTGACCTTTTGGTCTTGAAGGAGTTATTTTTGAACTCGAATGAGAAAAGAAATCCACATTTTGATTGATTATGATAAAGGGGTAGCATGATGGTTCCCGTTATGAATTGTTAAATTGTGTTGTTGTGGATTTTCTTTTGAAAATATCTGAGCTAAGTCCGGGAGTAGTCTTTAGCACCTAGTGGGAGGTATATCTGTGATTGGTACTTCCCTAGAACTATGTGCCCCCGAAGGATGTGGGAGTCTCTTATAATTGCCATAAACCAACGTGGGTTGGATGTTGGACTCCATGTATCTCACTTGATTTATGGAAATTGTAAGAGACTCCCAATATGTGTGTGTGTATTCTCCTATCTAATATGAAAAGTCTTATTCTTCTATCTGAGATGAAAACATATTTGTTTGAATATCTGAGTTTAAGAAAGTCATTGTTTTCGAAAGATTTAATGAATATATATTCCAAAAAGAATTGGTATGAGATTTGATTGCTTTGATGATTTGGAATCGAGATGGAAGTGAATTGAGATTTATTATGACGACTCACGTGTTTCACCCGATATATTTTACTCTCTTATGATTATGATGATTTTAATTCGATCTAAGTGTGTCATTTATATCAGCATGCATAATTTTATAAACTGTGATGATATTAAGATATTATTTTATATATGCATTGCACCCCTATATGCTCAGTATGTTTCCATGGTACTGACCCACATATTCGTATGTGGGCTACATTTTCTCGGAATGTAGGTACAAGGTATAGTGTACATCTTCAGATCTAGTCAGTTCGCGGCATCCAGTCAGTAGGTGATGAGTCCTTTTGATTCAAAGGCTTTGGTTAGTTATATAGTTTGAGAAGTGTTGTATTTTCTTTATTCAGTCGTATTGAGTTGGGTTAGTCGGGATTCATGACCCGGCTACTAACAGTCAGTACTAGTAGAGGTTTCATAGACAGTCAGTAGAAGTTGATGTATTCCGTTTCAGTTTTGGTTGTAAAAGCAGAGTTGTAATCTTGTAAATTTAGTTTTGCGTCTATCATATTCAGAAAAGATTATTTTCCACAGATTTGAATAGATTTATAATTTTTATTCAGTTGGTTATGAGTTATGCCAGTATAAGGGTTAGCTTGGGGTCACTTGTGATCCTGAGCACTGTGTGACGTCTCGGGACTTGATTTTGGGGTGTTACAAAATTACAAGAAGGAATAATTTAATGGTTCGTTCTTCAATTTTGGACATTAAAAACATAAACCCACTAATTGTAGCCCATTAATAGTCACTCTAGGGGTTTTCACCCTTTAATCTACCCTAAATCACCGTAATTGATGATTAAAAGAATGAATTCTACTCTAGAAAGTGTGTTCCAGTAACCTAGAGCCATTAACAAGTAATCTACTCTAGAAAGTGTGTTCCAGTAACCTAGAGCCATTAACAAGTAATTTAAAGTCACCCATAAACAATCTACACAATATTATTAACCTAGGGTTAAATCGTTAAATTCCACCATGATCCTGATTCTAATGATTAAAATAAATAAGTATTAAAATAAATAAGTACACATTAGAATGATGAAATAATCTTAGATCAAGGAAAAATACCCAAAATACATAAAATCACCTCCCTCTTATTCTTAGGTCAAAATTTGGGAGTTTTGGAAAAATAATGGTAAAATCTCATATTTCTAGCTAGAAACAGCCCCTACTACTGCAACAGTCACTTTATTGTTGCAGTGGTAGACTTCTATTGCTACAGGACTACGACTACTTAGGGTTTTATTGTAGTAATGTTGCTATATTAAGAACCAAGTTGCTGCAGTGGTAGCTAGGCAGAAACTTGGGATGGTTTACCAGTCTAGTAAATTTCACTATACACTCTCCAGATTTTGATTTTTCGAATAACCCCTTTACGACAATTACTACAAATGGAGCTCTATGAAATTGTTTTTTGTTCCAAAAGTTTCTATGGTTCACTTAACCTCTCGGCTAACATAATATTATCGTAAATTCACCAAAACGTAATCCAAAAATCACCATATTTCCTTAGACCAGACAATACTAAAAGTATGCTCAAAACCAATCTAGCTTGAGATTTCAAAATTTTTGTCGAAGGGAAAACTTAACTCGAACTTTCGCATGCTAATTGCACCGTGACTATGGTATAGGTCATTTCAATAATGATATATGCATATATATATATATATATGCTTATCGTTTGTACTTATATACTCCTGTCGTATCAATAAAGCCAGTTGGGATGCATGGTGAATTGTTAAGTCCATATACACTATCTGGATCTACCTCTAGGGTTATAGAAGATAATCAATATCAACTTAATTTGGATCCACTCATTGGGCTACCGTGAGAATTTACAAATGTCTTGGTGCCTCAATAAATTTAACCCTCATGATCCACTCTGAAGGTCCTCCAAAAAATCATGATAATACGAAAATTGAGGGAGGGGTTGATGATAAAACACAACAGAACAGTAGTATCGATTTAGACTATAACCATCAATAATAATTCCTCATATCACAGTATATTCCCCAACAATATATAATTAGAAATCCATCTTGCCCGCATATATATAGGTGAAAAGGCAATGGACAATTCAATTACTAAGCAAATATTGCATATTAATCACAGATTTAAGAACTCTATTCCAAAGAATCAACTCCACTGATTTTTTCCCCTGACAAATACAACGATGCTCATATAGATGCTCATAATCTCATCTTCACAGAACTCTTAAATATCACCATTACTCTGCTTGCAAACAACTAACACATAACATATCAAAAAGAGTCAAACAAAGTCTCAATTTTTCTTTAAAAAGTTTGTAGAATTCAATAGAAGCTTTGAATTCCACACTGGTTCCAAACGAGCCCAATCCATTGAAATGTGAATTCTATGTAAGAATATAAAACTAAAATTACTCGTATTGCTATACTTTGAATTCAGGTTCAAAAAGACAACCTCGAGCCGACAAATAAAAATCTTAAATTTTAGTGAAAAATCATGTTATCCATCATTTAAGAAGTTCATATATAAATTTTATAAAAAAAATAATTAAAATCGACTTGAAATCATAACTCTATCAAGCATTAACTTTACTGCAAAAATTCCAAATTTTCAATTTGAAATCAAGATCTTGAAGGTAGAATCATAGAATAATCATAAAAAATTTATTAAAAAAATTAGTTTAGAAACTCACCCAAGATTAAAATTTCGGAAACACTCTTTGAAGTCTTACAAAACATAGCTCTCAAGCATCATAAATGAAGAAAATTGGGTTTTTATTTGAAATTAATAATTTAAGGTTGCCCGAATTATTTCCTCATCACAAATACAAGAAGGAAATCACGAAAGACACCGACCCAAAACTGGGTCCATCACGAATGTGACATATCCCCTGTAATCAATGACCAAATTGACCTCACTCTTGACCCACACACCACTTTTATTTATGAACATAGCCCATACCGACTGCGAATATGTTGACTAAAAAAGTTCTTCGTGAACATAAAGTCTTCTCACAAACGTGAAGGAGGTACCAATTGGCATCAAAACAAAAGAAACTCTTAGGGGTTGCACCACACAGTCACAGACCAGGACCCTCAAAGTCAATCATAAGCAATAAAATAGTTAATGGCCTGGAATTATAAGAGAATGCAGGAAATATAAAAAATACAGAATTTAACGAGGAAACCCCCTTTCTCAATGGAGAAAAAATCATGGCTTGCCCACACAAGCTCAAAACAATCCACTATAACCAACTTCTTGATTACAGACTAGACTATAAACCTAAATCTTGGTTCTTCCTACTTGCAATACCTTTATTACAATCCTACCTTGATACCTCTGCCAAGATTCTCTCAAAAAGTATTTCGCTCTAACCAACAACTAGCTTAGGAAACTCTATCTAAGCACTTCTTTCAACAAAAGAAAACTTTAGTATTATAGCTTGAGTAGCTCGATTACAAATTAGTATTTGACTCAATAACACTTTATTTTTATGCTCACACTCACTAAGAACTTGAGCACTATTGAAATTATGAGGTTTTGCCTTTTCTTCTCTCTTAAGCTCTCGAATATTTGCAAACACCATTTGATGAAGAAGTATTTTTTGCCTTTATAGATGAGTGATGATTAGGGCTGAAATCTCATTGAACCAGGTGTCCTAATTAGTAAAACCAACACCTTCCAGTTTATTACACAAATGGACAAAGTTGTGCAGATACGTGCCAACTGTACTGTTACTTTAAACATCCAGGGACCTGGTCCCATGTAGTCATCTGGTCATCATCAAAACTACACAGAGCAATTTTCCTCCTTTTTGGTGATGACAAACCATCCACAAGTATTTAAGTGTAAATAAGCATCCATCATATTTAATTAGTGTGATAACCACTCTAAAGAGTACTCTTTCCCATATCATCATACTTCCACCATCATGCAACATAGAGATCTAGTCCCTTGTTGTCATTTTGCATCAAAAACTCTGGTGACATGAGTAAATTTGCTTTGATGCTTCCCCCTACCATTATGCACCACATGAGCACACAACACACGCATACCTGGTTCTTACACATGAAGTCAATATTCTTTTTTTTGGCATTATTAAAAAGGATCAATAGTAAACCAACAGTAAAGATAAATACAGGATAATTAACTCATGGCCACTTGTAAAACCTCATAAAATCCTAGTCATTTTAGTCATATATAGCATACTACAAGAGGTCCCAGACTTAGAAAATTTTAGCTAAGCGTTAAGACTTAGAATGTATTTTTAGCCTTCAAAATTGGATGATCTTATTTTTAACATTTCCGACCTTAGTATGTAAATTTTCAAGTTGATTCATTATCAGGGTGACTTGTAGGTCATCTCATGCGAGTTTCAGATTCTTCAAACAAGCAGAAGAGTGAATTTGGATGTCCAAAATAGCAAGGGTTGCAATGGGGCCGCGTCGCAATGGCCAGTTGACCCAGGCTCAGGTTCATCCCACGAGAGGTGCTTGACCTAAGCAGGGGTCATGTTGTGAAGGCCGCTTAACCCAATCAGGGGTCATGGCGTGATGGGGACCCTGTCCAATATTTTTTTTATCTGGGTTTGTGGGCGAAAATGGTTATTTTCCCCTTACATTATTCAGGCTTAACATGAGATCAAGCCTCCTAAAGGGCAAATTTACTCACTACTTTACAAAATCCTCTCAAGAAAAAAACCCTAGGTCATCAAGATCAAGGTTAAGTTCCAAAAAATCCCCAACAATCTTTACAAATTTCATCACTCAGATATGTTAGGTGTTCATCCTTGGGTTTTCTTCCACTCTTGGAGTTCAAGAACTCTTTTCAAAACTTGAATTATGATTCCCATGTTATGAATTGAATTATGCTCATGTTTGTGTTATTGTATGGGTTTCAAGTTAAGATCTTTTAAGAGTTCCAAGAACTTATGTTAGCATGTGTGTTGAATTATGAATCTCTCATATCAAAACTCTTGAATTTGCAAGATTACATATTGAAGTTATAATGCCCTATATTCTATTCTTCATGTATCACAATCATTCTCCCTAAGTGTTTGATATAATGTCCATCTGAATTGAATAGTGTAATCATGACATGTTGGATGTGTTCTCATTCATGTACAAGTTCATAACCTCCTAGTGTTTGATGAAATGTATCGTTGAATGAATTGTGAACAATTGAATAATTTTATGTTTACAAGATTTTCTATGTTCTACTATTGATGCTATCAAGTCCTGGGGGTACTTATTACCCAAAATCTAGTTGCTTACTTAGTTATAGTAGTTATAGAATTGTTATAGTAAAGGTCAAGAACACTAATACTTAGTCAGTTAGTAGAACTTAGTGAACTCACTCCAGTTCAGTCAGTCAACATGATCAGTGTCAGTTTAGTCAAGCCTAGTACAGTTAAGTAATCAGTTTAGTGTCGATCCAGTTAGGAGTAAGATTTAATATCGAGTGAATCCAGGGATAGGGGAATTCCTATCAGCAGAGGCTTTGACCCTTAGTAGTAGTCCCTGCATCATAGAACTACATAGCCAGCGTAGGGTAAGTCGTTCTCCTGCTAGATTAGGGTTGACACAATCATATATATATATATTTCATGAGTTCTCCTGCCAGATTAGTATTGACCCAATATTGTTAGTATCTCGTGGAAAGATGATAACACCCTCCAACTGGGGTCACAGTTTGGACCCTAAGACAGTCTATAATCAGGGTATGCCAGTTAGAAGAACACTCTCACAGTTATAATCTCAATCTCAGTATTTAGTAAAGAACTCAGACAGTTCTACAAAACCATGGCTATTAGTTATCAGTTACACAACCATCCAAATTCAGTACTTTAGTATCAGTATAAACTTTCAGTTACTAGTATCCAGTTACCAGAATTCAGTACATTAGAATTAGTCTAATTCAGATAGACGTTATATGCGTAGTATTGCATATTCAGCATGTTCAGTAGTTATAGATTTGTATGTACTCTTATTCATTTACTTCATGATATTCATCAGTTAGTTATCATTTTATGCATATGAACTCATGTATATTAGCCTACCTCACTTAGCATGCTAGTACATTTAAAATACTGAGACATACTCTTTCTTTATGCCACTAAGAAAAGTAGGACAGAGATTCCAGTTTAGTTAATCTAAAAGAGTCAGTCAGAGATCAAAAAGTAGAGGTTTTCTCCCAAGGGCCACTAAGATATACCACGACTTGTGAGAAGTCTATTGGTGGAGTGGGATGAAGAGAGACATCGCAGAGTTTGTGGCTAAGTTCTCTATGTGTCAGCATGTTAAGATTGAGCATCAAAAGCCTAGTGGGTCTATGTAGGAGTTTAATATTCCCACATGGAAGTGGGAGGAAGTGAATATGGACTTTGTGATGAGTTTGCCTCCTACTCATCGCCAGCATGATTCAATTTGGGACATTGTGTACAGGATGACCAAATCAGCCCATTTCTTTCCAGTTCATACCTCATACTCAGTTGAGGATTATGCCAAGCTCTATGTTAGAGAGCTGTTTAGATTGCATGATGTCCCTTTGTCCATTATTTTAGATAGAGGTATGCGGTTCACCTCTCATTCTTGGAAAGTCTTCCAAAAGAGTCTTGGTACCCAAGTTTACCTCAGTATAGTCTTCTACACTCAGAAAAATGGTCAAGCAAAAAGGACCATTCAGACCCTTGAGGATATGTTAAGAGTGTGTGTTGTCGACTTTAAGGGTATTTGGGATGACCACTTACCTTTGATTGAGTTTGAGTATAATAACAACTATCATTCCAGTATTCAGGTGTCTCTGTTTGATGCTCTTTATGGGAGGAGATATAGATCTCCCATTAGCTGGTTCAAAGTAGGTGAGGCCGCAGTAGTAGGGCCTGACTTGGTGTTTGATGCTTTGTATAAAGTGCAGTTGATCAGAGAGTGGCTTAAGACAACTCAGATTCGACAGAAATCATATGCAGATATGAGAAGAAAAAAATATTAAGTTTGGGATTAACGACTTTGTTTATTTGAAAATCTCTCCCATTAAGGGGGTGAAGAGGCTTGGTATGAATGGAAAGCTTATTCCCTGATATGTTGGTCCTTATAGGATTCTCAGTCATTTTGGTAAGGTAGCTTATGAGCTTGAGTTGCCTACAGACTTAGCGTCAATGTGCCTAGTGTTACACGTCTCCTTGTTAAAGAAGTGCATTGGTGACCCATCAATTGTAGTCCCTATAAAGAGTGTAAATGTTCAGAACAGTCTCTCTTATGATGAAATCCCAATAGAAATCCTCGATCGTCAGATTCACAGACTAAGCAACAAAGAAGTTCCTTTGGTCAAAATTCTTTGGCAAAATCAGTTTGTTGAGAGAGCTACTTTGAAAGAAAAAGCAGACATGCGAACCAAGAATATTTACCTCTTCTCTGTAAACTTAGACTCATCCTATGGTAATATTATTTCTTAGATTTACTCTATTCCATGCTCAGTTACAACTCCATAGCAATCTTATATCATTGATGCATTCATGAAACATTTTAGTTATGTGTCATGTCTACAGAATTCAGTCATGCTTCAGTTATGCATGTCAATGTAAGTATAGTTTCTTAGTTTCTTATGGGGGCATTCCTGCCAGTAGAGGGTCTTACCCTTAGTAGCAGTCCCTGTATTACAGAACTATGTAGCCAGTGTAGGTTAAGTTGTTCTCCTTTCAAATTAGGATTGATACAATCATATATATATATATATATATATATATATATATATATATTATGAGTCTTTCTGCCAGACTATGGTTAACATAACATTGTTAGTATCCCGTGGCAAGGTGCTAAAACCCTTCCAACTCAGGTCACAGGTTGTTGGACCCTAACTCAATCTATAATCAGGATATGTTGGTTAGATAAACACTCCCACAGTTACAGTCCCAGTCTCAGTATTTAGTAAAGAACTCAGACAGTTCTACAGAACCACGGCTATCAGTTATCAGTTACAAATCCATTGGAATTCTATACTTCAATATCATTATAAACTTTCAGTTACCAGTTACAAGAACTCAGTACTTCAGTTTCAGTCTAGTTCAGAAAGATGTTATATGTATAGTATTGCATGTTCAGTAGTTATAAATTATCATGTACTCTCATTCAGTTACTTCACAATGTTTATTCAGTTAGTTATTATCTCATGCATATGAACCCATGTATATCATCCTACCTCACATAGCATGCCAGTACATTCAAAGTACTGGCGTATACTCTTTCTTTGTGCTATGATGTCTCATATCATAGGCTCAAATGCACGAGTTCCTGATCATACTTAGCAGCTTAGGATATCAGAAGCAGATTCAATAGTGAGTCCTCATCCATCGAGGATATTATGTTATCTCAGTATTTAAGTTAGTTCAGTAGTTATTACAGTTAGAGTTAGTTGAGGTTTTGTCTCATCAACTCCATATTCAAATAGTTAGAGGCCTTTAGACTAGCACAGTCAATCAGTCATTTTTCATGCTATTATTAGTACACTCAGTTATTATTTCAGTATTTTGAGAATTTTATGGCATTTTCAATTTTACTTCCGCATATATTTTAAGTATTATTATTTAGTACTCACAGTAGGTACTAGTCATGGGTTAGCTTGTGATCCTCTAGGGTCGTAAGCACCGTGTGACTTCTAGGGTGTAGACTTGGGATGTTACACCATTGGGGGAACACTGACATGTAAAACAATTATAATAAAGAGAACAATTCAAGAACACAAATCCACATGATAACACGGAGTGGAGATGACAAAGGGTTGAGTAAGAGGATATGGATAACAAGACTCTGGAGGAAGGAGGCTTGGGGGATAGAAATAAGTTAGTCAACATTTTTATTCTAGCATTTTCAGTAGCATGGGCATACAGCAACTGCTTAGTGAGTTTCTTTACTTCTTTATTTATTTCATTAACTTCACCAGTCAGTTTTACCACTTTCACATGGATTTCTGCATTTTCTGATATCAGTGCTTCAAAAGCTCCTGGTCCCTCAAAAGCTAGTTGCGGATGTTTCAACCTCAAGTGCATAATCTCAAAAAAAATTTCATCTAACTTGATCCTCATTTCCTCTATTTCTTTTCCTAAGCTTTCTTGGGCAGACAAAATTTTAAATACTTAGGACACAGTTCCCATTTTTCTTTCTATGCACTAATTTTCTACAGAAGTAGTTAGATTGAAATTTTGTTTGGTTATTCCAGTAATTTCTCTAGTTTTGGCTACTCCAAAATAATCAAATACCTTGTTTAGTAAGTACCCATAGGGCATTCCATGTATCCCTTCTTTCTCAAGAATTACTTTCTTCATGTGTTCAATCATAAGAGAAGGCGGGCTGATCAATTAAAAATTTCTCAGTATTCTATCAAGAATAGATAAGCCCCAGATGCAATTGTAGTCGTCCCAGATCTTGGCAGTAGGGCTTTATTGATGAATTCAAATACCAGTTGAACTCACATGTTAGGAATTTCATTTTCATAGCTGCTATAGATGTTCCACCCACCTTAGAGGCATTTATCATAAACTCAATTGTGGGTTGTTGTTTTATAGCAGTGCTAACTGTAATAACTAGTAAATTCAAGATATTTCTCAGTGCTTATTCATCCAAATAGAGAGACTTTTCTTGCACCTAGGCAAACAATCTTAGCCCATCTTCTGAGAATTCGATGGTGTAGTAAAATTCTCTAACTTCATTCCCAAAGACCATGGGGCATGATTCCTAAAACAAGTGTAACCATCCTTGATACCTGAAATATTCATCCAATTCACTCATCCCAGGTTTCTCATACATTTTGGGATCAACCACTCTTCCCGATTGGACTCTCTATTTTTTAAGTATTTTATCTTTTTGTTTTCTAGCCACATCCTTTTCTCTTTTCTCCTATTTAATTTTCTTATGACTAATACTCACTTCTCCAACAACAATATTTTTTCTCTTGGGACCAGGTCCTCAGAAATTTCCTTTTTTGTTACTACTATATATTTTTGCTTCATCTCAACAGTAATATGAACTTTTATGTTTTTGTTCTTAATTTCTTCAGCAACATGTATTGAAATATCTTTCTCTTCTCCAACATCAGAGTTCACCATATTTTTCTTACCTCTACTTCCCCTCTACTTTATCATAGTCCATCTCAAGAGAAATTTATCCTCACCCTCCTTATTTGGAGGTGATAACACTTTATTTCCTTTATCCACTTTATTTAATTCCCCTATTACCTATTTTTCTCCATTGACTGAGGTGTCATATGCACATAGAAGTAAGTTCTCAGCCACCTAGTTCTCGTTACAGGAAAGATCAACCCTTTTAATTGGTATTTCTTCACTAAATAATAAAGAAAAATTGGGTTTAAATATGAGGAAGTATGAGAATCGAGTACTTGAGGGACTTTAGAAAATTCATCTTTGTCAGGTTCATCAGTCAAAATAGGGTTTTGATATTCTACAAGTGGTTTTGGGGATTCTAAGAAATAAGGAATTTTGGGTTGAAACGATTTTTTGTCAATGTGAGATCCAAGACATTGACTTAAATTCTCTACTATGAATGGATAGCCATAAATTTTTAAAGCAGAGGAGAATTCTGTGGGGACTGACACATTTACAGGTTTGTGATTTTCTGAGGAAGAAAGAGTTATCTTAGATTTTTTAGAAGCTCAATAATGTATTTGCTTTGGTTAATGATGGATCACAGTATTCAAATAATGAATGTCCATGTTGTTTATCTAAACTTTTATCTACTTCAAAGTGTTTAGCTAGGATAATAGAAGTAGGAATATCAATCATTTTGATTTTGTAAAAGAGAGTGAGGGTAAGGAACTAGTATAGTTCACAGTAGATGATCAATTTAGAAAGATAACCTAGATTAGTTGAAGAAGAATGTGAAAGAGCCTGATTTAGTACGTTTAAAGAAGAGACCATTGTCATTGAAAGATGTTCCTTCTGAAATGACATGTTTGATCATAATAATTATGACTCTTAATTTTTCATAGGGGTTGATGTCTTATACAAAGAGACGAGAAAACACATGGCCTTTTAAACAATATTTTAAGATTGTTAAAGCATCCTGTAATGGTACTAACCTGAGAGATAGGACCAGGTCCCTCTCTTTCTTGAGTGAATTCTTAACTTATGTTTGCTTCAACTATTTCCTCCCAAAGTTGTCCCCATGATTGTATACCTACAAGGATATGATACTGAGTTAGATCAAACTGCACTTACCTTATCACGGATACTTGTCTCCTAAACCTAGAAAATTTTGGAAAGAGAAACTTCTCCACATGATAGGGCAGATTAATTTTATTATTTCTTTCTTTAGGTTTTTGCCTCTCATTTTTAGCAACATTATCTCTTTTTCTTCAATCTAAAGGATTCCTTCCTTTACAGTTTATTCTCCAAAGTATTCTCACTTAAATAAGCCAAGAACTAGGTCCTTGAAATCAGTTTTCACAATAAGATACCTTCACCTAAAATGTTTTGAGGAAGAGAACACAGTCAGACCTTCCAGTGTTGAGCCTTGCTTATACATTATCACAAAACCATCCCTGACTGTAATCCCCTATCTCATACTTAGAATCATAATTACTTATTGAATTTGGGAACCTACATGAGTTTGAGTTCCCAGTAAGAAGACAATGGTATGATCAGAACCCTTTTGTCCTATCTAGGTAAAGATTTTCTTCTTATATTTCCCAAGGATTTGAGACCCTTAGGATATGGAAATTCCTATTGAATATATCAAGAACCATTCACCCTTACTCTAATCCATCTTTGATAATTTTATTTCATGTTCCTTTGTCTTCCATAGTGAGGAACAATAATTTGTGAACCTTATTTTTGGCATCATGAGTAGCTTTTCTTTTTGAGCTAAGAGGTTGTGATTTTCCTTGATAACGAAGCCTCTTACCATTATTTTCACCTTGAAAATTCAAATTAGAAAGAATTTGTGAAGATCCAGTCTATCTAAGAGATTTGTTAAGATCTTCTTTTAAGAGAACCAGGTCCCTTTCTAACTCTTCATTTTTGCAAAATGCAGACATGAGATGTATTTGTGAATCCATTAATTTCTCTTTGAGATCAATTTGCAGATTCTCTCTTTCCTCCATCTAAGTACCCACCTTCTCTAGTTGGCCCATACACCATAGATTTTTAGATTTTAATTTAGCAACCATTTCTCCAATTTTAAATATCTGGAAGGCAATTAATTCTGGCTCTTGCTTCATTACTTTCTCCTCTAGAAAATTTTTCTCAACATTTAATTCACATGCAGAATCAATCAGCACACTAGTTAGCTTCTTTATCTTTCTAGAAGAATAGTTATCTATATTTTTCTTTATATTAGAGAGAGTTACCTTATCTTCTTCTTCATCATTTGTATTTTCCATGAAAACAAATAAGGAATCATAGATAACTAGAATATCTTCTACTACTAGCATAGACACATCTACAGACTTCTTATCATCAACTGATTAAATGGAGGAATCTCCCCATGTTGCCAGAACTTGCTTTACTGTATAATCAGTTGCAGCCTTTTCTCTTGAATTATAAGGGACTTGGTCCCTGATATTTCCTTTGTCATCTATAACCTTGAGGTAATCATGATGATCTATTTTATGCATGGTACAATCCTTGATGAAATGCTCAGGACTTCCACACTTGTGACACACTTCAACATTTCTTCCTCTACTTTGGAACTGACTACTCCTTTTCATGGCTCTAATAATCTTATGTGCCAAATAGGCAACATCAGTGTCTTTATCATCAACCGGATCATATTTAAAAGCCTTCAAATCCAGGGATTTTTCTCTTTTTTCTTCCTTCTTCTCCATCCCTTGCTGCTTCTTGAGATCATGAGTCTTTAGATTTCCAATGAGTTCATCCATAGCGAGGGTTTTTAGGTCTTTAGAAAGAACAACAAGAATTTTTCTTACTTGTTTGTACAAGGGAATCACTTCTCCTAAGTAGTGAAGCTCATTTGTGATAGAAGTGAACCTTGTATGCATTTCTTGAATTATTTTTCCTTCTTTCATGGTGAAGGTTTCATACTGAGTAGTCAGCATGTACACTTTTGAGCCCTTCACATCAGTGGTACCTTCATGAGAAGTCCTCAAGCAATCCTATATCTCATTTGCATTATCTTAAGATGAGATCCTATTGTATTCATCAGGACCTATGCCATATACTAACAGTTTCTTGGCTTTGTAATTCTTTTCAATCTTTTTTCTGTCTTTATTATTGTACTCCCTCCTACTTTTAACAGCCATCCATGTAACCTATCCCTCTTTGAATTCTTTAATAGGCACATGAAGACCATCAAGAATTATCCTCAACCATAATAAAGTCAAACATCTCGGTTTTCCACCACCCATAGTACTATCCATTAAATCTTAGTGGTCTTGTGGTAGATTGCCCTTCTTCCAGGTTAGGTGGAGCAGCCATGCTAACCAAGACACTCTACGTGTGAACCTTTTAGAGTGTTCTGGCTCTGATACCAATTGTAGAACATATAATAGATCTATTTCATAAGTTAGTTAGCCGCATAGATCCACACCCCCCTACAAATGGTATCAGAGACCAGTAATTTAAAAAGTACAGCAGTAGTAGATATGTTTGAATTTATGTTTGAATATATATTAGATTAAATTAATTATGAGAAGACCATTTATAAACAGGGAAGCTTTTAGAAAAATTAAAGAATCTTTAATTAGTAATTATTCAGAATATAAAAGTCAAAATAAAACAAAAGAAAACCCACAAAGATTAGTCTACCTAATTACCTTAATATCTAGTATTGAAGCAAAATTAATAATCAATTTAAAATCTAGAAGGATGAGACACATACCACCTAATTATGATAAAATTAGATTTAGATATCCACCATGATATTATAAATATAGTTCGAATGAATAAAATACAAAAATATAAAGAATTAAAACAAATTATTTCTGAAAAAACGTAAAGAATTAAAAATAAGAATAGAAAGACTACATTATAATATATTTGCCGGAGTTAGTAAAAACTCAATAAATACATAAAAAGATGAAATATCAAAATTAGAATCACAAATAGATAGTTTAGAATATATATATATATATATATATATATATATATATATATATATATATATATATATATATATATATATATTTATATATATCAACATGCACTATTCACAATAAAATGAACAAAGAAGAATTTATAATAGATGAAAAAATATATGAAAATCATGAAGGATTAAAAATATAAATAGTATTTTCTAACCTAGGAAGAAGATATAAGAAAATAGGTGAACATTTATATCTAATGTTAGAAAAAGAAGGATTAAAATTAGAAGATAAATTGACAGCAATGGTAAGAATAGAAAGAGAAAATGAAGAAATAGATAGGAAAAAGAAAATAGAAAAAATTAAACAACAAACTACAGAAGAAATACGAAAAATAGAAGAAACTAAAAATAGTAGGATTGCTGAATTAGAAAAAAAACTACAAATGTTAAAAGATCTGTATGAACAAAGACAAAAGGAAAAAGAAGAAAAAGATAGAGAACAAAAATATTAACATATACAGAAATATTAACAAATACAAAAAATTTAGAAATCAATGAAAAACAATAAGTAATTAATGAAGAAAACTTAGAAAAAACCAACACAGAAATAAATACTCTTGATAAAAAAGAAGATGAAAATATAATACCTAGAACATCAGAAATAAGAAAACCTACATATTATAAGAATAAGTTTAAAAAATATAATGAATATGACAAATGGACACCAAAACAGATAGTTAATAAAAATTATAACTTTTTAGACCTAGACTGTGTAATAGACACAGAAAAAATAATACAATTATGGATAGTATATATGACAAAACAATTATTAAATAATAATATAAACATAACAGATGCACCAGAATATATAGAAAGAACACTAATAGGATCAGTAAAATTATGGTTTACAAATCTAACTGAAAATAGCAAGAAGATATTAAGAACTAATAAACCTATAGAAGGAACATCATCAACAACAACTAAACTAACACATATAGAATTATTACAAAAAATATAAAACAACTATAAAAGATGAATTTGGTAGTATGACAACAATAGAAGAAGAACAAGATGAAGAAAAAGATACAAATAGGAGTTTGATGTTAAAATTAGCAATATGTAATATGTGTTATATAGATGAATATACTTGCGCATTTAAAGAGTATTATTATAAAGGAGCATATAGTATAGAAGAAAGTAAAGAAATAAGAAAATTATATTTTAATAAATTACCCGAACCATTTAGTTCAAAGATAATAAAAAGTTGGGAAGAAGCAAAAATAGTAGATACGTTAGGAGCAAGAATAAAATTTTTACAACAATGGTATAGAAACTTATGTGAAAAATATAGAGAAGAATTAAAAATGGAAAAAACATTGATAAGAAATTTAGCATGTTGCAAAAATAAAATAGCACCCCAATTTGGATGTGAAGAAAGATATTATAAGAAAAGAAAAAGACATAAGAAATATAAGAAATATAAAAAATCAAAATATAAATACAAGAAACCAAGAAAAAGATATTATGTAAAAAATTATAAATACAAAAGACCATATAGAAAGAAGAAATCTATAAAAGAATGTACTTGTTATAATTGTGGAAAGTTAGGCCATTTAGCTAGAGATTGTAAATTACCTAAAAATCTGAAAAATAAACAAATATCAGAAATAAAAATAGATAATACAGAATATATGCAGATAGATTATATAGATTATGAATTAGAAAGTGAGGATAGTATATATGAAATTTCAGAAAACGAAACAAATAATGAAATAGATAGTGAAATAGATGAATCAAATGACTGAAGAAGATATAAAAATAATAACAAAGGAAGAATATTTAAATGATGAAGGAACAGAACAAAAAATAATAGTTGACAGTAACATAATTGATGAAATAAACGGAAAAGAATTAGATTTAAGTGTAGAAAAAAATATTTAAAATACCAACAGTAAAAAATATCTTTACTAGGAAAAAGGACGAATATTATGTAGTATGCCAAAAGAAACATGTAATAGATTGTAGATATGCAAAAGGCAAAGCTAGTATACGATTAGTAACTAAAAGAATAATTAATAAAGAGATAATTGATATAAAAGTAAAGGAGATCCAATAAAATATGTACACCTTGGAGGTACAGAGATATTAATAAAAGCATGTTTTAGAGAAGGAATAGATACGCCAATAGAATTATATTTAGCAGATGATAGAATTATAAAACCTATAGAAAAAAGCATAATAACTGTCGTAAAAGGAAATCTAATATACCAAAAATTTAAATTTATAATAAGTGGAAATTATTCCGTAGCGGTAACAGATAAAATTATAGATAAATCACTCGTATTATATTGGAAAATATCAGGAATAGAATTAACCCCAGGAAGTAAAATATTTATAGCAAGATGCAAAAATTTATATGTATTAGCAACAAAACATAAAATAACAGGAAAAAATAAGATTAACAAAATATGAATAGAAAGTCCATTCGAACAGATTGTAAAAACAATAGATTATAATGATTATAGCTATAGAGACATAGATATAGAAGAAAATTTAGAAATAGTAAATGATAGAATAAGTACAACGAAAAGAATAGCCGATGAAAAACTAGAATCATCAAGCTCATCAAAAAGAACAAGTTATGAAATAAATTCAATAAGTAATTTAAACCAATATTACATAACAGGAAAAATAAATGAAAAAGAATATTTAATACTTTTAAATACAAGACAAGAAGAAAATTATATAGCAAAATATCTAGTAAAAAATGAAGAAATAAAAACTGATAATGATATGTGCCCAGATCTACCAAGAAGTTTAATAAATAGTAAAAATATAGCAGAAAAAGAAATAATAATAGGAATTAGAAAAATAAAAATATAATTTGAAGTAAAGGAAGAAATGCAAAAAGCAGATATAATATTAGGAATAAAATTGTTAGAACAAGTAAAACCATCTAATATAGAACATACACAATTAACCTTAACATATAACAAAGAGAAATTATTCTTAAGAAGAGCCTTAACATAAAATGAAAATATATGTATTAATGAAGATAGTAGTAGAAGGATATTACAGTAGATATTATACGCCTATGATAGATACAGGAGCAGAAGCTAATTTATGTAGATATAATTGCTTACCAGAAAGCAAATGGGATAAATTAAAAACACCAATAATAGTTAAAGGATTTAATAATGAATGAAGCTTAATTACTTATTAAGCTAGAAGTGTAAAAATACAAGTATGGGATAAGATATTAACAATAGAAGAAATTTATAATTATGAACTAACATCAAAAGATATACTTTTAGAAATGCCATTTTTAGATAAATTATACCCACATATAATAACTAGAACAGACTGGTGGTTTACAATACCATGTAAACAGAAAGTAAGAGCAAAAAGAGTTAATAATAAAATAAGAAAGAAAACTGATTGGATAAAAGGAAGTGAAAAAATTACACAAAAGTTAAAAAATAAAAAAAATACTGAAGATACAATAGAACTAGTAGTATTTTCAATAAATAAAACAGAAATAACTATATTTTCAATAAATAAAGATAGAAATAATTAAGAAAATATTAGAACAATTATATAGTGAAGATCCATTAAAAGTATGGGAAAAACATAAAACTACCATAAAAATTGAATTAATAGATAAAAATAGCATAATAACCCAGAAACCATTAACATATAATTTTGACGATTTAAAAGAATTTAAAATGCATCTAGATGAATTATTAGAAAAACAATATATACAAAAAAGTAATAGTAAACATAATAGTCCAGCATTTATAGTAAATAAACATAGTGAACAAAAAAGAGGAAAAAGTAGGATGGTTATTGACTATAGAAATTTAAATACAAAAACTATAACATATAATTATCCAATACCAAATAAGATATTAAAAATAAGGCAAATACAAGGATATAATTATTTTAGCAAATTCTATTATAAATTAGGATTTTACCATCTAAAGTTAGAAGAAGAATCTAAAGATTTAACCGCATTTACGGTACCACAAGGATTTTATGAATGGAACGTATTACCATTTGGATATAAAAATGCACCAGGTAGATATCAACATTTTATGAATAATTATTTTAAACAATTATCTAATTGTATAGTATACATAGATGATATATTATTGTATACAAAAACTAAAGAAGAACATTTAAAATTATTGGGACAGTTTACAGATATAATAGAAAAATCGGGAATAAGTCTAAGTGAAAAGAAAGCTGAAATTATGAAAAATCAGATAGAATTTTTAGGAATACAAATAGATAAAAGTGGAGTAAAAATGAAACAATATATAGTAAAAAAAAATAATAAATTCAAAAGAAGAATTAGATAAAAAAAAAGAAATTACAATCATTTTTAGGATTAGTAAAACCACTACAGAAAAAATTAAAAAAGGATGTAGAATATAACTATAATGAAGAAGATAAAAAACAAGTTCAAAAAATAAAATTACTTTGTAAAGAATTACCAAAATTACAATTTCCAGAAGAAAATAGAAAATTTATATTATATAGTAGAAGCAGATGCTAGTGAATATACTTATGGAGGAGCGCTTAGATATCAATATGAAGCAGAAAAATTAGAACACCATTGTAGATACTACTCAGGTACGTTCAATGAGACAAAAATAAAATGGGAAATAAATAGGAAAGAATTATGTTCATTATATAAATGTTTGTTAGCATTTGAGCCATATATTGTATATAACAAATTTATTGTACGAACAGATAATACACCGGTACGCTGGTGGTTAACAAAGAAAATACAAAATTTAGTTACAACAAAAGAGATTCGGAGACTAGTCTAGAATATATTAAATTTCACATTTATAATTGAAGTAATCAGCTGTAACAAAAATGCTATTGCAGATTACATATCAATGTTCAAGATGTAATGGAGAAGATAACATTATTCCAAAAGTACACCTAGAATAAAAATTAAGAAGATGAGCATGCCAGCTGGAAAGATAAGATGGGAAGCAATAATGGAGATATAGTAGATACAACAACGACGAGAAGATATCAACGGAGTAATAGAAGATAAGATTATTTACGTAAAATTGTTGTACAGAATTATTAGACTTTAGCCTTTTCTTTTTAGCCTTCTAGCCTTTTTGACTTTTTTAAAGGCTATAGCATTAACTTTTTAGCATTCTAGCCTTTTTGACTTATTTTAAAGGCTATGACACTTAGTTTTAGGATTTTTTTAAAACGTGTAAAGACTTTGTAAAGATTTTCATTCTATAAATGGAAGAAACCGAAGGCATTGCAAAGCAAGCCTTTATGTGTTGAAGCAATACTCTCTCATATCCAAAATAAATATTTTGCTCAGTTAATTAAAAAATAGACATATTTCAATGGAAAAAGCTATGGAGGAACAAACTTCAGAAATATCAAAACTACCCGAACAGGTATATTTATTTATGATTATGAATAGCTAAATTCATAATTCCCAACAATCATGATATGATAAAATAAATTCATATTAGTTACTTTATAGTAGAATTATTCGAAGAATAATATGTTAAGAAGTTTATTAGTAAAGTGGAAACGGAGAAAAATTCCTAAGAACTATGCCATCCTAAAGGTGAAACCAATGAGGCAAGATGCCGTGGCGGGGGGTAACCAGAGTAGAGGCGTTGTTTAAGGGAAAAAGTATCCAAATGACCATGCTAATAGTGACCGAAGAACATGTTATTTAAGAATAATCTAGTATATAGTAATCTAAGATGACCATATTTTGTTATGTACATGGTTGAAGGGAATATTTTGAAAATAGCAATTTTATGAAAATGAATAATTATTTATCTGATGTGATGGTAGATAAATTTAAGATACTTATTTTGTATGCACTTAAGGATATAAAAGTAGCATATATAAGAAAAATCATATTAGAAAAAACATTTGGTAAATATTATATGACTAGAGTAAATTATATACCATACCTACCTAACTACTCTTACAAATACTTACCATGATAAATTACATAGAATTTTTAGGAAAAGATATGAGCAACATACAGTTAATAAAAAAAACAGATGAAACTAAATTTAGACAAATACATGGAAACTAAAGAGATAAAATATATAGAATTTCTTAATAAAAATATGCAAGAACTACTAAGGCTAAAACAAACAACTACAAAATATTATAATAAAATCAATTTTAAAAGATAGATCATCTAGATTATCTTAAAGTCTTAATCTTATATATACTTAGAGATATAGAAATTATAGATATTAAGAGAATAGTATTAAAAAAAGTAATAGACTATGAAATTGAAACCATAAATTGGATAGAACAGTTATACCTAGATATTTACCCAGAAGGATATTATTCATATTAAGAGATGTTAGAATATATTAGAGAAAATCAAGATAATCTAAATAAAGAAATTAATTATAGAAACCGAATTAGAAAAATAATGGAGAATCTAAAAGAAAAATTAATATGGATAGAAGAAACCTTAGAAAATTTAGAAAAAAGTACATGTGATAGTTTATATAATTTTAAAAACTCACTACGAGAAGAACAACACAAGATAATAAATAACATTGAAAATCTACAATTAGATATACATTACAGTACAATTAGAATAAATTATTATACAGAAATCTGTAACTCTGCAATTACTACAGGATAAAATAATAAACCACACAAATTAATGAATACATCTTACGACAAGAATAAATCATTAAAAGATATTGAAACAAAATTTAAGAAATATCCACGCACAAAGAAAAATAGATTCATTATACATATAATAGATCTATTTCATAAGTTAGCTACCCGCATAGATCCACCCCCCCCCCCTTGGGGGTTGCACCACATAGTCAGGCACCAGATCCCTCAAAGTAAATCACAAGCAATAGAACAGTAAATGAAAAGGAATCATAAGAAATTGCAGGAAATATAAAAAATACAGGATTTGATGTGGAAGCCCCTTGATTAATGGAGAAAAAAACACGTCTTACCCTGACAAGCTCAAAATAATCCACTATAACCAACCTCTTGATTACAGACTCAACTGTGAACCTAACTTTAGATTTCTCCTACTTGCAATACCTTTATTACAAGCACACCTTGACACCTATACCAAGATTTTCTCAAAAATTCGTAAACTCTGACAAAAAAATAGCTTCGGCAGCTCTACCTAAGCACTTCTTTCAACAAAAGAAAACACTACTCTTATAGAAATTCTGAGTTTTTTCCTTTTCTTCTCTTTTGAGCTCTCCGAAATATTTATAAAAAACATTTGATGAAGAAGAATCTTTTTTCTTTTATAGATGAGTGATGATTAGGGTCGAAATCTCATTGGACCGGGTGTTTTAATTAGTATAAGCATCACCTGCCAGTTTGTTACACAAAAGGACAAAGTTGTGCTGACGCGTGCCAGCTGTACTGTTGCTCTGAACATCCAGGGACCTGGTCCCTTTTAGTCATTTGCTTATCATCAAAACTACACATTGAAAAACAACTAAAACACCAAGACTACAGACCCTCAGAATAAATTTGAAAGGCCGTAATACAATTCAACTATACTATTAGGCCAAAATTAACATTCTAGACTCCACAGAACAGTCAAAATTTTGAATAATGGCTATTATCAACGAATGTTGATCAAACTAAACACTTGATATTAACTTTTTAACATCTCATTTAAATACTTAAAATCACACTGAAAGTCTTTGTACCAAACCAACTAGATTACTAATAAAAAATTGATGTTTTGAAGCTGATGGATTTGATAGAATTCTCATATGATAGCTCGGATCTCCAAATGATAACCTAATTCAATTATTCCAACTCTAGTGACTTTCAAAATGAAAAATTTTCTTAAATCTCAATAAAATTCTTTGAGAATTATTCCACCTGTACCTTAGACTACAAACACAAAAATAGTACTATGGGAAGGGTTAGAACGATCAAAACACACCAAAAATTAAAAATCACAACTAGAGTTGTTACAAAGTTCAACAACAACCAAGTAAATAATAATGAAAAAATGTAATTAAATACATGTAATGTGTATACACTAGCATCCTCTTTCGGACCGTTGGAACCCATGTAATGTTAGGGAGGGCAGGTGTATCACTCTATTCTATATTAAATACAATAATGCAAAGTATGCAGATGCACAATGTTGATATTAAACAACAAATATAATCTCAAACATATTGAAAAAGTGTGATCCAAAGATCATAGCATGGACAATATTAGTTTGGATAATGGAAAATTAGAGAAGAATAAATATTTCAGAATTACAAAGGAGAACTCATTATGGCCTTCACTCAAGGACTGAAGTGGCTCTACCAACTTGGTTTGATTAAAATGGTGTAATGATAATGGTTATCAAAGGATTGTGCTTGAAAGTGATTTTAAATTAGTGATTGATATGATTCATGACAAGAATAAACCTTCATGACACCTAGAAGATATAATCAAGTAGATCAATGAGTTAATTAATCTTCAACAATGTATGTTCCAACATTGCTACCGAGAAAAGAACTAATTGTGTTATCCAAATGGAGTAACGCAATCAATAAAACAATTATATATTAATTTAGTGAACTTTCAAGGAGAACGATTGACTATTACTGAACGGATAGACCACAGGTGTCTATTTTAAGAAGAAAAGTCACAAAAGCCTTCTTCAATCGAAATACTTCATCGATAAGACATCTAAACTAAATGTAAATTTTATATAAGGATTTAGATTTTAATTTATATATATATATATATATATATATATATATATATATATATATATATATTATGTATTATAATTTGAGGTGTACAAAAGCTGAAATTCAGATTTTGGCACAAGAAGAGGACACTTGGCCTCCATAGGCTCTTTTCATGTACTCAATTTTCTTCTTTTTTTAAATTTTTGTTGAGAAGTATTTGATTTTATGTCCCCATCTTTTGTTTGTAATTATATTTGTATGCAATATAATTATGTAGGAGTCTATGTCAACCCCCCCCCCCCCCTTCTCGCACTGCCACGAGAGGTGAAAGCATTGGGCAGATGTGTTAGCTTAAAAAAAACACTAATTATTAATATTTCACCTAGAAAGTTACTTAACCGATTTAAATAATTTCTCACTAAATTTGGTTGAAATGAAAGATTTATTTCAAGCTAAATTTTTAATATATAATAAGGTACTAATTTTAGTTATTGTATTGACTCGCCCCATAACAATTATATGGGTACACACACACCCCATAAATTTTGATAATGCTCTGTATATAATAAATTATAGCCATACACTATCATGAAAATACTATTGTACTTCAGCCATACTATTAAATAAAATCAGAATATGCTCTTTGAAAATAAAATGAAGAAGATATTTTAGTATTAAATTCCTAATTTGATGGGAGGTAGAGATAGAAAATATTAATAACTAGAATTTATTTATTATTTATGAATAAAAGATAAAAAATTATAATTAATAAGTATCTAAAATGGTCTAATCCTTGATAATTTCAGACACAACTCACATTTAAATTATTGGCTACATTTTTTTGGTAAATAAATATTTAATTTATTAGCAAAGTGAAAGTATTATCGATCAAAAATTTCATAATACGAAGAAGAGAAAGAAAGAAGAAATTTATTATGCAGCCTTTATCACCCTGTCATACTTCATCACTACAAATCCTCGGGACACTTACTTCATAACTGGAATAGAAGTTCAAAGTAGCCAGGTACTTGCTCAGCTTTCCCTTTAGAGCCCCCTATAATTATTGGATATATTTATTATACAATATTGTAATGGCCTGCATGGTCATTGTGTTCATTTGAACCTATTTTTCCTGTTTGAAATTTTTCATTATGTCTTTATGACTTCAAAAAATGGGTGACAAGATTCTTGAGGTAATAAGATATATAAATATAGGAAGATTCATAGTTTTGAAAGTTGACAAGTTGGAAGTTTACTTAAAGTCAATATTGTGAGTTAAACAGGTCGGTTTTAAGTTGTGACAGTATTCTCAGGCCTGAAAGATAATTTTTGACAAGCTGGATGATTGGTGTGGATCTTGAGGCATTCATGGGTATTTTGGACCTTTGGATGGAATTCTATTTTTATTTAATCTTAGAGTAGATCACTATAAACTTTTAGTCAAGACGACCTTGGATTGATGATTTCACGATCCCAATAGGTCTAGAGTCTATTTTTTGATACATTTACACTACTGCTTTAGATTTGGAGGGTCTCAGTGAGTTTTAGGTGTTCGTTTGATGATTGGTATTTTAGATTGCTGAACTTTAGTAGGAATATGTAAATCAAATGATTTCAAATGAAGTTCTTGTTGAACCATTAGATTCATATCAAGATTTTATTTTAAACCAGTGCCAAAGATTCATCCCGTTTAAGTTGGCTAGTCAATGCTAAACTATTTTCTTCATAAGCATGGTACGGTCCTGCGAATGAGGAATTTTTCTTTTTATCTAGAGATCGATTTGTGTAGGCAGATAGTAAATATGATATTTTTATTATTTTTGGAGTTAGAAAGGTTTGATTTAGGTGATTTTTGATGCATTCTTCTCAAATAAAAACTAGGTACATGATTCTACCTTTCTTTAGTTCATTTTTCAAGATTAACCCTAACATTTACATGATTTTAGTTTAACAAGTTGAGATATGAAACTCCAAAAGAAATTTAAAAAACACTGGTTTGAAGATCAATTTGTGATTGGGTTTTTACTAATTTTTGGAATAAGATCCTCATGCTTTGTTAAACCCAATTTCAGCATCAATTTTTTGTTTTATTTTCTAATTTTAAACAACATATATATGAGCATGAAAATTCAGAATATTTAGTTCTAAAGTTAAGAAATTGAAGTTTGATGATTTGAAGGTCGATTTGAGCTTTTTCTCATTTTTTATAAAATTCTATATTTGAATTTATTATTATATGATACTTTAATTTTTGAAAATGGTCGAGGAGGTAGGGAAGGTATAGGTTGTTTGCTATTGGCTTGCCCATATATCAGGCTTAGGATTCAATTTTACTGTTGCTGGCGTTGGATAGATTTTTAGATTGACTTTTTGGACCCGAAATAGAAGTATAGCAATATGAGTATTTGCAAATTCATTCTTATGTAGAAAACTTATTTGATCAAATTTTTCTTTTTGAAAGGCTTTGAAGAAGGATAATGTCATCATTTAACTTGTCGGACAATGATTAAGGCAAGTTAAGACTTTCTTAACCTATTATCAAATTTTTAGCACATTGTTTGAATGTGTAAATGGGTAATAGGGGTCCTGTGTAAATGAGAAATAAGAATTTATGCATGTATCAGTTCTATATCATAGGAATTTGAGGTTTTATTGATGAGTTATTGAATTATGTACTTTTATGAGCCCGATTCATATTTGTAGCAAGGGTAAAAATCCTAGTGTGATGAATTATATAAGCTAAAGCAACTGATATTTGAAAGTTAACATATGTAGCATGTTACTGTAAGGATTTAACAGATTGTATAGCTTAAACAATCTAATATACATAATCCTAGTAATGATTCAGAAATGTGAAACTACATGATTTTCACATAAATAAAGTTACCGTAATTCGGTAATGAATTACTTACCTAAATTCTTCATGGTTTCCTGTTGGCAGAGTTTAGCGGAAGCACACTTATTTCACCAAGAACAAAATACGGTTTCTCTCTCTTTGCCTTACTTTATAGAATAAAATACGATGTAGTTTATTCCTCTTTTGGCAGAGAGAGGACCCCTTTTATAATACAGGGAATAATTAGTTATGTTTTCATGTTCCATCAATGTGATTAATGGATACAATAATTATCCACTAACAACTAGTAATTATCCCACTAAGACTCAGTAATTATCCTACTAACATATTAGTCAGCAGTTTAATCCTACTGGGTAACTTCTCCATATAGATTTAGGATTTAACTTATTCAATTATTATTAAATCAGAAAATAAATTAATTATGTGGGCCATATAAATTTACATTCTCACACTTTGCACACACAATGTTAATTTAGTGGTTTAATAGGTACGTCAATCATGTGCATAATTAATATTAAATCCAACATCATTTGTCATCATTAAGTAAATCAACTAAAATGAGTCATGGTGGTTGTACGTCACTTTACTTGACATAGTTCCTTCCATGTACTATAATATTAGTCTATTACCTAAATAACCTTTCAAATACATAATGGGTCCAATGATAATACTTAGAATACTCTATCTAAGTCAGAACCTATCATCATTATTCACAATATTACGTATACAAGAGAAAACAGGTAACAACAGAAACATATATAATTTGAGCTCAAAGTGTCAATTACATAAACATAATAAAGTCTTTACATAAAATCAATCATTGCTATCGATAAGAACCATCCTTTCAACATGTTCAACAAATGTTTTGGGAGGTAATCCTTTTGTCAAATGATCAGCGATCATAAGCTTAGTGCTAATATGTTCAATTGCCACTTTATGTTTCTGGACTTCTTCTTTAATCGAAAAGTATTTCAATTCCATATGCTTAGCACCTTTCGAATACTTATCATTCTTAGAGAAGAAAATTGTGGCGGTATTATCACAATAAATTTTCAGCGGCCAGGCTATATTGTCGACTAGTTCAAGTCCTGAAATAAAATTCCGCAGCCAATTAGCCTGGACTGTGGCCTCAAAGCATGCCACAAACTCAGCTTCTATAGTGGATGCAACTATAACAGACTGCTTCGCACTCTTCCATGATATTGCTCCTCCAGCTAACAGAAACAAATATCCAAATATGAATTTTCTTGTATCCATACAACTAGCATAATCTAAATTTGAATATCCAACCACATCTAGATGATCAGATCTTCTATGAGTGAGCATATGATCTTTCGTTCCTTATAAGTATCACAATACTTTATTTGCAGCCTTTAAGTGATCCATTCCAGGATTACTTTGATATCGGCCCAGCATTCCAACAGCAAAATTGATTTCTGGTCTTGTACATATTTGGGCATACATAAGACTCCCAACTATTGATGCATAAGGAATATCTTTCATTTGATTTTGTCCTAATTCATTCTTTGGACATTGATTGAGACTAAACTTATCTCCTTTTTGAATTGGAATGGGACTTGATGAGCATTTTTCCATTCTAAATCTCTCTAACACTTTATTAATATAGGTTTTCTGACATAATCCCAACAATCCTTGTGATCTATCTCGAAATATTTTTATTCCAATCACATAGGATGCCTCACCCAAATCTTTCATTTCAAAGTTATTAGAGAGATATTTCTTGGTATCATACAACAAACCAAGATCATTAGTAGATAGCAAGATGTCATCAACATACAAGACTAACATAATAAACTTACTCCTACTAACCTTTAGATATATACACCGATCAACATTATTTTTTTAAAACCCAAAGATGACAATCGTTTCATTAAACTTAAGATACCATTGTCGGGAAGCTTGCTTAAGTCCATATATTGACTTCTTAAGTTTACACACCATGTGTTTCTTTTCTTTAATAGAAAACCCTTCAGTTTGATTCATATAAACTTCTTCCTCCAAATTTCTATTCAGAAAGGATATTTTCACATCCATTTGATGTAGCTCTAAGTCATAATGAGCTACCAAGGCCATTATAATTTTTAGTGAATCTTTTTTGAAGACAGGTGAAATCTCTTTATAATCAATGCCATCCTTTTGAGGGAAACCTTTGGCAACAAGTCTAGCCTTGTAACGTTCGATGTTGCCAGTTTAGTCGCGTTTGGTCTTAAAGACCCATTTACACCCAACTCTTTTGCAGCCTTTAGGTAATTCAACAAGGTACCAAACTTTATTATATTTCATAGATTTTAACTCATATTTCATAGCATTTATCCATTTATCAGAATTATTACTTTCAATGACTTGTCAAAATGAAACTGGATCATTATTAATTCCCAAGTCAGTTTCTGACTCATGTAGATATACCAAATAATCATCAGAAATAGCAGATCTTCTTTGTCTTTGAGATCTTCTTAATGCTACTTCTTGTGGTTCATCTACTATAGATTCATCAATTATGGATTCATTATGATTAGTAGGAATATTACTTTGTTGTTCTTGTTGATTACTTTGTTGTACAATAGATTCAGGAACAACAAATTTAAAATAAGTACAGGGTAGAGGAATTCGCACCTTAACTTTTTTAATTTCCACATTACATGGTTCTTCACTCCCTCTAAATTCGTCATTCTCAATGAATCTAGTATTTTCAATTTCAACTATTCTCGTACTATGATTAGGATAGTAAAATCTATACCCCTTTGATTTTTCTGGATAACCAATGAAGAAACCATAGATTGTTCTTGAATCCAGTTTATTTTCTTGTAGATTATATACTCTAACTTCTGTCGGGCAACCCCAAACATGTAGGTGCCTCAAACTAGGGTTTCTATCAGTCCACAGTTCAAAAGGTGTCTTTGGAACTACTTTACTAGGAACTCTATTTAGCAAGTAAATTGCAGTCCTTAAAGCATACATCCATAACAAGGAGGTAAATATGAATTACTTAACATACTCCTAACCATATCCATTAATGTACGATTATGCCTTTCTTCCATACCATTTTGTTGGGGTGTGCCAGGCACTGTGTATTGAGCACATATGCCATACTTTTTGAGGAATTTAGCAAATGGACCTGGGTGTTGTCTACTTTCATCATATCTTCCATAATATTCACCACCTCTATCAGACCTAATTATTTTCACCTTTATATTTAATTGTCTTTCAACCTTAGTAATAAATATCTCTAAGGCATTAATTACTTGAGATTTTTTATGCAACAAATACATATATCCATACCGTGAAAAGTCATCAATAAAAGTGATAAAATATTTTTCTTTATTGAAAGATGTGATATCAAAATGACCACATATATCAGTGTATATAATTTCAAGAAGCTGAGTGCTTCTTGTGGCTCCTTTCTTTGTGTATTTTGTTTGTTTTCCTTTAATACAATCTACACAAATATTAAGGTCAGTAAAATCTAAATCTGGAAGAATTGCATTCTTAACTAATCTTTCCAGCCTTTCTTTAGATATATGACCTAAACTTTATGCCACAAGTAAGTAGATTGTTCATTCACCAAACTTCGTTTGGTTCCAACATTATGATGCAGAGTTAAGAGTGTTTCAGCAAAAAAATTATCAAGATTCAGTTTTTATAAATTATCACAAAGAGTACCAATACCAATGAGATAATTATGCTTAAACAAACTAAAACATCCTTTACCAGAATTAAACGAATATCCTGTCTTATCCAACTTAGACAAGGAAACTAAATTTCTCCAAAGAGAAGGAACATAATAAGTTTCAACTAAATCTAAGTAACATCCAATATCGAGAATCAGACGATAAGTCCCGACAGCTTCAACTGGAGCCTTCACTCTATTCCCCATGTAAATAAATCTTTTATTCTTGTTTATGGTTTGGATTATAAGGAATCCCTGCATAGCATTAGAAACATAAACAGTACAACCAGAGTCAATCCACCAAGTATTATAAGGAACTTCAGTTAAATTTGATTCGAGACATGTAAAATCACAAGGCTTACCTTTCTTCTCAAACCATGCCTTAAGTTTCAGGCAATCTATCTGAAAGTATCCATATTTTCCACAGAAATGAAACTTTCCATTCTTATTTCCTTTCTTACGTACTTGAGATGAGTACCCATTAACATTAAGTTGCTTCAGTTGTCCCTTACTATGCTTCTTTACTTTCTTTTCAGTTCCTTGGTGATTTACATAATTAATAGAGTGGGTTTCTTGATTCTTTAGCCTCGTTTTCATTTGAACCAACATACCATGCAATTCATGCACATTTCATTTATCTTTCATAGTGTTGTAGTTTATTTGGAAAGGATCATATTCAGACGGTAATGAGTTGATGATGAACTGCACAAGCAAATTTTGTTCCACTTCCATTCCGAATGACTTAAGTCTTGCTACTATATTTGTCATTTTAATGACATGCTCATGCATAGTACATGAACCATCAAACTTCATGGTGGTCAAAGTACCCATTAGTGTCCCAGCAAGAGATTTATCAGCAGTTTGGGAAGACTTTTCCACAAGTTTCAGAAGTTCTTTTGCACTTTAAATTTTGGGAAGAGTAGTCTTAATGTTGCCCGCAATATTCATTTGCATGAACATTAGGCCTAATCTGTTAGACCAATCCTAGTGCTTATAATAGGACTTTTCTTCATCACTGCTAGCTTCAGTAATAGCAGTTGGCTTCTCAGAGTAAAGTGCAACATCAAGATCTAAAACCCCAAGATGAAATTTGATCTGTTCGCACCAATCTAAAAGTTAAGTCCATCAAAAGTCATAACAGAGGCAGAATGCGAATGGAGAGCAAATTCTGCAAATAGAACATGCTCATTTGTTAATGCTTTGAGTTATCAGATTAAACATATTATCAAATTCAGAAATGACGTATTTTCTTAAATGTATATTGATGCTCTCCTTTGGGCGAAACATCAACATAAACATAATGATGCTTAAAAGTATATTTAACACAAATCAATAATATTTAATGCATCAATTAATAATATTTATTATCTTTGAATAAATAAATAAAATTAACGATACATCAAAATTATCTTTTTAATATTTTTTGATCATACGAACAAACAATCAACCTTTGGGTGATTCATAATGTCTTATAACCAAAATTTTATTTTACCCATAATTGTTATATCATTTATAAGCATCAAAATTAATGGGTAATTAATTTAAATTTAATCTTTATTTTCGGGATTAATTTCATTAAGATTTGATCACTTTGGTGATTAACAAATCTTATAATCCAAAAAAAAATTAAACATTAATTTTTCATTAAATTTTTAGTAAGGTACAAAATAGGAACAATTCTTTTGAAAAGATCCAGTGAACCAAAAAACTAAACTTACTGTTAAGGATTTCTTTTATTGTAATTTTATAGTAAAATAAAATAACGCATATTCAATAATTTCAGGAAGCAGAATTCAAAATTCTCCGTGACATCATGTAATGCGGATACAAACAGTGGATACGCATTATGGATGGAAATAATAATTAAATTCACTTATTTCATCACATATATAAACTATTAAAAGTTTTTTAGAATTTGATGTGCAATACACATGGCTTTCTACCATTGGACTCCTTATTAGAATGTTAATGATCATGCTTTTCCAATCCAGTCTTCGTATCATATTCTTCCTTAATACGAATAATTCTTTTTTGAGAATCTTAGAACTCCTCATGCATATAGTCACACTACGTACGAAAATATATATTCATCGTTTCAATTTCATTATTCAATAATTGTGAATTTTTCTAACAAACATAATTAAAATTCATAAGATTTGGAGAAACATTAATTCTAATGGAAAATTACTAGTTCCGAAAACCTTGCTCTGATATCGCATGTAAGGATTTAACAGATTGTATAGCTTAAACAATCTAATATAAATAATCCCAGCAATTATTCAGAAACGTGGAACTGCATGATCTTCACATAAACAAAGTTATTGTAATTCGGTAATGAATTACTTACCTAAATTCTCCATGGTTTTCTATTGGCAAAGTTTAGCGGAAGCACACTTATTTCATCAAGAACAAAATACTGTTTCTCTCTCTTTACCTTACTTTACAAAATAAAATACGATGGAGCTTATTCCTCTTTTGGAAGAGAGAGGACCCCTTTTATAATACAGGGAATAATCAGTCATGTTTTCACATTCCATCAACGTGATTAGTGGATACAATAATTATTCACTAACAGTCAGTAATTATCCTACTAACATATTAGTCAGTAGTTTAATCCTACTAGGTAACTTCCCCATCCAGATTTAGGATTTAACTTATTCAATTATTATTAAACCAGTAAATAACTTAATTATGTGGGCCATAGAAATTTACAGTTACAGGTCTAAGTCAAATATTAACTTTCAAAATGATCTGTGACTTCTATGTATGTTGGGAGCATGTTAAATATTTTACTAGTTGTACCCGATAGTATAATTTGCTGGGTAGGCATGATACAAAAATGTTACATGGTCATTAAGTACTTTTGATTGAAGGCATTCTTATATTCATTCATGATATTGTGTATCTAGTATCCTAGAAATTTTATTATATTTTCCTATGAGTTCACTTGCGTGCTATTTGTTGAACCATATGGTTCCTTTTTTATGATCAACAGGTACTATCCCGAGGTAATGGACACAATTCCTTTCTTTATATAATCTCTGATGGCGTATAAGAAGGATTCACATTTGAGTTGTGATATGATATTTCTTCAGAATCCTAGGAACATGATACAGATATAGTATATGGACTTCAAGAGTTTCCTGTGAATCTCAGCTAGCTACACTATGACAGTGGGTGCATACATATTTTCAAGCTAGGTAGTAGGTATATGTGTAACGACCCAAATCTTTGTTACGCTGAACTAGAGAGTATAAACTTCACTTAGGCTTTTCCTTCGATAAATTTTTGAAAATACAATGTTAGGCTAGTCTTAGGCAAATTTTAAGGATGTAACAGTTTGAGGAAATCTAGTAGTAAAGGAAATGTTGGTGGTTTTGTTTGATTTGATTTTGTAGTAGAGGATGGGTATAGGAGGTTGTAGCAACTTTCAATACATAAAATGAGTTATTAGAATTCTGGTTATAGAGATTATCGTGAAAGGGTGAGTTTGTGATGTCAGATTTCAAAAGGTGTGTTTTAAAATAACCTAAATAGGGATGAAGTCTTGAGTTAATACCCTGGGGATTCTGCTACAGTAACAAGTGTCACTGCAGTGGTACCGCTATAATGGTAAAAGTACCGTCACGATAATGACGTCAATTGGCCTGCGAGTTGCTGCAGGTAACTTTACCACTGCAGTTTTACCATTGCAGTAGTAAAAATATATTGCAATGGTAAAAATATAGATGTCATGGCCCTATTTCTTATGTCATGATGACACCTACTTTAACTCACCAATAGGTAAGCCAAATCGTATCCCGACATGATAAGTAATGGGCTAGTTGGTGGAAGTTATAATGAATACTAAAAACTAAGCACATAATGGATGGTAGGCGACATAATATAAAAATGATAGCATATATATATATATATATATATATATATATATATATATATATATATAATAAAAGAGATAAGGAGCAAAAAAGTATCTCACGACCTAGTAAGGTCGGTAAAAGAATCACTAATCAAAAGTATAAGAGTACTAAGAGTATTAGTATACAAATACTCTCAAAAGAAATTAATGTCCCAAAAGAAGTAGAAGTAGGATAGAGAATCAGCTTCGACTCCAAAAGCTCGACCTATTTTCGAACTCGAGAATGCGTTGGATAGAATATCAGTGGCGAGAACTAGTAATCAGATTTACTCCAAATAAAGATACAAAGTATAGTATGAGTACCAAAATAATAGGTACTCGGCATCATCGACCAATTGAACCAAATCATAATCAAAGCATATTAAGATGTGAGAATTAAACTAAGGTCAAGGATAAAAGAGAAAACTTAAAATATTGCTTTGGCTTACAGATAATAAATAAATAATAAAATAGATAATATCAAAAAAAAAATAAAAGCTAACTACAACCTAAATGGGACCCAATAATCCCAGAAGGTGCAACCAAGAGAAGGATAATCCAATCGAGCCCCCATAAGCCTAATAGATGTAATCAAGAAAAAAATATCAACAATAATAATTATAAAGTAACAGGCCACTGAAACCAATTCTATAAATCCTTTCATATATTAAACACCAAACACAGATTGGATCCTTAATATAATAAGTGAATCATAAATACCAGACGTGAACAAGACTCTAATGTCATAAGTGGAATGCCAAACTCAAAACGATCTTTAAATATAATAAACAAATGGTAAATACTAAACTCTAACTGGTATTTAAATATCATAGATGAATGGTAGGTAAGTTATAGACTCAAATCGGTATCTAAATACGATAAATAAATAGTAAGTGTCGAACTCAAATCAGTTGTTAAAGTAAATACAGGTTACTAAGCCTAGTTGAGAATCAGAAGGATGTCCAAATTAACTTAGGGTACAAGAATATATATATATAATGATGAAAGAAGGCCACCTAGATCTACAAGCAAACAATTAAGATGTTTGACCTTAAAGAGTGTCGACGGGTCCTGCTACTAAATTTTGAAAGTTCATTCTAAGGCAATTTCAACCCAAACCAAGACTAAAGCTTTCAAGTTTTACTATAGGTGTCAAATAAGTCTAACAAGTCCTAAGGTAACCATTTGATCAAAGGAAAGGATGAATGGGTCAATTCTGCGTAAAAATGGCGCACTAGTAGGCTAAATATTTAAAATTTCACTTAACATACACACAAGTGGTAATTTCTAATCCAAATCTAGAATAATACGATAAAAGTACCATAATATAGCTCAGTCTATAAGGAAAGTAAGCCTAGCCTACCTGGATGCCGATGATGTTAGAAAAGTACACAAACTCTCCAACTCACCTCGAACACCCACGTATCGATCCTTTTACCCTCTTAGATCTCTAGGGATTTAAGTATAAGTTGACACTTGTAAAATGAGATAAAATTGGGTTTGGTGTCTATATTTACTACCAGAGGCCACTTCATTATGAGCGTGGGGATCGTAGCGCGCAAGCGGCCTCAACTCAGCTTAACCTTTGCAAACGCATTCGATCCATTACAAAGAAGAAAGCTTGGTTTCACCTAGAGAATACTCTTCACGATTGCAAAGACAAGATCATGAATGCAACCAAGGCCTAATGAGCGAGAAGGCTATTTTTGGCTTGCACTAGTTGAACTTAGCATTTGCTAGGTTTCTTATCAAACCCTCGATATTCTTTTAAGATTCTGTGAATGCAAATAAACTATGCTACCATACCAAATTTGAAATTTTAGACTAAAGACGCCATTGAAACATTTATTTAGGATCATTTGATGAAATATGGGTCCCACACTCAATGATCGATTAAACCAAAATCCATCCAATAGTCCAAAATCCTTAGGACCTAACAAAAGGTCCCCCTATCCTAAAATTGATGTTTCAAATCCAATGAAATTATCAGAATGAACATATGAGTCTATTAACCAAATGTTTAAGATCGATACCTAATTCTAAATAGGAAGAACTTTAAAATAGGGAATTGTCTTTAAAAACCAAACAAAGTGCTCGATAATCGAACTGTCAACTCTAGTAAGTCATAAATAACTTGAGGCACTATAGGAAAGCTCTAAAAGGTGAAATGGTATAGAAACACAGAAAATAACTTGGAGGTCATTACAATATCTATTACTAAAAGCATTTTCCTTTACAAAAGTAATCAAGATGTAACTGAAGGATCAAATAAGTTTGGGTATTGGTCCTGCATCTCACTCTCGATCTCCCAAGTGAACTTCTTAACTAGGTAGTGTCTCCACTAAGCCTTAACCACTAAAATATCCGTAGCGAATAACCTCCTAACATAGTAGGCCGATATGAGAATTGTTCCTCCATGAAAACGAACCTCTCATCCAATTGTACCAACTCCCACTGAAGAATGTGAGACTCATCCAAGATATAACATCATAATGTAGAGTCATGGAAAACTTGGTGAATAGCTTAAAGTCTGGGGGCAAGGCCAACTCGTAAGCTACCATCCCAACTATCTGGATAAACTCAAATGGTCCGGTATAGCTTAGGATGATCTTTCCCCTTTTACCGAACCTTATCATGCCCTTTATAGGTGATACCTAGAGGAAAACCCAATCACTAACTCAAAACCTCAAGGCACGTAATCTATAATCAACATAACTCTCCATCCTAGAATGAGCTGTCCTCAACCTATCTTGAATCATCTAGACTCTATCCTACGAATCATGATGCAAGTTAGTACCATAAGGCCTAGCTTCGGAGCAATCAAACCAACCTATTGGGGATTGACAATACCTACCATATAATGCCTTAAATGGTACCATCTCAATACTCAAATATTAACTATTATTATATGCAAACTCCGCCAAGTCTAAGTGCTACTCCCACTGACCTTCAAAGTACATAACATAAATGCAGAGCATATCCTCAATAACCTAAATAGTGCTCTAATTGACTGTTAAAATAAGGGTGAAAAGTGGTTTTGAGGTCGAACTAAGTACCCAACTTATCTTGAATATTCCTCTAGAATATTGAGGTAAACACTGAGTTTCTATTAAATATAATAGATTTGGGTACTCCATGCAGGAAAACTATCTTAGGAACATAGATAAGAGTAAACCTCTCATCACTAAAAGACATCTAAATAGAGAGAAATCACCTGCCTTGATTAAGCGATCTACATTAAGCCAAATATTATAGGAACCATAGGAAGTATGAGGCAACCCACTAACAAAGTTCATAATGATCTGCTCCTACGTCCATTCAGGAATAGGTAATCTATAAATCAGCCCATTGAGTCTCTGATGCATGGCCTTTACCTGCTGTTAATATAGGCAATGATCTGCAAAATTTGTTATAGCACTCTTTATGCCACTCCACCAGTAATGTTGTCCCAAATCTCTATACATATTAGTTTTACCAGGATGAATAAAATATCTAAAGCTATGAGCCTCCCACAATATCCACTGAATAAAGTTTCTAATCCTTGGAATAGAAATGTGGCCATCATATCTTACAATACTCTCTAAATCTAAGGTAGCTTTCCTGACTCACCCCTCAAAACCTAGTCACGAATTCCGCAAAGTCTACTATCTTCTATCTGGCAACTCCAAATCTTATCAAACAAGGTTGGCCTAGACTAATACAAGAAAGAATCCTCTTAGAGTTTATAAATCAAGTCAAACTATCAAGTTGGCTAAATACAAGATCTTTAAAGCTAACGAATACTCAAAGACTAAATTAGAAGCCATGCTACCCATGCTCACTTCTTTCCTACTCAATTTGTCTGCTACCACATTCGACTTGGCCAGATGGTATAAAATAGAGATATCATAGTCCTTTTGCAACTCCATCCACCTACGCTACCTGGAATTAAGCACCTTCTAAGTCAAAGTCATATGGTGCTGAAAACTATGGTGATCCATGTAGATCTCATAATGAATGACATACAAGTAGTGTCTTACAATTTGAAGTGTAAAAACTATTGCCACTAACTCTAAATCATGAGTGGAATAGTTACACCCACACATCTTTAGCTGCCTCGATGCATAAGCAATAACTCAACCCTACTAAATTAAAACATAATCCAAACTAACACCAGTAACATCATAAAATATGGTAAATTCCTCACCCTTAATAGGAATAGTGAGATAAGAGCTAAAGTGAGCTAGACACTGAGCCTCTAAAATCTCGAATCATACTTCTTGTACCTCTGAAAAGGAACCCCTTTTCTAGTCAATCTAGTCATTGGAACTCAATAGTAGCAAAAACTAAATGAATTACATATAGTACCCCGCCAAACCAATAAAGCAATAAACCTCAAATAGGGATGTAGGTTTGTCCTAATTGTCAATGACCTCAATCTTCACTGGATCTACCATAATCCTAATCCTTAGAAACCATATGTTCTAGAAATGTAATAGATTCAAACCAAAATAGCACTTTGAGATTTTCAAATAGAGGTTATGATCTCTAAAAATCTGGAGCATAATCCTCAAATATTGCTCGTGCTCATCCTTACTACTCCAATACATAAGGATGTCATCAATGAAAACTATCATAAAGAAGTCCAAACAAGGCCTAAACACTCGGTTCATCAAATCCACGAATGCATCTAGGGCATTGGTCAACCCAAAAGACATCATTGAAAATTTATAATGGCCATAGTGACTTTTGAAAGTTGTCTTAGGTATGTCCTCAGATCGAATCCTCAGTTGTTGGTAACTAGACCTCATGTCAATCTTAGAGAACACTAACACTCTAAATCCAGTCAAATAAGTCATCAATATGAGTCATAAGATATGTATTCTTCATTGTCACCTTATTTCGCTACCTGTAATCAATACACATATACATAGAACCATCTTTCTTTTTCATGAACAGGATAGGAACATCCCAAGGCAATATACTCGACCTAATCGAATCCTTACCCAGGAGATATAAAAGGAAAGAATTCAGCTCATTAAGTTGGACTGGAGCCTTATGGTAAGGTTCCATATTAATAGGTCGGGTGCATAGCTTAAGATTAATAACAAACTTAATATCACACTTAGAAGGAAGGACAAGTAAATCAGTAAGAAAAAACATTGGGAAAATGACAGACTATAAGAATAAAATCAAGCAAAGGATTTTGTATACTAACTTCTTAAATATAAGTAAGATAAAACTCACAACCCCTCGATACCAGTATCATAGTCATAAGAAATAATCATTTTCAAAGTGTGGCTAATAGCACCCTACCATACAACAGGGGTTATGCAAGCATGAATAAGGTAACGGACTTTGCAAAATAATTTAAGACCACATGATAAGGGGATAACCATTCCATTCCCTCAAAGTCCAGTATATCTAACATAATAAGATCATCATGAGTATCAAACTTTCAAACATTCATAACACATGATCTATAAACTCGATCCTCTACTAAAGAATCACCCACGGGAGTAGATATACTTAATAGAGATAAGACAGATAAATACATCCAAGAATACTCTAATTATAGTGCATAATAAGTAGACATATATGTATAAGTGGATCCTAGATCAAATAAAGCAATAGATGGATGATAGTACTCTAAATCATACTTGTAATAACAGAATTCAAAGACTCTATCTCTGGCCTACAAGGTATAACATATAAATGACCTTACCCATCACTTGTCTGAGAGCTTAACTGACCACCTACCCTACCTGCCTAAGGACCTCCTCAAAAACCCTAGGAACTACCTTTGTAATTCTATATACCAACTCTAACTGAGGGAAACACCACCCTAATTAATTAAATATTATGTAATGCAGGTAAAACTCCCTATAATGGGTACACTCTCTAGAATAATGGATTATAGACCCATAATCATAGCATGCCTTGAGCATTGTTGTCACGGTCCAAAACTACACCTAGTCATCATAAGGTGCTTAAGGCCACAAGTGACCTCAAGCTAACCCATGATCTGGCACAAGTTGTAGATACTAAAGGAATATAATAAAATACTGTGCATAATTTATTTAATAAAATACCAAAATAATGTCAAGTTTATTGAAAATCATTAGTGAAAAATTACACTAACAGTCTAATTGTCTTAAAGCCTCTAAACATGATGAGTTGTTAGGATAGGTCCCCAACTAACTCTAACTACTAAAATAATATGAAATGAAATACTAGGAAGCATAAATAACAATATGACTAGTCATTAATTGGTGAGGACTCACTAATACTATAGTTGAGTAATACAAGAACGGACTACGTGTAATCTGAAAATTGAGTTTTCGAACCTATGTTATAAAACAACATCATGCAAAAGAGTGTATATTATCAGTACTTTGAATGTACATGAATATCTAGATATTGAATGTTCATAACCACCAGAACTAAATAATCCAAACTGATCTTGGCAAATATTTGAACAACCCATGATATGGGAAAATAATTAATAACACCCAAGATTTCAATAACCAATCATGATTTAGACATTTACATTCTCAAGCATATAGAAACACAATTATCATAAATGAATATATTTTTATAGTTCAAAATCAAAACAATTGAGAGGAGATTTACAAAATTCATGGTTAGCTTAGAACCCTATGAAAGAGAAAAGAGTTTTACACTTGAAAGTTTAGAGAGTTCTTGGGACTCAATGGGCGGAGGGGACCCACTGGACCCACTGATGAATACCCTATATACCTGGTAGTAAGAGCCTTGTGAAATTTCTCGGAATTGACCTTGCTCTTGAGAAGCCCTAGTATATTTGAGAAAGATAGGAAAACCACCTTTTTGATACCTTTTGGATAGAATACGGTTAATTGATGAATTTTGGGGATTTTGGGTCTTTTATACTACCCCTTGGGAAGACAAAATGACATGGTTCAATCTTTTAAAGGAGTGGAAAAAGACATAAATGTCCCTAAAAAAGTGTGCAGGAAAACTCACTCCCAGTCGTTACAACTCACCTCACGACTCATTACGACTAGTTATGAGTCATGGTTTGAGTCGTAACCTGGGATCTTGGTTTCATTTTATTCTAACTATGACTTGTCATCTAATAACTTGTTATTATTAGATACAAGTCATTGGGTGAAGTTGTAGTCTGAGGTTGGGTCCTTAAATCATGTTCTGGTCAGGATACGGGCCCATATAATGACTCATAAGGCATGACTACAAGTCATATTCTAGACTTGTAACCACTGGAAAGGATTCTTAGCTGAGCACTATTGAGACTACGAGTCCCTCCCAATGACTTGTAATGTTTGATTACGAATCATGGAGTGGATTCATGGTAACTGGGCTGAAACTTGGGAACCTTAATTTGTATTAGCAGAATCAGATGATAGAAAGTCACCATCGTGGTTAGAACCCATTATCATCCTCTGTTGCTCGTGGTTTGGATCATAATTTCTTCATCTTCAAGTCTTGAATGGTATACGTCTCAGTACAGATACATGGTTGTTAGGATCAATTGTGCCTAGTGCTCGTTTGATCATCCTTACTTTAATCATCTACAACTTTCATATCTGTTCTTTGCTTCTACAACCTCAAGGTACGATCATATGTTCATTCCACGATCGTTATTGACCCTCGTCTAATGATTCTTACACTTAGCTCCTATACTTTTATTTTTATTTCCTCCTCCCTATAGCCAAAAGGTATGATCATATGATCAATATACAGTTGTGCCTTCTTTCATTTAATACTTTTTAAGTCCTATTTTTAGCAATCACTTTTTCCAAGAACCACTCAAAAATCCATCATATCCACATAAACATACCCTTGTATTTGCGAATTCATAATTTTAAGCGTCTTAAATTCCATATATCTATGGCACATCAATGATATGGATGATGACATTAAGATTGTGATGATGATGATGTTGATAATAACTTTAAAGATGATGATATGATGATAATAATAATGATAATGATAATGATATTGAGATCAGGATGAAATGACAAATGGTAATATTTTGAGATGAGAAAATCATGATATGTACATCTTACATACACACATTCATCATATGCACTTAAATTGATGATTATACTTATATATTATGATGAGCCTTGTTGATTAATTTAACTAAGTGTGAAAGGTGTAATTGTAAGATTGTATTCTTCATGAAGTGATGTGTCATATCTGCAGTTGGTTGTCCTTAATTATAAGTTTCTTTATGATCATTTTACTTAGATTTTATTTTTCTATTTGTATAGTGTTGAGTTAAGTTGGTATATGATGCCTACCAGTATTTATTAATGTACTGGTGTTACTTGTGCTTTTTTTTATTGATTATAGAGCATATTTTAGCATTTGATACGAGACCTTGACTTTAGCCAGCAGTTGCAGACTTTGATTCAATGGTGAGCGCTATGATCGGGTAGCCCTTGTTTATGGACTAAGACATTTTTTTATTTTCTTTTGTATTTTTGATAATCTATTACCATAGTTTTAAACACTCTCGGATGTTCTTGTACAATGACTTTAGATCTGGGGTTGTAATGAATAGAGAAATTCTCCACTATATTCATGGTTATGAATTTGATTGGGTTTAGATTATAATTCAATTATTTTATTAAGATTTTGAATTTAAAGATAAAGTTATTTTACAAACAAGACTTGTATAATATTTAATATGGTTGGTAACGGTTGGATTTGATGGTTTTCTCACCATAGTGTTAGGGGTGACAATCATGACCATTTGATTCATGACAATATGCATTCATCATCTTATTCTCTTTATTTGGTGTTTTTATGGTGTGATTAATGATTGTTGCTTCTGGAAGTGAATTTACTTCTCCGCATTGATTTTATTGTGATTTATAAATATTTTGACTTGATTATTACATGAAGTTGTTGACATACCTTCTAATTCGGGTTTGTATTTATTTTAAATGAGAACTATATAGGAAAATATCATAATAATTCAGTTTAGCATTGATCCTTGTCATCACTTCAAAATGATTAGTTGATGTTGTTGTCGAGTGCGTGTGAATTTCATACTGACCATTGCTTTTTTAAACACTTTTGTTGTGCAATTCTAAGTTGGGTTATACCAGCTAGTAATTGAAAGCCGTTGGAGTATATTCTCGAGACTTTAAGATAGCAGCTTTGGTAGATCTCAACTCCCTAAATCTCCTCTACCCTTATATTTTAGTGTTTTCTTCTTTTGAGTACTGTAGTTTAGAGTTATAAATGAATTATTAGAGGCTTGTACTAGTGTCTTTAGGTTTTAGGATGAGTTTCATTTGATTCTGTATTTCTTATGAGTTTTTATTTAAAATGTCATTATATGACTTATATTGATTCTAAATGTTAATTCTATGATTTTGCATTACACCATGTGAAATATATTTATTTTGGGTTAGCTTATCTACCTATGGGTTAGAAAGGTTTCTTCACTTCTTTGATTTTCTATTCGTGAAAAATATGTTATTTTTAATTTTTTTTAGAAAGTTCTGATATTAATGTAAATAACTTTTAGAAGATGACTTATCACGTAAAATTATTTTTAAGAAAAAGGATCATGATAAATATATATATATATATATATATATATATATATATATATATATATGTATGTATGTATATTTGGCCATATAATTTTAGATGATCGTATTAAGTGGGGAGAGTCAATAAAATGATCATACTGGTATATACTTATCTTTTTTTAAAATTTAGCTTAAAAATTCTAGCACTTGAGGATAAATTCGGGGGTAACTCCAATTGAGATTCAGGATATTTGATTTTCAAATTTGTATGAATAACTATGATTTTTGATCTTAGTTCACATGGTCTAATAATAGATGCCCAAGAAAGAAGTTTTGAAAAAGACTAGATAGTGTTTTTACCAATGACTTGTGGAACCAACTATTCTAGAATAACTTGGTGAGAAACCTAGTTCATAAAAGCTTATATCGATCATTTTTGTCACGACTCAATTTTTCAGCTAATGATAGCACCTATCCTATCCCACCGATAGGTAAGTAGACCCATAGCCTAGAACAACGATTGACAGGATAATAAGTGAAAAGATAACCAAAACTAAATAAAAAGAGAAAGACAATTAGAAGAAAGAAAATATTCTCCAAGACGCCGTGTCAATCAATACAGGAACCACTAATATAACAAGAGTACGAGGTAGACATAATATAAATACAGAACTATTTTCGAAATACAAAAAAAAAAAGATCAGTACGGTAAAAGAGAGAGGGAGAAAAAACAACTTTGAACGCTTGGAGCTTACTTCAAATCTCTGATCCATGACAGCTCCGCATTATGCAACGTTAGCGATGAGAACTCATACCATGATCTACAGGTGTCGAAGTGCAGTATAACTGTCAAACATGAGGTACTTAGTAGAAATCAGGTAACTGAGCTCTAAGGATAATGTACGTACAAATAATATATAAGGTAGGACTATATATTACATGCAACTAATTAAGAAACTAAATACGATAAGGATAAAGGAGAATTAGATATAAACACTATATTCTGTAAGTAACTAGGGACGAAAGTGCTATAAAATATAAATACAAGGATGAAGGTAATATGTTGTAGTAGTAACAAAGGAATAAGATGATATACAATAAGAATAGCTAGAGAAAAAAGAGATATACGACAGTAATATATTTATATCTATAATCTATAATATATTAAAAGTGTGAAGACCCTTAGAAAAGTGATTTGAACTTTTTATCCTTTATTAAAAGACTCTTCTTTAGACAAAACTGTCTTTTCACTATTTTTTTTCAAATTATTATTTAATTATTTTTATTGTATTAACTAGACTCCTAAAATATATAGAAGGAGAATTAATTAATATTTTCTTTTTGTACTGATCAATTAAAAAAATACTCCTAAAATAGAATAGAAAAATACTCCTAAAATAGGACTCTATTAAAAAAATACTTTTATAAATATTGAGGTGCACAAGATATTATTTTTAGGACAAGCAAAAGAAAACTATGTTAATAGGGTATACAAATTCAGCCTGGTTGAACGCTTCTTTTCTTCCCCCTTATATTTGTTCATCTTTAAAATAAATGTTTTAAGTGGTTAGGAACAAAAGTTAGTTTTCATTAATTCTGATGATCTAATAAGGAAAGGTTATATTATAAATATTTAATTAGTTTTCAACTCTTAAATATTAAAAAATAATAAAAAGACGATTTTATTTAAGGTGAAGACTTTTAATGGAGGGGGAAAAGTTCAAACAATATTTGTAAGGTCCTTCAAACTTTTAATAAAATTATGTACAAAAAGAATAAAATAATTACAATAGCAATGATGCTAAAATAAATTTATATATATTCAAATGATGTAAAAGTATTACATAGCAAACCTGTAATTGCATTGTCTTTTATATCTCTATTTTGAAAATATTTTTGGTGTAAATTAAAGGTAAAGTTTAGTTGCATTACTTTGATATCTCTATTGTCTTATTACTTTGTTATAGTTTACAGGTGATAGATGAGTATCGAACGGCTTTAAAAAAATTTTTGTGTAAATGCTAATTTAATTATACTGTTTTGATGTCTCTATTATCGTATTATTTTATTGCAGTTTACAGATGGTAGATGAATGTCGATCAGCTTTGAGAATTTTTTTCTTGTAAAGGTTATGTTTAATTAAATAAATTCTCCAAAAGATGCTGAATTTAGTTAGTGTATTCATATTTACTATTTAAACAAATATCCTATTTAGTGTAACGTTTGAACTCAATAAAGTGAGGTACACGCGCCAGGCGCATACAACTAAACTAGTATGTAGATAAATACAAAGGTACTAACATGAGGTAGAAAACCTAACAACCTACTTATCATGAGAATTATAAATAGAAAGGGGACTAACTTTATCACAAACAGAACAAGTAACTCAAAATATAAATAATAACAGGGTAGTCTAACAACAAGGCTCATAATACAAAAGGGGAGAAGAACTCAAAATCATACCTGCAGCCTCGGGTATAAATCCATAATCATCCTTCCACAACTATACAATAATACCCAACAATAATTCAACTAGGTAAGTCCAGACGAAATATAACCTAGATGGACCTATATAAGCCTGATAGGTATACAACAGTAAACATAACCTAATCGACCCTTCATAAGATCGACGGGTATAAACAATAAACAATCATATTATTGATAGACAATGCATATGAATAAATAATAACCTAATCGACCCCTCATAAGATCGATAGGTATAAACAGCAAACAATCATATTGTTGATAGGCAATGCATATGAATAAATAAATAGTAATGTAATATTGTCATACCAACTGAGTGAAATATATTACCAAGTATATATACCTTTTTTGGCTCACCAGCTCGCAAGACAGAAACTATGTGGTATCCTATCTTCTAAAACATGGTTCTCAAACAGAGAGGTCCATAGGGGAATTGAGATATCTGTATATACTGCTTGACCCCAAACCACGACATGTAATAATCAGCCATAATAAATATATTTTATCTAGTACCATAGATAAGTAAGAGTATAGTATGTTTTTGGAGTTGATCCAAGACTAAAGAAGTATAAATCTGTAAAATTCAATGCTCGAGATTGATTTGGGACTAAAATGGTAGATTTTTGTAGAAAGGGTTGGAATCTTCCGTGACCAGAATAAGAAAATAATAATAAATGAGTAGATCGATAATGAACCAGAATATGGCTTAGTCAGACTTTTCAAAGTAGCATGTTTAGCTTAAACGACCATAAACTAGCAATAAGGGTAGTATGACTTCGGTTTAAAAATTAATTTTTTACAAAAAGTGATGAGTGGAGAATAAATCCCTTTTTAAAATAGTTGTAAAACCAAGGCTTTTATTTAAATCATACCATAATATATATGTGAAAATGTATGCATTCCATCATCAATATCCAATCAATAAAAATATAAGCGCCGAAGGGTCTATGAACTTAGCCACAATTCTTTCAAAGCTTAGAGAACAAACCTAGTATCCAACTGGTCTCATAACTAAGTTCTAGAGCCCAAAAATATACAAAGTAAAAGATATTGGGATCATAACTCAGGGAGCTAAGGTAGACAAGCACATCATACTACTAAGAGGGTTTAATCGAAGAATATCATCCACACCAAAATATGCTACCACAAATCCTACACTAGGGATCCTTAATGTCAGCCTAAGAGGTCAAAGAAAGTATGTAAATAATCTTAATATAACCATATAGCTATAACGGTTATTCTAGGCTAAGGCTCAAACTATAATTCTAAAGTTCCACGAAACAGATCAAATATCAACAATAAGGTACAAATAGCCTTAAACCTGTCTTATAACCCACCCTGAATGCAATTTACATAATACAAAATCTCAAAGAGAAGAGTTTACTATAGCCTACCTCATAGAAAAGCAACAGTCTCAAACCACCCTGAACTGCTCATCTCTGCTTCTTAATATCTGAATGTCATTGCGTTGTTAAATTCATAATCTACACATTAATACAAATAAAATAAGACCCATGTTTTTATATAAAACTCCAGATTAAGAATTGGGTCAATCATAAACTCATGGAACCCATTATCAAATTTCAAAAATTAAAACCGTCATTAGGTTCTTTGAATAATAAGGAATGCATGCCCAAAATTTGAGAATAAATAGAGCTCAAATCGAGGCCTAAAAAATCCCATAAGACCAAGAGCTCAAGAATTATACTCTAGGAATTAATAAGAATAAAGGATAGAATTTATAGGGGAAAAAATAAAAAACGATAAAGAGTTGTTGAGTTAACATATGTTAGCCTTAGTGGATGATTTCCCATAGTTTTGCACACTCCAAGCTCCAACAATGGTGAAATAACACTCAAGAAATGGATGAAAAGTATGGAGACAAAGATATTATATACTGCCAGGGGGTTCATATTTAATAACATGGGGGGCCATCATGAACACAAAACCCCACTAGTATGACCTATTGCAAACGTGAGGGGTCCTTTACGAACGCAAAGAAGAAAGTTGGACCAGGTCAGATCATCCCTTCTTTGCAAATGTGAGAGGAGACATCCAAACATGATGGACAAAAACTTAACCCTCTATGAATATGGATAAATCCTGGTGAATTTGAAGAGAAACCTAGTCCTACACTATGTGTTGTTGCGCCAGTAAAAAGATAAGTCCAAACTAACTCTGACCACGTACTAGGGATTCGATTGAAACCACATACATGCAAATGAAATATGCTACCCTATTAAATTGGGTATTCAAAACTCAATAGAATAATTGAAATTTCAATCTGAGGTCATCTAACAAAATCTGAGCCCCATACTCACTATTCTATTTTTGCAAAAATCCAATCAATATCCCAAAATAAAGCCCAGGATCCTCAGGATCCAAATTAAGGTTTTTCCTAGCCTAAAATCTACATTGCTAACAAAACCATCAAAATTATCATTCAGGGCCATTTACTAAAACTTTTGGCTAAAGACTAATTTCCCAACTTTAAAAGTTCCAAAATAAAGAACTGGGCTTAAAACCCAAACTAACTTCCGTTGAATAGAATCAATAGTTTTAGTATATCACAAATTACTTATTTCCACTATAGGAAAGCACAAAATATAGAAAATCTATTAAAACAGAGAAAATGACCTTGAGGTCACTACAATTTCTTTTGTAATACTATGATATATAGTAACAATATGTGAATTGCTCAATCCAAGCAAAAGTTGTTGAGTAAGAAGCTGAGTCAGTATTTCAAAAATAAGTATGGGAATATCCATAGGTATGTTATAGTCTGGGAAGAGAAGGTTTAAAATAGAAACAAATAGATATTACTACAAATTTTGATTATGGCATTGGGAGATCAAAAGGTTTCATACTGAATAAATTAAATAGTTGGAAGTGAACGACTCCCTTTTTAGCTAAAAGACTAACATCAATTGGTTTGAAAATGGAGACAAAACATCAAATTCTTCCACAACTCCCTCAAATATAAATATAAAAGATTACACCTGTACATAATCAAGAATAATAGAAAAGATTGAATACTAGGGGATGGTAAGATAGCTAAGGCGGCAATCAAGTATTTTGAGTCCAAGTTTAAGCTGCCTCCATCCAAATTTAAGCCCAACATTGATGTTTGTATCCCAAGGGTGATGATTGATAAAAATAACTATATTATGAAAGCTCATCCCAATAAAAATAAGATCAAAGATGCAGTGTTTAATCTAAGTTCCGCCAGCATAATAGATCAAAATATCTATAATAGAACATTCCGTCAGAGTTTAGCGAGATTATCAAAGGTGATGTCATTTTATTTGTGTGGAGCTTTTTCAATGTAAATATCTTACCACTTTATTCTATCATACTTTTTTAGTATTAACATCTAAAATTAATCCCTCTCATCCTATACAAAGTTTAGACTTATTAGACTCAGTAACTTCTCTAATAAAATTATTTCTAATTTTTTTTTCTCACTTAGAATGAATCCTATTTTTTAGAAAATTATTTCACAAAAAGATAGTGACTTTTTCAAGGGTAGATTCATCATTGTGTATGTCCTTTATATTCAATAAATCACTTAGAGCATTTTTCACCCTAACAAAGGGGTAATGTAGTGAATAAACTTGATATGACTAAAGCATATGATAAAATGAATTGGTTCTTTATTATCTTAGTTTTAAAGAAATTTGTTTTACTGTCTTTCGGATCAACATTTTTCGTATTATTGTCAATAGTTATAGAAAGCATTTATTACCTCTTCTCATGAACTAAAACAAGGTGATCTCCTTCACCCTTTGTATATATATATATTGTTGTTGAAATTCTAACTATATATATTAACAATCTTCATTTTAATACTCAATTATTTCTTTTTTTATGCGTAAGAATGTCCCTTTTGTCAATCACTCGGCCTATTTTGATGATAATGTCCTCTTCTATAGTATAAACAGAGAGTCTCTTAAACTAATCATAAATAGTATTAAGAGGTCTGAGAAGAGCTTTGGAAGAAAGTTAATGGTGTACAGAATTATAAAATAAGGAATTATACTGGCTTCATGGATAATCCCTCTCCTTATAATTAGGTTTCCCTATTTACATTAGTAGAAAGATTATGTACTCTAATCTATTGGAGAGTTCAGTAAAAACATAGTTTGTTTAGTTATTGTGATCATTAGATAACAAGAATCAAAGTAAAATAATTAAAATGAAAATTTGGAGCTTACCCAAGCTAGAAAATACAAGAAATCACCCAAAAACTTTAAAATCCGAAGCTCAAAATCTCAAAAATAATGGAAAATGAGAAAAAGTCTATTTATGCATAGTACCAGTGGTCACTACTTTAGCGGTCAAATAGCCATATTAGCACGGTTTGCTAAAGCAGTCAAGTACCACTTTTGTGGTACCTGCATGTGAAGACCAATCCGCTAAAGTGGAAAATAACCTCTAAAGCACCCCTTTCTAGATAGGCTAGGTCGCTAAAGCGGCCTAAGTGGAACTTTAGCGGCAGCACCAGCTAGGTGGTGCACCAGTAGAACTTGGAAAAATTTCAAGTCTCTACAGACGTCTCAAGATTCATCCAAAATCTCTAAAATGAAAATGAATTATGCTATCCTACAAAAATATGATGCTCAAGACTCAATGGCAATATCATTTTTTAGGGAAAAAAAGTTATTTTCACAAAATTGGCACCCGAGATCTAATTTCACAATTTTTAAATCAAGGATTGAAATAAGATTTCAAAGTCATAAAGTCACATCAACTATGTTGCCAACCCAAAATCGATGCTCTGGATCTGCTGCCATAGTCCATTTTGCCATCTGAGACACAAAATAATAAATGTTGACCAAAGTCCACTATAAAACCTTTTTAACCTCCAGATATCATAAACTCGCAAAAATCACATGAAAATCATTAAAAATTATGTCTATTATCCCACACCCTAATAAATCATAAATCAACCACGGAGAGCTGTAAATAATCAAATTATAAAAAAATAATGTTTCACAAAAATCAAATCATTATAGTCAAGTTCAACAGCCAATGAAATATTACTATATGAGCAACCTTATCACATAACATTTGTGATAATCTTGATGATTTGATGGACTAATCAAAATAAGTCAAAAGAGGTTATTTACACTTAGATTGCCTGCTCCCTACAACTAAATAGGTGATCAAAGCCCAAAATACACCTTTAATTGAGCATGTAGCTATCAAGTATAATAACCTAAATAGGTTAGGGTGGAACTAACATAAAAGACTTAGATGTATATCTCTGATTTACTGAACTCAGCGGGCTGAATAAAAGTAAATGGGGGGTTGTAGTAATAGTATCGAACAAGTAATGATATGTAACTTTACTTGTAAATAGTCTGAGATGAATACTAGAGATGTGTTCCCCCTAGCTTCTTGAATCCATATGTTTATTGTTCTTTACTAAACCAACCCAGTACAATGCATGCAGAATTTGATAAGTTATGTACCATTACCTGTCTTGTGGACTCATTGATAGATTTCATCCTTTACCTTTTGAATCTCAGGATGTCACATTACTAAACCTTACCCTAGATTCCAGTCAACGATTACCTTTTGAGTTTCCAGTTATTATATGACAGTTAACCGTCTTACATAGATTAAACTAATTAGCCAAGATCGACAATTAAACTTCAAATAACCGGTGTAATTATCTTTACCTAGTCACTACTCTTCTTGTGGTGTAAGTAGCAATAATCTAGGAAAGATCCTAATATTTGCAACAGCTAGAACAACTACCAAACTAAAGATAATACATTGCGTGCACAAGTACTGGTTCTTAACAACTTCATAATTCCCCTACTTCATAAATATGCTAAGGTTCCCACAACCTTAGCTAAGGGTTTAGCCACTCATGCTTGTGAAACAATTAACAGAATTCATGATAAAAAAACATTAAACAATATCAAAAGAATAATTGAGTAAAACTCAAAGTCTGAAACTAAATTATCAACCAAAATCAGTACAAGAGCAATCGCAAGGTCAAATTCGAATCTTGGAATCAAAAGTTGTAAGTATTAAGGATGCATAACCTAACAAAAAAAATGTCAAAAAGATATATATAGTACATAAGAAAATCCTAAAAATCAAATCCCAAACAAAGGAAAAACAAGGCTAGTGGCCACTTACTTAGGCCTCATACTGACCATATATACCACATATGGACCGTATGTAGACCTAGGTAAGTACAAAACTTTTGCGAAGATAAAAGAGTAAAAACAAAGCTGGTGGCCACTTACTTAGGTCACATACGGATCTTATATACCATATATAGACTGTATGTGCACCTAGGTAAGTGCAAAACTTCTGCGCAGATGGTGCAGCTCTCTAGACTTTCAAACTCTACACTATCGTGGGTCATATACAGATTGTATGTGCCACATATAGACTATATGTCTACATATGATAGTGTAGGGTATTCTTTTTTTTTCTTCTTTTGAGCCTTTAGACATACACCACTCGAACAAGTAAGTAACAAGTAAGCAACCCATATGTCCTAACAACAAATAAGTCTCACTCACTCATCTAAAATACTACATGTCAATAATAAGATGGTCAAGAGATGCTCACACTCAAAAGAGAAGTTCAACAACATGCATCAAATACCATAGGCTTGTCCTTATTTTCTTTACCTTGGTTTTCAGACAATCAAGTTAGAATCACTATAGGACTTTATTCATCTTGAAATGTAGGCTTAGGAGTGTTGGTATGGTACATATAAATATATCAAGTGACTAAGCCTCCTTGGAAATACACTAACTTTTGGGTTCACACTTTAATTAATTTTCTTTTTATTCCACCCTTATTTCTCCATTTTTTTTCTTTATGCGCATTTAGGTTGGGTGTGGTTTCTTTTATTCATTCTTTTTCTTTTTCTTTTCTTTTTCACATTTTTCTTTTCTTTTTATATTTCTTTTTCTTTTTCTTTTTATTTTTCTTTCTCTTTTTTTTTCTTTTTTTTCTTTTTCTTTTTCTTTTTCTTTTTGTTTTTGTTTTTCTACCACACCCAGGATTACTACCTTTTTTTCTAATTTTACCCTTCTTCATACCCATTTTACATCATGTACCACTCTAATATCCACCTTCAACTTAGGAGATTGCATAATGTTCAAGGAGGACTAGGTCCAAAGTAGGTTCACTGCAACACAAATGGAAAGGTGAAAGGTGAAAACAAAGAAAAAGGACATAAGGTTCAAAAATGGGATCAAGGGATATTATTTCATACTAATAGGTCATTTAGACTAAAAGTGGACTAAAACTAAAAAAACAACCTATGATCCTTTCCTAACCGACTATCCTATAACCTAGGAAAAACAAACTGAGCAAGTTTTATATTTTAAACACAAAGGGAACTAGGTAGAATCTCACACAAATATGGCACAGAATCCCATCACAAGCTATTACCTATCCTGTTCATGCAAAAGTTAGCTATGATTATCATGTCCCTAATTCTAATATGATATCAAGATCCACAAAAGTCACATATATATGCATTCACACTGTTCTAAAAATGAATTTTGAAGGGGTATCATTATTCTCAAAATTAATCAAAAAATGTGAAAACTACCCTAAATACTTAAAAGTCTCCTAATATACAAAAACAAACACAATATGGAACAAAATATATCACAACACAAATTTTAAACCTAGGGATGCCAATTTCACAACCATACCATTGTCTACAAGAAAAGAATCATGGCAACAAAAACATGTGGTGGCTATGATATACCCCATCCACAACTGAAAATTGTACATTATCCCTAATGCGCTAAAAATGTAAAGTAAGGGAATGATATATACTTGGGATGCACAAGGCATCCGTGTCATGATAAAAAAGAACTCACCTTGAGTTGTCTCCCAAACAACACCTGATTTACCATCGTGGCATGACTCAGCTTCCATGGTTATTCAGACTTTGCCAGGGTCCATCTCAACATAGACTTTCACTTTCTCAAGGTTTCACATTTAGCTCTTCACTCGCTGCTCATTCACATTGAATGGTATTTCACCATCATATTTTATTTCAATAGCACCATATAGGAACACCGAAACCATAGTGATTGGCCCATACCACCTAGAATTTATCTTTTCAAGAAAACAAAGTCTTGACTTACACAACAAAACCAAATAATCGAGCTCAAACATCCTTTTCTCAATTTTCTTGTCATGATGCAGCTTTATTCTTTCTTTGTCTATGGAAGAACTCTCATAAGTATGGATTTGGAATTCATCCAACTCATTTATTGTGCCCAATCTCAACCTTGCTGTAGCACGCCACTCAAAATTTATCCTCTTTAATGTTTATAGTGCCTTACGCTCAAGTTCAATCAATAAGTGATATTTATTTCTGTACACAAGATGATATGAGGAGGAACCTATAGGATATTTATAAGTTGTCTGATAGGCCTACAATGTATCATCTAACTTTATCGACTAGTCAGACCTGTTGGCATTCATAATTTTTGCCAATATAGACTTGATCTCTTTATTGGAGACCTCAACTTGCCTGCTTTTCTGAAGATGGTAAGGTATTTCCATCTTATGTCGTACACCATATTTATGAGGGCCCTAAATAGGTGGTGATGTTAGAACCTAAGTTGCGGTATTTAACAAGATAATGATATTTTTTATTATTAATGAGTAATTAAGGCTCCAATAGTGACTTGTATGCATAAGAATTAAATTGTGATTTATTTTATGATATTCTTGTTTTGATATTGATAAAAATACTATATCTATTGCATGCCCATGAGAAGCTAACTTGGTAGTAATTATGGATTATTGAATTATGCCTATAAGTGGCTTGTTTGATAATGATAACTCCTAAATTGGATACTTGTTGATTGGTATTCGGACATGCTTGAAGTTGATAATGTTTGGATTATTGAGACATGTATAAATGATTATTGAAAATTTACTTGATGGAATTGTCTTATAACTTTAAGTGTACTTGTAAACTTGGTACATCATATTGTATACTGTGAGGTGGTGTAAATTTGATATTGATATTACTTGCTTATGTTGGATCGGATACCAAGCTAGTACGGATATGTATATATTGGATTGGGCACTACAACGGTACAGATATATAAATGTTGGATCAGTACAACACCGATACAGATATATATATGTTGGATTGGGTACAACACCGGTACTGGTATGTATATATTAGATCGGGTACCACGCTAATATGGGTATGTATATGTTGGATCGGGTACCACGTCGGTACGAATATGTATATGTTGGATTGAGTACCATACCAGTACGGATATGTATATATTGGATTAGGTACCACCCTTTAAGAATATGTATATGTTGGATTGGGTACTATACCGGTATGGGTATGTATATGTTGGATTGGGTACCACACCGGTATGGATATGTATATGGTGGATCAGGTACCACATCGGTATTGTACATAAACATAGATTGGTCCCAGTAGGTCATGACTATTTAGGAGAAAATAAGTCTCATAGCATGTGTGTACATATTTGTGTTGAGTCTGTGGATGTTTACAGTATGGTTAATACTCTTGATGGTTATATGTCTTGTTTATGAGTACTGTTTGATCTGTTATTGTTGTATTATTAATTCATTGGGTATTTGAATGTGTGATATATATTAGAAAATGTAAAACTTTGTACTTACTTATATGTTGGTTGACATGCTTCATTTATACGTATTGTAATCGTAGCTTACCAAAATGGCTAGTTATCATTCTTTAATATTATAAGAGAGCATTTGGTTGTTAGCCCGAGATTTTAGTGTGGGTTGTCTATGATTGTGGGTTTGTTCTTGTCAATATGAGTAATGAAAAAGATAAGGTGTATAAAGAGGAATAGTGGTGTATTAGTATTGGATTTTAGTTGATGGTGTGAATTAATAAGACTAGAGTATGTTAGTATCGAATATAATATTGATGGAGTTGGAAGAGTAGTTGGATTTTGTAACTTATATAGGTAAGGTAATAATATTATTACAACCTTAGTTGAATTATATTCAATTTAAGATGTCATGAATTATTTTTATTAATTCTATTTTATGATTATATGAACTAACATGATCCGCTAATTGTACCTACCAGTACGTGTGGTTGTACTGACCCTAATATTCTACATTCCTTTTTAGAGTGTAGATTGAATGCAAGATAGTTGCAACTACTAAATGGATGATGATATTCAGCACTAACTTCTGCATTTTCTTCCTGGCAGATGTTAGAGTCTTTGTATTATTTATTTTATTGTCAGTCTATGGTGTAGTAAATAGATCTTGTACATGTCTGACCATATTTTGGGATAGTGAAGGACACTTGCAAGAAGTTTTTGAATAAGTTTATATATTAATATTTAGTTTACTTTATTATAGTTAATCCAATATTTCCTTAATACAGAAGTCTTCTGCATATTTTTAGTTGGGTAATAAGGTTTCTCCTAGCTTCTTAGAAAAGCATAGGTGCCCGCACGATCCAGTAGTTTGAGTCGTGACAATTGGTATCAGAGCTAGGTTCACCGGTCCCACAAGTACAAGAGCAATGTCAAGTAGAATTTCGTAGATTTGTATGTAGGGCTCCACACCCGATCTTCAGAAGTCTATGAGGCATGTTGAAGTCATTTTCCTTTCTTTCTCTCCATCGTACTATCCTAAACTTGGACTATTAGATTGAGTTCAATTGGTATCTAGACAATTCTAATTAGTATCTTAATAGAGCTCAATTAGAATGTAGTTGATTCCAATTGGTATCTTAGTAATTTTGAATAGAAATCTAGGAGATTTCAATTGGTATCTATTAATAAGGTCTAAAGGTTATTGTTAATAGGTAAAGACTTGTGAAAGTTGTGAACTTATTGGTTGCTTGTGTTTGATATTTGACTAAAGTTGTGTCGCTTGATTTTTATTATTGTTGTGAATTATTTTTTTTTGAATTTAAGTGATGAAAACTGACTAAGTTGTTTTTGTTGATAATTGTGATGAGATTATTTGATTTCTTATTAATATTAAAATTAGAAATTCTATGGTGCTTACTTATTTTTGGTAATATTATACTGATGAAATTGATGGTATGAGAATTGAGAGGATGATATGAGAACATGATGTCAAAAAAAGATGATGAAAAAGTGACATGAATAAAATACTATGGTGATATGTGTTTTCCGTAATTAGAGGTTCTTGTTAATGATGTTGTGGATGGATCCTTGTGTTGTTAGATTATTTGATATTATTTGGGGATCCTTATGTGGTAAGATCACTAAGACTATATTTAGAATTTGTGTGTTGTTCTATTATTGATTTTATAATGGGTTCCTTGTGAGACTAGCTAAGTGGCATTATCTTTGAGTTCCTTATGTGAATGAATTCTTAATGCTTGGCAAAATAATGAGTTTTAACTAAAAGTGACAAAAACTAGTAGCGGTTGTTGATACCTACAGAATTTGATCAATGACTTGCTGGAATGTGATATTGGTGATGAGATTGTTAATGACCCGTAATTGATTTATTTAATTTGGCCTTGTTTATGTGCTAGTGGTGTGAGGACCACTCTTGAGATGATTAAGAGTTAAGTGAAGCCCGTAAAGAAAATATTGTTAGGTAGAAATAAGAATGACTTTGTATATCTTAAATTGGTATTAGTGATATAAGAGTGATTTGTCTTGACCATGAAGTGTTTGTTGTTGAAAAATATTGAGTTAGTGATTGTCAGGACATAAGTTGTTGTTGTTGATTATGCATTAGGAAAAATCTTGATAAGATAAATTATTATGACTTGACCTTATGGTTGAATTATACATTTACATGTACCACAGAGTTGGTTGATATATGACACTTTTAGAGGATAGTAATTTCTATGATAGTGGCAATACAAAATCGAATGACGTAGTTACATTCATAAAATAATTAAGGATGATCCTGAATAGAAGAATAAATGAATTATTAAATTGCATGGTTGATCTTTCCTTGAGTGATACTTGGTGGATATTGCTTGTGGATTGATTAAGATAAGATGATTAGATGGATATTAACAATATTATGGAGTAGATTGTGTTGTAGGCTATAATTTTGTGAGATCTTTATGGGTAATAGTGTAAGTTTGTGTAATAAGTGATAGCTTATGTTGTCATCTATGTATAGTAGTAAATACTAAGCTTGAATCGTGGGTAATCTTGAGGTGAAAATAATAGTGTTTATGAAATATTGAAGCTAGCTTTATAGAATGAATTTAATAGTTTTGATTGAGTTCATGTGGATATCTAAGTTATGTGACTTGTAAGTGTTGTGGTGGCTTAAATATGATCAAATGTAGATTCTCCATAGGGTAGTCTTGGCTATAAACCGAGTCAGGTGTCTCAGGGAGAGTTGGTGTGTTGGATGGATTAGATGTGACTTATCTAGTGTTGAAAATTGAGTAGTAGATTCATGTAGCATCTCGTAGCACTTTTCATAACAAAATTTGGGGCTCTAGAGCTTTAGTAAAAAAGGTATTTTTGAATATCTATCTTCTTCAAGGTGAATCTTTTAACCATCTTTATCTTGCTTTCGTAAAACTCAAGTTAAAGACTTAGGTCGTTGAAAGGAGAATAAGTGATTCGTGTGTAAATATTTGGCTCCGCATATTTGTATTTTGAAAAACTTTGATAGAATAATTTAGTATAGAATATGGGTTGGTCAATAAGGATATCGAGTGAGTGAATAGGGTGCAGTATAAGCAACTTTATTAGTAATGTCTCTCTAATTTCAACCTCGGGTTTTTCTCCACTAAATGTTCGTTTGGGAATGAACGGATGGTAAATTGGTATCTGATTGTATCGACCCATTTCATAATTACTAAATTATTCTTAATAAATTCATGAAAATTCTTAAATTTCATTTCGCAACATTAACTTGGGTCTAAAATAGCCAATATTTTATTTGATGGATAGGAACCTTGAATTCCGTAAAGATGAGACATTTAGCATAAAACTCCATTAATGAAGATGGGTTAATATTGAAAGAGCTAATTAATGGCTAACTAACATTAGAGAATGATATAAACCTTGAACTAAGGATAGAACTAGTGAGTTTGAATCCCTAAGATATTTGTTTGAAGAGTAATTGTTTAATCACTCATATTATTGCTTGATTTTGAGATGGTTGTTATTCCAAGGCATGAAGGAAAAGAAACAACATTCTTATTGCAGCTTGCTTCATTCAAAAGCTTGGCGTCTAGGTAGGCTAGGTTTAATGAGTAGAAGATTGTGTTATTTTATATTTTCATAATTTTGAATTGATGGGAGAAAGCATGTCTAGGCCTGCGGGCATGGACTTGAGGTGGATAAAGACACGAGTACTTAAATTTAATCCCAAAAACTATATTATTGATTAATTATGTGATATTTATGATATTATGTGTTATCTGCCCGATAGGAGATCGTTGTAAATGCAATATATGAACATGATGTTTTTTAGTTGTTCTAGTGATAAACCTAGTTGAGTTGTAATGGTATTAAGTTGTATGTGTTGTACAATAATATGATGAGGAGAATTATGCTAAGATCAAACATTGATGAGCATAGTAATGTCTAAGGAATATATGACTTAAATTAGTATAATGATTGTATTATGTGGAAAGAGGTAGAGGATAATGATATGCGTGAATGTGCTAGCTGTAGGTGGTGATTTTAGAACCCAAGTTGTGGTATTTAAGATGATAATGATATTTTTAATTATTATGAGTAATTAAGGCTCCAACAGTGACTTGTATGCATAAGAATTAAATTATGATTTATTTTATGATATTCTTGTTTTGATGTTGATAAAAATACTATATCTAGTGGATGCCCATGAGAGGCTAAATCGTTAATAATGATGGTTTATTGAATTGTGCCTATAAGTGACTTGTTTGATAATGATAACTCCTAAATTAAATACTTGTTCATTGGTATCCGTACAGTCTTGAAATTAACGATGTTTGGATTGTTGAGACGTGTATAAATGATTATTGAAAATTAACTTGATGGAATTGTCTTTTGACGTTAAGTGTACTTGTAAACTTGATACATAGTATTGTATGCTGTGAGGTGTTGCAAATTTTATATTGATATTACTTGTTTATGTTAGATCGGGTACTAAGTTACTACGGATATGTATATGTTGGATCAGGTACCACTTCGGTACGGATATGTATATGTTGGATCGAGTACCATACCGGTATAGATATGTATATGTTGGATCGGGTACCACGTCAGTACGGGTATTTTTATGTTGGATCGGGTACCATGTCGGTATGGGTAAGTATATGTTAGATCGGGTACCACGCTAATATAGATATATATATATATGTTGGATCGAGTACTACGCGGATACAGATATGTATATGTTGGATCGGGAACCACGCCGGTACAGATATGTATATGTTGCATCGGGTATCACCCTGGTACGGGTATGTATATGTTGGATCGGGTACCAGCCGGTACAAGTATGTATAAGGTGGATCGGGTACCACGCCAGTACGGTACATGAACATAGATTGTTCCCCGCAGTTCATGACTATTTAGGCAAAAATAAGTCCCTTAACATGTTTGTACATATTTGTGTTGAGTCTATTGATGTTTACAGTATGGTTAATACTCTTGATGGTTATGTGTCTTGTTTGTGAGTACTGTTTGAACTTTTATTGTTGTATTATTAATTCGTTGGGAATTTGATTGTGTGATATATATTTGAGAAGGGAAACTTTGTACTTACTTATATGTTGGTTGACTTGCTTCACCTATATGTGTTGCAATCGTAGCTTACCAAAATGGCTAGTTATCATTCTTTAATATTATAAGAGAGCATTTGGTTGTTAGCCTGTGATTTTAGTGTGGGTTGTCTATGATTACGGGTTTGTTCCTGTCAATATGAGTAATGAAAAAAATAAGGCGAATAAAGAGGAATAGTGATGTATTAGCGTTGGATTATGGTTGATGGTGTGAATTAATGGTGCTAGAGTATGTTAGTAGACAATATAATATTGATGGAGTTGGAAGAGTAGTTGGATGTTGTAACTTATATAGGTAAAGTAATAATATTATTACTACCTTTGTTGAATTATATTCCATTCAGGATGTCATGATTTATTTTTCTTAATTCTATTTTATGGTTACATGAACTAACATGGTCGGTGATGATGCCTACCAGTACATGTGGTTGTACTGACCCTACTCTTCTACATTCCTTCATGGAATGTAGACTGGATGTAGGTTAGTTGCAGTTACTAGATAGATGATGATACTCAGCACTAACTTCTGCATTTTCTTCCTGGTAGAAGTTAGAGTCTTTGTATTATTTATTTTATTGTCAGGCTTTGTTGTAGTAGATAGCTCTTGTACATGTCTGACCAAGCTTTGGGATAGTGAATGACAATTGTAAGAAGTTTTAGAATAAGTTTATTTATTATTATTTAATTTACCTTATTATATGTAATCTAATATTCCCTTAAAATAGAAGTTTTCCGCATATTTTTTGTTGGGTAATAAGGATTCTCCTAGCTACTTAGAATAGCGTAGGTGCACGTACGTTCCAGTAGTTTGGGTCATGACATGTTAGTTGCTTACTGTTGAACTAACTGGTGAAGAGGGACCTGGTTTGAGGGTTGAAAAGATGAAGTTTGCTAGTTCCAAAGAATGCAATGCATATGTACAAAAGAAAGCATAAAAGATCTTATTTCAAGCCTAAGAAGGAGGCGAGTACATCCAAGCCATTGTAACTCCTCCACGTGGATCTTTGTGGACCTGTAAAGCTTGTTATTAGAGGAGGGAAAAAGCACATTATGGTTATTATTAATGATTATTCCAGATTCACCTTGACCTTCTTCATGAGATCAAAGGATGAAATATTTTCTTTATTTGATGCATTTTCTATAAAAGTACAGGTGAAGTATGATAAGAAGATTGTTGCATTTAGGTCTGATCATGGTACAGAATTTGAAAATGCTAGGTTTAATCAATACTGCAGTAAACTAGGGATCAACCATAATTTCTCTGCTACTAGAACACCAGAGCAAAATGGTGTTGTGGAGAGAAAAAATATCTCTTGTAGATATTAGAAGAACTATGTTGATAGATATAGGGATAGCCCACAACTTTTGTGCTGAGGCAATCAACACAGCTTGATATGTGAGCAACAAGTGTTTGTGAGATCTATTCTAAACAAAGACCCCTATGAACTTTTAACCAAAAGAAAGCCTAAGCTGAGCTACTTCAAGCCATTTAATTGTAAATGTTTTGTACTGAATAATGGCAAAAAAGATCTTGGAAAGTTTGATCCAAGAAATGATGAGGGAATATTTGTTGGTTAATTATCCACTAGAAAGGTTTATAGGATCTACGACAAAAGAACACAGTGTGTGCAAGAAAGTGTTCATATTGTATTTGATAAAGCATATAATGTCAAAAAAGGTAGCATTACTGATGATGATGATGATGATGATGATGAGTCATAAAACCCCATAAAGGTTTCATAAAATCAAAAGAAAAGTAATGAAAATGTTGACCCTCAAGGGCCAAAATCAGGATCAGAAAATGAAAATGTAGCAAATCAGTAGAATAATGGTAATTCACAAGCCCCCCTTCATATCCTGACCCTCCATCAAGTAAAGAAAATAATTAGTCCTCTGAGGGTAAGATCCCTATAGGAACTGGTCCACTAAAAGTCATCCCACTCCCCTCGGATCTAGTTGAAAGCATCATTCCTTACATTCTCTTAACAATCTATCGTCACCTATTAACTCAAGCATAAAGATAAGAAACAGATCCAAGAACCTATGTAATTTCTCTCCATTCTTATCAAAACTTTAACCTAAGAATGTAAAGGATGAACTAAAGGATGCAGATTGGATTAATTCTATTCAAGAAGAGCTTTATTAATTCGAGAGAATCTGGTCCCAACGCTCTCAAATAGAACTATCATAGGGACCAGGTGGGTGTACAAGAATAAGACAGATGAGCATAGAAAAACTATTAGGAACAAAGTCAGACTTGTTGTGCAAGGATCTGTAATACCCCGGGAAATTTTTCGTAGAAATTTTGTGCGTAAACGTGTTGGGTTCTATCTTCTAGAATGAATTATAAATATTTCATGCAGAATGTCTTAGATTAGGACCCACCATTGCATAGAGTATCGAATAATCTTTCCAACGATATGTGTATCATCTGAAACAGACACCCGAGCGATAAGTTATGAACATTCCGATCGAACTGTGAATAGTAGTAAATAGTAAAACGTGCAGGAAAGAAGTACTGAGGCCTGACATATTTTTGCTCCAACTTTAAACAATCATAACTCCTTGTACATAATGATCTGGGTGATCTACTATATATCAACAGAAAGCTCTGCGAGTCCTCTTTCCAATGAAATTGGTTTTATCCAATTTGTCTATCGGAGCAAAAAGTTATGGTCGATCTACTTCAGCCTACCAAAATTGAATTTTTGGGTCAACTTCAAATGATCATAACTCCTCGTAAACAATGATATGGGTGAGATACTATATATCAACGAAAATATATGAGAGTCCTCTTTCTAATGAAATTGGTTTCATCCAATTTCAATATCGAAGTAAAATGTTATAGTTAATCTACTTCAGACTATCAAAACAGTCCACCAAAGGACAAATTCAAAAAAAAATTATTTTTAGGGCATTTTGGTCATTCCCCCTCTCCCAAAATCTGTCCAAACCCTATATTAAAGCCTATTAGAAATATTATATGTTATATTTCATCAAACTCCCTCAAAAAGAAAACCCTAAGCTGCTACATCTAACTTCAAGAACCTCCAAAGTTCACCATTAATTCTGCAAATTTATTCAAGATTCCGAGTTCCTAGTTCAAGAACTCCAAGAACCATCATTCAAAGGCACTATTAACATCTCAAAAATGAGTATCAATCTAAAGTTCATCATTCAAGGCATGCGGGGTTTTTCAACAAGAACTCTCTTTCGTTCTTGTGCCCAAAAGTAATTTTCTTTACAAAGGAATGATTTTTATTTGATTTTTATGAATTTGAAGCATGAACCCATATCTTATGATGATTATTATGAAATCTTGATGTTTATGATTTTGAAAGATGAATTTACATGTGTGGTGATATAAAGCATGAATCTTGAACGATATTTATCATGATTTTGATATTCGGATCGTGAATCCTCATTGAAAATTGTCTTTTTTTTGAGAAAGTGTGTTATAAGCACGTTGATGTCTAATATTTGAGTTATTTTGAATGATTTGACCTTTTGGTCTTAATGGAGTTGTTTTGAACTCGAGTGTGAAAGAAATCCACAACGTGATTGATTTTGATAGATGGGAAGCATGATGGCTCCCGATGTATATTTATATATTACTGAAATTATTTTGTTATGGATTGTCTTTGAAATGATCTGAGCTAAGTCCTGGAGAAATCTTTAGCACCGAGTGGGAGGTATAAAGCGACCTTACTTCCCTAGAACTACGTGCCCCCATAGAAGTAAGCCTGAGGTTAATTTATATAGTGATCACTAGTTTGTGTGGATTTGATATCGATAGTCCTACTCCGATGGCAAGGATAGGATAGCTCTCCCCAACGTGGGTTGTACGTTGGACTCCATGTAGCTCACATGGTTTATGTCGGTTATAGGATCTCCCAGTGTGTTTGTGTTTCCTTGTGTCTATGATAAAGGGTGAAGTGATTTGAAAGTGGAATTATGAAAGTTATTCTTTCTAAAGATTTAAATGATATTTACATTATGAGAATTGATATTCTTGATTAACTGAAAGTGATTGACAAATTATGTGATGACTCACATGTGTTATTGTACGTATTTCATCCTCTCATGATTATGATTATTTTCTTCGGGCTATGTGAGTCTTTCATACATCCTGCATATTTCTTATAAATATTTATGATGATGATGTTTATACAACTGCATACACCCCCATATACTCGGTTCCTTTCCATGGTACTGACTCACATCTTCAGATGTGGGCTGTATTTTCTCAGAATGTAGGTTCAGGTGCTCAATTCTAGGTTCGACAGTGATTCTTTGGGCACGCTATTCTATATCCTCTATTGTGGTGAGTCCTCATGTTCCAAGGACGTGATGTCTGATGTTGGTTTCACGAATTTTTTACATTTGATAACTGAGTATGAGTCAGTTGGGGAATGTCTCAATGGATCACTGGTTTTATTGATTTTCTTAGAGGCTTATCAGACTAGTATAGATGTTGGGAGTTGACTAATAAGTCATATTTTGTTATCTTTCTGAAATTCTTTTATTCTTGGATGATGATTACTCCATTGATATTTGAGGGTTATTTATGAAACCATGTTGATTTATGTTAAACTGAATGAAAATGGCTCAAAGGGTTAGCTTGGGGCAACTCGTAGCCTCAAACACTGTGTGATGCTCTGGGACCCATTTTATGGGGTGTTACAAACTTGGTATCAGAGCCTAAGGTTTTAAGGTGTCCTAGAGAGTCTGACAAGCCGCGTTAAGTAGAGTCTTGATCATCGATGTACAGCGCACCATATCTATGAGCAAGAGGCCACAAGACGTTTTAGGAAAAAGTGTGATTCTTTCTTTCAGAAGTCTATCATGCTTAAAGTGTCTATCTCTGCAATTGATTCATGCTCTCCTTTTTCATAAATATGCCTCCACGTCAAGCGAGAAAAAATAATAATGGTCGACAACCTCAACCCGCTGACTCATTGAATAAAAATATGTCTCATGCTGAATTTCGAGCAGCCTTTTAGGCGCTAGCCCAAGCTTCGTGAGCCTATCCTAGTTTCTACCCCAGTGGGTATTCGATTGTTTCCCAGAAAGTGTATAAAAAGTGTCCTATTACCGTTCTTCATAGAGTCTTGTTGGCTGATCTGATTGAGTTAGACATGGTAGATTTTGATGTGATTCTAGGTATGGACTGGTTGTATTCTTCTTATGCCTCTATTGGTTGTCGGACCAGAGTGGTCAAGTTTCAGTTTCCAGGTGCATCCGTGTTTGAGTGGTCTGGGAATTCTGTGTCACCCAAGAGTCATTTTATCTCTTACCTCAAAGCTAGAAAGCTTATTTCCAAGGGGTGTATTTACCATTTGGTTAGAGTCAAAGACACTAAGTCTGAGACTCCAGCTCTCCAGTCTGTTAATGTCATCAATGAGTTTTCTGATGTCTTTCCGGATGATCTCCCAGGGATACCTCCTAATAGAGAGATAGAATGTGGGATTGATCTTCTTCCCGATACTCAGTCCATTTTTATTTCTCCTTACCGTAAGGCCCCTGCAGAACTTAAGGAGTTGAAAGAGCAACTCAAAGATCTACTAGATAAGGGTTTCATAAGGCCCAGTATTTCTCCTTGGGGTGCTCCAATGTTGTTTGTGAGAAAGAAGGATGGATCTTTGTGTATGTGCATTGATTACCGCCAACTGAATAAAGTCACCGTCAAAAATAAGTACCACCTTCCAAGAATAGATAATTTTTTTGACCAATTGCAAGGTGTAAGTTATTTCTCAAAGATAGACCTTCGTTCTGGCTATTATCAACTCAAAGTTAGGGAGTGTGACATCCCAAAAATCGCTTTCCAAACTCGTTATGGCCATTTTGAGTTTCTTGTTAAGTCTTTCGGGTTAACTAATGCCCCAGCAGCTTTCATAGACCTCATAAATTGAGAGTTCAGATCATATCTGGATATGTTTGTCATAGTGTTCATCAATGATATACTGGTGTACTCCCGTAGTGAGGATAAATATTCTGATTATCTCTGAACTGTCTTGCAAACCCTTAGAGATCACAAGTTGTTTGCCAAGTTCAGTAAGTATGAGTTTTAGCTAAGGTCGGTTGCTTTTCTGGATCCTATCATTTCTTTCGAGGGTATTAGAGTTGATCCCTAAAAGACAAAAGCTATTATAAATTGGCCTAGACCTATTTCTGCAACTAATATCCAAAGTTTCTTGGGTTTATCTAGTTATTACTGCCGTTTTGTTGTGGGTTTCTCCTCTATAATGTCTCCTATGACTCGGTTGACCCAAAAGAAAGTGAAGTTCTTTTGGTCCGAATCTTGTGAGAAGAGTTTTCAGGAGTTGAAGACTTGACTCCCTTCAGCCCCTGTTTTGACTTTTCCTGATGGTGTTGATGGTTTTGTGATGTACTGTGATGCTTCGAGAGTTGTGTTGGGTTACATATTGATGCAGAAGGGTAAGGTGATATTCTTCTAGACAGTTGAAACCCCATGAGAAAAATTACCCCATCCATGACCTTAAGTTGGTTGTTGTTGTGTTTATTTTGAAAATCTGGAGACACTATTTGTATGGTGTCCATGTTGATGTTTTCACTAATCATAAGAGTCTGCAGTATGTGTTTACCCAGAGAGAATTGAATCTTAGGCAGAGACGATGGTTAGAATTGTTAAAGGACTATGATATGAGTGTGTTGTACCATCTAAGCAAGGCCAATGTTATGGTGGACGCCCTAAGTAAAGTGTCCATGGGTAGTGTTTCGCATGTGGTAGAAGGTAAGAAAGAGTTAGATCGTGATGTACATCATTTGGCTAGATTGGAGGTTAGGTTGTTTGACTCTACTGAAGGTAGTATAGGGGTTCAGAGTAGTTCCGAATCCTCCTTGGTTTCGGAAGTGAAGGAAAAGCAATACTTAGATGCTAGTTTGGTTAGACTGAAGGAGTCAGTCAAGGACCAAAAAGTAGAGGTTTTCTCCCAAGGGCAAGATGGTGTGTTGAGATTGCAGGGTAGATTGTGTGTCCTGAATGTTGATGATCTGAGACAGAGGATTATGGCTGAAGTGCATAGGGCGCGATATTTTATTCATCCTGGTGCCACCAAGATGTATCGAGACTTGCAGGAAATCTATTGGTGGAGTGGCATGAAGAAAGATATAGAAGCGTTGGTAGCTAAGTTTGCAACATGCCAACAGGTTAAGGTTGAACACCAAAGACCTAGTGGTATGATGCAAGAGTTTAGTACTCCCACCTGGAAGTGGGAAGAGATAAATATGGACTTCGTGATTGGTTTACCTCCTTCCCGACGCCATCATGATTCCATTTGGGTTGTGGTTGATAGGTTGACTAAGTATACTCATTTCTTGTATGTTCATACTTCATATACTGCTGAGGATTACGCTAGATTGTATATCCGAGAGCTAGTCAGACTGCATGGAGTTCCCTTGTCTATCATTTGGAATAGGGGTACTCAGTCCACTTCGCAATTTTGGAAAGCTTTTTAGAAGTTTTTTGATACCTAAGTGCTTTTGAGTTCTTCATTTCTTCCGCAGACCGATGGTCAGGCTGAGCGGACCATCCAGACCTTAGAGGATATGTTGAGAGCTTGTGCACTTGACTTTAAGGGAAGTTGGGATGATCACTTACCATTGATAGAGTTTGCTTACAATAATAGTTTCCACTCTAGTATTGGCATGGCTCCGTTTGAAGCCTTATATAAGAGGAAGTATAGATCACCCATAGGCTGGTTTGAGGTGGGTGAAGCGGCTGTGAGTGGTCCTGATTCAGTATTTGAGGCTATGAAAAAAGTTAAGTTGATTAGGGAAAGGTTGAAAACTGCGTAGAGTCGTCAGAAGTCATATGCGGATGTTAGAAGAAGAGACCTTGAGTTTGAAGTTGGTGACCTAGTGTATCTGAAAATTTCACCCATGAGGGGGGTGAAGAGATTCGGAAAGAAGGGGAAGCTTAGTCCCCGTTATGTTGGTACTTACAAAATTCTTAGCCGTGTTGGTAAGGCAGATTATGAAGTCGAGTTGCCTTCCGAATTGTGCTCTTTCATCCAATATTCTATGTCTCCATGCTTAGAAAGCATATTAGCGATGTTGTGGTAGTGGATTCCTCTGTGAGTGCTGACATTCAAGAAAATCTTTCTTTTGATGAGATTCCTGTTGAGATTCTTAATTTCAGTGTCCGAAGACTAAGGAACAAAGAAGTTCCCTTAGTCAAGGTGTTGTGGCGAAACCAATCTATTGGGAAGCTGAGGCGGATATGCGATCCAAGTACCCGCACCTATTTTCCGTGAACTTCAATCAAGCTGAAGGTACCGTTCTTTCCTAAATCATGCACTTTTGATAAAATTTGCAGCAGTTCAGCTGTCATTTATTATGTGTTCAGCTGTAGTTTCTTGAATTTATGCATTCTATTTTGCATTCGGAGTGAGAAACGATGTGGTGATGAGTGTAACGAATGGTTTCAGCTGCATGCTCTATTCCCTATCTAATCTTGGCATGTCTAGCGTCATTCGAGGATGAATTTTTCCAAGGGAGGGATGATGTAATACCCCAGAAAATGTTTCATTGAAATTTTGTGCGTAAACGTGTTGGGTTCTATATTCTAGAATGAATTATAAATTTTCCGGGCAGAATGTCTTAGATTATGACCCACCATTGCGTAGAGTATCGAATAATATTTCCAACGATATGTGGACTATCCAAAACGGACACCCGAGCAATGAGTTATGAACATACCGATCGAACCGTGAATAGTAGTGAACGGTAAAACGTGGAGGAAAAAAGTACTGAGGCCTGGCGTATTTTTGCTCCTACTTTAAATGATCATAATTCCTTGTACATAATGATCTGGGTGATATACTATATATCAACAGAAAGCTCTGCGAGTCCTCTTTTCAATGAAATTTGTTTCATCCAATTTGACTATCGAAGAAAACAGTTATGGCTGATCTACTTCAGCCTATCAAAAGTAAATTTTTGGATCAACTTCAAACGATCATAACTCGTCGTACACAATGATCTGGGTGAGATACTATATATCAACGAAAATATATGAGAGTTCTCTTTCTAATGAAATTGGTTTCATCCAATCTGAATATCGAAGTAAGACGTTATGGTTAATCTACTTTAGACTATCAAAACAGTCTACCAAAGGACAAATTCGAGAATTATTTTGATTTTTAGGGGCATTTTGGTCATTTCCCATCAAAATCCGTCCAAACCCTATATTAAAGCCTATTAGAAGCATCATATATTATATTTCATCAAACTCCCTCAAAAAGAAAACCCAAAGCTCCTACATCCAACTTCAAGAACCTCCAAAATTCACCATTAATTCTGCAAATTTATTCAAGATTCCGAGTTCCTAGTTCAAGAACTCCAAGAACCATCATTCAAAGGCACGATTAACATCTCAAAAATGAGAATCGATCTAAAGTTCATCATTCAAGGCATGTGGAGTTTTTCAACAAGAACTCTCTTTCGTTCTTGTGCCAAAAAGTAATTTTCTTTACAAAGGCATGATTTTTATTTGATTTTTATGAATTTGAAACATGAACCCATATCTTATGATGATTATTATGAAATCTTGATGTTTATGATTTTGAAAGATGAATTTACATGTGTGGTGATATAAAGCATGAATCTTGAACGATATTTATCATGATTTTGATAATTGGGTCATGAATCCCCATTGGAAATTGTGTTTTTTTTAGAAAGTGTGTTATAAGCACGTTCATATTGAACATTTGAGATATTTTGAATGATTTGACCTTTTGGTCTTAATGGAGTTTTTTTGAACTCGAGTGTGAAAGAAATCCACAACGTGGTTGATTTTGATAGATGGGAAGCATGATGGCTCCCGATGTATATTTATATATTACTAAAATTATTTTGTTGTGGATTGTCTTTGAAATTATCTGAGCTAAGTTCGGGAGAAATCTTTAGCATCGAGTAGAAGGTATAAAACGACCTTACTTCCCTAGAACTACGTGCCCCCATAGGAGTGATCCTGAGGCTGATTTATATACTGATCATTAGTTTGTGTGGATTTGATATCGATAGTCCTACTCCGATGGCAAGGATAGGACGGCTCTCCCCAACGTGGGTTGTACGTTGGACTCCATGTAGCTCACATGGTTTATGTTGGTTATAGGATCTCCTATTGTGTGTGTGTATTTCCTTGTGTCTATGGTGAATAGTGAAATAATTTGAAAGTGGAATTGTGAAAGTTATTCTTTCGAAAGATTTAAATGATATTTACATTATGAGAATTGATATTCTTGATAAACTGAAAGTAATTGACAAATTATATGATGACTCACATGTGTTATTGTACTTATTTCATCCTCTCATGATTATGATGATTTTCTTCGGGCTATGTGTCTTTCATACATCCTGCATATTTCTTATAAATATTTATGATGATGATGTTTATACAACTGCATACACCCCATATACTCGGTTTCTTTCCATGGTACTGACCCACATCTTCGGATGTGGGCTGAATTTTCTCGAACTATAGGTTTAGGTGCTCAGTTCCAAGTTCGACGGTGATTCTTCGGGCACGCTATTCTATTTCCTCTATTGTAGTGAGTCCTCATGTTTCGAGGACATGATGTCTGATGTTGGTTTCACGGAATTGTTTACATTTGATAACTGAGTATGAGTCAGTTGGGGCATGTCTCAATGGATCGCTGGTTTTATTGATTTTCTTAGAGGCTTGTCAGACTAGTATAGATGTTGGGAGTTGACTAATAAGTCATATTTTGTTATATTTCTGAAATTCTTTTATTCTTAGATAATGACTACTCTGTTGATATTTGAGAATTATTTATGGAAACCCCATTGATTTGTTTTGAACTAAATGAAAATGGCTCAAAGGGTTAGCTTGGGGCTACTCATAGCCTCAAGCACCGTGTGACGCTCCGGGACCCGTTTCTGGGGCATTACATGATCTAACCAAGAAGGCATAGATTATAATGAAACATTTCCTCCCGTGGCTAAAATAAAGGAAATTTGAATTCTTATTGCATTAGCCTCATATGTGCAGTTCGTTATTTCAAATGGATGTAAAGAGTGCCTTTTTGATGGATTTCACAAGGAAGAGGTATTTATGAAAAGGCCCCCAGGTTTTGAGAATGTTGTTTTCCTCAATCATGTGATCAAATTCGACAAAGCCTTGTATTGTTTGAAGCAAGCTCCCAGAGCTTAGTATTAAAGGTTGTCCAAATTTTTGTTTAACAAAGGATTCATAAGAGGAAAGATTGACAACGCATTGTTCCTAAATGTAAAAGGGAGAAATCTGCTCATTGTCCAAGTTTATGTGGATGACATCATATTTGGAGCCACAACTAGCTCTCTTTGTAATGAATTTTCTAGGTTCATGGGCAGTGATTTTGATATGAGTATGATAGGAGAACTCAATTTCTTCATTGGGTAGCAAATCAAGCATGGAACAACAGAAACTATTGAATGTCAATAGAAGTACATTCAGGAATTGAGCAAAAGATTCCATATGGAGGATGCAAAACCCATTGACACTCTTATAGGAACCTCCTCTAAAATAGACTTGAATGAACCTGGTCCCTCTGTTAATGAAACTATTTATAAAGGGATCATTGGATCATTACTCTATTTAACAACCGGTAGACCTGACATAGTATTAGTGTTAGCATGTGTGCTAGATTTCAAGCAAATCCAAAGAAATCTCACTTGAACGCTGCCAAGAGGATTTTGAGATATCTTAAAGGGACCCCTGACCTGGTTCTATTCTATCCTGCAAGTGAGAATTTTGATCTGGATTTATATGTTAATGTTGATTATGCTGGGTACCTGGTTGATTAAAAAAACACCTCAGGAATGGCTCATTTCCTTGTATCGTCTTTAATTTCTTAAGGTGTTAAAAAGAAAAATTTAGTGGCACTCTCTACTATTGAAGCTAAATATGTTTGAAACACCCTAGGTTTTGGGGACCCTTAAAAAATTTCCTGGATTTTTGCTTTTTAGACAAGATACGACTGGGGTATAGGTCGTATGTTTGGGTACGATTGGAAAGGTTGGGTCATAGAATAACCAGTTATGATTGGTGGGTTGGATTGGTTTCTTGAATGGTTACTACTTGGGTTAGTACAAGTCATATAGTCGGATACGGGTAGTTTTGTTTGGGTTTTCCTTCACTTAATCTGAAACGTAGTAAAGTAACTTAGATCTGAGAACGAGTAGAAAACCATGGGTCGTGAGATATGGTACGAGTCGTATCGTCCCACTCATATGTTAGACAGTGTCAACACTGGTTCTATTATGGGTATGGGTTAAGGTTACTAGTCGTATCCGTAAATATGTTTTAGCTTGCATGTTCACATGTTGACTAGAGTGGGAGGTGTAAAGGAGGTCTAGGATATGAGTGGTTGGAACCACTTATATCGGAGAGACGACTAGTATGGTGGAGTCCTACCCACCTTCGGGGATTTTATGCAATTAAGCTGAGGGTAATCTAGGCATTTACCCTCTTAACTTATTATGAACCCATGCTTATATCACACTGGGGAGGTTATTTGCCCTATTATTCTATTCTAAAACACTTAGAAACACTCTAATTCTCTCTAAGGCTTTTGGGTAAGGGAAGGCTAGGTTTCATCTAGAAGATCAATTTGGGGCTTGATTAGGTGATTTCTATCCATCATCTTCATCATTTAACGCAAGATACGTCTTCCTCATTGTTAGTTCCAACTGAAGGCATGTTTTGTATAATGTTTTCATGGCATGACTATTGTATGATTTTGGATTTTTTGAATATATGTTGGGGTTTTGGTATTAAATGCCTGGTTATGGTTTTCCCATGTTTTAATCATGTTTTATATGATTTAATGGTGGTTTTGACAATTAGTTACATGGGAATAGTTAATTGGTAATTGGATTAGGTTTTGGAAACACTATGTACCCAACATGTTTGATAAAATTCCTATGATAATGCTTTAACTATATTATTGGACTTTTAATGGAACTATTGCGTAGTATGGTTCGTAATGAAACCCTAAATTGTATAAATGGTTTAAATGGCTTGGAATGGTTAAATGATAAGATTTGGTGGTCATAGTTATGATTAAATAAACTTACTTGTGGGGTACATGGGATTTCCCGAAGCAAACATAATAATGGAATACTTATGGGGTATACGTGATTATCCCAAGTTAACTTGATAATGTAATCTATGGGTACATGGTAATCCCTTTACATAGAAAGGTTGGCTAAAGACATTGCTTGCAAGCTAAAGTCGATATGATGATACCACTTTTTATAGCATTAATTAATAATAATGGAATGATGGTTTGGTTGGTTGCAAATAGTTTTAATTAGAAAATAGTTTTATCATGGAGAGTGAAGGTACTAGGGAATCCCCTACTCTTATGGTAGCTCTGATTCATGCCACTACACGCATCAGGCCTATTTTAGGGGGTTACCTAGACCCTTATATCTCGTGGATGGTTCTAGGAAGGTTAAGCTACACATACCGAGGTTAATCATTTTAACGGCATGCTAAACATGGTTCTCATTCCCGACATGGTTATATATATATATGTATGTATGTATGGTTTTTATGCATATGGTTGGCTTACTTGGTTTTACTGGATACCGTTACTTTATCATTATCCTGAGTACTTGCGAGCGTTCACCCGCTAACCCATTCTCGAAAAGCTATATCCCCATACGATGCAAGGACCGGCCATTTTACTCCTCCTTCTTAGTGCTTGGATTCAGGATCAACTATTGGATTAAAGCGGCGAGCTTCCATTTTCCAAAAGGCTTCATTTTATGTTCATCAATATTTTTACACACTTTGGTTTATTTATGGGTATTAGTTTTGGCTATGGTTGGGGGAATGTTGTAATACCCCGAGACTCTAACAAATAGTGTAACCAAGACTCAAGCTCATGAGAAGTAAATTATAGTGGTTTGGTTGTATTCTGATCAAGGGTCATGTGTATTAAGGCCTCAAAGATGTCCTAGCGATTATGTGAATCAAAACATTCCTTATCGATTGAATTCTTGGGAAGGATATTGCCATATTCAACTTCGAATGAGAATATCTCTCATTATACTACGAATTATTGAGCTCATAACCAACCAAAAAATCGATAATCGAATTATCTTTCCAATGATACCAATTTCACCCGAATCCGGTATCGGAACCAAGAGTTATCCCCATTTTACTCCAGCGTGTCATCCTGAAAATTTCGTGATGACATTTTGTGACGACTTGTCACAAGCCTGATGGCTTGTCACAAAATGTCGTCACCATAAGCAGAAAGTCACAAAATCCAACATTTTGTGTCGACATTTTGTGAGGACTTGTCACAAGTTTGACGACTTGTCACGAATGTCGTCAGCTATTTTTTCAGCAATTAAGGGACATTTTTGCAAGGGTATTTTGGTCTTTTCCCATCTTTTGGAGGCCTATATAAATATGAGAATACCCATCCAAACCCTAATTTATTCATTCTGTCTTCAAATTTTCTTAAGAATATATATTAGGGTTTCAATCAAGAAAATTTAATCTTCCAAAAATCATCCATAAATCTTCAAGATTTCTTCAAGAATCAAGTTCCTCATAGTGTGGACTTCGAGAATCATCTATTACAAGTGCAGATAGAGTCTCAAGCACTAGAATTCATCCAATTTCAAAGATTAAGGTATGTGAGGTTTTGAACAAGAGCAATCCTTTCATTCTTGTGCCCAAAGCTTTGATTTCAATTATGGATTTATATGTTTTTGCAAGTGGGTTTATACTCAAACTACTTCATGATAAGATTATGAAAATATAAATTCTTCAAGATTTGTTATATATGATTATTTTACTATTCCCAAGTTATGACTTGATATTTAATATTGTGAATTTCATATTTCTACCATGAGTTGATATTTCAAGTGCTTTCAAGATATGTGTCAAGGTTTAAGCTTCCTTATGACAAATTGGATTATTGAGTATATTGATTCATGAGATTGAGTTGTTACAATGAGTCTTGATATTTTTTGTCAAAGTTATTGATGTTGTCATGATTTAATGAATTGATACATTTTGATATTAAGAAAAATTGATTTGATTTGAGTCGAGTAGGAATCCACAAATTGATTATGATTTGGTAAATGAGAAAGAGATTTGATTTGGTCTTCATGATAGACCCTTGTGATGTTTGTGGTGGATTTCCTAACGCGTTCTGAGGTTGTGTCTGGCAGTAGTATTTAGCACCGAGTGGGAAATGTGTTATTTCCTCGAAACTACGTGCCACCGTAGGATTGATATTGATATTTGTGGGCCTAAGGCTGAGTATCAGATTCTGATCACTAAATTTAGGTTGTACTCCCTGGAAAGAGTACGACGCTCCCGTAAATGTGGGGTTCTCTCCTTAGGAGGGCAAAACGTTGGACTCCATTTAGCTCACACGGTTTATGTCGGTTATAAGAACCTTCCATGTTCATAAGAGTTGAGTTTCTTGAATTACCGAGTCACTCCGAGTGTTGAGTTGAAGAGTTGTGTTATTTAAGATGATTATTGAGGTTTTTATCATATCATTTATTTACTATGAGATTATGAAAAGTACGTTTCAATCTAATTCAAGCCAAATGAGCCATCATTGTACATATGCATATTTTCATGAAATTGATGATGATATTTACATTGTTGCATGCACCCCCACATACTCAGTTCATTCTAAAGTGCTGACCCATATATTTGCCTATGGGCTACATTTTCTCCTAATGTAGGTTCAGGTACTCAGCCGCAGCCGAGTTAGCGATATTCGAGTACCTCAACTACGTTCCCTCAGTGGTGAGTCCTCATGGTTCGAAGACCGTGTCTATATTTTTGTGATATCATTTTGTTGTTATGGTTTTCAGTACTGTTGAGTCGGTTGGGGGTTTGTCCCAATGGCGCCTTGATTCTGATGTATAAAGGCTTTGTCAAACTAGAGGGTTGGTGTGTACAAACATTCAATATATTTTGGTTGTACAGTCTAGTATTCTCTAGTATTTCTCTTGAACTTGATGTGGAATATTTCTTTGTTGTGCATGACTATTGTTGAGTTGAATTTCTTGAGGTAGTGTCAGGCTCTGAGGGTTAGAGACTGGAATGATGCACAGGGCACCCACGAACGGAATCGCAACTGAATATCCGAGATCTGAGACTGAGACATGAAACATGAATTGAGATGAACACGCAACTGCTTGATTGGTCTATCTTTGAATGGTTACATCCATGAGATTTCGAATAGTGCGACTAGGTGGAAAGAATAGGAAACTATATGAACTTGTTCGTCTGACTATCGGACTGAAGTACTGGTTGTTTAAACTAATTCCTACTGACTGACTCATCTAATCGGCCGACTGACTGATGGTTGAGTACTGGACATGTAACACTGAACGGTACTTAGTCTGAATAACTAGACTGAGAATTTGGAGTTTTTATGAACATGAGAAAGGGACTAACTAAGTAACATGAGATAGCTGAGCATGAATTCATAAAATAATTTTCTGAGAATGCAAGACCTAGCTATAACATGATTTGGAAACATTATGTAAGTTGAGGTACTGAAACACTGATAACATGCATAACTGATAACTACATGCTATGGTCAAGCAAATCTGAATTGGACTGTGGTACTGATTTGATTTCTGAACTGAGGCTGAGGCTGACACTATATCTAAGACTATAGTAGAGACTGCAACTAAATCTATAATTGAGACTCATATTGGGATTGAATGCTGGCTTCTGATAATTGAGGTTTAGACTAGTACTGAAGTACTGAATTCTGATGGCTAAGTAATTGAGCACTGAAAGTCATGGTCCTGTAGGACGATTTGAGTCCTTTACTGAATATCGATTACTAAACTGACATTGTAACTGAGGCCTGAGGGACAAAACATCGACACCACAGATTGACCGAGAGATCTAAACTGAGGATATACGTGATATAACCTGAGTTTGGATGATCACTAGGAGTAAAACATGAGTCATGCAGGTTGAGCATACTGTAAAGCACGACATGAGTACATGAGCCATGAGCTGCATGACCTGAGTCTAAAAGTTCTGCATTCATGGGACATGATCCGTACTATTGAGTAAACTGGAACTCCTTATACTAAGAACTAGAAATGCACATGATACTATGGAAGGTGCATAAATATAAGTTGTGTTCATGGAATATGATTCATACCATGGAGTAAACTGGGACTCCTTATACTGGGAACTAAAATTGTACATGATTTTCACTAATGTGTACAAATATGTGTGATGATCATGGAGCTGACAGGTAGGAAATGAATAGATAACATGATACTTGATGGGTTTTGAGGATCTGTAATACTATTTTGATCTGTATGATTATATTTACTGCTGAAATAGACGAGGATGTCATCTATGAAGACTATGACGAACATGTCCAAGTACTGCTTGAACACATGGTTTATCAAGTCCATGAAGGCTGCTAGGGCATTAGTAAGACCAAAGGACATGACTAAGAATTCAAAGTGGTCGTACCAAGTTTGAAAACCTGTGCTCGGAATGTCACATTCTCTAACTCCGAGTTGATGATAGCCTGATCTGAGGTCTATCTTAAAGAAATATTTGGCACCCTAAAGTTGGCCAAACAATTCATTGATTCTGGGAAGTGGATACTTGTTAGTAACCGTGACTTTATTGAGCTGGCAATAGTCTATACACATTCTGAAAGAGCCAGATATCTTTCACACGAATAGAACTGGTGCACCCCACACCCCACAGGGAAACACTGAGCCTGGTGAATCCCTTATCTAAGAGATCTTTCAACTATTTTTTTAGTTCTCTGAGTTCTGTTGGTGCCATTCTGTATGGCGAAATAGATAAAGGCTGAGTATCTAAAAGAAGATCAATGTCGAAGTCTATTTCCGTTTCGGGAGAAACTCTGAGAAAATCTTTGGGAAACACATCTGAATATTAATTCACTACTGAGATTGATTTAAGATTTGGAGTTTCGAAACTAGAATCCTTAACTCGAATAAGATGATAGACACATCCCTTAAATATTATTTTCCTAGCACGTAGTAGGAAACAAGCTGACCTCTAATAGCTGAAATACTACCCTCCACTCTAGGACGAGTTCATTCGGAAACTGAAACTGAACTATAGTTGACTATGGCATAGCAGGAATGAAGCCAATCCATGTCGAGAATAACATCAAAATCCGCCATCTCTAATTCAACTAAGTCTGCTGAAGTGACTCTCTCAGTTACTATGATCGAACAGTTCCTATATACCTGTCGAGCTATGATGGTTTTACCCACTTGGGTAGAGACTGCAAAGGGATCTGCTAGAATTTTGGAACTAACTCTGAAATCAACTGCTATATAAGGAGTAACAAAATACAAGAAAGCTCCTAGATCTAGCAAAGCATAAACATGCAAATGAAAGATCTATAACAAACTAGTAACCACATCAGCAAAATTTTCCTGATGCTTTTGGTACTGGAGAGCATAGATTCTATTTGGGAATTGCCCACTGGTAGCACTAGAGGTGGCACCCTGCTAATTTGGGCGATCGAACTGAGCTGAGGAATGGTTACGCTAACCTTGAAATCCTGAATGGGGATAATCTCTGACTCTGTGGCCTGACTTGCCATATCTGAAATAGACGTCGTTACCATTTCTGCAAATACCCTGATTGTTCTAACCACAAGTCTGACAAAAGGGATGGGTTCGGGCACTTCAAACACTGCCCTGAGGTTGAGGACCTGGCACTGTATCCCTATTGTCGTCTCTAAATTTCAGCACTGGAATAATGGCTGAAGAAGGGGATGAGACAATAACCTAGTGATTACTCTGATCTACTACTGAGTAAGATGAAGTGAGGGAGTCGATTCTAAATTCGCCATGAAAGGTATGCTCTTCCAGAGAATCTACCTAAACGGGTGAAGTTACTGACTAATTTCTGATTCTCCTTTTGTTAGCCCTTATCTAAGAGATCTTTAAACTATTTTTTAGTTCTCTGAGTTCTGCTGGTGCCATTCTGTATGGCGGAATAAATAAAGGCTGAGTATCTAAAAGAAGATCAATGTCGAAGTCTATTTCCGTTTCGGGAGAAACTCTGAGAAAATCTTTGGGAAACACATCTGAATATTAATTCACTACTGAGATTGATTTAAGATTTGGAGTTTCGAAACTAGAATCCTTAACTCGAATAAGATGATAGACACATCCCTTAAATATTATTTTCCTAGCACGTAGTAGGAAACAAGCTGACCTCTAATAGCTGAAATACTACCCTCCACTCTAGGACGAGTTCATTCGGAAACTGAAACTGAACTATAGTTGACTATGGCATAGCAGGAATGAAGCCAATCCATGCCGAGAATAACATCAAAATCCGCCATCTCTAATTCAACTAAGTCTGCTGAAGTGACTCTCTCAGTTACTATGATCGAACAGTTCCTGTATACCCGTCGAGCTATGATGGTTTTACCCACTTGGGTAGAGACTGCAAAGGGATCTGCTAGAATTTTGGAACTAACTCTGAAATCAACTGCTATATAAGGAGTAACAAAATACAAGAAAGCTCCTAGATCTAGCAAAGCATAAACATGCAAATGAAAGATCTATAACAAACTAGTAACCACATCAGCAAAATTTTCCTGATGCTTTTGGTACTGGAGAGCATAGATTCTATTTGGGAATTGCCCACTGGTAGCACTAGAGGTGGCACCCTGCTAATTTGGGCGATCGAACTGAGCTGAGGAATGGTTACGCTAACCTTGAAATCCTGAATGGGGATAATCTCTGACTCTGTGGCCTGACTTGCCATATCTGAAATAGACGTCGTTACCATTTCTGCAAATACCCTGATTGTTCTAACCACAAGTCTGACAAAAGGGATGGGTTCGGGCACTTCTAACACTTCCCTGAGGTTGAGGACCTGGCGCCGTATCCCTATTGTCGTCTCTAAATTTCAGCACTGGAATAATGGCTGAAGAAGGGGATGAGACAATAACCTAGTGATTACCCCTTTATCTAATGCTGAATCGACGACCTATTCTAAGTAAGAAGGGCTTTTTGGATTTGAAAAAAAAAAAGAAACAACTTTGCTGACAATTACATATTTTTGATTTTGTCAGAAGAGTCCTCCGAATATTTTGGTCTTACATTAGTTTCGATATCTTTTTGGAATATGAACAAAGAAGAGAAGATAGGCTCATTAGTAAGATAAAGTGAGGGAGTCGATTCTAAATTCGCCATGAAAGGTATGCTCTTCCAGAGAATCTACCTGAACGGGTGAAGGTACTGACTAATTTCCGATTCTCCTTTTGTTAGCCCTTTTGGAAGACATTTTGAAATGGAAAACGGATTAGACTGGGAGTCTACATTTGAGTTTATGCTCACTGGCACGATATGAATACTAAAAGAAGGAAAACTGTTCCTAAAACATCTCATAGCCTCCTGTCCATAAGTGTGGTGCACAACACACCCATGCATAAGACTGCTAAATGCAGCTTTTCAGACTTCCTAGGACACTGTTGAACCTTAGGCTTTAATACCAAGTTTGTAACGCCCCGAATCTAGTACCTGGAATGTAATACGGTGCTCGTGACCCCAAAGGATCACAGGCTAAACCATGACTGGTATCTATACCTGAATACTGCATAATATACTATATAAATGTGGAATAAAAAACTGAAAGGCCATAAGCTTCAAAGATCAAATAAAACACAACATCTAAAAATACGGTATATCAATACCAAAATAACTGAAATAACTATCTGAACATACTATATCTGAAAGCCTCTAACATTGTACTGTCTGAATAAAGAGTTAATGGTATATGTCCCCAACTAACTCAAACTACTAAAAGAAACTAAGTACTGCAGAAGTTAATGGTACATGTCCCCAACAAGCTGTGGGTAACCCTCATCTGACAGTGTCCCCAAAAGAGAACGGTGGAACCCTTACCTAATAGTGTTAATCCATCTCATCAACCCTCATCTATCAGTGTTGATGTCTCAACCTATGCTGGCTATATAGTATTGGAACGCATAGATTGCTTCTAAGGATCACACCATCAACTTTCAGTGTGTGCCCTCATCCTTGGGTTCGCTCGATGCTAATTCCTACTCCCATCTGAATAGACCCTAAAATAGGAGTAAATGAACTGAACTCAACTGGGTTCAGTGAGTTTCGCTGACTGAAAAAATACTACAGAGATTACTGAGTTACTGAGATTTTTTAGATTACTGGGATTTCTGAGTTTTCCTGAGTCATGAGTCTGACTGAATTCTACTGAGCATGGATTGACTGAGAGTATCTTGAAAACGGACATTGTCTTTAGGCACACAGCTAAATGGTTGGGTACAAGTACCCCCAGGACTCGATAGCATGAAACTGACAAGACATGGCACTTCTTGAACACATGACCATAATCAAGAATTCATAATACAATCAATTGGGAGTTTCATGAAGCACTTGGTTCTCATACTCTTGTACATGAATAGGAATGTATTCAAATATATCATGGTTACACAATTCTAGTCTTATGGGCCTTCCATCAAATAATTTCAATGCATCACAATAGCATGAGAGTCATTTTAAAACTTAAGGATTAAGCATGTATTCATCATTTAGGCCCTATTGAGTCGATAAGCATAAATCTTACTCTCTTAGGCATTTTATCAATCATCTAATATGCATATCATATGGCTTAAGCATGAACATCAAATTAATACATCAAGTTCCTTCATTCAACTTAATTTTATCGATTTCAATCCATACATTAACAAAATTTCATGAAAACATATTAAAGCTTCCAACTTGGAAGTCGCACAACAACATAAACATGATTAAACTAAATTTCATAAAAACATATTAAAGCTTCCAACTTGGAAGTCGCACAACAACATAAAAATTATTATAATCAACCCACAACATGGGTTTTACAATTCATGATTTTAAAATAGGATTCTTAAGCATCATGGGTGAAAGGAACCCATGAATCAACACTAAACATACCTCAAAATCTTGTATCTTGAAATATAACTAACGTTTCTTGAACATTCTTGGATTTGGAAACACAGATCTTGATGTTTTCTTGATGGTTCTTAAACTTGAAGAACTTGAATTTCATAGTTTCTTGAAGAAGGGTTTAGATTTTGTTCTTGGGGATTGATCTTTGAGAGGAACCCTAATTTGGTGTTGTAGGGGGATAATGAAGTTATAAGCTCTGGTCTGGTATAATTAGGTGTTAAAAAGGGTGGAAAAAGACCTAAACACCCTTTTAAAAATGGCTTTAAATTGCTGAATGGGATCTATAATGGTCCGTCACTGGCTCTACAGTTCGTTGCTATTTCCATCACAGTCTAGCAAGAAAATAGGTTACTACCATATTACCGACGGTCTAAGCGACGATCCGTCGCTAGCTCAACGGTTCATCACTCTTTCCATCGTAGTTTGACTAGAAGGTAGTATTATTGACTCAGTTGTGATGAGCTGAGCGATGGTCCGTTGCTAGCTCGATGATTCGTTGCGCCTTCTGTCGCTCCTAGGCAGTTCAGATAGCTCACTATAAAATGTCTACATATTTTTACCCCAATACTGGATTTTTATGAAATTGGTATCGTTGGAAAGCTAGTTGAATTTCCCACATGATAAAATGTCAAAATTAGGAAAATTCTATTTGATTTAAACATCACTAACTTAGGAAGTCATCCCTAAATCTTTTGGAGACTAAATTAGACTTCAAAAAAAAGTTTAGGGTATTTTTAGGGTAATGCAGGCCATAAATATGGAAAGGGTGAATTTTGTTCCTTACCAGCTTACGGATGTGGCACACCAATGGTACAAGGAGCGGGATAGGGTGAGCGGTGATGTTGAGGAGTCGACTTTATGGAAGACTTTATCTAATTCTTTTCTCGACTACTTCTTTCCTCAAGAGTTGAGGGAAGCAAAGGAAGAGGAATTTGTTAATCTAAAGCATGGCAAGATGTCGGTCAAGGAACATGCCTTGAAGTTTCATTAGTTTTTAAGGTATGCTCCGGATATGGTGTTTAATATGAGGTCTAGGATTAGAAAGTTTGATTTAGGGTTGTCTTAAGAGTTGATCCTTGAAAGCAAGACAACATTGCTGATCAAGGTTATAGATATTTCTAGGTTGATTGTTCATATATAGCAGGTGGGGGAAGAAAAGAAAAAGCAAGATAAACTTAGAAAAGGCAGGGTAAGAAGTTCAGTTCATCTGAACAAGGTGGTGCTTAATGGTAAGGCGGTTGGGATGGCAGTAAGTGGTCAAAGAAAAAGTGGGGGAGTTTTGGTTCCTTTTTTACCGCTAGTGCTTTTTACCCAAAATAGTTGGGTGATAGGCATCAGTAGGCTGGCGATAATTTCTGGGCTTAGGGTACCCAATCTCAGACAAGTGAGGCCCAGTCGGCCTCATCATTCCCTCCTAATCGGTTTTATGGTAGGTTGCATAAGGGTTTCTATGATGAGGGGAGGGACAGGTGTTTTAAATATGGACAACTAGGCCATATGATTAGAAACTGTCCAATTGGGAAGGGTGCTTTGGGAGCAAGTAAGGCTCCGGATGCTTCATCTTCTACTCCTGCACCAAAGGGTTCTGTTTCTGCATCTGTTTCTCCTTCTGGTACTGGTATAGGTCGGAATAGGTTATATGTTCTTGCTACTCAACGGGAATCTAAGTCATCACCTGATATCGCTAATGGTACGTAATAACTCTTTTCTCAAAACGTGTATTGCTTGCTTGATTCGGGGTCCACTCTCTCTTATCTGACCCTATTTGTGGTTGTGTATTTTGGTTTTGATCTCGAGGTTATTTCGGATCCTTTTTGTATTTCTACCCCGGCAGGTGACTCTGTGATTGCTAAAAGATTCTATAGGCGGTGTATGGTATCTGTTGGTAGTAGGAAGACTTTAGTGGATTTGTTTGAACTTGATATGGTGGATTTTGATGTTATTCTGGGATGGATCGGTTACACTCTTGTTACGCGTCCTTATATTGTCGAATCCGTAAGGTTGTTTTTAAGTTTCCTGGTGAATCAGTTATTGAGTGGAGGTGGTTTCCTAGCTCCTAGGGGAAGGTTTATTTCTTATCTTACAGCTCAAAGGTTAATCTTTAAAGGTTGTCTCTATCATCTGATCCGAGTTAAATATTTTAACTTAGAAGGGCCTTCTTTTTATTCGGTTCCGGGGGTGAATGAGTTTCCTAAGGTTTTTTTATATTATCTTCCTGGTGTTCCTCTGGATCGGGAGGATGAGTTTGGTATTGATTTTGTTTTGGGCGCTCGTCCAATATCTATTCCTCCTTATAAAATGGCTTCGACTGAGTTGGAGAAACTCAAGGAGCAACTTAAGGATCTTTTAAATAAGGGTTCCATCCATCCTTGTTATCCCCTTAGGGTGCACCAATTTTATTCATGTGCAAGAAGGATGGTTCCCTTTGGATGTGCATTGACTATCAGCAATTGAATAAGGTAATGGTTAAGAACAAGTATCCCCTTCCAAGAATAGATGATTTTTTTGATTAGTTGCAAGGTGTCAAATTCTATTCTAAGATAGATCTTAGGTTTGGGTATCATTAGCTTAAGATTAGGGAGGAGGATATCCCTTCATACTCAGTATGGGCACTTTGTATTCCTAGTTATATCATTTGGTTTGACTAATGCCCCAACAGTATTTATGGATTTAATAAATAGGGATTTCAGGCACAGTTTCTAAATCTTTTTTTCATTATGTTCATTTATGACATCTTGGTGTATTCTAAGAGTAAGGTGGATCATGCAAATCACCTCTGTACGTTGTTACAGACCTTAAAAGAGCAATAGTTGTATGCCAAGTTCTCCAAGTGTGAGTTCTAGTTAAATGTTGTGACTTTTCTTAGTCATTTTATTTTTGATGAGGGGATCATGGTGGACCCGCAAAAGGTGGTTGTATTTAAAAGGTGGCCTAGACCCACGATTCCAACTGACATTCGAAACTTCTTGGGTTTGGTTGGGTATTATAAGCGATTTGTAGAAGGTTTCTCGATGATAGCTGCCCCATTGACGAAGTTGACTTAGAAGAAGGCAAAGTTTTCTTGGTAGGATAATTGTGAGGGGAGTTTTGAGAAGCTGAAGGATAAGCTATTTGACATTGCCTGAAGGTAATGAGGGTTTTGTGGTTTATTATGATGCATCCCAGATGGGATTTTGTTGTGTTTTGATTCAGCATAGAAAGGTGATTACCTATGCCTCCGAGCAATTGAAGGTGCATGAGAGGAATTATCCTACTCATGATTTGGAGCTTTTGGCAGTGATTTTTGCTTTGAAACTCTGGCAGGATTATTTGAACGAAATGCGCATGGACATATTTTCTGATCATAAGATTCTACAGTATGTGTTCACTCAGAAGGAGCTAAATCTCAGGCAGAAGAGATGGTTGAAGCTTGTCAAGGACTACTATATGAGTCTTCACTACCACCCAGGTAAAGCTAACATGGTTGTTGATGCTCTTAGTAGGTTATCTATGGAGAGTTTTGCTCATATGGAAAACAAGAAGTAGGAGTATATAAAGGATATTCACCATTTCACTAATCTTTGGGTTTGTCTTCTAAACTCCAAGGATAGTGGTGTGATGGTTCAGGAAGTGGTTAGGACGTCTATTGGTGCAGAGATCAAGGAGAAGCAAGTGTTATATCCTATCTTGATGAAAATCAAGTATGACGTTGGTGGGAAAAGGGTGATGGTATTTGAGATCAATGATGAGGATATCTTGAGTTACTAAGGGCGGTTATATATTCTTGACATTGATGGTTTGTGACAAAGGGTTTTGGCTGAGGCGCATGAATCGTGCTAAGTTGTTCATTCTGGTTTGACAAAAATGTATCATAATCTCAAAGAGATGTATTGGTGGAATGGTATGAAAAGGGATGTGGATGATTTTGTGGTCAAATGCTTGGTATGCCAACAAGTCAAAGTTGAGCACATGAGGCATAATGGGTTGTATCAAGAAATTGAATTGATTAAATCAAAATAGGAAGTAATCAATATGGATTTCACTATCGGCCTTTCTCGGTCCTGGAATTAATTTGATTTAATTTGGGCCATAGTGGATAGAATGACAAAGTTCGCTCACTTCTTGCTGGTGCGGACTAACTTTTCGACTGAGTACTATGCAAAGTTGTTTCTTCATGAGATTGTAAAGATGCATGGGGTATCTATTTCGATTATCTCTGATTGTGGTATGTAGTTTTCATCTCACTTCTGGCAATCTTTTCAGAGGGTCTTGGGTACTAAGGTTAGTCTGAGTACTCTTTTCATCCACAGACGGATGCTCAAGCAGAGAGGACAATTCAGACATTGGAGGACATACTTCGTGCATGTGCGATTGATTATAGTGGAAATTGGGTTGAGCATCTACCTTTGGTAGAGTTTGCTTACAATAAAAGCTATCATTCTAGCATTGGGATGGCCCCTTTTAAGACATTGTAATGGTAGGAGGTATAGATCTCTTATTGGGTGATTTGATCTTGGTGAGGCGGATATGTTTGGTCTGGATTTAGTTTATCAGGTTAGGAAAAAGGTAAAGGTAATCCAGGATAGGGTTAAGGCTTCCCAAAGTCGTCAAAAGTCCTATGTGGATGTAAGACGTACAGACTTGGAGTTTAAGGTTGGGGATAAGGTTTTTCTAAAAGTATCTCCCACGAAGAGAGTGATGCGGTTTGGTAAAAAGGGGAAGCTCAATGCTCGATACGTTGGTCCTTAGGAAGTTTTGCGGAAGGTCAGTAATGTATCTTACGAATTGGAGTTGCCTTATAGTTTGAGCTATATTCATCTGGTATTTTATGTCTCCATGTTGAGAAAGTGTTTTGGTGATCCTTCTTTGGTGGTTCCTTTGGAAGGATTGGATATCTCAGATTCTTTGTCTTATGAAGAGATCTCGGTTGAGATATTAGATCGGTAGGTTCGTCAGTTACATACCAACGATATGGCCTTGGTTAAGGTTCTATGGCAAAACCATAAGGTGGAAGAGGCTATATAGGAAGCGGAAGCGGACATGAACTCCAAATATCCGCATTTGTTTTCTTCTTTGGATATTCATGCGGAAGGTATGTGTTCTTAATCACATCTTTATTTTCAAACTTAGTTAAGGGTTAGAATAGATCCTTGCATCTTTATTTTCTAACTTGGTTAAAGGTTGGATTGATATTTGATAATGCAAATGAATTATGCTTGTGTTTCACCTACCCGATTCGTCATTCGGGAATGAATGATCCTATTAGGGGAGACTGAAACACCCTGGGTTTTGGGATACTTATAAAATTTTTTGGATTTATGGTTTCTTGACAGGATATGATTGGGGGATACAGGTCATATGTTGGGGTACGGTTGGTAAGGTTGGATCGTACACTAACCAGTCATGGTTGGTGGGTTAGATTAATTTTTGGAATTGGTACGACTTGGGTTGGTACGAGTTGTATGGTTAGATACGGATCGTATAGTTTGTGTTTTCCTACACCTAATTTGAGACTTAGTAAAGTAAATTGGATCTGAGTACGTGTGTCTCACCATGGGTCGTGAGATAGGGTACAAGTCATTTTCCCACTCATATGTTGGACGGTGTCAACTCCTCTTGGTTCTGTTATGGGTACGCCTTAAAGGTACTAGTCGTATCCTTAGATAAGGTTTGGCTTGTACGTTCGTATGTTGACCATTGTGGGGGGTCTAAGGGAGATCTAGGATACGAGTGGCAAGTACCACTCGTATTGGAGGGTATAACTAGTATAGTGGAGTTGTACCCACCTGCGGAGATTTTATGCAGTTAAGCTAAGGTAATCTAGACATTTCCCCTCTTACTCATTATGACCCAACGATTTATATCACACTTGGGAGGTTATTTGGCCTATTATTTTAATCTAAAACACTTAGAAACACTGTAATTCTCTTTAAGGCTCTTAGGTAAGGGAAGGTTAGGGTTGCATCTAGAAGAGCAATTCTGCACTTGATTAGGTGATTTCTACCAATCTTCTTCATCGTCTAAGTCAAGATACTTCTCCCTCATTGTTAGTTCCAACTAAAGGCATTTTTTGTACAATGTTTTCATGGCATGACTATTGTATGATTTTGGGGTTTTCGAATATATGTTGGAATTTTGGTATTAAATGTCTGGTTATGGTTTTCCCATATTTTAATTATGTTTTTATATGCTTTAATGGTGGTTTGGAAAATTGGTTGCATGGGAATAGTTAATTGGTAATTGGATTTGGTCTTGGAAATACTATGTCCCCAACATGTTTGATAAAATGCCTATGATAATGCTTTTACTATATTGTTGGACTTTTAATGGAAGTATTAAATGGTATGGTTTGGTAATGGAACCCTAAAAGGTATAAATCGTTTAAATTGCTTGAAATGGTTAAATGATAAGGTTTGGTGCTAATAGTTATGGTTAAATAAACTTACTTGTGGGGTACATGGGCTTCCCCCAAGCAAACATAATAATGGAACACTTGTGGGTTCCACGGGACTCCCCCAAGTTAACTTGATAATGTAAGCTATACCCCATAGGATTTTCCTAAGTTAACTTGATAATGTACTATGGGTACATGGGAATCCCTTTACATAAAAAGGTTGGCTAAGGACATTTCTTGCAAGCTATAGTCGGTATGACGATACCACTTCTTATTGCATTAGTTAATAATAACGAAATAATGGTTTGGTTAGTTGGAAATGGTTTTAATTAGGAAATAATGGCGAGGTGTGATAACTAACCGGGAAGGTGCGAGTCTAATGGTCGGACACTGGAAACTCAAGTTTGCCAACATGAGGGGTTGGTCATAGCGACCATATATGATACTATGAGGTATATGGGAATCCTCTTAAGTGCATTGTACATATGCACCCTGGAGAGTGAAAGGTACTAGGGAATCCTCTACTCTTATGGTATCTCCTGTTCATACGGCTACACTCATTGGGGCCCATTCAGGGAGTTACAGTGGACCCATATAGCCCGTGGGTAGTTCTATGATGGTTAAGCTACACATACCCACGTTAATGATTTTAAAGGCATGCTAAATTCGATTCTCTTTCCCGGCATGTCTATATATATATACATATATGTATGGTTTGTATGTATATGGTTAGTTTACTTGGTTTTATTGGATGGCATTAATTTATACTTATCCTGAATACTTATTAGCGTTCACCCGTTAACCAGTCCTCCAGCGGCTCTATCCTCATGCAATGTAGGGACCGGCCATCTACTCCTCCAGCTTAGTGCTCAAATTCGGGATTAGCAACTGGATTAAAGTGGTGAGCTTCCATATTCTAGAAGGCTCCATTTCATGCTCATGGATGTTTTTACACACTTTGATTTATTTATGGATATTGATTTTGGTTATGGTTGGGGGCATGTCCCAACCACATATTGGTTTTCTTTTTGTTAGAGGTTTTTATGGAACTTCTATGGGTTGGTATGGGCGATAGTAGTGGTGTCAGCCTTAGTATTGGCATTGAAATTTGGGCTAATATCGTTGGACAAAATTTTTCACTGTTCCATCCTTTTATATTATGTTATGGAGCTTGTTTTAGTTATATTATGGTTTGGTTTGGAAATTGGTTATTGGTATGGGTTTGGACGGTTGGACTCATTTAGAGATCTATCCCAGAGTTGATTACTCAATAACGTTATTTTGTTATACGTTCAGAATTTATCCGACTCAGGATATGCGTAGATTGGTTGGGTTGCCTTACGGGGGTGGTATCCAGTCTGAGTTGGACTTATGATGCCCATTACGACAAGGACCTAGGTTCGGGTTGGGTCACGACCCAAAAACGAGGGTCATGATGGCATTTGTCGCAGCATACCTTACTAAGTAAGTCTATCCCCAAACATTTAAAAAAAGAGGAAAAGACAGAAATATCCCAAGTTAAGGCTTCTAGAACGAAGCCGAACCATATAAGTAACCATAACAATGCAGAAAGAACTTATCCACCATACCAACATGCCCAAAACTAAGTGTCAATGGTGTAAGAACTACTAATATAATCCAGGAGTCAAATACATCAGAACAATAACCACAAGGGAATAATATTTGTCTCCAAAGACTAATAAAGACATAACTACTATAGAAAGATAGAGGTGAACTCCAAACGCATAAATACGTAACCGCTACCTTGAAAGCTCCAACAATCGTTCGAGTCAAGCAAGCTAAGGCACACTCGAGCTAGGACCTTTACGAAAGGGCGCAGTAGGCATGAGTATGGTTCACTTGTACTCTGTAGGTATCATAGGCTGACCAAGAAAAATAGTAAATAAAGCATACCAAATATACACTAAGGGCACGTCATCTGCAATCAGAAAATGTCCCATAATGATATCCCACACCGCTTGTACTAACAATTACATACACACCAAGATAGAACATGAGTATGTATTATAGCACATATAAGTAGAACAAGGGAGAACATGCATATTCAAGATCATCAAATACAAGTAAAATAAGATAAGACAATTACATAGATGGAAAGTCAGTACGACAATACAACATAATATAAACACAATAAAGTAAGTGCAATGCATATAATGATGGTGATGATGCACGAGGTCGTCGTACAACTTCCGGGATCGTTACAGAATCCCCGTATACACCTATGTAGCTATAGCTTCCTGACATAGGACCCATGGAGGGTTCTTCAACCCGTATACAATCCATAAATCTCATATCTCCTTTTCAACACATCCCTCGAAAAGAGTTTTATAAGGTGTTACAATATCTCTTCCCCAGCACATCCCTCGCAGAGGGCTTTTAAAAAGGTGTTCCCAATATTACTCAGGTGGAACCAATATTTCATAAATGAGTATGATATGAGGACGTAATACTCACAACCAATCACAATGAATATTTCCACAACCAACCACAATGATATATTTTCACAACCATGTGAGCCAATATCCACTCATTATTTTTATTCATCCATGAATTTCCACATGTCTCATATGTCAATAAAGTATGAATATAATCACAATACACCAATGATACCACATTAAGCATTTTAACAACACAATACAATTATTCACACATATTCAAGGCTATCAATATCACATAGGACCCCATACGGTCACACATATCATAGAACATCTCAATTTTGATGATTACATCACATATAGGCCCCCACATGGGAACAACACATTGATAGCCATTTTTCATGATTAGTTTCCACCCTTAATATGCATTTTGTACCATCATTTACTACCCAACCCAATCTGAAAGAGTTAAGTCATAACCTACTTCAAAAGTCAAAATCGGTCTGTTACACTTCAAACCCACGACCATAATTTTCACGAACAATCTCGAACTCCACTAAAAACATAAAATATGAAATCTATGAATCAAAACAAAATCAACGACACTCATATTGACTACTTTTAGTTTGGGGTCAAAATGAACCCCCGAAATGGGTTTTCAAAAAAGAAGAGAAAAATTGAAACTTTACTGCAAAAATATATTTTCCATATTTTTAGGAACTTACGACTAAAAACCTCAGTTAAATCAAGCCAAAATGAGGTTCAAATTGAAGAAAAATCATTTTTGAGCTTTACGGGATAAAATCTTTAAAATTCGGGTTAAAATCAAGAATCAGGTTTGTTTTAAAGATTAAATTGATGAAAAACTAGTAATTATAAAATAAAAATATTATTCAAGTGAAAAAGAGTGAAATTGGGGTCTAAAATCAAGCTCTAAAATTTTTGGAGTTTTGAGAAATTTATCAAGAAATTACTAAGAAAAAGGTGAATTCTTACCTTAAATCCATAGTAAAATAAAGAGAGATGTTAATCTAGCTTTCCAAACTCTCACAACCTTCACTTTCAAGATTCCATACTATTTTAGGATTTAACTCTCAAGAAGCAAGATGAAAAATGAGCAAAATGAACCCAAAAATTATTTTAATAGTGCAGAAAATTTGCACTAATAAGGAAAAAAGTTGTTGTTTTTAGATTTTTAAGTCCAACCCGAACTTCGATGGGATACCCAAAATTCATTTGGAGATCGATATATGCAAACGAACTATGTAATCACGCTAAATTCAATGTTCCGAATGCGTTGGCGAAGTCAGATTTTCAAAAAAAAACATTGTTTTCAAAAAGTTGACCCCCAAAATTGCAATTTTCCAAATCGAGGGTTGAAATGAGATTTAAAAGCCGTAAAATCACACCAAACATCTTACCACCCTAAAATCGATATTTCGAATTTGATGGCAAAGTCATATTTTCCATTCAAGGTCGTTTTGATCAAATGTGGGTCCTACACTTATATTTCCAATTTTCTAACTTTTCGACCAATAGGTCGAAATGAGTTCGGGTGCACCGGGACCCAAACTAAAGGTCTACCTAGCCTAAAATTGATATTTTAGAGCTGCTAGAGCAGTCTGTTTGACTATCCATCACACAGATCAAAAGATATCCTCGTAAATCTAAAATAAGGCTCTCGAAGACATCAAAAACTACAATATCATATAAATGGTACCAAAATGCATCAAAAACTATGTTAATCACCCCCACAACCCATAAATACCATAATGCAATTATGGGGGAGATGGGGGGATAAAACAATCAAATAATACATATTTCACATATTTTATCAAAAAGCTGATCGTTACAGGTTGTGTCAATGTTGTAGTTGCCTCATGTTGTGCTCAACTACTGCGGATCAAGCACCAACTTGAAGACTTTGACATTCTTTCAGATTAAGTGCCTTTTTCTGTGACAACACAAGTGCTGTAAATATGTCAAAGAATCTAGTTCAGCATAAAAAAATAAAGCACCTTGATGTCAAATACCACTTTCTGAGAGATAACATTGAAAAGGGGATAATCATGGTGTTCTACACTACTGAAGATCAAATTGCTGACATCTTTATCAAGGAACTTAGTAGAGATCCATTTGAAAGAAACAGGACAAGGCTGGGGATAATGAGACCAAGTGCATGTTGATTTTCCTCTCCTCTAACTATGGCTATGACTTATTAAAAAGGTATCCAAGTTGGGTGATTTCACCTATATCTCAGTCTCATATCTTTGTAGTTATACACCTATGGCAGGGAGGAAGAACTAGAAAAAAAGATAAAAATAGCACAATAATTATGTACTCAGACCATCATGTAGGGACCAGGTTCCCAATCAGGTCGGTGTCACATTCTATTCCTGAATAGTGGCCATGATCATATCTCCCAGTAGAAGTATCATTCCAATTATCACACTCATAAATATGAGTGCCAAATATAGGGGTATGCATCTATATTTTGTATGTATATATATATATATATATATATTAAATAAATGTGTTTGTGCCCTAGTATAAACCTTTGTGCATCTTCTACTCACAGACCCTAGTGCCTGGTGTTTTTCTCTATCTAAATGGCACTGCTTCTTCCTCTCATCATGGACCTCTTTCTAAATAGTGTTTGATACCTCCTCCTGATATATGCATGAGTTCTCTTTGTGCTACTTTCTCTTTACCATATCTAATCCTACCTGTTCATGTAAGTGTAGACTAAATAGCCATGAGTTAGCATGGGTGTATCTCTCTACTTGATTTATTGATTAACCTATTTTATGATGCCAAAAGGGGGAAGTTGAGATGTAGTTGCAACACAATGTGTATGTTATACATGTGTTTGAGGGTTGAGATGTGTTGGGCATACCAGGGAAGGTGGATGGTGAATGGAAGACGGAGTCCTTAAACTCAGGGGAAACTCTATAGTGCTCACAGATAGGGAAAGTAAGGTGATGAATGCTTAGGGGTATCATAGGCAAGGGGAACTGGTGGAGTAACAGGCTGGAGGGCATGTGTTGCTGAGTTCTGTTATGTATGTTGTGTATTGTACAGATGTTTAAGGCTGTTGAATGCTTGCATGGGTTTATCATCATCAAAAAGGGAGAAATTGTTAAGTCCTTAGTTTTGTTTTTTGACAAACTGTACGTTGGGGACCTGTTTCCTAAAAATTGAGTGATAACAAAGCTACTACTACTTAGGGACAGGTTGGGCTTACCTGTCACAATCACAGTCAACCCCACAGCTGGGCCCAAGTACAAAAGTTAGTAAAAAATTGTTGTCACCTTTTGGTCTCAACCAATGACATTGCTCCTAGGTTTTCTTGTGCCATAATATATATTGCTGATCTTCTCCAACAAGAAAATGAAACTTCCATATACTTATAACATATATCTTTCTTGAAGTTCTCAAATTAAAGACTCACTTTGCAACAGGGAACTGATAGCTCATCAAGTTGTATTTTCATTTCTTGTGGTATTTGAGTCTTTGTATTGTGGTCCTAAATGTTGCCTACTTATGCTTGTATGATTATTAGTAAGTGTTGTGGTGTAAACCTCTTTTCTCTATAATCATCTAGGGTTAGGTGATTCTCAAGGTAGAGTTAGCTTTGGTTTTTAGTTAGAATTAGTTGGAGTGTGGGTGCAGTAAATTTGTTGTTACTAGGAGAGAAAGGATTAAAAGTTTTATCACGAAGTCTGGAATCTATATTCAATAAGTTGCTTGGATATAGTAGAGCTTAGAAATCTTGGAGGCAGTTCGTGGTTTTTCTTCCTTGAGCAAGGAGTTTCCACGTAAAATTGTTGTGCCTATTGTTTACTCTTTTCTTGTACTTTATTATTAAGTTACTCCTAATTCTTGCTATTTGTGTCTGTCTGAGAACAGGTCCCAAGTTGAGTAGTAACCCACTGTAGTTCTTCAATATACATTGTTCTACGTGGGTACTTTGGTGTTGGTCACATAGTTTCTTATTCCGCATCTAGTAAATTATTTCATTGTTGATAATCTTCATTGACTCGTGACTAATAATGTATGAAAGTCCATTTACAGATTTAATTTAAGTTTGAGGATTCATTATTAAGGAAACTTTGCATCACTTTTTTTTACGAGTCCGTTACACAATTTGATTAATAGAGATGGAGGATATATAAGTATACATTCAAACAAAAGTGATGGGAAACTGCTTTAGTGGTAAAAAAGTCATGTATCTTTTGTTATTTTCAATACAATAAACATTTTAGTATGCCACAAGAAATATGGTATCAGAATGCCTTGTGACTTTTATTATGCTTATATCCTCTTTCAGTAAATTATTGCAGTATTTTCTCTTTTATATCATTTACATATTATCTTTGAGATAAGTTTTCCACTTCATGTTGACTAAATTGGATAAAGAATGAATACCACAAGTTCTTATTTCATTTTCCGATCCAAAGGTAAGATTCTTGTATATATGTTTCTTGTATATATGTTTTCCCTTGTGTGTTTTGCTTCCCTTCCATATACACCCATTCTCCAATTTTTGTGGTATTGCTTAGGTAATTTATTAATGGATTACAATTGTTGTTGCTTCATGTAATCAACTTATTAGCGTATTGCATTCAAATCAAGTATTTGGTGATTTATAAGTTTACATATAATATATTTATTTTATTGTATCAGTCTAGTCATGCAGATTGGATGAAAGTGCACTTCACCCGTGGCTACACTACAAGAAAAACAACCTCTGGGGAAGGGAATTCCCGTCCCTTAAAGTCCAATTCTGGTCGCAAATGATCTTTTAGGATGAGAAAATATTGGTCGCGGCTAGTCCTTATAGCCTCCTTCGGTAAGGTCTATTGCGACGAGGTACTCCTGGTCGTTAAATGTCATTAGAGACGGTAACATATCTGGTCTCAAAAACACTTTTAGAGATTGTATATCTCGACTCTAATAGATGATTTTAATCTTTAAAAAGTAGTTATTTTCTGGTCGCTAAATATTTTTGTGGTGAGTAACTACCTTGTCCTAAATTAATTTCATCCTTAACCTTTAGAGACAAGCAACTAGCTCGTCCCTGATTAACCTTTAGAGACGAGCAACTAACTCATCCTAGATAGCTACTAAAATTATAAAATTTATATACCTTATTGCTAAATGTAAAATTGCTACTAAAAATGTTGAAGGATGATAAATGTAATTTTAACATTTGCTAAATAGACAAAACTAAATCAATTAACTTCCGCAGCTAGTGTATGATATCAATAGTTTCAATATTTGTTAAACAAAAAAAACTTAACCAATTAGCAACCTAAGCTAGAATTTGATGTCAAGTTTACATAATGTTCTTAGCAAAATAATAATGAGCTTGTGCATTCTCTGAACTTGCAAGCTCAACTCTGCTTGTTTAGACAAATGAGACGAACTGGAGTTCAAATTCATTAAAGAAACTAGTTAGACATTGAGCTCATTCAGTCATTTGTGAGTTTTGTTCAAGCTCCACTTGCTTTAGTAAATTTTCTGACTAAAAACAACACTCACATTGTAAATAGAAATAATCAATTTCCTATTATATAACTTGAACTTGGGTAAGAAAAAATAATGACCATCACCTAAACACCACGAGCAAGAAACTACAAGACATATGCATAACACTATAACTAAAGGTACATCTACAAACAAAGCACTCCTCCCAAATAGTAAGAACTCATGCCCTATTTGCAAAGGAGAATAAGGAGGAGGTGATATTGAGGGAAATTATAGATATAATACTCACAAAAACTAATGATCTTTTAGAGGAAATTGTTCACAACCAAGGAGAGAAAATGCAGAAAGCAGCCAAAGGAGAGAAAAAAGGGAGCGAGGGTTTAACACGAACTAATTGACAGAAGTAACTTTTTTGGGAATTTTTTTGTGCCAAGAGACACGTGCTAGATAGAAGTTTAAGGAATGTCAGGAGGGTTTGTGCGCGCACTACACATAAAAACCAAGAAGGTTGCAAGTAATCAGAACTATAGAATTATTAATGCTCATTCTCTAAGGATCATATCCAAAACAAATGAAATCCAGACACATACGTTGGAGTAGCAGGTCTGAACTTCTTGATTCCACCGTTTGGTTGAACGTCTTCAATACTGTAGCCGAGGGGTGCTTCGTAGAGTGAGGATTTACTACTAGTCTTCTTTCCACCTTTAGGATCCATTAGATCATTCACCTTGATCTATCAATAAAACAACTAAAGCTTCAAAATAAGGGCAAAAAAAACAGTCACAATGGTAAGGTGCAAACAATAGCAGAAGTTCACCAGGACTCTAAAATGACACAGAAAGGTTCAGACAACCTAAACTGAAACAGAGTCTCTTATTACATAATGAGTGTAAAGAATGCAGAATGGCATATGTGTAAGTAGGGAGGATATCCAAGGCCTTGTAGATTCTCTCACAGCATTATGTTCATTGAATTTTGCAAATTTATGCACTATTAACGTACATGATGTTGAAAGCCAAATAATTAGATACAATTTCCTCATATAATGTAAAGCAATTACATCTAGGTCAATTACATTTATGTATATAAGGTTCGCATGTTCAATGAAAGAAATACTCACCATTATCATGCCAATCAACTCAACATCTTGAACAATGGACCATGTAAAAAGAGTTACTTGGATATGGTAGCTATTTCGTCGCTATAGCAGATATCATAACACCAATTCCTCGTTCCAAAGCAAACTGAATTTGATTTTCATGACCATCTTTAGGAGCAAACGACAGTGTTTCTATATTAAGTGGAAGAAGATAAGCAGAGAAACTACCAACCCCACAACCAACATCAAACACTTGATATACCCCTGCTGCACGTAGGTCACCTGGCTCGTTAGTAGTCATACTTCCTAACCTGCAAAGAATAAATGAATCAAGTACATCAGCTGCGTAAAAGAATGGTATCATTAAGGATTGATTCTAACCATTCTTAGTAGGTTAATGGGTCATCTAGTACAGCATAAATTGCCTTCATTAAGTTTCTTTACGGAAGCCTTCGTCCTTTCAAGTCGATTTTCATTTTGCATGGAATTATCAACGAAAAGAGAGTCAACTATGAGAGCTCAAAGTTCAACCAAGTAGGGACTGCTCTCTACAGCAGACGGAAACTGACTCCGAGGGTGAGAGTGAAAAGTCAGAAGACAAATGCACATGGACACACTAAATCGCCTAAGAGACTGCATCTCAGTTTCTTGAGGGAACTCCTAAGTACTAAGGTCAACAAGGAGGATGAGTAGTGATGGTTGAAAATAAAGATGATTGTTGAAGGATGTGCAGGACTAAGATTTAATAGTCACAAAGTCAAGATCAAGTTTACTACATGGCATACAGAAGTTGTTGGATGAATTAAATGTGATATATTTCCCTAAATTTACTACAGGGCAACTGCCAAATCAGGATGCTTGAAACTGATATACCTAAAATTGCTCTTAGGACACACCAAGGAGTCAAAGACATTGTGAGTTCATGTTGACGCTCTTTGGCCAAAAGTTTCCCTCTCACCTTTCAAGGCCCAATGAACCAGGTATTTGAAGCTTAAGAGGGTTTAATTGAGGGGTTCTGATGATATCCTAATCTACAACCCTAGGTGGGATCGCTGCGATATATTACCGACATATATTATTTACAAGAATTTAGACATTGTCTAACTACTGAAAAGCACTAGTCAAAGTTGCAAATGTCTACCAAATCAATTTGACAAATTAGAAGCCAGGGACCTATACCCCATTGCACTACCCAGTGAACTATATGCTTGTGGAAGGATCAAAGTCTCCGCTTTAACTAAGTAACTATGTTTTTATTTCTAACAAGCCCCACCAAGAGTAATAAGAACAAAGCCCATGACGATATGCCTCGAGAAAAAAGAAGTTTGCGCATGCATAACATAAAGAACAGATTCAAGCACGAGGGCTAGCATCTCTGACATACAATGAAAAGATAGAATCATCTAAAACCCAAGAAAAGAAAAACAGATACAAGTAAAATGCACTGCCCTTAACACTAAAACCTTCTGAGACAATCCAAATTACCCAGATAAGCCACATCCCAAATTAAGAACATTAAGCAACAATGAATTAAGAATAATTTTGGAAGAAAATAGCAAATAAATGGAATAGAAAGCATACCTTAGAGAGAGATGAATAGAGAATAGGGAAAATAGCAAGCACCCAAGGAAGAATCAGCAATAGCTGCAAACGAATTTAGCAAAAGTTGCTCCCTCAATCGCTGTTGTGTGCGTATGTATTGACCGATATTGCTAGGGATAAAATTGCGACCAACGGTGTTTTGAGGAAATTAAAATTACGCGCAGAGATTTTTTTTGTGTTTTAATCTATTAGAAAATTAATACGTTAGATTAAACCGCGTATATGTATTTAGTGAAATAAAAAAATATTATTTAAATTTTACTATTATATTTCGACGGTATTTTCTCCCGCTCAAGTCTCTAAATTACAACTTGAGATCGGTCCTTCACAATAAAATACAATATTAAGGACTAACATATTTAGCTTCTTTTAAAGAAAAAATCAAACTATTTTATCAAACCACCCCCTACCCAACCGCCACCCCTACCAACCCCTCCCCCTCCCTAAAAAAGTAATTTTTTAAAACTTAAATTTTTTTCTTACCCCACCCTCACACTCTACCCCCCACCTCACGCCCTACTAGTCGTCACGCCCACCCTGAAACCCCCCTCCTCCACCTGCTCCACCCCAAAAATATTTTTATTTTAATTTTTTCAATAGAAAAAATTTAGGAAAAAATTCTTACGAAGACGAAGAAGAAGAGGAGGCTTCTTTATTTCTCTTGGGGAATTCTTGATGAGTTAATTACAACGAAGGAAAATCCCTTTATTTATAGGAAAAAACTAACCTTGAATTTTCTAACTTTTCCATAAGTAGAGATTCACTATATATGGTAAAGTAGACATTTACTATATATGGTAAAGTAGACATTCACTATATATGGTAGGCTTCCCCCCAACCCCCGTGAGTCCCGTCCTGCCCTGCCTTGAACTAGAACTCGGAAACCAAGACACAAAACTATAAGAGAGTAGCTGCCAAAACAAGCTCCCTAAGGTCGCACCTAAGATCCGAAGGAATCGCATGAGAACTAACTGCATATCTGAAGTTGGTAATATATTTATAACAATCCCCCTTGAATGTCTAATTAATAGATAATGTGCCTTATTAAAATCTTAAAAGAAAAAACTCAATGGAAAAAAAATCTAGTAAAGGAAAAAGAGTACACATCTCTAATAATACGCATTTCGACTGCCTCATTAAAAACCTTATGAGAAAAACTCAGTGGGACGATCGTGAGGAAAAAAGAGTACAGCGCATATTGACTCCCCCTAATGAGAACATCCTTGAACCTTTCTATCCCGATCTTATGCACCATCGTCTTTAAAGTTGCAATTGGAGGAAGCTTGGTGAATAAATCAGCCACATTATCACTTGAATGAATCTGTTGCACGTTAATATCACTATTCTTTTGGAGATTGTGTATATATAAAAGTTTTTGATGAAGTGTGCTTTGTTCTATCTCCTTTTGTGAATCCTTCCTTATGTTGTGCTATGCATGTTGCATTATCTTCATATAAAATCGTGGGTACTTTGTCACATTTCAAACCACAAGGATAAAGTCGACTGAGATGTATCAAGGACCTCAACCATACACATTCTCGGCTTGTTTCATGAGTATCGACTATCTCAACACGGTTTAATGAGGTGGCTACGATAGACTGCTTTATATATCTCCAAGATATGGCAATACCCTCACATATGAACACATAACTTATTTGAGACTGAGCTTTATATAAGTCTAATAAGTATCCAACACCAGCATAACTAACAAGATTAGGACTACAATCTTTAGAATAAAATAAGCTCATATGTTTGATCTCATTTCGATGCCCCCTAGTAGGAGTAGAACTATACCTTGCCAATAAATTGATAGAAAAGCTATATCGGGTCTTGTACTAGTTACAAGATACATTAGTACATCAGTTGCACTAAGTTATATAACCAATTCAATTTGATATATTTCTCATTCCTGAAAATAATCTATTACTTTTGAAAACTCTCCAAGAGTTTCAATAATTTTCAAGTTATAAATTTATGCAATATAAGGATTATAGATAAGTTTTCCAGAAATTTTTATATGCTTCAAATATTTTGAACCTTAAAAAGTTTTCATATAAATTTTGTCAAGTGACAATATTCAATATTTTATGTGTGGCAGCTTCAAGTGTCTAGACTGCAAATCAAATAAGTTTTATGCTTAACAGGATGCATCCTTTCATGTCACTTGATAAATGTTTGTACGTCAGCATACTTAAATAAACATAGAATTTGAATCCTCTTAATCTTTCACAATATTGCGCCAATATTGTATGTAGGATATTATTGATAATATATCATTTTGTATCGATTTGCAATGTGACATAACATTTTGAGATCTCATCACTTCATTATTTTTAGGTATCTGAACCTCACATACGGTTTCATTAAGTGTTATGTCGTAGGATTTTCAAGAGCACATTGCCTTCTTATTATGATCATTTTCTCGTTTTTCTTTTTAAGGATTATTTCATTTTAAATAGATTGGTCTACCACGTTTCACGCATGCATAGATTTTATCCTTTAGGGACACAAAACAGGAGGACTTACAGCTTAACTATGAGATGCTTTTGGTATTTGACTTGAATTATCTTTTGAATGAGGATCTGATGATAATTCCTAACATATTTTATAGCTGCTTATAATCTCCACCTTATGTTAGAAAAACTAGCATACATCCTTCATCTTCTTTGAAGAATCCATCTGTGTGCACCATGGTATATTTATTAATCGTATACCACGCATCAAAACTATTAGATGGAGAATGTGTGGTTCCTGACTTAGAACCAACTTTGAGGGAGAATTAATCATAATTTATTAATTTGATTCATAGAGTATTTTTGTATATAATTTTTCAAACCAACACATGAAGTTTTTGTTCTTAATAGCAATGATTTAGCTATTTATTGAAGGCATTCAATATCAAACCATCATCATCAAGATGAATTATCTTGGTTACACAATCTGAAAATTATGCTCTTTACTCAATTTTATTGAGCAATAACTTTATGAATGTCAAACTGCAGGTTGATAATAAACTCACATGTGATCATCTTATATCGATGCATCTTAATAGATCACATGACAGGTAAACGGATCCATATTCACTTTTTATACTTTTCAAATTTTTAGGGATCAAATCCAAACATTAGTTGGTCCAACCAACTTATCACGAGAACAAGCAACATAAACAATTCTTGAAGAATCTTCTAGTTTTTCAATATATGTTTAATACTTACTATGAACATCTTTGAGATGTCGCAATCATTCATATCAATTTATGAACTTTTATACTAGTAAACTCCAAGTTTACCATGACATATACTTTTTTATTTAGTAAATTTTGGATTTACTATTACATGAATAAATTTCAGATTTACTACTTTAGAAGTAGATTTCAAAATAACTCTTCTCAATTATTTTGTCTCTTTCGGAGGTGAGTTATGATACCACCATAACCAACTACATGTTTGTATCAATAAGTTTTTCTAGATATTATCGCATTCGCCCTAGAGAATGGATCTATACTTATAACAATCAAAATTTTTATTCATTGGGAATGAAATATAATTGTGCCTTAAGCCTATCAAATTTTGATAGCTGGTAACCTCTTTCATGATATTGCTACTTCAAGAGCAAATCAAGGCATACATATGATTTAAAGAATTTTTCTGTAACATATCTTATAGTCATAATAAGCATGTGAAAATATGATCACTTTTGATGATTATTATCGTATTGTCCCTTCATGCTTATATTCGTACATTCAATCACTTGTCTTCTTCCAGAAATATTATGCACTGCTACCACATTCACTTAAGAGAGTGGAGCATATTCAATGGGACATGTCTTGTGACTTTTCACAAGCACACATTATTTACCACGATGGTGTATTGAGATTCAAACTCAATATCTTATCCATATAAAAAGGCGTCTTAGGCTACAACTCGATGGGATTTGAACCCAACATCTTATCATCGTAGTGCATTGGAACTTTTATCTCAATGTCTTACCCTTTTAATGAGATGCGATTTAAATTCATCATCATATCTTTTAACGATATTGTTCTTCATGAATAAATTTAAAGCATAAGTGGTTGCAAACCAATTATTTTTTTTTTCTCAAATCCAACAATAATTATATCATTAGTAGCTAAAGACAAATAACATAAGGAATTACTAACCTTGAAATTACCTTTAGATTTATAATCTCACATTGTTTCACAGGGTCTCGTGCTGATAACGTGTTATGAAATATAAAACAAAGAAGAAGGAATAGAGAGAGAAGAAAGGGGACTTCTTTATTTCTCTTGAGGAATTCTTGATGAGTTAATTACAATGAAGAAAAACCTCTTTATTTATAGGGGAAAACTAACCTTGGATTTCTAACTTTTTCATAAATATACATTCACTATATATGGTAAAGTAGACATTCACTATATATGGTAATATATTTATAACATTAGCTAAATACTAAAATATATTTTTTGAAAGATATTTTTTTCATTCACTAATCAAACACTAGAAAATATTCTTAAAAAAATAGGTTTCACTCACCAACCAAACATAAGAAAATAAGTAATAAGAAACCAACTTTTATTCTATGAAAATATTTTCTACAAAAATATTTTTCACAAAAAACATTTTCCTTCGTACAAAACACGCCCTTAGTATCTTTTAGTAGTTATACAGTTAATGTGAAACTTTAGATTTTATGAGTTCTTGTTGTAAAGTTTAAGTTATTAAGCAGAGTTTATTATTTTAAGTCTGACATGAATTTAGATTTGTATTATTTTGTACTTTGAATACTTCCAATTAAGTTTAGCTTATGTTATAAATGATAGTATTTAGTATAAATTGTATCATACAATTTCTTTTTTTAAAAAAAATATATGACGATTATAAACCTTTTGAGAAAGCACACGCTAAGCAGATCTTTATCAAAGTCATATCTCCATAAGCATCTAAAGCTGCCTACTCATTGATAGTGGAAAAGCAACAAAAATAATTATTTAAGGTATTGAAACTATATTGTGTGGGTTATAAATTCTCACATATTGAAGTTATTAAAATTTTAAAATCGTATTATGGAGGTTATAAATTGTTGTAAATTGATTTTAGAATTGTCGCAAATTAAAATTTTATTTTGTAATGGTTGGTAGTGAAGATTCTACAAAGCCGTCATAGATATTCTTGAGGCATGATTTATTATAGCATTTTCTTAAAATCTCCAAAATTTATTTTATACTGGTGAAAAACTCACACAAATCTAAAAACCTCCACAAAATGAGTCTCTTTTTTGTGGTAGGTTGGGGTGGGTTTAGAAAATAATTTTATTTATTGATTGATTGATAAATTTTGATGAAAAACAAGTTTTCTTTTTTCTTTATTTAGAATTTATTTTTAATTATTATTCTAGATCCAAATATCGCGTGTCACCTTTTAATTAGTCATCATGTTACGTCAGCCTAATGTAATACACACTTTGCAATTTTAGATGATTATTAAAAAAGTATTTAAAAACTCAAATTTTAAGTGGTTTAAGTGTTTAAAATGTACAAAATTTATTTGAGGTGATAAGTGAAAAGTAATGCTTACTTTAGGAGCAGACCCGTCAATATGGGTCAGGCCCGTTGGGCCAGCCTGATCTGGCTTATAAATTGATAGAGTTGGGCTTCATTTTTGCAGCTTATTTAAGAACAGGGGTTTTTAGCCCTTCCTGGATAAGCCCGTGGCCCGTGGGGCTTGAGAAATGTGGGTTAGGCTAGCCCGTGGACCGGCCTTTAAGTCAAATATATGCAATTATTTAGATTGCTAGTTAGTATTTTTATTTGATTCGAAGAATATCATGTCAAAAGTTATTTAATTTCGCTATTCAGAGTATTTTTTGGGTGTTGGAGACTTGATTAACAAGTATTAACACTATGTAATATTGTTTGGTAATATTTATGTTTATTAACATTCTAAAATTAATGGTAGTGGTATGGATTGCGTACACTCTACCCTCCCCAAACCCCACTTTGTGGGAATATACTGGGTTTGTTGTTGTTGTTGTTGTTGTTGTTGTTGTTGATTAACATTCTAAAATTAATTATAAAATATTATTTTTTTAAAAATGGGCTGGCCCATGAGATCTGCAGCCCACAGAGTAATGGTGTGGGCTTGATGTTTTTGACCCATTATTTTGATGGGCCAGTCAGGCCTGACCGAGGGCCAGTCAGGCCTGACCGATACTGATAGTTCTATTTAGGAGGCTATCTATGTATTCCACCAAATAATTACCCTAGCTTAAATCCATCAAAATTAGACGGAGAAACAATTCATATTTCACGTTCATTTTCCTTAAATTTACTAAGAAAAAAAGTGGAGTCACTACGCAAATTGTGAAGGGGGTTTAGGTTACCCACATTGTTAGTATAAAAAGTTACTATTAAACCTTCGTTAGGAAAATGATATATTTAGGCAAGTTTGTTTTATAAAATGTGAAATTTTTAATTTTAAAAATAATGCATATCTCCTAAAAATTTCTTATATTGAGAATACATATTCTCTTCATTTCAAAGTCATTGTAACATTTTATTTTTCGAGAGTCAATCTAGACTAACTTTAAAAGAAAATTAGATAGATTAATACAATTTTATAAATTAAAATTCAAAATTTCAAAATTAACGAAAGTAATATAGGTTGCAAGTTTTCTCATATCTATCAATATAATGAATAAATAAATTCTTAAAATATTGTTCAAAGTTCATACCATTTAACTCTTGAAAAGAAATTGCCAAAGATATGGAGGGAGTATTATTTAGAGAGAAAAGACATCCTCCCCCCCCCCCCCCCCCCCGAACTTGTAGCCAAAACTTACTTTAGAACTTTAACTTAACTTATAATTATTTACCCATTTAACTATAATTATTTTCCCATTTAACAACTTCCAAATGAATTAAATACAACCTCAAAATCGCAATCGCACTCTCACAACGGAGAGTGCACTACACACACGTCGTGTTATTGCCAAATCAGTGTCATGTTCTTGCCACATAAGAAATTATCATCTTTTTTTAAAAGAATAATCTCACACACATACTATTTTTATATTTTTTTAAAAAAAGAAAAAAAAATATATGTACTTTTTTTATATATATAAAAAATATTTATTTAATATATATATATATATTATTTTTAAAAATGCCCCCCACCCCCCTACTATTTTCCTTCTCCTTCAGAACACCCTACCCCCACCCCGTTCCTTCTTCTTCTCCAAAGTCTCCCCCCTCCTCCTCTTCCAGCCCCCACCCCTGCACCCCATTTTTTCTCTTCTTTCTTCTCACCATATCCCCCCCCCCCCCCCGCCCCTGCCACGGAAATGCCTCTCTCTCTAATTTCTTCTGTATTAACACCACCAATTAACAACTATAAAGGCAGTTCGCAATAAATTTTCATAGTGCTGAAAATTAACTATAAGCAAAAATAAAATAAACAAAAAAATAATTATATTTAAATGAATCTTGTGAGTACAATTTTGTTATTCTCTTGATTCTTCTCTCCTAAACTTAGAAATGATCTGAGGGCCTTCAATAGCGTGTTTCTCAAATCATTGGATAATTTATACTCCTAGAGACGTATTTCAATCGTCGGAAATGTCGAAAAGTGTTTTGTCACTTTGAAATAATCTCCGGGAAGAACTCCATTGATTTCTCCTTGCAAGAACTTGATAGTCAATGTTGACGTTGCCAATGCTTGTCAAAGTTTTCTTTTTCGAGTCTCTCCTTTTTTCCTCTTTTTCTAGAATGTTATGTTAGCCTCTATTTATAGTTGTAGGGGGTAGGCCTAGTTGCTTATGATTGGTCAAAATATGTCACTTTGATTGGTTGTTGAATTTAAATAAGATTTTTTACTCATTTGTACATATGGTGGTGTCTTATTGGTCTTGGATTTGACTGGGATGCCACATCACTTGATGAGTTTGGACTTCAAAGTGGGATAAACCTTGATAAGGAATAAAATAAGCTTATTATTTTTTTAAGCCCAAAATAATTTTAGACCCAATAAAATATGGATCAAATTTAAATTTTTTATGAATTTGATCCAATAAATTTTATGTGTCTACAGATGCCCCCTACTTCAAGGTTGGTCGACGTGTAGGCTTACCGAAACATGGCAGTGAGACTTGAAGTACACATGAATGTGTTTTCATTCTCGTGACTTCAAAGGTATTTGTTTCTCATCAGTGCATCCTAGTTAGACCAATACTTGCGAGTGGTCTAACTAATGTTTCCTCCATGAACTTTCATGTCATGAAAGTCTTCATCAAAGTAACCAACAATTTGTTTGTGTTGATCCTCATTTTTTATCCACAATCAACTACAAACTCGATATTATTTCAAGAGTAAAAAAAAAAATGATCAACTTGATTTTTTTTTACTCTTCTTGGATATGTATGAACATGAGAAATTACCACCTTAATAATTATTTAAGTAGTTTTCACTTGCACAACAATGTGACTCTCTCAATGTATTTGAATTAAAAGGATCAATACAACCCCCCCCACTTGACATATTGCACGTATGAAGTAAAAAAGTTGACTTGAGCTTTTTGTACCAAAGGAAAATATTAACTTTCCTTTTGATTTCATGTACCAAAGAAAAATATCAACTTTTCTTTTGGTTTCATGTATTAAAGTCACCTCCACAGAAATCTCCTAAATATGGTAATTTTTTAATTGATTGGCAATTTGAAATTCTCAGGGCTTCTCATCTTCTAATTTAACCACAACATTCCTTGTATACATACTGAAAATTCTTCATAGGAGCCTCTATATAAGGAGATTTTATGAAATCACATCAACCACAATCTTTTGAAATCTGTAACCCTTGCAAAGACATCCCTTGACCTCATTGTGACCGTGTATTTGGAAAACATTGCTGGTGCACCTCAACCTTCTTGGCAACATTGGTAGACGTCACGCAAAATATACAACCTCCTCGCAACATCGACCGAAGAAGTATATAGAGTGTCAACTTCAAACACTCGTAAAGTAAAAATCATATCTGACTGTAGAAATGTCCAAATATTGAACGACTTAGTTCTGAAGAGACTAGACTTTTATTGTTGCATCATATCCAAAAATCAACGTCAAATTCCTTCTGTATTTATGAGAATCAATTTTTGAAGTTGACGTTATAAGCTGCCATGTCGTGATTCCAGATAGTATGTTCGTGATCACTCCTCTTTGCTTCTTTTTTCGTAGGTTCATAAAAAAATGCAAGTGGTGTCGATATCACACCAAACATATACAAACATTGTTCAGATGATTGGTCAGGAACCACTTGAGGCATCATTTTTTGAGTCGCAGTTTTCAATAAGCAACAACTAGGTGCTTCACCCATTTTCTCGAGGATTTGGCGAGCAATATTCCTTTTCATGGCTTGGAAATAGACACTCAGAGCAACTTTTTTCTATTCTTGAAAAGAAAATTTGTATCTATTTCCTTAAATCTTAGCGTAGAAAACTCCTTACATCTCGGCATTGAAGATCAATGGTTGAAAATCAAATTTCATGCTAATCGACATCGATATCAGCCATGTTGAACTAAACTGATGTGCTTCTCCCATAGTTGATCATGCCACATCGAAGCATCGTGCCTTTGCTACCGACACTTATTGCCAGATTGAAGTTTCACGTAGTTAGCATCAATCTGCATAAAATTGAGAAGCTTCATCCAGTCAACACTGTAGATGTATTCCATTTTCATTTTTTTGTGCAGGTTTATGCAAATGGTCTTGATGTCAGACCAAAAAGGTTGACATGATTGATGATGAACCATTTGGTGCATGACTTCCTTACTGCTTGATAAGAAAGTGACTTGAAATGATGTGATTTCATCCTTGATGACGCTAAAAGTTCCCCTTTTTAGCTTCAGGAGCATGTACTAGGCACACGTTCACGAAAATATTTATTCTCCGATGGAAGAAAAAAAATATGACTTGTTTGATTCATAAAAAATGAAATTCAATGTCCTGATACGTATGTTTTATTAGCATTACTCAGCGTCACGATAAATTTCGCATTTTGATGTAGGAGTATTGAAATCAGGAGCCATTTTTTGCGTTGGAAACTAGACTCGTAGAGCTACATCTCAAGTAAGAATTACAATCAGATTGCATCCAAATAATCTCAAATATTGCCCCAAAACCGATCCTCTAATCTTGGTTCGCTAGTTTAATCAGCTTTGTGCATCATCACGATCAATTTTGTATCTCGACGTAGGAATATTGAAATCAGGAGTCATTTTTTGCATTGAAAACTAGACTCGTAGAGCTACATATATCGCAAGAATTACAATCATATTGCACCCAAATCGTCCTAGATATTTCCCCAAAATCAATCCTCTAATCCTGTTTCGCTAGTTTAATCAGCTTTGCACATCGTCACAATCAATTCCGTACTACCACAATTAGGAGCTATTTCTAGACGAGGAATAATTTTACTACTTGTCTTTCCCTTCTATCCAATGATTGTACAAAAAAAGACCAATTCATTCTTTTTCTAATCAATCAAGGGGAACATTTCTAATTCTTAATTCTATAAGGTTGAATAAAAATTTGATTGTTGCGTTGGAAACTAGACTCGTAGATCTACATCTCACATGAGAATTACAATCATATTGCACCCAAATCGTCCCAGATATTGCCCCAAAATCGATTCTTTAATCTTGGTTCGCTAGTTTTGTCATCTTTGCGAACGTCATGATAAATTGTGTATCTCAACGTATGAGTATCAGAATCAGGTGCCATTTTTTTGTTGGAAAGTATATTCAAAGATCTACAACAACATAAAAATAACAATTAATGCCCTTATAGATTTATATAGATACGTCATCAAAGTCAACTTAGTTCGGAATTTGATGGCCTATTTTGCAACTTTGAGCGGCTATGATAGAAAATTCATAACTTGGCGTAGGAACCTGTGAATCATGAGCCGTATTTTTTTTTTGCAGAGAAGTCTATAAGATCTACCACATATGTTAAAATAATAGTGAACACCTATACAGATTTATACATATATATTATCGAAATCCATTTTGCCTTGCAGGTCTCTTCACCTTTGCATGTCTGCTGTAAATTTAGCGAAGGAATGTTTATCCTTATGTGATATCTATGCCAATTCAAAGTGTTATTTCCGTGCTCAAATAATGACACACATTTTTCTTCCTTTTTTATTTTTTTAACTCATACGACTGAACTTAGAGTAAAAATAATCTAAGATGCCTACGTACCTCAGAAGGATCAAGTCATAACATAGTTCAAGAATGATGAGTTAAATTAATTTTTTAAAAATTTCTTTTCCTTTCATTTTTTTTCTTCTTCTTTTTTTAAAGAGTCTTTCACAGTTTAGACTTATGCGGGCCAGGAGTGACATGCATTTTAAGCTCGTGCCTTAAGGAGTATTTTGACTTGTAGTTTAGGCTCGTGTGTCGAGGATCATTTTTGACTTGCAATTTAGGCTCGTGCATCAAGGAGCATTTTTGACTTGTAGTTTAGGCTCATGTGTCGAGAAGTATTTTTGACTTGCAATTTAAACTCGTGCATCAAGGAGAATTTTGAAGAAGAATTCTTGGAATGTAACTTTCCTTCTAACCCTTTGTAATGGAGTATTGTTGCACTTCAGTTTGGTATTTATTGCCCTCATTAGTTGAAGCAGATTTGCACTTGATCTTGTGCCGACTTTTGAAAGTTGGAGTTTAGAAGCACTTTGATACTTTTTTATTTTACGGGTGATCAATGTCCAAGTATCCCCCTTCTTACTATTGGAGAGGTCATTGACATGGACTTACTTGTTACTTTCTTTAGGGTGGGAACCTATATTGGGTCAAAGCTCCTAAACTATAGCACGATGATTCCCTCACCTTTTGGTGATGCCATAGAGCAAATGGATTGTAGAACTTTTGAAATTGAACCTTTTATATGGTCCAGTTCGGTGCGAACATGATTTGCATCAACTATATCGCCATTATCGATAACAATCTTTCCTTCTTGCATTAGTGTTATGATTTTTTCCTTCATGATGAAGCATTTTATGGTGTGATGACCAACAATGCGGTGAAATTTTCAGTATTTAGGATCGTCGACTTTGTTTGATTTTTCTGGTCGCTTTGACTTAGGAATCTCAATGACTTTTTTAGTTAGCAACTCATCAAGAATTTCATGAATATCAGAGTCGGGGAAAGGATATACCCTTGCTTGTAACTCCTTCAAGGTTGGTTAATTATTTACTTCTCACATTTGTTTCTTTGGAGCTTCCTTTTGTAACTTTTGTCATATGGAGGACTTCGTAAAACTCACAGTTGTCGTTATAGATTCCCCAATTTGGTCTTTAGATGAGTCTTTGAACTTTGTAACTTCTTTTCTAGGATAAAAATAGGTGACACCATTCTATGACTTGCAATACTTAGCTTTATGTCATGAGCACGCGTAGATAATTCTTCAAAAGTTTGAGGCTTAATTCCTTGGAGGATATACACAAGGCCCCAACGCATCCCTTGAATACAAATTTCAATTGCAGAAGTTTCAGAAAGTTGATCCTTGCAAAGCTCAATGTTCACAAACGATTTATATAGTCCACTACAGGCTTATCTTTTCTTTGTCTTGTGTTTGTCAATTTCATCATTCTGGCTGTATGATGGATGTTTTAGGAATGATTTAGGAACAGACTTTTTAGTTGCTCCCAACAATCAATTGGTTCAGATTCTAAGTCTGTGTACCAATCAAAGGTGTTTCTTTTCAAAGAGCGAACAAACTACTTGACAAGAAGATCACCATGTGTGCCAACACTGCTATAAATTTTAACAAAATGAGCAATATATTTCCTTGAATTTCCCTTTCCATCAAATTGTTAAAATTTTGGCAGTTGATATCCAACTAGCATTGGTAAGCCTTCGATTCGTTTAGAATACGATTTTAAGTATCCTAAAAAACTTTGTGATAGACCAACATATTGTACCTTAATGGTGTTTGCAATCATATCATGAAGTTGTTAAACTATTAGAGTAGCCACTGAATCATATCAATCAACACATTGATTGCCACTTGACTTGATGAGAGATTCACCATCAACATTTTCTTGCGGTATTAAATTATAATTTGACTCTCCAAGATTGTAGAGATCTAACTTGCTCATAAGTTGGGTGATTTGATGATCTTTCTCTTCAACAGACTTGTTCAAGTCTTCAATGGTTTTCTCCATCATTGCAAACTTCTCATCCATGTCAACTGCATCAACCATGAAGGTGTTGACTTGCATTGAAGTTGGAGAATTTATTAAGTCCTCAAATTCTCCAAAGTTGCAGATAGTTTCAGAGGGTTCATCTGATAATATAGATGCAAAGTTTCTCCCAGGGGTCGTAGTTACAGCCAAATTTTGAGATTTTCTCCCTTTCGTCATCTCCAAAAAAGGTGAAGTATTGGGATCCATCCAAAACACAACCGTTGAGATTGCATTGATTGATAGGGCCAATAAGTGTGATCTCAGTAGATGTGGCAGTAGTAGACTTCTTGCACGAAACTTCATATATTTTTTCGAAGTCTATTGTAGTAGTTGAATTTGTGATTTTTCAATTTGTAGAAGGAAGAGATGAAGAGCAGAACTGGTCCCACTGGGTGTGCCAAAATTTGTTCGCAACAAATTTTCGTACTACTGAAAATTAACTGCAAACAAAAATAAAATAAAAAAAAAAAGTAGTTTTATTTAAATAAATCTTGTAAGTACAATTCTGTTATTATCTTGATTCTTATGATCTGAGAGCCTTTAGTAGCGTGTTTCTCGAATCGTTAGATGATTTGGACTCCTAGAGACGTATTTCAATCGTAAAAAATGTCGAAAAGTATTTTGTCGTTTCGGAATAATCTCCGAAAAGAAATTCGTTGATTGCTCCTTGCAAAAACTTGATACGCAATGTTGATGTTGCTAATGCTTTTCAAAGTCCTCTTTTCCAAGTCCCTCCTTTTTTCCTCTTTTTCTAGAATGTTATGTTACCCCTTATTTATAGTTGTAGGGGGTAGGCCTAGTTGCTTGTGATTGGTCGAAATATGTCACTTTGACACTTAACGCCTTTTGACTGATTGTTGAATTTAAATGAGATTTCCACCTCATTTGTACATGTAGCGGCGGGTCTTGGATTTGACTAGGATGCCACATTACTTGATGGGTTTGGACTTCAACGTGAGATGAACCTTGATGAGGAATAAAATGGGTTTATTATTTTTTTTAAGCCCAAAATAATTTTATTCCCAATAAAATATATATGAAATTCAAATTTTATATGAATTTGATCCAATAAATTTTACGTGTCTACAAAGACACCAATTTAATTTTTTTTTTCCATTAAAGTATTATTTCAACCTTTAATTCTAACTCACTCAACGTTTTTAACAATCAAAATTAACAAGGAATTGACAAATATTCTAATTCATTTCTGAAAAGAAGAAAAAAACTAAATTCAATGTCACATGAAAGAATTTTATCAAACTTTTTGAAAGTCTCAACTATATTTGACAATTGGTTGAGAAGAAGCCAAGAACTTCCATCTTTAATCTTGTTTCTTGTGATGACAATTTACAAATAATGCACCAACGATGTGTTGGGGATGGGGTGGGGGAACGAGGGGGGAGGGGTTGAAGAAGATGAAGAAGATGTTTTCTTATTATATATATACCAACAAGTTCATGAGGGTTTTGGTTAAGGGTGTTCATATTTTTCCTTGGGCAAAATTGTTTAAAAAACAAAGAAAATAAAGCACTGCTGCACCTGCAAAAGTTTGAACTTGGGTTGTTGATGTAAAAATGCACACTCTTGACCATTGGACTATACTTCTCTAGCTTGTCAAGGGTATACAACAACATGCATATAACCATAAATATCTATATTTAACTTATATACTCGAAAAAATTATCCGACGAAGGGTGTTCATCTGACCACCCTTCGTTGGCTGTGGCTCCGCCACTGTTGTGATGTCTTTTCTCTTATTTAAACTGTTCACCTTTTTTTGAAGATGCGTTGAGGAATTTGGTTACCATTAAATAGGTAGACATGGAATTGTCCTAATATGGAGTATAATTTGTGAATTAATGAAAAACAGAGTGGAGCTAGCATAGCCTAAATATGTCCTGCAGATTCCAAGTCACGGGCATATATTACTGTAGCTATGAAGCTGTAATCCATAAGAAGTGTTAATCTCATAATTTACTTCCATGATAAAAGTCTATTTCCACCAACTGTTTATTCTTTTTAGCAGTATAAATACCCTGCCTTAGTACCATTTAATTTGTTCAATCATCTTTGCAAGTAATATACATACTTTCTGCTTTAGCTTCCCTGCAATAACATGGCTTCCATAACTAGAGCCTCATCACTTACCCTTTTCCTCTCGTTCAATCTCCTTTTCTTTGCCATTGTCAGTGGAACTACTGACTGTTTTTCCTGTCCTTATCCTCCTAGAAATGGTAGTGGGGGCCAGAAGGGTGGCGGCTCTGGCAATGGTGGAGGATCTGGTAAAGGCGGCGGTTCTGGAAGCGGAGGTGGCGGGTCTGGTAATGGCGGAGGTTCGGGCAACGGAGGTGGCGGCTCTGGTAATGGCGGAGGTTCGGGCAACGGAGGTGGTAACGGGAACGGTGGAGGCAATGGAGGTGGCAGCGGAAATGGTGGCGGGAACGGAGGTGGTAATGGAAATGGTGGTGGTAATGGAGGTGGTAGCGGGAATGGTGGCGGCAACGGAGGTGGTAGCGGTAATGGTGGAGGCAACGGTGGTGGTAACGGAAATGGTGGAGGCAATGGAGGTGGTAATGGAAGGTGCCCAAGAGATGCACTGAAACTTGGGGTATGTGCTAATTTACTAAATTTGGTGAATGTAGTGGTGGGTTCTCCTCCAACTTTGCCATGTTGTAGTTTGATCCAGGGGCTGGCGAATCTAGAGGTGGCAGCTTGCTTGTGCACAGCCATAAGAGCAAACATACTGGGACTAAATCTGAATGTGCCGCTGACTCTTAGCCTCATCCTCAATAACTGTGGAATGAATAATACTGGCTTCACTTGCTAAGCGGACGCGTGCAGTTTATTAATTTATCCCCATTATGTTCTTTATTACTATGTCTATCATTTTGTATTAGCTTTGAATAATTCCTTGTTTGTTGTGTTGTGCTAATTATATTGTTTTAAATAAGCGAACTTGCATCATGAAATCAAGCAGGTTCGTGAAGCAGCTGGTTCATATCTGTACTCAAAGGTTTACTGTGATATATGGAGTGTCTTTTTTCTTTTGTAAGAATCTTTATATTTTGGGTTTCATTTGACTACTTCAGGGTCATAACATGGTTAGATATTAGATCAATTATTTTACTAGGAAAAAGTTGAGAAAGAAAAGTAAGTACTATAATAAAGAAAATGGTTATGAAAGAAAATTTTCTAAGTAACTTGGATCAGTCAAGAGTCAAGTGTAGTGATGAGAAAAAAGTATGCAATTAAAACCTAATGATCATTGTTTGATGGTTATTTGAACGACGATTCTATTAAGAAGGTGCAGATTCCATAGTATCAATAGAGAAATTTCAAAACTTAAAAGAAATGAAGGATGCCTCACCATGCGGCTGTGTCTGGCTATGTTGAGTATATAGAGGAGAATCCACAAAATTTTCTGTGTCTGAACAATACTCAGTACTCACATCTTCCGAGCTATGCACTTTATTCAATTGATAACAACTTCAAGTTGTATGGTTGATGAATAAAAAGTGGGATTATTTAAGATAGGTTCGTCAGGTTTCTTTGTAGTAATATACTAACTTGTGTTAGGATTTTTACTGAATTTCTGTTTTACTTTGGAAAGGATTTCTTAGTGGAAAGACTTATCGGTAGGAAAAGATGTCTTTTTTACTAGATAATTTCTATTAGATTTATTCTTTCATAGATAAAACGTTTTGTAACTTAGAAGATTTCTCTTCTCATGTCATAACACAATAACATACACAATTTATCTTTAAAGAGTCTTATTTACGCGAAATTTTCTCTCAAATAGTTTTTATATTTTTTTATTTAGGTTATTAATATGTAGGCCAATTGGCCGAATCATGCCAATAGTATTATGTTTTAATATGTTTTTCTTTGTCACATGAATTATCGTTCAATGGTTTGCAAGTAGCTTCCACATAACGCCCTCTCAATTTCGTACCCAACAAGTAGTATCAAAGTTTATGGTTCAAAAGTCCAATGATTTGATGAGCCGAGATTAAAGACGGGTTTAAAGTGGTTTCAGATCAAGCTGCAACTAGTTTTGCGATAATGAAGATCTTTGTCTAGTTATATACGGAGGAGTTTAAAGTATATTTTCAACATTTTTGCTGCTTCATCTTAAAAAATAAAAAAAAAATATTTTTTAAATGATTTTTAACCCATAATATTTGAAACTTTATTTTTAACCATGACAAGCAGCAGTGATGGAGATTACACGAAGAAAAAGATGATCATCAATTTTGTCAGAAAATTCATGCCAAGGGGAAATTTGTTAGGATTTGTCTGAATTTTCTACATTAATCGGATTCTATCATAATTGTATTTTACTTTTGAAAGGATTTTTTAGTGGAAAGGTTTCCTAGTAGGAAAAAATCTCTTTCCTATTAGATTTCTATTACGTTTATTCTTTGTTAGAGCAAAGGTTTTGTAACTCTATAAATTTCTCTCTTCTCAAGTCATAACACACTGATATCCACAATGTAATCTTTAAAGAGTATTTCTTCCGTTTCATAATAAATAAATTGTTGTATTTTAGCACACATATTAAAAAAAAAGTATTAAAGACATAAATTTAACATAACTTTCCATTTTTACCCAAAAAAAAGAAAAAGTTGACCTTGTAATACCTTTTCAAAAGTTAATTGATTGTTAAATCATACGGGCAAATTTAGAAAAAAATTCAATGATTCACTTATTTTGAAACACAAATAAATACCCCAACAATTCACTTATTCCGAAACGGAGGGAGTATTATTTAGGAGATTTTCTCTCAAATAGTTTTTATATTTTTTTTTTATTTAGATTATTAGTATGTAGGCTAATTGGTTGAATCATATCAATAGTATTATGTTTAAGCATGTTTTTCTTTGTCATCTGAATTATCGTTCAATGATTTACAATTAGTAGCTTTCGCATGACGCTCTCTTGATTTCGAACCCAACAACTTCTCGTAACTTTTTCTTTTTGGAGCATAAAACTTAAAAACGCCCAAATCCACCTTGAGCCTTAAATTTGTACCTTATACAGCTTAAGCTTACTCAATCCATTACAAAATGATAGTTAGGATCTTCTATGTTAGCCCCAAATACCAATATGGGTTGTGGTGTAGTGGATGGGGCTGCTCCACCCTTAACCAGAAGTCGAGGGTTCTCCTCTATTGGGAGCGTTGCCACCTTAATGGGTTCTGCAACGTTCGATACGGATTACTCGGGGCTCCAATGCAGGCAGCGAACACCGGATGGGAAACAAAAAAAAAACTCCCAAAATTCATTGAAGTGAGACCGGTAAATTGCCACTACATGTTTTTTGTGGCGATTTTGGAGTTGTTAGTACCTTCAAACCTGAATGCTATTTTGTGGCGATACATGATATTATTGCCACAAAGTACACACGCATTAGCGACTAAACTTGCCATAAAAAGTAAACACAACGGTCACTAAAAAGGTTTCACAAAATGAAGATTTAAGGTAAGTGGCCAATAAAAGACAGAGATAATTTTAAATATGTACAATAAAGTAATTAATTTATAAATAATATGATCATGTTTTTTAACCAAAAAGAATAGTCAAAAAAATATATTAGACTAAAAAAAAAAAGGTTACAAAAAATATAGTCAAATGTATATTCACTAGCTTACTTTTTCTACTCGTGTTGCGAGCTTTCATTCAACTCGGGGAATCTACTATTGTTGTGGTATGGTTCAGCGTCAACCTTTTGCACTATCATTCTTATTTTGTAATTCATAATAATGTATTCTTATTTTGTAATATAATTTAACCAGGACACATTGCTATAGACCCTGAAATATTAACATAACTCAGGTTAATTTTCTCCCTTAAAGGATCATTGAAAATAAATGAAAAAAGAAACGGACATGGAGAAAATCCTATATGTGAAAGAACATGAATATTCCACCTAAACCTTAATCGAATAAGTAACACAAGATATTATACGTTTAAAATTAAATGGATGCATTTATATGCAATGTCAGACATTATTGTTACCAGTTTATTACCGTCACCACCACCAACATATTCAGGAAAATCCCACAAAGTAGGGTCTGGGGAAACCAACCACGTGGAGGTAGAGCGGCCGTTGCCGAAAGATTCTTAGCTCAAATGAAACAAATCAAAATAGTAATGAAAAGAATAACGACAACGAAGAAAACATGGAAACTAATAGGAGCGTAGTGCAGAACGTATAGGAGCAAAATAGTGTGATGACCTAAGCATAATAATCAACAGATGGTGTGACAGATATCAAAAGCTACCTGTTTATTACCCCAGAAGCATTTTTAAATAGAAACTGAGCGATTAGACCAAAGGACAGACCAAAGCACACAAGTGAAAGAAAATTATAGTTAAGTGAAACACCCTCGTTTCTGGACCTTAGAAAATTTCCTAAATTTTGATCTCTGGATCCAATACGACTCATGGGTACAAGATGTATCTTGGGGTACGGGTAGTATGGTCCGGTTGTATACTGACCAGTATTGGTTTATGGGATGAAGTTTGGTTACTAGAAAGGGTATGACTTAGGGGTACGATTCGTATTGGTGGTTACAGATCTTTTCATTTCTTAACTTAATCTAAGACTTTGTTACTTAGGTTGGATCTGAGTACGAGTGGTTCACCATGATCTTTAATCTAGGGTACAAATCGTACCAGGTACTTGTATGGTAGACAGTGTTCGATCCTCCTGGTATTTTATTTTGCATGGATATGGATCGTATGTTGTCGGTATGACTTGATTGGATAAGTCGTATACTGGACAGTGTTAAGTCCAAAGGTGGAGGTTCAGGATACGAGTGATGGATACCGATCGTATTTGGAGGGTACGACTCGTGATGGTCAGTCGTATCCCTATGATGAGATTTTTGGTGCAACTTAAGTGGGTGTATTCTGAAATTTTTCCACTTATCCTAATAGGGTCCCATAACTTCTGACCTACTCAAGAGGTTATTTACCCTAATATTCTTTTTATTAACACTTAGAAACTCTTCCTAAACACTTCATAATTCTCTCAAGAGCTTTTAGGCAAGGGGAGCTAGAGTTTCAACTACAGGATTAATTTGGGGCTTGTCTTGGTGATTTCTTTCCATCATCATCTTGGGTTAAGGCATGTTATCTTTTCTCATTGTTGACTTTACTTAAAGGCATGTTTTGTATAAATGTTTTCATGATTTTATTGATTGAATGATTTTGGTTTACAAATATGATTTGGGGGTTTTGATATTAAATGGTTGGTTATGGTTCTCATGGTTTTAATTATGATTTTATATGAATTAATGGTGGTTTTGAATAATTGGATTGCATGGGTATGGTTTTTTGAGAATTGGAATTGGTTTTGGTCGTATTATGCCCCCAATGTGTTTGACAAAATATTTATAAAGATATGTTTATTGCGTTAACTTCTTTTAATGGAACTCTTGCATGTTTTGAACTTGGTAAAGGAATTATGCATGGTTTAAATGGTTTGAAAAGGCTAAAGGCTAATTGGTTATGCTTGTGGGGAACATGAAAGTCTCCCAAGTGGCTTAATATAGTAAATGGAAGGGCACTTGAAAGTTCTCTTAAACCTATAAATGGTTGGCTATAGATGATACTTACAAGTAAGGGTTGGTATGACGATACCGATATCAATGGCCTTGGTTAATAAATGTATAATGGTTTGGTTATTTGGAAATTGATTTTAATTGGGCAATAATGGAGGGAGGTGTAGCTAAGCCGTGGAAGGTAGAGGTCCCGGGGGAACCAAAATTAGAAACTCATAGTTGTTGATATGAGGTTGGTCTTGGTGACTGTGTGTATAATATCACACTATATTTTGGGGATGTACTATTCATCCCAAGGGATACTTCTCTAGTCGTACCGCTACACGCATTGGGGCCTTTTCAGCAGAGGAAGCTGAACCCATATAGCTCGTGGGTGGTTTAGGACGATAAAGCTACACATCCTAGGTAAAGATTTTAAGGGCATACTAAACCCGATCCCTTTTCCCAACATGATTATATATATATGTATAGTTGTGTGCATATGGATGGTTTTACTTGGTTTTACAAATGACATTATTTTATCCTTATCCTAAGATCATACTAGCAGTCACTCGCTAACCGTGCTACTAGCGGCTGTATACCTATGCTATGTAGGAACTGACCGTTCTACTTTTTCTCTATAGTGATTGACTCGGTATTAGCATTTGGACTAAAGTGGTGAGCTTCCATCCATTCGAAAGGCATAATTTATGTTATGGATACTCTTAGACATTTTGGTTTTATTTTTGATATTGGGTTTTTGGCTATGATTAGAGGTATGTACCAATCGAATTTCATTACTCTTTGTTCCCCAAGAGTTAAGGGAAGTAAAGAAGGAAGAGTTTGAGAACTTCAAGTAGGGGAAAATGTATGTCAAGAAATATGCCTTAAAGTTTCACCAATTGTCAAGGTATTCTTCTGATTCATTGGCTGACATGTGGGCAAGAATGAGAAAGTTTGCTTCAGGGTTGAATTTAAATTTGATTTTGGAGAGTAAAACTGTCTTTCTGATTAAGGATATGGACATCTCTAGGCTGACTATTCATATGTAGCAAGTGGAGGATAAGAAAAGTAAGTAGGCATAGTTAGGGGATAGACAGGTTAAGAGGAGTAGGTCTTCTGACCAGAGAGGTACTCAATCTCAAGGTGGTCGAGATGGTGGCAAATGGTAGAAAAGAAATAGGGGAGTTCTTATTCTTACTCTTTTACTAGTGCTCCTTATCAGTCGTGTGACAGGTGTCATCATGGTGGTGATAATTTTTGGACAAAAGGTGTCCAATCTCAGACAAGCAGAGACCAGTCAGTTTTTTATGCCCTCCTTGTCAGTTCTGTGGTCGTCCTCATTGGGGTTATTGCGATAAAGGAAAGGATAAATGCTTCAAGTGTGGCCAGGTAGGCCATCGACTTAGGAATTTTTTGGTCATTAAGGTTTCTACGAGAGCGAATAAGATTCCAGTGGCTTCATCTTCTGCTCCTGCACCTGGTGGTGTTGTATCGGCTTCTATTACTGCTCCTGGTTCTAGTGTTGGTCAGAACAGGTTGTATGATTTAGCACCCTAACAGGAATTCGAGGCATCACCTGGTGTCGTTCCTGGTACATTATAACTTTTCTCTCATGACGTATATATTTGCTTGATATGGGATCTACTCTATTTTATGTGACTCCTTATGTGACTGTATCTTTTGGTTTTGATCCAAAAGTTAGTTTAGATCCTTTTTCTCTATCTGCCCAGTAGGTGACTCAGTTATTACTAAGAGAGTCTATAGGGGGTGTGGTATCTATTGGTGGCAAGCAGACCTTGGTGGATCTATTTGAGTTAGATATGGTGGATTTTGATATTATTCTGGGGAAGGATTGATTGCATTCTTGTTATACGTCTTTGTATTGCCGGATTCGTAGAGTTATCTTTAGGTTTCCCGATGAATTGATTACAGAGTGAGGGGGTATTTTTTATCTCCTAGGGAGAGGTTTATTTCTTATCTTAGAGATCAGAGGTTTATCTCTAAAGATTGTCTTTATCACATGGTCTGGGTTAATGATTCTAACTCGAAAGGTCCTTCTTTTCAGTCAGTTCCTATGGTTAATGAGTCTCCAAAGGTCTTTCCAGATAATCTTCTTGGTGTTCCTCTGGATAGCAAAATAGAGTTTGGTATTGATCTAATTCCGGACACCCATCCAATTTCTATTCCTCCATATAGAACGGCTCTGGTTGAGTTAAGAGAACTCAAGGAAAAACTTAAGGATCTTCTAGATAAGGGATTTATTCATCCTAGTGTATCTCCTTGGGGTGTACTAGTGCTGTTTGTGCTCAAGAACTATGGTTTCTTTGGATGTGCATTGACTACAGGTAGTTGAACAAGGTGACGATCAAGAACAAGTATCCCCTTCCAAGGATAGATGATCTGTTTGACCAGTTGCAAGGTGCCAAGTTCATTTCTAAATTAGATCTTTCGTCTGGGTAACATTAGCTAAAGATTAGGGAGGTGGATATACCTAAGATAGCTTTTCATACTCGGTATAGGCACTTTGAGATTTTGGTGATGTTATTTGGGTTGACTAGTGCTCCAGCGGCGTTTATGGATCTGATGAACAGAGTTTTCCGTCAATATTTGGATCTCTTCATCATTGTGTTTATTGATGACATTTTGGTTTATTCAAAGAGTGAGGTAGATCGTTTTAATCACTTCCATGTGGTATTGCAGACCTTGAAGAAATAGTGGTTGTATGCCAAGTTCTCCAAGTCTGAGTTTTGGTTGAACGCTATAACTTTCTTGGGTCACATTGTTTCTAGTGAAGGGATCATGGTGGATCCATAAAAGGTTATTGTGGTAAAGAGGTGGCCTAGACCCACGACTCCCTCCAACATTCTGAGTTTCTTGGGTTTAGTCGGGTATTATAGGCAGTTTATGGAAAGATTTTCATCGATAGCTGCTCCTTCGACTAGGTTATCTTAGAAGAAGATCAAGTGTTCTTGGTAAGATACTTGTGAGGGAAGTTTCGAGAAGCTGAAGGATAAATTAACTTCAACTCCAATTCTAACTTTGTTGGAATGCAATGATGGGTTTGTGGTTTACTGCGGTGCATCTCGGGTAGGTCATGGTTGTGTCCTGATGCAACATGGTAAGGTGATTACCTATGCTTCCATGTAGTTGAAAGTACATGAGAGAAATAATCCTACTCATGATTTTGAGCTATTGGTGGGTGTTTGCATTGAAGATAGGTGGCATTATTTGTATGGTGTTCATGTGGATATCTTTTCTGTTCATAAGAGTCTATAGTATATGTTTACTCAGAAAGAGCTTAATCTCAAGTAGAGAAGATGCTTCTCAAAGATTATGATATAAGTCTTTACAATCACCTAGGTAAGGATAATGTGGTTGCTAATGCTCTTAGCAGGTTATCCATACGGAGTTGGGCTCATGTGGAAGAGGGGGAGTAGGAATCAGTGAAGGATATTCACCGCTTGTCTAATCTTGGAGTTTACCTTTAGGACTTCAAGGATACTGGTGTGGTGGTACAAGAAGTGGTTCGATCATCTTTTTGTGCAAAGATTAAGTAGAAGCAAGTGTTAGATTCTATCTTGATGAAAATCAAGAGTGACATTGGTGGGCAAAACGTAGTGGTGTTTGATATCAGTGGTGATGGTACTTTACAATACCAAGGGAGGTTGTATGTTTTTTATGTCTACGGTTTGCGACAAAGGGTTTTAGATGAGGCACATGAGTCGCGCTATGCTGTTTATCCCGACTCAATAAAAATATATCATAATCTCAAGGAGATCTATTGGTGGAATGGTATGAAGAGGGATGTGGCTGATTTTATGGACAAATGCATGGTGTGTCAACTAGTTGTGCACATGAGGCCAGGAGGGTTGTATAGAGAAATTAATTTTCCTAAATGAAAGTAGGAAGTTATCAATATGGACTTCGTTACCGGTCTTTATTGGTGTTGAAATTAATATGATTCGATTTGGGTCATCATAGATAGGATGACTAAGTCTACGTACTTTTTTCCAGTATGGACTACCTTCTCGGCGGAGGATTATGAGAAGCTGTATCTTTACATCTCACTTCTGGCGATTTTTTAGAGAGGGTTGGGGACCAAGGTGAGTCTGAGTACTACTTTTCATCTATCGATGGATGGGTAAGTGGAAAGAAATATGCAGACATTGGAGGATATGCTTTTGGCCTGTGCGATTGATTATGGAGAAAACTGGGTTTATCATCTACCTTTGGTGGAGTTTTCTTACAATAATAGTTGTCATTCTTGTATTGGTATGGCCCCTTTTGAGGCGTTGTATGGTAGGAGGTATACATCTCCTAGTGGTTGGTTTGAGCTTGGTGAGGCAGATATGTTTGGTACCGATTTGGTCTACCAGGCTATGGAGAAGTTGAAGGTGATTTGGGATAGGCTTAAGGCTGTCCAAAGCCGCCAAAAGTCCTATGCGGATGTTAGGCATAGAGACATAGAATTTAAGGTTGGGGATAAGGTTTTCCTCAAGGTATTTCCCATGAAAGGAGGTGCATTTTGGCAAGAAGGAGAAGCTCAGTCCCTGGTATGTGGGTCCTTATGAGATTTTGCAAAAAGTTAGTAATGTTGCTTATAAGCTGTAGTTTCCTTCTAGCGTGAGCTTGGTTTATCCGGTCTTTATTGTTTCCATGTTGAGAAAGTGCATTGGTGATCCTTCTTTGGTTGTTCCTATGGAAGGATTAGGTCTCACTGATTCCTTGTCTTATGAAAAAGCCCTCGTTGGGATCTTGAATAGGCAGGTTCATCAGTTGCAGACCAAGGATGTGGCTTCGATTAAGGATTTTTGGCAGATCCATAAGGTGGAAGAAGCTACACGGGAAGCGGAAGAGAACATAAAGTCCAAATATACGTATTTGTTTTCTGCTCCTGGGATTCGTGCGAAAGGTATTTGTCTCCAACACATTTTTGCTTTCAGAGTTTGTTAAAGGAAAGATTAATATATGTGCCTCTTTGTTTTTGAACTTTATTAAAGATCGGGAATATGTTCGATAACATAATGCAAATGACTCTTGCGTGTGGTTACCCCTACCTTGTACGTCATTTGGGGATAAATGTTCCTAGTGTGGGAGACTGAAACACCTTAGTTTCTAGACCTTAGAAAATTTCCTAGAATTCTAATCTTTAGACCCAATACGACTCATGAGTATGAGCTGTATGTTAGGGTGCGGGTGGTATGGTCTGGTCGTATACTGACCAGTGTTGGTTGGTGGGATGAAGTTTGGTTACTAAAAAGGGTACGACTTAAGGGTACGAGTCGTATTGGTGGTTACAGATCGTTTGGTTCCTTAACTTAATCTTAGACTTGGTTACTTAGGTTGGATCAGATTACGAGTGGCTCACCATAAGCTGTAAGCCAGGGTACAAATCGTACTAGGGACTTATATGGTAGACAGTGTTCGATCCTATAGGTATTTTATTCTGTCAGGGATACAGGTCATGGATACAGATCGTATGTTATTGGTATGACTTGGTTGGATGAATCATATACTGAATAATGTTTAGTCCATGGGTGGAGGTTCAAGATATGAGTAGTGGATACCGATCATATTGGGAGGGTACGACTAGTGAGGGTCAGTCGTATCCCTGTGAGGGGATTTTTGGTGAAACTTAAGTGGTGGTATTCTGAAAATTTCTCCACTTATCCTAATAGGGTCCAACGACTTCTAACCTACTTGGGAGGATATTTACCCCAATCTTTCTATTCATTAACACTTAGAAACTCATCCTAAACACTTCATAATTCTCCCAAGAGCTTTTGGGTAAGGGGATCTAGGGTTTCAACTAAAGGATTAATTTGGGGCTTGTCTTGGTGATTTCTTTCCGTCATCATCTTGGTTTAAGGAATGTTCTCTTCCCTCATTGTTGATTTTACTTAAAGTCATGGTTTGTATGAATGTTTTCATGATTTCATTGATTGAATGATTTTGGTTTTCAAATATAATTTGTACGTTTTGATGTTAAATGGTTGGTTATGGTTTCCCATGGTTTTAATTATGCTCTTATATGCATTAATGGTGGTTTTGGATAATTGGATAGCATGGGAATGGTTTATTAGTAATTGGAATTGGTATTGATTATATTATGCCCCCAATGTGTTTGATAAAATGCTTATAAAGATATAATCATTACATTGACTTCTTTTAATAGTACTCTTGCATGTTTCAAACTTGGTAAAGGAATTATGCATAGTTTAAATAGTTTGGAAAGGCTAAAGGCTAATTGGTCATGCTTATGGGAAACATGAAAGTCTCCCAAGTGGCTTAATATGGTAAATGGAAGTGCACTTGAAAGTCCCCTTGAACTTATAAATGATTGACTATGGATGGTACTTGCAAGTAAGGGTTGGTATGCCGACATTAATACCAATGGCCTTAGTTAATAAATGGATAATGGTTTGGTTATTTGGAAATTGGTTTTAATTGGACAATAATGGCGGAAGGTGTAGCTAAGCTGTGGAAGGTGAAGGTCCGGGGGGACCAAAACTGGAAACTTATATCTGCCGATATGAGGTTGGTCTTGGTGACCGTGTGCATGATGTCACTCTAAAGTTGGGGGATATACTAGTCATACCAAGGGATACTTACCTAGTCATACCGCTACACACATTGGGGCCTTTTTAACAGTGGGAGCTGAACCCATGGGTAATTTAGGACGACAGAGATACACAACCTAAGTAAAGGTTTTAAAGGCATGCTAAACTCGATCCCTTTTCTCGGCATAACTCTATATATATGTATGGTAATGTGCATATAGATGGTTTTACTTGATTTTATAAATGACATTATTTTATCCTTACCTTGAGATCATGCTAGCAATCACTCGCTAACCTCTTCTATTGGCGGTTGTATACCTACTCTATGCAGGAACCGATCGTTCTGCCCCTCCTACATAGTGATTAATTAGGGATCATTATTTGGACTGAAGTGGTGAGCTTCCATAATCTTGGAAGGTGTCATTTCATGTTATAGATTCTCCTAGACATTTTAGTTTTATTTTGGATATTGGTTTGCTATGGTTGGGCGCATGTCTTAACCGGATTTTATTACTCTTTTGATTAGAGGCTTTGTGGTATTTCAATGGATTGGAATGGGTGGGATCGATATGGGTGTTAACCTTAACATTGGAATAGGCTGGGAGGGTGACATCATTGGACATAATTTCTCACTGTTTTGTCATATTTCATTTTGGAGTTAATTGTATTATGTTTTGGAACATCCTTGGTTATGGCTTGGTTTATGGCCCTTGTTTTGGTATGGTTGGTATAGTTGGATTATGGGTATGTGCTGGTTGGACTCGGTTGGGTTAGTCACGGTTATGATCTATTCCCAGAGTCATTATGTGAGCTATTACACTGTTTTGGAACATGCTTGAAATTCAACCAACTTAGGACAGGGGGTGGAGGTTGAATTCGATAACGGGGGTGGTCTCCGATCTTGAATAGACTTGGGATGCCCATTATGACAAGGCCCTAGGGCGGGTCGGGTCATTAAGCCACTCAACAAGCACCCAGATGGCTGTAGAGCTGATTAAAACACCAGCTGAAATTTTCTTGTTTCTCCATAACATGCTATCAGCAGCTACAAAAATCCAAGAAAGCGTATTGAGTATTGCTATATAGCCATGACGAGATAAGGAAAATACTGCATAAAACTACCATACATTTGCCTCCACATAAACAATGATGAATTGGGTTTTGACGCCCAAATAGCCTATTGAATTGAGCACTAACAGAGCTTTCGCTTTCCTCTTGAAATAACGAAGCAGATTTATGTTTCGTCCCACCATCAGAAAAAGTGTCCATGATATTGTTCAAAAGATTTTCTGTTGTTATTCCCTCCGGAATTTTGTTCTTTCTTTTTTCTTTGGACACATAAGAAACAAGTGAGTCATCAGAAGAACACATGGCACAAAGTCATTATGGATAACTGCAAGATTTATGTAGACCAAATATTGGTAAAACATGTTTCTCGGACTCTCCAACAATGTTGTCACACCCCTGTTGTATCCTTCCAAAATACAATAATTTTGGAGAATCCAAAACGCTTAAGAGTTCAAGAAACATATCCAACAACAACAAAAAAAACCTTTTGGTATGTAATATCTCAAAGTAGAATAATATTGGACAAGAACACAAATATAAATTAACATTACAAATAAAAAAGTATCTTAGAAGAAATAATGGAGCAGGGTATAGTTCAGATTACATTGCATTAGAGTATAATATCTAATATTTATAACCTTCCCTCGCATCAATATGGCTTACAGTATTAAAGAATAGAGAAACCCCAAAAGGAGTCTAAAGTCACAAATACACACACAGCGCAAGGAGAGAAGCCTAAAGCCATATGAAAAAATAAAAGCCTTTGCAACGAGTCACACAAGATTAATTTGCAAATCATAATACATATAAATCTACTAATAGTATGAACCCTAACTGCAAATGCTTGCATGAACCCTAACCCCAACCGGTTGCATGCACCCTAGATTTAGTCGATAAAGCAAATTAAATCAAAAAAATCACAGATCTACCCTAACCCATTATAAAGTAAAATAACAGACAAAAATCAAAAAACAAACTGATTCTCAAAAAAATTGATTAGTTAAAACTTATTCAAGCTAGAATATGAACAATAATTTAAAACAAACTCAAAAAGTTGAAGAAAACACCAGTTTCTTTGTGTACAAAGTGGAAGCAAATACCTTCAATGCTTCAATTCGTGTAGAAAGTGTAAGCTTGACCTTCAATTCGTGCAGGAATGCCTTCAAAAGACCTTCAATTCATGCACGTTGTTGTAGAGAGAGAAAGCAGTAGAGAAAGAGAAATAGCTAAAATTAAATGAAAACCCTAGAAACCGACCCCTTTTTACCCTTTATATATTTTATTTTTAATTAAATAGTAAAAAATAATTATTCTGACGAATTATTTGGTCACTACAATAAAGAAAATTAAAAAAAAATCTGAAGCTTACCGATGATTTTTCGTTGCTAAATCCGTTGCTATGAAATAATTAAAATTGTCACACATTGTTTGTTGCTAAATCCATTAGTACATTTAGGCGCCAAATTTTTTGGCATTATTTAGCGATGAAAACACTATTCCGTCGTTGATTCGTAGCTAGTAGCATAAATAAAAATGAACTTGTATGAATATGACAAAATTGATTGTTCTGTTGCTAATCCGTCGCTATGTAGTGACGGAATATAATCTGTCTGTAAATTTTATCGCTAAACGCTGTTTTTTTGTAGTGTTTGTTGTGGGTTAGATAATGAAAATGATGGTAAAAAAAGAAGATGGTGGGTTTTGGGGGCAATGAAGAAGAAGATGTGTGGGTCGGGTAGGGAATTTTGATTTTTTTTTTTTGCTTAATTTTATACACTCAAATGTGCCTACTTTTTATTTTAATTAATTATTTTTGTCACATCAATTTTAGGTGGTAATAAAATTTACTTTTATATAGTTCAGATGTGTATTATGTCACATCAATAGTTTAGGTGCGCCATCAAATTTTCGAATATAGTTTAAGCTGATTTTAATATTTTCTCCTTTGTTTATTTCATAAGTAACTAAAGGAATAATGACTTTTACACACACATATATAAATATATGAGGTAGAAGACAATAAATTTTGGTTCCACTGATAGGTTTACATAAATCACAATATTAGATTAAATATGATAATTTTGACAAAGTTGGGTTGTTTTTTTAAAAATAAATTAGTCGTGTGGCCAATTCGCGTAACTTTAGGGATGCTTTAACTAGTAGCGACTCTAGTTTAGCAACGGGTAAACTACATAAATCATCCTGATATTGAGTGACTTTGTTTTTTGTTCCCCATAAAAAAAATCCTACAAAACTAGTATTCCTTTTTTTATGTATAAAATAAATATATTTTTGCCCTACTTTATCTCAAATTTTTTTAAACAACTCCATACTTATTTATCTTTCAATTTCTAGTTTTTTCTCTTTTTTATTTTACTTTGATTTTTTTTTTTAGTTTTTTCGCAGTCCTTATTGTGGTTTTTTCTTTTCCTCTTCTCAACTTCTATTTTTTTAAAGAAAAGTTTTCATTTTTAATTTTCTTCGGTTTTTCTTTTTAAAATTTTCTCATCCTTTATTTTTTTTTTTGTCTTTTTTATTTTTATTTTTATTTTTTCTTGACCTTTATTTTTATTTTCTCTTTTCAACTTCTATTTCTTTCTTTTCTCTTTTTTTTCTTCGATTTATATTATTTTCTTAAAAAAATTAGTTTTCTTCATTTTTCTTTTACCGTAATTTTTATTATTTTTCTTTGCACTTCTTCAATTTCTTCCAAACAATTAGTTACGCTCCATGGGCAAGAGTTGACATTACCACATTGTATCTTAATTTATGAGATGTTCTATAAATCTTGTCTTAGAGGCATGACTTAACCCAAGGACTTTCAAATAACAAGTTACGTCCCATGGGCGAGAGTTGACACTACCATATTGTACTTTGATTTATGAAATATTTTATAACTCTTACTTTAGAGGAAAGACTTAGCTAAATGAATTTCAAACAAAAAGTTATACCCCGCGAGCAAAAGTTGACTCTACCATATTATGTCTTGGTTTGTGAGATGTTCTACAACTGTTGACTTAGAGATACTAATTATCCTGAGAATTTTCAAACAATAAGTTACGTACATTGGCAAGAGCCAACGCTACCACATTGTGTTTTTGACTTATGAAGTACTTTATAACTTTTGTCTTCGAGGCAAGACTTAGCTCAAGGGCCATCAAGCATAAAGTTATTCCCCTTAACAAGAGTTGACACTAGCACATTGTGTATTGATTTATGAGATGCTATATAACCCTTGCCTTAGAAGTAAGACTTAGACCAAGGACTTTCAAATAACAAGTTACGCTGTAGTTGACATTACCACATTGTGTCTTGATTTATAAGATATTCTATAATTCTTGTCTTAGAGGAAAGACTTAATAGCTCAAGTGTTTTCAAACAACAAGTTATGCCCCACTAGCAAGACTTGACTCTATTACATTGTGTCTTGATTTATGAGATGTTCTATAATTTTTGAATTGGAGACAAGACTTATCCCAAAAGACTTCCAAACAACAAGTCACGTCCTTAAATTTACTTCGATGTAAAAAAAAAAAAGATCCCTTTGTGGATTATCCAACTTTTTTATTTATTAGCAAAATATAATAGAAGTTGATAAAAAATAAAAAAATAAGTAAAAAGGTAAAAAAACGATTGAAAAAAAAGGATTGAGAAAAATGAAAATGAGAAGAAAAACAGTTTGAGAAAAATAAAAATAAAGGTTGAGATAAATGTGTTAAAAAAAAAACAAAGAAATAAATAATTTTGAGGAAAAAAAAGATAAAAGAAAAATAAAGGTCAACACAAATGAATTAAAAAAAGAAAAAAATGTTTTAAAAAAAAAGAAAAATAAAAATAAAAGTTGACAGACAAATTAATGGAAAGTGTAAAACATTTGAGGTGTAAAGAGGTAAAAATATACTTTTTCTATATATCAAAAGGGAGAAAGACTAGTCTTTAAAAACTTTTATTATGGAGAATAAAAGATCAAAGTTACTTGCTATGAAGTCATCACATGTAATTTCCTATTCAGTAACATATCAAAGAGTTATGACAAGGGAAACTAATAAAGTACAAGTTTAGCCAATTGTGTAACATTATTTTTTGAATACTGTAAAAAATTATTGAACAAAATAATAGTGTAGAGAAAATACTTCCATCTCCATTATGTTCGTCAGAAGATAATTGATAACAATTTCGGAGCAAAAATAGTGATGAATTGTGTACCTTAAATTCGTAGCGGAAAGTATTCTTGCTTCCGAAAGGACCTTACCCAAGTTCATTTTCGTTTATCTTGGAAATAAAATTGTTTCACCAACTAAATGCTCTTCTTTGGTGTTGTCGCTGGTTTTTCTGATTTCAAGATCCAATCTGTTTTTCTCTGTATTTTTTATTTTTCCCACCTCTCAGAGAACAAAAAGAAAAGAGATCATATAGGGGACCTTTTGGGGCGGGAACAATTATAATTGTTCTCTCTTTTCTTTTTGAATTAAGATTGTGTTAATCTTATTTTCCTAAAAAGAAATGGGTCGGGTCGGGTTTCGGGTTGGGTCGGGTTTGTCTACATGGGTGACCCATACCCGTAATCCAACATCTCCCACTTCACACATGGTGGGCATGACCTGAGCCAGTACTACATCAATAAATCACCAATTCATACAACAAATAGCTCATGCGACCTGTGAGCATTACGAGTTTTACCTATAAGGTTTTACAAGAAATACTTAGGAATCCAATCACATGTGGAAAAAATTCTCTACTAGTATGAGGATATTAATACTCACAATACCCCAAACATCATTCACTACTTGAGTAGTTACTTATCTGATCCCCCATCCTCTTAAAGAGGTGAACTCAAGTTCATGATTAATTTTATATACATAATTAAACTTGACTCTTATATGGTCAGTGTAATAGCCGACTTGTGTAAACAAGTTAAAATATTCATTTTAATCATTTTCCCTTTCTACTCTAATTTATCTGTTCTAAATCAACTACTTTCCTAGACCTACACTGCATTGCCGAATCTTTCATGGCTATTAGTAACATGTTAAAGAAGAAATACCGATTGAAACTTCAAGAAATAGTTAAAGGTCTAAGGGTATTTTAAAAAAAAATTAAAATAACTTTTTAGCGTCTCACATAATGAAGAAGAAGGGATTCATTCTTCCATTAACCAATTGGTCGCTAAGCACACATGGTATGAAACACGCACTACGATTTTATTACCTTATATTGGTGTGTTTCATTCTTTTAGTCATTCAACATCGTATAGATCTAGGTCTAGACACTTCTAAATGTATAACCTGAGTTTCTTTCTTTAATAATCCCCAAATCCATATTATTACAGAAACTCACATTTGAATTTACAAAATAAGTCATTATCTTATGGTGGAACTTTTCTGTTCACGTTCTTCAACGTAAGAGGCGATTGCTCGTGTGAGAAAGCCAATCTCGTGACTTGTTTGACACATTGTATTAATAAAACACATTTTCGCATGCATATTAGATTGAACATAAATTCAAGATTCTTATATTGATAATAATTATAATCAAGTCATCTATAATACCTAAACATAATCATATCCTCCGTAATCCTAGAGCTATAACATGTTTATTAAGCAAATCTCTAGATATCGCCTTAGTAAAGGGATCAACTATCATTTCTCTTGTAGGAATGTATTGTAAAATTATTTCTCCACTTGCTACTATGTCTCTTATAAAGTTATACTTAATATCAATATTCTTGGTCTTGGTGTGATATTTTGGATCCTTCGTATATGCGATAGCTGCTTGACTGTCACAATATAAAATCATGGGACCCTTAGAATTCTTTGCGATGTTCAAATTTTCAAAGAATCTCTTCAACCAAACAACTTCTTGTACTACAGATGCATAAGCCACAAATTCTGATTCCATAGTTGACAGGACTGTGCAGGTTTTTTTCTTACTTTTCCATAAAATTGCACCATTATTTAGCAAGAAGGCATAACTGGAAGTTAATTTTCTATCATACCGCTCACCATCCCAATCAACATCTGTATAACCTCTTATGGATGAATTGGATCTACTATAGCATAGTGAATAATCCGCAGTTCCCTTTAGGTATCGAAAAATTCTCTTTACTGATCTCTTCCAGGATTAGACTTATACCTGCTAACCAGACCTACGACATAACAAATGTCTGAATGAGTACAGATCATAGAGTATATCAAACTCCCAATTATACTGGAATATGGTACTCGAGACATGTCTTCTTTTTCTTTTTCAGTCTTTGGACACATTTCAAGGCTTAAAGTTTTACCTCTTGCTATAGGAATATCTATGGATTTGCAACTATTCATTCGAAAATATTCCAAAATTTTCATTATGTATGTTTCTTGAGATAGACTTAAATTTTCTTGCAATGGTCTCTTTGGATTTTAACACCCAATATATAGTTTGCTTCACCCATATCTTTCATGTCAAATGACTTTGAAAGCCATGACTTAACAGTTTTTACATACTTCAAATTATTTCTAGCTAATAAAATATCATCCACGTAAAGCGAAAGAATCATAAATATTTCATTGGACTTTTTCACATAAATGCAATGGTCATCAAATGAAATCACTTCCTTATGAAATCTCAGGTACCACTGCCTTGAAGACTGCTTAAGGCCATATATTGATCTGTTTAATTTACAAACCTTTTTTTCTTGTCTTTTAATAATAAAACCAACAGGTTGTTCCATGTAGATTTCCTCATTTGGTTATCCATTGAGAAAAGTGGTCTTCACGTCCATTTGGTATAATTCTAAATCTAAACGTGCAACTATAGCCAAAAGCAAGCGAATTGAGGTAAATTTTACAACTGGTGAAAAAGTTTTCTCGTAATCTATTCCAGCTTCTTGAGTAAACCTTTTGCCACCAATCGTTCTTTATGCCTTTCTATTGACCCATTTGATTTGCATTTTACTTTGAGAATCCATTTGTTTCCAATAGCTTTACTCCCATTAGAAGGGTCAACTAGATCCCAGACTTTATTGATTTTCATGGACTCTAATTCTTCTTTCATCATTTTTATCCATTCATCTTTTTCAGGACTTGATAAAGCCTCAGTAACAGAATTAAGTTCATCTAATTCTGTGGGAGATACCAAGAAAACATAATCCTCAATCTCATAATATCATTTAGGAACACCTTTTTTGGTATTCTTACATAATTGAGGTTAATATTTCTCAATAGGATTTCGCGATTCATGACTCCAACTTGAACCAAGAATCATTTCTTGATCAATTTAATTATCAAGCATGTCCTGTGACATTATTTGATCATCTGAATGCAACATTTCGTAAAGAGGCTCATTTTCCTTTATTTCATTTCTTTTCGAAAAATTATTTTCCAGGAATGTGACATCTCGTGATTTAATTTCAGTAGTACTTCCATCTTCCAATTCACCAATGAACACATATCCTTTTAAGTGTTCTGAGTATCTTATAAAGATACATTTCTTTCCTTTTGGACTTAGTTTTCCAAACTTACCAAAATGATCTTTAATAAATGAAGCACAACCCCAAGGTCGTAGATCATTAAAGTTTGGTTTATTACTAGTTCATACTTCATAAAGAGTAGAAGATACTAATTTAGAAGGAACTTTATTTAATATGTAGGCTGCAGTTAATAACGCATCTCCCCAGAAAGAGATTGGTAAATTTGCCTGTGCCATTATGGACCTTGTTGTATCTAGCAATTTTCTATTCCTTCCTTCGGCTACACCATTTTTTTAAGGTGTATAAGGAGTAGTCAATTATCTGATAGTGCCTTTTTTAATACATAGTTCTTCAAACCGTTTTGACAGATATTCACATCCTCTCTCAGTTCTTAATGTCTCTATACCTTTGTCTAATTGATTCACAACTTCATTCATATATCTTTTGAAGCATTCAAGTGCTTTTGATTTATGAGATATCTAATAGACATAACCAAAGTGCGCGAAATCGTCAATGAATGTAATGAAATATGAAGTACCAATCCTTACCCTCACATTCATTGGACCACAGATATCAGAATGAATTAATTATAATGGAAATTAAGCTCTTTTAGCTTTTCCAAATGGTTTACGTGTAATCTTTTCGACAAGACAATTTGACAAGTTGACATTTCAATTTTGGAGAAAGAACCTAGATGTCCTTCCTTTTCCAATCTATTCATTCGGTCTTGCCCTATGTGACCCAATGTAGTATGCCATGTAAGTATATCAACATCATTATTACTTGAATAACATGACATTACACAACGGTCAACATAATAGTCATAAGTTGAAGAATTACAATCTAAAATAATAAAGCGATCACAACGATGTACAAAACCATAAAACAATTATCTAGAGTAATTCTTATACAATTATGACTAAAGAACAAATGAAAACCAACATATAAAAGAACAGACACAGACACTAAGTTTCGTCGAATTTCTGGAGCATATAGGACGTCATGCAACAGTAAAGACTGGCCTCCATGCAAATCTACTTTGCAAGTGCCAATCCCTTTGACTTCAAGTCTTGCATTATTTCCTACATAGATCCACCTTGATCCAGGTGAAATTCAACGGAACTCCATAAATATTTCTCGATCTCAAATCACGTGGTCGGTGGATCCTGAGTCTATAATCCACATAGGATAAGATTCAGTTAATAAAATAGTGCTATAAATATATGTAGCACTTAGAGATGCATTTAGAAATACTACCTTATTCTCCTCAGGATATTTATGAGATAAATGCCCTAGATTTTGGCAATTGTAGCACTTCATCTAGCTCTTGTATTTCTTCTTGAAAAACCTTTTTCCCTTTTTGGAATTTGTCTTGTTGTTTTTCTCAGAAAGTCCTTCTTCGGTCTCTTTATCCTTCCCATTATTTTTCCACTTCTTCTTATGCTTGAATCCTAAAGATTTTTTACCACTTGATTCTACCATAAATACATTAAAAGCAGCTCTAGCAGCACCAAGCCGCTCATCTTTAAGTTAACGTGACGTGCAACATAAAAAAAAGTTTTACTACTGTCATTGTGGGTTAGGTTGACCTTCAGATATTTCCAACTATTGGAAAGAGATCGGATTACTTCCAGAACCTGCTAATCATCCAATAGAACATGAACAAAACTTTTGAGTTGAGCTGTCATATTCGATATCACCCTAAGGTGTTGTTTGATGTTTTGATCATGACGCTTCTTATAAGTATCAAATACGATAGTAAACTGTCTGAGATGGGTAACAGAAGTACCCCCATATGTTCCTCGCAAGTGTGCCCAGATGGCATTGGCAGTAAAAAATTTCTCACACTCATGTTGTAATACCCCGGGAAATTTTTCGTTGAAATTTTGTGCATAAATGTGTTGGGTTCTATCTTCTAGAATTAATTATTTTTTTTTGTGTAATGTCTTAGATTATGACACACCACTATGTAGAGTATCGAATAATATTTCCAACAATATGTGGATCATCCAAAACGGACACCGAGCAACGAGTTATGAACATTCTGATCGAACCGTGAATAGTAGTGAACAGTAAAACGTGCAGGAAAAAGTACTGAGGCCTGGCATATTTTTGCTCCAACTTTAAACGATCATAACTCCTTATACATAATGATTTGGGTGATCTACTACATATCAATGAAAACTCTGCGAGTCCTCTTTCCAATGAAATTGGCTTTATCTAATTTTTCTATTGGAGCAAAAAGTAATGGTCGATATACTTAAGCCTATCAAAAGCAAATTTTTGGATCAACTTCAATGGATTATAAGTCCTCATACACAATGATCTGGGTGATATACTATATATCAATGGAGATATATGAGAGTCCTCTTTCTAATGAAATTGGTTTCATCCAATTTGGATATCGAAGTAAAACGTTATGGTTGATCTACTTTAGACTATCAAAACAGTCCACCAAAGGACAGATTCAAGAATTATTTGATTTTTAGGGGCATTTTGTTCATGACCCCTCACTCAAAATCCATCCAAACCCTATATTAAAGCCTATTAGAAGCATTATATATTATATTTCATCAAATTTCCTCAAAAAGAAAACCCTAAGCTCCTAGATCCAACTTCAAGAACCTCCAAAGTTCACCATTAATTCTGCAAATTTATTCAAGATTCCAAGTTCCTAGTTCAAGAACTCCAAGAACCATCATTCAAAGGTACGATTAACATCTCAAAAATGAGTATCGATCTAAAGTTCATCATTCAAGGTATGTGGAGTTTTTCAACAAGAACTCTCTTTCGTTCTTGTGCCCAAAAGTAATTTTCTTTACAAAGGCATAATTCTTATTTTGATTTTTTACGAATTTGAAGCATGAACCCATATCTTATGATAATTATTATGAAATCTTGATGTTTATAATTTTAAAAGATGAATTTACATGTGTGGAGATATAAAGCATGAATCTTGAACGATATTTATCATGATTTTGATATTTGGGTCGTGAATCCCTATTAGAAATTGTGTTTTTTCAGAAAGTGTGTGTTTTAAGCATGTTGATGTTGAATATTTGAGATATTTTGAATGATTTGACCTTTTGGTCTTAATGGAGTTGTTTTGAACTCGAGTGTGAAAGAAATCCACAACGTGGTTGATTTTGATAGATGGGAAGCATGATGGCTCCCGATGTATATTTATATATTACTGAAATTGTTTTGTTGTGGATTGTCTTGGAAATGATCTGAGCTAAGTCCGGGAGAAATTTTTAGCACCGAGTGGGAGGTATAAAGCGAACTTACTTTCCTAAAACTACGTGCCCCCGTAGGAGTGAGCCTGATTTATATAGTGATCACTAGTTTGCGTGGATTTGATATCGATAGTCCTACTCCAATGGAAAGGATAGGATGGCTCTACCCAACGTAGGTTGTATGTTGGACTCCATATAGCTCACATGGTTTATGTCAGTTATAGGATCTCCCAGTGTGTGTGTGTTTCCTTATGTCTATGGTGAATAGTGAAGTGATTTGAAAGTGGATTTGTCAAAGTTATTATTTCGAAAGATTTAAATGATATTTACATTATGAGAATTGATATTCTTGATGAACTGAAAGTGATTGACAAATTATATGATGACTCACATGTGTTATTGTACTTATTTCATCCTCTTATGATTATGATGATTTTCTTTGGGCTATGTGAGTCTTTCATAGATCCTGCATATTTCTTATAAATGTTTATGATGATGATGTTTATATAACTACATACACCCCCATATAATTGGTTTCTTTCCATGGTACTGACCCACATCTTCGGATGTAGGCTACGTTTTCTTGGAATATAGGTTTAGGTTCTTAGTTCCAGGTTCGATAGTGATTCTTTGGGCATGCTATTCTACATCCTCTGTTGTGGTGAGTCCTCATGTTCCGAGGACGTCATGTATGATGTTGGTTTCATAAAATTATTTACATTTAATAATTGAGTATGAGTCAGTTGGGGCATGTCTAAATGGCTCGCTGGTTTTATTAATTTTCTTGGAGGCTTATCAGACTAGTATAGATGTTGGGAGTTGACTAATAAGTCATATTTTGTTATCTTTCTGAAATTCTTTTATTCTTGGATGATGATTACTCTGTTGATATTTGAGCGTTATTTATGAAAACCCCATTGATTTGTGTTGAACTGAATGAAAATGGCTCAAAGGGTTATCTTGGGGCTACTCGTAGCCTCAAATACCGTGTGACGCTTTAGGACCCATTTTCTAGGGCGTTACAAACTTGGTATCAGAGCCTAAGGTTTTAAGGTGTCCTAGGGAGTCTGACAAGCTGTGTTAAGTAGAGTCTTGATCATCGGTGTGTAGCGTGCCACATCTATGAGCAAGAGGCTACAAGATGTTTTAGGAAAAAGTATGATTCTTTCTTTCAGAAGTTTATCGTGCTTAAAGTGTCCCTCTCTTCTATTGATTTGTGCTCTCCTCTTTCAGAAATATGCCTCTACGTCGAGCGAGAAGAAATAATGATGGTCAGCAACCTCAACCCGCTGACCCATTGAATGAAAACGTGACTCATAAAAAGTGTCTTGTTACCGTTCTTCATAGAGTTTTGTTGGCTAATCTGATTGAGTTAGACATGGTAGATTTTGATGTGATTCTGGGTATGGACTGGCTGTATTCTTCTTATGCCTCTATTAATTGTCGGACCCGAGTGGTCAAGTTTCAGTTTCTGGGTGCATCCGTGTTTGAGTGGTCTGGGAATTCTATGTCACCCAAGAGTCATTTTATCTCTTACCTCAAAGATAGAAAGCTTATTTCCAAAGGGTGTATTTACCATTTGGTTAGAGTCAAAGATACTAAGTCTAAGACTCCAACTCTCCAGTCTGTTAACGTCGTCAATGAGTTTTCTGGTGTCTTTTCGGATGATCTCCCAGGGATACCTCCTGATAGAAAGATAGAGTTCGGGATTGATCTTCTTCCTGATACTCAGCCCATTTCTATTTCTCCTTACCATATAGCCCCTGCAGAACTTAAGGAGTTGAAAGAGCAACTCAAAGATCTACTAGATAAGGGTTTCATAAGGCCTATAATTTCTCCTTTGGGTGCTCTTGTGTTGTTTGTGAGAAAGAAAAATAGCTCTTTGTGTATCTGCATTGATTACCGCCAACTGAATAAAGTCACCGTAAAAAATAAGTACCCCATTCCGAGAATAGATGATTTATTTGACAAATTGCAAGGTGTAAGTTATTTCTCAAAGATAGACCTTCGTTCCGGCTATCATCAACTTAAATTTAGGGAGTGTGACATCCCAAAAAATGCTTTCCAAACTTTTTATGGCCATTTTGATTTTCTTGTTATGTCTTTAGGGTTAACTAATGCCCCAGTAGCTTTCATGGACCTCATGAATCGAGTGTTCAGACCATACCTGGATATGTTTATCATAGTGTTCATCGATGATAAACTGGTGTACTCCCGTAGTGAGGATGAATATTCTGATCATCTCTAAACTATCTTGCAAACCCTTAGAGATCACAAGTTGTTTGCCAAGTTCAGTAAGTGTGAGTTTTGGCTAAGGTCAATTGCTTTTCTGGGTCATATCATTTCTTTCGAGGGTATTAGAGTTGATCCCCAAAAGACCGAAGCTGTTAGAAATTGGCCTAGACCTATTTCTTCGGCTGATATATAAAGTTTCTTGGGTTTAGCTTGCTATTACCGTCGTTTTGTTGAGGGTTTCTCCTCTATAGCGTGTCTTATGACTCGGTTAACCCAAAAGAAAGTGAAGTTCTTGTGGTCTGAATCTTGTGAGAAGAGTTTTCAGGAGTTGAAGACTCGACTCACTTCAGCCCCTATTTTGACTTTGCCTGATGGTGTTGATGGTTTTGTGGTGTACTGTGATGCTTTGAGAGTTGGGTTGGGTTGCGTATTGATGCAGAAGGGTAAGGTGATAGCTTATGCTTCTAGACAGTTGAAATCCCAAGAGAAAAATTATCCCACCCATGACCTTGAGTTAGCTGCTGTTGTGTTTGCTTTGAAAATCTAGAGACACTATTTGTATGGTTTCCATGTTGATGTTTTCACTAATCATAAGAGTTTGTAGTATGTGTTTACCTAGAGAGAATTGTATCTTAGGTAGAGATGATGGTTAGAATTGTTAAAGGACTATGATATAAGTGTGTTGTACCATCCGAGCAAGGCCAATGTTGTGGCGGATGCCCTAAGTAGAGTGTCCATAGGTAGTGTTTCGCATATGGTAGAAGGTAAGAAAGAGTTGGATCGTGATGTACATTGTTTGGCTAGATTGGGGGTTAGGTTGTTTGACTCTGCTGAAGGTAGTATAGGGGTTCAGAGTAGTTCCGAATCCTCCTTGGTTTCGGAAGTGAAGGAAAAATAATACTTAGTTGCTAGTTTGGTCAGACTGAAGGAGTCAGTCAAGGACCAAAAAGTAGAGGCTTTCTCCCTAGGGGGAGATGGTGTGTTGAGATTGCAGGGTAGATTGTGTGTCCCGAATGTCAATGATCTTTTCTAAGTTTAAGTTTATGGATTTCTTTATGAATTTCATGTTGGGTTTGTTTTGTTTATGTTGAGAATGATCAATTGAATTCAAATCCATGTTGGGTGATCAATTTTATGTGGAATTTATTTGTATAAATGTATATTCATGTGAACCTATGAATAAACCCTAGATGATAAAATTAGAGATGAATCATGATGATTAATTGTTGTATAATATTGTCTATATATACTATGCCTACCATGTGTTTGATTAAATGCTTAGATGAAGGAACAATGCCTAACTAGTATGATATCATGAAATCCCCATGTATGTGCAAGTTTTGCCAATCACATGTTTTAATGGAATGCTTCTATAAATGTATTATGGATTATGATGTTAGTTATAAGTTCAAGTAAATTATGCTTGATCATTTTTCCTTCCATCGAGTCCTGGGGGTACTTATACCCAAAATATTAGCTATGTGCCTAGAGCTATGTCAAATTTCCGTGATACTCTCTGTCAAAATATGAATCCTTAGACTTTAGACAGTCTTATGACTCTGAAAATCTCCATGATCTTATGAACTAAGTCACTTGTCAGATATCAGTAATATTTCGTCAGTCAACGAAATTCAGTAACTCAGTCCATGTGAAGTTCAGTAAATTATGTTTAGTGTCTATTCAGATGAGAGTAGAAATTAGCACCGAGTGAACCCAAGGATGGGAACTCATCTATTATATGAGGGTGTGATTCTTAGAAGCAATCCTTGCGTTCCGGAACTACGTAGCCAGAATAGGTTGAGACATTATAGCCTGCTATATGAGTGGCGTGGTATTGATACCCTTCCAATCAGGGCATAGATTGGACCCTAATTCAACTATAATATATCATTTGGGGTATGTCGGTTAGATGACTACCTCCCACTATCTCAGTATCAGTCTCAGTAATAGAACTCAAATAGTTTTTTAGATTTCAGGACTGTCAGATATAGTCAACTCAGATATAGTACGAAACTCAGATAGTTCCGATTTAGGACTATCAGATACGATCACTCATGTTATCAGTTATATTCAGATTCAGTAATCATGTTCTCACAATATTAGTGTCAGTTGTTATGTCTCATTCATATATTCTCACGCTCATGATAGTTAGTCAGTTATTATTATTATTTATGCATATGAACCCCATATATTCACCCTACCTCACATGCATACTAGTACATTCAAAGTACTGACGCATTAGCGCTATGGTGTCTTATACCATAGGTTCAGAGACACAAACTCCAGATCAGTAGTAGATTCTAGTTTCAGCAGTCATAGTTAGAAGTGAGTCCTCATCATTCGAGGTCATAATTATTACCTATTATCTCATTAATTAGTTTATTAGTTGGAGTTAGTTGGGTACATGTCCCATCCGCTCCTTATTCAGGCAGTTCAGTCAGTTAGAGGCTTTCTAAAATTTCATGTTTAAGACTTTAGTATTTTCAATTTTGTTTTGGGTATTCTAGTACCCCACACAGATTTTATATTATTCAGATTATGTTTAGTTTTGAACCTTATGGCCTTTCAGTTCATGTTTCTGCATTATTCAGTATTTTATCCAGTATACAGGTACATATATCAGTCATGGGTTAGCTTGTAATCCTTCGGGGTCATGAGCATCGTGTAGCGTTCCAGGTATAAGATTTGGGGCATTGCACAAAGTTAGATCTTGGCACCTCTAACCCTTTGGGAATTTTTATGTAAACTTCCTCCTTAAGATCACCATGAAGAAAAATGTTACTGACATCAAGTTGAAAATTTTTCCAACGTTTCTTAATAGCAATAGATAACAAACACGTAATAGTGGTCATTTTGACAATTGAAAAAAAGTTGCACTTTAATTGATATCCTCCTGTTGAAAATTACCTTAAATGATAACACATGCATTGTAACACTCAATAGAATCATCAATTATTTGCTTAATTTTGTAAATCGATTTTAAAGAAATAACTCACTTGCTAGGAGGTAAAGGAACAATTTTACAAGTCTTGTTAGACTCTAAAGCTTGAAATTTTTTTAACATGGTAGCCTTCCATTTAGGGTGAACAACAGTCTGCCTATAAGATTAAGGCTCAAGTCAAGTGATCTCAGCAGAAGTGGATGACAAACTAAAAGTATAAATAAAGGAGAAAACACAATCATTTAGGTAGGAAGGTGTGATAGTAATCCTACCAGACCTCCGATGAATTGGTGCATAGGAGAAGGTGAGATAGGTAAAATAACAGGAGGATCAATAACAATATGAGGAGGTAAAGATGGAAATAAAGAAGATGGGGACGGAGAGGCATAAGGAATGGCAGACTCATCGAAAAGAACATCCCTTGAATTTTTTTTGTAAGAAGACAAAAGAAGTAATTTGTAACCTTTCTTACTAGTGGGATAGCCTATAAATATTGAAGAAATAGAGCTAATAATGAATTTATCCCTTTTAGGAAGTTGTACTTCTATATACCACTGACATAAAAAAAACTTTAAATGACTATACGATGGGGAAAATCTATGCAAAAGTTGAAATGAGGTCTTATTTGAAGAAAGGAGAAGGAAATCAATTAATGAGATAAGTAGAAACTAAAAAAAATTCTTTCCAATATTTGAGAGGAGTTTAGACTGGAATAAAAGCGCCTAGAGGTTTCAAGTAAATACTTAAGTTTTCTTTCGGCAACTTCATTTTGTTGAGGAGTATGAAACCATGAAGTTTTATAGAAAATGTCATGAGAATAAAACAATTGAATTGCCTCATTACTAGAACCCAACTCAAATGCATTATCATACATTATTATTTGAATGGAGACATGAAACTGGTTAAGAATATAGAAGAAAAATAATTTAGTAAGACAAAGGAATTTGATTTAGTAAATAACAGATGGGTCCAAGTAGACCTAATATAGTAATCTGTAATGATTAAAAAATATATGTAACCATTGTAATTGTGGATGCGATAAGGACCTCATAAATCAAGACAAATAAGTTGAAAAGGTTTAATGAAATGAATAGAACTTTTGAAAAAACATTGATCTCTGTTGTCTTGTCATGGGGTATATGGTGCATTCAAAGTACAATTTAGATAATGATAATGATTTTAAAAATTGTGTGGTTTTTATTTTTGCAAATAGCATAAAAGTACTTTTGAAAATGGCATGTGCCCCAATCTTTGATGCCAAAAAAAAATCTAAACTAGCAGAATCAGTACTTGAGAAAAAATGGAAGAGTCATATTTAGAGATACAAACGTTGAACACTGATTCTCTATAGAATCAACTTTCATTCTATTAATAGAAGAATTGGACACAAAAGATACATTAAATTGTTAAAATAAAAAAGAAGAAAACAGGATTGGGAAATGTCCTTTGGATTTACAATGGGATTAGAAATAGAAACATTAGAAACATGAAAAACAAAAGAAAAAGACACAACCACATATGGAACATTGGAGGAATCAGTGTAGTTGCTTATAGTATCCATCAGAAAAGAAGAACCATTCAATTGAAGAATATAGAGTCCATTGAAAAGTTTATCAACTCTCAGCGGCCTCTCTGGAGAATGATCGTGCAAAATAAAAGAGGTAACATTGAAATAAGTAATACAATTGAATTGAAGAAGTAATTTGGATAAACAAATGAGATTACATTTAAAACTACGAACCAGAGGGATACGCTGAAGGATCATATTAGAATTTAAAGGTAGAGAACCTGTACATATGACCTTTACCTTATATCCATTAGGTAAAGAGATAAAATAAGGAATAGTGCGAGATTTGACATTGATTAGAATATTCCTATGAGGTGTCATATGATTAATTTCTCCCGAGTCTATAATTCAGGGATTATCATATATTTGAGATAGATGACATGCAAAGAAGTAACAATATTATAAGCAGGTAAATTAGTCACACCTGCAACAATAACAGAGACATAAAGATCAGAATCCTACAAAGTGGCCTGCTGAATAAGACTCAATAGATGAGCATGTAGTTCTTTGGTGAATCCATGGAAAGAATCATTAGATTAGGAGGCTAAAATTGATCTAGAACAAACTAGATCAGGAGATCATGACATTTGGGAATAATTAGCTATACCATCACTTTGTTTACCCTTAATAGAGTAGAGATTCTCATTATGACTATGAAGCTTGTGACAATTCCTAATAAGATGACCAAATTTTTTATAATATTTGAAAATATATTAGACATATTATGAGGAATACCTGATTTGGTGGGATCAAAATTCACCCTACTAGGATACCTCTCCTCCACCTTCTCCTAATCTAATCAGATACTTTGGGGGATATCTCTGCCCCATCATTAGAATATTTTTATGTACTAGCAGTTAAAAAGGAAGAGTTAAAAGAAAAAATAGAAAGGAAAATCTAAATTTTAGATTGTTGTTCATTATGCATGAGCATAAAATAGACACTTTCTAAGTGTTTCTCCTAATACCAACATAAAATTAATTCAACCTGATCAAAAATTGATGAACCTTTTGGTCTTGTTCCAGTTTAACCCATTTATCCTTACATTCGCATGTGCAATGAGGATATGAAATGAAAATATCCAATTCAACCCACAATAATTTAATTTGGAGGATATACCAGAAGAGCCCAGACTAATAGACAATTTGTCCTTTCTTAGTTGACAAACTTTAGTGCCACTAGCTTGAACATACCTCATTTCAATTTCTTTCAAAATATCACTAGCTATTTCAGTGTAAAAAATGATTTCAATGATATTCTTATCTAAACTATTCAAAATTCATGCAATAACCATGTAATTACCATGATCCAAGTATCATATAATGGATCAGTAATAGACTATTTAACTATTTTACAAAAAATAAAATCTAATTTTCTTTTTAGCATGCAAAGAAATTAGCATTTCCCTTCCCCTACTATCATAACCTGTGTTGTTGAATTATGTAGTAACAAGAGCCATCCCAGGATAGTCGAAAGGGCGAAATACAAAGGATAGTTGTGGAAAAGTTGGTTACTGTTATGAGGATCTAGACCCCTAGTGATAGAAGTTTGACTAATCAAAGTCATGACTTTCAAGCAAAAATACTAACAAAGAGCAAGAAAAATCCTAATTTTAGAAGAAAAATAGGTTACTAGACTTCTTCAAGAACTCAAAAAAGTAAGCCTTATTCAACACTTCTCAACAAACAACAAACGACATTAGCGAATTCCAATGAAATAAAAATTTAGTTGAAGACGAGAGAAAAATCACCATAGCCATTGAAGAAGCTCTAAAAACTCAACAAAAAGAGACGGGGGTACTATCGTTCGCTAGAGAATGAGTAGATCTTGTAGGATCTTTTCTCTAATACCATGAAAACCTAGATTATAACGGAGAAATATAGAAGGAATCAAGAAAAAAAATCCTAGTCTACAAAAATGTTATAGAAAGAGAATGAAGAGAAAATGAATCTCATTATCTATGTAAAATATTTGAAAATTGCAAAAGTGGGTCTGTTATCCATGTAAATTAATATATATAATGGACTATTTTTAAGTTCTAACTATACACAAATGGGCCGGATATAAAAAAATAAGAAAAACTACATGAAGTAGAATACCTAAGATTTAAACTATAAAAAATAGCAGCACTTTAATGAAATTATATTGTTTAGCAAAAATAGCATTATTATAAAAGTGATCCCCTACTTTACAGCCTTAGAGAAGTTGCCGTGTGTAGGTTTTCCTTTTCACGCTTTTCTCCTTGTATTTCCTTTATTTTATTTCTACTTTATCCTTTATTTACACCATTATTAGATTGTTCTCTCACAATTTTTTTTCTTTCTCACGTTTGTAGCAAGATTTGATAAGGATGGTGTTCCTTTTTTTCAAGTAACTAATTAATTCAGTTATTGCATATTTTCAGTTTCTCCTTTTTTCTTATTGTAAAATATTAGCAGCTCCGACTTTAAGATTTTTATGGTTTAATGGTTGAACACACACCAAAATCACGAATAAATAGGGGTATATCACATATTAATTTGTTTTCTGATAATGCACCATCTTTTAGTCTTGATTTACCTCAAGATGAAGTAGTTAAAGTTATTTCTAATCTTATACAGTCGAAGAAATTTATGTGTAGAAGGAGCTTAGGTCCAAGTTTTGTAATGATCTGATGAAGATGACTGATATTTTGAAAAAAAATGGTTGAAAAAAATCCTTCTGCAAAAGATAAAATAATAAAAAAATATGAGAAGAAAAGGAAAGCAAAAGAAATTGCAAAGTCAAGTAATGGTGATGACGATGTTGAGAATTCTTCTACTAATGAAACTGAAGAAGGCATAGAGGAAGAGGTATTTTTTGTTGTATATGTATTTTTATTTACTGTTATATATTTAAGGATTTTAGTAAAGCTTTTATCAAATTTGGGGGTAATATGTATTTTTCATGAAGCTAATATGTATTTACTGTTTAGCTGATATGTATTTAGGGATTTCAGTAAAGCTAATTTATGAAGATGATAGGTTAAATATATATTTTGAATTAACATGCATGTATTTGTATTTTTTGTGAAGCTTCTATGTTTATTTGTGTTTTGTATGTTAGATGAATTTGCTAAGTTGCATGTATGAAAAATACATCTATATTTGAACTACTCTTGAAGAGGTATTTGGCTATATGTATTTTTTATTTTTTGAAATATATAAATACATTTATGGTTATGAGCGTATTTATATTTATTGAAATATAAATACACTTATGGTTATGGATGTACTTGTATTTATTAAAATACAAATACATTTTACATTTTGTTTTTATGGAAATACAAAGTGTATACAGATACATATGTACTTGCAGTTGTATTTTTGTAGGTTCTATATACATTTTAAGGTATAGGGAGCATTTGTATTTTTGTTCTGTTCAATATACATATACATATTTATATGTATTATTTTGATGTGTTGATTGTGTTTTGTTGTTTTTGACAGTTTAATAAGGTATAGTTTTACTTTGTATAGGTGGCTCGTGATGAAATATTCATTGTAATAAAACTTCCAAGATTTGCACCACATATGCGTTGCTTTAGTGATAATGATATTGAGGGAAGTTCATAAGTTAAATTAATCAAGGAGCAGTACAAATATTTTTGTAACAATAATATTTTTTGGTATTTTATGAAAAAGAAATACTGTGTGGTTCAAGCACAGTTGTGCAAATGTGTTATGTCCCTCGAGATAAAGGAAAGTTCTTCTGCGATAGTCATTCGGGATAATGGCACTTCTCTATGTTTCACTCCTAGGGAATTTGCTATTATTACTTAGTTGAATTGTGTCGGTAATCGGTACGACTTTGATTTTGACGAGGATGTACCAAATAGAATTGTTGAGTAGTATTTCAATAGTTCAGACATATATAGAAAAGATAATTATTTTTAGCAGGTGCGGACAAAGTTTGGGGGGAAGAATAATGATGAGGATGCCGAGAAGTTTGCAATTTTGTATTTCTTTCATTCTTTTGTTTTATCTAACATTGATACTTTAGTTATACCACGAATTCATTTTAATTTGGTGGAGAGTTGTAGATATAAGAATTTTTCATGGCGGACTTTATCATTCTAGGATCTAGCTAAAAATTTGAACAATAGGTTGAAAGAAGGTGAAAAATTTTATTTGATACAGGAATTACCACTTGCTATTCAAGTGTGGCTTTATAAGTGTTGTTTGAATGTTCCATGAAAGGTTGCTTCCAAGATTAATAATCGGATTTCCCGATTATTAAATTGGAATACAAATACACCTCGATCACATTTTGAGTATCTGATGGATGCTATGTTTAATGAAGAAGACAAGGCTTGTAGTTAATAATTACATATGTATAAATATGTATTTTATAGTCTACATATATACATTTATTTTACAATTGTTTAACAGACAATTTATCATATTTTTTCTATATTCGTAGGTTGTATTTAAGAACATTGAGCCAACTCAAAGGAAAATGTTAAATTTTGAAATACCAGAGCTGGATGGAGTTGCTGGTGAACGTTCAGTTGATTCAGATGATGATTTTCGGGATCCACCACCAAAAGAAATTTATGAAATCTCAAAAAAGAAATAAAAGGTTGATTCATCAACCTTAGCTGTGAAGAAACCGTTAAGGAAACAGACATACAATATTGTTGATGAGCATACATAAAAGAGGACACCGCCTCCTCATGCTTCAAAAGGTTCCTCCCTAAAGACTCCAGTTCTTAAGCCCATTCAAACACGACAAGCAACTACTTCAAATCGGAAGAATGTGAAGCAAACAACTAGGGTAGTTTTCCCTCCGGAGCAATCAAAGTCAACGAATCTTGTAGAGAAAAAAGATAGTTATTTTGAAAAAAGTGCTTGAAGCATTCCACGATCAGGTAAGTTTTTTGACAAGTACATGTGTTAATTAAAAAATAATTTGTTTAATGATTTTGTTTGAAAAAATATTTGTGGAGAGTTTAAAGAAATTCGTAGTCTAGTAGAGATAAAGTTTGATCTGATTATGAAAGCAATCAAACAAATCAAGGTAAGATGTTTACTAATCAAATAAGCTTTAAAAAACATATCTTATTTAAATATGTATTTTTTTTGAATTGACTTATACACATAAAGTATACAAATCTAAATATTGCGTAATAATTGAACAGTGTACTTGCATATGTATTTGTAGGAACAATATGTAGAGAAAGAACCTGAACAATCAAATATTGATGATGCTAGTTTAGAAACATCTCGACAACGCTTCATTGTTGATGTTGTTCAGACTTTGAATAAGATGTTTGACCGTGCAAAGTTAAATCTTTAACTTACATATATTTATTAACAGTTACACATTCATATAAAAAAATATGTAGTGTACATATGTATTTTTGAGACTTCTGTTATATCAATATGTATTTTTAGGTGGATTGTAAACTTCATATTCAATATGAAATAATGTGTTTTTAGTTTAGTATACATATGTATTTTGAGATTGACATTATTCCAATATGTATTTTTAGTGAATTAAAATATACATATTCAGTATAAAAAATATATATACATATACAGTGAAACTCCAATATTAAAATGTGATTGAACTTGTATATGTATTTGTAGAAGCAATATGAAGACAGAGATATTGATCACCAACATATGGCTGATGTTGGTGATGAAACATCACCACAACGCTTCAGTCCCAATGTTGATCAAAGTTTGGATGAGAAGTTTAATGGTACAAATATAAACATTTAACTTACATATGTTTATTCATTTGATGGTACATATGTATTTTGGTACCTCGCATTTATATGTTCTTTTATATATATGTATATAAACATGTACAACTAGATAAATGTTTGATGTCGTTTAATCTTTTTTTACCTGTCTGCAAGGGATGTACTGATTTCCAGTTAGATAAAAAAAAAGATGAATCTGATTCTCAATATTTAATATCTGATGAACTACTCTAAAGCATTAATTTAGATTATATACATTCTGAGAAGGTTGTTCAAGATGATTGTCGAATATGTATATAGAATATATTTTTCAGGTTATGTCAGTTAACATGCCCAGAACAATTATCTTTTTTTTTCTATTTTTTTGTAGATTAGCGATGAAAAAATGGATTAACCAACTTTATCTAATTCACAATTTCTGATAAGCTGATTCCTAGTCTAAATGCCTATCGGAGAAAAACATCATCATACATCCATCAGCAAATCGTGAACAAGAAACTCCTGTTGAGAGTTTGGATTATAAACATTCTGAGCCGATTGTTGAAGATGATTGTCGAGTATGTATAATGAACATATTTTTGAGGTTATGTCCGTTATAATGGACATAATAAACTAATTTACTTTTTATTTATTTTAGAGCAACAAAGAGAATACAGGTATGAGTGCAAATACATCGGTTCATGGGGTGGCTGAAACTTATATAGAGGAACAAATTAAGACACCACCTAAAACTCATTGATTAACCACTGATGAACAAAGGGATGAACCAATTTGATTTGATTCACAAATCACAATCCCTAATAAGCTGCTACTTAGTCTCAATGCATAGCAGAGTAAAAGAATCATCGTTCATCCCTTAACAAATAAGCACAAACAAATTTATGAACCAATGAGAAGGAATAGGCGACTGTCCAGATTCAAGGAGTCTCCATACCCGATTAAGTTTGGTTCAGCAGCCGGTAAGTACACTAAGTTATATATTGTTTTAACTGTAATATGTTTTGCAAATACATTTTTATAATTTATATTTTTGTACTCTATAATTACAAAGGGAACTCAGCAGGCCAAATAGATACATTCTCTCAGACACATCATTTTGTTTCTCACCCAATTGATGGGATAATTGACACAAATGTTATCAATAAGTTCTTAGACTAGATTTCTGTCGACCTTCTTAAAGATTATGCAAAAAGGTATTTCTTTTGAACTGTTTTATATCAATTTTTTAAATTTTTTTATATTTCATGATTTACCATTTATTGAATAAAAAATAAGAAGGGCAAAGAGGAACATTACAAAATGAGCAAATCAGCCATATAAATTATGCATTTCGGAGTGCGTACAGTCGAAGATAAAAATGATTTTACATTATGGGATACACTAATCAATTATGGACAGACTCAGTAACTTTATTATTTTTATATATATAGACTCGAAGATAAAATGCGTTCTACTTAAAATACATATAATGTTACCTGAAATACACATGTTATTTCCTATATGTATTTTTAAAATTTATTTCTTTATATACATATGATGTGTTAAAAATACATATACTATTTCTTAATATACATATGATGTGTTCTAAGAAAACATATCTACTGCATATACCTTTTTTTTACATCGTGTGTATATATTTAGTTTACAAATCAATATATAAATATGCAGTTCAAAGACTTTAAATTAAAAATACATATGTAGTTTACCTTATATACACATGCTATATTTGTATAGAACTTGTTTGAATGTTCTAAAATTTGTAGTATTAACTATTGCAGGAAATTGATATTTGCTTCTACTACTTGAGGAAGAAGTCAAAGCATGAGCCCTACAGCTCATACAAATACAACACAATAAATTTCAACTTCATGAACATAGTTAGGACTGTGATGAAATTTTATTCTATGGATGATCCAAATCTTAATGCGGGAGGAAAAGAGTACCATCTTAATAAATACATTAATGAGTTCCGTATGCATGCTACAGTGCCATGGAATACAGTTGATGATATTCTTATTTCTGTCAATATAAAGGACAGACATCATTGAGTTCTTATTGTTTTATCATTCTCAGAGAGGTACATATTGTTATATGATTCATATAAATTTTCTAATCATTATACAGCTGTTCTTGGTGAGATCGAGAAATTAGTCGAGATTATTCTTTTATGTCTTCAGGGTTGTAATTTCTACGAAAATAAAGGTATTGATCTTGATAATCATTCAAGATTCAAAGATAAAGACTCAATAAACCTTTTTTTATGTATTACTTGTAGAACATTTTCCTTAACAACCAAGTGAAAATTCGTAAGTATTTTGATATACATATACCAAATTTCTAAGTTTGTACAAAATATATTTTAATTATTATTCAATGTCTTTTTATATGGACTGTGAATTGTACATGGTAACATTTGCAGAGTGCCTTTATTATAGTCAAGGCATTTCTTCGGTTGAGTTCAATCCCAACGTACTTCATACAAGATATGCTTCTCTATTGTGGGACTATGGTATGAGAAAACAAGAAGCAAAATCTTAAAGTGACGATGAAACACCATTGAGGTCTGCTAGGAAAAGCAAGATAACAAGTGTCACAGAAGTACTTAAAGTCTGATGGTTGATGATTTTATTACATTGTGTAGTGACAAGATTTAACTGGATGTTGATATTAATTTTAGAAAGTTATTTTATGTTTTGAAGTGAATCAAAGTTACTAATTTTGAAGTGAATAAGAGTTATTCACTTTAGTCTTTTATGTTGAATATGTTTTTGATAAGTTCATAGAATGTGTTTTCTTCCAGTGTTCAGTATGATTTGGTCAAAATATATATGCACTGTGTAGATTTGCAATATCTACATATGTAGTATTCAGAGTTAAATTCAAAATAGAAATGTAGTTCACAACATATGTATTTTACTCTTTGTTCTTTGTTATTTTATGTTTTGAAGTGAATCAAAGTTTTTAATTTTGAAGTGAATGAAAGTTATTCATTTTAGTTTTTTATGTTGAATATGTTTTCGATAAGTGTATACTATGTGTTTTATTTCAGTGTTCAATATGATTTGATTCACTGTTTAGATTAAACTTCAAAATACATATGCACTGTGCAGATTTGTAATATATACATATACAGTTTTCAAATTATACTTCAAAATACATATGGAGTTACCAACATATGTATTTTACTCTTTGTTCATTTGATTTCAAATACATATGCTGCTTTATATATCTATTTTACTATACTATCATATAATCTCGAATACATAATCTTCTTCGTATATGTATTTTACTACTTTTTATGTTGAGTATGTTTTCGATAAGTGTATAGTAAGTGTTTTATTCTAGTGTTCACTATGATTTGTTTCACTGTTCAGATTAAACTTCAAAATATATATGTATTGTGCAGATTTGCCATATATACATATACAATTTTCAAATTAAAATTCAAAATACATATGTTGTTAACAACATATATGTATATATATATATATATATATACTATTTGTTCATTCGATTTAAAATACATATGTTGCTTTATATATCTATTTTACTGTATTATCATATAATATAGAATGCATAATATTTTTTGTATATGTATTTTACTACGTGTTCATAGACTATATAGATAAATACATTTAGCTAAAATGAAATACATTTAACCAAATACATTTAGTAAATACATTTAGCTAAAATACATATTTTCGAACCATATGTATTTTCACGGCAAGAACATATGTATTTTCCTTTCAAATGATATGTAATACTAATTTTCATTTATAAAACATTATTGCAAACGACAGATAAATGTCACAAAACACATTTAACAAATGTGTTCATTATTATGAAAAGTGTAAAAGAAATTATAAAGAAAGAATACGGAATAAAAAATGTATCATTTACGATATTTCGTACACGAACTCCTATTGTGATCCTTAGACCCACAACCACTGCATAAGTTGATGTTCTTTTTTTCAAATATATTCCTTCCCAATTTTCCATGATCCTTCTTTGCAGGTCTTCCAAGAGGACGTTTGTACTTTGGAGGCAGTACTATTTCACCAAGTATGCTATCTGGTATTATCCATTCATCCTTGTGTGGTAAACAATACATTGGAACATCATACTTTTTCAAGACTATTTTTGACTTATACAGATAAAAAAAAATATGACCCCTAGATGAGATTCTTGTTGTCCAAGATAGCACAAGCATGTGCACATAGTATCTCATCCAGTTTAAATGCATTACATGAGTATGTTATTTTTCTTGAGACAAATAATGAAATGTTTTTCTTTGTCATGCACCGTGTACACATACTCTGTGGCTGATGCAACTTGATAATAGTTTTTAAAAATTAAATTAAAATAGAATAAACACTAATTTGGAATTGTATATGTTTCAAAAATATGCAAAATGTATATTTGCTTTCTTGGATACACAATAGTAAAAATATAAATACACATATTGCTAGCTACATAGATATTTTTGGTGCTTACTACATATGTGCGTTATAAATATAACAATAGATATAATATCAACAAATCCCATAAATATACATATGAATTACTGCAGATGTATTTGTTTAGTAACAGAGATTAATGCTTATGTATTTAACAGTGAATATTGCTTACTGCATATTGCTTATTGCATATATATTTTTCTGCACAACAGAGAACGTTAACTAACTTAACAGTTCTTTTTAAAGCACATATATCCATAGATATTTATACATACAACTACAAATAAATTCATACCAATAAATACCACAAATTTAAATAATCATACAAGCATACGAGTACACAAAGCCTCATTCTCTTTGAGTATGATATTAAATTTTTCAACGAGAGTTCTGAATGTATATGAAGCCTCCTGTCTATTTTTGCAGTTTCATTTTCCAATGAGAGTTGTGAATGTATACAAGTACATCATTTATTGACTCAGCAATGTTTGATGTGTCCATCCTCTATGAACTATTGCATAGGACCTAGCCCACTTTCCATAACCAACTAATTCCAAATATTTCTTCACTCTAATATTAACTTCCTCAACCTTATTCATCAACTTGTGAAATTCAGACTTTGAATATGTTTTGGCCATTCTATAAAAGATCTCCGAAAATGCATCATGTGACTTTATGAAAAGTTTTTTGACATTCTCCCATAGATGCCACATACATGAATAATGCGGTACATCTTTTTACACATCACCAACAACCTTTATGATGTCCACATTCCGATCAAAGACAACACACATATTGTCTTTTTCCGTATGCTTCCTTTAGATTCTGAAAGAATCATGTCCAAGATGCATCATTTTCTAAATCAAGCATACCATATGCCAAAAAAAATATATGAACTGCATGTATAAACACAATTTGTGCAGTCAAATATAAATACATATAGTAACTACATATGTATTTATTAAAAATACAGTTTCAAATAACTATATATTTTTTCAAAAAATAATTTCAATTACATAAACTAAAATGTAAATGTACAACACACACATACATTATCAACTATACATGTTTCATTCATGAAACTTTGAAAATATATGTATTTTACAGAGATATGTATATATCTGATAGAGATTTATATTTTTTAGTGATATGCAGAAATACATATAAGCATACAAGTAGGTCTACAATGTATTATAAAATGATACTAACTTGCTCCATCCATCGTACATGTAGTTACAAATGTCCCAGTATACATTTCTCTCAAATGACTATGATTAACAACTATGATAGGTCTACAAAGTTTGAATCCTTTAATGAATGCACGGAGAGCTAGAAATACATACAAGAACTCATTTTCATCCGCCTTCTTCATTCTTATATGTAAATCAGGATAGGTATTCAAACATATAAGTAGGATGGTAATTTTCTGTAAGATGCTGATGATTTATCCCTCAATTCTTCTAATGATTTTTTCTTGGCCCTCCAACATAAAGTGTATGTCAAATCCATACTAAACTCTTCCTTCATGTCTTGCTTGATTTCAGTCGCACTATATTTTCGTTTGTGGTTTTTAAATTTTTATTTAACCATACCACCTATCAACAGACTAGTAGCATGCATCTTTAGATAAACCTTGTCCTTGACTGAGTAAGTATGTTTTGGTACAAGTTCTCTAATTCTGAACATCCCAGAATCTTCTATACCAGAGGTACAACATAAAATATCATAATTACTTGATCTGCACATCAATGTATAACTGCAACCAAAAAATTTAAATACAATCAAAATATATATCCAAACTCATTTGAAACATCAACAAATTAATCTAGAATGTAAGTATCATTTCTTACTTGAACTTTCACTTCGTGTTTGAAATTTCTCCCTAATTGTATAATCTTTCATGACTGACTTCAAATTTTTTTCGTCAAGTATACCTGATCTACCTCAATATTCTTATGATGTGGGTCTGAGATAATCACTTGAACCGTATATATATCTCAAATACATCTAATGCTATTGTATTTTTAGAAACCACCAACGTTCAGTAGATGTATTTAACACTTGATGCAAATTGTTACAGACGTCTCTTCTTTCAACAACACATACAGATGAAATTTCAAAGGTGCTCACAAAATCTTTCTCCAAAATTCTTACATATAAAAGAATAAAATTCATGTCTTATATATCCTTTTTATTTTTACAAAAATAAATACTTTTAAACCCATATCATTATGTATTTTTATTTGCTTGCATTACTAGAGATTTGATATTTAATTTGAATGCGTTTGCTGCTCAAATTCACATTAATGTGAGATGCCAAAAGATTGTGTAGTTCATTGTATGATGTTGTCGTGCTCAACAATATTGCATCAGTAATGTACTCTTCATAGTTTTTTTCATACGACCACCTTCTAGAGTGCTTCATGAGAACTTGGATGCTTGCCATTGCTAATTTATTTCACCTAAAATACAAAAAATACATCTTTGTAAAATGTCAATAGTTACAATATACAATTACACAAAACTAATTCAAACAGAATTATACAGTTATAAACGTAAATAATATACACTACGCAGCCAAAAACTCCAGCCGAAAATACAATTACAAAATATTTGTTAAACTTAAAATACAGACACAGTTAATTTTTTCAACCAGAATACAATTACACATTATTTGTTCATCATTATTCCTAAAATTAAGGCAACAACCTCTATAATCGAACACATCTAAAATATCTATAAATGAACTTTTCAGAAATAAAGATATACTCTCAAATTCCGAGAATCAAAACTCCAAAAAATTTAAACTTGATCAGCTTGAAAAATTAATTTCGATCACTATTTTGTTCTATTAGTTCAATTTACTATTGCATTAATTTTTACTCGAAATTCATTTACAAATTATTCAAACACAAATTAACAACGACACAAAAAATTTGAACGATGCATTAGTAATGGATAAAAAAAAATTCAAACGAATAACTCTAACGGTTTGGAATAAAATTAATAACGATTTTTATCGAATTCATTAAATCGGATGAAATTTATATGAGGAAAAAATACTATGATAAAATACCTTCAACAACAGTGATTGTTGAATTTTCAATCGATGGTTGAATTTGAACAAATTGTCCAAAAAAAACTACAGTTGAATTTGATTCAACAAAATTAATGGTTTGATTTGAAACTGATCGTTGAATTCGAATAAATTGAATAGAATAAGATATACTTGAATTTTGTTCAACAATAATAATGGATAAAATTCAATCTGATTGTTCAATTCGAAGACATTGAACAGAAAAAACTTCAATAGATTTTGATTTTGATTTTTTACATTAACACGTTATTGTGAAGCTGAAATTTAAATTTTGATTACTGTTGTTAACAAGTAATGGATATCACGTGATTTAAGAGGTTTAAATGGAAAAGTAATATGTACATTCAATTCAAGGGTAATTATACCATATTTACCTCAATAGATTTTAGTTAAATATGGACAGTAAATTGATTTGAATTTGTATTTTTATAGCAACGGTTTGTTAAAATACAAAATGCAAATTGCTACCTTAAGTAATTATAAAAGTGTTGCTATAAATCTGATAATTATGATCTTATGTATGCTATTTGTGAATTTTTTCCTAAAAAATATACAAAGAGGCCCATTAATAATTAATCTAAGGCGGCTAATGTTGAAGCCCAATCAGTGTGTTATAACTAAAAAAAGGTTGTAGGGGGGTGCGGATTTTGCAGATAACTATGTTTGTTGAAATGCTATGTCACAGCATTCCTTAGTTATTTGTTTTAACCTTATTAATTCTTCTATATTATTTTTAAGGTATACTATATGTTCCATATTTCTAGTTTTTATATAGTCAAGTAGATTCTTTTTCATAAGTGTTTCTATTAATCTTATTTGCTCCATATCTTGTCTCCAATATTCTAAGTATTCATAGTTTATCATTTTATCCTATAGTAGTTGTAATTTTACAAATTTCTATGTAATAACTTTTTCTAATTGTACTATATTTGATATGTAATTCTATGTTATCTATGTGATCCATTATCATTTGTTGTTTATGTATAGTATTATATAAACTATCATTCGTATCTCTTTTTTCTAAGGTTAATTTTATTCTAAGTAATCTTTCTTCTAATTGTCTTTTTTCTCTTTTAAGCTGATTCCTATAATTAATTTCTTCATATAGCCAACTTTGTTTTTCTCTAACTCTTCTAATATATTGTAACATTTTTAATCTGTATAATATCCGTCTGAATAATAATTATCTAGGTATGAATAGTAGCTATCATCATTTAAGTGTATTTGTTCTAATTCGTATTCTATCTAATTTTCTAATTCTTCATCTTCAATATTAAATACCTTCTCCCATATAATTTTCTTTATATCTACTATCTCTATATCCTTAAGTACATATAAAACAAGTATCTTAAATTCATCTATCATTTAGGTAAATAATTATTCATTTTTCATATGATGCTATTTTTTAAAATATTCCCTCAAATCATATACATAACAAAATATGATCATTTTAGATCACTATATACTAGATTATTCTTAAAGAACATGTTCTTCGGTCACTATTAGCATGATAATCTGGATACTTTTTTCCTGAACAACTCTTTTACTCTGGTTACTCCCTTATCATGACTTCTTTTCCTTACTAGTTTCACCTTTAGGATGACATAGTTCTAGAAATTTTTCTCCTTTTCCACTTTGCTAATAAACTTCTTAACATGCTATTCTTCAAAAAATTCTACTATAAAGTAACTAACATGAGCTTATTTTATTATACTTATGATTGTCAGGAATTTATGAATTTAGCTATTCATAATTATAAATGAAAATACCTTTTCTGGTAGATTAGATAAATTTATGTTTTGTTCATCCATAACTTAGTGTAAAAATGAATATCTTTATTGATTATATGAGATAAAATTTTATTTTGTACAAGAAGGCTAGCTTTCCCTATAGAAAGTCTTTCTTTTCTTATTTTTAATTCTTTTCGTTTCTCAGATAATATTTGTTTTAGTTCTTTATATTTTTGGGATTGGTCTATATTATTCATTAATATTTATAATATTTTGGTGAATTTCTAAATTCAGTTCTATCATAATATGCATTCCTTAAATAAATACATACAACTTCTCGTTTTTTAAATAACTTAGGCTTTGATACCAATTGTCTAATAATTATTTTGTTATATATCCTATCCATAATTGTATCATTTTATCTACATCTATTACACAATCTAAGTCTAAGAAGTTATAATTTTTATTAATTATTTGTTTTGGTGTCCATTTGTTATATTTATCCTTTTGGATTATACCTTTTAAACATATCTTTATAATAATATGTAGGTTTTCTCATTTCTGTTGTACTAGGTGTTATATTTTCATCATCCTTTTTATCAAGAGTGTTTATTTTTGTGTTTGTATTTCCTAAGTTTTCTTTATTAATTACTTCTTGTTTTTCATTAATTTCTAGCTTTTATATATTTGTTAAGATTTCTGAATATGTTTCACTATCTTCCGAATCATAATTATCTGTTTCTTCAGCATCTATTGTATTTATTTCTATTTCATTAGTTTCTAATTCTTTATTTTCTAATTTTTCTTTAAATTGATTTATCTCAATTAATAATTTTTGTTCTTTATCCTTTCTTCTTTTTCTTTCTGTCTTTTTTCATATAGATCTTTTAGCATTTGTAGTTCTTTTTCTAATTCAGCAATCCTATTATTTTTAATTTCTTCTATTTTTTGTATTTCTTCCGTAGTCTGTTGTTTTATTTTATCTGTTTCTTTTTTTCTGTCTATTTCTTCATTTTCTCTTGCTATTCTTACCAAAGCTGTTAATTTATCATCTAATTTTAATTCTTCTTTTTCTAACATTAAATATAAATGTTCACCTATTTTCTTATATCTTCTTCCTAAATTAGAAAATACTATTCTTATTTTTAATCCTTCATGATTTTCATATGTTTTTTCATCTATTATAAATTCTTCTTTATTCATTTTATCTAATTAATGGAATATAAATCATGTTGATATATGTATTCTAGGTTATCTATTTGTGATTCTAAATATAATATTTCTTCCTTTTGTGCTTTTATTGATTTTGACATACTCCAACAATTATGTCATATTGTAGTCTTTCTTTTCTTATTTTTAATCTCTTCGTTTCTCAGATAATATTTATTTTAGTTCTTTATATATTTTTGGAATTGATCTATATTATTCATTAGTATTTATAATATTTTGGTGAATTTCTAAATTTAGTTCTATCATAATATGCATTTAAAAGGTATAATCTAAAAGATGAATATAACAAATGGACACCAAAATAAATAATTAATAAAAATTATAACTTCTTAGACTTAGACTGTGAAATAGATGTAGATAAAACGATACAATTATGGATAGGATATATAACAAAATAATTATTAGGCAATGGTATAAATACAACAGATACACCAAAATATATAGAAAGAACACAAATAGGAATAGAAAAATTATGGTTTTTAAATTTAACTGAAGAAAGTAAAAAAGTATTAAGGGCTGATAAAAAATGGAAGGAACAACAGTAATTAAACTAACACCTGTAGACATATTGAAAAAATATGAAATGGCTATAAGAGATGAATTTAGCAGTATGGCAACAGAAGAAGAAGAAGAACAAAACAAAGAAAAAGATACAAATAAGAGTTTAATGTTAAAACTAGCAATATCTAATATGTGCTATATAGATGAATATACGTGTGTATTTAAAGAATACTACTATAAGGGAGCATACAATACAGAAGAAAGTAAAGAAGTAAGAAGATTATATTTTAGTAAATTACCTGAACCATTTAGTTCAAAAATAATAAAGAGTTGGGATGAAGCAAAAATAGTAGATACCATAAGAGTAAGAATAAAATTTCTACAACAATGGTATAGATATCTATGTGAAAAATACAGAAAAGAAATAAAAATGGAAAAACATTAATAAAGAATTTAGCATGTTGCAAGGATAAAATAGCACCCCAATTGGGATGTGAAGAAAATTATTATAAGAAAAGAAAAATATATAGGAATATAAGAAGTACAGAAAGTCAAAATATAAGGATAAGAAACTAAGAAAAAGATATTATGTAAAAAATTATAAATATAAAAGACCATATAGAAAAAAGAAATCTATAAAAGAATGTACTTGTTATAATTGTGGAAAATTAGGACATTTAGCTAGAGATTGTAAAATGCCTAAAGACCCAAAAAAGAAACAAATATCAGAAATAAAGATAGAAAATTCTGAATATATGCAAATAGATTATATAGATTACGAGTTAAAAAGTGACGACAGTATATATGAAATTTCAAAAAATGAAACAGATAATGAAATAGATAGTAAATCAGATGAATCAAATGACTAGAGAAGATATAAAAATAATAACAAAGGAAGAATATTTAAACGAAGAAGGAACAGATCAGAAAATAATATTTGATAATAATATATTTGATAAGATAAAAGGAAAAGAATTAGATCTAAGTGTAGAAAAATATTTAAAATACCAACAATAAAAAATATATTTAGTAGACAAAAAGAATACTACTACGTAGTAAGCCAAAAAGAACATGTAATAGACTTTAGATATGCAAAAGGTAGAGCTAATATACCACTATTAAAGAAAAGAATAATAAATAAAGAAATAAACGATATAAAAAGTAAAGACCCAATAAAATACGTACACCTTGGAGGAACGAAAATATTAATAAAAGCATGTTTTAGAGAAGGAATAGATACACCAATAGAATTATATTTAGCAGATGATAGAATTATAAAACCTATAGAAAAAAGTATAATAACTTCTATAATAGGAAATCTAGTATACCAAAAATTTAAATTTATAATAAGTGCAAATTATTCAGTAGCAACAACAGATAGAAATATAGATAAGTCATTAGTGCTATATTGGAAAATATCAGGAATAGAACTAACCTCAGGAAGTAAAATATTTACAGCAAGATGTAAAAATCTATATGTATAACAACAAAACATAAAATAACGGGAAGAAATAAAATTAATAAAATACAAACAGAAAGTCCTTTTGAACAATTTGTAAAAACAATTGATAACAATGATTATAGTTACAAAGACATAGATTTAGAAATAATAAATGATAGAATAAGCACAACAAAAAGAATAACTCATGAAAAAATAGAATCATCAAGCTCATAAAAAAGAACAAGTTATGAAACAACTTCAACAGTTAATTTAAATCAATATTACATAACAGGAACAATAAATGAAAAAGAATATTTAATACTCTTAAACACAAGACAAGAAGAAAATTACATAGAAAAATATCTAGTAAAAAGTGAATAAAAAAGAGGAAAAAGTAGAATGGTTATTGATTATAGAAACCTAAATGCAAAAACTATGACATATAATTATCCAATACCAAAAAGATATTAAAAATAAGACAAATACAAGGATATAATTATTTTAGTAAGTTCGATTGTAAATCAAGATTTTATCATTTGAAGTTAGAAGAAGAATCTAAAAATTAACTGCATTTACAGTGCCACAAGGATTTTATGAATGGAATGTGTTACCATTTGGATATAAAAATGCACCAGGTAGATACCAACACTTTATGGATAGTTATTTCAAACAATTACCTAATTGTATAGTATACATAGATGATATACTACTATATACAAAAAACTAAAGAGGAAAATTTAAAATTACTAGAACAATTTGCAGGTATAGTAGAAAATTCAGGAATAAGTCTAAGTGAAAAGAAAACAGAAATAATGAAAAATCAGGTAGAATTTTTAGGAATACAAATAGATAAAAGTGGAGTAAAAATGCAACAACATATAGTACAAAAAATAATAAATTCAAAAGAAGAATTAGATATAAAAAAGAAATTACAATCATTTTTAGGATTAGTAAACCAAGTAAGAGAATAGATACCAAAATAAGCAAAAAACCTAAAACCATTACAGAAAAAATTAAGAAAGGATGTAGAATATAATTACAACAAAGAAGATAAAAAACAAGTATAGAAAATAAAAATACTTTGTAAAGAATTATCAAAATTACAATTTTCAGACGAAAATGAAAAATTTACATATATAGTAGAAGCAGATGCAAATGAATATAGTTAAGGAGGAGTACTTAAATATAAATATGAAGAAAAATTAGAACATCGTTGTAGATACTACTCAGGAACGTTTAATGAAACAGAAATAAAATGAAAAATAAATAGAAAAGAATTATGCTCATTATATAAATGTTTATTAGCATTTGAGCCATATATTGTATATAACAAGTTTATTGTACGAACAGATAACACACATTATGGTGGTGGTTAACAAGAAAAATACAATTGAAGATTAGTATTGAATATATTAAATTTTACATTTACAATTGAAGTAATTAAGACTAACAAGAATGTTATTGCAGATTACATATCAAGACAAAGCTACCCAAACTGATATTACAGAAGACGATACTCTAGAAAAGATACTCAAAACCCTAACTACGCTTTTACTGAAAGTGGATAGTATGGGAAATGAGATAGAAAAGCTAAAGACTAATGAAGTTAAACTAAAGTCTGAAGCTATGACACAGATAACTCAGCAGTGTGCAGAGAAATATCGATCGAAAGACAATAAAATTTCAGAGATAGAAAGAGACAGTGGGACACTCCAAAAAAACTCATAACGTTTATCAATCTACTTATGCAGGTACAAGCAAATGAGTTAGAAGGAACCCAAATATGAACTTGAACAAAATATTTGACAAGCTATTTATACCAAAAACTCCAAAAGGTCCTTTGTTTATATCCCCACAAACTATTACATATTTAGACATCCTAAACCAAGACAAGAAAGCTTATAACCACATAAACAGAGCATATATTGAAAACATCCATCAGATACAAACCTACTTAAACCTTAAACCTATAGCTACAAGCATTCAAGAACCAAATACAAACTATATAACCCAAAAGCTACAAGGATATAATAAGTTAATTGCCTTACCAAAAACTAACCCAAATCTAGTTAAAACATGTTTCAGTTATTGACTACTAAATACTGTATATACCCAAGGCGGAAGTGAATTATCTGCTATACCAGAAATATATAAAGCAATTACCACTTACAAAAAGGTAGCCAAGGGAAATCTTTTTTTTGTAAAGTTCTATACGACACCAACAGAGATATTGAATGATGAAATTAAACCAGTTATACAAGTTGTGAAGATAGGAATGACCCGAGATATGATCATATCTAAAGATATTCAACAACAAGTTGAAATACCCAAAATAGATATACCAGATTTTTATGCTAATAAAAGAATTATTGGAATATCCACAATTATTCAAGAATTAGCAAATAACTACCTAAACGGGAATCCAATCTAGAGTTATTATTCAAGAGACCAGCTAATGATTTATTCAAATTCAAGAGAGTTAAGACAAACAGATATGGAAGATGTGCAACGATGGATTATGACACTACTTAATCTAGAGAAACGACCAACTACCAGAGCAATTAAAGAAAAATTTATTTCAGATGAATTATTGACCAGATACTGTAAATTAATAGGGAATAAATACCCAGACCATCTATGTTTGAGATGTAACGGAGAAGATAACATTATTCTAGAAATTGAACTAGAATAAAAAAAGATAACAACGCTAGCTGGAAGATATACGACAAAAGATATAAAGAAACACAGACCGATCCAGAAATAATAAAAGGAAGGAGACAAAGAATTAAAGATATGAAAAGGACATGTGAAGAATGAGATAATTTCTCTTAAATTTAGATACGTAAATTGTTATGTAACATTATTAGCTTTTAATAGCTTTGTTGATTTTTTTTAGCAAAAAGTCATTATTAGCTTTGTTTTTTGTAGAATAGCTTTAAGACTTTCTTTTTATAAAGTCTTTTCTACGTTTGTAAAGATGACAAATGTAAAGTAGGAATAGTATAGAATAGTATACGCGTTTTCTCTTTTTAGGTTATAAATAATAGAAGCATTTGCTAAGTTAAGGCAAGACTTTCTACACGGAAAGCAAGCCTTCTTGTACACAATAAAATTTTCTCTCATATAATCAATAAAGATATTCAGTTTTACACTAAGCTATGGATGAACAAAGCACAGTATTTATCAAATCTACCAGAACAGGAATTTTCATTTATAATTATGAATAGTTAAATTCATAAATTCCTGACAATCATAAGTATAATAAAACAAACTCATGTTAGTTACTTTATAGTAGAATTATTCAAAGAATAGCATGTTAAGAAGTTTATTAGCAAAGTGGAAGGAGAAAAATTCCTAGAACTATGTCATCCTAAAGGTGAAACCGGTGAGGCAAAGAAACCGTGATAGGGGAGTAACCTGAGTAGAGGCGATGTTTAGACAAAAAATATCCAGATTACCATGCTAATAGTGACCAAAGAACATGTTATTTAAGAATAATCTAGTATATAGTGATATAAGATGATCATATTTTGTTATGTATATGATTGGAGGGAATATTTTGAAAAATAGCATCATATGAAAAATGAATAATTATTTACCTGATGAAATGATAGATGAATTTAAGATACTTATTTTATATGTACTTAAGGATATAGAGATAGTAGATATAAAGAAAATTATATAGGAAAAGGTATTTAATATTGAAGATGAAGAATTAGAAAATTGGATAGAAGATGAATTAGAACAAATACACTTAAATGACGATGGCTACTATTCATACCTAGATAATTATTATTCAGATGGATATTACATAGATAAAAAATGTTAGAATATATTAGAAGAGTTAGAGTAAAACAAAGTTGGCTATATGAAGAAATTAATTATAGAAATCAGCTTAAAAGAAAAAAAAGACAATTAGAAGAAAGATTACTTAGAATAAAATTAACCTTAGAAAAAGGAGATACAAATGATAGTTTATATAATACTATACATAAACAACAAATGTTAATGGATCACATAGATAACATAGAATTACATAACAAATATAATACGATTAGAATAAGTTATTACACAGAAATTTGTAAAATGACAACTACTATAGGATAAAATGATAAACTATGAATACTTAGAATATTGGAGACAAGATATGGAACAAATAAGATTAATAGAAACACTTATGAAAAAGAATCTACTTTACTATATAAAAAATAGAAATATGGAACATATAGCATACCTTAAAACTAATATAGAAGAATTAATAAGGTTAAAATAAATAACTAAGGAATGCTATGACGTAGCATTTCAACAAATATAGTTATCCATACAATCCGCACCCCCTACAATTGGTATCAGAGTATTATGAGTAATAGCACTTCTCAGGGTCAAATTTCTTTCTGAATTGTTTCAAATTAATCAACCTTATATTCATTAAACTTTTGATATGATATACCTATATCTTTAGAAAAAAAAACATTTTGTTGGTGCCCTTGATCCTTTAGTAGAGTTCCAGCGTGAGTAATTTAAAGTATAAACCACATAAATCCCTTCTATAGTGAAAGTATTTGTATATAATCCCATTAGGCTTTCTCTCTCCCTAATTTGTAAAATATACTTATACGTTAGATAAGCCCTTATACATTGTTGGAATGTATGATAAAAAGATTTACCTATATTTAAGGATACCTTAATTAACGCCATTAATTACCATTATTATGTGATGTCTGATTAAACATAGCAATTGAAATTTAAATTCAAAAAAATTCTCAAACATCATTGTTAATTGTTCTCATTGTTGAATTATGTTCTTGAAAAAAAAGTCATCGTCTTCTTTCTTCAATTCTAAAAAAAAAAATATGAACATCCCCGTATTGTTGCATCATTTCGGTATTTGGGAGTCAAAAATTATTTATCAATTCTACAAAAGTGATGCAATTATTGTTTTGGAAAGTATAATCTTCTTGAAATTGATTGCTACAATAACGATGGAATTGAATATTGAAGAAGTTCGTAAAAAATTGAAGTAAAATACATTGTTGAAGGTAATTCTTCTCCCATTATCATAAGGAATGACAATGGAGTGAGGGTTTTCTATGGAGTTGAAAAAATAATTTTTGGGATTTGTCAATATGGTATTTCATGCCCTGAAAAAATAAAAGCCGACTCGAATAAAGAGAGAAAAAGATAGCACCAAACTGATACATATTAAAAATAACATTATACAATAATTGCATATGTATGTGGGCACATTACACATTTAAAAAATAATCTGCAGTAATGTATAATGTCATACTATACATTTAAGTATCAACATTAAACATGTATACTTCTGTATCCTTATGAGAAGGTATAATTTAACCTTATACAATATTAATGATTTTTAATTGTATAATACCAAATAATACATAAAATGCCTCTTAAATATAATAAGAACTTCTTAATGTATAACATAATGAAATATATAGCAGAAGAATTATATTATGCATTTGTCTTCCAAATATAACTAATGTATAATGCCTGATGTATTGTAACTGAGTAATACATTAAAATATAATCTTCCAAAATGTATAATATCAAACTATACATATATGAAATAATCACCTTATACATTAATTAACTATAAGATTATAATAATTTTAAGAAAAAAATAGTGTTATTGTAACATTACATTGGCTACACGATAATAAGGAAAAGGAATGTTAAACTTTCTTACGTGAATTGAAAGTGTACATCTTCAATTCCAATTATAAAAGTGACACAAATAGGAGGGGGATGAGAGAGTAATAAATCAATAAACCGTCTCTTAATTTTTCGAATTAGAAAAGTAAAATTGGATAACTTTTTTTTAATATAATAAATAATTATTTTATTTATTATTTTTACAGGAGTATTGGACAAGTAGAAGTTGAGGGAGTCTAGAAACCTAACATTGGAAGCATCAGCTCCATTGATTCGTCCAAACCTTACCTTTTTCCTATATTTTTTTTAAAAGAAAAGCAGACAAGTGAAATAGTTTATATTGATTTCTCTGTGTGAGATTCTTTTTTCCTGCTAATCGAATTGTTAACTAACATTAATATTATATTAGCTTGATTGTAGGCGTAAATAAAGGATCACTTATATGGAGTAAAAATCAGTGCATTAAAATAGGAGAAAAATATGATATTGTGATATGTATGAGAGGGATGAAAGAAAAGAGTGAATTTAAGTAATTACTTTGGAATTTTTGTAATTTCTCTTCCAATATGGGATTTTATGCAATAAGAAAAAGTTATTTTGTGTATATATATGTAATTTTTAATAATTTAAACTTAGTGTTATTGGGCAAATTTGCACTTCTTTTGAAATATTTAGAGATGCACACCTATTTTATATTGGAGTTCTGTAGTTAATGGTAAAGACAAATATGAAACTTCTCCAGTAACAAACTTATAAAATAGATGAAAGGATCATTAGGTATGTCAGCTAAGGATAATAATTTTGAGATAAAATTTGATATTAATTTTATTCATGTTTAGTGTGAAGTATTAGCTAATTGCAAGACTATTTTATCTCACTGTTTGTACTAAAATGATGAAATTACTATTCTATATAAAAGGGGAACAAAATAGTCCCATGAGATATTTCAAGAATTGGATATCCTTATTTATCCTATCTCGTATAAGTATGAAAGAAATGGAAAAATTGAGCAATTTGCAAGTAGGTCACTTCAAAGGTTACGGATCTATTAAACTACTAAAGCGTGTGCTGCGTGGTGTTGAAATAAGGAAATTTCTCACGGAAGGAAATCACTTCTATTGTTTACAGCTAATCGGCTATCCTAGCTAATGGAACCATCTATTGTTATAGTAATACCCGTGACTTATCTGGAATCTGCATGACATATTTGAGGTAATGCCCCCTTTCCTTATTTCCCACTAATTAACAAAAAGTAATCTCCACATAACAACATTCAATATATATATACTCATAATGGTAATCCCAATTATATATTCCTCCACACATTAGCTTAATAACTAGCGTATCACAAGACATTAGTTTCTTTATTCATTCCCTTTCCTTTTTTACATATCTTAGATAATTTAAGAAGGAAAGTGAATTGCCTTGTGCTTTCTTCTTCTCTTTTGGGAAGTATACTGTTTTACATTAGTGCAGCTTTACATCCAATTCAAACGGTTCATACTTTATTTTTTTTTTAAATGAAGACAATCTTATAGTAATGTGGTAAACGAGTCCATGATAAATAAATCAAACATGCATCATTACTTGGTTACAAAAATTTCACCATCTCATTTGATTTATCTGCAATACGTGTCTTTCAAAAGATAAACATGAAGTTTGCCTTTCTCTTTTGGCACTGTAAGTGTCAGAGAGTTTTGCAAGAGAGACAGTTGATGTTCACACATCCATGTGTAATAAGAGATGGAAAACAACTTACCCACATATTCAATGTGTACACTAGTTTATCGATTAAAGCAAAACAAAGTGCTCTAGCATATAGACTTCCTGACAAGCAACGTCCATAGAGTTTGTTACTCCCTCAAGTCCACATTAATTTAATTTATGAGCCACTTTTTAATGTTCATAATAACTTAATTGTTCAATCTTCAAGAGTTATTATAAATTTCTTCTATTGTTTCCCTTCACTTATATTTTCTAGTTGATGAGTTCAAGAGATAATTGTTCATATACATGATTTTAATTTTACTTTAGAAGAGCAAAAAAGATGATTTGCCACAGAGCCCATTCCTGTAGGGTTTCCCTTTATATTCCACCATCCCTCAGTTACCTTCTCATACTACTGCCGTCGTAGCTGATTCACCATGAGTGCCAAGTGGAAGAAGAAACCTATGAGGAGATCGAAGAGGAAGCCCCGAAAGATGAGACAGACATTCAAGTAGAATCGTATTTCGCAGTTATGAGCTTTTGACATATCTCCGTAGCATTGGGATACTGCGTGCTTTTGTCTTGTTTTCAGTAGTTGCAGTTAAATTTCTGTAGTTACATTATGAGTTGTATTGAAACAATGGAAGCTGTTTTTGGCTTAAGTTTTATGATATTTACTCTTTAATCAAAATTAAAAAAAGGGCAAAAATGAAAAATAGTGTTTAATTTATGTTCTAATTTTTCCCTTGTATGCATTGTTCCATAAATTACGTTAATACTCCCTCGATCTCAAATTAGTTGACATGTTTATTTTGACTTATTAATTCTCAAGGAGAAATTAATAAAAAGTACAAATTGACTAATATAAACTTATTTAATGGTGATTGGATGAATATTCTTCAATTTATATAAATATAATTGAAAAAAATAATTAATTATCTTTTAAATTTTTAAATATATATCAACTATTTTGAGATAGTTTTATTCTTAACAAATGTACCCAATAATGTCAGATGGACTAGAGGGAGTAATGATTATTTAGCTTGAAAATTTACCCAACATGTCATTATTGATCTTAGCTCTTCTTTGAATCGTGCAACTCACATTGCAGGTGCACACCATAATTGGAGGATGTAGATCAAACAGGGATTTTAATAGTTATTCATCTATTTCTGTATAAAATATATTTACTGTTAAATAGTTGACAATAATAGCTTAATTATCATTAAATTATATTTTTAGATGTAATTATTAGTGGCAATTATATTTTTACACTCATTGTAAATATCTTTAAAAGGGTATAGCAATATTGAATTCAACAACACTTAACTAATGCATATTTACACTTATTAAAATGCATATTATAAATATCGTTGAAATTCTTTATCGTAGTACTGTATATAAACCACTTGCACATCTGCTTACTTTTAGATAATGTCAAACTTCTAGACCCGAGCGAGAAGAAAATTCACATGCATATTCTCTGACTTTTGAATATCCCAAATTTCAATTCAAACCAACGAGCCAAGGAAAATAAAGAAAAGGACAGTAACAGTGTAGATATCATCATCTATTTTGATGTGACAATTACTAAACTAATATAGTTCACATTATGACCTGCAGGAGTAATTAACGTAATTAGGTTAACGCAACAACCACATCCTGTGATTCGAAGGATCCTATATATATTTCAAATCTTGATCCTTTATAAAAATTGATGAGCAGTGGTTGATATTTCATATTAAAAGAAAGATACAATTAGTAGAGACCACAATTGATCCAATCGAACCTATCATATTATTGTCTCCTTTTTCATATGCTCAACTATTGAACGGAATCTTTACAAGCAAGTAACGATAGCGGGTGCATGAGGCTTTACATTACGTCTCGAGTAGTAATAAATAGTTGATGTCCATCATGCAGACGCGGACCCGGAAATTGAAGATGGTGGGGACAGCACTATTAACACAACAATGTCAATTACTAGCTATAACATTTGGCTCGTAAATTTAGTGAGTCTTGATAGGAATCGTTTGGTAGAGTGTATAAAAATAATGCAATAAATGATGTATTAGTAATACTTGTATTGGTAATGCTTGCATTAGTTATGTATGTATTTTCTTATGCAATGTTTAGTTTGATGTATTAAAAGTAACTTAAATTACATAATTTCTATTTTTTTTGATAAAAAATACCCTTCATATATATATTGAAAAGGATGTGGAAAATTTTTTGAGCAATAACTGTGTCTTTAATCATGCTAATGCATGCATTAAATGCATTGCACTACTAATATCATGAATTTTGAGGTATATTAGTAATACACACCTCAATACACAATAGTGTATTACTATTGCCTTGCATTAGTTATACATAGGCTAAAAAATGTGCCAAACAAGGTACTAATAATAGACAAGACTAATGCATGCATTATTCTTTTTAACACATTATACCAAACGACACCTTAATGTAGTTAAGGGTGCTTAATGTCACCCACAGACGACACACCTAGTTCGAAATTTTATGTATATGTGAAAATTTTGATAATAAGTTATTATTTAAATCAATTGATTAAAATGGCACGTTTTTTATTTAAGCAACTCGAGTATGAACACTGTATCACTATGCTCCTCACTTAACTTCGCTCTTTGATTTAGGATGGATTCGGACTGAACTAAGCTTGAAGATCTAATTATGGACTGGAAGCAAAAATATCGTAAAAATGACTTCTTTCTTTGAGAACTCTTTTGTAATAGCTTGATGAGCTGAACCAACAAGAGATATTACATTCTACCCTCTGCTTCGACCCCAACCGAGAGTGAGCTTCTCGATAGTCTCTTCCTTCCTAGAAATAGAACTCTAACTATCAAACTCGTCCCATCTCCTTACTCGAGATACCTGAGATAGCTCTATAAAATAATAACTTCTAATAGATGAGTCTAATATCCTTTTGTTCTGAACATAGCAAAATTAATATAAATGTTCTTCACAGTAATGTATTAGACTATATAAAATTTATTTAAAAAATAAATGGATCAAAAATTAATTGACTGGTTGTGTTAAAGATAAAAATCGTTACTGATAATAACCATTTTTGACTTAAAATGTTTCTGTTAGTAATGAATCTTTGTGACTCTGCCACATTACAATATTTATATGAAGTCTTTCGCTAATTCCTTATTATCAATCACATTTTCAGGCTAAAACATTACTCTAAATAACGATTCCATCAGATTTATATATATATATATATATATATATATATATATATATAGTCAATGTTTAGCAAGTGTATAATCAATATATATACTGGTTAGTATAATGTTATATTTGATAAAAAAAAATTAAAAATAATAATGTAAGTATTTTTTGGTTAAGAGTGTGTTGAGAGGCAAGAAGACTTCTGACCAATTTCATCAGAAATTGCTAATTGGAGCAGGGACATCCGATAAAAAGAAAGTCAATAATAAATAAGTAATATCATAAATCTTAAAATATGTGCACACAATATTTTTGAATTTCAAAGTATTCATATTTGTAGGGTAAAATATATTTTTAATGTAACGTGTGACTGTAGGTGAATAAATCAATGACTCATACTAGTGATGTGTTTAAGCGTGATTGAGTTTTCATTCGATTCACTATATATACTTATTCAGTCAAACCTATGAGTGTGATCCAACAAGTAATTCCCTCTGCGAACGAGAGCTAGTCATTACATTATGAATTATTTTCAACGTTTAGCTCTAGTCAAATAACTTTAGATATTTTACTAAATTTATTCTACCTAGAAAAGAACATTTTAGACAAGTACATTGTAATGATAAATTTAGATCTTAATATTCTGTCGATTTAAAAATAAAATTCATATACCTAAATTGTAATTTCCTCTCCGGGATCATTACTCATAATAATGATTTTAATGGCAGATTTTGTATAAATATCTTGATGTGGTAGAGTTGCAGAGTTTCTTTACTGATAGTAACATTTTAAGCAAAAAACGTTACTATCAGTAACGGTTCCTACTTTAATGTCATCAACCAATTACTTTTTGATCCATTTTTTTTTTTTTTTTTTACAATTATAGTCTAATATGTTACTGACAAGTTCGTTTATATTAGTTTATAAATTTTTAATAAAACGTACTATTTTGGTGTAGTAATTTAAATAATAGCCTGTCATGGTCACAATTTCTATATATGTGCGTATGGAAATAGCTATAAATGGAACTGAAATGGCACATAAATTGACAAAATGTCTTAGGTGTAATTGGCAAAGGGCTGTATATTTCACCAAAAGTTTCACGATTGAATGGTGCTTAGGACAAATTTTAGAAGTTCTCGTTGCTTAGCATGTTTTCAACCATAATTTGTTCAACTCAAAAACCTACAAAATTAAGTGACCAATTGCAGGCGCTTAGAGTCAAACCCAGATACCTAATTAAGGACGAGGCAGAAGCCTAGACCAGTGGGCCAATTAGTATTTGTGTATGTCGGTATATGAAGTAATATAGGCGTTATTTCAATATATACACTTACACCCACTGAGCTCGTTTCGTTTCAATTTACATGTCTTGCCATTTGATAATTAAAAATGATCAAACAGTTAATAATTGGAGTACAATATCTCGATAAAGTTTGTGTTGGCATGCAGTTATGATCAAAGAGTTCAAATTAGAGTTCTCATATAAACTCCTAAGGGAAAAATTTAGGGCCAATGTAATGAGAACTGAGAATTATGCGCTATTACCTAGATTTAGAGACGTTTTGCTATAATTTAGCTGAAGCTTTCCCCCTCTATTTTGGGTTCTTCTGGCTAGCTGAAGCTTTATGCCTCTATTTTATTCTTTTTTTTTGTTCTCTGGTTAGCTGAGGCCTTGGCTTTCTATGTTCCAATTTCAACACATATAACAGACCACGAAGTTTATTTGTGATCTATCAAATGTACACTGATTAGGATTAATATTTTTTTTCCATTGTTTATTTGTTATTTTGGAGGTTTGTGTTGTTTGCCACCCTCTTATGTAGTAGTTTTGTAGAACTACATGAATAGACGGACAACCTAGGAACCTGGGTGCAACTATCGTACATAGTGATGAACAAAAATGAAAGTAAAATAAACATAAAAGAACAATGCACGAACACAAATTTTATGTGAAAACCCCTTGTTCAAGGGAGAAAAATCACGATCTACCTTGTAGGATTTCAAACCACTTCACTAAGATCAAGCAACCTTGGATACAAAATCCATGGTTCAAGGATTAACCTCTTAAACCTTCATCAACTTGTAATAATTCTATTACAATAAACTCCAATGGAATAACTTTGTTGTGCTTCTTGACACATCTAACTTTAACTGGATCAGTAATCAAGCTAACTCTAGCTTCTATGTTAACTAACTCTAGATGGCACTTTTATTGACAAGAACTCACTAAGAAAACACCTACTATTAATTAACTAGAGCAGTTGTTAACATTTACAAACAGAAAAAAAGACTCAAATACAACAAGAGCTTAAGACACAAAAGACGGTTAAGTAGGTCCCTGTTGCAAGTGAGGATTTGAATCTGATAACTTCAAGAGAGATTTGATGTTGTTGTAATATGGAAGCTTAAGTTTTCTTGTTGTAACATGTTGCATATATAAAAGACAAGAAAACATTGGATGACTCTGATTAGCTGAAGCAAAAAGGTGATACAGCTTTGCCACCAACTTCCTGCCAAACCTGTACTTTTTCAGTTGTAATGCTAACTGGGTGAAAAAGACATGAACATGATCAACTTGGTTCCTAAGCAGTTGATGTTTTGTCATTAGAGACTCTTTATGAACCAGGTCCCAAGTTAATAGTTTGTCAATCATCAAAATCAAGGACTTAACAATTTCCCCCTTTTTAATGATGACAAACTTATACTCAACTTTTCACAACTTTAGCCATACTTTACTTGTCACAACTTCAGCCCTTCATTAGTCATAACTTTATCCCTTCAACCACTATCCACTTGTCACTGATACCACTCTTCCAGATTCCTTTCCCTTATTAATGTCAATGATACATTCCCCCTGCGTGTAGGGAGCTGGTCCCTGCACCACTGCAGGACACACACTATACCTCAATACACACATACTATACCGTATCTTCCCTTTTTTGGTATCATCAAAGAAATAAAAAAGTAAAGTAAGTGAAAGTAAGCACATATATTATCACATGGCCATTGAGTCTACATTGACATAAGCAAAGAAAATTAGAAAAAGTAAAAAGAATGATCAAACCAAAAAAAAGTTTAGTCGTTAATCATTCAATAAAGAATCATGCACCATTCATAACAAAAGTATTATAAAACTAACTACGGGCAATGCCACGACAATAGAACATGAAGAAAAATAGAGCTTAATGAGAGAGAAACTAATAATAATGGGACTTATTTGGACTAAAACAACTTGGCTTAAAGAAGTCAGGAAGGATGAGGAATAGGTTGACCAAATGGGGCATGGGATAATTGATGAAGGAGTAGGTGACCCTCTTATTTTTAGTTGCATGATTTTCAAAAATTGTTGATTTAAATCCTCAAATATGGCTTCTTGTTGCTTGACCTTGTCACACAGTAGTTCGTTTCAGCAAGAAGACCCCTATTCTGACCTGGTCCCTCTTCATGACCCTTCACATTTGTAGCCTTCAAGGAAACAATCTCAACATCTTTTTGTACTAAGATAACGGCCATATATTTCAATCCCCTTGCAATCTGCTCTGTAATTTGATCAAATCAGCTACCTCAAATTTTGAATTTACACTTCACTTGGGGATGCACTCGTTGTCCTCCAATGAGGACATTGTGAATATTAACTTTACCGATCCATCCTTAGGCCTACATGGAACTTCAAAGTATGCAAATACCATACTCAACCAAAACCTACTAGCTAAGCCAAGTTTATCATCCTTGGCCGTCATTACTTTATACATGAGTTTAATAATTATAGTGGGAAAGCTGACACGCTTAAACTTAGAAAAGGCTTCCATAAGTAAGAGGTTGGGACCTGTAACAGTTGTTCGTTTCTCAGTTTTGGGAAGTAGGGCTTTGTTAACCAATTCAAATCGGAGATGAAATTATCTTTTCAAGGAAATCTTTGTCAAATTCTTGATAATTAAATTATCTAGTTTACAACAAACCTCCAAAAACTTTACAGACTTATTCTCATCCTTCAGGGTCCTAGTCCCTTCAGTACTCCTAACACCTCTGCTAATACTTACTCATCTATAACAATATTCACATCAAGAACTTGGGTTGTCATATATAGGGAATCATCTGAAAAGGTAAAATTGTGATAAAATATTCTTACCTCATTTTCATGTAGAGGGGAACTAGAGGCTCAAATAGATGCTCCCAACTCTAGAACTTGACCATCTTAGTCAAATCAATTATGCCAGGCATTGCAGCAATATCTGGATAAAAAAATCATCCTTTTAAGACTTATTTGGTCTTTGGAATAACTTATCTCTCTTCTCTTGGCATCATCTTCCCTTTTACTTTAGATGAAGAAGCTTTTACACTAGGACAAGTTCCTTTAACAGAGACTTTAGGCCCTTTTGAGGTCCTGCTAAATTTGGAATTGGGACTTAGTCCCTTAAAGATTGTGCCCCTTTTCTCTTTCTTTTTTCCACTAATAGTAGACACGGGCTTCTTTATCAGTACTCCCTTGGCTATTGTTTTCTTGGGTGAAACAACACCACCACCCTTTAACTAAGCCCTTGTACCAGCCACACTCCTCTCAATATCCTTATTACTCTCATCATCAAAATTACTATTACTCTTATTTTTACTTTAAGTTCACTCTGATTTCTCTACAAGAACAACCTTCTTTGGGGGATCTCAACCTCAACAATAACCTTCTTCTTTAGGATCTTCCCTTTTTTTGATTTTATATTTATTTTAAAAAAGAGCACCCTCCATCAACTTTTTAGAATTCGACTTGGTCCCATGTGTCTTTTCTTCTTTAGAAGAGAGCCTTACAGTGGAGAACACTATTTCTTTGGTCATTTTCCATGACAAAGGCTTGTTATCATTTCTATCAATGCTCCCTTTTTCTTTCTCATCCTTGTTAGGGAGATTGAGAATAGGGGACACGATAATAACATCCTCCTCAACCACCCCAGGAGGATTATTTTGCCTCCTAGTTAATAGAGAGCCAGGGTTATACTATTTAGGAAGAGTGGGAGAAATAATTTCATAGGGAGGCTCCTCGCTCAGAGTTGTCAAAACTTAAATCACCATAGCCTCACTCATGGACAGGATATTTTAAGCTATTCCTTTTTTCTTAGAGAGATTATCATCACACATATTTTGTCTACAACAGCTTTCTAGGTTGCTTGAGAAAATAAAATTTCTAAGACTTTTCTATTTAGATGGGGAAACTTGAGGAACAGGTTGGACTGATGATTTTGGGATAATTTTTCAGCCCTTTTTAATGGGTGTTGAGATGACTAAAACAGATATAGATAGAGTTTTTTGTTCATCCCTCACTTGAGAAAAAGTCAAAGGAATGTTTTTGTCTACTTGAGGAGTTGATAGACTAATATTGCTGGGAAGTAAACTCGATTATAACAAATAAGTTGTGTAGATCAAATTAGTAAGACAGGATGGAGGAAAAGATATCAAAAGGGGTACAAACTCATTTGAAGAAGGTATTGATGAAGATGGGTTAGATGTGGTGATTGATTTTCTTAATGACTAGAGAGAATGTGAAGAGTGAGAGAGAATCAGAGAACTGATATGGTATAAACTGAAATTTTTAAATGAGAAGAAAGAGAATAGATTGGGTTTAAATCGAGAGGAAGGAACGATTTATATTTAAAGAGCTGTGGATGATGAGATGTGTCCGATTTGATGGACATGACTTTTAGGCCTAAGGTATGCGTTGGTAGCTTTTAAGAATAGGTGGGAAGTATATGTAGCACACCCAACCTTAATTTTAAAATACTAATCGTTAAAATATGAAGCATGATACTAACCTGATAAAGGACCTTGTCCCTACATGATTTTTCAAAAATTAGTACATGAAGCTATCTTATCCCCATCTTTAATCTTCTTCTTCTTACCATGAGTGTATCTTTGCATAAGATATGAGGATGAATTAGATATATGAAACATTATCTTATAAGTATACCTATTTACTAATTTGTATCCATCTTACCAAAGTAAGAAGTACAACATGCAATTAATTTTGCCTTATCAGACTTAACTTTATCCCGTTCTTTTTAAATTGGTCCTCGCTAAGAGCTTTAGTGAAGATATCAACTATTTGGTCCTCAGTGTTGCAAAAAACCATTTTGAGTAATCCCTTCTCCATATTATCTCTGAGAAAATAATGTCTAATGTTTATGTTCTTGGCCCTCTTATGTTGAACAAGATTCTTGGCCATATTGATAGCACTTGTATTGATAAAGAATAAAGGAACACAATTTGAGAGAATTCCAAAATATTCTAGTTATTGCTTGATTTAAAGTAGCTGAGCACAATATGAAGCAACTGCTACATACTCAACTTCAGCAGTAAAAAGGCTACTAAAAGCTATTTCTTGGTACCCTAGGAAATCAAGAAAGACCCTAAGAAGTGATCCCTAAGGTGCTCTTCCTACCAATGAAATACCCAGTATAGTTTGCATCTATATACCCAACAATATCAATTTTTTTATCAACAGGATTGAGAAGGACCAGGTTAGGGGTTCCCTTAAGGTATCTTAGAATCCTTTTGGCAACCTTCAAATGAGATTCCTTTGGACTTGCTTGGAATTTATCACATATCCCTAAACTGAACACAATGTCAGGTCTACTGGCGGTAAGGTAGAGTAATGAACCAATAATTCCTCTGTACATATTTTCATTTATAGAAGGACCAACTTTATTTAAGTCTAGTTTTGAAGAAGTATGAATAAGAGTATTTATGGGTTTTGCATTCTCCATCTAGATCTTTTTAACAACTCATAAATATACTTCTATTGGAAAATGGTAGTGCCTATTGCACTTTTCTTTATTTGTAACCCAAGGAAGAAACTACGCTCTCCCATCATACTTTGCGTTATTTGTAACATAAGAAAGAAATTGAGCTCTCACATTATACTCATTTCAAATTCACTACTCATCAACTTGACAAATTTATCACATAGGGAACTGGTTGTGGCTCCAAATACAATGTCATCAATATAGACTTGAACAATAAGCAGGTTTCTCCCCCTTGCCCTTAAGAAAAGTGTGTTGTCAATATTTTCCTTTTTGAAGCCATTGTCCAGTAAAATTTTAAGAGAATTTCATACCAAGCCCTAGGATCTTGCTTCAATCCATAAAAGCCTTGTCTAGATTGAACATATGATTTGGAAAGTCAACATCTTCAAAACCCGACGATTGCTTCACGTATACTTCTTCTTTCAATAATCCATTTAGAAAGGTACTTTTCACATCTATTTGAAATAGTTTGAATTCCATGTAGGATAAAAAAGCAACAAGAATTCAAATTGCTTTCATTCTAGCCACATGAGCAAACATTTCATCATAACTAATGCCTTCATCTTGGTTATAACCTTGCACCACCAACCTACCCTTGTTCCTAATAGTATTACTATGTTCATTTGCTTTTTTCTTGTAGACCCACCTCCTATGATAATTTTGTCAGCATGATGAGGGACTAGGTACTACACCTTATTTCTCTCAAACTGATGCAACTCTTTTTGCATGGAATTTATCCAATCAATATCTTTCATGGCCTACTTCTCATTCTTTGGCTCAACTTTGAGAAAAAAATAATGAGAATTCATGCAAGTTCCTTGTTTGATTCCTAGTTTGTATGCTTGAATCTAGAGGGGAAAAAAATACTATCAAGAGGATGTAAGGATTGATGCTTGCAGCTAGATCTTTGAAAAGTAGGCTGACTTAAAATGGGACTAGTTTCCATGAAGGTGTTACCCTCGGAAGACTGGTGATCCATATGAGGATCAGGATCTTCATGCGGGATTGAGATGAACCAGGTTCTTGATGTTCTGTTGAATCATCTTCATCTTCATGAGCCAAACCTAGTCCCTGAAGACTTTACCATCCTTGATTCTTTCTTCTGACTTATCATTATTTTTAGTTGACTTCCTTGAAACATTGAGAAGTCCTTCAAGGTCTGCATGATTAAGAGAGTGACTTAGACTGACACTTCCAACCTTATAAAACACAACATGTACACTCTCCTATAAATATTGGGTTCTCTTATTGTAGATTTTATAGGATTTACTACTTGGAGAATAGACAACAAAGACTCCTTCATTATTTCTTGGGTTAAATTTCCCAAGATCATTCTTTCTATTATTCAACACAAAGCATTTATATCCAAAAGTCTTGAAATATCTTAGCTTGGGCTTCTTCTTGGTCATGAGCTCATAAGGAGTTTTATTAAGAATTGACTTAATAATAAACCTATTGATCACATAACATGCTGTATTAACTACTTCAGCTAAGAAATTTTATGCTATTCCTACATCAATCTTCATAGTACTAGCAATGTCCACTAGTTTTCTATTTTTTCTCTCCAAAATACTATTTTGCTGAGGTGTTCTAGGAGTTGAAAAGTTGTGATTGATTCTAAGATCATTTTGTAATTAATTGAACTTGGCATTTTAAATTTCTGTGCTATGGTCTGACCTAATCCCAACAATATTCTAATTGTATTTCACTTGCACCTATTTTGCAAAAGATTCAAACACTGGGATGGTATCTTCCTTAGATCTTAGGAAGAATATCTAGGTGAATCTATAATAATCATTAACTACAACTAGGATAGACTCAACTCACCTCAGCCCTAGTCTTGACTCTACCAGACAGTTCAGATGGTTTTTTTTGTGTATTGTGATGCATCCAGAGTAGGTTTTGGTTGTTTCCTCATGTAGAAAGGTAAGGTCATATCCTACGCCTCCAGACATCTTAAACCCCATAGAATAATTATCCGACTCATGATCTTGAGCTAGCAACTGTAGTGTTTTCCTTAAAGATTTGGAGGAATTACTTATATGGTGTTTTTGTAGATATGTTCATGAATCACCAAAGCCTTTAGTATGTGTTCTCTCAAAAAGATTTGAATTTGCATTAGAGAAGATGGTTATAGTTATTGAAAAATTATGAAATTAGTGTTCTGTATCATTCGGGTAAGGCCAATGTAGTAGCTGATGCTCTCAATAGAATGTCTATAGGTAATGTAGCTCATGTTGAGGATGGTAAGAAGAAGTTAGCTCAGGAAGTTCATTAGCTTTCTTGACTAGGTGTCCATTTACTTAATTAAGCAGAAGGTAGTGTATAGGTGCAGAGTATCTCAGAGTCATCTCTAGTCACCGAGGTGAAGAAAAAATATGATAGAGATCCCAGTCTAGTTAAATTGAAAGAATCAGTCAGAGATCAGAAGGTGGAGGTTTTATCCTAAGGGGGAGATGGTGTTTTGCATTATCAGGGTAGATTGTGTGTGCTTGGTGTAGATGATTTGAGGAGATGAATTCTTACAGAAGTGCATGGGGCGCGTTGCTCTATTCATCCAGGGGCCACTTTGAGAGATATTGCAGAGTTTGTAGCTAAGTGCTCTGCATGTCAGCAAGTTAAGGTTGAGAACTAGAATCCTAGTGGGTCCATATAGGAGTTCAGTATGCATGACTCTATTTGGGTTATCATACTCAGTATATCCAAATTAGCTCATTTCTTACCAGTCCATACTTCTTATTTAGCCGAGGACTATGCCAATCTCTATCTCAGAGATTTAGTTAGGTTGTATGGTGTTCCCTTATCTATTATCTCAGATAGAGGTACTTAGTTTACGTCTTACTTCTGTAAAGCATTCCAAAAGGATCTTGGTACCCAAGTCCACCTTAGTACAACCTTCCACCCTCAAACAGCCGATCAAATAGAAAGGACCATTCAGACTCTTGAGGACATCCTAAGAGTATGCGTTGTTGATTTCAAGGGTAGTTGGGATGACCATTTTTCTTTGATTGAATTCACATACAATAATAACTATCACTCCAGTATCCGTATGGCTCCATTTGAGGCTCTCTATGGTAGGAGATATAGATCTCCAATTAGTTGGTTTGAAGTAGGTGAGGCGGTAGTAGTAGAGCCTGACTTGGTGTTTGATACGTTCAGAAAAGTTCAGTTGATTAGAGAAAGGCTTAAGGCTACCTAGGGCCTACAAAAATAGTATGGCGATGTGAGGAGAAAGGATTTTAAGTTTAAGGTCGGTGACTTTATGTACTTGAAAATCTCTCTCATGAAGGGAGTAAAGAGATTCGGTAAGAAAGGGAAACTTATTTCCCGATATGTCAGTCCCTTTAGAATTCTCAATAGTTTCGAAAAGGTAGCTTACAAGCTCGAGTTGCCTTCAAATTTAGCATCAGTACACCATGTGTTCCATGTCTCATTGTTGAAAAAGTGTGTTGGTGATCCAACTATAGGTGTTCCCTAAAAAAGTGTAGATATTCAGAACAGTCTTTCCTTTGAGGAAGTCCCAATCAAAATTCTTGATCATTAAGTTCACAAACTAAGGAACAAAAAAGTTCCACTAGTCAAGGTTCTTTAGCAGAATCAGTACATTGAGGGAGCCTTTTGAGAAGCAGAGGAAGATATGCGGACCAAGTAACCTCATGTTTTCTCTGCAAATCCATATTCAGTATAAGGTACCAATTTACTTAAGATTTTCTTTCCTCTATCATTCCCAGTTTTAGCCGTACATCATGTTCAGGTCAGTCGTACATTCATGAATCAGTTCAGTCATGCATTCCATGCATCAGACATGAACTTTCAGTGTGTAATCTCAATCCACCAGTTCCCTCAGCTTAACCAGTTTCATTTGGGAATGAATGATCTCAAGAGGGAGATATTGTAACACCCCATATTTCCCTAGCATAATCTAAGTCCCAATACATGAGTATTCGTTATGAAATTTTTGAAACACTCATTATTTTTTTAGTTTAGAGCCTGCCATTGCATAGGAAATTTAGTTAGCTTTCCAACAATACAAAATTCACCTAAATTCGATAATCGAGTAAGAAGTTATGGTGATTTTAAGTTTCAGTTGTTTAACATCAATATTTTAAACCTTAGCACATCGCAGATCCAACATAAATGATGATTGTCAATTTCCAGTGAAGCTCCACAAAACCACTACATCGCGCCATCAGTCAAAATCCCAATTTTCCTTTTTTAGTGTCCTGTCGCGATAATGGCGTGTTATGCCAAGGGTGAATTTCAGAATCAAAAGGGCACCGCGATTCCTCTACATCGCACCATGCCCTCAGTTCCCAGTTTTTAGTTTTTAGTGACACAACGCGATAGCTTCTCATCACGTCAGGTGTCCATTTTGGAAAAAATTGAAGGAAAAATAATATTTCATCTAGGGATAAAACCGTTGTAATACCCTGAACTTTCTTTAAGTTGAGTTTCATCCTTAATAAGATTAAGGTCTGATTTCTAAGTGAGAAATATTTTAAACTGCATAAAATTTCCCTAATATTGACTTTTTTCATGTGGAAAATTGAATAAGCTTTCCGTCAATACCGAATTCGCCCAAATCTGACACTCAGACGAAGAGTTTGAGCCATTTTAGTTAGACAGTGTACTACCTGGTACTTTGGCGCGTCGCGGAGTTAGCCAAAATGGCATCTTCAAAATCCAGTGAGCCTCTATGATTCCACTGCATCGCAGTGTATTTTTAGTTTGCAACCAAGGTAGCAACGCAATTTCCACCGCATCGCGCCATCAAGACGTTTCCTAATTGTCCAATTTCCAGTAAGCTGGTGCGATTATGGTACGTCGCACCAACATAAAAAATCAGGATTTTTAGATTCTGTTGTTTAATTCCAAAGGCATCTTAGACTTTTCTCATGACCCTTATCAGCCCTAAACACAAAATAAAATACCCAATAAGCCCTTATTCCATTATTTTCCTCACTTTTCTCTCAAGAACATATTTTCTCTCAAATGAGTAAGAACCCTAGCCAAGAAATTGAGAATAAGACTAAGAATTTTCTTCAAGAATCATTTTCAAAATTTTGAGGTTTACGTATTTATGAGATTTCATGATTTTTGTGTAATAGAGTTCATGAATTTGTATTTTTGGGTTTTAATTCATGATTTAGACTACCAATTTCAAGAGTTGATTCTAGTATGTGATGAATTGTATGATGTTCATGATAAACCCTCTTCAAGTTGCATGATATTGATGTATTCATGATGATTAAGTATAGAATCTGTGGAATAATCAAAGCATGCTCCCAATATGTTTGATAGAATGCTTAAGTAAAGATAATAGTGCTTATTTAGTATGTTAAGCATGAAATCCCCAATTTTGTGATAACTAGTGCATGCCAAGCGTTTGTTGAAATGCCTTTGTGAATATATTATGATAAGTTGAATGCATTCTTATCCATGTGTATTCCTTATTTAACAACTATGAGATATTAGTATGCATTCCCTTAACATTTTTACATGTATGACATTCAAGTGATTGACGAGATATCGTATTGATTGTGTTGTGAATGAAAGTCCATGGTCATGATTATTCAAGAATGGTTATGTTTTAATTTTATGTATCAAGTCCTGGGGTTATTTATACCTGATAATTAGCTGCTATCTAGAGCCAATGTCAGTTTTCACGATAATCTCAATCAAGCCATGATCCTTAGAACTCAGTCAGTTATAGAATTCAGTACTCTCAAACAGTTACAGAACTTAAGAAATCTCAGTAATCTAAGTATCATTAACATTCTCACTTTAGTTTAGTACTCATCTCAGATCTTAGTAGTATTCCAGAATTCAATTTTAGACCTCAGTAGAATTCAAGTAATCAATTCAGAACTTAGTATCATCCAGTCAGATAACGAGATTCAGAACTATTTCGTCAGATAACGGAATTAAGTAAACTCAGTCAGATCAGTCAAGTAAGATAACCAGTAGTAGGTTCATCTCAGTCTAGTACAATCCAAGAATCAACTTAGTATCTTTCAGTTGGGAGTAGAAAATAGCACCGAGCGAGTGCAGGGATGACGACTTCCCCGTTAGAGAGGAAGAGTTGTTAGTAATAGTACCTGAACTCCAGAACTGCACAGCCAACGCAGTACCAGGAGTCACTCATTAGATTAAGGCTTGACTATCATATTGCCTTAGGCTTGACTTCTTATTCAGGGTCACCCATTAGAGAGGTTTGACCATAGAAGAGGTATTTACCCGTGGCATGGTATTGACACCATTCCAGCTGGGGTTTTAGGTTTGACCCCACTAGATCATATTTGGTGAATGTATGTTAAATGTGAACTCCCATAGTTGTAGTTTCAGTATCAGTTTTTAGAGTAGTACTCAAAAATCAGGACTATCAGATACAGTTACCCATCTCAGTAAGGAACTTAGATAGTTCTATAGATTCATGGACGACCCGCTATATAGGCCTGGTCTCACATAAATTTAATCAGTATCAGTACTAATAGAGCTGGAGATCACCCATTAGTTAGGCTTGATCTCAAACTCAGTCTGTTATTTCTATTATTAAAAGATTTAGAGATCTATTGCTAGAGAGGAATGATCTCAACTTCAGTACTCAGTTATCAATATCAGAAGTTTCAGTTATTTAGTATCTCAGTATTAGTAGTGAGTTCAAATGTCAGTAAAACAGTGTTTGAGTATTAGTATTTAAAGTCACAATGATTTCAATTACGGTTTGTGCATTCATGCATATGTCCTCATTTAGTACTCTCATGTTATTTAGTTAAGATGTGTTTATGCATAAGACCTTGCATTTAGCCTTACCTCATCTAGAATTTCAGTACATTCAAAGTACTGACACATACTTTTCTCTTGTGCTATGGTGTCTTATACCATAGGTTCAGAGGCGTGAGATCCAGAACACCCTTAGCAGTCCAAACTCAGTCAACAGCAGTAGACGTAGTAGTAAGTACTCTTTTTTTGAGGATGATCCTTATTTTATTATAGCGTTAGACTCAATTTATTTTTAGTAGGCGGAGTTAGTTAGGAACATGTCCCATCAACTCCACAGTTCAGATAGTTAGAGGCTTTTTAAACAGATGTATTAGTATTTACTGTTCAGGTTTGTGTATTTTAGATGTTTTGAACCTTATGGAAAGTTTTCGCCAGTTTTCTATATTTATTATATTGTATTATCTAGTTCTCAGGTACAGATATCAGTATAGGGTTAGCTTGTGGTCCTTTGAGATCATGAGCACCGTGTGGTGTTCCAATTCTAGAATATTGGGATATTACAACAGTCGTTTCCCCATTTATTTTAGTTTACCCAGGTGTGTTACTTAAACCCTCAAAATATTTTTTAAAATCATTCTTTAATTAATTTCCCCTAGATCAAAAGGCATTCTCTCCCAATCAATAATCCTAGCTCTCAAATTCAAGGGCAATCCTCAAGAATTGACCAAGAACTACATGAATCCATCAATTAAGGTATGTTAGATGTTCATCCATGGATTCCTTTCATTGATGGAGTCCAAGAAACCCTTTTTAAATCATGAAATTGTGATCTTTTCAAGTTATTGTGTTTTAAATTATGATTTCACCCATGAATCTCTATGAACTATGATTCTATACCATGTTACCATGAAATTATTGTTATTATTTAATCCTCTATGTTTTAATGTTGTAATTTATTGAACAGGGCCTTAATTTTACTTTATTATATCAGAGTCATACTATTTCTATATGTTTTAGGACATTTCTATGTTTTTTTAAACCATGAACTACAAGTGTTTGATAAAATGCCTACAAGACTGATTTATTTAATAAGTGCCTTCATGTTTTGGTCTTCAAGCTTTAGTGTCCTTTCAGTATTGTTGTTTTGAGTCTTGGGGGTATTGAATACCCAAAAACCACATCTATTATTTAGTCTAGTCTCAATACATTCTAGAATAGTCTTCAGATTACACTATGAGCATTATCACAATAGTCAGATATATATTATTCAACTCAGAAAAGTCTAGTATCTCAGTGTCTTTCAGTTGGGAGAAGGATTTAGCACTGAATAAGTGTAGGAATGTCGAATTACCCGTTAGATAGGCAGAGTCGTTAGTAGAAGTCCCTATACTCCAGAACTATATAGCTTGACTATCTCACAGGGGTCACCCATCAATTCAGGCTTGACTCCCTTAGTCCTTTGGATATTGTTTCAGTTTAGTGGATCCACACAACTATTGTTAGTATCCGTGGCATGGTATTAACACCTTTCAAGCTGGGGTTACAAATTTGACCCCGATTATCTCAAATTAAGGAATGTCAGTTAGATGATACTCCCCACAATTTCAGATATAGTCTCAGTTACAATCCTAGTTCAGTTATTTTGTCTTTGTGTTGTTTGACCAAAGGATACAAATTTCAGTTATCTCAGTATTTTAGTTTACAAATTTTACTTAGTTATGTTATATGCTTGGTCATTCATCCTCAGTATTTATAGATTTCGATGCATTATCAGTATCTACAGATTCCATGTCTTTACTCAGTACTCCATGCTTTACATGCATAACCAGTAAATTATTAGTTATTTCCATAAAACCATGTATACCAACCTACCTCATTTAGCATACCAGTACATTTAAAGAACTGATTGCATACCTTTTTTTTGCGCTATGATGTATTATATCATAGGTTTTGATGCTTAGTTCACGGCTCGTGATTACACTTATCAGATCCTTAGCAGCAGTAGTGGTGATTCCTTATATTTTGAGGACAGACTTACTTTATTTCATATCTCATTTAGTAGTTAATTGGAGTTAGTTGGGGCCTGTCCCATCAACTCATATTCAATCAGTTAGTTTTAGTGGATTTTCAGACATTAGAGTTAGTTATTCAGTATTCAGATATTATAGTTAGTTATACAGTTTATTGATGTTGGGCGTATTTACACGCCTAAAAACCATAATTTACCCATGTTATAGCTAAGTTTTGAGGATAAAATATATAATTCCTGCACGTTTATTCCATTTCCCTATAAGTGAGCTAACCTATGTGATTAGCATGTTTTTCAGGTATTAACGATGAAGATTTCAACACTTTGTAGACCTTTGGGCAGCAAAGGAATACTTCACGTAAGAAGGAAGGTAGCTTTTGGAAGCTTGTGGACTGAATGTGATGTATGGAGAATCTGTTCTGGGCAAAATCAGTATTTCTTAATACTTAAGGATGCAGCAGTAACCTAGTAGGACTAGGACAAGGATGTTATAAAAACCTTATTTGCTGAATTTTTCAGCATACATTCATTCAATCACTATTCATTCAACTTTTTCATAATTCACGTTACACGTTCTGTAAGGTTTGAGACAGAGAAAAACACAGCTTTCTTGAGCAACGGAAAGAACGACGTTCTTCTCCCTTTTGGATGCCAAGCATTATCCCATCGCGAAGATTATTCTAACTTTGGTATGATGATGATATCTTCGTTGATCTCCGTTGTAATCATGAGTATTTAAACTTCTTTGTTAGGGTTATGGAAGCCTTGTGATATACTATCTATTACTATGAGTTTGTGAATTCTTGATGCGTATGCTATTTATATCATTACTCTCTTCATTTTAATTAAATTCTTATGGTTGCAAACATAAGGAACACGCCATTATAGCATTAACTTGTTTGAGAGAAAAGTTACATGTTTGAAAAAGAGAGTGTGACAAGGAAATAGGGCTACCAACCCCTGTTTACATGTTAATGCCTTAACCGAATTAACTTTCTTGGAGAGTTTGTACCATTAGTTATACACTTTAAGCTCGAGAGAGTTAAAGCGAAATAATCCTTGATGGTTGAGAAACACTAGGATTTACCATTAGAATACGAATCTCTATAAGTGCATGCATGTCTAAATTCCACATTACTCATAGTTAATAGATACGTAGAACTCATAAGGTGGACATAACCCTAACTTATTATTCTCTGTGATTAAATCTTACTTAACAAAGCATTCCGTTGTTACGTTAATATTATTAATTCTCGCATAAATCAAATCCCCCCTTTCCGTGGAATTTTCGACCAACAGTCTACTAATAATTACAACACTTAGTGACCAAGTATTCCCGGTGGGATTCGACACCCAACCCATTTAGGTTCTACATTTGACAGCGATTGCTTACACTCTTACGAGAGTTGTAGTTTGGGCATTATCAAATTTTAGCGCCGTTGCCAGGGAATACGGTTGTCAACTAAGTTTGTGGTAGTTACTAGACCCTTTGGTCAAAGATTCTCGAATTTTACTTTTCGTCTGTTGTTTTTGTTTTATTCAGGTTTTGTTCAGTGCATGCCAAATACTCAAAGTTTGGGTTAGTCATTAGTACCCATAAACCCTGAACCGCAACTTATTGGCAGGATGGAGGCGCAACGAGACATTGAAAGAAGGGCTGCTCAACAGGAGCAGGCTAGATTAGCTGTATTGGCCGCTGCTCAAGTGAATCAACAGAAATCTCAAGAAAACTTACGCATTTATCATCTCTTAGCAAGATTCAAAACATGTGGTGGTCATGTCAATTAAATTAATCACTTGCAATTCTTTTCCTCAAAAGCAAGAATGTTGTTATAGCATGAAACTCCCTCTCATCATATATAAACCATGTCAAACACCATGATATTGAGAAGATCACTTTCAAATCTTAATGCATGCATTCCAAATCATTCACAATAAAATTATAAACTTTAGTTCGCAACAAGAGAGGGAATTCATACTCATGCTCTCAATCAATCTTACAAAATATACGAAATTCATATATATGTATTTATAGTTCAATTTCCACGAAAAGTTATTCAAGACAACATATATTTTAATCAAAACAATCCCATGTGCATAATTTTCGAAAACAATATCAAATACTTCATTATAATTCATAATTGGGGATCTTTCATTTTGATAAAACATTTAAACTTATGCCCAAGGTTTTTAGAGTAGTCCCACATACCTTAGATTATGTGATTTGAAAAATGGAACCCGAATATTGATCCGTTTCTTGAAAATCTTGAACTTAAAGGATGAATTCCTAATCTTTGGGAAGAAGAATTAAATCTTGTTCTTGGAGGTGGCTAGGATTTTCTTTTGAGAGAAAATTGAATAAAGAGGCAATTGATGCTTCTTGGGGCTATAATTTTATGTTATGGATGGATTTTGGGTAAGGGTAAGTGACCAAAGTGCCCCTAGACTTTTTAGAAATTGATTTTTCATGTGAAACAGTTCCGTAACGCGCTGGCCGACGCGTCGCGTTGCTATCGTGTCAGCTTACTGCCTCATATGAAAAATGCCATAACTTTTCACTTGGGTATTGGATTAAGGAAAAATTGGTATTTTGGAAAGCTAATTCAATTATATACAATTTGGTGGATCTTAAGCTACAAAATTCTACGTGTATCGAAAGTTATACACATTCAAAGTAGATCCTTGTAGAATTAAGTATCAAATTTTAGATGAATGAAATATTCTTAAGGCTAAGTTTCCAAATTTGTGTTACACGTCTCAACTTTTGGCAAAATTTCCTAAGTTTCCTAATTTGTTGTAACACGTCTCAACTATGACGGAGGTTTTATAACCCCATCCCCTCCCCTTCTTCCTCGACTATTTATTATCGTATTTTTGTGACATATTTATGTACGACTGGTATGATTAGTCATACCACCTGACGGAAAAATTATGCAGTTTAATTGAGGGTAATGTGGACATTTTCCTTCTTAACCTAATATGGCCCCACGACTTTTAACACGCTTGGAAGGTTATTTGCGCTATTATTCTATTCGTTAACACTTAGAAAACACCTTATAATCCTCTCTAAATTTCTTTGGAAAATAAATCTAGGGTTTCATATTATGGAATAATTTTGGGGTTGTGTTGGTAATTTCTCTCCATTATCTTCTTAATTAAGGCATGTACTCATCCCTCATTATTAGTTCTAACTAAAGGCATAGTTTTATACAATATTTTCATGGCATATTTATTGTATGGTTTTGGGGTTTTCAAATATGTGTTGGGGTTTTGGTTATAATGACTTGGTTATGATTTTCTTATGTTTTAATTGCTTTTATTCATGTTTTAATAGTGGTTTTGGATAATTGGTTGCATGGGAATGGTCCCATGGTAATTGGTTTAGTTTTGGAAATACTATGCCCCCAACATGTTTGATAAAATACCTATGGTAATGTTTTTACTATATTATTGGTTTTTTAATAGAACTATTGCATGGTATGATTTGATAATGGAACCCTAAATGGTTTAAATGTTTTGGTGGTCATAGTTATGGTTAATTGAACATCTTTATGGGGAATAATGGAATCCCCTAAGTGAATATGTTAATGGAAAACCTGTGGGATGTATGGGACTCCCCCAAGCAAACATAACAGAACACTTATGGGATACATGGGACACCCCCAAATTAAATTGGTAATTGAGACACAAGAATCCCTTTACCACAAAAAGGTTTGGCTAAGGATAATACTTATAATTTTTAGTTGGTATGACGATACCACTATTAATAGCCTTGGTTAATAATGAATGGAATAATAGATTGGTTGGTTGGAAATGATTTTAATTGGGCAAAAATGGTGGGGGTGTGATAGCTAGCCATGAAAGTGGAAGTTCAATGAATGGACAATGGAAACTCATATTTACTGGCATGAGGGGTTGGTCACAGAGACCATTTATTATACTATGACGTACACAAGAATTATCTAAGTACACTGTACATATGTATCATGGAGAGTACAGGGTACTTATGAATCCCCTACTCTTATGGCATCTCTGGTTCATGCAGTTATAGGAATTGAGGCCCATTCATGGGGTTATACTGTACCCATATAGTCCATGGGTGGTTTTAGGATGGTTAAGCTACACATACCCAGGTTAATTGTATCAAATGTATGCTAAAACAGATTCCCCTTTCCCGACATAGTTATATATATGTATGGTTTGTATGCATATAGTTGGTTTACTTTGTTTTACTGGATGACATTATTTTATCCTTATCCTGAGTTCATACTAGCATTCACCTGCTAACCCATCTTCGGGCTGCTGTATCCCTACACGATGCAGGATATCAGGAACTGGCCATCCTACTCCTCCTTCATAGTGATCAAATTTTAGGATCAACTTTTGGATTGAAGTGGTGAGCTTCCACCTTTTTAGAAGGCTCTATTTCATGTTATGGACATTTTCATATACTTTGGTTATTTTATGGATATTGGTTTTGGCTATTGTTGGGGGCATTCCACAATTAGATATTGGTTTTCTTTTGGTTAGAGGATTTTATAGAACTACTATAGGTTGGTATAGATAGGATTGATACTAGTATCAGCCTTGGTTTGACGCTGGTATTGAGGCTGATATCATTGGACTAAATTTCTCACTATTCTATCCTCTTTTATTTTGGAATTATATATAATTATTATGAAACTTGTATTGTATTGTTCTGGAATATGGTTTGGTTTGGTATTTATTATCGATTGTTATTGGATGGTTGGGCTCATTTCGTGGTCACGATCATAGACTCATCTCAAAGTCTTGGATTTTGTAATAATGCTATATTGTTATATATTTGGAATTCATCTAATATAGGATATACATAGGTTGGTTGGGTTGGGTAAGGGGGTGGCCTACAATTCTAGTTGGACTTAGGATTCATATTACAACTCAACCCTGGTTCAGTTCATGTCAAGTTAGTATCAGATCTTTAGGTTCATGGTCAATTTGGAGTTCATAAAGTCGTGTCTAGTGGAGTCTCATTTAGGAGTGTGTAGCACGCCACAGTCATAAGAGAGAGTCTACAAGGTATTTAGGAATATTTCACTTCTTGGTATTCTATTTTCAAGCTTGGAGTGTAAGTCCTAAAATCTTTTCTAATCCCTGTTTGTTTGTTTTTAGATCATACCTCGATGATCAGAAACACAAAGAAAATCTTTTATCCCATATAGGGATAATATGGAATAGAAATAAAGGATCTATACTTGGTCTAAGGGTTAAGTTGCTGATATTTTTAGAGTTTGATGGGTTGCTACTTGTCCTCTTCAAGGTGAGGTGACAAATGCAAAATTTATTCAATCAGTTTATACTATTGCTTAGTTGGTTGCTGCTCAGGCCGAGAGGGGTGCATCTGGTGATTCATCTGCAGAAGCCACAAAGGTTGGCCAATTTATGATGATGAATTCTCCTACATTTACTGGTGTAAAGGTGGAGGAGTATCCACAAGGTTTTTTTTGGAATAAATTGAGAATTTTTATAGTTATGTAGGCCATGAATGTGGAAGGGGTAAATTTTATAGCTTATTAGCTCAAATATGCTGTGTACCAATGGAACAAGGAGTGGGATAGGGATAGAGGTGATGTTGAAGAGTTTTCCTTATGGGAGACTTTCTCAAATGCTTTTCTGGATCACTTCTTTCCTTAGGAGCTAAGGGAAGTAAAGATGGAGGAGTTTCTAAATCTTAAGCATGGAAAGATGTCTGTTAAGGAATATGCCTTAAAATTTCATCAGTTGTCAAGGTATGCTCCAGAATTAGTATCCGATTTTAAGGCGAGGATGAGAAATTTCACTTTTGAGCTATACTGGATTTGATCTTTGAAAGTAAAATTGCATTTTTGATTAAGGATATAGATATTTTAAGGTTGGTGGTTCGTATACAAAAGGTGGAGGATGAAAATAAAAAATAGGATAAATTTAGGGAAGGTAGGGAAAAATTTTTAGGTCTTTTGAACAAGGTGGTGGGTAACAACAAGGTGGTTGAGATGGCGGTAAGTGGCCAAAGAAGAAGTAGGGGATTTCTTTTTCCTTTTAATTTGATAATGCTTCTTACCCGAAGCCTTCGGGTGATAGGCATTAGCAGGGTGGTGATAGTTTTTGAGCATTGGGTGCCCAATCTCAGGCGAGTGGGGCATAGTTGTCTTCTTCATGCCATCTTTTCTAGTTCTGTGGTCGTCTTCATAGGTTTTTATGATGAAGAGAGGGATAGGTGTTTTAAATGTGGTCAGCTAGGCAATATGCTTAGGAATTGTCATGTTGGCAAGGGTGCTTCAGGAGCGATAAAAACTCTAATTTCTTTATCTTTTGCTCTTGCACCTAGTGGTGCTGACTCTGCATCTGCTCTTGTTTCTAGTACTAATATTGGTTGGAATAGGTTATATGCTCTTGCATCCCTATAGGAATCTCAGGCATCACCTGATGTCGTTACTGGCACATTACAGCTCTTTTGTTGTGACATGTATTATCTACTTGATCTGGGCTCCATTCTTTCTGATGTGACCCCATTTGTGGCTGTGTTTCGGTCTTAATCCTGAGGTTATTTCAAATCCATTTTCTATTTATACTTAGTAGGTAACTCATTTATTTCTAAGAGAACCTATAGGGCATGTATGGCATTTATTTGTAATAAGGAAACTTTGGTGTAGTTATTTGAACTTTGATTCCATGATGAACTGGTTATAAAGTAGGAGGGTGGTTTCCTAGCTCCTAGGGGGAGGTTTATTTCTTATCTTAGAGCTTGGAGATTAATCTCCAAAGGGTATCTTTATCCCTTGGTCTGGGTTAAAGATTTTAACTCAGATGATCCTTCTTTACATTTCGTTCCGATGGTAAGTGAGTTTCTTGAGGTCTTCCCAGTGTTCTCTGGATAAAGGGGTTAATTTTGATATTGATTTGGTTCCAAACACTTGTTCAGTATCTATTACTTCTTATAGAATGGATCTGGCTGAGTTGAGAGAACTCAAGGAGCAGCTTAAGGTTCTTTTGGATAAGGGGTTTATACATCCTAGTATATTCATGTGGGGTGCATCGGCGTTGTTTATATGCAAGAAGGCTGGTTCCCTTCGGACATGCATTGACTATTGGCAGTGGAATAAGGTACCAGTTAAGAATAAGTATCTTCTTGCAAGTATAGATGACTTATTTAATCAGTTATAAGGTGCCAAGTTCTTTTCTAAGATAGATTTTTGGTCTAGGTATCATCATCTTAAGATTAGGGAGGATATCACCAAGACATCTTATCATACTCGGTATGGGCACTTTGAATTCTTGGTGATGTCATTTAGTTTGACTAATTCCCCTGTGACGTTCACAGATTTGATGTACAAGGGGTTTCAGTCAGTTCTAGAATCTTGTTGTCATTGTGTTTATTAATGACATCTTGGTGTATTCTAAGAGTGAGGTGGATCATGCCAATCACCTCTGTGTGGTGTTGCTGACCTTAAAGGAAAAATAGTTGTATGCCAAGTTCTCCAAGTGTGAGTTTCGGTTGACCGCTGCAAATTTCTTGGTTCATATTATTTCTAGTGAGGGGATCATAGTGGATTCAGAAAAAGTGGATATAGTTAAAAGGTGGCCTACACCAATTACTCAAACCAATATTTAGAGTTTCTAGGGTTTGGCTGGATATTATAAGTGAGCTGTGGAAATTATTTTGGAAATTGCTGCCCCACTGACTAAGTTGACTCAAAAAAAGGTAAAGTTTTCTTTTGGATGCATGTAAAGGGAGTTTTGAGAAGATTAAGGATAATCTAACATAGGCTTCAATTTTTACATTGCCTGAAGGTAATAAGGGGTTTGTGGTTTATTATGATATGTCTCGGGTGGGACTAGGTTGTGTTTCAACACATTATGGGTTGTTGATTGCCTATGCTTCTAGGCAGTTAAAAGTGCATGAGAGAAACTATCCAACTCATGATTTTGAGTTATTAGCGGTGGATTTTTATTTGAAAACCTTGCATCATTATTTGTATGGAGTGCACAGGGACATCTGTTCTGATCATAAGATTCTACAGTATGTGTTCACTTAAAATGAGCTAAATCTCAGGTAGAGGAGATGGTTGGAGCTTCTTAATGACTATGATATGAGTCTTGAGTACCACCCAGGTAAAGCTAACATGGTTGCTGATGCTCTTAGCAGGTTTTCCATTGAGAGTTTAGCTCATGTGGAGAACGGAAAGAGGGAGCTGGTGAGGGATATTCACGTCTTGGATAATCTTGGAGTTCATTTCTTGGACTCCAAGGATGGTAGGGTAATGGTACAAGAAGTGGTTAAGTTATCTCTTGGTGCAGAGATTAAGGAAAAACAAGTGCTGGATCCTATCTTGATGAAGATCAAGAGTGATGTTAGTGGACTAAAGGTAATGGTATTTGAGATTGGTGGTGATGGTACCTTACGATACCAAGGGAGGTTGTGTGTTCTTGATGTCGATGGTTTGCGATAAAGGATTTTGGCTGAGGCGCATGAATCGTGCTATGTTGTACATCCCAATTCATGAAAAATATATTATGATCTAAAGGAGATGTATTGCTGGAGTGGTATGAAAAGGGACGTGGCTGATTTTTTTGCCAAGTGCATAGTGTGACAAAAAGTGAAAGTTGAGCAGATGAGGCCTGGTGGGTTGTATCAAGAAATTAATTTGCCCAAATGAAAATGGGAGGTAATCAATATGGATTTTATTACCAGTCTTCCTCGATCTTGGAGATAATTTGATTCGATTTAGGCTATCGTGGATAGGATGACGAAGTCTGCTCACTTCTTTCTAGTGAGGACTACTTATCCAACGGAGGATTGTGCAATAAGGTTAGTTTAAGTATTGCTTTTCATCCTCAGACTGATGGGCAAGTAGAGAGGACTATTCAAACATTGGAGGATATTCTTAGGGCATGCGTGATTAATTATAGTGGCAATTGGGTTAAGCATTTTCCTTTGGTATAGTTTGCTTACAACAATAACTATCATTCTAGTATTGGTATGACCCTTTTTGAGGCATTATATGGTAGGATGTATAGATCTTTTATTGGTTTGTTTGAGCTTTGTGAGGTAGATATATTTGGTACGAATTTGGTTTATTAGACCATGGGAAACGTGAAGGTGATTCGGGATAGGCTTAAGGCTGCTAGAAGTCACCAAAAGTCCTATGCAGATGTAATGCCCCAAATCTGGTACCCAGAATGTTACATAGTGCTTATGACCCCAAAGGACCACAAGTTAACCCATGACTGATATCTGTACCTAAACACTGCATAATATACTATATAAATATAGAAATAAAGGCTGTAAGGATGTAAGGTTCAAAATTGTAACATAACTGATAAAACATAACATTTGGAGGGGGTATGAAATACCCAAAACAACTAGAATAAACTCTATGAATAAACTGTAGTCTTAAAAGCCTCTTACTGACTGAACTATCTGAATAAGGAGTTGATGGGACTTGTCCTTAAAAATCCAACTAATAAATTAATCAATGATATAATAGAGTAATGGTCATGCCCTCGAAGGATGAGGACTCACTGCTAACTCTGACTGCTTAGACTAGAGTGCTACTGATGCACTGGACCTCGTGCTTATAAACCTATGGTATAAAATACCATAGCGTAAATGCTTCAGTACGTTTGAATGTATTCGTATGGATGTGAGGTAGGCTGAATGTAAAGGGTTCACATGCATGAACAATACAAACTGAATAACATGAACGTGAGAATACATGAATAAATACATAATAACTATAACTGAGTTCATGATAACATGATTACTAAGTCTGAGTATTGATAACATAAGATATTGGTAACTGTATAACTGAAATAACTAATACTGAGAGACTGTATCTGACAGTCTAGTTTCTGATGGAACTAGCTGAGTTCCATACTGTTCTGAGTTGACTGTATCTGACAGTCCTGAATACTGTAGAACTATCTAAGTTCTATTACTGAGACTGAATGGCTGTATCTGAAAGTTTTGATTCTGTACTGAAATTATGGGAAGTAGTCATGTAACCGACATTCCCCAAATATGCCATTATGGCTGAGTTGGGGTCCAATCTGTAACCCCAATTAGAAGGGTGTCAATACCACGCCATTGGTAAGGACAATCTGTGAGTAACCCTCGTATAATAGGTAAATCTAGTGAGAATGGTGGGAACCCTCATATAATAGGTTAATCCACCTCATATGCCCTTCTATAACAGGCTATGATGTCTCAACCTACGCTAGCTACATAGTTCTGGAACGTAAGAATTTGCTTCTAAGAATCACACCCTCATATGATAGGTGCGTTCCCATTCTTGGGTTTGCTCGGTGCTAATTTTTACTCCCATCTGAATAGACACTGAACATGATTAACTGAACTAACTGGACTGAGTTAACTGAATTTTCATGGACTGACAAAATGCTACTGAGATTACTAAATTTCCTAATTCATGAGACTGACCAAATTCTATGGATCATGGCTTGAGTGAGAGTATCTTGAAAACATGACACTGGCTCTAGGCACACAACTAATTGTCAGGTACAAGTACCCCCAGGACTCGATAACATAAAATTGACAAAGCATGACTTTCTTGAATACATGACTAACATCGACAATCCATAATATAATAAGATGGGGTTTTCATGAAGTACAAGTGCTAAATCACCACAATGGCTACACATATATCCATAATTCATTGACTAAGACATTTCATCAAACACTTAATATGCATGAACTTCTACATGAATAGGGATTTCATATTATCATACTAGAATGACACTTTTCCTTCACATAGGCATTTAATCAAACACAATGATGCATGCTTTGGTTAAACAATCATCAACACATCTAATAATCATGGATGCATTCATCAATGTGTAAATTTAAGGGTTCATCATGATTATTATGCAAATCATCACATCCTAGGGTCAATCATTGAAATATGTAATTTCAAACATCAATCAAAACCCCAAAACATCATGAACATGAATTTTAATTCAATTTAAATCATGAACATTCATAAATACATAGATCTTGGATTTTAAAAAGAGATTCTTGAGCTTCATGGGTGAAAGGGACCCATGAATCAACACATGACATACCTGGGTTGTGAGTTTCTTGAAGTTCTTTGACTTGAAGAACTTGAATCTCTTAGTTTCTTGAAGAAGGATTTGGATATTGTTCTTGGGGATTATCTTTGAGAGGAAACCCTAATTTGATGTTGTGAATGAATAATGAACTTATAAGCTTTGATCTGATATAATTAGCAGTAAAAACAGGTCGAAAAAGACCCAAATACCCTTTAAAAATGACTTAAAATTTGCTAAATGGGACCAGCGATGGCTCATACAACGGTCCATCAATGGCTTGACGGTCTGTCATTTTTACCGTCATACATGGACCAAAAAAAGACTCACTGCCTTATAGAGACGACTTGGGTGACGGTCCATCGCAAGTTCGATGGTCTGTCAACCTGTCCATCGCACCTTATCAAGAAGGTTGACTCACTACCTTGGCTGCGACGGTCTAGGCGACGGTCCATCGCTAGATCAATGGTCCGTCAACCTGGCCGTTGCACCTAGGTGATTCTGACAACCCTGAGTAAAACATCCATAACTTTTTACTCCAATACCGCATTTGTCCAAAATTGGTATCATAGGAAAGATAATTCAATTTCCCATATGATAAAATGTTAAAATATTAAAAATTCCATATTTAAAAAAATGGATTCATATTTCAAAGCAAGTTTCTAACATTCTTGGGATAATTTTAAGTTAGGTAGAAGTACGGGGTATTACATCAAATGTAAGACGTAAAGACTAAGAGTTTGAGGTTGGGGATCAGGTGTTCCTAAGGGTATCTCCCATTAAGGAAGTAATGCGATTTGGTAAAAAGGGGAAGCTCAGTCCCCAGTTTGTTGGTCCTTATGAAATTTTGTGGAGGGTTGGTAATGTAGATTAAGAATTGGAGTTTCCTTCTAGTTTGAGCTCCGTTCATCCATTATTTCATGTCTCTATATGGAGAAAGTGCATTGCTGATCCTTCTTCGGTTGTTCTTTTGAAAAGATTGGGTATCTTTGATTCTCTGTCTTATGAAGTGGTCTCGGTTGAGATTTTGGATCGACAGGTTTGTTGGTTTTGAACCAAAGATATGGACTTAGTTAAGGTTCTATGGTGGAACCATAAGATGGAAGAGGCTACATATAAAGTAGAAGAGGAGATGAAGTCCAAATATCCTCATCTGTTTTTTCCCTTGGGATTCGTGCTAGAGGTATGTGTTCTTCAACATACTCTTGTTTTCAAACTTTATTAAAGGAAAGATTAATATCTTTATTTTATAACTTGGTTAATAGTTGGAATGATATTTGATAATGCAAATGAATCATTCTTGTTGTTACCCAACTTTTCCCGTCATTCAGGGACAAATGTTCCTCGTAGGGGAGACTATAACACCCTAGGTTTTTGACCCTTAGAAAATTTTCTTTATTTTTAGTTTTTGGATAAGATAGGACTAGGAGGAATGGGTTTTACACTGGGTTATGAGTAGTATGGATTGGTCGTATAGTAACCAGTGGGTTGAATTTGGTTCTTCAAGTGGATACGACTTGGTGGATATGAGTCGTATTGATTGATATGAGTCATTTGGTTTGGTTATTTACTTCACTTAATCTTAGACTTGGTACCTTAACTTTGATCGGAGTACGAGTAGATCACTATGAGCTGTAAACTAGGGAATGAGCTATACCATGGTCTCATACAATGGACAATATTTAATCTTCTTTTGATTCTATTTTGCCAGGGGTATGGGTCATATGCTTTGGGTACTAGTTAGTTTGAGTAGGTCACTTTGGATAGTGTTAGGTCCAAGGGAGAGGCCTAGGGTAAAAATGGTGGGTGCCACTCATATTGGAAGGTACGACTAGTATGGTTAGTCTAACCCCTTGACGAGAATTTTATGCAGTTTAAGTAAGGACAATCTAGACATTTCTCCACTTAACCTAATAAGTGCCCATGACTTTTAACTCACTTGGGAGGTTATTTTCCCTATTATTCTATTCATTAACACTAAGAAAATACTTTCTAATCCTCTCTAAAGTTCTTGGGCAAAGTAAGCGAGGTTTTCATTATAAGGATTAATTTGGAGCTTGTGTTGGTAATTTCTCTCCATTATCTTTTAAATTTAGGAATTTACTCTTCCCTTATTGTTAGTTCCAACTACAGGCATGATTTCTTACAATGTTTTCATGGCATAATTTATTGTATGGTTTTGGGGTTTTCTAATAGGTGTTGGGGGTTTTGGTTATAATGACTTGGTTATGGTTTTTCCATGTTTTCATTGTATTTTTACATGTTTTATTGGTGGTTTTGGATAATTGGTTGCATGGGAATGGTCACATGCTAATTGGTTTTGGTTTTGGAAATACTATGCCCCCAATATGTTTGATAAAATGCCTACGGTGATATTTTTACTATATTATTGTATTTTTAATCGAATTATCACATGGTATGATTTGGTAATGGAACCATAAATGGTTTGGTAGTCATGGTTATGGCTAATTGAACATCCTTGTGGAGTACAATGGAATCCCCTAAGTAAACATGTTAATGGACAACTTGTGGTGTGTATGGGACTCCCCCAAGTAAACATAATGGAACACTTGTGGGGTACATAGGACTCCCCCAAGTTAAGTTGTTAAATGGGTACACGGGAATCCCTTTACCACAAAAAGGTTTGGCTAAGGATAATACTTATAAATTATAGTTGGTATGAAGGTACCACTATTAAAAGCCTTGGTTAATAATAAATGGAATAATAAATTGGTTGGTTGAAAATAATTTTAATTCGGCAATATTGCAGGGTGTAATAGCTAACCGTGAAAGTGGGAGTTCAATGAACGAACTCTGGAAACTCATGTTTGACGACATGAGAGGTTGTTTATGGTGACCATTATAATGCTATGAGGTACATGTGAATCCTCTCAGTACTTTGTACATATATATCATGGAGAGCTGAGGGTACTTGGGAATTTCCTACTCTTATGGTACCTCTGGATCATGAGATTACATGCATCGGGCTCGTTCAGGGGGTTACATTGGACCCATATATCTCGTGGATGGATTTAGGATAGTAAGCTATACATACCTAGGTTAATGGTTTCAAATGCATGGTAAACCCGATTACCTTTTCCAGGCATGGTTATATATATACATATGGTTTGTATCCATATGGTTGGTTTATTTGATTTTACTGGATGCCATTATTTTATCCTTATCTTGAGTTCATGCTAGAGTTCACCCGCTAACCCGTATTTGAGCTGTTGTATACCCACGCGATACAGGAACTGACCGTACTACTTCTCCTATACAGTGATTGGGTTTTTGGATCAGTTTTTGGATTGAAGTGGTGTGCTTTCATTTCCCAAAAGGCTTCATTTCATGTTTTGGACATTTTCATATACTTTGGTTATTTTATGGATATTGGTTTTGGCTATGGTTGGGGGCATGTCCCAACCAGATATTGGTTTTCTTTTGGTTAGAGGGCTTGGTGGAACTACTATGGGTTGGTATGGACGAGATTAGTATTGGTGTCAGCCTTGGTATCGACATTGGTATTGGGGCTAATATCGTTGGACAAAATTTCTCTCTTTACCATCCTATTTTACTTTGGGATTATATATAATTATTATGAAACTTATATGGTTAATATTCTGGAATATGGTTTGGCTTGGTATTAGTTATTGGTTGGTATTGGATGGTTTGGCTCGTTTGGGTGGTCACGGTCAAAGACCCATCCCAGAGTCTTGGATTTTACAATAGCACTATTTTCTATATATTTGGAATTCATCCGACTCAGGATATGCGTAGGTTGGTAGGGTTGGGTAACGAGGGTAGTCTCCAATCTCGGTTGGACTTGGGATGCATATTATAAAAATTCCCTGGTTTGGGTCGTGTCATGTGTATAATTGAATAACTGAATTAACTTAATACAAGGTCATACATATACGAACAGAAAAATAAGGTAAACATGACCTGAGGAGTGTGGGAGCTAACAATAATTGACATACCCCAATCTGAGAAAATCATGGTCCAACTTATAACCCAAGTTGGAAGTGTGATGGTACCTTGCGAAGGGTACCAACATTGGTTGGCGTGGATCCACTAAATTAATGTGTCAAAGGACTAGGGTGTCAGTCCTCAACTTGTGGGCGAATCCTCATTACCTATGGTGATATCGTAGTTCTGGAACTTAGGGACTTCTATTAAAGGTCTCATTCCTCAACCGGTGGCTAAGTCTTTATCCCTACATTCACTTTGTGCTAAGTATTACTCCCAACTAAATGACTCTGAAAATATGGACTAAATTTATCATTATAATTACATTTTGAAATATCCACAATAGATAATCTGAAGTGCTCAAGACATGTACGCTGATATATTCTTGATTTCCTAGGTATCTACTATTAATAACCCACCAACGCTAACGAATGCAACTGAAAATGATAATATTACAAAATGATCATAATAGGGAACTGTTTACTTCAAGCCCAAAACTCAATGATAGATCATATTAAGGAAATTCATGATTTTTGAACATGGAAGATGTCACTCTTATGGGAAGACATGTATTCATGGTGTAATTGTAAAGTAAATTGAGTAAATTAATGAAACTTTATATTTGACCTAGAACTCAAACTTGAGGGAAAGTAAACTTGAAGATTTAGATGTTTTTGGGACTCAATGGGTGGAAGGGACCTATTGATGAAATACCACATACCTGGAGATGGAAGACTTGATGAGCTTTATGAAATTAGACTTGAAGATTGAAGAAACCTAATATGCTTTTGGAGATGAGAGAATCACTTTATTTCTTATTATGGATTGATTTTAAGACTTAAATGGTCAATTGAGAGAAATTTAGGCTTATATACCACCAGTAAGGAAGCCTAAACGCCGTGGGTTAGGAGTTACAATAATGGAAATGACTAAAGAACCCTTCATAAATTATACCAGAATTTTTGGGACACTGTCGTCATGACAGATTACAACTGGTCATGAGTCATGACATGAGGACCAGAGTTTTGAGTCCTTTCTATTATGACAACGAATCCCCTCCTAACGACTCATTAGGTATGATGACTAATCATTGAAGGGTCGTCACCAGGGTCTGAGTTCTTAGTTCTTCACTGTTTTGACAATGGGTCCTCACATAACGACTCATTTAGTCTGACAACGGGTAGTGTGCTTGACTCATTGCCACTGGGCTGAATTTCTTTGTCACTTACTACCATGGCCACGAGTCTAGGCCACGACTCATTACATCTGATAACAGGTGTTTCCTGAGCCGTCATTACTGGTAGTTTGACAGTGCCTTTAGGAATTTTCCATAACTTTTTACTACGACCTTGAATTAAGATGAGACTAGCATCATTGGAAAGCTAATGCAATGTCCTATCTTCTAGTGGGCCTAGACCTAAAAATTTAGGGTATTACAGTGTGGGACTCACTTTTCATTGAAATAAACTTGAATGAGAATTTTGATTGTTTTATTGAGTCCGGAATACCGAATTTGATAGGGTATCATAGTTCATTAGCATATACGGGATTCTAAATGAATCTCGAGGGGTTGGTGAATATTTAGTGAAATTCTAAGTCTCCAGCTAGTGCATGACATTCCGTGCAATCGCTACAGTTGCAAGCACTTTAGCTTCCCATTGGGCATTTTAGCGACCTTAGTTCAGTATCACAACCCAAAACGAGCCCTGGCCGTGATGGGCATCCCAAACCATGAAGGTCCAAGAGCCTTTCTAACTTGCAATCATACACCATTCATATACAAAGATAAAATGCGGAAATAAATGAAATTACGGAACCATGGTCAAACTCTAAATTCAACTTAATCAATAATGAAGGAATTCCATCAACCTCTAGACAACATCTATATTAGTCTGCGAAATCTCTATTAGATACGAAAATAGATAAAACTATCTGAAAATTGGGACAAGGCCCCCAGTGGAACTAAATCAAAATAAATAACATATGTCTAAAATGAAATAGGCCTTCAAGAATAGAAAAGGCTCAGCAACTGCACACTTCACTTCTGCCTGAAACAACTCTACGGCTTAGCAGGACCCCAAGACTGAGCCTCAGACCCTAAAATATAGGGGGACAATACAATTGTACTGGTATTTGAAACAACTTAAAATAAAATTTTTTAATACAAAATAGAAGAGAGCTTTTCATGATGTAAAAAATAATTATATAAGTAAAAGAAATCATACTTGGTCATACCTTTAAGACTTCAAACAAATTTGTCACACTGACCCACTCTTATTATTCTTTTTAGCTAGTTGGTACACCCTACAAATCTGTAGTTCCACGGGCTATTTTGGACCCACCTATGACTTAACGAACGAAACTCCAATCTAAGTAGCCACCAGGAGTTGGAGCTGGTGATACTTCCCATGTGAGCACACCCCAGAAATTCCTCCATGTTAGATGTCCTAATTATTTTTTTATTATCCTCCTATGTAGGATACAATATTATAACACCCGCATTGTCAATTATGATTTCCAGAGATGTGCCCTTACACTCAAACGCCTTCTTCAGGTAACCTACTATCTCTCTTAAGCCCAACTTTTAGTTATTTAAAACAACATGCTTCATGCATTCAAAACATTCGAAAAAAATTATCTTGTAAAGGGCATATAATCACTGGGTATCATCATACCCTGACTTGCAAGTCAAGAAAATGACATCATATCAATCCGTATCCCATTTCACTTATTATCATATTAGTGACCACCCTAACTTTTAAACCTCATATGAGAGAGTTATGCATTAAATCTTTCATTTAACATCTTCATCAAAACCTTCTCTTCCTAATAGCAAAATCAATAGGTGATCACCTCATATTTGAAATTTCTTAAAGACCAAGGAAGCTTCTAATTTGACATAATAACCATTTACCATGAGAATACATACAATCAACATGTCACAAAACAGTACCAAACCATGATCATTTCACAAACATTCACCCATTGGTTTACATTTAGAAAGTTCATGCCTTTAAATAACCCATAACAAGAAAAATTGACAATATTATGATAAAAGAGGGAATTTTGATTATTCATACTCTCATTCAAACTTTACGAAAATACGAATTCAAATATACATTGTTACAGTTCAACTTCAATGAAGAGTGGTTCAAGACAACTTATATTTTTATCAAAATAGTCCCATGATGCATATTTTTCGAAAACAATATCGAACAATTAATTATAAATCATAATTAGGGATCTTTAATCTTGATAAAACATTTAAAATTATTTCCAAGGTTTTTAGAGTAGTTTCACATAACTTATATCCATAGTTTCGAAGAGTGGATCCCTAGCCTTCACACCTTTCTTGATGATCTTGACTTAGAAGAAGAGTTCTTGATCTGTGGGAGGGAAGTTGAAGTTTGTGTTGAAAGAATATAAGTAGTTTAATGATGTATATTTACCTGAACACCTTTTAATTTCGTGTTATGGGTGAGATGTGATAAGGAAAAAGATCGAAATGCCCTCCCCAAGGCTGGATATATTTAAAAAATGCAAATTGGGCACCAATGCGTTACCTGACCCAATGCGTTGAGATCGTGTTGGTCCACTATTTCATTGATGCTATCATCGATGCGGCTCATCAATATCATGTCAGTTCACTATTTCACCGATGTGGTACTCGACTTGACGAAATGACTTCGTGTTGGGCCACTGTTTTAAAAATTCAAACACCCCTCTAACGATGCCCGAATATTCCAAAAATTCTCCGAGACACCACCTTCACTTCCCCGAAAATGAATCAACTCAAAATTCATACCTCTAGGCTGGAAAATCAATTAAAAAATTATACAAGTTTAGGAGCATAAAGCATAACTAGGTCCTTTTGATACTTAGGAAATTTTTTTTTTAAATGTTTAACCCCTTAAACATGATACAAAATAAGGTATTAAATTGAGGATATCACAGGGTGTTACATTATCCCCCCTTGGGATCATTCGTCCCCGAATGATGGCTCGGAACACATACAAGCACAATTTTTCAGGTATACTAGGGAAAGGATAAAGAGATTAAGATCCAACTCATACTATTTAAGTCTTTATCAATTGTATCAAAGAGAGTTGGGTATCTAATCCGCATATCATCTTCTAATTCCCAAGTGGCTTCCTCAGCTTTTTGATTCCTCAAAAGTCCCTTAACCGAAGCTACTTCCTTGCTTCTTAACTTCCTGACTTAACCATCCAAAATAGTAACGTGTTCCTCTTCATATGACAGAGTCTTTCACATGGATTTCCTCTATGGGAAAAACTAGGGAATGATCTCCAATGCACTTTTTTCAACATGGACACGTGGAATACTGGATGAATAGAACCCATACTTGCAGGAAATTCTAACTCATAAGCGACTCCACCTATCTTTCTCACAATCTGATATGGTCCTATGTAGCGAGGACTCAACTTTCCTTTTTTACCGAAATGCATGACTCCCTTCATAGGGGATACTTTTAGAAATACCCAATCACTAACCTCAAATTCCAAATCCCTTATTCAAACATCGACATAGAATTTTTGACGACTCTGAGCTGTCTTGAGCCATTCTCTAATGATTTACACCTTGTCCATTGCTTGGTGAACATGATCAGGCCCAAAAAACCATGTTTCACCCAATTCATACCACCCAAATGGTGGCCTACATCTTCTCCCATAAAGTGCCTCAAAAGGTGCCATCTTAATGCTGACATGATAGCTATTATTGTAGGCAAACTCTATCAATGGAAAATTATCTACCCAACTAACATTGAAGTTAATTACACAAGCCCTCAACATGTCCTCAAGGGTATGAATGGTGTGCTCAGCTTGCCCATCCGTCTGAGGGTGGAATGCAATACTCAGGTTCACCTGGGTACCTAAACCCCTCTGAAAAGATCTCCAAAACTGCAAAGAGAATTGTGTACCTCGATTAGATATAATGGATACCAGAGCTCCATGAAAACAAACTATTTCCTCAATATACAGCTTGGTATAATCATCTCCCAAATAGTTAGTCCCCACAGGCAAAAATAGGCTGACTTGGTCAACCGGTCTACAATTACCCAAATGAAATCATACTGGTTTCGAGACCTCGAAAGTCCCGTTATGAAGTCCATATTGATCATCTCCCAATTCTACATAGGCAAAGCTATCTCTTGGGAAGTACCACCTGGCCTCAAATGTTCTACTTTAACTTGTTGGCAATTCAAACACTTGGAAACAAAATCAGCCACATAACACTTCATATTATTCCACAAATATATAGCTTTAAGATCATAGTACATTTTTGTAGAGACTGGGTGAACAACATACCTTGAAGTGTTAGCTTTGTTAAGAATTCTTTTCTGCATCCATCCATATATGGCACATATAGCCTACCCTGATATCTCAAAATCCCATCACCGCCAATTTCAAAAGACATCACCTTCTGTTGACCCACGTTTTTCTTGATCTGCATTAAGATGGGGTGTTGAACCTTCTTCTCCTTAATTTCTATACAAGGGAATATTTATCTATTTCATGCACAACTACTCCTCCATCTTTGGAATCCCAAAGTCGCACCCCTAGATTTGCAAGCCGGAGATTATATTTCACCATTTCTCTTTTTCCTTCCTTAATATGAGAAACACTGCCCATAAATAGTCTACTGAGGTCGTCGGTCACCACATTCGCCTTGCTCAGATGATAGTTTAGGCTCATGTCATAATTCATCAACAGTTTCAACCATCACTTTTTCCTAAGATTTAACTCTTTTTGTGAGAAATCATACTGCAAACTTTTGTGTTCAGTAAATATATCAACATGTACCCCATAAAGATAGTACCGCCATATTTTAAGTGTGAATAGGTGCGGTAGTCAAATTGTCTTTCAACTTCTCAAAATTATTCTCAAAAGAGTCAGACCACACAAATTTCACCTTTTTGTGTGTCAAACTGGTGAGTGGGTAAACTATGGAAGAAAAACTTTCTACGAACCTCCTGTAATACATTGCCAAACCCAAGAAGCTCCAAATGTCGGTTGGAGTCATAGGTCTGGGCCATTTTCTCACTGCCTCAATCTTTTGGGGATCAACCTTAATCCCCTCACTAGATACAATATACCCCAAGAAAGCAATAGCATTAATCCAGAATTCACACTTGGAAATTTTTGCATGCAACTTATGATCTTTGAGAGTCTAAAGAATAATTTGGAGGTAATTGGCATGTTCCTCCTCACTCTTACAATAAATCAAGATGTCGTCAATGAAAACTATGACAAACAAATCCAGAAACTGATGGAATGCCCTATTGATTAGATCCTTGAAAGCTATAGGGGCGTTAGTCAATCTAAAGGACATTACTAAGAATCCATAATGGCCATATCGGGTTTAGAAAGATAGTTTAGAAATATCACCCTCCCTCACCTTCAACTGATGTTACCCTAAATAAAGGTCTATCTTTGAAAAACAATTAGCACCCTGAAGTTGGTCAAAGAGGACATCAATTCTAGGAAAGGGATATTTATTTTTGATAGTGACCTTATTCAACTGGCGATAGTCTATACACATATGGAGGGAACCATATTTCTTATGCAAAAAAAGTACCGGTGCACCCTAGTAAGAGACTCTAGGATGGATGAAGCCTTTATCAAGAAGATCTGCCAGTTGCCCTTTCAACTCTTTCAATTTAGTAGGAGCCATCCTGTATGGAAGAATATAAATGGGATGGGTGTCCGACAATAAATCAATATTAAAATCTATCTCCCTATTAGGTGGTATACCTGGGAGATCATGGGGAAAGACTTTTGGGAATTCATTAAGCATAGGGACAGATTGAAGAGAAGGACTTTCAATATCAGAATCTTTTACACGAATAAGATGACACAAACAACCCTTAAATATAAGTTTGTGGGCTCTGAGGTAAGAGATGAATTTACCTCTAGGTGCTAAAGATTTCCCTCCTATTTTATCACCAGTTCATTTGGAAAAGAGAAAGTAACTTTCAGGTTCTATAGTTTAGCATGGCATAACTCAAATAGAGCCAGTCCATTCCTAGAATAGCATCAAAATCAACCATATCAAGCTCTATGAGGTCTGCCATTGTATCATAGCCACAAATAGACACAACACAATTATTATATACTCTCTTAGACACAGCAAAACCACCTACAAGTTTGGAAATAGAGAAAGGTTCTGCAATAACTTTAAGCTCAAACCCAAAACCAATAGCCACATATGGGGTCACATAAGACAAGGTAGACCCGTGATCAAGTAACATATATACATCATGGGAAAATATTTTAACATACCTGTGACTACATATGGTAAGGCCTCTCACTCTTGACGATTGGAAAAGGCATACGACCTATTGCTACCACTCCCAGTAGCTAAAGTAGCATCCTTAGGAAGTGGTGGTGATACGGAATTTACTTGGGAACTAGTACCTCCAATATTTTTTCTCGAGGGAAAATACCTCTAAATATGCCCTGGCTGACCACATGAATAACATATGTTACCATCAAAAAAACATCTCTCCGGATGGTTCTTCCCACAACTATCGCATCGAGAGTGTGTCCTGAATGATTGAGCCACACTGCCCTGGGATTGGGTTCCCTACATTATCGATCCATGACTAGGCTGAAAACTCTGAGACCACTAATCAATTGGAGGTCTAGGCACTGGGGTGCTGGATGAAGACAGAACATTACCCCAAGTATTTCTCATCAGCCACCTGTTACCCTAGTCTCTATCCTGATATTGACTAATGTTCTGGTCTATTGGTCGAGCCCTCTTAGCCTCTCTATCCTTCTCCCTTGCTTTAGCAAAACTATTTTTTTGATCCTCAACCTACAGCATGTTAATTGATAGTCTAGAGAAGTCCATATCCCTATTCCATATTGCTGTAAAACCCCAAAAATACAAATCAATATTAGAGCCATATTTCAAGCTTATGCATTGTACTTCATGGTTCTTTGGTAGTTTCATGATCAAGGTTGATGTGAATTAAGGTCTAAAATATATCCTAGCTATTAGTTGAATCTAAACAATCCTTACCAATTGAATTCTTGAGAAGGATATTGCTATAGTCAACTTCAAACGAGCATATCTCTAGTTATACAACGAACTTTTTTTCTCATGACCCACCAACAGATAGATAATTGAATTATCTTTCCAATTATATAAATTTTTCCAAAATCTAATATTGAAGTAAAAGGTTATGACTATTTTATAGTGAGCTATTCGGACAACCAAAGTGCAATAGAAAAGCCGATGAACCATCGCGCCTGCAATGGATCGTCGCCCAAACCATCGTAATTGAGGAAGTAAGCTTGTTTACTGGACAAAAAGAAAAGGGTTGAAGGGACAGTCCGTCCCCAGGACGACGGTTCATCGCCTAAACCGTTGCGGACCTCTGTTTAGCGAGTTTAAGTCATTTTTAAAAGGATTTTTGGATCTTTTCCCACCCTTTTTAACCCCTAATTCCATATATTAAAGAACATAAATCCTCATTCATCTTCAACATCAAAATTAGGGTTTCTCTAAAGATCACTCCCCTAGAACAAAATTCAAATTCTTCTTCAAGAAATTAATATGTTCAAGTTCTTCAAGTTTAAGAACCATCAAGGAAACATCAAGATTTGTGTTTCCCAATCCAAGAACTTTCAAGAAATATTAGATTTATTTTAAGATCAAGCTTTAAGGTATGTGGAGTGTTCATCCTTGGGTATCCTTCCACCCTTGGAGTTTAAGAATCTCTTTGAAACTACAAGTTATTTGATTTTATAGATCTCATGTTGGGTCTAAGTTTAATCTTGATTATGATGTTAAATTTGGATTTTTATTCCATGATCTATCTCAAGCTTCATTAAAATTAGTTAATTGTGGTATGATTTATGTGAACTTCATGTTGAACTCTTGAATTACAAGTTGGATAGAGTATCCATGATTTAGATTTAAGTGTATTCATAACTGTAACGTTGATTGGGTTCCTAATCCATGATTAAGTATAATATTTATGTGGAATTAATTATTATATATGTAGTATCATGTGAATTCATTTTAGTGCCTTAAAATTATAAACTTGGTGTTGAAATTGTGATACTTATGTGTTGATTAATTAGTATAATGTGAAAATACTATGCCTTCCAAGTGTTTGACTAATTGTTCAAGTGAATTAAACAAGAGAAAATATATGTTATAAGCATGTATACTAGCGCATTCCATTCAAGTGTTTGATAAAATGCCTCTATAGTTGCATTATGAACAAATGTGCATTATTATGCTTCGCAAGAACATGTGATGCTACCTTTATGCTATCGAGTCCTGGGGTAGTTAATACACAATAATTTAGTTGTGTTACTAGAGCCAGTGTAAATTTTAAAGATACTCTCAGTCAAGCTATGATCAATGGAATTCATTCAGTCACATGACTCAGGAAAACTCAGTAAATTCAGTATTAGCCCAGAAATCTCAGTAATCTCAGTCAGTTATTAGATCTTCGTAGTATTTCATCATTCAACAAAACTCAGTGAAAGTCTAAGATCAGTTAAATATCTATTCATATGGGAGTAGGATTCAGAATCGACTGAACCCATGGTTGAGGGCACACACTGACAGTAGAGGATGTGACCCTTAGAAGCAATCCTTGCATTTTAAAACTATATAGCTAGCATAGGTTGATACATCAACACTGATATTTAAGGGTTTATGAGATGGGTTAAAACTATCAATGAGGGTCCCACCATTCTCCTTTGGGGATACTAATAGATGAGGGTTACTCACAGCTTATCCTTACCAGTGGCGCAGTATTGACACCCTTCCAATTGTGATTTTAGATTGGACCCCAAATCAGCTATATTGATTTGTTTGTGGAATGTTGGTTAGACGAATACCTCTTATAGTCTCAGTCTCATTATCAGTAATAGAACATAGATAGTTTTTCAGATTTTAGGACTGACAGATACAGTCACCCAGTTTAGTACGAAACTCAGTTAGTTCTATCAGAATAAGGACTGTCAGACAAAGTCACCTAGTATCAGCTATATCAATTATCAGTAATCCATGTTATAAGTATATTCTATATTCAGAATCCCCATGTTTCAGTTATAGTTATGTTTTTATGCATGTATCCTCACACAGTCATGTTCATGTTCATGTTATCAGTCAGTTATAGTTCATGCATATGAACTCATGCATTCAGCATACCTCACTTTGCGTACCAGTATATTCTCACGTACTGACACATACTCTTCTTTTGTGTTATGGTATTTTATACCATAGGTTCAGATGCTCAGGTTCCCGATCTCACTTAGCAGTTTAGATTCCAATAGCAGTAGATTAACAGTGAGTCTTCATCATCCGATGATAACATGATTGTTCCATTATTTTATTATTTTAGTTCATTTAGTAGATGGAGTTAGTTGGGGATATGTCCTATCAACTTCTTATTTCAGACAGTTTAGAGGCTTTCAAACTAGCATGTTCAGATAGTTATTTCAGTTATTTTGGTATTGATATACTATATTCCCAGATGTTATGTATTATCAGATATTTGAACCTTATGTCCTTTCATCCTTTTATTCCATATTTATAGAGTTTATTATGCAGTGCTCAGTTACAGATATCAGTCATGGGTTAGCTTGTGGTCCTTTGGGGTCATGAGCAATGTGTAGCATCTGGGGTACGAGAATGGTGGTGTTAAAAACTTGGTATCAGAGCCGAAGGTTCAACAGTGTCCTAGGAAGTGTAAAAAGTTACATCTAGTAGAGTCTTGTGCATGGGTGTGTTGTGTACCACACTTATGTACAGGAGGCAATGAGATGTTTTAAGAACTGTTTCCCTTCTTTCACTATTCATATAATGCCAGTCAGCATGAGCTCAAATTTAACTCTCAGTCTAATCCAATTCTCCCTTTTGTTTACCAAAAATGCCTCCCAAAAGGACTAAGAAAAGAGAACTGAGAATTACTTAGCACCTCTGCCCATTTAGTTTGATTCCCTGGATGAGAATGTCTTTCATAGAGAATTCAGAACCACATCCCTTACATTATCTTACTCAATAGTAGCTCAGAGCAATCCGCAGGCTGTTGTCCCACCCAGGCATATGATTCATGCCAAGTTGATTGAGGTGGAAAAGAGTAGAAAGAGAGAAAATAAGAGAGCGAGTGTTGGTACCCAATTTTGGCTCGCATTTTTTCTTTAATTACTTTTACCGATGCTTCTCGACCCTAAATTATTTTTGAAAATTGAATAAAAATAAGTTTCGCATTTTTGTTTCTATTTTTAGAAATTTTAATAAAAGGGGAATTATTTTTCACCATAATATAAATATTTTAATTACATATTTTAATTAAATATAATTAAATATTTTAACAAATATAAATATATATATATTTTTGTATTCACATTTACATCCTTTCTAACTTCTCTTTTTGGGGAAATATTGTGACCATATGTATATCTTTACTGCATAAAACATATTTTTTAAGATGTGCATGTACTTTAGTATATTCTTGATTTTTATATATATTTTATTACATTCTTATTTTTATACACATATATATATTGTTAATATTAAATAAAAAATATCAAATTGGGTGCTTAGAAAAAATATGTCTGTAATTTATATACGTAAGAACTAAAAAATAATTTTTAGGATATTAGGGATCATCGATAAATTTAATTTCAGTAGAAAAAGAGTGTTCGGGCTAACGATAATCCAATCTCAGTTTTTAAAACCAACTCTTAATTTATAAATTTGAAATGAGGGCCCGAGAATTAGTCTGAAATTCAGTATAATTGTCATATCTACTTTACCTTTTCATCTAACCAACGTAGATCAATCTAGTCTGCTAATTTTTCTTCCCAACCTGAGGGCCTGAGTTCAATTGTATAATTATATCTATATATATATACACCTATATATATTCAAAATATTAATCTACCTTTTATGTATTTTTGAATTCGGGTTGTTCCGATCAAATATCGAATGGATAAAAAAAATAATTATTTTTAATCGATATTTTACACATACATATATAAGCACTTTTTTTTACGATTTATTATTTTAAGATAAAATTTTTAGGACCGTCCGATCAAAGATCAAACGGACCAAAAGTGGTCAAGATTTTTCAAGTTTTAAAAATTAATTGCTTTCATCCATTTCTTTCTCTTTCTCAGAGAAAGCATAAACACGCATGATTCTCTTCTTCCCAAAAGACAGTGGATACTTCTCCTTCAACCCTTTCCCAAAATAACAACCATGACCACCTTCCTTTCTCTCCTTCTCCTCTCCACCTATCTTTTCCACCCCTCAAACCAGAAAACCCAAAACTATCGTAGCTTGCAGCCATGGTAGATGTGGATGCTGCCACACCTGCGAGAATCCCTCCAAATTAGCCCCTCCAACTCGTAAATCCTCCAAGAGCAGAAAAATCAGTCCTAAATATGTATAACAATTTGAAAAAGGAGTTAAATCTCTATTTAAAGGCCTGCAAAAATAAGAGATTCATTCAGAACATTGAATCAATTTCAAACCGACTTTATTTTATCATATTTACTTAGTTTGAGTTTCAAATCTGGACTTTTCAAGTCCGGATTCACCTACAAATTGAAGCCTCTCCATGTCTATGAGGAAAAGATGGAAGATCTGAAAAAGAGCAAGTGAATTTAAAAGAAAAATAGAGGGTTTCAAGAAGAGAGAAATCAAGGAAAAAAGGAGAGAGATTAGCAAGAAAATAAAGAAATTCGTGAGAAAAGTGAGGAAATTTCGGGGAGAGAAAAAGATTGGAAAAAAAGAGGGATTAATTTTCAAAGAAGAAGTGAGAAGTCTAAAAAAAATTGGAGAGAAAAGGAAAAAAAAAATTTGTGAGCAAACTCGTGAGAAGAAACTAAAAAAAATCGAGTGAAAAAAATGAGCGAAACAGAGGGAAATTTGGTTTGAAACATCTCGAGTTCTCTATTCTCTTTTTGATTCGGTGCAAATTAGGGTTCTAGTGGTTGAGTGCAAAATCGCCGGAAAAACATTAACGTCAATACCCAGTTTAGCTGCACCGAACAAGGTGCGAACCCACCCCCTGGCTATATTTTGCCTTCTTTTTATTTACCTTTTTTTTTCTTTATTGAATATGTTTGTTGAATATGTGGTTTTCTTTGATTTCAAATTGTGTTGTTACTGTCTTCATCTTGCAATCAGAAGTTGTGGGTGTCTAATCTAAAAATCAGTTGGTTTTGAATATATTGAGTCCATACATGTGGTTATCTTATTTGTTTGTCATAGACTTCTATGAATCTCGTTGATAAACATGATTTTGATATGGAGGTTTATTTCGTGTGTACGTGATATGTTGACACTTCTAATCACTTTAAGTTTCTTTTCTTAATATATAGTTGATTTGAATTTTCAGTAACCACCCTTTGGTGTATAATGTGTGGCTTGAATTGAATGAATCTTGGAGGAGAAATAAATTTGATTATTCTGGAGGTATATTAGGCAAGTCAAGAATATCGTTTTAGACTTTGATTTTTTCATTACAAGCTGTAAAAGTATGCTAAAATGATGTTTTCTATTTTCCTTCGTCTTCTTGAAACCGTACGGATCGTCTATTTTATTTTTCAGTCTGCCTCGGGTGTGCAAAGCATAATGTTTGTCCGAGTTTTGTTTAAACTTGTTTGTTACTGTTTTATTCTAAATAGGTGGATTATGTTTTGGTTGTAAGTGATTTTTGATTAAAATGATGCTATTGTCAATTTTGGGAATTTACTCGAAGGAAAACGTATGACATTCTTGGTATTTCATTTGGTTATGATATTGTTGCTCCTTAGTCATAAATTGATGTTGTAAATTTAGATTTATTTCTCTCCTACTTTGTACAAGAGTATATTATGTATTTAAGTTTGATCAACTGTTTTCTAAAGTTGTTGCGAGTCAAAATATTTTCTTTAACCCAAATAGTCATTCATGAATTTATCTTTGACCAAATTCTTGTTTAAATTAGAACTTTTCTTCTGCCTCAAGATGCCAGTATATGTTTTTTTATTGTTGTGATAAGACTTTAGTTAGACTTTCTTGCATTAACGGGAATTTGGTTAAATGGATCGGAGAATGCAAATACTTTAGTGTTACCTTCTCTACTACATGTGTGTGCCTTTGATATGTGTACATGATAATGATGGACTTTAAAAGTCAAGGTTGGAAAGGTGAAAAATAAAAAAAAATAATAACTTTGTTGGATTGCATTGTGGTGTGAATATATGTTGGTTTCCTATAATAAAGAAAATGACATGTTGGTAGAGTAAATGTGCAGGAGAGGAGTTTGTGACAATTAAGTTGAATTCTTCTCAAGCTTTTTCCAAATTTTTGTTTATGCTTGTTACTCTCTACGTTGTTTGTCATACCAACAGTAGGTTGTTTGATTTAACGGCTCAAAGTTAGGATTTATCTCTCCTAGTTAACTCTATTACAATTGAGATTTTAATCATGACATGACCTTAAACCATGTATCATCTTAATATGTTATTTACTCTCATCACTTAAATTCGAGTTTGTAATCTTTATTTTTTGTGTTTCATATGATTTCAAGAGTTGGAGTTTCAATTGAAACTAGCCTTAACCCAACATTGGGTCAACCACCGCATAGGATTGCAGAGCTTCAGAATCCCGCAAAATCAGGTGTCTAAGGCCCTCGACAAAGTCTAATATTCCTTATCTCCATTAGATTTAATTTATATCTTTATCATATTGAGTTTTTTTTATGACTAACTCTTATTGTGTATTTCTTTTAAGATAGTTTTATTTGATGTTTATGATGACATATTACTTGGTGACCCGTTCACATACCTTTAACCTCTCAATTTTCGCAAATAGCACATGATTAATACTAGGTAAAAAATTTATTTTATATTCGGTTATTTTGAAAACTCATCACAAATATTTTAAAACAAGCATAGCAATCTTCCATGTTTTAAAATATATAAATCCATAAAATAATAAAATGAAGTTTCAATGTAACTTATTCGGAAAAGAGTCGCCAAATTTAGACTTTTCGGAATCACCAATCTTAATTTATTAAATAATATCAATGTTTTGCTTCTTTATTTTTAAACATCCGATTCGAGTTTTCTCCAGATTTCAAAGGGACATAAAAGTCACGAGGTATAGATTTACACTTTTATACATGAGGTATATTCTACTGATATTATAGGCATTTACTTATTATCCATACTTGATTCTAAATATACTTGTATATTTTATATTTTTATGTCTTAATATCTATTCCCACCCATTTTTCATTATTATATGTTTAGTTTCATCAACTACTCAGAAAATTTATTTCGCCCCCCTTTTAATAGTGATATTTAATCTATTATTTATTCTTTTAATCCACAAAAAATAAAATAATATATATATATATATATATAAGTGTGTGTGTGTATATATGTATATAAGCTAACGTGTGTGATCCCTTTATGATTTCATAGGATTTCATCTTATTTTAACAAGTAAATTTTCTCATATTTTCAAGATTATATTTTCTTTATTTTTCAAAGGATATATTTACCCAATTACATACATATGTTCTCGTAAAATTATAAATCTCTTATTTTCCCACTTAACATATACATATCACTTTCTAGATTTCCTCTTTCCTATTTTTATATCCTGATACGCACATACATTCGGTATATTATATTGATGTATTTTATATACCTTGAACCTTCCCCTCTTAAAGATAATAAAAGTTTTCTTATCATTGTTTTAAACAAATAAAAAAATAAAGTTTTTCTAATATTTTTTCTAAACTAAGCGTAAGGACTATGTTCGGATAGGCCCTGAGGGGTGCTTAACTCCTTCTCCTCGGGTAACCGAAATCCTTACTCAGAATCTCTAAAACATTTTTGATAGACTAAAATAGAATTTTTAAAATAAACAATGGTTTTTCTTAATTTTTTCCTAAAAGTTAGGTGGCGACTCTAAAAAATAATTTTCAAATCCTAAGAGTCACTAAATGCCACCATACGTCGTGTGTTGTTTCGATCGGTTTGGAATAGGGCGTCAACAGAATGGAAAATTTGTTAGGGATTTTATGAATTTAGGTTTGAAACTTAACATGCTTAATTTAGAATTATTATGCTTTTTTATGTTATGTGCTTTATGTATCTTTATACCATGCTCTGTGTGAAAGGACGCAAGCCATACCCAAACTTGCGTTACTTATTTGTTTGTACAACACTACTTGTTACCGCTTTATCACTTGCATTTCCTATTGAGTCTTTGACCGTACACAATTCACATACTGTGGTTCATGTGGGGGTTGTATCTACACTCCCCCAAACCTTCTTTGGATTTCTTAGTTTCAGAGTTGGTGCAATTAAGTTAGTGTACCTTCTTGCAGCTATTCAGTCCCACTCTAAAATATTTAGGGAAAAATCTTACTCTAGAAATAGGTCATGTCGCATAAACCTTAGGTGTGACGGTCTAAGGCATCATCATCGCAATTAGGAAGCCACGTTTTTGTCAAAGGTTTGCAAACCTGTCGATATATTTTATGTAATGATTGATTTTGACGATCCAAACTAAAACACATAATGGATTTGAGATAAATGGCTTACTATACCTTCTTCTTTTTCCTACTAGATGAATATCAATCAAAATTTTCCAAACATCTAAATGGTCATCTTTGCCCCTGATAGCCTACAGAATTGATGGAGAAACATCCGTATGGCACATGGTGTGGAAGTTCGGGAACATTTGGGGGCTCTATTGTCATTAATGAGGGTTCGAGCCAATATGACCCTTATTACACTATTTACGGAGTTTTGGGACCCAAACACAGTGACCTTCAAGTTTTTGGACTTCTAGATCACCCCTACCCTAGAGGAAGTTAGTGAATTTGCTGAGCTACCACTTCAAAGGAAGCTGCTGATAACGCCCAAACTATAACTCTTGTAAGAGTGTAAGCGGTTGCTGTCAAATATAGAACCCAACTGGGTTGGGTGTTGAATCCCACAGGGAATACTTGGTCACTAAGTGTTGCAATTGTTAGTAGACAGTTGGTCAAAAATTCTACGGAAAAGGGGGGATTTAATTGTGGCATGAATTACTATTATTAAAGTAACAACGAAATGCTTTGTTTAGTAAGATTTAATCACAGAGAATAATAAGTTAGGGTTATGTCCACCTTATGAGTTTTACGTATCTATTAACTATAAGTAATGCGGAATTTACGCATGCATGCACTTATAGAGGTTCGTATTCTAATGGTAAATCCTAGTGTTTCTCAACCATCAAGGATTATTTCACTTTAACTCTCTCGAGCCTAAAGCGTATAACTAATGGTACGAACTCTCCAAGAAATTAATCCGGTTAAGGCATTAACGTGTAAATAAGGGTTGGTAGCCCTATTTCCTTGTCACACTCTCTTTTCCAAACATGTAACTTTTTTCTCGAACAAGTTAATGCTATACTAGCATATTTCGTATGTTTGCAACCATAAGAATTAAATTAAAACGAAGAGAGTAATGTTATAAGTAGAATACACATCAAGAATTCACAAACTCATAGTAATAGATAGTATCTCACAAGGTTTCCATAACCCTAACAGAGAAGTTTAGCTACTCATTAGTGCAACAAGAATCACAATAGACATAATCATCATACCACAACTAGAATAATCTTCAATAGCCAAGTAGCGTTTTTCCCTCTAGCCGTTTTTCTCAAGAGAGCTGTGTTTCTCTGTTCTAACTTACAGAATCCGTAAACTGAATAATACTAAAGTGTCGAATGAATAATGACAATGCATGCTGAAAAATTCAGCAAATAAGGTTTTTATAACATCCTTGTCCTACTAAGTTACTACTGCATCCCTAAGTATTTATAAATACTGATTTTGCCCAGGACAGATTTTCCATGCATCACATTCAGTCCACAAGCTTCCAAAAGTTGCCTTCCTTCTTACGTGAAGTTTTCCTTTGCTGCCCAAAGGTCCACAAAGTGCTGAAATCTTCATCATTAATACCTTAAAACATGCTAATCACATTGGTCAGCTTACTTAAAGGAAAATGGACTAAAAGTGCAGGAATTATATATTTTATCCTAAAAACTTAGCTATAACATGGGTGAATTATGGTGTTTAGGCGTGTAAATACGCCCAACATCACCACCCCAAACTTAACGCTTTGTTCGTCCTCGAACAAAATATTACGTCCATGCAAACACCTAACTTAGAATTTCACAATAGCACACAAAATTTAACCCTAACTAGAATTTCACAATAGCACACAAAATTTATCCCTAACTAGAATTTCACAATAGCACACAAAATGCTCAACAAGACATGCACGGCAATTATTAACAAAGAGTAGGTTTCTTGATCACTCCTAGAAACAATTAAACCTCCAACATAGACTCGTGATGATGGTTAATTCGTATCCACAAGTTAAGGCACAAAGAATCATACACAACTACCCAGAACTCATCAACCATGTGTGTCTCACCCAAGATATCACCCATAATCACTCACAAGTTTGCATTTTTCAAAACATGGGTACACGATTCTCCTTTCTCTCACTCTCACAAAGAATTCATATGTTGCAACTGATTACCATAGGCTTGTCCTTGGTGTAATGCTCTACTAATATCAGAATGCTAAGCTCAGGATCAAATAGGTCTTTACAGGTTGTAATGTAGGCTAAGGGACAGGTAGGACTATTTTGGCCAGAAATAGTGACTATGTTCCCTAAGCGCTTTTATACACTACAATATTTCATTAACACTCTCTTTTAAACAACCTCTCTACTTTCCTTTCATCTACCACCCCTTTTCACCTATTTTGTTATTCAATCATAAACACAAAGATGGGAATATACAACTCTCTTATTATTTTTTTCTTTCCTATTAATTTTTTATTTTGTTATTTTTTTTATAAGCATCCCTATGATAGCCACTCTTTTTCACAACAATTTCAAGTACCAAAATATTCTGAGGTATCACTCTCGCCCAATTTCCTCTTATTTTGTCACATGACTCTACAATTTAAAGCGCTTAGAAATTTGGATCAAAAATGGATTAGGCTACATATGAGGCTGTCAAAGAAAATAGCTAAAGGCTCAAAGGGGGTTAACTAGGATAATGTACAAAGGTAGGTAAAAAGAAGGTAAACAGTTACAGGCTGCCAAAGAAATGCCTAAATCATCTCCTAAACTTACATTCTTTATTTCGCTTTACACACACACCAGGAAAGTTCTAGCATCAGTAACAGCACAGAATATACTACAACCTCACACACACAAGGCACATGGTCAACTTTATTGGGAGCAGTATAGACTCTTGACCCAACAGATGAATGAATCAAACCACCCAGCTATCACATAGTGAGTCACACTTAGAGCCTTAATGTCTCAATAGTAATGATTTTAGGACAAACTCTTGTTATAATACCATGCCATCTATCAGAACAATTTTATGCACTTCATGCAAAATATAAAATCTAAAATTTAACTAACTAATTACGACTAATTAAAATAAACAAGAATAAATATAGGCAAAGAAGTACAGCATACAAATACCAGCACCCCATACTTAGACGGGATACACAGCCCTCAGTGGAAAGTAGTTACAAAAAACCTGATTAGTCGGACTCCTCCTCTATGTCTGGGGTCATACCCCCTGCATCGGAATCATTATCAGAGTCATCGCCATCAGAGTTATCCTCCACGTCTGAGTCTGGAATTCGGCGATCATCATCAGTTGACACGTCATCATCGAGAGGTTTCTCAAAATATACCCCTACTCCGCACATAGCCCGTGCATACTCATTCATCGGGTAGTCATAATACAACTGCTGGAGATCTGCATCAGTTGGAACACGACCCCCACTCATCATGGTAAACCTCGTCATGCCATATAAATAGAAGAAGAAGCTTTCGTCACAAGCATGTCTTTCTGCAGTGGTCAGGTTGATTCCATGCCCAGTTTTAGGATCTTTAACCTTTGTGAGATCAAACTTCTTCAGGTTGTGTGGAAGCTTATGATCTGCAGGTTCCTCTTCAATGTGCTCCTTCCTTAAGATCGCAGTCAACAAATTGCCAAAGCTGAAATGGGACCTTTTATTTAGCCTAGCCTTATGCATTGACAATCGTATAACCGCACCAATGTTAATGGGAATATTCGACATCAGTGCATACACCAAGCATACTCTATCACATGTGATTTTTGTGTACTGTGTCCCAGGAATTAGGCAAGAGTTGACTATTCTCAACCATATACGAGCTTTTTCTGTTCAAGTAAGCATATGGGAAGGTATTGTGCCGACCGGTATCCTTGGGGCGAATCCATTGTGCCATTGACCTTTTTCCACACAGTGTGTGTCTGATTGCCCTATAGGGAGGTCTGTGATAAAGCTCCTTGAGTGGTGATGGATCCACAGATGGAAGACCCAGAAAAGCATTGAAGAACTCCGCATTCAGTTGCAAGACTTGGCCCCGAATCTTCACTTCACTTTCGGTAGTCTTTGGGGACCAATTGGCATAGAACTCACGCATTAGATCAAGATTGCATTCCCCCGTATCTTGGAAAATGAAATCAAGACTTAGTGCCATGATTTTAGCCAAAATGCGGGGCTCTCTCTTTGCTAGACTCTCCTTTTGCATCAAATCCACGTGAACATATTTTTTCACTTTGTTGTTCTTGTACCACTCCTTTCCTTTCTCCTCTAGGACCCACTTTATTCTGAAAGTGCATCGAGGTATTTGTAGAGAGAAGGATTCAGCTTGATCTTTTCTTTCCCTTTTCTGACCTTTCTGTGAGGTAGACACTTTTTTTTTTCCTTGTCGTCCTTTCGGTGCCATTCTAACTGAGATTAAATAGATTCGTGTTAGATCATCTCGGAAGATTTGATTGACAAAGAAACAGTAGTGGCACCACCCCACACTTAATTTGTTGGCATAAACTAATTAAGTGAATGATGTCGATTACTCAGACTTCATCGACATATATTTAGGAGATATGTTCCAACAACATGTTTAGCACAGTCATACTTTCATGTCATCTTAACTATCCTTTCCAACTCTATTTCATGTAATCTTGACAATACTTTCATGTTTAGATTAATGCACTTTTTGAAAAAGACTACTATATAGAGATCGTATCAAGTTATTGCATAGAAATAATCACAACATCTCATGCTTGTATTCAATCATGATCTTTATCTCGATGAATGAATCATTCAAACATTCAAGCTTTAAATTTTGAAGATTATACAATTAACTTCACCATGTCAATTCTACAAAAGTATGGCAGTGTATAAAAATCAAATACAAGTCAGAACAAAGTCAAGAACACCCACACTTATTCTTTCACTCAACTAAATGTATCATAACAAATCAACCACATTCAAATCACCAACACCACTTCAAGATCTAACAAATCATTATAAACGTAGCATTTAAACAACTATGGAATATAAAAGAAGAACTTACTTGGTGATGGATTCCGAAAGGTGAGTTTGCAAGATTAGATGAGAAAAAAGAAAAATTTTGAGAGAAATTGGAAGGTTGGGCGGCGCCTATCTTGAGCCAACAATGTGATTTTGTTCTAAGGTTGAAGATTTTTTAATAGACCAAGGCTTGGGTCGGGTTTGATCCATGAAAAATCGGGTTAGGAGACAAAAATTCATAAGTAGGCGGCGCCTAATGCTTTGCCTATGCTTGGCATAGGTGGCGCCTTTTGCTTTGCCTAGTTTGGCATAGGCGGCGCCTATGCTATCTCCTAGTTGAGAATAGAAGGCGCCTATGCTATTGCTTTGTTGAAATAGTGAGCATAGGCAATGGCATAGGCGGCGCCTAATGCTTTGCCTAGATTTGCATAGGCCTTGCCTTTTCCGTTCCCTAGTTGAGGCAGTGAGCATAGGAAATTACATGGGCCTTGCCTTGTTCATTGCCTAGATTTGTATAGGCCTTGCCTTTACCATTGCTTAGTTGAGGCAGTGAGCATAGGCAATTACATAAGCCTTGCCTTGTTCGTTGCCTAGATTTGCATAGGCAATGCCTAACCGATAGCCTTTGCTCATTCATTCCTACTTTACCACCTTTAACATGACACACTTCTAAATCAAAATTTTTGGGATTAATCCCCTCCTTTGTACACCTTACACCTACACGTAATCAAAAACAACAAAAACAATTAGAAAGATGGGTTGCCTCCCACCAAGCGCCTTAGTTTTTGTCGTGGCTCGACTCTTATTTTTGGATTTTTATTTAATAAAAACAAACTCCTAGTAATATAAAACGATTAAAAATGATGGGTTGCCTCCCATGTAGTGCTTGATTTATCGTCGCGGCAGGACATAGTTATCTTGATTACTTAGACTTCGTTGAGATAGATGGTAGCCATTCATTTTATCGAGTCAAGAGGACCGATATATGGCTTCACTCATTGGCCATTCACCTTAAAGACACCACCACCATTGTTTTCTAACTCTACTACTCCATACGAGTAGACTTGGCTAATTCTAAATGGACCAGTCTATTTAGATTTCAACTTACCTGGAAATAGCTTTAGTCTTGAATTGAAAAGAAGTACCATATCACCCTTCTAAAAGTTTCGTTGGATAATCCGCCGATCATGGTACTTTTTTATCCGTTCCTTGTAGAGGTCCGTCCTTTCATACGCATGTAGACGGAATTCATCCACCTCATTCAGCTGTTCCAATCTCAGATTAATAGCATCATCCCAATTCAGGTTAGGCCGCTCCAACGCCCATAATGCTTTATGTTCGAGCTCAATTGGCAAGTGACAAGCCTTCCCCTAGACTGGTTAGTACGAGGACATGCCAATTGGTGTCTTGAACGCAGTCCTATAAGGCCATAAGGCATCGTCCAGCTTCCGAGACCAATCTTTCCTACTAGCATTTACAGTCTTAGCAAGGATCAGCTTGATCTCCCGATTAGAAACCTCTACCTGCCCACTAGTTTATGTTGCTTGACCCCATATTTCACCATGGCTCTGAATAGCTTGTTCCAAAAGTGTGATCCTCCATCACTTATGATGGTACGTGGTATCCCAAAATGAGAGAAGATGTTTCTCTTTGAGAATGCTACAACACGCTTACCTTCATTATCAGCCAGTGCTACTGCTTCAACCCATTTGGATACACAATCCACAGCAACTAGGATATATTTCATCCCAAACGAACTCACAAATGGGCCCATGAAATCAATACCCCATACATCAAATAGCTCTACTTCAAGAATTTTGGACATGGGCATCTCATGGTGCTTCGAAATCGCGCCTTGTCTCTAACATTGATCACATCTTCTCACAAAATCATAGGCATCCTTAAATAGCGAAGGCCAATAATAGCCACTTTGCAATACCTTCCTTGCTGTCCGATCACCTGCGTGATGACCCCCAACTTGGGAAGCATGACTAGCTTCCAATATGCTAGGCACCTCCATATCTGGGATGCAGCGCCTAATAACACCATCAACGCATCGTCGAAAGAGATATGGTTCATCCCAAAAGTAGTGTTTCACATCATGCATGAATGTTCTCTTTTGATGAAAGGAGAGATTCTCAGGCATCACTTTACTTACCATGTAGTTCGCAAAGTTTGCATACCATGGTAAGTTTTCCACCATAGTGGCTAGGATCTCCTCGTCGAGAAATGCATCATCAATCTCAAGGTCGAGTTGCGCTATATGCTCACTCTCAAGTCTAGATAGATGATCAGCAACTTGCTTTTCGCAACTTTTTCTATCCTTCACCTCGAAATCAATTTCTTGAAGCAATAACACCCACCGAATTAGCCTTGGCTTAGCATCCTTCTTCGCCATTAAATATCTCAACGTCGTATGATCTGTATGAACCACCACTTTGGTTACCAACAAGTAAGCACAGAACTTTTCAAAAGCATAAAAAACTGCTAGAAGTTCTTGTTCTGTGATGGAGTAGTTCTTCTGAGCTCCATTCAAGGCCTTGCTCACATAGTAGATTGGATGAAATAGCCTTTCTCTTCTCTGACCAAGTACAGCACCCAAATCTACCCCACTTTCATCACACATAACTTCAAACGGTAGAGACCAATCGGGTGCAACAATAATAGGAGCTTCAACTAGCTTCCCTTTGAGGCATTCAAATGCCTTCAAGCACTATTCACTGAAGTCGAACTTCGCATCCTCCTCCAAAAGTTTGCATAATGGACTAGCAATCTTGGAGAAGTCTTTAATAAACCTTCGATAAAAACCTGCATGATCGAGGAAACTACGAACTCCCTTTATAGAAATTGGAGGTGGTAGTTTCTCGATAACTTCAATCTTAGCTCGATCGACCTCTATTCCCTTTTTAGAAACTTTGTCCCACAGAACAATACCTTCTTTAACCATAAAATGACACTTCTCCAATTTAGCACCAAGTTGAATTGAATACATCTCTGCAACACCATGCTTAGATTCACCAAGCACAATTCAAACGACTCACCCACAACTGAAAAATCGTCCATGAACACCTCCAAGGTGTCTTCAACCATATCAGAAAAAATGGACATCATACAACTCTGAAAAGTGGAGGGTGCATTACATAGTCCAAATGGCATACGTTTGAAGGAAAACGTACCATATGGGCATGTAAATGTTGTCTTCTCTTGATCTTCGGGAGCAATACAAATCTAATTATAGCCGGAATAACCATCTAAGAAACAAACCATCCTTTCCCTACCAATCTATCAAGCATTTGGTCCATGAATGGCATTGGGAAGTGATCCTTTAGCGTCCATGAATTCAGCTTCCGGTAGTCCATACACACTCTCCACCCTGTGACAGGTCTGAGTGGAATCAGCTCATTCTTTTCATTTGCAACTACCGTCATGCCCCCTTTCTTGGGCACACACTGTACTGGACTCACCCATTTACTATCAGAGATTGGGTACACTACCCCTGCATCTAACCACTTAATAATTTCTTTCTTCACCACCTCTTGCATAGGTGGATTCAAACGTCTTTGATGCTCAATAGTGGGTATGCAATTTTCTTCAAGCTGAATCTTATGCATACATATCCCAGGAGGGATACCAATAATATCAGCGATAGTCCAACCGATGGCTCTCTTGTATCTCCTCAGAACAGAGATGAGAGATGCAACCTGATGTTCACATAAATCCGCCGCGACAATAACCGAAAGTGTATTACCACTTCCCAAAAATGCATATTTTAGGTGACTGGGCAGATCTTTTAATTCTAGCACTAGTTGTTCTTCAACGAATGGCTTTGCTGGTGGTGAAGGCCGATTTTTAAGATCCAGATCCAGCTTCTTAGGAGCATGAGAATAGGAGCCTATTCCTATTAGAGCACAAATAGTGGCTTCATACTCTTCAACACCATCGCGCTCAAAATTCATCAACACAGCCTCCAATGGATCAACAATAAGCTGCTTCTCTACAGATAATTATTTCTCATCATCATAATAAACATCAGCTACAGAGAACACATTCATATCTTTTGGCTGCTTCATTGATTTGCATACATCAAAATGGACCACTTCATCATTCATTCGAAATAAAAGCTCATTAGCTCTTAAATCAATAAGCACACTTCCTATTACAAGGAAAAGACGCCTCAAGATTATGGGAACTTCAAAATCCACCTTGCAATCCAAAATAACAAAGTCTTTGAGAAAAATGAAGGTAGAAACCTTTACCAGTACATTATATAAGATACCAACAGGTTATTTTACCGACCTATCTGCCATCACGAGCCTCATATTGGTTGGTGTAGGATCACCCAACCCCAACTTTCTGTAAATAGATAGTGGCATTGAATTGATGCTAGCTCCCAAATCGCACAATGCCTTAGCAAAATCCAAAGATCCAACCGTGCAAGGAATAGTGAAAGCACCAGGATCTGCCTTCTTCTGGACTAGCGATCTTGTAGCGATTGCACTGCAATGATGAACATTATTTGCCAGCTCATAACTTGCTGCCCGCTTCTTTGTCAAAAGGTCCTTCATGAATTTAGCGTATCCAGGCATCTTCTCCAGCACTTCCACCAAAGGAACATTAATAGTCAGCTGCTTCAACATAGTCATGAATTTACTGAACCTAGTGTCATCAACTTTCTTCTTCAATCTCTGAGGAAAAGGTGGTGGTGGAATGGGAATAGTTTTCTCCACCACTTCCTTTTTATCCTGCTTCTGATTATCGATATTTTCAAGCTGCAGGAATCTAGAGGTGACGTCATAAACACTCTTTTCAGCTTCTACGGTATCTTCACATTCTGCATCAATAACATTATCTGCTATATCATCAACCACCTGCTTGCCTTTGGATAGATTTTCCAACACCTTACCACTTCTGGTAGTAATATCCATACATAATCCATCATTACTTAGATTTTGCATAGTGTCACTAGGTAAAGTACCAGCCTTTCTTTGATTAAATGCTGCTGATAGTTGACTCATTTGGTGTTCCAGCTGTTTACTGCAATAGAATGAGAGTCAACCAATTGATTTAATGATGACAAATCATTCTTTACCTTAGTTATGCCCATGTTGGTTGCCTCCACTCCTTTCAAAAGCTTAGCCATCATATCTTCCATGGACATTTTCCTAGAGCCAGATGCCACAGCCTTACGATTTCCAGGAGGAACATACAAACCACTCCTGTCAGTCTTATTCTTCCAGCTAGCTTGATCATGGTCCTTGTATCCTGATTTATCATAATAGTTTTGACCTTGGTTTCCTTGGGCATTGCCTTGGAAACCCCCCTGATTATTCAAGTAGTTCGCTTCCTCCTCTGAATCGGATTCATCTCTTCCTTATAATGCAATGGCCTTAACCTTTTTGGTCTTCCCTGATAAGAAGTGCTTGGTAAGAAGATCCATCTGCGTTTTCATGTGAGCCATATCCTGGTCATGTTCCTCTTTTCTGCGCCTCTATTCTGCTGTCATGCCAATAGATACAGTAGAGCTTGCTACCTCAGAATCCCTGGTATGCTAAGCTCTACTCTGCTTTGTCATACGATCTAGCATATCACTTACCTGAATAAAAGTAAGGTCCATGAATGACCCACCTACAGCATTATCAACTACTAGCTTAGTTATCGAGTTCAAAGACTTGTATAATATCTCCATCAAGTGGATATTGGTCATATGATGATTTGGGCACCGCATAAGCTTCTTCTTGAACCTCTCCCATCTTTTGTGGAGATCTTCAGTTGAAAGCTGTCCAAAATTGTTGATCTCATCTCTCAACTGTGCTTGCTTGAATGGCAGAAAGAATCTTTCTAGGAAAGCGTCTTTCAATTTCCTCCAATTAGTAATAGAATCAGGAGTTAGCCCGTTTAATTATAGAGTTGCCTCTCTAGGTAGAGGCAATGGAAATAATCACAGCCGGATTGCATTCTATCTAACTCCTGGATTGTCAAATGATTTGCATGTTGAGATAAAATTGATCAGGTGCATATTCGGATCATCGCCTGCAAGTCCACCAAATAATCCCTTGAGTTGCAATAGCTAAATCATGGTTCTAGTGATATTGAACTTTACTCCGGGTGCCAAGGGTGGAGAAATAATAGCCCCTGTGGCACCAACTCCATCCAAATTGTCATCATCATCATCATAAGGAACCTGCACAGCTCGACGTTCCAGTCTCATTCTTGCTTGATGATCTCTCCTATTCACGGGTGTTACCACCTCATCTGCATGCCTCGGATTTAATAACTCATCATCACCCAGGTCCTCATCATCAGGATTTATTGCTCGACCTGGGTTATTAATGTTCTATTGGTGCACTTGAGGAGCGGCCAATACGTCTAATCTAGCCTGCTCCTGTTGAGCAGACCTTCTTTCAATATCTCGTTGGGCCTCCATCTTGCCAATAAGTTGTGGTTCAGGGTTTATGGGTAATAATGGCTGACCCAAACTTCGAGTATTTGGCATGCACTGAACAGAACCTGAATAAAATAAAAACAATAGACAAAAAGTAAAATTCGAGAATCTTTGACCAAAGGGTCTAGTAACTATCACAAACTTAGTTGACAACCGTATTCCCCGGCAACGGCGCCAAAATTTGATAACGCCCAAACTATAGCTCTCGTAAGAGTGTAAGCGATCACTATCAAATATAGAACCCAACTGGGTTGGGTATCGAATCCCACAGGGAATACTTGGTCACTAAGTGTTGCAATTGTTAGTAGACAGTTGGTCGAAAATTCTATGAAAAAGGGGGGATTTAATTGTGGCTTGAATTACTATTATTAAAGTAACAACGGAATGCTTTGTTTAGTAAGATTTAATCACAGAGAATAATAAGTTAGGGTTATGTCCACCTTATGAGTTTTACGTTACTATTAACTATGAGTAATGCGGAATTTAGGCATGCATGCACTTATAGAGGTTCGTATTCTAATGGTAAATCCTAGTGTTTCTCAACTATCAAGGATTATTTCACTTTAACTCAATCGAGCCTAAAGCGTATAACTAATGGTACGAACTCTTCAAGAAATTAATCCAGTTAAGGCATTAACGTGTAAATAGGGGTTGGTAGCCCTATTTCCTTGTCACACTCTCTTTTCCAAACATGTAACTTTTCTCTCGAACAAGTTAATGCTATACTGGCATATTTCCTATGTTTGCAACCATAAGAATTAAATTAAAACGAAGAGAGTAATGATATAAGTAGCATACACATCAAGAATTCACAAACTCATAGTAATAGATAGTATCTCACAAGGTTTCCATAACCCTAACAGAGAATTTTAGCTACTCATGAGTGCAACGAGAATCACAATAGACATAATCATCATACCACAACTAGAATAATTTTCGCGATGGGATGATTTTCACGTCAATAGCCAAGTAGCATTTTTCCCTCTAGCTGTTTTTCTCAAGAGAGCCGTGTTTCTCTATTCTAACTTACAGAATCTGTAAACTAAATAATACTAAAGTGTCGAATGAATAATGACAATGCATGCTGAAAAATTCAGCAAATAAGGTTTTTATAACATCCTTGTCCTACTAAGTTACTGCTGCATCCCTGAGTATTTAGAAATACTGATTTTGCCCGGTACAGATTTTCCATGCATCACAATCAGTCCACAAGCTTCCAAAAGCTTCTTTCCTTCTTACGTGAAGTTTTCCTTTGCTGCCTAAAGGTCCACAAAGTGCTAAAATCTTCATCATTAATACCTTAAAACATGCTAATCACGTTGGTCAGCTTACTTAATGGAAAATGGACTAAAAGTGCAGGAATTATATATTTTATCCTCAAAACTTAGCTATAACATGGGTGAATTATGGTGTTTAGGCGTGTAAATACGCCCAACATCAGCTGCCAGTACTCTCGTCACTTGTAAGGAAGGAGTATTTCTTGAGGCTTTTGGGATTGGATATATTTTCTTCACTAAGGAACGTGGAGGATGGAAAGGTAAAACTGTATTTCCTTTTTAGAAGATTCGGCCACATGGAGAATTATGACGAGCACATGAATGAGTTTGTTTGCACCCGCAGATAATGGGTGCATATGCGTCCAACGGTTTTCATCTTGGAATTTTTGGGAATCATGATTTTCCTAATGAGACGACATTATGTTGACATTAATATTTTGCCGGTGGTAGTGAATGTATTTGCAGATCCACAGAGGCTCACTTTAGTGCATATGATACTTGCAGAGGTATTCCAGTCGTTATCCGCCTTCTCTAGGGGACATGACTTCTTTGGGGGTTGCAACCTACTGTTACAGGTCTAGGCGATAGAACACTTCTATTGTCACCTTCCACATATGGACTATACGATCGATGCACGTAGTCGGATCTAAACTTAAGAGGATTGCTTAAGGTATTGGATTGCGCCAACTGAGGAGGAGGAGTAGCGAGAGTTTTTAACCAATCTTACTAGGGATTCCATCTAATGGAAGTGCTCTTAGATAGGGAGATATGCCTTCATCAGAACTAGGCATCTGTACTTTATTGAGCTGATTGGGCTATGTGGTATCCAACCATATGCACCTATGCGGGTCCTTAGATAATTTGGAGTCATCCAGGATATCCTGCTTTGGTTCACAATGGTACTTTATGAAGACAATTATGGTACTTTGATTCCAGCTGCACGAGTGGCGAACCTATAAATGGAGTAGGATTACATGGATATGTTGAAGATAGAAGGAAAGAAATGGTGCACACCAAAATATTATGTGTGGCACACCACCATGAGTCACGTAGCCAGACCGAGCGAAGATGGTGTTTGGGGATTCAAAGATCCTTGGTAGGTCTAATGGGTTAAAAGAGAGGTGATTCCTTGCATAGATCTCACTACACCCATTTATAACCAAATAATCCCAGGTTCTATTAATTATCTAATTCCAGTGATCAAGGAGGATCCTGAAGAAGATCTGGAGGAAAACCCAGAGGAGGAGTAAAATGAAGACCCAAAATAGATGGAAGAAGACCTTTAAGAAGGCTCGGAGATAGGCTCCAATATTTATGATCCCAAAGATGGAGGGGTGATGAATGTAGACTCGACACCTAATCATGACTTAGAAGGATCCTCGGAGTACCATCCAAAATCCTATTTTGATGAGGGCAGAGATAATGATGAAGATGCTACTTGGCCTTAGACTTCCTATACTATTGTACTTTTATATTCCCTAAAAGAAGCCACATGGCCTACCTCATTGTAAGCCCTTGCAGCCATCCTTTCACTTTCTTTCAAGCTGTCGTTGATCTATTTTGATGTAACTTTTTGAAACACCATTGTTCAACAAAAGTTGTGATTATTCTCAAATCCAGACGTGTTTAAATAGACCATTTATAATCAAATTGATTGAAACATAGGCCTACCTCTAGCAAAAAAGAGGCTCTATATTAGGAAGCATTTGGATGTTGCCAACTTGGTGTATATATGTGTTATTTACTGGTTACATTTTCATTGTTGTGCAAACTAACATAGTTTCCTTTTGCTTTTTTCTTTTATTTCTTTCTTTTGTTTATTAATCCCCCAAAAAAAAGTTGATTTGTGTGGACTGAAAAACTGGCGGAATCCTAATACAACCTTCGATCAAAATACAAAATGACTAACAGAGACAAGGCCGCGATGGTCCCAGTGGATGATATCGAGAGCTCTCAAAGGCCTTCAGATACTTAGAATAGTGCTCAAATGGCCAATATGGCATAGGATATCGAGGTCCTAAAAGAAGAACTCTGTCAAATGCGGGATCTAACCAAGCTTACAATAGTTAGCTTTCCCTCTCAGCCGCATGCTCCAAGTATTGGATAACCTCCAGGCGCTTCCGCTAACCAAGAAAGTATACCACATGCTCAAGTACCGCCTGCTTTCCAACCTATTGCTGGAACGACACCTGGTTATCCATTTCCTAATCACAACTTTACTGTTTCGATCCAACCAGAGATGCAGCTCATACCCAAGGCACATGTCACTTGTGAGTTACCTGTGCAAGCATGCAAGTCACTAGAGGGACTGAACGTTTGGACTACAACGACTTATGAATTATCCTGACATTGACATGCCAAAGGGATACAAGCCACCAAAGTTTGATGTGTTTGATGGAAAGGGTGACCCCCATGCACACCTGAGGGATTATTGCGACACGTTGGTCGGGGTAGGAAGAAACGAGAAGTTGAGAATAAAGTTGTTCATTCAGTGTTTGTCGGGGGAATCCCTCGTAAGTGGCATGACTGTCGGGAATTGGTTGAGGATTTCATGAGTCTCTTTAGATTCAACACTAAGATTTCCCTAGATAGGTTCTCATTGGATAACAAACAGAAGAAGCCATCTGAATTATTTCAAGAATGTGCATGGCGTTGGAGGACCGAGGCTGCAAGGATCCAGCCTTCACTGGATGAAAATGAGCTCCCCAAATATTTTGTCCGAGCATAAGAGGGTTTTTAATTTGACAAGATGATGTCAATGACGGGCCAAAATTTTACAGCATTGGTCAAAATGGGAGATTTCATATTAAAAGGCATCAATTCAGGGAAGATCCAATCTATGGCTGCATTGTAAGCTGCGAGTAAGGCCATGCAAATTGGTTCCATTAATGGTAACAAGAAAAAGAGGGAAGATTTCTTAGCTTTCACACCATACTACCGACCTGGAAATTCTTCCCACCATTACCCTAACAATACCTAAATTATTGCGCATGTTTCAGTGTACAATACTCAACTGCATTATAATCTACCTTTAGATCCAGCATGCTAGAATCCACGAAGACTATATGCCCCTGTCCAAGCTCCATCTCACTAAAATATACCAGCCTATGCACCCAGACCACGTCCAAACTTTGAAGCCAGAAATACCCGCACCTACACACCGATTGCAAAACCTTTTGTCCAGTTGTTTGAAAGGTTGAAGGCTACCGGTTTGTTGCATCCAATTGAGAGAAAGGCCCTTGATCCAACCTCTCAAAACTTTGATGGTTACAAAAAGTGCGCCTATCAGTCAGGAGTCCAAGGGCGGGACACGAAAGAGTGTTACAGCTTGACTAATAAAATTGAGTCTGATAAGAAGGGGTATCATCAAATTCACCACCGCAGCTCCCAATGTGAATAATAACCCCTTGCCAAATCATGGAAATTGAGAAGTTAATATTATTAATCTAGAGGAGGAGTATGATTTGGAATAAACTATTATGCCTATATAGAGCGCAGAGGAAATCACCACTGCATCCCCATCATAGCCATTTATCACAGTTCAGTTGAGGGAGCCTATAACTATTTAGACCTATCTGCTAAGAGATGTAGTGACAAATTTAGCCACTGGGAGGACCAACCATGACACTAAGGTAGTACCGTGGGAATATGGATATGAAAATAAGGGAAAAATGATAGACGCTACAGCAGCTCAAGGGATGATCAGGTCAGAAAGGTGTTATGCGCTAGAGGAACCAAATCATGGAGTTATCGAGAAAGATCAAAGCCCAAGGAGAAATATCATAGATGTTGAAGCTGCAGAATTTTGGAAGGAGATGCAGCCCAAGGAATATTCAGTCGAGGATCAGCTCAAGAATACACCGACCTACATATCCATCATGTCCTTGCTTATGAGTTCTGAAGCTGATAGAAATACTTCGATGGAAGTGTTATCTGGGATTAGCATACCAAAGGATACAACTAGTGAGACTTTGGGCACAACAATCGGGCAAGTGGTAGAGGCAAATAAGGTTTCTTTCTATGATGATGAGTTACCATCAGAAAGGGCTGCACACAACAAATCGATCCATATTTTAGTCATATATCATGACAAAATTGTAAATAGGGTCTTGATCAATGGTTTTTTGGGTTAGAATATATGTCCATTCTCCACTTTCAGGGATTTAGGTATGAATAAAGAAGATACAGGGGAGAGTTGAGTGAAGGTTAGAGCCTTTGATGGGTCGCAAAGGAGTGTCATCGGGGAAATTAACTTAACACTGCAGATAGGACCAACAAAATTTCCTATCCTATTTTAGTTCATGGATGTGTCATCTAGCTACAACCTATTGTTGGGGAGGCCATCGGTACACATGGCAAGAGCCATTCCTTCCACTCTCCATTAGTGCGTGAAGTTTGAATGGGGTTGCATAGAAATTACTGTCCATGGAGAACTTAGTCATCCCATTTATTCTATAAATTTAGTCCCAGTCACCGAGGAGTTAGATGGAGCCACTTTTCGTACTCTAGAGATTATGCAAGCAGCAAAGATCAATGAGGAAGTAATGCCAGCTCAAGCAAAAATGTCGAATGCTGAAAAAAATAGTTGCGTTGGAGATGTTGAAATATGGGAATCATCCCAAGACAGGACTTGGACCCAGAGCCAATAGTATGGTCGAGCCAATCAAGTTAAAGCAGCAGGAGGGTACTACAGGGCTTTGATATGAGCCTATTTTTGGAGTAGCCTGCAGTAAAGGATTTGGAATGACGATTTTGTTCTAGCCCAAGTCCTAGTTTTAGAACAAACAAATAATGAAGATATCATAGAAGGAATAGGAAATTTGTTTGTGGTCATGATCGAAGAAGAATCAGAGATATCTTTCAAGAATCTCACCATCCGTGATGCCGAGCCTGGAGAAGCCTTGCAGAAATAGACCATCAACCCATCCATGTTTTCTCAGGAGTCTCGGTAGTGAAGGAGTGTTGTTGTTTAAAAAAATTATTATTTTATTTGCATGACCAATTGAGACTTGAATCATGCCGAAGCTCTTTTGGCACTTGCCTCTTGTCAAAGCCCAGTGCTTTTGTTAGTAAAAGTCCTTATTTTCAAAACTTATTTTCCTATTCTCAATATCTATTTACTTTACTCAATTTTTAAAATTTTCAGCACAAATGTTAATAAAAATCCTCATTCCACAATAATGACATGTAACGAATCTTTTGAGAAAAAGACAAGTGATGAACAAGACTAAGAGGAGTACGATGAGAGTATGATGCCTGGAAACCTGCCTCAGGAGATCGAGCAACTTGAGAGTCAGAAGAATCCTAATATAGAAGAAACTAAAGTTGTTGATTTGGGTGATGAAGAAACAACAAAGATAACATGAGTCAGCATACACTTGGAGGCTTAAAGGAAGCAGGAATTGATAAGTCTGCTCTAGCAATACATTGATGTATTTTGTGGTCTTATGATGACATGCCTGGTTTAAGACCAGATGTCATCTCGCATCAACTGTTGATTGACCCTACATGCCCACCAGTGAATCAAAAGATGAGGAAATTCAAACCTGATTTATGTTTGAGAATCAAAGAGGAGGTGACCAAGAAGATAGAAGCCAACGTCATGAGGGTCACAACAGACCCCATCTGGATGGCCAACATCATGCCCATACCAAAGAAGGATGAGAAAATAAGAATATGTATAGATTATCGGGATCTCAATAAGGCTAGTCCAAAAGATGATTTCCCTCTCCCAAATATTCACATTCTCATTGATAATTGCACGAAACATGAGTTGCAGTCGTTTGTTGATTGTTTTGCGGGATATCATCAAATCTTGATGGACGAGAATGATGCAGAAAAGACATCCTTCATCACTCTGTGGGGAGTATACTGATATACGGTAATGCCATTTGAACTCAAGAATGCCGGTGCAACATACATGAGGTCCATGACTACTCTTTTCCATGGTGTGATTCACAAAGAAATCAAAGTGCACGTGGATGATGTTGTCATCAAATCTAAAAGGAATTCAGACCATTTGGATGATTTACGAAAGTTCATTGAGAGGCTGCGAAGCTACAACCTAAAGTTGAATCTAGCTAAATGTTCCTTTGGGGTTCCCGTGGGAAAGTCATTGGGATTCATTGTTAGTAGGAGAGGCATAGAGTTGGACCCATCAAAGATAAAAGCAATCCAAGACTTACCACCTCCTAAGACCAAAAAGGATGTAATGAGATTCTTGGGAAGACTCAATTATATTAGTCGGTTCATAGCTCTGCCCACAATAATTTATTGACCAATATTCAAGTTGTTGAAGAAAAACTCTACCACCAGATGGACTGAGGAATGTTAGGAGGCTTTTGAAAAAATCAAAGAATACTTTTCAAACCCACCAGTATTGGTTCCAGCAAAACCGGGAAAGCTGTTGTTGTTATATCTATCCGTTATAGATAATGCCTTTGGATGTGTGTTAGGGCAATATGATGGTACAGGGAGGAAAGAGCAAGCCATTTACTACCTAAGTAAGAAGTTCGCACCGTATGAAGCAAGGTATACATTTTTGGAGCTAACTTTTTGTGGATTAACTTGGGTCGCTCAGAAGTTAAGGCACCACCTATCCGCGTATACCACATACTTGATTTCTAGGATGGATCCACTCAAGTAGATCTTTCAAAAGCCAATGCCTACTCAAAAATTCATAAAATGGCAGATTTTGTTGAGTGAGTTTGACATTGTTTACGTGACAGAAAAATCCATCAAAGGACAAGTATTGGACGATCACCTCGCAGAAAATCTAGTGGATCAAGATTACAAGCCACTCAATGCCTACTTTCCCGATGAAGAGATGTTGTTCGTAGGAGAAGACATCTCAAAACCATATGATAGATAGAGGATGTTCTTCGATGGAATAGCAAACTTCAAAGAAGTCAGAATTGGAGCAGTCCTCGTTTCAGAAATAGGTCAAGATTACCCAATCTCAGTGAAGATTAGGTTTTCTTGAACGAATAACATGGCAGAATATGAGGCTTGCATTCTCAGGATTAGGATGGCCATAGACGTGGACATTAAAGAGCTATTGGTAATAGAAGATTCAGATTTGTTGATCCATCAGGTGTAAGAAGAATGGACCACCAAGAATGTCCAAATCCTTCCTTATGTGCAATTGACAACGCTCAAACTACAGCTCTCGTAAGAGTGTAAGCGGTCGTTGTCAAATATAGAACCCAACTGGGTTGGGTGTCGAATCCCACAGAGAATAATTGGTCACTAAGTAAGAAAAGATTATTAGACTTTTGGTGAAAGTTTCGTAAAAAGGGGGGAGTAGCAACGTGCAATAATGTAACAAAAGTGAAAACGGAAAATAGCAAAGTAAAAAGAAAGAATGTTTAGTAAGATGTTAATCAATGGGAATTGAGAGTTGGGGTTATGTCCACCTTATGAGTTATACGGCTCTATAGGCTGTGAGTTATGCGGAATTCAGACATGCATGTGCTTATAGAGAATTGTGTTCTATGGTAAATCCAGGCGTCTTTCGACCATCAAGGATTATTTCACTTTAACTCTTTCGAGCTTAGAGCATATCTAATGGTACAAATTCTCTAAGAGGTTAATCCAGTTACGACACTAACTTTTTAACAGGGTTTGGTGCCCTATTACCTTGACATTATCTCTTTTCTAGACATATAACTTTTCTTTCGAACAAGTTAATTCTATACTAGCGTATCCTATGTGTTTGCAACCACAAAAATTTTCATTAAGATGAAGAGAGTAATGATATAAGCAGCATACGTGTCAAGAATTCACAAACTCATAGCAATAGATAGTATCTCATAGGGTTTCCATAACCCCAACAGAGAAGTTTAGCTACTCATGAGTGCAATGGAAATCACAATAGACATTATCATTATACCAAAATAAAGATCTCACGTGTAGTAGGGTTTGGTATGGCTTGTGGCGTGAATTCCCTTTTAGAATAGCGTTTCTCTTGTTGTGAAAATTAAGAGTCGAATAGATGAAGAGAATAAGAATTGAAATTAGAAGTATGAGAATTAATGGAAGAAATAGAATGATTCTGAATTGAAGAATTGTTGAATCCTTCAAAATCTCTAGTAAAATAGGGTCTTTATAACACCCATATCCTATTCCTACTAAGCTACTGCATTACTTATCCTACTCCTAATAAGTTACTGCATTACTTATCCTAATCCTACTAAGTTACTGCTGATCCCCAATATCTTTAGAAATGCTATTTTTGCCAGGGACAGGTTTTCCATGCGTCACTTTTGGTCCTAGGTGTCCAAGCTCTCCTTCCCTTCTTTCGTGAAGCTTCCTTTGGCATCAAGTTTTCCATAAAATGCTGAATTCTGCATCATTTATACCTGGAAACTTGCTAATCACGTTTGTTAGATCACTTATAGGAAAAAGGACTAAAAGTGCATGAATTATATATTTTGTCCTCAAAACTTAGCTAAAATATGGGTAAATTATAGCACTTTAGGCGTGTAAATACGCATAACATCAACACCCTACACTTAAAGCTTTGTTCGTCCTCGAACAACATATCATGCCCTTCTAAACATCTACATAGGGTTTCACAGTAACAGCATAAAATATTCATCAAGACAGGCACGACAATCATTAACAAAGAGTAGTTTTCTAATCACTACTAGAAATAATTCAACCTCTACTATAGACTCGTGATGATGGTTAATTCGTATTCAAAATGTTAAGGCACAAAGAATCATACACGACTGTCCAAAACTCATCAACCATGTGTGTCTCACCATATATCACCCATAATCACTCACAAGTATTGTATATATTTCAAACATGGGTATAAAATTATCCTTGCTCTCACTCTCACAAAGAATTCATATGTTGTAACTGATGACCATAGGCTTGCCCTTGGTGTAATGCTCCACTAAATATCAGAATGCTAAGCTTAGGATCAAATAGGTCTTTTACAGGTTGTAATGTAGGTAAGGGACGGGTAGGACTATTTTGGCCAGAAATAGTGACTATGTTCCTAAGCGCTTTAATACATCACATTATGCCATTTACACTTTCTTTCAAACAACCTTTCTACTTTCTTTTAATCTACCACCCCTTCTCACCTCTTTTGTATTCAAACATAACTATCTTTTTATTAAATCATAAACACAATTTATCTTTTTGTTTTTCTATTTCTTTTTGTTACAACACACCTTTATGATAAACATTCTTTTTCATAACGAATTCAAGTACCAATTCACATTAAGGCACTACTCTCACCCAATTCCCTCTTATTTTGTCACATGACTTTACAATTTTAAAGCACTTAGGAATTTGGATCAAATTATGGTCTTGAAAAAAATGGATTAGGCTTACAGATGAGGTTGTCAAAGAAAATAGGCTAAAGGCTCAAAGGGGGTTATCTAGGATGATGTCCATGGGTAGATAAAACGAAGGTAAACAATCACAGGTTTCCAAAAAAATGCCTAAATCATCTCCTAGACTCACACTCTTTATTTCGCTTTACATAAATACCAGGAAAGTTCTAGCATCAGCCACCAACATAGAATATACTATCATCTCGCACACACAAGGCACATGGTCGACTTTATTGGGAGTAGTATAGAATGTTGGCCCAACAGATGAAGGAATTAAACCACACACTTATCACATAATGAGTCAAGTTTTAGAGCCTAAATGTCTCAATAGTAATGATTTTATCACAGACTCTTGTCATAATACCATGCTGCCTATTAGAATAATTTCATGCAAAGTTTTAAAAAAAAATTTAACTACTAAAAAAATTAACTACAAAAAAAAATTTAACTACTAAAAAAAATTAACTACTAAAAAAATTTAACTACTAAAAAAAACAAAACAAACACACATAAATAAATGGAAATGCAGATAAAGAAACATAACTTGCAAATACCAACACCCCACACTTAGACGGGACACACTGCCCTCAGTGGAAAATAAATAAGAAGAACTTGGTTAGTCGGACTCCTCCTCTATGTCTGGGGTCATACCTCCTTCGTCGGAATCATCATTGGAGTCATCTTCATCAGAATTATCCTCCACGTCGGAGTCTGGCATTCTGTGATCATCATCGGTCGGCACATCGTCATCAAGAGGTTCCTCAAAATATACACCGACTCCACACATTTGCCTTGCATGCTCATTCATTGGGTAGTCATAATCCAGCTGTTGGAGCTCTGCAGTAGTTGGAATATGACCTCCGCTCATCATGGTAAACCAAGTCATGCCATATAGATGGCGAAAGAAACTCTCATCCCAAGCATGCCTTTCTGCAGTTGTAAGGTTGACGCCATGCGTGGTTTCAGCATCTTTAACCTTTGTGAGATCAACCTTCTTCGAGTTGTGTGGAAGCTTATGGTCAGCCGGTTCCTCTTCAATGTCCTCCTTCCTCAATGTTGCAGTCAACAGATTGCCAAAGCTAAAGTGGGACCTCTTGTGTAGCCTAGCTTTATGCATTGTAGATCGAATAATTTCCCCGATGTTGATAGGGACATTCGTCATCAATGCATACACCAAGCACACTCTATCTCGTGTTATCTTTGTGTATTGAGTCCCTGGAATTAGGCAAGAGTTGACTAAGCGCAACCATATCCTAGCTTCACTATTCAAGGGAGCATATGGGAAGGTTTTGTGCCGACCGGTGTCCTTGTGTCTACTCAATCGTTCCATAGATCTTGTTCCGTACAATGTGTGTCTAATAGCCTTGTACGAAGGTCTGTTGTACAGCTCCTTGAATGGTGATGGATCAACAGATGGCAAACCTAGAAAGGAGTTGAAGAACTCCGCATTTAGTTGCAGAACTTGGCCTCGAATCTTTACTTCACTCCCTACAGTTTTCGGTGACCAGTTGGCATAGAATTCTCATGTTAAGTCGAGATTTCACTCTCCCATATCTCGGAAGATGAAATCAAGATGTAATGCCATTATCTTAGCCAACATACGGGGTTCTCTCGTTGCTAGGCTCTCCTTGTTTATCAACTCCACATGAACATATTTTTTCTCTTTATTGTTCCTATACCATTCCTTTCCTTTCTTCTGTAGGACCTATTTTATTCTGAACATACGGCGAGGTATTTGCAGCGAGGAGGATTCTCCTTGCTCTTTTCGTCCTCTTTTCTTGCTATTTTGTGAAGTGGTTGATTTTTCTTTTCCTTGTCTTGCTTTTGGTGCCATTGTACCTGAGATTAAAACAATAGTCATGTTCACTTCATCTCGGTGGATACAATCAATAAACAAGCAGTAGTGGCACCACCCCACACTTATTTTGTTGGCACAAACTAGTGAAGTGAAAGTTGTCGATTACTCAGGCTTCATCTATATATGTTTTAGGCGCTATATTCCAACAATATAATCAGTGCAGTCATACTTCATGAAATCTTGGCAATACTTTCATGTTTGATATATCTTTTGAGCAAGACTACTCCATATAGATTGAATCAAGTTTAGGAATAATCACAACTTCGTATGTTTGCAGTCAACCATGATTTTCACCTTTATGAACAATTCATTCCAACATGTAAGATTTCTATTGACAAGATTATGCAATTTTCTTGACCATGTCAATTCCGCAAAAGTATGACAGTGCATCAAAATTAAATACAAGTTGGAAATAAGTCAAAATCATTCTTACGTATTCTTTCACTCACTTAGTTGTATTAATCACATTCAAATCACCAATACTACTTCTAGATTTATCAATTCATAATAGGAGTAGTAGTGTAGTACTTACGGAATACAAATGAAGAACAAAGAAGTACTTACTTGGTTGATGTCCTCGGAAGATGTTCTTGTAAGGTTAAAAGAGCAAAAGGAAAATTTTTGAGAGGATTTGGAGAGGTAGGCGGTGCTTAGGTTGGAGTTGCAATGTATTTTTGGTCTAAGACTAAGATTCTTATTTATAGGACAAGCTTGGGTCACGTTTTGACCCGTTTAAAATTGGATTTGGAGACCAAAAGTGACTATAGGTGGCGCCTAAAGCTTTGACTATGCTTAGAATAGGAGGCGCCTTTTGCATAGCATTGTTGAGCATAGGCGGCACCTATGCTATGGCATTGTTAGGCATAGGCAGGCCTATGCCATGGCATATGAGATGCAGAGACAAAAGGCTTTTGCATAGGCGGCGCCTATGCTATGGCATTCTTAGGTATTGGCGGCACCTATGCTATGGCACTCTAGAATTCGAGAGCTTAGGCCATAGCATAGGCCTTGCCTTGTTCGTGGCCTAGTTTTACATTGGCCTTGCCTTGTTCATTGCCTATATTTTCATAGGAAATGCCTAACCCATAGCCTTTTGCTTCTTCATTCCTAACTTACCACCTTTAACATGCAATACTTCCAAATCAAAATTTGAAACCAATCTCCTCCCTTACATCTCTTGTACCTACATTTACTCAAAAACAACAAAAACGATTAGAACGATGGGTTGCCTCCCATCTAGCGCCTTATTTTTGGTCGTGGCTCGACTCTTCTTTTTGGATTTTATTTAGTGAAAACAAAAGTAAAAGAAACGATAAAACAAATGATGGGTTGCCTCCCATCTAGCGCTTGATTTATTGTCGCGGCACGACATAGTTACCTCGAGTACTTAGACTTCGTCGAGATAGATGGTGGCCATGCATTTAATCGAGTTAAGAGGACCGATATATGGCTTTACTCATTGGACATTCACCTTAAAAACAACACCATTATTGTCCTTCAACTTAACTACTCCAGACGAGTAGACTTGGCTAATCTTGTACGGGCCAGACCATTTGGACCTTAACTTACCTGGGAATAGCTTCAGTCGGGAGTTGAAAAGAAGTACCATATCATCCTTTTGAAAGTTTCATTGAACAATCCTCTGGTCATGATACTTTTTCATCCGCTCCTTGTAGAGGTCTGATCGTTCATATGTATGAAGATGGAATTCATCCATCTCATTCAGTTGCTCCAATCTCAGATTCATAGCATCATCCCAACTCAAATTCAGTCACTTCAACGCCTATAATGCTTTATGTTCGAGCTCAACGGGAAAGTGGCAAGCCTTCCCGCAAACTAGTTGGTACAGGGACATGCCAATTGGCATTTTGAATGCAGTCCTATAAGCCCATAGTGCATCGTCCAACTTCCGAGACCAATCTTTCCTATTTGCATTTACCATCTTAGCAAGGATTTGTTTGATCTCTTGATTGGAAACTTCTACCTGTCCACTAGTTTGTGGATGATAAGACGTGGCTACCTTGTGTTGTTTGACACCATATTTTGCCAACACAGATTTGAATAGATTGTTGAAGAAGTGAGATCCTCCATCACTTATGATAGTACGTGGTACTCTAAAACGAGAGAAGATATTTCTCTTCAAGAATGCTACAACACGCTTTCCCTCGTTATCGGCCAATGCTACTGCTTCGACACATTTTGAAACATAATCTACAGCAACTAGGATGTATTTTATTCCAAATGAATTTACGAATGGGCCCATTAAATCAATACCCCATACATCAAAGAGTTCTACTTCCAGTATTTTCGACATGGGCATCTCATAGTGTTTCGAGATTGCACCTTGTCTCTGACATTGGTCGCATCTTCTAACCAAGTCGTAGGCATCTCTAAATATCGAAGGCCACTAATATCCACTTTGAAATACCTTCCTTGCTGTCCGATTACTTGCGTGATGTCCCCCAACTTGGGAAGTGTGACATGCTTCTAATATATTAGGTACCTCTTCATGGGATATGCATCGCCTGATAACACCATCCGTGCATCGTCGAAACAAATATGGCTCATCCCAAAATTAGTGTTTTACATCATGCATGAACATCCTCTTTTGATAAAAGGATAGATTTGTAGGCATCCCATTACTCACAACAAAATTTGCAAAGTCTGCATACCATGGTAACTCTACCATTATTATGGATAAGATCTCTTCGTCAGGGAATGCATCATCAATTTCGATTTCAGGCTGCGCTATATGCTCGTTCTCGACTCTAGATAGATGATCAGCCATTTGGTTCTCGCAACCTCTTCTATCTTTTACCTCAAAATCAAATTCTTGCAGCAACAATACCCATCGAATTAGCCTTGGTTTCACATCCTTCTTTGTCATTAAATATCTTAGAACTGCATGGTCTATATGAACTATCACTTTGGTTCCCAACAAATAAGCACGGAACTTTTAAAAAGCATACACAACCGCTAGGAGCTCCTGTTCTGTGACCGTATAGTTCTTCTGAGCTTCGTTCAGGACCTTGCTCGCATAGTAGATAGGATGGAATAATTTTTCCCTTCTCTGGCCAAGTACAACACCCAAAGCTACCCGACTAGCGTCACACATGACTTCAAACGGTAGAGACCAATCTGGTGCTACCTTGATAGGAGCTTCAATTAGCTTCCCTTTGAGGCATTCGAATGCCTTCAAACAATCTTCATTGAAGTCAAACTTTGCATCATTCTCCAAAATTTTGCATAATGGGCTAGCAATTTTGGAGAAGTCTTTGAAAAACCGCCGATAGAAACCTGCGTGACTGAGGAAACTACGAACTCCCTTTACAAAAATTAGAGGTGGTAGCTTCTCGATAACTTCAATTTTAGCTCTATAAACCTCAATTCCTCTTTCGGAGATTTTATGCCCGAGAACAATACCTTCTTTAACCATAAAGTGGCACTTCTCCTAGTTCAGCACTAGGTTGAATTCAACGCATCTTTGCAATGCCATTCTCAGGTTTGCCAAGAACGATTCGAACAACTCCCCAACGACTGAGAAATCTTCCATGAATACCTCCAAAGTATCTTCAACCATATCAGAGAAAATTTACATCATACAACGCTGAAACGTGGCTGGTGAGTTACATAACCCGAATGACATACGTTTGAAAGAAAACGTACCATATGGGCATATGAACGTTGTCTTCTCTTGATCTTCGGGTGTAATAAAAATCTGATTATAGCCGGAATAACCATCTAAGAAACAAAACCATCCTTTCCCTGCTAATCGATCGAGCATTTGGTCCATGAATGGCATTGGAAAGTAATCTTTAAGCGTCCATGAATTCAGCTTTCAGCAGTCCATGCATACTCTCCATCCTGTAATGGGTCTGAGTGGAATAAGCTCATTCTTTTCATTCGCAATGCCTCCTTTCTTGGGAACACATTGTACCGGGCTTACCCATGTACTTTCAGAGATTGGACACACAACCCCTGCATCTAACCACTTAATAATTTCTTTCTTCACTACTTCTTGCATAGGTGGATTGAGATGCCTTTGATGCTCAATAGTGGGTGTGCAATTTTCTTCAAGCTGAATCTTGTGTGTACAAATCCCAGGTGGAATACCAATAATGTCAGCAATGGTCCAACCAATGGCTCTTATATACTTCTGTAGGATAGCGATGAGAGTTGTAACTTGTTGCTCACCCAAATCTGCCGCCACAATAACTGGGAGTGTGTTACCGCTTCCCAAGAATGCATACTTTAAATGACTTGGTAGCTCCTTCAATTCTAACGTGGGTGGCTCTTCAATCGATGGTTTAGCTGGTGGTAAGGGCCAATTTTTGAGATCCAGGTCCAACTTTTGGGAGCATGAGGATACGACCCTTTTCCTGTTAGAGCACAAATAGTTTTTTCATAATTTTCAGCATCCTTACGCTCAACATTCATAAGCACAACCGCTAATGGGTCATCAATAAGCTGTTCCTCTTCAGGCAATTCTTCCTCATCATCAAAATAAACATCAGCTATCGAGAATACGTTTAGATATTTGGGTCGCTTAATTGATTTGCACACATCAAAGCGAACTACTTCGTTATTTATTCGGAACAAAAGCTCATTAGCTCTTAAATCAATAAGCACATTTCCTGTTGCAAGGAAAGGCCGCCCCAAGATTATGGGAACTTCTGAGTCTGCCTCACAATCCAAATAACGAAGTCTGCCGGAAAGATGAATGAAGAAAACTTTACCAATACATCACATAAAATACCAACAGGTCGTTTTACCGACCTATCCGCCATTACGAGCCTCATATTAGTTGGAGTAGGATCGCCCAACCCCAACTTTTTGTAAATAGATAATGGCATCAAATTGATGCTGGCTCCCAAATTGCATAATGCCTTGGTAAAATTCAAAGAACCAACGGTGCAAGGAATAGTGAATGCACCGGGGTCGGCCTTCTTCTGAACTAGTGATCGGGTAGCAATTGCACTGCAATGATGAACAGTGTCTATCAACTCATAGCTTGCTGCCCGCTTCTTTGTCAAAAGATCCTTCATAAATTTGGCATACCCAGGCATTTGTTCTAGTGCCTCTACCAATGGAACATTAATGGTCAGCTGTTTTAACATCGTCATGAATTTACTGAACCTTGTATCATCTGCCTTCTTCTTCAATCTTTGAGGAAAAGGTGGTGGTGGAAGTGGAATTGTTTTCTCCATGGCTTTCTTCTCCTCTTGATTCTGAATTTCGATATTTTCAGGCTGCAAAATACTCGGGGTGATGTCATGGACGTCTTGGTCAGCTTCTACGGCATCCTCATCTTCTTTATTTTCAGCCTCTTGCTTGCTTTGGGATGAATTTTCCAGCACCTTGCCACTTCTGGTAGTTATGGCCATGCATTATCCGTCATTCCTTGGATTTTGCACAATATCGATAGGTAAAGTACCAACCTTTCTTTGATTGAGTGCCGCTGAAAGTTGGCTCAATTGCTTCTCTATTTGTTTTATTGAAGTGAAATGTGAGTCAACCAATTGCTTCATCGAGGAAAAATCATTTATTACCTCTGTTACTCCCGCGCTAGTTGCCTCCACTCCTTTCAACAGTTTAGCCATCATATCTTCCATATTTCCAGAACTAAATACAATAGCGTCACGTCTTCCTGGGGGAACATACAAACCACTCTTGTCATTATTGTTCTTCCAACTACCTTGGTCCTTGTTTCCATATTTATCATAATAGTTCCGACCTTGGTTTCCTTGGGTATTGCCTCGGAAACCCACCTGGTTGTTCAAGTAGTTGGTTTCTTCTTTAGAATCAGATTCCTCTCTTCCTTTTGACGCAATAGCTTTGACTTTTTCGGTTTTCCCTGATAATAAATGCTTTGTAAGAAGATCCACTTGTGTTTTCATGTGCGCCATATCTTGATCACATTGTTCTTCTCTTCTCCTTTGTTCAGCAGTCATGCTGATAGACAAAGTGGGGATTGCTATCTCAGAATCCCTAGTATGCCAAGCTCTACTTTGCTTCGTCATCCGATCTAGCATATTGCTTGACTACCCAAAGGTGAGGTCCATAAATGATCCTTCAGCTGCATTATCCACCACTAGCTTAGTTATTGAATTCAAGGATCTGTATAGTATCTCCATTAAGTGGACATTGGTCATGTGATGGTTTGGACACCTCATAAGCTTCGTCTTGAACCTCTCCCATGTTTCGTGGAGAGCTTCGGTTGGAAGCTGCAGAAAGTTGCTGATTTTATCTCTTAATTGTGCTCTTTTGGATGGCGGAAAGAATCTTTCTAGGAAAGCGTCTTTCAATTGCCTCCAATTTGTGGTAGAATCAAGAGTCAGCCCATTCAACCATAGAGTTTCCTCACCAGACAGAGACAATGGAAATAAGCGTAGTCGAATTGCATTCTGATCAACGCCGGGATTGTCAAAAGACTTGCATGTAGAAATAAAGTTGATTAGATGCATATTCGGATCATCGCCTGCTAGTCCACCAAATAATCCCTTGAGTTGAAATAACTAAATCATGGTGCTCGTGATGTTGAACTTAGCTCTGGGTGACATGGTGGAGGAATAATGGCTTCTGTGGCTCTGGCTCCATCAGGATCATCATCATCATCATCATCGAATGCTGATTGCACGGGTCGGCATTCATGCCTAAACCTAGCTTGACGATCTCTTCTGTTAGTAGGTGTTACTATCTCAGCATCACGCCTAGGGTTTAGTAACTCGTCGTCACCTAGATCCTCATCGTCAGGATTTATTGCTCGCCCAGGGTTATTAAGATTCTGTTGATGCACTTGAGCAGCGGCTAGGGAAGCTAGTCTCGCCTGTTCCTGTTGAGCATCCATCCTTTCAATTTCCTATTGTGCTTCCATTCTGCCAATACGTTGTGGTTCAGGATTGATAGGTAATAACGGTTGACCAGAACTTCGAGTAACGGGCATGCACTGAATAAAAACCTGCAGAAAACAAAAACAAAAACTAAAAGTAAAGTACGAGAATCTTTGACCAAAGGGTCTAGTAATTATCACAAACTTAGTAGACAACCGTATTCCTCGGCAACGGCGCCAATTTTTGATAACGCTCAAACTACAGCTCTTGTAAGAGTGTAAGCGGTCGTTGTCAAATATAGAACCCAACTGGGTTGGGTGTCGAATCCCACAGAGAATACTTGGTCACTAAGTAAGCAAAGATTATTAGACTTTTGGTGAAAGTTTCGTAAAAAGAAGGGAGTAGCAACGTGCAATAATGTAACAAAAGGGAAAACGAAAAATAGCAAAGTAAAAAGAAAGAATGTTTAGTAAGATGTTAATCAATGAGAATTGAGAGTTGGGGTTATGTCCACCTTATGAGTTATACGTCTCTATTGGCTTTGAGTTATGCGGAATTCAGACATGCATGTGCTTATAGAGAATTGTATTCTATGGTAAATCCAGGCGTCTTTCGACCATCAAGGATTATTTCACTTTAACTCTTTCGAGCTTAAAGCGTATCTAACGGTACAAATTCTCCAAGAGGTCAATCCAGTTATGGCACTAACTTTTTAACAGGGGTTGGTGCCCTATTACCTTGACATTATCTCTTTTCCAGACATATAACTTTTCTTTCGAACAAGTTAATGCTATACTGGCGTATCCTATGTGTTTGCAACCACAAGAATTTGCTTTAAGATGAAGAGAGTAATGATATAAGCAGCATACGTGTCAAGAATTCACAAACTCATAGCAATAGATAGTATCTCATAGGGTTTCCATAACCCCAAACGAGAAGTTTAGCCACTCATGAGTGCAATGGAAATCACAATAGACATTATCATTATACCAAAATAAAGATCTCACGTGTAGTAGGGTTTGGTATGGCTTGTGGCGTGAATTCCCTTTTAGAATAGAGTTTCTCTTGTTGTGAAAATATAGAGTCGAATAGATGAAGAGAATAAGAATTGAAAGTAGAAGTATGAGAATTAATGGAAGAAATAGAATGATTCTGAATTGAAGAATTGTTGAATCCTTCAAAATCTCTAGTAAAATAGGGTCTTTATAACACCCATATCCTATTCCTACTAAGCTACTGCATTACTTATCCTACTCCTAATAAGTTACTGCATTACTTATCCTAATCCTACTAAGTTACTGCTGATCCCGAAAGTCTTTAGAAATGCTGTTTTTGCCCAGGACAGGTTTTCCATGCGTCACTTTTGGTCCTAGGCGTCGAAGCTCTCCTTCCCTTCTTTCGTGAAGCTTCCTTTGGAGTCAAGTTATCCATAAAATTCTAAATTATGCATCATTTGTACCTGAAAATTTGCTAATCATGTTTGTTAGCTCACTTACAGGAAAAAGGACTAAAAGTGCATGAATTACATATTTTGTCCTCAAAACTTATCTAAAATATGGGTAAATTATTGCACTTTAGGCGTGTAAATACGCATAACATCAGCAATGTGTTAAGGAATTGAGCAAAAGGTTTTTGAAGATTGAATTCAAGCATGCCCCTCGAGGTCAAAATGATTTTGCTGATGCCTTGGCAACACTATCATCATTGATTCAGCATCCATATAAGAGTTACATCGATCCGATCAAAGTGGAGATACACGACTAAAATGCCTACTGTTTCCATATAGATGAAGAGCCAGATGGAAAGCCGTGGTACTACGACATTAAGAAGTTACTTGTTGCAGGAGGATATCCAGAAGATGCTACTGATAAGCAGAAGAGGACTTTAAGAAGGATGGCCAATCACTTCTTTCTCAATGGGGAGATCCTATATAGGAGGACTCCAGACCTAGGATTTCTAAGATGCGTTGGTGCCACGGAGGCAATGAAATTGTTAGAGGAGATACATGAATGAACCTGTGGACCTCACATGAACGGTTTTATGCTTGTGAAGAAGATTTTGAGAGCTGGATACCTTTGGATGACTATGGAGAGGGATCACATTCGATTTATGCAGAAGTGTCACCAATGTCAAGTTCATGGAGACTTTATATGAGTTCCGCCAAATGAACTCAATGTGATGGGTTCTCTTTGGCTGTTTGCTACTTGGGGAATGGATGTTATTGGGACCATAGAGCCTCCTACATCCAATGGACATCATTTTATCTTGGTCGCTATCAATTACTTCATAAAGTGGGTTGATGCCTCAACATATAAGGCCGTATCAAAGAAGGTGGTAGCATATTTTGTTCGCAACAACTTAGTCTGTGGGTTTAGAATTCTAGAGTCAATCATAATAGATAATGGAGACAATCTTAATAGCGACCTGATGAGAGAGATTTGAGAAAGTTTTTAGATCTCTCATCGAAATTCCATGGCTTATCAACCACAAATTAATGGAGCAGTTAAAGATGCAAACAAGAATATCAAGAGGATCTTGAGGAAAATAGTGGACGGTAATAGGTAATGGCATGAGAAGTTGCCATATTCTTTACTTGGATATCACACCACAATCAAAACTTCTACTGGGGAAACTCCCTACATGTTGGTTTATGGGTCGGAAGCAGTGATACTTGCAGAAGTAGCGATACCTTCATTGAGAGTCATTCAAGAGGTTGGTCTAGACAACGTTGAATGGATTTGTAGCAGGATTGAGCAGTTGATACTCATTAATGAGAAGACATTAGATGCAGTTTGTCATGCTCAAATCCATCAAAATAGAATGATCAAGGCGTTCAATAAACAAGTCAAGCCTCATCGATTCATACTGGGATAGTTAGTATTGAAGAAGATATTCTCTTACCAAGGTGAAGCCAAAGGAAAATTTGAGCTAAATTGGCAAGGTCCTTACATAGTCCATCGAGTAATCTTAGGAGGAGCAGTAACCATCGCAAAAATGGATGGCACAGTAAGCACGAAGCTGATCAGCTCAGATGCCATCACGAAGTACTACATTTGAAGACATTAGGACTAGTTGTTTCTTTATATTTTTTGCATTTTTCTCTAATGTAACAAAACTACATATTAGCCTAATTTCCCATGGTGGGATACGTAGGCAGCTCACATAGGGTTCGATTTCCCTTAGAAAACCCAAAACATCGTCCTTTTATGTATTTAGAACTACGCTTGACCTGACTTCCCATGACGGGATACGTAGGGAATCCACATCGGATTCGGTTCCTTTATATTTGTACCTTTTCATTGTACTAAACTATGGCCTGACCTGATCCCACTTGGATACGTAGGCAGCCTGAGTCAGGCCTGGTCATTGCATTATTTTACTTTATCTTTTGTATCGAACTACATTATGACCTAATTTCTATTCTTAGGATACGTAAGCATCCTGAGCCAGGCTCGGTCAAAACACTACATATCTTCACTTTTCCCGTTGTAAATGAACTATGTCATGACCTAATTCCACTTGGATGCATAGGCAGTCTGAGTCAGAATTGGTCGTTGCATTTTATACTTCATTCTCTACCCTCGAACTATGTACAGACCTGATTCCACTTGGATATGTAGGAAAACTGAAATGTTCGGTCTTACTTTTACGAAAATCCCCTGTCGCTCAGAGTGTAGCCCCAGAATATAAGTGATCTCACCTCTAGAATAGTCATAGCATCGACAAAGTTAGAGTAGTTCCATCCAAAGGATAAAGCTGCGAGAGTCACAATGATGAGATGAGGCCAATCAATTTCAAAACATGTCATCATCTAAAAATGACAAAGGGTTACTATATATACTTAATATATAGTAATATATTTGTGAAAGCATATATATATAGATATATTTTCACTATACTTCCCAAATTTCCCACGTACTGAGACTCCAGATTTGGGAGTGATTGAGCAACCCAGGGAGTGCTGGAGAATTTTGTAAATAAAGCCAGGATTTCCAAGTCAACACAAATCAACACGCCCTCCCAGCTATGAATTTTTCTGTGAGTGTAGGAAAATAGGAAATTGAAGACTACATCAAGCAAAGATTTGGGATCAGATCAGGGGCATCAGGCGACTTACCACTACGACATGAGCCAATACTCTTCACTTACTTCATTCTCTTTACATACATTTATACTAATCCTCACAAGCTCAAAGAGTTTTATTCGAATTCTTTCGTAGGTACATTTTGAAGACCTTGGTCAAAAACAAAGAAAAGCGGATCCTCATAGGAAGATTAACCTATTTACTTCTCCCAACAAACTCCGCAAATCGGAGAGTGTCATCTGACTTCAATAAATTCGAGCTTCCGTAGGGCAAGGACTGTATATAAGAAAATAAAGTCAATCTTCTGCATTCCAATGGACTGTAATAAGCAAATAAAGTCGAGATTCTGTATTTCAAGGACTGTATATAAGCAAACAAAGTCAAGTTTCACATTTTGAAGACTGTACATAAGAAAGCAAAGCGATCCTCTACGATATCCAAGGATGCAAATGAGCAATACGACTCTCCGCCATATTGGAAGTTATGCACCAGCAAGGGGGATGCCCCACCATAAATCAAAGAATGCATATAAGCAAAGCAACACTCCACCATATCAGAGAATCGCATTTCAGTAAACAAAGTTCAGCCTACCAATCAGAGTCCCACACCATAGCAAGCGTGTAAGAAAGTCACCATCACAACAACATCAAGTTCGAGTAGCAATACCGTCATCTCATTCAGACTGAGGGCTGCCTTGACAAATACGAGGCAATCTACCTTTGGTAAAATATCCCGCTGTTAGAGTCTATTTACATTTCAGCCGATAGAGGATATTTACATTTTAGCCGAGGGAGGCTATTTATATTTCAATTGACGGAGGCTATTTATATTTCAGTAGACGGAGGCTATTTACATTCAAGAAGCTGCTCAGCCGACGGAGGCTATTTACATTCCAGCCGACGTAGGGTAATTATATTTCAGCCGACGGAGGCTATCTACATTTCAATTATTGCTCCGCCAGTCGAAGGCCTCAAAAAATGGAGACAAAACTAGTTTGGATATCTAAACTCTACTCTTTACATTACAATTTTAATTTACAAATTTTTAAAACAACAGGTACTTTTCACCCTTTTACCTATTTTGCAGGACCATGCAGTACAACATGGAACTACCCTCTTAGCAACAAACTAGGGCAAGCTGGCAGAATGTCAAATATCCCTAGCTACGTCAAGGATTCCGATGAAGAAACTCAACTCGACTCAAGTTTCAATTTTCATAATTTTTTGGTGTCGTCGCCCAGTGCCGTCTTAATTAAACACTGGGGAAAGTTTTGAAAGTTTGTTATTTCTTTTTCTCTCAAGATCCTCAGCAGATATCACTATCCAACATCTTCTCATCCCCAGCTACTTCTAACATCCCGTTTTGGACTTGCACCCGTATCCATTTCATTCATGCTGAAAGTTTATTATCATCCTCCCAGTGTCACCATAATCCTACACTGGGACAAATTTTGATATTCATCAAAATTTTGCTATAATTCGAACTACAAATGGCCTGATTTCTCGTGAAGCTCGAGATATGTATGCAGCTCAAAAATCAGAGCCGGGCCATAATTTTCCAAATATTTTGTTTTGCCTAAGACAAAATTGGTTACGTCAATGTGAGAGCCCAAAGATTTTCACATAAATATTCATTCCCTCAGGGGAAACTGTTGACATCCAATTTTGACTCGCCGTTTTTTCTTTAATTATTTTTACCGATGCTTCTCGACCCTAAATAATTTGTTAAAATTAAATAAATATAAGTTTAATATTTCTGTTTCTATTTCTAGAAATTTTAATGAAAGGGGAATTAATTTTTCACCAATAAATATTTTAATTACATATTTTAATTTAATATAATTAAATATTTTAACAAATAAAAATATATATATTTTGGTATTCGCATTCGCATCCTTTCTAACTTCACTTTTTGGGACAATATTGTGACTATATGTATATCTTGACTGCATAAAATATATTTTTTAAGATGTGAATGTACTTTATTATATTCTTGATTTTTACGTACATTTTATTACATTCTTATTTTTATACACACATATATATATATTGTTAATATTAAATAAACAAAATATCAAATTGGGAGCTTAGACAAAATATGTCTATAATTTATATATGTAAGAACTAAAAAATAATTTTTAGGATATCACGGAGCATCGATAAATTTAATTTCAGTAGAGAAAGAGTGTTCGGGCTAACGATAATCCAATCTCAGTTTTCAAAACCAACTCTTATTTTATAAATTTGTAATGAGTTCCCGAGAATTAGCCTGAAATTCAGTATAATTGTCACATCTGCTTCACCTTTTTTATCTAACCAACGCAGATCAATCTAGTCCGCTAATTTTTCTTCCCAACTCGAGGACCCGAGTTCAATTTCATAATTATATCTATATCTATATATACGTCTATATATATTCTAATATTAATCTACCTTTTACCTTTTATGTATTTTTGAATTTGGGTTGTTCCGATCGAATATCGAATGGATAAAAAAATAATTATTTTTAATTGATATTTTACACATATATATAAGCATTTATTTTTTTTCTATTTATTATTTAAATATACAAGTTTTAGGACCATTAGATCAAAGATCAAATAGAACAAAAGTTGTTAATATTTTCCAAGTTTTAACATTAATTAGTTTCATCTGTTTCTTTCTCTTTCTCAGAGAAGGCATAAACACGCGCGATTCTCTTCTTCCCAAAAGACAGTGATACATCTCTATCAACCTTTTCCCAAAACAACAACCATGACCACCTCCCTTTCTCTCCTTCTCCTCTCTACCTATCTTCTCCACCCTTCGAACCAGAAAACCCCAAATCACCGTAGCTTGCAGCCATGGAAGACGTGATTGCTGCCACACCTGCGAGAATCCACCCAAATCAGCCCCTCCAGCACTCAAATCCTCCAAGAGTAGAAAAATTAGTCCTAAATCTGTATAACAACGGAAAGAAGGAATCAAGTCTCTATTTAATGGCCCGAAAAGTAAGAGATTCATTCTGAACTTCGAATCAATTTCAAACCAAGTTTGTTTTATCATATTTGCTAAGTTTGAGTTTCACATCCATACTTTTCAAGTCTGGATTCACCTATAAATTGAAGCCTCTCTATCTCCATGAGGAAAATATGGAAGATCTGAAAAGAGCAAGTGAATTTGGGAGAAAATAGAGGGTTTCGAGAAGAGAGAAATCAGGGAGAAATGGAGAGAGATTAGCGAGAAAAGTACAGAAATTTATGAGAAAAGTGAGGAAAGTTCAGGGAGAGAAAACGATTGGAAAAAAGGGGCTTAATTTTAAAATAAGAAGTCTAAAAAAAATTGGAGAGAAAAGGCAAAAAAAATAGTGTGAGCAAACTCGTGATATGAAACTAAAAAAAATTGAGTGAAAAAAATGAGCGAAACTGAGGGAAATTTGGTTTGAAAAATCTCGAGTTCGCTATTCTATTTTGGATTCGGTCCAAATTTGGGTTCCAGTTGTTGAGTGCAAAGTCGCTGGGAAAACATTGACGTCAACGCCCAGTTTAGCTGAACCGAACAAGGTGCGAACCCATCCCCTGGCTGCATTTTGCCTTCTTTTTCTTCATATTTTCTTTTTTTTTGTTGGATATGAGGCTTGCTTTGATTTCAAATTGTGTTGTTATTGTCTTGACCTTGCAAGCAGAAGTTGTGAGTCTCTAATCTGAAAAGATAATTGATTTTGAATATATTGAATCCATACATATGGTTATTTTATTTTTTTGTCATAGACTTCTGGGAATCTCGTTGATAAGCATGATTTAGATATGGAGGTTTATTTCATGTGTATGTGGATCTGTTGAAACTTCTTATCACTTTTAGTTTCTTTTCTTAACATATAGCTAATTTGAATTTTCAGTAAACACCCTTTGGTGTTTAATGTATGGCTTGAATTGAATGAATCTTGGAGGAGAAATTAATTTATTTATTCGGGTGGTATATTAGCCAAGTCAAGAATACCATTTTAGACTTTCATTTTATTCTTACAAGCTATCAAAGTATGCTAAAATGATGTTTTCTATTTTCCTTCATCTTCTTGAAAACATACGGATCGTCTATTTAATATTCAGTCTTCCTCGGGTGTGCGAAGCATAATGTTTGGCCGAATTTCAATTAAATGCGTTTGTTACTGTTTTATTCTAAATAGGTGGATTATGTTTCAGTCGTAAGTGATTTCTGATTAAAATGATGCTATTGTCGATTTTGGGAAGTTACTCGAAGGAAAACGTATGGCATTCTTTGTATTTCGTTTGGTTATGATATTGTTGCTCCTTAGTCGTAAATTGATGTCTCAAATTTAGATTTATTTCTATCCTACTTTTTACACTAGTATATTATATATTTAAGTTTGATCAAGTATTTTCTCGAGTTGTTGCGAGTCAAAATATTTTCTTTAACCCAAATAGATATTTGTGAATTTATCTTTGACCAAATTATTGTTTGAAGTAGAACTTTTCTTCTGCCTCAAGATGCCAGTATATGTTTTTTTGTTGTTGTGATAAAACTTTAGTTAGACTTTCTTGTGTTAACTGGGAATTTGGTTAAATAGATCGGAGAATGCTCACACTTTAATGTTACCTTCTCTACTACATTTGTGTGCCTTTGCTACGTGTACATGAGAATGATGGACATTAAAATTCAAGGTTGAAAAAGGTGCAAAAGAAAAAAAATAATAAGTTTGTTGGATTGCATTATGGTGTGAATATATGTTAGTTTCCTATGATAAAGGAAATGGCATGTTGGTAGAGTAAATTTTTGTCATACCAACAGTAGGTTTTTTGATTTAATGGCTCGAAGTTAGGATTTATCTCTCTTGGTTAACTCTATTACAATGTAGATTTTAATCACGACACTACCTTAAACCATGTATCATCTTAATATGTTATTTACTCTCATATCTTAAATTCGAGTCTCTAATCCTTATTTTTTGTGTTTCATGTGATTTTGAGAGTTGGAGTTTCAATTGAAATTCACCTTAACCCAACATTGGGTCAACGCATAGGACTACAGAGCTGCAGAATCCCACAAAATTAGGAGTCTAAGCCCCCCGATAGAGTCTAATATTCCTTATCTCCATTATATTTAATTTATAACTTCATCATATTGAGTTTTTTTTATGACTATCTCTTGTTGTCTATTTCGTTTAAGATAGTTTTATTTGATGTTTATGATGCCATATTACTTGTTGACCCGTTCACATACCTTTAACCTCTCAATTTTCGCAAATAGCGTATGATTCATACTAGGTAAAAAATTCATTTTATAGTCGGTTATTTTGAAAATTCATCACAAACATTTTAAAACAAGCATAACAATCATCCATGTTTTAAAATAAATAAATCCATAAAATAATAAAATAAAGTTTCAATGTAACTTATTCGGAAAAAAGTCGCCAAACTTAGAGTTTTCGGAATCACCAATCTTAATTTATTAAATAATATCAGTGTTCTGCTTCTTTATTTTTCAACATCCGCTTCGGGTTTTCTCCAGATTTCAAAGGGACATAAATGTCACAAGGTATATATTTACACTATTATACATGAGCTATATTCTACCGCTATTATAGTCATTTTATTATTATCCACACTTGATTCTAACTATACTTGTACATTTTATATTTTTATGTCTTAATATCTATTTTCACCCATTTTTTATTATTATATCTTTAGTTTTGTCTACTACTCAGAAAATTTATTTCGACCCACTTTTAATTGTGATATTTTATCTATTATTTGTGCTTTTAATCCACAAAAAATAAAATTATATATATATATATGTATGTATATATTTATAAAAGCTAACGTGTGTGATCCCTTTACAATTTCATAGGATTTCATCTTATTTTAACAAGTAAATTTTCTCATATTCTAAAGATTATATTTTCTTTATTTTTCAAAGGATATATTTACGCAATTTCATACATATGTTATAGTAAATTATAAATCTCTTATTTTCCCACTCGACATATACATATCACTTTCTAGATTTCCTCTTTCCTATTTTTATATCATGATACGCACATACATTCGGTATGTTATATTGGTGTATTTTATATACCTCAAACCTTCCCCTTTCAAAGATAATAAAAGTTTTCTTATCATTGTTTTAAGCAAATAACAAAATAAAATTTTTCTAATATTTTTTCTAAACTAAGTGTAAGGACTATCTTCGGATAGGCCCTGAGGGGTGCCTAACTCTTTCCCCTTGGCTAACCAAAATCCTTACTCAGAATCTCTAAAACATTTTTGATAGACTAAAATAGAGTTTTTAAAATAAAAAATGGTTTTTCCTAATTTTTCCTAAAAGTTAGGTGGCGAGTCTAAAAAATAATTTTCAAATCCGAAGAGTCACTAAACACCACCATACGCCGTGTACTGTTTTGATCGGTTCGGAATAGGGCATCGACAGCGAGAACAAGTAATTTCATTTTGCTCGGCCTAAGTCAGACCTGGGTAACCGTTATTAGTTTTGCCCAAGTCATTTTTCTAGTTCCTTTCTCAGCCAGTGCTCCAGTCCCTAAGTTTAAAAATGGTATCAGTGATAGGGTGCTAGGCTCTAAGTCTCAGGGCAGTGTAGCATTTGCATAAACCAATCCCCTTTGTTAGATTTGTGGTAAGAACCACAAGGGTATGAGTAAAGCTGACAGTGAAGTGTGTTTTAGATTTGGCAAGAAAGGCCACAAAGTCAGATATTGTCCCTAGTCAGTTTTTTAGGGTCAACATAACTATTCCTCAGCTCAATCCGGTCACCTGAATCAGCAGGGTGCCACATCCAGTGCTACTAGTGGGCAATGTCCAAATAGACCCTACGGTCTTCAGTCCTGGAAGGATCAGAAAAATTCTTTGGATATGGTCATGGGTATAAATCTTTCATGTATATGTTAATGCTTTGCTAGATCCAGGAGCTTCCTTGTCTATTGTTACGCCTTATATAGCCGTGGGTTTCAAAGTTAGTCCCAAAATCCTAATAGAGCCCTTTGCAGTCTCTACCTTAGTGGGTAAAATGATCATAGCCTGGTAGGTATATAGAAACTGTCCGATTATGATATTTCAAAAATTTACTTCAGAAGACTTAGTCAAATTAGAGATGACTGATTTTGAATAATATTCTCGGCATGGATTGGCTTTATTCCTGCTATGCCACAATCGATTGTAGAAACAGAATAGTCTAGTTTTAATTTTTGAATAAACCTATTCTTAAGTAGAAGGGTAGTAATTTAGCATTCAGGGGTCAGTTTGTTTCCTACCTATGGGCTAGGAAAATGACATATAAGGGATGTGTCTATCATCTTGTCCGAGTTAAGGACTCTAGTTTTGAAACTCCCAGTTTTGAGTCAGTTACAGTAGTGAATGAATACGCAGATGTCTTTCTCGAAGATTTTCCATGAATTCCTCTTGAAAGGGAAATAGACTTTGGCATTGATCTTCTTCCTAATACTCAGCCTATATCTATTCCACCATACAGAATAGCACCAACAGAACTCAGGAAGCTAAAAGAACACTTGAAGTATCTCCTAGATAAGTGATTCACCAAGGCTAGTGTTTCCCCGTGGGGTGCACTAGTCTTATTCATTAACAAGAAGGACGGTTCTCTTAGAATGTGCATAGACTACCATCAGCTCAATAAAGTCACGGTCAAGAACAATTATCCACTTTCTAGAATCGATGGTCTACAGTAGTAGCCTGGCTTGTAGGGATGGGTACTATTTTAGAGACACACTGGAACTTTAGCGATGACCCCTAAATTGGCCGAGGACCTCCTTTAGCGGAACGTAGTGCATATAAATTCCCCTTTTTATTGAATTTCTTCCCACTTTTCACCCATTCATAATAGAGTAAAACGCTAAATAGTTTAGAAACCTAAGAGAAACATTTATGTGTGTTTTTATAGCTTGGGTAAAGTTCATTTACACAATTCTTCATCAAATTTATTGTAAGATTACATTAATATCATGGTTAATTTCTCTATTCTTTTTTAAATCCCTAGAATCTTAGTGGCTTGATTGTAGCACCATTAGAGCTTAGAACTCTCCTATTTTTTGAATAAATATCCCTTATGTATAAAGGGATGTTGTGTTGGTTTCAAAAGTGAAATTTCTCAAATGGGTCCCACATTTGATTTTTATGTAATTATAATCCCATAGCATAATAGTGCAATATAGGTATTATTTATTCTTATTTGGATGAGTAAATTGTGATTTTGATAGCATGGCATCTTATGGAAACATATCAAAAACAAAAATTGATGGTTTAGCAGATTTTTCGGGCTTTTTTTTGGTATCCAGATAGGCTTGGTTTATTCTCTTATTTATTAAGATATTTTGTAATTAATTATGATATTGTGATAGATATGGAATGGTATTTAGGTATTTGTAGTATGATTGATAATATTTGGGTTAGTTGGACTATTTAGGCTATCTTGAAATCATAATTTAAGCGTATTTGACTTAGGTTCTTGTATTTTGGGATAAATTGATATCATAAGGATATTTATGCCTTAATTAACATCTAGATATGAGTTTATATACCCTAGCCTAGTCTAGGGTAGAATTTGTCTAAAATGGATTTCGGGGATTAGAAGTGGGCTTATCTGACCTATCTTAGGCTAAGACTTATGTTAGCTTTTGTATACTTATTTAGGCATAATGTACCCATAATAATGCTTAATTTGGCATTTTAAAGAGATTAGATCCTTATTGATTATGCTAGTTTAGTATTTTAGAGATAGTGCTACATCTGAGTAAGTTTTGGTAAATAATTTTTGTGATTTAGTGTTATGGCATATGATTATGATTTATTTTCGTGGTTTATTAATAATGATATTGATAGTATGAGTTTGTCTTTAAGTCAGGCAATTGATGATGATGTTGATAATATGAGTTTCAGTTTAAGTCTAACATTTGATGATGATGTTGATAGTATGAGTTTTGGTTCATGTTTGGGAAATAATAAAAATAATGATGATATGATTGAGTTTCATTTCAAGTCTATCCTTTTGGGAGTTGTTCATTATATGATATGGTTCAAAAAGATTCTTGGTTATAGCATGGTAATTGATATTTTATTATCACAGGGTTATTTAATTTCCTTGATTGTACCTTCCAAGATTATGGGGGCATGTGTTGCATTATTTACATTTTGTATGTAGTGGATTATGTGGGATGATATTGAAGTTATAGCTGCTTGATCTTTGCTTTACTATTTTGTATGTGGTTATTTATATATGCACCGAAGTTTTGGATCTTATTTCTAGATTTCCCAATTATCTCGACTTAGTTTACTTTATCTAGTATCGTATTGTATTTATATCATGATTCTTAATTGATCGATGATGCCTACTTGGAACACCTAGACTTTGAGCCTTTGAGAATCAACAACTCTTGTTGTCTCTGAGTTGGGCATGACTTGGGACTTGAGTCATACCCTTGGTCACAATTAGTACCCTTATCCCTCTCCCTTTTCATAACTTGATCAACATGTTAAGTTAGAATATCATTTTCATTACAAAAAGGCCATCCCTTAGTCGTAACCAATGCATACGAGCCGTATACTACTGAACCGTATAGAGTAAAGTATCAAAACCGAGTAGAGTATGTTGGTCATGAGTGAAGCTTATGATTGGAGGGTGATTCATACCCTTTGGTCATGAATCAATGGCACCCTCTCATACCCACAATAGTGTGGTTGATCTAGGAGAAGCCTAGGGTATGAGTTAGGGTACCACTCGTACCTTTAGTCACGATTGTTGTATGAATCGTAAGGGGGAGTTGTACCCCTGCACTAGTGGACTTTCCAGCTTTTAACCAAGGATATTATTGTCATTTTCCTTTTCTAAAACCCTAAACACTCTCATTATCTAAGTCATTTTATCCTCCTAAGTCTACATTTATAAGACTCAAGCAATCCTAGACACTCGAAAGGCTTCTTGGAGAAAGATTGGAGGCTAGGGTTTTGAGGTGTTCATCTAGTGTCAAAGAAGAGTCAATATTGTTGGTGTGACATCTTTTTTAAGGCATGTATCCATTCCTCTTTGTAAATAACACTAAATATGTATTTCACACTTGGATTAGTAAGTGTACATAGTGGTTTTGAATCAAATAAAAAGGGTTTTGTTACCTAACAATGAATAATGATAATTCTTTGTTATGCTTATGTTGATACATGTTATTGATGATAGATTATATGTGGGTGATTTTAATATGTTGTTTAACATGAGGGACTTGAGTAACCCTAATCTTGATGATATCTACCATGAAAATAGCCTTGTTGGAGGTACACACATAAGTTGTTTGTGAAAATATCTAAGTAAGTTATCTAGTAATATGTTGGTGGTGTAATGAGCTAGAAAAATGGCCTAACGAGTATAAATAATTAATAATGGTGTTGTGAAAGGTATTATAATATAAGATGTGAAGATAACCTTGTTAAACTAATACCCGGTAAGTGGTTGAAGTTCCTCAATATATAGTTGAACATGGTTTGTGTATTGAGCCCAAGTGTGGTAAGAATATGGTAATAGATTTCTAATGAAATATGAATAGATTGTGAGGATCTTATTGACCATGAGTTGAGTTGTACGATGAATTTATTGAAGGCATTGGTCTATTGAAATGGTTGAGTAATGAAGGCTCCCATTAGGACCAAATGGTTATGTATAATATTAAATTGGCTAAATAGTTAAAGTACTTAAATATTTTATTGAGCATATGTTTGATCTATGAGTAAAAGGGGGATAAAGTCCCATTTTTAACTAATGACAGTATAATGGCTTGAGGTTGAAGTCCCTTACCAGATGAATATATTGGGGTTAAAGTCCTTTTTCTAATGAAACTGCTTATGGTTAAAGTCCCTTGCTCAGACAGATTTCTTGAGGTAAAAGTACCTCTACTAATGTATGAGCACATGGTTAAAGTCCTTTGTTTGAATGAATATAAGTATGGATAGAGTTCCTTGTGGAATAAATATGTATGTAGTTAAAATCCTTGCTTAATGAATGAGTGAGCATGGTTGAAGTCCTTTGTATAAGTGTATGCGATTTTGGTTAGAGTCCTATGCATAGTGTGAAATGTTGAACCTATAAGTGTGTAGGGTAGAAGTCCCACTTCATACCGAATGAATGAATGTTTGAGAATCTTGATTAGCCTTGACATCTTGGTTGGCATGTAATATATCTATATGTTTTGTTAAGTGTATGAATGTGACCCAATATGATATACTGATTTGTTGTTGTTTGATGTTGTATGTCATCACCTATCCTAGAGTTACAAACTAGGGTTCCAACCACTAACCATCTCTGGATGCTATGTCCCCATATGACGTAGGGGCCAGAGCATTATTTTCTTCTCCTGTGCAGTGATTAGATGATCAGGCAGTTCGTACATTGATTTGAAGGGGTGAGCTTTCTTACATTTAGAAGGCATTTATCTCTTAGTCCTTAGCTTTAGAATTGGTTTAGCTATAGTCGAGGGCTTGTCCCGATATATACATTTATTGACTTTGGTTTTCTATAGAGGTATTGTGAACAACTTCTAAATTGGTCATATTCAACTAGTTTTTTAAATATCATGTAGTTTTTAGACTTGATTAAGCTATGACTCTTAATATTTCTTCTATCATATTATACGGCTGGATCTTACTCAACCCTTGTGATATTGATGAGTAGGTTGGGTTCTGGGGAAACCTCCAGTATATGTGTGCTTGAGGTGCCCATACGACATGGATTGGTTTTAGGTCATGTCTAGTTAGTTTCAGAGCCAGGTTCATAGTCAGTTAGTTATTCACAATACCGTGTGAAGTAGAGTCTCTTTTATGGGTGTAAAGCGCACTACACTTATAAAAGAGAAGAAATAAGACATTTTAGAAAATATTTCCCTTTGTTGTGTTTTAATCTCAATCTATAAAGTATAGGGTCTTGAATTCCTCTGATTCAGTTTCCTATCTTTCAGACCATGCCTCAAAGGAGATCTGAGAATTTGGAAAACACTACTGAGGGTCCTATGGATGAAGCTCATCCAACTTTTAGAGTTTAAACTTGGGCTAAAGATGCAGTATCTGTCCATTGTCATGGGGTTACACCCACCAACCCTACTCATGCGAGTGGTATTTCTCTTCAGCCACCTCAAAAGGATGTACTAATGCAGAGTTTCATCGCTCTATCAACCTTTTGACTCAATTGGTAGCCTCTTAAGAAGAGCTTGGTGATCTGACTACTATTCTTTTTGAGGCCATAAGAATCAACTAATTGATGAGGTTAATCCCTCATATATTCTTCAGTACAAAGGTTGAGGTAGACCCTCAAGACTTTGTTAATGAAATAGAGAAAATCTTCCAAATTATGCATTCTATGGAGATTGAGGCCATTGAATTTGCGTCCTACCAATTGAAAGACATATAATACTAATTGAACAAAGGGTAGGAGTTATCAAGGTGCATTGATGATAGCTCCGCTTATGGGAGGACTTCTCTGAGGCTTTTCTTGACTGCTTCTTTCCTCAAGAGTTGAGGAAGGATAAGGTGGATGAGTTTATAAACTTCAATTAAGGGAGGATGTCCGTTCAAGAGTATGCCTTAAAATTCCATCAATTATCAAGGTATGCTCTCAAGATGGTTGCTAGCATGAGAGCTAGAATATGTCAATTTATCTTGGGATTATCTCGTAAGTTAGTTCTTGAAAGAAAGTCAGCCTTGTTTATTAAGAACATTGACATCTCTACGTTGATTGTGTATATGCAACAAGTGGAATATGAGAAGAAACAATATGTTGAGCTTAGTGAAAAGTAAGGAAAGAAGTTTAGGCCTTTTGAGAGTAGTGGTGGAGATGGTGGCAATGGCTATGAAAGAAGTGGGGGAGTTTGGGCTCGTTCTCCTTTTCTAGTGTTTGCTCTCCTTACCTGGAGTTTTTGGGTGGTCATCACTCCCTATTTAGTGATGGGTCCCAGGAACAGGGTGCGTAATTTCAGACTAGTAGTTCCCAGTCGACTCCACCCTGCCCTCCTTACAAATTCTATGGTCAGTGTTATCATGGTCAGTGTGAGCAAGGGAAAAGTTGATGTTTTATTATGGTAAAGTTGGGCACATGCAGCGTGAGTTCCCCATCTAGAAGCTTCTTGGGCCAATAGGGCCTCTATTGCTACTCCCTTTATTCCCACACCAAGAGGTTCTATGTTTGTTGTTGATTCTACTTTTGGCACCAGCTCTGAACAAAATCACTTGTAAGCATTTGCTATTCGCTGGGAGTCAAAGGTGTCTCCAGATATTTCTATGAGTATGTTGAAAATTTTCTCCCGTGATGTGTATTACTTGCTTGATCCAAGGTCTACTCTTTCTTATGTGACCCCATATGTGGCTATGCATCTTGATTGTGGTCCTGTGAGTCTATTGGTTCCTTTTTCTATTTCTACCTTAATATTAGACTCTATTATTGCTGAGAGAGTCTATAGAGGGTATGTGATATCTATTTACAGTAAAGATACTCATGTTGAGTTGATAGAGTTAGAAATGGTTGATTTTAATGTTTTCCTGGGGATAGATTGGTTGCATTTGAGTTATGCTTCATTAGATTGTCGAACCCATAAGGTCATGTTCAAATTCCCTAATGAACGGGTCATGGTATGGGCAGGTGGTTCTTTAGTGCCTATGAAAAGGTTTATTTCTTATCCCAAAGCCCGAAGGTTGATTTCAAAGGGGTGTTTGTAATATTTGGTCCAAGTTAAAGATTCTAACTCGGAAGATCCCTCTCCATAATCCGTTCCCATGGTTAATGAGTTTTCCGAGGTGTTTCCTTATGTTCCCCCAGCTAGGGAAATTGATTTTTGAATTGACCTTGTTCTAGACACTCGTCCGATCTATATACCTCCTTATAGAATGTCTCTAATGGATTTAAAAGAACTTAAGAAGCAATTGAAGGGCCTCTTAGATAAAGGTTTTATCAATCCTAGTGTGTCTCCTATGGGTGCTCCCGTGTTGTTCGTGGTAAAGAAAAATGGTTCCTTTCGTATGTGTATTGATTATCGTCAGTTGAACAAAGTAACCATAAAGAATAAATATTCTCTTCCTAGGATCGATGATACATTTGATCAACTTTAAGGAACAAAGTATTTCTCTAAGATTGATCTTAGATCAGGTTCTTATCAACTTAAAATTAGGGATGTGGATATTTCAAAGATTGCCTTTAGAACCCGATATGGTAACTATGAGTTTCTTGTTATATCTTTTGGGTTGACCAATGCCCCAATGATAATCCTAGATTTGATAAATAGGGTCTTTCGTTCATTCTTGGACATGTTTTTCATTATTTTCATTGATGATATCTTAGTGTACTCTAAGAGTGAGGTGGATCATGTAGATCTCCCCCGTTCCGTGTTGGAAACTTTAAAGGATCATTGTTTGTATGCCAAGTTCTCAAGTGTGAGCTTGGGTTGAAAGCCGTTGATTTTTTTGGTCATGTCATCTTTAGTGAAAGGATCATGGTGGATCCCGAAGAGATTGCAATGGTTAAGAAGTGGCCTAGACCTATGACTCCAACTGGCATTTGGAGCTTCTTGGGTCTAGCCAGTTATTATAGAAGGTTTGTGGATGCTTTTTCCACTATAGCTGCCCCATTGACCAAATTGACCAAAAAAAAAGGTCAAGTTATTGTGGTCTGATGCATGTGAGGGTAGTTTTGGAAGCTGAAAGATAAATTGACTTTGGCTCTGGCTTTGACTTTTCCCAAAGGTAATGATGGATTTGTGGTTTATTATGATGCTTCTCAGGTCGGTCTTTATTGCATATTGATGCAACATAGTAAGGTGGTGGCCTATTCTTCAAGGCAATTAAAAGTTTAAGAAAAAAACTACCCCACCCATGATGTAGAATTGTTAGCCATGGTTTTTTCTTTGAAAATTTGGTGGCATTAACTCTATGGTGTTCACGTTGATATCTTCTCTGATCATAAGAGCTTCCAATATGTGTTTTCATAAAAGGATTTAAATCTTTGGCAAAAAAGGTGGCTTGAGTTGTTGAAAGACTATGATATGAGTCTTTATTACCATCCCGGTAAAAATGTAATTTCCGATGCACTTGGTAGGTTATCTATGGGGATTCTGGACCATGTTTATGAGGATAATCAGGAATTGGTGAGAGAGGATCACCAATTGGCTATTCTTGGATTTTGACTTGCGGACTCTGAGGATAGTGGTATGATGTTGGGTGTATTTATGCACTCTAGTATGACAATTCTATCTTAATTATTCTTATTTTAAGGAAAATTTGCATGCTTTAGGTGTTAATATGATATAAATAAGCATTTAAGTGTACAAGTACGTGATCACAATGCTCAACATGTTTTCCAGACAAATTTATACTTAATTGAGTTATTTAGAGTTCAACCTAGAAAACTAGTTTTACTAACTTGAGCTAGATATGTGTCTAGTTGGTTTCATTGGGTTCTAATGTGTTTAATTTGTTCCAAACAATTTAAATGTGTAATTATGTGTGGAACAACTTGTTTGTAATGTTCAAAATTCAATTTGATTATGTTAAGAGTCGGAACATAAAAGTGAAGATCATTGCAAATTAGCCTTATTTTATCTCTTGTTTTGATTCATCGTTGAGGATATTTTGTTGTTTTGATCTCTAATATGTGGTGTGTGATTATGTAGCAGGATTTGTGAGCTGAATATGGTGATATATTGATGATAAAAAGGCTTAAAATTCATTGAAAATATAGTAGAAAAGGCATTGAAAAAAGAAGGGATGTTGAATACTTAAATAGAATTTCGGAAGTTAATTCCAGTGGTTCAATGCGCTGAGCATCGCTCTCGACATAGTGTTGATGCGTTAAATTCTTTGCCAACACGGTGATTTATGCACAATAATATTATAATATATTTCCCAACTGGGAATCTTGGTGGGAATATTTTAGGGACCGTGTTCACTTCTTAATCCTACTAGGTTATGGGTTATTACTTTACATCCACTTAGTGGGAATGTATAAAAGAAAAACAATTTTGTGACAATTTATGGACAACTTTGGGGATTATTTTTGGTGGAACCACCTGGGAACAAACTTGGACATTCTTGAACGTAATTGGAATTATTTGGAGGCAGTTGCTACTTCTGTAGGTTTTTATTATTTTTTATTTATCTTTTAATTATATCATAACATGTATTCAATTATTTGGATCATGATTATGATATTATCACCTAAAAACCCATTTTTTTGAGGTTAAAGACAAGAACATGTGTACTATTGTTTTGGATTAAATTTGTTTTATTTGCTTATCATTATTGGTTCTTTGTTTATTCTTGTTTAATTATTTTATGTATCGATCACTCGTAAAATACGTATATTTCGACCTTGTGATCTCAGGAGTGGGAATAGGGAGATAAAACATGGAAATAATTTAGGATTGATTTTTTTTCTTTTATAAAATAATGAATTGAACTGAGCACCTAAGATAAGGATGTACTTCGGAGCCTTACTTGATTCAACGTAGGATGATAACTTTAATTTACTTAATTGGATTAATACATACCCGCTCAACGATGTCGTTGTAATGTCTATATTAGGTATAAGATTAGAGGTTGGGAAACCATGATCATACAATTAACCATAAAAATCAACAACCAAGATAAGAAAATTAGTGGATGAAGTTCAATAACATTGTATGATTGTTCAAAGTGCTTTAACCCTGGCTTTCTCCTATCGATTGTCTCAAGTACTTTATTTCTGCATTGTTTATTTTATTTTTAGTTTACAATTATTCAACACTCCTTTTGGTTACTTTGTGTCAATTGTTAAACTAGAATTTGATATTTGTTGACACAAGTCCCTGTGGCATTGATACTTGGATTCTTGAAGGCAACTTTACTACTTGATAAGACCACATACATGTGCGCTTGGAAACTGTCAAGTTTTTTGCGCCGTTTCCGGGACTTGTAAATTGGCAACTTTCTTATTTTTTGTTTAGCTATATTGAGTTGTACATAGTTTAGTAATTTTTATTTTTAGTTTCTCTATTTTTTTATTTCTCATACTATTTTTGAGATGTCAGTCTTAGATAAACAGTTTTCGAGGAATGATGATCTTGTCATTATTGTGGGGGACCCTACCATGAGGCTTATTGTCCATATTTTGATCCAAGCATTTGGAGGGGACGACCTGCTTATTTCCAACTTGTGGATCAACCCACAAGTTTGTGTGTGGTTTGTTATAGTCTGTATCACTCTGTAGATATTTGTGATTTTAAACTTTATTTAGTCATGTTTGTGGGCAATGCTCAACAGACAATTAAGGAGGTAGAGGTAGAGTTGACTTCCCAACTGGTTGCAGACAAAGTTGCTGATAATTTGAGAAAATTTGAGTACTCGAGAACTAAAGATATTGAATAGGTTAAGGGGATACAACCACCACCACAAGAATCACAACCACTCGATTGTCATTTTTCTTTTGAGACTGAAATATAGAACATGAATATAAGTGAGAGTGTTAAATATAGTGTAAATTTTAGAAGTAGGAGTGGTTAGGCCTCACTCAAAGCACTTTCTCACATTATGTTTAAATAATGTCTTTTAGTGGAATCATCTAAAATAATGGGAGAGTGTGAAGATGAGGAATAAGAATCCTATTTTCTTGATTTAGCACCAGTGGAGCAGCATAAAAACACACCTCACCTCAATGCCGAGTGATTTACCATGCTCATTGTCTTTCTCATTTCCTTAATCTTTGTACCACCTCCCTATGAGTGAGGTACAAAGATAGATGCGAAGTAGGGGGTGAAATTTATATCCTCAAGGTAGAGGAAAAAGTTGATTGAGTCATGCAGTGATACTAAATTAGGCTCTTCTTTGGAGGTAACCCAAGCAAATTTATGTTTTCTTTTCAGTTTATAATTTTATTTGACATAGTTTTTGTTTTTGATTGAGGTCACAAGTTAATGGGAAGTCTGAGTACCATAAACCTGAGCTAAGTAGAATGACAAAGACTGAGTGTGGGGTTCCCAGACCTTCTCTATGTAAAATGATGCTACTATCTAGGCCTATAGGCCCTAGGGAGTATTTTTATCTCTTATTTTTAAGTTTACTTTTAGGACAAAGTAGATTTTAAAGTGTGGGGTAGGGAAATTTCCTAATTTTTGGCTCAATTTAAAATTTCTTTAGGATGGGAATAAGTGAGATATTTGAGTTGGTGCTATTTTTATTACATGGTGCAAGTGTTCTATTTTGGTAAGAGAATGTGGAATAAGTGAATTGCTACTTTTGAGACTCTTAGGCTTATTTTGTGACTGTTGTGCTTTTTGGCTTAAAATTTGAATTCATGCTACTGTTTGGTTGGATGTTTATGATGTTCCTATTGAGTTAAGTATGTTCCATGTGTGATGTGAGGTATTTTGCATAATCCTTGTTGCAATGATGTCTAGAACTTGCTTGGTGTGTGTGTTCAAAGCGAAATAAAGAGTGTGTTTAGGATATGATTTAGGCATTTCTTTGATAGCCTTGTTTTATACCTTTTTTTTTGACCTACCCTTGTGCATTATCCTAATTAAACCCCTTTGATCCTTTAGCTTTTTCTTTGGAAGCCTCATATATAGCCTAATCCCTTCTTTTATAGACCTTTATTTGATCCAAAAAAGCTCTTAAGCACACTATAATAAAAAATTAATTGAGCAAGGAGTTTGAGAAATAAGAGGGAAAAAGGTGAATTTGATGCCCCAAGGTAATAGTTATTGGTGTTGATAAGTTGATGTCTGGTGGATGGGTGTGATAGACATAATCCTGGAAATACTACCATGATTGTGAAAAATAGAAAGAAAAAAATGTGGTAATAAGCAATACTTCCACCATGGGTTTGCGAATATGCTCAAAAGAGATCCACCATGTGTTTGTTAAAATGTTTAAAAGAGACAGGGCAAACCAAAAGATATGGGTAGATAAAAGTGGTGTAAATTTATTGTTGAAGAGTGGTCTTAAAAGCAAAAAGTAGTGTATCAAAGCACTTAGAGAAGATAGTCACTATTCTTGGCCAAAATAGTTCATACTCATCCCTTAACCTACATTACAACCCAAGAAAGAACTATTTGATCCTCAATTTCACATTCTAATATTAGTGGAGTATGATACTAAGGGCAAGCCTCTGGTTCATTATGTGTAACTTATGGATTCTTTATGACAGTTAATGTAATTTGATTCTTGTACCCATAATGTTATAAATTGTATTTATGTAAGTGATTATAAGTAACTCTCTTGTCGCAAGGGCACATGTTTGATGAATGTGGGTGATTTGTATGATGTCCTTGATTGAGAATTTTTCCTTAGTTTGCCAACTAGGTGAGTAAATTCTTGAGGCTAGGATTTTTTGAGTAGTGTTCATGAGCTTTCAATTGTGTAAATAAAATGCTTAGTGAAGAAAATTGCATTCCGTGTAGTCATTGTGGTAGTAGCTTGAGTATCTCTCATGTAGTAGAAGTGTACATTCTCCTCAACTTATGATGCTTAGAGTAAAGAATTGTTTGAAGACGAACAAGGATTGAAGTGTCGAGTGATGATGTTAGGTGTATCTATGAACTCTAGTGTGACTATTCTAGCTTAATTGCTCCCATTTTAAGGACAATTCATGTGCTTTATCTGTTAATATAATATAAATAAGCATTTAAGAGTCCAAGTACGTGATTACAATGTTCAACATAGTTTCTAAATAAGTTTGTACTTAATTGAGTCATTTAGAGTTCAACCCAAAAAACTAGTTTTACTAACTTGAGCTAGATATGTGTCTAGTTGGTTTTGTTGGGTTATAATATGTTTAACTTATTCCAAATGGTTTAAATGTGTGATTATGTGTGGAACAACTCTTTTGTAATGTTCAAAGTTCAATTTGATTAAGTTAAGAGTCGAAACTTAAAAGTAAAGATCATTGCAAATTAGCCTTACTTTTGCTCTTGTTTTGATTCATCATTGAGGATATTGTGTTGTTTTGATCTATAATATGTGGTGTGTGATTATGTAGGAGGATTTGTGAGCAGAATATGGTGATATATTGATGATAAAAAAGCTTGAAATTCATTGGAAATACACTACAAAAGGCATGGAAAAAAGAAGGGGCGTTCAATAATTAACCAAAATTTTAGAAGTTAATTCCAGTGGGCCAACACACTAAGATCGCACTACGTCACTATGTTCATGCACTATATTCTTTTCTAACACGAATATTTATGCACAACACCATTATAATATATTTCCTAACTAAGAATCTTGTGGAAATCTTGGTGGGAATATTTTGGGGACTGTGTGCACTTCTTAATCCTACAAGGTTAAGGGTTATTATTTTATACCCACTTAGTGGGAATCTATAAGAGGAAAACAAGGGTCTGTACCTTGAGGTCTAACCTTAGAAAATTAACATCGTTGGAATGGCGTCACCGCCGCCGGTAGAGCTCCGTTGGCCGCCGGACCTACCTTAAAATGATCGCAATGATGTTATGTATTAACCCATAGCTGATAATTCCCCACTAAATTCTCGTAATGCACTGAATTTGAACGAGATTACCTCGGTTTCGTGAGGCAGTTCGCGAACTGCAAACGTCACCGGACATAATTCCAGTTACGGCCATGACAGCGCAATCATCAAGTCTTCTTTGTCATCAAAAGATTGACCAGCTCCTGAAAATCCAGCTCATTCTAATGGAGAAATCATCATCGAACAACTTTTCATCGCCGGTGCCAGAAAATCCACCGGCGAAAATGGCGATTCTCAACGAAATAATGTGTGCAACAATGCTACGAACACGCCCATGCAAAAAGCCCCATTTGGTTCGTCACCGAAAGAGTCCAATTTGGATTTAAAGGCTACGCCACCGCGGGCAATTTCCGACCATGGCGGCGCCGCCGCCGGAATCAGTCAAACTGCTGATTGTTCTGCTGGTTCAGATCGTAACAACGAGGGCATCACTCTGATCAAAGAATCCCCAATTATTACGCAACAATGCTCTACCAATTTGGAAATTAGGGTTCAGCCTATTCCAAATACCAATATGATCGTTGATGGAATTCCGGTGAATACGAATACTGATTCCAGGCTGAATTCAAATTTGGAAGACAATGCAGTCATCCATCTAAACTAAATCAAATTGGCGAGTCTCGACTCTCTTCGAATGTCTCTTCGGTGCCGAATAAGTTATGTCAGTTAGCCGGAAAAGGTTCATCGATGAACGTAGCGGAGCCTGCTGATACACAGCCAACAGGAAATACAATTAACCGAGAAAGGCAGTCCACCAATCCTGTATTTCCCAAAGTTTCTGCGAACTTTGATAAGAACACTCACAAATCGGATCAGCCTAGTCAATTGGAGAAGTCCACACAGCCTGTTGCTACAACTTCTGCTATCAGTTATAAAATAAACTGGTTCCCGAGCCGGCACCATTCACTGTCGTCAACACCTATGCTACTCGACTGCGAGCCAACCACTTCAAGAACGAGGTTCCTATTCAACTAGTGAAACCTACTCTTACTACTCGGCAAGGTCTGCCAGCTGTTATCTTTGACACGGAGGACGTTATGGTGAAGCTAGCTGATAGGTGTAAGTTTACACTTATTGGAAAATTCACTAACCTAATGCCTAAGATGGAGTTGATTCGAAAAAACTTTATCCAGCAGACTCAGCTCACAGGTGGTGTTAAAATTGCACATTATAATCCAAGACATGTTTACATTGACCTCGATAATGAGCAAGATTACATCACTGTGTGGACTCAACAGCGGATGTATATCGACAACCAGCTCATGAGGCTGCAAAAGTGGACTCCGACGTTTACTCCAAAGGAAGAAATGCCTATTATTCCTGTCTGGGTCACACCACCGGAGTTACCTTGGCATTTTTACAACAAGGAATTCATCTCTGCCTTATTATCACCGGTGGGTCAAACGCTGTATTTAGATACTGCATCTATTTAGAAAACCAGAGGTAGCATGGCTAAAGTGAGGTTGCAAATCAATCTCACCGAAGAACTACCTCCGCATATCTAGATAGGTTTTGATAAGAATGATCTTACTGTTGGTAAATAGAAAGCAATCCACTATGAAGATATTCTGAGTTATTGCTCGTATTGTAAGCACCAAGGCCATCTTGTACAAGCTTGCAACGTGAAGAGACGAGATGATGAGTACAGGAAGAAAAAAGAAGCTGATCTAGTAGTCAAATCCAAGGATCAACAATTACCGGAAGTAAGCAAACAGGTACCATCTAAGGACCCGACATCTCAAGCTATTGCTATTACTGCTCCTCCAAGTGGATCAGGTACTAAGGCCGATCATCAACACCAGCAACAGAATCAGCAGAATCAACCAAGAGAGGAATGGCAAACCCAAAAAAAGAAGAACTTCAAAGGTGTCACTCAGAATAATCAGAAAACCAAGGCAGCAGCATCACAACTTCAGGTTTATAAACCCACATCATCTGGTCACCAAAACATTAAGCTGCAACAAAAACAGCAAACCAAACAAGTTATGCTCCCAATTGAGACAAACAAGATCACAGGTATTGGCTCAATGCTCCATCAACCCTGCCCCATTAATATGATAAATGCTCTGGTGTCTGCTGAAAAGTCTGGGGGTGCGGAAGGGGGATTGAAGGAGAAATTTACTAATCTGCAGGAAGGGGATCCACAGGGTGGTGGTAGAGCTCATGCTTTGCATGAGCATAGGCTGGTTGACCATAGATTGGACTATAGAGCCTCTGCTACCACTTCGCACATCATCCCGGCTGCTCACTCTAAGGACAATACTTCCACACCAATTCATGTTCATCATCGTGTACATTCTGTTGTTTCAACTGATCAGCCACCAGTGGTCACTACTGCTCAGAAAAATCAGAATAGTGTTCAGTTTATCGACAATGCTCAGGGTCAGCCAGATGAGGATATTGATACTTGGATTGCTCACTGTGATGTTGATACTACTCAGAATGATGGCTTGGATACTGCACCTGCTCAGCTGGATTGTCTGTTAGCTGAAAATGACAGGGTCCAACTAGCTCAATCTAGTGGTATTAACAATGTTCAGGCTGTTGATACTCAGTTGGCTCACTGTGATGTTGATTTTCAGAATGCTGCACTTGATATTGTATCTGCTCAGCTGGACTGTGCTAATAACGATCAGAATATTCAGAGTGTTTGCCTTGGTACTGGAAATGGTATGCTGGGCTGTCAGGTGCTTCCCAGTGATCAGTTTCAACATGTTGCAGCTCATACTAGTGGTCCTAATCTGGGTACCAGGGATCAAATGCAGCACCAGCAAAGGGGTTCTGTTGTGCTGACTGGTTCTGAAATTCCTAAAGGTTCTGAAGTAGCTGATAAACCTGAGAGGGCATGTTTTAGTATTGCACCTGCTAAGCAGCACTGGAAAGTGCTTAACAATGCTCAGCCTCAATAATCTGAACAAAATAAGGTTCAGAATGACGGTTTTGATTCTGGAAATGCAAAGTTGGGTAGTCAGGTGTTTCACAGAGCACAGGTGCAGCATATTGCAGCTCCTACTAATGGTTCCACCTTGGGTATCAGGGACTATCAATTGCAGACTCAACACATGGATATGACAGTGGTGTCTGACTTTCAAATTGCTATAAGTCCTGATGTTGATCAGTCCAAGCTTATTGAAAATCACAGGGTCCAACTTGTTGAAGCTGGTGGTATTAGCAGTGTACAGGGTCAGTCCAATATGCTTGTTGTTCAGAGCCAATAGTTGGGTGAGGTTTGTTATGGTACTGGAATAGCTCAACTGAGTGCCAATGCTCAATTTCAGCAGCCAACAGTTTCTACCGATGGTCTTTCTTTGGGTGCCAGTGATCATGTGCAGACTCAACACATGGATAATGCTGTGATGACTGCTGCGCACATTTCTGGAAGCCCTGATGTTGTTCCATTCTTAGATACTGATGCTAAATCCTCTAACAACAACTCCAAAGCCAAGGCCACCAAAGACAAAAGAGAAAGCATGAAGATCAGACTAAACCAAAAACCTCAGATTATTGATACTGCTGCTCAACTGCAGAAGAATGATCACCCAACTTTGGGCACCTTCAATACTGCTCCTACAAGTCCCCCAGATCAGGATAATGAATATCGAGTCATTGAGTCTGAAAATGAAACTGACCGGGATACACATTCCATAAATGATGAAGAAGAGGAGGAAGAAGACAATGTCCAGTTACCTGAACATGATGAATTATCCTTTTCCAGAACTAATCAGGCTGAGATTCAACAAGTCACTGATAACCAATGTTTATCTCCCCGAGGCACAAAAGTAAAAAGGCATACCAAAAAGCAATCCAAAATCAGTACCTCTGCTGATTCCAGCAGACCTCTCATCACCAGGTCGAGAAGTCGAGGTGCCCAATGATTCACACCATTTGTTGGAATGCTAGAAGCATCAACACCAAAGGAGCGTTGGAAATACTCCAACAGCTCAATAATGTCCATAATGTGTCCATGATTTCCATCCTGGAACCGTTTACTGAAAACTCCCAGATCAGCAGTTACAAGAATCGCCTTCGGATGGAAAATGCATATTGTAATCATAATGGTAAAATTTGGATCTTCTGGAATCAAGATGTTGACTGCAAAGTGCTAGATTCTGATGATCAACAAGTTACTTGTGAGTTCAGCCATGCAGATCTTCCATCTACCTTCACTACCACTTTCGTCTATGCCAAGTGTGAGCTCATCTCCGAAGACATATTTGGGATAAACTTCTTCATCATGCAGCATATCAGGGCCCCTGGTGCACAATTGGGGATTTTAATGTTATCACTACTACGGAAGAGAAAAAAGGAGGGGTGCCTTATAATATAAACAAAAGCATTGATTTTCTTCGAGCTATAGAAGCCTGCGGACTTATCGATCTTGGTTATAATGGTCAGCACTTCACCTGGTGTAATCAAAGAAGTTCAGAAGCTAGAGTTTGGAAGAGATTAGACAGAGACATGGTGAATGATAAATGGCTAGAAACCATGCCACACACTTCTATTACTCATCTTCCGTCGGTCGACTCCGATCATTGTCCACTTCTTATGGAAGTTCAGGAGATTCCACAATATAACATCAGATATTTCAAATTTCTGCACTGGACTGAGAATCAGACCTTTCTGGACATGGTTAGAGCATGCTGGAACAGAGATACTACCGGTAATCCCATGTGGACATTTTATGTCAAGGTGAAACGACTTGCTGCCACCCTTAGCAATTGGTCCAAAAATCAGTATGGGGACATTCATGCGATGGTTAAAGAGTATGAAGGCAAAGTTAGTATGGCTGAAGAAGAAATGATCAATCACAACACTGCCGAGAATAGAACTAACCTACATGCTGTTAGTGCTGAATATATCAGATACCTGAAGTTGGAAGAGTCTATCCTCAAGCAAAAAACACAACTACAATGGTTTAAGGAAGGGGATACAAACTCCAAATACTTTTATGCACTCATGCGAGGGAGGAGGAGGAGGTTGTTTATCCACAAAATTTCCAATGAACAAAGTGACTGGATACAAGGTGAGGAAAATATTGCTAATGCAGCCTGTGATCATTTCAAGGCTATCCTTATGGCAGAATCACAGACGGTGAATGAAGCTGCGCTTAATTGCATTCCTACAATGGTTACTGCTGCTCAAAATCAGTTGCTTTGTGCTATGCCTTCTATTGAGGAATTAAAGCAGGTGGTTTTTTCTATGAATCCCAACTCGGCTGCCGGTCCAGATGGCATGAACGGGAAATTTTTTCAATCCTGTTGTGACATTATCAAGTGAGATCTGCTTGCGGTTGTTCAGTCATTCTTCTGTGGTCATCCCATACCCAAGTGCTTTTCTCATTCTTGCTTGGTTCTACTCCCAAAAGTGGACCATCCCAGGAAATTTTCAGAATTCAGACCCATAAGTCTTAGCAATTTTACAAACAAAATCAGTTCTAAGCTCTTATGTCTGCGGCTGGCTCCCATACTTCCGGAACTCATATCTGAAAATCAATCCGGATTCATTAAGGGAAGAAGTATATCAGAAAACATCATGCTCGCGCAAGAAATCACCCATAGTATTAAAAAGCCTAAAGTGGGAGATAATGTCGTCATCAAACTTGACATGGCTAAAGCTTACGATAGGGTTTCTTGGTCGTTTATTTGCTTGGTGCTAAGAAAAATGGGATTCGCGGAGTTATTCATTGATATGGTATGGAGAATTATGAGCAACAATTGGTATTCTATTATCATCAATGGTGCAAGACATGGTTTCTTCCAATCCTCTAGAGGCCTTAAGCAAGGTGACCTGCTATCCCCAGCTTTATTTATTATGAGGGCTGAAGTTTTGTCCAGAATGTTGAATAATCTTCAGCAGAATCAGCACTGTAAAGGTTTTCATATGGAGTACAGAGGTCCATAAATCAATCATCTATCCTTTGCCGATGATGTGATCATTTTTGCTTCAGGTAACCGGATTTCTCTACATCTTATCACGACGACTTTGTCGACTTATGAGACTGTCTCTAGCCAGCAGATTAATAGGAACAAAAGTCATTTTATGATTCCTACCAACACTCCTCAAGACATCATTGATACCATCAGAGATACTACCAGTTTCAATCAAAAGGAGAGTCCAATTACCTACCTTGGCTGTCCATTATATATTGGAAGGCAAAAAGTAATTTACTTCTCAAATATGATTGATAAAGTAGTACAAAAAATCAGCGGTTGGCAGTCCAGAATTCCCAGCTATGGAGGTAGAGTTATGTTGGTCAAATATGTCCTTCAATCTCTTCCCATACACACGCTTGCAGCTATCTCACCTCCAAAGACAACTCTCAAATACATCAAGAGGTTAACAACTGATTTCTTTTGGGGATGGGACAAGGACAAGAAAAAATACCATTGGGCATCTTGGGAGACACTTTTCTACCCGTTTGAAGAAGGTGGTATCGGAGTGCGACAAATCTCGGATGTTTGCACTGCTTTCCAGCTCAAACAATGGTGGATATTTAGAGCTAAGAAAACCTTGTGGGGTGATTTCCTAAGAGCCAAATACTGTCAAAGACCAAATCCAGTCGCCAAAAAATGGGATACGGGCCAATCTCTTGTTTGGAAACACATGATGACAAACAAAAGCCTTGCTGAAAATCACATAAGCTGGAAGTTGAGATCTGGAAGTTGCTGTTTTTGGTGGGACGATTGGCTTGGAATTGGGGCTTTAGCGGCTCACAGAACTGTGGACACCAGACCAGGCAACATTCAAGTATCTCAGTTTTTAATCGACGGCCGATGGAATGAAGTGATGATCAGACAACAGGTTCCTCCTCTCTTTGTTCCACGAATTTTGGCCACTCAATTTCATTTCCAGGAGGGTGTAGCTGATACACCAATTTGGAAACCGAATGAGAGTGGAATTTTTACTTGCTCTTCGGTGTGGGAGTTGGTTCGAGCGAAGAAGGATAAGACTAGTCTCCATACCAACACGTGGCATCAAAATATACCTTTTAAAGTATCCTTCCTTCTTTGGAGAGCACTGCGAGGAAAACTCCCAACTAATGAAAGGATCACTCAGTTCGGAGGTGCATAAGTGGACTGTTTTTGTTGTAACCGACCAGGTCTTGACACCATAGACCACATCTTTGTTTCCGTCCATTTTGCGCGGCATATTTGGAAGTTTTTCTCTGGAAATCTTGGCAGCAGTTATGCAGCAGCCCCGTTGCCTAATTTTCCTATTAAATGGTGGGCTACGGAGCATAGAAATGCTGCCCACAAGCTGCTGATGCATGCTACTCCAATATTCATTTGCCGGAACCTTTGGAAGAACTGATGTGCTAGCAAATATGTGGGAAAGAAATCCAATATTGCAAGAGTTAAATTCCTAGTGTTTAAGGACATTTACTTTCTTCTTACTGCTTCTTTCCCTTATATAATTTGGCCGACCAGCTGGAACGACTTGGTTTCCATTGTTGAAAGCTGCAGACATGATGTTAAAGTCACCAGCATTACTTGGAAGAAACCCACTACTGATTCTTATAAGTTAAACACTGATGGGAGTGCACTACAGAACCCGAGCAACACTGGTGGAGGGGGTATTCTCTGCTATCATCGTGGGAACATAATCTATGCTTTCTCTACTCCTTTCGGCATTGGCACGAATAATCAGGCTGAGGTAAAGGCGGCTATCTTCGGCATCTCTTGGTGCATCCAACATGGCTATAATAAGCTTACCTTAGAAGTGGATTCCGAGCTTCTTATCAAATGGATGAATCACAATATCCAACCACCTTGGAGACTTGATACTGACCTTCAGGAACTCCAAAATCTCGTCAGTTAGCTTGAGTCATTTCAGTGTCATCTTGTATAGAGGGAATCTAACTACACGGCGGATGCTCTGTCTAAGTACAACCACCACCATGACATTCCTCAGCACTACTACACTCACCATCAGCTGCCTAGAGAAGCAAAAGGGTACTTTATTCTAGACAAGCTTGACACGAGGAGCTTTCGACGAATAAAGCTGAAGAGAATAAAGAAACCACCTTGATCCACTAGATTGTTTCCTCCATGGCAGGTATTGAAGTTACTTCTATGGTTCGGCATTTCTGCGTATTACAGACTTTATGTAGTCGTCATGTTTCTTTTGATTTTTCTCCTACTTATAAGGGGAGAGTCTCCCTTATTTATTTATACCTAGTTTAATTTGTACTGCGAGGAGTCCTCGCGTTTAGGTGCATAGCACTAGGTTTCCATTTTAGTATTGGGAACGAGTCGACTGACCCTCTTTGGTTAGTTGACTTGAAACCACCATAGGTTTGGAGGTCAGGTTTATGCCCCTCTCCATGTACTTTCAGTTTCTGTTTCTCGTGTATTAATAATAAGGCTTGGGGGTGCATGGCTCAACCCCTGATCGTCTCGGGTGGGAGAGCCCAAAAACTCTCAATCCTCGGATGATACTTTTAAAAAAATAAAAATAAAAAAAGAGGAAAACAATTTGGTGCCAATTTGTGGAAAACTTTGGGAATTATTTGTGGTGGAAACACCTGGGAACAAACTTGGATATTCTTGGACGTAATTAGAATTATTTAGAGGTGGCTTCTACTTCTTCAGATTTTTATTATTTTTTTATTTATTTTTTAACTATACCATAACCTGTATTCAACTATTTAGATCGTGATTATGAATATTATCAGCGAAATACCCTCTTTCCAAGCTTGAATCTAAGAACAAGAGTAATATTATTTTAGATTAAATTCATTTAATTTGCTTATAATTGTTGGTTGTTTTTTTTATTCTTGTTTTAATTATTTTATGAATTGATCACCCATAAAATACATATATTGTCGACCTTATGATCTCGGTAGAGGGAATACAGAGATAGAACATGGGAATAAATAAAGTTTGGGTTTGTATTCTTCTGTAAAATAAAGAATTGAACTTAGCACCTTGGACTGGGATGTACTTAGGAGCCTTACTTGATTCAACATAGGATGATAACTTTAGTTCACTTAATTGGGTTATTACATTCTCGCTCAACAATGTAGTTGTAATGTTCATATTAGGAAAAAGATTAGATATTGGGAAAGCATGATCATGGAATTAACCCTATGTATCAACAACCAAGATAAGCAAATTAGCGGATGAAGTTCAATAACATAGTATGATTGTTCAAAGTGCTTTAACCATGGTCTTTCTTAATTTATTTCTGCATTGTTTATTTTATGTTAGGTTTACAATTATTCAACACTCATTTTGTTTACTTTATCTCAATTGTTAAACTAGAATTGGATAGTTTTCGACACAAGTCCCTTCGGGATCGATGCTTGTCTTCTTGAGGCCACATTACTACTTGATAAGACCAAGTACACTTATGTGTGTGCTTGGGATCTGTCATGGCGTATTTGTGAATTCGGTATCTCAATCATCTCTTATAGTTAAGATAAGGAAAAAGCAAGTCTTGGACCCCAACTTGATGAAGATCAAGAGTAATATGGTCCAACACAAGGTCGCATATTTTGTGATTGGTGGTGATGCTATCTTTAGGTACCAAGGTAGGCTATGCCTTCCTGACATCGATGGATTACGGTAATGGGTCATGGATGAGGCTCATTGAGCCCAATATGCTATTCATCCCAGTTCCAACAAGATGTGTCATCACCATAGAGTGTTCTATTGGTGGAATAATATAAAACGTGATATTTCTAGTCATCTGCCTAAGTGTATGGTGTGACAATAAGTAAAGGTTGAGCACTTAAGGCCCAATGGCCTATACTAAGAGATTGTGTTGCTTGAGTGGAAGTGGGAGGCAATCAATAAGGATTTTGTTACCGTTCTTCCTATATCCTTGAATCAATGTGATTCTATTTAGATCATTGTTGATAGAATGACCAAGGTTTTTTTTTGGTGAGAACTAATTTCTCGATGAAAGATTATGCTAAGTTGTATCTAGCGGAGATTGTGAAGTTGCACGGTGCTCCGCTGACTATTATTTCATCCCACTTTTGGAAGTCATTCCAAAAGGGTTTGGGTACTTGAGTGTACCTTAGTATTGCTTTCCTCCCCTGAATAGATGGTCAAGCAGAACGAACTATCCAAACATTATAGGATGTGTTGCGGGCTTTTGTAATTTATTAATGTGGTGGTTGGTATGATAATTTTTCTTTAATTGAATTCGCCTAAAATAATAGCTACCACTCTAGCATTGGCATAGAGCCTTTTGAGGCATTATATGGTAGGAGATGTCGATCTCCTATTAGGTGCTACAAAGTTGGCGAGGGTAAGTTGCTTCGGCCCGATTTAGTTTAACAAGCCTTAGAAAAGGTAAAGGTGATTCATGATAGATTGAAAATTGCTCAAATTTGCAAAAAGTCCTATGTGGTTGTAAGGTGTAGGGACTTATCGTTTAATGTAGGAGATTGGGTATTGTTAAAAGTGTCTCATGGAGTGATGAGGTTTGGTAAAATGGGAATCTTAGTCCCTGATATGTTGGTCCCTACTTGATTGTGAAGAGGGTTGGCAATGTTTTCTATGAGTTGGATTTACTTTCTAGAAATGTATGGGTGACCCTTTCATGGTTGTTCCCTTAGAATATGTTGCTATATCAGACTCTTTGTTTTATGAGGAGATCCCAATGAGGATCTTGGATTTGCAAGTTCACCGATTGCGAACAAAATAAGTTTCTTTGGTAAAGGTTATATGGAGGAACCAAAAGTCAAAGGAAGCTACTTGTGAGGCGGAAGAGGACATGAAGTCCAAGTATCTATATTTATTTCTCATTCCAGGAGCTTGTGATGGAAGTATGTATTAATCTCCTTGACTTGATGTACGTCCTGATAGGCGATGGTTTGAAGTCCCGAAGCTTTGAATTGATTTCTGTCCTTATTAGACAATGGATTAAAGTTCCCAATGTGTGAATTAATTTGTGTCTTGTTGGACTCTGGGTTTAACACCCTAATGCTTTAAAATCGTTTATGTTGTGTTATGATGATTTTAAGTCTCTAGTACCTTGAGTTAATTCATATTCATGGTAGATGAAGGGGTAAAGTCCCCAATTCCTTGAGTTGATCTGTATCTTTGATGTGTTGACGAACAAAATAAGTTGCTTCGGTAAGGTTATATGGAGGAACCAAAAGTCAAAGAAATCTACTTGTGATGCAGAAGAGGACATGAAGTCCAGCTATCTACATTTATTTCCAATTTCGGGAGCTTATGATAGAGTATGTGTTAAACTCCTTTACTTGATGTACATCTTGATAGGCGATGGGTTAAAGTCCCTAAGCTTTGAATTGATTGATGTCCTTGTTAAAAAATTGATTAAAGTTCCCAATGTGTGAATTTATTTGTGTCTTGTTGGACCATGGGTCTAAGACCCTAATTCTTTGAAATAGTGTGTGTTGTGTTATGATGATTTTAAGTCTCTAGTGCCTTGAGTTGATTCATTTTCTTGATACATGAAGGGGTAAAGTCCCCAATTCTTTAAGTTTCTCTATATTTTTGACGAGTTAATGGGATGGAGTCCCTAAGTAGAGAAATGAGTAAGTGTTCGATGAGTAATGGGTTGAAGTTCCAAGACCAATGAAATGAAGTGGTTGGTTCATTATGATCATGGTATAAAATATGTTGTACCCTTGTTATGTGATTGTTTATAACTTGTGTAAGGGTTTTTTTATTCATGGTGATGTGTTAACTTCTGTAAATTCTTTCCATACCCTTTATTCGCACATGAATGCTCCCAAGTGGGGGAGAATTAGAACACCCAAAGTTTGAGCCATTGAGAAACAACAGCTCTTGGTGTCTTTGAGTTGGGTACGACTTGGGACTTGAGTCGTACCCTTGGTCACGATTTTTACCCTTCTCCTCCTCTCTTTCTTAACTTGAGAAGAAATTTAAGGTAGAATACTATCTTCTATACAACAAGGACATCCTTTAGTCATAACCAATGCATACGAGTCCTATACTACTCAATCATATAGAGTAAGGTCTAAAAACTGAGTAGACTGCTTTGGTCACGAGTGAAGCTTATAATTTGATGGTGAGTCATACCCATTGTTCATGAATCAATGGTGTCCTCTCTTACCTACAATAGTGTGGTTGACCTAGGAGAATCCTCGGGTATGAGTTAAGGTACCACTCGTACCCTAGGTCACGATTGCCATAGAAATCATAAGGGGGAGAGTACCCCTCCATGAGTGGACTTTCCACCTTTAACAAAGGAGATTTTGGTTATTTTCCTTGCCTAAGACCCTAAAACCTCTCAATATAAAAGTCATTTTATCCTCCTAAGAATTCATTTACAAGACTCAAACACTCTTAAACACTAAAGGCTTCTTGGAGCAAGATTGGCCGCTAGGGTTCGGAGGTGTTCATCAAGTGTCAAGGAGGAGTCAAGATTGTTGGTATGACATCTTTATTAAGGTATGTATATCTTTACCTATTTAAATAACTCCAAACCCATGTATTTCATACTTGGATTAGTAAGTGTACATGGTGGTTTTCAATCAAATGAGAAGGGTTTTGGTACCTAACAATGAACAATAATAATTCTTGCTTAAACTTGTGTTGATACATGTTATTGATGATATATTATATATTTTGGTGATTATTATATGTTTTTTAACATGAGGGTCTTGAGTAACCCTAATGTGGATGATATCTACCATGAAAATAGCTATGTTGAAGGTATACACATAAGGTGTTTGTGAAAATGTATAAGTGAGTTGTCTAGTAATATATTGGTGGTGTAATGAGCTAGAGAAATGGCCCAATGAGTACAAATTATTGATAATGATATTGTCAAAGGTATTGTAAGACATGTAAGATGTGAAGATAATCTTGTTAAACTAATGACCAATAAGAGGTTGGAGTTCCTCAATATAAAGTTGAACTTTGTTTGTGTGTTGAACCCAAGTATGGTAATGATGTGGTAATAGATTTCTAATGAAATGTGAGAAGATTGTAAAGGTCTTGTTGACCATGAGTTGAGTTGTATGATAAATTGAATGAAGGCATTGAACTACTGAAATGGTTGAGGAATGAAGGCTCCCATAAGGACCAAGTGGTCATGTATAGTATTCAATTGGATAAATGGTTAAAGTCCTTAAGTGTTGAATTGAACGTACGATTGATCCATTAGTAAAGGGAGGATAAAGTTCCATTGTCTACTAATGATAGTCCAATGTCTTGAGGTTGAAGTCCCTTTCCTTATGAATGGATTGAGGTTAGAGTCCCTTGACCAATGAAACTTCTTGTGGTTAAAGTCCTTTGCTCAAAGAGATCTCTTGAGGTAATATTACCTTTCCGAATACATGAGCACGTGGTTAAAGTCCCTTGCTTGAATGAATATGAATATGGATAGAGTTTCATGTGGAATGAATGTGTATGTGGTTAAAGTCTTTGGTTAATGAATGAGTAAGCATAGTTTAAGTCCTTTGTCTAAGTGTATGCGATTGTGGTTAGAGTCCTATGCATAGTATGAAATATTGAACCTATAAGTGTGAAGGGTCGATGTCCCCCATTTCATGCCCAATGAATGAATATTTGAGAATGTTGATGAGCCTTGACATCTTGATTGGCATGTAATATATCTATATGTATGGTTAAGTGTATGAACGTGACACAATGTGATATATTGATTTGTTATTTTTGATAAGGTACGTTAACACCTATCCTTGATTTACATGCTAGTGTTCAAACCACAAAATATCACTGGACTCTACGTCCCCACATGACGTAGGGAGCAAAGCATCTTCTTCTTCTCCTGCGCAGTGATTAGATGATCAAGCAATTCGTGCATTGGCTTAAAGGGGTGAGCTTCCTTACATTTAGAAGACATTCATTTTATTCCTTAGATTTAGACCTGGTTTTGCTATAGTTGGAGGCTAGTCCCGACATATACATTTATCAACTTTTGTTTTGTATAGAGGTATTGTGAAAAATTGTGAACTTGGGCATCTTTGGCTAGTTTGTTTAATCTCATAAAGTGTTTAGACTTGGTAAAGCTATGACTCTTAATATTTATGCTATCATATTGTATGGTTGGATCTTATTCAACCCCCATGATGTTGATGAATAGGTAGGGTTACTGGGCGACTTCCGCTACATGTGTGCTTGAGGTTTTCATACTAACTGTCCTATCTTCAGGTCATTTTACTACTGAGTATCCATGTTTTTTGATACTCATACTAAAGTTCTAGACTTTTTTTGAGTAGATGCGATTACTAGTTTTGTCGTTGATTTGACGATCGTGCTGAGTTGATTTGAGAGATTTGGATAGTTCTTGGAGATAGAATTCCCGTTATTCCTTCTATGTATCTATGTATAATCGTTAATTTTTTAGACAAATTATTTTTTATTATTCAGTATCTATGGCTGTTGACCTTTTGTCTATCTATTTGACATTTATGAGTGTTTTATTTATTTTTAACTCTTTAAATATTGATTTTCAAATTTTAGGCTATTTTCTACTAAGTTAGCCCATTGTGTGTATCTACGGGCTACAATTTGACTTACCTACTGACAGAATAAAGTAGGTACCATCATGACTCATAAATCAGACCATGACACTCCTCTAGTCTCAATAGATTATGGTATAGGCCATCACATGACACCACTATAATATGACATGTGAGACATCAATAATATCAATCTGAACCCCTCACTCAGTCATCATGATAATGGTAAGGTATATAATGCTCAAACAAGGCCAATAATATCAATTCAAGCACCCTACTCAGAAATCATGATAACAATAGGAAAATAATTCTCAAATATGACCAATAATATCTATCAAAGTAGGCATCATGAAAATAATAAATGCGAATAATTCTCAAATAAGACAATACCAACCCCTGAATGAGCATCACAGTAATAAAAATCCTTAAGTGAATAATAACATTTAGATAAGACCCCACATGACAACAAAATAATAATAAATTATCCAAACAACCTAAATATAGAGAATTTACTCGAACTATCTTGTTTTACATGATAAGTTTTCATTATTCCTAGTTGTAACACCATTAGACCAAATTCTTAGAAGGAGAATTATAATAGTGGTTAGGAATTCCCTAAATTTTACCTTTATTCACATACCTAATATCTAAGTCAAGATTCCTTTCATAACTACTTTACTATACTATCATTGGTTATATCCTAAGAGATTACTAAACCCAAATAATTACATTAAATACTATAAATTTATATTTTGTATTACCTTATACGTGTCTTATTTCTATTATTATCCCTTACTATTTGTTATTATATTATTACCTTGTTGTTACATCCCTTTACAGGTTTTGTTTGTTATATTGTAATCTGTCCTACGGCGGGGGCCTATCGAAAACAGCATCTCTACTTCATCTGAGGTAGTAGGATGGACTACGTATACTTTACCCTCCCCAAGCCCACTTGATAGGCATAGACTGGGTATGCTATGGTTGATTTTTTTTGTTGTTGTTTATAGCCTAAGTGTTTACTAAATCCCAGTCATTCTATCAAAATCCACTAAGCATGATTCATGCTGTGAAATAGAACTTCATTATCAATTTACTCAAGATAAGTAAATCACCAATATATAATGTACCATAAACATATTAACAAGTAGAGATAACAATAAAGAAGTCCATTTCATTATTTCAACCCATACTAAAATCTGGTACCTAAATAGAAGCTTTCCATCTCATCTAATCGAGACCCCAAATCCTTAGTGATTCACAAAACAGTAGCAATAAATACACAACATATAAACATCTCAGAAAAAAGTCAAGATAACTCTCAACTTGCCTTAAAAAGGATTCGAAAATTCAAAGAACATTTCGAAGAATCATGCGAAAGCTCTACTCCCTTGAATTAATACCGAACATATTCACTCTAATTGATTATGAGATCTACAGGTAAATACAATATCAACTATACTCATATCGGTACACTTTAGTTCTTAGTTTATAATCACCTCTAAAATCAACCCCCAAAATAAAAGAGTAAAATAAAAATTTATTAAAGAATCACTTTATCCATACCTTCAGGGTTCCAAATCTAAAATACCATAAAAATAGAGTAAATCGAATTAGAAATCACAAAAGAATAATGATTTCATTTTATTAGGAAAACACCAAACTATCAAATTTATAATGAAATATTTGACTGTGAAAGAATAAATTAATTAATAGGATAATGAAATACTATTTTTCGAGACTCACTCAAGGTTTGAATCTAGAAAAACCACTTGAAATCACTTCAATTCAAGCTCCTGATGTTTAAAAATAGTGAAAATAATTTTTGATTCTCAACATTGGATAAAAGTCATGAAAAACGAAATAGAAATTTTTGAAAAATGAGAAAAATTAAGGTAGAATCATATGCACATTGATTATATGAGAAACATTCATTGAAAATCATCTCAAATGGAGTTTTCTAGATCCCAAAATGTCAATATTACTAAAAATTTATGATATTTTGATTTAAGCATTGACCAGATGAAACTTTTGTTCTACAAATATTCGGGATCCCCTCCGCATTCATGAAGAATAATTTTAGCATTGAATATTTAATAAAGAGGTCCCTTTTTATGTTCATGGTGTACCCATCGCTTACATAAAGGAGAACCTCCACACCAAGAAATCTGCAATTGCTATCCGTACTAAAAGGGTCATATCTCCCTTATATTAACTCAAAATTAGCTATTCTTTTTACGTTTATTCTAAAATTTCAATGCAATATCTAATGATCGTTATAAAATATTAAATATATTTCATTACATTATGATAATTCTATTACAAATCAATGAAATAAAATTTTAAAATTCGAACAAGTACCCAAAACTCATCCAGGACGTCCCCAATACAAACCAATAATGGTACTAGGTGAATTCAACATTTCAAACTTAGTAGAATTATCAAATTTACCAAAATATATCCTTGTAAATAAATTATCTCTAAAACTAATAATAAATCAAATAAAAGACAATATTTCAACCAAATACTCAAAAATCACCAAAGGGCCTCAGAGCCCATACCAACTATGCTACTAACCTAACATGGATGTTTCAAATATAATGAAACTAAGAAAATCACCATTTCTAATTATCCAAATCATCGTTGCAATGAAAATAGGAAGTAAAAACCTCACCTATTTTACTTGTGTGAGTTTTAATAAGTTCTAAGCTAGCCTAATATTTAATGAATTTTTTGGTTGTACTACTCTAGAAAAATTTAGTATTAGTATCAGAATTGGTGAAAATGTTTGACTAGATTTTTAGATAGATAATGAGTTTAGAAAATCGTAGCAACTTTTGACAAATAAAATAAAGTTATAGAACTCATATTATAGAGTTTACCATGGAAGAATTGGCTCTCGATGTTGTAATTTGAGGAGTGTATTGTGAAAAGGAAAGAACTAGAAAGAGGTCCCAGGTTTCTGCTCTAAACCAATATAGTGGAAAATGAAACCACTGCAATGGAAAGGGTTTCTATCACGCACCAGTTTTCTCGCTAAAAGTGGGATTCGACGTGACAAACTCTTTCTAGGATGGTTCAAAGAGAAGAGTAGCTGTTTAAAAAATTTATGTGTATTAGGGCACCATTCTAAACTAATTACTAACTATTTAATTAATCTACGTCATCAAAAATTGGGTAAGAGTACAAGTTACCTCGAAGAAAAGTTGTTAAGCATCTTTTGAGGTCCACAAATGTGGATTCCGGATGAATTTAAATTATGCGAGTAATTACGCAATAAACAGAGGCCGAATAACTTTATTAACCTAAGATCTACTAAGTGATGTAATTAAGAACACTTTCAACTAGTGTACATATCATACAAAGAATGAAAAATACAAAAATGCGAGATTCACCTTTTGCGACATGCAAATATTAGGTGAAAATTACCATAATTTATATATTCTTCATCTTCCTCGAATTATAGACTCAGATGAATTCCTTTTCTTTATAGTATAACTAGTAAAGAAATTATACAAGCTTCAATCAAAATAATAATAAACTACAAAAAATGATATACCTGTTAGTAAGATGTGCCACCTTAATTTGAAGATAAATTTAATGTAAGAAAATAAACAAATTGGCAACATCTAAACTTAAAATTTGAGAGAGAGAGAAAGTTGGATCAGGTATGACAAAGCCGAAATGGGCCCAATGTGATGTTACTCCCTCTATTTCAATTCGTATGCGGCTCTTTTATATGCCTTAAGAGAAGACGGAAGGAATTTGTAAAGAAACTTATTTAACAGTACTTAATAAAACATTTTTAGCATTTGAAAGTCATGTAAAGAAACAAAATATATATGTATAATATAAAGGTTGTATTGAAGAATGTGGACAATTTACTATAGTATTAAAATTTGTTAAGTCTTTGAGACTTTTAAAAGAGTGACACATAAAATTTGAAAAGAAGGGAGTAATGAGGAGTTTATATTTTCTAATAAAGCTCTATGTTTTTCATACGACAAGTCAGATATTGCCTATCTTTTGTGTCATCATTTTCCAAACGTACATGAGTCCCGATTGAGTGACGACTCCATTTGAGCTCTGCTTCATGCATTATCTTCTTCAGCCTCGTGGTTGGCCTCCAAGTAATGACATTTCATTGTAGTGTACATGTAAAAATATTCAAAGAGGTGACTATATGTTTTCTCTTAATCTTTAACTAAATTAAGAAAATATAAAATAATACAATAATAGAGATATTCATGATTGAATTAAACATGTAAAGAGGTTCAACCAAGACAATATAGAAAAATTCTTAGATTCATTATTCTATAAAGACTAATACATTTGTTGAAAGAGAAAGAAACTAAAACAAGGTGGCGTAATGGAGGAAAAAGAACAATTCACTTGATTAACAACATATATAGAGTAGCTCTAATATCCATGAAATTCTAATGCATTTGTCTCCGAAAAAAGAGATGCACTCTATTATTTTCCATTCTTTCTGGTGTACTCCGAGAAGTAGATATAAGAAAGGAAATACAATGGGTTGATGTGACAAGGCCACCGACTTTAAGACAATGGTGTTTATGAAAATAAGATAAAAACAGACATTTAGTAGTATAGCTAAAAGTATACTTTCTAACTGAAAAAATTAAGTTATGACTACATGTTCTAATAAAAATTCAAAGTAGTCAAATAAGAACCTTAAACATACACTAATTTATATTCCTTAAAGTCCATGCATCAGGGTACGTTCAGAGTGAAAGTGATAAAACACATTCAAATGTTTTTGCTATTTTTTTAGAAAATCAAAGAACAAGTATCATATATTCAAAAACTGTATAAATTAAGAGAAATATACTTAAATAAGGAAAGTATAGTCTCCAGATGCATAAGTTTATGTGAAAGTAATGTTCATTAGTCTATTAAATTTTACTAACAAATATTTGTACATAAAGATATCATATCCAACGAAAAATAAATGACATACCGAAACATGTCCTTTTTTTTTAATATACAATATCATTTGATTTAACAAAATAAGTTCTTAATTATTTTTATTTCACCAAAATAAGAAAATATTCTCTACAGAACCATCACATAAATTCTACATAACATATTTAAGCTTTAAAATCATAGTAGAGAAGGAGTAAGAGTCTTAACACTTTTCATAGTATAATGGCAATATGACGCCTCTACAACTACTTGCAAAAGAGTGCTTTGTAAGTTTTAGAGATATCAAAATTTCATCCAAATATATTGATGTTCCTAGTAAAAGTTGAATACATCAACCACAGGCAAAAGCATGAGGAACTTCAAAACTAAAGAGAGAGAGAGATTACGACCTCGATTTTGGCCAGAATACATGGTGGTGAAAAAAAAGGAAGGAGCTCTTTCTCCCTGGATATGCAGCAACCTAACTAGCTTTTTCATATAGATTATTTGATTGGCTCTAGGATTAGCATTTTAATGTAGGGGAAAAGGAAGAAAAGATGTTCGGGAGGGATTTTGCAAAGGAAGAGAATAATTTTGAGTAATTTTCATGTGAAAATAAAATTATCTTCTTCCATATAAAGAAAAATAGTTAAAAAGATTTTGTCTGAGAAAGGAGAAAAGGAGACATTAGGTGGAGTAGAGTAGAAAAAATGATTTGATGGGATTAAATTTGGAAGAAAATATATTGTTCCATCAAAAGAAATTATTTACGAGGATTTTATGGATATAAAAAGATTTGTCAAAATTTGAATATGAAATTTAAATTTTGAGCTTGTTTAGGACTGAGTAATATCTACCAAATTATATAAAATGGATACCTACTAAATTACTAAATGAAGAAAAATAATACTAAATATTAAATAAATCATTATATTTTATATATATAAAAAATGATTCACAATAAAAGAATAGTTACTCTTAAAATATTTGATCAAATACTTTTAAAATAGAATAAAAGAGAAATGCAAATGATTAAATAAAGAATGAATTTGCAAGTAAAGAATATGATATAATAATACTCATGCTAAAAGCAATTGAAAATAAAAATCATAGAGGGTGTGTTTGGTATGAACGAAATGTTTTCAAGTTTTCTTATGTTTGGTTGGCTTATATGTTTTGAAAAATATTTTTCAAACCAACTTATTTTCCTTAAATCTAAGGAAAATGATTTCCCTTCAAAAAGTAAGGAAAACATTTTCCAAAACACTCTTTCAACCTCACTTTAATATTGAAATGCTCATACAATTCTTAAAATCATCCACCACGCCCCCCGCCCCCACTCCATACCCCTACCCCTACACCCACCCCACTCCATACCCCTATCCCCACCCTCACTCCCAAAATTCAATTATTTTAAAAAGTATTTCAAATTTTTTCTTAGACCATCCCCTACCCCACCAAACCCGTACCCCTACTATCCTTCCTCCAAAAATAAAATCTACATTTTATTACAAAATTCAAAAATTTTTTTACCCCCTCTCCATTACCAGTCTCCTCTCCCATCCCTTCCCACACCCCCCAACCTTACAACAAGAACAACAAACCCAGTGTATTCCCACACAGTGGGGTCTGTGGCCCCCAACCTTAAATTTTTTTTTTTAAAAAAATTTTTTTAGTTCTTTTCTTCCCCCTTCCCCCTCACTCCCCTACCTTGACGCCCAGATCCTACTAACCCCCTCCGCCTTCCCCCCCTTCCAACCAATTTTTTAAATATTTTTCTTAACAAAAAAATTCAAAACTTTTTTGTACCCCACCCTTACTACCTATTTTGACACCCCCACCCACCCTCCAATCAACCCCCTTCGCCAAAAAGGATTTAATTTCTTAAATTTATTTTTAAAAAAAATTCTAAAATATATTTTTACGCTTTAGATAAATGCTAAAATGTAATTTTTGCAAAATATTTTTGCATTCACCAACCAAATACTAGAAAATATTTTTTGAAAAATATTTTTAATCCACCAACCAAACATAAGAAAACAAGTAAGAAATCAACTTGTTTGCCAGGAAAGCATTTTCTAGGAAAATATTTTCCATGAAAAACATTTTCCTTCATACCAAACACACCCATAATAATAATTACAATAATAATAGTTAAATAATGTGAATAACATCTTTTGTAACCATTTTTTTTTGGTTAAAGAATAAAGTTGGAAATAGTGATTTTTGCCTCATTGACATAATAGATGCTTAACGAGTAAAATGGAGAACATGAGGGTCAGTTTGGTGTCAACAATTGCCTCGTTGTTTCTAAGGAATGATAAAGAATTATCGAGCAACAAAATTTGACATAGTAGACAATTTTATCCTATCAAGAAAATAATTTGTTAAAATTAAAGTAACAGGAGGTGTTTTTAAAATAGTGTGGTCGGTACTTTTATTTTAAGTCACTTACATATCTCTGGTTTTATAAAAATCATCAAATAGGTTGTTCAAGATTTAGGAATTTACAATATTCCAAAAGAATATTAATGATAAAAGGTATGGACATCAATAACAGGATTATGGGTCAATAAGATTTAAGTGGATGGGATTCAGCAATAATGTGGATAGAAGTATGAAAAAAAATAAATGGTGAGCGTTTTTTCAAGTTGAGTTTACGCGACGGGTGTATGAACAAGATTACATTTTAAAAATAGGAGCAAAAATTATTCATGTTTTTCACTTCTTCCTTCGTTACCTACGTACTTTTTAGTATAATAGATAAAAGGGTTAGAGAATGTAGGTCATATAAAAAATAAGAAATCATTGTAAATATCTAAATATAATGGAATTTTTCATTTAGACCCTAAGTACTTTGGTCTAAGACGATAAGGATGTCTTTAAGCTATGATGTCTTAGGACCATGATCAGCAGAAAGTAAAACATAAGGTCATGAAAATGATGCCGTTGAACTATAACACCTTAGGGTAATCATATAGGGATAAAAAATGCATATGTTATATGGTTGTGCTGGCTATTAGTCCTGTCAATGCAATGTCTTATCAGTTTAGCTGTGGGGCCTGTCAATACTGTATCAGATTAGCTGTCAGGGCCTATCGATATAGTATTGGATTAACTTACGAGTCTATCAATGCAGTGTCAGATTTGTCAGGCCTATCAATACTGTGTCAGATTGGTTGTTAGTCATATTAGCGCAGTATTGGATTGACTATCTGACCTATTGATGTAGTATTGAATGGGCTGTCGATCTTATCAATGCAGTATCAGATTGGCTGTCAGGCCTATCAATATCATATAGTATTGAAGAGATAGAGTAGCTTAGCATTTTCTCCATGTTGAAGTCATAGTAGGACCTTTTATGGTATTTATCATTCAAGTTGTCATAGAATGATTCTTGCCTTTTGTACTTGCATCCAAAGAAAACTGTAGGTTAAAAGTAATATTGATTCAACCATTTTTCTTCGCTTGACTCCTTGCCATTGTTTTTATTCCATAGATGGATTGAGACTTGCATTGCATCATGGTAAAATTTTAGATGATTCGTAAAAAATTTCTACTTTTGTTTAGGATAAAAAAATACCCTCTGCATGTCCTTGTGAATCGATTTATAGCTTCCTAGTGAAATTTTGAGATTTCCTAAAAAATTATGCCCCAATTATAACTTTTGGAGTCATATATTCCCACTTCACTCAAAGAACATATTATTTCAGGAGAAATAGTTGCCCTACATCTGAACATCATAATCTCAATTTGAATCTGCCTTTAAATGCTTAAGAGTCTGGCCTATTACCTGATACTTTAGAGGCGTATGAATTTGAGTGAAGTGTTTGAATTAGATATAGAGGAAAAAGAAAACTTTTATTAGATTGAGATCAGACTCGAGAGTGGGCTACCTATGTATCCAAATGAAAGTCAGGTCAAACGTAGGTATTGGATACAAACAAAGGTAAATAAAATAGAAAAATATTATTATCCATAAGGAAGATAAATGGAGAATAATGAATTTTTTCTTGTGAGAAATATGGTCTATCCATATCATTCCACGTGATATTTTCTACTTCTTTCACGAACGTCTTTGAAATATTAGTTAGATCACCTTGAAATCCTTAAATGTAGATACAATTTCTCATTCCTCATGTCGTGAATACCTCTAGAATATAGATTCTCACCCAACCTTTTTTTAAGTCTTAAAACTTTTAATGACATGTATATAGATCAAATCTCCACTTTAAAGAGTGGTGCACAACGAAGGAGGTGCGTGTATAAGGCGAGAATACAGAGATACAGTCCAAAAAGTATTTTTCTTTAGGCGAGATGAAAGAGGGATGAAATCTTTTTGGAGATTGAGAATATTTGTCATATAGCAGATTTTTAATCGATTCGATGTTTAAATGCTAGAAAGTCTTTGAATAAAAATAGTAAATTTAACAAAACATAAGTCAATGTTCCTGATAAGAAAAGAGATTGTATGACAATATGAGTCATTTTATCAAAGATGACTTTAGGATAAATGGGTGGATTAGAACTTATGCTTGAGAAGTGAATTGATATCAAAAAATAGATGATAGGATCTAAACAAGACATAGATACTAAGTTTATACTTACAGTTGATGAGGTGAACAGCTAAATTATGTTACAATATTAAAAAAAGGATATAAATAACTAAAGAAATTTTATTTTAAAAAAAGAAGAGGTTCAAGATTTGAAAAGTTTTAAAAATTTATAAAGAATTAGTTCAATTGAGACATTTAGTATGAAACAATTGAGAATTTAAAAGATTGTGAAAAATTATTTGAATAATCCAAAAAATATTCTAGTTTTCACTCTTTTGACATTATGAAAAGGCGAAAGAAAGGGAGAATAACTATTTGAATAATAAAAATTATTTCACATTTTTAATACTAGGATATTATGTAAAAAATAAAAAAGAAATAAAATATCCTTATACAGAATTGCCTACGTATCATGTTAGATCAAGAATCCGATCAGACATAATTCGAAAATTGAATCTTATAGAAATTTGAAGAACCGGTGGAGATAGATTATGGATAAAATAATCATGGAGGATTGTCAAATACAATAGTAAGAATAAATTAAGAAAAAATAACAAATTCAGTATATGCATATAGGTTATGAAGACACCCTAGATTTATCAGAATGTATATTCCTTAGTAAAAAGATATACGGTTAAACTCTAGAGAATAAAGAGTAATTTCTTCATAAGGTTGTCTCAAACGGACAACTTGAGCGCAGAAAAGCTCATGACTATCAACACACCGATGATCGACCAGTTCATAAAGCATTTTCAAAAGGGTCTTTTAGGAATGAACGTCCGTGCAATCATGAAATCGTTCTTAAAAAAATAAAAAGAGGTTCCAAGTGAAAAAAGCATGAGCAAAATGCTAATTATAAAAAGAAGTAACACATAACACATAACGAGAAACCAATAACATGTTGAACAATATCTAAGAAAAATAAATAAATACATAATTAAAGATATATAGAGAAAATAAGATAACATATCAAGCAAAGCAAAAAAAGATAAAAAGATAGACATGAAAATATATATGCTATTTTAGAGAAAAAGGCCAAGAAAGACAAAGTGGATGAACATCTAATAATGAGAACTCAAAACAGTTTTTAAGCAAATAAATAAGGGAAAAGGCAAAGGAATTAACATGTAACAATGCCAATCAAAATGCCAAAATAATTATTTAAAGAAACAAATAAAAAGTAAAAAAATAGGGCAATCAAAATAACATAATAAATACAGTTAAGAAAAATATAATTATAATCCCACATAACACACAAATTTGTAATGGTTAGAATCTAAGTATTGCTAGTGGATTCTCCATGCCGTCGTAACCCATTTGTTCTCACGAAAAGTGATATTCAACATTACAACTCTATTTATAATGGGTGTAAAGACAAGAATCGCCACCTAATGAATTGAGGTATGTTAGGGCACTATTCTATTATGAACTTATTTTATTTACTCAGCCCAATTCACCAGAAATTGAGTAAGGGTTCAAGTTACCTCGAAAGGAAGGTGTTAGGCACCTTTTGAAGTCTACAAATATAAGTTCTGGTAGAATTCATATTTTGTGGGGATGTTTACGTGATAAACAAAGGTTGACTATTTTATTAACTTAATACTACTAAGTGATGACAATAATAACTAAATGAGACATTAACTTAATTATTTTTAGTGATCAATTATCTAGGTGATAAAATAAAAAATATAGATCAGATAAGCAAGAAGATAAAAGAGACACAATATATGTAGCAAAAGAATATTTAAATAATTAAATCTAAACCGTCCCAAAGTATTAAACATCTATAGTGAAGAAAAAGATAAAATAAATTCAAAAGATTTGGAAAAAGAATTTATCTTTTAATTTATTCAGATTATTTCCCGTCTTATCAACGGCTTACAATGTCGTATGTCGAATCGTCGAATTCTTCTTGGGACAACTTTCATCATTTTAGATCTATCTACCTACCCCACCTAGTTTGTTTATTAAATTTAAATGTGTTCTAAAAAAATAATAAAACTAGCATTCCCTGAATGCCTATCCAACCCAACATAATAACTAAGAAGCACTGGACTTACTATTTTGGATTTGGATCTAGACAAAAAAAGCTAGGCTTCCTAATTAGACTCGAGATTTACATCAAACTAAACAATGAGGACTAGCACTTAGCAAATAATGGGCTCATAAAATACCTCTTGATTAGTTATAGATGACTAGGCAACACACATGCTAAATGAACAAAACAGTGGTACCATAGAATCTTACCCTAGGTAGTCAACTAATGGCTAGACACTGTGCATTATATGATTACCCTTGATCTTCTCGTACCATCTCCATATGACTCTTTTAGAGTCTACTTGTACCTTGGATATAAAGTGACCAAGAACGCACTAATTAACATATGAGTGAGGCCCCTAAACCACACCCACATCATACGACTAGTAAGCTCAAGTCATATGATGACTAGAGGGTTCAAACTAAAAAAATCTCTAACGGTCAAAACGCAAGGCATTTTAGTTTGTGATTTGGCTGAGGAGAATTCTAGGATACTTAGAATTAATCGGGTATTACATTGTACAAAGATAGGCAAGGCTTGAGAATTGTGGATGTGTTTGATATGGGTTAGTCATTTGGTAGTGGGGTCTTATATAGCACTTTTGTACTAGGTAAGGAGATATCGGGTATGGTATTAGAGTTTATGGATACAGTTAAGGAGGTGGAGTAAGGTTTTTGTAACTTAGAACACTCATTGAAGGCTGGGCTACTGTAATAACCCATCTCTAAAAGTTTTTGTCCATCATACGACTAGTCCCTTAAGTCGTATACATAACATACGAGTCATATATTAAAATCATACCCAAGATAGTGCAAGATAGGTGAAATTCTATTTAGGATACGACTCAACCTTTTGAAGTCATTAAGAAGCATATGTTTTGTATGAAGCCAAGTCATAAGTTCAACAGTGTATACCCCATAAGATACTGTCAAAGTTATGAGAGGAGGATAGTAGTAGTATGAGGATGGTACAACTCATAAGTTATGGCTTGTATGTTGATCAGTGTGTACCCTCCTAGATGCTTCCAAGCTTACGAGTTATAAAGACTAGTCGTACTCTTCCATACGAGTTACAGGGTCAACTCGTATGGACTGGTGACAAATTTTATAATGTTCAGTTAAAGGTCTTTATAGTCTTTTCCCCTCTTATAACTTCTACCCAAGATCCTCATAGAGGTTTATTTTCCCCATAAATCTCAAACAATAAAAGCGTTAATCTCCTCTTCTATACTCAAGAACAATAACTTGCGTTTCTTCTTCAAATTCATATTTCAAGTCCCAAGTTTAATTCTAATTTATCAACTCAAGCAGTTCAAGGTTTGTAGGGTATTTATCAAGGGTTTCCTTCCACCCCTTGAGACCAAAAACCCTCTCTTAGTTTAAAAGCTTGAATTTTATCCTATTTTATGAAAATATCCATGAAATTTATAAAGTTAATCCATGAACTTCTTTGTAAATCAAAGTCTAGCTATGCCAACATGTGTTCCCATGTAATTTACGTTATTTTATATTTCAAATTCCAATCTTCCATGCCTTAGACCCTTGATTTGATGACGAGTTATTAATTTATGAAATAAACATAGAAATATGTTATTTTCCCATGTTTAACACATTCCCATGTTCAAATTCATGTATTTTAACAATTATTGAAACTTACTATCTTTTAGGTCTCTGAATTATAACTTCTTATCATTTTCTAAATATTGTTGTTGTATTTTTGTAATCATTCAAGTTATGAACACCCGGTATCTATATGCCCTTACATGATTTTTGTTTTCAAATATCAAGTCAGTTAGACCATGGTATTATTATCCTATTCAGAACATCATGTTTATGCTGAGCACTTACAAGTACAATACCATGTCATGCTAAATGACTAATACTACTAGTGTAATTCAGTTGGGAGTAACACTTAACACTAAGTGAATGCAGGGACGCTGACTCCCCCATCAGTAGAGGCACGAGTCGTTAGTAGCATTCCCTAACTTCCAGACCTACGATTCCACCGTAGATTATGAGGAGTCCCTCATCAGTAAAGGCATGACACCCTTATCCTATGCGACATTAGCCTTGTGGATCTGCATTGTTAGTCATGTGTTGGTACCCCTGGCATGGTTCAAGCACCCTTCTACCTAAAGTTACAACTTGGGACACAGTAGCTTAATTGAGGCATGTCGGTTGTAGTTAGCTCCCATAGTCTCAATGCAATTTTTTTCTAGAATAGATCAGTTCAAGTTTGCATAACCAAGTGTACAGATTTCAGATGTTTAGTTACATAGATTGCAGTTATTTAGATTTAAGACTATTTTAGTATATGTTTATGCTTGGTCTGGTATCTTAGTTTTACATGTTCATGCGTCAATTTTTAGTTGACTTATGTATTTTAGTTAGTCCTTATATTAGGTACTAGTAAATTCAAATATTGATTGCATACACTTCTTTTGTTCTATGTTGTCATATAAAATAGGTTCATACCGTACTTAGGAAGTCCAACATTATCCAGCAGTAGTAGTGATCAGTCTTCTTCTATCGAGGACATGACATATTTTATCATTATTTAAGTATCTATTCATGTTTTGTCAGTCGGAGTTAGTTGGGGGTCTGTAATTGATAAACCAAAGTAGTTTTGGAATTGATAAACTAAAAGTTAGTAAACGGTGTATAAAGTAAAGACTTGAGGCAATCAATGGAGGAAAGCCTAGGTTTAAGACACTATGAACAACCATAATATGTTATTGAAATTCATTCATTAGATTTCTATATTGTTTATTGATTCTTAGGGTTTATCGCATGATCATGGTCTCCCGACCTCTATTAGTCTACCTAACTTGAACATTACAACTACATCGTAGAGCGGGGATGTAATAATAATATTAGATGCATGAAGCTATCATCCTACATGTGAACCAAGAAAGTATTCTAGGTACATCCCTCTCCTTAATGCTAATTCAAATTCCTAATTTTATAAAAGAATAAAAACCTTACTCTATTTATCCCCACGTTCTATCTTCCTATTCCCCTTCTCAAGATCACAAGGTCGACAATATATATATTGTAAGGGTTGAGAATCCTCAAAATAGTTAAAATAAGGATGAACAAACAACCAAATATGATAATAAATCTAAACAAATTGAATTCACAGTGATAGCAAACATGTTCTTGGCCTTAACCCCGAAAAAGGGACGTCTAGCCACTAATAGACATAACCATAATCCAAATAGTTGAATACATGATTATATCTATTAAAAAAATAAAGTTAAAGTATATAAACCCTAAAAAACATGTGTATCAGGATCCTCAATCTCCCAAAGATGTCCAAAAGTGTTTCCAACAAGTACACAAAGTCCTATTTATAGACATGCCAGTTTGGTTGTGTGTAGGATTTGCATCGCGTCACTTTCGTCAAGCATACTAAAGGGACTAGATCGGGGCATTAGATATATAATGGAGAGAGTTCTGCATCGAGTTTGATATCTTGTGGACAGAGTGGCGCATCGTGGACCAAACTCTTAGGCTCATTAGAAATTTCCTCTTGACGCCTATATTCTTCTAAGTGTTTCTCCTTTCATCCCTTACCTTGTGGTATTATTTTCCTTTGGTTTATAACTTGTATTTCATCAATATATCAGAATCATAAAATCACAAAGCATATTAAATTATCAAATATAAAATATTAGAGCTGAAAACGGCACAACATCCACAATGATTAACTAAAAATACGAGCTAAGACCAAGCTCGTCCCCATTGATCGTTAACTTATTGTTCTGACTCTTGACTAAATCCAATTGAGATTTTCACATTGCAAACAATTTGTTCCATATATAATTAAATAATAATAACCTTAGGAAATTATTCAACAACTAAAATCCACCATGATATACTAGAACAACACCTAGATCAAGCTAGTCAAACTAGTTTTCTCTGTTGAACTCTAAATGATCAATTTAAACCTAAACTTGTTTGAAAACACCTTTAAACATTGTAGTTAAATACTTGAACACTTAGATGCTTATTTATGTCAATATCAAAATATAAAGAACTCAAGAAGTCCTCAAAACAAGGCTAAATAAGCTAAGATAGTAACACTAAAGTGCATAAATACACCCAACATCACCACCCCACACTTCAAGCCTTGTTAGTCCTAGAAAAACTCTTTAATCTAAGCATAATAAGATGAGGAGACTCCAAATTTATGATACACGCAAAAAACTCAAGATAGTACTATAATTACTGCATAGAATAAAAGTTCCTACACTAAGTATGTTACAACATAATTGACAATTCAAGAATACTACTCCAAAACATCCTAGCCTCAAGAATTGATTTACCTAGGTGGAAAAATCATGCATATTGTTCAATCAAGGGAATCATGCAAATCCACCAACTATCATGAAATATGTTCTCTCACCACAAGAGAGTTACCCATAACCACTCACATAAATGCACTTTATAAAAAAATGGGTGCAAGAATAAAATTACGCTCACTCTCCCAAGGAATTCACAAGTTACACAGGATGAAGCATAGGCTTACTATTAGTTCCCAAGGAATTCATAAGTTACACAGGATGAAGCATAGGCTTACTATTAGTGTAGTACTCCTCTAATATCAGAATGATGAAGCATAGGATCAAATAGGTGTTTAAAGGTTGTAATGTAGGCTACGAGATGGGTAGGAACTATTCTAGCTAATAATAGTGACTATCTTCCCTAAGATATTTAATACATCACATTTTGTTCAATCAATTCACATTAAATAACCACATTACACCACTTTGATCTACCATATCTTCTTTTTTGCCTCATCTCATTAAGCTCATTGACGTACACTATGGCGGGAGTATTCTAACTTATTCAAATTGAACAAATTTTTATTCTTTTCATTAGTTAACTCCTAACCACAACACCTATCAAATTTACACACCAATAACTATAGCTTTAGTTTCAAATTTTCTCCTCTATTTTTTCAGAATCCTCAACTCAATTAATTTTTTCACTAAGTGTTTAGTAGATTTTGGATCAAATTTAGGTCTATCAACAAAGAGAATATGCTACATATGAGGCTACCAAAGAAAATAAGCTAAATATTCAATGGGGCTAACTAGGAAGGTATAAACTTGGATATCAACGAAATGCCTATATGATCTCCTAAACGCACACTCTTTATTGTGCTTTGCATACACACCAGGGAAGTTCTATACACCACATACCACAAGTAATATACAAACACCTCACACGCATGTGGCACATGCTTAACCCAAGCACGATCAACATAGACTCTTAACCAAACAACCACATGATTTCAAATTAAGCCAACAAGTACAAAAGTGATAATCATGACCCTAGGAGTCTTAAAAGTAGTCAGTCACACAATCAACATTCGTTTTACAACTAAAAAAATTTAATTATGTAATAAAATATAGCACCAACAATAACATCTTGCTTATTCCTAACACAAAATTTTTTAAATCTACCCTAATTATGAGAATTTACCAACCCCACACTTAAAATCTACTTTGTCCCCAAAGTATACTTTATTGGTAGAGATAGAAATACTCACTAAGGCCTTTAATACTAGCTAGTAGAATCTTTATACATCAAGAGGGTCTAAGGACCCTACACTTAATCTTCTCCCTGCTCCTTATATCAGGTTTTTCAGTACTCTGACTTCTCATCAAATTGTGACTCAATAAAAACAAAAACTAGTGAAGTAAACACTAAAAATACTAAAATTAGAACTTAGCTAAACTTAAATTGGCTTTCCTTCTAAGAAGAGCCTAATTTTGTGTTGCGACACGACCTAATATCTGACTCAACCGTATTCTTTCATCAATTGTATTCCTTTATTCTCTTTCTCACACTCGAAAACCATCTTATTATTTATTTCTAACCTCTTGAGTATGAAATATCAAGGTTAATACCTTCTTCAACTCTAGCATTTTCAGGCTCATCAATCTGTATCATGTCAGGCTTAGGTATTGGAGGATTGGGCTACTCTAGGAGGTAGTCCGGAGAGGTTTTTTATGGAATAGGCTCCACCACTTTACACTTATCCTCTTTGAACATAGTAATCATACAAAAATCTCTGTAGTGGGAAATTTTCCTAAGAGGTTTGTACACTTTAAAACTGCCTATTTATCATCCAACCTCATTATGAGTGTTCCATTTCTAACATCAATCAACACTCCTCCCGTTACAAAAAATAGATGTCCCAAGATAAATGTTACTCTTTCATCTACCTGAAAATATAAAATAATAAAATTTACAGAAATAATAAATTTACAAACCGTGATGAGAACATCCTCTATGATTTCTTTTGGATGGGCTAGGGTCTAGTTTGCTAATAGAAGTATCATTATACCAGATCTTGGATTCACCAGGCCTAGCTTATTGAACAAGGATATGGGCATCAAATTGACAATTTCCCCTAAATTACTCAGTTCATAAAACACCTCATTGCTGCCAATTTGAATGAGGAAAGTAAAACTCCTAGGATCTTTGAGTATTTGTGGCATCTTTTGCATCACCACAGAACAACTGTCATTAGTGAGTTCTACTTTTGCAACATCATGTTGCTTAAATTTATAAGTGACCACATTATTCAAGTACTTATCGTACTTGGGAATTCCCTACAAAATATCTAAAAAAGGTAAGTTAATGTGCAGCTCTTTGAATATGTCAAAGAATTTCTTGAAGCATACATCCTCCTTTGACTTTATATGCTTCTACGGGAAAGGTAGTGGTGGGATCTTCTTTACCTCTTCAGTAACATTGTTTTCCAGTACTTAAACTTCCTTAAATTTTAGCAACTTGTTCAGAACCCTGTAGAGTACTCAACTGTGCATCTACCTCCTTAGTTTTATTTTGAGGTCCTTCATTAAGATCTTGACCACTTCTCAAAATGATTGTCATTACTTGTTTAGGATTTTCAGTATCACTTGGCAAACCACCTTAAGGTTTGGTAGTTTGTACCTTAGCAAAATTACAAATTTGCAACTTCAACCTCTTTGTAGCCGCTTTCTTGATCTTTATATTTACTACCGGTTATGCTTCAGTAGTCATTATTTGTTTCAACATCTCTTTCATATTATTATTCTGAGTTGTAGCCTGATTATTCTGAACTTGTTGCTGCTGAAACTACTGCTGGTTGTTCCATGCAGTATTTAGTGGCTGAGTCTACCGCCTTTGATTGTAGGCATTCCTACAGGATTTCCAGAACACATAGCCATTGAATTCCCACTATTACCATAAATATTAGTATCTCATGAAAAATGTATTAAATCACATGCTTTTAGAAAATTGACAATGATGGAAGAGTAACATGCCTGAAATACGAAGAAATTTTGAAGAAATAGAACCTTTCAAATCCCAGATGATTACTTTCCTTGAAACCGTAGCCTTAACTTGAACACAGAGTTTGAGAGAGAATTTAAGAGTGTTTTATTGGGAATAACCTGATAATTTAATCCCAAGAAGGGTTTTCATTCTTGGGTCTAAGGGGTTAATGTGGGAAATGTCCACAGTAACCTTATCTTACAATCTAATAAAGTGTCATCTTTGGACTACGATGCAATCATCGACTTCTAACCGCACCTTACGACTCATCAGCACGAGTTGTAACAAAGATAGTGACTAGGAACCCATACACTGCCAACCTTACGACTCGACCAACTTATTTATAATGAGATCCTATGAATCATAGGGTCCAGTTATAATTAACATAGAACCCGAATTGGGTTATAAACTGGACACCCTATGATTGAACTTAATGACTCATAACATATCCTTACGGCTCGTAGTGATCCACTCATACTCTGAGAAAAATAATGCCATAAACTTACATTAATTGGCTATGATTCATCTTAATGACTCTTTATGCATCTTTATGACTCATTCGCTCAAGTCATACCTAAAATAGAAACTTCTACACCTCCACTGGTTACCTTACGACTAGGGTCACCTGACCCATCAAAACAACCTATGACTTATGGAGTCAAGTTGTAACCGAGCCAGTGAACTAACAGATCAAAAAATTTTCAAAGGATTTAAATGCACAATTTTTATTTTTTCACTTGGGCCGAGAGGATTTTAGGTTTTTACCCCTTGTAAGACTTTTAAACACTTGGATGACCCTTATCCTTCAAATTTCAAGATAAAAAACATTAATTTTATCTTCTCTAGTCCCAAGTAAAGAATATTCAAGGGTTTTACAAGAATTTCATTCTCTAAGCTCCAAACTTTAAAGTGGTGGGCCTCCATTCTTTGGAAGGCCCTTTCATTTCATTGGTCTTTATTTATTTTCGTAGTACATTTTGATTCTTATTAGTCATAGTTAGGGGCATGTCCCGACATAGTTGGTATTTTTGGTTTTAGAGGCTTTTGTGGAAAAAGTGGGATATTATTGATGTCTTATTTTGACTCTCTACATTTTCTTTTTTATTATTTTTTTACCATTAGTGCCTAGTAATTAGTAATCAAGGTGTCTATGACATTTTAGCCAATCCCTTAGAAGATAAATTTTTAGTTCCTCCAATAGTGTTAGTCCTATAGTGTATGAATTCTTAGATACTAAGTGAATTCATTGAAGTTTTTCTTGATGACCTTTCGGGCATGCCTCCAAAATTAGAGGTTGGTTTCTATAAGGATTTTGATCCCACAACTTGACCCATCTATATCTTTCCTTATCATTTGGAACCAACAGTGTTGAGGGAGTTAAAATTGCAGTTACAGGAATTGTTAGAAAAGGGTTTTATTCTCCCACGTGTTTCTCCTTGGGGTGTGCTATGTTTTTTATGAAGAACAAAAAAGGTAGCATGACGATGCGCATATACTACCATCAGTTGAATAAGGTGACCATTCACTACAAATTTCCCTTATCTACAATAGATGACCTGTTTGACAAGTTGTAGTGAGCTACAATATTTTTAAAGATTAATTTGAGATTGATCTACCTAAATATCAATATTATGGAGGAGGATATCCAAAAGACTTATTTCCATACTCATAATGGGCACTATGAGATTTTAGTTATGTCTTTTAGCTTGACCAATACCCCAACTAATTTTATGATTTTGATGATTAGGTTATTTTTTCCTTTTTGGATCCATTCGTTATTGTTCTTATAGGTGGCATATTAGTTTAGTAAAAGGGTGAATAACAATATGAAGCTCATTTGCGTACAGTGTTGGGTTTTCTTAAGGAAAAACAACTATTTGCTAAATATTCCAAGTGTTAGTTCTGGTTGTCGTTGGTGTCTTTTTTGTGGCACATGATTTCTAAATAATGGGTTATTGTAGACCCATAAGAGGTTGAGCTACCAAGAATTAGGCTAGTCCGACGAATGTTATAGAAATCCATAACTTTGTGGGGTTATCTAGTTATTATTGTTGATTTGTCATTGGGTTTGTTACTATTTCATAGAATATGACCTGCCTTAATCAGAAGAAGTCCCACTATCTTAGATGAAAAGCATGAAAATACACTATAAAATATCAAAACTTTATTAAACTCAACTCCAATTCTTATATTGACCATTTAGAATAAGGATTTCATTATAGATTATGATGCCTCATTATTAGGTTTTGGTGTTTTTTTGATACAGGATCAGAACATGATTGCTTATGAATTAAAAAAAATGAAACCTTATGGTAAAAACTACCTCACACATTGTTTAAAATTTTTAGTTGTGGTAGTTGATTTGAAGATTTGGAGACACGACCTCTATGGTGTGAAAAGTTAAGTATTCAAAGTCCACTATATCCTACAACACGTGTTCACCCAGAGGGACCTAATCCTAAGAAAAATAAGGTGAATAGAGTTGATTAACGGATATGACATACCGATTCTATAATACATGACTAGGGATAATGTGCTGCGAAATACATAATGTTGTAACCCGCGAACATGGGAAGTTTAACATGGTTGGATGTATTAAGGCAATTATTGGATAGAGAGGTACAATCCTTAGAGAATAATTTTTTGAGGTTGTAGGATTCTAGTGAAGGGAGAATATTATGACACATAGAAGCGAAGTCACGTTCTTTGATCAAATCAAAAGTAGATATTGTGAAGACAAGAAGTTAAGAAACCTTTAGGAAAATGAATTGTAGGGTGAGGCTAGCAAATTCTTCCTTGATGACAAGGGATTGTTGAAAATCTAGGTAAGCTTGTGTTTTCCTCGGTTGGCCAATCTAATCACAACTTTTCTTGTAGATCCCCACAATCCTAAGTACTCTACAGATCCTGGTGCCACCAATATCTGTATGGACTTGAGGAAACATTATTGGTGGAGAATAATGAAGTAAAATATTGTTGGTTTTGTGACAAAGTATCAGAATTGCCAGCAGGTCAAGTATGAACATTGGAAACCTAGTTGTACTTTTCAAGAGATGCTTATTCCTAGACATTAGTGGGAATAAATAACCAAAAAATTTGTATTTGGTCTTCCTAAGACATTGAGCAAGTGTGACTCTATATGGTCATGTTGATCGAATGAAGAAATCTACGCATTTCATCTTGGTAAGGGCGGATTATATTGAAACTAAAATATAAATTATATGAAAGACATTGTAAGGTTGGATATTAAGTCAGACAAAGGTACCCAATTCACCTCAAATTTTTGAGAGAAATTCCCGTTAGAGTTAGGTTCTAGATTGGACCTAAGTATATATTTCCATACAATGGAAACGATCAGTTAGATTAAAATATTAAAGTTCTTGAATACATAATTTGAGCATCTGTAATGGACTTTGAGGTTTAGTGGTAACAATATCTACCTTTTAGTGAATTTGCCTACAACAATAGCTACCACTTCAGCATCGACATGACAATTTTTGAATCCTTAGGTGGTATAAGGTTAGATCTTCAATTAGTTGGTTTGATGCTTTTGAAATAAGAACTTGGGGAACTAACAAGCTCAAGGATTTGCCCAAGAAAGTAAGGTTTATACAAGAAAGGCTCTTAGTATATTAGAGCCGATAGAGGAGTATGCATACAATAAAGTGAGATATGTGAAGTTTGAAACAAGGAAGAAGGTACTCTTGAAGGTGTCACCCTTAAAAGGTATAATTTGTTTGACGCATCTTGGTTTTTAACCCTTAGAAAATTTCTTGAGTTTGAGCTTTTAGACATCATATGACTCGCGGGTACTTGTTATATGATGTGGGTACAATTTAGGTTAGACAACTTGTATAATAATTAGTGTTGTTCTATTATTTACTGTCCAAGGTATGTGAAGGCATCATACTGGTCATATGTTAGGGTACGAGAGGTATACTGCCAAATCATATGATGTCTTATGTCTAGCCTAGATGATTCTGCCTAGGCCACAGTTTCACTGATGAAGTTAAAAACCTCATCTACGATGCTACGACCATGGAGACGGTTGTCAAACATGAAAATGGCCAAGAAATTCTGGAGCAAGTTGCAAAAGAAGATGCTTGTGACACTCTCCTATACCATATAGCAAGACATTTTATAGGAGAACCCAAGTTTTTCCAAGATAGAAGTCTAGAAATTCTCAACAACCTCACTGCAAAGATCTAGCAGATTTTAGATGGTACAAAGATACCTTTTCAGTAAAAGTTATGGTTCGACCTGATTGCAACAATGATTTCTGGAAGGAACGATTCATTAGTGGTCTCCCTTCTCTTTTCGCAGAAAAAGTTAGAACCAAAATTAAAGACAAATTCGAAGGTAAGATCCCCGACAGAATCCTTACCTATGGAGACTTGATAAGTTTCATCACTACAGTAGGGATAGATCTTTGCATAGACCTTAAGCTAAAGAAATAACTTAAGAAAGATAGCACGTCCAAATATGGGCTAGGAACCTTCTGCCAAGACTATGGTTTCACCAATCTATCTCCTAGCAAAAAGCATAGAAAAAAGTCCTCTAGGTCTCACAAAAAACCCACTCCTACTAAAAGGTCCTTCAAAAGAGATTCTTATAAGCCTAGTAGAAAGACTAGGAGAAAAACCTCCAAGAACAAAGATACTTGTTGGACTTGTGGCAAGACAGGCCATAGAGCAAAAGATTGCAAGTCAAACAAGAAGAAGAAAATAAACCAATTAGATCTCTCTGAAGAAGCCAGAGAAAAATTATTCTCCATAATGGAAGAATCTATTGAATCTTTAGAGTCTTCTGATTCTTATGCATCTTCAAGTGACGACTATAGCGACGAATAATTCATCAACGCCGTTTATGAGTTCGATCAATACCAGTCTGGTCAAGAATGTGCTTTTAATGGCACTTTCGGTGCCTGCACCAGACAAACTGTCAATGTCATCTCAGGAAATCCCAAAGAAATCCTGTTTGACATTATAGAACACATTCAAGATGATGAGGCTAGAAGTAAATATCTTCTAGAACTCAAACGATTGACGCTTTCTCACAAAAAAAAGCCCCCTAAACCCATTATTCAGCCTTTTAGCATGAAACAGGTTATGTCTAGTTTTGATAAGCCTGCTGAACTTTCTATTATGGATCTTAAGGGAGAAATACCTACCCTAAAGGGCGAAATCAAGAATCTCAAAATCAGACTTGTCCAAGTAGAACTTAACATTCTTACGGATCAAGTCCTAAAGACTGTATCTCTCCCAGAGAAGGTTTCTCCACCAGAATCACCTAAAGCCTCTCCAATTATCCCGAATGATCATCTTACAGAACCATAACCTAGTTCTTTTCCCGGTTCCAATTCTCCTTCCACTTCTGGCAATGCTATTACAGCCATAAAAGCGTATAGCGAACACAGAGTCGTAAAACTTGTTGTTAATAAAGACTTTATACTTAATAGAGTTGCACTTTTCGATACAGGCGCAGAAAGTAATTGCATTGTCAAAGGACTTATACCCACTAGGTACCTCCAGAAGAGTACTTCTCGTCTTTACTCAGCCACCGGCGAAAAGATGAAAATTCACTACCAGCTTCCTAAAGCTCATGTTTGCAACAATGGCATTTGCCTTGTAAATGACTTCGTTATCACTGAAGATATCACTGAATATATCATCGTAGGAATACCTTTTGTAAACCAAATTCGGCCTTACTGGAGTAATTACGACCTTATTCGCACTACCCTTCTGGGCCAACAATTGTTCTTCCCTTTATTACGACCCCTTTCTCAGGAAGAGGGAAACCTCATTAAAGAAAGAACTATTTTTAAAATCAACCAGCTATCTTCTCATATTGGTTTTATTAAATACCATATTCAGCTCAAACAGATTGAGCGAACCTTAAAAACCCCGGAGATGATTACTAAAATTTCTATTCTCCAAAGAAATTCGAAGGCGAAATTTGCTCCGAATTTCCTAATGCCTTTTGGGAACGGAAAAGGCATTTAGTAGAACTTCCTTATATTTCTGGTTTTGATGAACAAAACATTCCTACAAAAGCCCGACCCATCCAAATGAACCAAGAAATAATGGAAATTTGCTAAAAAGAAATTGACTATCTCATAAAAAATGGTATTATCAGGACTTCTAATTCTCCATGGAGTTACTCTGCCTTTTATGTCAACAATAGTGCTGAAAAGGAAGGCGGAACTCCCCGGCTTATAATAAATTACAAGCCTTTGAATGCGGTTCTAAAATGGATCCGTCACCCGATCCCAAACAAAAGGGATCTTCTCAAAAGGACTTTCAAAGCCAACCTTTACAGTAAGTTTGATATGAAGTCAGGATTCTGGCAAATTCAGATTGCTGAAAAGGGTAACTACAAGACTGCCTTCAACGTCCCCTTTAGGCACTATGAATGGAATGTCTTACCATTTGACCTTAAAAATTCTCCCTCACAGTTTCAAAATATCATGAACAATATTTTCAATCCCTATACTTATATGTCGATTGTTTATATTGATGATGTGCTTATTTTCTCAAAAAATATACTCTCATTTTAAACATTTAAATACTTTCTTTAAGATTGTTAAATTAAATGGTTTAGTCGTTAGTGCTAAAAAAATGAAACTTTTTCAAACGTCCATAAGGTTTTTAGGACATGATCTTTACCAAGGTAGTTATAAACCTATTTGTAGAGCCATTGAGTTCTCCTCCAAATTTCCCAATGAAATCACTCATAAGACTCAGCTTCAGAGATTCTTAGGAAGTCTTAACTATGTTCCAGATTTTATTCCTAACATTAGACAGGTCTGTGAACCCCTTTATCAACGGCTCAAGAAGACGCCAGTCCCCTGGGGTTCTAATCAAACCAATGCTGTCATCAATGTTAAAACTTTGGTAAAGAACCTTCCTTGCTTAGGAATCCCGAACCCTGAAACCTTTATGATAGTTGAAATAGATACTTCAGATATAGGATATGGGGGTATTCTCAAACAGAGGATTGATGATAATTCTCCTGAACAACTAGTCAGGTTTACATCCGGGGTATGGAACCCAGCTCAAAAGAATTATAGCACTGTTAAAAAAGAAGTCTTATCTATAGTGCTATGTATCACAAAATTTCAAGATGATCTTGTAAAAAGGATTTTTTATTACATGTTGATTGCAAATTAGCTAAAGAAATTTTGCAAAAAGATGCAAAAAACTTAGTTTCAAAACAGATATTTGCTAGATGGCAAGCTCTCCTATCTAGCTTTGTCTTTCAAATTTAATTTATCAAAGGAGAAAATAATTCCCTCCCCGATTTTCTAATAAGAGAATTTTTACAGGGCCACCATGAGACCAACAACTCTGGGGAAAGTCCCAGTAAGCAACAAACAGGAACAACCCAAATGGCAAGACCATTTGATCCTCCTGCCGCATCTGCAAATCCATTAAGACCAACAGTGCCTCAGAGGCCTACACTCAAGGCGGAACTACAATCTCCGCTCCAAAACAAGTATTCAGCTTTGGCCGAATTCCCAAAGCTTCCACCACCAATGCCAACCAAATTGGTAGATTTAAAGACAAACAAACCCTTTGACAAAGGGCAATTAGCCAGTTCATCAGTACAAACAAAACAGAGTTATGCTATGAAGGCCCCCAAGACCTTTGTGCAAGCCGTCGACCCTTTAGCGACTAAATCAACACAATCATTGCCTGTCAAGGAAGAGTTCAAATTTATTACCACTCAGGTAATGCCGGTTATGGGTCTAGACAAAGAATACGAGGGATACCCTCTAGAGCAGCTCATTAAGCCGGTCTACAATGACAAAAATTTTGTGGATACGGAAAATCCACTTAAAACCAGACGATATTACGAAGCCATTCTGGTGGATACTGACTCCATTGAAGTTGAACATTCAATGAACGAAAGAAATACAGAATATATTGATTATTCCCGGTTCACCATTAAAAGGGTGTTAACCCCTTTCAACTGGTATGCAGATCATCTGCATACCCCTATTGCTTTATCTATGCCACATCGACCACAGACCTACAATTGGTATGACTACAAGTCTGCTTGGTTCAATTTTTTATATGTTCGTCTAGGACATACTTGGTTCGTTAAATATTGTCCAGCCATGGTAGATTCCATTATACCTAGATGGTTTTACGAATGGTGGATGTACTTCAGAGGAATCAATGAAATCCTCCCCCAATAATTCCTTAATCGGTTTACTGAGTTTTGCTCCAAAGAAGGATGTACGACTCTCCCAGAACATATTCAAATGTGAAAATTCTTCATTAAGAAAAGAGTCTCTTACATCATCTCTTGGAATTTTGCCAAAGGAGAAATGGACAAAATTAAATATTTATCCAAGGAGATAAAAGTTAAAGGTTAGACCCCCAAGCCAACAGAACCAAAAACTCCTGACAAAGGGAAAAAAACTGCATCATCAACCAGCGCCTCACAAAACAAGAAGGCGCTTAAAGAAAAATTGAAGAAGGCTTTGCAAGATATGGAAAGCCAAGAAGCTAATGAGGAAGAACTGTTACAGCTTATAGAAGAAGCTTCCTCTACAAAAAGTAGCGACAATAATGGCGACATGATAAATCCCGAAGGGATTTCTCTGGCCTACCTAGACTCCTATTAAGAATAAGGAAATGACCCTTCAAAAGATAGAGGTTCAAAGAACCAGAATTATCTCTTGAAAAGGCAATTCACTGTTCCTAATTGGAATCTATGGACCAATTGCTTTCCATTTAAGAAAAGCCAAAGAACCCACTTTTCAAAAGAAAAAGCACTAAAGTCACATCTACTTTTCAAAAAGCACTCAAGTCACCTCAGCTTTTCAAAAAACATTTAGCACTCAAGAAGGCATCTACGTTTTAGAGCACTTAAAGTGTCGGCATAATCCTAGTCTTACAAGTGTATGCACCAGATGTATATCTTTAGTTTCTTTCGTCTATATAAGACGTATGGTTTTATTAGAGAAGGCATTAGAAATTTCCACAGACTAGAAATTTACTCCTGCCCAATCTCTTGTAATCTCTCTTGTAATGTTTTCTTTGAAGTTTGAATAAATTTGTAAGTTTTATAATCTCTTTTCCCTTTACTTTTTATACACTTTTTATACTAGTATCCACTCATAATCAGAGATCCGTTTTCTGGTATCAAAGCCATGTTGGCAAATTGTTTATTTAGCATGAGCAGCTAAATAAATAATCTGTCTAGAGCATGGGAAATCTATTTTCATACAAATAACCTATGGCTTTAGTCTTTATGATTTATACTTTTTATAAATTATTTTAATATATCGTGTCTTATAATGGGGTTTTAATGAAGTATGGGGTGTTCATCTTCTCGCTAAGTGTTTGAAGGAACCGATTAATCTCAGATTTTAGACGTTGGTCAGCCTGAAAGTGTGGTCTCAGCTAAGGTGAGCGAACAAAAAACATGAACAGTAAGGATAATACTCGAGAAATAGCTACAATATACAGAGTGTATTATCAGCTAATGGGTACCACTCTAGCCCCCAAGGCTAGATTCACAAGCCTTAGGGGTGTCACTACCCTCATGGAAGCTAATAAAGACCGAAGTAATGTCTTTGTTCCAAAGTCTTTAGTCTGGGATGAAGTCATCCATAGAAATGAGTGGCACTTTGATGCCATCACCCAACCCCTCTGAACTTATCCAGACAAATCTCAGATCGAGCGAGTTATCCAACACCCTGATGGATCTATCGATCTAAAGTTCCTAGGTTTTGAGGTCTCTAGGAATTCTTCTTTTCGAAGATCTATCTCGCACAGAGCTTCTACCTTAAAAACCCAGGAGGGAAGTGACGAAAATGATAAAGATAAGGGAAAGATTAGAGGAGTTGACTTCTCTGGTCCTGTTCCCAAAGTTTATTATCAACAACACACTCGGGTCCATGAATCCCTAGAATCTGAAACTCCTTATGAACCCGATAGTCCTACAGCCTCAGATATGGAGCCTCCCCCTAACATATCTCGTCAAAAGATTAGGACTGACCCTGGCTTACTCGTCATCAAATCTGATGAAGAGTATACACCTGACCTTAAAACTCTTGAAGTCCGCTGGTATCACCCTAAGGACGCAATAAAAAGAAAATGGTACACCAGTACCTATTCCAAAGAGCAACAAAAGGACTGCGATATAGAATTCTTTAGGTGGTTTGAGTTCATCGGAAGAATGGAGAATCAAAATGAATCCCTTAACGTTATCATTAATAAATGGTATACGCAGAGTAACAAAATAATTGAATCTGTTACTCCTCCTCTCGATGGGATAAAGATTCCTCATTCAAATGAAGTCCTCAATGCTTCTCCTTTCAAAAAGAAGCATGAAAGACCTCTCTCGGCCCCTACTAACCGAGACCTTGATAGAGTAGTTGAACAAAATAACAATACTAATCAGGTCCTTCACACTATCTCCCAGCAGCTGGGAGAAACCAACAATTCAAAGCTTCATTTTAATACTCCGATATCTGAAAAGGATGCTCCTAGTCCTAACCCTATCACCGACCCCATCTTCAAGATCCCAGAATTCCAAAAGGAAAAATTCCCTAATCTCAGTGACGACTTTAAAGACTCAGGAAAAATCCTAGAACAAATCAATGAAAAACATTCCAAGTTTAAAGTCTCTGAGAAAGGTGAATCTAGTAACCAAAAGAACTCCCTTTCCAAACTAACCAGTGATTATTTTTCTTCAAGAAAAAACTACTATAAACGACGTTCTCCTCCGGACGTCCAGTTTGAATAAAACCCTTACCTTGCTTCTTCCAATCATGATGGAAGAGGGATAACTGAATGGAATGTTGATGGTTTAGCTGAACACCAAATCTACAACAAACTCCATGAAATGGGGGTAGCCATCACCGCTTATATGATCAAAGAAGCCTGTGATAAAGAAGCAGCTACTATGATTGTATCAAGATTCACTGGTATGATAAAACATTAGTGGGATAACTATTTCACTGATGAAGTTAAAAACCTCATCTACGATGCTATGACCATGGAGACAGTTGTCAAACATGAAAATGGCCAAGAAATTCTGGAGCAAGTTGCAAAAGAAGATGCTTGTGCCACTCTCCTATACCATATAGTAAGACTTTTTATAGGAGATCCCGAGTTATTCCAAGATAGGAGTCTAGAAATTCTCAACAACCTCACCTGCAAAGATCTAGCAGATTTTAGATGGTACAAAGATATCTTTTTAGTAAAAGTTATGGTTCGACCTGATTGCAACAATGATTTCTGGAAGGAACGATTCATTAGTGGTCTCCCTCCTCTTTTCGCAGAAAAAGTTAGAACCAAAATTAAAGACAGATTCAAAGGTAAGATCCTCTACGGAATCCTTACCTATGGAGACTTGATAAGTTCCATCACTACAGTAGAGATAGATCTCTGCACAGACCTTAAGCTAAAGAAACAGCTTAAGAAAGATAGCACGTCCAAATATGGGCTAGGAACCTTCTGCCAAGACTATGGTTTCACCAATCTATCTCCTAGCAAAAAGCATAGAAAAAAGTCCTCTAGGTCTTACAAAAAACCCACTCCTTCTAAAAGGTCCTTCAAAAGAGATTCTTATAAGACTAATAGAAAGACAAGGGGAAAAACCTCCAAGAACAAAGATACTTGTTGGACTTGTGGCAAGACAGGCCATAGAGCAAAAGATTGCAAGTCAAACAAAAAGAAGAAAATAAACCAATTAGATCTCTCTGAAGAAGCCAGAGAAAAATTATTTTCTATAATGGAAGACTCTCCTGAATCTTTAGAGTCTTCTGAATCTTATGCCTCTTCAAGTGACGACTATAGTGATGAAGAATTCATCAACGTCACTTATGAGTCCGATCAATCCCATTCTGGTCAAGAATGTGCTTGTAATGGCACTTTCTGTACCTGTACCAGACAAACTGTCAATGTCATCTCAGGAAATCACAAAGAAATCCTATTTGACATTGTAGAACACATTCAAGACGATGAGGCTAGAAGTAAATATCTTCTAGAACTCAAACGATTGATGCTTTCTCACGAAGAGAAGCCCCCTAAACCCATTATTTATCATTTTAGCATGAAACAGGTTATGTCTAGTTTTGATAAACCTATTGAACCTTCTATTACTGATCTTAAGGGAGAAATATCTACCCTAAAGGACGAAATCAAGAATCTCAAAATCAGACTTGACCAAGTAGAACTTAACATTCCTACGGATCAAGTCCTAAAGATTGTATCTCTCCCAGAGAAGGTTTCTCCACCAGAATCACCTAAAGCCTCTCCAATCATCTCGAATGATCATCTTAGAGAACTAGAACCTAGTTCTTTTCCCGGTTCTGATTCTCCTTCCACTTCTGGCAATGCTATTACAGCCATAAAAGCGTATAGCGAACACATAGTCGTAAAAATTATTGTTAATAAAGACTTTATACTGAATAGAGTTGCACTTTTCGATACAGGCGCAGAAAGTAATTGCATTGTCAAAGGCCTTATACCCACTAGGTACCTCCAGAAGAGTACTTCTCATCTTTACTCAGCCATCGGTGAAAAGATGAAAATTCACTACCAGCTTCCTAAAGCTCATGTCTGCAACAATGGCATTTTCCTTGTTAATGACTTCGTCATCACTGAAGATATCATCTTAGTAATACATTTCGTAAACAAAATTCGGCCTTACTGGAGTAATTACGACGGTATTCGCACTACCATTCTGGGCCAACAATTGTTCTTCCCTTTATTACGACCCCTTTTTCCGAAAGAGGGAAACCTGATTAAAGAAAGAACTGTTTTTAAAATCAATCGGCTATCCTCTCATATTGGTTTTCTTAAACACGATATTCAGCTCAAATAGATTGATCGAACCTTAAACACCCCCGGAGATGATTACTAGAATTTCTATTCTCCAAAAGAAATTCGAAGACAAAATTTGCTGTGAATTTCCTAATGCCTTTTGGGAACGGAAAAGGCATTTAGTAGAACTTCCTTATATTTATGGTTTTGATGAACAAAACATTCCTACAAAAGCCTGACCCATCCAAATGAACCAAGAAATGATGGAAATTTGCAAAAAAGAAATTGACCATCTCCTAAAAAATGGCATTATCAGGACTTCTGATTTGCCATGGAGTTGCTCTGCCTTTTATGTCAACAATAGTGCAGAAAAGGAACGTGGAGCTCCCCGGCTTGTAATAAATTACAAGCCTCTGAATGCGGTTCTAAAATGGATCCGTCACCCGATCCCAAACAAAAGGGATCTTCTCAAATGGACTTTTAAAGCCAACCTTTACAGTAAGTTTGATATGAAGTCAGGATTCTGGCAAATTCAGATTGCTGAAAAGGATAAATACAAGACAACCTTCAACGTCCCGTTTGGGCACTATGAATGGAATGCCTTACCATTTGGCCTTACATCCATGATGTTAGGATCATTAATATCTACTGAGAAATTGGGGTAGCAATTAAAGTATACCGGGCCGTCGGCGAGGTTACTTTTGATAACCCCTAAGAGTGAATCATTAAAGTTTAAAAGACGGGCATCTCTTAGGATAGCACAGACAGGGATATCGAGACCCTATCTAAAAAGCGGCTTAATGGCCACTTGAACAAGTCTAATATGCAGATAATTAAACTAATTTTTAAATCTGTTTATGTCAAGATCATTTAAAAGTTGAATAATTTCCAAAGAATTATTAATGGCAACAATAGACTCAGAGGTCTTTATATTATGCTTTTTTAGAAAACTGAATTTACCAATTTGATAAATTGTGTTAAAAGATTCTTCTGGAATACTCCAGTTTTGAAGATTATTTTTTATATTAGCAATCTCAGTTTCTTTAGAAGATATGTTAATAGTATTTTTTGTATGAATGTTCGAATTCATAGTGAGAAAATACTGTTTAGAGACTGACTGGGAAAACAGGGATTTTACATACAAGAGGGCAAATAGTAATAGACAATCATGATTTAAAACTTTATCAAAATTATATCAACATATCTATGGATTATGGGATCTAGAAAGTCTTAATGGCTTTACAATAGTGTTCTCCTAGTGTTATATTTGTGACGGGACTACCAACAGGGTCGAAAGCTCACCTTTTCGGGTACTTGTTGTACGATGTGGATACAATTTAGGTTAGACAACTTGTATAATAATTAGTGTTGTTCTGTTGTTTGCTGTCCAAGGTATGAGAAGGCATCATAATGGTCATATGTTAGGGTACGAGAGGTATAGTGGCAAATCATATGATGTCTTATGTCTAGCCTAGATGATTCTGCCTAGGTTATAGTTTAAGGGTACCAATCATATGTTTAGGATACGATTTATCCCTTGTGGTCATATATTGGACAGTGTTGGAGTCTAAGTTGCTTCCTAAGGTACGAGTGGTGGGTACCACTCGTATGTTATGGGTACAATTTGGATGATGTTGTCGTACCGTCCTGCACTCATTTTTCATCTTTTAAGCTAAGGACGAATTAGACATGTCCCACCCCAAGACACTTAGGAACCACATCCTATAACATTGATTTGTCCCTCATTCTTCACTTTGAAAGATCAAAGCACTCCAAAAACACTCTTGCCTCTCTCTCAATGGTTTTTGGTTCAAGAGAGGCTAGGGTTTCTCCAATATAATAAATTCAGGGTTTACAAGGGTGGTTTTTCTTTGTACTCTTTGTAATCTAAGGCATGTCACTCCCCCCTCATTGTTAGTTCCAAATAAAATAATGTTTTACTCAATAATTTTCATGGAATTATTGTGGGTTTGTGTTGGTTTTTAAATATATGTTGGGATTTTTGGTTACTAATGGTTGGATGATGTTTTCCCATATTCCGTTTATGGTTTTCATGTTAAAATTATGTAGTTGAATATGTGGTTTCTTGGAAATGGTCAATTGGTTATTGGTTTTGGTATTGGAAACTATATGCCCTCAACATGTTTGTTCAAATGCCTATAAGAATGGTTTTGTCACATAGTTTTACTTCTATTAAATTATTGGATTGCATAACATGATAATGGAGCCCTAAATAGTTTAATTGAACTAAATGGTTTAGAAAGGCCTCGGTGTCCATGGTTTTAATTGATTAGAAATCCTATGGGGTACATTAGAATCTCATAAGTGTTGGCTAGTAACATGGCTTGCAAGCTATAGTTGGTATGAGGATACCACTTCATAATGCCTTGGTAAATAACTATGGAAATGGTGGTTTGGTTATGTGCTAAAGATTTTAATTGGGTGATAATGGAGGGTTGTGATAGCTAACCATGAAGGTGTGAGTTTAATGGACGGAAACTAGAAACTAATGTTTACCGACATGAGGGTTGGTCATGGTGACCATATACTTGTAGGGTACTTGGGAATCCCAAGTTTATACTTGTATATATGTATCATGGAGGGGGAAGGGTACACGGGAATCCCCTTTCTCTATGATATCTACAATTCCTACAGCTACACGTACTAAGGCTCATTCATGGGGTAACACTGGACCTATATATCCTATGTGTGGTTTTAGGATGTTATTCCAAGACCAACTACCTTTCCCAACATGGTATATACGTATATATTTATGTGGTTGCATATGGTCATTAACTCTGGTTTTGGATGGTGGAATTATTTTATCCAAATTCCTGAGTAAATGCTAGCGTTCACCCGCTAACCTATCTTCAGGTATGGTATATGCAGGAACCGTCTGTACAACTACTCCTGCTCTGTGACTTGGAGTCGGAGACAACTTTGTACGGCATTGAAGCGGTGATATTCAACACTCCAGAAGGCTCTATTTAATGTTATGGACTTCTCTACTTACTTTTGTTGTTTATTAGACTTTGGTTTTTAGCTATGGTCGGGGGAATGTATCGATCGGATGTTCTTTATTTTTGGTTAGAGGCTTTGTGAGACCACTTGTGGTTGGCATAGGCGGTGTCGGTAATGGTATAAAACTTGGCATTAGTATTAGTATTGGCGCTGACACCATTTGACTGTATTTGATTTATGAATGTTCCATATTATTATGTTATATAATCAGAAGACATCTGATATCTGGTGTAGGGTGGTTATGATTGGGTATTGGGGGCGGTCTCCGATCTCGGTTGGGCTTAAGGAATATCTCACCACTAGGCCTTGATTAAGATCGCGTTAGATTAGTATCAGAGGCCTAGGTTCATGGTCACTTGAGAGTCCAAAAAGTCATGTAGATTAGAGTCTCTTTAAGGGTGTGTATGACGACCCAAAACTGTGCCTTATAGCATGGGCATTTAAAGCCCAACAAGAACCATAGATCGCTCCATTTACCTATCCCAACCACCACATCTAACCACAAGTATCGGATGAACTCCGATCATATAAGAAGATTATGGAAACAAGACTAGCAAATATTACTTAAGAAATGTCTAATCCATCCATTAATGCCAGCATACTAAACAACATACCCAAGTCCAAGTCATCCACAAGCCTCTACCAATATGATGTCTATAATATGTCTCTACATGCCCCCGACAATAGCCAAACACCAAGTCTAGTAGAGGTCTATGTCATAAAATAGAAAGACTATGAAATGTAGGCCTTCCAAATTATCAAAGCTCACAACTTTAGAGTCACCACACGGTCCGCTCAAACACCTCGTCACTGCACAGGAAGAGAAGAAAATTCTCCGGCCCCTGTGTCACATAGGGACACAGTGTCTGGAGATGGTTAGTGGTAGGAGCGCTAACATATAACTAAAGGATAAAGATAAAATAGTTTCATCATACAAAATCCAATCAAACCATCACATACAACCACATTCATATACTTAGGCATATATGTAGATATATTGATACAATAAGTGCCAAAAAGAGAAAGAAGCTTAGCATGTATTCCGAAACATCCAATCATGTGATGTAAATTTAGCCAATTCAATCCACCAAAGCTACAATTCAACACCATATATGACCACATGGTCTTTATGAACCATTTATCAATAAATCACTTTCATAGTCCAACACCTTAGTTTCAGCCATCATTTAAGTCAATTTGTTGTCATTAAGAACTATGCATCACCATTCATTCTTCATTAGCATCTATATACAAAACCTTAGTAAAAGACATAATTAAATTTTATGTTAGGGACTCTAACCCCTTTTAACCAAGAAAAACTACAAAATCATCAATTCACTCCTTGCATAGACAACAAATCCTTTACAATATCATTTACCAACCATTCTTACTTATTAAGCCATTTCCTTAGTTCAAAAAACTATTAGCATGTAACTAGTTATTTCTCTAAGACATTTTCATAAACAACATGAGGGCATACCTTTGCCATAACCAAACCCCAAGTGAAAACCATAAAAATTGGGTTACTCATGTCCGATTTGTTAAACCACAATCAACAAGCACCCATATGTGTAAATCATAAAAAAAACATGTATTAACACTAGATTAAACAAGAGAAAACAATACTCACCACTATGTATAAAAAGAATAAACATTTTATTTCAAACCCCACCATTCAAGAATCAAAATCAATGTTTAAAATATAGGTTATTTGAGAAATAAAAATGAGGTAAGAGTCACTTGCCTTATACACTAAGATTCACACAGAGATTCTTGGTCTTCAAGTCCCTAAATGGTCTTCTTGATGAACCCTAGCCCAAATCTTGTTATAGAGATTTTAGAGTGTTTTGGAATGTTTTAGCTTGTTTTTGTGAAGAATGACAGGCCCAAAAATGTTAAAAGTCATGAGTCATAAGGATTTAGGGGTGGGAAAAGTCTAAAATGTCCTCATCTTAAAAGCTAAAAATTGAATCCCAGGAAGGTACGACTCATACCCTTGACCCGTACCCTAGTGTATGAGTGGTACCTTTAATCGTATCCTAAACCTCACCAAGGACCCCTATACTGAACAACATAAGACTATTCATGCATAAATCGTACCCTAAGGTATAAGTGGTACCCTAAAACCCATACCCAATATAGAATAGTTTGGCCAAGACTTCTAGCATCATACGACTAGATAGCTTATGACTCGTACATTATCATATGATTGGTATGATGCTCATCATACCTAGGGAAGAAACCAACCAACACACACTGTCCAACCTATGAAAGTGGGGTCCTAACTCATACCCAAACATATAATTAGTACCCACTAGTCGTATGTTGTCTAGAAACTTCAACCCAGGAAATATTTATGAGGTTTAAAAGCCAAAGTTATTCAATTCTCCCCCACTTGGATCATTCGTACTCGAATGATGGGTAAGCCAAGCACAAGATTGAGATAACACATCATATCACATCAAACAATCTTTAATCAAGCTAGAAAACAAAGATATACAACAAGAGTAAGACACATGCCATGATCATTATCAATCTAGCATTCATTAAATTTACTTTTAGACTTGAACCCATTGCCTATGAAATACTTGCTCAATTCAAAGTTTAGGGACTTGAACCAATTTCTTATCAAAGACACAAATCAAATCAAGAAGATTAACATATACCTTAAGTACGAGTTTTCAGAATGGGGAACAAATCCAGATTCTTGGACTTCATGTCCTCTTCTGTCTCCCAAGTGGCTTCCTCAATCTTTTTGTTCCTCAATAGAACCTTCGCCAAAGCCACATATTTCGTTCACAAGCAGCGAACTTGTTGATCCAATATTTACACTGGGACCTCCTCAGAGGACTAAAAGTCCAAAACACAACATCCTCTAAAGGCACAACAAATGCAGGGGCACCCATACATTTCTGCAACATGGATACATGGACTGCCAAATGAATGAATATCAAAATTGAGGGAAACTAAAATTCATAGGCAACATTAATAACCCTCTTCAAAATTAGATATGGACTAACATACTGGGGACTTAGCTTCCTTTTCTTACCAAACCATATCTCCTCCTTCATGGGAGATAACTTCAAGAAAATCGTATCGCCAATATTAAACTCCAAATCCCTATGCCTTACATCAACATAGGATATTTGGTGACTTTGAGTGCCTTTCAACCTATCACTTTCACCTTCTCCAAGGCTTGGTTGACCAAATTATGGCCAAGAAAATTGCCCTCAACAACCTCATACCACCCAATAGGAGAGTAACACCTCCTACCATACAACTCCTTAAAAGGAGCCATATCAACGCTAGAGTGTTAACTATTGGTATAGGAAAATGGCCTTACCAATTACTATAATAATCAACCATATAAGCACTCAACATATTATCCAATGTTTGGATAGTCCTCTTGTCTTGTCCATCCATCGGTGTGTGGAAAGCGATACTAAGTCATACCTTAGTGCCTAAACCTTTCTGAAATAATTTCCAAAAGTGAGATGAGAATAGAGTACCACGATCCGAGATAATAGAAATTAGAGAAGCATCCAACTTCACAATCTTCATAAGATATAGCTTAGCATAATTTTCCACCAAATAACAAGTCCTTATCTGCAAGAAGTTAGCGTACTTGGTAATTCTATCCACAATGACAAAAATAGAATCATATTGATTCTGGGATCGGGGAAGACTGGTGAAAAAATCCATATTAATCACTTCCTACTTCCATTCGGACAACTTTCTCTCTTTATACAACCCATTAGGTCTCAAGTACTTAAATTTCACCTGTTGACACACCATACACTTAGCCTCAAAGCTAGCCATATCATGCTTCATATTATTTCGCCAATAAAAGTCCCTAAGATCATGATACATCTTTGTAATACCAATATGAATAGCATAACAAGATCCATGATACTCGACCATAATCCTTTCCCTCAATCCATCGACATTGGAAACACATACCCTACCTTGGTACTTCAAGATACCGTTACCTCCAGTTGCAAACACAACAAATTTTGGTTGACCAACATTATTCTTAATCTTTATTAAATCATGATCCAACATTTACTTTTCCTTTATCTCAACATTTACAGATAACTGTGATACTTGATGCTCAAATACACCACCATCTTTAGAGTCCTGAGATGAACTCCAATATTAGCCAAATAATGGATGTCTTTCACCAATTCTCGCTTATCATCGTCCACATGAGCTAAAATCCCCATGGATAGCCTTTTAAGAGCATCAATAACTATGTAAGCTTTACCTAAATGGTGATGGAGGATCCTGTCATAGTCCTTTAGCAACTCAAGCCATCTCTTTTGCCTAAGATTTAACTCCTTTTGAGTGAACATATACTGTAGGCTCTGATAATCATAAAATATGTCAACATGAACCCCATATAGATAATGACGCCAAATCTTCCATGCAAATACCATGACCAATAAATCCAAATAATAATTAGGGTAGTTCTTCTCATGAATTTTCAATTGCCTAGAAGCATAGGCCACCACCCTACCATGCTGTATCAATACATAATCGTTCCCAATATGAGAAGCATCATAATCCACTACAAAACTATCATTATCCTCGAGCAAGGTCCAAACTAGAGCCGAAGTCAATTTATCCTTTAACTTCTCAAGACTACCCTCACACGCATCCAACCACAAGAACTTGACCTTCTTCTAGGTCAACATAGTCAATGGAGCAACTATTGTTAAAAAATTCTCCAAAATATCCTATAGTAATCATCTAGACCAAAGAAGCTTCGTATATCAGTTGGATTCACAGGTCTAGGACACTTCTTAACTGCCACAACATTTTCTTGATCCACCATGATCCCCTCACTAGAGATAATATCCTTTAATAAAAACTCATACTTAGAGAACTTGGCATTCAAATGACGATCCTTCAAGGTTTGCAACATAGCACAGAGGTGATCAACATGATCAACCTCACTCTTAGAATAGACCAAGATGTCATCAATGAACAAAGTGGCAAAAAAATCTAAAAACAGATGGAAAACCCTATTCATCAAATCCATGAATGCCACTGAGGAATTGGTCAACCTAAAAGACATTTCTAGGAAGTCATAGTGACCATATCGGGTCCTAACGACAGTCTTAGGGATATCCACTTCCCTAATCTTAAGTTGATGATAACCCGACCTAAGATACATAATAGAGAAATACTTCACACATTGATTTTGATAAAACAAATCATCGATCCTAGAAAGAGGATACCTATTCTTTATGGTTACCTTGTTTAAGTGACAATAATTAATGCACATTCAAAGGGAACCATCCTTCTTACGTACAAACAACATGGGAGCACCCCAAAAAGGCATGCTAGAATAAATAAAACCTTTGTCTAAGATATACTTCAATTGCTCCTTAAGCTTTTTCAATTCAGCCAGAGTCATTCTATATGGAGGGATATAAATTGGATGAGTGTTTGAAATAAGACCAATCCCCAAATCAATTTCCCTATCAGGAAGAACAATTGGAAGGTCATAAAGGAATACTTTAAGAAACTTATTAACCATGGGAACAAAATGAAGAGAAGGATCCTCCTAGTTAGAATTTCTAACTCAGACCAAATAAAACAAAAACCCTTTAGAAATCAACTTTCGAGCTCTAAGATATAAGATGAACCTCCCCTTAGGAACTAAAGAACCCCCTTCTAATACAATGACAGATTCATTAGGGAATTTAAATGTAACATTATGGGTATGATAATCCAAGGAAGCATAGCACGAATGCAACTATTCTATGCCTAGAATAACATCAAAATAAACCATGTTCAACTCTATAAAGTCTACAAGAACTTATTTACTACAAAAAGCTACCACACACACCCAATAGACTCCCTTAATAACCATAGAGTCTCCTACAATGGTAGAAACCAAAAAAGAAACTGACACAAACTTGGGACCGAACCCAAAATACACACCACAAATGGAACTCACATAAGAGAAAGAGGACCCTAGATCAAGTAAATAATATACATCACGAGAGAAAAGTTTGAACATACCCGTAAATACATCAGAAGATGCCTCACAATCCTGGCAAGATGTAAGAGCATTTAAATAATTTTGACCAATGTGGGTACCAAAAATAGAATAAAAAGTAGCACCCTTTGATACAGGAGTGGATAAAGTAGTAATAGGGGCCTTGTTAGCCCATGAAGCTACTATTGGGGGGAACTATCATTGCATGTGACCAATTCGACCATATCTAAAAAATTTGTTCCTCCATTTTTCACATTAGCCATAATAATGCTAACTACAGAATCTATAAGTGGGTAGGATAGGGCCGACTGAGCCCCACTAGTCTGAGAATGGGTACCTTGTGCTCAGAACCCACCATTAAAATAAGACCAACAATCACATGATACCTTTAGGAAAGGAGCACTAGCTGAGGAGAAATAAACAAAACTCCCTACTTTTTTTTAGACACCTACCACCTTCTCTATCACTTTGCTCAGAAGTCCTAAATCTCTTTCCTTGACTTTCACTAAACTCAACCTATTTTTTTATCTTTGTCCACTTGTTGTATATATAAACTAATCCATAGATGTCTATATCTTTGATCAGGAAAGCCACCTTGCTCTTAAGGATCAACTCATAAGACAATCTCGAGGAAAATTTCCTCATTAAAGCCCTCATATCCGACACTAGCTCTTGAGCATACTTAGATAATTAATGAAATTACAAGGTATACTCCTTGACTAACATCCTCTCTTACTTTAGATAAACAAACTCTTTTGCCTTTGGTTCCCTCAACTTTTGAGGAAAGAAAAGGTCTAGAAATGCATTTGTGAAATCCTTCCAAAAGGATGACTCACCAACATCACCTTTTGTCCCTTCCCACTCCTCGTACCATCAGTATGCCACGTCCTTCAATTAATAGGTCACAAACTCTACCTCCTCCAAATTAGTGATATGTATAAATCTTAAAAATTTTCCATCTCATCCAGAAAACCTTGGGGATCTTTCTCTACCCTAACACCAGTAAAGGTCAAAGGAACCAATCTCATAAACTGTCCAACCTTTGTAGCCTCAGAAGATGGAGTAACGAATGCACCGCGCTCAGCCTAAGAAACTACTAACTGAGTAGTTATTTGAATTCACAATAAAAAACAACATTTGTCACGTCAGCTTAATGTTGGGCGTATGTATACCCCAAAGAACCATAATTTACCCATATTTTAGGCTAAGTTTGGAGGATAAAATATATAATTCCTGCACTTTTAGTCCATTTTTCTGTAAGTGAGCTAACCTATGTGATTAGAATGTTTTCAGGTATTAATGACGAAGATTTCAGCACTTTGTGGACCTTTGGGCAGCAAAGGAAAACTTCACGTAAGAAGGAAGGCAGCTTTTGAAAGCCTGTGGACTGAATGTGATGCATGGAGAATCTGTCCCGGGCAAAATCAGCATTTCTTAATACTTAGGGGTGCAGCAGTAACCTAGTAGGACTAGTACAAGGATGTTAGAAAAACCTTATTTGCTGAATTTTTCAGCATTGATTCGGTCATTATTCATTCAATTTTATTATTCATTAGACTTTTACAGAGAAAAACGCAAAAGCTACGAGTAACAGCTTGAGGCAAACTATGTGATTTCCTTTTGACGCCAAAACCCATCCCCATCGTGAGATTATTCTATCTTTGGTATGATGATGATGTCTATTGTGATTTTCGTTGCACTCATTAGTAGCTAAACTTCTCTGTTAGGGTTATGGAAGCCTTGTGATATACTATCTATTACTATGAGTTTGTGAATTCTTGATGCGTATGCTACTTATATCATTACTCTCTTTGTTTTAATTAAATTCTTATGGTTGCAAAAATAATGAACATGCCATTATAGCATTAACTTGTTCGAGAGAAAAGTTACATGTTTAGAAAAGAGAGTGTGACAAGGAAATAGAGCTACCAACCCCTGTTTACACATTAATGCCTTAACTGGATTAACTTTCTTGGAGAGTTTGTACCATTATTTATACACTTTAAGCTCGAGAGAGTTAAAGCAAAATAATCCTTGATGGTTGAGAAACACTAGGATTTACCATTAGAATACGAATCTCTATAAGTGCATGCATATCTAAATTCCGCATTACTCATAGTTAATAAATAAGTAGAACTCATAAGGTGGAAATAACCCTAACTTATTATTCTCTATGATTAAATCTTACTAAACAAAGCATTCCATTGTTACTTTAATAATAGTAATTCACACGACAATCGAAATCCCCCCTTTTCCGTGGAATTTTCGACCAACAGTCTACTAATAATTGCAACACTTAGTGACCAAGTATTCACTGTGGGATTTCACACCCAACCTAGTTGGGTTCTATATTAGACAGTGACCGCTTACACTCTTACGAGAGTTGTAGTTTGGGTGTTATCAAATTTTGGTGCCGTTGCCGGGGAATACGGTTGTCAACTAAGTTTATGATAGTTACTAGACCCTTTCGTCAAAGATTCTCGAATTTTACTTTTCGTCTATTGTTTTTGTTTTATTCAGTTTTTGTTCAGTGCATGCCAAATACTCGAAGTTCGAGTTAGCCATTATTACCCATAAACCCTGAACTGCAACTTATTGGCAGGATGGAGGCACAATGAGATATTGAAAGAAGGGTTTCTCAACAGGAGCAGGCTAGATTAGCTGCATTGGCCGCTGCTCAAGTGCACCAACTGAACATTGATAACCCAGGACGAGCAAGAAATCCTGATGATGAGAACCTAGGTGATGATGAGTTATTAAATCCAAGGCGTGCAGATAAGGTCATAACACCTGTGAAAAGAAGAGATCGTCAAGCTAGATTGAGACCTGAACGTCGAGCTGTGCAGATTCCTTTTGATGATGATGATGATGATTTGGATGGGGCTGGTTCCACAGGGACTATTATTCCTCCACCCTTGGAACCTGGAGCCAAGTTCAATATTACTAGCACCATGATTCAACTATTACAGCTCAAGGGGTTATTTGGTGGACTTGCAGGCAGTGATCCGAATATGCATCTGATTAATTTTATCTCTACATGCAAGTCATTCGACAATCCAGGCATTGGACAGAATACAATTTGGATGCTCTTATTTCCATTGTCTCTATCTAGGGAGGCAACTGTATGGTTGAATGGGCTAATTCCTGATTCTATTACTAATTGGAGGCAATTGAAAGATACTTTCCTAGAAAGATTCTTTCCTCCATCCAAGAGAGCACAATTGAGAGATAAGATCAGCAATTTTCGACAGCTTCCAACTGAAGCACTCCACGAAACATATGAGAGGTTCAAGAAGAATCTTATACGGTACCCAAATCATCAGATGACCAATGTCCACTTGATGGAGATATTATACAGGTCTTTGAATTTGGTGACTAAGCCAGTGGTTGATAATGTTGTAGGAGGGTCATTCATGGACCTTACTTTTATTCAGGCAAGTGATATGCTAGATCGTATGACAAAGTAGAGTAGATCTTGGCATACCAGGGATTCTGAGGTAGCAAGCTCTACTGTATCTATTAGCATGACTGTAGAACAAAGGTGAAGAGAGAAGGAACTTGATCAAGATATGGCACACATTAAAACTCAGATGGATCTTCTTACCAAGCATTTATTATCAGGGAAGACCGAAAAAGTCAAAGCTGTTGTGTCAAAGGGAAGAGATGAATCCAATTCTGAGGAAGAAGCTAACTACTTGAATAATCAGAGGGGTTTCCAAGGCAATGCCCAAGTAAACCAAGGTCGGAACTACTATGATAAATCTAGAAACAAGGACCATGATCAAGGTAGTTGGAAGAATAAGACTGACAGGAGTGGTTCGTATATTCCTCCTGGAAGTCGTAAGGCCGTGACGTCTGGCTCTAGGAAGATGTCCATGGAAGATATGATGGCTAAGATGTTGAAAGGCGTGGAGGAAACCAATACAGGAGTAAAATAGGTAAAGAATGATTTGCCATCAATAAATCAATTGGTTGACTCACACTCCACTTCAATAAAACAGCTGGAACAACAATTGAGTCAACTTTCAGCAGCATTTAATCAAAGAAAGGCTAGCACTTTACCTAGTGACACGGTGAAAAATCTAAGGAACGACGAATCATGTATGTCTATTACTACCAGAAGTGGTAAGGTATTGGAAAATCTATCCAAAGGCAAGCAGGTGGTTGATGATATAGCAGATAATGTTGCTGATGCAAAATGTGAAGCTACCGTAGAAGCTGAAAAGAGTGTGCATGATGTCACCCCTAGACGTCTGTAGCCTTAAAAGATCGATAATTGAAAGCAAGATAAAAAGGAAGCGGTGGAGAAAACTATTCCTCTTCCACCACCACCTTTTCCTAAGAGACTGAAGAAAAAAGCTGATCATACCAGGTACAAAAAATTTATGACTATGTTGAAGTAGCTGACTATTAATGTTCCTTTGGTAGAGGCGCTGGAATAGATGCCTGGGTACGTAAAATTCATGAAGGATGTTTTGACAAAGAAGCGGCCAGCAAGCTATGAGATGGCAGATAATGTTCATCATTGCAGTGCAATCGCTACAAGCTCGTTAGTTCAGAAAAGGGCAGATCCTGGTGCTTTCACTATTCCTTACACTATTGGATCTTTGGATTTTGCTAAGTCATTATGCGATTTGGGAGCTAGCATCAATTTGATTCCACTATCTATTTATAGAAAGTTAGGGTTGGGCTATCCTACACCAACCAATATGCGGCTCGTGATGGTAGATAGGTCGATAAAATGACTGTTGGTATCTTATATGATGTATTAGTAAAGGTTTCTACCTTCATTTTTACTGCAGACTTTGTTATTTTGGATTGTGAGGTAGACTCTGAGGTTCCCATAATTTTGGGGCATCCTTTCCTTGTAACAGGAAGTGTGCTTATTGATTTAAGAGCTAATGAGCTTTTATTTCGGATGAATGACGAAGTGGTCTGTTTTGATGTATGCAAATAAATGAAGCAGCCCAAAGATATGAATGTGTTCTCTGTAGCTGATGTGTACTATAAAGATGAGAAAAAATTATCTGTAGAGAAGCAGCTTATTGTTGATCCATTGGCTGCTATGCTAATGAATTTTGAGCATGAGGATGTTGAAGATTATGAAGAAACTATTTGTGCTCTAACAGGAATAGGGTCGTATTCTCATGCTCCCAAGAAGCTGGACCTTGATCTCAAAAATCGGCCTACACCACCAGTGAAACCATCCATTGAAGAGCCACCAATGTTATAATTGAAGGAGTTGCCCAGTCATCTAAAGTATGCGTTCTTGGGAAGTGGAAACACACTTCCAATTATTGTTGCGGCTGATTTGGGTGAGCAGCAAGTTGCAGCTCTTATCTCTGTTCTAAGGAGATACAAGAGAGCCATCGGTTGGACCATCGCTGAATTATTGGAATACCGCCTGGGATATGTATGCACAAGATTCAGCTTGAAGAAATCATACCCATTACTGAGCATCAAAGATGTTTGAATCCACCTATGCAAGAGGTGGTGAAGAATGAAATTATTAAGTGGTTAGATGCAGGGGTAGTGTATCAGATCTCCGACAGTAAATGGGTTAGTCCGGTACAGTGTGTGCCCAAGAAAGGGGGCATGACGGTAGTTGCAAACAAAAAGAATGAGCTAATTCTACTCAGACCTGTCACATGGGTGGAGAGTGTGCATGGACTACCGGAAGCTGAATTCGTGGACGCTTAAGGATCACTTCCCAATGACATTCAAGGACCAAATGCTTGATCGATTGGCAGGAAAAGGATGGTTTTGTTTCTTAGATGGTTATTCCGGCTATAATCAGATTTGTATTGCTTCCGAAGATCAAGAGAGGACAACATTTACATGCCCATATGGTACATTTTCCTTTAAACGTATGCCATTTAGGCTATGTAATGCACCCGCCACTTTTCAGCGTTGTATGATATCCATTTTTTCGGATATGGTCAAAGACACCTTGGTGGTGTTCATGGACGATTTTCAATTATAGGTGAGTCATTTGAATCATGCTTGGCGAATCTAAGTATGACATTGCAGAGATGTGGTGAATTCAACTTGGTGCTAAATTGGGAGAAGTGCCACTTTATTGTTAAGGAAGGTATTGTTCTTGGGCACAAAGTTTCTAAAAAAGACATTGAGGTTGATAGAGCTATGATTGAAGTTATAGAGAAACTACCACCTCCAATTTCTGTAAAGGGAGTTCGTAGTTTCCTCGGTCATGCAGGTTTTTATCGAAAGCTTATTAAAGACTTCTCCAAGATTGCTAGTCTGTTATGCAAACTTTTGGAGAAGGATGCAAAGTTCGATTTCGGTGAAGATTGCTTGAAGGCATTTGAATGCCTCAAAGGGAAGCTAGTTGAAGCTCCTATCATTGTAGCGCCTGATTGGTCTATACCATTTGAAGTTATGTGTGATGCAAACGAGGTAGATTTGGGTGCTGTACTTGGTCAGAGAAGAGAAAGGTTATTTCATCTAATCTACTATGCGAGCAAGACCTTGAATGGAGCCCAGAAGAACTATACCGTCATGGAACAAGAGCTTCTAGCGGTTGTTTATGCTTTTGAAAAGTTATGTGCTTACTTGTTCGGAACCAAAGTGGTGGTTCATATAGATCATGCAGCTCTGAGATATTTAATGGAAAAGAAGGATGCGAAGCCAAGGCTAATTCGATGGGTGTTATTTCTACAAGAATTTGATTTTGAGGTAAAAGATAGAAAAGGTTGCGAAAACCAAGTAGCTGATCATCTATCTAGACTTGAGAATGAGCACATAGTTCAGCCCGATCTTAATATTAAAGATGCATTTCCTGATGAAGAGATCCTAGCCATGATGGCGGAAAAGTTACTGTGGTATGCAGACTTTGCAAACTACGTGGTAAGTAATGTGATGCCTGAGAATCTCTCTTTTCATCAAAAGAGGAAGTTTATGCATGATGTGAAACACTACTTCTGGGATGAACCATATCTTTTTCTTTGATGTGCGGATGGTGTTATTAGGCGATGCATATCTCATGTGGAGGTGCCTAGCATATTGGAAGCAAGTCATGTTTCCCAAGTTGGGGGTCACCATGCAGGTGATCGGACAGCCAGAAAGGTGTTGCAAAGCTGCTATTATTGGACTTCATTATTCAAGGATGCCTATGATTTTGTGAGAAGATGTGACCAGTTTCAGAGGCAAGGCGCGATTTCAAAGCATCATGAGATGCCCATGTCCAAGATTCTTGAAATAGAGCTATTTGATGTATGGGGTATTGATTTCATGGGCCCATTTGTGAGTTCGTTTGGGATGAAATATATCCTAGTTGCTGTGGATTATGTATCCAAATGAGTCGAAGAAGTAGCGCTGGCTCATAATGAAGGTAAGCGTGTTGTAGCACTCTTGAAGAGAAATAACTTCTCTCGTTTTGGGGTACCACATACCATCATAAGCGATGGAGGATCACATTTTTTCAACAAGCTGTTCAGAGCCGTGTTGGTGAAATATGGGGTCAAGCAACATAAGGTAGCTACACCTTACCACCCACAAACTAGTGGGCAGGTAGAGGTTTCTAATCGGGAGATCAAGCTGATCCTTGCTAAGACTGTCAATGCTAGTAGGAAAGATTGGTCCCAGAAGCTGGACGATGCCTTATGGGCTTATAGGACTTTATTCAAGACACCAATTGGCATGTCCCCGTACCAACTAGTTTATGGGAAGGCTTGTAACTTGCCAATTGAGCTCGAATATAAAGCATTATGGGCGTTGAAGTGGCTTAATTTGAATTGGGATGATGCTATTAATCTGAGAGTGGAGCAGCTGAATGAGATGGATGAATTTCATCTACGAGCATATGAAAGATCAGACCTCTACAAGGAACGGATGAAAAAGTATCATGATCGGTGGATTATCCAACGAAACTTTCAGAAGGGTGATATGGTACTTCTTTTCAACTCCAGACTAAAGCTATTTCCAGGTATGTTAAAGTCTAAATGGTCTGGTCCGTTCAAAATTAGCTAAGTCTACTCGTCCGGAGTAGTAGAGTTAGAAGACAATAATGGTGGTGTCTTTAAGGTGAATGGCCAACGAGTGAAGATATATATCGGTCCTCTTGACTCGATAAAATGCATGGCCACCATCTATCTCGACAAAGTCTAAGTAATCAAGATAACTATGTCGTGCCGTGACAATAAATCAAGCGCTACATGGGAGGAAACCCATTGTTTTTAATCGTTTTTTTTCCTAGGAGTTTGTTTTGTTAAATAAAAATCCAAAAAGAAGAGTCGATCCACAACCAAAACCAAGGCGCTTCGTGGGAGGCAGCCCATCTTTCTAATCGTTTTTGTTGTTTTTGAATAAGTGTAGGTGCAAGATGTATAAAGGAGGAGATTGGTCCAAAATTTTGATTTGAACGTGTGCCATGTTAAAGATGGTAAGTTAGGAATGAAGGAGTAAAGGCAATAGAAAAAGCAATGCCTTTGTGAATCTAGGCAACGAACAAGGCAAGGCCTATGTAAATCTAGGCAACGGACAAGGCAAGGCCTATGCTATGACCTATGTTCTCTGAATCGACAAGGCTATAGTATAGGCGTTGCCTATGCTCAACTAGTCAAAGCTAAAGGCGCCGCCTATGCCATTACCTAAGCTCTCTGAATCGATAAGGCTATAGCATAGGCACCGCCTATGCTCAACTAGGCGATGGAATAGGCGTTGCCTATGCCCAACTAGGCAAAGTATTAGGCGCCGCCTATGCCAAGCATGTGCAAAGCATTAGGAGCCGCCTACTTTAGATTTTTGGTCTCCTAACCCAATTTTACATGGGTCAAACCCGACCCATGGCTTGTTCTATAAATAGATCTTCAACATTAGAACAAAATACACTTGTTTGCTCAACCTAGGCGCCGCCTTTGCTTCCCTAATCTCTCAAAACTTTTTTTTTGCCCATCTAACCTTGCAAGATCATCTTTCGAGTCCATCACCAAGTAAGTTCTTCTTTTATATTCCGTAGTTATTAAAATACTACGTTTATAATGGTATTTTAGATTTTAAAGTGGTGTTGATGATTAGAATGTGGTTGATTTGTTATGATACATCTAGTTGAGTGAAAAAAATACGTGTGGGCATTCTTGACTGCGTTCCAACTTGTATTTGATTTTGATACACTGTCATACTTTTACAGAATCGACATGATGAAGTTAATTGCATAATCTTCAAAATTGAAAGCTTGAATGTTTGAATGACTCGTTCATCGAGATAAAGATCTTGATTGAATACAAGCATGAGATGTTGTGATTATTTCTCTGCAATAACTTGTTACGATCTCCACGTAGTAGTCTTGTTCAAAAATTGCATCAGTCCAAACATGAAAGTATAGTCAAGATTACATGAAATAGAGTTGGAAAAGATAGTTAAGATGGCATGAAAGTATGATTGTGCTAAATATCTTGTTGGAACATATCGCCTATATGTATATCGATAAGTCTGAGTAATCGACATCACTCAATTAATTAGTTTGTACCAACAAATTAAGTGTGGGGTGGTGCCACTATTGTTTCTTTTTCTATTTTAATCTCAGGTAGAATGGCACCAAAAGGACAACAAGGAAAATAAAAAGCGTCCACCTCACAGAAAGGTCAGAAAAGGGGAAGAAAAGAGCAAGCTGAATCCTCCTCGCTGCATATACCTCGATGCACTTTTAGGATAAAATGGGTCCTAGAGGAGGAAGGAAAGGAGTGGTACAAGAACAACAAAGTGAAAAAATATGTTCACGTGGAGTTGATACAAAAGGAGAGTCTAGCGAAGAGAGAACCTCTCATTTTGGCTAAAATCATGGAGCTAAATTTTGATTTCATTTTCTGAGATATGGGAGAGTGCAATCTTGATCTAACACAAGAGTTTTATGCAAATTGGTCCCCAAAGACTACCAGAAGTGAAGTGAAGATTTAGGGCCAAGTCTTGCAACTGAATGTGGAGTTCTTCAATAGTTTTTAGGGCCTTCCATCTATCGATCCATCATTGCACAAGGAGCTTTGTCACAGACCTCCATATAGGGAATCAGACACACACTGCGCGGAACTAGATCGATGGCACGTTGGAACCGTCACAAGGATACCGGTCGGCACAATACCTTCCCATATGCTTCCCTAAATAGAGAAGCTCGTATATGGTTGAGGATTGTCAACTCTTGCCTCATTCTTTGGACACAGTACACAAAGATCACACGTGATACAGTATGCTTGGTGTACGCTCTAATGACTAATATCCCCATCAACATTTGTGCGGTTATACGATCATTAATACATAAGGCTAGGCTGCACAAGAGGTCCCATTTCAGCTTTGGCAATTTATTGACTGCGATATTGAGGAAGGAGAACATTGAAGAGAAACCTGCAGATCATAAGCTTCCGCACAACCCGAAGAAGGTTGATCTGACAAAGGTTAAAGATCCTGAAATTATGCATGGCGTCAACCTGACCACTGCAGAAAGACATGCTCACGATGAAAGCTTCTTTCGCCATTTATATGGCATGAAGAGGTTTACCATGATGAGTGGGGGTCGTTTTCCAACTGATGCAGAGCTCTAACAGTTGGATTATGACTACCCGATGAATGAGCATACGCAGTCTATGTGCGGAGTAAGGATATATTTTGAGTAACCTTTCGATGATGACGTGTCGACTGATGATGATCGCCGAATGCCAGGCTCCAACGTAGAGGAGAACTATGATGACGACGACTCTGATAATGATTCAAATGCAGGGGGTATGACCCCAGACATAGAGGAGGAGTTCGACTAATCAGGTTTTCCTTATTTATTTTCCACTGAGGGCAGTATGTCCCGTCTAAGTGTGGGGTGCTGGTATTTGTATGCTGTATTGTATGTTGTACTTCTTTTCCTATATTTATTTATGTTTGTTTTTTTGAATTACTCGTAATTAGTTAGTTTAAATTTGCATGAAATTGTTCTGATAGGCGGCATGGTATTATAACAAGAGTTTGTGCTAAAATCATTACTATTGAGACATTTAGGCTCTAAGTGTGACTCACTATGTGATAAGTGTGTGGTTTAATTCCTTCATCTGTTGGGTCAAGAGTCTATACTACTCCCAATAAAGTTGACCATGAGCCTTGTGTGTGTGATGATATAGTATATTCTGTGTTGTGGCTGATGCTAGAACTTGCCTGGTGTGTGTAAAGCGAAATAAAGAGTGTGAGTTTAGGACATGATTTAGGCATTTCTTTGGCAGCCTGTGATTATTTACCTTCTTTTTACCTACCCTTGTATATTATCCTAGTTAACCCACTTCGAGCCTTTAGCTATTTTCTTTGACAGCCTCATATGTAGCCTAATGCTTTTTTTTTCAAGACCATAATTTGATCCAAATTCCTAAGCTCTTTAAATTGTAAGGTCATGTTACAAAATAAGAAGAAATTGGGTGAGAGTGATGCCTCAGAGTGTATTGGTACTTGAAATAGTTGTGAGAAAGAATGGCTATCATAGTGGTGTGTTATAAAAAATAAATAAATAAATCAAATAAAAAGAAAAAAAAAAGAGAATACAACTGTGTTTATAATTGAATAAAAAAATAGGTGATAAGGGGTGGTAGATGAAAGAAAAGTAGAGGGGTTGTTTAAAAAGAGAGTGTTAATGGCATAATGTGATGTATTAAAGCTCTTAGGGAACTTAGTCACTATTTCTGGCCAAAATAGTCCTACCTATCCCTTAGCCTACATTACAACCTGTAAAGACCTATTTAATCCTAAGCTTAGCATTCTGATATTAGTAGAGCATTACACTAAGGGCAAGCCTATGGTCAATGGTTTCAACATATGAATTCTTTGTGAGAGAGAGAGCAAGGAGAGTCTTATACCCATGTTTCGAAAAATGCTTGTGAGTGGTTATGGGTGATATCTTGTGTGAGACACACATGGTTGACGAGTTTTGGGTAGTTTTGTATGATTCTTTGTGCCTTAACTTGTGGACACGAATTTACCATCATCACGAGTCTATGTTGGAGGTTGAATTGTTTCTAGTAGTAATCAAGAAAACTACTCTTTGTTAATGATTGCCGTACATGTCTTGTTGAACATTTTGTGCTGTTATTATGAAATTCTAAGTAGATGTCTGTATGGACGTAATATTTTTTTCGAGGACGAACAAAGCTTTAAGTGTGGGGTGGTGATGTTGGGCGCATTTATACCCCTAAGAACCATAATTTACCCATATTTTAGGCTAAGTTTGGAGGATAAAATACATAATTCCTGCACTTTTAGTCCATTTTCTTGTAAGTGAGCTAACCTATGTGATTAGCATGTTTTCAGGTATTAATGATGAAGATTTCAGCACTTTGTGGACCTTTCCGCAGCAAAGGAAAACTTCACGTAAGAAGGAAGGCAGCTTTTGGAAGCCTGTGGACTGAATGTGATGCATAGAGAATCTGTCCCGAGCAAAATTAGTATTTCTTAATACTTGGGTGCAGCAGTAACCTAGTAGGACTAGGACAAGGATGTTATAAAAACCTTATTTGCTGATTTTTTCAGCATTGATTCGGTTATTATTCATTCGACTTTTCCAGAGAAAAACGTAAAAGCTACGAGGAACAACTTGACGCGAACAACGTGATTTCCTTTTGATGCCAAAACCCATCCCCATCGTGAGATTATTCTAGCTTTGGTACGATGATGATGTCTATTGTGATTTCCGTTGCACTCATGAGTAGCTAAACTTATCTGTTAGGGTTATGGAAGCCTCGTGGTATACTATCTATTACTATGAGTTTGTGAATTCTTGATGCGTATGCTAGTTATATCATTACTCTCTTCGTTTTAATTAAATTCTTATGGTTGCAAACATAAGGAACACTCCATTATAGCATTAACTTGTTCGAGAGAAAAGTTACATGTTTGGAAAAGAGAGTGTGACAAGGAAATAGGGCTACCAACCCCTGTTTACACGTTAATACCTTAACCAGATTAACTTACTTGGAGAGTTTACACCATTAGTTATACACTTTAAGCTCGAGAGAGTTAAAGCAAAATAATCCTTGATGGTTGAGAAACACTAGGATTTACCATTAGAATACGAATCTCTATAAGTGCATGCATGTCTAAATTCCGCATTACTCATAGTTAATAGATAAGTAGAACTCATAAGGTGGACATAACCCTAACTTATTATTCTCTGTGATTAAATCTTACTAAACAAAGCATTCCATTGTTACTTTAATAATAGTAATTCATGCCACAATCAAAATTCCCCCTTTTCCGTGGAATTTTCAACCAACAGTTTACTAATAATTGCAACACTTAGTGACCAAGTATTCCTTGTGGGATTTGACACCCAACCCAGTTGGGTTATATATTTGACAACGACTGCTTACACTCTTACGAGAGCTGTAGTTTGGGCATTATCACATCTTGAGAAATTGGAAGAAGATTAGAGATAACTGATAGAACACCTAAATGATTAGGTATCAGAACCCTATACTGAGTATGGACTCTATAAGTGGAGTGAGTCCCACCAACATTGTCCTAATTGGGATGGAAGGGTTTGTAGGAACTTTAAATCTTCTTGGAGGCATGATCTGGAAGATAAGCAAACAATAATAAGAAGGATCCAATACCTTAAAATCAATAGCTAAAAATAAGACAACAAGAAGGTGAAACATTCCTAAATACCTTGTAGCCTTTCTCTTATAAGTGTGGCATGTTACACACACATAAACGAGACTCTACTTGACATGACATTATGGACACCCAACTGATTTTTAACCTAGTCTCCCCAACTGACTATGAACCTATTCTATAATACCAACTTGTCACGACCCAAAATAGGGCCTTGTCACATGGGCATCTTGATCCCAAAAAGGATTGAAGATCACCCCCTTTAGCCATCCTAACCACCACTTTACACCACAAGTATTGTATAAACTACAATCATATAAAAAGATAGCATAAAAAAGACTAGCAATCTTTACTTATGAAATGAATAGTCCAACCATTAATATCAATATACTAAACAACATACCTAAGTCCACAATCATCCACAAGACTCTACCAATCCAATGTTAATAATATATTGGGTCATGCTCTCGACAATAGACAAGAACCAAGTCTAATACAATCTATGACATATGAGAGAAAGACTATGAAATGTATGCCTTCCAAAGTATGGAATTTCACAAGTTCAAAGTCAACACACGATCCACTCAAACACCTTGTCACTACAAATAAAGAGAAAAATAAGCTCTGACCCAAGTGTCACGTGGGGATACAGTGTTTTGAGATAGTTAGTGGTTAGAGCTCTAATATGTAACTCAAGGATAAGAATAAAATAGTGTCATTATTCAAAATCCAATCAAACCATCACATGTAACTACATTTATATACTTAGGCATATATGTAGATACAAAGATAAAATAAGTGCCAAAAAGAGAAAGAAGCTTAGCATGCATTTTGAAGCATCCAGTCATGATACATGGAGTGGAGGACTCTAAACTTCCACCCTTATAAGTTAGAGGGATTGAAATTCCCAATCGTATTACGCAAGGGACTCTAACCTCAAGTCATTTTATTAGGCAAGGGACTCTAACCTTAAGTTTTTTCATTAGGATAGGGACTCTAACCTCAAGCCTTTCATCTGGAAAGGGACTCTAACCTCAAGCTATTTCATTAGGCAAAAGAATCTAACCTTAAGCCTTTTTAGTAGAAAAGGGACTTAATCCTTAAGCCTTTTCATTAGGGAAGGGACTCTAACCTCCAGCCATTTTATTAGGCAAGGGACTCTAACCTTAAGCCTTTTTATTGGAAAAGTGGACTCTAACCATAAACCATCTTCTATAGCAAGTGTACTCTTATCCATTTAGCCAATTTAAGATTCCAAGGCTACAATTCAACACAATATATGACCACATGGTATGCATGAACTATTTATTAGGAAATTACTTTAATAGGCTGATACATCAGTTTCAACATTTATTAAAGTCAGTTTGTCGTCATTTAGAACTATACGTCACCATTTATTCTTTATTAGCATTCATATACCAAACCTTAGTTCACGACACAATTAAATTTTATGTGAGGGGCTATAACCCCCTTTAACCAAGAAAAGCATAAAAATTATCAATTCACTCCTTACAGAGACAACAAGTGATTTAAAATAACATTTACTAACCATTCTTACTCATTAATCCATTTCCTTAATTCAAAACACTATTAGTATGTAACTAGTTCTTTCTCTTATACATTTTTGGAAACACATTTAGGGCATACCTTTACTATGACTAAACTCCAAGTGAAAACCATCAAGATTTGGTTTATTTATAACCCACTTTTTAATCCATAATAAACAATCACCCACATGTGCAAATTATGACCAAAACATGCATAAACAAAAGACTAAACAAGAGTAAATAATACTCACCACTATGCATCAAAACCCTTAACATTTACTTGCAAAACCCACCATTCAAGAATCAAAATAAATTTTTAGAATACAAGTAATTTGAGAAGTAACAACGATGGAAGAGTCACATGCCTTATATACAATGATTCATTAAGAGATTCTTGGTCTTTAAGGCCCTAAATGGACTTTTTGATGAACCTTATACCCAATCTTGTTAGAGAGGTTTTGGAGAGTGTTTTGGAATTTTTTGATCAGGTTCTTGATAAGAATAAAAGTCCAAACAATGTTATAATTCATGGTTCATAAGGGTTTAGGGGAGGGAAAAGTCTAAAATATCCTCAGCTTAAAAGTTAAAAAGTGAATTCTAGGAGGGTATGACTGACCCCCTTGACCTGTACCCTAGGGTATGAGTGGTATGCTAACTCATAGCCTAGGCCTTACCTAGGACCCTCATAATGAGCAATATACAACAATACATGCATAATTCATACCCTAAGGTATGAGTGGTACCCAAAACCCCTACCCAAGATAGAATACTTTGGTTAAGACCTCTAGCATCAGACAACTAGGTTACTTACATCACACACATTATCATGTGATTTGTATGATGGTCAATAGTACCTACGACAAAAATCAACTTACATACACTATCCAACTTATGAAAGATTGTCCCTAACCCAAAAAAAGATACCACTAGTACTTACTAGTCGTATGTTGTTTAGAAACATTAACCTAGGAAATTTTTATGAGGTTTCAAAGACAAGGTGTTTCAGTGTAGCGCGCCACACTTACAAGGAAGTGGCTACAAGGCATTTAGGAATGTTTCTCTTTCTTGTGTTCTATTTTCAAATTATAGAATCTAAGTCCCAAATTATTCTCTAATTCCCATTCATTTTCTTTTCAAATCATGCCTCAAAGATCTAAAGCTCATAGAAACTTCTTTGTCCCAACCTGGGGTAATTTTTATGGGACACTCTATACTCATGGGATCTATATCTGGTCTAGGGTTCTAGTTCCAAATTATCCTCCTAGAGTTCTACTAGTTCTCTCTAGTCTTTCTCAGACTCCCCAGGCTGAAGTGACAAACGCTGAGTTTCATAAATCTATTCATATGTTGGCATAATTGGTAAATACTCATTCGAAGTATGGTGTTTTTGTAACTCTATCTTATGAAGCTACAAGTATTGAAATAGCCATGAGGTTAAACCCTTTGACCTTTCTGGGTTAGGATCCTCAAGGTTTTAAGGATGAGATGGAAAATATATTCCATGTTATGCATTACTCAAATGGGGAGGATGTAGAGTTTTCCACCTACCAGGTGAAGGATGTGGCATACCAATGGTATGAGGAATGGGAACATTCAAGGGGTGATGGTGCTAAGTCATCCATGTGGAAGGATTTTTTGAATGCTTTTTTAGAATTCTTCTTTCCTTAGGAGTTGAGAGAGGCTATGGTAGAAGAGTTTCTTTATTTGAAGCAAGGGAAGATATAATTCAAGGACTATACCTTGAAGTTTCACTAGTTATGTTAATATACTCTGAAGTTGGTTTCTAGTATGAGGGACCAGATGAGAAAATTTTCTTTGAGATTGTCTTGTGAGTTGACTATTGAGATTAAGGTTTTCTTATTAATCAAAAAAATGAATATCTCTAGGTTAGTTGGGTAGATACAACAGTAAGAGAAAGAGATGACAAAGCAGGTTGAGTTTTGAAAGAGATAGATAAAGAAGTTTAGATTCTCTAACCAGGGTAGTGTCCAGCAACAGAATGACAGGGATGGTGGTAAGTGGCTTAATAGGAAGTGGGGTAATTCTAGGTCTTACTCAATGGATAGTGCTCCCGTAAAGTCATTAGGTGATAGGAGTTTCTATGGTAGTGACAAATGCAGGGCATAGGGTGCCCAATCTCAGTCTAGTAGAGCTCAGTCAGCTTTATGTTATCCTCTTTGTTGATTTGATAGTCGTTTACACCATGGTTTCTATGATGACGGAAGGTACATATGCTTCAAATGTGGTTATCTAGGGAATATAGATAGAAACTATCATATTGGTAAGTTTACCTCAAGGGAAAATAAGGTTCCTATTGTCTCTTCTTCATCCCCGACACCAAAGGGTGCACCATTTGGCTCTAGTGCTGATCAGAATTATCTTTATTCTCTTACTACTCGACAGGAGTCTGAGGCATCTCATGATGTCGTGAATGGTACATTGAAACTTTTCTCTCATGATGTGTGTTGTTTACTTGATCAGGGGTCCACACTCTTTTATGTGACCTCATTTGTGGCTGTGCATTTTGGTTTTGGTCCCCAGTGTGTTTCAAACCCTTTTTCTATTTCCACCCAGTAGGTGACTTAGCGATTGCTAAAAGAGTCTATAGGGTTGCATGGTATTTGTTGGTATTAAAGAAACTATAGTGGATTTTTTTGAATGGTGGATTTCAATATTATATTAAGGATGCATTGGTTGTACTTGTGCTATGCATCTCTAGATTGTCCGGTTTGTAAGGTTGTCATTAATTTCCTGAATGAGTTAGTTATTAAGTGGGAGGGTGGTTTCCTAGATCTTGAATGAATGTTCATATCATATCTTAGAGCTCGGAGATTAATCTCCAAGGGGCTTTTCTATCATCTAGTCTGGGTTAAGGATTCTAACTCGAAGGGTACTTTTTAGCATTTCGTCCTAGTGTTGAATGAATTTTTAGAGGTTTTTCTATATGACATTCCTAGTGTTCCTCTTGATATGGATATTAAGTTTAGGATTGATATTATTTTGGACAGTTATCCAATTTTTTTCCCAAAATAGAATGGCTCTGGTTGAGCTGAAGGAGCTTATGGAGGAATTAAATAATCTCTTAGATAAGGGTTTTATCCATCCTAGTGTGTCCTCGTGGGTTGCACTAGTGTAATTCGCGTATAAGAAGGATGGTTCCCTTGGGATGTGTATTGATTACCCGCAGTTGAATAAGTTGATGGCAAAGAATACGTGTCCTCTTCCAAGGATAGATTATTTTATTTAATTAGTTGTTAGTTTCTAAGTTTTTCTCCAAAATTGATCTTCGATTCAAGTATCATCAGTTACAGATTATTGAGGTGCATATCTCTAAGACAATTTTCTATACCCGGTATGATCACTTTGAGTTGTTTTGTTATGACTTATGGGTTACCCAAATAGCATCAGATTTATTGAAATGCTAGATTTCTAAATTTAGTTCTATCATAATATGCATTCCTTAAATAAATACAAACAACTCCTCTATTTTTAAATATATAGCTCTGATACAAAAGTTGAGGGGGGTACTTGTAGAACTAGATTTGTCATATTTGTTGAAATGCTATGTCATTGCATTCCTTAGATATTTGTTTTAACCTTATTAATTCTTATATATTATTTTTAAGGTGTACTATATGCTCCATATTTCTAGTTTTTATGTAGTCTAGTAGATTCTTTTTTATAAGTATTTCTATTAATCTTATTTTCTCCATATTTTTCCTCCAATATTCTAAGTATTCATAATTAATCATTTTAGTTTGAGTAATACCAATCTGAATAATAATATCTACCATCAAAATCTATATTTTCTAACTCTTGTTTAGTCCATTCAGTACTTAGTAACTCATCTTCAAAATCAAATATCTTTTCTCATATGGGTTTTCTTATATCTATTATTTTTATATCCTTAAGTATATACAAAATAAGTATCTTGACCATATCTATCATTTCATAACATAAGTAGTTAGTCATTTTATTTTGTATGATGCTTATTCCAAAATATTCCCTTCAATCATATACATAACAAAATATGGCCATCTTAGATCAATATGTACTAGATTATCCTTAGATAATTATGCTCAACTGTCACTATTAGCATAGTACGTTTGGATACTTTTTCCCTAAACAGTGCCACAATGCTGGTTACTACTCTATCATGGCTTCTGTGTCTTACTAGTTTCACTTTTAGGATTGCATAGTTCTGGAAATTTTTCTCCTTTTCCTCTTTTGAAATAAACTTCAGAACATATTATCCTTCGAATAATTCTACTAGATAGTAACAAACATGAACTTATTTTATTATATCATGATTTTCAGGAATTTATGAATTTAGATATTCATAATTATAAATGAAAATGCATGTTCTTGTAGGTTTGATGATTATGAGCTTTGATTTTCCATAGTTGAGTATAAAACTGAATATCTTATTAAATATTTTGAGAGATTTTTGGTTGTGTACAAGGAAACTTGCTTTTCGTATAGAAAGTCTTGCCTTACAATTGCCAACGGCTCTTTTATTTATAATCTATAAAAGATAAGAAAATGTGTAAACTACTATTTCTAACTTTACACCTGTTTACTTTTTACAAAAGTAATAAAAATCCTAAAGCTTATTCCTATTCTACATTTGTCAAAAAGACAAAACTAATAATGACACTTGCCAAAAAAGTCAAAACTAATAAAGGCTTATATAATAATTTATGTTTTTAGTCAAAAAGGCTATTCACATGTCATTTCATACTTTTAATATCTCATCTCCATGTTTATCTCTTCATTGCTCTATTGTTTTCTATCTTTTGTTTGTCTTTCAACTGTGGTCCTTATCTTCTTTTATTCTAGTTGAACTTTTGGGATCACATTATTTTCTCCATTGTATTTTGAGCATAGGTAGTTTGCATATTTATGTCCTATTAATTTACAATATCTTGTCAGTAACTCTTCTGAAATAAATTTCTTCTTAATTGCTCTTGTGGTTTGTTGGTTTTTTGGATTGAGTAATGTCAAAATCCATCTTTGAACTTCTTCCATATCTGACTGTCGTAGCTCCCTTGAATTTGAATAGATCATTAATTGGTCACGCGAATAGTAACTCTAAATCGGGTTTTCATTAAGATAGTTATTTGCTAGCTCTTAGATAATTATAGATATTCCAATGATTCGTTCATTTGAGTAAAAATTAGGTATCTCAACTTTTGGTATCACTAGTTGTTGCCCAATGTCTTCTGGTAGAATCATATCTCTGGTTAATCTAATTTTTACAACTTGTACAACTTGTTTTATTTCATCATATAATATCTCAGCTGGTGCGGTATAAAACTTTATAAAAAATAGGTTTCCTTTATTTTTTTTTTGTAAGTAGTGAATGCTTTGTATATTTCTATATAGTTGTTAGTTAGTTTTCATCTTGAGTATATACGGTATTCAGTAGTCCATAACTGAAACAAGTTCTAACTAGGTTTGGATTATTTTTTTGTAGTGCGATTAGCTTGTTGTATCCTTGTAGTTTTTGGGTTATATAGTCTGTGTTTGGTTCTTGGATATTTGTTGCTCTGGGTTTAAGATTCAAGTAAGTTTATATTTTGTGGATGTTTTCTATGTATAATCTAGTTATATGGTAATATGCTTTTTTGTCTTGGTTCAAACTTTCTAGATATGTGGTAGTTTGTGGGGGTATAAATAGAGGGTCTTTTGATATTTTTGGTATAAATGATTTTTCAAATATCTTATTCAGATTTAACCCTTTTTTATTAACTCCTTTCCTTGTACCTGCAGACATATATTGATAAAGATTATAGGTTTTATGGAGTGTCCCAACATCTCCATTTAGCTTTAGAATTTTGATGTCTTCCGATCGACATAGCTCTGCATTTTTATAGTCATGCGGCTGACTTGTAGCTTTAGACTTCAGTTTACCTTTATTATTCTTTAGCTTTTCTACCTCATTTCCTATACTGTCCACTTTCAGTGAAAGCTTAGTTAGGGTTTTGAGTATCTCTTCTAATGTATCATTTTCCGTTATATCAGTCTGTGTAGCTTTGTCTTGATATGTAATCTGCAATAACATTCTTGTTAGTACTGATTATTTCAATTGTAAATTTAAAATTTAATATATTTAATACCAATCTCCGTATTTCAATTGTTGTTAATGAATTTTGTATTTTCTTAGTTAGCCACCATCGTACCTGTGTATTATTTGTTCGTACAATAAATTTGTTATATACAATATATGGTTCAAATGCTAATAAATACTTATATAATGAACATAATTATTTTCTATTTATTTTCCATTTTATTTCTGTTTCGTTAAACGTTCCTGAGTAATATCTACAATGATGTTCTAATTTTTTATTTTCATACCTATATTTGAGTACTCCTCCGTAGCTGTGATCACTCGCATCTGCTTCTACTATGTATGTAAAATTTTTATTTTAATCTGGAAATTGTAATTTTGGGAGGTTTTTACAAAGTATCTTTATTTTTTACACTTGTTTTTTATCTTCTTCATTATAATTATATTCTACATCTTTTTTCAATTTTTTCTGTAATGGTTTTAAATTTTCTGCTAATTTTGGTATGTATTCTCTTACTTGATTTACTAATCCTAAAAATGATTGTAATTTCTTTTTTCTATCTAATTTTTCTTTTGAATTTATTATTTTTTGTACTATATGCTATTGCATTTTTACTCCTTTTTTATCTATTTGTATTCCTAAAAATTCTATCTGTTTTTTCATTATTTTTGTCTTTCTTTCACATAAGCTTATTCCTGAATTTTCTATTATATTCATAAATTGTTCTAATAATTTTAGGTGTTCTTCTTTAGTTTTTGAATATAGCAATATATCGTCTATGTATACTATACAATTAGGTAGTTATTTGAAATAATTATCCATAAAATGTTGATATCTACCTAGTGAATTTTTATATCCAAATGGTAATATATTCCATTCATAAAATTCTTGTGGTACTGTGAATGCATTTAGTTTTTTAGATTCTTTTTCTAATTTTAAATGGTAAAATCCTGATTTACAATTAATTTTGTTGAAATAATTATATTCTTGTATTTGTCTTATTTTTAATATTTTGTTTGTTATTGGGTAATTATATGTCATAGTTTTTGCGTTTAGCTTTCTATAGTAAATAATCATTCTACTTTTTCCTCTTTTTTGTTCACTATGTTAATTTACTATAAATGTTGGGCTAGTGTGTTTACTATTACTTTTTTGTATATATTTTTTTTTCTAATAATTCATTTATATGTATTTCTAATACTTTTAGATCGTCAAAATTGTATGTTAGTGGTTTTTGAGTTATTATACTATCTTTGTTTATTAGTTCAATTTTTACAGAAGTTTTATGTTTTTCCATCATTTCAATGAATCTTCACTATATAGTTGTTTTAATTTATTTTTGATTATTTCTACTTTATCTATTGAAAATATGGTAATTTCTTCCTTATCTATAGCGAATATAATTAATTCTATCGTGTCTTCAGTAGTTTTTATACATTCTAATTTTTATGTAATTTTTTTCACTTCCTTTTATACAATCTGTTTTCTTTCTTATTTTATAGTAAGTTTTCTTGCTCTTACTTTTTGTTTGCATAGTGTTGTAAACCACAAGTGTGTTGTAGTTATTATGTGTGGATATAGTTTATCTAAAAATGGCATTCCTAAAAGCATATCTTTTGATGTTAGTTCGTAATTATAAATTTCTTCTATTATTAATATTTTATCCCATATTTGTATTTTTACATTTCTAGCTTTATATGCAATTAGACTCTCTTCATTATTAAAACCTTTAATTACTATTGGTGTTATTAACTTATCCTATTTACTTTCTGATAAACAGTTATATCAACATAAATTGACTTCTGCTCCTGTATCTACCATTGACGTATAATATCTATTATTTTATCCTTATACTATTATCTTTATGAGTACACATATTTTCATATTAAAGCTCTTTTTATTAACAATTTTTCTTTATTATACGTTATGATTTCTTGGGTATGTTCTACATTGTATGTTTTACTTGTTCCAACCATTTTATTCCTAATATTATATCTGTTTTTTGTGTTTCTTCTTTTACTTCAAATTCAATTTTTATCTTTCTGACTCCTATTATAATTTCTTTTTTTCAGTCGGATTTTTAATAATTATTAAGTTTCTTGGCAAATCTGGACATTTTTCATTATTTGTTTTAATTTCTTCAATTTTTACTAACTATTTTGTTATATAAATATCTTCCTGTCCTGTGTTTATTAGTATTAAATATTCTTTTTCATCTATTGTTCCTATTATATAATATTGAGTTAGGTTACGTTTTGGAGTTATCTCATATGCAATTATTTTTTTATGGTTCTAGTTTTTCACAAGATATTCTTCTTGGTGTTCCTATTCTTTCATTTACTATTTCCAAATCTTCTTCTATATCTATATTTTCGTAGCTATAATCATTATTATCTATGATTTTTACAAATTGCTCAAAAGGGCTTTCTATTTGTATTTTGTTTTTTTTTTTCCAGTTATTTTATTCTTTGTTGTTAATATATATAAATTTTAATATCTTACTATAAATATTTTACTTCCTGAGGTTAATTCTATTACTGATATTTTTCAATATAGTTCTAATGACTTATCTATATTTTTATCTGTTACTGGTACTGAATAATTTTCACTTATAATGAATTTAAATTTTTGGTATATTAGATTCCCTCTTGTAGCACTTATTATGCTTTTTTCTATAGGTTTTACGATCCTATCATCTGCCAAAATATAGTTCTATTAGTGTATCTATTCCTTCTCTAAAACATGCTTTTATTAATATTTTTGTTCCTCCAAGGTGTACATATTTTATTGTGTCTTTACTTTTTATATCTTGCATTTCTTTATTAACTATTTTTTTGTTACTAGTGGTATACTAACTTTTCCTTTTGCGTATCTACAATCTATTATATGTTCTTTTTGGCTTACTACGTAGTATTCTTCTTTCCGTATATTAAATATATTCCTTATTATTGGTATTTTAAATATTTTTTCTACACTTAAGTCTAATTCTTTTCCTTTTATTTCTTCAAATATATTACTATCAAATATAATTTTTTGGCCTATTTCTTCTTTATTTAAATATTCTTCCTTTTTTATTATTTGTATACTTTCTTGTAACGCCCAGGAAAACGGGTCCCGAAGCGTCACATGGTGCTTGAGGCTACGAGTATCCCCAAGCTAACCCTTTGAGCCATTTTTATTCAGTTCAACAAAAATCAACGGCGTTTCCATAAATAACCCTCAAATATCAACAGAGTAATCATCATCCAAGAATAAAAGAATTTCAGAAAGATAACAAAATACGACTTATTAGTCAACTCCCAACATCTATACTAGTCTGACAAGCCTCTAAGAAAATCAATAAAATCATAGAGCCATTGACACATGCCCCAACTGACTCATACTCAGTCATCAAATGTAAAAAATTCTTTGAAACCAACATCAGACATCACGTCCTCGGAACATGAGGACTCACCGAGACAGAGGATGTAGAATAGCATGCCCAAAGAATCACTGTCGAACCTGGAACTGAGCACCTGAACTGACATTCCAAGAAAATGCAGCCCACATTCGAAGATGTGGGTCAGTACCAAGGAAATGAACCGAGTATATGGGGGTGTATGCATTTTTATAAATATCATCATAATAAATATTTATAAGAAATATGCAGGATCTATGAAAGACTCACATAGCCCGAAGAAAATCATCATAATCATGCGAGGATGAAATAAGTATAATAACCCATGTGAGTCATCATATAATTTGTCAATAATTTTCAGTTCATCAAGAATTTCAATTCTCATAATGTAAATATCATTTAAATCTTTTGAAAGAATAACTTTCACAATTCCACTTTCAAATCACTTCACCGTTCACCATAGACACAAGGAAATACGCACACATTGGGAGATCCTATAACCGACATAAACCATGTGAGCTATATGGAGTCCAACATACAACCCACGTTGGGGAGAGCCATCCTATCCTTGCCATCGGAGTAGGACTATCGATATCAAATCCACACAAACTAGTGATCACTATAGAAATCAGCCCCACACTCACTCCTACGGGGGAATATAGTTCTAAGGAAGTAAGGTCGCTTTCTACCTCCCACTCGGTTCTAAAGATTTCTCCCAGACTTAGCTCAGATCATTTCAATGACAATACACAACAAAACAAATTTAGTAATATGTAAATATACATCTGGAGCCTTCATGCTTCCCATCTATCAAAATCAACCACGTTGAGGATTTCTTTCACACTCGAGTTCAAAACAACTCCATTAAGACCAAAAGGTCAAACCATTCTAAATATCTCAAATATTCAATATCAACGTGGTTATAACACACACTTTCTCAAAAAAATATTCAATTTCCAATGGGGATTCATGATCCAAATATCAAAATCATGATAAATATCGTTCAAGATTCATGCTTTATATCACCACACATGAAAATTCATCTTTAAAAATCAAAAACATGAAGATTTCATAATAATCATCATAAGATATGGGTTCATACTTCTAATTCATAAAAATCAAATAAAAGTCATGCCTTTGTAAAGAAAATTACCTTTGGGCACAAGAACGAATGAGAGTTGTTGTTGAAAACCCCCACATACCTTGAATGATGAACTTTAGATCGATACTCATTTTTGAGATATTAATCGTGCCTTTAAATGATGTTTCTTGGAGTTCATGAACTAGGAACTTGGAATCTTGAATAAATTTGCAGAATTAATGGTGAACTTTGGAGGTTCTTGATGTTCTTGAACTTGGAACTTGTAATCTTGAATAAATTTGCAGAAGTAATGGTGAAGTTTGGAGGGTCTTGAAGTTGGATGTAGGAGATTAGAGTTTTCTTTTTGAGGGAATTTGATAAAATATAACATATAATGCTTCTAATAGGCATTAATATAGGGTTTGGACGGATTTTGGGTGAGGGGGAATGACCAAAACGCCCCTAAAAAATCAAATAATTCTCGAATCTGTCCTTTGGTGGACTGTTTTGATAGTCTGAAGTAGGTCAACCATAACATTTTGTTTCGATAGTTAAATTGGATGAAACCATTTTCATTGGAAAGAGGACTCGCAGAGCTTTCTGTTGATATATAGTAGATCACCTAGATCATTATGTACAAGGAGTTATGATCAATTAAAATTGGAGCAAAAATACACCAGGCCTGAGTACTTTTTCCTGCAGGTTTTACTGTTCAGTACTATTCATGGTTCGATCGGAATATTAATAACTCGTCGCTCGGGTGTCCGGTTTGGATGATCCATATATAGTTGGAAAACTTATTCGATACTCTACGCAATGGTGGGTCATAATCTAAGACATTCCGCACCGAAAAATTTATAATTCATTTTAGAAGATAGAACCCAACACGTTTACGCACAAAATTTCAATGAAAAATTTCCTGGGGTATTACATTACCCCCCCCTCCCTCCCCCTGAAAACATTCCTCCTCGAATGATGCTAGACATGCCAAGATTAGATAGGGAATAGAGCATACAGCTGAAACCGTTCGTTAGACTTATCACCACATTGTTTCTCACTTCGAATGCAACATAGAGTGAATAAATTCAAGAAACTACAGCTGAACACATTATAAATAACAGCTGAACTGCTGCAACTTTTATCAAAAGTGCATGATTTAGGAAAGAACGGTACCTTCGAATTGATTGGAGTTCGTGGAAAATAGGTGCGGGTTCTTGGATCGCATATCCGCCTCAGCTTCCCAAGTTGCACCCTTAACAGATTGGCTTTACCACAACACCTTGACCAAGGGAACTTCTTTGTTCCTTAGTCCTCAGACACTAAAATCAAGAATCTCAAAACGAATCTCATCAAAATAAAGATTTTCTTGTATGTCAGCACTTACAGAGGAATCCACTACCATAGCATTGCTATATGCTTTCCAAGCATGGAGACATGGAGTATTGGATGAACAGAGGACAACTCGGAAGGCAACTCGACCTCATAAGCTGACTTACCTATATGACTAACAATTTGTTAAGGATCAACATAATGGGGACTAAGCTTCCCCTTCTTTCCGAATCTCTTCACCCCCCTTATAGGTGAAATTTTCAGATACACTAGGTCACCAACTTCAAACTCAAGGTCTCTCCTTCTAACATCCGCATATGACTTCTGATGACTCTGTGCAGTTTTTCACCTTTCCCTATCAACTTAACTTTTTCCATAGCCTCAAATACCAAATCAGGACCATTCACAGCCGCTTCACCCACCTTGAACCAACCTATGGGTAATCTACATTTCCTCCGATATAAGGCTTCAAACAGAGCCATGCCAATACTAGAGTGGAAACTGTTATTGTAAGCAAACTCTATCAACGGTAAGTGATCATCCCAACTTCCCTTAAAGTCAAGTGCACAAGCTCTCAACATATCCTTAAGGTCTGGATGGTCCTCTTAGCCTGACCATCATTCTGCGGATGATAACTAGAACTCAAAAGCACTTGGGTACCAAGACCCTTATGAAAATCTTTCCAAAATTGCAAAGTGAATTGAGTACCCCTATCCAAAATGATAGACAAGGGAACTCCATGCAGTCTGACTAGCTCTTGGATATACAATCTAACGTAATCCTCAGCAGTATATGAAGTATGAACAGGCAAGAAATGAGCATACTTAGTCAACCTATCAACCACAACCCAAATAGAATCATGATGGCGTCGGGAAGGAGGTAAACCAATCACGAAGTCCATATTTATCTCTTCCCATTTCTAGGTGTGAATACTAAACTCTTGCATCATACCACTAGGTCTTTGGTGTTCAACCTTAACCTGTTGGCATGTTGCACACTTAGCTACAAATGCTGCTATATCTTTCTTTATGACACTCCACCAATACATTTCCTTTAAGTCTCAGAACATCTTGGTCGCACAAGGATGAATAGAATATCGCGCCCCATGCGCTTCAGCCATAATCCTCTATCTCAGATCATCAATATTCGAGACACATAATCTTCCCTGCAATCTCAACACACCATCTCCCCCTCTTGGGAGAAAACCTCTACTTTTTGATCCTTGACTGACTCCTTCAGTCTGACCAAACTAGCATCTAAGTATTACTTTTCCTTCACTTCCGAAACCAAGAAGGATTCAGAACTACTCTGAACCCCTGTACCACCTTCAACAGAGTTAAACAACCTAACCCCAAATTTAGCCAAATGATGTAAATCACTAGCCAACTCTTTCTTACCTTCTACCACATGCGAAACACTACCCATGGACACTCTACTTAGGGCATCCGTAACAATATTGGCCTTGCCCGGATGGTACAACACACTCATATCATAGTCTTTTAACAATTCTATCCATCACTTATGCCTAAGATTCAATTCTCTCTAGGTAAACACATACTGTAGAATCTTATGATCAGTGAAAACATCAACATGGACACTATACAAATAGTGTCTCTAGATTTTTAAAGAAAACACAACAGCAGCCAACTCGAGGTCATGGGTGAGGTAATTTTTCTCATGGGGTTTCAACTATCTAGAAGCATAAGCTATCACCTTACCCTTCTGCATCAATATGCAACCCAACCCAACACTCAAAGCATCACAGTATACCATAAAACCATCAAAACTATCAGGCATAGTCAAAATAGGGGCTGAAGTGAGTCGAGTCTTCAACTCCTAAAAACTCTTCTCACAAGATTTGAACCACAAGAAATTCACTTCCTTTTGGGTCAACCGAGTCATAGGAGACGCAATAGAGGAGAAACCCTCAACAAAACAGCGGTAATAGCCAGCTAAACCCAAGAAACTTTAGATATCAGTTGGAGAAATAGGTCTAGGCCAATTTCTAATGACTTTGGTGTTTTGGGGATCATCTCTAATACCCTCGAAAGAAATGATATGACCTAGAAAAGCAACTGGCCTAAGCCAAAACTCACACTTACTTAACATGGCAAACAACTTGTGATCTCTAAGGGTTCGCAAGATAGTTCAGAGATGGTCTGAATGTTCACCCTCACTACGGGAGTACACTAGTATATCATTGATGAAAACTATGAAAAACATATCCAGATATGGTCTGAACACTTGATTCATGAGGTCCATGAAAGCTGCTAGGGCATTAGTTAACCCAAAAGACATAACAAGAAACTCAAAATGGCCATAACGAGTTTGGAAAATAGCTTTTGGGATGTCACACTCCCTAACTTTGAATTGATGATAGCCAGAACGAAGGTCTATCTTTGAGAAATAACTTGCACCTCGCAATTGGTCAAACAAATAATCTATTCTCGAAATAGGGTAGTTATTTTTTACGGTGACTTTATTCAGTTGGCGGTAATCAATGCACATACACAAAGAGCCATCTTTATTTCTCACAAACAACATAGGAGCACCCCAAGAAGAAACACTGGGCCTTATGAAAACCTTATCTAGTAGATCTTTGAGTTACTCTTTCAACTCCTTAAGTTCTACAGGGTCCATACGGTAAGAAGGAATAGAAATGGGCTGAGTATCGGAACTCTATCACTATATCAGGAGGTATCCCTGGGAGATCATCCACAAAGATCTCTTATATTTATAAGAACCATCATTCAAAGGGATTCTTGGGTTTTTACATTTATATTGGGATTTCTTATATTTATTATATTTCATCTGTCTTTTTCTTTTCTTGTAGTATTTTTCTTAACATCCAAATTGGGATGCTATTTTATCCTTGCTCCTAAAGTATCTACTATTTTTGCTTCGTCCCAATTTTTTATTATTTTTGAACTAAATGGTTCAGGTAGTTTGCTAAAATATAATCTCCTTATTTCCTTACTTTCTTCTACATTATATTTTCCCTTATAATAATATTCTTTGAATGCACATGTATATTCATCTATGTAGCACATATTACATATTTCTAGTTTCAATATTAAATTCCTATTTGTATCCTTTTCTATATTTTCTTCTTCTTCTTCTTCTTCTTCTTCTTCTTCTTCTTCTTCTTCTTCTTCTTCTTCTTCTTCTTCTTCTTCTTCTTCTTCCTCTTCTTCTTCTTCTTCTTCTTCTACCTCTATGCTACTAAATTTATTTCTTATAGTTGTTTCATATTTTTTAATATTTCTATGAATGGTGCTTTAGTTGTTCCTTCTGTATTTTTCTCAGATCTTAGTACCTTTTTAGTTTCTTCAGTTAAATTTGATAGTCATAATTTTACTGTTCCTATTAGTGTTATTTCTATATATTTTGGTGTATTTGTTGTGTCTATGATATTATCTAGTAATTATTTTGATATATATCCTGCCCATAATTGTATCGTTTTACTTATATCTATTACACAGTCTAAATCTAAGAAGTTGTACTTTTTATTAACTATTTGTTTTGATGTCCATCTATATTCATTTTTTGGGTTGTACTTATTTTTTTAATTATATTTTGGCTTTGTTATTTCTGATGTATTAGGTATTATGTTTTCATCATTTTTTTTATCAAGAGTATTTGTTTCTTCTATATTTTTTTTAACTACTTGTTCTTTTTCCTTAATTTCTGGATCTTCTATTCAATCTAAAATTTCTTTATATGTTTCACAATCTTCTGAATCATAATCATTTGTTTTTCAGTGTCTTTTGTATTTATTTCTAATTCATTGGTCTTTAATTCTTTATTCTTTATTTGTAATTTTTCTTTAAATGGTTTATTTAATCTAGTAGTTTCTGTTCTTTATCATTTTTGTCTTTTTCTCTTTGTCTTTTTTCATATAGATCTTTTAGTATTTGTAATTCTATTTCTAACTCGGTAATCCTATTATTTTTTATTTCTTCTATTTTCCTTATTTCATCCATAGTTTGTTGTTTTATTTTTTCTATTTCTTTTTTTCTGTCTATTTCTTCATTTTCTTTTACTATTCTTACCATAGATGTTAGTTTATCTTCTAATTTTAATTCTTTTTTTCTAACATTAAATATAAATGTTCACCTATTTTCTTATATCTTCTTCATAAATTAGAAAATACTATTATTATTTTTAACACTTCATAATTTTCATATGTTTTTTCATCTATTATGAATTCTACTTTTTTCATTTTATCCATTTGATTTTATATAAGTCATGTTGATGTATGTATTCTAGGTTATCTATTAGAGCTTCTAAATATGATATTTCTTCTTTTTGTGCTTTTATTATTTTTTGACATACTCCAAGAATTAAATGATACTGTAGTCTTTTTTGTTTCTTATTTTTAATTCTCTTTGTTTCTCAAATAATATTTGTTTTAGTTTCATATATTTTTGGGATTGGTCTATTTTATTCATTAGTATTTATAATATTTTGATAGATTTCTAAATTTAATTCTATCATAATATGTATTCCTTAAATAAATACATACAACTCCTCTATTTTTAAATACATAGCTCTGATACCAAAGTTGGGGGGAGAGGGGTACTTGTAGTACTAGTTTATCATATTTGTTGAAATGCTATGGCATAACATAAATCAAAGCTATTTTAAATCCAATTCTCCAACGATATTTATGGATTTGATGAATAGGCCCTTCCATCAGTTTTTGAACTTATTCATTATTCTTTTAATCGATGACATATTCGTTTAATCTTAGAGTGAGGTGGATCACGCCGATCACCTCCGTGTGGTGTTGGACCATGAAGTAGTAGTAATTTTTTTTCCAAGTGTTCAAAATATGAATTTTGGTTGAACGTTGTCACTTTTCTTGGTCATATCTTTTCCAGTGAAGGGATATATGGTGGATTTGCAGAAAGTTTCAGTGGTGAAAAAATGGCCTAGAACCACGAATCCAACCGACATTCGAAGCTTCTTGGGTTTAGCTAGTTACTACAGGAGATTTGTGGAATATTTCTTAACTATAGCAGCCCTATTAACTAAGTTGACTTAGAAGAAGGTATAATTCCTGTGGTTTGATTCTTGCGAGAGTAGTTTTGAGAGGCTGAAGGATAATCTAACTTCATATCTGATTTTGAATTTTCATGAAGGAACTGATGGGTTTGTGGTCTATTGTGATGCATCTCCGGTGGTTCTTGGGTGCAATTTAATGCAACATAGTGATGTAATAGCTTATACCTCTAGAGAGTTGAAGGTGCATAAGAAGAATAATCCAACTCATGATTTGGAATTTCTAGTTGTGGTGTTTGCATTGAAAATCTGGCATTACTATTTGTATGGAGTGCGTATAGACATCTCTTTTAATGATAAAAGCCTACAGTATGTATTTACTTAGAAAGAACTAAATCTCAAGCAAAGAAGATGTCTTGAGCTACTTAATGATTATGACATGAGTCTTCACTAACACCTAGGTAAAGCTAACAAGGTTGTTGATGCTCTTAGTAGGTTATCCATGGGGAGTTATCTCATATGGATAAGGAGAAACGAGAGTCGGTGAAGGACATTCATCGTTTGTCTAACCTTGGATTCATCTCTTGGACTTTAAAGATGGTGATGAGTTGGTGCAGGAACTAGCACAATCGTTTCTTGGTGCTGAGATCGAGGAGAACCAGATGTTAGATCCTATCTTGATAAGGATCAAGGGTGATGTATGTGGGCATAAAGTGGTTTCTCTTAAGATTAGCGGTGATGGTACTTTGCGATACAAAGAAAGTTTATATGTTCCTGATATAGATTGCTTGGGTGAGTGGACCTTGGTTGAGGTGCATGAGTCACTCTATCTTGTTCATCCCGGTTCAACAAAAATGAATCATAAACTTAAGTAGATGTATTTATGGAAAAATATAAAGAGGTGTGTGGTGAATTTTTAGCCAGCATATGGTGTGTAAACAAGTGAAAGTTGAGCACACGAGGCCTGGGGGTTGTATCAAGAAATTGAAATGCTATAGTTGAAGTAGGAAGTGATCAACATGGATTGTGTTACCACGCTTACTCGGTCTCAGAATCAGTTTGATTTGGTGTGGATCATTGTGGATAGGATAACAAAGTCTGCTTACTTTTTGCCAGTGATGACTAATTTTTTGGATGAGGATTATGCAAGATTGTACCTTAATGAGTTTATGAAGTTGCATGGGGTGCTAGTTTCTATCATCTCTGATCATTTCACTTAATTTACATCTCACTTTTGGCGGTAATTTGAAAAAGGTTTGGGGACCAAGGTGAGTCTTAATACTGTTTTAACCACAGTGGGATGGGCAAGCAGAAAGGACTATTCAAATATTGGAGGACATTCTTCGTGCTTGTGTTATTGATTTTGGTGGTATTTGGGTTGAGCATTTGCCTGTTGTGGAGCTTTCTTATAATAATAACTACCATTCAAGCATTGGGATGGCTCCATTTGAGGTCTTGTATGGTAGGAGATGTAGGTCTCCTATTGGGTGGTTCGAGGTTGATAAGGCGGAGAAATTTGGCCCAGATTTGGTTCACCAAGCCATGGAATAATTTAAGGTGATTAGGGATAGACTTAAGGTTGTCCAAAGGCTCCAAAATTTCAATGTGGACATGAGGCGAAGGGATTTGGAATTTGAGATTAGGGATAGGGTGTTTTTGAAGATATCACCCATGAAGAGATTGATGAAGTTTGGTAAGAAGGGGAATCACAGTCCTCGGTATGTTGGTCCTTAGTTGGTTTAGATAAGGGTTGGTAATGTTGCATATGAGTTAGATTTGCATTAATTCGATTTTCCATGTCTCTATGTTGAGAAAGTGCATAGGTGATCCTTCATTGGTTGTTCCATTTAAAGGATTGGGTATTTCAGATTTTATCTTATGAGGAGATCCCGATTGAGATTTTAGATAGGTAGGTTCATTGGTTGCAGACCAAGGAGATAGCTTCGATAAAAATTATATGGAGGAACCACTTGATTAAAGAAGCTACTTGGGAAGAAGAAGATGACATGAAGTCCAAGTATCTATATTTGTTCCCCATTCCAGAAATTCATACTTGAGGTATATGTTGTTCTAGCATTGGTTAAAATGAAGTTTGATGGGAATTATTATGTTAAATCATGCTTGTATTTCCTTTACCCATCATTCAGGGACAAATGATCCAAGTGGGTGAAAATTGAAATACATTGGCTTTCCTTAGAAAATTTCTTGAGTTTGACATTCTGGACATCATACGACTTTAGGGTACTTGTCATATAATGTGGGCATAGTTTAAGGGCGTAAAGTCATATGATATAGTGTGGTTTGGTTTTTTACTATCCAGAGTACAAGAAGGAATCATACTAGTCATATGTTAGGGTATGAGATGTGTAGTGACAAACCGTATGATGTCCTATGTCTAGCCTAGATGATTATGCCTAGGGTACGTTTTTAGGGTACCATTCATATGTTTTGGATACAAGTTAGCCCTTGTTGTCATATGTTGAAAAGTATTGGAGTCCAAGTTTCTTCCTAGGGTACAAGTGGTGGGTGCCACTCATATGTTATAGGTACTGTTTGGGTTGTGTGGTCGTACCCTCCTGTGCTCATTTTTTAACTTTTAAGATGAAGATATTTTAGACATTTGACACACCAAAACCCTTAGGATCCATATCCGATAACATTAATGTGTCCCTTATTCTTTACTTTGAAAGATCAAAATACTCCTAAACCACTCTCAAATTACTCTCAAGGCTCTTGGTTTAAGAGAGGCCAATGTTTATCCAATACAATCAATTTGGGGCTTACAAATATGGTTTATCTCTGTAATCCTTCGTATCTAAGGCACGTTACTCCTTACACATTGTTAGTTCAAACAAAAAACATGATTTACTTAATGATTTTGAGGGCATTAATATGGGTTTGTGTTGGATTGGAAATATATATAGGGGGTTTTAGTTACTAATGTCTGGGTGATATTTTCCCATGTTCTATTTATTGTTTTTTAAGTTAAAATTGTGTAATTGAATGTGTTTCTTTATGGTAATGGTCAACTGGTTCTTGGTTTGAGTTTTGGAAACTATATGCCCTCAACATGTTTGTTAAATTGCCTATGAGAATGTTTTGTCACATAGTTTGACTTTTATTGAAACTATTGCATTCCATATTACAGTAATGGAGCCCTAAATGGTTTAATTGAGCTAAATTATTTGGAAAGTTCTAGGTAGCCATGGTTTTGATTGATTGGAAATCCTATGAGGTACATGGGAACCCCCTAAATGTTGGCTAGTGACATTGCTTACAAGCTATAGTCAGTATAACAATACAACTTCATAATACCTTGGTAATTAACATTGGAATTGGTGGTTTGGTTATGCGCTAAAGGTTTTAATTTGGGAATAATGGCGGGTTTTGATAACTAAATGTGAAGGTATGAGTCTAATGGACGGACACTGGAAACTAATATTTGTCGAAATGAGGATTGGTCATGGTGACCATATACTTGTGGGGTACACAGGAATCCCCTAAGTATACTTGTATATTTGTATCATAGAGGGTGAAGGGTATACGAGAATCCCCTACTTCTATGATACTTTGGTTCATGTGGCTACACGCATTGGGGCCTGTTAAGGGGGTAACACTGGACCCATATAGCTCGTGGATAGTTTTGGGATGGTCAAGCTATGCAACCCAGGTTATTAATTTAAATGCATGCTAAACTTGGTTCCCTTTCCCGATATGGTATATATGTAAATATGTATGTGGTTGTATATGGATATTTACTTTGGTTTGGGATGATGTCATTATTTTATCCTTATTCAGGATTTCATTCTAGCATTCACGCATTTGCCTGTCTTTGGGAACTGCATCTCTATACGATATAGGAACCGTCCATAGTACTACTCCTACTCCTCAGTGACTTGGATTTGGGGACAACTTACTGTTGGATAAAAGTGGTAAGCTTCCATACTCCGAAAGGATCCATTTCATCTTATGGACTTCTATACATACCATTATATTTATCAGACTTTGGTTTTTGTCTATGGTTAGTGGCATGTTCCGATCGGATGTTCTTTGTTTTTTGTTAGAGGATTTTTGAGACTACTTTGTGTTAGCATGGGCGGTGTCAATATTAGAATTTGCATTGGGGATAACACTATTTGAGTGTATTTGATTTATGATTGGTCTATCTTGTTATGTTATATGATCGAAATTTATCCGACATTAAGTGTAGGGTGGTTATGGTTGGGTATTGTGGGTGGTCTCTGGTCCTGGTTGGGCTTGATGCACCAGACATGACTAGGCCCTGGTTTAGGTTATTTCCGTGTTTTAATAAGAAGGGAAAATTAGAGTTTTCGAGTTCCACTTGGTATTCCGTGTGTCAATGTTAAAGAAATACCATAGAGATGAGAACTACAACATACATAAGGTCCCTAAGTTATTTGATAAGAAGTTATCATATGAAGAGCAACCAACAACAATATTAGGTATCGACGTGATAAAAATAAAAACTAGAGTCATTCCATGAGTAAAGGTTCAATAGGTTCAATAGAGGAACCGTACATTAAGGAAAGTCACTTAGGAGACAGAGGCGGACATGTACAATTGATATCTATAATTAATTATTTCCCCAAAAGTAAACTTACCCTTGGGATAGTTTCTCAGAAAATGCACTGACTGACCACATTTGAAATACTTATCCCCCCTTCATAAAAAATTCCATAATGCACCGACCACAAAACCTATATGGACGATATAATAGAGTGGACAGAGCCCTACTAGCCTGTGAGTAGGCAACCTGTGCCCTATAACGATCACCGCCCTTCAAACATTGATCATCAGACGACTTTGGATAAGGATCATTATCCATATAATAGGACCAATAAATCCCCCACTTCTTCTTAGACCACTTTCCACCATCTCTACAACTTGGTTGTTGACCTTAACCCTGATCCGATAATAAAATTTCTTACTCTGCCTGTCCACAAATTTAGTATGCTTCTTATTATGTTCTTTGACTTGCTGCATATGAACCACCAACTGAGAAATATCCATATCTTTGTTTAATAAAGCAGCCTTAATTTCTAGAATCAAGTCTCGGGACAACCCAAAAGCAAACTTCCTCATTCTAGCCCTCATGCCCGACACCAACTTTGGTGCATACTGAGATAGCTGGTGCAACTTTAAGGCATATTCCTTGATACACATCTTTCCTTAAAATTTATAAACTCTTTTTCCTTTGCCTCCCTCAACTCTTGATGAACGAAGCGGTCCAAAAAAGCACTAGAGAAATAGTCCCATAAAGAGGACTCAACATCATCAACCTAGACTGGTCCTATTCCTCCTACTATTGGTATGCCACATCTTTCAATTAGTACGCAGCAAACTCTATACCCTCCACATTAGTGGCATCCATCACATAAAATATCTTTTCCATCTCATCAATGAAATATTGAGAATCTTCCTCAACCTTAGAACTAGTGAAAGTAGGAGGACTCAACCTCATAAACTGGCCAGCCCTTCTAGACTTAGAATGGATTGACATAAGCAACACACCCAGTCTAAGAGGATACAACTGGGTTAGTAAGTTAATCAACTGGAGAAATTAACCATTAGATACATCAGCTCGAGGTATCTTGGGAGGAACTGGAGGAATTAGTAGAGCTCCATCAGGGCAATTAGAAGGTGCGACCCTTGATAGGGTGTGAACTCCTAGAGTAGGATGAGCTCTGTCCACCTTGTCCTCAAACTGGATAGAAGAATTCCCATAGACATCAGATCTTCTTGGAGGTATGATATAAAAGGCACAAAAATAGGAATTAGAGAGATCCAAGATTATAGACTCTATAGCTCGAAAAAAAACAACAAGAAAAAGGAAACATTGAGCTATATGAGCCAAGTTAATGGACCAAGTTAGACTGATTAAGAACTGAAAATGGAGTAATTTGTTGAGGTGCTTCCTTAACTTAATTAACCTAGTAGGTGAGTCACCTACTTGAGTTATATGAGCCAAGTTAATGGACTAAGTACATGGATTAGATTTAGGCCTTTATTAGTATACTTAATTGGCCCAAATTAAGTACTAGAAGAAGGAAAATGGAGAAATGGCCAAGAACACAAATCTTCCAAGGCCCAATTGCAATTGAGCCCATCTAAGAAATTAAGCAATTAGGTGCATCACCTACTTTGACCCTTTGTAGCAGCTTAATATCTTTAAGTAGGTTCATCACATACTGTGACAAATTTTACCAATTTTAAGGTCCAAAATGTAGCTAAGGAGGTGGCCAAAATAGGACCTTTATAAGTCCAAGTTGCTGGTCATTTTCCTTCCTTTCTAAGTCACAAAAAAGTGTATATTTCACAAATTCTCTCCACTCTCTCTAAATTAATAAGGAGCATCCCTATTTTTCTTTCTAGGGTTCTTTAAAAAACCCCAACCTTTGCAATTCAAGGTTAGTGAAAACACTTATGATTTTGCTTAATTATCTCATTGAAGATTAGGAAAACATGCAATAAATGCTTAATTACTAATTCATGGAAGAATATAGGACAAGCTACTTGCTCACTTTTTCTCTATTATTAAGAGATCCCTTTTCTTCTTTGGTATAAAATGTGAAGGAAAATGAAAGTTGAAGTTCTTATGAAGTTCAAATTTAAAGGAAAATTTACATAATTGAGGTAAGGATGATAGCTTAAAGAACTTATTTGGAATATTACATCTTCGGTCAATGATTTAGTTCTAATATCCAAGATTGGGTAAATAGTTAGAAGTAGGGATAACATGATTACATAATTAACCATACGAATCAATAACCAAGATAAACAAGTAAACTAATGAAGTTTAATAACATAGTATAGTTGTTTTAAGTACTTTAACATTGGGCTTTGTCCTATTTATTTTATCAAGTCCTTAATATTCAATGTTTAGTTTATTTTAGTTTACAAATATTCCAAACTCTCTTTTGGTTATTCTTGAATAAATTAATATAAATTGTGAACTAGAATTTGACAGTCATTAGAACAAGTCCCAGTGGGATTGATTTTCGGCTTTCTTGAAGGCCACTATATTACTTGGTAGACCACGTACACTTGCGTTTGTGCTTAGGCATTGTCACTAATCTGAGTTTAGATAGTTGATTTATTTTTTCACCTAGTTGGTGGCCTCCAAGATTGAGTTTGTTTATTTTGTTTCTCCATCCCCTGAGGCCACAAGAGTGGGCCAATTTATGAGGTTAAGTCTTCGTACTTTTACTGGTTCAAAAGTTGAGGAAGATCCTCTAAAATTTTTTAATGAGATGGAAAAAAAATTATGTGATGCATACTACTAATATGGAGGGTGTGGAATTTGTCACTTATCAGTTGAATGGTAAGGCAAATCAGTGGTATAAGGAGTGTGACAAGTTTAGGGTAATGATGTTGAGTTCTTTTTATGGGATGATTTCTCTAGTGCTTTCATTGATCTCTTTTTTACTCTGGAGTTAAGGGAGGTGAAGGATGAGGAACTAATAAATTTGAAATAAGGTAGGATGACAGTGAAGTACTATGCTTTGAAATTTCATGGCTTTCTCATTACGGAGCTAGTATCCTTTGTGAGAGCTCAAATGAGGAAATTTGCTTTGGGATCGTCCCATGATTTGGTGTTGGAATGTACAACTGCTCTATCAAACAAAGACATGGATATCTCCAGGTTAGTGGCGTACATGCAACGGGTTGAGGGGGAAAAGAAGTAGCAGGTAGATATACGCAAAAAACATTAAGAAGTTTTGGTATTTGGATTAGGGTAAAAGTTAGTAAAAAAGAGTTAAAGGCGCTGGACAATGGTCTAAGAAGAAGTGGGATAATTCTAGTTTGTACTCTTTGACTAGTGCTTCGTATCCTAAGTCGTCGAGTGATCATTGTTTTTAGAATAGTATGGGTCATAGGGAATAGGGTTCGTACGCATAGGCTAGTGTGGCTTAGTCAGCCCTATTGTATTCTTCTTGTAGATTCTGTGGTCAGGTGCACTGTGGTGTTTGTAAAGAGGAAAGGAACAAGTTCTTTAAATTTGGTCATATTGGTTATATGATGATGGATTGTCCTTCTAAGGTTGCTTCTGGGTTAAATAAGATTCCTATTTCTACTTCATTAGCTCCTACACGAAAAGGTACTGCATCTTTTTTTGGCTTCATCATTGGTCAGAACCATCGGTACACTCTTGCCACTATCTAGGATTTGGAGGAATCCCTTGATGTTATTACTGATATGCTCAAACTTTTCTCTTGTGATGTATATTGTTTGGTTGATCTCAGGTTTACCCTCTCTTATCTGACCTCTTTTGTGGCTATCTATTTTTTTTGACCTTAAATGTATTGTGGATCCCTTCACTATGTCCACCCTAGTTGGTGACTACATTGTGGCTAGATGGGTTTATATAGGTTTTGTGATGTCGGTCTATGGTAGGGAGACCTTGGTAAATCTAATAGAGTTGGACATGCTAGCTTTTGATATGATATTGGGGATGTATTGGTTGTATTCTTTGTATATTTCTCTTGAATATCAAACGCAAAGGTTCAGTTTCGATTTCCTAAATGAGCTGATGATCGAGTGGGAAGGTAGTTCCCTAGAACCTAAGTGAAGGTTCATTTCATATCTTATGGATAGAAAATTTATTTCTAAGGGGTGCCTTTATCACTTAGTGCATATCAAGGATTCTAGATTTGAAGGTCCTTCTTTGCATACCATCCTTGTGGTTTGCAAATTTCCCAAGGTATTCCTTGATGATTTTCCTGGAGTTTCTCCAGATAGGGAAATTGATTTCGGAATTGACTTTTTTCTGAACACTCTTCCTATTTCTATCTCTTCGTACCAAATTGATCTAGCTAAGTTGAAGGAACTCAAGGAGCTATTGAAAGATCTTCTTAACAAGGGTTTATCTTCCCTAGTGTATCTCCCTGGGATGCTCCTGTTCTTTTTATGTGTAAAAAGGATGGGTTCCTTTAACTGTTTATTGATTATAGCTAATTGAGCAAGGTGACCATGAAGAATAAGTACTCCCTTCCAAGTATTGATTATTTGTTCGATCATCTTTGAGGTACTAAGTTCTTTTCTAAGATTAACCTTCAGTCAGGTTACCATCAGTTGAATATTAAGGAGGTGGATATCCCTAAGGATACTTTTCGAACTCGGTATTGTCATTTTGAGTTTTTGGTGATGACCATTGGTTTGACTAATACCCCAACAACATTCACGGATATTATAAATTGGTATTTCTATTAGTTTTTATATTTGTTCATGATCATGTTTATTTATGATATTTTGGTGTATCAAAAGAGCAAAGCGGATCATGCCAATTAGCTCTATTAGCTATTACAGATCCTTAAGGAGTAGCAATTGTATGGTAAATTCTCTCAATATAAGTTCTGGTTAAATATTGTGACTTATCTGGGATATTTCATTTCTAGTGATGGGATTGTTATAGATCTATAAAATGTTGTGGTGGTTAACAAGTAGCCTACAATCATAACTCCAATTGACATTTGAAGTTTCTTGGTTTTAGCCAATTTTTATAGAAGGTTTATAGAGAGTTTCGCTTCTGTTTCTGTCTCATTGACTAAGTTGACTCAGAAGATGTTGAAATTCTTATAGTTTGGTGCTTGTGAGGGCAATTTTGAGAAGTTGAAGGATTACTTGACTTCGACTCCGGTATTTACTCTACCTTAGGGTACTGATGGCTTTGTGATCTATTGTGATGTATCCTGGGTGGGACTAGGTTATGTATTGTTGTAGCATGGTAGAGTTATGGCCTATGCCTCTAGAAAGCTGAAAGTTTATAAGGAGAATTACCTGACTCATAATTTGGAAGTGTCAGGCTTGGTTTTTGTATTAAAGATTTGGCAACATTATTTGTATGGGGTCTATGTTGATATTTATTCTAATAATAAGATCCTTTAATATGTGTCCACTCAAAAAGAGCTAAATCTCAAGAAAAAGAGGTGGCTTGAGTTGCACAATGAGTATGACATAAGTCTTCACTATCACCCAGGTAAAACTAATGTGGTTGTTGATGCTCTTAACTTGTTATCTATGGGGATATTATCTCGTATTAATTAGGAAAAACACAATTTGGTTAAGGATATTCACCATTTGGCTAATCTTAGTGTTCGGCTTTCGGACTCTAAAACTGGTGGTGTGATTATTCAATAGGTGGCTAAGTCATATCTTGGTGCCCATGTAAAGGAGAAGAAATTGTTGGACCCTATCTTGACGCAGATCAAAGAGAATGTAGGTCACCAGAAGGTGATGGCTATTGAGATTTGTGTTGATGGTATCTTGAGGTACTAGCGGAGGTTTTGTTTGTTGATACCAATAGTTGTGAGCAAGAATTTTGTTTGAAGCTCTTGAGTAGCATTATACTATTCATCATAGATTGATGAAAACGTATCATGATCTTAACTAAATTTGTTGGTAGAATAATATGAGGCGGGATATGGCAAATTTTATGACTAAGTGCATGGTGTATTAGCAAGGGAAGGTAGAGCACTTGAGGCCCAGTGGGTTGACTCAATAGATCGAGCTACCAATGTGGAAATGGGAAACAATTAATATGGAATTTTTTACCGATCTTCTACGGTCTCGCCAGTAATTTGATTTGATTTTGATCATTTTGGACAAAATGATTAAGTCTACTCAATTCTTGTCAATAAGGACTAATTTCTATTCTAAGGATTATTCCAAGTTGTTCATTTTCGAGATCATAAAGTTTCATGGTTCTACAGTTTCCATTATATCTGAACGAAGTCCCCTGTTCTCATCTCACTTTAGAGGTTGTTCCAAGGATATTTGGGAGCCACGGTAACCCTTAGTATCGCTTTCCACCCACAGATGGATAGGAAAGTGGAAAGGACAATCCATGCCTTGAAAGATATACTTTGAGCTTATGTAATTGATTATTGTGGTAGTTGGGTTTACCAAATGCCTTTCATAGAATTTGCCTACAAGAACAGTTATCACTCTAACATTGGTATGGCTCTATTTGAGGCCTTTTTAGGTAGGAGGTGTAGGTCTCCTATTAGGCAGTTTATGGTTGGTGAAAATAGTTTTTTTCTGCCCTAATTTGGTTCACTAAACCATGGAAAATTTGAAGGTTATATGGGATAGGCTTAAGATCGTGTAAAGTCACCCAAATTCCTGCACGAATAAGGGGTGAAGGGAGTTATGTTCAATGTTGCCGATTGGACATTCTTGAAGGTTTATTTTTGAAAGGAGTGGTGCAGTTTGGTAAGATGGGGAAACTCAGTCCCCATTATGTTGGTCCATATTTTATTTTGAAGAGGGTAGGTAATATTGCTTATGAATTGGAGTTGCTTTCTAGTTTGAGCTCTATTCATTTGGTGTTTCATATTTTGATGTTGAAAAAGTGTATAGGTTATGCTTCGATGATTGTTCCTTTGGAAAGGTGGGCATTTCAAATTCCTTGTCTTATGAGAAAGTCCCGATTGAAATTTTGGATCGATAAGTTTGTCGGTCGGGAATGAATTACATGGCTTGGTAAAGCTTCTTTAGAGGAACCAAAAGTTTGAGGACGCTATTGGGAAGCTGAGGAGGAGATGAAGTCCAAGTATCCGTTATTATTCCCCACTCTGAAAAAGTTTGCTTATGGTATTTGTGATCTTAACATCTTTATTTTTTGTCTTTATTAAAGGAGAGTATTGGTGTATTTCTGTGTTAAATTATGCCAAGGGATTCCTTGACCCATCATTTGAGGATGAATGATCCAAAGGGGGGAGAATGTAACACCTTAGGATTTTGGTCCTTGAAAAATTCTAATATTTAATCCTCAATTCCTGACTATGACTCCCCTTACGAGTCGTAAGGAGTCTTAACAGGTCTTAGGGACTTAATCATAGCTTAAAGAGTGTGTGTGGCTGATTTTTGTTCTGAGTACTAATTTCTCACTACAAGTCATAAGGACTCATTATGAGTCATTGGGTAAAAATAGTAGGATATCCAGTATATAACAAAAATAGTTTTGGGTTGACTATGACTAGATCCTACGAGTCATAGGGTCTCACTATGGTTCATGGTATATGATTCGTAAGTTTAATAGTATATGTGACAAGTGACACTGTCTTGGCAATGACTTGTGGAGATGAGTCGTAATGAGTCGTCATGAGACCCGTAATGACTGATAGTTATTTTCCAACTTTTAAATGGGGGATATTTTAGACATTTGCCTCTTATCCTAATAATAACCCACATCCTATAAACATACTTGGGGCCCTATTTTCATTTATAATACACTCCAAACATTCTTTCTTCTTTGTTAAGTCTCTCAAGCATCCATACTTAGGGTTTACAAGAAGTGGGTCAAGGAGAGATTAAAGAGTTGAATTCTCCCCATAATCTTAGGTATTTCAGACATGTTACTCTTCCCTAATTGAAAATTTGGTGAAAACATATGTTCTAAAGTGTTGTTCATATGATATTGATGATGGTTTAAAAACATGGGTTAAGGGTTTTGAATTATTCTTATTTATATGATGTTTGATGTTTGTCCCTGCATGGGTTATGTTTAAATGGTGGTTAGAAAATCAATTTGATGCATGGGTATAGTGAAAAAATTAAGGGATTATGATTTTCTTAAACTTATAACTTTTGACGTAGTTATGACCTCAACCCCATATAGTGAAATTGGTTTTTTGAATATGAAAAGTATGTATATTGAAATCTCTTGAACTATTACATAAAGTGAAAAGTTAATGAAGCATAATGGTTTTGAATTGAACCTTATGGGATTGTATGATTCCCCAAGATTATGTATAATTAAACCAAGGGGCTATAAACGTTCCCCATTAATGAAATTGTTTTGTCATATTGATGTTACCTTGCAAGTGTAGTTGCTATTACAATACCTACAATGTATGCCTAAATATGTAGCATGGTTCAATGCATGAGAATGTGTGTTAATTTTCTTAATTAGAATTTAATAGGGGTTATATAGCTGAGTCATGAAGGTGAAGGTCTCGAGGGATCAATACTAGAAATTGCAGTTGCCGATGCGAGGGTCTATATGACCGGGTGGTTTGAGTCACCCTATTATTATAATATGAATGAAAGGTTTAACTCCCCCATATCATATTACATGGTTGGGTGCTTAAGTCACCTTGATATGTAGGGAGTTTTGAGTCCCCCATAGCGAATATGTATACCTCTAATTCGTGCAGCTACATGCACTAGGTCCCTAACAACTAGGGCAGAGCTGGGCCCATATATCCTATGGTTGCCTTCTTTTGTTATAATGATTGAGCTACATGATCCAGGCTAAAGTTTTAAGGATTCATGCTAACCCTTGTTCACTACCTCGACACTCGCTCTCTCTCTCTCTATATATATATGTAATTGCATATAATTATGTGTATAGGATTTTTGACTGGTTTTGAATTGTTAATCATGACAATATTTTATCCATTAACCTTGAGTTATATGATAGAGCTTCAATTGCTAACCATCTGTGAGTGTTGTATCCCCGTGCAATACAAGTACCAGAGTTTCCTCTACTTCTCCTATATAGAGTTAAGTGGATCAGATCGGCTCCTTAGTTTGTTATGGTGAAGTGGTGAGCTTCCATTCTTTGAAAGACTTAGTTATTTCATCAGTTCTGCTTATAGATTAGCATTGAGATCTCACATTATCGTTAACATTATCCTTTTCATTATCATCTGTTAGAGTCAGGGACATGTCCCTACCAAGACTGGTTTTGAAGAATATTTTTGATTTTTCTTTGCATAAAGGCTTTGTTGGATTATTATGGACTTAGGTGACATTGGTCATTTTTTTTTGGCCGGTCAGTGGTTACCGGTTATAGATATATCTTTTCTTTCTTAAACTTATCTTATCATATGTTCAGAATTCATTCGATGTTAGGGATATTGTGTTATTTGGCTGGTTACCGCAAGTGGTCTCTAGTCCACGATGGACTTGAGATACCCATCACTGCCAGGCCCTGTTTAGGGCTGTGAAATTTTTCATGGATGACTTTTTAGTTGTGGGTGACTCATTCAATGATTGTTTAGAACACCTCACCAATGTTTTGATGAGATGCAAGGAATGCAACTTAGCATTGAATTGGGAAAGGTCTCACTTTATGGTTAAAAACAATAGTGCGTGGACAAATGATTTCAAAGAACAAGATTGAGGTCGATAATGAAATGATTGAGGTAATTGAAAAATTAGCTTCACTAATTTTTATGAAAGGTATTCATAGTATTTTGGAACATATGAGTTTATATAGAAGATTCATAAAGGACTTATCTAAGATTGCTAATCCATTATTTAAGATGCTGGAGTAATAGAAAAAAAATTTGTTTTATGAAATGTGTCTAAAAGTATTTGAGCAAATGAAAGAGGGGTGTATTTACACCCCCATCATTGTGTCTTTATGTTGGACTTTACCATTAGAGGTTATATGCAATGCTAGTGGTGTGGAGCTAGGTGTAGTCCTAGGCCAAAAGGTGAGAGAAAATATCATATCCTATCTACTATGCTAGCAAAGAACTTAACCCTTCCTAAAATAATTACAGGGTCACTGAACGAAAGTTTCTAGAGGTTGTATTTACATTCAAAATAATTTGGTCTTAATTGCTTTGTGCAAAAATAATTATGCATATGACCATGTAACTCTTACATACCTTATGGCGATGAATGATGCAAAGCCAAGGTTGATTAGATAGGTAATATTTTTGTAGGAATTTGACTTTGAGGTCAAGAATTTAAAGGGTATTGAGAATTTATTGTCCTACTATATATAATGTCTTGTGAAGGAGGCAATGCTAAAACTAGGGGATGAGCTTGAAATTGATGATATTTTTTCAAACGAGCAGGTCTTGGTAGCATTACAAGACCTATTTCCTTGGTTTATAGACTTTGTCAATTATTTGTCAAATGATCTAGTTTTGGAAGATTTGTTGCTTCAGCAGTGAAAACGGTTTATGAATTATATGAGAATAATTTTTGGATGAACCATACTTGTTATGAGTTTGTAAAGATGGAGTGGTCCAGAAATGTGTTCCTGAGATCTAGATTATTGAGTATCTTAGAGACATTTCATTCATCACCAGTTGGGGGTTATCATAGAGGTGCCCAGACTACACATAAGATCTTACAATGTGGTTATTATTGTCTCACTAATTATAATGATCCTCATGATTATGCTAGGGCTTCTGACCAATCTAAAAGACAAGGGAACATCCCGTACAAACATAAACTTCTAGTGATAAATACCCTTGATATTGAGTTATGTAATCACCTCTAGGTTATTTCCTCGATTTGGGTGCATTTCCAGCATTTTAAGCCTTCTCACATCGGCTACAGTTCATTTATGAATTGCAAAACTATTTTCTAGATTATCGGATAGTTCATTTGAAATTTTGGCTCATTTTGCTATTTTAGAGCTTTCATTGTTTAGTATTTGGTATCGACCAAACTACTAGTAGATGACCTCAGATAAGAATTTTGATAATGCATCAACTCTAAAACGTTAATTTAGGTTCAGGGTGACGTTTGATTCATTTCCCAAGGCTTTCGGACTTATTTAGGGCTATTAGGCGGATTATGTAAAGTACAGAAATATATGAGTGGGCCCCATACTAAGTTGAACTAATCTAACTTGAAATTTTTTATGCTTTCATTAAGTCTGAAATATCAAATTTTGCACAGTAGCATATTTTGTTTGTTCGCATGGGGTTCCAAACTAGCCCGAGCACCTGATTATAGTCCATTTTGGACTCGAGAAAATTTGGTGCATCAAGTTGTTGATGCAAAGTGATCATATGACCTATTAAGCGGTTATTGCATATTCAATATAGTGTCTATTAAGTAATGTTTACCATTTGGTTAGTGGTCTCTTTAGTATTGACTTTGTCCACTTAAGCAGGCAACTCTTAAGCCGCCTAAGAGTCAATTAAGTGATACAAGCTAGCTTTGACAGATCGCTTAAGCAATAGTAGGGCTGCGTAAGTTGTTGTCACATAAGCAATAGAGCAAACACTTAAGAAGCACTTGGTAATTTCTTATCCCACTTTTTTCCTCCCTATTTTCCACTATTTGTTCCATAATTTTTACACCATGTTGAGAGCTCAAAAAGTGGAAAAAGTGGGAAGTCATCCATAGAAGCTACGGTAAGATAGCCTAACTCTCCTTGGTCATTTCCCATTAATTTTCCCTTCCATTTTTGCTCAACTTTTGAGTACACATTCCCTGTCTTTTGATGGACCTCATGATGGATTAAATTTTGGATTTTATTTATAGGACGTGCAGGACCATTCTTGACCCAAAATTTGACCCAATCATTAAAATAGAAATATGGGTCTCATTTTACTACTTACGACATGTAGATTATAATTTTGCTAGTATGAAATTTTTTCTAGATTATGGCGTAAAGGCAGATAATTTGGGGCGATTCAAGGATTGTAGTTTGGCATCGAGGTAGGCTTTTTTCTACTCTTCTTCACAAGATGGTGTATTATATATGTTTCATATTATATAGACATGTTAGGATGTGATGTTGGGTAGAACAACATGAATTAGCCAAATTTATGAGTTCAGGGTCTAGAAGGGTAATTGATCCTTCAGGTGGAATACTTATTATGCTTCTAAGATCCTATTACCCTAGGAAGCTAGAATGTTACTCATAGTTGAGACTAATTAACCTTTAGTATATTGTTTACCACAATATTTGGTGGATTGTGATGGTTTCCTAAATTATGATATGGTTATGTTGGATATTATTGGGCCTAAGGCCATGTTCATGATATTGGTAGGATTCTAAAAGTGTTTTGTCCTTGTAAAGGACATAGCTATAGTTTATAGATGTTTTGATACTATCGAATTATTTGGATACTTGTGATGGCATGCATAATTTGGTACATTTATTCTCACTAAAACGGTAAATGGTATGATTTTGACTAAAAATATGGTTTTACTACTTTTTTTCCTAAAATGAGATTTATTTACACTATTAACTTTTAAAACAACTTCTTTCATAATATGAATCGTACCATCTTAATAAATTATTTATGAGCCTTTGAGACTAAAAATAATGATGTTTTAAAGATTTGATTGAGATAGATTCTCGTCCATGGTTTTTGCCACTATTGTTTACCTCAATCGAGAGATATTACGGTTTTTTCTATACTTTTATGATGATTTATCCTAGAGTTTACGTTATAATGTATATATAGACATATACACTTTTAGCCATGGTTTTATCTTATGGGTTTAATATATATATATATATATATATATAAACCTGGTACTGGATGGAGTATCTTGATGATGATGATGATGGTTACTGAAAATCCTTGCTTACGACTAGGTTAGTGTATACAGGTACTCCCAAACCCCCTCAGGGCCCTTTCATCCATGAGTCATCAAGTCGTAGAAGAGAGTTCATCATATGTCCTATATCTACAAGCCATTGAGCTTGAGAAGGTGTATACATTGTGTTATATTATTGTATTTGGATTGGTTATTATAGTGTGGATTATACTTTGCATTTATCCTTGCATGCATATTATCAAACACCAGTATGTGACTATAGCTATCAGTCTTATATAGGGTTGCATAAGTATAGGTGATGAGTATTTCTTGCAATGTGTTGTGTTCTTATTGGACCTTTAGGTTTATGGGGCTTGATTTAGGTATTGTTTATATGGACTACCCGGTGAGTTCATAATTTTTTTTCTATTTTGGTTAGTACGTGAAAAGTTGATTATTGGACTGGTACTGAGATTCAAGGTATGGTTTAATTTTTCCTTTACGGTTTCTTTATTATGGATAATTATCTCATGTTTAGACATATGGATTAGAGATACGGATTATGTTAGTACTAGTTCCTACTATGATTAGGAGGCCTTGAGATACTACTATTACTAATTAAGGTTGTACCTTTTGGGTTAGCCTTGTTTATGTACATATTTTTATTTATATAGTTATGGTATTACTGTATATCCCTCTTTTCCTTCCTTCATTCATGTTGTGTATCCATTCCTAGTCCTTATATACTATTATATATCCTTTATCTTCTATTTTTTGATATATGGGATAGCAATCTATGATATATTTTTTAGGTTCCTTACTCTGGATAGAATAATATTATATATCCTTATATCCTCCATAACTTTTCTATGTTAGTCCTCCTGACATTTAACCGTAGTTTACATTATTCCTTGAATGTTAAGTGTATTTATATTATCTTTGGAGCTTAATAGACAGTTGCCAATAGAGTACTACATGTTGGTACTCACACTAAACTTCTACAACCTACAGATCATATTATGAGTTTTCAACATTATTGTGTGCATTGTGTGGAGCAGCTATGTTTCAGAGAAATATGGTGAGCTCCTTGTGTTTGAAGTATTGTTATTTTCCCTCTTATATACTTGACTAATCTTTATGTTGTATTTAGAGAAGGGTTGTATTAATATATTTATTTAGTATTTCATTTTCTAATCTTATTACAATAGAAGATCTTAGACTGTTTTCCCTAGGTTTTGGGACTATCTTATGTATTTTAAACTTTTAACTATATTCATTCTGCATTATCCCTTAATTTCTCTCGGTAGTCCAATAACAGTAGTTTTCGGACTATGGATTGTCTAACCTATTGGTGGGTTATAGTAAGTTCCATCATAACCTGATAAATAAGGTTGTGAAAAATTGGTATCATAGCCAAAGTTTACCGCTGTGTTGGTACAAGAGCTTGGTTTCTAGTAGAGTCCTGCAAGTCGGTGCAAAGACGTCCGTAACCTATCTTAGGGAGGCTTCAGGGAATTCTAATTTTTTTTTCTTGACTCCTTATCATGTGTTATATTTTTATGAGCCTCAACAGGTTGATAGCTTGTTACTTAGTTGACAACTTATAACTCAAGTCGTCACCTTGTTGACAAACGGAAACTCTAAAGTAAAATGAGCATAACTTTCTACTCTAATATTCAATTAAAGTGAAATTAGTTTCGTTAGAAAGAAGACAAGGAGATCTTTATGTTGATATATAGTAGGACACCTGAATCTTTATATTATAAGAGTTACACTTGTTTAAATTTGACCCTAGTAGGTTAAGATACTAAAACCCAATTGATACAAATGCTCTCAACTCAACTTTTCTCTAAGTTCTTCTTATGAAAATGATTTGCATCAAAAACACATTATACACAATGTGAATGTTCATGACACAAATATTCATATACAAATCATAGGATTAGAATTTATACACGTAGGAATGTTGTTTTGAATTCTAGCTCAGAAATGCAGGGTGTTACATGATCTTCCCTTTGGAATCCTCCATCCTCGAATGATGGGTAGAAACTTATTGAAAATATAGATTTATGGACTAATGTATACATTACATGTCTACTAATGAAGCGTATAGCTAAGATGAAACATTAAAACTTCTTTCATGGAACTAATTCTGAGCTAACTTGAATTTATTGACTATAAGGAGCTGATTCATGTTGGGATTTTAGAACTCACTTAAAATGTTCATGATATGATCATACATATATAACTGGGAAGTGATAACATATGCAATAAAAATTTCAAGTATTAGTTATGATGGAATAAATTATTTAACTTCTCATTAGTAATTACCCTCAGAGCATTAACAATGGAGGAAAGATTTTGGTGCGAATGGGGGAAGAGGGGTGGGTAGGGAGACTCGGAGCATTTTTTTGTCAAGACAGGGTAGCATTAGGGTTTCACTCGTAGTCCTTTTCGATTTATGTTGGTGTTGGACGTGATGACGTAAAGTATTCAAAGGGAGGTACCTTGTTGTATGTTATTTATGGATAATACAATGTTGATTAATGAGATGCGGAGGGGGGGGAGGGGGAGGGGTTAATGAAAAATTAGAGGTTTGGAGGCAAACCCTTGAATCTAAAGGGTTCAGGTTGAGTAGGTCGAAGATGGAATAAATGGAATGCAAGTTTAGTGACTTGAGGCAGGAGAAAGATATGGTGGTGTGGTTGGATTCCCAGGATGTTTGTAAGAGGGATAGTTTTAAGCAACTTGGGTCTTTTATTTAGGGGAATGGTGAGATAGATGAGGATGTCTCTAACCGTATTGGAGAAGGTTGGATGACGTAGAGGCTTGCCTCGGGAGTGTTGTGTGATATGAAGGTCCCACTTAAGCTTAAAGGAGAATTCTACAGAGTGGCAGTCTGGCCATCTATGCTCTATGGAGCAAAGTGTTGGCCATTTAAGAACTCCCACATTCAAATAATGAAGGTGGCGGAAATAAGAATTTTGCATTTGATGTGTGTACTTACTAGAGGGGATAGAGTTAGGAATGAGTCATTCCGAGAAAAGGTGGGAGTGGCTTTGATGGAGGACAAGATGCGAGAAGAAAGGCTAAGATGGTTTTGGCATATGATGAAGAAGGGCATGGATGCCCTAATTTTTAGGTGTGAGAGTCTAGCATTGGATGGCTTTAGCAGGAGCAGATACAAGCTGGAGAAGTACTGGAGGGAAATGATTAGACATGGTATGGAGCAGCTTCAGCTTACTGAGAACATGACCCTAGATAGAAAGGTGTGGAGGTCGAGGATAAGGGTAGAAGGATAGGTTGTGTGTGTGGGTTGAATCTAGTACTTAGAAGAGCCCTTGTATAGCCAGGTTACTAATCCTAGGACTGTGTCCATAGGTAAGAGCTCCTAGTCAGGAGGATTTGGGTGTGGATGGTGTCTCTAGCCTGTGAGTGTCTGTTACTACTAGGTGGGTATCATTTTTTGGATGCCCTATTTTTTATCTCTTATTGCATATTGCACTTGGTTACCTTATCTCATACTGCTTTGATTTGTATTTATGTCTTAATCCTTTTTATGCTATTGTAATGCCACGAGAATTTTTTTCTTGAAATTTTGTGCATAAATGTGTTGGATTCTATCTTCTAGAGTGAATTATAAATTTTTCGTGTCCAATGTCTTATATTATGACCCACCATTGTGCAGAGTATCGAATAAGCTTCATAACAATATGTGGATCATCCAAAACGGAAACCCGAGTGACGAGTTATGAACATTCTGATTGAACCATAAATAGTAGTGAACAGTAAAACATGCAGGAAAAAGTAATGAGGCCTGACGTATTTTTTCTCCAACATTAAATGATCATAACTCTTTGTACATAATGATCTGGGTGATCTACTATATATCAACGGAAAGCTCTGCGAGTCCTCTTTTAATGAAATTGGTTTCATCCAATTTGTCTATTGGAGCAAAAAGTTATGGTTGTTCTACTTCATCCTACCAAAAGTGAATTTTTTTGTCAACTTCAAATGATCATAACTCCTCGTACACAATGATCTGGGTGAGTTACTATATATCAACGAAAATATTTGAGAGTGCTCTTTTTAATGAAATGGGTTTCATCCAATTTGGATATCGCAGTAAACGTTATGGTTGATCTACTTCAGATTGTCAAAATAGTCCACCAAAGGAGAGATTCGAGAATTGTTTGATTTTTAGGGGCGTTTTGGTTATTTCCCCTCACCCAAAATCCATCCAAACCCTATATTAATGCCTATTAGAAGCATTATATGTTATATTTCATCAAATTCACTCAAAAAGAAAACCTTAAGCTCCTACATCCAACTTCAAGAACCTCCAATGTTCACCATTAATTCTACAAATTTATTCAAGATTCCAAGTTCCTAGTTCAAGAACTCCAAAATGAGTATCAATCAAAAGTTTATCATTCAAGGTATGTGGGGTTTTTCAACAAAAACTCTTATTCGTTCTTGTGCCCAAAAGTACTTTTCTTTACAAAGGCATGATTTTTATTTGATTTTTTTTGAATATAAAGCATGAACCCATATCTTATGATGATTATTATAAAATATTGATGTTTATGATTTTGAATGATGAATTTATATGTGTGGAGATATAAAGCATGAACTTTGAACGATATTTATAATGATTTTGATATTTGGGTCCTGAGTCCCCCTTGAAAATTGTGTTTTTTTTTTTGAGAAAGTGTGTGTTATAAGCACGTTGATGTTGAATATTTGAGATATTTTGAATGATTTGACCTTTTGATCTTAATGAGGTTGTTTTGAACTCGAGTGTGAAAGAAATCCACAACGTGGTTGATTTTTATAGATGGGAAGCATGATGGCTACCAATGTATATTTAAATATTACTGAAAATGTTTTATTATGGATTGTCTTTGAAATGATCTGAGCTAATTCTGGGAGAAATCTTTAGCACCGAGTGGGAAGTATAAAACGACCTCACTTCCCTAGAACTACGTGCCCCGTAGGAGTAAACTTGAGGCTGATTTATATAGTGATCACTAATTTTTATTGATTTGATATCGATAGTCCTACTCCGATGGCAAGGATAGGATGGCTCTCCCCAACGTGGGTTGTACGTTAGACTCTATGTAGCTCACATGGTTTATGTCGGTTATAGGATCTCCCAGTGTGTGTGTGTTTCCTTATGTCTATTGTGAATGGTGAAGTGATTTGAAAGTGGAATTCTGAAAGTTATTCTTTTGAAAGATTTAAATGATATTTACATTATGAGAATTGATATTCTTGATGAACTGAAAGTTATTGACAAATTATATGATGACTCACATGTGTTATTGTACTTATTTCATCCTCTCAAGATTATGATGATTTTCTTTGGGCTATTTGAGTCTTTCATACATCTTGTATATTTCTTATAAATATCTATGATGATGATGTTTATACAACTACATACACCCCCATATACTCAGTTTCTTTCCATGGTACTGACCCACATATTTAGATATGGGTTGCATTTCTTAGAATATAGGTTCAGGTTCTCAGTTCTAGGTTCGACAGTTCTTCTTCAAGCATGCTATTCTACATCCTTTGTTGTGGTGAGTCCTCATGTTCCGAGGATGTGATGTCTGATGTTGGTTTCATGGAATTATTTAAATTTGATAACCGTGTATGAGTTGGTTAGGGCATGTCTCAATGTCTCGCTGGTTTTATTGATTTTCTTAGAGGCTTGTCAGAATAGTATAGATGTTGGGAGTTGACTAATAAGTCATATTTTGTTATCTTTCTAAAATTCTTTTACTCTTGGATGATGATAACTTTGTTGATATTTGAGGGTTATTTATGGAAACCCCGTTGATTGGTGTTGAATTGCATGAAAATGACTCAAAGGGTTATCTTGGGGCTACTCGTTAGCTTAAGCACCATGTGATGCTTCTGGACCCCTTTTTTGGGGTGTTACAAACTTGGTATTAGAGCCTTAGATTTTAAGGTATCCTAGGGAGTCTTACAAGTCGCGTTAAGTAGAGTCTTGATCATCGTTTTGTAGCGCACCACATCTATAAGCAAGAGGCTACAACACATTTTGGGAGAAAGTGTGATTCTTTCTTTCAGAAGTCTATCGTGCTTAAAGTGTATATTTTTGCCATTGATTCGTGCTCTCCTCTTTCAGAAATATGACTCCACATCGAGTGAGAAGAATTAATGATGGTCAGAAACCTTAACCCGCTGTTCGTTTGAATGAAAATGTGTCTCATGCCAAATTTCGGGTAACCTTTCAGGCGCTAGCCCAAGTTGTTACTACAAATGTTTAGGCCAACCTAGCCCTAGCTACACAGCAGCAGAGAGGTGATTCAACTACTGCCAGGATCTGTGACATCACGCGGATAAATCAGCTGGAATTCTATAGGTCCAAGTCTGATAAGGATCCACGGTTGTTTTTAGAGAAGGTGCGGAAGATTACTCAGGTGATGCATGTATTTGAGGAACATAGTGTGGAGTTGGCTGCGTATAGGTTAAAAGACCTTGCTTATGACTGGGTTGTTGCTTGGAGGAAAGGTAAAGGTGAGGGAGCTGTCCCTACAACTTGGCAAGACTTTCAGGATGCATTCCTAGAAAAGTTTTTCCCTTTGAATATGAGAGAGGAAAAGGTGGAAGATTTTATGAACCTGCGATAGGGCTCTATGACTGTTAGGGAGTACTTTCTAAAGTTCAATCAGTTGGCCAAGTATGCTACTGACTTAGTGGCTGATAATTGGGCTAGTATGAGTAAGTTTGTGACTGAAGTGTCTAGTTATATAGGTAAGGAGTGTAGGTATGCTATGCTGAATAGTGAGATGAATCTTTCTAGGTTGATGAATCATGCCAAACAGATTGAGGCAGACAAGATTAAGGAGAGAGATAGAATGAGAGGGAATAAGAGATCTAGGTTCGAGCAGCATAGACAGGGTCATACTAGATCGCTGGGAGGGAGTCGCCCTCAGTATCAGGATCGTTAATCTATGCTAGCACTATTATCTACTAGTGCTCCCATTCCAAGAGGTAGGCAGGATCAAGGTAACAGGTCATATGCATCCAAGTCTCAATTTAGTGCTTGCAGTAAGCCAAATTGTCCCCATGTCCTAAGTGTGGTAGGGCTCATTCGGGTAAGTGTTGGGGTAAGAAGAGGGGTTGTTTCCGGTGTGGTGAAATGGGTCACAGAGTTAGAGATTGTCCACAGAATAGACAAGGGCATCGTGACTATCACCCTCAGACCCAGACTCAGACTATTAGTGCTCTAGTTCTACCGACTTGCCCAGCCCCAACTTAGGGCGCCTCTTCTAACAATGCTGGCGGGCAGTGCTAGAATAGATTCTATACTTTATTATCCTTCCAGGAATAGGAGGACTCTCTCGATGTTGTTACTAGTATGCTTCATATATTTCAGTTTGATGTGTATACTTTGTTGGATCCTGGATCCAATTTCTCATATGTTACACCTTTGATTGCTGTGAATTTTAAAATGAGTCCTGAGATTATACCTGATACTATCCTAGTTTCTACCCCAGTGGTTGATTCGATTATTGCCCAGAAAGTTTAGAAAAAGTGTCCTGTTACTGTTCTTCATAGAGTCTTGTTGGCTAATCTGATTGAGTTAGACATGGTAGATTTTAATGTGATTCTGGGTATGGACTGGCTGTATTCTTCTTATGCCTTAATTGATTGTCAGACTCAAGTTTCAATTTTTAGGTGCAACCATGTTTTAGTGGTGTAGGAATTCTGTGTCACCTAAGATTCATTTTATCTCGTACCTCAAAGCTAGAAAGTTTATTTCCAAGGGGTGTATTTACCATTTGCTTAAAGACAAAGAAACTAAGTTTGAGACTCCAACTCTCCAGTCTGTTAACGTCGTCAATGAGTTTTATGATGTCTTTCTGGAAGATCTCCCAGTGATACCTCCTTATAGAGAGATAGAGTTCAGGATTGATCTTCTTCTCGATACCCAACCTATTTCTATTCCTCTTTACCGTATGGCCTCTACAGAACTTAAGGAGTTGAAAGAGAAACTCAAAAATCTACTAGATAAGGGTTTCATAAGGCCCAGTGTTTCTCCTTGGGGTGCTCCTGTGTTGTTTGTGGGAATAAAAGATGGCTCTTTGCGTATGTGCATTGATTACTACCAACTGAACAAAGTCATCCTTAAAAATTAGTACCCCCTTTCGAGAATAGATGATTTGTTTGACAAATCCTAAAAACTGCTTTCCGAACTCGTTATGGCCATTTTAAGTTTCTTAATATGTCTTTCGGGTTAACTAATACCCCAACAACTTTCATGGACCTCAGGAATCGAGTGTTCAGAGTGTTCAGACCATATATGGATATGTTTGTCATAGTGTTCATCGATGATATACTGGTGTACTCCCGTAGTGAGGATGAACATTCTGATCATCTCAGAAGTGTCTTGCAAACCCTTAGAGATCACAAGTTATTTTCCAAGTTCAGTAACTTTGAGTTTTGGATAAGGTTACTTGCTTTTCTGGGTCATATCATTTCTTTCAAGGGTATTAGAGTTGATCCCCAAAAGACCGAAGCTGTTAGAAATTGGCCTAGACCTATTTATCCGAATGATATCCAAAGTTTCATGGGTTTATCTGGCTATTACCATCATTTTTAAGGGTTTCTTCTCTATAGCATCTCCTATGACTCAGGAGTTGAAGACTCGACTCACTTCAGCCCCTGTTTTGACTTTGCCTAAGTGTACTCTGATGCTTTGAGAGTTGGGTTGGGTTGCGTATTGATGCAGAAGGGTAAGGTGATAACTTATGCTTCTAGATAGTTAAAACCCTATGAGAAAAATTACCCCATCCATGACCTTGAGTTGGCTGCTATTATGTTTGCTTTGAAAATCTGGAGATACTATTTGTATGGTGTCCATGTTGATGTTTTCACTGATCATAAGAGTCTGCAGTATGTGTTTACTCAGAGAGAATTGAATCTTATGCAGAGACGATGGTTAGAATTATTAAAGGACTATGATATAAGTATGTTATACCATCCGAGCAAGGCCAATGTTGTGGCAGATGCCCTAAGTAGAGTGTCCATGGGTAGTATTTTGCATGTGGTAGAAGGTAAGAAAAAGTTGGCTTGTGATGTACATTGTTTGGCTAGATTGGGGGTTTTGTTGTTTGACTTTGCTGAAGGTGGTATAGGGGTTTAGAGTAGATCCGAATCCTCCTTGGTTTCAGAAGTGAAGGAAAAACAATACATAGATGCTAGTTTGGTCAGACTGAATGAGTTAGTCAAGGACCAAAGAGTAGAGGTTTTCTCCCAATAGGGAGATGGTGTGTTAAGATTGCAGAGTAAATTGTGTGTCCCGAATGTTGATGATCTGAGCCAGAGGATTATGGATGAAGTACACTTTGCGAGATATTCTATTCATCCTAGTGCCACGAAGATGTACTGAGACTTGCGTGTAATCTATTGGTGGAGTGGCATGAAGAAAGATATAGAAGTATTTGTAGTTAAGTGTGCAACATGCCAACAGGTTAAGGTTTAACACCAAAGACCTGGTGGTATGATCCAAGAGTTTAGTATTCACACCTGGAAGTGGGAAGAGATAAATATGGACTTTTTGATTGGTTTACCTCCTTCCTGACGCTATCATGATTCCATTTGGGTTGTGGTTGATAGGTTGACTAAGTCGGCTTATTTCTTGCCTGTTCATACTTTATATACTGCTGAGGATTATGCTAGATTGTATATCCGAGAGCTAGTCAGACTGCATGGAGTTCCCTTGTCTATCATTTTGGATAGGGGTAGTCAATTCATTTCCTAATTTTGGAATTCTTTTAAGAAGGGTCTTGGTACCCAAGTGCTTTTGATTTCTACTTTTCATCTGCAGATCGATGGTTAGGCTGAGCGGACCATCCAGACCTTAGAGGATATGTTGAGAGCTTGTGCATTTGACTTTAAGGGAAGTTGGGATGATCACTTACCGTTGATAGAGTTTGGTTACAATAACATTTTCCACTCTAGTATTAGCATGGCTCAGTTTGAAGCCTTATATGGTAGGAAGTGTGTATCACCCATAAGTTGGTTCGAGATGGGTGAAGCGACTGTGAGTGGTCCTGATTCTGTATTTGAGGCTATGGAAAAAGTTAAGTTGATTAGGGAAAGGTTGAAAACTGCGCAGAGTCGTCAGAAGTCATATGCGTATGTTAGAAGGAGATACCTTGACTTTAAAGTTGGTGACCTAGTGTATGAAAATTTCACCCATGAGATGGGTGAAGAGATTCAGACAGAAGGGGAAGCTTAGTCCCCGTTATGTTGTTCCGTACAAAATTCTTAGCCGTGTTGGTAAGGTAGCTTATATGGTTGAGTTTCCTTCCGAGTTGTCCTCTGTTCATCCAATATTCCATGTCTCCATGCTTAGAAAGCATATTAGCGATGCGTTAGTAGTGTATTCCTCTGTGAGTGCTGACATTCAAGAAAATCTTTCTTTTGATGAGATTCCGGTTGAGATTCTTGATTTCAGTGTCCGAAGACTAAGGAATGAAGAAGTTCCCTTGGTTAAGGTGTTGTGGCGAAACCAATCTGTTGAGGGTGTAACTTGGGAAGCTAATGCGGATATGCTATCCAATTACCCACAACTATTTTTTGCGAACTCCGATCAAGCCGAAGGTACCGTTCTTTCCTAAATCATGCACTTTTGATAAAAGTTGCAGCAGTTAAGCTGTCATTTATTATGTGTTCAGCTATAGTTTCATGAACTTATGAATTCAATGTTGCATTTGGAGTGAGAAACGCTGTGGTGATGAGTCAAACAAATAGTTTCAGCTGTATGCTCTATTCCCTATCTAATCTTGACATTTCTAGCATCATTCTAGGACAAATGTTTCCAAGGGGGGATTATGTAATACCCCGAGAAATTTTTTGTTGAAATTTTATGCGTAAACATGTTGGGTTCTATCTTCTAGAATGAATTATAAATTTTCCATGTTGAATGTCTTAGATTATGACCCACCATTGCGTAGAGTATCGAATAGTCTTTCCAATGATATATGGATCATCCAAAACGGACACCCGAGCGGCAAGTTATGAACATTCCTTTCTAATCGTGAATAGTAGTGAACAGTAAAAACTTGCAAGAAAAAGTACTGAGGCCTGGGGTATTTTTGCTCCAACTTTAAACGATCATAAATCCTTGATTTTGAAACTATATTTCCTTAACATGTTTGTTAAAAAGCCTGTGAGAATGCTTTTATTAAATTGTTGAACTTTCATTGATAACTTTGCATGGTATAATATGGTAAAGGAACCTAAATTTGTTAAATGGTTTTAATGGCTAAATAGTAAGGCCTTAGTGGCTATTGCTTTGATTTAATAACTTCTGAGGTACGCAGGAATCCCCTAACTGAATATAATAATGGAACCTACAGGGTACATGAGAATTCCCTTATTGTTTGGCTAAGTACATGTAATGCCACGATTTTCTAAACCGAAATGCTACATGGTGCTCATGACCCCGGAGGACCACAAGCTAACCCATGACTGATATCTGTTCCTATAACTGTATAATATACATATAAAAATGCGGAAACATGAACTAAAAGGCCATAAGGTTCAATCTTGAACAATAAAATGTCTGAATAAAGTGGTATTACAGTACAAAAACAAGATGAAAATACAAAAGTCTGAATCTAAAAACTCTGTAATCATCTGAAAGCCTCTAAACTGTCTAAATAAGGAGTTGAAGGAACATGTCTCCAACTAACTCCTTAAACTGAAAATAAATAGAAATACTGGAATAATAAATATAATGTTCATGTCCTCAAAAGATGAGGACTCACTGCTAACTGAACTGCTATTGCTGGTCTGGAATCTGCGCCTCAGAACCTTTGGTGTAAAATAAAAGAAAGCACCATAGCACGAATGCATCAGTATAACTAAAGTACTGAGTATACGTACGGGTAGGCTAAGTGCATGGGGTTTATATGCATGAACATGCTGACTAATATAAACGTGAGAATACATACATACATACATACATACGTAACTGCTACTGAACTCGTGGAGATACTAACTACTAAGTCTGAAAATGGACCTCATGACTTTACCGATACTGAGATATTGAATAGATAAATGACTGTTTTTGATAGTTCGAATTAAGAAGAACTGGTCTGATTGACTGTGTCTAACAGTCCTAAAACTGAATACAAATAATGTAAGATATGACAACTGATTTAACTAATATAACTATGATGATCGGCCTAACCAATGTAATTGATATTGAGCGACTGTATCTAACAATCTAAATCTTCTAATGATTAAGAGTGACTAAGCTTGAGATAAAGCCTAAATAACGGGTGATCTCTGGAACTAATAATGAGAATACTTAACTGAATTTGAGATTGACATCAAGATTATCTGACGGGAGATATCTAGAAGTACTGATACTGAATAAGTCAATGAGCGACCAAGCCTATATGATGGGTGGTCTTTAAGTCTGTGGAACTATCTGAGTTCCTTACTGAGATTAATGACTGTACCTGACAGTCCTGATTTCTAATTTCTACTCTGAAGACTGATACTGAAACTATAACTGTGGGATGTATTCATGTAACTGCTATGCCCCATGCTAAGTTGACAGGAGTCCAATCTCTACCCTGACTGGAAGGGTGTCAATACTGCGCCACCAGTAAAGAAAACTGCTATGGAGTAAGTCCTAATCTAGTGGGTGACTCCTGGGATCAGTCCTGTACAGATAAATGTGCTAACAGGTGACCCCTGAGTATGTCAGTCCTATCTAACCGGTGACATCTCGTACCTACACTGGCTACGTAATTCTGGAATTTAGGGATTTCTTCTAAGGATCTCCGTCCTCACTAGCGGGTGAGTCCCCATCCCTAGGCTCGCTTGGTTCTGAATCCTACTCCTACCTGAAAGACACTGAACTAAACTGATTAACAAAACTTACTGATTTCCATGACTGATGGAATACTTTTGAGTGCATGAGATTTCAGAGAGTATGACTTATAGAGATTACTGAAGTTACTGGGTACTGAGATTACTGAGATTAACTCAGCATAATTGAGATTACTGAACTACTGAGACTGCTGATATTTCTGAGTCACATAAGTAACTGAATTCTATAAATCATGGCTTGACTAAGAGTATCGTGACAAAATGTCATGGCTCTAGGCATACAGCTATATTTTTCGAGTACAAGTACCCCCAGGACTCGATGGAAGGAAACTGATACACATGATTGACTTGATCATAAGGATGGAGTCCACAATTCACAATATCATAAGTAGGGGATTTCATACTACACATGATTATCATATTCTTGAACATGAAATATAATGCATGTAACATGCACATACTTGCATGGTTCTAGTTTCATGAGCATTCCATATCACAACAACAATACATAACAATTTGCATGGAATTCATGTTGAGTCATAAGGGATAGATCATGGACTTGTCATTTGGGTTGTACTTATCTATATTGCATGATTTCTAGTCTCTAAGATATTTTATCAAACACGTTGCATGAACTCTTTAAGGCACAGGTGTATTCACAAATTTACACCACATTAATCCACCCAAAATTCATGGTTTCCAACTACATGATCATAATCTTCATGAAAATTCATCAAATTCTCATTCTATAGAACAAAAAAAAAACAACAACATGAATGCAACCATATCACCACAAAATATTCATGATTTAGTAATCAAAGTTTGATTTTTGAACTCCACGGACAAAAGCAATCCGTAGAGGAACACTATGGATAACTTGGAAAGAAGATTCTTGATGATTGACGGAGGAATTTCCTTGAACTGGATTCTTCTATGAAAACCCTAGCTTGTGTTCTTGAGAGGATTTTGAGAGAAAGAATATGTTTTGGTGACATAAAGGCTTAATTCCATGTTGGGCATTATATAGGGGTGGAAAAATTACCATTTTACCCCAAAAATGGACTATTTAAGTCACCTGGACACCCACATGTGCGGCACACACTTTATCGCACATATTAGCGTGTATGTCCCACATATTATCGCACATATTAGTGTGCGCATAATTCTATGGACCTCTTTAATAAACTCTAGACTAAACTACAACCACTCTACTCTAAAGTTCGAGATATAATAGTAAATATAAATAATAAACTCACCCTGAAAGACTACAACTAAAAGCATAAAACCCACTGCAAGTACTTCTTTCTGAGATAGAACTATTAATTTTTGGTAGCCCCGATAATAATCTTATAGTAAAATAAGCACTTACTTAGAATCTTCCATAGTATTATCATACCCTGAGTTCACACCATCTAGAATTCAAACTTTTCTTTCTATTTGCTCAATCATCCAAGATTCAAACTTAGATTCTAATACTTAACATGGGTATCCACAGTACTTCTCATACACTAATACACCCACTTATTAATACAGTATAGGAATCATGAAACACTAATCCACACAAAATTTTATCAACATACTTAACCTTAACAAGCCACTCAATCATTGTGGTCGCTGTAACATCTCCATCCCATCTAAACCATTAACCTACTCTAAGTCTCTCCTAACAGATAAATCTCTCTCCAAGTGCTTTTAAACAAACTACACAACAACTTTCTGGCTCCATGGATACATAATCTACTAAATATAGTTAAACACAATCTCCACTTTGATTCTACTAATCTTCTAGGTTCATGCTTTTAACTCGAGATCATATGTTGTTATAGGATTATGAGAAGGAGTCTGAGGGCATATATGACGATGGCTTAGTGCACTATTTTCACGAATATGAATAAAATCTTTTAAAATTTGGAACATAAAAGGACTGATGGGATTTCTTTTAAGCATACATATAATTTCATAACTGTCAATGGAAATTGTCTTGAAATCTCTATCAGTAGGAATTTAAGCTTGATTGTTTATATTACCTTGAATATCAGGTAAAGATGACATGAATGGAGTAACATAAGAATCTACATAAGTTCCTTAGAGAAAATATCTACTGCACGATCTAAGACATGAAAGAGGGGAAACATTTTTCTTAAATGCACTGTAGCCTCTTAAAGAAATATACTGACTACTTTGTACTATCCTACAAGACTACCAAACACAGCTTCAGATACAACCAAGGAAATTTGAACCTTGTTCTTTGATACCAAGTATGTCATGACCCAAAAATACACCCTAGTCATAAAATGGTTCTTAGAAACATAACTTATCCCAATCTAACTCATGTACTAGTATAATACTTGAGAAGCGAATTTAAAATGTATATACAAGCTAAATTTGTTGAGTGGAATCATAATCATGAGAAAATATGAACAAATATAATGTTTTAAAAGTTTACAATAGGATAAATCTAAAGAAGGAACTTGAATTACATATAATAACTCTGACTGACTATCTATGAAGCCTTTACTATACTAGCTATAAATGGATGGGATATGCCTCTAACTACTTCAAATCAGTAGATATGAATAATAAGAATATAGTACATGAATTACAACTAACTGGAGTTACCGAAATAGGAAAACTCATGACAAGCCAATATAATGCTGAGAACAGCCTGCCCCTAGTGTGTGAGCTACATCTGGTTCCTACATTATGAATGAATGTAGCCATAAAAGCATATATATGGTTAGTACTTTGGAATGTACTTAGTATATGGGGACATGCACTAAATCATGGAAATATATAAATAATGCTTTAAAACTAAGGGCATAAGTTATTTGCTGAAACATGTATTTAAAACATGGGTGTACTTGAAAAATGATAAGTCATAGTGAAATTTATAAATCATGAGATGAGAATGATTCTGCAATCTGGAAAAAGGGTCATGTAAAGCTGGAAATGTTGTGAAGTTATACTGAGGTTCATGTATGAATACTGAGCATGAAAACATGAACATGTAAAACAAATTAAGACCAAGAATAAATGTGTTCTGAAATAATATGTAAAATTGAATAGTTGAATAACTAACAAACTGAATAACAGAATAATTGATATTCATACACTTGGTTATACAAACCAGAACTGACATATTCTTAATATTGAATTAAACAAGAATTATAGGAGCTGACTATAACCGACATGCCAAAATCTGAGCTATCAAGGTCTAACCTATAACCCAAGTTGGAAGGGTGTTGGTACCTTGCCAGGTAAACCAACACATGAATAAAAATATGGATCCACAAGGCTGATTTCCCAAAGGACGAGGGTGTCATTCCTAATCAAAAGGGTACCTCTCATAATCTACGATGGCATCGTAGGTCTAGAACTTAGGGACTTCTACTAAATACTCATACCTAACTGATGGGGGAGACATCATCCCTATGTTCACTAAGTGATAAATTTTACTCCCAACTGAACGACATTGGTTCTATTATTGATTTAACATGATTTGTTACCATACTTATAAGTGCTCAACATGAATATGGTAATTTGAATGTGAAGATAAAATCATAGTCTAACTGACTTGTTACTTGAAAATGAAATCATGTAAAACACATAGGTATAGGGTGTTCATAACCCCCAAACACTAAATGATGCAAAAATATGATAACAACGCTTAAAACAATTGTATGAAATCATAGTTCAAAGACCCAAAATATAAGACATTTTAATAAATAAGTGAGAAACATAAATTTGAACATGTAAATGTCTTAAGATTGATAGGAGAACATATTTACATAGTTTAGTACATAAATGGATGATTTAGCATTAAATCGCATGAATATGACATGGGTAATTGAAATTTAAAACATGTGTCTAATTTACTTGGAAAAATATGTTGACATGTCTTGAATTCAAATTACTAAGAACATATAGATTAATTTCATGATTTACATGGATAATTTCACAAAAGAAGATTAAAATCCATACTTGAACAAACAGGGGATTTTGGAACTCAATGGGTGGAAGGAACCCATTGATGAATACCCCAATACCTCAATTCATTGACTTCTTGAAGAAAGATTGAAATTGGAACTTGAATTCTTCAATTCCAGAGGAAAAAGGCCTGAATTTCTCCTCCTTGGGAAAAGGGGAAGGTTCTTACTATGATAACTGATGGAGAATGGGGAAAATAGCATGTACTGGTGGTTTTAGTTTGTGGAAGAGGATTTTAATGCGAGGAAAAGACTAAATTACCCTTAGAAAAACTAAATAAAAATTGCCAAAATTTTCAGTTGAAGACTTAGTTAACAGCTTATAGGCTTGTTGATCACTTATCATTTTAGTCTTCAACCTCTAGCTAGACTTTGACACTTGCTGGTTAAACTTGATGACTTAGTTGATAGCATATAAAATAGTTGATGGATTATCAACATAGTCATCACCATATGTTAATGAATTCGAGTTTTTTCTAGCTAAGGCTGACAACGAGGACGATACCTCATCACTTAGTTGACAACTTATCAATCAAGTCATCACCTTGTTGATATACAAATACTCTGAAGTAAAATTAGCATAAGTTTCTACTCTGATATCGAATTAAGGTAAAATAGGATGTGTTGGAAAGAATACTCAAAGATATTTCATTTAATATATCATAGGACACCTGAATAGTCACTTTATAAGAGTTACACATGTGTAAAGTTAACCCTTGTAGGATCGTATACTAAAACACAATTGATACAAATTCTATTAACTCGACTTTGCTCTAAGAGCTTCCTATGATCATGATTCACATAAAAATCACTTTAAAAGAAATGTGAATTATAATGACACATATACTCATTTAAAAATCAGATGATTAGAGTTTATACACATAAGAACGATAGTTCAAATTATAGCTAAAAAATGCATACTGTTGCATTATCTCCCCTTTGGCATTATTCATCCTCGAATGATAGGTGGGAACTTATCGAAACATAATAAGTATGGAATAATGTAGATGACATGTATGATAATGAAGAATATATATATTATCTAAAACATTAAAACTTCTATTATGAAACTGATTTCTGAGATGACTTGACTTTATTGACTATAAGGAGATAATTTATTCTCGGAGTTTAGAACTCACTTGAAATGTTCATGATACGATCATACATATTTAACTGTGAAGTGATAAATGATGCAGTAAAAATTCCAATTGTTAGTTATAATGTAATAAAGTATGTAAATTCTCATTAGGAATTACCCATCAATAATACACGTATAGGAATCAAAGGAAGAAGGGATTAATGGCATCGCCAAGTACATTATGTAATCACGAATCCTGAGATAAAGAGACTAAGGTCATACAAGAGGCATTACAATGTATGAGCTGCAATACTTGGAAAACTAAGTTTGTGCACTGAACATTTACGAACCGAATCAAGATTAAATATCTGAATCAGAGACATAATGCATGGACTGAATTGAATTTGTAATTTGCATAGATGTGAACAAATTACCTTATAGAATAGTCATAATCATGAAACTTTTGATAGTATGACTAGACGGAAAGATGGAAAACCATAGAAGCTTATCTATCTGGTTACTAAACTAAATTATTGGTTATATGAAATAACTCATACTGAAAGTTTATGCTCATATGAAGTATTTCCTTCCTCATTCTGTCTAAGAAGTCCTAATAATATTAGGGAACAAAGAATTTGGGCATGATCTTAATAAGATATCTGCATAAGGAATTGCAACATGGCTACAAATCTATAATCATGGACTATAGGACTATAAAACATAAGATAGGATGGAATTTGCCTTAGGTTATACAACTTCTAACTTTCAATCTTAGTCACACTTCCCGAATACTCCCTCAACTATACTTACCCTATTAAATACTATGTTCAGTGATTCAACTTATAATTCTCACATGGGTTTATATAATAGCTCCAGTCTAAGCTTGAGTTGAGAAATATTCTTTCGCAATGTTCAAGTCTACTCAACAGCACACGATAGTACACATAACACCATAATATTAGTCTAAACCATGTATTCAATATTGTATGCGATCACAGTTCTCACCTCAAGAATAATACTCTTTACCACTTTAAAGAATAACTTCAACCTCTTATTAGGAATTCACTAACTCACAATGCGTCCATTCACTTCTATACCAACATGACATTCAAGCCTATTATTATAACCCCACATAAATATTTTGTTAACCAATCCCGCGAGAAAATTTTATCATACTCTCTAATACCTATGTCAACAAAAACTTCCATGCCCTATCCCCATGAAGACACACATAGAATTCTCAATTAACTATGACATATACCAAATCCTTTATCTTAATCATCCTTGACACTCATTTCCTTAGATAAAACAAACATACAATAATCTTTCCTTAATAAGGGACATTTAATTTATCCCATCTAAACCATTGTTCATCAATTTTTTCCATCACCACTACCATAACATAAGGAGAGGTCACTAAAACGTTAGACCATGAGGACCAAAAACATGAAAGAATACTATACATAACTTTGACACTTAACTGAGGCTTGAGGAATAGAGTATCAAAGGAATGAATTCGTTAAAGAGATCTAAACTGAGGACATATAATACATAATTCTAATTTTTTCTAGTCTTTAAGGGTGCACCATAAGCTATAGGAACTAAGCATACTGTAAATCACGAGTACATGTGTCATGAGTTGCTGGACCTGGGTTTAGAGTATATAAATTCATGGAAATTGATTTGTACTACTATGTGAACTGGAACTCCTTATACTAGGAACCGGAGCGCACAGGATTCTATATAAGTGTATGAACATAAACTATGATCAAGAAGCTGACGTGTAAGGCTTGAGTAGATATCATAATGACTGTTGTAAAAAGTTTGCACCGAGGTAAGAATGGGTCATACATCTTCCTCCTTAGTGTTGTTGTATAATACACTAACATCACTATTAGAATCTGAGACCCTGACTTGGTTTCTTATTCTATCCTCCCCTCCTTAGCTTTAAGCCATCATTCTAAATTTGTAGACCTCTTTAACAAACTGTAGATGAAACTACAACCCCTATAATCTAGATTTTGATATATAACAGTACATATAAATACTAAACTTACCCTGAAAGACTACACACTTCTTTCTAAGAAAGAACTATGTTCACACCATCAATAATTTCAAACTCTTCTTTCTATTTTCTCAATCATCCCAGATTTAAACTTAAATTCTAACATTTAACATGGATATCCATAGAACATCTCATAAAATAATACCCACTCATTACTACTGGATAGGAATCATGAGATACCAATACATACAATCTTAATGAATATACTAAACCTTAACAAGCTCTTCTATCATCGTGGTCGTTGTCTAATCTCCATCTCAACTAAAGTATTAACATACTCTAAATCACCCATAATTAAGAAATCTCTCTCCATGTGTTATTAAACAAATTACACAACACCTTTCTAGATCCATGGATAGATAATCTACTAAATTTAGATAAACTTTATCCTAACTTTAAAGCTACTTTTAACTCTAGATCATATGTTGTCATAGGATTCTGAGAAGGAATCTGAGGGAATATCTAATGATGGCTTAGTGCACAATTTTCATGAACATGAATGAAATCTTTAAAACGTTGGAACATAAAGGGACCGATGGGATTATTTTTAAGCCTACATACAATATCATAGTTGTCTTTGAAGATTGTCTGGGAAATCTTTATCAGTAGGAATTTAAGCTTGATTGTTTCTATTAAATAAAAAATAAGGCAGAGTTGACTTAAATGGAGTAATGAAAGGATCTGCATAATTTTGTTATAGATCATTACTATGTAATTTGAGACATAAAAGAGGGGAAATATTTTACCTAAATTCCCTATAGTCTCTAAAAAAAATATAGAAGTCTCTGTACAATTCTACAAGACTCTACTAAACATGACTTCCTAGACACCCTTGGACACTTGAACCTGGTTCTATGATACCATATTTTTCATGACCCAAGGCTACCCCTAATTGTAACATGGTGCTTAGAACTACAAGTGATGCATACCTAACCCATGTAATAGCATGATACTTGAGTAACTGGTTTAAAATGTATATATAAGCTAAATTTATTGAGCGAAAGCATAATCAAGAGAAGAATTGAAAAATCATAATAATGTAAAAGTTTACATCGCGATAGATCTTAAGAAGAAACTTGAATTACATATAATAACTCTTATCGACTATCTTGGAAGACTCTAATATACTGACTGTATATGGTCAGGACACGCCTCCAATTACTACAAATTAATACATAAGAATAATAACAATATAGTACATGAACTGTAACTAACTAGAGTTCCTAAAATAAGAGAACTCATCATCTGTTGGCTGAATGTCGAGAAATATCTAATCTTAGTGTGTAGGTTGTATTTGGATTATATATGTGGTCAAATATAGCCACAAATGCATATATGTGGTCACTAATTTAGAATGTATTGAGTATATGGGGACATGTACTAAATCATAGAAATATTTAAATCCTACTTTAAAACTAAGGACATAAGTTATTTGTTGAAACGTGCATCTAAAACATGGGTGTACGTGAAAAATGATCAGTAATAGTGAAATTTATAAATCATGAGCCGAGAACAATTCTATAAGGTGGAAAAATGGTAGAAACATGAATGTTGTATGTAAATCTTATGTAAAGCTAGATATGTTGTAAATTTGTACTGAGGATCATGTATAAATAATGAGCATGAAAACATGAACATGTAAAATGATTTCAAGACAAAGCATAAACGTGTTCTGAAATAATTTGTAAAACTGAATAGTTGAATAACTGAATATTTGATAGCTATACATTTGGTTATAAAAACTTAAATTGACATATTCTAAATGCTAAACTAGACTAAAAATAATGGAGGTGACTACAAATAATATGCCCCAATTGAGCTACTAGGGTCCAACCTGTAACCCTAGTTGAAATGGTGTTGGTACCTTGCTAGGGGTACCAACACAAGACTGACGAGGTAGATCCACAAGGCTGATGTCATGAAGAACGAGGTTGTTATGCATAACTGACAAGGGACCATTAATAATCTATGGTGGCGTCGTAGGTCTATAACTTAGGGACTTTTATTAATGACTCATACCTAAATAACGAGGGAGCTGTCATCCCTGGGTTCACTCATTGCTAAGTGTTACACCGAACTGAATGAGATTGGTGTTATTATTGATTTAACATAATATGGTATTGTACTGATAAGTGCTAAGCGTTAATATGGTAATCTGAATTTGATAATAAAATCATGGTCTAACCAACTTATTATTTGAAAATGATACCATTTAAAACACATAGGTATCGGGTGTTCATAACCCACTATCATTAAATGATCACAAAAATATGATAACAATATTTAAAATAGTGGTATGAAATCAAAGTTCAAAGACCCAAAACATAATATATTTCAATAAATAAGTAAGAAATATGAATTTGAATATGGAAATATATTAAGCTTGAGAGGACAACATATTTACATGGTTTTATACATAACTTGTTGATTTAGCATGAAATCACTTGAATATAACATAGGAAATTGAAATTTAATACATGAAATAATCTAATTTTTGTGGGAAAATAAGTTGACATGGCTTGAAATCAAATTTCTAAGAATATATGGATTAATGTCATGATTTACACGGATAATTTCACAAAAAAAGAGTAAAAAACCATACTTGAACAAAAAGAGAATTTTGGGACTCAATGGGTAAAAGGAACTTATTTATGAATACCCCACATACCTCAATGTAACACCCCAATTTTCAGAACCGGAATGCTACACGGTACTCATGACACGAAGGACCACCAGCTGACCCATGACTGATATCTATACCTGTACACTGCAAAATGTAACATGAAAATGTGGAAACATGTACTGAATGGCCATAAGGTTCTAATCTAAACAAAAACATCTGGTAAGAATAATTTTTGAAAATGGTATAACAGTACCAAAACAAATCTGAAATAACTGTCTGACATGCTATAGCCTAGAAAACATCTAAACTGTCTGCATAAGGAGTTGATGGAATATGTGTCTAACTAACCCCGTCTAGCAAAACTGAACTTAAATAATAAATGAAATAAAATAATATCATCCTCGAATGGAAGACGACTTACTGCAACTCTGCGATTGGAATTCTATTGCTGATCTGGAACACATGCCTCTGAACTTATGGTGTAACATAAGAGAAAGCACCATAGCACAAATATGTTAGTACGTCTGAACATATACTGAGTATACTAGTAATGTAGTATAAATTCAAAGGGTTATATGCATAAAAAATGCTGAGTAATATGAACATGAGAATACATACACGCATACGTAACTGTAATTCAATTCTTGGAGATACTAAATATTAAGTCTAAATACTGAAAAAATCAGTGTACTAATACTAAGATACTGAATAGATGAACGATTATTTATGACAGTTCAAATTATGAAGAACTGGTCTAGTTGATTGTGTTTGATAGTCCTGAAGCTGAATACTGATATCATGAATTTTGATAACTGATGTGACTGATACATGAGTTCAGATAGCTGATATAACTGATAACATAAGTAACTGTATCTGAATGTCCATAAATCTGAAGAAGCTATTTGTGTTCCATTCTATTTCTGAGTAGATTATATCTGACAGTCCTAAATCTGAAGAACTATCTAAGTTCTTTTACTGATACTGAGTTACTGTAGCTGGTAGTCTTACAATTTGTAACTAAAACTGTGGGAGGTAGTTGTTTAACCTACATGCCCCATATATACTATAACAGATGAGATGGGGTCCAATCTTTTCCCTGATTGGATAATACCGCATCACTGGTAAGAATAGCTGCAAGTGACCCTTATCTGGCAGGTACTCAAATGATAATGGTGGGAACACTAAACTGATAGGTTAAGCCAGTTGATAAACCCTTATCTGATAGGTTAAGATATCTCAACCTACGATGGGTACATAGTTTTGGAACACAAGGATGACTGCTAAGAATCACACCCTAAACTAGTAGTTGAGTTCCCATCCTTGGGTTCAATAGGTGCAAACTTCTACTCCCATCTGAAGGACACTAAACTGAATAACTAAGTTGAACTGAATAACTAAACTGAACTGATTAGCTGAACTGATACTGATTAACTAGACTGATACTAGTGGTATTATTTAGCGGAGCTAAACTAAGTTTACTGGATTTTGATGACTGATGGAATGTATTAAGTTCTGAGGACTGGTTGAGAGTACTGAAGTTATTGATATTAATTGTGAATACTGAGGTTGTTGAGGTTACTGATATTACTGGACTACTGAGATTACTGAGTTTTCTTGAGTCACATGACTGACTGAATTCTATATATCATTGCTTGACTGATAGTATCGTGATAACATGACATGGCCTTAGGCACACAACTACATTTTTTGGATACAAGTACCCCCAAGACTCAATAGAAGGAAACTGACACAAACTTACTCTCTTGAGTACATGACCATTCGATGGAAGGAAACTGACACAACCTTACTCTCTTGAGTACATGACAATCAATAACAATCTATAACATATAATTGAGGGATTTCATAAAGTAAATGGTAATCATAATATCTAACATAAATAGGAATGCTTATATTCAAGTCGTAAATCTCATATTCTAATATCATGGGCATTTCGACAAGATATACTATTCATAACAATGGCATGGAAACCATTTAAGCATAAAGGAAAGGAAAACATGTAACATTTTGTTCATATCGTAATAATTTGGGGATAACTCATGTGATAATTCAAAATCATGATCTTTTTCATAGCATGGAAGGCATATATACGCACTATGAATCGATTCCTCAATCATCAAGTACATTCCATTAACATATGTATTGCACAACAATGAAAAGTGAGATCTTTGAACATAATAGACTAGCATAAATTTATCATATAGTTCACCCGTAAGTTATATTACATGGTTTTTATCATTTTAGGAATTTTATCAAACACCTTACATGCACAATATTGAATATAGGTGTACTTAACAAATTTATAAATTTTGAACCACCCAAATTTATGTGTTTCCAACTAACATGCCCATACACTTCTTGGAAACACATTTAGATACCATCTTGAAATATAGTTGACAACCACCAACATGAACATAATCACCCAACAACATAAAGATCATAATTTATTATTTAAAACATGGTTCTTTAGCTCCACGGATGAAAGGGATCTGTGGATGAACACCACACATACCTTTGCGATTGAATCTTGAAAGAGATCTATTATTTCTAAAGGTTCTTGAAGAAATACTTAGGCTTTCTCTTGAGGAGATGATCTTGAGAGGAAACCCTAATCTTGTTGTTGACAGTGTATGAGAGAGCTTTTTGAGATGTTTAAATAAAGAGAATGGAAGATAATATGTTTCTTGAGGGTTATAAGTCATGGGAAATGAAGGAAAAAGATAAAAATACCCTTACTAAAATGTGCCTCGATTGCTGGGAAAAATTTCTGGCGACATTCGTGACAAGCAATCATACTAGTGATAGGTTGTCACAAATTATCATCACAAAAAGATGAAATCTTGGTTTTCTAGTTATGGTTAACCACATTGGTGATAAGCCATCATGGGGTTGATGGATTTTCACAAAATTTCATCAATGGGGGTGAAAATCTGCCTAGGTCTGACAACATTGGTCATAGGCCATCACACTGTCACAAAATGTTTTCACTGGGTTTCCCAGCCTGACATGCCAGAGTAAAATGGATATAAATCCTTGATCCGATATAAGATTTAGGAGAAATTGGTATCGTTGGAAAGATAATTCAAAGATCATTCATTTGATATATAGTATGCCATCTAGTTAGTCATATACAACAATTTATGATTTACTATAATTGACCCAAGTTTTGATATTCACTAAACTTGAACGATAGAAAAGCTTTCAACTTGTACTTGAGTTAGGGGATCTCTATGATAGAAATTTTTGCTCAAATAGATTCCCACACTACATAATTTATTAACACACTAATTTACATAGGATTCAAGGATTTTCAAATGTCTACGCATATAAATAACCGATTTTCATCCTAGTCCAAAATGTGGGGTATTACAATATTTCTCCCTTGGGAACATTCGTGCTAGTATGAGACTAGCTTACATGAGAGAAAAAACAACTGATGTGGATGTAGAGTATGAATGACTGATCATGATTTCATGGCTGACATGATTGATAAGATCAACTTATCATACTGGACATGCATATCTGATACATGTATAACTGATTCATAAGTACATGAGGGAGAATAATAATGAGCTGATCCCGGATATCTGATGCACGAAGATTTTACTAAACTGGCTCATGATCATGCAAACGAATATGCCATGGTAAAGATACCAAGTTTGGACTTGGAACTGAGCATGGAGCGGAATACCAAGTTTGTACTGAAATTTGAACATGAGAATGAGTATGCTCAAAGAAGACTACTACCAAGAACTCAAAATATTATTGATTCTGAGATTGATTACTCAATATGCATAAGCGGAGACATAAGAACATAACTGAGTCTGGAACGTGATACATGAACTGAACTGAGTCTACGATGCATGACATGGATAGAGTATCGTATCTTGGACTAAATTAAGCCATTGAGTACATAGCTTACTGTTGTGTTTTGGATCAAGAGGGTCGGCTCATAAGTAACACTTTCTCCAAGATAGATTCATCAAATAAAATGACATGTTTAAATCATTAAAGTTTGGAGGCTATAGTGTATCTCACCCTTGGGACACCATGTCCCTTGAAGGATGCTGGACTGACATTGCTAAGATATTAAGAAAGTTAAGGTGATGCACAAGGCACCTACGTATGAAATCATGACTGATTATCTATGATATGAAACTAAAACATGATGCACGAATGCATAGACATACAAACTTATCTAATTAACTGAGTAACTGGTAACTGAATGCTGGGTATTCAATCCTGAATTGTACATAATCTGAGTAGTTAGGCTGAGCCTATAAAGTATTATGCATATAAGAAGGGACTGACTAAGTAACATGATGTAATTGATCATGGATTTCCTGAAAGCTATATTGTCTGAAAATGCAGGACCAAGCATATTACATGATTTGGAAACATTCCATAGACTGAGTTATTTGAATACCTATAGCTGAGTAGATGATAAACGTATGCTATGGTCAAGAAACTCTAAAACTAATCTAAATTTCTAAGCTAAATGCAGACATGAAGCTGACACTATAACTTAAGTCTGTTACTGGAATCCATACTAGAACTAAATGCTGTGTCCCAATAACTGAATACTAAAACTGAGGTTTTGACTGATACTGAAGTGGTAAATTCTAAGACTAAGCACTAATTACTGAGTGTTGAGTACTGAAACTGTAACTGAGATGGCAACTGAGTTATGTTAGTCGCATAATAAAGGCTGACATAAGTCAAGGATCTGAATATACATTTACACTCTAATTTTGTTTCTAATTTCTAAGTACTACCTCTTTTTAGCCCTTTGCTTACATACTAATAGGATATTCAAGCCTATCTTTGTATCTACACCCTCATATAAAACATACATGTAATAATATGCTCTTAACACGAAATATTAACTCTCTCCCATCTAAGAAATTTCTCAACACTACACTATTCTCATAAAGAGAGCTCATGAAGGGTTAAATTAGGAGAACTTTAAACATGAATGGATACTGATTGAACTTGACACATGGCTGAAACCTAAGGAATAGAATATCAACAACATGGATTTACCAAAAAGGTCTGAACTTAGTATATACATGATATAGTCTGAATTTATCTGATCAGTTGGGGCGTAACATGGGTCATAGAAACTGAGTTTAGTGGGGAGCATGGTACATGTACATGAGTCATGAGCTGCATGACCTGAGTCTGGAATGTCTGAGTTTATGGAAAATGATTTATAGCACAGAGTGATCTAGAACTGAACTTCCTATACTTGGAGCTGAAAGCACACACAATTTTGTGGGATACGTGTGAATATAAGTTATATCCATGGAATCTATAACATGAAGCATGCATAGGAATCATGCTGACTGAGGTACAAAACTTTACGTGGAGATAAGGATGGGTCGAGAATCATCTCCCTTTACTAATTTTCAACACATACTAGCACTATTACTAGAATCTAAGAGCTTAACTTAGCCACTTGATCTACTATCTCCCCCCTTGGATTTAAGCCATCATCATAGGTCTATAAGAATTTACTAAACTCTGAACTAGACTATAATCATCATCACATACCTACACTTTGTACCACATATGCTTGCCTTACTAAACACATCATCTGCTTCTGTTTTCTTCTAATATCACATCCATACCTTCATGCCTAATTTTAAGTCAATAAACTTAAATTTATAACTCACACTGTTCATGCCTACTGATTCATTATATCACAACTATCCCCATGAATACATAATCTATTCAATCTGGATATCGTATCACAACTTGTCTATTGCAAAACTCCTAGGTTCATGCTTCTAACTCTCGGTCACATGCTATCTTAGGATTTAGAGAAGGGATCTGGTGGCATATCTAAATCTGGGTTCGAGAACAAGTTCTCATGATCAAGAATAAGATCCGTAAAACTTTAGAACATAACTTAAGTGCTGGGATACTGTCTGAGAAAGCCGTATCTTTAGGACTTGAGCTTCACTATTTAAGTTACCTTGAAAGTAATGTGGAATTAACATGAGTGAAGCATGATGAGAATCTACATGAGTATCTTAGAGAACCTTTGTATAGCACGATCTGAGACACCAAAGAAGGGAAACTATTCCTAAAATATCTTATAGCCTCCTACGCATAAGTGTTTTGCACAACACACAGATGTACAAGACTCTACTAGATGCAGTTTTCAGACTTCCTAGGACTCTATAGAACCTTAGGCTCTGATACCAAGTTTTTAACACCCTGATTTTCTGAATCGAAATGCTACACGATGCTCATGACCCCGAAGGACCACAAGCTAACCCATGAATAATATCTATACCTGTACACTACATAATGTAACATGAAAATATAGAAACATGTACTGGATGACGATAAGGTTCAAATCTAAATAAAAACATCTGATAAGAATAATGTCTGAAAATGTTATAACAATACCAAAACAAATTTGAATTAACTGTCTGACATGCTATAGTCTAGAAAGCCTCTAAGATGTCTGAATAAGGAGTTGATGGAACATGTCTCCAACTAACTTCATCTAGCAAAACTAAACTTAAATAATAAATAAAATAAAATAATATCATCCTCGAATGGATGAGGATTTTGTAACACCCCAATTTTCTAAATCTAAATGCTACACGGTGATCATGACCCTGAAGGACCACAATCTAACCTATGAATAATATGTATACCTGTACACTGCATAATATAACATAAAAATGCATAAAAATGTACTGAATGGCCATAAGGTTCAAATCTAAATAAAAATATTTGATAAGAATAATATCTAAAAATGGTATAACACTACCAAAACAAATCTAAAATAACTGTCTGACATGCTATAGTCTAGAAAGCCTCTAAACTTTCTGAATAATGAGTTGATGGAACATGTCTCCAACTAAATCCATATAGCTAAACTAAACTAAATAATAAATAAAATAAAATAATATCATCCCGGAATTTATGTGGACTCACTGCAACTCTGCGACTGGAATTCTACTGCTGATTTGGAACACATCCCTCTGAACCTATCGTGTAACATAAGAGAAAGCACCATAGCGTAAATGTATCAGTATGTCTAAATCTACTGAGTATACGAGTGAGGTAGGCTAAATGTAAAGGGTTATATGCATGAAGAATGCTAACTAATATGAACGTGAGAATATATACATACATACGTAACTGTAACTGAACTCGTGGAGACACTGACTAATGAGTCTTAATACTGACAACATGAGTGTACTGATACTGAGATACTGAATAGATGAATGACTATTTTTGACAGTTTGAATTATGAAGAACTAGTTCGGTTGATTGTGTCTGACAGTCCTGAAGCTGAATATTGCTATCATAAATTCTGATAACTGATGTGAATGATACATAGCATAAGTGACTGTATCTGACGGCCCATAAATCTAAAAGAACTATATAAGTTCCTTTCTATTTTTGAGTTGACTGTATCTGACAGTCCTAAAATCTTAAGAACTATCTAAGTTATTTTATTAAGGCTGGGTGACTGTAGCTGAAAGTCCTAAATTCTATAAATGAAACTGTGGTAGGTAGTTATTTAACCGAGATTCCCCATATATGTTATAATAGCTGAGTTGGGGGCCAATCTGTGCCCTAATTGGAAAGGTGTCAATACCGCACCATTGGTAAGGACAACTGCGAGTGACCTTTATCTGGAAGGTACTCAAATAAGAATAGTGGGAACCCTAAACTGACCAGTTAATCTACCTCATCAACCCTAATATGACAGGTTAAGATGTCGCAACCTACACTGGCTACGTAGTTTCTAAACACAAGGATGACTGCTAAGAATCACACCTTTAACTGGTAGTTGAGTTCCTATCCTTGGGTTCACTCAGTTCTAACTTCTACTCCCATCTGAAGGACACTGAACTAAATAAATAAGCTGAACTTTATAACTGAACTGAACTGATTAGCTAAACTGATACTAATTAACTGGACTGACACTAGTGGTATTGTTTAGCGAAGCTAAACTAAGTTTATTGGATTCCAATGATTAATGGAATGTATTAAGTTTTGAGGACTTGTTGAGAGTACTAAAGTTAGTGAGATTAACTATGAATATTGAGGTTTCTGAGGTTACTGAGCACTGAGATTGCTAAGATTACTAGACTACTGAGATTACTGAGTTTTCCTGAGTCACATAACTGACTGAATTCTATAGATCATGGCTTGACTTAGAGTATCATGATAACATGACATGGCTCTAGGCATACAACTACATTTTTCCGGTACAAGTAAACCCAGGACTCTATGGAAGGAAACTGATAAAACTTGACTTTCTTGAGTACATGACCATTAATAACAATCCATAATATATGTGTGAGGGATTTCAGGAAGTACATGGTCATCATAATATCTAACATGAATAGGAATGCTTATAATAAAGCCAGAAATATCATATTCTAATATCATGGGCATTCCGACAACATATACTATTCATAAAAATGGCATGGAAACTATTTAAGCATAAGGAATGGCAAATATGTAACATTTATCTCATATTGTAATAATTTGGGAATAACTCATGTGATACTTCAAAATCATGATCTTGTTCATAGCATGGAAGGCATATAAACACACTATGAATCCATTCCCCAATAATCATGTACATTCCATTAACATATATATTGCACAACAATGACAAGTGAGATCTTTGAACATAATATACTAGCATGAATTTATCATATAGTTCACCCCTAAGATATAATTCATGATTTTTATCATTCTAGGTATTTTATCAAACACCTTACATGTACAAAATTGAACGTAAGTGTACTTAACAAATTTAGAAATCTTGAACCACCCAAATTCATGGGTTTGCAACTAACATGCCCATAAACTTCTTGGAAACACATTTAGATACCATATTGAAACACAATTAACAACCATCAACATGAACATAATTACACAACAACATAAATATCATAATTTATTATTTAAAACATGGTTCTTAGCTCCATGGATGAAAGGGATCTATGGATGAACACTACCCATACCTTAGTGATTGAATCTTAAAAGAGATCTAATGTTTCTAAAGGTTCTTGAAGAAATCCTTAGGCTTGCTCTTGAGAGAAAATCGTAATCTTGTGGTTGAGAGTGTATGAGAGAGCTTTTTGAGATGTTTAACTAAAGAGAATGGAAGATAATATGTTTCTTGAGGTTTATAAGTTGTGGGAAGTGAAGTACAAAGATGAAAATACCCTTACTAAAATGTCCCTCAATTACAGAGAAAAATAGATGATGACATTCGTGACAAGCCATGATACTGGTGATAGGTCATCACGAATTGTCGTCACAAAAAGGTGAAATCTTGGTTTTCTGGTTAAGGTTGATGACATTGGTGATAGGCCATTACGGGCATGACGGATTGTCAAAAAATGTCATCACTGGAGGTGAAAAGCTGCCCAGGGCTGACGACATTGGTCATAGGCCATCACGGGCATGACGACTTATCACAAAATGTCATCACTGGGTTTCCTAGCCTGATATGCCGGAGTAAAATGACAATCACTCCATTCTCTGATATCAGATTTAGGCAAAATTAGTATTTTTGGAAAGATAATTCAAAGATATTTCATTTCATATATAGTAAGCGACCCAATTTGTTATATACAATGAGTTATTGTTGATTGAAGTTGACCCAAGTTTTGACCCTCACTAAAAACTGAACGATAGGAAAGATTTCAACTTGTACTTGATAGCCCATCACTTAGTTTACAGATTATCACTCAAGTCCTCACCTTTTTTTCATACAGATACTCTGAAGTAAAATGAGCATAACTTTCTTCTCCGAAATCAGATCAAGGTAAAATATTGATTCGTTGGAAAGAAGACTCGAAGAGATTTTATTTCATATATAGTGGGACACTGAATAGTTATATTATAAGAGTTACACTTATTTTAAATTAACCCTTATAGCTATGGATACTAAAACACAATTAATACAAATGCTATCAATTCGAGTTTTCTATAAGTGCTTCCTATGACCTTAATTCATATCAAAAATACATTATACACAAGGTAAATGGTAATGAACTATTCATTAAAATACAAATCATAGGATTAGAGTTAATTCACATAAAACTGATGGTTTAAATTCTAGATCAGAAATATGAGGTGTTACATACAGCCTATCAATTTTATGCAGGTAACATTTCAGACATGGATTGATCTAAGTTTAGTTGTGTTGGTCACAACAGGCAGAGTTCTCATCAACCCTTGGGAAGTTTTTGTTATAGGTTCTTATTCCATGGCGTCATTCTAAATTAGTAGCTATAGTATCTTAGAGTATTTCGAAAGCTTTTTTTCGTTGCAGTGAGATGTGACACTTGTGTAGAGAGTACACCAAATATGAGTTGGTTGTTCAAGAAGAGTTATCATATGTTTCTCACCAGACTATAGTTATGTATATGTATTAGGATTGTATAAAGGATGGTTATTTTAGTTAAAAGTGCCGCATAGGAAGGTTGTCAACCAGTAGGGGTTAATTTGTTTTTCTTGCTAGACTAGGCCTTCAGGGGTTTCCTATGACTGTGGATAGATCATTTGCTAAACCGAAAATTATCCTCAGTGTGGGATTATGTTATGACTCGATGGGATTATGTTATGACTCGAACAAAGGTGATGAGCAAATCAATTCCACCATGGAAAGGAGATGTAATACCCCGCATATTTCTAAGCTAGGAAGTGAATATGCATTCCTACGTATGAAATCTTCTATCCTTTGATTCATAGTGAGTACATGACTTACAATGAATATCTTAGTGATATGATAGCTTATGATGCATTAAGCATGTTCATATGAGTCACATAAGGTAATACAAGCTAAGAGTTTTTGAATCCATCAAGTTTTAGTGTTCAATTATGCAAGGGTCATCATGAAATGAGTATAACTTAATGTTAATGTGTTATTTTTTGCTTATTTATACCGACCAAATTGTATATAATTCGATTAGCTTTCCAACGATACCAATTTCGCCTTAATCCAATACCCGAGGGAAAAGTTATGCCCATTTTCATAAGAGACAGTAAGGATAGGCAATTGGTTAGGCGCCGCCCAACCAAACATAGGCAATTGGTTAGGCGCCACCCAACCTAGCTTAGGAAATCAATTAGGCACTGCCTAAGTTAGTTCCGGGTGCCAAAAATACTCTGTTTTGAGTTATTTTAAGGGTAATTAAGTCTTTTAACACTCCTTACACGTCCCTAAAATTAACCCTACAAAATATATAGCTTCTAAACATATTACAACCCCATTATCATCTCAAATCTCATCATCCAAGAGGACTAAAAGAGAAAAAAAAACTAGGGTTGCGTAACTAAGCTTGAAGAGCTGATTTCCAGGAAATTCCTCTGTCAATCATATAGAATCTTCCTTCTAAGGTATGCGTGACTTGATTCATGGACTCCTTTCGTCCATGAAGCTCAAGAACCATCTTCTAAATTTTGTATCTTGATGTTTATGTTGTTGGTGGTTGATGTTCATATGTTTTGAGTTTGATGATGCCTAAGATAGTATCTTTGTATGTTTATTGTGAGGATATGGTTGTATTTAACATATAAATATCTGAAATTAGTGGTTGAATATTTGTAATCTTGATGAATCCACCTATGCCTAAGATGTGCATGTAAGGTGTTTGTGAAAATACCTAAGGGAATAGAAATCATGCTTTTATGACATAATAAGTCCTAAATGACTATTCCATGTTCTAAGTTTATGTTCAACGTGATCCCCGTGCTATTGTCTTGAATTGAAGAAGTTGTACAAGATGCTCATGATATTGTTGCGACATGGAATGACCTTGTTATTGAAGCCATGCAAATATATACATGTTGTGTACATTCCCAATCATGTGATAGTTTTTAAGAGTCATTCTTATTATGAAAGCCTAACTTATGATATTGTGAATTGTGGACTCAAGTCTTGTTATCAAGTCATGTCATGTGTGTCAGTTTTCTCCTCTCGAGTCCTGGGGGTACTTGTACCTGAAAACTATAGCTGTGTGCCTAGAGCCATGTTATGTTTAACGATATCCGAACTCAAGCTATGATTTCATAGATTTTAGTCAGTCATGTAACTCAGTAAAACCTCATTATCTAAGTCAGTTGTCAAATATTAGTAACATTCTGCCAGTCAATGGAATTCAGTAAGATTAAGTCATGCACAGTCAGTTATTCATTTCCAGTCACTCTAGATGGGAGTAGAGGTTAGCACCGAGTAAACCCAAGGATGGGAACTCACCCGCCAGTTCAGGATGTTATTCTTAGTAGTCATCCTTGTGTTCTAGAACTACGTAGCCAGCGTAGGTTGAGACATCTTAACCCATCAATTTAGGGTTGATGAGGAGGCTCAATCCATCAGTTTAGGGTTCCTACTATTCTCATTGAGTACCCACCAGATAAGGGTCACTCACAGGCTGTCGTTACCCATGGCACGGTATTGACACCCCTCTAGTCAGGGCAGATATTGGACCCCAAATTAGCCATAACTGCACACATAGGGCATGTCAATTAAACACTACCTCCGACAGTTTCAGTATCAGTCTCAGTAAAAGAACTTAGGGCATTCTTCAGATTTTAGTATATATAGGACTATCAGATACACTCGTCCATGTTATTAGTTGCAGTATCAGTCATTATAGTTATCAGTAAACCATATATTATCTTACAGGTCATGCTATCACGTATTCACAGTCCCAGTTTCTATATATGAGCGTTTGCACTCCCACGTTCATATTGGTCAGTCAGTGTTGTTCATGCATGAAACCCTTTATATTCAGCCTACCTTCCTCGTATACTCAATAATCTAGTTGTACTGATGCATTTCCACTATGGTGTTTTCTTTTCATGTTACACCATAGGTTCCGATACACGAGCTCCAACCCAGTAGTAGTGGTAGTATTCCTGTCATAGAGACACAGTGAGTCCTCATTGATTCGAGGACAATATGATTAGATACATTTATTTATTTATTTCTTCAGTTTAGTTTTACGGAGTTAGTTGGAGACATATTCCTTCAACTCCTTATTCAGATAGTTTAGAGTCTTTCAGATTTATTTTCAAATTTACGTTCAGACTTAGTTTTCAGATTAAGTTGATTTGGGTATTTTCACCCACATGGTTTTATTAAGTTGAACCTATGGCCTTATATTTTTATGTATTCTATATTATTATATCATAATTTGTAGTATATAGGTCCAGATATTAGTCACGGGTTAGCTTTTGGTCCCTCAGGGTCATGAGCACCATGTAGCATACCGGTTCAGCTAATCAGGGTGTTACAAACTTGGTATCAGAGCCTAAGGTTCAATACATTTCTAGGAAGTCTGAGAGCCGCATCTAGTAGAGTCTTGTACATGGGTGTGTTATGGGCCATATTTATGTGCGGGACGCTATAAGATGTTTTAGGTATAGTCCCCTTTCTTCAATATTTATGTCATTCTAGTGAGCATAATCAGAAGTTAAAATCTCAGTCTAATCCATTCTTCTCTTATTCCAGACTATGGCCCCAAAGAGAAGAAACCAGCCAGCTCCTTAGCCCGAAGATCCTTTGGGCAAACTTGTTTCCCATGCGGAGTTTAGAGCTGTATTTACCACATTTACTCAGTCCATGGCTGCATAGAATGAACGGCCACCAGTTATAATGTCCAATCCAGTTGCCAATCCCAAAGCAGCTAGGGTTCGAGACTTCACCCGGATGAACCCTCCATCTTTCCTTGGGTCTAAGTCTGATGAGGACCCTCAAGAGTTCATTGACCAAGTCCAGAAGGTCATTGACATCATGGGTGTTACTTCTATTAAGAGTGTTGAGTTAGCTGCCTACTAGTTAGAGGATGTTTCACATGATTGGTACAAACAGTGGAAGTCTGAGAGATTAGATGATATAGGCCCTATCAAGTCGTAGGAATTTGTCACGGCCTTCTTAGATAGATTCTTACCCCAAGAGCTGAGGAAAGCCAAAGTTTTTGAGTTTATCAACCTCAAGCAAGGTAATATGATGGTTAGGGAGTATTCTCTTACATTTACTCATCTAGCTAGGTATGATTCTTATGTGGTTGCAGACAATAAAGCTAAGATGAGCAAGTTCATGTCAGGGGTCAACGATAGTGTGGTAAATGAGTATAGGTCTGTGATACTGATCGGTGATATGACCTTAGCCAGACTCATGACCTATGCCCAGCAAGTAGAAGAGCAGAAGTTTAAGACAAGGGAGAGGCAGAACAAGAGAGCAAGGTCAGGTAACTTCAACTTTGCTCACCCTAAATCAGATGGAGAAAACCGTTCACAGTTTTGCTCTAAGGCAGCCATTCCATCTCTTTCCTCTGCTATCTCTCCTATGCCGAAGATCGGTGATGGAAATAGAGACAAAACTCCAGGCTCTAAATATCAGAGGAGTTTTAGCAGCGCCTAAATGAATCCCCTTTGTCAGACTTATGGTAAGAACCACAAAGGCATTTGCAAAGCCGGTAATGATGTCTGTTTTGGTTTTGGCAAGACAGGCCACAGGATTAGGAAGTGTCTGCAGTCAAGTTTTCAAGGTCAGCAAAATTATTCTACAGCTCAGTCCAGTCGCCTGAACCAACAGGGTGCCATATCCAGTGCCACCAGTGGGCAACGCCCAAACAGACTCTATGCTCTTCAGTCCCGGCAGAATTAAGAAAATTCACCTAATGTCGTTGCTGGTATGTTCTAGATTTTCCATGTTCATGTCTATGCTATTCTAGACCCAGGTGCATCTTTGTCTTTTGTTACTCCCTCATAGCAGCTGATTTCGGAATTAGTCCTGAAGTCCTAACAGAACCCTTCTTAGTCTCTACTCCAGTGGGTAAAACCATTATAGACCGGCGGGTATACAGGAACTTCCCGATAATGATATCTCAAAAATCCACGTCAGAAATTTTAGTGGAGTTAGAGATGACTGATTTTGATATCATTTTCGGCATGGATTGACTTCATTCCTGCTATGACACAGTCGACTGCAGAAATAGGATAGCTCAATTTTAGTTCTCGAATGAGCCCATCCTAGAGTGGAAGGGTAGCATTTCAGCATTCAGGGGTCAACTTGTTTCCTACCTTCAGGTAAGGAAAATGATTTTAAAGGGGTGTGTGTATCATCTCATACATGTTAAAGATTCCAATTCTGAATCTCCCAGCCTTGAAACAGTCCCTGTTGTTAATGAATACTCAGATGTCTTTCCCAGAGATCTTTCAGGTATTCTTCCCGAAAGGGAAATAGACTTTGGAATAAACCTTCTTCCAAATACTCAACCTATTTCTATTTCACCATACAGAATGGCACCAACAGAACTCAAGGAACTGAAAGATTGGTTGAAGGATCTCTTAGATAAGGGATTCATCAGACTCAGTGTTTCCCTATGGGGTGCGCCAGTGTTATTCATGCGCAAGAAAGACGGTTCTCTTTGGATATGTATTGATTACTATCAACTCAACAAGGTCATGGTCAGGAACAGATATCCTCATCCTAGTATTGAAGATCTATTCGACCAACTTCAGGGTGCCAGTTACTTCTCCAAAATAGACCTATGATCAGGCTATCATCAGCTCATAGTTAGAGAATGTGACATTTTAAAGACAGCTTTCCATACTCATTATGGTCACTTTAAATTTTTAGTTATGTCATTTGGTCTTACCAATGCCCCTGCAGCTTTTATGGATTTCATAAAACGTGTGTTCAAGCAGTACTTAGACATATTTCTCAGTCTTTATAGATGATATTCTGGTCTATTCTCACACCAAGCATGATCATGCAGACCATCTCAGGATTGTTCTTCAGACTCTCAAGGATCACCAGTTGTTCACTAAGTTTAACAAGTGTAAATTTTTGCTAAGATCAGTATCATTCCTTAGCTATTTTGTTTTTGGTGATGGCATTAGAGTAGATCCTTAGAAAACCAAGGCTATAAGAAACTGGCCCAAACCCTTATCTCCATCAGGTATTAGGAGACTCTTAGGTTTGGCTGGCTATTACAGACGGTTTGTTGAGGTATTTTGTTCTATTGAATCTCTGATGTCCATATTGACTTAGAAGAAGATTAAATTTTAGTGGTCAGATTCATGCGAGAAGAGCTTTCAAGAGTTGAAGACTCGACTCACCTCAGCTCCAGTTCTAGCTATTCCAAATGGTTCAGACAGTTTTGTAGTCTATTTTGATGCATCCAGAGTGGGTTTAGGTTGTGTCCTCATGTAGCATGGTAAGGCCATAGCCTACGCCTCCAGACAGTTAAAGCCCCATGAGAATAATTATCCTACTCATGATCTTGAGTTAGCAACGGTAATTTTTTCCTTGAAGATTTGGAGGAATTATCTCTATGATGTTCATGTAGATGTCTTAACATACCATAAAAGCCTCCAGTATGTATTTTCCAAGAAAGAACTTAATTTTTCCCAGAGAAGGTGGTTAGAGCTCTTAAAGGATTATAACATGAGTGTTATTTATCATCCAGGCAAGGATGTTCTGGCCGATGCTCTCAGTCGACTCTCCATGGGTAGTATTTATCACCTTGAGGATAGTAAGAAAAAGATGGCTCAGGAGATCCATCATCTTGACAGACTAGGTGTTCGCTTAGTTGATTTTTCAGAGGGTGGTGTATGTGTTCATAGTAGTCCAGATTCATCTTTAGTTTTTGAGGTGAAAGAGAAACAAGACAGGGATCCTGCCTTATTAAGCTCAAAGAGTCATTTCAGAATCATAAAGCCGAGGATTATGCCAAACTCTATATCAAGGAGTTAGTCAGGTTACACGGTGTTGCACTATCTATCATCTCAGACAGAGGTACCCAGTTCACTTCTCACTTTTGGAAAGCATTCCAAAAGGGTCTCGGTACGCAAGTCCATCTCAACACAACATTTTATCCTCAGACAGATGGTCAAGAAGAGAGGACCATTAAGACTATTGAAGATATACTAAGGGCGTGTGCAATTGACTTCAAGGGAAGTTAGGACGACCACTTACGTTTGATTGAGTTTGTAGACAACAATAGCTATCATTCTAGTATTCAGATGGCTCCATTTAAAGATCTCTATGGTAGGAGATATAGATCTCTGATTGGTTGGTTCAAAGTTAGTAAGGCCTGAATCATAGGTCTTGACATAGTATTCGACACCTTAGAGAAATTTTAGTTGATCAGAGAGAGATTCCGGGATGCTCAGAGCTGACAGAAGTCCTATACAGATATTCGTAGAAAGGATCTCGAGTTTGAGTTCAATGACTATGTATATATTAAGATCTCTCCCATGAAGGGAGTGAAGAGGTTCAGCAAGAAAGGGAAACTCAGTCGCCTGTATATCGGTCCCTTCAAAATTCTTTGTCGTTTTTACATGGTAGCTTATGAGCTTGAGTTACCTTTAGATCAAGCCACAGTCCATCCAGCCTTCCATGACTCTTTGCTAAGGAAGTGCATCGGTGACCCAGCAGTTGTTGTCCTTATTCAGCGCATCGACATTCAGAACAACCTCTCCTATAAAGAGAATCCATTCGAAATCTTAGATTATCAGACTCGTAGATTGAGGAATAAAGAAGTCCCTCTAGTAAAGGTTCTTTGGCGAAATCAGTCTCATGATGGAACTACTTGGGAAGCTGAAGCAGATATGCGTCCCAAGTATCCTCACCTTTTCCCCACCAATTCAGATCAAGCTCAGGGTATCAATTCTCCTTAATCTTATTCAGTTTCAGGTTCATGTTTCCAGTATAAACATGGTACCTATTAACCATTTCATATTCAGTCATGCATTCATGTGTCAGCTGTCCGTGCATTAGATATTCACGAGTTCAGTATATTTAGCATGTCAGTCATGACATCAAGTTTTAGTTCTTCATGTTCATTTCAGGTTCTATTGTCTTGTATCCTTTCTCAGTAAATTCTCATTCGACGATGAATGTTCCCAAATGGGACATATTGTAATACCCCACATGTTTCTAAGCTAGTAAGTGAATAAGTATTACTACATATGAAATCTCCTATCCTATGATTCATACCTGAGTACATGACTTACAATGAATATCCTAGTGATAGGAAAGCTTATGATGCATTAAGCATGTTCATATGAGTCACTTAAGGTAATACAAGCTAAGAGTTTTTGAATTCATCAAGTTTTATTGTTCAATTGTGCAAGGGTCATATTTGAACAATTATAACTTGATTTTAATGTGGTATTTTGGCTGATTTTGACCCTCCAAATTTTAGAGAGTCGAATTATCTTTCAAACGATATCAATTTCGCCTTAATCCAATACCCAAGCGAAAAGTTATACCCATTTTTGTGAGAGACAGTAAGGATAGGCGATTGGTTAGGCGCCGCCCAACCTAGCTTAGGAAATCACTTGAGTGCCGCCTAAGTCAGTTCTAGGTGCCAAAAACACTCTATTTGAGTTATTTTAAGGGTAATTATGTCTTTTGACACTCCTTACATGTCCTTAAGACCCTATTATCATCTCAAATCTCATCATCCAAGAGTATTAAAAGAGAAAAACAACTAGGGTTGCGTAACTAAGCTTGAAGATCCGATGTCAACGAAATTCCTCCATCAATCATCAAGAATCTTCCTTCTAACATATGCATGAGTTGATTCATTGACTCCTTTCGTCCATGAAGCTCAAGAACCATCTTCTAAATTTTGTATCATTATGTTTATGTTGTTGGTGGTTTATGTTCATGTGGTTGGAGTTTGATGATGCCTAAAATGAGATCTTTGTATGTTTATTGTGAGGATATGGTGGTATTTAACATATAAATATGTGAAATTGGTGGTTGAATAATTGTAATCTTGATAAATCCACCTATGCCTAAGATGTGCATGTAAGGTGTTTGTGAAAATACCTAAGGGAATAGAAATCATGCTTTTATGACATAATAAGTCCTACATGACTATTCCATGTTATAAGTTTATGTTCAACATGATCCCCGTGCTATTGTCTTGAATTATAGAAGTTGTACGAGATGCTCATGATATTGTTGCGATATGGAATGACCATGTTATTGAAGCCATGCAAGTATATACATGTTGTGTGCATTCCCGATCATGTGATAGTTGTTAAGAATCATTCTTACTATGAAACCCTTACTTATGATATTGTGAATTGTGGACTCAAATCTTGTGATCAAGTCATGTCATGTGTGTCAGTTTCCTCCTATCAAGTCCTGGGGGTACTTATTCCCGAAAACTACAGCGGTGTGCCTATAGCCATGTCATGTTTCATGATATCTAAACTCAACCTATGATTCCATAGATTTTAGTCAGTCATTTGACTCAGGAAAACCTCATGATCTTAGTCAGTCATCAGATATCAGTAATATTCCGCCAGTCAATGGAATTCAGTAAGATTAAATCATGCACAGTCAGTTATTCATGTCCAGTCCCTCCAGATGGGAGTAGAGGTTAACACCGAGTAAACCCAAGGATGGGAACTCACCTGCCAGTTCAGGGTGTTATTCTCAGTAGTCATCCTTGTGTTCTAGAACAATGTAGCCAGCGTAGGTTAAAACATGTTAACTCATCAAATTAGGGTTAATGAGGTGGCTCAACCCCTCAGTTTAGGGTTCCCACCATTCTCATTGAGTACCCGCAAGATAAGGGTCACTCACAGGTTGTCCTTACCCATGGTACGATATTGAAACCCCTCCATTTGGGGTAGAGATTAGACCCTAGCTTAGCCATAAAGGTATACATGGGGCATGTAGGTTAAACACTACCTCCCACAGTTTCAGTATCAGTTTCAGTAAAAGAACTCAGGGCATTCTTCAGATTTCAATATATATAGGACTGTCAGATACAGTTGTCTTTGTTATCAGTGGCATTATCAGTCATTGTAGTTATCAGTAAACCATATAGAAGCTTACAGGTCATGCTATCACGTATTCACAGTCTCAGTTTCTATATATGAGTGTTTGCCCTCCCACGTTCATATTAGTCAGTCAGTGTTGTTCAAGCATGAAACCCTTTATGTTCAGCCTACCTTTCTCGTATACTCAGTACTCTAGCTGTACTGATGCATTTGCACTATGATGCTTTCTTTTCATGTTATACCATAGGTTCTGAGACACGAGCTCCAGCCCAGCAGTAGCGGTAGCATTCCAGTCGTAGAGACACAGTGAGTCCTCATTGATTCGTGGACAATATGATTTGATATATTTATTTATTTCTTCAGTTTAGTTTTATGTAGTTAATTAGAGACATGTTCCTTCAACTCCCTATTCATATAGTTTTGAGGCTTTCAGATTTATGTTCAGACTTAGCTTTTAGATTGAGTTGTTTTGGGTGTTGTCACCCACATGGTTTTATTCAGTTGAACCTATGGCCTTATAGTTTTATGTATTCCAAATTATTATATCATGATTTACAGTATTCAGGTATAGATATCATTCATGGGTTAGCTTGTGGTCCCTCAAGATCATGAGCACCGTGTAGCATTTCGGTTCAGCGAATCGGGGTGTTACAAGAGACCACCCCCATTTACCTAGCCATCTAAAATATAGTACGACAAGCAACAAATGAATTTCTAAAATATAAGAGGATAAAGTTGAGTTTTGAACATATAAAAAGAAGAACTGAGCTCCAAACATATAAAAAAATAGGTGTATCAACTAAATATAATCTAAGAATCCATAATACCAAATCCACCCACACAATGTCCACAAAGCCTCTAAAAACCAAACGTCAACCTAGGTCGGGACATGCTCCTAACCATAACCAAAAAGAGAACCAAAAAGGAGTGTAGACAATAATAAAACAATGCCTTTAAGTGATAGGATGTAACGCCCCAAATCTGGCACCCAAAATGCTATATGGTGCTCATGACCCCGAAGGACCACAAGCTAACCCATGACTGATATATGTACCTGAGCACTACATAATATACTGAATAAATGAGGAATAAATGGATGAAAGTCCATAAGATTCAAATATATTTTAAAACATAACATCTAGAGATACAGTATATCAATACCAAAACAACTAAAATAGCAGTCTGAAAGCCTCTAAACTATCTGAATAAGGAGTTTATGGGACATGTCCCTAATTAAATCCAACTACTGAAATAAAATAAGTACTGAAAGAATGAAATAGTCAATTAATAACATCCTTGAATGATGAGGACTCACTGCTAGTCTGTCTGCATAATGGCTGATCTACAAAGGATGCTCTGGAGCTCGTGCTTCTGAACCTATGGTATAAAACACCATAGAGCAAAAGAAAAGTATGCGTCAGTGCAAGAGAATGTACTAGTACGCAAGTGAGGTAAGTTAAATCAAAGGTTCATATGCATATACTCTAACTAACTGACATGAACACGAACATGACTACGTAAACATACATTCATAAATACGTAAACTGTAACTGAAGTCATGATAATACTGAATCTGAATACTGATAACATAAGTGTCGTATTTACTGAGTGACTGTGTCTAACAGTCCTAATTTCTAATGGTAATAGCTGAGTCAAGTGCTGAACCAGGTGACTATATTTGACAGTCCTGAATCTGAAGAACTATGTAAGTTCTTTTACTGAGACTGAGACTAAGAAAGTGGAAGATAGTCATCTAACCGAGATGCCCCTAACAAGATATTATAGCCGAGTTGGGGTCCAATCCATAACCCCAATTGGAAGGGTGTCAATACCGCCCCACTGGTAAGGACAAGTTGTAGATGACCCTAATTTTGTGGTGTCCCCAAAGAAAAATGGTGGGACCCTCATCTGGCAGTGTTAATCCACCTCATCAACCCTCAACTAACAGTGTTGATATCTCATCTTATGCTGGCTACATAGTACTGGAAGGCAATGATTGCTTCTAAGGGTTACACCCTCTACTGTCAGTGTGTGCCTTCTTCCTTAGGTTCGTTCAGTGTTGAATCCCACTCCCAACTGAGTATACACTGAACTGATTATATTGAGATGAACTAGACTAAGTTCATTAATTTTCATGGACTGACAGAATGTTACTGAATCCTGTTAACTGACTGAGTTCACGAGATTTTTTAGTTTTCCTGAGTCACGTAACTGGCTAAATTCTACTCATCATGGCGTGACTGAGATTATCATGAAACTGACACTGGCTTTAGGCACAAAGCTAAATTATCAGGTATAAATACCCAAGGACTCGATAGCATAAAAGTAATTCATGACACACGTTTGAAAGCACAATAATTGCTAAACATATATCCATAATTCAATGACTAAGACAATTCATCAAATATTTGACATGCATTAACTTGTACATTAATGGAGATTTCATACTATCATACTATAATGGAACTTTTTACTTCACATAGGCATTTAATCAAAGATATGGGGAGCATACTTTGGTTATACCATTATCAATGCATCTAATTATCATAGTTGCATAAATAAATTTGCAATTTTAATTGTTTATCATTAATATTATGCAAATAATCACGTACATAGATCAATGATTTGAACATTTAATTTAACACATGAATCAAAATACAACAAAAAGATGGACATAAATTTTAGTTCAACTAAATCATGAACATTCATAAATACAAAATCTTTAGAATTTTAAAAGAGATCCTTGAGTTTCATAGGTGAAAGGGACCTATAAATCAACACTTGGCATATCTTGATTGTGAGTTTATTTAAGTTATGGGACTTAAAGAACTCAAATATATTTGTATGTTAAAGAAGGGTTGGGATCTTATTCTTAGGGATTGATTTTTGAGAGAAATCCTAATTTGGTGTTGAAGATGAATAATGAAGTTATGAGCCCTGGTATGGTATAATTAGGTGTTAAAAGGGGTGAAAAGACCCAAACTCCCTTATAAAAATAGCTTTAAATTGCTGAACAGATTCTGCGATGGCTTGGGCGATGGTCTATCGTTGGCTCGATGGCCCATCGACCTTTCCATCATACTAGGCTAGAATGTGATCTTTCAATCTTGGTTACGACGGTTTGGGCGATGGTCCGTTGCTAGCTCAATGTTCCATCAGCCATTCCATCACACCTAGCCAGAAGTTGGACTCACTGCCTCTGTTGTGATGGTTTGGGCAGTGGCTCTTCGCTAGATTGCCGGTCCATCGGCCCTTTCTATCGAACTTGGGCAGTTCAGACTGCTTTCTGTATTTTGGCCATAAATTTCTACCCCGATATTGGATTAAGGCAAATTTGGTATCGATGGAAAGGTTATTCAATCTCCCACATAACATAAAGTTAAAATCTTGAAAATTCCACATTTATAAAAGTGGATTCATCCTTTAAAGTAAGTCTTTATCATTTTTAGGATAATTTTTAAGCTAAGTAGAAGTGTGGGGTAATACAATATCTTCCCCTTGGGAACATTCTCCTCAAATGATACTGATTTAGATTGGAGAAATGATAATTTGAATTACATACTGAACATGATCAACTTAAACATGACTACCTAACTGACATTACTGAGATTCATGATGATCATGCATATCTGATGCATGGTTTTATGACTGAGCTGATACATGAAGCATGACTGAGAGTACTGATAAGCTGATCATGCATATCTAATACATGAATACATGAATAAACTAACTCATGAACATGTGACTGAATATGTAAGTGTAAACATACCAAGTTTGAAACGAAAACTAAGAATAGTTTGTATCTAAAATTAAAACCATAAGCTAAATGAACTTAAGGAAAGCTATTACCTTGGGCTGGGTCTGAATTAGCAGATGAGAGGTAAGGATACTTGGTCCACATATATAGTTATGCATCCCAAGTAGCTCCCTCAATAGAATAATTTTGCTAAAGAACTTTGACAAGCGGAAATTATTTGTTCCTCAGTCTGTGAATCTAATAGTCAAGGATTTCGACAGGGATTTCCTCATAAGAGAGACTGTTCTAAATGTCTATGACTACGACTGCTGATTACCTATGCATTTCTTAAGAAAGGAGACATGAAATACTGGATGTACTGAAGCAAGATCTGAAGGATATTAGAGCTCATAAGCTACTTTGCTGAAGCGACTGAGAATTTTGAAGGGACCGACTTATCAGGGACTAAGATTTCCCTTCTTGTCGAACCTCGTCACTCCCTTCATCGGAGAGATTTTTAGATAAACATAATTATCAATCTTGAACTCGAGATCCATTCTACACACATCTGTATAAGACTTCTGTCGGCTCTTAGCAGCCCAAAGTCTTTCTATGATCAACTAGACTTTTTCTAAGGCCTCGAATACTTTGTCAGACCGTATTACTGTGGCCTCGCTGACTTCAAACCAACCTATTGGAGATATAATCTCCTAACATAAAATGCTTCGAATGGATCCATATGAATTCTGGAATAATAGTTGTTGTTTAATGAGAACTCAATCAAAGGCAAGTGGTCATCCCAACTACCTTTGAAATCTATTGTACACGCCATTAGCATATATTCCAAGGTCTTAATAGTCCTTTCTACTTGACCATCTGTACGAGGATGAAAGGTTGTGTTGAGATAAACTCGGGTACCAAGACCCTTTTGGAATGCTTTCACTAAATTAGAGGTGAATTGGGTATCTCTATTTGAGACAATAGACAATGAAACACCGTGTAATCTGACCAATTCCCTTATGTAAAGTTTGTCATAATCCTCTGTTGAATAAGAGGAATGTACTGGAAGAAAATGATCTGATTTGGTCATCCAATCGATAATGACCCAGGGCAAATCATGCTGATGACGAGTACGAGGCAAACCCATTACAAAGTCTATATTCATCTCTTCCCACTTCCAAGTGGGAATATTGAACTCCTGCATGGACCCACTAGGCTTCTGATGCTCAACCTTAATCTACTAACATGTAGAGCACTTAGCCATAAACTCTGAAATACCTCTTTTCATCCCATTCCACCAATAGATTTCCCACTAATCATGGTACATATTAGTAGCCCCTGGATAAATAGAGTAGTGCACACAATGAACTTATGCAAGAATTCGTTTCCTCAAGTCATATACACCTGGCGCACATAGACGACTCTGATAACACAATACACCATCTCCCCCTAGGAAAAAATCTCTACCTTCTAATCTTTTACTGATTCTTTCAACTTAACTATAAAGGGATCTCTATCTTGTTTTTCATTAACTTTGGAAATTAGTGATGATTCAGACTACTCTGAACCCATATATTACCCTCAGCAAAATCGACTAAGCAAATACCTATTTTGGCAAGATGATGAACTTCCTAAGCTAGCTTCTTCTTACTTTCTTCAACAGGAGCAACACTACCCATGGACAGTCTACTGAGAGCATCGGCCACTGCATTGGCCTTTCGCAGATGATAAAGAACACTTATGTCATAATCTTTTAGGAGCTCTAACAAAGATTAAGATATTTCTGAGAGAACATGTACTGAAGGATTTTATGTTCTCTAAAAACATCTACATGAACACCGTACAAGTAATACCTCTAAATCGTTAAGGCAAGAACTATGGTTGCTAACTCAAGGTCATTAGTAGGATAATTCTTCTTATGGGGCTTAAGTTGTCTGGAGGTGTAGGTTATGACCTTACCATGCTACATGAGGACAAAACCCAAATCCACTCTAGATGTATCACAGTACACGACAAACCCATCTGAACCATCTAGCAGAGCTAAAATTAGGGTTGAGGTGAGTCGAGTCTTCATCTCCTAAAAACTCTTCTTGCAAGAATATGACCACTGAAACTTGATTTTTTTCTGAGTCAATTTGGACATAGGGGATGTAATAGAAGAAAATCTCTCAACAAACCGTCTACAATAGCCAACCAATCACAAAAAACTTCTAATCTCTAATGAAGGGACAAGGCTAGGCTAGTTTCTTACTACTTTGGTCTTTTGAGGATCAACTCTAATGCCATCACTGGAAATGATATGACCAAGGAATCCTACTGACCTTAGCCAAAATTTAGACTTACTGAATTTGGTAAAAAACTGATGATTTTTGTGAGTCTGCAATGCTATGCTGAAATGGTCTACATAATCACGCTCACTACAAGAATAGAAAAGAATATCATCTATAAAGACTATGACGAACAAGTTGAAGTACTACTCAAACACACGGTTCATGAAGTCCATGAAAGCTAATGGGGAATTAGTAAGACCAAAGGATATGACTAAGAATTTGAAGTGACCATATCGAGTTCAAGAAGCTATTTTTGGAATGTCACATTCCCTAACTTTGATCTGATACTAGCCTGATATAAGGTCTATCTTAGAGCAATAGCTGGCACCCTAAAGATGGTCAAACAAATCAATGATTCTGGGAAGTGGATACTTGTTCTTGAACATGAATTTATTAAACTGATGGAAATCAATGCACATTTTAAGAGAAGCATCTTTCTTTTGCATGAATAAGACTGGTGCACCCTACGGGGACACTCGGGGTCTGATGAATCCCTTACATAAGAGATTCTTCAACTGTTCTTTCAATTCTCTGAGTTCTGTTGGTCCTATTCTATATGGCAAAATAAAAAGGGATTGCGTATCTGGAAGAATATCAATGCAAAAGTCTATTTCCCTTTCGGAATAAATTCTTGAAAGATCTTCAGGAAAGACATATGAATATTCATTTACCATTGAGACTGATTCAAGACTAGAAGTTTAAGAACAAGTGTCCTTAACCTGAACAAGATGATAGACAGATCCCGTAGATATTATTTTCCGTGCTCGAAGGTAGGAAATAAGCTGACCTCTGAACGTTGAAGTACTACCCCTCCACTGTAGGACAGGTTTATTCGAAAACTCAAACTAGACCACGTTGTTTCTGCAGTCAATTATGGCATAGTAGGAATAAAGCCAATCCATATCGATAATGGTGTCAAAATCAGTTATCTTTAATTCGACTAAGTCTACTGATATGACTTTATGAAATATCATAACCAGAAAATTACTATATACCCATGGAGTAGAGACTAAGAAATAATCTGCTAGAATTTTGGGATTGACTCGGAAATCAAGTACTATATAAGGAGTAACAAAAGACAAAGAAGCTCCAAGATCTAGTAAAACATAAACATAAAAGTGAAAAATCTATAATATATCAATGACCACATCCAGAGAATTTTCCTGATCCTGTCAGGACTGGATGGAATAGATTCTATTTGGATGCTACCCACTGGTTGCACTGGAAGTGGCACCTTGCTGATTTGGGCAATCGGACTGAACTGAGGAATGTTCTGCTGACGCTGAAACCTTGTCTAGGAAAGATCTATAACTCTGTGGACTGTCTTTCCATATTTGAACCACACATCACTACTAGATCTGCAAATACCCTTATGGTTCATACCATAAGTCTGGCAAATAGGATGGGTGTAGCCACTGCTAACACTACCATGAGACTTAAATCCTAGCGTCCTACCTCTATCAACATCCCTAAAATTAGGAGATGGAGACCTGGAATGGATGACTTTGGGAAGAATTGAGAATAGTTACCACCTTCTGACTTAGGTTTATTAAAGTTAAAGTTACCAATTTTAGCTCTCATATTCTACTTCTCTCTCATCTTAATATTTTTCTATTCTATTTGTTGACCATGGATCATAATCCTAGATATGTATATCTCACTAATCAGCATTGCAGATCTACACTCTTAACCATGCTATCATTTACCTTAGAAACAAACTTACTCATCTTGGCCCTGCTATCTGCCACCATATGAGGAGCATATCTAGGTAGATGAGTAAACTTCAGAGAATAATATTTCACTGTCATGTTTCCCTACCTGAGGTTGATAAATTTTAACACGTTAGCCTCCCACAGCTCTAGGGGAAAGAATTTATCAAGAAAGGTAGTGGAAAACTTCTCTCACTCAATAGGCACTACATCTATAGCCCTCTCTAGTTTCCTCTATTTAAACTAAGTGTAAGAAATATCCTAAAACTAATATGTATCTTGATCAACACTCTCACTAGCAGTAACTTCCATGATATCTGTAACCCTTTGAACCTGATCAAGGAGTTTTTGAGGGTTTTCATCTGACTTAGACCCAAAAAAGGATTGAGAATTTATTAGGGTGAAGTCTCGAATCATAGTTGTAGTAGTATTGGACACTGGGTTAACTAGAACAACAGTTGGTAATTCATTTTAAGTAGAAACTAAGTTAGAAAGAATAGTGAATATTGCTCTGAATTCTACATGAGAAACATGTTTGTCTAAAGGGTATGCTTGGATGGGCTAAGGTGTTGACTGATTTTTGTTTCTTTTTTTGGGAGGCATGTTCTATAAATGAAAAGGGAGAAAAAGATTAGACTGAGAGTTTAACTTGAGTTCATTCTCACTCGCATGATGTGAATACTGAAAGAAGGGAAACTATTTCTAAAACATCGCATAGCCTCCTGTTTATAAGTCTGGTACGCAACACACCCATGCATAAAACTCTACCAAATGCAGATTTCAGACTTCCTAGGACACTATTGAACCTTAGGATCTAATACCAAGTTTGTAACACCCCAAATCTGGTACCCAAAATGCTACACGATCCTCATGACCCCAAAGGACCACAAGCCAACCTATGACAGATATCTGAACCTAAGCACTATATAATATAATGTAATATAGAATAAAAGGCTGAAAGGCCATAAGGTTCAAATATTTGTCAAAATATAACATCTGGAGACACAACATATCAATACCAAAATAACTAAACTAATTGTCTTAATATTCTACTCTGAAAGCCTCTGAACTATCTAAATAAGGAGTTGATGGAACATGTCCCCTACTAACTCCAATTGCTGAAATAAACTCAGTACTAAATGAATGAAATAGTCAAATAATAACATCCTTGAATAATGAGGACTCACTTCTAGTTTGTCTGCTAAACGGCTGATTCAGTAAGGATGATCTGGAGCTTGTGCTTCAGAACCTATGGTATAAATCACCATAGTGTAAAAGATTTGTATATGTCTGTATGTGAGAATATACTAGTATGCAAGTCAGGTAAGCTGAATGCAAAGGTTTATATGCATAAACTATAACTAACTGACTTGAACATGAACAAGACTACATGAGGATACATGCATGAAACGTGAACTATAATTGAAGTCATGGTAATATCAAATCTAAATACTGATAACATGAATTTAGTATTAACTGAGTGACTGTGTTTGACTGTCCTAATTCTAATAGAACTAGATGAGTCCCATAATGAAATGGGTGACTTTATCTGATAGTCTTGAATTTGAAAAACTGTCTGAGTTCTTTAACTGAGATTGAGACTGTGACTGTGGGAGTTTGTAATCTAACTGAGATGCCACAAATAAGTTTTTATAGATGAGTTGGGGTCTAATTTATTACCTCAATTAGAAGGGTATCAATATTATGTCACTAGTAAGGAAAAGTTGTGAGTGAACATCATCTGGTAGTATCCCCAAATGAGAATGGTGGGACCCTCATCTTGCAGTGTTGATCCACCTCATCAACCCTTAACTAATAGTGTTAATGTCTAATACTATGATGGCTACATAGTTCTGGAATGCAACGATTGCTTTTAAGGGTCACACACTCTACTGTCAGTGTGTGCCCTCATCCTTGGGTTCTCTCGATGTTGAATCCTACTATTAACTGAGTAGATCATAAAATTATTATACTGAGATAAACTGGACTGGGTTCATTAAGTTTGATGGACTACCAGAATGTTATTGAATCCTTTTAACTGATTAAGTTTATAAGATTTTTGAGTTATCCCGAGTTATGTAACTGACTGAATTCTACTAATCATGGTGTGACTGAGATTATCATGAAATTAACACTGGCTATAGGTACATAACTAAATTGTCAGGTATAAATAGCCCCAGGACTTGATAGCATAAAAGTAATTCATGGCATACATTCGAAAGCACAGTAATGGCTACACATATATCCATAATTCATTGACTAAGATATTTCATCAAACCCTTGAGATGCATTACCTTGTACATGAATGGAGATATCATACTATCATACTATAATGACATTTTTCCATCATAGAGGCATTTAATCAAATGTAAGGGGAGCATACTTTGGTTATATCATCATCAATGCATTTAATTATAATGGTTGCATAAATAAATTTGTAATTTGAAGGGTTTATTATAATTATTATGAAAATGATATCATACTAGGATCAATCATTAGAACATGTAATTTGAAATATGTAATGCCCCAATTTTCTGAATCGAAATACTCCAAGGTGCTCATGACCCTGAAGGATCACAAGCTAACCGATGACAAATATCTATACCTGTATACTGCCTAATATAACATATAAATGCAGAAATATGTATTAAGTGGCCATAAGGTTCAAATCTGAATAAATATCTGATAAGACAATATCTAAAAATGGTATAACAATACCAAAACAAATCTGAAAGGACCGTCTAATATGTTATAGTTTTGAAAGCCTATAAACTGTTTGAATAAGAAGAACTCATTGCAAACTCTGAACACTGGAATGATACTGCTGACTTGGAGCTCGTACCTCTGAATCTATGGTGTAACATAAGAGAAAACACCATAGCGCAAATGCGTCAGTATGTCTGAATACACTAAGTATACAAGTGAGGTAGGCTAAATGCAAAAGGTTATATGCATGAACAATACTGATTGATATGAACATGGGAATACATACATACATATGTAACTGCAACTAAACTCGTGGTGATACTGACTACTGAGTTTGAAGACTGACAACATGAGTTTACTGATGATGAGGTACAAAATAACTGAGTGTAATGATATTAATATGTAATTCACCAATAAGTGAGGAACTGATACTGTATTACTGAATAATAGGAGACTGATACTGTATTACTGATAAAGGAATGATTATTTTAGATAGTTCTGATTATGGATAACTAGTCTGATTGACTGTATCTAACAGTCCTGAAACTAACTAATAATATGAGTGACTATATTTGACAGTCCTAAATCTGATGGAACTATTTGATTCCCCTACTGTATCTGAGTTGACAGTATCTGATAGTACTAATACAAGAAAAAAGCATAAAAAAATAGTAAAGACGAGTTGCTGGATGAAGTTGATGATATTCTCAATATGTCATCACACGTGTGGTAAGCCACCAGAAAATACCATCAAGTGGGATAGAACATGGTGAAATAAGATGAAGGTCTAAGGAAATTTGCTACACGCTGCCACTCCTCTTGTAAGTCTTCAAAGGACATCATCAGAGTGAGGCAGAACAGGTTAAGAAGGCATCAACGCCAATATTCCGTCACCAAAATCCAAGGGCAGCTATTATTTTGTTATTTTATTACCTTAATTAGGCTTTAGTATAAATAGCATCTTTTAGGTTTTTGATTCATTCAAAATTCATCTATCAGACAATTAACCTAGGGTAGAAAGACACGAACATTGCTCTCTTACATCAATTATTCTTCTTGTTTTTATCAACTATTTTTGGGTTTCTACCTTGTGATTCAATCGAAGAAACTACTTGTTGTTTTCCATCTAATCATAAGTTATCCTTATCATTATGAATTCAACTTGTGATTTTGTTTATCAAATCATGAGTGTCTAATTCCATTAGCCGGGGTTATGGGGTCCATGGATTAGGGTTTGATATAATACTAGGTGTTGAATAGATACAAAGAGTAGTGGAACATCTTGAAATTCTTTGTTTTAACTGAAATCTAGTGGTTGCAAACATTATGTTATGCCTTAGGGTTTATTTGCTTCTAACGGAGAAATAGACTAGAGGACTTGAATTATAAACAGGGGCTCAGAAGCTGCCAACCTTCTGTTTAATGATTAATGTCATAACTGGATTAATCAACCTGAGATAACATCCTATTAGAAATAAATATGGTATTTAAGTACGAGAGAATAAGATAATAAATTGTCTGGTGAGGTTGAGAGATAAGTCATATAGTATAATCATCAGGTATATTCTGTTTTTTTACTCATTCCGAGAATCTGTAGCATTACATAGTATCTGTCAATTCCCGAAACCCTTGGTGAACGTAGCTCTGGTTTCTCATTTATATTGACTACAAACATTAATATTAAAGTGACAACATTACTTGATACTTTCAAAAGCCCCATCTCAATTTTATATTTTTTTATCATTTGTTTGAATTTAACTTGTAGCTATAATTTCAAACAAGTTTAACTGCCACTCACATTGTTCCCTGTTAATTCGACCCCGACTCCAAAGTTGGGTAAATATATTGAAGACGACCACCTTATGCTAATTTGAGGTGTAAGTTGAGCGTTATAAAAAATGGCACCATTTCTGGGGAACAATTTGGTGTATTAAGTTGTTTTAGAATTTTACCTTACTTGCTTGAATTCGAACTTGTAAATATTTGTTTGTTATTTCCTTTGTTTTGTGTGTTATGTAGATTTCCTTTATTTTTTCTTAATTTTTACTATGGCTTCATGGAATGAATGTGAGTTTGATGGTTGGAAATCTTATCTGGATGATTCATGTACATATTGTGATGAACCCCACTTTTGGCATGCCTGTAGATATACTCCTCGAAGAGTGATGTGTGCACCATCTCCATCCTACCAGGAGTATATTGTTCTTTATGTGGGGGTCAAGATGGACATTAGAGTGATTGCTCAAATGCCTCCTCCCCCTATTGCGCTAACCCAAGTTCTAGTTCTTATTATGAGTATGACCGGTGTTATGGTCAAGAAAAGGAAGAACACAACACTGGAAAGAGTGACATCGAATCTATGCTCCAACCAATGTTGGATCGTATAGATACATTTACTGATACCATATGTGACATATGTCAAAACAGTATGGCATTTAACGAGGGAAGAGAAATAATAGAATAGATAGATATCGAGGTCAGTCATCCAAAACGCTTTTCAATATTATGTTTAGATGATATCTTGTCCGTGGAATCATTTAAAATAATGGAAAAGTGTAACGATGAAGAGCAAGATTCCTATACTGATGTTGATTAACCCTTAGAGATTTCCTGACCAACCGAGCCAACTATAAGGGATGATGCCAAGATTGAGGGAATGGTGCTAGTGGCAAAAGAAGAAGTCAAGCCAATCCCTTATAAAGACTCTATCCCAATTCAAAGTAAAAATGTTGAGAAGATGAATAAAAGTGAGTGTGTAGAGGATATTGTAAGTTTTTAAGTAGGATTTATTGGTCCACACTAGAAGCATTTTTCCACATTATGTTAGATGATATCTCATCGGTGGAATCATCTAAAATAGTGTAAGACTATGAAGATGACTTACAAGAATCCTATATTTTTTATTTTACACTTGATAAGCAACACAAAAACATACCTCATTTTAAAGCTGAGTTGTTTACCATGCATTATCCATTACTCAGCTTCTTAATCTTTGTACAACCTCCCTATTAGCTAGGCAAGAAGATAGACTCTAAGTTACGGGTGAAATTCATATCCTCAAGGTGGAGAAAAAAGCTGAGTTGGGTCATTCCACAATGTTAAACTAGGCGCTTCTTGGGAGGCAACTCATGGTATATAGTTGTTTGTATTTGTATTATGTTATTAACATCAGATCTTTGGACCCATGGTGCCACGGGTATATTTCTAAATCTCTTGTTTTGATTTGATGTGTTGGGAACAATGCATGATATTAAGTTTAAGGTGGGGCTACTTGTGGGTGCTGATGTCCTCTTGGGGTTTTTGTTGTCGTGCCTCTTTTCCCCGGAGTCTTATTCCTAGTAGAGTCATCATGTTTAGGTGTATTATGTTTTGTTTTGTTATATGTTGTGGTCAATTGGGAGAAAAATAAGTATCTAGGATAGTTGACATATTTTTGTTGATTTATGAGACTGATAAATACCTCTCCGTTGGTCTTTTTTATAACTATATGATATACATTTATGTGTGACCACTGTGCATCTTTTTATGGCATTAGTACTAGTGACATGATATCTAATGCTAAATAATTGCATAAACCGGATAGGTAGTAGCTTGTGATACACCTTTGTGCCATGTGTGTGTGAGATACTACTTAGTTCCCTTTGTGTGTTAAATCCAGAACTTTCCCGATTAGTCTTACTTTGGTTGAAAGATAGGGGTTAGGAAAGAATCATAGGTCGTTGTTGATGTTAGTCCACTTTTAGCCTAAATGACCTTCCCTATTTAGCATGATATCTCTTGATCCCTATTTTGAGCCTGAATTGACCATTTCTTTCTATGACACCTATCACCTTTCCATTTATATCATAATGAACTTGTTTTGGCCCTGGTCATCTTTTGACACTATTCACCTTGACTTAGGCAAACAGCCTAAGTTGAGGGTGGCTATTATAGGGGTGCGTGATGTAAAATGAGTATGAGGAATGATCGAATAAAAGAAAAAAAAAGTAGGGTGCTGTGGAAAAAGAATAAGAAAAGAATTGTTGTGAAAATAAATAAATTAGAAAAGCCACATCCATCCTGAATAATGTGTGATAAAGAAAAGGAGAAAAAGAATAAAAAGGTTAATAAGTGAACCCCAAAAGTTAAGCTAGTGCCAAGGAGGCTTAGTCACTCTAAATCCCATTGAATATCATACTATCCCTTAGCCTACATTACAATCCAAAGAAAAGACCTATAGTGATCCTAACTTACCTGTCTAGACACCTTGGTAATGAAAATAAGGGCAAGCATATGGTATTTGACATGCATTGATTGGAATTTCTTTCTGAGAGTGAGTGTCTCTTGACCATCCCCGCATTGACATGCTTGAGTTCATATATGAATGAAGAGGGACTTCTTTATTGTAAGGGCACATCGGTTGTATTGCCAGCTGTTTACTTGTTTGGGTAGTGTAACTTGTACAAATGCCTTGTTATTGTTGCTGAATTGATGCCACTCTTGATTTCTTTGGGTCACATTGTTAATCATCATTAATATGCACAATTGGATTTATAAGTAATTGAATGTGGAGAGTGGCAAGAGTGTTGAGCTAAACTGGATAATCAACTGTGTTTGGTATCTTATGTGCCTATTGGTTAAGCATCGTAATATAGTGTTATGTAGTTTCTTGACAAAAAGAAATTGTTTTAAGTTAAGGGTGTTGATGTGCTAGATTTTTGTAGGACATTTAAGACTTTTTAACTTGGAATAATTGTAAGTTCTTAAGTAATTATTGGGGTTTTTGATGTTATTTCTTAAGATTTTGTAGAAAAGTCAAGGATAGGAGGAAAATATAGGAAAGATGAACAAAATAAGTAAAATTTGGTAGAAGTGACCTAATATGAGTCTGATGGCATTTTTTGCAAGCCGTTAGAGGTATGGTAAGCTACAAAAAAAAGGCATCAGGAAGAAGAGTGGAGAAGAGTTGCTGGATGAAGGTGAAGACATTCTCAATAAGTCATCATATGTGTTTTAGGCCGTCAGAAGAAGCCGTCAAGTGGGAAGATCTGACGACATTTGCTACACGCCGTCGCTTCTCTTGTTAGACATCAGAGGACATCATCAGAGTGAAGAAGAACAGGTTAAGAAGGCACGAATTCTGACGACATATATGAGACGTCGTTTGAAGCCGGACGATCAACACCAATATGCCATCACCAAATTCTGAGCCCAGCTATAATTTTGTTATTTTATTACCTTAATTAGGCTTTAGTATAAATAGCATCTTTTAGGGTTTTTGATTCATTCATAATTAATCTATCAGACTACTAACCTAGGAAAGAGAGGCACGTAACATTGCTCTCTTACATCAATTATTCTTCTTATTTTTATCAACTATTTTTGGGTTTCTACCTTGTGATTCAATCAAAGAAAATACTTTTTGTTTTCCATCTAATCATAAGTTATCCTTATCATGATGGATTCAACTCGTGATTTCGTTTATCAAATCATGAGTGGCTAATTCCATTAGCCGGGGTTATGGGATCCATGGATTAGGGTTTGATATAATACTAGGTGTTTAACAGATACAAAGAGTAGTGGAACATCTCGAAATTCTGTTGTTTTAACTGAAATCTAGTAGTTGCAAACATTATGTTATGCCTTAGGTTTTATTTGCTTTTAATGGAGAAATAGACTAGAGGACATAAATTATCAACAGGGACTCAAAAGCTACCAACCTTCTATTTAATGATTGATGTCATAACTGGATTAATCTACCTGAGATAACATCCTATTGGAAATACATAAGTTATCTAAGTTTGAGAGAATTAGATAATAAACTTTTTGGTGAGATAGAGAGATAAGTCAGATAGTATAATCGTCAAGGTTATTCTGCTATTCTAATCATTCCGAGAATGTCTAGCATTACCTAGTATCTGTCAATTCCCAAAACCCTGGGAGAACATAGCTCTGGCTTCCCATTTATATTGATTACAAACATTAATATTGAAGTGACAACATTACTTGATACTTTCAAAGCCCCCAACTCCATTTTATATTTTTGTATCATTTGTTTGAATTAAATTTTAGCTATAATTTCAAACTAGTTTAATCGCCACTCACATTGTTCCCTGTGGATTCGACCCCAACTCCAAAGTTGGGTAAATATATTAGCGACGACCGCCTTACACTAATTTGAGGTGTAAGTTGAGCGTTATGAAGTGCATGGATATATTTCATGTACATATTGTATATATTGATTATCATACAAGCTTCATACCACAACAATAGCAACACATCAATAGCATGGAAATCATATTGAAGTATATAGCTAACATGGACTTGACATTTAGATATCATGGAACGATGTAAACATAAATTTCTAGCATCCTAAAAACTTAATCAAACACCTTGAATACACTCTTTAAGGAATAAGTGTGCTTATAAATTTGATAATCTTAATCCATCCAAAATTTACAGGTTTCAACTAACCTATTCACATGCCTCATGAAAAACACATCAAGATACAACCTTAAATCGAAACAACAATCATCAACATGAATATAGTCATAAAACAACAAGGGAATCATAATTTATAATTTAAAACATGATTCTTGAGATCCATGGATTAAAAGGACCCATGGATGAACACCATGCATACCTTAGATTAAGAATTCGTGAAGATTGACGGTGAAATTTCCTTGAAATAAACTCTTCTATGAAAACCCTAGGGCTTGTTCTTAATAGGAAACCCTAATCTTGTCATTGAGAGTGTATGAGAGATCTTTTTTAGATGTTTAACTAAAAAGAATGGAAGATAATACGCTCCTTGATGGTTATAATTCGTGAAAAGTGAAGGAAAAAGGCCAAAATACCCTTACTAAAACGTCCCTCAATAGATGGAAAAAATAGCTGACGACATTTGTAACAAGGCATCAAAGATATGACGGGCCATAAAAAATTTTGTCACACAAAATATGGATTTTGCCTAAGGCTTATGACATTTTTTACAAGGCGTCACAAATGTGACAGCCCGTAAAAATTGTCGTCACATAGTTGCCAGCCCGACATGCTAGAGTAAAATGGGCATAAAACCTTGCTCCGATATCGGATTTGGTTAAAATTAGTATCGTTTGAAAGATAATTCAAAGATATTTAATTTGATATATGTTAAGCCAACCATTTAGTCATAGACAACGAGTTATGGCTGATTAAAATTGACCCAAGTATTGACGCTCACTAAAACTTGAACGATAGGAAAGCTGTTAACTTGTACTTGAGTTAGGGGAACTATATCATCTAAATTCATACTTAATTAGATTACCAAACTACATAATTAATTAACACACTAAATTTACATAGGATTCAAGAATTTGAAATGTCTACGCATATGAATGATGGATTTTAATTCTAGTCCAAAATGAGGGGCATTACAATATCTCCCCCTTGGGAATATTCATCGTTGAATAAGACTGGAAGAGATGAGAGAAAAGATAACTAACACGAATATAGAGAATGGATGACTGATCATGATTTCATGGCTGACATGACTAATAAGCTGAACATATCATACTGAACATGCATATCTGATGCATGCATAAATGAGTCATAAGTACATGAGGGAGAGTACTAATAAGCTGATCACGTATATTTAATGCATGGATATATTACTGAACTGGCTAATAAACATGAAAATTAATATGCAATGGTAAAGATACCAATTTTGAACTGGGAACTGAGCATGGAACTGAATACCAAGTTTGTACAGAATACATCACATGAAGCTGAATAAGCTTAAAGAGAACTATTACCTTAAACAGAAACACTAATGAATCTGGAGATCATTTAGTAAACATGCATGAGTGGAAATATGAGAACATAACCAAATTTGGAACGTCATACATGAACTGATCTGATACATTGAGTACATGGCCTACAACTGAGTTTTGAAGCCAGAGGGTCGTCTCATATGAAACACTTCCTCCATGATTGATTCATCAAAGAAAACGACAAGTTTAAATCATGGAAGTTTGGGGGATATAATGTATCTCCCCCTTGGGACACTATGTCTCTTGAAGGATGCTAGACTAACCTTGCTGAGATATTAAGGAATTTGAGGCAATGAACAAGGAACCTAGGTACGAAATCATGATTGATTATCTGAGATTTAAAACTAAAGCATGATACGTAAATGCATAGACAAACTGACTTATCTGATTAAATAAGTAACTGGTAAGTGAATGCTAGGTATGTAAGACTGAATTGTACTTTTGCTGAGTAACTGGGCTGAGGTCAAAAAGTATTATGCATATGAGTTAGGACTGACTAGGTAACATGAGGTAACCGATCATGAATTTTATGAAAGCTATATTGTCTGAAAATGTAGGACAAAACATATTACATAATTTGGAAACATTCCATAGATTGAGATATTGAAATACCTATAACTGAGTAGCTGATAAATGTACGCTATGGTCAAGCAAGTCTAAAACTGAATTGAATTTCTGAGCTGAATGCCGATCTGAAGCTGACACTATAACTTAAGATTGTAACTGGGATCCATACTTGATCTAAATGCTGGGTCCTAATAACTGAATACTAAAACAAAGGTTTTGACTGATACTGAAGTGCTTAATTCTTAGATTGAACACTAATTACTGAGTATTGAGTACTAAACTGTAACTGAGATAGAAACTGAGTTGTGATAGTTACACAATGAAGGCTGACATAAATCAAGGATCTGAATATACATTCACACTCTGAATTTTCCCAATTTTTAAGTACTACCTCGCTATCCCTTTGCTTTTATAATAACAGGAAATTCAAGCCTATATTCCTATTTACACCCTCTTATAAAACATGCATGCAATAATCTGCTCTTAACATGAAACATTAACTCTCTCCTATCTAAACAATTTCTTAACACTACACTATTTGCATAAAGAGAGATCATGAAGGGTTAAATCAGGAGAACCTAAAACATTAATGGATACTAACTGAACTTTACATATGACTGAAACCTAACGAATAGAATATCAACAACATTTATTTAAAAAAAAGGTATTAACTAAGTATATATATGATATAGTCTGAATTTATCTGATCAGTCGGGAGTAGTATAAGTCATGTAAACTGAGTATATTAGTGATCAAGATACGTGCACATGAGTCATTAATTTCATGACCTGAGTCTGGAATTTCTCAGTTCATGGAACATAATTTGTAACGCTGAGTGATCAAGAACTGAACTTCCTATACTGGGAACTGAAAGAACACATAATTTTATGGAATATATGTGAACATAAGCTATATCCATGGAATCTGAGACATGAAGAATGCATAGGAATTATGCTAACTGAAGTATGAAGCTTTGCACTGAGATAAGGATGGGTTAGGAATCGTCTTCCCTAACTGCTTTTCTATACCTACTGGCACTACTACTAGAATCTGAGAGCTTGACTTGGGTACTTGATCTACCATCTCCCCCTTGGCTTTAAGCCATCATCATTACTCTATGAATACTAAACTAATCTCTGAACTGAACTGTAATCATCATCATATACTTACACTCTGATCAACACATGCTATCCTTACTAAACACATCATCTACCTCTATTTCCTCACATACTAATAATATCACATCCACACCATTATGCTTAATTTTTAGTCACTAAACTTAAATTTTCTAACTCATACTGTTCAAGCCTTCTGAATCATTATAGCACAACTATCCCCATGAAAACATAATCTATTCAATCTGGATAACGTATCCCAACTTGTCTACTACTAAAATCCTGGGTTCATGCTTCTAACTATGGGTCACATACTATCATAGGATTTTGAGAAGGGATCTGATGGCATATCTAAATTTGGGTTTGAGAATGACTTCTCATAATCATAAATGAGATCCGTACAACTTTGGAACATAACTTAACTGATTGGATACTGTATGAGAAAACCCTATCTTAAGGACTTGAGCTTCACTATTTCTATTACCTTAAAAGTAAGGTGGAATTAACATGAGTCGAGCATGATGAGAATCTATATGAGTTTCTTAGAGAACCTTGTTATAGCACGATCTGAGACATGAAAGAAGGGAAACTGTACCTATAACAACTGATAGCCTCCAACACATAAGTGTGGTGCACCACACACGCATGTAAAATACTCTACTTGATGTGGCTTTAAGACTTCCTAGTACTCTATTGAACATTAGGCTCTAATACAAAATTTGTTATTCCCTAATTTTATAAATCGGAATGCTACAAGGTGCTCATAACCCCGAAGGACCACAAGCTAACCCATGACTAATATCTATACCTATACACTATATATTATAACTTAAAAATACAGAAACATGTACTGAATGGCCATAAGGTTCAAATCTAAATAAACATCTGATAAGATATTGTTTGAAAATTGTATAACAATACCAAAACAAATCTGAAATAACTGTTTGACATGCTATAGTCTGGAAAAACCTCTAAACTGTCTGAATAACGAGTGGATGGGACATGTCCCCAACTAACTCCATCTATCAATTGAGCTAAAATAGTAAATAAAGCAATAATCATATCATCCTCAAATGAGAAGGACTCACTTCAAACACTGCCCACTGGAAGTCTACTGCTTATCTAGAGCTCGTGCCTCTGAATTTATGGTGAAACATAAGAGAAAATACCATAGCGCAAATGCATTAGTATGTCTGAATATACTAATTATACGAGTGAGGTAGGCTGAATGAAAAGGGTTATATGCATGAACAATACTGAGTGATATAAATGTGGGAATACATACATACATACGTAACTGCAACTAAGCATGTGGTGATACTGACTACTGAGTTTGAATACTAAAAATATACGTTTACTGATGCTGAGGTACTGAATGACTGAGTTTAATCATATTGATATGTAATTCACTAATAAATAAGAAACTGATACTGTATTACTAAAAATTGGGAGACTAATATTGTATTACTAATAAAGGTATGATTGTTTTTGATAGTTCTAATTATAGAGAACTAGTCTGATTTACTATATCTGACAGTCCTGAAATAGGGTACTGATAACATGAGTGACTGTATTTGATAGTCTTAAATCCAATGGAACTATCTGATTCTAATACTGTATCTGAGTTGACAGTATCTAACAGTCCTGAAATCTATAACTGAAACTTAGAAAAGTAGTTTTTTAACCGACATGCCCCTATATGTGCCATTATGGATAAGCTGGGGTCCAATCTCTGCCCTGACTGGAAGGGGGTCAATATTATGCCACTGGTAAATATAACTGTGGGTAACCCTCACCTGATAATGTTCCCAAAAGAGAATGGTGGAGTCCTCAACTGATAGTGGTAGGCCACCTTATCAACCCTTATCTAACACTGTGTGTTCCTATCTTTGGGTCCATTCGGTGCTAACTTCTACTTCTATCTGAAGAGACTAAACATTGATAACTAACTAAACAAGTACAGAGATGACTGAATTCAGTTGATTGACGGAATACTACTAAGTTCTGAGGATTTGTTGAGAGTACTGAAGTTACTAAGATTAACTTTGAATATTGAGGTTGCTGAGGATACTAACAAATGAGATTACTGGACTACTGAGATTACTGCATTTTCCTAAGTCACATGACTAATAGAATTCTATAGATCATGGTTTGATTAAGAGTGTCATGATAGCATGACATGGTTCTAGGCACACAGCTTTATTTTTCGGGTAAGAATACCCGAATTGACTCAATGGAAGGAAACTAACACAACATGACTGACTTGATCATAATATTGGAGTCCATAATTCACATTGTCATAAGTAGGAGATATTATACTTCATGTAGTTCTTCAACATCTTAAGCATGGTAGGGATTGAATGAATATATTTCATGTAAATATTGTATATCACCATTATCATACATGCTTTATACCACAACAATAGCAACATATAAATAGCATTGAATTCATATTAAAGTATATAGCTAACACAGACTTGTTATTTAGATATCATTGAACCATTTAAACATGAATTTCTAGTATGCTAAGCATTTTATCAAACAGCTAGTATGCACTCTTTAAGGAATAGGTGTGCTTATCAATTTGACAATCTTAATTCAACTAACCTATTCACATGCTTCATCAAAAACACATCAAGATACAACCTTTAATCCAAATAACATTCATCAACATGAATATAGTCATAACACAACAAGGAAATCAGAATTTATAATTTAAAGCAAGATTCTTGAGCTCTATGTATAAAAGGAACCCATGGATAAATACTACGCATACCTTAGATTAAGAATTCGTGAAGATTCACAGTGAAATTTCCTTAAAATACACTCTTCTATGAAAACCCTACGGCTTATTGTTGAGAGTTTTGATCTTGAGAGGAAACCCTAATCTTGTGGTTGAGAGAGTATGAGAGATCTCTTTGAGATATTTAACTAAAGAGAATGGATGATAATACGCTCTTTGAGGGTTATAAGTCATGGGAAGTGAAGGAAAAAAACCAAAATACCCTTACTAAAACGTCCCTTAATTGCTGGGAAAAGTATCTAACAACATTCATGACAAGGCATCAAAAATATGACAGGCCATAAAAAATATCATCACACAGAAGCTGGATTCTGCCTAAGGCTAACAACATTTTTGACAAGGCATCACAAATATGACAGGCCATCAAAATTGTCACACACAGTTGCCAGCTCGATATTTTTGAGTAAAATAGGCATAACTCCTTGCTCCAATATCAAATTTGGGTGAAATTGGTATCGTTAGAAAGATAATTCATAGATATTTCATTTGATATATATTAAGCTAGCCAGTTCATCAAATACAACGAGTTATGGTTAATTGAAGTTGACCCATGTTTTGACGCTCACTAAAACTTGAACGATAGAAAAGCTTTCAACTTGTACTTAAGTTAGGGGACCTATATGATCTAAATTCATGCTCAAATAGATTCCCACACTACATAATTTATTAACACACTAAATTTACATCGGATTCAATGCTTTTGAAATATGTACGCATAGGAATGACGGATTTTCATTCTAGTCCAAAATGTGGGGTATTACAAAACATGAATCAAAACCCAACAATAAAATAGACATGAATTTCAATTCAACTAAATCATGAACATTCATAAATACACAATCCTTGGAATTTGAAAAAGATTCTTGATCTTCATGTGTGAAAGAGACTTATGAATCAACACTTGAAATACCTTGATTGTAAGTTTCTTAAAGTTCTTGGACTTGAAGAACTTGAATCTCTTTGTTTCTTGAAGAAGGGTTGGGATATTATTCTTGAGGATTGATCTTTGAGAGAAAGACAATTTAGTATTGTAGATAAATAATAAAATTATGAGCCATGGTATGGTATAATTAGGTGTTAAAAGGGGTGGAAAAGACTCAAGCACCCTTATAAAAACAACTTTAAATTGTTGAATGGAATTTGTAACGGCTTAGGCGGTGGTCCATCGCTTGCTCATCAGCCTGTTGACCTTCCCATCGTACTAGGACAGAATATGATCTTTCTACCATAATTACGATTGTTTGGGTAACGTTCCATCACTATCTTGATGGTCCATTGGCCATTTTGTCACGCCTGGGTAGAAGGTTGACTCACTGCCTCCGTTGCAATGGTTTAGGTGATAGCCCATCACTAGATCGATGGTTCATCAGTCCTTTCTATCACACCTGGGTAGTTCAGACTGATTCATATATTTTATCCATAATTCCTACCCCGATACAAAATTTAGGAAAATTATGTATCGATGGATAGCTTATGTAATTTCTCACATAACAAAAAGTCAAAATATTGGAAATTCCATGGGTATAAAAGTGGATTAATCCTTTAAAGCAGGTCTTTAACATTTTTGATACAATTTTTAAGCTAGGTAGAAGTACGGGGTATTACATACGAATTTTGAAGAATTAAAGTTGACCACATCAAAATATAATAATGAACGAATTTGAATCACCTATCACTACGCAAAGAAATAGAATTCGTCAATAACCTTTATCGCGTGGGGATACAACATCCAAGGACAATTAGTAAGCTGAGCGCTAGAATGTAACTAAGGGATAGATACTAGGGAATGCCTCGACCCTATGTTAATCTGGTATACAAATATATTAATAAAGTGTGTCGCATGGACACGGTCATTAAGACCAACCCCCATGTTGGAAAATATGGGTATCTAGTGTTAGTCCCTCAGGACCTCCACCTTCACGTCCAGCTATAAAACTCCCTTAAATCCTTTTTAAAATATTTATATTTCTCTATTTATTAACCAAAAATCCTCCATTACGGAATATACCATTTGTATTATCATATCAATTACACTTTCAAGCTAAAATCATTATGCCATTCCAAATATTCATCACCTTAGGGGAATGCCCCAACCCCCATTATTTATCAATTCAAATTTTGGGGAATGCCTCAACCACCGTAGTTTATAAAAATAAACTTAGGGGAATTCCTCGACCGTCGAAGTTTATAATTAATTAAACACATGGCCAACAAGGCCTTCCCAAAACTATTTTTATTCGTTTAAACTTTTATGCAATACAATGCATCACCATACACATGCTTCTAATGGGTTTTAAGATACATTGATAAACATGAGCAAATGTATTATAGTAATAAAAATACAATTCACGTAGCCATCAATCTAAACCCCTCAACCTAAATAAATTCCACATTTAAATCCACATGAATAACAATTAACCCATTCCTTTAGAGAAAAAAAGTTTAGGGAAAGAGATTACTTGCCTGAGATATCAAAAGTTATGGAGAAGAAACCAATATTTGATCCCTAGATAACCAATCTTGAGAAACCCTAATTGTTCTTGACTTAGGGACTTAAGAGAGAAGAGAGAATGTATATGATTTTACTATGGGTGATAATTGGGCCACAAAGTTTTTTTAAGTCATGGGCTATGATTGGAAGAAGGGGAAATACCCAAGGTGCCCCCAATTAAAACACAAGAAAAACTGCTGCCAGTGACTATAAGTTATGTCATGACTCGTCACGTCTGGTTACGATTCTTTACTGTAACTCATAGCCTAATCATAGACATGGGACATCCTTACTACTAACATTATAATTCATGCCCTATGAATTATATTTTTACCTTACGACTTATAGGGTAGTAGTCAAAATCATAATAGTTACTTAGGCATCTATACAAGTTTGGCCACAGGTCACACATTATTACTCGAGGCCACTTCTTTTGACTTATTAGGTACCAATCCTTATCAGGACTTAAACTTAGGAACCAACACTAGTTTAGCCAAGGATGACAGTATACGACTTATATAGAGTCTTCAAGACTCATTACCAAAGTTGTACTTTGTCAATGAACTCAAAATTTAGAAAAATTTTACAAGAAAAAACTAGGGTGTTATAAATTATCAATTATTTGGATCTTTTAAATCAGACTCATAGTGTTGTGGCACCTTCGATTAGAGGTAGTGTGCTTAGTGCCTCCGTTGATGACTAAAAAGAACAGTCCAAGTTTGGACCTTCTCAAATTAATTATCTCTCGAGCGATTCAGGTATGTGACTTTGGATTCACCATTATAGGTGCATTTTTATTTCATTCTTCTACCTTTTTATTTATATGAATTGGGGTTCTCATACCAATCAATGATTTTATGCCTTGGTAGGTTTATATCGATTCTTGTGTGACTTGATATAAGTTCTATGATGATATTACTACCACCAAAGATGATTTTGATAGTAGTAGATAAAGTGGATCATTGTTGATACTTTCCCTATAGTTGTAGTATTTAAGTTTGAGTCCCATTTATCTTGATATTGGCCTTCTTAAGGTGCTATAATGGTACTTGTTGTTGATTTTCATTTTTGGGTACCACCTATATTTTATATTAATATTTATATTATACTTATTATTATTTTCAATGTTTTATGTTAATCGATCCTTTCTTGGTAGAAGACATGACTAGAAATATCTAGTTAGAATTTTCCTTATTTGTTGTTCTATTTCATTGGCTTGGACTACTAGCTTGGTTGGATGATTTCTCTCTTGTTTATAATTGAGGTTGGTCATTTTCCTCTTCTGTCGGAAAGGTTAGAAAAATTATTGAGTCGCTTAAGGCAATGTAGGTAAGTTGACATTCTATGGTTCTAGAGTTGGCAATTAGGTTATGTAGCCCGATTCTAAGGTTAAGAAGTTTGGGTCTATTCTTCTAATTTGTTAGTTCATTTCTCCGTAATGGTGGGGCTTTTTATATTAAGAGGTCTTGGATTGGTCTTTCAGTTTTGTTGGGTCCGTATTCAGGTGATAACTTTAACATTGGTATTGGAATGGAGTTGTACACTTTGTTCTTACTGGAATACAATTCTTGTTCTAGTAGAGTTAAGGACTTTGAGATAGATGCACTTTCCTATGACCATTTCCTAAGTTGGTGAATTGACTATTCGTTGTCAAGATGGAGTATTGGATTGATCAGTTTCTAAGTAAGGTTGCATTTCTCCAAGTTGCTATAGTTTTGGTTATCTCTAGTATAATCAGCTTCCTTGATGATTTCTCGAGTCTACTTTTATGGTTAATTCCTTCTAGTATATTATAGTTGATTACTTGTGATTTCAGCCGATGATTATCATCTATTGTGATTTTGTTCATTCACTATGTATTGGTTTCAGCTTTGGCATTATTCTGAAGTGATATGTTTGATTTGGATAGTAGGTCAATTTGAGCATTTATCCTTAGTTCAGACTCATTGGATTAGTTTTTGATTCAATATTTTAGAATGACAATTTGGAGTTTATGACATATTTGGACTGAGGATGTTTACGCATCTTAGGCTTGGCTTGGGTCGTTGAGATAGAGTTGTTTAAATTGGTGTTGGGATTCAGCTGGGAATTGAAGATCTTGGGTGTATCCTTTGCTTCCAAATTTGTCTCAATAGGGATTTCAGCTATAGGTTGGCTAAGGATACTTCTTATCTACCCCTTTGGTATTTTTTAGTGCAGATATATTATGGTTAATAGGTGTTCAGATGGTAGTCCGTTGGCACGGTGTTGGTTCTTTCATCTTTAACCTCAGTATTCTATTTTTTTTGGAATTTTTTTGGAAGATCTACTCACCTGGAGTAGTATGCTTGATATAGATTTAACATTGTTTTATTCTCGGTTGATAGGACATTCCAGAGTGGATCGCTCAATGGGGAGTTCTTGTGCTTTAGACTCCTGGATTTTAGTGTTAGTGACTGTCCAGACCAGTTATACCATTGTTGTATATTATTGAAATTAGTTTCTCCATTTATGTTCCCAGGTATCACCTTATGGGCTTCTTCTCATTCTTTCCATTAAGGATTTTTAGTTGATAATGTTTAGTTCCTCAAGGTTAGCGTGATGAATGGTACGGGAAGGACTCGGGTGATTTTCTTCTTGGTTTCTAGTAGATAACATGATTGGAAAGAAAAAAAGGTTATATTTGTATTGAATTTGGTTACATGAGTCATGCCTTCATTTGCCTTAGTCTTGGATGAGATTTTACTTGGTTGTGCTGTATTGGAGTAGTATTAGTACTCCGTGGTTCAAATTTTCATGCATCATCCTTCCTCAGTCTATTTGGAGGATACTTGATGGTTCAGGTTAAGTTTTGGCTGTTTGAGGGTGAAGTGCAAAAGTTGGTTGGAAAAGAAATACTTATGTCAAAATCCCTTGCAATTGCTATCTCCTCTGGGAGGTTATCGAAGCTGTCTTCCTAAATGCATGTGGGTCCTAATATCTCATTCGTTGAAGCTTTGGTGCTTCTCCTTTCCAATGAATTTTGTGGATGAAATTCTTTTTAATAATGGATATTATATTGTCCCTCCTAAATTTATGTGCATTTTGAATGTTTTAAGTCTTTCCACATTGGCTATAGTTCACTTTTGTCTTACCTAAACTATCAGCTTGATTATCAGACAGTTTGTTTGGTTTTAATGCTCATTTCCTTATTTTGGAGATTTTACTATTTAGGATTTGGTGTCAGATTTTTACTCCTAATAAATTTTCTCGGATAAGGATTCCGATAGTGCAATAAGCTTTGGAAGGATGATTTTAGGCTATAGGGACCCTTGGTTTAGGTCCCGAGGCTTACAGACTTATTTTGGTCTACTAGGCGGATTATGTGAAAAATGGTATATAGGTGTGGGACCTATATTTAGTTGAAATCATATCGAATGGATGTTTTTATGGTTCCATTGAGTTTAAGACATCAAATTTTGTAAGGTAGCATATTTTGTTTGCACGCATCGGGTCCCAAACGAATCCCCAGCAGCCAGTCGGAGTCCGTTCTAGACTCAAGAAAATCTAGTGCATCAGGTGGGTGATATGACTTTTTAGGCAATCTTTTGACCTCTGAAGAGGGCATTGTGTATGAGACATAGTGCCTCTCAAGGACACTAACCATTTGATCAATAGTCGCTTAAGCGATGACTACGTTTTCTTAAGCAGATATCACTTAAGTGGCCTGGGAGTTGCATAAGCAATACATGAAAGCCTTGATATATCGCTTAAGTGATAGCGGTGCCGCTTAAGAGACCGGGTAACCACTTGAAGGAACTTAGTAGATATTCATATGCCTTTTCCCCAGCAAATTTTCCACCATTTTCATACCAAGTAGATAACTCAAAAGAAAGAAAAATATAGGAAATCATCCATAGAAGCTAAGTAAGCTAGCCTAATTATCCTTGGTCATTTTCTATTAATTTTCCCTTCTATTTCCATTATAAATCATGTTAAAATCATTAGAAATAAGGTTTATAATTCCTAAACTATAATGTTTGATTTGAGACACGATTTATGCTCAACTTTTGAGCACATATCCTTGTCCTTCAAGGGACCTCATGACAGAAATAATTTTGGATTTTGTGGCGGGCCCAGGGCACTTGATTGACCAAAAATTTTACCCGACCCTAAATTTCGAAATGTGTGTCATATTTTACTCCTTATGATGTGTAGATAACTATTTAATACTGTGGCAGCATTTTGGGATCGTGGAGTGATGGCAAAAGATTTGGGGACGATTGAAGTATTGCGGTTCATTATTGAGGTAGGTTTCTATCTACTCTTCTTCATGTGATGGTGTACTATGCCTGTTGGATTTGATATTGGGTAGAGCACTGTGACTTAGCCAAAGTATGAGTTCGGGGGATAGAAGAATGACTGGCCCTAAAGGTGAAATACTTATTATGCTTTGTGGATTCTATTACCAAGGTTGGTAGTATGTTAGACATAGTTGAAAGTAGTTAACCTTTAGTATATTTTTTACTATGTTTCATGGTGGATTTTGATGGTTTTTTGAACTATGATATGGTTATGTCATATATAATTAAGCCCAAGGTCGTTTTCATGATATTGTTGGATTTTGAGAAGTATTTTGTCCTTGTAAAGGACATGGCCATAGTTTATAGATGTTTTGATGCATATGCTGTCATTGGTTTGACACTAGTGATAGCATGCCTTGATTTGGTACATCCATGTCTACTAAAATGATAAATGGTACAATTCAAACTAAAATATGGTTTTACTACTGTTTTTACTAAAAAGGGATCTATTCCCACTTTTCACTTTTAAAATGGATTTCTTAATAATGGAATCGTACCATCTTAGTGAATGATTTATGAGCCTTTAAGACTAAAAAAAATAATGGTTTAAGGATTTTACCTAGATAGATTCCATTCCATGGTTTCTACTACTACTATTTTCCTCGATCGAGGGAGATTTCGACCCTTCCTACACTTTTATGAAGAATAAGTCTCAGAGTTTACCTCAGGACCCTTCCTATATATGTGTGTATGTGTGTATCACTAGTAATGGATGGAGTAGATTGATGATCATGATAATTATTTGAAATCCTGTATTGGGACTAGGTTATAGGTTGTACTTTTGGGTTATCCTTGTATATGTACGTATATTTATATATGTAGTTATGGTATTACCATACCTCCCTCCCTTAGTTCCTTCTTGCATGTTGTATATCCATTCCTTGTCCTCGTATACTATTATATATCCTTTATCTACTCTTTAATTGTTTATGGACCAGTGATATACAGTATAGTGCTTACATTCCTTAGTATGGCTAGAATATGATAGTATATCCTTATTTCCTCCTTTTCTCTACTATGTTAGTTCCCTAGATATTTGAGTGTAGTCTACATTTTTGCTTGCATGTTAAGTATATTTTCATTATCTTTGGAGCTCATTTGGGAGTTTTATATAAAGTACCACTTATTGGTACTCATATTATTCTTAAGCAGCCTACAAATCATAATACGGGTTCTCGCCATTGTTTGTGTTTCATATGGAATGGCTATGGTTTGGAGACGTGGGTGAGCTTTTGGCATTTGGAGTATTTCTCATCTCCCTCTTATAATTCTAAGCTAATCTCTATGTTGTATTCAGAGGTGGGTTGTATTTGTATATTCATTTAGTACTTCATTGTGTAATCTTATTATAGTAGAAGATCTTGTACTAATTTCACCAGGGTTTGAGACTATCTTGTGTACTTTTCCTTTTTTCTATATTTATTCTTTATTCTCCCTTCATTTCTCTTGGTTGTCTATTGCTAGAAGTTCTAAACTACAGGTTGGCTTACCTTTTGGTAGGTTATAGTAGGTGCCACTATAACCTGGAAATTCGGTCGTGACAAGTTATCTGATGTTTTAGGTGTTGACTCTAAAGGCCCATATATGTGCTCGCATTGGATGAAGTACACCTTGGTGGTTGTGGACTATGTGTCCAAGTTGGTGAAAGCAATTGCTCTTTTGATTAATGAAGGATGGAGTGCTATATCCTTTTTGAAAAAAATATTTTCTCAAGATTTTTTACCCCCAAGCTATAAATAGTGATGGAGGCTCGTACTTCTACAATTGTCTATTCAAAACCTTACTTAACAAATATTGTCACGACCTGAGGGTATGCCCTAGTCACAACATCGATGCTTACAGCCACAAGGTTCACAAGCTAACCCATGAACTAATACCTGCTGTAAGAACTGAATAAACAATAATGAAACACATCAGCAAATATAAACTAACATAGTAATAAAATATGAATACTACAAAATGCATCAAAGTATGTCTGAACAACTGATAAAATACTAGAAACCAATTGTTTAACCAAAATGTCTAACAATACTAAAGCAACAGACGGACTGTCTAATGGATTGTCTAAACATCTGAAAGCCTCTAAACTGATTAAGGAGTTGATGGGACAAATACCCAACTAACTCTGACTAACTAAATAATAAAGAAAATACTGAAATAACTGAATAATCATAACAAGTCCACAATCGATGAGGACTCACCACTATGTCTATTTAATTAGGATGAGCTATCTAACTGTGGTTGGGAAACTGTGCATCTATACCTATGATATAAGACATCACAGTGCAAATAAGAGTATGCAGTTAGTTCTTTGAATGTACTAGTATACGAGATGAGAATAGGCAAATATGCATGGGGTACTATGCATATGATATAAGAACTAACTGAATAGCATGAGTTAGTTGAACATGAATGCATGAAAACTTTAATATCTTAGAATGAAAGAATAAGTGTATATTTGATATGTTACCTAGACAAATCTATAATCTGAAAGACTGAAATCTATAAAACTAAATATATGAAAGTCTGTACACTTAGTCAAGCAAACCGTAACTGAAAAATACACTAATTTATGTACTGATACTATGGGAGGTACCATGTAACCAACATGCCCCAATCTAAGATAATTAGAGTCCAACCTGTAAACTAGTTGGAAGGGTGTAAATATCATGCCACGGGTACTAATACTAGTTGTGTGGATCCACTAATCTAATGTCCCGAAGCACTAAGAAGTCAGTCCTAAATTGGCGGGTGACCCCTAAGAGAGTGTCAGGTTTAAACTGATGGGTGACATTTCATAATCCAACGCTGGCTACATAGTTCTATAACTTAGGGACTTATACTAAGAACCTAGTCCTAACTGGCAGGTAGTCCCCATCCCAAGGTTCTCTTTGTGCTAAATCCTACTCCCAACTGAACTGACACTGGTACTAAGCTGAACTAAACTCATCTGAACGCTATTACACAACTAATAGTGATCATCATGAATATAAATGTATGAGTATACCAATAAGATTCATGTATTAACTATCTAAGTACTTGAAAAGTAGAATTCATGTAAAATACGTAAGTATTGTGTATTCATAACCCACCAGCACTGAATAGATTAACAATGCCAAATAAAAGCTTTAAAACTATAATAGGGGATCATTGTTCAAAACCCAAAACATAGACAAATCATCAATCATATGAGAGTCATGAACTTGAGCATGGGGATATATAAAGCATGCGAAAATAACATGTTCACAAGACTTAAATCATAAATTAGGGATTTAACGTGAAGCTTTGAACATTCATAACATGTAATGGCTCATTCCACTTGAAAACACTCATAAACATAACTTGTAATTGAATTAAAAAGAGATTCATGGAGATAGTTTATATTAAACATAATAAACTCATCATTTAAAAATCATAAAAGAGGTTCTTGGACTCCATGGGTAAAAGGATCCTATGGATTAACATCACACAGACTTGGAATTGGTTGACTTTCAAGGAAAACTTAAACTTTGAGGCTTAAGAAATGACTTTGAGAAAACCCTAATTTTCATGTTCTTGAGAGTATAGAGGGTTAATGGCCTCTAAAACTGATTGTAAATGGATAAATATGCCTACTTGATTTTATAAGTCATGGGGGTAGGGTTTTAGGTGAGGAAAAGACCAAAATACCCTTGAGAAGCTGAATAATTTTTTTTTGGAATTTCTTTAGTTGATGGCTCGTCAACTAGTTGACAACTTATTATCCTAGTATTCAACTCCACTTTATGTTCTTGATTATGGTTGGTGACATGGTTTATGGATTGTCAACTAGTTGACAGCCTATTATCTTAGTCGTTAACTCTTTCAAAGAAACTGCCTAAGGTTGACGACTTTGGTTGATGGTTTGTCAACTAGTTGAAAGTTTATCATCCTAGTCATCACCTTATTTAGTGATTCAGCTTAATATGGATGACTTTGGAAGATGGCTTGTAAACTAGTTCACAATTTATCATCCTAGTCGTCACCTTGATGACAGATGGACATGCTGAGGTAAAATGGGCATAACTTTTGATGTTGGGTGTATTTAGCACTATAGCATCACTATTCTAGCCTATTTAGCCTTGTTTTGAGGATGATTCTACTATATGGGTTGATAGTGAGATAAATTTCTATAAAGTGTTAAAGCATATGTTTATAAGCTTCCAAGTGAAATCCAAGTAAGTTTGTACTTAAAAGTCTCATTTAGAGTTCAATTCGGAGACCTAGCATTACTAACTTGAGCTAGGTGTTTGTGTAGTCTCTCTTATTGGATTCTATTATGTTCTATGTGTTCCTTATGGTTTTAAATATGTTATGATATGTGTAACAAGTTTTTAGTAGTGTACAAATCTCATATGAGTAAAAGAAAGAGTGAGAACTTCAAGTGAAAGATCATGGAATTCAACATAATCTAAGCTCTTATTTTTTTATTCATCGTAATGGGTTTAGTTTTTTTTATACTTCTAATTGGTGTGTTATGATGATGTAGAATGATTTTAGATCTTAATATGATGATTTTTGTAATGTTAAAGAGGCTTGGAAATCATGGGAAAGATACCACAAGACAAGTAATGGAAGAAGGAAGCACATACACTTAACCAAAATTTGGAGGACCACTTCCAGAGAGTGCATGCATTTAGCATACGTCGCATGGTCTAGTCCTATGGAATACATAGGGAAATGCATGCTCCATTCTATAGGAATAGAGCGCGTGATACATGCGCAACTCCACACCTGCGCATTTCAAGCTAATTTGACTCCTACACGGACTTGGCTTACCCTTATGCTATATATACATGTTGTATCATCTTTTTACACTTCTTTTAACATATTTTGTGGATCAAGGGGCTGCTAAAACTTCCATTCTAGGTTTTTATTAATTTTTTCTAGTTCATACATGCTTTTAGTCATTAATTACAACCTTGTGATTACGATTATGACTATGCATGGCTAAATGCCCTCTTTCATGATTGAAGCCAAGAACATGATTATTATTGCTATGGATTAAGTTTGTTTTCTTTGCTTATCAATATTGGTTATTGTTTAATTCTTATTATAACAATTTTAAGGATTCGTGACTCTTAGAATACATTCATTGTCAACCTTGTGAACTTGGGAGAGGGAATAGGGTGATAGAACATGAGAATAATCAGAGTATGGTTCTTGATTCTTTACAAAATAAGAAACTTGAATTAGTATCAAGTACAGGTATGTAATTAGATACCATACTTGATTCATATATAGGATTATTTTTGTTAAGAACTTAATTGAATTATTACATCCTCACTCAATGATATAGGCGTAAGTTTTAACTTAGGTAATACATTAGAGGTTGGGAAACCATAATCATGTAATTAACCCTATGAATCAACAACCACGATAAGCAAGTTAACTAATGAAATCAAAATTATAATATGATTGGTCAAAGTGCTTCAATCCTGGGTTTTCTCTTATTGATGGTCTGAAGACCCTTACTTTCCGTATTATTTAGTTTTAATTTACAATTTACAAACTCTTAATTTGGTTACTCTCGCATCAATTGAATATTAAGTGTTAACTAAAAACAAATACTTGCAAAATCTAGTATCTATGGGATCAATAACTTCATTTTCTTGAAGGCTACTATATTACTTGGTAGACTACGTACACTTGCATGTGCGCTGTCAAGTTTTTAGCGCCGTTGCCGCGGACTTGTATTTTGGAATATTTATTTTAGTTTACATTTAAAATTATTTGGTTTTTTAACACTTTTTATCAGTATTATTATTACAGGAAACAGGTTTTTAGGTGGATAAACAGCCAAGGGATCAGCAATGTTGGGTGTATTTATGCATTCTAATGTCACTATTCTAGCATTTTAGCCTTGTTTTGAGGATTATTCATGTGATATATGGGTGGATAATGATATAAATGTGTATAATAGTGTTATATCATGTGTTTATTATGTTCAATGTGATTTTCAAACAAGTTTGTACCTAAAATATTTATTTAGAGTTCAACTCGGAAAACAAGCATTACTAACTTAAGCTAGGTGCTTGTCTAGTTGATTTTGGTGGATTCTATTCTGTTTAAAGTGTTCAAATGGTTTTTATGTGTAATTATGTGTGAAAACAATTATTTATAATACTCAAAAGTTAATTGGATCAAGCCAAGGGTCAAAACAATGAATTAAAGATTAGAGTTAAATCAGCCTATGCTTAGCTCGTGCTTCTAGTTTGTCGTGTTATATGTTGTGTTGTTTTGAACCTTAAATTGTTGTTTTTAATGTTATAGTATGCCTATTTAATGAATTATTATTATATATTAAGTATATACAAGCTTCAAATCAAGTGGAAACAACTTAAAAAGGCTCCGAACGGCTGAACGAATGCACAATACCCAGATTGATGTACTTTTGGATTGCTGGAATGTCTTGAGTACGTCTGGACTGAAGGAGTGGACAATATAGTAAAAAATAGTCTCATTTTTGTCCTAAATTACACTAGGCCATGATGCGCATTCATTATGGTGCTCCTGTGCCTTAGAAAATTTCTGAACAACATTCTAGAGAGGTAGGGCGATTTGGAGGTGACACCTCACCTGGAGTGGGGCTCTACCTAGGGAGGCACCCCACCAAGTCCAGGGCTCAATAACTTAATGTTTTCTTGTCTAACATAGATAGAGATTGCTCTTATACAATAAATACATGTTGTATCATGTTTTTACACATCTTTTAGCATATTTTGGAGAGCAAAGGGCTGCTACAACTTCTTCTTTAGGTTTTTATTATTTTTATTTAATTCATTAATGTTTTTAGTCATTAATTACTATTTTGTGATTATGATTATGACTATGAATGGATAAATGCCTTTTCTAGGGTTAAAGACAGAGACATGATTGCTTTTGTTTTGAATTAAGTTTGTTTGCTTTGCTTATCAATATTGGTTGTGTGTTCATCTTTTATTTAACTGTTTTAAGGATTGACTACCCTTAGAATATATCAATTATCGATCTTTTGATCTCAGAAGAGGGAATAGGGGATAGAACATGGATATGAACAAAGTATGAGTTTTATTCTTTTATAAAATAAAGAATTGAACATAGCACTTAGGACAGGGATGTACTTAGGATCCTTACTTGATTGAAACGTAGGATGATATCTTAAATAACCTAATTGGATCATTACATTTTCGTTCAATGATGTAGTTGTAAGGTTCAACATAGGTAAAGGATTAGAGTTTGGGAAACCATAATCATGCAATTAATCCTATGAATCTACAACTAACAACTCTCAAACTACCCTCTTGAATGAGTGCAACCGATCATTGTCAATATAAAACCCAACTAGGTTTTGGATTGAATCCTACAGGGAAGAAGGTGTGAACTCAAGTCGATTGCGATTTAATTCACTGATAGTTTAATGTTTCCTGAAATGGGGGTTTAAGTTTCACAAGTAATTGTTTGACACTTTGATTTTGATGTTTGTAACCAAGATCTTATGAGATAACCAGAATTATGTTCACTAGGGCTTACGGTACATGACAGATGCTAAAGGTGACTCAAGATTCTCATGGTGGTTAGGATAACAAGTTATCTTTATTGATAATATTCTCAAATGTCTCTCATCCTATTTAAGCATCTAATTGCCTAATCCTCTCAGACACGGGGAATCGCTATTCACTACCCAGATTTTACCTTAGGTTAATCAACCTAGTTACAACACTGATTATTAAACAAAGTATTTTTGAGTCCCTGTTGATAATTCACTTCCTACTATTTATGATTTCTTTATCATCAAATCAAAGTAGGCATGCCTGTTGTTTGGAACCAATAGCCATCATTTAAAATCTCAGAATTATCATGAAATCCAAACACCTATTTAATCTTGAGTACTTAGCACCTCTTCATGACCTAACCCAAGATCCCATAATTCAGGTTAATGAGGGTTAGCCACTCATGATGCAATAAAAAGGTACACAGATTGAATTCATAATTGACAAGATTATCTTACAACTATGATGAAGATCAAAAAGTACAACTTGAATTGATTCACAAGACAAAACTCCCAAAATATTGGTCTAGAGAGAGAAAAATCATCTATTTCAAAGTACGTTGATTGATATGTTCTATCTCTCCTCTAAAGAAAATCCTAAAACAAGTGTTTAAATAGTTAACCCTAAATAAGGGAACAAAATAGAAGTTTCAGCTTTTTTACAGAACAAATGACGATGTCAGTGATGTCTTATTAGAAGTCTGACGGCTTATCACGGATGTTGTGAGCTCAACTATATTTTTGGATTTTCCAGCCTAAGGCTAATGGTGACGATGATGGCCTATCAATATCTTGACGACATGTCATGGATATCGTCATAAAACTTTCTTCAACTTCCATCTTCTATTTAAGGCTAACAACATCCTTGACAGCTTATCACCAGGCTGATGACGTGTCATGGATTTTGTCACAAAACTGTCTTCAACTTCTATCTTCTATTTAAGGCTGATGACGCTCCTGATGCCTTATCACCATCCTGATGCCTTATCATAAAGTTTAATCATAACTTAAACTCATGCCAAATCTCTGGTTAAGTCTGACGACAACTGTGATAGCCTATCACAGGGATGGCAACTTATCACAGATGTCGTCACCCAGACTTCTCTTCAGATTCCCCCAGATTTCAAATTCTTTTCTTCTATTCTTGTTGGTTCTCTATCCCATCAGCTTAAACTGTAAAATCAGACATAAACAAATCAAAAACGACAAAATTTGCTTAAGACTTAATAATTATTCTTGGTTAAAGGTGTTAAATATGTTACCAAATGCTCACACATTAACAACCTCAGTTTAAAACAATTGCTTGTCCTCAAACAACTCAACACAACTAAGAGAATACATAGAATATTCAGCAGCCAATTTTCTCTTTTAAGCGCAAAACATAGTTACCACTTCTAAGGTCAATCCAATTAAAACCAACTGTGTATGTCATTGAAGAACAATAATGTAACACAAAAGACTCAAGTGATGGCATTAATCTTACCCACAACAAACATTCATATGCCATTTTTGTACTATCTAAACAAGCAAGTATCTAGGAACAATACCATTGTGCACTCATAACAAATAAATACCCCTCCTCGTATATAACAAACCAAAAATGTAAATGAGGGGATCCTCAAAAGACTCTCACTCTTAAAATGAAGTTCCAATCAGTGTATTCCAAGTACCATAATCTTACCCTTATTTTCATTACAAAGACCTTCAGATAGGCCATCTAGGATCACTATAGGACTTCTTCTAGTCTTATAATGTAGGTTGGGGATGTTATGATATTCAAGGTCATTTAAAGTGACTATGCATCCTTGACACTACACTACTCTCTTAGGGCTCACTTATTCACCTCCTTTTCATTTTCTTTTCCATTGATCACACATGTTCAAGCTGGGTGCCTCTTTTTTTTTCTTTTTTTAAGAATAGCGCTCAACTTTATACTTCTTTTTCTTTATTCTACCCTTCTTCATACTCATATTACACCATGCACCCCTATGATAGCCACCCTTAACTTAGGCTGTTTGCCTAGGTCAAGGTGCACAGTATCCAAGGAGGACCACAGTCAAACAGGTTCATTATGGTGTAAATGGAAAGGTAAAAGGTGTTATAAGAAAGAAATAGGCTATTTAGGCTCAAAATAGGTATCAAGGGATATAATGCACATAGGGTAGGCTATTTAGACTAAAAGTGGGCAAATCAACAAAACGACCTATGATTTTTTCCTAAACCATATCCTTTAACCATGGTAAGACTAACCAGACAACTTTTGGCTTTAGCATACAAAGGGAATTAAGTAGTTTCTAACAAACACATGGCACGCAAGTATATCGCAGGCCACCACTTATCTAGTTTATGTAATTGTTCAGTAATGATCATAAAGCAGCTAGAACTAATTCTACAACAAGATTCACAATGGTCACAAGTGAATATAATTCACACAGTCTTTGCAAACAAAACATTGGAGAGGTGTTTAAAAATCAATCAGAAACATGTCAACTGCTTTCTGTACTTGTATTTCTCCTAGTTACCACAAAACATGTCAATTACTTGTATTGCAATAGATTGCTTTCTGTACTTGTATTTCTCCTAGTTGTTCAGTCACCTGCGTGGTGACCCCTGATTGAGAAATCTTAATTGCTTCCAAAATATACACAATAAATCCACTTTCATCACACATCTCCTTATAATATTATCTGCACATCGCCGAAAAAGATACGGCCCATCCCAGAAGTAATGCGTCATATCAAGTAGGAACTTCTTCCTTTGATGGAAAGAAAGGTTTTTTGGGATGACCTCATTCACAACATACTATGCATAATCTGCATACCAAGCCAATTTTTTCATAGCGGCAGCCAGAATCTCCTCATCATGGAATGCATTATTTATATTCATTTCATCACTACTTTTCTGTTCACCTTCCATTCTAGACACCTGATCTGCAACTTGGTTTTCACAACCTTTCCTATCCTTGACCTCAAAGTCAAATTCTTGCAAAAGCAATACGCGTCTGATCAGCCTTGGTCTAGCAGCCTTCTTATCCATCAAATACCTCAAGGTAGTATGGTCTTTGTGGACCACTACTTTGGTCCTAAGCAGATAAGATCTGAATTTCTAAAAAGCATACACTACAGCTAGAAGTTCCTATTCAGTGATGGTGTAATTCTTTTGTGCTCCATTCAGTGCTTTGCTGGCATAATATATCGGATGGAACAATTTGTCCCTCTTTTGCCCCAATACAGCTCCAATGGACTTGCATCACACATGATCTCAAATGGTTTTCCCAGTCAGGTGAAATAACAATAGGGGCCTAAATTAGCTTCTTTTTAAGGCATGCAAATGCCTTCAAGCACTATCCATCGAAGAAAAATTTCACTTTCTTCTCCAAAAGTTTGTAAAATGGATTTTTTCAATCTTTGAGATATTTTTTATAAATCTCTGATAAAAGCCAGCATGTCTAATTAAACTGTGCACTCCTTTCACTGAAACACGAGGTGGTAGTTTCTTAATAACTTCTACCTTTGCTCGATTAACTTTTATCCTCTTTTTGGAAATTGTGGCCGAGAATGGTGCTTTTCTTGACCATGAAATGGCATTTCTCCCAATTAAGCACCAAATTAAATTCATCACATCTTTGCAATGCTACATTCAGATTCGCCAAAGACATCTCAATTGAATCACCCACTATAGAGAAATCATCCATGAATACCTCTATGGTGTCCTCCACCATGTCAGAGAAGATAGACATTATTCACTATTGAAAAGCAGTCGGTGCATTACATAGCCCAAATGGCATCCTTTTAAATGTAAATGTGCCATATGGGCATGTGAACATCGTCTTCTCCCGATATCTAGGAGCAACACATATTTGGTTGTATCTAGAGTAACTATCAAAGAAGAAATACCACCCCCTACTAGCAAATCGATCAAGAATTCGATCCATAAAGGGTATCAAAAAGTGGTGTTTCAGAGTCCAAGAATTTAGCTTGCGGTAGTCGATGCAAACTCTCCACCCAATTACAGGACTAAGCAGAATCAACTCTTTCTTTTCATTAGCAACCATCATCATACCCTTTTTTTTAGGTACGCATTAAACTAGGCTCACCTACTTACTATTAGAAATAGGGTAAACCACTCTTGCATCCAACCACTTACTAATCTCATTATTAACCACCTTTTGCATTGGGGTATTAATACAGCACCGATGCTCTATGGTTGGAATACAATCCTCCTTAAGATGAATTTTATGCGTGCAGATTCTCAGGAAAATGCCAATAATATCTGCAATGGTCCATCCAATAGCTCTTTTATGCCTCTATAATATTGAGATAAGTGAATTCATCTATTTTTTCCCCAAATTAGAAGCATTAATAATAGGTAGTGTGTTTCTATTGCCCAGAAACATCTACCATAGGTTCCCAGGCAATTCCTTCAATTTCAACACTGGAGGCTCTCAATAGATGGCTTGGCTGGTAGCATTGGTTGATTAGCTAGGTCAAGGTATAGCTTTTTAGGAGCATAAGTATATAAACCCATTCATGCCAAGGCACAAATGATCTCTTCATACTCCCTAGTTTCCTCACTATTATAATTCATCATGACCACGACTAAAGGTTCGATAACAATTTGCTCAGCTATGGGCAGCTCTTGTTCATCCTCATAATACATATAAACTACTGTGACCACACTCATATCTTTACACCGCTTTATTGATTTGCCTATATGAAATTGTACCACTTCATCGTTAATCTTAAATAAGAGCTCATTCGTTGTCAAATATATCAGCACACTTCCTGTTATGAGGAAAGCTCGACCCAAGATTATGGACACCTCGAAGTCCATCTCGTAATCTAGAATGAGAAATTCTGCAACGAATATAAAGTTGGATACCTTCACCAACACATCATACATAATGCCAATAGGTCACTTTATTGAGCTATCCGTCATTACGAGTCTCATATTGGTGAGTGTGGGATTTCCCAGACCCAACTTTATATAAATAGTCAGTGGCATCAAATTAACGCTTACTCCCAAATCACATAGTGCTTTGGTGAATTCCATTATCCCAATTGGGTAGGGAATAGTGACTGCACTTGGGTTTGGCTTCTTCTGTACTAGGGTCCTTGTAGAAATAGTTCTACAAAGGCAGAGATTTATTTCTAATTCGCAGCTCACTGCTCATTTCTTAGTCACAAGGTCTTTCATGAATTTCTCCTATCCTGGCATTTGCTCAAGTTCTTTAACCATGGGCACATTTATTGTCAGTTTCTTGAGCATTCCATGAATATACTAAATTTGGCATCATAAACCTTCTTCTTCAATCATTGAGGAAAGAAATGTGGTGGTCTCAGGATAGATTTCAACACCACTTTCTCTTCCTTCTCTTTTTCTTTCTCTGAAGCATCAATAGAACTATCCATCCTCTTAGACTCCACTAGTTTACTTTCTTTGTATTTATCAACAACCACCTCACCACCTATAGATTTTCCCACAGAAATGATAAGTAAGATCTTACCACTCCTTGTGGTAATCACCATATAGGAGCCATCATTCTGCGAATTTTAAACTGTATCACTAGGTAAAGTAGAAGTTTTTCTTTGGTTCAGTGTTGTGAAAAGTTATCTCATCTACTGCTACAACTACTTGATAGAAGTGGAGTGTGAACTAACCAACTAAATCAAGGTAGACAATTCACTCTTCATAGTGGTTAACCCTGAGATGGTATCCTCAACACTCTTCAACCATTTTTCATTATATCCTCTATGGACATCTTGTAAGATTTAGTTTGTGCAATATCCCGACGTCAAGGAGGAACAAACAAACCACTTCTATTATTATTGTTTCTCCAGTGTCCTTGCTCCCTGTCTTTATAATCAGGCTTGTCATAAAAGTTCCAACCTTGATTCCCTTGGATTTTGCCTTGGAAACCCCCCTGATTACTCACATAGTTTATCTCTTAATCTTCATTAGTAGCAATAGTGCACTAAGACTCCACAGCCTTAACCTTTTTAGTCTTGCTTAACGGCAAGTGCTTGGTCAGCAAGACCATTTGAGTCTTTAAGTGGGCCATGTCTTGGTCTCACTCTTTATCCCTTTTGCACTGCTCCGCAGTAATACCAATAGAAATAGCCGAGATAGCAACCATATAATCCCTGGAATGCCAGGCCCGACTCTATTTGGTCATTCTATTTATCATGTCTGAAGCATCTTGAAAAGAAAGGTCAATGAATGAACCACCCACAGCATTATCAATAATTAGCTTTGTTACATAGTTAAAAGCTCTGTACAAAGTCTCCATCAAGTGCAAGTCCATCATGTTGTGTTTCAGACATTGTCCCATCTTCTTCTTTAATCTCTCCCAAGTTTAATGCAACTCTTTATTTAGGATCTGCCTGAACTTACTGATTTAGTCCCTCAACTGTACCCTTGTGGATGGTTGAAAGAACCATTCTAGGAACGCATCTTTCAACTGTCTCCAGTTGGTTATAGAATCAGGATCCATCTTATTTAACCATATTGTTGCTTCCTCAGACAGATATAATGGAAATAATCTCAATCAGATCACATTCTGGCTTACTCCCAAATTAACAAAATATTTGCAAATGTAGATAAATTTCACCAAGTTCATGTTCGGATCATCACCAGGAAAGCTTCCAAACAACCCCTTCAGATTCAAGAGTTGAATCGTAGTACTTGTTATGCTGAATTTTGCACCAAGTGCCAACGGTGGAGGAATGGTAGAACCCGTTACACCTGCTTCTTCCATTCCTTCGTCATCTTTTTCAACATTGTAATGGATAGGCTGTTGACCATGCCTTTCTCTGACCGGATGGTTTCTATAAAAATTTAACTATACTGGTGCAATGATTTACTCAGCTCACCTTGGGTTTTGAGGATTCAGCAATTCCTCATCACCCAAGTCTTCATCATCATGGTTTGGGTGATGTACTTGTTGACCCTATTTCTATACGTTCACTTGAGCCCTGGCAAAGGCTGCCAGTCTGTCAGCCTCTTGTTGTTCTATCATTCTCCCAATCAGCTGAGGTTCTGGATTAATTGGTAATAACGATTCTCCAAAACTTCTTGTTTTTTTCATAAACAACAAGGAACCTACAACTAACAAAGCCAAAAAATAAACATAAATCTAGGAAGCCTAACTAATGGTCAGTTAGTGCACACAACTTTCAATTTTCAACCGTATTCCCCGGCAATGGCGCCATTTTTGATAACTCTTAAACTACACTGTTGAATGGGTCTAAGTGATCGTTGTTAATATAAAAAACCAACTAGGTTGGGGTCAAATCCCACAGGGAATAAGGTGTGACCTTAAGAAGGTTGCGATTTAATTCACTGAAAATTTAATATTTCCTAAAATTGGGGTTTAAGTTTCAAAACTAATTTTTTGACACTTTGATTTTGATGTTTGTAACAAAGATTTCATGAGATAATAAGAATTATGTTCAGTAGGGCTTACGGTATAAGAAAGATGCTAAAGGTAACTCAATATTCTCACGGTGGTTAGGATAATAAGCTATCTTTATCGATGATATGCTCAAATGTCTCTCAACTTATTTAAGCGACTAATTTCCTAAGCCTCTCAGACTTGGGGATTCGCTTTTCAGTGCCCAGATTTTACCTCAAGTTAATCAACCTAGTTACAACACTGATTATTAAATGAAGTATTTCTGAGTCCCTATTAATAATTCACTTCCTATTGTTTATGATTTCTTTCTCAAGCAAATCAAAGTAGGTATGCCTTCTTTTTGTAACCAAAAGACATCAATTAAAATCTCAAAATAATCAATAAATCCTAACACCTATTGAATCTTGAGTATTTAGCATCTCTTTATGACCTAACCCAAGATCCTATAATTTTGGTTAATGAGGTTTAACCACTTATGATGCAAGAAACAAGTACAAAAATTGAATTCATAATTGAGAAGATTATATAACAACTATGATGAAGAGCAAGAAGGAATAACTTGAATTGATTTACAAGACAAAACTCCCAATTTATTGGTCTAGAGAGAGAGAAAAATCATCTGTTGCAAAGTATGTTGATTGATAAGTTCTATCTCTTCTCTCAAGAAAACCCTAAAACAAGTCTTTAAATAGTTAACCCTAAATAAGGAAACAAAATAGATGTTTTAGCTTTTTCTCAGAATAAATGACAACGTCAGTGACGGCTTATCAGGAGTCTGACAGAATATCATGAATGTCATCAGCTCCTCGCATTTTTGTCTTTTGCTGCCTAAGCCTGACAATGAAGATGATGGCCTATCACCATCTTTACGATGTGTCATGGATGTCCTCACAAAACTTTCTTCAACTTCTATCTTCTGTTTAAGTTTGACAACATCCTTGACAGCTTATCACCAAGATGACAATGTGTTATTGATGTCATCACAAAACTGTATTCAACTTCCATCTTCTATTTAAGCCTAACGACGCTCCTGATGCCTTATCACCATCCTGACACCTTATCACAAAGTTTCATCACATTTTCAACTCATGTCAAATCTCTGGTTAAGTCTGACGACAACTGTGATAGCCTATCACAGGGTAGACGACTTATAACAGATGTCGTCAGCAACACTTCTCATCAGATTCCTCCAAATTTTAATTTCTTTGCCTCTATTCTTGTTGGTTCTCTATCCCATCAGCTTAAACTGTAAAATCAGACATAAACAAATCAAAAATTACAAAAGTTTCTTAAGATTTCACAATTATTCTTTGTTAAAGGTGTTAAATGTGTTTTCAATTTCTCACACATCAACAACTAAGATAAGCAAGTTAATGAAGAAAATTCAATACATAGTATGATTGTCAAAGTTTTTTTAACCCTGGGTTTTTCCCATTGATTGTTACAAGATCTTTACTTTGCTTATAAATTCCAAACTCTCTTTTGGTTACTCTCATATCAATTGAATCTAAATTGTGAAGTGAAATTGAATCATTGCTAAATCAATACTCTGTGTGATCGATACTTGGCTTCTTGAAAGCCACTTTACTACTTTGTTAGACCACATACACTTGCATGTGTGTTATCAAGTTTTTGGCGCCGTTGCAGGGGACTTGTATTTTGGAAATTGCTTATTTTAGTTTTAGTTAGTGTTTTAATGCTTGGTCTTTGTTTGGTTGTTACAATAAACGGGTTTTTAAAGTGGTAAGAAGGCATGGAATAAGGAGTTAGTTGAACCAAGATCCGAACTTGATCAACTTTACCATCAACGGAGGAGAGAATCAATCCTTCTCCCATGAATTCTTTAAATCCAAGAAGACCAAGAAAATTCTACACTGATGGATGAGGAACAACAAGTAGCGCACAGGACTATTTACGAAGTGGGAGTCCCACTTTCGATAAATTTGACTTCCCTCATTCAAAGATTGGCTGCTGGGGGGAATTTTAAGCTTAAGAACAACATCGTGCAACTGTTGATTAGAAGTGGAAAATTTACAGGGATTAAACACGAGGACCCACAGGTTCACTTGTAGAATTTCAGTGAGATCATTGCTATATATTTTCCGATAGGTATAAATGATAATTATGTGAGTATAACACTCTTCCCTTATTCACTTATTGGCAAAGATAAAAAGTGGTTGAATGTTGAGTCATCCAATTCAATAATATAATGGGACAACTTACCCAGAAAGTTCCTCATCATTTTCTTTCCATCAGTCAAGACAGCGAGATTTCGCAGTAAGATAGTGAGCTTCAAATAGAAGCCTAGTAAAAATCTTTATCATGCTTGAAAATGCTTTAAGGCCCTTGTTACAGATAATCCACACCACTAATAGTAGAATGAGGTATTTACTCATACTTTCTAGAATCTTTGGATCATAATAAGAAAATTTTGCTATATTCAGCCGCAGGTGGTCAAGCGCTAGAGCTGACTTATAATGAGTTGTAGATATTGTTGAATCACATAGCACAAGGAAATCCTAAGTGACATTCAAATTCTAGAATTGCCATAAAAAGAGTTGCAGGTGTACTAGAGGTGGACCAATTCACAGCCCTATCAGCACAGGTATTTGCATTGTAGAATTTGATCAACACTTAGTTCAACAGCATAAAAGTAAGAGCTCCACAGCTTGCCGCAGCCGTTAATGTAGTTCGATAAATTAGTGGTTGGTGTGAAGTATGTGGAAATAATGGCCATTCAATGGAGATGTGTGCTTTAAATAAAAAATCAGTGATATATGTAGGCAATGCTGAAAGGACAAATTACAGTAACACCTACAACATGAATTGGTAGACTCAGCCATGGAATGCCCCACAGTCATAGACCCAACCAAATCAGTCAAGCAGCAATATGGAGGAGATAAAAAAATAGATCTTAGTTAATCAAACACCGTTTGCTGTAGATTTAAAAAAATTACAAACGGCCACAAGAAGTCTAGAGTTGCACATGAGAAAAAATCTGCAAGCAATAAATACTAGGCCCTAAGGTAGGTTGCTAGCTGACACAGAAAATCCAAAGCAAGTCATAGAAATCACCTTGATAGGTGGTAAGGAGATTTAAGGAGAACCTCCCAAGACAACAAAGGAGGTAGATGCTGATATGGTAACCCAACAAGAAAATGATAGAGTTGCTGAAAATTCTAGAAAATTTGTGTACTTGAAAGAAAAATTTGTTGAACCAGAAGTGAAGAAGACATTACCACTACTTTTCCCTCTGAAGCATATCAAATTCAAGGAGGATACACTATTTTAAAAGTTTTTTGGCACATTCATAGAGCTTCATATTAATTTACCTCTTTTGGATATTTTGCAGAGTATGCCAAAGTATGCAAAGTATTAATGGGATGGGGTGGCGAAGAAAGTGAAATTGCAAGACGTGGGAGCAATAACACTCACTGAAGAGTGTAGTGTTGTGATGACTCAGAAAATCCCAATGAAATTGAGAGATCAGGGGAAGTTTGCTATCCCAATCCAAGTTGGCAGTAAATCGGTCCATGCACTGAGTGAATTAAGGGCGAGCACAAACTTAATGGCCCTATCATTGTTTAAAACATTGGTCTTGGGAGAGGCAAGACTTACTACCATGATGTTGCAGCTGGCAGATGAGTCATTTACACACCTGGATGAAATAATTGAGGATGTCCTCATAAATGGTAGTAAATTCATTATACCAGCTAACTTTAGTGTTCTTGATTTTGAGGAGGATCAATAGGTACCAATCATCTTGGGGAATTCATTTTTAGCAACTGGAGGAGCGTTAATTGATGCTAGAGAAGGCATGCTCAAAATGAGCGTAGGGGATGAAGAGGTGGTGTTTGATGTATACAAAGCACCCATAATTATGTCCCAAGTTAAAGATGTATGTATGATCAATGTTATTGAATGAGACAAGTGTAGGGTGGCTAGTCCATAAAAGACCACTTCAAAATACCTAGTAGATTAGCCTAAGACTCTACCTTCTAAGCCTATCATAATGGAAATTGATGAGCCTGAAAAGGCTAAAGTTGAAAAATCTATTACACTTGAGAATTCACACCCAAAAGGGGTAAAAAGGATGAGAAGATCTCCTCCAAGTTTAAGAAAAACAAAATGAAAGAATATGGTTAAGTGGAGTTGGATCGTGCTGCGACACTAAATCAAGCTCAACTTGGGAGGCAACCCAATTTATGTAGGTATATTTACTTTTTCGTTCTTATTTCATACTTTTTTTGTTTTTGGTTGAGACGCAGGTTAATGGGAAGTCTGAGTACCATAAACTTGAGCTAAGAAGTATGGAAAAAAATGAGTTTGGGGTCCCATGGATCTGATTTATATGCAAAGATGCAACTAGCTAGGCCTAGAGTCCTCAGGGAATATTTCTGTATCTTGTTTTTAAAAGTTCACATTGGGTACAAAGTAGATTTTTAAGTGTAGGGTGTGAAATTCCTTAATTTTGGCTTAGTTTTAAAAAAATTATATGACATATTCTTGTTGGTGCTATTTTTTATGACATTATGCAAGTGGGTTTGTTTGTAAATGCATGTTGATTGAGTGAATTGCTATTTTTTAGACTCTTAGGCTCTGTTTTATTACTCTTGTATTTGTGGTTTAAATTTGAATTCATGGTATTGTTTGGTTTGGAGTCTATGATGATCCTTTATGAGTTAAGCATGTGCCATGTGGGTGTGAGATTTTTATATATTTCTTATTGCATGTGATGTCTAGAACTTGCCCGGTGTGTGTGAAGAAAAATAAAGAATGTGGGATTAGGAGATAATATAGGAATTTCTTTCATAGCCTTATTTTATACCTTTTATTTGTCCTAGCCATTGTTCATTATTCTAGTTAACCCCTATTGATCCTTTATTCTTATCTTTGGTAGCTTCATATGTAGCCTAATCCCCTTCTTTGATCCAAAAAGCTCCTAAGTGCTTTAACTAAAAAAGGGAAATAATTGAGAAAGAAGTTTGAGAAATTAAAGAAGAAAAGGGTTAAATTGATGCCACAAGGTAATAGTTATTGGTGTTTATACTTGATTTATGGTTAGTGGGATAGATATAAATGGTTTTATAAATATTTCCATGACTGTAGAGAATGAGAAAAATTGAATCTTGAAGGAATAAACAATATGCCCAGCTTGTGTTTTTGAAAAGCCTAAAAGAGATGGGACCAAACAAAAGAATGGGGTAGATAAAAAAATTGATGTAAATGGGTTGTTGGAGATTTGTTCTAATTGTATAATATAGTGTATTAAAGAACTTAGATAGGTTAGTCATTATTCCCAAATATTTCCTACCCATCCCTTAGCCTACATTACAACCCGAAAAGACCTAATTGATCCTAAGCTTTATATTTGACTATTAGAGGATCATTACACTAAGGGAAATCCTATGGTTCATTGTGTGTAACTTGTGAATCCCTAGTGAGAGTGAGTGTAATTGGATTCTTGTGCCCATTATTTTATGAATTTCTTAATTATGAGTGATTATGGGTAACTCTATTGTTGTGAGGGGCACATGTTTGATGAATGTGGGTGATTTGTATGATTTCCTTGATTGAATTTCAAGCATGAGTTTTCCAACTAGGAGAGTAAATTCTTGAGACTAGGATGTCTTAGAGTTGTGGTCATAAGATTTTAATTGTGTTTGTAACAAGCTTAGTATAGAAACTTGCAATTGGTGTAGTCATTGTATTTCTAGCTTGAATGTCTTCCATTTAGTAAAAGTGTAGAATCTCCAGCTCATGATACTTATAGTGAAGAGTTTTTCAAGGACTCGTAAGGCTTTAAGTGTGGGGTGATAATGTTAGGTGTATTTATGCATTCTAGTGTCACTATTCTATCCTTTTAGCCTTGTTTGGAGGATGATTCATATGATATATGGGTGGATAATAGAATTGCTCAAGCAATGATCAATATGCAGATTGATGCACTTTATGACCCATCGAAGTCTTGAGAATGTATGGATTGTAGGAGTGGCCAATGACTCTTGAAAAACACAAATAGATTCAGAAGAGTCTCAAAATAATAATCAACAGGTGATTTGTTGTCCAAAAGTAGATTAGCTCATGAAACGGGCTCATTTCAGTGCTCCTGTTCGTTAGGAAAATTCTGAATAACAAATTCCAGAGAGGTAGGACAATTTGGAGGTGACTCCTTACTTGGAATGGGGATATACCCAGTGTGGTGACCCACCTAGTCCCAGGCTCAATAACTAAATGTTTTCTTGTCCAACACGGAAAGGGCTTTCTCCAATACTATAAACACACATTGTATCACATTTTTACACATATTTTAGCATATTTTGCAGAGAAAAGGGATGCTACAACTTCTTCATTAGGTTTTTATTATTTTTACTTCATTCATTCAAGTTTTTAGTCATTAATTACTATTTTGTAATTACGAATATGACTATGCATGGATAAACGCCCTTTTTTGGGGTTAAAGCCTAAGACATGATTAATTTTGTGTTGATTTAAGTTCGTTTTCTTTGCTTATCAATATTGGTTGTGTGTTCATCTTTGATTTAACTATTTTAAGGATACACAACCCTTTGAATATATTAATTGTCGTCCTTTTGATATTAGGAGAGGGAATAGGGGATATAACATGGAGATGAACAAAGTATGGGCTTTATTCTTTTAGAAAATAAAGAAATGAACTTAGAACCTAGGATAGAGATGTACTTAGGAGAATTACTTGATTCAAACATTGGATGATAGCTTAAATAACCTAATTGGATCACTATATACTCTTTCAATAATGTACTTTTAAGGTTCAACTTAGGTAAAGGATTAGAGGTTGGGAAACCATAATCATGCAATTAACCTTACAAATCTACAACCAAGATTAGCAAGTTAATGAACAAAATTCAAGACATAGTATGATTATCAAAGTTCTTTTACCCTGGGTTTTTTCCAGTGATTGTTACACGCTCTTTACTTTCTGAATTGTTTACTTTACTTACAAATTCCAAACTCTTTTTTGGTTACTCTCGCATAAATTGAATCTAAACTGTGAACTTAAATTGAATTATTTATAAATCAAGCCTTTGTGTGATCGATACTTGGATTTTTGAAGGGCATTTTACTGCTTGATTAGACCACATCTACTTACATGTGCACTTGGGTGCTGTCAATTGGGATTTGTTAAAACAAAAGCTCTGAACCCGAGCAAGAATTTCACCAATGTAAGAGAGAAACAATCCTTCTTCCCATAATTCCTCAAATCCAAGAAGACCATGAAACTATGGCTCCAATGGCTAAAGAACAAGTAGCCTGAAGGATAGTTAGGGAAGTGGCAATCCCACTTCTGACAAACTTGACTTCCCCAAATCAAAGACTGGCTACTGAGGGAATTTTGAGTTGAAGAACAACATGGTGCAACTTCTTATAAGTTATAGAAAGTTTGCATGGCTTTCACACAAGGATCCACAAGTCCACTTTCAGACCTTCAGTGAGCTTATTGATACATTCACTCTAATTGGGGTGACTCCAGATTATGTAAGGTAGACACTGTTTCCGCATTCACTTTAGGGGAAACCTAAAAGGTGGTTGAATACAGAGCTAGCAAATTAAATTACATCATGGGATGGATTAGGCAAAAAGTTCCTTATCAGATTCTTTCCATCAGGAAAGACTGCATGACATTACAGTAAAATAGTGAGCTTCAAATAGAAGCCTGATGAAAACCTTTATCATTTTTTCGAATGTTTCAAGGCTCTTCTTTGTGAGTATCCTCACCACAAACATTCCAATGAGGTACTTACTCATACTTTTGTAGAAGCTCTTGATCACAATACAAAGATTTTCATAGATTCAGCTGTAGGCGGTCAAGCATTGAATTGAATTATTGTGAGTTGTACACATTGCTGAACAACATAGCACAAGGAAATATAGAGCGACATTTAGATTCTAAAAGCACCATGAAAAGAATAGCAGAAGTTTTAGAGGTGGACCAATTCACAGTCTTGTCAGCACAGGTATCTACCTTACAAAATTTAATCAGCACTCATTTCAGAGGCATGAAGTTGGGAGTAGCACAACCAACACCCATAGTAAATGTCATCTAACAAGCTGCAGGTTGGTAAGAAGTATGCAGAAATAGTGGTCATGTGGCTACCATATGTTCTTCAAATTCAAAATCTGTGATGTATATAGAAAATACTCAAAGTCTATGGTAATGCCTACAATATGAGGTGTCAAACTCAACCACCAAATCAGTCATCAAACCCCCACAGCCACAGGCCGAATCAAATCAGTCAATGTGCAACATGGAAGAAATTTTGAATCAAATCTTAGCTTGTCAAGTATAATTTGATGCGAATCTGAAAAGTCAAAAGATAGATTTACAAAATCAGCAAGTGTCCACAAGAATATTAGAGTTGCAAGTGAGACAATTATTATAGGTACTAAATAAAAGAACAAAAGGTGGGTTGCCAGCAGACACGGAAACTCTAAAACAGGTTATGAAAATCACCTTGAGGAGCGGTAAGGAGCTTCAAGGAGGACGTCCAAAGGCAATAAATAAGGTAGGTGCTAAGGTTGTGACCAAACAATTTCCCAAAGAAGTTGCTGAAAATTCAAGGAAGTCTAAATATTTGAGATCAAAATTTGCCAAACCAGAAGTGAAGAAGACACTGTCATTTCCTTCCCTCAAAGTCAAATAAAAGCAAAGGAGGATGCCCTCTCCATAAAGTTCATTGATACATTCAAAGAGCTCCATATTAACTTACCTTTGTTAGATGTTTTGTAGAATATGCCTAAGTATGCAAAGTACTTAAGGGATGTGGTGGATAAGAAGGTGAAATTATAAGATATGGGAGCAATAAAACTCACTGAAGAGTTTCGTGGGATAATAACACAGAAAATACCTAAGAAACTAAAACATTAGGGTATGTTTGCCATCCCTATTAAAATTAGGAGTAAAGAGGTTCATGCACTAAGTGACTTGGGGGCAAGCATAAATTTGATACCCCAATAATTGCTTAAAACTTTGGGCTTGGGGAGCCTATATCCGGAAGGTATAATAGAGGACATCCTTATAAAGGTTTGAAAATTCATTATACCTGCTAAATTTTTTGTTCTTGATTTTGAGAAAGATAAGTAGGTACCAATCATCTTGGCGCATCCATCATTAGCTACTGAAGGGGCCCTAATTGTTGTGAGAGAAAGCACGCTCAAAATGAGGGTAGCGTATGAAGAGGTGGTATTTGATGTTAACAAGGAACCCATTGAAAAGTACCAATGCAAATATTTATATGTGATAAATGCTATTGAAGGGGAAAAGTGTGGGGTGGTTAATCCACAAAAGACCTCTTTGATTTACCCGATTGAGCGGGCAAAGTCGAATCCACTATTTTCCAATAAGATAAAAGTTGAATTTGATAAAGATATTGACTTTGAGAGTGCAAACTCAAGAGGTCTGAAGCAAAAGAAAAATGGCGCCTAAAAGAGAGTAAAAGGGTGAAGGAATATGGTTAAGTTGAGTTGGATTGTGCTACGACTCTAAACAATACGCTGCTTGGGAGGCTACCCGATTTAAGGTAGGTATGTTTTCTTTTCAGTTACTTTAGTTTTTATTTCGTGTAGTTTTTGTATTTGGTTGAGTCACAGGTTAATGGGAAGTTTGAGTACCATAAACTTGAGCTAAGGAGCATGTCAAAGACTTAGTATGGGTTCCATGGATCTCATTTATGTATAAAAATGCTACTAGCTAGGTATAAAGGTCTCAGGAAGTATTTTTATGTCTTACCTTTAAAATTCACTTTGGGGACAAAGTAGATTTTTAAGTGTGGAGTGGGAAAATTCCCAAAATTTGGCTCAATTTAAAATTTTGTGTAAGATATTTGAGTTGGTGCTATTTTTGATTGCGTGATGCAAGTGAGTTTGTTTGTAAAAGCATGGTGATTAAATGGATTACGACTTCTGAAACTCTTAGGCTCATCTTTATAACTCTGGTTCTTGTTGGCTTAGTTTTGAATTTGTGTTATTCTTTGGTTGGGAGTCTATGATGATCCTATTATGTTAACCATGTCCCATGTGTGAATTGAGTTTTTGTATATTTCTTGTTGCATATGATATCTATAACTTGCTCAGTGAGTATGTATAGTGAAATAAAGAGTGTGGGTTTAGGAGACGATTTAGGAATTTCTTTGGTATAATTGTTTTATACCTTTTGTTTGTCCTAAGATTATGAATTATCATAGTTAACCCTCATTGAACCTTTAGCTTTTTCTTTAGAAACCTAATAAGTATCCTAATCCCTTCTTTGATAAACCATAATTTGACCTAAAAAGCTCTTAAGTGCTTTAATGAAAAATTGAACTAGTAAGAGGAGTTTGAGAAATTGAAGAAGAAAAAGGTGATATTGATGCCCCAAGGTAATGTTTATTTGTTTTTATAACTAATGTGTGGTGGATAGTTGTGATATAATTTATGCTAGAAATATTACCATGATTGTGAATAGGACAAAAGTTGATTCTTGTGGTATAAACTATGTGTCCACCGAGTGTTTGAGAAAAGTCTTAAAAGACATGGGGCAAAAAGAAAAGATATGAGTAGACAAAAAAGATGTAATTTGTTTTTTGGCGAGTGATTTTAACTGTATATTGTGCTGTATTAAAGAACTTAGAGAGGTTAGTCACTATTCCCCAAATAGTTCCTACCCGTCCCTTTGCCTACATTACAACCCAAAAAAGTCATAATTGATCCTAAGCTTTACATTCTACTAGTAGTAAAGAATTACACTAATGGAAATCCTATGGTTCATTATGTGTAACTTGTGAATTCTTTAGGAGAGTGAGCATAATTTCATTCTTGTACCTATCACGTTCTAAATTGCCTAATTGTTAGTGGTTATGGTTCACTCTCTTGTTGTGAGGCCACATATTTAATAATTGTGTGTGATTTATATGATGTCTTTGAGTGAATTATTTGCATGAGTTTGCTAACTTTGTGAGTAAATTATTAAGGCTATGATGTTTTGGAGTAGCGTTCATAAGATTTTAATTATGTAAATAACATGCTTAGCGTAGTAACTTTCATTCTATGTCGTCCTTGTAGTGCTAGCTTGAGTTTCTTGAATTTAGTAGAAGTTAAGAGTCCCTATAGTTTATGATGATTATACTTATGAGTTGTTTGAGGACGAACACAACTTTAAGTGTGGGGTGCTGATGTTGGGTGTATGTATGCACTATGGCATCGCTATTCTAGCCTATTTAGCCGTTTTTTTAGGATTATTCTATGCTATATGGGTTTATAATGTGATTAATGTGTTTAAAAGTATTAAACCATGTGTTTATAAGGTTCCAAGTAAGTTTATTCTAAAAAGTTTCATTTAGAGTTCAATCTGTACGACTAGCGTTACTAGCTTAATCTCGGTGTTTCTCTAGTCTTTATTGTCGGATTATATTGTGTTCTATGTGTTCCTTATGGTTTTAAATGTGTTATTATATGTGTAAAAAGTTTTTAGGAGTGTACAGAGTTCATATGAGTCAAAGAAAGAGTGGAAACTTGAAGAGAAAGATCAAGGAATTCAACCTAATCTAAGGTCTTGTTTTTAATTTATCGTAATGGGTTTAGTGTTGTTTGTACTTCTAATTCGTGCGGTGTGATGATGTATAACTCTTTTGTATATGAATAATATTAGGCTTGTAAATCGTGGGTAAGATTACACAAGACAAGGAATGGAAGAAGGAAGCACCAACACTTAACCAAAATTGAGGACAACTTCCAGAGAGTGCATGTGTTTAGCAGGCGTCGCATGCTCTACCCCTGTGCAATACAGGGTACGGCACATACTCCATTCCATAGTAGTAGAGGGTGCAACACACTCTCCACTCCACACCTTGGGATTTCAAGCTAATTTTACTCCTACACGGACTTGGCTTACCCTTCTATTATATATACATGTTGTATCATGTTTTTAAACATATTTTGGAGATCAAGGGGATGATACAACTTCATTATAACGTTTTTATTAATTTTAGTTAGTTCATACATGTTTTAAATCATTAATTACAATCTTTTGATTACCATTATGACTATTCATGGCTAAACGCCCTCTTCCGGGGTTGAAGCCAAGAACATGATTATTATTGCTATGGATTAAGTTTGTTATCTTTGCTTATCAATATTGGTTGATTTTTTATTCTTATTATAACAATTTTAAGGATTCGTGACCCTGAGAATATATCTATTGTCAACCTTGTGAACTCAGGAGAGAAATAAGGCGATAAAACATGGGAATAAGTAGAGTATAATTCTTGATTCTTTATAAAATAAAAAACTTGAATAAGTATCTAGGATAGGAATGTACTTATATACCTTACCTGATTCATATGTAGGATGATATTTGTTAAAAACTTAAGTGAATTATTACATCCCCGCTCAATGATGTTGGTGTAACTTTCAATTTAGATGATAGAATAGGGGTTGGGAAACTATAATCACACAATTAACCCTATGAATCAACAACCAAGATAAGCAAGTTAATGAATGAATCCAAAAGAATAATATCATTGGTCCAAGTACTTCAACCCTGGGTTTTATCTTATTAATTGTCTTATGACCTTTACTTTCCATATTATTTAGTTTTAATTTACAATTTAGAAACTCTTTATTTGGCTACTCTTGCATCAATTAAATCTTAAGTGTGTGCTGAAATGAAATAGTTGCAAAATCTAGTATCTGTTGGATCGATAACTTGGCTTTCTTCAAAACCACGATATTACCTGGTAGACCACGTAAACTTGTGTGTACGCTTGGGCACTATCAACTTTGTACTCTAATATTGGATTAAGGTGAAACTAGATACATTGGAAAGAAAACTCAAAAACCTTTCACTTAATATATAGTAGGACACCTGATTAAATATATTCTAGGAGATCTACCTATCTAAATTGGACTCTATCTGGGGCATCCATCAAAACTCAATCGATAGAAAAGTTTTCAACTCATCTTTATGTTAGGAGGGTATTATGATCTTGATTGATAGAAAAAGATATTCCCACAACATATATTTGATAATCACAAATATATATACATAGAATAATTAGGGTCATGTTTGTACGCATAGGAACAATGATTTGACTTTAACCTCAAAAGTGTGGGGTGTTACATTATCTGTACATTATCTCCCCCTTGGAAAAATTCAACCTCAAATAAGACTGGTTAGATTGTTAACCCTGAGGCAACTGAGATTGTATACTGAACATTAATGACTTAGGACATGATTTCATAACTGAGTCTTAAACATGATACATGTAATGAACTAATTTTTTGAATACATACAATAACTTGAGAATGTTTATATAGATGGAACTGAGAATGGGAAAGAGAGAATTTAAGGAAACTTGTTACCTCAAGATGTGTCTGAGTTTGTAGAGAAAAGATAAGGGTACTTGGTACACATATTAACTTCTGCTTCCCAAGTAGCTCCCTCAACGGAATGATTCCATCATAGAATTTTAACCAAGGGAATTTCTTTGTTCCTTAGTATACAAATCTGATGATCTAGAATCTTAACTGGGACTTCTCCAAAAGAAAGGTTATCCTGGATATCCATACTTTCTAATGGAACAATAATTACTGAATCACCAATACACTTCTTCAATAGGGAAACGTGGAATACAGGATGAATTGATGCCAAATCTACAGGCAAGACTAGATCAAAAGCTACCTTTACAAAATGGTTCAAGATCTATAAAGGCCAACATATTGGGGATTGGCCTTCCCCTTATTTCCTAATCTCTTCACTCCCTTTATGGGCAATATTTTCAAATAGACTAAATTACCAGCATGAAATTTAAGGTTTCTCTACCTCACATTTGTATAAGATTTTTGATGTCTTTAGGTTGTCTCCAACCTCTCCTGAATCATCTTAACTTTCTCTGTCACCTTAAACACTGAATTTGTCCTTATCAAAGTAGCTTCACCAGACTGAAACCAACTAATAGGATACATATATCTCCTTCTATAGAAAGCCTCAAATGAAGCCATCTGAATACTGAAGTAATAACTATTGTTGTAGGAAAATTAATCAAAGTTAAGTGGTCATCCCAACTACCTTTAAAATCAATAACACATTCTCTCAACATGTCCTCTAAGGTATGAATGGTCCTCACTTCCTGACCATCTGTTTGAGGATGAAAAGCCGTACTGAGATGAACTTGGGTACCAAGACCCTTTTGAAAAGATTTCTAAAAGTGAAAGGTAAATGAGGTACCCCTATCTAATATGATAGGCAACAAAATCCTATCCAACTTAACCAACTCCCTAACATAAAGTATGGCATAATCCTTAGCTGAGTACGAAGTATAAACTAGTATGAAATAAGCTGATTTGGTCATTATATCTATAATGACCAAAATCAAATCATGCTGACAACGCGTACGAGGTAAACTTGTCACAAAATATATGTTCACCACTTCCCATTTCCTAGTAGGAATGCTGAACTCCTACAATGTACCACTAGGCCTCTACTATTCAACCTTGACCTCCTGACAGTTAGAACACTTAGCTGTAAATTTTTAAATATCTCTCTTCATACCACTCCACCAATAGACTTTCCGTAAATCGCGATACATCTTAGTGGCTGTTGGGTATATAGAGTAACACTCATCATGTGCTTCCGCTATGATCCACTACCTTAACCCATCAACACTCTAACCATATTACTTGCCCTTGAAATGCAACACACCATCTCCCTCGAAGATAAAACCTCTACTTTCTGATCTCTAATTGATTCCTTCAACTTAACCAAACTGGGATCCCTATCTTTCTTTTCTTTTACTTTGGCAACCAATAACGATTTCGAACCATTCTGAACCCATAAACGTTCTTTAGCTATGTCAACTAACCGAACACCTAATCTAGCAAGCTAATGAACCTCTGGACTAACTCTTTCTTATCCTCCTCAACATGAGAAATGTTTCCCATAGACAATCAATCCAGGGCATATGCCATTACTTTGGCATTGCCAGAATGGTACAACACACTCATATCATAATATTTTAACAACTCAAGCCACCTTTTCTAACAAAGATTTAAATCTTTCTTCGAGAACACATACTGAAAACTTTTGGGATCTATGAACAAATCAACATGAACCCCATAAAAGTAATATCTCTAGATTTTTAAGGCAAAAACAATAGCTGCCAACTCAAGATCATAGGTAGGATAGTTCTTCTCATGGAGTTTAATCTATCTAGAGGCGTTGGCTATGAACTTACCACTTTTCTTCAAAACACAGCCAAGACCAACTCTAGAAGCATCACAATAAACTACAAACATGTCGGAACCATGCAGCAAAGTTAATACTAGGGTTGAAGTGAGTCGAGTCTTCAACTCCTGAAAACTCTTCTAACAAGAATATGACAACTAAATATTAGCTTTCTTCTGAGTCAATCGAGGAATAGGGGAACCAATAGAAGAAAATTCTTCAAGAAACCATCTGTAATAGCCATCAAAACCCAAGAAACTCCTAATAAATGATGGAGAAATAGGTCTGGGTCAGTTTCTCATTGCTTCAATCTTTTGAGGGTATACTGGAATGCCATAACCAGAAATATTATTGTCAAGGAAAGCTACTGATCTTAGAAAAAACTTGAACTTTCTAAACTTGGCGAACAACTGATAATCTCTAAAGGTCAGCAACACAATTCTCAAATGATTAGCATGATCATTATCACTACGGGAATAGACAAGGATATCATTAATGAAGACTATGATGAACCTGATCAAGAACTGCTTGAACACTTTATTCATCAAGTCCATGAAAGCTACAGGGGCATTCGTTAGTCCAAAAGACATAACTAGAAATTTGAAGAGACCAAACCCAGTTCTGAAGGTTGTCTCCAGAATGTCACATTCTCTAACTCTAAGTGGATTATTACCAGATTTGAGGTCTATCTTAGAGAAGTAACTTGCACCCTAAAGTTGGTTAAACAATTCATTAGTCCTGCTGAATGGATACTTATTCTTGATAGTGGCTTTTTTTAACTGATGGTAATCAATGCACATTCTGAGAGAACCATCTTTTATATGGAATAAAAGGACAAGTGTATCCCATAGGAAAACACTCGGCCTGATGAAACCCTTGTTTAAGAGATATTTCAACTGTACATTCAACTCCATAAGCTCCGCTGGAGACATTCTATAATGTGGAACAGAGATAGATTGGGTATCTGGAAGGAGATCTATTTTGAAGTCAATTTCCCTTTTGAAAGGAACTTTGGGAAGATCTTCAAGGGACACATCTGGAAATTCCCTTATTATTAAAGATGACACAAGACTGGTTTTTAATTTACTAGATTTTTGTAGAACAAGTAAGACTTTTTAACTTGAAATAATTGAAAGTTCTTAGGTAATTATTGGTGTTTTTGATGTTACTTCTTAAGATTTTCTAGGAAAGTCAAAATGCATGGAAATAAATAACAATAGAGTAGAAGAGCTAAAATCTTGTATAAATAAGTTGAAGTGTAGCTGACGTCAATTCTGAAGCACCGTCATTTATGGGACAGACTGACAAAGTTGTCGTCAAGCTTAGACAGAACCTAAGAAGCTGAGATGAAATGGGATGACGTTTAGGATAGGCCGTCAAATATGTCACATGGCTTCAAAATTACCGTCATCAAAAGGTATAGTATGTTGATTTTCAGTGAAGTTCTAACGACAGTTTTTATGTGCCATAATGTTTTTAACACGCCGTCAAGTTTGTCGTCTGAAGAGTCAAAAGATAAAAATTCACTTGAATCTTTGACTACATCTCACACACGTCGTCAGGTATCTGATGCACCTTCAAAAGCATCATCGTCTAATCCAAAGAGAAAACTGAAACTTTAATTTTATTTTCTTATTTAGGGTTGACTATGTAAAGACTAGTTTTAGGGTTTTCAAAGGGGGGATCATTGCCTATCCAAAAAAAGTGGGACACTAGAAAGAGAAGCACATACATTTCTCTCTGTCACCAAATATTCTTCTTGTTTCTTATCAACTATTTTTGGGTTTCTACCTTGTGATTAAATTGAAGAAACTACTTGTTGTTTTCCATCCATTCGTAAGTTTATCCTTAGCATCATGAATTCAACTTGTTATTTCATTTATCAAATCATGAGCGGCTAATTCCATTAGCATGATTTATGGGATCCATGGAGTAGGTTTTGACGGGTTACTAGGCATTTAATGGATTTAAAGAGTAGTAGAACATCTTGAAATTCTATTGTTTTAACTAAAATCTATTTGTTGCAAACATTATATTATACCATAGCTTTTATTTGCTTCTAATGGAGAAATAGACTAGAGGTCGTGAATTATCAATAGGGACTCGAAAGCTACGTACCTTCTATTTAATGATTGATGCAGTAACTAGATTAATCTATCAAGATAACATACTATTGGAAATAGATAAGTTATCTAAGTTCGAGAGACTTAGATAATAAATTTTCTAGTGAGGTCGAGAGATAAGTCAGAAAGTATCATAGTAAAGGATAGTCTACTATTTTACTTACTTCAAGAATCCCAAGCACTACCTAGTACCTGTAAAGTCCCGAAAACCGCGGTGAACATAACTCTGGTTTCCTATTTATATTGATTACAAATATTAATATTGAAGTGACAACATTACTTGATACTTTCAAAACCCCCATATTAATTTTATATTTTCGTTCCATTTATTTGAATTGAACTTGTAGCTATAGCTGTAAATTAACGTAATCGCCACTTATATTGTTCCCTGTGGATTCAACCCTGACTCCAAAGTTGGGTAAATTTATTAACGAAGATCGCCTTACAAATATTTGAGGCATAGTTGAGCGTTATAAAAAAATGGCGCCGAAGTTTGGAATTTTAGCTTACTTTCTTGAATTCAAACATGTAAATATTTGTTTGTGATTTCCTTTTTTTTCTTGTGTTAGGTAGATTTTCTTTATTTTTGTTTATTTCTTACTATGGAATCATTGAATGAATGTGAGTTTGATGGTTGGAAATCTTATCTGGATGATCTATGTCTATATTGTGATGAACCCCACTTTTTAAAAAACTGTAGATATGCTCCTCCGAGAGAGATATATGCACCATCTCCATCCTAACAGGAGTATAATTATTCTTTATATGGTGGTCAAGATAGACATTGGAGTAATTTCCCAAATGACCATCCCCCAATTACGCTAACCCAAGTTCTAGTTCTTCCTATGAGTATGACAGGTCTTATGGTCAAGAAAATGAAGAGTGCAGCACTGGAAAGAGTGATATTTAAGCTATACTTCAACTAATAATGGATCGTATAGACACAATGAATTATACCATATGTAACGTACGTCAAGACATTAGGGAATTTAATGAGGAAGGAGAAAGGATAGAAGATATAGATATCGAGGTCAATCATCCAAAAAACTTTTCTACATTATGTTTAGGTGATATCTTGTCTATGGAATCATTTAAAATAATGAAATAGTGTGATGACGAAGAGAAAGATTCCTATACTAGTGATGAGCTTGATGTTGATCAACCCGTAAAGATTTCCCAACCAACCGAGTCAACAATAAGAGATGATGCCAAGATTGAGGAAATGGTGCTAGAGGCAAAAGAAGAAGCCAAGCCAATCTCTTATGAAGAATCTAGCCTAATTAAAAGAAAAAATGTTGCGAACATGAATAAAAGTGAGTGTGTAGAGGATAATGTAAATTTTGAAGTAGGATTTATTGGGCCACAATCGAAGAATTTTTCCACATTATGTTTAGATGATATCTTGTCTGTTGAATCATCTAAAATAGTGGAATAGTGTGAAGATAAGGAACAAGAATCCTATATTCTTTATTTTACACTTGATAAGCAACAAAAAACACACCTCACTTTAAAGCTGAGTTGTTTACCATGCATCATCCATTACTCGGCTTTTTAATCTTTGTACCACCTCCCAATGAGAAAGGCAAAAAGATAGACTCTAATTTGGGGTTGAAGTTCATATTCTCAAGATGGAGGAAAAAACTAAGTTGAGTCATTCATTAGGCACTTCCTGGGAGGCAACCGAAGGTATTTTGTTATTTGCATTTGTATTGTGTGATTGACATTAGATCTTCACACCTATGGTGCCACAGGTATTTTTTAACTCTCTTGTTTTGGATTGATGCGTTTAGAACACTGTTTGATATGAATTGAGGGTGGGGCTACTTGTGGGTGTGATTTCCTCATAGGGTTTTTGTTGCCATGCCTCTTTTCCCTGGAGCTTTGTTCCTAGTAGATATGGCATATTTAGGTGTATTGTGTTTTTTTGTGATGTATTGTGATTAATTGGAGAAAAATAAGTATCTAATGCAGTTGACATATTTGTATTGATTTTTAAGACTGATAAATACCTCTCTGTTGGTCTGTTTTATAACTATGTGATATGTATTTATATGTTGCTACTGTGAATCTTTTTATGGAATTAGTACTAAGGACATGATAATCACTGCTAATAATTGTATGAACTGAATGGGTAGTAGCTTTTGATGTACCATTGTTCCATGTGTGTGAGAGGTCTTACTCAATTTCTTGTGTGTGTTGAATCTAGAAGTTGCCCGGTTAGTCTTACCTTGGTTGAAAGATAGGGATTATAAAAGGATCGTAGGCCATTTTGATTTTTAAGTCACTTTTTTTTGCCTAAATGACGATCCCTGTATGCATGATATCTCTTGATCCCTATTTTGAGCCTGAATTGACCATTTCTTTCTATGACACCTATTATCTACACATTTAGATCATCATGAACCTGTTTTGTCCCTGGTCCTTGATAACGCTCAATCTACAGCTCTCGTAAGAGTGTAAAGCGGTCGTAGTCAAATATAGAACCCAACTGGGTTGGGTATCGATCCCTCAGGGAATAGCTTGGTCAACAAGTAAGCAACGATTACTAGACTTTTAGTGCAAGTCTCGTAATAAGGGGGGATTGTAATGTGTAACCAAAATATTAAAGTAGAAACTGAAAATAGCAAAGTAAAAAGAAAGAATGTTTAGTATGTTGTAAACAATGAGAATTGAGAAGTTGGGGGTATGTCCACCTTCTGAGTTTACGTATCTATTAGCTATGAGTTATGCGGAATTCAGACATGCATATGCTTATAGAGAATTGTATTCGATGGTAAATCCAGGTGTCTTTCGACCTATTCGAGGATTATTTCACTTTAACTCTTTCGAGCTTAAAGCGTATCTAACGGTACAAATTCTCCAAGAGGTTAATCCAGTTACGGCACTAACTTTTTAATAGGGGATGGGACCCTACTACCTTGACATTATCTCTTTTCCAGACATATAACTTTTCTTTCGAACAAGTTAATGTTATACTGGCGTATTCTTGCGTTTACAACAACAAAGAATTTAGATTAAGATGAAGAGAATAATGATATAAGCAGCATACGTGTCACGAACTCACAAACTCACAGCGATAGATAGTATCTCATTCGGCTTCCATAATCCTAACAGAGAAGTTTAGATACCCATGAGTGCCAAGGAAATCACAGTTGACATTGTTATTATACCACAATAAATATTTCGTGTAGCACAAGTGTGGTAGGCGTTAGGTGTGATTTCTTGCAAAGTAACGTTTCTCTTGTTGTGGAGTTTAAGATTTGAATAGATGAATAGAAGAATAAAAAGTAGAATTAATGGAAAGATTAGAAGAGTTGTAATTGATTGAAGAAGAAATAGAATGAGAATTGTTGATTGAATTATTTAAAAGTAGAATGAATTCAAAATCTCTAGCAGAATAGGGTATTTATAATACCCATATCCTATTCCTACTAAGCTAATGAAATACTTAACCAAATCCTACTAAGCTAATGAAATACTTAACCCAATTGTACTAGGTTAATGTATCATTATCCTAATCCTAATAAATTACTGCATTATTATCCTAATCCTAATAGGTTACTGCTGGTCCCCAAAGTTTTCAGAATTGCTGTTTTGGTCATTGGCGTCCAAGACTCCCTTTTCTCCTTTCGTGAATCTTTCTTTGGCGTCAAGTTATCCATAAAATGCTGAATTCTGCCTCATTTATACCTGAAACTTTGCTAATCATGTTCGTTAGCTCACTTACAGGAAAAAAGACTAAAAGTGCATGAATTATATAATTTGTTCTCAAAACTAAGCTAAAATATGGGCAAAATATAGTACTATAGGCGTGTAAATTCGCCTATCATCAACACCCCGCAATAAAGCTTTGTTCATCCTCAAACAAAATATCATGTCCCTCTAAACATCAACTTAGGGTTTCACAGCAACAACACAAAATATTTGTCAAGACAAGCACAACAATTACCGACAAAGAGTAGTTTTTTGATCATTGGTAGAAACAATTTAACCTCCAACATAGACTCGTGATGGTAGTCAACTCATATTCAAAAGTTAAAGCATAAAGAATCATTCACAACTACCCAAAACTCATCAACCATGTGTGTCTCACAATATATTACCCATAATCACTCACAAGTATAGCATATTTTTCAAACATGGGTATAAAAGTATCCTTGCTCTCGCTCTCTCAAAGAATTCATATGCAGCAACTGATGACCATAGGCTTGCCCTTAGTGTAATGCTCCACTAAATGTCAGAATACTAAGCTTAGGATTAAAGTAGGTCTTTTGATGGTTGTAATGTAGGCTAAGGGATGGGTAGGACTATTTTGGCCAAAAATAGTGACTATGTTCCTAAGCGCTTTAGTACATCACATTGTATCATTAGCACTTTTCTTTCAAACAACCTTTCTACTTTGTTTTATTCAACCACCCTTTTTCTCCTCTTTTGTTTTTCAATTTTAAACATGACTAACTTTTCAGTTTTCTTTTTCCTTTTTCTTTTCATAACATGCCTCTTATGATAGCACTTCTTTTTCATAACAAATTCAAGCACCCATACATTCTAAAGCATCATACTCACCCAATTTCATCTTATGTTGTCACTCTCATCCTGACCATGTCTCTCTGCCGTAGTAAGGTTGACGCCATGTGTGGTTTCAGCATCTTTGACCTTTGTGAGGTTAACCTTCTTCGGGTTGTGTGGGAGTCTATGATCAGCCGGTTCATCTTCGATGTCTTCCTTCCTCAAGATTGCAGTCGACAGATTACCGAAGCTGAAATGGGACCGCTTGTGTAGCCTAGCTTTCTGCATTGTATATCGAATAATTGCCCCAAAGTTGATAGGGACAATCATCATCAGTTCGTATACTAAGCACACTCTATCTCTTGTTATCTTGGTGTACTGGGTCCCTGGTATGAGGCAAGAGTTGACAATACGCAACCAGATCCTTTTTTCCCTATTTAGAGGAGCATATGGGAAGGTGTTGTGTCGTCCGGTGTCTTTATGTCTGCTCTACCTTGCCATGGATCTACTTCCATAAAGTGTGTATCGAATTACTCTATATGGAGGTCTACTGTACAGCTCTTTGAATGGTGCTGGATCGACTGAAGGCAAGCCAAGAAAGGACTTGAAGAATTCTGCATTGAGTTGTAAAACTTAGCCCCGAATCTTGACCTTGCTGCCTGTGGTTTTCGGCGACCAGTTGGCATAAAATTCTCTTGTTAAATCAAGATTGCATTCTCCCATGTCGCGGAAGATGAAATCAAGATGTAATGCCATGATCTTTGCAAACATGCGCGGCTCCTTTTTTTCTAGGCTTTCCTTGTTTATCAAGTCCACATGAACATATTTTCTTTCCTTGTTGTTCCTATACCATTCCTTCGTTTCCTCCTCAATAACCCATTTTATTCCAAACATGAGGCGTGGTAATTGCATCGAGGATGATTCTCCTTGCTCTTTGCGGCCTCTTTTCTTGCCCTTTTGGGAAGTGGTAGCCTTATCTTTGCCTTGTCTTGCTTTGGGTGCCATTGTACCTGAGACTTAAAACAATGTTCATGTTAGCATCATCTCGATGGATACAATCTATAAACAAGCAATAGGGGTACCACCCTACACTTAGTTCGTTGATACAAATTAGTGAAGTGAAATTGGTCGATTTCTTAGACTTCATCGACATACGTTGTAGGTGATATATTCCCATAATCAAATCAGAGATGTCACACTTCTTGTAATCTTTGCAATACTTTCATGATGGATATAGCAAGACTACTACATAGGGATTTCATAAAGGTATAGTATCTAACAATAATCACAACCTCCTATGTTGGTAGGTAACCATAAGTCTTATTCCGATGAACAAGTCATTCCAACATATAAGTATTCAAGTAATAAGATTATGAAATATTTGGGACCAATTCGATTCCACAAATGTAGGACAATGTATCAAAGTCAAATTCAAGTTGGAAACATGTTAAGATCATCCCAACGTATATGTTCAGTCACTTGGTTGTGTATCAACAATTAAAACACATTCATATCACCAATATTTCTTCAAGATGTAGCAATTCATAATAGGCATGATAATGTAGTACTTATGAAAAATAAATGAAGAACAAAGAAGTACTTACTTGATTAACGCCTTTGGTTGATGTTCTTGTGAAGAATTAGAGCAAAAGGAAAAATTTTGAGATGATTTTGAGAGTATGTGCGGCGCCTAGTTAGGTTTTTCAATGTGTTTGTGTTTCAAGACTAAGTCTCCTATTTATATAAAAAGGTTTGGTCGGGTTTTGACCCATTTCAAATCGGTTTTGGAGACAAAAAGTGATCATAGGCGGCGCCTTTAGCTTTGCCTATGCTTGGCATAGGCGGCGCCTTTTGCTTTGCCTTTGGTGAGCATAGGCGTCTCCTAGTGCAAAGACTTTAGTGACCATAGGCGGCGCCTTTCACTTTGAATTTGAGATTCAGAGACAAAAGGCTTTAGCTTAGGCGGCGCCAATGCTATAGGATTCGTGAGCATGGGCGGCACCTATGCTATGGTACACTAGATTCCGAGACCTTAGGCCATAGTATGGGCCTTGCCTTGTTCGTAGCCTAGTTTTACCTAGGCCTAGCCTTGTTCGATGCCTATATTTTCATGACCAATGCTCAATCCATAGCCTTTTGCATCTTTATTCATAACTTACCACCTTTAACATGCAATACATCCAAATCGAAATTTGAAATCGATCTCCTCATTTTATACCTCTTGCACCTACATTTTCTCAAAACCAATGAAAACAATTAGTACGATGGGTTGCCTCCCACCAAGCACCGTATTTTTGGTCGTGGCATGACTCTTATTTTTGTATTTTTATTTATCAAAAGCAAAACACGTAATGGAATGAAAGAAAAACAAAAAATATAAAACGATAAACGATAAACGATGGGTTGCCTCCCATCTAGCGCTTGATTTGTTATCGCGGCACGACATGGTTACCTTGAGTACTTAGACTTCGTCGAGGTAAGTGATGGCCATATAATTTGTCGAGTCAAGAGGACCGATATAAGGTTTAACACGTTGGCCATTCACTTTGAAGACAACACTATTATTGTCTTCCAACTCAACTACTCTAGACGAGTAGACTTGGATAACTTTGTATGGACCAGAACACTTGGACTTTAACTTACCTGGGAATAGCTTCAATCTGGAGTTGAAGAGAAGTACCATATCATCCTTTTGAAAGTTTCGTCGAACAATTCGCTGATCATGATACTTTTTTATCCGCTCCTTGTATAGGTTTGATCTTTCATAGGCATGGAGACGGAATTCATCCATCTCGTTCAGTTGCTCCAATCTCAGATTCATTGCATTATCCCAATTCAAATTGAGTCGCTTCAATAACCACAATACCTTATGCTCGAGCTCAATGGGTAAGTGACAAGCCTTCCGATAAACTAGTTGATAACGGGACATGCCAATGGGTGTTTTGAATGCAGTCCTGTATGCCTATAGTGCATCGTCCAGCTTCCGAGACCAATCTTTCCTATTAGCATTTATCGTCTTTGCAAGGATTTGCTTGATCTCCCGATTGGAAACCTCTACCTGGCCACTAGTTTGTGGGTGATAACGCGTGGCTACCTTATGTTGCTTGACACTATATTTTGCCAACATAGATTTGAATAGCTTGTTGCAAAAGTGAGATCCTCCATCGCTTATAATAGTACGTGGTACTCCAAAGCGAGAGAAGATATTCCTCTTTAAGAATGCTACAACACGCTTTTCTTCATTGTCGGCCAACGGTACAACTTCAACCCATTTCGAGACATAATCTACAGAAACTAGGATGTACTTCACTCCAAGCGAATTCACGAATGTTCCCATGAAATCAATACCCCATACATCAAATAGCTCTACTTTATGAATTTTCGACATAGGCATCTCATGGTGTTTTGAAATAGCGCCATGTCGCTGGCATTGGTCGCATCTTCTAATAAAGTCATAAGCATCTCTAAATATCGAAGGCCAATAATATCCAATTTGCAATACCTTTCTTGCTGTCCGATTTCCTGCGTGATGCCACCCAACTTGGGAAGTGTGGCATGCTTCCAATATAGTAGGTATATACATCGTCGGATAACACTATCTGCGCATCGTCGAAACAAATATGGTTCATCCCAATAGTAATGTTATACATCATGCATAAACTTCCTCCTTTGATGGTAGGATAAGTTTGCAGGTATCACATTACTCACCACGAAATTTGCAAAGTTGGAATACCATGGTAACCTTTCCGTTATCGTCGCTAAGATCTCCTCATCAGGGAATGCATCATCAATCTCGATCTCAAGTTATGCTACATGCTCATTCTCGAGTCTAGATAGATGATCACCCACTTGGTTTTCGCAACCTCTTCTATCTTTAACCTCGAAATCGAATTCTTGCAACAGCAAAACCCATCGAATTAGTCTTGGTTTTGCATCCTTCTTTGTCATTAGATACCTTAGGGTTGCATGGTCTGTATGAGCGATCACTTTGGTGCCCAACAAATAAGCACGAAACTTGTCAAATGCATACACAACCGCTAGGAGCTCTTGTTCTGTGACAGTGTAGTTCTTTTGGGCTTCGTTTAGGACCTTACTTCCATAGTAGATAGGATGAAATAGCTTCTCTTTTCTCTGACCAAGTACAACACCAACGGCTACACCACTAGCATCACACATAACTTTGAACGGGAGAGACCAATCTGGTGCTACCATGTAGGGGCTTCAATTAGTTTACCTTTGAGGCATTCGAATGCCTTCAAACAATCTTCATTGAAGTCGAACTTTGCATCTTTCTCCAAGAGTTTGCACAATGGAGTAGCAATTTTGGAGAAGTCTTTGATGAACTGCCGATAGAAACCTGCATGACTGAGGACACTATGAACACCCTTCACCGTGATTGGGGGTGGTAGCTTCTCAATAACTTCAATTTTTGCTCAATCAACCTCAATTCCTCTTTTGGAGATTTTATACCCAAGAACGATACCTTCTTTCACCATAAAGTGGCACTTCTCCTAATTCGTTGAATTCTACACATCTTTCCAATTCCATGCTTAGGTTTGCCAAGCACGCTTCAAAGGACTCACCAACAACAAAAAAATCGTCCATAAATACCTCCAAAGTGTCTTCAACCATATCAGAAAAATGGACATCATACATCGTTGAAAGGTGGCTGGTGCGTTACATAGACCGAATGACATATGTTTGAAGGCAAAAGTACCATATGGGCATGTAAACGTTGTCTTCTCTTGGTCTTTGGGGGAAATACAAATCTGATTATAGCCTGAATAACCATCTAAGAAACAAAACCATCCTTTCCCCGCTAATCAATCTAGCATTTAGTCCATGAATGGCATTGGAAAGTGATCTTTGAGCGTCCAAGAATTCAGCTTTCGGTAGTCTATGCATACTCTCCATCTAGTGATGGGTCTGAGTGGAATAAGTTCATTCTTCGCATTCGCAACCACCGTCATGCCTCCTTTTTTGGGAACACATTGTACCGGGCTTACCCATGTACTATCCGAAATTGGATACACAACTCCTGCGTCTAACCGCTTGATGATTTCTTTCTTTACCACTTCTTGCATAGGTGGGTTTAGACGTATTTGATGCTCAATGATGGGTGTGAAATTTTCTTCAAGCTGAATCTTATGTGTACAAATCCCAGGTGGAATACCAATAATATCTGCTCTAATGTACTTCCGTAGAATAGCAATGAGAGCTGCAACTTGTTGCTCACCAAAATCTGCTGCCACAATGACTGGAAGTGTGTTTCCACTTCCTAAGAATGCGTACTTCAAATGACTTGGCAGCTCCTTCAATTCTAACGTGGATGGCTATTCAATAGATGGCTTAGCTGGTGGTGCGGGTCAATTTTTAAGATCAAGGTCCAGCTTCTTGGGAGTATGGCGATATTTCCCTAATCCTGATAGATCACAAATAGCTTCTTCACAATTTTCAGCATCCTTACTCTCACCATTCATAAGCAAAGTTGCCAATGGGTCATCAATCAGCTGCTCCTCTTCAAGTAATTCTTTCTCCTCATGAAAGTAAACATCAGCCACCGAAAATACACTCAGATCCTTGGGTTGCTTCATTGATTTGCACACATCAAAGCAAACTACTTCATCATTTATTTGGAATAAAATCTCATTAGCTCTCAAATCAATAAGCACACTTCCTGTAGCAAGGAAAGGGCATCCCGAGATTATGGGAACTTCTGAGTCTGCCTCACAATACAAAATAATGAAGTCCACTAGAAAGATGAATGAAGAAACCTTTACCAAGACATCACATAGAATACTAACAGGTCGTTTTACTAACCTATCCGCCATTACGAGCCTCATATTGGTTGGAGTAGGATTGCCCAACCCCAACTTTTTATAGATAGATAGTGGCATCAAATTGATGCTGGCTCCTAAATCACATAATGCTTTGGCAAAATTCAAAGATCCAACGGTGCAAGGAATAGTGAAAGCATCGGGGTCAGCCTTCTTCAGAACTATTGATCAGGTAGCGATTGCACTGCAGTGATGAACATCATCTTTCAACTCATAACTTGCTGCCCGCTTCTTTGTCAAAAGATCCTTCATAAATTTCACATACCCAGGCATTTGTTCAAGTTCATCCACCAATGGAACATTAATGGTCAGCTACTTTAACATAGTCATGAATTTGCTGAACTTCGTATCATCCGCCACCTTCTTTAATCTTTGAGGAAAAGGTGGTGGTGGGTATGGAATTGTTCTCTCCACACCTTATCCTCTTGCTTCCTTTTTTTAGTAGTTTCAGGTTGCAATCCATTGGGGTTGACGTCATGGACGTCGTGGCCTTATTCTTTGGATGCTTCTCCTTTCACTTTATCATCAACGTCCACTACTTCGTCAACCACTTGCTTGCTTTTTGCGGAAGTTTCCATCACCTTACCACTTTGGGTCGTAATGGCCATGCATGACCCATTATTCCTTGGGTTTTGCACAATATCGCTAGGTTAAGTGCCAGCCTTCCTTTGATTGAGTGCTGCTGAAAGTTGGCTCAATTGCTGCTCTATTTTCTTGATTGAAGTTAAATGAGAATCAACTATTTGTTTCATAGAGGACAAATCATTAACTACCTCCGTTACTCCCGCGCTCATTGCTTCAACTCCTTTCAATATTTTAGCCAGCATGTCTTCCATACTTCCAGAACTAGATGTGGTGGCATCACGTCTTCCAGGGGGAACGTACAAACCACTCTTTTCATTCTTGTTCTTCCAACTACCTTGGTCCTTGTTTCCAGATTTATCATAGTAGTTCCGACCTTGGTTTCCTTGGGTAGTCCCACCGAAACCCCCCTGATTGTTCAAATAGTTGGCCTCTTCTTCCGAATCAGATTCGTCTCTTCCTTTTGACGCAATAGCTTTGACTTTTTCGGTCTTCCCTGATAATAAATGCTTTGTAAGAATATCCACTTGTGTTTTCATGTGCTCTATATCTTGATCACGTTCTTCTTCTCTTCTCCTTTGGTCTGCAGTCATGCCTATAGATAAAGTGGGGCTTGCTACCTCAGAATCCCTGGTATGCCAAGCTCTACTTTGTTTCGTCATATGATCTAGCATATTACTTGCTTGACCAAAGGTGATGTCCATAAATGATCCTCCAGCCGCATTATCCACCACTGGTTTAGTTATTGAATTCAAGGCTCTGTATAGTATCTCCATTAGGTGAACATTGGTCATATGATGGTTTGGGTATTTCGCTAGCTTTGTCTTGAACCTCTCCCATGTTTCATGAAGAGCTTCAGTTGGAAGCTGACAAAAGTTGCTAATTTCATCTCTCAATTGTGCTTTTTTGGATAGCGGAAAGAATCTTTCTACGAAAGCGTCTCTCAATTGCCTCCAATTTGTAATAAAATCAGGAGTCAGCCCATTCAACCATAGAGTTTCCTGCCCAAATAGAGACAATGGAAATAGACGTAATCAAATTGCATTCTAACCAACACCAGGATTGTCAAAAGACTTGCATGTAGAAATAAAGTTGATGAGATCCATATTCGGATCATCGCCTTCTAGTTCACCAAATAATCCCTTGAGTTGCAATAACTGAATCATGGTGCTTGTGATGTTGAACTTGGCTCCGGGCGCTAATGGTGGAGGAATAATGGATCCTGTGGCTCCAGCTCCATCAAGATCATCATCATCGTCGTCGAAAGCTTGTTGCATGGGTTGGCGATCATTCCTAAATCGATCTTGACGACCTCTTCTGTTGGCAGGTGTTGCGATTTGTGCAGCATGCCTTGGGTTTAGTAACTCATCATCATCTAAATCCTCATCGTCAGGATTTGTTGCTCGCCCAGGATTATCAATGTTTTGTTGGTGTACTTGGGCGGCGTCAAGAGCAGCTAATCTCGCCTGCTCCTGTTGAGCAGCCATTCTTTCGATTTCCATTTGTGCCTCCATTCTGCCAATTCGTTGTGGTTCAGGATAGATAGGTAATAACAGTTGACCAGAACTTCGAGTATGGGGCATGCACTGAATAAAAACTTGTAGAAAACAAAAACAACAACTAAATGTAAAAGTACGAGAATCTTTGACCAAAGGGTCTAGTAATTATTACGAACTTAATTGACACTCGTATTCCCCGGCAACGGCAACAATTTTTGATAACGCTCAATCTATAGCTCTCGTAAGAGTGTAAAGCGATCGTATTCAAATATAGAACCCAACTGGGTTGGGTATCGATCCCTCAGGGAATAGCTTGGTCAACAAGTAAGCAACGATTACTAGACTTTTAGTGCAAGTCTCGTAATAAGGGGGGATTGTAATGTGTAACCAAAATATTAAAGTAGAAACTGAAAATAGCAAAGTAAAAAGAAAGAATGTTTAGTATGTTGTAAACAATGAGAATTGAGAAGTTGGGGGTATCTCCACCTTCTGAGTTTACGTCTCTATTAGCTATGAGTTATGCGGAATGCAGACATGCATGTGCTTATAGAGAATTGTATAAGATGGTAAATCCAGGCGTCTTTAGACCTATTCGAGGATTATTTCACTTTAACTCTTTCAAGCTTAAAGCGTATCTAACGGTACAAATTCTCCAAGAGGTTAATCCAATTACGGCACTAACTTTTTAATAGGGGATGGGACCCTACTACCTTGACATTATCTCTTTTCCAGAAATATAACTTTTCTTTCGAACAAGTTAATGCTATACTGGCATATTGTTGCGTTTGCAACCACAAAGAATTTAGATTAAGATGAAGAGAATAATGATATAAGCAGCATACGTGTCACGAACTCACAAACTCACAATGATAGATAGTATCTTATATGACTTCCATAACCCTAACAGAGAAGTATTGTTACCCATGAGTGCGAAGGAAATCACAATAGACATTGTTATTATACCACAATAAAGATTTCGTGTAGCACAAGTGTGGTAGGCGTTAGGCGTGATTTCTTGCAAGGTAACGTTTTTCTTGTTGCAGAGTTTAAGAATTGAATAGATGAATAGAAGAATAAAAAGTAGAATTAATAGAAAGATTATAAGAGTTGTAATTGGTGGAAGAAGAAGTAGAATGAGAATTGTTGAATGAATTATTGAAAAGTAGAATAAATTCAAAAAATCTCTAGCAGAATAGGGTATTTATAATACTCATATCCTATTCCTACTAAACTAATGAAATACTTAACCAAATCCTACTAATCTAATGAAATACTTAACCCAATTGTACTAGGTTAATGTATCATTATCCTAATCCTAATAAATTACTGCATTATTATCCTAATCCTAAGAGGTTACTGCTGGTCCCCAAAGTCTTCAGAATTGTTATTTTAGCCCGGGACAGATTTTCCATGCGCCACTTTTGGTCCTTGGCGTCCAAGACTCCCTTTTCTCCTTTTGTGAAGCTTTCTTTGGCGTCAAGTTATCCATAAAATGCTGAATTCTGCCTCATTTATACCTGAAACTTTGCTAATAATGTTCGTTAGCTCACTTACAGAAGAAAGGACTAAAAGTGCATGAATTATATCATTTGTTCTCAAAACTAAGCTAAAATATGGGCAAAATATAGCACTATAGGCGTGTAAATTCGCCTATCATCAAGTAGTATTTTGCACCAATTGAACGCAGGGATGAAGGATCACCCGCTAGTTGAGGACTACGACCTTTAGTAGAAGTCCTTAAGTTCAAGAACTATGATTCCACTGTAGATTATGAGGGGACACCATCAAGTTTAGGACTTACACCCTAGTCCTTCGAGACATTATATTAGTGGATCCACACTAGACAAGGTTGGTACCCTTGGCTAGGTACCCTCACTCTTCCTACTAGGGTTATTAGTTGGACCTTAATTTTATTAGATTGGGTTATGTCGGTTATTATTAACTCCCAAAATCCTCAGTTTATGTTTAGCTAATGTTTTTGTCCTGATACACATGACCTTGTATTAAGTTATTTTAGATATTCAGTTCTCCACAGTATATATGAATATACTTGGTCTGGTATTCAGCTTATCATGTTTCAAGCATTCATATTCAGATTGACTAGTATGTTTCACATCTTGCATACTCAGAACATTCAAAGTACTAATTGCATACTTTCCTGGACTATAACATAATCTAGGTTCGGACGTACAGTACCCAGATTGAACTTAGCTCGTTCCTATACCACTCAGTAGTAGTATTAGTGAGTCATCATCATGTGAAGACTAGCTATCAGTTATTTATTTTCTTTCAGTTAGTTGGAGTTAGTTGGAGATTTTTCCCAACAACTCATCATATTGTATAGCTTTCAATTGGACTATTGGTGACCTTCGAGCTATACAATATGATGAGTTATTGGGAAAAATATCCAACTAACTCCAACTAACTAAAAGAAAATAAATAACTGATATCTAGTCATCACATGATGATGACTCACTAATACTACTACTAAGTGGTATAGGAACGAGCTAAGTTCAATCTGGGTATTGTACGTCCGAACCTAGATTATGCTATCGTCCACGAAAGTATGCAATTAGTACTTAGAATGTTCTGAGTATGCAAGATGTGAAACATACTAGTTAATCTGAATATGAATGCTTGAAACATGATAAGCTAAATACCAGACCAAGTATATTCATATATACTGTGGAGAACTGAATATCTAAAATAACTTAATACAAGGTCATGTGTATCAGGACAAAAACATTAGCTGAACATAAACTGTGGATTTTGGGAGATAATAATAACCGACATAACCCAATCTAATAAAATTAAGGTCCAACTAATAACCCTAGTAGGAAGAGTGAGGGTCCCTAGCCAAGGGTACTAACCTTGGCTAGTGTGGATCCCCTAATATAATGTCTCGAAGGACTAGGGTGTAAGTCCTAAACTTGATGGTATCCCCTCATAATCTACAGTGGAATGATAGTTCTTGAACTTAAGGACTTCTACTAAAGGTCTTAGTCCTCAACTAGAGGGTGATCCTTCATCCCTGCGTTCAATTGGTGCTAAGTACTACTTGATGATAGGCGAATTTACACGCCTATAGTGCTATATTTTACCGATATTTTAGCAATGTTTTGAGAACAAATTATATATTTCATGCACTTTTAGTCCTTTTTCCTGTAAGCGAGCTAACTAACATGATTAGCAAAGTTTCAGGTATAAATGATGCAGAATTCCGCATTTTATGGATAACTTGACGCTAAAGAAAGCTTCACGAAAGGAGAAAAGGGAGTCTTGGACGCCAAGGACCAAAAGTGGCGCATGGAAAATCTGTCCCGGGCAAAAACAGCATTTCCGAAGACTTTGGGGACCAGTAGTAACCTATTAGGATTAGGATAATAATACAGTAATTTATTTGGATTAGGATAATGATACATTAACTTAGTACAATTGGGTTAAGTATTTCATTAGCTTAGTAGGATTTGGTTAAGTAATTTATTAGCTTAGTAGGAATAGGATATGGCTATTATAAATACCCTATCTTGCTAGAGATTTTGAGACATCTTTCTATTCTACAATCAATTCTTCTTCCATCAATTACAACTCTTCTAATCTTTCCATTAATTCTACTTTTTATTCTTCTATTCATCTATTCAAATCATAAACTCCGCAACAAGAGAAACGTTACTTTGCAAGAAATCACACCTAACGCCTACCACAATTGTGCTACACGAAATATTTATTGTGGTATATTAACAATGTCAACTGTGATTTCCTTGGCACTCATGGGTATCTAAACTTCTCTGTTAGGATTATGGAAGCCGAATGAGATACTATCTATTGCTATGAGTTTGTGAGTTCGTGACAGGTATGCTGCTTATATCATTATTCTCTTCATCTTAATCTAAATTCTTTATGGTTGCAAACACATAGAATACGCCAGTATAACATTTAACTTGTTCGAAAGAAAAGTTATATGTCTGGAAAAGAGATAATGTCAAGGTAGTAGTGTCCCATCCCCTATTAAAAAGTTAGTGCCGTAACTGGATTAACCTCTTGGAGAATTTGTACCGTTAGATACGCTTTAAGCTCGAAAGAGTTAAAGTGAAATAATCCTCGATTAGGTCGAAAGACGCCTGGATTTACCATCGAATACAATTCTCTATAAGCACATACATGTCTGAATTCCGCATAACTCATAGCTAATAGAGACGTAAACTCAAAAGGTGGACATACCCCTAACTCCTCAATTCTCATTGTTTTACAACATACTGAACATTCTTTCTTTTTACATTGCTATTTTCAGTTTTTACATTAATACTTTTTGCAACTCCCCCTTTTAACGAGACCTGCACTAAAAGTCTAGTAATCTCTGCTTACTTGTTGACCAAGCTATTCCCTAAGGGATCGATACCCAACCCTGTTGGGTTCTATATTTGACAAACGACCGCTTTACACTCTTACGAGAGCTGTAGATTGAGCGTTATCAAAAATTGGCACCGTTGCCGGGGAATACGCGTGTCAATTAAGTTCGTGATAATTACTAGACCCTTTGGTCAAAGATTCTCGTACTTATACTTTTAGTTGTTGTTTTTGTTTATTGCAGGTTCTTATTCAGTGCATGCCCCATACTCGAAGTTCTGGTCGACCATTATTACCTATCAGTCCTGAACCATAACGAATTGGCAGAATGGAGGCACAAACGGAAATCAAAAGAATGGCTGATCAACAGGAGCAGGCGAGATTAGCTGCTCTTGCTGCCGCGCAAGTACACCAACAAAATATTGAGAACCCTGGGCGAGCAACAAATTCTGACGATGAGGATTTAGGTGATGACAAGTTACTAAACCCAAGGCATGCTGCTGAAATTGCAACACCTACCAACAGAAGAGGTCATCAAGTTCGGTTTAGGTATGATCGCCAACCCATGCAACCAACTTTCGACGACGATGATGATGATTTTGATGGAGCCGTAGCCACATGAGCCATTATTCCTCCACCTTTAGCGCCCAGAGCAAAGTTCAACATCATAAGCACCCTGATTCAGTTATTATAACTCAAGGGAATATTTGGTGGACTAGCAGGCGATGATCCAAATATGCATCTCATCAACTTTATTTCTACATGCAAGTCGTTTGACAATCCTGGTGTTGGTTAGAATGCAATTCGATTACGCTTATTTCCATTGTCTCTGTTTGGGGAGGCAACACTATGGTTGAATTGGCTGACTCCTGATTCTATTACAAATTGGAGGCAATTGAGAGACGCTTTCCTAGAAAGATTCTTTCCGCCATCCAAAAGAGCTGAATTGAGAGATGAAATCAGCAACTTTCATTAGCTTCCAACTGAAGCTCTTCATGAAACATGGGAGAGGTTCAAGACAAAGCTAGCGAGATGCCCAAACCATCCTATGACCAATGTTCACCTAATGGAGATACTATACAGAGCCTTGAATTCAATAACTAAACCAGTGGTGGATAATGCAGCTGGAGGATCTTTTATGGACCTCACCTATGGTCAAGCAAGCAATATGCTAGATCGGATAACGATGCAAAGTAGAGCTTGGCACACCAGGGATTCTGAGGTAGCAAGCCCCACTTTATCTATTGGCATGACTGCAGACCAAAGCAAAAGGGAAGAAGAACGTGATCAAGATATGGAGCACATGAAAACTCAAATGGATGTTCTTACAAAGCATTTATTATTAGGGAAGACCGAAAAAGTCAAAGATATTGCATCAAAAGAAAGAGACGAATCTGACTCAGAAGAAGAGGCCAACTACTTGAATAATCAGGGGGGTTTCCGTGGGAATACCCAAGGAAACCAAGGTCGAAACTACTATGATAAATCTGGAAACAAAGACCAAGGTAGTTGTAAGAACAAGAATGAAAAAAATGGTTTGTACGTTCCCCCTGGAAGACGTGACGCCACCACATCTAGTTCTGGAAGTATGGAAGACATGCTGGCTAAAATATTGAAAGGAGTGGAAGCAATGAGCGCGGGAGTAACGGAGGTAGTTAATGATTTGTACTCTATGAAACAAATAGTTGATTCTCATTCCATTTCAATCAAGCAAATAGAGCAGCAATTGACCCAACTTTCAGCAGTACTCAATCAAAGGAAGGTTGGCACTTTACCTAGCGATACTGTGCAAAACCTAAGGAATGATGGGTCATGCATGGCCATTACTACCCAAAGTGGTAAGGTGCTGGAAACATCAGCAAAAAGCAAGCAAGTGGTTGACGAAGCAGCAAATATTGATGATAAAGCGTAAGGTGACGCATCCGCAGAACTAGGCCACGACGTCTAAGACGTCAACCCCAATGATTTGCAACCTGAAAAAGCTGAAAAATGGAAGCAAGAGGAGAAGAAAACCGTGGAGAGAACAATTCCATACCAACCACCACCTTTCCCTCAAAGATTGAAGAAGGTGGCGGATGACACAAAGTTCAGCAAATTCATGACTATGTTAAAGCAGCTGACCATTAATGTTCCCTTGGTGGAAGCACTTGAACAAATGCCTGGGTATAAGAAATTTATGAAGGATATTTTGACAAAGAAGCGGGCAGCAATCTATGAGTTGAAAGATGATGTTCATCACTACACCGCAATCGCTACCCGATCAATAGTTCAGAAGAAGGCTGACCCCGGCGCTTTCACTATTCCTTGCACCATTGGATCTTTGAATTTTGCCAAGGCATTATGTGATTTAAGAGCCAGCATCAATTTGATGCCACTATCTATCTATAAAAATTTGGGGTTGGGTGTTCCTACTCCAACCAATATGAGGATCGTAATGGCGGATAGGTCGGTAAAACGACCTGTTGGTATTCTATGTGATGTTTTGGTAAAGGTTTCTTCATTCATCTTTCCGGCAGACTTTGTTATTTAGGATTGTGAGGTAGACTCAGAAGTTCGCATAATCTTGGGACGCCCTTTCCTTGCTACGGGAAGTGTGCTTATTGATTTGAGAGCTAATGAGCTTTCATTCCGAAAAAATGATGAAGTGGTTCGCTTTGATGTGTGCAAATCAATGAAGCAACCCAAGGATCTGAGTGTATTTTCGGTGGCTGATGTTTACTTTGATGATGAGAAAGAATTACTTGAAGAACAACAAATTATTTGTGACTCATTGGCGATTGTGCTCATGAATGGAGAGAGTAAGGATGCTGAAAATTGAGAAGGAGCTATTTCTGATCTATCAGGATTAGGGACATATCGCCATGCTCCCAAGAAGCTGGAACTTGATCTTAAAAATCGACCCACACCACCAGCTAAGCCATCTATTGAAAAGCCACCCACGTTAGAATTAAAGGAGCTGCCAAGTCATTTGAAGTACACATTCTTAGGAAGCGGAAACACACTACCAGTCATTGTGGCAGCAGATTTGGGTGAGCAACAAGTTGCAGCTCTCATTGCTATTCTACGAAAGTACATTAGAGCCATTGGATGGACCATTGTGGATATTATTGGGATTCCACCTTGGATTTGTACACACAAGATTCAGCTTGAAGAAAATTGCACACCCACCATTGAGCATCAAAGACGTCCAAACCCACCTATGCAAGAAGTGGTAAAGAAAGAAATCATCAAGTGGTTAGACGAAAGAGTTGTGTATCCAATTTCTGATAGTACATGGGTAAGCCCGGTACAATGTGTTCCCAAGAAAGGAGGCATGACGGTGGTTGTGAATGCGAATAATGAGCTTATTCCACTCAGACCTATCACTGGATGGAGAGTATGCATGGACTACCGAAAGCTGAATTCTTGGACGCTCAAAGATCACTTTCCAATGTCATTCATGGACCAAATGCTAAATCGATTAGCGGGGAAAGGATGGTTTTCTTTCCTAGATGGTTATTCAGGCTATCATCAGATTTGTATTGCTCCCAAATACCAAGAGAAGACAACGTTTACATGCCCATATGGTACGTTTGCCTTCAAACGTATGCCATTCGGGCTATGTAATGCACCAGCCACCTTTCAACGATGTATGATGTCCATTTTTTCTGATATGGTTGAAGACACTTTGGAGGTATTTATGGATGATTTTTCAGTTGTTGGTGAGTCCTTTGAAGCTTTCTTGGCAAACCTAAGCATGGCATTGCAAATATGTGTAGAATTTAACATAGTGTTGAATTGGGAAAAATGGCACTTTATGGTCAAAGAAGGTATCGTTCTTGGGCATAAAATCTCCGAAAGAGGAATTGAGGTTGATCGAATGAAAATCAAAGTTATTGAGTAGCTACCACCCCTAATCTCGGTGAAGGGTGTTCGTAGTTTCCTCGATCATGCAGGTTTCTATCGGCGGTTCATCAAAGACTTCTCCAAAATTGCTAGTCCATTATGCAAACTCTTGGAGAAAGATGCAAAGTTTGACTTCAATGAAGATTGTTTGAAGGCATTCAAATGCCTCAAAGGAAAACTAATTGAAGCCCCTATCATGGTAGCACCAGATTGGTCTCTCCCGTTCGAAGTCATGTGTGATGCTAGTGGTGTAGCCGTTGGTGCTGTACTCGGTCAGAGAAAGGAGAAACTATTTCATTCTATCTACTATGCAATTAAGGTCCTAAACGAGCCCAAAAGAACTATACTGTCATAGAACAAGAGCTCCTAGCGGTTGTGTATGCATTTGAGAAGTTTCGTGCTTATTTGTTGGGTACCAAAGTGATTGTTCATACAAACCATCTAGCTCTAAGGTATCTAATGATAAAGAAGGATGCAAAACCAAGACTAATTCGATGGGTTTTGCTGCTGCAAGAATTTGATTTTAAGGTTAAAGATAGAAGAGGCTGCAAGAACCAAGTGGTCGATCATCTATCTAGACTCGAGAATGAGCTTGTGGCGCAGCCTGAAATCGAGATTGATGACGCATTCCCTGATAAGAAGATCATAGCAACGATAACGAAAAGTTTACCATGGTATGCCGACTTTGCAAATTTCGTAGTGAGTAATGTTATACCGGCATACTTATCCTACCATCAAAGGAGGAAGTTTATGCATGATGTACAACACTATTATTGGGATGAGCCATACTTGTTTCGACGATGCGCGGATGGTGTTATCCGACTATGTATATCCCATGTAGATGTGCCTAATATATTGAAAGCATGCCACACTTCCCAAGTAGGTGGACACCACACAGGTAATCAGACAGCAAGGAAAGTATTGCAAAGTAGATACTATTGGCCTTCGATATTTAGAGATGCTTACGACTTTGCTAGAAGATGCGACCAATGCCAGCGACAAGGCGCTATTTCGAAACACCATAAGATTTCTATGTCAAAAATTCTTGAAGTAGAGCTATTTGATGTATAGGTTATTGATTTCATGGGTCCATTCGTTAATTTGTTTGGAATGAAGTACATCCTAGTTACTGTAGATTATGTCTCGAAATGGGTTGAAGCTGTAGCGTTGGCCGACAATGAAGAAAAGCGTGTTGTAGCATTCTTGAAGAGGAATATCTTCTCTCGCTTTGGAGTACCACGTACTATTATAAGCGATGGAGGATCTCACTTCTGCAACAAGCTATTCAAATCCTTATTGGGAAAATATGGTGTCAGGAAACATAAGGTAGCCACGCCTTATCACCCATAAACTTGTGGACAGGTAGAGGTTTCCAACAGAGAGATCAATCAAATCCTTGCTAAGATGGTAAATGCTAATAGGAAAGATTGGTCTCGGAAGTTGGACGATGCACTATGGGCGTACAGGAGTGCATTCAAAACACCCATTGGCATGTCCCCTTATCAACTAGTTTATGGGAATGTTTGTCACTTACCCATTGAGCTTGAGCATAAGGCATTGTGGGCAATGAAGCGACTCAATTTGAATTGGGATGATGCAATGAATCTGATATTGGAGCAGCTGAACGAGATGGATGAATTCCGTCTCCATGCTTATGAAAGATCAGACCTATACAAGGAGTGGATGAAGAAAAATCATGATCAGCGGATTGTTCGACGTAACTTTCAAAAGAATGATATGGTACTCCTTTTCAATTCCAGGCTGAAGTTATTCCCAGGTAAGTTAAAATCCAAGTGGTCTGGTCCATACAAAATTATCCAAGCCTACTCGTCTGGAGTAGTTGAGTTGGAAGACAATAATGGCGTTGTCTTTAAGGTGAATGGCCAACGTGTTAAACCTTATATCGGTCCTCTTGATTTGATAAGTTATATAGACATAACCTATCTCGATGAAGTCTAAGTACTCGAGGTAACCATGTCGTTCCACGACAATAAATAAGGCGCTAGATGGGAGGCAACCCATCATTTATCGTTTATAGTTTATAGTTTTACATTTTTTGTTTTTCTTCCATTCAATTACGTGTTTTGCTTTTGATAAATAAAAATCCAAAAATAACAGTCGTGTCATGACCAAAACTAAGGAGCTTGGTGGGAGGCAACCCATCATTCTAATCATTTTTATTGGTTTTAAGCTAATGTAGGTACAAGAGGTATAACACGAGGAGATCGATTGCAAAGTTCGATTTGGACGTATTGTATGTTAAAGGTGTTAAGTTAGGAATGAAGATGCAAAAGGCTATGGATTGAGCATTGCTGCTAGGCCTAGGTAAAACTAGGCCACGACCAAGGCAAGGCCTATACTATGGCCTAAGGTCTCGGAATCTTGTGTGCCATAGCGTAAGCGCCGCCCATGCTAAAGCCTTTTGTCTCTGAATCTCAAATGAAAAGTGAAAGGCGCCGCCTATGGTCACTAAAGGCATTGCACTAGGCACCACCTATGGTCACTAAAGGTATTGCACTAGGCGCCGCCTATGCCAAGCATAGGCAAAGCTAAAGGTGCTGCCCATGGTCACTTTTTGTCTCCAAATTTTAAATGGCTCAAAACCCGACCCATTATTTTCCTATATATAGGAGAATTAGTCTTGAAACACAAAAACATTGAAAAACCTAACTAGGCGCCGCACATACTCTCCAAATCATCTCAACATTTTTCCTTTTGCTCTAACACTTTACAAGAACATCTCCAAAGGCTTCAATCACGTAAGTACTCTTTTATTCTTCATTTATTTTTCGTAAGTACTATGTTGCTATGTCTACTATGAATTGCTAAATCTTGAAGAAATATTGGTGATGTGAATGTGTTTGAATTGTTGATACACAACCAAGTGAGTGAACATATACGTTGGGATAATCTTAACATGCTTCCAACTTGAATTCGACTTTGATACATTGTACTACTTTTGTGGAATCGAATTGGTCCCAAATATTGCATAATCTTGTTACTTGAATACTTACATGTTGGAATGACTTGTTCATTGGAATAAGACTTATGGTTACCTACCAACATAGGAGGTTGTGATTATTGTTAGATACTATACCTTCATGTAATCCCTATGTAGTAGTCTTGCTATATCCATCATGAAAGTATTGCAAAGATTACAAGAAGTGTGACATCTCTGATTTGATTGTTGGAATATAGCACCTACAACATATGTCGATGAAGTATAAGTAATCGACCACTTTCACCTCACTAATTTGTATCAACGAACTAAGTGTGGGGTGGTACCCCTATTGCTTGTTTATAGATTGTATCCATTGAGATGATGCTAACATGAACATTGTTTTAAGTCTCAGGTACAATGGCACCCAAAGCAAGACAAGGCAAAGATAAGGCTACCACTTTCCAAAAGGGCAAGAAAAGAGACCGCAAAGAGCAAGGAGAATCATCCTCAATCCAATTACCACGCCGCATGTTTGGAATAAAATGGGTTCTTGAGGAGGAAGCGAAGGAATGGTATAGGAACAACAAGGAAAGAAAATATGTTCATGTGGACTTGATAAACAAGGAAAGCCTAGCGAAGAAGGAGCCACGCATGTTGGCAAAGATCATGGCATTACATCTAGATTTCATCTTCCGAGACATTGGAGAATGCAATCTCGATTTGACAAGAGAATTTTATGCCAACTGGTCTCCGAAAACCACCGGCAACGAGGTCAAGATTCAGGGCCAAGTTTTACAAATCAATGCGGATTTCTTCAACTCCTTTCTTGGCTTGCCTTCAGTCGATCCAGCACAATTCAATGAGCTGTACCGTAGACCTCCATACAGAGAAATTCGACACACACTTTGTGGAAGTAGATCCATGGCAAGGTGGAGCAGACATAAAGACACTGAACGACACAACACCTTCCCATATGCTCCTCTGAATAGGGAAGCAAGGATATAGTTGCGTATTGTCAACTCTTGCCTCATACCAGGGACCCAGTATACCAAGATAACAAGAGATAGAGCGTTCCTAGTATATGCTTTGATGACGAACGTCCCTATCAACTTTGGGGCAATTATTCGTTCAAAATGCAGAAAGCCAGGCTACATAAGCGGTCTCACTTCAGCTTCAGCAACTTGTTGACTACAATCTTAAGGAAGGAAGACATCGAAGAGGAACCGGCTGATCATATACTCCCACACCATCCAAAAAAGGTTGACCTCACAAAAGTCAAAGATGGTGAAACCACACATGGCGCCAACCTTACAACGGCAGAGAGACATGCTCGGGATGAGAGTTTCTTTCGCCATGTTTATGGCATGACACGGTTTACAATAATGAGAGGAGGTCATATTCCAACTGCTGCAGAGCTCCAACAGCTGGATCATGACTATCCAATGAATGTGCATGCAAGGGTGATGTGTGGAGTAGGCACATACTTTGAGGAACCTCTTGATGATGATGTGCCGACCGATAATGAGCGACCAATGCCAGACTCAGACGTGGAGGAGAATTCTGATGACGACGACTCCCATGATGATTCCGACGAAGGGGGTATGACCCTCGACATAGAGGAGGAGTCCGACTGACCAGGTTCTTTGTATTTATTTTACACTGAGGGCAGCGTCCCATTTAAGTGTAGGGTGGTGGTATTTGCATGATTTACTCCTTTATCCGCATTTTCATTTATTTATGTTTGTTTGTTTTAGTTTTTTTTCGTTTTTCATAGTTAAATTTTTTTTAGTTAAATTTTTTTTTACTTAGCTTCGCATGAAATTATTCTAATAGGCACCATGAGATTATAACAAGAGTTTGTGCTAAAATCATGACTATTGAGATGTTTAGGCTCTAATTATGACTCAGTACGTGATATTGTGTGATTCAATTCATTCATCTGTTGGGGCAAGTGTCGATACTACTCCCAATAAAATCGACCACGTGCCTTGTGTGTGTGAGATAATAGTATATTCTATGTCTGTGGCTGATAATAGAACTTGCCTGGTATGTATGTAAAGCGAAAATAAAGAATGTAAGTTTAGGAGATGATTTAGGCATTTCTTTGGCATCCTGTGATTGTTTACCATCATTTTTACCTACCCATGGACATTATCCTAGATAAACTCTTTTGAGCCTTTAGCCTATTTTCTTTGACAACCTCATATGCATGCCTAATCTATTTTTTTTCAAGACCATAATTTGATTCAAATTCCTAAGTGATTTAAAGTGTAAAGTCATGTGACAAAATAAGAGGAAGTTGGGTAAGTATGATGCTCTAAAACGTAATGGTGCTTGACTTTGTTATGAAAAAGAATTGCTATCATAAGAGGTATGTTATGAAAAGAAAAAGGAAAGGAAAGCTGAAAAGTTGCTTAAAATTGAAAAAAACAAAAGAGGAGAAAAAGGGTGGTAGAATAAATGAAGGTAGAAAAGTTGTTTAAAAGAAAAGTGTTAATGATACAATGTGATGTATTAAAGCGCTTAGGAACATAGTCACTATTTCTGGCCAAAATTGTCCTACTCGTCCCTTAGCCTACATTACAACCATCAAAAGACCTATTTGATCCTAAGCTTAGTATTCTGACATTTAGTGGAGCATTACACTAAGGGAAAGCCTATGGTCATCAGTTGCTGCATATGAATTCTTTGTGAGAGCGAGAGCAAGGATACTTTTATACCCATGTTTTAAAAATATGCTATACTTGTGAGTGATTATGGGTAATATATTGTCAGACACACATGGTTGTTGAGTTTTGGGTAGTTGTGTATGATTATTTATGCCTCAACTTTTGAATATGAGTTGACCACCATCACGAGTCTATGTTGGAGGTTAAATTGTTTCTACTAATGATCGAAAAACTACTCTTTGTCGATAATTGTTATGCTTGTCTTGACGAATATTTTGTGTTGTTGCTGTGAAACCCTAAGTTGTTGTTTAGAGGGACATGATATTTTGTTCGAGGACGAACAAAGCTTCAAGTGTGGGGTGTTGATGATAGGCGAATTTACACGCCTATAGTGCTATATTTTACCCATATTTTAGCAATGTTTTGAGAACAAATTATATATTTCATGCACTTTTAGTCCTTTTTCCTGTAAGCGAGCTAACGAACATGATTAGCAAAGTTTCAGGTATAAATGATGCAGAATTCAGCATTTTATGGATAACTTGACGCCAATGAAAGCCTCACGAAAGGATAAAAGGGAGTCTTGGACGCCAAGGACCAAAAGTGGCGCATGGAAAATCTGTCTCGGGCAAAAACAACATTTCTGAAGACTTTGGGGACCACCAGTAACCCATTATGATTAGGATAATAATACAGTAATTTATTTGGATTAGGATAATGATACATTAACTTAGTACAATTTGGTTAAGTATTTCATTAGCTTAGTAGGATTTGATTAAGTAATTTATTAGCTTAGTAGGAATAGGATATGGGTATTATCAATACCCTATCTTGCTAGAGATTTTGAGACATCTTTCTATTCTACAATCAATTCTTCTTCCATCAATTACAACTCTTCTAATCTTTCCATTAATTCTACTTTTTATTCTTCTATTCATCTATTCAAATCTTAAACTCCGAAACAAGAGAAACGTTACTTTACAAATAATCACGCCTAACGCCTACCACACTTGTGCTACACGAAATATTTATTGTGGTATAATAAAAATGTCAACTGTGATTTCCTTCGCTCTCATGGGTATGGGTAACTAAAATTCTGTGTTGGGGTTAGGGAAGCCGAATGAGATACTATCTATTGCTATGAGTTTGTGAGTTCGTAACAAGTATTCTGCTTATATCATTATTCTTTTCATCTTAATCTAAATTCTTTGTGGTTGCAAACGCATAGAATACGCCAGTATAACATTTAACTTGTTCGAAAGAAAAGTTATATGTCTGGAAAAGAGATAATGTCAAGGTAGTAGTGTCCCATCCCCTATTAAAAAGTTAGTGCCGTAACTGGATTAACCTCTTGGAGAATTTGTACCGTTAGATACGCTTTAAGCTCGAAAGAGTTAAAGTGAAATAATCCTCGAATAGGTCGAAAGACGCCTGGATTTACCATCGAATACAATTCTCTATAAGCACATACATGTCCGAATTCCACATAACTCATAGCTAATAGAGACGTAAACTCAAAAGGTGGACATACCCCCAACTCCTCAATTCTCATTGTTTTACAACATACTAAACATTCTTTCTTTTTACTTTGTTATTTTCAGTTTTTACATTAATTCTTTTTGCAACTCCCCCTTTTTACGAGACCTGCACTAAAACTCTAGTAATCTCTGCTTACTTGTTGACCAAGCTATTCCCTGAGGGATCGATACCCAACCCTGTTGGGTTCTATATTTGACAAACGACCGCTTTACACTCCTACGAGAGCTGTAGATTGAGCGTTATCCCTACTCCCAACTTATTGACACTGAAAATATGAATTAGATTTTTCATTATAATTACATTAAGAAAATATCCCCAATGGATAGTTTGAGGTGCGCAATACATGTACACTGATATATGCATGATTCCCTAGGTATCGGGTGTTCATAACCCACCTATACTAACAAATACAACTGAACATGATACTATTATAAATCAATCATAATAGGGAATATTATGCTTTAAGCCAAAAACACAGCGATGGATCATATTAAGGAAATTCATGATTTTTGAACATTTTCCTCCTATATGAAAGGCATGCATTCATGGTGTAATTACAAAGTAAACTGAGTAAATTAAGGAAACTTCATGTTTGACCTAGAACCCAAACTGGAGGATTTAGAAGTTTTTTGGACTCAATGGGTGGAAGGTACCCACTGATGAAATCCCATATACCTGGATGTGGAAGCCTTGATGAACTCTCTAAAATTGGGCTTGAAGATTAAAGAACCCTAATATTCTTTTAGAGATGAGAAAATTGCTTCTTTTCTTATTTTGGATTATTTTTAAGACATAATGTTGAATTATGGGGAATATAGGCTTATATACCTCCCTTGAGGAAGCCTATACGACATGGGTTAGGAGTTAGAAGAATGGGAAATAGCTAAATATCCATTAATAAATCATGTAGGAATTTCTTAGACACGGTCATCATGACTTGCGTAATGCCTCGTTACAAATTGTTACGATTCAGGATCTAAGTTATGGCTTGAGGACTTGACTTCTAAGTCCTTTATATTATGACAACCATGCCCTTCCTAACGACCCATTAGGTATGATGACTAGTCATTATGAAGGGTCATTGCCAAGGGCTGAGGTCATGGTTCTTCACTGTTGTGACAACAGGTCCACACATAACGACTCGTTAATCTGACAACAAGTCATGTACTGGACTTGTTACCACCAGGCTGAATTTATCGGTAAATTCTGCCATGGAAATGATTCTAGGACACGACACATTTTAATAATGGGTTGTTTCCTACGCCGTTACCACTAGCATTTTTGACAGTGACTTAGTGAATATTCCATAACTTTTTACTACGGCATCGACTTAAGGCGAGAGTAGTAGCATTTGAAAGATCATTCAATATCCTATATTTTGGTAGCTATAGAGCTGAAAATTTAGGTTATTACAATATCTCCCCCATAGGATCATTCGACCTTGAATGGAAGTAGAGGTACTAGGGAACAACTGAGATTTTATACAGAACACTTATGAGCTAAACCATGAAATGATATCTGATTCTGTGATGGATGCATGGATTGAACTGAACTCATGAATACATGCTATTACATGTAAATAATTACATAGTCTGAGATAGAAATAAAAGAATTAACTAGGGAAACTATACCTTGTTGGGACTGAGTTCGAAGAGAACAAATAGGGGTACTTGGTCATCATATTTTCCTCTTCTTCCCAAGTAGCTACCTCAACTAACATATTTCTCCAAAGAACCTTTACCAAGGTGACCTCTTTATTCCTCAGTCTACGGATCTGACAATTAAAGATCTCAACTAGGGCCTTATCACAAAAGAGGCTATTTTCCATGCATACCCTTTCTAAAGGGACCACTAAGGCTGGATCACCAATGCATTTCTTTAGCAAGGAAACATGGAAAATAAGATGCACTGACTCTAACTCTATAGGAAATTCCAACTCATACACTACCTTACTATAGCGACTAAATCTTGTAAGGACCAACATAATGGGGATTGAGCTTTCCTTTCTTACTAAACCTCTTCACCCCTTTTATGGGAGAAATATTCAAGCATATGAAATTACCAACATAAAATTTAAGCTTCCTTCTCCTTACATTTGCTTAGTATTTCTACTGACTTTGAGAAGTTTTCAGCCTTTGTCATATCAACTAAACATTATTCATTGTTTCATGTATTGAATTTTTCCCTATCAAACAAGTATCATGACCTTTAACCAACAAATAGGAGATCTATACCTCCTACTATACAAAACCTTAATTAGGGTGCTTTGATTACGACAGTCATAGTTGTTTTTGTAAGAAAACTCAATCAAAGGAAAGTGATCATCCCAAGTATCTTTAATATCAATAACGAAGACCCTAAAAATATCCTCTAAGGTCTGAATGGTCCTGTTTTCCTAGCTATTTGTCTGTGGGTGAAATGCTATACTATTGTGAAATTAGGTACCAAGACCCTTCTGAAAAGCCATCAAAAATTAATGGGTAAACTGGATTCCTCTGTCTAAGATAAAGGTCAAAGAAACTCTATGCAATTTCACCTACTCCCTAAGATAGTATCTAGCATGATCTTCGAGTGCATCTGAAGTATTAACTAACTAGAAATGAGCCGACTTAATCATTCCATCCATGATGACCCAAATGGCGTCATGTTGTCGACGTGTATGAGACAACCCTATAATAAAGTCCATATTTAGTACTTCCTAATTCTAAGTAGGAATACTCAATTACTATAGAGTACTACTAGGCCTCTAGTGCTCACCTTAACTTTTTGGAAATTTGGACAGTTAGACACAAATTCTACAATATCCATATTCATTCCATTTAACCAATTGACTTCTCACAAGTCATGGAACATTTTAGTAGATCCAAAGTGAATAGAATATCGGAAACTATGAGACTCTTCTAACATCTTCTATATCAAGTCATCCACATTTGGAACACTTAATCTTCCTTGACTATGAAGAACATTATCTCCCCCTTGGGATAAAACCTCAACCTTTAGATTTTGAACTGCCTCTTTCAATTTTGGCAAAATTGAATATCAGGAAGATGGTTATAGAGTCACAATAGCTGCAAGGGCATATGCTGGATAGGTTGAAAAAGTTGTTGAAAGGAGAGAAGTTTAGCATCAAAAAGTTGTACTTATTGAAAATACCTCATCATCCTAACGTAGCATTAAAGAAGTTGATCTTACAACCTTGTATGTAGTCTAGTCATAGATTTAATTTGTGCCTAGCTTTATAGAAAATACTGGAAACTCTTGAGAGACTGGTGAATGTGTTTTGTTAGGTAGATGATGAACTATTTGACCAGTTATTCTTTGAGTGTAGCATCACAAAGGGGCTGACTAGTAACATTTCTGGGTAAAGATAGAAAAATTAGAACCTGGAATGTAGAAGTGAACTGACTGGTGAAAGGGATGAAGCGAGCTGTAGGATTTAGAGAACTAGTAGCAACTGTGTTCAACATGATGATCTACTCAATTTGTACATCCAGTAACACAATTAGATTTTAGAAGGGAATCTACTCTTGTGAAAAAAATTCTAGAAGAAACACAAAATATGCATATGAAAGGAAATTCTATAATTAAATGGCACAAATACCTATAGAACTTTAATTCATATCCATGATGTAATCATAGGTAGTAGATACTATATGTTTAAATAGTATGTGGATGAGTATTATTAGGATATGAATGGTGATTGGCCAATAATCACCAAGGTATGTAATGAACAATTTTGGTGAAATAAAATTTCGTTGACCAAAAAAATAGGATCTCTATCTTGCTTTTCCTTTACCTAGGTAACTGAAGAAGATTTCAAACCATTCTAAACCCACACACTAATTTTTCCTGAATCAACCAATCGAACTCCTAATCTACAAAGCTAATGAACCTCATCAACTAACTCTCTTTTTCATTCTCATGGTGAGAGACACTTCCCATAGAAAATCTTTTAAGGGCCTCGACCACAATAAATACATTAATCAAATGGTACAAGATAGTCATATTTTAGTCTTTTAGCAACTCTAGCCACCTTCACTGATGAAGATTTAGATCTTTTTGATTGAAGACTCTTGTGATCAGTGAACACATCAGCATGAAAACCATACAAGTAATGACTCTATATCCTTAAGGATAAAACAACTGCTGCCAACTTAAGATCATGAGTTGAGTAGTTCTTTTTATGAGGCTAGAGTTGTCTAGAGGCATATGCTATAACCTTTCCTCGCTGGATCAACACACAAAAAATACTAACTCTGAAAGTATCATAGTACACAACAAAACCATTTGAACTCTATGGTATACTCAAAACTAGAGCAGTGGCGTATCGAGTCTTCAAATCCTAAAACTTTTCTAGTAAGAAAAGTACAACTGAAATTTAACTTTCTTCTGAGTCAGTCTGGACATGGGAGAAGAAATAGAGGAAAATCCTTTAACAAACTGCCTATATTAGCTAGCTAAGCCCATGAAAATTTTTGATATTAGATGGAGACATGGGTCTAGCCCAGTTCCATGCTTCTTTGATCATTTCAGGATCAACTCATATGCATTTATAAAAAATAATATGACCAAGGAATGCTACTAATTTCAACCAAAATTCACATTTGTTGAACTTACCAAATAATAGATAATCTTTAAGGGTCTGTAAAACAATCCTCAAATGATTTGCCTATTTACCCTCACTCTATGATAAATTAGGATATCATCTATGAAGACAATATTGAATATGTCCAAGCACTTCTTGAAAACCATGTTCATTAATTGCATAAAAGATGTAGGAATATTTGTTAGTCCAAAAGACAACAAATTCAAAGTGACCATATCGAGTTTCGTAGGCTGTCTTTGAAATGTCACATTCTCTAACTCTGTATTGATGATAGCTAATTCTGAGGTCTATCATAGAAAATCAATTAGCACCCTAAAGTTGGTCAAACAAGTCATCAATACTAGGTATGGATACTTATTCATGATTATGACTTTGTTGAAAATAGTAATCGATGCTCATTTTGAGAAAACTGTATTTCTTTCATACGAAAATAACTAGAGCATCCCATAGAGAGAAACTCAACCTGATGAAACCCATGTATAAGAGATATTTTAATTATTATTTTAATTTCTTAAGCTCAGTTAGAGCCATTCTATAATTTTGAATTAAAATAGGTTGGATATTTGGAAAAAGAGATATTCTAAAGTCAATTTCTTACTCGGGAGGAACTTCAGGAAGATATCCAAGAAACACTTTGAGAAATTAATATACCACTAGAAATGACTTAATACTGAAGATTTTTGTACTTGAGTCCTTTACTCAAACAAGACGACATATACACCCTCTAGGAATTATCTTTCTTACCTTGAGAAAAGAAACAAACTAACCTATAGGCACTGAGATACATGAAACGCCTCAAATTTTGGACCTTTGAAATTTTCTAAGATTTGAGCTTATTTCCTTGGTTATGACTTGACCATATGAGTCTTATGGTATCTTGACGGGTCTGGTGACCCTTTTCATAAGTTGTCCAATGAAGGGTGTTTAGTTTTTGTCTTGATTATGACATTGGGGATGTGAGTCATTAAGGGTGGTGACAAGTCATTGGATGGAGTCAAAGGGAATCCAATATCTAACCTATTTGAGTTCTATGTTGTATACGACTGGACCTTTCTAGTTGTATTATCTAGTTATGAGTTTGGTGGTTGAGTTGTAAGGTAGACAGTTTATGGGGGTCTTGGTCATTGTCTTGTTTATGACTCATGGTCACGAGTCACATGTTGGGGTTACGAGTTGATGATTGGGTCATAGCCAAAGGCAATACTTTTTAAGCTTTTATGTTTGGGGAACTTTAAATATTTTCCACTTTAACCTCATGACTTAAAACCTTCCTTGGGACTTCATAGTTCCATCATTAAAAATAAAACACTTCCAAAATTCTCTCTTAAGCTCTTTGTTCAAGCACATGCTAGGGTTTCAAAGAAAGTGATCATCTAGGGTTCTAAGGGTGCAATCTCTTCTAAATTTCCTAGTTTTACAGGCACGTTACTCCTCCCTCATTGTCACTTTCATAAAAACATATTATTTAAAGTATTATTCATGGAATATTCTTATGGTATTAAAATAAGGGTTAGGGTTTTTGAATGATTATTGTGGATATATGTTTTTCCATAGTTTCATTATGTTTTCCCATGTTTTAAGTATGGTTTTGAAAATGTGGGTGTATGGGTATGATGGTTGAACTTGATAATAGTAACTTTCTCTAAACTTGTAGCTTTTGAAGGGGTTATGACCCCAATGCTATATTGTAAAATTTATTAGAAGTTATGAAAAAGTTGGGAAGGTGACTTAGGGGTACAATGGAATCCCCAAAGTGCATGGTTTGACTTATTTTTTAAAACTAATGTATGATATAAGTGGTTAAATGGTTAAGGGAGGATTTGAAAAACCTGATCGGGGTACACGGGAATCCCCCAAGTGTATTTACAATGAAAACTTTATGGGGTATACAAGAATCCTCCAAGTGATTTTCATAACAGAGTCTGTGGGGTACACAAGAATCCCCTAAGTGTTAGATAATGGCATTGCTTGCAAGCTACAGTGTCACGACGCAAACCGGGGCCCTGGCCATGATGAGTATCCCAAACCTTAAAGGCCCAAAACACCCCTATCTGTCTGGTAGTCGTGCACATAATTCATATGATAAAATAAAAAAATGCAAAAGATAAACAATATTACGGAAACATGGTCAGGAATCATACGAAATAAATAATGCGGAATTATGTCCCAAAATCTCAACACAACATCTCTATGACGTCTGCAAAATATTTACTACATGACTGAAATAAATATCTGTCTAAAAACAGGGACCAGGCCCCCAGTATACCTAAAACTAATAAGCGATAAATGAAACTTCCAGTTATCAGGTCTTCCGAAATATAGAAGGCTCACCAAGTGACTCTATGAATATGTCTGAGGAAATCTACTGATTTTCTGGACCACTAGACTGTGCCTCCGAACCTAGGAAGGAAGGGGGTCAATACAAAAGTATAGGTATGCATAGATATCAAAACAAAACATAATATTTTCTTATAAAATATAGTTGAGAGCCATTATAAAGTAATTTCATATCAAATCACTTGAAAACACATGGGCGTAATATAATTGTTTTCAACAACAATGCAATGTAGCTGAGCTAGGTGGAATGCCCTACATATCACATTTACTCCAACTGTCAAACCTCAGTTTCCGCTGAGATTAGAGTATAAGTGAGGGGAAGACACACAAGATCACACATTAGGCTATCTCGATCCAATGGAAGTGCATAAGATCACAAAGCAGGGCTTCTAACCATAGTCCCAATATGGGAATCACATAAAGTCATGTACGCAGGATCACAAAGCAGGGTACCAAATTCCTATGTCGGCAAACACGGTTTCCAGAGATGAGCCCTTACACTCAAATGCCTTCTTTAGGCATCCACCTATCTCATAAAAATTTAGTCCATTCAAATTTCATCTGATTCAATCACATATCATATTCTATAGGGTATCGTCATACCCGACTTGCAAGCCATCAATATCACATCATTCTTCTCACTCACCCATTGTATTCAACATGTTTCAACATAAATAGCCCTCTCGTTTTCAAGTCAAAATCATATCAATTCTCAAAACCTTCCATGTCATGCTTTTCAAGATATTTTCAAACAATTTACATCATATGAACTTTTAAAAAAAATTCACATCATGAGAGGGATTCCATATCATTCATGCTCTCAAGTTGACATCTATTTGGAACACATGCATATACATATATCACATATCAAATCACTTTGGAATTAGGCCTAAAGACCAAATCAATATCATAAAGATGCTTGAAAGATGTTTATGTTCATAATTTCAAAACCTCCATTTTTAAAACATGAATTTTTTGAGCCCATGAGATTTTTGAGATTACCTCACGTACCTTGATTACTACGAATATTAGGTGCTTCTGGAAGCCTACGTTGAGAGAATTCCAAATGTGCAATTAGTTTCTAAAATCCACGGTTGAATCTTGTGTTTCTTGGTTTTTTATTTTGAAACCCTAGAGAGAGTTCTTGAACAATTTTGATGAATGAAGGTGTATTTTGGGGTCTTTGGGAACTGAATTTCGTGTTTAGGGAAAGGTAAGGGTGGTAAAGGACAATTTTACCCAAAAACAGAGTGTTTAAGTCACATGAAACCTTTACATAGGCGTTGCCTATGCTATTGTCTGTGTTTACATAGGCGCCACCTATGCTATCGCCTATGTTAACATAGGCGCCACCTACTAATTTGAAAGGCCATAACTTCTTGGTCGGGTGACAGATTTTAGGAAAATTGGTATCATTGGAAAGCTAACTCAAAGACCTATTATTTAACACATAGTATGCTCTCTAATTCGATAAATATAGAGAGTTATATTCAATGGAAGTTAACACAAATTACAACATGCATTAAAACTTAATCGATCGAAATAGTTTCAACTCGTCCTTGAGTTGAAGGACCTCTATGGTCTAAATTCAAGCTTGAATGGATTCATATACTGCGGAAATAATTAACATGACATATTGGCATAGGATTTATGGCTTTGGGATTATCAACGTATTGGAATCATGGTCTATATTGTAGCCCAAAATGCAGGGCGTTACATTATCTCCCCCTTGGGATCATTCATCTTCAAATGATGGGTAGGAATATATAGATGCTTAGAAGTATGGAATAACGCAGACACGATATGTCCTCTAATAAATAATACACTGATCTGAAACATGACCATATGGATGGAACTACTGATGTTCGGAATTCTTATACCAGACATACATATCTGATACATGGAATACATGACTGAAGCTACTCATAAGCTGAATTCTCATAATGAGCATCCATACCTGATGTATGGATTTATTACTGAGTTGTTCTCATGAACGCAGAACTGAATACACTGATAAGCTGAACTTTTTCTATTGGACATACATTTTTAATACATGTATATCTGACTAAACTGACCTATGAATGTATGACTGAATACGCAATGATAACTAGTGTATAGCTTGTTATAAGAATCTATACATTCAACTGAATGAGGTATCTCACCTTTTGGATCCTATGTCCCTCTATGAATGCTCAATTCACTAAGATACTCGGGGAACTGAGGCGATGCACAAGGCACCTATGAATTCAATCATAACTGAACCTCTGGAATCTAAATCTAATGCATGACGCATGAACTGAGCTATACATGCAATTACTAGTATACTCTATCTTGGAACAGTGGCATGTCTGAGATTTTGGGTAGCATGAATAAGTGAAAAGAAGAAAAAACAAGTCATGCGAATCTGACTACTAAACTGACTTATTGGCCATACAGAATGAATTATACTACACCCTCATACTTAACTGGAGTATTTATTCAATACAATTCTCTAATAAAATTCTAGCGGTAATAGGGAGCCATGAATCTTAGGTATGGATTATAGAAGACATCCAACTGAGGAAATCACAGCATTGACACTACTCTGTAGTTTGGAATATTGACATATAACTCTTAAATTAGGATAGAACTTTTAGACCTTTGGCAATACAACTTCTTACTTTCAGACTTGGAGCATTTTCGGAATATCCCTTAACTATACAATTCCTTATAAATATCATATTCATTCAGCTCATCTTAAAATTCTCATATGAGCATTGACAAATTTTTCTACTAATGTCGGAATTAACTTAATCCCTTCGCCGTGATCAAGCCTAACTCTAAGTCAAAAAAAAAATATAACATGCCAGACCACGCTATTCTTTTAAACCATATGATGCCATCTTATATACCTCTTTTAAAGATCACATCCTAAGCATAACATCCCTTACCACTTCAATGACTACTCTGAACTCTTAATATGAAGTCGCTAATGCATATTGCGACCTTGCAATACAATCCCAAAAATGTCATCCAAGCCTATTTTATAACCACATGTTGACTTCAAGGCAACCACCCATAACTACGTACTTCACATAGTTTCTAAACTATTGTCAATATAACTCCCATGCGCTACCCTAAGACATACACACACAAACTTTTCCACTAACCATCACGTGTAGCAAAGACTTGGCCCCAAATCTTACTTTATACTTATGGCTTTATCTAAGCAAGCATACTATAATCTTCCATCAACAAGAACATTTACATTGTCACCACTATCAATACACAGGGAGGGTCACTAAAAGGTAAAAACATAAGATCCTAAAACATGAAAAGTTTTTTATACGGGACTGAGAACACTATAAAGAGTGAGTACATGTGTCATGAGTCGAATGATCTCAATTAGAGTTCATAACATAAGGAAGGTGATTTCAACTACTTGAATGAACTAGAACTCATTATCTTGGAATTGGAAGAGTACGAGACTCTCTATCATATATAGGAATCATGAACTACTATCACGAAACTAGATCGTAAGGCATGAGTAAGCATCCAAATAACTAAAAAAAATACTAAGGTAGGAATGGGCTGAGATTCACCATCACTTTCTGATGTTCTAAATCATAGTGCATCACTACTAGAATCTGAGAGCCTTACTTGGTTATTCATCCTATCATCTCCCCCTTATCTTCAAGTTATCATCTAGAGTTTGGGAGATCTGTTACCAGATTCTAACTGAACTACACTTACTGCACTCTAGGGTATGAAAGAAAAAAAATGATAATACATGCATATCGTAGACTTAACACGAATCATTACCTTCTAGGATACACTTTATCTATACATAGCCATGAATAGTCATACTATAACGCTTGCACAGTTATTTCTATCGGTTCAACCTTCAAAACTCAAACTTATATTCTAACACTTAGCATGGCTATTTAGATCACCATGTACCATCTACCTAGTCTTTCTCCACTTGATAATTCAATGGTACCAATAGCCACACAAATTTATATCATTAATCTCATGCCACTATTCTTACATCCACATACTACATCAAATTTAATCCAATGGTCTAGCATCAATCATCTACCACCAATGACGAGTGCAACATAATATACTAATCCATCAAATTGGAACATTCTATCCCAAATACTTCAAAATCTACTACATACCTTCTCAGAAGTAGTACTAGTTTATAACTACCAACAAAAGAAGTTCAAGGGGTATGGTTACATAATAGACATGATCAGCCTTAATCTGATATTATAATCCCATACAATCTTTCTACTTATACAGATTTCTCACCTCATACTTACTTACTCAATCATACATTTAGTCTGCCTTTAAATTCCTCAAACAACATGAGTCTGTAATCATAACTTACTCACTAATATAGCCATTTTCATATTCAAGAAACCAAAAAATCACCCTGACTAACACCTCCTTCACTACCTTATACTAAACTAACTCACAAGGATGAATTACCTCTTTACCAGCTCAATCTTATGCAAATAGATTCAGCCATGCATATATTAAACCAACGAAAGAACAACAAGTTGGACAACAAGTTGCTGGTGAATCGGAACAGGCCGCATACTACTTCACTAGACTTTGGTTTTGTATTTTGAACAACAAAATGAGATTGATGATAAGGCAACTATGCTAGTGAATTGAAAGAGCCCCACACAGCTTCACTAGACTTTAAATTTTTTTAATTTTTTTCTAAAAAAACCATGATAACAATATTACATATTACAAGGGATAGAAAATTGACACATATTATTTAATGGTCTAAGAATATATATATTATTCTATATAAATAAAAATTTGAGTAAAACACTTCCTCTATGGACTACCATACCGTCCACACACGCAGCTAGCTACCAAATTAGTTTATCACTATAAAGGGGTAAATCATTCTCAGACATCAGTTATTCAACTAAAATATTCATTTACACAAAATCACCATCACTATAATTTCTAACTTTGTAAATTTACATCAGCAACTTCTTGGTTCAATATCACTACCAATAGGTCATAATAAACAACACTTTAACTTATGCTACTATTCGGGTGGAAATACAGTTCCAATATTCTGCTACACCTTATTACCTTTGAAGCATGACACTGGTAACATAGAGTTCTGAAAAGAACTAAATACACTTAATACTACAGGCTAAAAAACACGATTCATCAAAATCAAGATTCACACTAGATCCAACACACTCTGAAGTACTAATAGAATCTTCTCAAGTCCTTGCAAAAATCTTATATTATTCGATAAGAACGAACCATATCATTTAGACTCTAAACTTCTATACTTGAATTGGCCCAATGATGAGACATGTCTGAGAATGCCAAAGTAAGGAAAGAATTGGGATGACTGTTACTTTCGTATGGGCGACACCATAGCAAGAATTTGAGTATGAAAGAGGAACAATCTAACACTATTCCACGAACTAGAACATGAAGAAAAAGCAACATTCCTAAATGCCTAGTAGCTTCCTGCTTATAAGTTTGACGCGCTACACACCCATAAATGAGACTCTACCCGATGCGATTTTGCAGACACCTTGGGACCATGAACCATTCTTTGATTCCAAGTTTGTCATGACCCGAATCGGGGCTCTGGACGTGACGAGTATCCCGAACCATAAAGGCCCAAAACACCCCTATTTATCTGGTAGTCATGCAATAATTTATATGATAAAATAAAAAAATACGGAAGATAAACAATATTATGGAAATATGGTCAGGAATTATATGAAAGAAATAATGGGGAATAATTTCCCAAAATCTCAACACAATATCTTTATGACGTCTGCAAAATCTTTACTACATAACTGAAATAAATATTTGTCTAAAAACTGGGACAAGGCCCCCAGTAGACCCAAAACTAATAAGTGATAAATGAAACTGCTAGTTATCAGCCCTTCCAAAATATAGAAGGCTCACCAAGTGACTCTGCAAATCTGTCTGAGGAAATCTACTAATTTTATGGACCCCTAGACTGTGCCTCCGAACCTGAGAGGAAATGGGGTCAATACAAAAGTATAGGTATGCAGACATATCAAAATAAAACATAATATTTTTTTATAAAACATAGTTGAGAGCCATTATAAAGAAATTTCATATCAAATCACTTGAAAACACATGGGTGTAATGTAATTATTTTCAACAACAATGCAATGTAGCTGAGCCAGGTAGAATACCCTACATATCACATTTACACCAACTGTCCAACTTCAGTTGCCACCGAGGTTAGAGTATTAGTGAGGGGAAGTCATACAAGATCACGCAGCAGGGTGTCTCGACCCAATGGTAGTGTATAAAATCATAAAGCAGGGCTTCTAACCATAGTCCCAATTTTGGGAATGACTTAAAGTCAGGTACGTAGATCACAAACTAGGGTACCAAATTCCTATGTCGGCAAACACGGTTTCGAACGATGAGCTCTTACACTTAAATTCCTTCTTCGGGTCTGCACCTATCTCATGAAAAATCAATGCATTCAAATTTCATCTAATTCAATCACATATCATATTCTGTAGGGTATCGTCATACCCAACTTGAAAGCCATCAATATCACATCTTTCTTCTCATTCAACCATTGTATTCAACATGTTTCAACACAAATAGCCCTCTCATTTTTAAATCGAAATCATATCAATTCTCAAAATATTCTAGGTCATGCTTTTCAAGATATTTTTAAATAATTTATATCATATGAACATTTAAAACAAATTTTACATTAAGAGAGGGATTCCATACCATTCATGCTCTCAAGTTAACATCTTTTTGGAACACATTCAGATACATATATAATATATCAAATTACTTTGGAATTAGACTTAAAGACCAAATCTATAAAGATGCTTGAAACATGTTTAGGTTCATAATTTCAAAACCCGTATTTTTAAAACATGAATTTTTTAAGACCATGAGATATTTGAGATAACCCCACATACCTCGATTACTATGATTATTGGGTGATTCTTGAAGCCTATGTTGAGAGGATTCCAAATATGCAATTAGTTTCTAAAACCTATGGTTGAATCTTGAGTTTCTTGGGTTTTTATTTTGAAACCCTAGAGAGAGTTCTTGAACAATTTTAATGAATTAAGGTGTATTTTGGGGTCTTTGAGAACTGAATTTCGTGGTAGGTCTAGGTAAGGGTGGAAAAGGACCATTTTCCCCCAAAAATAGAGTGGTTAAGTCACATGAATCCTTTATATAGGCGCTGCCTATGCTATCGCCTATGTTTACATAGGCTCCTCTTATGCTATTGCCTATGTATACATAGTCACTACCTATGTTTACATAGGCGCCGCCTATTCTATCGCCTATGTTTACATAGGCACCGCCTTCTACTTTGAAAGACCATAACTTCTTATTCGGGTGCCGGATTTTAGCAAAATTTGTATCGTTGGAAAACTAACTCAAAGACCTATCATTTGACATATATTAGGCCCTCTAATTTGACATATATAGAGATTTATGGTCAATGAAAGCTAACACAAATTACAACATCCACTAAAACTAAATCAATCAAAATAGTTTTAACTCATCTTTGAGTTGAAGGACCTCTATGGTTTAAATTCAAGCTTGAATGGATTCACATAATACACAAATAATTAACATGCCATATTGGCATAGGATTTATGGCTTCGGGATTATTAACGTATTGGAATCATGGTCTATATTGTAGCCCAAAATCTGGGGTGTTACATATAGTCGGTATGATGGTACCACTTAATAATTCCATACTAATTGACTTCTGGAATTGGTGGTTTGGTTATGTGCTAAATATTTTTATTGGGCAATAATGAGGGTAATGATATCTAGCTATGAAGGTGTGAGTCCGAAGGATGGATATTGGAAACTCATGTTTGCCGACATGAGGGTTGTCTTGATGGCTATATTCTTGTGAGTTAAAAGGTAATCCCCTAAGTCTATCAATTTATATATGTATCATAGAAGGCAAAGAGTACAAGGGAATCCCCGACCATTAATGGTATATCTAGTTCGTGCGGCTACATACATTGGGGCTTGTTTTGAGGGTAACACTAGACCCATATAGCCTGTGGATTCAATTATGATTGTAAATCTACATAATGCGGGTTAAGTATTTCAAATAGATGCTAAACCTTGTTCCCTATCATGGCATGGTATATATGTATTTGCATATGGTTTATGTGCATTGGTTTGATTTGGTTTTGATTAATGGCATTAGTTTATCTTTATCCCTAAGTTATATGCTAGAGTTCACCCTGTTAACTATCTTTGGGTGCTTTATCCCCACACGATGTAGTAACCGATGATACTACCACTCCTCCTACTCAGTGACTTTGTAATTTTGGGTAACTTTTGATTCAGAACGAAGTAGTATGCTTCCAAACTCCGGAAGACACCATTTTATGCTATGAATTTCTTTATGTCATTATTTCTTTTGGTTTTGTTTTGGATATTATAAGGGTCATGTCCTGACTGGATAATTTTTTTTTCGTTTTGATTAGAGGCTTTATTGGACTACTATAGGTGTGGGCGGTGGCAATATTTGATTAGAATTGGTATTGGTATTGGCATTAGGATTGTTAGTAGAGTTCTAAGTGTTTGTGGATTTAAGTTTTGGTTTTATACTCATTACAATGTCTTTAAATTAGTATTATCTTATCTTGTTATATGTTCAAAATTCACCCGACATGGGGTAAAGGATGCTTAATAGTTTAGGTGTTGGAGGTGGTCTCCATTCCTATTTGGACTTGAGATACCCGACATGGACATACCTTAGTTTGAGTCATGCCAGATTGGTAGCAGAGCATAGGTTCATGGTCTGTTGGGTGTCTACTCAGCCGTGTCGAGTAGAAGTCTCTTTTAAGGGTGTATAGCATGCTACCCTCGTAAGGAAGAGGCTACGAGGCATTTAGTAATGTTTCTCTTTATTGAGTTCTATTTTTGGGTTGTAGATTCTATGGTCATAGATATCTCTAATTCCTATCTGCCTTTTAGATCATTCCTCTGAGAAGATCTGATATCCGTGGGAACCCTTTTGGCCTAACTAAGGACAATAGAAATGGAGTTTGTCTTACACCGGGGGCTTAGACTATGTCTAGGGCAAATATCTCTTATAGTCCTGATGGAACTCCACCAGTTCCTCCTATCTTTCTTCATACACATCAAGCTACTACATCTAATACTAAGTTTTGCATGTTGATTCATTTACTCACTCAGTTGGTTTCCTCTCAAACTTACTATATGGATTCTATTACTCCATCATTTGATTCCACTAGAGTTGGTCAATTTATTAGGTTGAATTCTCAAGTTTCAACGATATGAAAGTTTAGAAGGATCCTCAAGTATTCATAAATAAAATGAAATTTTTTTTGGGTGATGCATGTTAATGAGGCAAAGGTGGAAGAGTTTGTTAACCTGAAGAAATGCAAGATGTTAGTCAAGGAGTATGCCTTTAAAGTTCACCAGTAATTTTTGTATGTTCCAAAGTTAGTGTCAGCATAAGATCTAGAATAAGGAAGTTCACTTTTAGGTTATTCTGAGACTAGCTTTTGGAGAGTAAGGCTACATTCTTAAACAAGAACATGGATATTTAAAGACTTATTGTGTAACTACAACAACTATAAGAAGAGAAAAGGAAGTAAGTTGAAATAGGGGAAAGGCAAAGCAAGAAATTCTAGCCTTCAGATCAGGGGGGAGGTCAATAGCAGAGAGAAAAGGATCGTGGAAAAGTGATAACTTATGGATCTAGATAGTTGAAGGTGCATGAGAAGAATTATCTAACTTATGACTTTGAATTATTAGATGTGGTGTTTGCATTAAAAATCTGGTGTCACTACTTGTATAAACCGCATGTTGATATCTTTTATATTGATTAAAGCCTATAATATGTATTCCCTCAGAAAGAGCTAAATCTCAGGCAAAGAAGGTGGCTTGAGCTACTCAAGGATTATGACATGATTCTTCATAACCATTGAAGTAAAGCTAATATGGTTAATGATTCTCTTTGTAGGTTATCCATGGGAAGTCTAACTTATGTGGATGAGGGTAAGTCAGAATAAGTGAAGGACTTTCACCATTTTTCTAACCTTTGAGTTCGTCTCTTGGACTCGAAAGATGGCGGTGTGTTTTTTCAAGTGGTGGCAAAGTCATCTCTTGGTTATGAGGTGTAAGAGAAACAAATATTGCATCCAATCTTGATGAAAATCAAGGTTGATGTAGGTGGGTAGAAAGTAATGGCCTTTGAGATTAGTGGTGATGGTACCTTCTGGTACCAAGTAAGATTATATGTTCTTAACGTAGATAGGTTGCGAGAGAGGATCTTGGAAAAGGCTCACAAGTCACGTTACACCAATCATCCTAGCTCGACAAAGATGTATAATGATCTTAAGGAAATCTATTGGTCGAATAATATGAAGTAAGATATGGCCAATTTTGTGGTTAAATACATTATGTATCAACAGGTGAAGGTTGATCATTTGCGGCCATAGGGTTGTATTAAGAAATTGAGTTTCCTGTATGGAAGTGTGAAGTGATCAACATGAATTTCATTATCGGTATTCCCCGATCTCGAATTCAGTTTGATTAAATTTATGTCATCATTGATAGGATGATAGAGTCTGCTCAATTCTTGCCGGTGAGGACTAATTTCTCTATAACACCACATATTTCCTTAGAATAATCTAAGTCCCAATACATGAGTATTAATAAATGAATTTTTTGAAACACTCATTATTTTTTAGCTCAAATCCTATCAATGCATAGGAAATTCAGTTAACTTTCCAATGATATAAAATTCACCTAAATCTGATAACCGAGTTAGAAGTTATGGCAATTTTAAGATTAAGTCATTTAACGTCGGCATTTTAAACCTTAGTGCATCATGGAGATAGCATAAAATACGATTATTAATTTCCAATGAAGCATCGCAAAACCACCGTGTCATGCAGTCAACCGAAAACCTAATTGTCCTTTTCTAGTATCCTGCCGCAACAATAGTGCATCGCACCGAAGGTGAATTTCAGAATCAATAGGGCACCACAATTCCTCCGTATCAAGCCATGCCCTCAATTCCTAGTTGTCACTTTTTAGTGACACATCTCTATAGCGACGCGTCGAGTCAGGTGCCCATTTCGGGAAAATTCGATGAAAAATTAATATTCCATCCAGGGATAAAATAGTCCTTTCCCCCTTTATTTTAGTCCGCCCAGGTGTGTTACTTAAGCCTGCAAAACATTTATTTAAAATCATTCTTTAATTAATTTCCCTTAAATAAAAAGGTATTCTATCCCAAACAAGAACCCTAGATCTCAAATTCACGGGCAAAATTCAAGAATTCACCAAGAAATTCAAGAAAGCCATCAATTAAGGTTTGTTAGATGTTCATCCATCGATCCCTTTCATCCATGGAGTCCAAGCAACCCTTTTAAATTAGGTAATTGTGATCTTTTCAAGTTATTGTGTTTTAAATTGCGATTTTACCCATGAATCTCCATGAACTATGATTCTATACCATGTTATCATGGAATTATTGTTATTATTTAATCCTTTATATTTTAATGTTGTCATTTATTGAACAAGAACTCGATTTGACTCTATTATGTCAAATTCATGTTATTTTTATATGTTTTAGGACATTTCTATAAATGTTTTAAACCAGGAACTACAAGTGTTTGATAGAATGCCTACAAGAATGATTTATTTAATAAGAGCCTTCATGTTTTGGTCTTCAAGCTTTAGTGTCCTTTCAGTATTATTGTTTTGAGTCCTGGGGTGTTGAATACCCGAAAACTATAGTTGTTTGTTTAGTCTGTTCTTAGTACATTCCATAATAATCTTCAAATTATATTGTGAGCATTATCAGAATAGTGAGATAGCAATTATTCAACTTAGAATAGTCTAGTATCTTAGTGTGTTTTAGTTGGGAGTAGGATTTAGCACCGAGCGTGTGTAGGGACGGTGGATTCCCCGTCATATAGGAAGAGTCATTAGTAGTAGGCCCGATAATCCAAAACTACGTAGCCAATGTAGGATATGAGTAGTCACCCGCTAGATTAGGCTTGACTATCTCGCAGGGGTCACCCATCAGGTCAGGCATGTCAACCTTAGTCCTTTGGACATTATATCAGTGTAGTGGATCCACAAAACCATTGTTAGTACCCGTGGCACGATATTAAAACCATTCTAGCTGGGGTTACATTTTGAACCCCGATAAGCTCAAATTAAGGAATGTCAATTAGATGATACCTCCCATTTTCTAAGATATAGTCTTAACTACAGTCCCAATTTAGTTATTCAATCTTAGTGTTGTTTGACCAAAGCATACAAATTTCAGTTATCTCAGTATTTCAGTTTATAGATTTTACTCAGTTTTGTTATATACTTGGTCATGCATCCTTAGTATTTACAAATTTCTATGAATTATCAGTATCTATAGATTCTATGATCTCTACTCAGTAATCCATGATTTACATGCATTTCCAGTAAATTATTAGTTCTATACATGAAACCATGCATACCAGCTTACCTTATTTAGTATAACCGTATATTCAAAGTACTGATCGCATACCTTTTATTTTGCACTATGATGTATTATATCATGGGTTCTGATGCTCTATTCCTAGCTACTTATTAGACTTATTAGATCCTTAGTAGTAGTAGTGGTGAGTCCTCAAACTTTGAGGACAGGCTTACTTTATTTCATATCTCGGTAAGTAGTTTGTTAGAGTTAGTTGGGGCCTATTCTATTAACTTATATTCAGTCAGTTAGTCTTAGAGGATTTTTAGATATTAGAGTTAGTTATTCAGTATTCAAATATTATAGTTAGCTATCCAGTTTATCATTATTTTATCAGATTCAGTCAGTTATTTCTACAGACTCATATTCCAGTTTTAAATTTTGTTATTAAAAGCTTATGGCATGATAGTATTCTTCTGTATTTATGATCATGTTATTTAGTGCTCATAGTAGTTACTGGCTCATGGGTTAGCTTTATGTCCTTTGGGACTTTAAACTCTGTGTGTTGACTAGGGGCAGTCTTGGGACATTACAAACTTAGTATCAAATCCTAAGGTTTTAAAGTATCCTAGGAATTTTGAAAGTCGCATTGAGTAGAGTCTTGTGCATGGGTATGTAGCGCGCCACACTTATGAATGAGAGGCTACAAGGCATTTAAGAAAAATTTCCCTTCTTTCAGTATTCATGTCATACGAGTGAGCATGAGCTTAATTTAAAGTTCCTGTATAATCCATTTCTTTCTTCCAGTTGTAGAACATGCCTCCCAAGAAGAACAGAAGAAGAATAGGAACTCAGCCAGCCCCTCAACCTGTCCAGGCAGATACTCTGGAAGAGAATGTCTCTTACACAGAATTTAGGGTTGCGTTCACCACTCTAGCGAACTCCATAGCAACATAGAGTAAACATCCAGCAACTGTTTTGCCCAACCTAGTGGCCAATACTACTGCAACCATAATTTGGCATTTGACCCAGATGAATCCTTATTCTTTCACGGGGTACAAGTCTGAAGAGGATCCATAGGAATTCTTAGATACGGTTCAGAAGGTAACTGACGCTATGGGGATTATGTCTAGTCAGAGTGTTGAGTTAGGTATGTATCAATTGCAGGATGTAGCCCATACTTGGTTTAAGTAGTGGAAAGTTGATAGAGGTGTTGATTGATAACGCCCAAATTACAGCTCTCGTGCGAAAGTGTAATAGGTCGCTGTCAAATATAGAACCCAACTGGGTTGGGTGTCGAATCCCACAGGGAATACTCTGGTCACTAAGTGTTGCAATTATTAGTAGAATATTAGTCGAAAATTCTAAGAAAAAGGGGGGTTTGGTTTAGACGTAAATTAATATTAGCAAAGTAACAATGGAATAGTATATGTAGTAAGATTTAATCACAGAGAATAATAAGTTAGGGTTATGTCCACCTTCTAAGTTCTACGTCTCTATCAATTATGAGTAACGCGGAATTTAGACATGCATGCACTTATAGAGAATCGTATTCTAATTCTAAATCCAAGTGTTTCCCAACCATCAAGGATTTATTTCACTTTAGCTCTCACGAGCCTAAAGTGTATACTATTGGTACGAACACTCCAAGAAGCTAATCCGGTTAAGGCATTAACGTGTAAATAGAGGTTGGAAGCCCTATTTTCTTGTCACACTCTCTTTTCAAAACATGTAACTTTTCTCAAGAACAAGTTAATGCTATAATGGTGTATTCCCTATGTTTGCAACCATAAGAATTCAATTTTAACAAAGAGAGTAATGATATAAGTAGCATAACACATCAAGAATTCACAAACTCATAGTTAATTGATGGTATCTTACGAGGTTTTCATAACCCTAACAGAGAAGTTAAGCTACTCATGGATACAACGGAAATCAAATTAGACATAATCATCATACCACAACCTAGAACAATCTTGGAGATAGAGATGAATTTAGCGTCAACTAGAGGTTGACGTTTTTTCCTTTGTCCGTTGCTCTATGAGCCGTTTTTCTCTTTTCCACAATTACAGAATCTGTAAAACTGAATAATGAATAATGATAATGAAAAAACTACTGAAAAATTCAGCAATAGGGTTTTTATAATATCCTTGTATACTAAATTATTGTTGCATCCCTAAGTATTTAGAAATACTGATTTTGCCTGGGACAAATTCTCCATGCGTCTCATTCAGTCCACAAGCTTCCAAAAGCTGCCTTCCCTCTTATGTGAAGTTTTCCTTTGCTGCCCCAAGGTCCACAAAGTGCTGAAATATTCCTTATTAATACCTGAAAAACATGCTAATCACATAGGTCAGCTCACTTAAAGGAAAATGGACTAAAAGTGCAAGAATTATATATTTTATCCTCAAAAGTTTAGCTAAAACATGGGTAAATTATGGTTCTTAGGCGTCTAAATACGCCCAACATCACCACCCCACACTTAAAGCTTTGTTCATCCTCGAACAAAATATAACATCCATGCAAACACCTAACTAGAATTTCACAACAGCAACACCTAACTAGAATTTCACAATAGCAACACAAAATTTATCCTCAAGACATGCATGATAATTATTAACAAAGAATAGGTTTCTTGATCACTACTAGAAAAATTCAACCTCCAACATAGACTCGTGAGGATGGTTAATTCGTATCCATAAGTTAAGCCACAAAGAATCATATAACACTACCCAAAAATCATTAACCATGTGTGTCTCACACAAGATATCACCCATAATCACTCATCGTTTTGCATTTTTTGAAACATGGGTATAAAACTCTCCTTGCTCTCACTCTCACAAAGAATTCTTATATTGAAACTGGTGACCATAGGCTTGCCCTTAGTGTAATACACCACTAATATCAGAACGTTAAGCTTAGGATCAAATAGGTCTTTACAGGTTGTAATGTAGGCTAAGGGAAAGGTAGGACTATTTTGGCCAGAAATAGTGACTATGTTCCCTAAGCGCTTTAATACACAGCATTATGCCATTTACATTCTCTTTCAACAACTCCTCTACATTTCTTTCATCTCCCAACCCCTTTTCACCTATTTTGTTATTCAATCATAAACACAACTATTTTTTTATTTTTTATTTCTTTTTTTTTATTTTTTTATTTTTTTATTTTTTTATTTTTTTATTTTTTTTTATAAAGCCTCTATGATAGCCACTCTTTTTCACAACATTCTCAAGTACCAATACACTCTGAGGTATCACTCTCACCATTTTCCTCTTATTTTATCACATGACTCCACAATTTAAAGCACTTAGAAATTTGGATCAAATTATGGTCTTGAAAAAAATATGGATTAGGCTAAATATGAGGCTGTCAAAGAAATTAGCTAAAGGCTCAAAGAGGTTAAACTAGGACAATGTACAAAGGTAGGTAAAGAGAAGGTAAACAAATTTAGGGTTGCCAAAGAAATGCCTAAATCATCTCCTAAACTCACACTCTTTATTTCGCTTTACACACACACCAGGCAAGTTCTAGCATTAGTCACAACACAGAATATACTATATCCTCACACACACAAGGCACATGGTCAACTTAATTGGGAGCACTATAGACTCTTGACCCAACAGATGAATGAATTAAACCAGACAATTATCACACAATGAGTCACACTTAGAGCCTAAATGTCTCAATAGTAATGATTTAGCACAAACTCTTGTTATACTACCATGCCGTCTATCAGAATAATTTCATGCAAACTCTAAAAAAAATTTAACTAACTAATTACGACTAATTAACTATGACTAATTCAAACAAAAAAGAATAAATTTAGGCAAAGAAGTATAGCATATAAATACCAGCACCCCACACTTAGACGGGACACACTGCCCTCAGTGAAAAATAAATAAGGAAAACTTGATTAGTTGGACTCCTCTTCTATGTCTGGGGTCATACCCCCTGCGTCGGAATCATCATCAGAGTAGTCATCCTCAGAGTTGTCCTCCACATCTGAGTCTGGCTGTCGGCGATCATCGTCAGTTGGCACGTCATCATTATGAGGTTCCTCAAAATGTACCCCCACTCCACACATAGCCCGCGCATACTCATTCATTGGGTAGTCATAGTCCAACTGGTGAAGCTCTACATCAGTCGGAATATAACCCCCACTCTTCATAGTAAACCGAGTCATGCCATATAGATGGTGAAAGAAACTTTCATCTCGAGCATGTCTTTCTGCAGTGGCAAGGTTGATGCCATGAAAAGATTCAGGTTCTTTAACTTTCGTGAGTTCAACCTTCTTCGGGTTGTGTGGAAGCTTATGATCTGTAGGTTCCTCTTCAATGTGCTCCTTCCTTAATATCACAGTCCAAAAGTTGCCAAAGCTGAAATGGGACCTCTTGTGCAGCATTGCTTTACGCATTGACGATTGTATAACCGCATCAATGTTAATGGGAATATTCATCATCAAAGCGTACACCAAGCATACTCAATCACGTGTGATCTTTGTGTACTGTGTCCTAGGAATCAAGCAAGAGTTGACTATACTCAACCATATATGATCTTCTCCGATCAAGGAAGCATACGGGAAGGTATTGTGCCAACCGTTATCCTTGTGACGAATCGACTAGGCCATGGACCTTGTTCTGCACAATGTGTGTCTGATTGCCCTGTAGGGAGGTCTGTGATAAAGCTCCTTGAGCTGTGATGGATCCACAGATGGAAGACCCAGAAAAGAGTTGAAGAACTCCGCATTCAGTTGTAGGACTTGGCCCCGAATCTTTACTTCACTTCCGGTATTCTTTGGGGACCAATTGGCATAAAACTCTCGCGTTAGATCAAGATTGCATTCCCCCATATCTCGAAAAACGAATTCAAGATTTAGCGCCATTATTTTAGCAAAAATGCAAGGCTCTTTCTTTGCTAGACTCTCCTTCTGCATCAAATCCACGTGAACATATTTTTTCACATTGTTGTTCTTGTACCACTCCTTTCCTTCCTTCTCTAGGACCCACTTTATCCTGAAAGTGTGTTGAGGTATTTGCACAGAGGAGGACTCATCTAGCTCCTTTCTTGACTGTTTCTGACCTTTCTGTGAGGTGGGCACTTTTTCTTTTCCTTATCGTCCTTTTGGGGCCATTCTACCTAAGATTAAAATAGAGTTATGTTAGCTTCATCTCAGAAGATTCAATCAAAAAACAAATAGTAGTGGGACCACCCGACATATAATTTTTTGTCACAGACTAATTAAGTGAGTGATGTTGATTACTCAAACTTCATCGACATCCATTTAGGCAATATGTTCCAACAACATGTTTAGCACAGTCATACTTTCATGTAATCTTGATTATCCTTTCCAACTTTATTTCATGTAATCTTAACTATACTTTCATGTTTGGATTAATGCAATTTTTGAACAAGACTACAACATAGATATCGTATCACATAGAGAAACATTTTATTGCATAGGAATAATCGCACCATATCATACTTGTGGTTAATCATGAGCGTTATCTCGATGAACGAGTCAGTCAAATATTAAAGCTTTCAACTTTCAAGATTATGCATTAACTTCATAATTTTGACTCCTTAAAAGTATGACAGTGTATAACAATCAAGTACAAGTCGGAACAAAGTCAAAAACACCCACACATATTCTTTCAGTCAACTAGATGTATCATAACAAACCAACCACATTCTTATCAACAAACTCCACTGCAAAATATAATAAATCATTATAAACGTAGATTTTCAACAACTATGGAATATAAAATAATAACTTACTTGGTGATGGTTCAGAAAGATGAGCTAGCAAGATTAGTTGAGCAAAAAGAAAACTTTGAGAAAATTGGAAAGCTTGGGCGGCGCCTATCTTTATCAAACAATGGAATTATGTTCTAAGATTGGGGATCTATTTAAAGACTAAGCCATGGTTCGGGTTTGATCCATGTAAATTCGGGTTAGGAGACAAAAAGGCATAAGTAGGCGGCGCCTAATACTTTGCCTATGCTTAGCATAGGTGGCGCCTTTGTCATTGCCTAGTTGGGCATAGGCGGCGCCTTTGTCAATGCATAGTTGGGCATAGGCGGCACCTATGCTATTGCCTATGTGAGGCAGTGAGCTTAGGCAATGCATAGGCCTTGCCTTGTCCATTGCCTAGATTAGCATAGGCATTGCTTTGTCCGTTGCCTAGATTAGCATAGGCCTTGCCTTGTCCATTTCCTAGATTAGCATAGGCCTTTCCTTGTCCATTGCCTAGATTAGCATCGGCCTTGCCTTGTCCATTTCCTATGTGAGTCAGTGAACATAGGCAATGGCATAGTCTTTGCCTTGTCCATTGCCTAGATTGGCATAGGCATTGCCTTGTCCGTTGCCTAGATTAGCATAGGCAATGCCTAGCCGATATCCTTTGCTCCATCCTTCCTAACTTACCATATTTTGCATGGCTTACTTTCAAATCAAAATTTGGGACCAATCTCGTCCTTTATACGTCTTACACCTACACTTAATCAAAAACAACAAAAATGATTAGAAGGATGGGTTGCCTCCGACCAAGCGCCTTAGTTTTGGTCGTGGCTCGACTCTTCTTTTTGGATTTTTATTTAACAAAAACAGACTCCTAGTAAAACAAAATGAATAAAAATGATGGGTTGCCTCCTATGTAGCGCTTGATTTATTGTCGCGGCACGACATAGTTATTTGATTACTTAGACATCATCGAGATATATGGTACTTCATTTTTGAGTGGATTCAGACGACGCTGATGCTTAATTATGGGCATGCAATCTTCTTCTAGATGAATCTTGTGCATACATATCCCAGGAGAGATACTAATTATATCATCCATAGCCCAATTAATGGCTCTCTTGTATCTCTTCAGAACAGAGATGAGAGTCGCTACTTGCTGTTCACCTAAATCAGCCGCAACAATAACCAAAAGTATATTTCCACTTCCCAAGAATGCATACTTTAGGTGACTGGGTAGCTTATTTAATTCTAGCACTGGTGGCTCTTCAATAGATGGTTTCGTTGGTGGTGACGGTCAATTCTTAAGATCAAGGTCCAGCTTCTTAGGAGCATGAGAATAGGACCCTATTCTTGTTAGAGCACAAATAGTTTCTTCATAATCTTCTACATTCTCACACTCTAAATTCAAAAGCACAGCAGACAATGGCTCAACAGTAAGCTGCTTCTCTACAGATAATTCTTTATCATCCTCATGATAAACATCAGCTACAGAGAACACATTCATATCTCTAGGTTGCTTCATTGCTTTGCATACATCAAAATGAACCACTTCGTCATTCATCCGAAATAAAAGCTCATTTGCTCGTAAATCAATAAGCACACTTCCTATTGCAAAGAAAGGACGACCTAAGAATATGGGAACTTTAGAATCCACCTCACACTCTAAAATAACAAAGTCTGTAGGAAAAATAAAGGTAGAAACCTTCACCAGTACATCATATAAGATACCAAAAGGTCGTTTTACCGACCTACCTGCCATCATGAGCCGTATATTGGTTCTTGAAGGATCGCCCAACCCTAACTTTTTGTAAATGGATAGAGACATCAAATTAATGCTAGCTCCCAAATCGCACAATGCCTTAGAAAAATTCATAGATCCCACCGTACAAGGAATAGTGAAAGCACCAGGATCTGCCTTCTTCTGTACTAAAGACCTCATGGAAATTGCACTGCAACGATGAACATTATCTGCCAGCTCATAGCTCGCTGCCCGCTTCTTTATCAAAAGGTCCTTCATGAATTTGACATACCCAAGCATCTGTTCTAGCACCTCCACTAAAGGAACATTAATAGTCAGCTGCTTCAACATGGTTATGAATTTACTAAACCTGGTGTCATCAACTTTCTTCTTCAGTCTCTGAGGAAAAGGTGGTGGTGGAAGGGGAATAGTTTTCTCCACCGCTTCCTTTTTATCTTGCTTCCGATTATTAATCTTTTCAGGCTGGTGACGTCTAGGTGTAGTGTCATGAACGTTATCATTATGGTTTTTAGCTTCTACAGAATCATCACAATCTTCTTCAATCACATTCTCTTCTGTATTATCAACTACCTGCTTGTATTTGGATGGATTTTCCAACACTTTACCACTCCTGGTAGTAATAGCCATACATGATTCGTATTTCTTTGGGTTTTGCACAGTGTCACTAGGTAAGGTGCCAACTTTTCTTTGATTGAATGTCACTGATTGTTGGCTCAATTGTTGTTCCAGTTGTTTTGTCATAGTGGAATGCGAGTCAACTAATTGATTTATTGAGGACAAATCATTCTTTACCTCTGTTACGCCCATGTTGGTTGCTTCCACTTTTTTCAACATCTTAGCCATCATATCTTCCATGGACATCTTCCCAGAGCCAGATGCCATAGCCTCACGATTTTCAGGAGGAACACGTAAACCACTGCTGTCAGTCTTATTCTTCCAGCTCCCAATCTCGCGGTCCTTGTATCTAGATTTTTTATAGTAGTTCTAACCTTGGTTTTCTTGGGCATTGCCAAGAAAACCACCTTGATTATTCAAATAATTTGATTCTTCTTCAGAATTGAAATCATCTCTTCCCTGCAACACAACAGCTTTAACCTTTTTTGTCTTCCCTGATAATAAATGCTTGGTAAGAAGGTCCATCTGCATTTTCATGTGAGCCATATCCTGGTCACATTTCTCTTCTGTTCACCTTTGTTCTACCGTGAAGCCAATAGATACAATAGATCTTGCTACCTTAGAATCCCTGGTATGCCAAGCTCTACTCTGCTTTGTCATACGATCTAGCATATCAATTGCCTCTATAAAAGTAAGGTCTATGAATGACCCACCTGCAGCATTATCATCCACTGGCTTAGTCACCGAATTCAAAGACCTATATAATATCTCCATCAAATGGACATTGGTCATATGATGATTTGGGCACCACATAAGCTTCTTCTCGAACCTCTCCCATGTTTCGTGGAGAGATTCAGTTGGAAGCTGTCAGAAATTGCTTATCTCATCTCTTAATTGGGATCTCTTAGATGGCGGAAAGAATCTTTTTAGGAAAGTGTCTTTCAGTTGCTTTAAATTGTAATAGAGTCAGGAGTTAGCCCGTTCAATCATAGAGTTGCCTCTCTAGATAGAGACAATGGAAATAAGCACAGCCGAATTGCATTCTGTCCAACTTATGGATTGTCAAACGACTTGCATGTTCAGATAAAATTGATCAGATGCATATTCGGATCATCGCCTGCAAGTCCACCAAATAACCTCTTGAGCTGCAATAGCTGAATCATGGTTCTAGTGATATTGAACTTGGCTCCAGGTTCCAAGGGTGGAGGAATAATAGCCCCTGTGGCACCAGACCCATCCAAATCGTCATCATCATCATCAAAAGGAGCCTGCACAGCTCGGCCTTCAGGTCTCATTCTAGCTTGACGATCTCTCCTTTTCACAGGCTCTACCACCTCATCTACACACCGTGGATTTAGTAAATCATCATCACCCAGGTCCTCTTCATCAGGATTTTGTTGCCCGACCTGGGTTATCAATATTCTGTTGATGCACTTGAGCGGCTGCCTATGCAGCTAATCTAGCCTGCTCCTGTTGAGCAGCCCTTATTTCAATGTCTCGTTGAGCATTCATTCTTCCAATAAGTTGTGGTTCAGGATTTATGGGTAATAATGGCTGACCAGAACTTCGTGTATTTGGCATGCACTTTACCAAACTTGAACAAAACAAAACCAACAAACAAAAAGTAAAATTATAGAATCTTTGACAAAAGGGTCTATTAACTATCACAAACTTAGTAGACAATCGTATTCCCCGAAAATGGCGCCAAAATTTGATAACGCCCAAATTACAGCTCTCGTACGAAAGTGTAAGCGGTCGCTGTCAAATATAGAACCCAACTGGGTTGGGTGTCGAATCCCATAGTGAAAACTCTGGTCACTAAGTGTTGCAATTATTAGTAGACTATTGGTCGAAAATTCCAAGAAAAAGGGGATTTTGGTTTAGATGCAAATTAATATTAGCAAAGTAACAATGGAATAGTATGTGTAGTAAGATTTAATCACAGAGAATAATAAGTTAGGGTTATGTCCACTTTGTAAGTTGTACATCTCTATCAACTATGAGTAACGCGGAATTTAGACATGCATGCACTTATAGAGAATCGTATTCTAATTATAAATCCAAGTGTTTCACAACCATCAAGGATTTATTTCACTTTAGCTCTCTCGAGCCTAAAGTGTATACTATTGGTACGAACAATCCAAGAAGCTAATCCGGTTAAGGCATTAACGTGTAAATAGAGGTTGGAAGCCCTATTTTCTTGTCACACTCTCTTTTCAAAACATGTAACTTTTCTCAAGAACAAGTTAATGCTATAATGGTGTATTCCCTATGTTTGCAACCATAAGAATTCAATTTTAACAAAGAGAGTAATGATATAAGTAGCATAACACATCAAGAATTCACAAACTCATAGTTAATTGATGGTATCTTACGAGGTTTTCATAACCCTAACAGAGAAGTTTAGCTACTCATGGATACAACGGAAATCTAAGTAGACATAATCATCATACCACAAACTAGAACAATCTTAGTGATATAGATGAATTTAGCGTCAACTAGAGGTTGACGTTTTTTCCTTTGTCCGTTGCTCTCTAAGCCATTTTTCTCTGTTCCACAATTACAGAATCTGTAAAACTGAATAATGAATAATGATAATGAAAAAACCTGCTGAAAAATTCAGCAATAGGGTTTTTATAATATCCCTGTCTACTAAATTACTGCTGCATCCCTAAGTATTTAGAAATACTGATTTTGCCAGGGACAAATTCTCCATGCGTCACATTCAGTCCACAAGCTTCCAAAAGATGCCTTCCGTCTTATGTGAAGTTTTCCTTTGCTGCCTAAAGGTCCAAAAAGTGCAGAAATCTTCCTTATAAATACCTGAAAAACATGCTAATCACATAGGTCAGCTCACTTAAAGGAAAATGGACTAAAAGTGCAAGAATTATATATTTTATCCTCAAAACTTTAGCTAAAACATGGGTAAATTATGGTGCTTACGCGTGTAAATACACGCAACATCATTGATGCAGGGCTTATAGAATGAGAAGAGTTTTCCATAGGTTTCTTGGATAAATTCTTTCTATTAGAGTTGAAGCAGTCCAAGGTGTTTGAATTTATTATGTTTAGACAAGGCAGCCTGAGTGTAAGGGAGTATTCTCTCAGTTCCACTCAGTTAGGTAGATATGCTCTTATGTGGTACATGACAGTAGCTCTAAGATGAGTAAGTATGTGTCTAGCGTGTCTGATAGTATGGTCAAGTAGTGTAGGATCATAATACTGATTAGTGAGATGGATTTGTCTAGAATGATGGTCTATGCCCAATAGATAGAGGAGAAAAAGATTAAGGAGAGGGAGAGAGGAAACAAGAGGGATAGAAGGGTTAATTTTAATTTCAATCAACCAATGTTAAAAGGTGTTAACCATTCTCATTTCATCAGATGTCTTCATCCCTAGTACCTTCTTCAGACAGTGCCCTAGTACCATAATTAAGAAATAACAATAGGGATAGGGCACCAGGCTCTACATCCCATGTCAGTGTTAGCATTGCTTGTACCAATCCTTTATGTTAGAAGTATGGAATACACCATTAGGGTGAGTATAGAGTAGGTAGTGATATGTGCTTCCGGTGTGTAAAGCTAGGCTATCGGATTTGAGAGTGTTGGGTAGTTGTTTAGAAAGGTAGGGATGCACGCCAATAGGGTCAGTCCCATCAGTCGTCAATTTCATTTGGTCGCCAAACTCAGAAAGATGCCACTTCCAATGCTACCAGTGGTCAGTATTGGAACAGATTATATGTTTTTTAGTTCCACCAAGATTAGAAAAATTCTTCTGACGTAGTTACTGGTACGTTGTAGATCTTTTACTTACATGTTTATGCTTTACTAGACCCCGGAGCTTCTCTTTCTTTTGTAACTCCATTTATAGCTATCAATTTTGGAGTTAATCCTGAAAATCTAGTAGATCCCTTTTTAGTAACTACCCCAGTGGGAATTTCCATTGTATCTAGATAGGTATACAGCAACTCTTCGGTCATAATATCTCAAAATGTTTCTTTAGTTTATATCATAGAGTTAGAGATGATGGATTTTGACATCATTCTTGGCATGGATTGGCTCCACTCATGCTATTCCTTAGTTGATTAGTGAAATAGAATAATTTATTTTTAGTTGCCAAATAAACCAGTCATTGAATAGAGGGGTAGTACTATAGCTCTTAGGGGTTAATTGATCTTGTACCTTAGTGAAAGAAACATAATATCAAAAGGGTGTATTTACCATCTTATGTGAGTCAAATAATTTAAATCATAAACCCCTCTCTTGAGTCAGTCCCTATAATAAATGAATTCTCAGATGTTTTTCCTGAAGATCTTATCTAACCCGAAAGGGAAATTAACTTCGGCATATACCTTCTCCAAAATACTCAGCCTATATTTATTTTGCCATACAGACTGGCTCCATCTAAACTCAAAGAACTGAAAGAACAATTGAAGGATCTCTTAGATAATGGATTCATCAGACCCAATATCTCGTCGTGGGGCACACCTATTTTATTCGTGCATAAAAAAGACGGTTCTCTCAGAATGTGCATAGACTACCGTAAGTTAAACCAGGTCACAGTCAAGAATAAATATCCATTTCCTAGAATATATGACTTTTTCAGCCGACTTCAGGGTGCTAGTTACTTTTCTAAGATTGACCTCAGATCAGGCTATCATCACCTTAGAGACAGAGAACGTAACATTCCAAAAAATACCTTTCCGAACTCGATATGGTCACTTTAAATTTCTAGTCATGTCCTTGGGACTTACAAATGCCCCAGCAGCCTTCATGGACATGATGAACCAAGTCTTAAATCAGTACTTGTATATGTTCATAATAGTCTTTATTGATAACATTCTTTTTTTTTTCTTAAAATGAAAGAGATCATGCAGACCATCTCAACATAGTGCATTAGAATCTTAGAGCTCATTAGTTGTTCGCTAAATTCAGTAAGTGTGAATTCTAGATAAGATTACTAGCATTCCTTGGTCATATATTTTGGATGATGGCATTAGAGTTGATCCTCAAAAGACTGAAGCGGTTAGAAACTAGCCTAGACCCTTCTCTCCATCAGATATCAAGAGTTTCTTGGGTTTAGCTAGAATTTATCATCGGTTTGTTAAAGGGTTTTCTTCTATTGCATCCCCCATGTCCAGATCGACTCAGAAGAAATTTAAGTTTTAATGGTTACATTAATATGAGAAGATTTTTCAAAAGTTAAAGACTCAACTCACCTCAGCCCTATTCTTGACTCTTCCAGATAGTTCAGATGGTTTTTTTGTGTACTGTGATGCATCCAGAGTATGTTTTGATTGTTTCCTCATGTAGAAAAGTAAGGTCATATCCTACGCCTCAAGACATCGTAAACCTATGAGAATAATTATCCGACTCATGATCTTGAGCTAGCAACTGTAGTATTTTCCTTAAAGATTTGGAGGCATTACTTGTATGGGGTTCATGTAGATATGTTCACAAATCACAAAAGCCTTCGGTATGTACTCTCTCATAAAGATTGGAATTTGCATTAGAGAAGATGGTTATAGTTATTGAAAAATTATGAAATTAGTGTTATGTATCATCCAGGCAAGGCCAATGTAGTAGCTGATGCTCTCAATAGAATGTCTATAGGTAGTGTAGCTCATGTTGAGGATAGTAAGAAGAAGTTAGGTCAGGAAGTTCATTAGCTTTCTTTACTAGGTGTCTGTTTACTTGATTCAACAGAAGTTAGTGTATAGGTGCAGAGTATCTCAGAGTTATCTCTAGTCATCGAGGTAAAGGAAAAGTAGGATAGAGATCCCAGTCTAGTTAAATTGAAGGAATCAGTCAGAGATCAGAAGGTGGAGGTTTTCTTCTAAGGGGGAGATGGTGTTTTGCGTTGTCAGGGTAGATTGTGTATGCTTGGTGTAGATTATTTAAGGAAATGAATTCTTTTAGAGGTGCATGGGACACGTTATTCTATTCATCCAGGGGCCACAAAGATGTACCACGATTTGTGGGAGATCTATTAGTGGAATGAGATGAAGAGAGATATTACAGAATTTGTAGCTAAGTGCTCTACATGTTAGCAAGTTAAGGTTGAGCACTAGAATCCTAGTGGATATATGTAGGAGTTCAGTATGCATGACTCTATTTGGGTTATCATACTTAGGATGACCAAATTAGCTCATTTCTTGCTAGTCCATACATCTTATTCAACCGAGGACTATGCCAATCTCTATCTCAGAGAGTTAGGTTGTACGGTGCTCCCTTATCTATTATCTCAAATAGAGGTACTTAGTTTAACTCTTACTTCTGGAAAGCATTCCAAAAGGATCTTGGTACCCAAGTCCACCTTATTAAAGCCTCTCACCCTCAAATAGATGGTCAAGAAGAAAGGACCATTCAAACTTATGAGGATATGCTGAGATCATGCGTTCTTGATTTCAAGAGTAGTTGGGATGACCATTTTCCTTTGACTGAATTCACATACAATAACAACAATCACTCCAGTATCCGTATTGCTCTATTTGAGGCTCTCTATGGTAGGAGATATAGATCTCCAATTGGTTGGTTTGAAGTAGGTGAGGCAGTAGTAGTAGGACTTGACTTGGTGTTTGATATGTTCAAAAATGTTCAGTTGATTAGAGAAAGGGTTAGGGATGCCAAGGGACGACAGAAATATCATGGCAATGTGACGAGAAAGGATTTCAAGTTTGAGGTTGGTGACTTCGTGTACTTGAAAATCTCTCCCATAAACGGAGTGAAGAGATTCGGTAAGAAAGGGAAACTCAATTCCCGATATGTTGGTACTTTTATAATTATCAATGGTTTCGAAAAGGTATCTTACAAGATCGAGTTGCCTTCAAATTTAGCCTTAGTACACCCAGTTTCCATGTCTCATTGTTGAAAAAGTGTGTCGGTGATCCAACTGTTGTTGTTCCCTTAGAAAGTGTAGATATTCAGAACAGTCTTTCCTTTGAGGAAGTCCCAGTTGAAATTCTTGATCATCAAGTTCATAGACTAAGGAACAAAGAATTTCCACTACTCAAAGTTCTATGGCGGAATTAGTCCAATAAGGGAGCCACTTGAGAAGCAGAGGCAGATATACGGACCAAGTACCCTTATGTTTTCTCTGCAATTCAAGATTCAGTATAAGGTAACAATTTACTTAAGATTTTCTTTCCTCTATTATGCCTAGTTTCAGCCGCACATCATGTTCAGGTTAGTCCTGCATTCATGAATCAGTTCAGTCATGTATTCCATGCATTAGACCTGCATTTTCAGTGTATAATCTCAGTCCACCGGTTCCCTCAGCTTAACCAGTTTCATTCGGGAATGAATGATCCTAAGCGGGAGGTATTATAACACCCTGTATTTCCCTAGCATATTCTAAGTCCCAATACATCAGTATTCATATATTAAATTTTTGAAACACTCGTTATTTCTTTAGTTTAGAGCCTTACATCGCGTAGGAAATTCAGTTATCTTTCAAACAATATAAAATTCACCTAAATTCGATAACCGAGTAAGAATTTATAGTGATTTTAAGTTTCAGTCATTAAACATCATCTTTTTAAACCTTAGCGCATCGTGGAGCCAGCATAAATGACGATTGTCAATTTCTAGTGAAGCTTCATAAAACCACCGCATTGCGGCACCAACCAAAATTCCAATTATCCTTTTCCAGTATCTTGTCGCGATAATGGCACGTCGTGCAAAGGGTGAATTTCAGAATCAAAAGTGCACCGTGATTCCACCACGTCACGCCATGCCCTCAGTTTCCAGTTGTCAGTTTTCAGTGACACGACGCGATAGCTTTGCATTGTGTCAGGTGGCCATTTTGTGAAAATTCAAAGAAAAATTAATATTTCATCTAGGGATAAAACAATTGTAATACCCCAAACTTTCTTCAAGTTGACTTTCATCCTTAAGAAGATTAAGGGATGATTTTCTAAGTGACAAATATTTTAAACTGTGTAGAATTTCCCTAATAAAGACTTTTTTCATTTGGAGAATTGAATAAGATTTCTGTTGATTCTAAATTCGCCCAAATCTGATACACGGGCGAAGATTTAGAGCCATTTAGTGAGACAGTGCACCACCTGGTACATTGGCGCATCGCTGAGTTAGCCAAAATGGCATCGTCAAAATCCAGGGAGCCTTCGTGATTCCACCACATCGCAGTGTCTTTCTAATTCACAACCAAGGTAGCAATGCAATTTCCACCGCATCGCACCATCAAGCAGTTTTCCAATTTCCCAATTTCTAGTAAGCTGGCGTGTTTATGGTGCGTCGCGCCAGCATACAAAATCGAGATTTTTAGATTCCGTTATTTAATTCCAAAGGCATCTTAGACTTTTCTCATGACCCCTATCATCCCTAAACATGAAATAAAATACCCAATAAGCCCTTATTCCATTATTTTCCTCACTTTTCTCTCAAGAACATCATATTTTCTCTCAAATGGGCAAGAACCCTAACCAAGAAATTAAGAACAAGAATAAGGATTTTCTTCAAGAACCTTTAAGAAAGAGTCTTATAAGGTAAGTTAGATGTTGATTCTTGGCTTCCTTCCACCCAAAAAGCTCAAGAATCCTTTTCAAAATTTTGAGGTTTACGTATTTATGAGATTTCATGATATATGCGTAATATAGGTCATGAATTTGTATTTTTGGATTTTAATTCATGATTTAGACTACCAATTTGAAGAGTTGATTCTAGTATGTGATGAATTATATGATGTTCATGACAAACCCTCTACAAGCTGCATGATATTGATGTATTCATGACAATTAAGTATAGAATCTTTGGTATAACCAAAGCATCTCCCCATGTGTTTGCCTATTTAGTATGTTAAGCATGAAATCCCCAATTTTGTGATAACTAGTGCATGCCAAGCGTTTGTTGAAATGCCTTTGTGAATGTATTATGATAAGTTGAATACATTTTTATCCATGTGTATTCCTTATTGAACAACTATGATATTTTAGTATGAATTCTCTTAACATTTATACATTATGACATTCAAGTGATTGACGAGATATCGTATTGATTGTGTTGTGAATGAATGTCCATGATCATGATTATTGAAGAATCGTTATGTTTTACTTTTATGTATCAAGTACTGGGGGTACTTATATCCGATAATAAGTTGCTATGTAGAGCCAGTGTCAGTTTTCATGATAATCTTATTCAAGCCATGATCCTTAGAACTCAGTCAGTTATAGAATTTAGTACTCTCGGAAAGTTACAAAACTTAAGAAATCTCACTAATCTAAGTTTCATTAACATTCTCACTTTAGTTTAGTACTCGGCTCAGATCTTAGTAGTATTCAACAATTCAATTTCAGACCCTATTAGAATTCAAGTAACCAATTCAGAACTTAGTATCATCCAGTCAGATAACGAGATTCAGAACTATTTTGTCAGATAACGGAATTAAGTAAACTCAGTCAGATCAGTCAAGTAAGATAACCAGTAATAGATTCATCTCAGTCTAGTACATTCTAATAATCAATTTAGTGACTTTCAGTTGGAAGTAGGAACTAGCACCGGGCGAGTGCAGGGATAAGGGCTTACCCATAAGAGAGGCAGAGTCATTAGTAATAGTCCCTGAACTCCAAAACTGCGCAGCCAGCACCGAACCAAGATTTAGAGTTATTTTCCTAGAGAGGAATGATCTCCATTTTAGTACTCAGTTATCAATATCAAAAGTTTTAGTTATTCAGTATATCAGTATTAGTATTGAGTTTAGATGTCAGTAAAGTAGTATCTGAGTATTAGTATTTAAAGTCACCATGATTTCAATTACAATTTGTGTATTCATGCATATGCCCTTATTCAGTACTCTTATGTTATTTAGTTAAGCTATGTTCATGCATAAGCCCTTGTATTTAGCCTTACCTCATCTAGAATTCTAGTACATTCAAAGTACTAACACATACTTTTCTCTTGTGCTATAGTGTCTTATACTATAGGTTCAAAAGCACGAGATCTAGAACACCCTTAGCAGTCTAGACTCAGTCAGCAGCAATAGACGTAGCAGTGAGTCCTCTTCATTTGAGGATGATCCTTATTTTATTATAGCATTAGGCTCAATTTATTTTTAGTAAATGAAGTTAGTTGGGAACATGTCCCATCAACTCCACAATTCAGACAGTTAGAGGCTTTTCAAATAGATGTATTAGTATTTAGTGTACAGGTTTGTGTATTTGTGATGTTTTGAATCTTATGGCAAGTTTTTCCCCATTTTCAATATTTATTATATTATATTATGCAGTTCTCAGGTACAGATATCAATAGAGAGTTAGCTTATGGTCCTTTGAGATCTTGCGCACCATGTGGTGTTCCAATTTTAGAATATTAGGACATTACAACAGTCCTTTCCCCCTTTATTTTAGTCTACCTAGGTGTATTAATTAAGCCCCAAAAATTTTTTTGAAAATCCTTCTTTAATTAATTTCTTCTAAATTAAAAGGTATTCTCTCCCAATAAAGAATCGTAGCTCTCAAATTCAAGGACAATCCTCAAGAATTGACCACGAGATTCAAAAAATCCATCAATTAAGGTATGTTAGATGTTCATCCATGGATCCCTATCATCCATGGAGTCCAAGCAACCCCTTTTAAATTATGATTTCACCCATGAATCTCCATGAACTATGATTCTATACCATGTTACCATGAAATTATTGTTATTATTTAATCCTCCGTGTTTTAATGTTGTAATTTATTGAACAGGACCTCGATTTTACTTTATTATATCAGAGTCATGCTATTTCTATATGTTTTAGGACATTCCTATGATTGTTTTAAACAATGAACTACACGTGTTTGATAAAATTCCTACAAGAATGATTTATTTAATAAGAGCCTTCATGTTTTGGTCTTCAAGTTTATGTGTCCTTTCAGTATTCTTGTTTTGAGTCTTGGGGGTATTAAATACCCAAAAACTATAGCTATTTATTTAGTGTAGTCTCAGTATATTCCAAGATAGTCTTGAGATTACATTATGAGAATTATCACATTAGTCAGATATATATTATTCAACTTAGAACAGTCTAGTATCTCAGTGTCTTCAAGTTGGGAGTAGGATTTAGCACTAAATGAGTGTAGGGATGGCGTCTTACCCGTTAGATAGGCAGAGTCATTAGTAATAGTCCCTATACTCCAAAACTATATAGCTTGCATAGGATATGAGTAGTCACTTGTCAGACTAGGCTTGACTATCTCACAAGGGTCACCCGTCAGTTTAGGCTTGACACCCTTAGTTCTTTGGACATTATTTCAGTTTAGTGGATCCACACAATTATTGTTAGTACCCATGGCATGGTGTTAACACCTTTTGAGCTAAGGTTACAAATTGGACCCCGATTAGTTCAAATTTGGGAATGTTAGTTAGATGATACTTCCCAGTCTCAGATAAAGTCTCAGCAACAATCCCAATTTAGTTATTCAGTCTTTATGGTGTTTGACCAAAGGAGACAGATTCAGTTATCTATGTTTTTTCGTTTATAAATTTTACTCGGTTATGCTATATACTTGGTCATGCATCCTTAGTATTTATAGATTTCCATGCATTATTAGTATCTACAGATTCTATGTCGCTACTCAGTACTCCATGCTTTACATGCATATCAGTAAATTATTAGTTGTTTTCATAAAACCATGTATACACACATACCTTATTTAGCATACCAGTACATTCAAAGTACTGATCTCATACCTTTTTTTGCACTATGATGTATTATATCATATGTTCTGATGCTTAGTTCACAACTTGTGATTAGACTTATTAGATCCTTAGGCGTATTAGTGGTGATTCCTCATACATCGAGGGCATACTTACTTTATTTCATATCTCAGTTAACAGTTAATTGGAGTTAGTTGGGGCCTGTCCTATCAACTCATATTCAATCAGTCAATTTTAGTGGATTTTCAGATATTAGAATTAGTTATTCAGTATTTAGATATTACAGTTAGTTATACAGTTTATCATTATTTTATCAAATTCAGTAATTTATTTTTATAGAATCATATTCCAATTTTAAATTCAGTTATTAAAACCTTATGGTATTTTATTATTCTTCCACATTTATGGTCATGTTATTCAGTGCTCACAACAAGTACCAACACATAGGTTAGCTTCTGGTCCCTCGAGACTGTAAGCACCATATGACGACTAGGGGGAAGTCTCGGATTGCTATATTTTTAGTAGAGGATTATGCTAAATTATTTATTGAGAATATTGTGAATTTGCATGGAGAACATATTTCTATCATGTCAAATTGTGATCACACTTTTATTGTTTAGTTTTGAAAGATTTGGGGACTAAAGTGAGTCTTCGTATGGCATTCCACCCACAGTCAGATGGGCAAGTTGAAAGGACTACTAAGAAATTAGAAGATATACTCCGGGCTTGCGCGATTGAATATGGTGATATTGGGTTGAACATTTGCTCTTATAGATTTAGCGAATAATAATAGCTACCACTCTAGAATTTGGATGGCTCCATTTTAGGCCTTGTATGGTAGGAGGCGTAGGTCTCCTATTGGGCGGTTTAAGGTCAGTGAGGTGGAGATGTTTGGCCTGAATTTGGTTCACCAAGCCTAAAGTTGACCTTTAGTTTAAACTCCGTTCACATGGTGTTCACATATCTATGTTGAGAAAGTGTGTGGTTGATCCATTTCTTATTATGCCTATAAAAAATATTGGTATTTTAGATTCCTTATCTTATATGGAGATCCTGATAGAAATCTTGGATCGATAACTTCATTGATTGTAATCTAAGGATGTGCTTTGGTAAAGGTTCTATAAAGAAACCACAAGGTTGAAAAGCCTACTTGGGAAGCCGAAGAGTACCTAAAGTGCAAGTATCCATTCCTATTCCCTATTTCAAAAAGTCATGTTTAAGGTATGTATAGTTCTTAACATCTTTGCTAAAGAAATATTGTGAATTTCTTGGTAATCTGTTTTATTTCTTAAAGGTAAAGGTAGAGATATATGTGGCTTTAGTCGTGCTAGTCAATGCCTTGTCCCGTTATTTGAGGATGAATAATCTGAGTGGGGGAGAATTGAAACACCCTAAATTTCGACCCATGGAAATTTCTTGAGCTTTGAGCTTATTTCCTTAGTTACAACTTTACCACACGAGTCGTATAGTGACTTGACGGGTCTGGTGACCATAGTCTTATGGTTTCCTATAAAAGGTGTTTAGGTTTGTATCTTAATTATTACTTAGGCTATATAAGTCATTAAGGGTGGTGATGAGTTATTGGATAGAGTCGTAAGGAGTCCAGTGTCTAACCCATTTGTGTTTTGTGTTGCATACGACTAGACTATATGAGTTGTATGGTTTGGTTAAGAGTTGGGTGGTAGAGTTATAAGGTGGATAGTGTATGGGGGTCTTGGTCACTGTCTTTCTTACAACTCATAGTCTTGAGTCGTATATTGTGGTTATGAGTCAATTGTTGACTCATATCCAAAGGTGACACTTTTTCAGTTTTTAAGTTGGGGGCAAATTAGACATTTCTAACTTTAACCCTTTTGACCCCACAAATTTAAAACTTTTTTGGGAATTTATTATGTAATTATTCCTAGTAAAATACTCCCAAAATTCTCTCTCAAACTCCCTATTAAAGCTAAGTCTCTGGTTTCAAGGAAAGTGATCATCTATGGTACTAAGGGTGCAATCTCTTCCAAATTTCTTGGGATTTTAGGCATTTTAATCCTACCTCATTATCATTTTCATTAAAGCATGTTATTTAAAGTATTATTCATGTAATATTATTATGGTTTCAAAATAAGGGTTAGGGTCTTTTGAATGCTTATTGTCGATATATGTTTTCCCATGGTTTAATTATATTTTCTCATGTTTTATGTATGGTTTTGAACATGTGGGTGCATGGGTATTGTGATTGAAATTGATAATGGTAACTTTATCTAAACTTGTGACTTTTGAAGTGGTTATAAACCCAACCTTTTATTGTAAAATCGGATTATAGTTATGAGAAACGTGGAAATTTAAATTAGGGGTACAATGGAATCCCAAAAGTGCTTGGTTTGAATTATTTTTTGAAACTAACACATGATAGAAATTGTTAAATGGTTAAGGGTAGATTTGTAAAACCTTGTGTCATGGGAATCCGCCAAGTGAATTTTTAATGAAAACCTGCAGGGTACATGGGAATCCTCCAACTGATTTTAATAATTGATTCTGTTGGGTACACAAGAATCCCCTAAGTGTTTGCTAATGACATTTCTTGCAAGCTATAGTCGGTATGAAGATACCACTTAATAATGCCTAAATAATTGACTCATGGAGTAAACTACAGTGAATACTCCTTAACGCTCATACTGCCCTTCTTTAAGTTGATGAACTTCTACACTTTGGCTTTGTTTAACTCAAGTAGGAATAACCTATCCAAAAATACAGTAATAAACTCATCCCACTCCACTGGCCATGCATCTGCACCTTTTTTCTCCTTCTACTTCTTAAACTAAGTGTGATCCACTCCATATAGTTGGTAAGCATCCAAATCAACACTTTTACTTGAAGTGACCCCTATGATTTCAGACACTTTTTGATCACTATCCAAAAACTACTATGGATCCTCCTTAGGCTTGGACCAAACAACATAAAGGGATTCATCTAAGTGAAATCCTAGATTATGATCACTTCCGTATTCTCCGCTAGGTTGGATGGTGCAATAACTTTCTAGTTATTCTAATTCGTTATGGCTTGGCATAATTCTATGAAAGAAGTGCTGAACTAAATATGAGAGACTTCTTTATTCAATGGGTCTTAGAGCTGGCGGCGGGACTTGTTGATTCCTATTTCACAATCCATTAGTTCTTCTAGGAGGCATTGTATGTAAATGGATAAAGGAAAAGTTAGAAGAAAAAGTTTAATATAGATCACACTCTATTGCATGACATGAATCATGAAAGAAGTGAGAGCTTCCTAAAACATTTCAGCGTGTTTCTCTTTTAAGTATGGGTTACTTCACATCTATGAAAAAGACTATACTCAATGCGGCTTTAAGTCACCCTTAGACACTATAGACCTATTGCTCTAATACTATGTTTTTCATGAACCAAGGCTATCTCCTAGTTGTAACACGGTGCTTAGAGTCACAAGTGATGCCAAACTAATGCATAGTCTGGCATAACTCTAAGAATACAAGAAAAGTAACAAAAATATAGGGAGAAACCTAAGTGAGATAACTAATAGGAATAAATTAATGATATACTAGATATTAACACAAATTTTGAAATAAAATTATCTGTCAACTAATCATGCTGCAAATCTAAACACTTGTATTAAAGCATCTAAAACACGATGAGTTGTTAGAACAAACCCCCAACAAACTACAACTAAATGAAATGAAATAGACTAAAACAAAATAAATAACTAATAGCTAGTCCTCGCATTATGTGGACTCACTAATACTACTACTGAGTGGTATAAAAATGGGCTAAGATCGATCTAGGCATTGTACGTTTGAACCTATATTATCAGATAATATTGCATACAAAAGTATGTGTTAAGTACTTTTAATGTTCTAAGTGAGCGAGATGGGAAACTAATTGGTCAATCTGAACATGAATGCATGAAACATGATTAGCTAAATACAAGATCAAGTATGTATATGTACTATTTTATAACATCCTGGGTTTTTGAACCTTAGAAAATTTCCTGGATTTTTGGTTTCTAGAATAGATTCGACAAGGAGGAATGAGTAATACATTGGGGTATGAGTGGTATGGCGTGGTCATATGCTGACCAATGTTGGATGGTGGGTTGAATGTAGTTCCTGCAATAGATACGAGTCGTATTAGTGGATACGGATCATTTGGTACAATATAAAAGTTAAAATCTTAGTGTATTCTACCATGGGAGATTGACAATTAAGCAAGATTCAATTCCTATATCTTAGTAGATATAGATTGAATCAACTCATAGGTAATGCATTTTATGTGTTTCCAGGTGAAATACCTAAAGAGATAAGCAATCTCATTGAGTTGGAGGAAATTAATCTTTAGAAAAATAGTTTTAGTGGTTCACTTGATATGGAGATCTTCAATATATCTGGGTTGAGAGATATTTCTTTTTGAGACAAAAAAATCTATTTAACATACCTAACTCATATGTTAGAAGATATTCACCTTTTGCTAACTTCCTTACCCAATGGTTGAAATTTATCATGCCTTCCTCTAAATGGCTTGCTTCTGGTCTCTGTAGGGAACTTTTACACATCTCTAATAAAATTTTACGGCATCAGTTACAAAATCAGAGGGCGAATTCCAATAAAGTTGGGAAATTAAGAAGCATATTAGATCTTGGTCTTTGAAGAAATAACTTGGTCAGATAATGTCACGACCCGAGTTGAGACCCTGGCCGTGATTGGCATCACGAACCATGAAGGCCCGAACGCCCCTTTCCCTTTAGAGATCATGTACAACACTCACACAATGAAAAGAAATGTGGAAAAAAATATAATACGAAATCATAGTCAATCTCATGAATAAACTAAGAAGTTGGAAAAGGAAATTCTTAATAATTAAAACACATGACACCCATCTGTAAAATCTCTAACAATTCAAAAACAACCATATCTCTAAAAAACTTGGGACAAGGCCCCAAGTCGAATCATGAATAAAAGAAATAAACTAACAATGACCATAAATCTGGCCTTCCAAAATAAGAAGGCTCATCAACTGCAACTTCGAACAAACAAAACTACTTCTTAGCGGGACCTCGGGACTATTCCTTAGATTCTAAAATATAGGGGAGTCAATACAATTGTACTGGTACGTGAAACAACTAAAAATAACATGTTTTTATACAAAATAGATGCGAGAATTTCATAAAACATTACATTTTAGTTAAGTAAAACATATGACTCAACGTTTTGTTACTCTTTTGAGCTAATCGGTACACCCTGGAATTTATAACTCCATGGGTTGTATGGAATCCACCCTTAACTCGGCGGCCAAGCGACCAATCCAAGTGTGCCACAAGAATTGAAGTTTTGTAAGTTTGTATGCCCCCTTAAAAATATATTGTGGCATCACCCTTACATGACGTCCATATTATTCTAATTTTGGGATAATACCCATATCGGCAACTATGGTTTCCAATGAAGAGTTCTTACACTCGAACGCCTTCTTCGGGTAACCCATTAGCTCTCTTAATCCCAAATTTGAATTCTTCAAAATCATGCTTCATACTTTCAAAACGATTAATAATTTTTTCTATTAATGTCATGTCATCACCGGGTATAATCATAACAGGACTTATAAGTCAATATTATATCGAATTCATATCCCATCATATTCAAAACATCCATATGACTACCCAAGATTTATAACATCACAATAGAGTCATATCTTTGAAATCTCAAGAAAACTTAGGCATTTATCATCTCTTTGCAAGATTCAAAACATGTGGTGGTCATGTCAATTATATCAATCACATGCAATTCTTTCCCTCAAAAGCAAGAATATTTTTATATCATGAAACTCCCTATCTTCATATATAAACCATGTTAAACACCATGATATTCAGAAAATCACTTTCAAATCTTAATGCATGCATTCCAAATCATTCACAATGAAATTATAAACATTAGTTCACAACAAGAGAGGGAATTCATGCTCATGCTATCAATCAATCTTACAAAATATACGAAATTCATATATATATGTATTTATAGTTCAATTTTCATGAAACGTGATTCAAGATAATATATATTTTATTCAAAATAATCCCATGTGCATAATTTTTGAGAAAAATATCAAATACTTCATTATAATTCATAATTGAGGATCTTTAATTTTGAAAAAATATTTAAACTTATGCCCAAGGTTTTTAGAGTTGTCCCACATACCTTAGATTATATGATTTGAAAAATGGAACTCAAATATTGATCTGTTTCTTGAAAATCTTAAACTTAAAGGATGACATCCTGATCTTTGGTAAGAAGAATTAAATCTTGTTCTTGGAGGTGGCTAGGGTTTTCTTTTTAGAGAAAATTGAATAAAGAGTCAATTGATGCTTCTTGGGGCTGCAGTTTTATGTTATGGATGGATTTTGGGTGACGGGAAGTGACCAAAGTACCCCTAGACCCTTTAGAAATTGATTTTGCATGTGAAACAGTTCTGTAACGTGATGGCCAATGCGTCGCATCGCTATCGCATCGGCTTACTGCCTCACATAAGAAATGCCATAACTTTTTGCGTGGGTGTTGGATTAAGGCAAAATTTCTATCTGTGGAAAGCTAATCCAATTATATACAATTTGGTGGATCTAAAGCTATAAAATTCTATGTGTATCAAAAGTTATACATGTTAAAAGTAGTTCCTTTTAGAATTAAGTATCAAATTTTGGATGAATGAAATATTCTAAAGGCTAAGTTTCCTAATTTGTGTTACACGTCTCAACTTTTTGCAAAATTTCCTAAGTTTTCTAATTTGGTGTAACACGTCTCAACTTTTGTGGAGGTTATATATCCCCATCCCCTCCCCTTCTACCTCGACTATTTATTATCATATTTTTGTGACTTATATTTATGTACGACTGGTAAGATTACTCATACCACCTGACAAAAAAATTATGCAGTTTAATTGAGGGCAATATGGACATTTCCCTTATTAACCTAATATGGCCCCACGACTTTTAACACACTTGGGAGGTTATTTGCCTTATTATTATATTCATTAACACTTGGAAAACTCTCTCTAATCCTTTCTAAAGTTCTTTGGAAAATAAAGCTAGGGTTTCATATTATGGATTAATTTTGTGGATTGTGTTGGTAATTTCTCTCTATTATCTTCTTAATTAAGGCATGTACTCATCCCTTATTGCTAGTTCTAACTAAAGGCATGGTTTTATACAATATTTTCATGGCATATTTATTGTATGGTTTTGGGGTTTTCAAATATGTGTTGTGGTTTTGATTATAATGGCTTGGTTATGATTTTCTTATGTTTTAATTAGTTTTATTCATATTTTAATAGTGGTTTTTGATAATTGGTTGCATGGGAATGGTCACATAGTAATTGTTTTAGTTTTTGAAATACTATGCCCCCAACATGTTGATAAAATACCTATGGTAATATGTTTACTATATTATTAGTTTTTTAATTAAACTATTGCATGGTATGATTTGGTAATGGAACCCTAAATGGTTTAAATGTTTTGGTGGTCATAGTTATGGTTAATTGAACATCCTTGTGGGGTACAATGGAAACCCCCAAGTCAATATGTTAATGGAAAACTTGTGGGGGGAATGGGACTCCCTCAAGCAAACATAACAGAACACTTGTGGGATACATGGGCCACCCCCAAGTTAAATTGGTAATTGAGTACACAGGAATCCCTTTACCACAAAAAGGTTTGGCTTAGGATAATACTTATAATTTTTAGTTGGGATGACGATACCACTATTCATAGCCTTTGTTAATATTGAATGGAACAATAGATCAGTTGGTTGGAAATGATTTAAATTGGGCAAAAATGGTGAGGTGTTATAGCTAGCCATGAAAGTGGGACTTCAATAAATTAACAATGGAAACTCATATTTACCGGCATGAGGGGTTGGTCACGGCGACCATTTATGATACTATAAGGTACACGAGAATCATCTAAGTACACTGTACATGTGTATCATGGAGAGCAAAGGGTACTTATGAATCCCCTACTCTTATGGTATCTCTAGTTTATGCAGTTATAGGAATTGGGGCTTATTCATGGGGTTACACTGGACCCATATAGTCTATGGGTGGTTTTAGGACGGCTAAGCTACACATACCTAGGTTAGTGGTATCAAATGCATGCTAAAACCGATTCCCTTTTCCCGACATGGTTACATATATGTATGGTTTGTATTTATATAGTTGGTTTACTTAGTTTTACTGGATGGAATTATTTTATCCTTACCCTGAGTTCATACTAGCATTCACCCGCTAACCCATCTTCGGTCTGTTGTATTCCTACGAGATGCAGGATGTTAAAATATGGACGTCCTACTCCTCCTTCATAGTGATCAAATTTTAGCATGACATTTTGGATTGAAGGGATGAGCTTCTATCTTTTCGGAAGGCTCTATTTCATGTTACGAACATTTTTATATACTTTGGTTAATTTATAGATATTGGTTTTGGATATGGTTAGGGGCATGCCATAATCAGATATTGGTTTGCTTTTGGTTAGAGCCTTTTATGGAACAACTATGGGTTGGTATAGATGGGATCTATACTAGTGTCAGCCTTGGTTCGACGCTGGTATTGAGGTTGATATCATTGGACTAAATTTGTCACTATTCCATCCTCTTTTATTTTGGGATTATATATAATTATTTTGAAACTTATATGGTATTATTTTGGAATATGGTTTGGTTTGGTATCTGTTATCGATTGTTATTGGATAGTTGGGCTCATTTCTGTGGTCATGATTATAGACTCATCCCAAAGTCTTGTATTTTATAATAATGCTATATTTCTATATGCTTGGAATTCATCTGACATAGGATATGCATAGGTTTGTTGGGTTGGGTAAAGGGGGTGGTCTCCAGTTCTAGTTGGACTTGGGATTCATATTACAACTCAACCCTGGTTTAGTTCATGTCAAGTTGGTATCAGAGCTTTAGATTCATGGTCAATTTAGAGTTCACAAAGTTGTGTCTAGTAGAGTCTATTTTAGGGGTGTGTAGCATGCCACAGTCATAAGAGAGAGTCTACAAGGTATTTAGGAATGTTTCACTTCTTGGTATTCTATTTTCAATCTTGGAATGTAAGTCCTAGAATCTTCTCTAATTCCTATTTATTCATTTTTCAGATCATGCCTCGATGATCAGAAGCATAAAGAAACTCTTTTATCCCAACTAGGGACAATATGGAATGGAAATAAGGGATCCATACTTGGTCTAAGGGTCAAGATCCTGATATTTTTGTAGTTTGATGGGTTGCTACTTGTCCTCTTTAGGGTGAGGTGACAAATGCAAAATTTTTTCAATCGGCTTATACTATTGCTTAGTTGGTTGCTGCTCAGGTTGAGCGGGATGCATCTGTTTTTTCATCTGCAGAGGCCACAAGGGTTGGCCAATTTATGATGATGAATCCTCCTACCTTTACTTATGTAAAGGTGGTGGAGTATCCACAGGGTTTCGTGGAAGAAATAGAGAAAAATTTTAGGGTTATGTAAGCCACGAATATGGAAGGGATAAATTTTACAGCTCAAAGATGTTGTGTACCAATGGTACAAGGAGTGGGATAGGGATAGAGTTGATGTTGAAGAGTTTTCCTTATGGGAGACTTTCTGAAATAATTTTCTAGATCACTTCTTTCCTTAGGAGGTGAGGGAAGTAAAGATGGAGGAGTTTCTAAATCTTGAGCATGGAAAGATGTCTGTTAAGGAATATGCCTTAAAATTTCATCAGTTGTCCAGGTATGCTCCAGAATTAGTATCTAATTTGAGGGAGAGGATAAGAAATTTCACTTTTGAGCTATACCAGATTTGATCTTTGAAAGTTAAATTGCATTTTTTATGAAGGATCATAAAGTAGGAGGGTGGGTCCCTAGCTCCTAGGGGGAGGTTTATTTCTTATCTTAGAGCTCGGAGATTAATCTCCAAACGGTGTCTTTATCCCTTGGTCTGGGTTGAAGATTCTAACTCAGATGGTCCTTCTTTGCATTTTGTTCCGATGGTAAGTGAGTTTCCTGAGGTTTTTCTGGATGATCTTCACAGTGTTCTCTGGATAAAGGGGTTGATTTTGGTATTGATTTTATTCCAGACACTCATTCAGTATCTATTACTTCTTATAGAATGGCTCCAGCTAAGTTAAGAGAACTCAAGAAGTAGCTTAAGGTTCTTCTAGATAAGGGGTTTATACATCCTAGAATATTCACATAGGGTGCACCAGTGTTGTTTATATGCAAGAAGGGTGGTTCCCTTCGGACATGAATTGACTATTGGCTGTTGAATAAGGTACAAGTTAAGAACAAGTATCCGCTTCCAAGTATAGATGACTTATTTGATCAGTTGCAAGGTGCCAATTTCTTTACTAAGATAGATTTTTGGTCTAGGTATCATTATCTAAAGATTACGGAGGACATCCCTAAGACAACTTATCATACTTGGTATGGGCACTTTGAATTCTTAGTGATGTCATTTAGTTTGACAAATTCCCCTGTGACGTTCATAAATTTGATGTACGGGGTTTTCAGTCAGTTCTAGAATCTTGTTGTCATTGTGTTTATTGACGACATCTTGGTGTATTCTAAGAGTGAGGTGGATCATGCCAATCACCTCTGTGTTGTGTTGCTAACCTTAAAGGAAAAGTAATTGTATGCCATGTTCTCCAAGTGTGAGTTTTGGTTGACCGCTGTGAATTTCTTGAGTCATATTATTTTTAGTGATGGGATCATGGTGGATTCAAAAAAATTAGATATGGTTAAAGGTGGCCTACACCCATGACTCCAACCGATATTTAGAGTTTCTGGGGTTTGGCTAGATATTATAGGTCGGTTGTGGAAATATTTTTGAAAATTGCTGCCCCACTGACTAAGTTGACTCAAAAAATGGTAAAGTTTTCTTTTGGATGCATATGAAGGGATTTTTTAGAAGATTGAGGACAATCTAACATAGACTTCAATCTTTACATTGCCTGAAGGTAATGAGGGGTTTATGGTTTATTATGATATATCTCGGGTGGGACTAGATTGTCTTTCAACACATTAAGGGTTGGTGATTACCTATGCTTCTAGGCAGTTAAAAGTGCATGAGAGAAACTATCTAACTTATGATTTTGAGTTATTGGTGGTGGAATTGAATTTTAAAATCCTGCATCATTATTTGTATGGAGTGCGCAGGGATATTTATTCTAATCATAAGAGTCTACAGTGTGTGTTCACTCAAAATGAGCTAAAGCTCAGGTAGAGGAGATGGTTGGATCTTCTCAATGACTATGAAATGAGTCTTGACTACCACCCAGGTAAAGCTAACGTGGTTTCTGATGCTCTTAGAAAGTTTTCCGTTAGGAGTTTAGCTCATGTGGAGAATGGAAAGAGGGAATTGGTGAGAGATATTCACCTCTTTGATGATCTTTGAGTTCATTTCTTGGACACTAAAGATGGTAAGCTAATGGTATAGGAAGTGGTTCAGTTGTCTCTTGGTGCAGAGAATAAGGAAAAAGAAGTGTTGGATCCTGTCTTGATGAAGACCAAGAGTGATATTAGTGGACAAAAGGTAATGGTATTTGAGATTAATGGTAATGGTACTTTACCATTCCAAAGGAGGTTGTGTGTTCCTGATGTTGATGGTTTGCGATAAAGGATTTTGGCTGAGGCGTATGAATCGTGCTGTGTTGTACATCCCAATTCATGAAAAATATATCATGATCTAAAAGAGATGTATTGGTTGAATGGTATGAAAAGGGATGTGGATGATTTTTTTGCCAGTGCATTGTGTGCAAACAAGTGAAGGTTGAGCACATAAGGCCTGGTGGGTTTTCTCAAGAAATTGATTTTCCTGAATTAAAATGGGAGGTAATCAATATGGATTTGATTACCAGTTTTACTTGGTCTCAGAGATAATTTGATTCGATTTAGGCTATCGTGGATAGGATGACGAAGTTTGCTCACTTCTTTCCAGTGAGGATTACCTTTTCAATGGAGGATTGTGCAAAGTTATAATATCATAAGATTGTTAAGATGCACGGGGTACCTATTTTTATTATCTTTGATCGGGGTACACTATTTTATCTTACTTTGAATGGTTAAGCATTTGCCTTTGGAATAGTTTGCTTACAACAATAACTATTATTCTAGTATTGGTATGACCCATTTTGAGGCATTGTCTGGTAGGAGGTATAGATCTTTTATTGGTTTGTTTGAGCTTTGTGAGGCAGATATGTTCGGTACGAGTTTGGTTTATCTGACCATGGAAAATGTAAAAGTGATTCGGAATATGCTTAAGGCTGCTAAATGTCGGCAAAAGTCTTATGCAGATGTAACACCCCAAATCTTGTACTCAGAATGCTACATAGTGCTCATGACCCCAAAGGATGACAAGCTAACCCATGACTGATATCTGTACCTGAACACTCCATAATATACTCTATAAATATGTAAATAAAGGATGTAAGGATGTAAGGTTCAAAACTATAACATAACTGATAAAACATAACAACTGGAGGGGGTATGAAATACCCAAAACAACTCGAATAAACTATCTGAACATACTGTAGTTTGAAAATCATCTTACTGACTGAACTATCTGAATAAGGAGTTGATGGGACATGTCCCCAACAAATCCAACTAATAAATTAATTAATTATATAATAGAGTAATGGTCATGTCCTCGAAGAATGAGGAATCACTGCTAACTCTGACTGCTGAGACTAGAGAGCTACTGATGCTCTGGACCTCGTGCTTCTGAACCTATGGTATAAAATACCATAGCATAAATGCATCAGTACGTTTGAATGTACTAGTATGCATGTGAGGTAGGCTGAATGCAAAGGGTTCACATGCATGAACTATACTAACTGACTAAATAACATGAACGTGAGAATATATGCATAAATACATAATAACTGTAACTGAGTTCATGATAACATGATTACTGAGTCTGAGTACTGATAACATAAGATACTGGTAACTGTATAACTGAAATAACTAATACTGAGAGACTGTATGTGACAGTCTAGTTTTGTATGGAAATCTGATAGTCCTGAATACTGTAGAACTATCTAAGTTCTATTACTGAGACTGAATGGTTGTATCTGAAAGTTTTGATTCTGTATTGAAATTATGTGAAGTAGTCATCTAACCAACATACCCTAGGTATGCCATTATGGCTGACTTGGGGTCTAATCTATAACCCTAATTAGAAGGGTGCCAATACCACGCCACTGGTAAGGACAACCTGTGAGTAACCCTTGTATAATAGGTAAATCTAGTGAGAATGGTGAAAACCCTCATATAATAGGTTAATCCACCTTATCTTCCCTTCTATAACAGGCTATGATGTCTCAACCTACGCTGACTAGGTAGTTCTAGAACGAAAAGATTTTCTTCTAAGAATCACACACTCATAAAATAGGTGGGTTCCCATCCTTGGGTTCGCTCTATGCTAATTTCTACCCCCATCTGAATAGACACTGAACATGATTAACAGAACTGAATGGACTGAGTTAACTGGATTTTTGTAGACTGACGAAATGCTACTGAGATTACTAAATTTCCTGAGTCATGAGACTGTTTGAATTCTATGTATCATGGCTTGAGTGAGAGTATCTTGAAAACATGACACTGGCTCTAGGCACATAGCTAATTGTCGGGTACAAGTAGCCCCAGGACTCGATAGCATGAAACTGACAAAGCATGACTTTCTTGATGCATGACTAACATCAACAATCCATAATATAATAAGATGGGGTTTTTATGAAGTACAAGTGCTAAAGCACCACAATGGCTACACATATATCCATAATTCATTGACTAAGAAATTTCATGAAACACTAAACATGCATGAACTTTTACATGAATGGGGATTTCTTATTATCATACTAGAATGACATTTTTCCTTCACATAGGCATTTAATCAAACATAATGAAGAATGCTTTGGTTATACAATCATCAATATATCTAATAATCATGTATACATCCATCAACGTGTAAATTTAAGGGTTCACCATGATTATTATGCAAATCATCATATCCTAGGGTCAATCATTGAATTATGTAATTTCAAACATCAATCAAAACCGCATGACATCATGAACATGAATTTTAATTTAATTTAAATCATGAATATTTAGAAATACACAGATCTTGGATTTTGAAAAGAGATTCTTGAGCTTCATGGGTGAAAGGGACCCATGAATCAACACATGACATACCTTGTTTGTGAGTTTCTTGAAGAACTTGAATCTCCTAGTTTCTTGAAGAAGGATTTGGATATTGTTCTTGGGGATAATCTTTGAGAGGAAACCATTATTTGATGTTGTGAATGACTAATGAACTTATGAGCCTTGATCTGATATAATTAGCTGTTAAAAAAGGTCAAAAAGACCCAAATACCCTTTAAAAATGACTTAAAATTTTCTAAATGGGACCAAAATGGTTCATGCGACGGTCTGTTAATGGCTTGATGGTCTATTTTTTCGACCGTCGTACGTGGACCAAAAAAAGACTCGCTGCCTTATAGCAATGACATGGGTGATGGTCCATCGTAAGTTCGATAGTTAATCAACCTATCTATCACACCTTATCAAGAAGGTTGACTCACAGCCTTAGCTGCAATGGTCTAGGCGATGGTCCATCGTTAGATCGACGGTCCATCAACCTGGCTATTGCACCTGGGTGATTCTGACAACTCTGAGTAAAACATCCATAACTTTTTTCTCCAATACCATCTTTTTCCAAAATTGGTATCGTTGGAAAGATAATTCAATTTCCCATATGATAAAAATATGAAAAACTTAAAAATTCCATAATTAAAAAAATGGATTCATATTTCAAAGTAAATTTCTAAAATTCTTTGGACAATTTTAAGCTAGGTAGAAGTACGAGGTACTACAACAAATGTAAGATGTAAAGACTTAGTGTTTCAGGTTGGGGATCAGGTGTTCCTAAGGGTATTTCCTATGATGAGAGTAATGTGGTTTGGTAAAAAGAGGAATCTAAGTCCCCAGTTTGTTGGTCCTTATGAAATTTTGTTGAGGGTTGGTAATGTAGCTTATGAATTGGATTTTCCTTCTAGTTTGAGCTTTGTTCATCCATTATTTCATTTCTCTATGTGGAGAAAGTGCATTGTTGATCCTTTTTCAGTTGTTCTTTTGAAAGGATTGGGTATCTTAGATTCTCTTTCTTATGAAGTGGTCTCGATTGAGTTTTTGGATAGGCAAGTTTGTTAGTTTTGAACCAAGGATATGGCCTCAGTTAAGGTTCTATGGTGAAACCATAAGGTGGAAGAGGCTACATATAAAGTAGAAGAGGACATGAAGTCCAAATATCCTCATCTATTTTTGCTCTTGGGATTCGTGCTCAGCGCTCATGCGAATATTTTTAGTAGTCTTAGGTGAAGAAGAAGAACTTCAATTAGGTATAAATTTATAGTATGAGTTAAATCGATCAACCAGTAGTTCAGTTTATTAATAAGGCAACAAGTTCATATAGTGCGGTTTCCCATATTTCCTCCTAGTCATACTATCAGAAATCTCAGGAATGTAACTATTCCAAGATAGAAAGTCCCAGTAGTTGCAAGATCAGCTTATTTCATATATCATGTCTTAGTTTCAAATCCTAGATATTCAGTCATAATTTAGTTTATAGGTTTCCGGTGCATCGTCCTAGTTTTCCTTAGTATCTCAGTCAAGTCAGTATTCTTCTAGGGAGATGATTTCCCAAGGGGGAGATTCTCTATAACCCATAAGCCATCATGTCCTAAACTCTCCAGTATCTCTTCATGTAATGAATCCATCTTAGAGTGGTGGGTACTCATAGGTTGACCTTCTCATCCCAATCTCATTCGTAATATCATGTACTCAATGGATAAACTCAATTCATGATACCCATTCCACGTAACACGTTACAAACTCAATCATGTTCTCATGTTCTCGTTCACATGTGTTCAGAAAATATCTCGAGTTCAAGATTGGGAACTTCATGTACTTGAAAAATCTCATCCATGAAAGGAGTAAAGAGGTTCAGAAAAAAAGGAAATCTCTACCACCGATATGTCGGTCCCTTTAAATTTATCAGTCACTTTGGCAAAGTTGCTTATTATCTTGAATTTCCTATAGATCTAGCCTCAGTTCATCCAGTGTTTTATGTCTCCTTTCTTAAGAAGTGCATAGGTGACCTAGTAGTTATAGTCCCTATATAGGGTATAGATGTTCAAAATAGTCTCTCTTATGAGGAAATTCAAGTTGAAATTCTTGACTACCAAATTTGCAGACAGAGGAACAAAGAAGTCCCTATAGTCAAAGTTCTTTGGCGGAATCAGTTCGTTGAAGGAGCTACTTGGGAAGAAAAAGCAGACATGCAAACTAGGTACCCTCACCTCTTCTCCACAAACTTAAACTCATCTCAAGGTAATAGTTTTCCTTAATATTATTCAGTTTCATGTTCAGAGTTCCATTACAAACTCGGTACCAAGTACCATTGCATATGCAGCCATGCATTTATGTGTCCTCTCAGTCACGACGTATTCATGCATCAGCTATGCATGTTTAGTATGAGAAATTTCAGCTTATCAGTAATCCCAATTATGCATTCAAAAATTAGCTCACTCATGTACCCATGCATCAGATGTGCATGTTCAGTATGAAAACTCAGTATATAAGCAGTTTCAATCATGCGCTCATGCTTTAGTTGTGCATGTCCAATATGTACTTTCAGTTTATCATTTCTCTCAGTCTAATCAGTCTTATTCAAGGATGAATGTTCCCAAGGGGTAGATATTGTAATACCCCAAAAAATGCAAATCAATATTAGCGCCATGTTTCAAGCTTATGCATAGTACATCATGGCTCTTTGGTAGTTTCGTGATTAAGGTTCATGTGAATTAAGGTCTCAAATACGTCCTACCTATTAGGCGAATCAAAACATTCCTTACTGATTTAATTCTTGAGAAAGATATTTCTATAGATTACTTGAAATGATCATATATCTTATTATACAATAAATTTTTGAGCTCAAGACCCACCAATAAATAGAAAATTGAATAAATTTTTCTAAAATCCAATATTGAAGTAAAAAGTTATGTCTATTTTATAGTGAGCTATCTGGACTGCCAATGTCAGATGGGAAGGCCGATGGACCATCGCCTAAACCATCGCAAATGAGGCAGTAAACTTATTTTCTGGCCAAAAAGCGATAGGTTGAAGGGACAGTCCATCCCTAGGGCGATGGTTCATCGCCTAAACCGTCGTGGACCTCCATTTAGCAATTTTAATTCATTTTTAAAAGGATTTTTCGATTTTTTTCCATTCTTTTTAACCCCTATTTTCATCACTTGAAGAACATAACTCCTAATTCATATTCAACGTCAAAATTAGGGTTTCCCTCAAGATCACTCTCCTAGAACAAAGTTCAAATCCTACTTCAAGAAACAAAGATATTCAAGTTCTTCAAGTTCAAGAACCATCAAGAAAACATCAATATTTATGTTTCCCAATCCAAGAATGTTCAAAAATGTTAGATGTCTATCAAGATCAAGATTTAAGGTATGCTAAATGTTTATCATTGGGTATCCTTCCACCCTTGGAGTTCAAGATTCCCCTTCAAACTACAAGTTATTTGATTTTATAGATCTCATGTTGGATCTAAATTTAATATTAATTATGATGTTAAATTTGGATTTTTATTCCATGATCTATCTCAAGCTTCATGAAAATTAGTTAATTGTGGTTTGATTTATATGAACTTCATATTGAACTGTTAAATTACAAATTTGATGCAGCATCCATGATTTGGATTTAAGTGTATTCATAACTATAACGTTGATTGGGTTTCTAATCCATGATTAAGTGCAAGATTTATGTGAAATTAATTAATATATGTGCAGTATCATGTGAATTCATGTTAAAGCATTAAAATTTTGAACTTGGTGTTGAAATTGTGATACTCATGTGTTGCTTAGTATTATGTGCAAATACTATGGCTTCCAAGTGTTTGATGAATTTTTTATGTGAATTAAACAAAAGAAATTATATCATGTAAGCATGTATACTAGCTCATGACATTCAAGTGTTTGATAAAATGCCTCTATATTTGCATTATAAACAAGCGTGCATTGTTATTCTTTGCAAGAACATATGATGCTCTACTTTTATGCTATCAAGTCCTGGGGTATTTACTACCCGACAATTTGTTGTGTCCTAGAGCCAGTGTCAGTTTTCAAGATACTCTCAGTCAAGCCATGATCAATAGAATTAAGTCAGTCACATGACACTCAGGAAAACTCAGTAAAATCAGTATCATACTAGAAATCTTAGTAATCTTAGTATTCTCAGTCAGTTATCAGATCTCTGTAGTATTTCATGAATTAACAGAACTCAGTGGAATCAGTCCAACATCAGTTCAGTGTCTATTCATATGGGAGTAGGATTCAGCATCGAGTGAACCCAAGGATAAGGGCACACACTGACAGTAGAGGGTGTGACCCTTAGAAGCAATCCTTGCATTACAGAACTATGTAGCTAGCATAGGTTGAGTCATCAACACTGCAGTTGAGGGTGATGAGGTGGGTTAACACTGTCAGATAAGGTTCCCACCATACTTCTTTAGGGATACTACTAGATGAGGGTCACTCATATCTTATCCTTACCAGTGGTGCGGTATTGACACCCTTATAATTGAGGTTATAGATTAGACCCCAACTCAGCTATATTTTTTTATTTGGGGCATGTTGGTTAGATGACTACCTTCCATAATCTCATTCTTAGTCTCAGTAATAGAACTTAGATAGTTCTTTAGATTTTAGGACTTTCGGATACAGTCACCCAGTTCAGTACGGAACTCAATTAGTTCCATTAAAGTTAAGACTGCCAGACACAGTCACCCAGTATCAGTTATACCAATTATCAGTAATCAATGTTATCAATATATTCAGTATTCAGAATCCATATGTTTCAGTTGCAATTAGGTTTTCATGCATGTATCCTCACGCAGTCATGTTCATGTTCATGTTATTTGTCAATTAAAGGTCATGCATATGAACCTATGCATTCAGCCTACCTCACTTTGTGTACTAGTACATTCTCACGTACTGATGCATACTTTTTTTTGCACTATGGTGTTTTATACCATAGGTTTAGATGCTCATGTTCCCGATCACACTAAGTAGTTTAGATTCCAGCATTAGTAGATTAGCAGTGAGTCCTCATCATCCAAGGATAACATGACTGTTCCATTATTATATTACTTTAGTTCAGTTCATTAGATGGAGTTAGTTGGGGACATGGCCTATCAACTCCTTATTTTAGACAGTTTAGAGGCTTTCAGACTAGCATGTTCAGATAGTTATTTCAGTTGTTTTGGTATTAATATACCGTATTCCCAGATTTTATATTTTATCAGATATTTGAACCTTATGTCCTTTTATCCTTTTATTCTGCATTTATATAGTATATTAGGTAGTGCTCAGTTACAGATATCAGTAATGGGTTAACCTATGGTCCTTAGAGGTTATGAGCAATGTGTAGTGTCCAGGGTACCAGATTCGAGTTATTATAATTTCCCCTTTGCACTCTAATACCAAGTCATCCAAAAGACCTGATGTAAACTTCCTCATACGGGCCCTCAGGTTTCCGGCTAACTCAGGAGCATAATGGGCTAGTTGATTGAATTTCAACTAGCATAACGGGCTAATTGATTGAATTCTTTCCTTGGTTTATGTATATGAACTCCTCCACCTTGGAATCACTCAACTCCTAAGGAAAGAATTGATTTAGGAAGGCTTCCATAAGTTCACCCCACACTGAGGGCTCAACTTTTCTCACCCTTCGAATCTTCCCACTCATTCTACCACTGATTTGCTACTTCTTTAAGGTTATAAGCCGCTAGTTCAACCCCTTCCACTTCATCCACATGCATCACCCTAAAAATCTTCTCCACCGCATCACAAACTCTTGTTGATCCTTCCATACCTCTGTGCTCATAAAATTAGATAGGTTCAGCCTCATAAACTGACTCACCCTAGTAGTCTCAGATTTACTAGACTCAGTCCCAACATCCTCCGACCATCAAGCCAGTAAAGCCACCAACTGTGCAAGCATGTGCATTGACTGTCTAAACTCTGCATTAGATACCTCATTCTTGGGAGATTGGGAGCGAGTAGTCCCAGACCGGGGAGCCCTAGGTGCCTTGGGTAGGTTGGACTAGACAAGAGGGACACCTGGATCAGCAACAAATTTGGGAGTGTGAGCCCTGTTGCATGTCCTCATCCCATGAGTTGGATGGACATCATAAGTTGAGGCATTTTGATCATTGGAGTGGCATGGAGGTATGATAGCTTTTCTGAAATACAAGAGACCAATGATTAGGGGACATTTTAGACTCCACAACATAAAATAAATCACAAATAAAAGAGACATTCCTAAACACCTAGTAGCATTCTGCTTATAATTGTGGTGTGTTACACATCCAAAAATAAGACTCTACCCGACGTGATTTCACAGACACCCTAGGACCATGAACTATGATTTTATACAAATTTTGTGATAACCCGAAATGGGCCCTGACCGTGACAGGCATTCCTAACCATAATGGTCCAGGAGACCTTCTAACTTGCAATTATACACCATTCATATACAAAGATAAAATGCGGAAATAAATAATATTACGGAACCATGGTAAAAGTCTAAATTCAACTTAATCAATAATGAAGGAATTCCATTATGCTCTAGACAACATCTATATCAGTCTATAAGATCTCTATTATATACGAAAATAGATAAAACTGTCTGAAAATTTGGACAGGGAAGTGGACCTAAATCAAATTAAATAACATACTTCAGAAATAAAATAGGTCTTCTAAAAAAAAAAGGCTCACCAACTGCACACTTCACTTCTGCCTAAAACAAATCTACGGCTTAGTAGGACCCCTAGATTGAGCCTTAGACCTTGAAATATAGGGGGTCAATACAGTTGTATTAGTATGTGAAACAACTCAAATAACATATTTTTATACAAAATAGATGAGAGCTTTTCATGATGTCAAAATAATCATATAAGTAAAAAAATCATACTTGGACATACCTTTAAGACTTCAAACAAGTTTGTCACACTGACCCACTCTTATTATTCTTTTGAGCTAGTCGGTACACCCTGCAAATTTGTAGTACCCCGAGCTATATGGGACCCATCCATGACTCAGCTTTCGAGCCTCTAATCCAAGTAGCTGCCAGGATTTGGAGCTGGTGATACCCCTATGTGAGCAAACCCCTAAAATCCCCCCACGTGAGATATCCTAATTATCTTTTTATTATCCTCCCATGTAAGATTCAATATCATAACACCCGCATCAAAAATTATAATTTCTAGAGATGAGCCCTTACACTCAAATGCCTTCTTCTGGTATCCTACTAGCTCTCTTAAGCCTAAATTTTAGTTCTTTAAAACAATATGCTTCATGAATTCAAAATATTCGGAAAAAAGTTATTTTGTAAAGGGCATGTAATCACCATGTATCATCATACTCTGACTTACAAGTCCATCAAATTACATCATAACAATATATAGACCATTTCACTTATTATCATATTAGTGACAACCCTAACTTTAAAACCTTAGATGAGAGGGTTATTCATTAAATATTTCATTCAACATCTTTATCAAAACCTTCTACTCCCAATTATAGAATCAATAGGTGGTCACCTCATATGTAAAATTTCTAAAAGAACAAGGAAGATGCTAATTTGACACAATAACAATTTACCATGTGAAGACATATGCTCAATATGTCATAAACAATATCAAACAATGATCATTTCACAAACATTCACCCATTGGTTTTCATTTTGAAAGTTCATGCCTTTAAACAACCCATGACAGGCAAAATCGACATTATCATGATAAAAGAGGAAATTTTTATCATTCATGCTCTCATTTAAACTTTACAAACATATGAATTTGAATATACATTGTTACGGTTCAACATCCATGAAGAGTGGCTCAAGACAACATATATATTCATCAAAACAATCCCATGGTGCATATTTTTTAAAACAATATCGAACAATTCATTATAAATCATAATTGAGGATATTTAATCTTGATAAAACATTTAAAATTATGACCAAGGCTTTTAATGTAGTACCTCATACCTTATATCAATAGTTTCAAAGATTTTATCCCAATCCTTGACTCATTTCTCAACGATATTGACTTAGAAGAAGAGTTCTTGATCTATGGAAGGTAAGTTAGTGTTTGTGTTGAGAGAATACGAGTGGTTTTATGATGTGTTTAGCCCTAAACACCTTGTGCTATGGCTGAGATGTTAAAAGGAAAAAGATCAAAATGCCCTCCCCAAGGCTGGATATATTTAGAAAGTATGAACTGGATACCGACGCATTACCCAACATGACATATCGAGATCACGTTAGTCTATTATTTCATCGATGCAATAAACGATACGGTACATTGACAGTACGTCAGTTCACTAATTCACCGATGCGATACATAACGCGGTGTGCCAACTTTACATTAGTACAATATTTTTAAAATCCAAAAACCCCTATAACGATGCCCAAAAATTCCAAAACTTATCTGAGACACCCCCTTCAGTTCCCCAAACATGAATCAACTCAAAAATCCATACCTCTAGGTTGGAAAAATAAATTTTAAAATTACACAAGTTTAGGAGCTTAAAATATGACTAGGTCCTTTTGATACTAAGGAAATTTTATTTTCAGATGATTAACCCCCTAAACATGCTACGAAGTAAGGTATTAAATTGACGATATCACAAGGTGTTACACTCAGCCAACAAGTACCACTTTAGCGACACCTAGGCACTTTAGCGAGCCCAAGGTTTACTATAGTAGCTTGGCTTGTAGGGATGGGTACCATTTTAGAGACACACAGGCACTTTAGCGATGACCCCTAAATCGGCCTAGAACCTCCTTTAGCAGTACCTAGTGCATATATATTCCCCTTTTTATTCAATTTCTTCCCACTTTTCACCTATTCATAATAGAGTAAAAGGCTAACTAGTTTAGAAACCTAGGAGAAACATTTATGTGTTATTTTATAGCTTGGGTAAAGTTCATTTACATAATTCTTCATCGAATTTGTTGTAAGATTCCATTAATATCATGGTTGATTTCTCTATCCTTTTCTAAATCCCTAGAATCTTAGTGTCTTGATTGTAGAACCATTAGAGCTTAGAACTCTCCTATTTTTTGAAAAAATATCCCTTAAGTATAGAGGGATGTCGTGTTGGTTTCAAAAGTGAAATTCCTCAAATGGGTCCCACATTTGATTTTTATGTAATTACAAACCCAGATCATAATAGTGCAATATAGGTATTATTTATTCTTATTTGGATAAGTAAATTATGATTTTGATAGCATGGCATCTTATGAAAACTTATCAAAAACAAGAATTGATGGTTTAGCAGATTTTTTAGGCTTTTTTTGGCATCCAGATAGGCTAGGTTTATTCTCTTATTTACTTAGATATTTTGTAATTAATTATGATATTATGCTAGATATGGAATGGTATTTAGGCATTGGTAGTATGACTAATAATTTAAGCGTAATTGACTTAGGTTCTTGTATTTTGGGATAAATTGATATCATAATGATATTTATGGCTTAATTAACATTTACATATGAGTTTATATACCCTAACCTAGTCTGGGGTAGAATTTGCCTAAAATAGATTTCGAAGATTAAAAGTGGGCTTATCTGACCTATCTTAGGCTAAGACTTATGTTATCTTTTGTATACTAATTTATGCATGATATACCCATATTAGTGTTTAATTTGGATTTTAAAAGAGATTAGATCCTTAGTGGTTATGCTAGTTTGGTATTTTAGAGATAGTGCTACATCTGAGTATGTTTCAGTGAATAATTTTTGTGATTTAGTGATATGTCATATGATTACGATTTATTTTCATGGTCTATTAATAATGATGTTGATAGTATTAGTTCCTCTTCAAGTGAGGCAATTCATGATGATGTTGATAATATGAGTTTCAGTTTAAGTCTGACATTTGATGATGATGTTAATAGTATGTGTTTTGGTTCAAGTTTGGCAAATAATATATATAATGATGATACTATTTAGTTTCATTTCAGCTCTTGCCTTTTGGGAGTTGTTTATTATATGATATGGTTCAAAAAGGTTCTTGCTTATAGCATGGTAATTGATAATTTATTATCATAGGGTTATTTAATTTCCTTGTTTGTACCTTCCAAGATTATGAGGGAATGTGTTACATTATTTACATTTTATATATAGTGGCTTATGTGGGACAATATTGAAGTTATAGCTGCTTGATCTTTGCTTTACTATTTTGTTTGCAGTTATTTATATATGCACAGAAGTGTTGGAGCTTATTTCTAGATTTTCCCAATTATCTCGACTTAGTTTACATTATCTAGTATTGTATTGTATTTATATCATGATTCTTAGTTGATCGATGGTACCTACTTGAAACACCTAGACTTTGAGCCTTTGAGAATCAACAACTCTTGTTGTCACTGAATTAGGCATGACTTGGGACTTGAGTTGTACCCTTGGTCACAATTACTACCCTTCCCCTCTCCCTTTTCATACCTTGAGCAACATGTTAAGTTAGAATATCATTTTCAATACAAAAAGTCCATCCCTTAGTCATAACCAATGCATACGAGTCATATACTACTCAACCATATAGAGTAAAGTATCAAAACCGAGTAGAGTATTTTGGTCATGAGTGAAGCTTATGATTGGAGGGTGATTCATACACTTTGTTCATGACTCAAAGGCACCCTCTCGTACCCATAATAGTAAGGTTAACCTAGGTGAAGCCTAGGGTATGAGTTAGGGTACCACTCATACCTTAGGTCACGGTTACCATATGAACTATAAGGGGGGTCGTACCCCTACACTAGTGGACTTTCCATCTTTTAACCAAGGATATTTTGGTTATTTTCCTTGTCTAACACCCTAAACACTCTCATTATCTAAGTCATCTTATCCTCCTAAGTCTACATTTATAAGACTCAAGTGATCCTAGACTCTCGAAAGGCTTCTTGGAGAAACATTGGAGGCTAGGGTTTTAAGGTGTTCATCTAGTGTTAAAGAAGCGTCAAGATTGTTTGTGTGACATATTGTTTAAGGCATGTATCTATTTCTTTTTTTAAATAACTCTAAACCCATGTATTTCACACTTGGATTTGTAAGTGTACAAAGTTGTTTTGAATCAAATAAAAAGGGTTTTTGTTACCTAATAATGAATAATGATAATTCTTTATTATACTTATGTTGATACATGTTATTGATGGTAGATTATATGTGGGTGATTGTTATAGGTTGTTTAACATTAGGGACTTGAGTAACCCTAATCTTGATGATATCTACTATGAAAATAGCCTTGTTGGAGGTACACACATAAGCTGTTTGTGAAAATATCTAAGTAAGTTATCTAGTAATATGTTGGTGGTGTAATGAGCTAGAAAAATAACCTAATGAGTATAAATAATTGATAATGATGTTGTGAGAGGTATTATAAGCCATATGAGATGTGAATATAACCTTGTTAAACTAATACCCAATAAGTGGTTGAAGTTCCTCAATATGTAGTTGAACATGGTTTGTGTGTTGAGCCCTAGTATGGTAAGAATGTGGTAATAGATTTCTAATGAAATGTGAATAGATTTGGAGGGTCTTATTGACCATGATTTAAGTTGTACGATGAATTTAATGAAGGCATTGGTCTATTGAAATGGTTGAGAAATGAAGGCTCCCATAAGGACTAAATGGTCATGTATAATATTAAATTGGACCAATAGTTAAAGTACTTAAATATTATATTAAACGTATGTTTGATCTAATAGTAGAAGGGGGATAAATTCCCATTTTAAACTAATGATAGTATGATGGCTTGAGGTTAAAGTCCCTTACCAGATGAATGTATTGGGGTTAAATTCCTTTTTACAATGAAATTACTTATGGTTAAAGTCCCTTGCTTGAATGAACATAAGTATGGATAGAGTTCCTTATGGAATGAATGTGTATGCAGTTAAAGTCCTTACTTAATGAATGAGTGAGCATGGTTGAAGTCCTTAGTCTAAGTGTATGCAATTTTGGTTAGATTCCTATGCATAGTGTGAAATGCAGAACCTATAAGTTTGTAGGGTGGAAGTCCCACTTCATACCGAATAAATGAATGTTTGAGAATGTTGATGAGCCTTGACATCTTGATTGGCATGTAATATATCTATATGCTTGGTTAAGTGTATGAATGTGACACAATGTGTTATACTAATTTGTTGTTGTTTGATATTATATGTCATCACCTATCCTAGAGTTACAAGCTAGGGTTCCAACCACCAACCATCGTTGGATGCTATGTCCCCACGTGACGTAGGGGAAAGAGCATTATTTTCTTCCACTATGCAGTGATTAGACGATCAGGTGGTTCGTGCATTGACTTGAAGGGGTGATCTTTCTTACATTTAGAAGGCATTCATCTTTTAGTCCTTAGCTTTAGAATTGGTTTGGCTATAGTCGAGGGCTTGTCCCGATATAGACATTTATTGACTTCGGTTTTCTATAGAGGTATTATGAACAACTTCTAACTTGGGCATATTCAACTAGTTTTTGAAATCTCATGATGTTTTTAAACTTGATTTAGCTATGACTCTTAATATTTCTTGTGTAATATTATACGGTTAGATCTTAATTAACCCTTGTGATATTGATGAGTAGGTTGGGTTATGGGGAGACCTCCAGTATATGTGTGCTTGAGGTGCCCATATGACATGGATTGGTTTTAGGTCATGTCAAGTTAGTATCAAAGCCAGGTTCATGGTCAGTTAGTTATTACAATACCGTGTGAAGTAGAGTCTCTTTTATGGGCGCAAAGCACATTACACTTATAAAATAGAAGCAACAAGATATTTTAAGAAATATTTCCCTTTGTTGTGTTTTAATCTCAATCTATAAAGTCTAGGGTCTTGAATTCCTCTGATTCAGTTTGCTATTTTTCAGACTATTCCTCAAAGGAGATCTAAGACTTTGAAAAACACTACTGAGGATCCTATGGATGAAGCTCATCCAACTTTGAGTTTAGACTTGGGCTAGAGATGCGGAATCTATCCATCATCATGGGGTTACACCTACCAACCCTACTCATACGAGTGGTATTTCTCCTCAGCCACCTCAAAGGGATGTACAAATGCAGAATTTCATCGCTCTATCAACCTCTTGACTTAATAGGTAGCCTCTTAAGAAGAGTGTGGTGCTCTTACTACCATTCCTTTTGACTCCATAAGAATCGACCAGTTTATGAGGTTAATCCCTCATATATTCTTCAGTATGAAGTTTGAGGAAGACCCTCAAGATTTTGTTAATGAAATAGAGAAGATCTTCTGAATCATGCATTCTATGGAGATTGAGGCCAATTTGCTTCCTACCAATTGAAATACTTAGAATACTAATGGTACAAAGGGTGGGAGTTATCTAGGTGTGTTGATGATAGTTCCACATATAGGAGGACTTCTCTGAGGCTTTTCATGACCGCTTCTTTCCTCAAGAGTTGTGGAAAACTATGGTGGATGAGTTTGTAAACCTCAATCAAGAGAGGATGTCCGTTCAAGAGTATGCCTTAAAATTCCATCAGTTGTCAAGGTATGCTCTCAAGATGGTTGCTAGCATGAGAGCTAGAATATGTAAATTTATCTCGGGATTATCTTGTAAGCTAGTTCTTGAAAGAAAGACATCCTTATTTATTGAGAACATTGATATCTCTATGTTGATTGTGTATATGCAACAAGTGGAAGATGAGAATAAACAACAAGTTAAGCTTAGTGAGAAGTATGGAAAAAAGTTTAGGCTTTTTGAGAGTAGAGATGGAGATGGTGGCAAGTGGCCATGAAAGAAGTAGGGGAGTTTAGGTTCGTTCTCCTTGTCTAGTGTTTACTCTCCATACCTGAAGTTTTTGGGTGGCCATCACTCCATATTTAGTGGCGGTTCCCAGGAATAGGGTGCATAATTTCAGACTAGTAGTTCCCAGTCAACTCCACGCTACCCTCCTTACAAATTTTGTGGTCAGAGTTATCATGGTCAGTGTTAGCAAGGAAAAAGATGATGTTTCATAATGGTCAAGTTAGGCATATGCAACGTGAGTTCCTCACCTCAAATCTTCTTGGGCCAATAGGGCCTCTGTTGCTACTCTCTTTATTCCTACACTAAAGTATTCTATGTTTGTTGTTGCTTCTACTTTAGGCACCGGATCTGGACAAAATTTCTTGTAAGCAATTGCTATTAGCTAGGATCCAAAGGAGTCTCCAGATGTTTCCACGAGTATGTTGAAAATTTTCTCCCATGATATGAATCTCTTTCTTGATCCAAGGTCTACTCTTTCTTAAGGTGACCCCGTATGTGGCTTTGCATCTTGATTGTGGTCCTGAGAGTTTGTCGGTTCCTTTTTTTATTTCTACTTTAATACGAGACTCTATTATTGTTGAGAGAGTCAATAGAGGGTGTGTGATATCTATTGGCGGTAAAGATATTTATGTTAAATTGATAGAGTTAGACATGGTTGATTTTGATGTTTTCCGAGGGATAGATTGGTCGCATTTGTGTTATGCTTCTTTAGATTGTTAGACCCGTAAGTTTATGTTCAAATTCCCTAATAAATAGGTCATGGTATGGGAAGGTGGTTCTTTAGTGCCTAAGGAAAGGTTTATTTCTTATCCCAAAGCCCGAAGGTTGATTTCAAAGGGGTTTTTGTAATATTTAGTCCAAGTTAAAGATTCTAACTCGAAAGATCCTCCTCTATAATCCGATCCCATGGTTATTGAGTTTCCTGAGGTGTTTCTTGATGATTTCCTTGTGTTCCTCCAGATAGGGAAATTGATTTTTGTATTGACCTTATTCTAGACCCTCGCCCGATCTACATCCCTCCTTATAGAATGCCTCTGATAGAGTTGAAAGAACCTAAAAAGCAATTGAAGGACCTCTTAGATAAAGGTTTTATCCATCGTAGCGTGTCTCCTATGGGTGCTCCCGTGTTGTTCGTGTGAAAGAAAAATGGTTCCATTCATATGTGTATTGATTATCGTCAGTTGAACAAAGAAACCATAAAGAACAAATATTCTCTTCCTAGGATCGATGATATGTTTTATATACTTTAGAGTAAAAAGTATTTCTCTAAGATTTATCTTAGATCAGGTTCTTATCAACTTAAAATTAGGGATGCGGATATTCCTAAGATTGCCTTTAGAACCCGGTATGGTAATTATGAGTTTCTTGTTATGTCCTTTGGGTTGAACAATGCCCCGACGACAATCCTAGATTTGATTAATAGGGTCTTTCGTTCATTCTTGGATATGTTTTTCATTGTCTTCATTGATGATATCTTAGTGTACTCTAAGAGTGAGGTGGATCATGTAGATCACCCCCGTTTCATGTTGGAAACATTAAAGGATCATCGTTTGTATGCCAAGTTCTCTAAGTGTGAGCTTGGGTTGAAAGCCGCTGATTTATTTGGTCATGTGATCTCTAGTGAAAGGACCATGGTGGATCCCCAAAAGATTGCAATGGTGAAGAAGTGTCCTAGATCTACGACTCCAACTGGCATTTGGAGATTCTTGGGTCTAGCCGGTTATTATAGAAGGTTTGTGGATACTGATTCCACTATAGCTGCCCCATTGACTAAATTGACCAAAAAAAGGTCAAGTTATTATGGTCTGATGCATGTGAGGGTAGTTTTGTAAAGATGAAAGATAAATTGACTTCAGCTCTGGCTTTGACTTTTCCCAAAGGTAATGATGGATTTGTGGTTTATTATGATGTTTCTCAGTTCAGTCTTCATTATGTGTTGATGCAACATAGTAGGGTGGTGGCCTATGCTTCAAGGCAATTGAAAGTTCAAGAAACGAACTACCCCACCCATGACTTAGAATTGTTAGTCATGGTCATTTCATTGAAAATTTGGCGGTATTAACTCTATGGTGTTCACATTGATATCTTCTCTGATCATAAGAGCCTCCAATATGTGTTTGCCCAAAAGGATTTGAATCTTTAGCAAAAAAGGTGGCTTGATCTATTGAAAAACTGTGATATAAGTCTTTATTACCATCCTGGTAAGGCGAATGTAGTTGTCGATGCACTTGGTAGGTTATCTATGGGGATTTTGGACCATGTTGATGTGGATAATCAGGAATTGGTGAGAGAGGATCACCGATTGGCTATTCTTGGATTTTGACTTGCGGACTCTGAGGATAGTGGTGTGATGTTTGGTGTATTTATGCACTCTAGTGTGACAATTCTAGATTAATTATTCTTCGTTTAAGGACAATTCACATGCTTTATGTGTTAATATGATATAAATAAGCATTTAAGTGTACAAGTACATGATAACAATGTTCAACGTGTTTTCCAAACAATTTTATACTTAATTGAGTTATTTAGAGTTCAACCCGGAAAACTAGTTTTACTAACTTGAGCTAATGTGTGTCTAGTTGGTTTCATTGGGTTCTAATGTGTTTAGTTTGTTCCAAACAATTTAAATGTGTAATTATGTGTGGAACAACTTGTTTGTAATGTTCAAAGTTCAATTTGATTATGTGAAGAGTCGGAACATAAAAGTGAAGATCATTGCAAATTAGCCTTATTTTAGCTCTTGTTTTGATTCACCGTTGAGGATATTGTGTTGTTTTGATCTCTAATATGTGGTGTGTGATTAGGTAGCAGGATTTATGAGCTGAATATGGTGACAATTGATGATAAAAAGGTTTAAAATTCATTGAAAATACAGTAGCAAAGGCATTGAAAAAAAAGGGATGTTCAATACTTGAATAGAATTTTTGAAGTTAATTCCAGTGGGCCAATGCGCTAAGCATCGTTCCATGACACAGTGTTCATGTGTTAAATTCTTTGTCGACACGGAGATTTATGCACAATAATATTATAGTATATTTCCTAACTGGGAATCTTGTGTGAATCTTGGTGGGAATATTTTAGGGACCGTGTTCACTTCTTAATCCTACTAGTTTAACAGTTATTAATTTATATCCACTTAGTGGGAATCTATAAAAGGAAAACAATTTTGTGAAAATTTGTGGACAACTTTGGGGATTATTTTTGGTGGAACCACTTGGGAACAAACTTGGACATTCTTGAACGTAATTGGAATTATTGGAGACAGCTGCTACTTCTGTAGGTCTTTATTATTTTTATTTAGCTTTTAACTATATCATAACATGTATTCAATTATTTGGATCATGATTATGATATTATCAGCTAAAAACCGATCTTTTGGGGTTCAAGCCAAGAACATGCGTACTATTGTTTTGGATTAAATTTGTTTTATTTGCTTAACATTATCAGTTCTTTGTTTATTCTTGTTTAATTATTTTATGGATTGATCACCGGTAAAATACATATATTGTCAACCTTGTGATCTCAGGAGTGGGAATAGGGAGATAGAATATGGAAATAATCAAAAATTGAGTTTTTATTCTATTATAAGATAATGAATTGAACTGAGCACCTAGGATAAAAATGTACTTAGGAGCCTCACTTGATTCAACGTAGGATGATAACTTTAATTTGCTTAATTGGATTAGTACATACCCACTCAACGATGTCGTTCTAATGTCCATATTAGGTATATGATTAGAGGTTGTAAAACAATGATCATACAATTAACCATACGAATCCACAATCAAGATAAGCAAATTAGCGGATGAAGTTCAATAATATTGTATGATTAGTTAAAGTAATTTAACCCTGGACTTTCCCCTATCGATTGTCTCAAGTACTTTATTTCTGCATTGTTTATTTTGTTTTTACTTTACAATTATTCAACACTCCTTTTGGTTACTTTTTGTCAATTGTAAAACTAGAATTAGATAGTTGTCGACACATATGTGTGCGCTTGGACGCTGCCAAGTTTTTTGCGCCGTTGCCCGTGACTTGTAAATTGACAACTTTCTTATTTTTAGTTTAGCTATATTGAGTTGCACATAGTTTAGTAATTTTTACTTTTAGTTTCTTTATTTTTTTTTATTTCTCATACTCTTTTTGAGATGTCAGTCTTGGATAGACAATTTTCGAGCAATTTTGATTCTTGTCATTATTGTGGGGGACCCCACCATGAGGCTTATTATCCATATATTGATCCAAGCATTTAGAGGTGATGACCTACTTTATTCTAACCTGTGGATCAACCCACAAGTTTGTGTATGGTTCGTTATAGACTGTATCAATCTGTAGATATTTGTGCTTTCAATCTTTACTCAGTCATGTTTATGGGTAATGCTCAACAGACAATTAAGGAGGTAGAGGTAGAGTTGACTTCCTAACTTATTGCAGACAAAGTTGCTGATAATTCGAGAAAATTTGAGTAATCGAGAACTAAAGATATAGAACAGGTTAAGGGGATAAAAAACACCACCATAAGAATCGCAACCAATCGATTGCCATTTTTCTTTTGAGACAGAAATATAGAACATGAATATGAGTCAGAGTGTTAAAGATAGTGTAAATTTTAGAAGTAGGAGTGGTTGGGTCTCACTCAAACCACTTTTCCACATTATGTTTAAATGATGTCTTGTCAGTGGAATCATCTAAAATAGTGGGAGAGTGTGAAGATGAGGAATAAGAATCCTATATTCTTGATTTTGCATCAGTGGAGCAGCATAAAACACATCTCACCTCAACGTCGAGTGATTTACCATGCAAATTCTCTTACTCACTTCCTTAATCTTTGTACCACCTCCATATGAGTGAGGCAGAAAGATAGATGAGAAGTAGGGGGTGAAATTTATATCCTTAAGGTGGAGGAAAAAGTTGATTGGGTCATGCAGCGATACTAAATTAGGCTCTTCTTAGGAGGGAGCCAAAGCTAAGGTATGTTTTCTTTTCAGTTTATAGTTTCATTTGACGTATTTTTTTGTTTTTGATTGAGGTCATAGGTTAATTGAAATTCTAAGTACCATAAACCTGAGCTAAGAAGAATGACAAAGACTGAGTGTGGGGTTCCCAGACCTTCTCTATGTAGAAAGATGCTACTATCTAGGCCTAGAGGCCTCAGGGAGTATTTCAACCTCAGGGAGTATTTCAATCTCTTACTTTTAAATTTACTTTCGGGTCAAAGTAGATTTCTAAGTGTGGAGTGGGGAAATTCCCTAATTTTTGGCTCAATTTAAAAAAAAATTAGGATGAGAATAAGTGATATTTTGAGTTGGTGCTATTTTGATTACATGGTGCAAGTGTTCTATTATGGTAAAAGAATGTGGAATAAGTGAATTGCTACTTTTGAGACTCTTAGGCTCATTTTGTGACTCTTGTGCTTTTTGGCTTAAAATTTGAATTCATGATATTGTTTGGTTGGGAGTTTATGATGTTCCTATTGTATTAAGTATGTGACATTTATGATGTGAGGTATTTGGCATATTCCTTGTTGCATATGATGTCTAGAACTTGCTCGGTGTGTGTGCAAAGCGAAATAAAGAGTGTGTGTTTAGGATATGATTTAGGCATTTCTTTGCTAGCCTCGTTTTATACCTTCTTTTTGACCTACCCTTGTGCATTATCCTAGTTAAACCCCTTTGAGCCTTTAGCTTTTTCTTGGGAAGCCTCATATATAGCCTAATCCCTTCTTTTATAGACCTTAATTTAATCCAAAAAAGCTCCTAGGCGCAATATAATGAAAAATTAATTGAGTAAGGAGTTTGAGAAATAAGATAGAACAAGGTGAATTGGATTCCCCAAGGTAATAGTTATTGGTGTTGATAAGTTGATGTTTGGTGGATGGGTGTGATAGACATAATGCTAGAAATACTAACATGGTTGTGAAAAAGGGAAAGAAAAAAATGTGGTAATAAGAAATACTTCCACCATGGGTTTGCGAATTTTCTCAAAAGAGATCCACCATCTGTTTGTTAAAATGTTTAAAAGAGATAGGGCAAACCAAAAGATATGTGTAGATAAAAGTGGTGTAAATTTGTTGTTGAAGAGTGGTCTTAAAAGCAAAAAGCAGTGTATCAAAGCACTTAGAGAAGACAGTCACTATTCTTGGAAAAAATAGTTCATACCTATCCCTTAGACTACATTGCAACCCAAGAAAGACCTATTTGATCCTAAATTTCACATTCTAATATTAGTGGAGTATGATACTAAGGGAAAACCTCTGGTTCATTATGTGTAACTTGTCGATTCTTTATGACAGTGAATGTAATTTGATTTTTGTACCCATAATGTTATAATTTGTATTTATGTAAGTGATTATGAGTAACTCTCTTTCCATAAGGGCACATGTTTGATGAATGTGGGTGATTAAATTCTTGGGGCTAGGATGTTTTGGAGTAGTGTTCATGAGCTTTCAAGTATGTAAATAATACGCTTAGTGAAGAAAGTTACATTCCGTGTAGTCATTGTGGTAGTAGCTTGAATGTCTTTTATGTAGTATAAGTGTAGAGTCTCCTCAACTTATGATGCTTAGGGTAAAGAGTTGTTCGAAGACGAACAAGGATTTAAGTGTTGGGTGGTGATGTTGGGTGTATCTATGCACTCTAGGATGACTATTCTAGTTTAAGTGCTCCTGTTTTAAGGACAATTCGTGTGCTTTATCTTTTAATATAATATAAATAAGCATTTAAGATTCCAAGTATGTGATTACAATGTTCAACATGTTTTCCAAATAACTTTGTACTTAATTGAGTCATTTAGAGTTCAACCCAGAAAACTAGTTTTAATAGCTTGAGCTAGGTGTGTGTCTAGCTGGTTTCGTTGGGTTATAATATGTTTAACTTAATGGTTTAAATGTTTAATTATGTGTGGAACAAATTGTTTGTAATGTTCAAAGTTCAATTTGATTAAGTTAAGAGTCGAAACATAAAAGTAAAGATCATTGCAAATTAGCCTTATTTTTGCTCTTGTTTTGATTCATCATTGAGCATATTGTGTTGGTTTGATCACTAATATGTGGTGTGTGATTATGTAGGAGGATTTGTGAGCTTTATATGGTGATATATTGATGATAAAAAAAAGCATGAAATTCATTGGAAATACACTACAAAAGGTATGGAAAAAAGAAGGGACGTTCAATAATTAAGCAGAATTTTGGAATTTAATTCCAGTAGGCCAATGCGTTGAGATCTCACAGCGACACTATGTTCATGCATTATATTCTTTGCCAACAAGAAGATTCATGGTGGGAATATTTTGGGGCCCGTGGGCATTTGTTAATCCTACTAGGTTAAGGGTTATTATTTTATACCCAATTAGTGGGAATCTATAAGAGGAAAACAATTTAGTGACAATTTGTGGAAAACTTTGGGAATTATTTGTCGTGGAAACACCTGGAAACAAACTTGGACGTATTTGGAATTATTTGGAGGCGACTTCTACTTCTTTAGATTTTTATTATTTTTTTATTTATTTTGTTAACTATACCATAACCTGTATTCAACTATTTAGATCGTGATTATGAATGTTATCAGCAAAAAACCCTCTTTCTAGGCTTAAATCAAAGAACAAGAGTAATATTGTTTTAGATTAAATTTTATTTAATTTGCTTATCATGGTTGGTTGTTTTTTATTCTTGTTTTAATTATTTTTTGAATTGATCACCCGTAAAACACATATATTTTCAACCTTATGATCTCGGTTGAGGGAATACGGAGATAGAACATGGGAATCAAAAAAGTTTGGATTTTTATTCTTCTATAAAATAAAGAATTGAACTTAGCACCTAGGACTGCGATGTACTTAGGAACCTTACTTGATTCAACATAGGATGATGACTTTTGTTCACTTAATTGGGTCATTAAATTCTCGCTCAACAATGTAGTTGTAATTTTATATTAGGTAAAAGATTAGATATTTGGAAAGCATGATCATGTAACTAACCCTACGTATCATTAACCAAGATAAGCAAATTAGCGGATAAAGTTCAATAACATAGTATGATTGTTCAAAGTGCTTTAACCCTAGTCTTTCTTCTATCGATTGTCTTAAGTAATTTATTTCTGCATTGTTTATTTTATGTTTAGTGTACAATTATTCAATACTCCTTTTGTTTACTTTATCTCAATTGTTAAACTACAATTGGATAGTTTTTGATACAAGTCCCTTTGAGATCGATGCTAGGATTCTTGAAGGCCACTTTACTATTTGATAACACCAATTTCATTTGCGTGTGTGCTTGGGAGATGTCATGGCGTAGTTGTGAATTTTTTATCTCAATATTTTTTCATTGTTGAGATAAAGAAAAAGCAAGTCTTTTACCCCAACTTGATGAAGATTAAGAGTAATATGGGCCAACACAAGGTCTCAGACTTTGTGATTGGTGTTTATGGTATCTTGAGGTACCAAGGTAGGCTATGCCTTCCTGACATCGATGGATTACGATAATGGGTCATGGATGTGGCTCATTAAGCCCATTATGCTATTCATCCCAGTTCAACCAAGATCTATCATGACCTTAGAGAGTTCTATTGGTGGAATAATATGAAGCGGGATATTGCTAGTTATCTTTCTAAGTGTATGGTGTGACAACAAGTAAAGGTTGAGCACTTAAGGCCCTATGGCCTATACCAAGAGATTGTGTTGCTCGGGTGGAAGTGGGAGGCAATTAATAAGGATTTTGTTACCGGTATACCTATATCTTATAACCAATGTGATTCTATTTAGGTCATTGTTGATAGAATCCCAAATTTTGGTTATTTTCTTTTGGTGAGAACTAATTTCTAGGTGAAAGATTATGCTAAGTTGTATCTACCGAAGATTGTGAAGTTGCACAGTGCTCCGATGACTATTATTTCAAATTATGGTCCTCTATTTTCATCCCACTTTTGAAAGTCATTCAAAAAGGGTTTGGGTACTTGAGTGTACCTTAGTACTGCTTTCTTCTCCTAAAAAGATGGTCAGGTGAAAAGAACTATCCAAACATTACAGGATATGTTGTGGGCATGTGTAATTGATTAATGTGGTGGTTGGTATGAAAATTTTCCTTTGATTGAATTCTCCTAAAATAATAGCTACCACTAGTATTGGCATGGAGCCTTTTGAGTCATTATATGGCAGGAGATGTCGAGCTCCTATTGGGTGCTACGAAGTTGGCGAGGGTAAGTTGCTTCGACCCGATTTAGTTTAGCAAGCCTTAGATAAGGTAAAGGTGATTCATGATAGATTGAAAATCGCTCAAATTTGTAATAATTATTCTATGGATGTAAGGTGTAGGGACTGACAGTTTAATGTGGGAGATTGGGTACTCTTGAAAGTGTCTCCTATAAAGGGAGTGATAAGGTTTGGTAAAATGGGAAGCTTAATCCTTAATATGTTGGTCCCTACTTGATTGTGAAGAGGGTTGGCAATATTTTCTACGAGTTAGATTTGATTTCTAGGATGAACTCCATTCACCCGATTTTCCATGTGTCTATGTTGCATAAATATGTGGGTGACCCTTTCATGGTTGTTCCCTTAGAAGATGCTGGTATATCAGACTCTTTGTTTTATGAGAAGATCCCAATGAGAATCTTGGATCCGCAAGTTCACCGATTGCGAACAAAATAATTTTCTTTGGTAAAGGTTATATGGAGGAACCAAAAGTCAAAGGAAGATTCTTGTAAGGCTGAAGAGGACATGAAGTCCAAGTATCTATATTTATTTCCCATTCCGGGAGCTTGTGATAGAAATATGTGTTAATCTTCTTGACTTGATGTATGTATTGATAGGCGATGGTTTGATTTCCCCATACTTTGAATAGATTTATCTCCTTATTAGGCAATGGATTAAAGTTCCCAATGTGTTAATTGATTTGTGTCTTGTTGGACTATGGGTTTAATACCCTAATGCTTTAAAATCGCTTGTGTTGTGTTATGATGATTTTAAGTCTGTAGTACCTTGAGTTGATTCATATTCATGGTAGATGAAGGGGTAAAGTCCCCAATTCCTTGAGTTGATCTATATCTTTGATGAATTGACAAACAAAATAAGTTTCTTTGGTAAAGGTTATAAGGAGGAACCAAAAGTCGAAGGAAGCTACTTGTGAGGTAGAAGAGGACATGAAGTCCATGTATCTACATTTATTTCCAATTCTAGGAGATTATGATGGAAGCATATGTTAATCTCCTTTACTTGATGTACATCTTGATAGGCGATGGGTTGAAGTCCCTAAGCTTTGAATTGATTGATGTCCTTGTTAGAAAATTGATTAAAGTTCCCAATGTCTGCATTGAATTGTGTCTTTTTGGACCATGGGTCTAAGACCCTAATTCTTTGAAATAGTGTGTGTTGTGTTATGATGATTTTAAGTCTTTAGTACCTTATGTGGATTCATTGTCTTGGTAAATGAGCAAGTGTTTGATGAGTAATGGGTTGGAGTTCCAAAACCAATGAAATGAAGTGGTTGGTCGATGATGATCATGGTATGCAATGTGTTGTACCCTTGTTGTGTGATTGTTTCTACCTTGTGTAAGGGTTTTGCATAGTGATGTGTTAAGTTCTTTAAACGCTTTCCTTACCCTTCATTCACGGATGAATGATCCCAAGTGGGGGAGAATTGGAACACCCAAAGTTTGAGCCATTGAGAAACAACAACTCTTGGTGTCTTTGAGTTGTATGCGACTTGGGACTTGAGTCATACCCTTGGTCAGGAGTTTTACCCTTCTCCCCCTCTCTTTTCATACCTTGAGAATAATGTTAAGGTATAAAACTATCTTCTATACAACAAGGACATCTTTAGTCATAACCAATGCATACGAGTCCTATACTACTGAATCATATAGAGTAAAGTATCAAAACTGAGTACACTATTTTGGTCACGAGTGAAGCTTATGATTTGAGGGTGAGTCATACCCATTGCTCATTACTCAATGGTGTCCTCTCATACCCACAATAGTGTGGTTGAGTTAAGGTACCACTCGTACCCTAGGTCACGATTTCCATAGGAATCGTAAGGGGGAGTAGTACCCCTCCACGAGTGGACTTTCAAGCTTTAACCAAGGAGCTTTTGGTCATTATCCTTGTCTAAAACCCTAAAACCTCTCAATATATAAGGCATTGTATCCTCCTAAGAATTCATTTGCCAGACTCAAACACTCTTAAACACTCTAAAGGCTTCTTGGAGCAAGATTGATCGCTAAGGTTTGGAGGTTTTCATCAAGTGTCAAGGAGGATTCAAGATTATTGATATGATATCTTTTTTAAGATATGAATATCTTTCCCTCTTTAAATAACTCTAAACCCATGTAATTCATAGTCGGATTAGTAAGTGTACATGGTGGTTTTCAATTAAATGAAAAGGGTTTCGGTACCTAACAATGAATAATAATGATTCTTGCTTAAACTTGTGTTGATACATGTTACTGATGGTATATTGTATATATCGGTGATTATTATCTGTTTATTAGCATGAGGGTCTTGAGTAACCCTAATGTCGATGATATCTACCATAAAAATAGCCTTGTTGAAGGTACACACATAAGGTGTTTGTGAAAATGTATAAGTGAGTTGTCCAGTAATATGTTGGTGGTGTAATGAGCTATAGAAATGGTCCAATGAGTATAAATGATTGACAATGATATTGTGAAAGGTATTGTAAGACATGTAAGATGTGAAGATAACCTTGTTAAACTAATGACCAATAAGAGGTTGGAGTTCCTCAATCTAAAGTTGAACTTTGTTTGTGTGTTGAACCCAAGTATGGTAGGGATATGATAATAGATTTCTAATGAAATGTGAATAGATTGGAAGGGTCTTGTTGACCGTGAGTTAAGTTGTATGATGAATTGAATGAAGATATTGAACTACTAAAATGGTTGAGGAATGAAGGCTCCCATAAGGACCAAGTGGTCATGTATAGTATTTAATTGGATAAATGGTTAAAGTCCTTAAGTGTTACATTGAATTTACGATTGATCCATGAGTAAAGAGAGGATAAAGTTCCATTGTCTACTAATGATAGTGCGATGTCTTGAGGTTGAAGTCCCTTGTCTTATGAAAGGATTGAGGTTAGAGTCCCTTGCCCAATGAAATTTCTTGTGGTCAAAGTCCTTTGCTGAAGAGATCTCTTGAGGTAATATTACCTTTCCGAATGCATGAGCATGTGGTTAAAGTCCCTTGCTTGAATGAAGATGAGTATGGATAGAGGTCCATGTGGAATGAATATGTATGAGGTTAAAGTCCTTGGTTAATGAATGAGTAAGCATGGTTTAAGTCCTTTTTCTAAGGGTATGCAATTGTGGTTAGAGTCCTATGCATAGTATAAAATATTGAACCTATAAGTGTGAAGGGTCGAAGTCCCCTATTTCATGCCCAATGAATGAATATTTGAGAATGTTGATAAGCCTTGACAATTTGATTGGCATGTAATATTTCTATATGTATGGTTAAGTGTATGAACGTGACATAATGTGATATATTGATTTGTTGTTTTCGATGATGTACGTTAAGACCTATCCTTGAGTTACATGCTAGAGTTCAAACCACGATCCATCTCTAGATGCTACGTCCCCACATGACGTAGGGAGCAAAGCATCTTCTTCTGCACCTGCGCAGTCATTAGACGATCAGGCGATTCATTCATTCTCTTAAAGAGGTGAGCTTTTTTACATTCGGAAGACATTCATTTTATTCCTTAGCTTCAGACTTAGTTTGGCTATAGTTGGGGGCTAGTCCCGACATATACATTTATCAACTTTTGTTTTATATAGAGGTATTGTGAAAAATTGTGAACTTGGGCATCTTCAGCTAGTTTGTTTAATCTCATAAAGTTTTTAGACTTGATAAAGCTATGACTCTTAATATTTGTTCTATCATTTTATATGGTTGGATCTAGTTCAACCTCCATGATGTTGATGAATAGGTAGGGTTACCGGGCGACTTCTGCTACATGTATGCTTGAGGCTTCCATATGAACTGGTCTAGTCTAGGTCATTTTAGTAGTAAGTACGCATGGTTTTTAATACTCATACTAGAGTTCTAGACTTTATTGGAGTAGATACAAGTACTAGTTTTGTCTTTGGTTCGACGATCGTGCTGAGTTGATTTCATATATTGGATAGCTCTTGGAGAGAATTTCCCTTATTCCTTCTATGTATCTATGTATAATCGTTAATTTTTTAGACAAATTATTTTTGATAATTCAGTACCTATGGTTTTGTTGTAGTAGCTCTTGTACTGACATTATTAAGTATTGGGATGGTTGTTGACCCTTTGTCTATATATTTGACATTTATGAGTGTTTTATTGATTTTTAACTCTTTAAATATTGATTTTCGAATTTTAGGCTATTTTCCACCAAGTTAGCCCATTGTGTGTATCTTTGGGCTACCGTTTGACTTACCTACTGACAGAATAAAGTAGGTGCCATCATGACTAATAAATTGGACCATGACACTCCTCTAGTCTCAATAGATTATGGTATAAGCCATCGCATGGAACCACTATAATAAGACATGTGATATATCAATAATATCAATCTGAACCCCTCACTCAGGCATCATGATAATGGTAAGATATATAATGCTCAAACAAGGCCAATAATAACAATTCAAGCACCCTACTCAGATATCATGAAAAAATAGGAAAATAATTCTCAAATATGACCAATAATATCTATCAAAGCAGGCATCATGAAAATAATAAATGCGAATAATTCTCAAATAAGCCAATACCATCCCCTGCACGAGCATCACAGTAATAAAAATCCTTAAGTGAATAATAACATTTAGATAAGCCCCCACATGACAATATAATAATAATAAATTATCCAAACAACCTAAATATAGAGAATTTACTCGAACTATCTTGTTTTACATGATATTTTCATTATTCCTAGTCGTAACACCATTAGACTAAATTCTTAGAAGGAGGATTATACTAGTGGTTAGGAATTCCCTAAAGTTTCCCTTCATTTACTTACCTAATATCTAAGTAAAGATTCCTTTCATAACTACTTTACTATACTATCATTGGTTATATCCTAAGAGATTACTAAACGCAAATAATTACATTAAATACTATAAATTTATTTTTTGTATTACCTTATGCGTGTCTTATTTCTGTTATTATCCTTTACTATCTGTTATTATAGTATTACCTTGTTGTTACATCCTTTTATGGATTTTGTTTGTCATATTGTTATCTGTCCAGAGACGAGGGTCTATCGAAAACAGCCTCTCTACTTCATCGGAGGTAGTGGGATGGACTACGTACACTTTACCCTCCCCAAACCCACTTGATGGGCATAGACTAGGTATGTTGTGCTTGATTTTTTTTTGTTGTTTATAGCCTAAGTGTTTACTAAATCTCAATCATTCTATCAAAATCCACTAAGCATGATACATGCTGTGAAATAGAACTTCCTTATCAATTTACTCAAGATAAGTAAGTCACCAATATATTATTTACCATAAACATATTAACAAGTAGAGATAACAATAAAGAAGTCCATTTCATTATTTCAACCCACTAGACTCTGGTACCTAAATAGAAGCTTTTCATCTCATCTAACTGAGATCCCAAATCCTTAGTTTGATCTCATCTAACCGAGACCCCAAATCCTTAGTGATTCACAAAACACTAGCAATAAATACACAATTTATAAACATCTTAGAAAAAAGTCAAGATAACTCTCAACTTGCCATAAAGAGGATTCACAAATTCAAAGAACAATTTGAAGAATTATGCGAAAGCTCTACTCCCTTGAATTATCACCAAATATACTCACTCTAATTGATTATGAGATCTACAGGTAAATAAAATATCAACGATAATCATATCGATACATTGTAGTTCTTAGCTTATAATCATCTCTAAAATCAACCCCCAAAATAAAAGAGTAAAATAAAAATTTATTAAAGAATCACTTTATCCATACCTTCAGGGTTCCAAATCTAAAATACCATAAAAATCTAAAATACCATAAAAATAGAGTAAATCGAATTAGACATCATCAAAGAATAATGATTTTATTTTATTAGGAAAACAACAAATTCTCAAATTTACACTCAAATATTTGACGGTGATATAATAAATTAATCAATAGGATAATAAAATACTATTTTTCAAGACTCACCCAAGGTTTGAATCTAGAAAAACCACTTGAAATCACTTCAATACAAGCTCGTAATGTTTAAAAATTGTGAAAATATTTTTTGATTCTCAACATTGGATAAATGTCATGAAAAACGAAATATAAATTTTTGAAAAAATGAGAAAAATTAATTTAGAATCATAAACACATTGATTATACGAGAAACATTCATTGAAAATCACCTCAAATGGAGTTTTCTAGATCTCAAAATGTCAATATTACTAAATATTTACGATATGTTGATTTAAGCATTGTCCAGATGAAACTTTTGTTCTACGAATACGCAGGATCCCCACCGCATTCATGAAGAATAATTTTTGCATAGAATATTAAATAAAGAGGTCCTTTTTCATGTTCGTGGTGTACCCATCGCTTACATAAAGGAGAACCTCCACACCAAGAAATCTGCAATTGCTATTTGTACTAAAAGGGTCATATCTCTCTTATATTAACTCAAAATTAGCTATTCTTTTTATCTTTATTCTAAAATTTCAATACAATAGCTAATGATCCTAATAAAATATTAAATATATTTCATTACATTATGATAATTATATTAAAACTCAATGACATAAAATTTTAAAATTCGAACAAGTATCCAAAACTCATCAAGGATGCCCCTAATACAAACCAATAGTGCTACTAGGTGAATTCAACATTTCAAACTTAGTAGAATTATCAAATTTAATAAAATATATCCTTGTAAATAAATTATCTCTAAAACTAATAATAAATCAAATAAAAGACAATATTTCAACCAAATACTCAAAAATCACCAAAGGGCCCAGGAGCCCATACCAACTATGCTACTAACCTAACATGGATGTTTCAAATATAATGAAACTAAGAAAATCACCATTTCTAATTATCCAAATCATCATTGCACTGAAAATAGGAAGTAAAAACCTCACCTATTTTACTTGTGTGAGTTTTAATAAGTTCTAAGCTAGCCTAATATTTAATGAATTTTAAGGTTGTACTACTCTAAAAAAAATTAGTTTTGGTATCAGAATTGGTGAAAATGTTTGATTAGATTTCTAGATAGATAATGAGTTTAGAAAATCGTAGCAACTTTTGACAAATAAAATAAAGTTATAGACCTCATATTATAGAGTTTATCATGGAAGGATTGGTTCTCCATGTTGTAATTCGAGGAGTGTATTGTGAAATGGAAAATACTAGGAAGAGGTCCCAGGTTTCTTCTCTAAACCGATATAGTGGAAACTTAAATCACTGCAGTGGAAAGGTTCCTATCACGCACTATTTTTCTCGCTAAAAGTGGGATTCGACGTGACAAACTCTTTTTAGGATGGTTCAAAGAGAAGAGTAGCTGCTTAAAAAATTTATATGTATTAGGGCACCATTCTAAACTAATTAATAACTATTTAATTAGTCTACATCACCAAAAATTGAGTAAGAGTACAAGTTACCTCGAAGAAAAGTTGCTAAGCACCTTTTGAGGTTCACAAATGTGGATTCCAACTGAATTTATATATTACGTGAGGAATTACGCAATAAACAGAGGCCGAATAACTTTATTAACCTAAGTTCTACTAAGTGATGTAATTAAGAACACTTTCAACTAGTGTACATATCATACAAAGAATGAAAAATACAAAAATGCGAGATTCACCTTTTGCGACATGCAAATATTAAGTGAAAAGTACCATAATTTATATATTCTTCATCTTTCTCGAATGATAGACTTAGATGAATTCCTTTTCTTTATAGTATATCCAGTAAAGAAAATATACAAGCTTAAATCAAAATAATAATAAACTACAAAAAATGATATACTTGTTAGTAAGATGTGCCACCATAATTTGATGATAAATTTAATGTAAGAAAATAAACAAACTGACAACATCTAAACTTAAAATTTGAGAGAGAGAGAAAGTGGGACCAGGTATGACAAAGCCAAAATTGGCCCAATGTGATGTTACTCCCTCTATTCCAATTTGTATGCTGCTCTCTTATTTGCCTTAAGAAAAGACAAAAGCAATTTGTAAAGAAACTTATTTAAGAGTACTAAATAAAATATTTTTAGCATTTGAAAGTCATGTAAATAAAAAACTATATATGTACAATATAAAGGTTGTATCGAAGCATGTGGATAATTTACTGTAGTATTAAAATTTGTCAAGTCTTTGAGACTTTTAAAAAAGTGACACATATAATTAGAAAAAAAGGGAGTAACGAGGTATTTTATATTTTCTAATAAAGCTCTATATTTTTCATACGACAATTCAGATATTGCCTATCTTTTGTGCCATCATTTTCCAAACGTACATGAGTCCCGATCAGGTGGCGACTCTATTTGAGCTCTGCTTCGTGCATTGTCTTCGTCAGCCTCGTGGTTGGCTTCCAAGTAATGACATTTCATTGTAGTGTACATGTAAAAATATTCAAAGAGGTGACAATACATTTTCTCTTAATCTTTAACTAAATAAAGAAAATATAAAATAATAAAATAATATAGATATTCATGATTGAATTAAACATATAAAGAGGTTCAACCAAGTCAATATAGAAACATTCTTAGATCTATTATTCTATAAAGGCTAAAACATTTGTTGAAAGAGAAAGAAACTAAAACAAGGTGGTGTAATTGAGGAAAAAGAATAATTCACCTGATTAACAACATATAAGGAGTAGCTCTAATATCCTTGAAATTCTAATGCATTAGTCTCCGAAAAAAGAGATACACTCTATTATTTTCCATTCTTTCCGGTGTAATCCGAGAAATAGATATAAGAAAGGAAATACAATGGGTTGATGTGCCAAGGCCACCGACTTTAAGACTATGGTGTTTATGAAAATAAGATAAAAACAGACATTTAGTAGTATAGCTAAAAGTATAATTTCTAACTAAAAAAATTAAGTTATGACTATATGTTCTAATAAAAATTCAAAGTAGTCAAATAAGAACCTTCAACATCCACTAATTTCTATGCCTTAAAGTCCATGCATCAGGGTACGTTTAGGGTGAAAGTGATAAAACACATTCAATTTTATTGCTATTTTTTTAAAAAATCAAAGAACAAGTATCATATATTCAAAAACTGTATAAATTAAGAGAAATATACTTAAATAACGAAAGTATAGTCTTCAGATGCATAAGTTTATGTGAAAGTAATGTTCATTAGTCTATTAAATTTTACTAACAAATATTTGTTCACAAAGATATCATATCCAATGAAAAATAAATGACATACCGAAACATGTCCCTTTTTTTAATATACAATATCATTTGATTTAAGAAAATAACTTCTTAATTATTTTTATTTCACCAAAATAAGGAAATATTCTCTACATAACCATCACACAAATTTCACATCACATATTTAAGCTTTAAAATAATTGTAGAGAAGGAGTAAGAGTCTAACACTTTTCATATTAAAATGGCAATATGACGACTCTACAACTACTTGCAAAAGAGTGCTTTGTAAGTTTCAGAGCTATCAAAATTTCATCCAAATATATTGATGTTCCTAGTAGATGTTGAATACATCAACCACAGGCAAAAACATGAGGAACTTCAAAACGAAAGAGAGAGAGAGATTACGACCTCGACTTTGGCCAGAATACATGATGGTGAAAAAAAAAGGAAGGAGCTCTTTCTCCCTGGATATGCAGCAACCTAACTAACTTTTTCATATATATTTTTCGATTGGCTCTAGGATTAGCATTTTAATGTAGGGGAAAAGGAAGACAAGGCAATCTGGTGGAATTTTGCAAAAGAACAGAATAATTTTGAGTAATTTTCTTGTGAAAATAAAATTATCTTCTTCCATATAAAGAAAAATAATTAAAATGATTTTGTCTAAGAAAGGAGAAAAAGGGGACAATAGATGGAGTAGAGTAGGAAAAACTGATTTGATGGGAGTAATTTTGAAAGAAAATATATTGTTCCATCAAAAGAAAATATTTACGAGGATTTTATCGATGTAAAAAGATTTATCAAAATTTGAATATGAAATTTAAATTTTGTGCTTGTTTAGGACTGAGTAATTTCTACCAAATTATGTAAAATGGATACCTACTAAATTATTAAATGATGAAAAATAATTCTAAATATCAAATAAATTATTATATTTTGTATATATAAAAAATGATTCACAATAAAAGAATAGCCACTCTTAAAATATTTGACCAAATACTTTTAAAATAGAATAAAAGAGAAATGCAAATGATTAAGTAAAGAATGAATTTGCAAGTAAAGAATATGATATAATAATACTCATGCTAAAAGCAATTGAAAATAAAAATCATATAGGGTGTGTTTGGTATGAACGAAAATGTTTTCCAGTTTTCTTATGTTTCGCTGGCTTATATGTTTTGAAAAATATTTTCCAAACCAACTTATTTTCCTTAAATCTAAGGAAAATGACTTCCCTTCAAAAAGTAAGGAAAATATTTTTCAAAACACTCTTTAAACCTCACTTTAATATTGAAATGTTTATACAATTCTCAAAATCATCTACCACGCCCCCCGCACCCAATACCCTATCACCCCGACACTACGCCTACACCACCCCACCCTTCCCTACCCCTACCCCACTCCATACCCCTATCCCTACCCTCACTCTCAAAATTTAATTGTTTAAAAAGTATTTCAAATTTTTCTTAGTTCATCCCCTACCCCACCCAACCCCTACCCCTACTTGCCTCCCTCCAAAAATAATATTTACATTTTATTAAAAAATTCAAACTTTTCTTTTACCCCCTCCCCCTTACCAGTCCTCTCTCCCATCCCTTCCCCCACCCTCAACCTTACAACAAGAACAATAAACCCAGTGTATTCCCACAAAGTAGGGTCTGGGGCACCCAACCTTAAAAAATAAATTATTTTTAAATTTTAGTTTTTTTCTTCCCCCTCACTCCCCTACCTTGACACCCAGATCCTACTAACCCCTTCCCCCTCCCCCTCTCTCCCAACCAATTTTTTTATTTTTTTCTTAATACAAAAATTCAAAAAAATTTCTTACCCCACCCCTACTACCTATTCTGACACCCTCACCCACCCGCCAACCAACCCCCTTCCCAAAAAGGATTTAATTTCTTAAATTAATTTTTTTTAAAAAAATTCTAAAATGTATTTTTACGCTTTAACTAAATGCTAAAATGTAATTTTTGCAAAATATTTTTTCATTCACCAACCAAATATTAGAAAATATTTTTTCATTCACCAACCAACTACTAGAAAATATTTTTTGAAAAATATTTTTCATCTACCAACCAAACATAAGAAAACAAGTAAGAAATCAACTTGTTTTCAATGGAGGAAAATAATTTCCATGAAAAACATTTTCCTTCATACCAAACACACCCATAATAATAATTACAATAATAATAGTTAAATAATACGAATAACATCTTTTGTAACCACTTTTTTTTGGTTAAAGGAAAAAGTTGGTAATAGTGATTTTGGCCTCATTAACATAATAGATGCTTAACGAGTAAAATGGTGAAAAGGAGAGTCAGTTAGGTGTCAACAAATGCCTCATTGTTTCTAAGGAATGATAAATAATTATCGAGTAACAAAAGTTGACATAGTAGCCAATTTTATCCTATCGAGAAAATAATTTGTTAAAATTAAAGCAACGGGAGATGGTTTTAAAATAGTGTGGTCGATACTTTTATTTTAAGTCACCTATATATCTCAGATTTTATAAAAATCATCCAATAGGTTGTTCAATATTTTAGAATTTACAGTATTCCAAAAGAATATTAATGATAAAAGGTATGGACATCAATAACAGGATTATGGGTCAATGAAATTTAAGTGGATGGGATTAAGCAATGATGTGGATAGAGGTATGAAAAAAATAAATGGTGAGCTTGTCTTCAAGATGAGTTTACTCGACGGATGTATGAACAATATTGCATTTTGAAAATAGGAGCAAAAATTATTTATGTTGGTTACTTCTTCCTTCGTTACCTGCGTACTTTTCAGTATAATAGATGAAAGTGTTAGAGCATGTAGGTCATATAAAAAATAAGAAATCATTGTAAATATCTAAACATGATGTAATTTTTCAGTTAGACCTTGAGTACTTTACTTTAAGATGATAAGTATGTCTTTAAGCTATGATGTCTTAGCACTATGATAAGCAGAAAGTAAAACATAAGTTCATGAAAATGATGCCTTTGAACTATAACGCCTTAGGATAATCATATAGGGATAAAAAAAATGCATATGTTATATGGTTGGGTTTGCTGTTAGTCCTGTCAATGCAATGACTTATTAGTTTAGATGTCGGGTCAGTCAATACTGTATCGGATTAGCTGTCGGGCCTATCTATATTGTATTGGATTAACTTACGAGTCTATCAATGCAGTATCAGATTGGTTGTCAGGCCTATCAATGCTGTGTCAGATTGGTTGTCTGTCATATCAGCACAGTATTAGATTGACTGTCTGACCTATTGATGTAGCATCGAATGGGCTATCGATCCTATCAATGCAGTATAAGATTGGCTGTCAGGCCTATCAATATCATATAGTATTGAAGAGATAGAGTACCTTAGCCTTTTCTCCATGTTGAAGTCGTAGTAGGACCTTTTATGACATTTATCATTCAAGTTCTCATGGAATGATTCCTACCTTTTGTACTTTCACCTAATGAAGATTGTAGGTCAAAAAGTAATGTTGATTCAAAAATTTTTATCGGCTTGACTGCTCATCATTGTTTTTATTCCATAGATGGATTGAGACTTGCACTGCATCATGGTAAAATTTCAGAGGATTTATCAAAAAATTCTACTTTTATTTAAGATAAAAAAATACCCTTTGCATGTCCTTGTGAACTGATATATAGCTTCCCAGTGGAATTTTGAGATTTCCTAAAAAATTATGCCCCAATTATAACTTTGAGTCATATAATCCCATTTAACTCAAAGAACATATTAGTTTATGAGAAATAGTTGTCCTACATCTGAACATCATGATCACAATTTTAATCTGTCTTTATATGCTTAAGAGTCTGGCCTATTACCTAATACTTTAGAGGCGTATGAATTTGAGTGAAGTGTTTGAATTAGATATAGAGAAAAAAGAATTTTTTTTTTAGATTGAGATCAAACTCGAGAGTGGTCTACCTACGTATCCAAATGAAAGTCAGGTCAAACGTAGTTCATGGATACAAACAAAGGTAAATAAAATATAAAAATATTACCATCCATAAGGAAGATAAATGGAGAATGATGACATTTTTCTTATGAGAAATATGGTCTATCATTATCATTCCACGTGATGTTTTATACTTCTTTCACGAATGTCTTTGAAATATTAGTTAATCACCTTGAAATCCTTAAATGTATATACAATTTCTCATTCCTCATGTCGTGAATACCTCTAGAATACAGATTCTCACCCAACCCTTTTTTAAGTTAAAAAACTTTTACTGTCAAAAATTTGATAACGCCCAAACTACAGCTCTTGTAAGAGTGTAAGCAGTCGCTGTCAAATATAGAACCCAACTGGGTTGGGTGTCGAATCCCACAGGGAATACTTGGTCACTAAGTAAGCAACTATTAGTAGGCTTTTGGTCAAAAATTCTACGGAAAAGGGGGGATTTTATGCGTGAAGTAAGAGTATCAAAATAGCAAGTAAAAATGGAATGTTTGGTAGGTTTTATCAATGAGAATTGTAAGTTAGGGTTATGTCCACCTTATGAGTTTTACGTATCTATTAACTATGAGTTATGCGGAATTCAGACATGCATGCTCTTATAGAGATTCGTATTCTATGGTAAATCCTAGCATCTTTCGACCATCACAGATTATCTCACTTTAACTCTTTCGAGCTTAAAGCGTATCTAAAGGTATGAATTCTCCAAGAGGTTAATCTAGTTACGGCACTAACTTTTAAACAAGGGTTAATAGCCCTATTTCCTTGTCAGACCCTCTTTTCAACACATATAACTTTTCTTTCTAACAAGTTAATGCTATTGTGGCATATTCTATATGTTTGCAACCACAAGAATTTAATTTAAGATGAAGAGAGGTAATGATATAAGAAGCATAGGTACCAATAAATCACAAACTCATAGAAATAGATAGTATTATCAAAAGGCTTCAATAACCCTAACTGAGAAGTTTAGCTACTCATGAGTGCAACAGAGATCACCATAAACATCATCATCATATCAAAACTAGAATGATCTCACGTTGGTCACAAGAGCCGTGCTTTCTCTGTCAGAAAGTAACGTGAAGAACTAAATGTCGAAAAATAGAATTGATGAAGAAGGGAAAGAATTAATAAGAATGGGGAAGAATATAAAGAGGAATAAGAAAAGAATGCTGAAAAGTTTCAGTAAAATAGGGTTTATATAACATCCATATCCTAGTCCTATTGAAATAGGGTTTTTATCCTTGTCCTAGTCCTACTGGGTTACTGTATACTTCTCCTAATCCTACTAAGTTACTGCTGATCCCCCAAGTCTTTAGAAATGTTGTTTTTGCCCGGGACAAGTTCTCCATGCATCACTTTTAGTCGATAGGCTTTCAAAAGCTGCCTTCCTTCTTACGTGACATTTCCTTTGGCGTCCAACAGTCTATAAAATGCTGAAATCTTCATCATTTATACCTGAAAACTTGCTAATCACGTTGGTTAGCTCACTTACAGGAAAAAGGACTAAAAGTGCAGGAATTATATATTTTGTCTTCAAAATTTGGCTAAAATATGGGTAAATAAAGGTGCTTCAGGCATGTAAATGCGCCTAACATCAACACTCCACACTTAAAGCTTTGTTTGTCCTCGAACAAAATATCATGTCCATATAAACTTCTACTTAGGATTTCATAGTAACAGCACAAAATATTCATCAAGACAGGCACGACAATTATTAACAAAGAGTAGTTTTCTGATCACTACTAGAAACAATTCCACCTCCAACCTAGACTCGTGATGATGGTTAATTCGTATCCACAAGTTAAGGCACAAGAAATCATACAAACTACCAAAAACTCATCAACCATGTGTGTCTCACATAAGATCTTACCCATAATCACTCACAAATATTGCATTTTTCGAAGCATGGGTACAATTTTCTCCTTGCTCTCGCTCTCACAAAGAATTCATATGTTGCAACTGATGACCATAGGCTTTACCTTAGTGAAATGCTCTACTAATATCAGAATGCTAAGTTTAGGATCAAATTGGTCTTTTCCAGGTTGTAATGTAGGCTATGGAACGGGTAGGACTATTTTGGCCAGAAATAGTGACTAAGTTCCTAAGCGCTTTAATACATCACATTATGCCATTAACACTCTCTTTTAAGCAACCTTTCTACCTTTCTTTCATCTCTCACCCCTTTTCACCTATTTTTCCATTCAAACATAACTATCTTTTTATTTAATCATGATCACAATTTATCTTTTTGTTTTTCTATTTCTTTTTCTTTTCTTCTCTTTTTTTTATAACGCACCTCTATGATAGCCACTCTTTGTCATAACAAATTCAAGTACCAATACACTTTAAGGCATCACTCTTACCCAATTTCCTCTTATTTCGTCACATGACTTTACAATTTAAAGGACTTAGGAATTTGGATCAAATTGTGGTCTTGAAAAATGGATTAGGCTTACATATGAGGCTGTCAAAGAAAATAGGCTAAAGGATCAAAGGGGATTAACTAAGATAATGTCCACGGGTAGGTAAAAAGAAGGTAAACAAGTATAGGTTGCCAAAGAAATGCCTAAATCTTCTCCTAAATTCACTCTTTATTTCGCTTTACATACACACCGGGCAAGTTCTAGCATTAGTCACAAACACAGAATATACTATAATCTCACACACACAAGGCACATGGTCAACTTTATTGGGAGCAGTATAGACTCTTGACCCCAACAGATGAAGGAATTAAACCACACACTTATCACATAGTGAGTCACACTTAGAGCCTAAACGTCTCAATAGTAATGATTTTATCACAAACTCTTGTCATAATACCATGCCGCCTATCAGAACAATTTCATGCAAATCTAAAAATCTAACAAAAAACAAACATAAATAAATGTAGGCAAATAAGTACAGCATACAAATACCAGCAGCCCACACTTAGACGGGACACATGCCCTTAGTGGAAAATAAATAAGGAAAACCTGATTAGTCGGACTCCTCCTCTATGTATGGGGTCATACCCCCTTCGTCAGAATCATCATCAGAGTCTTCATCCTCAGAAGTTCCTCAAAATGTACCCTACTTGATTCCAAGAGTGCGTCGAGGTATTTGCAGCACGGAGGATTCAGCTTGCTCTTTTCTTCCTCTTTTCTTACCTTTCTGTGAGGTGGGTGCTTTTTATTTTCCTTGTCATCCTTTTGGGCCATTCTACCTGAGATCCTAATAGAGTCATGTTAGCTTCATCTCGAAAGATTCAATCGAAAAACAAAAAAATAGCGGCACCACCCCACACTTAATTTGTTGGTACAAACTAATTACGTGAGTGATGTCGATTACTCAGACTTCATCGACTTACGTATAAGCGATATGTTCCAACCTTATGTTCAGCACAGTCATACCTTCATGTCATAGACAACAAAGCCTTTACAATATCATTTACCAACCATTCTTACTCATTAAGCCATTGCTTTAGTTCAAAAAACGATTAGCATTTAACTAGTTATTTCTCTTAGACATTTTCATAAACAACTTGAGGGCATACCTTTGCCATGACCAAACCCCCAGTGGAAACCATAAAAATTGGGTTAGTCATGTCCCATTTGTTAAACCATAATCAACAATCACCCATATGTGCAAATCATCACAAAAAACATGTATTAACACTATATTAAACAAGAGAAATCAATACTCATCATTATGCATCAAAACCATACAAATTTTATTTCAAACCCCACCATTCAAGAATCAAAATCAATGTTTAAAATATAGGTTATTTGAGAAATAACAACGAGGTAAGAGTCACTTTCCTTATACACTAAGATTCACAAAGAGATTCTTGGTCTTCAAGTCCCTAAATGGTCTTCTTGATGAACCCTAGCCCAAATCTTTTTATAGAGATTTTAGAGAGTTTTTTGGAATATTTTTAGCTTGTTTTTGTGAAGAATGACAGGCCCAAAAATGTTAAAAGTTATGAGTCATAAGGATTTAGGGGTGGGAAAATTATAAAATGTCCTCAGCTTACAACTGAAAATTGAACCCCAGGAGGGTACGACTCACCCCCTTGACCCGTACCCTAGTGTACGAGTGGTACCCTAAATAGTATCCTAAACCTTACCAATGCATAAATCATACCATACGGTATGTGTGGTACCCTACAACCCATACCCAAGATAGAATACTTTGGCGAAGACTTCTAGTATCATACGACTAGATAGCCTGTGACTCGTACATTATCATATGATTTGTATGATGCTCATTGTACCTAGGGTAGAAACCAACCTACACACACTGTCCAACATATAAAAGTGGGTCCCAAACCTGTATCCAAACATATAACTAGTACCCACTAGTCGTATGTTGACCAGAAACTTCAACCTAGGAAATTTTTATGACGTTTAAAAGCCAAGGTGATTCAATTCTCCCCCACTTGGATCATTTGTACTCGAATGATAGGTAAGGCAAGAACAATATTGATTTAACACGTCATATCACATCAAACAACCTTTAATCAATTTAGAAAATAGAGACATGCAATAAGAATAAGACACATGTGATGATCATTATCGATCGAGCATTCATTCAGTTTACTTTGAGACTCAAACCCATTGCCATCAAAACACTTGCTCAATTCAAAGTTTAGGGACTAGAACCTATTTCTTATCAAAGACACAAATCAAATCAAAAAGATTAACACATACCTTAAGTACGATTTTATAGAATGGGAAACAAATACATATTCTTAGACTTCATGTCCTCTTCTGTCTCCCAAGTGGCTTTCTCAATCCTTTGGTTCCTCAATAGAACCTTCACCAAAGCCACATCTTTCATTCACAACCGGTAAACTTGTTGATCCAAGATTCACACCGGGACCTCCTCAGAGGACTAAGAGTCCAAAACACCAACATCCTCCAAGGGCACAATAAATGAAGTGTCACCCATACATTTCCACAACATGGATACATGGAATGCCAAATGAATGAAGCTCAAAATAGAGGGCAACTAAAATTCATAGGCAAAATTACTAACCCTCTTCAAAATTAGATATGGACTAACATACTGGGACTAATCTTTCTTTTCTTACCAAACTACATCTCTTTCTTCATGGGAGATACCTTTAAGAAAATCGTATCGCCAATATTAAACGACAAATCCCTATGCCTTACATCCACATAGGATATTTGGTGACTTTGAGTGGCTTTCAACTTATCACTTTTACCTTCTCCAAGGCTTAGTTGACCAAATTAGGGCCAACAAACTTACCCTCAACAACTTTATACCACCCAATAGGAGAGTAACACCTCCTACCATACAACGCCTTAAAATGAGCCATATCAATGCTAGAGTGTTAACTATTGGTTTAGGCAAATTAGACCAAAGGCAAATGGCTGAACCAATTACTATAATAATCAACCATATAAGCACGCAACATATCATCCAATGTTTGGTTAGTCCTCTTTTCTTGTCCATCCATTGGCGGGTGGAAAACGATACTAAGGCACACCTTAGTGCCTAAACCTTTATGAAATGATTTCCAAAAGTGAGATGAGAATGGAGTACCATGATTCGAGATAATAGAAATCTGAGCATCATGAAACTTCACAATCATCATAAGATATAGCTTAGCATAATCCTCCACCAAATTACAAGTCCTCATCTACAAAAAGTTAGCGTACTTGGTTATTCTATCCACAATGACCAAAATAGAATCATATTGATTCTGGGATGGAGGAAAACTAGTGACAATCCATATTAATCACTTCCTTGTTCCATTCGGGAAACTCTCTCTCTTTATACAAACCACCAGGTCTCCAATGCTCAAATTTCACCTGTTGACACACCATACACTTAGACTCAAAGCTAGCCATATCATGCTTCATATTATTTCACCAATAGAAGTCCCTAAGATCATGATACATCTTTGTAATACCTATATGAATAGCATAAAGAGATCCATGAGACTTGACCATAATGCTTTCTCTCAATCCATCGACATTGGGAACACATAGCCTACCTTGGTACTTTAAGATACCGTCACCTCCAGTTGCAAACTCAACAAATTCTGGTTGACCAAATTATTCTTAATCTTTATCAAATAAAGATCCAACATTTACTTTTACTTTATCTCAACAACAATAGATAACTGTGATACCTGATACTCAAATACACTACCATATTCAGAGTCCATGAGATGAACTCCAATATTAGCCAAATAATAGTTGCCTTTCACCAATTCTCTCTTATCATCGTCCACATGAGCTAAAATTCCCATGGATAACCTTCTAAGAGCATCAATAACTATGTAAGCTTTATCTAAATGGTGGTGGAGGCTCCTATCATAGTCCTTTAGCAACTCAAGACATCTCCTTTGCCTAAGATTCAACTCCTTTTGAGTAAACAGATACTGTAGGCTTTGATGATCATAAAATATGTCAACATGAACCCCATATAGATAATGACGCTAAATCTTCCATGCAAATACCATGAACAATAAATCCAAATAATAATTATGGTAGTTCTTCTCATGAATTTTCAATTACCTAGAAGCATAGGGCACAACCATCCCATGCTGTATCAATATACAATCGTTCCCAATATGAGAAGTATATAATCCACTACAAAATCATCATTACCCTCGATCAAGGTCAAAACTAGAGCCGAATTCAATTTATCCTTCAACTTCTCAAGACTACCCTCACACACATCCAACCACAAGAACTTGACGTTCTTCTAGGTCAACATAGTCAATTGAGCAACTATTGTTAAAAAATTCTCTACAAATCTCCTATAGTAATCATCTAAACCTAAGAAGCTTCGTATATCAGTTGGAGTTGCAGGTCTAGGCCACCTCTTAATTGCCACAACATTTTCTTGATCCACTATCATCCCCTCACTATAGATAATATCCTTTAACAACAACTCACACTAAGAGAACTTGGCATTCAAATGATGATCCTTCAAGGTTTGCAACACAGCACGAAGGTGATCAACATGATCTACCTCACTCTTAGAATAGACCAAGATGTCATCAATGAAGGGAGTGGGAAAAAAATCTAGAAACAGATGAAAAACCCCATTTATCAAATCCATGAATGCCACCAAGGCATTGATCAACCCAAAAGACATTTCTAGGAACTCATAGTGACCATACCGGGTCCTAAAGGCAGTCTTAGGGATATCCACTTCCCTAATCTTAAGTTGATGATAACCTTACCTAAGATACATAATAGAGAAATACTTCACACATTGAATTTGATAAAACAAATCATCGATCCTAGAAAGAGGATACTTATTCTTTATGGTTACCTTGTTTAACTGATGATAATCAATGCACATTCGAAGGGAACCATCTTCTTACTTACAAACAACATGGGAGCACCCCAAGGAGTCATCCTAGAATAAATAAAACCTTTTTCTAAGATATACTTCAATTGCTCCTTAATCTTTTTCAATTCAACCAGAGCCATTCTATATGGTGGGATGCAAATCGGATGAGTGTTTGAAATAAGACAAATCCCAAAATCAATTTTCCTATCAAGAGGAATAATGGGAAGGTCATAAAGGAATACTTCAAGAAACTTATTAACCATAGGAACAAATTAAAGAGAAGGATCCTCCGTGTTAGAATTTTTAACTCGGACCAAATTAAACAAACACCCTTTAGAAATCAACTTTTGGTCTCTAAGATATGAGATGACCCTCCCCTTATGAACTAAAGAATCCCCTTCCAATACAATGACTGATTCATTAGGGAATTTAAATGTGACATTATGGGTACGATAATCTAAGGAAGCATAGCATTAATGCAACTATTCCATCCCAAGAATAACATCAAAATAAACCATGTCCAATGCTATAAAGTCTAGAAGAACTTCTTTACTATAAACAGCTACCACACACACCCAATAAACTCTTTTTATAAGCATAGAGTCTCTTACCAAGGTAGAAACCAAAAAAGGAACTGACACAAACTTGGGACCAAAACCAAAATACACGCTTCAAATAGTCTCACTTAAGAGAGAAAGGACCCTAAATCAAGTAAATAATACACAACATGAGAGAAACGTTTGAACATACCCGTAAACACAATGAAAGATGCCTTATAATCCTAGAGAGATGTAAGAGCATGTAAATAATTTTGACCAATATGGGTACCAAAAATAGAAAAAAAAGAGCACCCTTCGGTGCAGGAGTGGATAAATTATTTAACACCTACCACCATCTCTACCACTTTGCTCAGAAGGCCTAAATCTCTTTCCTTGACTTTCACTAAACTCAACCTATTTTTTATCTTTCTCAACTTGTTTCATATACAAACTAATCCATAGATATCTATGTCTTTGATCAGCAAAGCTACCTTTCTCTTAAGGATCAACTCACGAGACAATCTTAAGGCAAATTTCCTCATTAAAGCCCTCATATCCAACACTAGTTCTTGAGCATACTGAGATAATTAATGAAAATACAAGGTATAATCCTTGACTAACATCCTTTCTTACTTTAGATAAACAAACTTTTTTGTCTTTGGTTCCCTCAACTTTTGAGGAAAGAAGAGGTCTAGAAATATATTAGTGAAATCCTTCCAAAAGGATGACTCACCAACATCACCCTTTGTCCCTTCCAACTCCTCATACAATCAGTATGCCACGTCCTTCAATTAATAGGCCACAAAATCCACCCCCTCAAAAATAGTGGCATGTATAACTCTTAAAAATTTTCCGTCTCATCCAGAAAACCTTGGGGATCTTTCTCCACCCTAATACCAGTAAAGGTTAGAGGAACGAATCTCATAAACTGTTCAACCCTTGTGGCCTTAGAAGATGGAGTAACGGATGCACCGCGCTCAGCCTGAGAAACTACCAACTGAGTAGTTATCTGAATTGACTAACGAAAAATATTTGTCATGTTAGCTTGAGAAATTGCAGGAGGGTTAGACATAACTGATAGAACTCCTATATGATTAGGTATCGGGCCCCTATAATAAGTATGGACTCTATAAGTGGAGTGAGTCCCACCAACATTGTCCCATTAGGATAGAAGGGTTTGTAGGAACTTCAAATCTTTTTGGAGGCATGAATTGGAAGATGAGCCAACAAAAATAAGAAGGATCAAATACCTTAAAACCTATAGCTCAAAATAAGACAACAAGAAGGTGAAACATTCCTAAATTCCTTTTACCCTTTCTCTTATAAGTGTGGCATGCTACACACGCATAAAAGAGACTGTACTTGACATGACATTATGGACACCCAACTGACTATGAACCTAGTCTGTAATAAAAAATTGTCAAGACCCAAAATAGGGCATTTTCACATGGGTATCTTGAGCCTAACAAGGACTGAAGATCACCCCGTTTAGCCATCGTAACCACCATTTCAAACCACAAGTATTGAATAAACTTCAATCATATAACCAGATAGCATAAAATAGACTAGCAATCATTACCTATGAAATGAATAGTCCAACCATTAATATAAATATACTAAGCAACATACCTAAGTCCACAATCATCCACAAGACTCTACCAATCCAATGTTTATAATATGTTGGGTCATTCTCTCGAAAATAGACAAGAACCAAGTCTAATACAATCTATGACATAAGATAAAAAGACTATGAAATGTATGCCATCCAAAGTATGGAATTTCACAAGTTCAAAGTCAAAACACAATCCGCTAAAACACCTTGTCATTGCAAATAAAAAAATAATAAGCTCTAACCCAAGTGTCACGTGGGGACACAGTGTCTGGAGATAGTTAGTGGTTAGAGCTTTAATATGTAACTCAAGGATAAGGATAAAATAGTGTCATCATTCAAAATCCAATCAAACTATCACATGCAACTACATTTATATACTTAGGCATATATATAGATACAGAGATAAAATAAGTGACAAAGAGAGAATGAAGCTTAGCATGCATTCTGAAGCATCCAATCATGATACATAGAGTGGAGGATTCTAACCTTCCACCCTTATAAGTTAGAGGTATTGAAATTCCCAATCGTATTAGGCAAGGGCCTCTAACCTCAAGTCATTTTATTAGGCAAGGTACTCTAACCTTTTCATTAGGCTAGGGACTCTAACCTCAAGCCTTTCATCTGGAAAGGGACTTTAACCTCAAGCAATTTTATTAGGCAAAGGAATCTAACCTTAATCCTTTTTAGTAGAAAAGGGACTTAATCCTTAAGCCTTTTGATTAGGCAAGGGACTCTAACCTCTAGCCATTTATTAGGCAAGGGACTAACCTCAAGACTTTTTATTGGAAAAGTGGACTCTAACCACAAACCATCTTCTATAGAAAGTGTACTCTTATCCATTTAGCTAATTCAAGATTCCAAGGCTACAATTCAACACCATTTATGACCACATAGTCTTCATGAACCATTTATTATGCAATTACTTTAATAGGCCGATACATCAGTTTCAACATTTATTCAAGTCAATTTGTTGTCCTTTAGAACTATACGTTACCATTTATTCTTCATTAGAATTCATATACCAAACCTTAGTTCACGACACAATTAAATTTTATGTTAGTGGATATAACCCCCTTTAACCAAGGAAAGCACAAAAAATATCAACTCAAAACTTATGTAGACAACAAGTCCTTTACAATAACATTTAGTAACCATTCTTACTCATTAATCCATTTCCTTAGTTCAAAACACTATTATTATGTAAGTAATTATTTCTCTTATACATTTTCGGAAACACCTTTAGGGCATACCTTTACCATGACCAAACCCCAAGTGAAAACCATCAAGATTAGGTTTATTTGTAAACCTCTTTTTAATACATAGTAAACAATCACCCATATGTGCAAATCATGACCAAAACATACATAAACAAAAGACTAAACAAGAGTAAACAATACTCACCACTATGCATCAAAATCCTCAATATTTAATTGCAAAACCCACCATTCAAGAATCAAAATAAATTTTTAAAATACAAGTTATTTGAGAAATAACAACGATGGAAGAGTCACATGTCTTATACACAATGATTCATGAAGAGATTCTTGGTCTTTAAGTCCCTAAATGAACTTTTTGATGAACCTTATCCCCAATCTTGTTAGAGAGGTTTTGGAGAGTGTTTTGGAGTGTTTTAATTAGGTTTTTTAAAATAATAAGAGTCCAAACAATGTTATAAGTCATGTTTCATAAGGGTTTAGGGGTGGGAAAATTCTAAAATATCCTTAGCTTAAAATCTAAAAAGTGAATCCCAGGAGGGTATGACTTACCCCCTTAACTAGTACCCTAGGGTATGAGTGGTGTGCTAACTCATACCCTAGGCATCACCTAGGACCCCCATAATGACCAATTTACAACAATACATGCATAATTGATACCCTAAGGTACGAGAGGTACCCTAAAACCCCTACCCAAGACAGAATAATTTGGTTTAGACTCCTAGCATCATACGACTAGGTAACTTAAAACACATATATTATCATATGATTTGTATGATGCTCAATAGTACCAAGGGTAGAAATCAAACTACACATACTATGCAACGTATGAAAGATGGTCCCTAACCCATACAAAACATACGACTAGTACTTACTAGTCGTATGCTATCTAGAAACATCAACCTAGGAAATTTTTATGAGGTTTCAAAGACAAGGTGTTTCAATGTAATGTGCCACACTCACAAGGAAGAGGCTACGAGGCATTTAGGAATATTTCTCTTTCTTTTGTTCTATTTTTAAATTGTAGAATCTAAGTCCCAAATTATTCTCCAATTCCCATTCGTTTACTTTTCAAATCATGCCTCAAAGATCTAAAGCTCATAGAAACCTCTTTGTCCCAACTTGGGTTAATTTTGATGGGACACTCTCTACTCATGGGATCTATATCTGGTCTAGGGGGCTAGCTCCTAATTGTCCTCGTAGAGTTCCACTAGTTCCCTCTAGTCTTTCTCAAACTCCTCAGGTTGAAGTGACAAATGTTTAGTTTCATAAGTCTATTCTTATATTGGCATAATTAGTAAATACTCAGTTGAAGTGTGCTTGAGGTTGAGATGGATCCTCAAGGTTTTAAGGATGAGATGGAAAAGATCTTCCATGTTATGCATTACTCGAATGTGGAGGACGTAGAGTTTTCCACCTACCAGATTTAGGATATGGCTTACCAATGGTATGAGGGATGGGAATAGTCAAGGGGTGATGGTGCTAAGTCATCCATATGGAAGAATTTTTCCAATGCTTTTTTGGAATTCTTCTTTCCTTAGGAGTTGAGAGAGGCTAAGGTAGAAGATTTTGTTTATTTTAAGAAAAGGAAGATGTCAGTCAAGGAATATGCCTTGAAGTTTCACTAGTTTTATTAATATGCTCTGAAGTTGGTTTCTAGTATGAGGGACCAGATAAGAAAGTTTTCTTTGAGATTGTCTTATGAGTTGATCATTGAGATTAAGGTTTTATTGTTAATCAAAGACATGAATATCTCTAGGTTGGTTGTGTAGATATAACATTAAGAGAAAGAGATGAAAAAGTAGGTTGAGTTTTGAAAGAGATAGGGAAAGAAGTTTAGATTCTCTAACCAGGGTAGTGTCCAATAACAAAATAGCAGGGATGGTGGTAAGTGTCCCAATAGGAAGTTGGGTAATTCTAGGTCTTACTCAATGGATAGTGCTCCCCTAAAGTCATTGGGTGATAGGCGTTTCTATGGTGGTGACAACTGTAGGGCATAGTGTGCCCAATCTCAGGCTAGTGGAGCCCAGTCAGCTTTATCTTTTCCTCTTTATTGATTTTATAGTCATTTACATCATGGCTTTATGATGAGTGAAGGGACACGTGCTTCATCTGTGGAAATCCGTGGAATATAGCTAGAAACTATCATATTGGTAAGGTTTCCTTAAGGGAAAATAAGGTTCCTGTTGTCTCTTCTTTAGCCCCGACACCAAAGGGTGCACCATCAGGCTCTAGTACTGGTCAGAATTATCTTTATTCTCTTACTACATAACAGGAGTCTGAGGCATCTCCTGATGTCGTGAATGGTACATTGAAACTTTTCTCTCGTAATGTGTATTGTTTACTTGATCAGGGGTCCACACTCTCTTATGTGACCTCATTAGTGGCTGTGTATTTTGGTTTTGGTCCCCAGTGTATTTTAGACCCTTTTTTTATTTCTACCCCAGTCGGTGACTTAGTGATTACTAAAAAAGTCTAATGGGGTGTATGGTATCTTCTGGTATTAAAGAAACTTTAGTGTATTTTTTAAAATTAGATATGGTGGAATTCAATGTTATATTAAGGATGCATTGGTTGTACTTGTTCTATGCATCTCTAGATTGTCTGATTTGTAAGGTTGTCATTAATTTCTCGAATAAGTCAGTTATTAAGTAGGAGGGTGGTTTCCTAGATCTTAAATGGATGTTCATATCATATCTTAGAGCTCGAAGATTAATCTCCAAGGGGTGTTTCTAACATCTAGTCTGGGTTAAGGATTCTAACTCGAAGGATACTTTTTAGCATTTCGTCCTAGTGGTGAATGAATTTTTAGGGGTTTTCCAGATGACATTCCTAGTGTTCCTCTTGATATGGAGATTAAGTTTGGGATTGATATTATTTTGGAAAGTTATCCAATTTCTTTTCCCTGAAATAGAATGCCTCTGGTTGCGATGAAGGAGCTTAAGGAGAAATTAAATGATCTCTTAGATAAGGGTTTCATTCATCTTAGTGTGGTCTCATGGGTTGCACTAGTGTAATTCGTGCATAAGAAGGATGGTTCCCTTCGGATGTGTATTAATTACCGGCAGTTGAATAAGTTGATGGCAAAGAATAAGTATCCTCTTCCAAGGATAGATTATTTTATTTAATTAGTTGTTGGTTTCTAAGTTTTTCTCCAAAATTGATCTTCGATTCAGATATCATCAGTTACAGCTTATTGAGGTGGATATCCCTAAGACAACTTTTCATACCCGGTATGGTCAGTTTGAGTTGTTTTATCATAACTTTTTGGTTAACCAAATAGCATTATATTTTTTGAAATGCCAGATTTCTAAATTTAGTTCTATCATAATATACATTCCTTAAATAAATACATACAACTCCTCTATTTTTAAATAAATAGCTCTGATACAAAAGTGGAAGGGGGGTATTTGTAGTACTAGATTTATCATATTTGTTGAAATGCTATGTCATAGCATTCCTTAGTTATTTGTTTTAAACTTATTAATTCTTCTATATTATTTTTAAGGTGTACTATATGCTCCATATTTCTAGTTTTTATTTAGTCGAGTAGATTCTTTTTCATAATTATTTTTATTAATCTTATTTGCTCCATATTTTTTCTCCAATATCTAAGTATTCGTCATTTATCATTTTAGTTTGAATAATACCAATCTGAATAATAATATCTACCATCAAAATCTATATTTTCTAAGTCTTGTTTAGTCCATTCAGTATTTAGTAACTCATCTTCAAAATCAAATATCTTTTCCCATATGAGTTTTCATATATCTATTATTTCTATATCTTTAAGTATATACAAAATAAGTATCTTGACCTGATCTATCATTTCATCAGATAAGTAGTTAGTCATTTTATTACATATGATGCTTATTTTAAAATATTCCCTTCAATCATATACATAAAAAAATATGGTCATCTTAGATCACTATGTACTAGATTATCCTTAGATAATTATTCTCCTCTGTTACTATTAGCATGGTACGTTTGTATACTTCTTCCCTAAATAGTGCCTCAACGCTGGTTACTACCCTATCATGGCTTCTCTGTCTTTCTAGTTTCACCTTTAGGATGACATAATTCTGGAAATTTTTCTCCTTTTCCTCTTTGGTAATAAACTTCAGAACATATTATCCTTCAAAAAATTCTACTATATTGGAACAAACATGAACTTATTTTATTATATCATGATTGTCAAGAATTTATGAATTTAGCTATTCATAATTATAAATGAAAATACATGTTCTTGTAGGTTTGATGATTCTTATCTTTGATTTTCCATAGTTGTGTATAAAAACTGAATATCTTATTAAATATTTTGAGAGATTTTTGGTTGTGTACAAGGAGGCTTGATTTCCGTATAGAAAGTCTTGCCTTAGATCTGCCAATGGCACTTCTATTTATAATCTCTAAAAGATAAAAAAAAATGTGTAAACTACTATTTCTAACTTTACACCTGTTTACTTTTTACAAAAGTAACGAAAATCCTAAAGCTTATTCCTATTCTACATTTGTCAAAAAGACAAAACTAATAATGGCACTTGCCAAAAAAGTCAAAACTAATAAAGTCTTATATAATAATTTACGTTTTAAGTGAAAAAGGCTATTCACATGTCATTTCATAGTGTTTAATATCTTGTCTCCTTGTTTATCTCTTCATTGCTCCATTGTTTTGTATTTTTTTTCTGTCTTTCAGCTGGTGTCCTTATCTTCTTTTATTCTAGTTGAACTTCTGGGATCACATTATTTTCTCCATTGTATTTTGAGCATAGGCAGTGTGGATATTTATGTCCTATTAATTTACAATATCTTGTCAGTAATTCTTCTGAAATAAATTTCTTCTTAATTCCTCTTGTGGTTGCTTGTTTTTCTGGATTGAGTAATGTCAAAATCCATCTTTGAACTTCTTCCATATCTTACTGTCGTAGCTCCCTTGAATTTGAATAGATCATTAGTTGGTCTCACGAATAGTAACTCCTAATCGTGTTTTCATTAAGATAGTTATTTGCTAGCTCTTGGATAATTATAGATATTCTAATGATTCATTTATTTGCATAAAAATTAGGTATCTCAACTTTTGGTATCACTAGTTGTTGCCCAATGTCATCTAGTAGAATCATATCTCTAGTTAATCCAATTTTTACAACTTGTACAACTAGTTTTATTTCATCATAAAATATCTCAGTTGGTACAGTATAAAACTTGATAAAAAATAGGTTTCCTTTGGTTATTTTTTTTTGTAAGTAGTGAATGCTTTGTATTTTTCTGGTATAGTTGTTAGTTCATTTTCATCTTGAGTATATACGGTATTCAGCAGTCCATAACTGAAACAAGTTCTAACTAGCTTTGGATTGTTTTTTTGTAGTGCGATTAACTTCTTGTATCCTTGTAGTTTTTGGGTTATATAGTCTGTGTTTGGTTCTTGGATATTTGTAGCTCTGGGTTTAAAATTCAAGTACGTTTGTATTTTGTGGATGTTTTCTATGTATAATCTAGTTATATGGTTATATGCTTTTTTGTCTAGGTTCAAACTTTCTAGATATGTGGTAGTTTGTGGGGGTATAAATAGAGGGTCTTTTGGTATTTTTTGTATAAATGGTTTTTCAAATATCTTATTCAGATTTCACCCTTTTCTATTAACTTCTTTGCTTTTACATACAGATATAGATTGATAAAGATTATGAGTTTTATGGAGTGTCCCAAAGTCTCTTTTAGCTCTGGAATTTTGATGTCTTTCGATCGATATAGCTCTGCATTTTTATAGTCATGCGGTTAACTTGTATCTTTAAACTTTAGTTTACATTTATTAGTCTTTAGCTTTTCTACCTCATTGCCTATACTGTCCACTTTCAGTGAAAGCTTAGTTTGGGTTTTGAGTATCTCTTCTAATGTATCATTTTCTATTATATCAGTCTGTGTAGCTTTGTCTTGATATTTAATCTGCAATAATATTCTTGTTAGTACTGATTATATCAACTGTAAATGTAAAATTCAATATATTTAATACCAATCTCTGTATTTCAATTGTTGTTACTAAATTTTCCATTTTCTTAGTTATCCACCATCGTACCTGTGTATTATTTGTTCGTACAATAAAATTGTTATATACAATATATGGTTCAAATGCTAATAAATATTTATATAATGAACATAATTCTTTTCTATTTATCTCTCATTTTATTTCTGTTTCGTTAAACGTTCCTGAGTAATATCTACAATGATGTTCTAATTTTTTATTTTCATACCTGTATTTGAGTACTCCTCCGTAGCTGTGCTCACCCGCATCTGCTTCTACTATGTATGTAAAAGATTTTATTTTCATCTGCAATTGTAATTTTAGAAGGATTTTACCAAGTATCTTTATTTTTTACACTTATTTTTGTATCTTCTTCACTTAATTTATTATTTGTTGTACTATATGTTGCATTTTTACTCCATTTTTATCTATTGGTATGTCTAAAAATTCTATCTGGTTTGTCATTATTTCTATCTTCTTTTCACTTAAGCTTATTCCTGAAGTTTCTAATATATTCATAAATTGTTCTAATAATTTTAGGTGTTTTTCTTTTGTTGTTGAATATAGCAATATATCGTCTACATATACTATACAATTATGTAATTGTTTGAAATAATTATCCATAAAATGTTGATATCTACCTAGTGCATTTTTATATCCAAATAGTAGTACATTCCATTCATAAAATTCTTGTGGTACTGTGAATGCAGTTAATTTTTCAGATTCTTCTTCTAATTTTAAATGGTAAAATTCTGATTTACAATCAAATTTGCTTAAATAATTATATTCTTGTATTTTTCTTATTTTTAATATTTTGTTTGGTATTGGGTAATTATATGTCATAGTTTTTGCGTTTAGGTTTCTATAATCAATAACCATTCTACTTTTTCCTCTTTTTTGTTCACTATGTTTATTTACTATAAATGTTGGGCTAGTGTGTTTACTATTACTTTTTTGTATGTATTGTTTTTCTAATAATTTATTTATATGTATTTCAAATACTTTTAGATCGTCAAAATTGTATGTTAGTGGTTTTTGAGTTGTTATACTATCTTTGTTTATTAGTTCAATTTTTACAGTAGTTTTATGTTTTTCCCATCCTTTTAATGGATCTTCACTATATAATTATTTTAATTTATTTTTTATTATTTCTACTTTATCTATTGAAGATATGGTCATTTCTTCCTTATTTCTAGCGAATATAATTAATTCTATCGTGTCTTCAGTAATTTTTATACTTTCTAATTTTTGTGTAATTTTTTTCACTTCCTTTAATCCAATTGTTTTCTTTCTTATTTTATAGTAACTTTTTTTGCTCTTACTTTTTGTTTGCATGGCGTTGTAAACCACCAGTGTGTTGTAGTAATTATGTGTGGATATAGTTTATCTAAAAATGGCATTCCTAAAAGCATATCTTTTGATATTAGTTTGTAATTATAAATTTCAACTATTATTAATATTTTGTTCCATATTTGTATTTTTACATTTCTAGCTTTATATGTAATTCGACTCCCTTCATTATTAAATCCTTTAAGTACTATTGGTGTTATTAACTTATCCTATTTACTTTCTAGTACATAGTTATATCTACATAAATTGTCTTCTGCTCCTGTATCTATCATTGGCGTATAATATCTATTATTATATCCTTCTACTATTATCTTCATGAGTAAGTATATTTTCATATTAAAGCTCTTTTCATTAACAATTTTTATTTATTATACGTTATGATTAATTGGGTATGTTCTATATTGTATGTTTTTACTTGTTCCAACCATTTTATTCCTAATATTATATCTGTTTTTTGTGTCTCTTCTTTTACTTCAAATTCAATTTTTATCTTTCTGACTCCTATTATAATTTCTTTTTTCAGTCGGATTTTTAATAATTATTAAGTTTCTTGGCAAATCTGGACATTTATCATTATTTGTTTTAATTTCTTCAGTTTTTACTAAGTATTTTATTATATAATTATCTTCCAATCCTGTGTTTATTAGTATTAAATAATCTTTTTCATCTATTTTTCCGATTATAGAATATTGAGTTAGGTTATGGTTTGGAGTTATCTCATATGCTATTCTTTTTTATGATTCTAGTTTTTCACAATATATTCTTCTTGGTGTTCCTATTCTTACATATACTATTTCCAAATCTTCTTCTATATCTATATTTTTGTAGCTATAATCACTATTATCTATGATTATTACAAATTGCTCAAAAAGGCTTTCTATTTGTATTTTATTTATTTTATTTTTCCAGTTATTTTATAATTTATTGTTAATACATATAAATTTTTATATCTTGCTGTAAATATTTTACTTCCTGGGGTTAATTCTATTACTGATATTTTCCAATATAATACTAATAACTTATCTATATTTTTATCTGTTACTGGTACTGAATAATTTGCACTTATTATAAATTTAAATTTTTGGTATATTAGATTCCCTCCTATAGCACTTATTATGTTGTTTTCTATAGGTTTTACGATCCTATCATCTACTAAATATAGTTCTATTGGTTTATCTATTCATTCTCTAAAACATGCTTTTATTAATATTTTTATTCCTCCAAGGTGTACATATTTTATTGTGTGTTTACTTTTTATATCTTGTATTTCTTTATTAACTATTTGTTTTGTTACTAGTGGTATACTAGCTTTTCCTTTCGCGTATCTACAATTTATTATATGTTCTTTTTGGCTTACTACGTAGTATTCTTCTTTCCGTCTATTAAATATATTCCTTATTGTTGGTATTTTAAATATTTTTTCTACACTTAAGTCTAATTCTTTTTCTTTTATTTCTTCAAATATATTACTATCAAATATAATTTTTTGGTCTATTTCTTCTTTATTTAAATATTCTTCCTTTTTTATTATTTGTATACTTTCTTCAATCATTTAATTCTCTATCTATTTCGTTATCTGTTTCATTTTTTGAGATTTCATATTACTATCTTCACTTTATAATTCTTTATATATATAAATTATTTGCATATATTCTGTATTTTCTATCTTTATTTCTGATATTTGTTCTCTTTTTGGATATTTGGATACTTTACAATCTTTAGGTAGGTGTCCTAATTTTCCACAATTATAACATTTAAATTCTTTTATAGATTTCTTCTTTCTATATGATGTTTTATGTTTATAGTCTTTTACGTAATATTTTTTTCTTGGTTTTTTAAATTTATATTTATATTGGGATTTCTTATATTTATTATATTTCTTATGTCTCTTTCTTTTCTTGTAGTATTTTTCTTCACATCCAAACTGGGGTGCTATTTTATCTTTGCAACATGCTAAATTCTTTATTAATATTTTTTCCATTTTTGATTCTTTCCTATATTTTTCACATATATTCCTATACCATTGTTGTAAAAATGTTATCCCTTCTCCTAAAGTATCTACTATTTTTGCTTTGTCCTAACTTTTTATTATTTTTGAACTTAATGGTTCAGGTAGTTTGCTAAAATATAATCTCCTTATTTCCTTACTTTCTTCTACATTATATTTTCCCTTATAATAATGTTCTTTGAATGCACATTCTTCTTCTGCTTCTATACTACTAAATTCATTTCTTATTGCCATTTTATATATTTTTAATGTTTCTATGGGTGGTGCTTTAGTTGTTCCTTCTTTAGTTGTTCCTTCTGTATTTTTCTCAGATATTAGTACCTTTTTACTTTCGTCAGATAAATTTGATAGCCATAATTTTACTGTTCCTATTAGTGTTATTTCTATATATTCTGGTGTATTTGTTGTGTCTATGCTATTATCTAGTAATTGTTTTGATATATATCCTACCATAATTGTATCATCTTACTTATGTCTATTACACAATCCAAATCTAAGAAGTTGTAATTTTTATTAATTATTTGTTTTGGTGTCCATCTATATTCATTTTTTGGGTTGTATTTATTTTTGTAATTATATTTTGGCTTTCTTATTTCTGATGTACTAAGTATTATGTTTTTGCCATTTTTTATCAAGAGTATTTATTTCTTCTATATTTTCTTTCTTAACTACTTCTTCTTTTTCCTTAATTTCTAGATCTTCTAATCTTTCTAAAATTTCTGTATATGTTTCACAATTTTCTGAATCATAATCATTTTTTTTCAGTATCTTTTGTATTTATTTCTAATTCATTGGTCTTTAATTCTTAATTTTTTGTTTGCAATTTTTCTTTAAATTGATTTATTTCATCTAGTAGTTTCTTTTCTTTATCATTTTCGTCTTTTTCTCTTTGTCTTTTTTCATATAGATCTTTTAGTCTTTGTAATTCTTTTTCTAACTCGGTAATCCTATAATTTTTTATTTTTTCTATTTTCCTTATTTCATCCATAGTTTGTTGTTTTATTTTTTTCTATTTCTTTTTTCCTATCTATTTCTTCATTTTCTTTTGCTATTCTTACCATAGCTGTTAGTTTATCTTCTAATTTTAATTCTTCTTTTTTCTAACATTAAATATAAATGTTCACCTATTTTCTTATATCATCTTCCTAAGTTAGAAAATACTATTCTTATTCTTAACCCTTCGTGATTTTCATATGTTTTTTCATCTATTATGAATTCTACTTTTTTTCATTTTATCTATTTGATTGTATATAAGTCATGTTGATGTATGTATTCTAGGTTATCTATTATCTCTTCTAAATATGATATTTCTTCTTTTTGTGCTTTTGTTGATTTTTGACATACTTCAACAATTAAATTATACTGTAGTCTTTCTTTTCTTATTTTTAATTCTCTTTCTTTCTCAAATAATATTTGATTTACTTCCATATTTTTTTGGGATTGGTCTATTTTATTCATTAGTATTTATAATATTTTGATAGATTTCTAAATTTAATTCTATCATAATATGCATTCCTTAAATAAATACATGCAACTCTTCTATTTTTAAATACATAGTTCTGATACCAAAGTTAGGGGGAGAGGGGTACTTGTAGTACTAGATTTATCATATTTGTTGAAATGCTATGGCATAGCATAAGTCAAAGCTATTTTAAATCTAATTCTCCAACGACATTCATGGATTTGATGAATAGGGCTTTCCATCAGCTTTTGGACTTATTCATTATTGTGTTAATCGATGACATATTCGAATACTCTTAGAGTGAGGTGGATCACGCCGATCACCTCCGTGTGGTGTTGGACTATAAAGGAGTAGTAATTTTTTTCCAAGTGTTCAAAATATGAATTTTGGTTGAACGTTGTAACTTTTCTTAGTCATATCTTTTCCAGTGAAGGGATATCTGGTGGATTTGCAGAAAGTTGTAGTGGTGAAAAAATTGCCTAGACCTACAAATCCAACCAACATTCGAAGCTTCTTGGGTTTAGCTGGTACTACAGGAGATTTGTGGAATATTTCTAGACTATAGTATCCCTATTGACTAAGTTGACTTAGAAGAAGGTATAATTGTTGTAGTTTGATGCTTGTGAGAATAGTTTTGAGAGGCTGAAGGATAGGCTAACTTCATATCCGATTTTGAATTTTCATGAAGGCACTGATGCGTTTTTGGTCTATTGTGATGCATCTCATTTGGGTCTTGGGTCTAGAGAGTTAAAGGTGCATAAGAGGAATAATCCAACTCATGATTTGGAATTTCTAGCTGTGATGTTTGCATTGAAAATCTGGCATTACTATTTGTATGAAGTGCGTGAAGACATCTCTTTTAATCATAAAATCCTACAGTATGTATTTACTCAGAAAAATCTAAATCTCAAGCAAAGTAGATGGCTTGAGATTCTTAAGGATTATGAGATGAGTCTTCACTACCACCCAGGTAAAGCTAACATGGTGGTTGATGCTCTTAGTAGGTTATCTATGGGGAGTTAGCTCATGTGGATAAGGAGAAAAGAGAGTTGGTGAAGGACGTTCACCATTTGTCTAACCTTGGATTTATCTCTTAGACTTCAAAGATGGTAGTGAGTTGGTGCAGGAAGTGGCACGATTGTCTCTTGGTGCTGAGATCGAGAAGAACTAGATGTTTGATCCTATCTTGATAAGGATCAAGGGGGATCTACGTGCGCAAATCTGTGTCTTGCACCTACACTTAATAAAAAACAACAAAAACGATTAGAAAGATGGGTTGCCTCCCACCAAGCGCCTTAGTTTTGGTCGTGGATCGACTCTTCTTTTTGGATTTTTATTTAATAAAACAAACTCCTAGGAAAATAAAATGATTTAAAAAAAATGATGGGTTGCATCCCATGTAGCGCTTGATTTATTATCGCGGCACGACATAGTTATCTCGATTACTTAGACTTCATCGAGATATATGGTGCATCATTTTCTGAATGGATTCAGAAGACGCTGATGCTTACTTGTAGGCATGCAATTTTCTCTAAGATAAATCTTGTGCATACATATCCCAGGAGGGATACCAATTATATCATCAATAATCTAACCAATGGCTATCTTGTACTCCTGTCATTCTTATTCTTCCAGCTACCTTGATCACGGTCCTTGTATCCTGATTTATCAAAATAGTTCTGACCTTGGTTTCCTTGGGCATTGGCTCGGAAACCCCCCTGATTATTCAAGTAGTTCGCTTCCTCCGTAGAATCAGATTCATCTCTTCCTTGTGATGCAACGGCCTTAACCTTTTTGGTCTTACCTAATAATAAGTGCTTGGTAAGAAGATCCATCTGCGTTTTCATGTGAGCCATATCTTGGTCACATTTCTCTTGTCTGCACCTCTGTTCTGCTATCATGCCAATAGATACAGTAGACCTTGCTACCTCAGAATCCCTGGTATGCCAAGCTCTACTCTGCTTTGTCATACGATCTAGCATATCACTTGCCAGAATAAAAGTAAGGTCCATGAATGATTCTCCTACAGCATTATCAACCACTGGCTTAGTCGCCGAATTCAAAGACCTATATAATATCTCCATCAAGTGTACATTGGTGATACGATGGTTTGGGCTTGCATAAGCTTCTTCTTGAACCTCTCCCATGTTTCGTGGAGAGCTTCAGTTGGAAGCTGGCAAAAATTACTAATCTCATCTCTCAATTGTGCCCACTTGGATGGAGGAAAGACTCTTTCTAGGAAAGCGTCTTTCAATTGCCTCTAATTAGTAATAAAATCAGGAGTTAGCCCATTCAACCATAGAGTTGTCTCTCCAGATAGAGACAATGGAAATAAACGTAGCTGAATTACATTCTGTCCAACTCCTGGATTGTCAAACGACTTGCATATAGAGATAAAATTGATCAGATACATATTTGGATCATCGCCTGTAAGTCCACCAAATAACCCCTTGAGTTGCAATAGCTGAATCATGGTGCTAGTAATATTGAACTTGGCTCCAGGTTCCAAGGGTGGAGGAATAATATCCCCTGTGGCACCAGCCCCATCCAGATCGTCATCATCAGTATAAGAAATCTGCACAGCTTGACGTTCCGGTCTCATTCTAGCTTGACGATCTCTCTTGTTCACACGCATTCCGACCTCATCTGCATGCCTTGGATTTAATAACTCATCATCACCCAGGTCCTCATCATCAGGATTTGTTGCTCGCCCTGGGTTATCAATATTCTATTGATGCACTTGAGCAACGGCCAATGCAGCCAATCTAGCCTGCTCCTGCTGAGCAGCCCTTCTTTCAATGTCTCATTGTGCCTCCATCCTACCAATAAGTTGCGATTCAGGGTTTATGGGTAATAATTGCTGACCCGAACTTCGAGTATGTAGCATGCACTAAATAGAATCTAAATAAAACAAAAACAACAGACAAAAAGTAAAATTCGAGAATCTTTGACCAAAGGGTCTAGTAACTATCACAAACTTAGTTGACAACTGTATTCACCGGCAACGGCGCCAAAATTTGATAACGCCCAAACTACAGCTCTCGTAAGAAAGTGTAAGCGGTCGCTATCAAATATAAAACCCAACTGGGTTGGGTGTCGAATCCCACAGGGAATACTTGGTCACTAAGTGTTGCAATTATTAGTAGACTGTTGGTCGAAAATTCCATAGAAAGGGGGGGTTTGATTATGGAGTGAACTACTATTATTAAACTAACTACGGAATGCTTTGTTTAGTAAGATTTAATCACAGAGAATAATAAGTTAGGGTTATGTCCAACTTGTGAGTTCTACGTATCTATTAACTTTGAGTAATGCGGAATTTAGACATGCATGCACTTATAGAGATTCGTATTCTAATGGTAAATCCTAGTGTTCCTAAACCATCAAGGATTATTTCACTTTAGCTTTCTCGAGCCAAAAGTGTATAACTAACGGTACAAATTCTCCAAGAAAGTTAATCCGGTTAAGGCATTAACGTGTAAACAGGGGTTGGTAGCCCTATTTTCTTGTCACACTCTCTTTTCCAAACATGTAACTTTTCTCTCGAACAAGTTAATAGTATAACAGCGTGTTCCTTATGTTTGCAACCATAAGAATCTAATTAAAACGAAGAGAGTAATGATATAAGTAGCATACACATCAAGAATTCACAAACTAATAGCAATAGATAGTATCTCATAAGACTTCCATAACCCTAACAGAGAAGTTTAGCTACTCATGATTACAACGAAGATCACAATAGACAAAATCATCATACCAAAGCTAGAATAATCCTAGTGATAGGGATGGTTGTAGCATCAAGAAGGGTTGATGTTTTGCCCTTGTGCCGTTGTTTAAGAGAGATGAGTTTTTCTCTCTCTTAAAACTACAGAATCTGTAATGTGAATAATACTAAAGTGTCAAATGAAAAGAAGAGAATCGAATAATGACAATGCATGCTGAAAAATTCAGCAAATAAGGTTTTTATAACATCCTTGTCCTAGTCCTACTAGGTTACTGCTACACCCCTAAGTATTAAGAATACTGATTTTGCTCGGGACATATTCTTTATGCATCACATTCAGTCCACAAGCTTCCAAAAACTGCCTTCCTTCTTACGTGAAGTTTTCCTTTGCTGCCCAAAAGTCCACAAAGTGCTGAAATCTTCATCTTTAATACCTGAAAACATGCTAATCACATAGGTTAGATCACTTACAGGAAAAGGGACTAAAAGTACCGGAATTACATATTTTATCCTCCAAACCTAGCTAAAATATGGGTAAACTATGGTGCTTTAGGTGTGTAAATACACCCAACATCATGTGTATTGTCTGCTTGATCTCAGGTTTACCCTCTCTTATGTGACCTCTTTTGTGGCTGTCTATTTTTTTTACCCTAAGTGCATTCTGGATCCCCTCACTATGTCCACCCTAGTTGGTGACTACATTGTGGCTAGATGGGTTTATATAGGTTTTGTGATGTCGGTCTGTGATAGGGAGACCTTGGTAGATCTAATAGAGTTGGACATGCTAGCTTTTGATGTGATTTTTGGAATAGATTGGTTGTATTCATTCTATATATCTCTTGAATTTCAAACACCAAGGTTCAGTTTCGATTTCCCAAATGAGCTGGTGATCAAGTGGGAATGTAGTTCCCTAGAACCTAAATGAAGGTTCATTTAGTATCTTATGGACAAAAAATTTATTTCTAAGGGATTCCTTTATCACTTAGTGCATATCAAGGATTCTAGATTCGAAGGTCCTTCTTTGCATACTGTCATTGTGGTTTGTGAATTTCCCAAGGTATTCCCTGAAGATCATTCTGGAGTTCCTCCAGATAGGGAAATTGATTTTGGAATTGACTTTTTTCTGAACACTCTTCCTATTTCTATCTCTCCATACCAAATAGCTCCAGCTAAGTTGAAGGAACCCAGGAAGCTATTGAAAGATCTTCTTAACAAGGGTTTATATTTCCTAGTATATCTCCCTAGGATGCTCCTGTTCTTTTTATATGAAAAAAGGATGGGTTCCTTCGACTGTGCATTGATTATAACTAATTGAGCAAGGTGACCGTGAAGAATAAGTACTCCCTTCCATGTATTTATTATTTGTTCGATCATCTTTGAGGTACTAAGTTCTTTTCTAAGATTAACCTTCTGTCAGGTTACAATTAGTTGAATATTAAGGAGGTGGATATCCCTAAGAATACTTTTCAAACCCGGTATTGTCATTTTGAGTTTTTAGTGATGACCTTTGGTTTGACTAATGCCCCGACAACATTCACGGATCTTATAAATTGGTTTTTCTATTAGTTTTTATATTTGTTCATGATCATTTTTATTTATGATATTTTGGTGTATCAAAAGAGCAAAGTAGATCATGCTGATCAGCTCTATTTGCTATTGCAGATCCTTAAGGAGTACCAATTGTATGCTATATTCTCTCAATGCCAGTTCTGGTTAAATATTGTGACTTATCTAGGATATTTCATTTCTAGTGAAGGGGTTGCTATAGATCTATAAAAGGTTGTGGTGGTTAACAAGTAGCCTAGACTTATAACTCCAATTAACATTTGAAGTTTCTTGGTTTTAGCCGATTGTTATAGAAGGTTTATGGAGAGATTCTCTTCTGTTGCTATCTAATTGACTAAGTTGACTCAGAAGAAGTTGAAATTCTTATAGTTTGATGCTTGCGAGGGTAGTTTTGAGAAGTTGAAGGATTACTTGACTTCAGCTCCGGTATTTACTATACCTTAGGTTATTGATGGCTTTGTGGTCTATTGTGATGTATGATGGGTGGGACTAGGTTATGTATTGATGCAGTATGGTAGAATTATGTCCTATTCCTCTAGAAAGTTGAAGGTTCATAAGGAGAATTACTTGACTCATAATTTGGAAGTGTCAGGCTTTGTATTTATATTAAAGATTTTGCGACATTATTTGTATGGGGTCTATGTTGATATTTATTTTGATCATAAGATCCTGCAATATGTGTTCCCTCAAAAAGAGCTAAATCTCGAGAAATAAAGTTGGATTGAGTTGCTCAACAACTATGACATAAGTCTCACTATCACCTAGGTAAAACTAATGTGGTTGTTGATGCTCTTAGCTTGTTATCTATGGGGATCTTGTGTCATATTGATTAGGAAAAACACAGTTTGGTTAAGGATATTCACCATTTGGCAAATCTCAATGCTCGTCTTTTGGACTCTAAAAATGGTGGTTTGATTATTCAATAAGTGGCTAAGTCATCTCTTGGTGCCTAGGTAATAGAGAAGAAAGTGTTGGACCCTATCTTGATACAGATCAAAGAGAATGTAGGTCGCTAGAAGGTGATGTCTGTTGAGATTAGTGTTGATGGTATCTTGAGGTACTATGGGAAGTTGTGTTTCTTGATACCAATGATTGTGAGAAAGAATTTTGGTCGAATTTCATGAGTAGCATTATACTATTCAACGTAGATTGATGAAAATGTATGAGAAAGAATTTTGGTCGAAGCTCATGAGTAGCATTATACTATTCATCATAGATTGATGAAAATGTATCATGATCTTAACTAAATTTGTTGGTGGAATAATATAAGGCGGGATATGGAAAAGTTTATGGCTAAGTGCATGGTGTATCAGCAAGGGAAGGTAGAGCACTTGAGGCACTGTGGGTTGACTAAAGAGATCGAGCTACAAATATGGAAATGGAAAATAATTAATATGGATTTTGTTACCGATCTTCTATGGTCTCGCCAGCACTTTGATTTGATTTCGATCATTTTGGACAAGATGATTAAGTCTGCTCAATTCTTGTCAATAAGGACTAATTTTTACTCTAAGGATTATTCCAAGTTCATTTAGGTGATCGTGAAGTTTAATAGTTCTTCGGTTTCCATTATATCTGATCGAAGTACCCTGTTCTCATCTCACTTTTAGAGGTTGTTCCAAGGTTGTTTAGGAATCACGGTATCCCTTTAAATTGAGTTCCACCGAGAGATGGATAGGAAAGCGGAAAGGACAATCCATGCCTTGGAAGATATACTTTGATCTTATGTAATTGATTATGGTGGTAGTTGGGTTTACCAAATTCATTTCATAGAATTTGCCTACAAGAACAGTTATTACTCTAGTATTGGTATGACTCTATTTGAGGCCTTGTTTGGTAGGAGGTGTAGGTCTCCTTTTGGGTAGTTTATGGTTGATGAAAATAGGTTTTTTGGACCTGATTTGGTTCAAGAAACCATCAAAAAGTTGAAGGTGATATGGGATAGGCTTAAGATCGTCTAAAGTCACCCAAATTCCTGCACAGATGTGAGGTGAAGGGAGTTGAGTTCAATGTTGATGATTGGACATTCTTGAAGGTTTCTTTTATAAAAGGAGTTGTGCAGTTTTATAAGAAGGGGAAACTCAGTCCCCGTTATATTGGTGCATATTTTATTTTGAAGAGGGTTGGTAATATTGCTTATGAAGTGGAGTTGCTTTCTAGTTTGAGCTCCATTCATTTGGTGTTTCATATTTTGATGTTGAAAAATTGTATAGGTGATCCTTCGATGATTGTTTATTTGGAAAGGTGGGCATTTCAAATTCCTTGTCTTATGAGGAAGTCCCGATTGAAATTTTGGATCAACAAGTTTGTTGGTCGGGAACGAATTACATGGCTTTGGTAAAGCTTCTTTAGAGGAACCAAAAGTTTGAGGATGCTATTGGAAATCTGAGGAGGACATGAAATCCAAGTATCCATCATTATTCTCTATTCTGAAAAATTGTGCTTAAGGTATTTGTGATCTTAACATCTTTGTTTTTTTTCTTTTTTAAAGGTGACTATTGGTGTATTTCTGTGTTAAATTATGCCAAGGGATGCCTTGACCCATCATTTGAGGATGAATGATCCTAAGGGGGGGAGAATGTAACACCTTAGGATTTTGGTCCTTAAAAATTTCTAAAATTTAATCCTCAATTCCTGACTATGACTCCCCTTACGAGTCGTAAGGAGTCTTGACAGGTCCTAGGGACTCAATCGTAGCTTAAAGAGACTGTGTGGCTAAGTTTTGTTCTGAGTACTAATTTCTCACTACAAGTCATACGAACTCATTATGAGTCATTGGGTGCAAATAGTTGGATATCCAGTATATACCATAAATAGTTTTGTGTTGACTATAACCAGATCCTACGAGTCGAAGGGTCTCACAATGGTTCATGGTATATGATTTGTAAGGTTAATAGTATGTGTGACAAGTGACGCTGTCTTGGCAATGACTTGTGGAGATGAGTTGTAATGAGTCGTCATGAGACCCGTAATGACTGACAGTTATTTTCCAACTTTTAAATGGGGGTATTTTAGACATTTACCTCTTATCCTAATAATAACCCACATCCTATAAACATTCTTGGGGCCCTATTTTCATTTATAAGACACTCCAAACATTCTTTCTTCTTTGTTAAGTCTCTCAAGCATCCATACTTAGGGTTTACAAGAAGTGGGTCAAAGAGAGATTCAAGAGTTGAATTCTCCCGATAATCTTAGGTATTTCGGGCATATTACTCTTCCCTAATTTCAAATTTGGTGAAAACATATGTTCTAATGTATTGTTCATATGATATTGATGATGGTTTAAAAACATGGGTTAAGGGTTTTGAATAATTGTTAGTTATATGATGTTTCATGTTTTTCCCTGCATGGGTTATGTTTAAATGGTTGTTAGAAAATCAACTTGATGCATGGGTATAATGAATAAATTAAGGTATTATGATTTTCCCAAACTTGTTACTTTTGAAGTAGTTATGACCTCAACCCCATATTGTGAAATTGGTTTTTGAATATGAAAAGTATGCATATTGAACTCTCTTAACCTATTACATAAAGTGAAAAGTCAATCAAGCATAATGGTTTTGAAATTGAACCTTATGGGGTTGTGTGATTCGCAAGATTATGTATAATTGAACCAAGGGGCTATGAACGTTCCCCAATAATGAAATTGTTTTGGGATATTGATGTTACCTTGCAAGTGTAGTTGCTATGACAATACATACAATGTATGCCTAAATATATATCATGGTTCAATGCATGGGAATGTGTGTTCATTGTCTTAATTAGAATTTAATTAGGGTTTGTAGATGAGTCATGAAGGTGAAAGTCTCGAGGGATCAATACTAGAAATTGCAGTTGCCAATGCGAGGGTCTATATGACCAGGTGGTTCGAGTCACCCTATTATTATCATATGAATGGGAGGTTTGAGTCCCCCATATCATATTACATGATTGGGTGCCTAAGTCACCTTCATATGTACAGAGTTTTGGGTCCCCCATAGTGCATATGTATACCCTCTTATTTGTGCAGCTACATGCACAAGGTCCCTAACAACTGGGGAAGAGCTGGGCCCATATAACCTATGGTTTCCTTCTTTTGTTATAATGATTGAGCTACATGATCCAGACTAAAGTTTTCAGGATTCATGCTAAGCCTTGTTCACTACCCTGATACTCTCTCTCTCTCTCTCCCTCTCTCTCTCTCTCTCTATATATATATATGTAATTGCATATAATTATGTGTATTGGATTTTTGACTGGTTTTGAATTGTTAATCATGACATTATTTTATCTCTCAAGCCTGAGTTATATGCTAGAGTTCCAATTGCTAACCATTTCTGGGTGTTGTATCCCCGTGCAATACAGGTACTAGAGTTGCCTCTATTTCTCCTATGTAGAGTTAGGTGGATCAGATCGTCTCCTTGGTTTTTTATGGTGAAGTGGTGAGCTTCCATTCTTTGAAAGACTTAGTCATTTCATCAGTTCTGTTCATAAATTAGCATTGAGATCTCACATTATCGTTAACATTATCATTGTCATTGTCATCTATTAGAGTCGGGGACATGTCCCTGACAAGATTGCTTTTGGAGACTATTTTTTGTTTTTCTTTGCATAAAGGCTTTGTTGGATTATTATGTACTTGGGTGACATTGGTCATTTTTTTGGTCAGTCAGTGGTTACCGGTTATAGGCATATCTTTTTTTCTTAAACTTATCTTATCATATGTTCAGAATTCATTCGACATTAGGGATATTGTGTTATTTGGTTGGTTACCACAAGTGGTCTCTAGTCCACGATGGACTTGAGATACCCATCACCGCCAGGCCCTGTTTTCGGCTATGAAAGTTTTCATCGATGACTTTTTAGTTGTTGGTGACTCGTTCAGTGATTGTTTAGAACACCTCACCAATGTTTTGATGAGATGCGAGGAATGCAACTTACCGTTGAATTGCGAAAAGTCTCAATTTATGGTTAAAAACAATAGTGCGTGGACATATGAATTCAAAGAACAAGATTGAGGTCGATAATGAAATGATTGAGGTTTTTGAAAAATTAGCTTCACTAATTTTTATTAAAGGCATTCATTGAATTTTGGAGCATACGAGTTTATATAGAAGATTCATAAAGGACTTATCTAAGATTGTTAATCCATTATGTAAGATGTTGGAGAAATAGAAAAACAATTGTGTTTTATGAAGTGTGCCTAAAAGTATTTGAGCAGATAAAAGAGGGGTTGATTTCCACCCCTATCATTGTGTCTTTTTATTAGACTTTACCATTAGAGGTTATGTGCATTTCTAGTGGTGTGGAGCTAGGTGTAGTCCTAGGCCAAAAGTGAGAAAATATCATATCCAATCTACTATGATAGCAGCGAACTTAACCCTTCTTAGAATAATTACAGGGTCACTAAACGAAAGTTTCTAGAGGTTGTATTTACATTCAAAAGAATTTGGTCTTAATTGCTTTGCACAAAAATAATTATGCATATGACCATGTAACTCTTAGTTACCTTATGGCGATGAATGATACAAAGCCAAGGTTGATTAGATGGGTAATATTTTTGTAGGAATTTGACATTGAGGTCAAGAATTTAAAGGGGATTGAGAATTTAATATCCTACTATATATAACATCTTGTGGAGGAGGCAATGCTAAAACTAAGGGATGAGCTTGAAATTGATGATAATTTTCCAAATGAGTAGGTGTTGGTAGCATTACAAGACCTATTTCTTTGGTTTATAGCCGTTGTCGATTAGTTGTCAAGTGATCTAGTTTTGGAAGACTTGTTGCTTCAGCAGTGAAAGTGGTTTATGAATTAGATGAGAATTATTTTGGGATGAACCATACTTGTTATGATTTTGTAAAGATGGAGTGGTCCAGAAATGTGTTCCTGAGATCTAGATTATTGAGTAACTTAGAGGCATGTCACTCATCACTAGTTGGGGGTTATCATAGAGGTACCCAGACTACACATATGATCTTGCAATGTGGTTATTATTGTCTCGCTATTTATAACGATCCTCATGATTATACTAGGGCTTCTGACCAATGTAAAAGACAAGTGAACATCCCATACAAACATAAACTTCTAGTGATGAATATCCTTGATATTGAGTTATGTAATCACCTCTAGGTCATTTCTTCGATTTGGGTGCATTTCTAGCATTTTAAGCCTTCCCACATTGGCTATAGTTCATTTATGAATTACAGAACTATTTGCTTGATTATCGGATAGTTCATTTGAAATTTTGGCTTATTTGCTATTCTGGATCTTTCGTTGTTTAGTATTTGGTATCAGACCAAACTACTAGAAGATGAACTCAGATGACAATTCTAATAATGCATCAGCTTTGAAACGTTAATTTAAGCTTAGGGTGACATTTGATTCATGTCCCAAGGCTTTCAAACTCATTTTGGGCTATTAGGCGGATTATGTAAAATATGGAACTATAGGAGTGGGCCCCACATTAAATCTGAAATGTTAAATTTCTCACAGTAGCATATTTTGTTTGTTCGCACGTGGTTCCAAACTAACCCAAGAACCCGATTATAGTCCATTTTGGACTCGAGAAAATTTGGTGCATCAGGTTGTTGATGCAAAGTGATCATATGACCTCTTAAACGGTTATTGCATATTCAATATAGTGTCTATTAAGTAATATTTACCATTTGGTTAATGCTGCTTTAGTATTGTCTTTGTCCGCTTAAGCAGGCAACTCTTAAGCATCCTAAGAGTCAATTAAGTGATACACACCAGCTTTGACAGATCGCTTAAGCGATAGTAGGGCTGCGTAAGTTGTTGCCACATAAGCAATAGAGTGACCACTTAAGAAGCACTTGGTCATTTCTTATCCCTCTTTTTCCACCCTATTTTCCACCATTTGATCTATAATTTTTATAAAGAATTGAGAGCTCAAAAAGAGAAAAAAGTGGGAAGTCATCCATAAAAGCTGCGGTAAGCTAGCCTAACTCTCCTTGGTTATTTCCATTAATTTTCCCTTTGATTTTTATCCTAAATCATTGTAAAATCCTTAGAAATTAGGTCTTAAATTTCTATACTTTAAGTATTGATTTGAGACCCGATTTACACTCCATTTTTGCTCAACTTTTGAGAACACATTCCTTGTTCTTTGATGAACCTCATAATGGATTCAATTTTGGATTTTATTTAAAGGATATGCAGGCCAATTCTTGACCGAAAATTTGACCCAACCGTTAAAATAGAAATATGGGTCTCATTTTACTCTATACGACATGTAGATTACAATTTTTCTAGTATGAAAATTTTTCTAGATTATGGCGTGAGGACGGATAATTTGGGGGCGATTGAAGAATTGTAGTTTGGCATTGAGGTAGACTTTTTTCTACACTTCTTCACAAGATGCTGTATTATATATGTTTCATGTTAGAGAGAGATGTTAGGATGTGATGTTGGGTAGAACAACATGAATTAGCCAAATTTATGAGTTTAGGGTCTAGACGGGTAATTGATCCTTAAGGTGGAATACTTATTATGCTTCTTAGATCCTATTACCCTAGGATGCTAGAATGTTAGTCATAGTTGAGACTAATTAACCTTTAGTATATTGTTTACCATATTATTTGGTGGATTGTGATCGCTTTCTGAATTATGATATGGTTATGTTGGATATTATTGGGCCTAAGTCCATGTTCATGATATTGGTAGGATTCTGAAAGTGTTTTGTCCATGTAAAGGACATAGCTGTATTTTATAGATGTTTTGATGCTATCGAATTATTTGGATACTGGTGATGGCATGCATAATTTGGTACATTTATTCTCACTAAAATAGTAAATGGTACGATTCTAACTAAAAATATTGTTTTACTACTATATTTCCTAAAATGAGATTTATTTACAGTATTAACTTTTAAAACAAATTCTTTCATAATATGAATCGTATCATCTTAATAAATTATTTAAGAGCCTTTGAGACTAAAAATAATGATGTTTTAAAGATTTGATCAAGATAGAATCTCGTCCATGGTTTTTTCTACTATTATTTACCTCGATCAAGAGAGATTCTAGTCTTTTCTAAACTTTTATGATGACTTATCCCAGAGTTTACATTGAATAATGTATACATAGACATATACACTTTTAGCCATGGTTTTATCTTATGTATTTAATATATATATATATATATATATATATATCCCGGGTACTGGATGAAGTAGCTTGATGATGATGATGATGGTTACTAAAAATCCTTGATTAGGACTAGGTTAGTGTATACGGGTACTCCCAAACCCCCTCGGGGCCCTTTTGTCCATGAGTCATCAAGTCAGAGAAGAGAGTTCATCATAGGTCTTGGTACAAATGCTCTCAACTCGACTTTTCTCTATGTGCTTCTTATGAAAATGATTTGCATCAAAAACACATTATACTCAATGTGAATATTCATGACACAAATATTTATATACAAATCATAGGATTAGAGTTTATACAGATAGGAATGATGTTTCGAATTCTAACTTGCAAATGTGGGGTGTTACATTATCTTCTCCATGGAATCCTTCATCCTCGAATGATGGGTAGGAACTTATGAAAACTATAGATGTATCGACTAATGTATACATGACATGTCTACTAATGAAGCATATAGCTGAGCTGAAACATTAAAACTTCTTTTATGAAACTGATTTCTGAGCTAACTTGACTTTATTGACTATAAAGAGTTGATTCATATTGGGAGTTTAGAACTCGCCTAAAATGTTCATGATATGATCATACATATAGAACTTTGAAGTTATAACAGATGCAATAAAAATTCCAAGTATTACTTATGATGGAATAAATTATTTAACATCACATTAGTAATTATCCCTCAGAGTATTAACGATGAAGGAAAGACTCGAGTGTAAGTAGGGGGTAGGGAGAGAGGGTAGGGGGGACTCAGAGCATTTTTTAGTCAAGACAGGGTTGCATCAATGTTTGACTCGTAGTCCTTTTCTATTTACATTGGTGTTAGATGTGTTAACGTAAAATATTAAAGGGGAGGTACCTTGGTGTATGTTGTTTGTGGATAATACAGTGTTAATTGATGAGATATAGGGAGGAGGGGGAGAGATGAATGAAAAATTAGAGGTTTGGAGGCAAACCCTCAAATCTAAAGGGTTCAGGTTGAATAGGTCCACGATAAAATATATGAAATTCAAGTTTAGTTACTTGAGGTAGGAGGAAGATATGGTGGTGAGCTTGGATTCCCAGGATGTTTGTAAGAGAGATAGTTTTAAGTATCTTAGGTATTTGATTCAGGGGAATGGTGAGATAGATTAAGATGTATCTAACCGTATTGGGGAAGGTTGGATGAAGTAGAGGCTTTCCTCAGGAGTGTTTTATGATAAGAAGGTCCCAGTTAAACTTAATGGCAAATTCTACAGAGTGGCAGTTCGGCCAGCTATGCTCTATGGAGCAAAGTGTTGGATAGTCAAGAACTCCCATATTCAAAGAATGAAGGTGGCGAAAATGAGAATGATTCATTTGATATGTGTACTTACTAGAGGGGATAAAATTAGGAATGAGACATTCTGAGAGAAGGTGAGAGTGGCTTCGATGGAGGACAAAATACGAAAAAGAAGGGTAAGATGGTTTATGCATGTGACGAGGAAGGGCACGGATGACCCAGTTCATAGGTGTGAGAGGCCCGCATTGGATAGTTTTAGTAGGAGCAGATATAGGCCAAAAAAGTACTGGAGGGAAGTTATTAGACATGATATGGAGAAGCTTCAGCTTACTGAGGAAATGACCCTATATAGGGGTAGAAGGATAGGTTGCGTGTATGGGCTATAGATAGTAGTTAGAAGAGCCCTGGTATAGCCAGGTTACTAATCCTAGGACTGTGTCCATAGGTAAGAGCTCCTAGTCAGGAGGGTTTGGGTATGGAGGGTGTCTCTGGCCTGTGAGTGTCTGTTACTACTTGGTAGGTGTCATTTTTTGGATGCCCTATTTCTTATCTCTTATTGCACATTGCACTTGGTTACCTTATCTCATACTTCTTTGATTTATATTTATGTCTTAATCCTTTTTATCTTATGCCATCCATCTAGCTTAATGTTTCATTACACTTTTGTTTATTATTCCTTATCTTGAGTCGGGGGTCTACCAGAAATAACCTCTCTACTTCTTTGGAGGTAGCTGTATGGACCACGTATACTTTACCCTCCCAGACCCTACTTTGTGGGAATACACTGTGTTTGTCATTGTTGTTGTAGTAGTAATTATCCCTCAACAAAGCACATATAGAAATCAAGGGAAAAAGAGCTTCATGGCATTGCCAAGTACATTTGCCATCCTGAATCATAAAATAACAAAACTAAGTTCGTACAAGGGGTATTATAGTGTCTAAGGTGGAATACATGGAAAACAAAGATAGTGCACTGAACAAGTATGAATTGAATCAAGACTAAATATCTGAATCAGAGACATGATGCATGGAATGAACTAAATTTGTAATTTACATGGATCTGAATACATTACCTCATAGAATAGCCATACTCATGAAACCTCGAACAGTAAGACTAGATGGAAGGATTGAAAACCATAAGAGCTTATCTTTCTGATTGATAAGCTAAATTGTTGGATATATGGACTAACTCATATTCAACTCTTTGTATAAGAAGTCCCAATAACATTAGGTAGAAAAGAATTTTAGGTATAATCTAAATAAGATAACTGCATAAGGAATCACAACATGGCTACAACTTTATAATCAATGACTATACGCCTATAAAACATAAGTTAGGATAGAATTAATTTGCCTTAGGCGAAACAACTGCTAACTTTCAAGCTTAGCCACACTTCTCAAATACTCCTTCAACTATACTTATCCTCCTAAGTACTATAATCATTGATTCAACTCGTAATTTTTACATGGGGATATATAATTACTCTAGTATAAGCTTGATTTAAGCTATATACTCTTACCATGTTCAAGCCTACTCAATGTCACACAGTAACACACATAACACCATAATATTTATCTAAACCATGGATTCAATATCCTTTGAGTTTTCATAGTTCTTACCTAAGGAATAATACTGCTAACCACTTCAACAACTAACTTCGACCTCTTACTAGGAATTTACTAACACACAATATGTCCATATACTTCTATACCAACATGAAATTCAAGCCTATCATTATAATCGGATGTGAACTTCTAATTAACCAATCCTCCTAGGAAATATTTCCATATTCTCTAATAACTCTATTGAAACACCCTAAGTTTTAATCCTTAGAAAATTTCTTGAGTTTGAGCTTTTAACATAATACAATTGGGGGTACTTATCATAGGATGGGGTACAGTTTAGGCCCTCAACTCATATGATGATCAGTGAGGTTTAGTCACTTTTTATCCAAGGAACAAATAGACATCATACTAGTCATATGTTAGGGTACTAAAAGTATAGTAGCAATTGTATGATGTCCTATATCTAACCTAGATGATTCTATTCATCCTAAGGTACGGTTCTAGGGTACTTTTTGTATGCTTAGGTATGATTTTGCCTTTGTGGTCATATGTATACCTAGGGTATGAATAGTTGGTAACACTTGTATGTTAGGGTATGGTTTAGGTGATATAGTCATACCCTACTATGGGAATTTATACAATTTATGTTGTGGGTATTCTCAACATTTCCCCTCTTAACCCCTTATAACCCCACGACTTAAAATACTTTTAGGATATCATTTATCCTGCTAGTCTAAATCAAAATCACTAGAAAGACTCTTAAATCTCTCTCAAGCTCTTGGGTTAAGCAAAGGCTAGAGTTTCCTTCAAGGTAGACAATTAAGGATCTAAGGGGTGGTTTGTCTCTGCCATCTTCATTTTCCAAGGGATGTTACTCCTCCCTCATTGGTAGTTCAACTAAAGTCATTTTTAATGAATGGTTTTTATGTCATAATGGTGATATGGTTTTGGGTTTTGAATTATATATTGGAGGTTTTCGTTATTAATGGTTGATTTATGTTTCCCATGTTCTTACTTATGGTTTTTATATTATAATTGTGGTTTGAACATGTGTTGTATGGAAATGGTCAATTAGAACTTGGCTTTTGTTTTGGAAACTGTATTCCCTCAACTTGTTTGTTAAAATACCTATGAGAATTCTTTTATAACATAGTTGGACTTTCATTGAAAACATTACTTGGTATAATATAGTAATGGAACCTAAATTGGTTATATAGTTTTAATGGCTAAATGGTAAGGCCTTGGTGGCCATAGCTTTGATTTAAAACCTTGTGGGGGACATAAGAATCCCCCAAGTGAATCTAACAATGGAATATAAGAGGTACATGAGAATCTCCTAAGTGTTTAGCTAAGGACATTTCTTGCAAGCTATAGCAGGTATGACAATACCACATTTTATAGACTTGGTTAATAAGATATGGAATTGGTGGTTTGTATGGTAATGGTTTCAATTAGGGAATAATAGTGGCTTGTGATAGCTTATCGTGAAGGAGTGAGTCCAAAGGACAGATACTGGAAATTCATGGTTGCCGACATGAGGGTTGGTCATAGTGAGCTTATACTTGTGGGCTACATAATAATCCCCTAAGTTTATACTTTTACATATTTATCATGGAGGGTAAAGGGTACCTAGGAATCCCCTACCCCTATGATATCTCTATTTTGTATAGCTATACACACGTGCCTATTTAGGGGTAACACTAGACCATATAGCCTGTCGATGGTTTTAGGATGGTCAAGATACGTATCTTAGGTTAAGTTTAAAAATGCATGCTAAACTCGGTTACCTTTCCCAGCATGAATTATATATATATATATATTTGTGTGTGTGTGTGTATGTGTATGTGTGTGTGTGGATGGATATGATTGCATATAGTTATTTAATTGGTTTTAAATTTTGGCATTATTTTATCCTTATTCCTAAGTACATTCTAGCATTTACCTGCTAACTCATCTTAGGGCATCGTATCCCCATGTGATGTAGGAACTGGCTATACTACTACTCCTTCTTAGTGATTTATGTCGGGGACAACTTATGTTGGATTGAAGTGGTAATATTCCATACTCTGGAAGGCTCCATTTTATGTTATAGATTTCTCTACATACTCTCGTCATGTCATAGACTTTGGTTTTGACTATGGTTAGGGGCATGTCCTAATCGGGTATAGTTTTAATTTCAGATAGAGGCTTTATGAGACTACTTTGGGGTTGTATGGGTGATGTCGGTATTGATGTCAGCCTTGGCATTGATATTAGTATTGGGGCTAACACTATTTGACTGTATTTTATTTGTGATTGTTCCACTTTGTCACATTATTTATATTTAGAATTTTATTAACAAAAAGTTGTAGGGTGGTTATATTTTGGTATTGGGGTCTCTAATCTTGGTTGGGATTATGACACTCGACATGACTAGGCCCTAATTTGGGTCATGTCAGATTGTTATCAAAGCCCTAGGTTCGTGGTTACTTGGATATACACAAAGCTGTGTCGACTAGAGTCTCTTTTAAGGGTGTGTAGCGCGTAACAATCATAAGGGAGAGGCTACAACACATTTAGGAATGTTTCTCTTTCTTATGTTTTATTTTCAAGCTTGGAGTCTAAGTCCTAGAGTCTTTAATAATTTTTATTTTCTCGTTTTTCAGATCATGCCTCCATGATCTAAAGTTCACGAAAACTCCTTCGTCATAATTGGGGACAATGTTGATGGGACATACTCTACTCTTGGTATCCATACTTGATCTAGGGGTCCAGTTCCTATTTGTTTTAGAATGCTAGTGGTTTTCTCTATCCCTCCTTAAGCTGACATAATAAATGTTGAGTTTCATCAGTTGATTCATATGATTGCTCAGTTGGTAGCTTCATAGGCTGAGCGTGGTGCACTTGCTACTCTAGCTTTTGAGGCTACAAGGGTGGGCTAGTTCATAGGGTTGATCCCTTTGATTTTTACCGATGTTAAGGTGGAGGATGATCCTCAGGGTTTTTGGGATGAGATGGTAAATATTTTCAAGGTTATGCATGCCACAAATTTGGAAGGGGTAGAGTTTGTTGCCTACTAGCTAAAGGATATGGCATACCAATTATACAAGGAGTGGGATTGGGCAAGGGGTAAAGATAATGTTTCATTTCTATAATACATTTTTGGACCACTTTTTTCCTATTGAGTTAAGGGAAGAAACAATTAAAGGAGTTTGTTTATTTGAAATAAGGAAAGATATCGGTCAAGGAATATGCCTTGAAGTGTCAACAGTTGTCCTAGTATGCTCCCAAAATAGTATCTGATATTAGGCCCAGATTAGAAATTTTCTTTAGGACTGTCTCATGAGTTGATACTTGAAAGTAAGGTTGCCTTGTTGATCAAGGACATAGATATCTCTAGGTTGAATATTTACATGCAACATGTAGAGGAGGAAAAGAAAAGGTAGGTTGATATAGGGGAAAGGCAGGGAAGAAGTTTAGGTTCTCTGAGAATATTAATGACCAATAGCAGAGTGGAAGGGATGGGGGTAAGTATCCTAAGTAGAAGGGAAATTTTAGGTCTTACTCGACGGTTGTTGCTTTTTACCCATAGTCATTGAGTGATAGCCGATTCAAAGGTGGCAATTAATTTAGGGCATGGGGTGCCTAATCTCGGGTTAGTGGGTCTCAGTCAGCTCCATCATATCTTTCCTATAAATTTTGTAGTCATTTACACAAGTGTTTTTTGTAATGAGGGAAAAGACAAGTACTTCAACTGTAGTCATCCAGGATATATAATTTGAAACTATTCTATTGTTAATATTTTCTCTAGGGAAAATAAGGTTCCAGTTCTTTAGCCTTAGCTTTAGTACCAAATGGTGCACCTTCTAGTTTTGGCACTAGTCCAAATTATCTTTTTACACTCACTAACTGACCAGATTCTGAGGTATCTCCTGATGTCATGACTGCTATGTTGAAACTCTTTTATTGTGATATTTATTGTTTACCTGATCCAGGGACCACTCCCTTATGTGACCCCATTCGTAATTATGCATTTTGGTTTTGGTCCCGAGTGTGATTTGGTCCCTTTTTGATTCTACCCTTGTAGGTAACTCTGTGATTGCTAAAACAGTTTATAGGGGGTGTGTGGTATCTATTTGTAGTAATTGTAAATTTGTGGATCTTTTTAAACTAGATATGGTAGATTTCTATGTTATTCTAGGGATGGATTGGTTGTACTCATGCTATGAGTCTTTAGACTTTCAGACCTACAAGGTTATCTTTAAGTTCCCTGGTGAGTCAATTATTGAGTGGGGGGGGGGGGGGGTTCTCTAGATTCTAAGGGGATATCTATAACACATTTTAGAGCACAAAGATTAATCTCCAATGGGTGTCTCAATCACTTGGTGTGGGTTTCAGATTCTAACTTGAAGGGTCATTCTTTGTATTTCGTTCTGGTGTTGAATGAATTTCTTGAGGTCTTCCCTAATGACCTTCCTGGTGTTCCTCTGGATAGGGAGATTGAGTTTAGGTGTGATCTTGTTCTGGACACTTGTCCAATTTTTATTCCCCCATATAGAATGGCTCCAACAAAGTTGAAAAAGCTTAAACAATAATTAAAAAATCTCTTAGATAAGGGTTGCATCTGTCCTAGTGTTTCCCTATGGAGTGCGCTAGTGTTATTCATGCATAAGGAGGATGGTTCCCTTGAATGTGTATTGATCACCGACAGTTAAATAAGGTAATGATAAAGAACAAGTATTCTTTTCTAAGGATAGATGACTTGTTTGATTAGTTATAAGATGCTAAGTTTTTCTTGAAAATTGGCCTTCGATCTAGGTATCATTAGCATAAGATTAGTGAGGTGGATATCCCTTACACAACTTTCTACACCCGGTATGGTCATTTTGAGATTTTGGTTGTGTCTTTTGGGTTGACCAACGCCCTAGTGGAATTTATAGGTTTGATGTATAGGGTCTTCCATCAATTTTTGAATTTGTTTGTCATTATATTCATAGATAACATTTTAGTGTACGCTAAGAAGGAGGTAGATCAAGTTGATAACCTCTATATTGTTTTCCAGACCTTCAAGGGCAAACTTTTGTAAGGAAAATTCTCAAAATATGAATTCGAGTAAAATGTTGTCACTTTCCTCGGTCATATTATTTCTAGTGAGAGGATCATAGTGGATCTGCAAAAGGTTGTATCAGTTAGGCTATGGCATAAACCTTTGACACCAACCAATATTCGGATCTTCTTAGGTTTAGCTGTCTATTACTGGAGGTTTATGGAAATTTTTTCATCTATAAATGTCCCATTGACTAAGTTGACTCAAAATAAGATAAGATTTTTGTGTTCTGATGCTTGGGAGGGTAGTTTGTAGAAGATGAAGCCTAAGTTCACTTTGAACTTGGTTTTGACTTTGACTGAAGGAATTGATGGTTTTGTGGTCTATTATGATGTGCCCCATGTGGTACTTGGTTTTGTTCTAAGACAACATGGTAAGGTCATAGACTATGCTTCTAGGCAGTTAAAATTGCATGAGAGGAATTCTCCTACTCATGATTTTGAGTTGTTAGTTGTGTTGTTTATGCTTAAAATTTGATAGCACCATTTGTATAGGGTGCATATGGATATCTCTTTGAATTATCAAACCCTATTGCATGTGTTCACTGAGAAGGAACGTAACCTCCAGGAGATAAGGTGGATTGAGCTTCTCAAGGACTATGACATTAGTCTTCACTACCTCCCAAGTAAAGCTAGCGTTGTTGTTGATGCTCTTAGTAGGTTATCCATGGGGATCCTATCTCATGTGGATAAGGACAAGCGGGAGTTGGTGAAGGAAATTCACTATTTTTCTAACCTTTGAGTTTGCCTTTTAGACGCTTATGATGGTAGTTTGTTTGTTTAGAAAGTGGCACAATCGACTCTTTGTGATAAAATGAAGAAGAAACAGATGATAGATCCTATTTTGTTGAGGATCAAGGGTGATGTTGGTGGGCAGAAGGTGATGGAGATTGAGATTTATGGTGATGGTACTCTGTAGTACCAAGGGAGGTTATGGTTCCCAATGTCGCTGGTTTGTGAGAAAGGATATAGGCTGAGGCACATGATTCACGTTATGTTATGCATCTTGTTTCGATGAAAATGTATCATGAGCTCAAGGAGATGTATTGGTGGAATAGTATGAAAAGGGATATGGGAGATTTTGTTTTCAGGTGTATGGTGTGTCAATAAGTGAAATTTGAGTACATGAAGCTCGGAGGATTGTATCAAGAAATTGAATAGCTAGAATGGAAATGGGAAATGGTCAAAATGGATTTCTTTATCGGTCTTTCTGGATCTCGAGATAAGTTTGAGTTTGGTTCATCATGTAGAGAATGAAAAGTCTGCTCACTTCGTGCCAGTGAGGACTAACTATTTGGCTGATCATTATGTGACGTTGTACATCCAAGAGATTGTAAAGTTGCACTAGGTACCTATTTCTATCATCTCTGATCATCATACACAGTTTTCATCTCAATTTTGGTGGTTATTTTAGAAAGAGAAGGGGAGTAAAGTTAGACTGAGTACTGCTTTTCACCTCTAGATAGATGGGAAACTAGAGAGAACTATTCAGACATTGGGGGATATGCTTCGTGCGTGTGTGATTGACTATTGTGGTAGTTTGGTTGAGCATCTACCTCTTGTAGAGTTTGCTTACAATAATAGTTACAATTCTAGAATTCGGATGGCCCAGTTTAAGGACTAGTATGGTAGGAGTTGTAGATCTTCTATTGGGTGGTTTGAGGTCGGTGAGGCAGAGATGTTTTTCCCAAATATGGTTCACCAATACACGAAAAAGGTAAAGGTTATCCGAGATAGGCTTAAGTCTTCCCAAAGTCTCCAAAATTCCTATATGGATGTGAGGCGAAGAGAGTAAGAGTTTGAGGTTGGGGATATGGTGTTCTTGAAAGTATCTCCTATGAACGGAGTGATGTGTTACGGTAATAAGGGGAATCTCAGTCCCCGGTATGTTGTTGATTAATTGGTCTTTAGAAGAGTTGGTAAGCTAGAATATGAATTGGAGTTGCCGTCTAGTTTGCGCTCCATTTATCTCTTATTCCATATCTCTATGTTAAGGAAGTGTATGGGTGATCCGTCTTAAACTGTGCCCATCAAAGGTATTGGTATTTTAGTTTCCTTATCTTATGAGGAGATCTCAATTGAGATTTTGGATTGGAACGTTCATTGATTGTGGACCTTTAGTCAAGGTTCTACGGAGGAACTACAAGGTTGAATAGTCTACTTAGGAAGTGAAAGAGGACATGAAGTCTAAGTATCCATTCCTATTGTTTGCTCCAAAAATTCATACGGTAGGTATTTGTTCATATACTTATGTTTTCTAGCTTAGTTAAAGGAAAGATTGATTTCCTTACATCTTTACTTTCTAACTTAGTTAAAGGTTAGAGATGGTGTGGTGGGGTATAAATTGTGCTTGTACTGCCTTGTTCCATCATTTGGGGATGAATGATCCAAGTAGGGGAGAATTGAAACACCCTGGGTTTTAATCCTTAGAAAATTTCTTGAGTTTAAGCTTTTAGACATCATACGATTGGAGTACTTGTCGTATGATGAGGTATGGTTTAGGGCCATCAATACGTATGTTGAAAAGTGAGGTTTGGTCGATTTCTATCCAAGGTACAAGTGGACATCATACTAGTCATATGTTAGGGTACTAGAAGTATAGTACCAACCGTATGATGTCCTATGTCTAGGATAGATGATTCTATTCGGCCAAAGGTATGGTTCTAATGTACGTGTCATATGTTTTGGTATAAGTTGGCCTTTGTGCTCGTATGTTGGTCAGTATTGGATACCTAGTGGCTTCCTATGGTACGATTGGTGGGTACCACTTGTATGTTAGGGTACGGTTTTTGTTATGTAGTCGTACCTTCCTGTGGGAATTTATACAGATCAAGTTGGGGATATTATGGACATTTCCCCTCTTAACCCCTTATGACCACATGACTTAAACATGTTTGGGACATCATTTACCCTATTAGTCAAAATCAAAAACACTAGAAACAATCAAATATCTCTCAAGCTTTTAGGCTAAGAAAAGGCTAGGATTTTCTACAAGGTGCTCAATTAAGGCTCTAAGGGGTGGTTTCTCTCCGTCTTCTTCGTTTTCCAGGGCATGTTACTCCTCTCTAAATGTTAGTTCAACTAAAGGCATATTTTATGGAAGCTTTTCATGGAAAATGGTGATATGGTTTTGGGTTTCGAATTATTTATTGGGAGATTTGGTTATTAATGGTTGATTTATGTAATCCCATGTTTTTACTTATCGTTTTCATATTATAATGGTGGTTTTATAATGTGATTGCATCGGAATGGTCAATTGGCACTTGGTTTTGGTTTTTTAAGCTATATGCCCTTAACGTGTTTGTTAAAATGCCTATGAGAATGCTTTTATTAAATTGTTGAACTTTCATTGATAACTTTGCATGGTATAATACGGTAATGGAACCTAAATTTGTTAGATGGTTTTAATGGTTAAATGGTAAGGCCTTGGTGGCCATTTCTTTGATTTAAAACCTTCTGGGGTACACAGGAATCCCCCAAGTGAATTTAATAATGGAACCTATGGGGTACATGAGAATTCCCTTAGTGTTTGGCTAAGGACATGTATTGCCTGATTTTCTAAACTGGAATGCTACACGGTGCTCATGACACTGGTGGAACACAAGCTAACCCATGAATGATATTTGTACCTGTAACTGTATAATATACATATAAAAATGCGAAAATATGAACTAAAACGCCATAAGTTTCAATGTTTAACAATAAAACGTTTGAATAAGGTGGTATCACAGTACCAAAACAAGCTAAAAATACAAAAGTCTAAATCTGAAAAATCTATAACCATCTGAAAGCCTCTGAACTGTCGGAATAAGGAGTTGAAGGAACATGTCTCCAACTAACTCCTTCAACTAAAAATAAACTGAAATACTAGAATAATAAATGTAATGTTCATGTCCTCAAAAGATGAGGACTCACTGCTAACTGAACTGCTATTGCTGGTCTGGTATCTGCGCCTCAGAACCTATGGTGTAACATAAAAGAAAGCACCATAGCGCGAATGCGTCAGTACAACTAAAGTACTGAGTATACGTGGGGGTAGGCTAAGTGCATGGGGTTTATATGGGTGAACATGCTGACTAATATGAACGTGAGACTACATACATACATACATACGTAACTGCTACTAAACTCGTGGAGATACTGACTACTAAGTCTGAAAACTGACATTATGAATTTACCGATACTGAGATACTGAATAGATAAAGGACTATTTTTGACAGTTCGAATTAAGAAGAACCGGTCTGATTGACTGTGTCTAACAGTCCTGAAATTGAATACTGATAACGTAAGCTATGACCACTGATTTAACTAATATAACTATGATGATCGGCCTAACCGATATAACTGATACTGAGCGACTATATATAACATTCTAAATCTTCTAATAATGATTAAGAGTGACTAAGCTTGACATCAAGCCTAAATAATGGGTGATCTGTGGAACTAATAATGAGAATACTCAACTGAATCTAAGATTGAGATCAATCCTATCTGATGGGAGATCTCTAGAAGTACTGATACTGAATAACTCAATGAGAGACCAAGCTTATATGACGGGCGGTATTTAAGTCTGTTGAACTATCTGAGTTTCTTACTGAGATTAATGACTGTACCTGACAGTCTTGATTTCTGATTTCTACTTTAAAGACTGATACTGAAACTATAACTGTGGGATGTATTGATGTAACTGACATGCCCCATGCTAAGTTGACTGGGGTCCAATCTCTGCCCTGACTAGAAGGGTGTCAATACCGCACCACCGGTAAAGACAACTACTGTGGATTCAGTCCTAATCTAGTGGGTGACTTCTGGGACCAGTCCTATACATATAAATGTTCTAACGGGTGACCCCTGAGTATGTCAGTCCTATCCAACGGGTGAGTCCCCATCACTAGGCTCACTCGGTGATGAATCCTACTCCCATCTGAAAGACACTGAACTGAACTGATTAACTAAACTTACTGAGTTCCGTGACTGATGGAATACTACTGAGTTCATGAGATTTCTGAGAGTACTGACTTATAGAGATTACTGAAGTTACTGGGTACTGAGATTACTGAGATTAACAGAGCATAACTGATATTACTAAACTACTGAGACTATTGAGATTTCTGAGTTACATGAGTAACTAAATTCTATAGATCATGGCTTGACTAAGAGTATCGTGACAACATGTCATGGCTCTAGGCACACAACTATATTTTTTAGGTACAAGTACCCCCAGGACTCGATGTAAGGAAACTGACACACATGACTGACTTGATCATAAGGATGGAGTCCATAATTTACAATATCATAAGTAGGGGATTTCATACTACACATGATTATCATATTCCTAAACATGAAAGATAATGCATGTAACATGTACATACTTGCATGGTTCTAGTTTCATGAGCATTCCATAACACAACAATAATACATAACAATTAGCATGTAATTCATGTTGAGTCATAAGGGATAGAGCATGGACTTGTCATTTGGGTTCTACTTATCTATATTGCATGATCTCTAATCTCTTAGGTATTTTATCAAACACCTTGCATACACTCTTTAAGGCATAGGTGTATTCACAAATTTACACCACATTAATCCAACCAAATTTATGGTTTCTAACTACATGATCATAATCTTCCAGAAAATTCATCAAATTCCCATTCTATAGCACAACAAGAAACAGAAACATGAATACAACCATATCACCACAAAATATTCATGATTTAGTAATCAAAGATTGATTTTTGAACCCCACGGACAAAAGAAATCCGTGGATGAACACTACGCATACCTTAGAAGGAAGATTCTTGATGATTGATGGAGAAATTTACTTGAACTTGAATCTTCTATGAAAACACTAGATTGTGTTCTTGAGAGGATTTTGAGATAAGAATATATTTTGGTGAAATAAGGGCTTAAGTCCTTGTTTAGGCATTATATAGGGGTGGAAAAAGGACCATTTTACCCCAAAAATGGACTATTTAAGTCACCTGGACACCCATATGTTTGGCGCACACTTTATCGCACATATTACGGTGTGAGTCACATATCTTATTGCACATATTATGGTGTACATCACACACCTTATCGCTCAACTTAGGTTGTGCGTCGCACACCTTTTGTCAGGCGACGTACTCCAATTTGCAATGTCATAACTTCTTGCTCGGGTGTCCAATTTGGGAAAAATTCATATCGTTGGAAAGATAATTCAATTCTCCACAATTTGGTGGGTCTAAATCTACCAAAACACCACATAAACATCTAGTTATGATCGTTCAAAGATGAACCTTGTGAAATCAAATACTAAAACTTGATGGATTCAAAAACTCTTAGCTTGCATTACCTTAAGTGACTCATATGAACATGGTTAACACATTGTAAGATATATTATTGCTAGGATACTCATTTTAAGTTATTTACTCAAATATAAATCATAAGATAAGAGGTTTCATACGTAGGAAAAATGGTTCACTTTCTAGCTTAGAAACATACAGGGTATTACAGGACATTACTTGCAAGCTATAGTGGGTATAACGACACCACTTCTTATTTCCTTGGTTAATAATATATGAAATTGATGGTTTGTTTGTGTCTTAATGGTTTTAATTTGCCAATAATAGTTAGTTATGAATAGCTTACCGTGAAGTTGTGAGTCCAAAGAACGGACACTGGAAAATCATGTTTTCTGACATGAGGGTTGGTCATGGTGACCTTATACTTATTGGGTACATGAGAACCACCTACCCTTATGATATCTTTGGTTCATATAGCTACACATATCGGGACCCGTTCAGGGGTAATACTAGACCTATATAGCTTGTGCTGGTTTAGGGCGGTCAAGATACACAATCTAGATTATGGTTTTAAATGCATGCCAAACCTAATTCCCTTTCTCGGCATGAATTATATATATATATATATATGGATGTTATTGAACATGGTTATTTACTTGGTTTTAAGTATTGATATTATTTTATCCTTATTCCTAGGTACATACTAGCATTCACCTGCTAACTTATCTTCGGGTGTTGTATCCCTACGCGATGCTGGAACTGGCTATACTATTTCTCCTGCTCAATGATTGGATTCGGGGATATTTTGTGTTGGATTGAAGTTGTGAGCTTCCATAAACTGGAAGGCTCCATTTTATGTTATAGATGTCTCTGCATAATTTTGTCATGTAATAAACTTTGGTTTTGGATATGGTCCGGGGAATGTCCCGACCAAGTATTATTTTACTTTCGAATAGAGGCTTTGTGGGACAACTTTAGGTTAGTTTGGTTGGTATCGATATTGCTGTCAGTCTTGGCATTGGAATTGGTATGGGGGATGACACCGTTTGACTGTATTTGATTGTGATTGTTTGATTTGGTTATGTTATATATATTCCAAATTTTAACAAATATAAGGTGCAGGTCGGTTATGTTTGGGTACCGAGGGCGATCTCTGGTGGTGGTTGGTCTTGAGGCACCCGACACAACTAGTCCTCGATTTGGGTAGTGTCATCTATCAACAACTTCCATTCACTATCCACATGAAGACACACATAGAAATCTCAATTAACCAGGACATATACAAAAATCTTTACCTTAATTATCTGTCACACTTATAGCCTTAGATAAACAATCATACAAAAATCTTTCCCTAATAAGGGACATTTACTCTCACCCATCTAAATAATTGTTCATTAATTTTTTTTCATCACCACTACCTTAACATAAGGAGAGGTTACTGAATGGTTAGAACATGAGGACCTGAATCATGAAAGATTACAATACATAACTTTGAATCTTAACTGACCATTAAGGAATAAAGTATCAAGAGCATGAATTCATTAAAGAGATCTAAACTGAGGACATACATGACAAAATGTGAATTTTCACTAGTAATTAAGGGTGCACCATGAGTTATGGGAACTGAGCATACTGTAAATCATAAGTACATGAGAAATGAGTTGCATGACATGAGTTTAGAGTTCATAAATTCACAAAATATGATTTGTGCTTCTGAGTGAATTGGAACTCATAATACTAGGAATGGAGAACACATATGATTCTATATAAGTGCATGACAATGAGGTATGATCATTGAGATGATGTTTAAGGCTTGATTAAATGTCTAGCTTGAGTACATATCTAATGACTAAAGTACAAAAATTTTTATCGAGGTAAGAATGAGTAGGACATCTTCCTCCCTAGTGTTGTTCTACAACACACTGGCATCACTACTGGAATGTGAGAGCTTGACTTGGTTTCTTGTTTTTCAAATCCTCCTTAGCTTTAAACAATAATTCTATGTCTATGGACCACTTTAATAAACTCTAGACTAAACTATAACAACTCTACTCTAGAGTCCAAGATATAACAGTAAATAAAAATAATAAACTCACCCTGAAAAACTACAACTAAAAGTGTAAAACCCACTACAAGTACTTCTTTCTGAGATAGAACTATTAATTTTCTATAGCCCCAATAATAATCGTATTGTAAAATAAGCACTTACTAACTTAGAATCTTCCAGAGTATCACCACACCCTGAGTTCACACCATCTAGAATTCAAACTTTTCTTTCTATTTGCTCAATCATCCAAGATTCAAACTTAGATTCTAATACTTAACATAGATATCCACAGTACTTCTCATACACTAATACCCACTTATTACTATATTATAGGAATCATGAAACACTAATCCACACAAAATTTAATGAACATACTTAACCTTAACAGGCCCCTCAATAATTGTGGTCGTTGTAACATCTCCATCCCAACTGAAGCATTAACTACTCTAAGTATCCCCTATAAGATAAATCTCTCTCCAAGTTCTTTTAAACAAACTACACAACACCTTTCTGGCTCCATGGATACATAATATACTAAATATAGTTAAACACAATCCCCACTTTAATTCTACTAATCTTCTAGGTTCATGCTTTTAACTGTAGATCATATGTTGTCATAGGATTATGAGAAGGAATCTGAGGGTATATATGACGATGTCTTAGTGCACTATTTTCATGAACATTAATAAAATATTTTAAAATTTGTAACATAAAAGGACTTATGGGATTCCTTTTAAGCATACTTATAATTTCATAGCTGTCTATGGAAATTGTCTTGAAATCTCTATAAGTAGAAATTTAAGCTTGATTGTTTCTATTACATTGAATATCAGGAAAAGTTGATATGAATAGAGTACCATAAGAATCTACATACGTTCCTTAGAGAACATATCTACTGCACGATCTAAGACATGAAAGAGGGGAAACATTTTTCTTAAATGCCCTGTAGCCTCTTAAAGAAATATGCTGACTACTTTGTACTGTCCTGCAAGACTCTACCAAACACGGCTTAAGATACAATCAAGGATATTTGAACCTTATGCTACCAAGTTTGTCATGACTTGAGGCTACACCCTAGTCATAAAATGGTTCTTAGAACCACAAGTTATCCCAATCTAAATCATGTAGAGAAACTAATTTAAAATGTTTATACAAGCTAAATTTACTGAGTGGAAGCATAGTCATGAGAAAATATGAACAAATATAATGTTTTAAAAGTTTACAATAGGATAAATCTAAAGAAGTAACTTGAATTACATATAATAACTCTGACTGACTATCTATGAAGCCTATACTATACTGACTGTAGATGGATGTGATATGCCTCCAACTACCACAAATCAACAGATATGAATAATAAGAATATAGTACATGAATTAAAACTAACTGGAGTTATCGAAATAAGAAAACTCATGAAATTCCTGTATAATACCGAGAACAGTCTGCCCCTAGTGTATGAGCTACATCTGGTACCTACATTATGAAGGAATGTAGCCGCAAAAGCATATATATGTTCAGTACTTTTGAATGTACTTAGTATATGGGGACATGCACTAAATCATGGAAATATATAAATAATGCATTAAAACTAAGGACATAAGTTATTTGCCGAAACATGTATTTAAAACATGGGTGTACTTGAAAAATGATAATTCATAGTGAAATTTATAAACCATGAGATGAGAATGATTCTGGAAAAAGGGTAGAAATATGAATGTTGTATGTAAATCTCATGTAAAGCTGGCAATGTGGTGAAGTTGTACTGAGGGTCATGTATGAATATTTATCATGAAAACATGAACATGTAAAACAAATTTAGACCAAGCATAAATGTGTTCGGAAATAATATGTAAAATTGAATAGCTGAATAACTAACAAACTGAATAACAGAATAAGTGATATTCATACACTTGGTCAAACAAACCTGAACTGACATATTCTTAATATTGAATTAAATTAGAATTATAGGAGATGACTATAATCGACATGCCAAAATCTGAGCTATCATGGTCTAACCTGTAACCCAAGTTAGAAGGGTGTTGGTACCTTGCCAAGGGTACCAACACATAACTAAAAATATGGATCCACAAGGCTGATTTCTCAAAGAACGAGGGTGTCATGCCTAATCAAAAGGGTACCTTTCATAATCTACGGTGGCGTCATAGGTCTGGAACTTAGGGACTACTACTAATTACCCATGCCTAACTAATGGGGGAGACGTCATCCCTATGTACACTAAGTGATAAGTTTTACTCCCAAATGAACGACATTGGTTCTATTATTGATTTAACATGATGTGTTACTATACTTATAAGTGCTCAACTTGAATATGATAATTTGAATGTGAAGATAAAATCATAGTCTAACTGACTTATTACTTGAAAATGAAATCATGTAAAACACGTAGGTATTGGGTGTCCATAAACCGCAAACACTGAATGATATAAAAATACGATAACAATGCTTAAAACAATTGTATGAAATCATAGTTCAAAGACCCAAAACATAAGACATTTCAACAAATAAGTGAGAAACATGAATTTGAACATGCAAATGTGTTAATCTTGAGAGGAGAACATATTTACATGGTTTCGTACATAAATGGATGATTTAGCATTAAATCGTATGAATATGACATGGGTAATTGAAATTTAAAACACGTGTCTAATTTAATTGGGAAAATATGTTGACATGTCTTTAAATAAAAATACTAAGAAGATATAGATCAATTTCATGATTTACATGGATAATTTCACAAAAGAAGATTAAAATCCATACTTGAACAAAAACGGGATTTTGGGACTCAATGGGTGGAAGGAACCCATTGTTGAATACCCCAATACCTCAATCAATTAAATTCTTGAACATAGATTGAAATTGGAACTTGAATTCTTCAATTCTAGGGGACAAAAGCCTAAATTTCTCCTTCTTGGGAAAAGAGGAAGGTTCTTACTATGATAACTTTATGGAGAATGGGGAAAATAGCATGTACTGGAGGGTTTAGTTAGTGGAAGAGGATTTTGATGTAAGGAAAAGACCAAATTACCCTTAGGGAAACTTAATAAAAATTGCATAAATTTTCAATTGAAGACTTAGTTAATAGCTTATAGACGTGTTGATGGCTTATAATTTTAGTCATCAACCTCTAGCTAGACTTGAACACTCGCTGGTTAAACTTGATGACTTAGTTGATAGAATATCAAGTAGTTGATGGCTTGTCAACATAGTCATCACCATATATTAATGAGTTCGAGTTTTTTTCCGGCTAAGGCTGACAACGAGGATGATACCTCGTCACTTAGTTGACAACTTATCACTCAAGTCATCACCTTGTTGATATACAAATACTCTAAAGTAACATTGGCATAAGTTTCTACTCCAATATCGAACTAAGGTAAAATAGGATGCGTTGGAAAGAATACTCAAAGATATTTAGTTTAATATGACACTAGAATAGTTATATCAATAGAGTTACTCACGTGTAAAGTTGACCCTAGTAGGATCGGATACTAAAACATAATTGATACAAATGGTCTTAACTCGACTTTGCTCTATGAGCTACCTATGATCATGATTCACATTAAAATCACTTTAAAATCAATGTGAATTACAATGACACATATAATGATTTAAAAAGCATAGGATTAAAGTTTATACACATAAGAACGACAGTTAAAATTCTAGCTCAAAAATGCATGGCATTACATTATCTTCCCCTTGGCATTATTCATCCTCGAATTATAGGTGGGAACTTATTGAAACTTTGTAAGTATGGAATAATGTAGATAACATGTATGCTAATGAAGAATATATATATTATCTAAAACATTAAAACTTCTATCAGGAAACTGATTTCTGAGATGACTTGACTTTATTGACTATAAAGAGTTAATTTATTCCCGGAGTTTAGAACTCACTTGAAATGTTCATGATACGACCATACATATTTAACTGTGAATTAATAAATGATGCAACAAAAATTACATTGTTAGTTAGAATGGAATAAAGTATGTAACTTCTCATTAGGAATTATCAATCAATAATACACGTATAGGAATCAAAGGAAAAAGGGATTCATGGCATCGCCAAGTACATTATGTAATCACGAATCATGAGATAATGAGACTAAGGTCATACAAGAGGTATTATAATGTCTAAGCTAGAATACTTGGAAAAATAAGTTTGTGCACTGAACATTTATGAACCAAATCAAGATTTAATATCTGAATCAGAGACATGATGCATCGACTGAATTGAATTTGTAATTTAAATTGATGTGAATAAATTACTTTATGGAATAGTCATAATCATGTAACTTTTGATAGTATGACTAGATGGAAAGATGGAAAACCATAGAACCTTATCTGTCTGATTACTAAACTAAATTATTGGTTATACCAACTAACTCATACTGAAAGTTTATGCTCAACTGAAGTATTTCCTTCAACATTCTATCTAAGAAGCCCTAATAACATTAGGGAAAAAAGAATTTTGGGCGTGATCTTAATATGATATCTGCATAAGGAATCGCAACATGGATACAACTCTATAATCATGGACTATAGGCCTATAAAACATAAGCTAGGATGGAATTTTCCTTAGGCTATACACCTTCTAACTTTCAAGCTTAGTCACACTTCCCAAATACTTCCTCAACTATACTTACCCTCTTAAATACTATGTTCAATGATTCAGCCTATAATTCTCACATGGGTTTATATAACAACTCCAGTCTAAGCTTGAGTTGAGCAATATGCTTTCACCATGTTCAAGTCTACTCAACAGCACACGACATTACACATAACACCATAATATTAGTCTAAACCATGTATTTAATATCCTATGTGATCACAGTTCTCACCTTAAGAATAATACTCTTTACCACTTCAAAGACTAACTTCAACCTCTTACTAGGAATTCACTAACTCACAATGCGTCCATCCACTTCTGTACCAACATAAAATTCAAGACTAACATTATAACCCTACATAAACATTTACTTAACCGATCCCCCGAGGAAATTTTTACATACTCTCTAATACCTATATCAACAAAAACTCACATGCCCTATCCCCATGAAGAAAAACATAGAATTCTCAATTAACTATGACATATACGAAAACCTTTATCATAATCATCCTTGACACTTATTGCCTTAGATAAAACAAACATACAACAATCTTTCCATAATAAGGGACATTTAATTTCTTCCATCTAAACCATTGTTCATCATTTTTTTCCATCACCACTACCTTAACATAAGGAGAGGTCACTAAAAGGTTAGACCATGAGGACCAGAAACATGAAAGAATACTATACATAACTTTAACACTTAACTCAGGTTTGAGGAATAGAGTATCAATGGTATGAATTTGTTAAAGAGTTCTAAACTGATGACATATATGACATAGTGTAAATTTTTACTAGTCTTCAAGGGTGCAACATAAGCTATAGGAAGTAAGCATACTATAAATCACGAGTACATGAGTCATAAGTAACATGACCTGGGTTTTGAGTATATAAATTCATGGAATATGATTTGTACTGCTATGTGAACTGGAACTCCTTATACTAGGAACCGGAGAGTACATGATTCTATATAAGTGCATGAACATAAACTATGATCATGGAGCTAAGATGTAAGTCTTGAGTAGTTGTCATAATAACTGAAGTAAAAAAATTGCACCGAGGTAAGAATGGGTCAGATATCTTCCACCCTAGTGTTGTTCTATAATACACTAGAATCACTATTAGAATCAGAGACCCTGACTTGGTGTCTTGTTCTATCCTCTCCCCCTTAGCTTTAAGCCATCATTCTAAATTTGTAGACCTCTTTAACAAACTCTAGATGGAAATACATCCCCTATAATCTAGATTTTGAGATATAACAATACACATAAATACTAAACTCACCCTGAAAAACTATACCTAAAAGTTTAAAACCCACTGCTAGTACTTCTTTCTGAGAAAGAACTAAGTTCACACCATCTACAATTTCAAACTCTTCTTTCTATTTTCTCAATCATCCCAGATTTAAATTTAGATTCTAACATTTAACATGGATATCCATAGAACATCTCATAAAATAATACCAACTTATTACTACTGGATAGGAATCATGAAACACTAATCCACACAATCTTAATAAATATACTAAACCTTAACAAGCTCTTCTATCATTGTGGTCGTTGTATAATCTCCATCTTGACTAGAGTATTAACATACTCTAAATCACCCATAATTGAGAAATATCTCTCCATGTGTTATTAAACATATTACACAACACCTTGCTAGATCCATGGATACATAATCTACTACATTTAGCTAAACTTTATCCCAAATTTAATGCTACTAATCTTCTTGGTTTATGCTTTTAACTCTAGATCATATGTTGTCATAGGATTCTGAGAAGTAATCTGAGTGAATATCTAATGATGGCTTAGTACACAATTTTCATGAACATGAATGAAATCTTTAAAACTTTGGAACATAAAGGGGCTGATGGGATTCTTTTTAAGCCTACATACAATATCATACTTGTCCTTGGAGATTGTCTGGGAAATCTTTATCAGTATGAATTTAATCTTGATTGTTTCTATTAACTCAAAAATAAGGCAGAGTTGACTTAAACGGAGTAACGAAAGGATCTGCATAATTTTCTTATAGATCTTTACAGCACACTTTGAGACATAAAAAAGTGGAAATATTTTACTTCAATTCCCTGTAGTCCCTCAAAAAAATACAGAAGTCTCTATACAGTTTTGTAAGACTACTAGACATGACTTCCTAGACACCCTTGGACACTTGAACCTTGTGCTATGATACCATATTTTTCATGACCCGAGGCTACCCCTAATAGTACAATGGTACTTAGAACCACAAGTGATCCATACCTAACCAATGTAATAGCATGATACTTGAGTAACTGGTTTAATATATATATATATATAAGCTAAATTTATTGAGCGAAAGCATAATCAAGAGAAAATCTGAACAAATATAATAATGTAAAAGTTTACATCACGATAGATCTTAAGAAGGAACTTGAATTACATATAATAACTCTTATTGACTATCTATGAAGACTGTAATATACTAACTGTAGATGGTTAGGACATGCCTCGAATTACCATAAATTAATACATAATAATAAAAACAACAATATAGTACATGAACTATAACTAACTAGAGTTCCTAAAATAAGAGAACTCATCACCTACTGGCTGAATGTCGAGAAATATCTGACCCTGGTGTGTAGGTTGTATTTGGTACCTACATTATGAAGGAATATATCCACAAATGCATATATGTGGTCACTAATTTAGAATGTACTAAGTATATGGGTACATTTACTAAATCATAGAAATATTTAAATTCTGCTTTAAAACTAAGGACATAAGTTATTTGTTGAAACGTGCATCTAAAACATGGGTGTACGTGAAAAATGATAAGCAATAGTGAAATTTATAAATCATAAGCTGAGAATGATTCTATAAGGTGGAAAAAATAGTAGAAACATGAATGTTGCATGTAAATCTTATGTAAAGCTGGATATGTTGTAAAGTTGTACAAAGGATCATGTATGAATAATGAGCATGAAAACATGAACATATAAAATAATTTCAAGACAAAACATAAACGTTTTCTGAAATAATTTGTAAAACTAAATAGTTGAATAACTGAATATTTGATATCTATACACTTGGTCATAAAAACTTAAATTGACATATTCTAAATGCTAAACTAGACCAAAAATATAGGAGGTGACTATAACTAATATGCCTCAATTGAGCTACTAGGGTCCAACCTGTTACCCAAATTGAAAGGGTGTTGGTACCTTTCTAGGGGTACGAACACAAGACTGACAATGTAGATCCACAAGGCTAATGTCCTGAAGAACGAGGGTGTTATGCCTAACTGACGAGGGACAATTAATAATCTACGGTGGCGTCGTAGGTCTGTAACTTAGGGACTTTAATTAATGACTCATACTTAACTTACGGGGGAGTTGTCATCCCTGGGTTCACTCATTGCTAAGTGTTACACCAAACTAAATGGCATTGGTTTTATTATTGATTTAACATAATATGGTATTGTACTGATAAGTGCTCAGCATTAATGTGGTAATCTGAATTTGATAATCAAATCATGGTCTAACCAACTTATTATTTGTAAATGATATCATGTAAGACACACAGGTATCGGGTGTTCATAACCCGCTATCATTGAATGATCATATAAATATGATAACAATATTTAAAATAGGTGTATGAAATCAAAGTTAAAAGACCCAAAACATAATACATTTCAATAAATATGTGAGAAATATGAATTTGAATATGGGAATATATTAATCTTGAGAGGACAACAAATTTACATGGTTTCACACATAACTTGATGATTTAGCATGAAATCACTTGAATGTAACATGGGAAATTGAAATTTAATACTTGAAATAATCTAGTTTTTGTGGGAAAACAAGTTGACATCGATTGAAATTAAATTTCTAAGAAGATATGGATTAATTTCATAATTTACATGTATAATTTCACAAAAAAAAATCATACTTGAACAAAAAGGCAATTTTGGGACTCAAAGGGTAAAAGGAACCTATTTATAAATACCACACATACCTCACTGTAACACCCTAATTTTCTGAACCGGAATGCTACACGATGCTCATGACCCCGAAAGACCACAAGCTAACCCATGACTGATATCTATACATGTACACTACATAATATAACATGAAAATTCGGAAACATGTACTGAATGACCATATGGTTCAAATCTAAATAAAAACATCTGATAAGAATAACGTCTGAAAATGGTATAAAAATATCAAAAAAAATCTAAAATAATTGTCTGACATGCTATAGTCTAGAAAGCCTCTAAACTGTCTTCATAAGGAGTTGATGGAACATATCTCCAACAAACTCCGTCTAGCAAAATTGAACTTAAATAATAAATAAAATAAAATAATATTGTCCTTGAATGGATGAGGACTCACTGCAACTCTGCGAATGGAATTCTACTGCTGATATGGAATACGTGCCTCTAAACCTATGGTGTAACATAAGAGAAAAAACCATAGCACAAATATATTAGTACATCTGAATGTACTGAGTATATAAGTAAGATATGATAAATGCAAAGGGTTATATGCATGAACAATGCTGACTAGTATGAACGTGAGAATACATACATGATACGTAATTGTAATTCAACTCGTAGAGATACTAACTACTGAGTCTAAATACTGGAAACATGAGTGTACTGATACTGAGATACTAAATAGATGAACGACTATTTATGGCAGTTCAAATTATGAAGAAATGGTCTGGTTGACTATGTTTGATAGTCCTGAAGATGAATACTCATATCATGAATTCTTATACTGATGTTATTAATACATGAGTTCAGAGAACTAATATAATTGATAGCATAAGTGACTATATCTAACAGTCTATAAATCTGAAGGAAATATTTAAGTTCCATTCTATTTCCGAGTAGATTGTATGTAACAGTCCTAAAATCTAAAGAAGTTTCTAAGTTTTTTTACTAAGACTGGGTGACTATAGCTGACAATCCTGAAATCTATAACTGAAACTGTGGGAGGTAGTTGTTTAACCTACATTCCCCAAATATACTATAACAGCTGAGCTGGGGCCCAATCTATGCCCTGATTAGAAGTGTGTCAATACTGCATCACTAGTAAGGATAGCTGCGAGTGACCCTTATTTGATAGGTACTCAAATGAAAATGGTGGGAACCCTAAACTGATAGGTTAAGCCACTTCATCAACCCTTATTTGATAGGTTAAGATGTCTCAGTCTATGATGGGTACATAGTTTTGGAACACATGGATGAATACAAAGAATCACACCCTAAATTGGTAGTTAAGTTCCCATCCTTGGGTTGACTTGGTGCAAGCTTCTACACCCATTTGAAGGACACTGAACTGAATAACTAAGTTGAACTAAATAACTGAACTGAGCTAAATATCTGAACTAATACTGATTAACTGGACTGATACTAGTGGTATTATTTAGCGAAGCTAAACTAAGTTTACTAGATTTTTATGACTGAAAGAATGTATTAAGTTCTGAGGACTGGTTGAGAGTACTAAAGTTACTAATATTAACTGTGAATACTGAGGTTTTTGAGATTTCTGAGCACTGAGATTACTGAGATTACTGAACTACTGATATTACTGAGTTTTCTTGAGTCACATGACTGATTGAATGCTATATATCATTGCTTGACTAAGAGTATCATGATAACATGACATGACTTTAGGCAAACAACTACATTTTTTGGGTACAAGTACCCCTAGGACTCTATGGAAGGAAACTGACACAACTTGACTTTCTTGAGTACATGGCCATCAATAACAATCCATAATATATGAGTGAGGGATTACATGAAGTACATGGTAATCAAAATATCTAACATGAATAGGAATGCTAATAATCAAGTCATAAATCTCATATTCTAATATCATAGGCATTCTGATAACATATACTATTCATAACAATGGCATGGATACCATTTAAGCATAAAAGAATGGAAAACATATAACATTTATTTTAGATCGTAATAATTTGGGTATAGCTCATGTGATACTTCAAAATTATGATTTTTTGCATAATATGGAAAGCATATAAACACACTATGAATCTATTCCTCAATCATCATGTACATTCCATTAACACATATATTGTACAACAATGACAAGTGAGATTTTTGAACATAATAGAATAGCATAAATTTATCATATAGTTCACCCCTAAGTTATAATACATGGTTTTTATCATTCTAGGCATTTTATAAAACACCCTACATGCACAATATTTAACATAGGTGTACTTAACAAATTTAGAAATCTTGAACCACTCAAATTTATGGATTTCCAAATAAGATGCCCATACACTTCTTGGAATCACATTTAGATACCATCTTGAAATACAATTAACAACCATCAACATGAACATAATCACATAACAACATAAAGATCATAATTTATTATTTAAAACATTGTTCTTGAGATCCACGGAGGAAAGGGGTCCATGGATGAACACTACGCATACCTTAGTGATTGAATCTTGAAACAGATCTATTGTTTATAAAGGTTCTTGAAGAAATCCTTGGGCTTGATATTGAGGAGATGATGTTGAGAGGAAACCCTAATCTTGTGGTTGAGAGTGTATGAGAGAGCTTTTTAAGATGTTTAACTAAAGAGAATGGAAGATAATATGTTTCTTGAAGGTTATATGTCATGTCAAGTGAAGGAAAAAAATCAAAATGCCCTTACTAAAATGTCCCTTGATTGCTAAGAAAAATAGCTGACACATTTGTGAAAAGCAGTCATACTGGTGATAGTTCGTCATGAATTCTCGTCACAAAAAGGTGAAATCTTGGTTTTCAAGTTAAGGTTGATGACATTGGTTATAGGCCATCACCGGCATGATGGCGTGTCACAAAATGCCATCACTAGGGGTGAAAATCTACCCAGGGCTAATGACTTTTGTCATAGGCCATCACGGGCATGACGGCTTGTCACAAAATGTCATCACTGTGTTTCCCTGCCTCACATACCGGAGTAAAATGGTATAACTTCTTGATCCGATAACAAATTTAGGAGAAATTGGTATCGTTGTAAAGATAATTCAAAGATATTTTATTTTATATATAGTAATACATCCAGTTAGTCATATACAATGATTTATGGTTTATTGATGTTGACCTAAGTTTTGATATTCACAAAAACTTGAACGATAGGAAAACCTTCAACTTATACTTGAGTTAGGGGACCTCTATGATATAAACTCGTGCTCAAATATATTCCCACACTTCATAATTGATTAAAACACTAGTTTACATAGGATTTGAGGATTTTGAAATGTCTACGCATAGAAATAATGGATTTTCATCCTAGTCTAAAATATGGGGTATTACAATGTCTCCCCTTTTGGAACATTCATACAAGAATGAGACTGGCTGAGATGACAAAAAAAAATAACTGACGTGGATATAGAGCATGAATGACTAATCATGATTTCATGGATGACATGATTTATAAGCTCAACATATCATATTGAACATGCATATCTGATGCATGCATAACTTATTCATAAGTACATGAGGGAGAGTACTAATGAGCTGATCCCACATATCTGATACGCGAATATATGACTAAACTAGATCATGATCATGTAAATGAATATGCAATGGTAAAGATACGAAGTTTGAATTGGGAACTGATCATGGAGCGGAATACCAAGTTTGCACTAAAATTTGAAAATGAGAATGAGTAAGCTCAAAGAAGACTGCTACCATGAACTGAAAATATTGTTGAGTCTGAGATTGATTACTCAATATGCATGAGCGAAGACATAAGAACATAACTGAGTCTGGAATGTGATACATGAAATAAACTGAGTCTATGATGCATGACATGGATAGAGTGTCGTATTGTGGTAGAAACTAAGGCATTGAGTACATTACTTACTATTGAGTTTTGGAGCTAGAGGGTCAGCTCATAAGTAACACTTTCTCCAAGATAGATTCATCAAAGAAAATGATATGTTTAAACCATGAATGTTAAGGGGCTATAGTATATCTCGGACTTGGGATACCATGTTTCCTGAAGGATGCCAGATTAACGTTGCTGAGATATTAAAGAAGTTGAGACGATGCACAAGGCACCTACGTATTAACTCATGACTGGTTATCTAAGATCTGAAATCGAAGCATGATGCATGAATGCATATACATACTAACTTATCTGATTAACTGAGTAACTGGTAACTGAATTCTGGGTATGCAAGGATGAATTGTACTTTATCTGAGTAGCTGAGATGAGGCTATAAAGTATTATCCATATGAGAAGGGACTGACTGAGTAACATGAGGTAACTGATCATGGATTTCATGAAAGCTATATTGTCTGAAAATGTAGGACCAAGCATATTATATGAATTGGAAAGATTGCATGGACTGAGTTATTGGACTACCTATAGCTGAGTAACTGATAACTGTATGCTATGGTCAAGCAAGTCTAAAATTAAACTGAATTTCTAAGCTGAATACAGATCTGAAGATGACACTATAACTTAAGATTGTTACTGGGATCCATACTGGAACTAAATGCTGGGTCTTGATAACTGAATATTAAAACTGATGTTTTGATTGATATTGAAGTTCTTAGTTCTGAAACTGAGCACTAATTACTAAGTGTTGAGTACTGAAACTATAATTGGAATGGCAACAGAGTTATGATAGTCGCATAATAAAGGCTGAAATAAGTCAATTTTTTTCCAATTTCTAAGTACTACTTCTTGCTAGCCCTTTGCATGCATACTAACAAGATATTCAAGCCTATCTTCGTATCTAGACCCTCGTATAAAACATACATGAAATAATATGCTCTTAACATAAAATATTAACTCTCTCCCACCTAAGAAATTTCTTAACACTACACTATTCTCATAAAGAGAGCTCATGAAAGGTAAGATCAGGAGAATCAGAAACATGAATGGATACTAACTGAACTTGAAACATGACTGAAACCTGAGGAATAGAATATCAACAACATGTATTTACCAAAAAGATCTAAACTGAATATATACATGACATAGTCTGAATTTATCTGATCAGTGGGGGCGAGTATGGGTCATAGAAACTAAGTATACTGGGGAGCATGATACGTGTACATGAGTCATGAGCTGCATGACCTGAGTCTGGAATTTTTGAGTTCATGGAATATGATTCGTAACACAAAGTGATCTAGAACAGAACTTCTTATACTGGGAACTGAAGGCACACACAATTCTATGGAATACGTGTGAACATAAGCTATATCCATGTAATCTATAACATGAAAAATACATAGGCATCATGATGACTGTGGTACAAAACTTTAAGCTAAGATAAGGATGGGTCAAGAATCATCTCCCTTTACTAATTTTCAACACTTACTGACACTACTACTAGAACCTGAGAGCCTGACTTGGCCACTTGAGCTACCATCTCCCCCTTGGCTTTAAACCATCATCATAGGTCTGTAAATATTTACTAAACTCTAAACTGGACTATAATCATCATCACATACATAGACTTTGTACCAAACATGCTTTCTTTACTAAACACATCATCTATTTCTGTTTTCTGCTAATATTACATCCACGCCTTCATGCCTAATTTTAAGTCAATAAACTTAAATTTGTAACTCATATTGTTCACACCTACTGATTCATTCTGGCATAACTATCCCCATGAATGCATAATCTATTCAATCTGGATATTGTATCCCAACTTGTCTATCGCAAAACTCCTAGGTTCAAGCTTCTAACTCTCGGTCACATACTATCATAGGATTTAGAGAAGGGATCTGATTGCATATCTAAATCTGGGTTGAGAACAAGATCTCATAACTAAGAATGAGATCCGTACAACTTTGGAACATAACTTAAGTAATAGGATACTGTCTGAGAAATCCCTATCTTAAGGACTTGAGCTTCACTATTAATGTTACCTTGAAAGTAATGTGAAATTAACATGAGAGAAGCATGATGAGAATCTACATGAGTTTCTTAGAGAACATTGGTATAGCACGATCTGAGACATAAAAGAAAGGAAACTGTTCCTAAAACATCTCATAGCCTTCTGCACATAAGTGTTGTGCACAAAACACGCATGTACAAGACTCTACTAGATGCGGTTTTTAGACTTCCTAGGACTCTATTGAACATTAGGCTCTGATACCAAGTTTGTAACACCCCAATTTTCTGAATCAGAATACTACACACTACGATACCACAAGCTAACCTATGAATGATATCTATACTTGTACACCGCATAATATAACATGATAATATGGAATCATGTACAGTATGGCGATACAATTCAAATATAAATAAAAACATCTTATAAGAATAATGTCTAAAAATGGTATAATAATACTAAAAAAAATTTGAAATAACTGTCTGATATGTTATAGTCTAGAAAGCCTCTAAGCTGTCTGAATAAGGAGTTGATGGAACATGTCTCAAACTAACTCCGTCTAGCAAAACTAAACTTAAATAATAAACAAAATAAAATGATGTCATCCTCGAATGGATGAGGAATTTGTAACACCCTAATTTTCTGAACCGGAATGCTACATGGTGATCATGACCCTAAAGGACAACATGCTAACCCATGAATGATATCTATACCTGTACACAACATAATATAACACAAAAATATGTAAAAATGTACTGAATGGCCATAAGGTTCAAATCTAAATAAAAACATTTAATAAGAATAATGTCTAAAAATGGTATACCAATACCAAAACAAATCTAAAATAACTGTCTCACATGATACAGTCTACAGAGCCTCTAAACTGGATAAATAAAGAGTTGATGGACCATGTCTCCAAGTAACTCCGTATAGCAAAACTAGACTAAATAATAAATGAAATAAAATAATATCATCCTTGAATGGATGAGGACTCACTAAAACTCTGCGACTGGAATTCTACTATTGATTTAGAACATGTCCCTCTGAACCTATGGTGTAACATAAGAGAAAGAACCATAGCGCAAATACATTATTACATTTGAATATGCTCAGTATATCAGTAAGATATGATAAATGCGAATGGTTATATGAATGAACAATGCTGACTAATATGAATGTGAGAATACATACATGCACACGTAACTGTAACTCAACTGTGGAGATACTAACTATTGAGTCTGAATACTGACAATATGAGTGTACTGATACTAAGATACTGAATAGATGAATGACTATTTATGGCAGTTCAAATTATGAAGAACTGGTCTGGTTGACTGTGTCTGACAGTCCTGAAGCTAAATACAGATATAATTAATTTTGATACTGATGTGATTGACATGAGTTCAATGAACTAGTATAACTGATAGCATAAGTGAATATATCTTACAGTCTATAAATCTGAAAGAACTTTCTGAGTTCCATTTTATTTCTGAGTAAATTGTATCTGACAGTCGTAAAATCTGAAGAATTATCTATGTTCTTTTACAGAGACTGGGTGGCTATAGCTGATAGTCCTAAAATCTATAACTGAAACTGTGGGAGGTAGTTGTTTAACTTGCATGCCCCATAAGCTAAGCTGGGGTCCAATTTGTGCCCTGATTGGAAGGTTTTCAATACCGTATCACTGGTGAGGATAGCTGTGAGTGACCCTTATCTTGCAGGTACTCAAATCACAATGGTAGGAGACCTAAAATGATAGGTTAAGACACCTCATCAAACCTTATCTAATAGGTTAAGATGTCTCAACCTACGCTGGGTACATAGTTTTGGAACACAAGGATGGCTGCTAAGAACCACACCCTGAACTGGTAGTTGAGTTCCCATCCTTGGGTTCGCTCGGTGCAATCTTCTACTCCCATCTGAAGGACACTGAACTAAATAACTAAGCTGAACTAAATAACTAAATTGAACTGATTAGCTGAACTGATACTGATTAACTGGACTGATACTAGTAGTAGTATTTAGCAAAGCTAAAAAAATTTTACTAGTTTTCGATGACTGAAGGAATGTATTAACTTCTGTGAACTGGTTGAGAGAACTGAAGTTAATAATATTAATTGTGAATACTGAAGTTGCTGAGCACTGAGATTACTAAGATTACTGGACTACTGAGATTACTGAGTTTCTGGAGTCACATGACAGACTGAATTCTATATATCATTGCTTGACTAAGATTATCGTAATAACAGGACATGACTTCAGGCACACAGCTACACTTTCGGGTAGAAGTACCCCCAGGACTCGATGGAAAGAAATTGACACAACTTGACTTTCTTGAGTACATGGCCATCAATAACAATCCATAATATATGAGCGAGGGATTTCATGAAGTACATGGTAATCATAATATCTAAAATGAATAGAAATCCTTATAATCAAGTCATAAATCTCATATTCTAATATCATGGGAATTTTGACAACATATACTATTCATAACCATGGCATGGAAACCATTTAAGCATAAAGGAATGGAAAGCATGTAATATTTAGTTCATATCATAATAATTTGGGGATAACTCATGCGATACTTCAAAATCATGATATTTTTCATAGCATGGAAGGCATATAGACACACTATGAATCGATTCCTCAATCATCATGTACATTCCATTAACACATATATTGGACAACAATGACAAGTGAGATCTTTGAACATAATAGACTAGCATAAATTTATCATATAGTTCACCCCTAAGTTATAATACGTGGTTTTTATCATTCAAGGCATTTTATCAAACACCTTACATGCACAATATTGAACATAGGTGTACTTAACAAATTTAAAAATCTCAAACCACCCGAATTTATGGGTTTCCGACTTACATGCACATATACTTCTTAGAAAAATATTTACATACCATCTTGAAATACAATTAACAACCATCAACATGAACATAATCACATAACAACATAAAGATCATTATTTATTATTTAAAACATTGTTCTTGATATCCATGGATAAAAGGGGTCCATGGATGAACACTACGCATATCTTAGTGATTGAATGTTGAAAGAGATCTATTATTTCTAAAGTTTCTTAAAGAAATCTTTAGGCTTATGCTTGAAGTGATGATCTTGAGAGAAAACACTAATCTTATGGTTGAGAGTGTATAAGAGAGCTTTTTGAGGTGTTTAAGTAAATTGAGTAAAAGATAATATGTTTCTTGAGGGTTATAAGTCATGAGAAGTGAAGGAAAAAAATCAAAATAACCTTACTAAAATGTGCCTCAATTTTTGGGAAAAATAGTTGACAACATTCGTGACAAGTAGTCATACTGGTGATAGGTCGTCATGAATTGTCATCACAAAAAGGTGAAATCTTTGTTTTCTCATTAAGGTTGACGAGATTGGTGATAGGCCGTCACGGGCATGATGGCTTGTCATAAAATGTCATCACTTGGGATGAAAATCTGCCCAGGGTTGACGACTTTGGTCATAGTCCATCACGGGCATGACGTCTTGTCACAAAATGTCGTCACTATGTTTCCCAGCCTTACATGCTGGAGTAAAATAGGTATAACTCCTTGATTCGATATCAGATTTAGGAGAAATTGGTATCGTTGGAAAGATAATTCAAAGATATTTAATTTGATTTTAGTAAGCCATCCAATTAGTCATATGCATCGATTTATGGTTTATTGAAGTTGATCCAAGTTTTGATATTCACTAAAACTTCAACGATAGGAAAGCTTTCAACTTGTACTTAAGTTAGGGGACCTCTGTGATATAAAATCAAGATCGAATAGATTCACACACTACATAATTGATTAACACACTAACTTACATAGGATTTGAGGATCTTGAAACATCTACACATAAAAATAATGGATTTTCATCCTAGTCCAATATCTCACCCTTGGGAACATTTATCCTAAAATGAGACTGGCTGAGATGACAGTAAAAACAACTGACGTGGATGTAGAGAATGAATGACTGATCATGATTTCATGGCTGACATGATTGATAAGCCCAACATATCATACTGAACATCCATATCTGATGCATGCATAACTGATTTATAAGTACATGGGGGAGAGTACTGATGAGCTGATCCCGCATATCTGATGTGCCAATGTATGACTGAACTAGCTCATGATTATGCAAATGAATATGCAATGGTAAAGATACCAAGTTTTAATTGGGAACTGAGCATGAAGCAGAATACCAAGTTTGTATTAAAATTTGAACATGAGAATGAGTAAGCTCAAAGAAGACTGCTACCATGAACAGAAAATATTGTTGAGCTTGAGATTGATTACTAAATATGCATGAGTGGAGACATATGAACATAATTGAGTCTGGAACGTGATACATGAATTGAAATAAGTCTATGATGCATGAAATGGATAGAGTATCGTATCGTGAAATAAACTGAGCCATTGAGTACATAGCTTACTATTGAGTTTTGGAGCTAGAGGGTCGGCTCATAAGTAACACTTTCTCAAAGATAGATTCATCAAAGAAAATGACATGTTTAAATCTTGAATGTTAGGGGGCTATAGTGTATCTCGCCCTTGGGACACCATGTCCCTTGAAGGATGCTGGACTGACATTGCTGAGATTTTAAAGAAGTTGAGGCAATGCAAAAGGTACCTACGTATTAAATCGTGACTAATTATCTAAGATCTAAAACTGAAGCATGATGCATGAATGCATAGACATACTAACTTATCTGATTAACTGAGTAACTAGTAACTGAATGCTGGTTATTCAAGCTTGAATTTTACTTAATCTAAGTAGATGGGCTGAGGCTATAAAGTATTATACATATGAGAAGGGACTAACTAAGTAACTTGAGGTAACTGATCATGGATTTCATGAAAGCTATATTCTCTGAAAATGCAGGACCAGGCATATTATATGATTTGGAAACATTCCATAGACTGAGTTATTTGAATACCTATAGCTGAGTAGCTAATAACTATATGCTATGGTCAAGCAACTCTAAAAGAAAACTGAATTTCTAAGTTGAATACTGATCTGAAGCTGACACTATAACTTAAGACTGTTGCTGGGATCCATACAGGAACTAAATGCTGGGTCTCAATAACTGAATACTAAAACTGAGGTTTTAACTGATATTGAAGTGCTTAATTCTAAAACTGAGCACTAATTACTGAGAGTTGAGTACTGAAACTGTAACTGAGATGGCAACTGAGTTATGATAGTCGCATAATAAAGGATGACATAAGTCAAGGATCTGAATATACATTCACACTCTAAATTTTTTTTTCCAATTTCTAAGTACTACCTCTTGCTAGCCCTTTGCCTGCATATTAATAGGATATTCAAGACTATCTTCGTATCTACACCCTCGTATAAAACATACATGCAATAAAATGCTCTTAACATAAAATATTAACTCTCTCCCATCTAAGATATTTCTCAATACTATACTATTCTCTTAAAGAGAGCTCATGAAGGGACTATAATATTTACTAAACTCTGAACTGGACTATAATCATCATCACATACCTAGACTTCGTACCACACATTCTTCCCATACTAAATACATCATCTGTTTCTGTTTTCTGCTAATATCACATCCACACCTTCATGCCTAATTTTAAGTCAATAAACTTAAATTTCTAACTCACACTGTTCACGCCTACTGATTCATTCTGACACAACTATCCCCATGAATACATAATCTATTCAATCTGGTTATTGTATGCCAACTTGTCTATCGCAAAACTCCTAGGTTCATGCTTCTAACTCCCGGTCATATACTATCATAGGATTTAGAAAAGGGGTCTAATTGTATATCTAAATCTTGATTCGAGAACAAGTTCTCATGACCAAGAATGAGATCCGTACAACTTTGGAAAATAACTTAACTGATAGGATACTGTCTGAGAAAGCCATATCTTTAGGACTTGAGCTTTACTATTTATGTTACCTTGAAAGTAATGTGGAATTAACATGAGTGAAGCATGATGAGAATCTACATGAGTTTCTTAGAGAACCTTGGTATAGCATGATATGAGACATAAAAGAAGAGAAACTATTCCTAAAACATCTCATAAACTCTTGTAAATAAGTGTTGTGCACATCACATGCATATACAAGACTCTACTAGATGTAGTTTTCAGACTTCTTAGGACACTATTGAACCTTAGACTCTGATACCTAGTTCGTAACACCCCAATTTTCTAAATTGGAATGATACACTGTACTCTTGACCACGAAGGACCACAAGCTAACCCATGAATGATATCTATACTTGTACACAGCATAATATAACATAAAAATATAGAAACATGTACTGGATGGCCATAAGGTTCAAATCTAAATAAGAAAAGCTGATAAGAGTAATGTTTGAAAATGGTATAACAATACTAAAACAAATCTGAAATTACTGTCCGACATACTACAGTCTAGAAAGCCTCTAAGTTGTCTGAATAAGGAGTTGATGGAACATGTCTTCAACTAACTCCGTCTAGCGAAACTGAACTCAAATAATAAATAAAATAAAATAATATCATCCTCGAATGGATGAGGAGTTTGTAACACCACAATTTTCTGAATCGGAATGCTACATGGTTATCATGACCCTGAAGGACCACAAGCTAACCCATTAATAATATCTATACCTATACAATGCATAATACAACACGAAAATACATAAAAATATGTTGAATGGCCATAAAGTTCAAATCTAAATAAAAACATTTGACAAGAATAATGGCTGAAAATGGTATAACAATACCAAAATAAATCTAAAATAAATGTCTAAAATGTTATTGTCTAGAAAGCATCTAAACTCTCTGAATAAGGAGTTGATGTAACATGTCTCCAAGTAACTCCATATAGCAAAAATAAACTAAATAATAAATGAAATAAAATAATATCATCCTCGAATGGATGAGGACTCACTGCAACTTTGAGACTGGAATTCTACTTCAGATAGGGAACACGTCCCTCTAAACCTATGGTGTAACATAAGAGAAAGCACCATAGAGCAAATGCATTAGTAGGTCTGAATCTATTGAGTATACCAGTGAGGTAGGCTAAATGCAAAAGGTTATATGCATGAACAATGATGACTAATACGAACATAAAAATATATACATACATACGTAACTGTAACTGAACTCGTGGAGATACTGACTACAGAGTCTAAATACTGACAACATGAGTGTACTGATATTATTATGAATAGATGAATGACTATTTTTGATAGTTCGAATTATAAAGAACTAGTCCGGTTGACTGTGTCTAATAGTCCTGAAGTTGAATACTGATAGCATGAATTGTGATTACTGATGTGACTGATACATGAGTTCAGAGAACTGATATTACTGATAGCATAAGTGACTATATCTAACAATCCATAAATCTGAAGAAACTATCTAAGTTCCATTCTATTTTTGATTTGACTGTATCTAATAGTCTTAAAATCTGAGGAACTATCTAAGTTCCATTCTATTTCTGATTTGACTGTATCTGATAGTCTTAAAATCTGAAGAACTATATAAGTTCTTTTACTAAGACTGGGTGACTATAGCTAATAGTCCTGAAATCTATAACTAAAACTATGGGAGGTAGTTGTTTAACTAAGATGCCCCATATATGCTATAATAGATGAGCTGGGGTCCAATTTGTGCCCTGATTGTAAGGGTATCAATTCCGCGCCATTGGTAAGGACAACTGGGATTGACCCTTATCTGGAAGGTACTTAAATGAGAATGGTGGGAACCCTAAATTGATAGTTTAATCCACCTCATCAACCATAATATGACAGGTCAAGATGTCTCAACCTATGCTGGCTATGTAGTTCTGAAACACAAGGATGACTACTAAGAATCACACCCTGAACTGGTAGGTTAGTTTTCATCCTTGGGTTCACTCGGTGCTAACTTTTAATCCCATTTGAAGGACACTGAACTAAATAACTAAGCTGAACTGAATAACTGAACTGAACTGATTAGATAAACTGATATTGATTAACTGAATTGATACTAGTGTGATTGTTAAGAGGAGCTAAACTAAGTTTACTAGATTCTGATGACTGATGGAATGTATAAAGTTTTGAGGACTCGTTGAGAGTACTGAAGTTACTGAGATTAACGGTGAATATTGAGGTTGCTGAGGTTACTGAGCACTGAGATTACTAAGATTACTGGAGTACTGGGATTACTGAGTTTTCCTGAGTCACATGACTGACTGAATTCTATAGATCATGGCTAGACTGAGAGTATCGTGGTAAAATGACATGGCTCTAGGCATACAACTACATTTTTCGGATACAAGCACCCCCACGACTCGATGGAAGGAAACAGACACAACTTGACTTTCTTGAGTTCATGACCATCAATAACAATCCATAATATATGAGTGAGGCATTTCATGTAGTACATGGTCATCATAATATCTAGCAGGAATAAGAATGCTTATAATCAAGTCGTAAATATCATATTCTACTATCATGGCATTCCCACAACATATACTATTCAAAACAATGACATGGAAACCATTTAAGCATAAGGAATGGCAAACATGTAACATTTAGTTCATATCGTAATAATTTGGGGATAACTCATTTGATACTTCAAAATCATGGTCTTGTTCATAGCATGGAAGGCATATAGACACACTATGAATCCATTCCCCAATCATCATGTACATTCCATTAACACATATATTGCACAACAATGATAACTGAGATATTTGAACATAATAGACTAGCATGAATTTATCATATAGTTCACCCCTAAGTTATAATACATGATTTTTAATATTCTAGGCATTTTATCAAACACCTTACATGCACAATATTAAACATAGGTGTACTTAAAAAATTTAGAAATCTTGAACCACCTAAATGCATGGGTTTCCAACTAACATGCGCATACACTTCTTGGAAACACATTTAGATAGCATATTAAAACACAATTAACAACCATCAACATGATCATAATCACACAACAACAGATCATAATTTATTATTTAATACATGGTTCTTGAGATCCACAGATGAAAGAGATTCGTGGATGAACACTATGCATACCTTAGTGATTGAATCTTTAAAGAGATCTAATATTTCTCAAGGTTCTTGAAGAAATCCTTAGGCTTGCTCTTGAGGAGATAATCTTGAGAGAAAATCCTAATCTTGTGGTTGAGAGTGTATGAGAGAGCTTTTTGAGATGTTTTAACTAAAGAGAATGGAAGATAATATGTTTCTTGAGGGTTATGAGTCATGGGAAGTGAAGGAAAAAGACGAAAATACCCTCACTAAAATATCTCTCAATTGCTGTGAAAAATAGTTAACGACATTGGTGCCAAGTCATCATATTGGTGATAAGTCATCACGAATTGTCATAACAAAAAATAAAAATCTTGGTTTCTTGTTATGGTTGACGACATTGGTGATAGGCCATCACGGGCAAGACAACTTGTCACAAAATGTCGTCACTGGGGGTGAAAATATGCCCAAGGCTGGATACATTGGTCAAAGGCCATCACGGGCATGACGGCTTGTCATAAAATGTCATCACTGGGTTTCCCAGCCTGATATACTAAAGTAAAATGGGCATCACTCCTTGCTTTGATATTGAATTTATGCGAAATTGGTATCGTTAGAAAGATAATTCAAATATATTTCATTTGATATATAGTAAGCCACCCAATTCGTTATATACAACGAGTTATGGTTGATTGAAGTTGACCCAAGTTTTGACGCTCAGTAAAACTTGAACTATAGGGAAGCTTTCAACTTGTACTTGAGTTAGGGGACCTCTATGATCTAAATTTATGCTCAAATAGATTCTCACACTACATATTTGATTAACACACTAAATTTACATAATATTTTAGGCTTTTGAAATGTCTACACATAGAAATGATGGATTTTCATCCTAGTACGAAATGTGGGGTATTACACTCAATTAGATGACTTCTTGAAGAAAGCTTGAAATTGAAACTTGAATTCTTGAATTCTTTGAGAAGAAAGCCTAAATTTCATGTTCTTTAGAAAAGAGAAGAGTTTTTACATATTATAACTGGTGGAGAACGGGGGAAAATAACGTGTATTGGAGGTTTTAATTTGTTGAAGAGGATTTTGATAAAAGGAAAAGACCAAATTACCCCTACAAAAACTGAATAAAAATGATAGTAATTTTCATTTGATCGATTATCAACTAGTTGGTCACAAATCAACTTAGTCATCAACCTCTAGATGGACTTGGACACTTGTTGGTTAAAGTTGATGACTTAGTTGATAGATTATAAACTAGTTGATTGCTTACTAATGTAGTCATGATCTTCACTTAATGAATTTGACTATTTTCTGGTTAAGCCTGAAAACAAGGTTGATAGCCCATCACTTAGTTTACAGATTATCATTGAAGTCCTCACCTTTTTTTCATACAGATACTCTGGAGTAAAATGAGCATAACTTTCTTCTCCGAAATCAGATCAAGGTAAAATATTGATTTGTTGGAAAGAAGACTCGAAGAAATTTTATTTCATATATAGTGGGACACCTGAATAGTTGCATTATAAGAGTTACACTCATTTTAAATTAACCCCTATAGGTATGGATACTAAAACTCAATTAATACAAATGTTATCAACTCGACTTTTGTCTAAGTGCTTCCTATGACCATGAGTCATATCAAAAACACTTTATACACAAGGTAAATGGTAATGTCCTATATATTCAAATACAAAACATAGGATTAGAGTTTATTCACATAATAATGATGGTTTAAATTCTAGATCAAAAATGTGAGGTGGTACATACAGCCTATCAATTTTATACAGGTAACATTTCAGACATGGATGGATCTAAGTTTAGTTTTGTTTGTCACAGCAGGCAGAGTTCTCATCAAACCTTGTGGAGTTTTTGTTATAGGTGTTTATTCCATGGGTTTATTATAAATTAGTAGTTACAGTATCTCGAAGTATTTCAAGAGCTTTTTTTTTGTAGTGAGATGTGACAATTGTGTAGAGAATACCCCAAATTCGAGTTGGTTGTTCAAGCAGAATTAGCACATATTTCTCGCCAGCCCAGAGTTTTGGATATGTATTAAGATTGTAAGAAGGATGGTTATTTTTTTTAGAAGTTCCTCAGTGTAAGGTTGTCAACTATTAGGGGTTAACTTGTGTTTCTTGCTAGATTAGGCCTTCAAGGGTTTGCTACGACTATAGATAGATTATTTACTAGTCTAAAAATTATCCTCAGTATGGGATTCTATTATGACTCAAACATAGGTGATAAGTATATCAATTCCAAAATAGAGAGGAGACCACCCCCATTTACCTAGCCAACCAAAATACAGTACGACAAGCAACAAATGAATTTCTAATATATAAAGGGATAAAATTAAGTTTCAAACATATACCAAGAAGAACTGAGTTCCAAACATTTAAAAGGATATGTATATCAACTAAATATGATATAAGAATTCATAATACCAAATCCACCAACACAATGTCCACAAAGCCTCTAAAAACCAAACATCAACCTAGGTTGGGACATGCTTCTGACCATAACCAAAAAGGGAACCAAAAAGTTAGTCTGAAGAACAATAAAACAATGCATTTAAGTGATAGGATGTAACGCCCCTAATATGGTACTCGAAATCCTACATGGTGCTCATGACCCCAAAGGACCACAAGCTAACCCATGACTGATATCTGTACCTGAGCACTACATAATATACTATATAAATGAGGAATAAAAGGATGAAAGACCATAAGGTTCAAATATCTATTAAAACATAACATCTGGAGATATAGAATATCAATACAAAACAACTAAAATAGTTGTCTGAACATGCTAGTCTGAAAGCCACTAAACTATCTGAATAAAGAGTTAATGGGACATGTCCCTAACTAACTCCAACTACTGAAATAAAATAAGTAGAGAAAGAATGAAATAATCAATTAATAACATCCTTGAATGATGAGGACTTACTACTAGTCTGTCAGCTGAATGGCTGATCTGCTAAGGATTCTCTGAAGCTCATGCTTCTGACCCTATGGTACAACAAAACCAAAGATCAAAAGAAAAGTATGCGTTAGTGCATGAGAATGTACTGGTACGCAAGTGAGGTAAGTTGAATACAAAGGTTCATATGCATAAACTCTAACTGACTGACATGAACATGAACATGACTATGTGAGGATACATTCATGAATACGTGAACTGTAACTGAAGTCATGATAATACTAAATCTGAATATAGATAACATAAGTTTCGTATTAACTGAGGGACTGTGTCTGACAGTCCTGATTCTAACGGTACTAATTGAGTCAACTGCTAAACCGGGTGACTATATTTGACAGCCCTGAATCTGAAGAACTTTCTAAGTTCTTTTACTTAGACTGAGACTGAGACTGTGGAAGATAGTTATCTAACCGAGATGCCCCTAATAAACTATTATAGCTAAGTTGGGGTCCAATCTATAACCCCAATTAGAAGGGTGTCAATACCGCGCCACTAGTAAGGACAAGTTGTGAGTGACCCTAATCTGGCGATGTCCCCAAAGGACAATGGTGGGACCCTTGTCTGGTAGTGTTGATCCACCTCATCAAACCTCTACTAACCGTGTTGATGTCTCATCTTATGCTGGCTACATAGTACTGGAAGGCAAGGATTGCTCCTAAGGGTCACACCCTCTACTGTCAGTGTATGCCCTCGACTTGGGTTCACTCACTGTTGAATCCTACTCCCAACTGAGCAGAAACTGAACAGATTATACTGAGATGAACTAGACTAAGTTCATTGAGTTTCGTGGACTGACGTAATGTTACTGAATCCTATTAACTGACTGAGTTTATGAGATTTCTGAGTTTTCCTGAGTCATGTAACTGACTAAATTCTATTGATCATGGCGTGACTAATATTATTATAAAAGTGACACTGGCTCTAGGAACACAGATAAATTATCGGGTATAAATACCCCCAGGTCTCGATAGCATAAAAGAAATTCATGGCACATATTCGAAAGCACAATAATTGCTACACATATATACATAATTCATTGATTAAGACATTTCATCAAATATTTGACATGTATTAACTTGTAAATAATTTGGAATTTCATACTATCATAATATAATGGCATTTTTTCCTTCACATAGGCATTTAATCAAACAGATGGAGAGCATACTTTGGTTATACCATCATTAATGCATCTAATTATAATAGTTGCATAAATAAATTTGCAATTTGAAGGGTTTATCATTAATATTATGCAAATAATCACATACTAAGATCAATCAATGGAACATGTAATTTAAAACATGAATCAAAACACAACAACAAGATGGACATAAATTTCAATTCAACTAAATCATGAACATTCATAAATACACAATCTTTGGAATTTTAAAAGAGGTTCTTTAGTTTTATGGATGAAAGGGACCCATGAATCAACACTTGAGATACCTTGATTGTGAGTTTATTTAAGTTTTGGGACTTAAAGAACTTAAATCTCTTTGTATCTTAAAGAAGGGTTGGGATCTTATTCTTGGGGGTTGATCTGTGAGAGAAATCCTAATTTGGTGTTGAAGATGAATAATGAGGTTATGATCTCTGGTATAGTATAATTAGGTGTTTAAAGGGGTGAAACGACCCAAATAGCCTTATAAAAATATCTTTAAATTGCTGAACGGGATCTGCGATGGCTTGGGCGATGGTCTGTCATTGGCTCGATGGCCCGTCGACCTTCCCATCGTACTAAGCCAAAATGTTATCTTTCTACCTTGGTTGCGATGGTTTGGGCGACGGTGCGTTGCTAGATTAATGGTCCATCATCCATTCCATCATGCCTGGCTAGAAGGTTGACTCACTACCTTCGCTGTGATAGTGTGGGCAACGGCCCTTTCCATCAAACTTGGGCGGTTCAGACTGCTTTCTATATTTTGAAATAAATTTCTACACCGATATCGGATTAAGGCACATTTAGTATCGATGGAAAGCTTATTCAATTTCCCACACAACATAAAGTCAAAATCTTGAAAATTTCATGTGTATAAAAGTGGATTCATCCTTTAAAGTTTGTCTTTAACATTTTTACGATGATTTTTAAGCTAGGTAGAAGTATGGGGTAATACAATATCTCTCCCTTGGTAACATTCTCCTCAAATGAGACTGATTTAGATGGGAGAAATTATAAGATGAAGTACATACGGAACATGAACAACTAAAACATGACTACATGACTGGCGTTACTGAGATTTATGATGATCATACATATCTGATGCATGGTTTTATGACTGAGCTGATACATGAAGCATGACTGAGAGTACTGATAAGCTGATCACGCAAATCTGATGCATGAATACAAGAATGAACTGACTCATGGACGTGGGACTAAACATGTAAGGGTAAAGATATCAAGTTTGAAATGAAAACTGAGAATAGTTTGTAACTAAAATTTAAACCATAAGCTAAATGAACTTAAGTAAAGCTATTACCTTGGGCTGGGTCTGAATTAGAGGAAAAGAGGTGAGGATACTTGGTCCGCATATCTACTTCGAATTCCCAAGTAGATCCCTAAATGGACATATTCCACCAAAGAACTTTGACTAGAGGAACTTCTTTGTTTCTCAGTCTGCGAATCTGATAGCCAAGGATTTTGACAGGGATTTCCTCATAAGAGAGACTGTTCTGAATGTCTACAACTATGACTTCTTGTCACCTATTCACTTCTTAAGCAAGGAAACATGAAATACTGGATGCAATGAAGTAAGATCTTTAGGAAATCTGAGCTCATATGCTACTTTGCTGAAGCGACTGAGAATTTTGAAGGGACCGACTTATCGGGGACTGAGTTTTCCCTTCTTGTCGAACCTCTTCACTCCCTTCATGGGAGAGATTTTTATACAAACATAATCACTAATCTTGAACTTGAGATCCTTTCTACACACATCTTCATAAGACTTTTGTCCGCTCTTACCAGCCCAAAGTCTTTCTCTAATCAACTGGACTTTTTCTAAGGCCTCGAATACTATGTCAGGCCCTACAACTGTGGCCTCGCTAACTTTGAACCAACCGATTGGAGATATAATCTCCTACCATCAAATATATTGAATGGAACTATCTGAATACTGGAATAATAGTTGTTGTTATATGAGAACTCAATCAAAGGCAAGTGGTCATCCCAACTACCCTTGAAATCAATTGCACATGTCCTTAACATATCTTCCAAGGTCTGAATGGTCCTTTCTAGTTAACCATCTGTCTGAGGACGAAAGGTTGTACTGAGATAAACTCGGGAACCAAGACCCTTTTGGAATGCTTTTAATAAATGAGAGGTGAATTAGGTATGTCTATCTGAGACAATAGACAATGAAACACCGTGTAATCTAACAAATTCGCTTACGTAGAGTTTGCCGCAATCCTCAACTGAGTAGAAGGTATGGACTGGTAGAAAATGAGTTGATTTGGTCATCCTAGCTTCAATGACCCAAACCAAATCATACTGATGACGAGTAAGAGAAAAACCCATCACAAAGTCCATGTTCACCTCTTCCCACATCCAAGTGGAAATATTGAACTCCTGCATGGACCCACTAGGCTTCTGATGCTCAACCTTAATCTACTGATATGTAGAGCACTTAGCCACAAACTCTGTAATATCACTTTTTATCCCATTCCACCAATAGATTTCCTACAAATCATGGTACATCTTAGTGGCCCCTGGATGAATAGAGTAGTGTGCACCATGAACTTATGCAAAAATTCGTTGCCTCAAGTCAAATAAACCTGGCACACATAGACGACTCTGACAACGAAATACACCATATTCCCCTTGGGAGAAAACCTCAACCTTCAGATCCTTGACTAATTCTTTCAACTTAACTAGACAGGGATCTCTATCTTGTTTTTTTCTTAACTTTGGAAATCAGTGATGATTCGGAACTACTATGAACCCATATATTACCCCCGGCTAAATCGACTAAGAAAACACCTATTTTGGAAAGATGATGAGCTTACTGAGCTAGCTTCTTCTTACTGTCTTCAACATGAGCAATACAACCCATGGACAGTCTACTAAGAGCATCGGCCACTACATTGTCCTTTTCCAGATAATAAAGAACACTCATGTCATAATCTTTCAAAAGCTCTAACAAAATTCTCGGACGAAGATTAAGATCTTTATGAGAGAACACATACTGAAGGGTTTGATGATCTGTGAACACATCTACATGAACACCGTACAAGTAATACCTCCAATTCATCAAGGAAAAAACTATGGTTTTTAACTCAAGGTCATGAGTAGGATAACTCTTCTCATGTGGCTTAAGTTGTGCGGAGGCATAGGCTATGAACTTACCATTCTGCATGAGGACAAAACCCAAACCCACTCCAGATGCATCACAGTACACCACACACCCATCTGAACCATCTGGCAGAGCTAAAACTGGGGTTGAGGTGAGTCGAGTATTCAAATCCTAAAAAATCTTCTCGCAAGGATATGACTACTGAAACTTGACTTTTTTCTGAGTCAATCTGGACATAGGGGATGCAATAGAATAAAATCTCTCAACAAACCATCTGTAATAGCTAACTAACCCCAAAAAACTCCTGATATCTAATAAAGAGATAGGGCGAGGCTAGTTTCTTACTACTTTAGTTTTTTGAGGATCAACTCTAATTCTACCACCAGAAATAATATGATTGAGGAATGCTACTAACCTTAGAAAAAATTCATACTTACTAAATTTGGCAAACAACTGATGATTTCTGAGAGTCTGCAATACTATTCTGAGATGGGCTGCATAATCACGCTCATTGCAGGAATAGACAAGAATATCATCTATAAAGACTATGACAAACATGTCCAAGTACTGCTCGAACACGTGGTTTATCAAGTTCATGAAAGCTACTGGGGCATTAGTAAGACCAAAGGATATGAAAAAGAACTCAAAGTGACCAAATCAGGTTTAGAAAGCTATTTTTGGAATGTCATAATCCTTAACTTTGAGCTGATAATAGCCTGATATAAGGTCTATCTTAGAGAAATAGCTAGCACCCTAAAGTTTGTCAAACAAATCATCAATTCTGGAAAGTGGATATTTGTTATTGACCATGAATTTATTAAGATGATGGTAGTCAATGCACATTCTAAGATAAACATCTTTCTTTTGCATAAATAAGACTGGTACAACCCACGGGAACACTCAGGGTCTGATGAATCCCTTATCTAAGAGATCCTTCAACTGTTTCTTCAATTCTCTGAGTCTTGTTGGTACCATTCTGTATGGTAAAATAGAAATGGACTGAGTATCTGGAAGAAGATCATTCGAGCTATGATGGTTTTACCCACTGGGTAGAGACTAAGAAAGGATCTACTAGAATTTTGGGACTGACTCTGAAATCAACTGTTATATAAGGAGTAACAAAAGAGAAAGAAGCTCTTAGATATAGCAAAGTGTAAACATGCAAGTGAAATATCTAGAATGTACCTAGGACCATATCAGGAGAATTTTCCTAATCCTGTAGGGACTGGAGCACATAGATTTTATTTGGGTGCTAACCACTATTGCGTTGGAAGTGGCACCCTACTTATTTGGGCAACCATACTAAACTGAGCAATGGTTCTACTAATTCTAAAACCTTTACTAGGGAAGATATATAACTTTGTAGCCTGGCTTGCCATATTTTAATCACACATCACTACTAGATCTACAAATACCCTTGTGGTTCTTTCCATAAGTCTGACAAAGAGGATAGGTGCGGCCACTGCTAACACTACCCTGACACTTAAAGCCTAGCACCCTATCTCTGTCACCATCCCTAAAGTTAGGAGATAGAGAGCTGGAATGGATGACTTTGGGTAAAATTAAGAATGATTACCACCCTCTGACTTAGGCTGATTGAAGTTGAAGTTACCAATTTTAGCTCTCATATTCTACTTCTCTCTCATCTTAATCTTCTACTATTCTATCTGTTGACCATGGTTCATAAGCCTGGATATGTCTATCTTGCTAATTAGCATTGCAGATCTACACTTATTAACCATGATATCATTTATTCCAAAAACAATCTTACTCATCTTGGCCCTATTATCTGCCACCATATAAGAAGCATATCTGGCTACTTGAGTAAACTGAAGAGAACAATCTATTAGTGTCTTGCTTTCTTGCCTGAGGTTGATAAATTTTAACACCTTAGACTCCCTCATCTCTAGGGGAAAGAATGTATTAATAAAGGTAGTGGCAAACTCCTCCCACTCAATAAGCCCTACATCTATAGCCCTCTTTAGTTTTCTCTGTTTAAACTAAGTGTGAGACACACCCTATAACTAATATGAAGCTAGCTTAGCACTCCTACTAGCAATAACTTCCATGATATCGGTAACCCTCTAAACCTGATCAAAGAATTTTTTAGGGTCTTCATCTGACTTAGACCCAAAAAGGAATAGAGGATTCATTCGGGTGAGTTCCCGAATCATAGTTGCAATAGTTTGATAACGCTCAATCTACAGCTCTCGTAAGAGTGTAAAGCGGTCGTTTGCAAATATAGAACCCAACCTGGGTTGGGTGTCGATCCCACAGGGAATAGCTTGGCCAACAAGTAAGCAAAATTACTAAACTTTTGGTGCAAGTCTCGTAAAAAGTGGGGAGTCTTGTCGTGCAAGTAATGTAAACAAAGTAATGAAGTAAAAGATGAAAATAGCAAAGTAAAAAGAGGAAGAATATTACGTTGGTTGTAAACAATGAGAATTGAAGCGTTGGGGTTATGTCCACCTTCTGAGGTATACGTCTCTATTGGCTATGGGTGTGTAGAGTCTTGACATGCAATTGCTTATAGAGAATTGTAGTCGATGGTAAATCCAAGCGTCTCTCGACCTGAACAAGGACTATTTCACTTTAACTCTCTCGAGCTTAAAGCGTGTCTAACGGTACGAATTCTCCAAGAGGTTAGTATAGTTACGGCACTAGCTTTTTAATAGGAAAGGGTGTCCTACTACCTTGACATTATCTCCTTTCCAGACAAATAACCTTTCTCTCGAACAAGTTAAATGTTAGACTGGCGTTATTCTATATGTCTGCAGCACAAGAATTTGCATTAAGATGAAGAGAATAATGATATAAGCAATATACGTGTCTCGAACTCACAAACTCACATCAATAGATAGTATCTCATTTGGCTTCCATAACCCCAACAGAGAAGTTTAGTTACCCATGAGTGCGAAGGAGATCACGATTTGCATTGTTATTGTTGAGTAATGGCGTGTGGATTAGGTGATAGGCGTGTGGCGTGTTTCCTTGGCTTGGTAATGATTCTCTTGTTGTGGAATTTAAGAATAGAAGAAGAATAGAATTGATGGAAAGATTAGAAGAGTTGTAATTGAGAAGTAGAATGTGTCTCTCCGCTAAGGGAGGAGTTGCCTCTCCACTAAGGGAGGACTTGATTAAAAATCTCTAGCATGATAGGGTATTTATAATACTCCTATCCTACTCCTACTATGCTAATGAAATAAATAACCAAATCCTACTAAACTAAGGAAATACTTAACCAATTTGTACTAGGTTAATGTAACATTCTCCTAATCCAAATAAGCTAATGAAATACATAACCTAATTGTACTAGGTTAATGTATCATTGTCAAAATCCAGCTTTGTGTTTGTAAGTCCCCAAAGTCTTCAGAAATATTGTTTTAGCCCGGGACAGATTTTCCATGCAGCAGTTTTGGTCCAGGTCCCCAAAGTCTTCAGAAATGTTGTTTTAGCCCGGGACAGATTTTCCATGCAGCAGTTTTGGTCCTTAGGCGTGTAAACTCCCTTTCCTTCCTTCATGAGCTTTCTTTTGCGTCAAGTAAACCATAAAATGCTGAATTTTGCATTATTTATACCTGAAACTTTACTAATCATGTTCGTTAGCTCATTTATAGGAAAAAGGACTAAAAGTGCATGAAATATATAGTTTGTTCTCAAAACTAGGCTAAAATATGGGCAAAATATATTGATATAGGCGTGTAAATTCGCCTATCATCAACACCCCACACTTAGAGCTTTGTTCGTCCTCGAACAACATATCATGTCCTTTTAAATATCAACTTAGTGTTTTTACAACAACAACACAAAACATTTATCAAGACAAGCACAACAATTATCAACAAAGAGTAGCTTTTCGATTATAAGTAGAAACAATTTAACCTCTAGCATAGACTCGTGATGGTGATCAACTCGCATGCAAACATTAAGGTGCATAGAATCATATACAACTATCCAAAGCTCATCAACCATGTGTGTCTCACAATATAGTACCCATAATCACTCACAAATATAGCATATTTTTCCAATATGGGTATCAAAGTGTCCTTGCTCTCACTCTCACAAAGAATTCATATGTAGCAACTGATGACCATAGGCTTGACCTTAATGTAGTACTCTACTAAATGTCAGAATGTTAAGATTAGGATCAAGTAGGTCTTTTGATGGTTGTAATGTAGTCTAAGGGATGGGTAGGACTATTTTGGCCAAGAATAGTGACTAGGTTCCTAAGCGCTTTAATACATCACTTTGTATCATTGACACTTTTTTCTTTCAACCTTTCTTCTTTCTTTTGTTCTACCACCCTTGTTCTCCTCTTTTGTTTTTCAGTTTTAAGAACAACTCACTTTTCAGCTTTCTTTTCCTTGTTCTATTCACAACATACCTCTTATGATAGCACTTTCTTTTCCATAACACATTCAAGCACCATTTACAATTTAAAGCATCATACTTACCCAATTTCCTCTTATGTTGTCACATGACTTTTTTAATTTAAAGCACTTAGGAATTTGGATCAAATTACGGTCTTGAAAAAAATGGATTAGGCTTACATACGAGGTTGTCAAAGATATAGGCCAAAGGCTCAAAAGGGTTTGACTAGGATGATGTACATGGGTAGGTAAAACTAAAGGTAAACAAATATAGGTTGCCAAAGAAATGCCTAAATCATATCCTAACTTGCACTCCTTATTTTTGCTTTGCATACATACCAGGCAAGTTCTAGCATCAGCCACATACATAGAAGATACTATTAATCTCACACACACAAGGCATATGGTCGACTTGATTGGAAGTAATATAGACCCTCGACCCAACAAGTGAAGGGATTGAATCACACAATATCACATACTAAGTCACAACTAGAGCCTAAACGTCTCAATAGTCACAATTGTAGCACATACTCTTGTTCTAATCTCATGCTGCATATCAAAATAATTTCATACAAAGCTAGAAAAATTTTAACAACTAAAAAAAACAAAACGAAACAAAAATGAAACAAAAGCAAACAAACATAGATGCGAATAGAGAAGTATAGCATGCAATACCACCACCCCACACTTAGTCGGGACACTGTCCTCAGTGGAAAATAAATACGAGGAACCTGGTTGGTCGGACTTATCCTCTATGTCTGGGGTCATACCCCTTGCATTGGAATCATCATTAGAGTCGTCATCCTTAGAAGTTCCTCATAAGTATCCCACTTAATTCCAAGAGTGAGTAGAGGTGTTTGCATCGAAGAGGGTTCTCCTTGCTCTCTTTGGCCTCTTTTCTTGCCTTTTTGTGAAGTGGTAGCCTTATCTTTGCCTTGTCTTTTGGTGACATTGTACCTGAGATCTCAATAGAGTCATGTTAGCATCATCTCAATGGATACAATCTATAAGCAAGCAGTAGAGGTACCACCCCACACTTAGGTTGTTGGCACCAACTAGTGAAGTGAAAGTGGTCGATTACTTAGACTTCATCGACATGCATTTTAGGAGCTACATTCCAACAAGAAAATCAGCAATGCATCACTTACTTGCAGTCATTGGACTACTTTCATGTTAGATATAACAACATTACTACATAGGGGTACCACATGGAATAGTTATTCTTACAACAATCACAACCTCTTATGTCGGTAGGCACTATAAGTCTTATCCCGATGGCCGGGATAGTCTAACATGTAAGTATCCAAACAACAATCTTAAGAACTATTCATAGCCATAGTAATTCCGAAAATAGTATAACAATGCTATTAAAACCAATTTCAAGTAGGAAATAAGTCAAGATTTTCCTACGTACATGTTCACTCACATGATTTTGTATTAACAATCCAAACACATGAACATCACCAACAATCTTATAAGATTTAGCAATTCATAATAAACATAGCAATGTAGTACTTACGACAAATAAATGAAGAATAAGAGAGTACTTACTTGCTTGAAGCTTGTGGAGATAGTTTTGTGAATTGGAAGAGGAAAAGAAGAAAATTTTGAGAGGATTTGGAGAGGGAATGCGGTGCCTTTAGGTCAATTTTTAGTGTGGTTTTGTTTCAAGACTAAGTCCCCTTTATATAGGAAGAGAATGTGTCGGGTTTTGACCCATTTACAATCGGTTTTGGAGACAAAAATACCACATATGCGGCGCATAATGCTCGGCATATCAATGACATATGCGGCGCATTGTCTATAGCATAATGAGACATATGCACCCATAGTCTATGGCATTTGTAGACATATGCGCCGCATAGTCTATGGCATATGAGATACTGAGACCAAATGCCATAGCATAGGTGACGCATAGTCAAAAGCATACCTAGGAATAGGCGGCGCATAGTGTATAGCACACTAGATTCCGAGACATTAGGCTATAGAATAGGTTGTGAATCATTCTTGGCCTAGTTTTACCAAGGCCTAGCCTTTCTCGATGCCTATTTTGGCGTGAGAAATGCTCAATCCATAGCCTTATGCATCACCATTCCTAACTTACCAACTTTACAATACAATGCGTCCAAATCGTCAATCTCCTCGTTGAATACTTCTTGCACCTATTTTTGTTCAAAACCAAATGAAAACGATTAGTAAGATGGGTTGCCTCCCACCAAGAGCCTTAGTTTTGGTCGTGGAACGACTCTTATTTTTTGATTTTTCATTTATCAAAACAAAACAAGTACTAAAAGAAAAACAATAAATCGATAAAATGATAAAACGATAAAACAATGGGTTGCCCCTCATCTAGCGCCTTATTTATTGTCGTGGCTCGACATAGTTACCTCGAGTACTCAGACTTCGTCGAGGTAAGTGATGGATTGTTTTCTGAAAGGATTTAGACGACAATGAGGCTTACCTGTGGGCATGCGATCTTCTTCAAGATGGCTCCTACGTTTCTCCGGAGAGTCACCAATTATATCATCAATAGTCCAACCCATAGCTCTCTTGTATCTCCTCAGAGCAGAGATGAGAGCTTCTACGTGCTGTTCACTTAAATCATCTACTCTCTCCGGAAGTATATTTCTACTTTCCAAGAACACATACCTTAGATAATCGGGGAGCTCTTGCGTTTCTAGCATTGGTGGATCGTCAATGGGAGTCTTCGCTGTTGATTGATTCTTGAGATCACAATCCGGTTGCTTAGGAGTATAAGACTCTATTTCTGTTAGATCACCCATAAGTTCTTCATAATTTTTATTATCCTCATGCTCAACATTCAGTGGCGCAGCAGACAATGGCTCAATAGTAGGCTGTTTCTCTATAGATAATGCTTTCATATCCTCTTGATGAACATCAGCTACAGATAACTCATTCATATCGCTGGGCTGCTTCATTGCTTTGCATATATCAAACCGTACCACTTTGTCATTAATTCGAAACAAAAGCTCATTATCTTTCATGTCAATAAGCACACTTCCAGTTGCAAGGAAAGGACGTCCCAATATTATGGGAACTTCAGAATCCTCCTTACAATCCAGAATAACGAAGTCTGCAGGAAAGATGAATGAAGAAACTTTCACCAACACATCATTCAATATACCCACAGGTCTTTCTACCGACCTATCAGCCACCACGATCCTCATATTAGTTGGTGTTGGATCGCCTAGCCCCAACTTCTTGTAGATGGATAGTGGCATCAGTTGATGCTGGCTCTTAAGTCACACAATGCTTTGGCAAAGTTCAAAGATCCGACGGTGCAAGGAATAGTGAAAGCTCCGGTGTCGGCCTTCTTCTGAACTATCGATCGGGTAGCAATTGCACTACAATGATGCACATCATCCTTCAGCTCATAACTTGCTGCCCTCTTGTTAGTCAAAAGAACTTTCATAAACTTTGCATACCCAGGCATTTGTTCAAGTGCCTCCACTAATGGAACATTGATAGTCAGCTGCTTCAACATAGTCATAAATTTGCTGAACTTAGTGTCATCCGCCACCTTCTTCAATCTTTGGGGGAAAGGTGGTGGTGGGTATGGAAGTGTTCTCTCCGTGGATTTCTTCTCCTCTTGCTTTTGTTTTTCCACTTTTTCAGTTTACACGTCGTTGGGAGTGACGTTAGTAACGTCATCCGCAGACTCCTCACGTTTCGCATTGTTATCCTTGTCCGCAACTTCGTCAACCACTTGATTGCCTTTTGCTGAAGTTTTTAGCACCTTACCACTTCTGGTAGTGATGGCCATGCATGACCCATCATTCTTTGGGTTTTGCACAGTATCGCTTGGTAAGGTGCCAGCCTTTCTTTGATTAAATGCTGCTGAAAGTTGGCTCAATTGCTACTTTATTTGCCTATTAGAAGTGGAATGAGAATCAACTAGTTGCTTCATGGAGGACAAATCATCAATCACCTCCTTAAGTCTCGCGCTCGTTGCTTCCACTCCTTTCAATAACTTAGCCATTATGTCTTCCATACTTCCAGAATTAAATATGGTGGTATCACGTCTGCTAGGGGGAACGTTGAAACCACTTTTTTCATTATTTTTCTTCCAACTACCTTGGTCTTTGCTTCCAGATTTATCATAATAGTTCCGACCTTGGTTTACTTGGGCATTCCCTCAGAAACCCCCCTGATTGTTCAAATAGTTGGCCTCCTCTTCTGAATCAGATTCGTCTTTTCCTTTTGACGCAATTGCTTTCACTTTTTCGGTCTTCCTTGATAATAAGTGCTTTGTCAGAAGATCCAATTGTGTTTTCATGTGCGCCATATCTTGATCACACTCTTCTTCTCTTCTTCGTTGGTCTGCAGTCATGCCAATAGATAAAGTGGGGCTTCCTACCTCAGAATCCCTGGTATGCCAAGCTCTACTTTGTTTCGTCATACGATCTAGCATATTGCTTGCTTGACCAAAGGTGAGGTCCATAAAAGATCCTCCAGCCGCATTATCAACCACTGGCTTAGTCACCGAATTCAAAGCTCTGTATAATATCTCCATCAAGTGGTCATTGGTCATATGGTGATTTGGGCACCGCATAAGCTTCGTCTTGAACCTCTCCCATGTTTCGTGGAGGGATTCAGTTGGAAGCTGTCGAAAATTTATGATCTCATCTCTCAACTGTGCTCTTTTGGATGGCGGAAAGAATCTTTCTAGGAAAGCGTCTCTCAATTGCCTCCAATTTGTAATAGAATCAGGAGTCAGCCCATTCAACCATAGTGTTACCTCCCCAGATAGAGACAATGGAAATAGACGTAATCGAATTGCATTCTGACCAACACCAGGATTGTCAAACGACTTGCATGTAGAAATAAAGTTGATGAGATGCATATTCGGATTATCGCCTGCTAGTCCACCAAATAATCCCTTGAGTTACAATAACTGAATCATGGTGCTTGTGATATTAAACTTTTCCTCCGGGTGCCAATGGCGGAAGAATAATAGCTCCGGTGGCACCAGGTCCGTCCAGATCGTCCTCATCGTCTGGATTTGTTGCCCAGCCTGGATTATCAATATTCTGTTGATGCACTTGAGCAGCCATCCTTTCAATTTCACGTTGTGCCTCCATTGATGCACTAAATAAACCTAAAAAAACAAAAACAACAACTAAAAGTAAAAGTATGAGAATCTTTGACCAAAGGGTCTAGTAATTATCCCGAACTTGATTGACACTCGTATTCCCCGGCAACGGCGCCAATTTTTGATAATGCTCAATCTACAGCTCTCGTAGAGGTGTAAAGCGGTCGTTTGCAAATATAGAACCCAACCTGGGTTGGGTGTCGATCCCACAGGGAATAGCTTGGCCAACAAGTAAGCAAAATTACTAAACTTTTGGTGCAAGTCTCGTAAAAAGGGGGGAGTCTTGTCGTGCAAGTAATGTAAAAAGAGGAAGAATGTTACGTTGGTTGTAAACAATGAGAATTGAAGCGTTGGGGTTATGTCCACCTTCTGAGGTATATGTCTCTATTGGCTATGGGTGTGTAGAGTCTTGACATGCAATTGCTTATAGAGAATTGTAGTCGATGGTAAATCCAAGCGTCTCTCGACCTGAACAAGGACTATTTCACTTTAACTCTCTCGAGCTTAAAGTGTGTCTAACGGTACGAATTCTCCAAGAGGTTAGTCCAGTTACGGCACTAGCTTTTTAATAGGAAAGGGTGTCCTACTACCTTGACATTATCTCTTTTCCAGACAAATAACCTTTCTCTCGAACAAGTTAAATGTTAGACTGGCGTTATTCTATATGTCTGCAGCCACAAGAATTTGCATTAAGATGAAGAGAATAATGATATAAGCAATATACGTGTCTCGAACTCACAAACTCACAGCAATAGATAGTATCTCATTCGGCTTCCATGACTCCAACAGAGAAGTTTAGTTACCCATGTGTGCGAAGGAGATCACGATTTGCATTGTTATTGTTGAGTAATGGAGTGTGGATTAGGTGATAGGCGTGTGGCGTGTTTCCTTGGCTTGGTAACGATTCTCTTGTTGTGGAATTTAAGAATAGAAGAAGAATAGAATTGATGGAAAGATTAGAAGAATTGTAATTGAGAAGTAGAATGTGTCTCTCCGCTAAGGGAGGAGTTGCCTCTCCACTAAGGGAGGACTTGATTAAAAATCTCTAGCATGATAGGGTATTTATAATACTCCTATCCTACTCCTACTATGCTAATGAAATAAATAACCAAATCCTACTAAACTAAGGAAATACTTAACCAATTTGTACTAGGTTAATGTAACATTCTCCTAATCCAAATAAACTAATGAAATACATAACCTAATTGTACTAGGTTAATGTATCATTGTCAAAATCCAGCTTTGTGTCTGTAGGTCCCCAAAGTCTTCAGAAATGTTGTTTTAGCCCGGGACAGATTTTCCATGCAGCAGTTTTGGTCCTTAGGCGTGTAAACTCCCTTTCCTTCCTTCGTGAGCTTTCTTTTGCGTCAAGTAAACCATAAAATGCTGAATTTTGCATCATTTATACCTGAAACTTTACTAATCATGTTTGTTAGCTCATTTATAGGAAAAAGGACTAAAAGTGCATGAAATGTATAGTTTGTTCTCAAAACTAGGCTAAAATATGGGCAAAATATATTGATATAGGCGTGTAAATTCTCCTATCATCAATGATGGATTTTCATTGTAGTCCAAAATGAGGGGTATTAGAATATCTCCCCTTGGGGAAATTCATCCTTGAATGAGACTGGTTGAGGTGAGAGAAAAGAAAACTAACACGAATATAGAGCACGAATGAGTGATTATGATTTCATGGCTGACATGACTAATAAGATGAACATATCATTCTAAACATGCATATCTTATGCATGCATAACTAATTCATAAGTACATGAGGGAGAGTACTAATAAGCTAATCACGCTTATCTGATGTGCGAATATATTACTGAACTGGCTCATAAACACGCAAATGAATATTCAATGGTAAATCCAAGCGTCTCTCGACCTGAACAAGGACTATTTCACTTTAACTCTCTCGAGCTTAAAGCGTGTCTAACGGTACGAATTCTCCAAGAGGTTAGTCCAGTTACGGCACTAGCTTTTTAATAGGAAAGGGTGTCCTACTACCTTGACATTATCTCTTTTCCAGACAAATAACCTTTCTCTCGAACAAGTTAAATGTTAGACTGGCGTTATTCTATGCGTCTGCAGCCACAAGAATTTGCATTAAGATGAAGAGAATAATGATATAAGCAATATACGTGTCTCGAAATCACAAACTCACAGCAATAGATAGTATCTCATTCGGCTTCCATAACCCCAACAGAGAAGTTTAGTTACCCATGAGTGCGAAGGAGATCACGATTTGCATTGTTATTGTTGAGTAATGGCGTGTGGATTAGGTGATAGGCGTTTGGCGTGTTTCCTTGGCTTGGTAACGATTCTCTTGTTGTGGAATTTAAGAATAGAAGAAGAATAGAATTGATGGAAAGATTAGAAGAGTTGTAATTGAGAAGTAGAATGTGTCTCTCCGCTAAGGGAGGAGTTGCCTCTCCACTAAGGGAGGACTTGATTAAAAATCTCTAGCATGATAGGGTATTTATAATACTCTTATCCTACTCCTACTATGCTAATGAAATAAATAATCAAATCCTACTAAACTAAGGAAATACTTAACTAATTTGTACTAGGTTAATGTAACATTCTCCTAATCCAAATAAACTAATTAAATACATAACCTAATTGTACTCGGTTAATATATCATTGTCAAAATCCAGCTTTGTGTCTGTAAGTCCCCAAAGTCTTCAGAAATGCTGTTTTAGCCCGGGACAGATTTTCCATGCAGCAGTTTTGGTCCAGGTCCCCAAAGTCTTCAGAAATGCTGTTTTAGCCCGAGACAGATTTTCCATGCAGCAGTTTTGGTCCTTAGGCGTGTAAACTCCCTTTTCTTCCTTCGTCAGCTTTCTTTTGCGTCAAATAAACCATAAAATGCTGAATTTTGCATCATTTATACCTGAAACTTTACTAATCATGTTCGTTAGCTCATTTATAGGAAAAAGGACTAAAAGTGCATGAAATATATAGTTTGTTCTCAAAACTAGGCTAAAATATGGGCATAATATATTGATATAGGCGTGTAAATTCGCCTATCATCAATGATGGATTTTCATTGTAGTCCAAAATAAGGGGTATTAGAATATCTCCCCTTGGGGAAATTCATTCTTGAATGAGACTGGTTGAGGTGAGAGAAAAGAAAACTAACACGAATATAGAGCATGAATGACTGATTATGATTTCATGGCTGACATGACTAATAAGATGAACATATCATTCTGAACATGCATATCTGATGCATGCATAACTAATTCATAAGTACATGAGGGAGAGTACTAATAAGCTAATCACGCTTATCTGATGTGCGAATATATTACTGAACTGGCTCATAAACATGCAAATGAATATTCAATGGTAAATATACCAAGTTTGTACTGGGAACTGAGCATGGAACTGAATACTAACTTTGTACTGAATACTTAACATGAAGGTGAATAAGCTTAAAGAGAACTATTACCTTAAATGGAAAAGCTAATGAATCCTGAGATCATTTACTAAACATGCATGAGTGGAAACATAAGAACATAACTGAATTTGGAATGTGATACATGAACTAACTGAGACATTGAGTACATGGCATACGACTGAGTTTTGAAGCTAGAGGGTCGGCTCATAATTAACACTTTCTCCAAGATAGATTCATCGAAGAAAATGACATATTTAAATCATGGAATTTTAGAGGCTATAATGCATGTCCCTCTTGGGACACTATGTCCCTTGAAGGATGCTGGACTGACCTTGCTGAGATATTAAGGAAGTAGAGGCGATGCACAAGGCACCTAGGTACGAAATCATGATTGGTTATCTGAGATCTAAAACTGAAGCGTGATGCACAAATGCATAGACATACTGACTTATCTGATTAACTGAGTAACTAGTAAGTGAATGCTAGGTATGCAAGACTGAATTGTACTTAATCTGAGTAGCTAGGCTGAGGCCATAAAGTATTATGCGTATGAGTAGGGAGTGACTGGGTAACATGAGGTAATTGATCATGGATTTCATGAAAGCTATATTGTCTAAAAATGTAGGACTAAATGTATTACATAATTTGGAAACATTCTATAGACTGAGTATTGAAACACCTATAACTGAGTAGCTGATAAATGTATGCTATGGTCAAGCAAGTCTAAAGCTGAATTGAATTTCTGAGCTGAATACCGATCTGAAGCTGACACTATAACTTAAGACTGTAACTGGGATCCATACTGGATCTAAATGCTGGGTCCTGATAACTGAATACTTAAACTGAGGTTTTTACTGATACTAATGTTGTTAATTCTTAGATTGAGCACTAATTATTGAGTACTGAGTACTGAACTGTAACTGAGATAGAAACTGAGTTGTGATAGTTGCACAATAAAGGCTGACATAAGTCAAGGATCAGGATATACATTCACTCTCTGAATTTTCCCAATTTTTAAGTACTACCTTGCTAGCCCTTTCCTTGTATACTAACAGGATATCCAAGCCTAGATTTGTACCTACACCCTCGTATAAAACATGCATGCAATAATCTGCTCTTAACATGAAACATTAACTCTCTCCCATCTAAGAAATTTCTCAACACTACACTATTTTCATAAAGAGAGCTCATGAAGGGTTAAATTAGGAGAACCTAAAACATGAATGGATACTAACTGAACTTGACATATGACTTAAACCTAAGGAATAGAATATTAACAATATGGATTTATGAAAAAGATCTTAACTAAGTATATACATGATATAGTTTGAATTTATCTGATCAGTGGGACGTAATATAAGTCATGGACACTGATTATACTAGGGATCATGATACGTGTACATGAAACATGAGTTGCATGACCTGAGTCTGGAATTTTTGAGTTCATGGAACATAATTTGTAATGTTGAGTGATCTAGAACTGAACTTCGTATACTGGGAACTGAAAGCACGCACAATTCTAAGGAATATGTGTGAAGATAAGCTATATCCATGGAATCTGAGACATAAAGCATAAGTAGGCATTTTGCTGACTGAAGTACGAAACTTTACACTGAGATAAGGATGGGTTAGGAATCGTCTTCCCTAACTTCTTTTTTGTACATACTAGCACTACTACTGGAATCTGAGATCTTGACTTGGATACTTAATCTACCATCTCCCCCTTGGATTTAAGCCATCATCATTAGTTTGTGAACACTAACTAATCTCTGAACTGAACTGTAATCATCATCACGTACTTACACTCTGATCAAAACATGCTTGCCTTACTAAACACATCATCTACCTCTATTTCCTCAGACACTACTAATATCACATCCACACCATTATGCTTAATTTCAAGTCACTAAACTGAATTGTATAACTCACACTGTTCAAGCCTACTGATTTAATATAGAACAACTATCCCCTTGAATACATAATCTATTCACTCTGGATAACGTATCCCAACTTGTCTAATGCTAAACTCCTAGGTTCATACTTTTAACTCTGGGTCACAACTATCATAGAATTTTGAGAAGGGATCTGAGGGCATATCTAAATCTGGGTTCAAGAATAAGTTCTCATAATCATAAATTAGATCCGTACAACTTTAAAACATAACTTAACTGATGGGATACTATATAAGAAAGCCCTATCTTAAGGACTTTAGCTCCACTGTTTCTATTACCTTGAAAGTAAGGTGGAATTAACATGAGTGAATCATGATGACAATCTACATGAGTTTCTTAGAGAACCTTACGATAGAATGATCTGAGATATCAAAGAAGGAAAACTGTACCTAAAACACGTCATAGCCTCCTACATATAAGTGTGGTGCACAACACATGCATATACAAGACTCTACTAGATGCGGCTTTCAGACTTCCTAGTACTCTATTAAACCTTAGGCATCTGATACTAAATTTATAATACCTTGATTTTCTGAATTGAATGCTACACGATGCTCCTGACCTCAATGGACTACAAGCTAACCCATGACTGATATCTATACCTGTATACTGTATATTATAACATAAAAATATGGAAACATGTACTGAATGTCCATAAGGTTCAAATCTAAATAAACATCTTATAAGATAATGTCGGAAAATAGTATAATAATACCAAAACAAATCTGAAATAACTGTTTGACATGCTATTATCTGGAAAGCCTCTAAACTATCTGGATAAGGAGTTGATGGGATATATCCCCAAATAACTTCATCTAGCAACTGAACTAAAATAGTAAATAAAGCAATAATCATATCCTCTTTGAATGATAAGGACTCACTACAAAATCTGAACACTGGAATGCTATTGTTGATCTAGAGATCGTGCCTCTAAATTTATGGTGTAACATAGGAGAAAGCACCATAGCAAAAATGCGTTAGTATGTCTGAATATATTGAGTATATGAGTGAGGTAGGCTAAATGCAAAGGGTTATATGCATGAACAATACTAACTAATATGAATGTGGGTATACATACATACATACATACGTAACTGCTTACTAATGTTGAGTTACTGAATGACTGAGTTTAATGATATTGATACGTAATTCACTAATAAATGAAGAACTAATACTACATTATTGAATATTAGGAGACTAATATTGTATTACTTATAAAGGAATGATTGTTTCTGACAGTTCTAATTATGGGGAACTAGCTTGATTGACTGTATCTGATAGTCCTGAAACTAGGTACTGATAACATGAGTGACTGTATTTTATAGTCCTGAATCCGATGGAACTATCTGAGTCCCGTACTGTATCTGAGTTGACTATATCTAACATTCTTGAAATCTATAATTGAAACTTTGGGAAGTAATTGTTTAACCGACATGCCCCTATATGTGCCATTATGGGTAAGCTGGGATCTAATCTATGCCCTGACTGGAAGGGTATCAATATCTCGCCACTGGTAAATATAACTGTGGGTAACCCTCATCTGACAGTGTTCCCAAAAGTGAATGGTGGGGTCGTCAACTAACATTGCTAAGCCACCGCATCAACCCTCATCTGATAGTGTGTGTTCCTATCCTTGGGTTCACTCGGTGTTAAATTCTACTTCTATCTAAAAAGACTAAACATGAATAATTGACTAAACATGTACTAAGCTGACTGAGTTTCATTGACTGGCGGAATACTACTGAGTTTTGAGGATTGGTTGAGAGTACTGAAGTTACTGATATTAATTGTGAATATTTAGGTTGCTGAGGTTACTGAGCACTGAGATTACTGAGATTACTGCACTACTGAGATTAGTAAGTTTTCCAAAGTCACATAACTGATAGAATTCTATAGCTCATGGTTTGACTGAGAGTGTCATGATACATAACATGGCTCTAGGCACACAACTATATTTTTCGGGTATGAATACCCCTATGACTCGATGGAAGAAAACTGACACAACATAATTGACTTGATTATAATATTAGAGTCCACAATTCACATTGTCATAAGTAGGGGATATTATACTTCATGTATTTCTTCAACATCTTAAGCATGGTAGGGAGTGAATGGATATAATTTATGTAAATATTGTATATCTCTATTATCATGCATGTTTTATACCACAACAATAGCAACACATCAATAGCATTGAATTCATATTGAAGTATATAGCTAACATAGACTTGTTATTTAGATATCATTGAACTATGTAAATATGAATTTCTAGCATCCTAAAAATTTTATCAAACACCTTTTATGCACTCTTTAAGGCATAGGTGTGCATATCAATTTGACAATCTTAATCAATCCAAAATTTATGGGTTTCAACTAACCTATTCACATGCTTCATGAAAAACACATCAAGATACAACCTTGAATCCAAACAACATTCATGAACATGAATATAGTCATAACACAACAAGTAAATCACAATTTATAATTTAAAACTTGATTCTTGAGCTCCATGTATAAAACGGACCCATGGATGAAGGAAAAAAACCAAAACACCCTTACTAAAACGTCCCTCAATTGCTGGGAAGAAATCTGACGACATTCAAGATAAGGCATAAAAAATGTGATAGGCCATCAAAAATGTCATCACACAGAAGCTGGATTCTGCCTAAGGCTGACAAAATTTTTGACAAGGCATCACAAATGTGACAGGCCGTCAAAATTGTCATCACACAGTTGCCAACCCGACATGCTAGAGTAAAATGGGCATAACTCCTTGCTCTGATATCAAATTTGGGTAAAGTTTGTATTGTTAGAGAGCTAATTCAAAGATATTTCATTTTATATATAGTAAGCTACCCAATTCATCATATACAATAATTTATGGTCGATTGAAGTTGACCCAAGTTTTGACGCTCACTAAAACTTGAACGATAGGAGAGCTTTCAACTTGTACTTGAGTTAGGGGACCTATATGATCTAAATTAATGCTAAAATAGATTCCCACACTACATAATTGATTAACACACAAAATTTGCAGTGGATTCAAGGTTTTTTAAACATCTATGCATATGAATGACAAATTTTCATTCTAGTCCAAAATGTGGGTTATTACAAAACATGAATCAAAACCCAACAATAACATGGATATGAATTTCAATTCAACTAAATTATGAACATTCATAAATACACAATCCTTGGGATTTGAAAAGAGATTCTTGAGCTTCATGGGTGAAAGGGACCCACGAATCAATACTGGACATACCTTGATTGTGAGTTTCTTGAAGTTCATGGACTTGAAGAACTTGAATCTCTTTGTTTCTTGAAGAAGGGTTGGGATCTTATTCTTGAGGATCAATCTTTAAGAGAAACCCTAATTTAGTATTGTAGATAAATAATGAAATTATGAGCCATAGTCTGGTATAATTAGGTGTTAAAAGGGATGGAAAAGACCCAAACACCTTTATAAAAACAACTTTAGATTGTTGAATGGAATCTAGAACGTCTTAGGCAGTGGTCCGTCACTGGCTCATCGGCCCATCGACCTTCTCATCGTACTAGGCTAGAATGTGATCTCTCTTCCATGTTTGAGATGATTTGGGAGATAGTCCGTTGATATCTTTATGGTTCATCGACCATTCTATCATGCCTGGCTAGTAGGTTGACTAACTGCCTTCGCTGTGACGGTTTAGGCGATGGCCCATCACTAGATCGACTGTTCGTCGGTCTTGTCCATCGCACCTGGGCAGTTCAGACTACTTTCTATATTTTGGCCATAGTTTCTACCTCGATACTAGATTTAGGTAAATTTGGTATCGATGAAAAGATTATGTAATTTTCCACACAACAAAAAGTCAAAATCTTTGAAATTCCATGGGTATAAAAGTGTATTAATCCTTTAAAGCAAGTCTTTAATATTTTTGGGATAATGTTTAATCTAGGTAGAATTACGAAGTATAACGTAGGAATTTTGAAGAATTAAAGTTGACCACATCAAAATTTAATAATGAATGAATTTGAATCACCTATAACTTCGTAAAGAAATAGAATGCCTCAAGACCCTTTATTGCATAGGGATACACCATCCAAGGATGATTAGCGGGGTGAGCGCTAGAATGTAACTAAGGGATAGATACTAGGGAATGCCTCGACCCCATGTCAATCCAGGATATAAATATCTTAATAAAGTGTGTCACATGGAATCGTTCATTAAGACAAACCCCCATGTTGGAAAATGTGGGTATCTAGTATTAGTCCCTGAGGGCCTCCACCTTCACGGCCAGCAATTAAACTCCCTTTAATCCCTTTTAAAATATTTATATTTATATATTTATTAACCAAGAATTATCCATTAAGGAATATACCATTTGTATCATCATATCAATTATGCTTTCAAGCTAAAATCATTATGCCATTCACCTTGGGGGAATGCCCCAGCCCCCGTTATTTATCAATTCAAATTTGGGGGAATGCGTCAACCACCGTAGTTTATAAAAATAAACTTAGGGAAATGCCTCGACCTCCATAGTTTATAATTAATTAAACACATGGCCAACAAGGCCTTCCCAAAACCATTTTTATTAGTTTGAACTTTTATGCAATGCAATAGTTTAGAGAAGTAAGTTAAGTCATGTAATTAATCATATTTTAAAGCCAATTATGCAAGTGGGAGGGAACACAATTTCTAAAATAAAATTCTAATTCAAAATTATCAAATTGGGGGAATGCCTCCACCCCCATCCCATTAACCACACCCATGCTCCTGGTGGGTTTCAAATACATAGATAAACATGAGCAAATGTGTTATACCAATAAAAATCCAATTCACATAGCCATCAATCTAAAACCCTCAACCCAAATAAATTCCACATTTAACTCCACATGAATAACAATTAACCCATTCCTTTAGAGAAAGGAAGTTTAGGGAAAGATATTACATGACTGAGATATCAAAAGTTATGGAGAAAAAACCAATATTTGATCCCTAGATAACCAACCTTGAGAAACCCTAATTATTCTTGACTTAGGGATTTAAAACAGAAGAGAGAGTGTATATGATTTTATTATGGGTGATAATTAGGTCCCAAAGTGTTTTTAAGTCATGGGTCATAATTGGAAAAAGGGGAAATAACCAAGGTGCCCCCAATTAAAACACAAGAAAAACTGATGCCAGTGACTATAAGTTATGTCATGACTTGTGACGTCTGGTTACGAGTCTTTACTATAACTCATAGCCTAATCAGAGACATGGGACATCCTTACTATTAACCTTATAAGTCATTCCCTATGAATCATATTTGGACCTTATGACTCATAGGGTATTAGTCGTAATCATAATAATGACCTAGGAATCTACACATGTTTGGCCACAGGTCACACACTATTACTCGAGACCACTTCTTACAACTCATTAGTTACCAATCATTATTAGGACATAAACTTAGGAACCAACACTAGTTTGCCCAAGGATGACATTGTATGACTCATATAGAGTCTTCAAGACTCATTACCAAAGTTGTACCTTGTCAATGAACTCAAAATTTAGAAAGGTTTTATAAGAAAAAATCTGGGGTGTTATAAATTATCAATTATTTAGATCTTTTAAATCAGTCTCGTAGTATTGTGGCACCTTCGATTAGACGTAGTGTGCTTAGTGCCTCCATTGATGACTCAAAAGCACAGTCTAAGTTTGGACCTACTCAAATTAATTCTCTCTCGACCGAGTCAGGTATGTGACTTTGGATTTATTATTATAGGTGCATTTTTATTTCATTCTTCTACCTTTTTATTTATATGAATTGGGGTTATCATACCAATCGATGATTGTATGCCTTGGTAGGTTTATATTGATTCTTGTGTGACTTGATATAAAGTCTATGATGATATGAATACCCCCAAAGATGATTTTTATAGTAGTGGATAAAGTGGATCATTCTGTATATTTTCCCTATTTTTGTAGTATTTAAGTTTGAGTCCCATTTATCTTGATATTGGCCTTCTTGTGTCCTATAATGGTACTTTTTGTTGATTTTTATTTTTGGGTACCACCTATATTTTATATTAATATTTATATTGTTTTTATTATTATTATTTTCAATGTTTGATGTTAACCGATCCTCGCTTGGTAGAAGACAAGACTAGAAGTATTTTCAATGTTGGAGTAGTATGCTTGATCTAGATTTAACATTGTTTTATTCTCAGTTGATAGGACATTCCAGAGTGGATCGCTCAATAGGGAGTTCTTGTACTTTAGACTCCTGGATTTTAGTGTCAGTGAATGTCCAGACCAATTATACCATTAGTGTATATTATTGAAATTGGTTTCTCCATTTATGTTTCCAGGTAGCACCTTATGGGCTTATTCTCATTCTTTCCATAAAGGATTTTTAGTTGATAACATTTGGTTCCTCAAGTTTAGAGTGATGAGTGGTGCGGGCAGGACTCGGGTGACTTTATTCTTGGTTTAGAGTAGATAACATAATTGGAAAGGAAAAAAGTTTATATTTGTATTGAATTTGATTACATAAGTCATGCCTTCATTTGCCTTAGGCTTGGATGAATTTTTACTTAGTTGTGCTGTATTGGGGTAGTATTAGTACTCTGTGGTTCAAATTTGCATGCATCATCTTTCCTCAGTCTAGTTGGAGTCTACTTGGTGGTTAAGGTTAAGTTTTGGTTGGTTGAGGGTGAACTACGAAAGTTAGTTGGAAAAGGGATACTTATGGCAAAATCCCTTGGAATTGTTGTCTTTTCTTGGAGGTTATCGAAGTTGTCATGCTGAAAGCATGTGGGTCCAAATATCTCATTCCTTGAAGCTTTGGTGCTTCTTCTATCCAATGAATTTTGTGGACGAAATTCTTTTTAATAGTGGATATTTTATTGTCGCTCCAAAATTTATGTGCATTTCGAGTGTTTTAAGTCTTTCCACTATGGCTACAGTTCACTTATGTCTTACCTAAACTATCGGCTCGATTATCGAACAGTTTGTTTCGATTTAATGCTCATTTCCTAATTTTGGAGCTTTTACTATTTAGGATTTGGTGTCAGATTTTTACTGCTAATACATTACCTCGGATGAGGATTCTTACAGTCCAATAAGCTTTGGAGTGATGATTTTAGGCTATAGGGACCCTTGGTTTAGGTCCCGGGGCTTACAAACTCATTTTGGTTTACTAGGCAGATTATGTGAAAAATGGTAATATAAGTGTGGGCCCTATATTTTGTTGAAATGATAATGAATGAATGTTTTAATGGTTCCATTGAGTTTAATACATCAAATTTTTAAGGTAGCATATTTTGTTTGCATGCATCAGGTCCCAAACGAATCCCGAGCAGCCATTTGGAGTCGTTCTAAAATCAAGAAAATCTAATGCATCACGTGGATGATATGACTTCTGAGACGATATTTTGACCTCTTAAGAGGGCATTGTGTATGAAACGTAGTGTCGCTTTACCGACACTAACCATTTAATCAATAGTCGCTTAAGCGATGACTATGTTTTCTTAAGCGGGCATCGCTTAAGTGGCCTGGGAGTTGTATAAGCGATACCTGGTAGCCTTGATAGATCACTTAAGCAATAGTGGGGCCGCTTAAGAGACTGGGTAACCACTTGAAGGAACTTGGTAGCTATTTATATGATTTTTCCCCAGCCAATTTCACACCATTTTCATACCAAGTTGAGAACTAAAAACACAGAAAAATATAGGAAATCATCCATAGAAGCTAAGTAAGCTATCCTAACTATCCTTGGTCATTTTGTATTAATTTTCCCTTCTATTTCCATTATAAATCATGGTAAAATCCATAGCAATTAGGTCTATAATTCCTAAACTGTAATGTTTGATTTGAGACACGATTTATGCTCAAATTTTGAGCACACATCCTTGTCCTTCAAAGGACCTCATGACATAAATAATTTTGGATTCTGTGGTGGGCCCCAGGGCACATACTTGACCCAAAATTTCACCTGGCCCTAAATTTAGAAATGTCTCTTATTTTACTCCTTATGACATGTACATTACTATTTTAATAGTGTGGTACCATTTTAGGATCATGGAGTGTTGGCAAAAAATTTGGGGGCGATTCAAGTATTGCAGTTCATCATTAAGGTAAGTTTCCATCTACTCTACTTCATGTGATGGTGTATTATGCATGTTGCCTATTAGATAGGTATATTGGGATTTGATATTGGGTAGAGCACTGTGACTTAGCCAAATTATGAGTTCGGGGGATAGAAGAATGATTGACCCTAAAGGTGAAATACTTATTATGCTTTAAGGATTCTATTACCAAGGTTGGTAGTATGTTAGATATAGTTGAGACTAGCTAACCTTTAGTATATTTTTTACTATGTTTCTTGGTGGATTTTGATGCTTTTCTGAATTATGATATGGTTATGTCGGATATTATTCAGCCCAAGGTCGTGTTCATGATATTGGTTGGATTTTGAGAAGTGTTTTATCCTTGTAAAGGACGTGGCCATATAGATGTTTTGATGCTTATGGTTTCACTGGTTGGACACTACTGATATCATGCCTTGATTTGGTACATCCATGCCTACTAAAGTGATAGATGGTACAATTCAAACTAAAATATAGTTTTACTACTATTTTTACTAAAAAGGGATTTATTCCCAATTTTCACTTTTAAAATGGATTTCGTCATAATGGAATCGTAACATCTTAGTGAATGATTTATGAGCCTTTGAGACTAAAAAAAATAATGTTTTAAATATTTTACCTAGATAGGTTCCATTCCATGGTTTTTACTACTACTATTTTCCTCAATCGAGGGAGATTTCGACCCTTTCTACACTTTTATGAAGAATAAGTCTCAGAGTTTACCTCAGGAAATGGATTTATGGACTTATACAGCCATGGTTCTAGACTGTGCACATATATATATACATACATATACATATATATGTATGTATATATATGTGTATATATATATACATATATATGTGTGTGTATCACTTGTAATGGATGGAGTAGATTGATGATCATGATAATTATTCGAAATCCTGGATTGGGACTAGGTCGGTGTAGGCGGGTACTCCAGAACCCCCTGGGACCTTTCACTTGTGATTCATCCTACTAGAGAAAAAAAGGTTATCGTAGGTCGTGCCTTTGAGAGACGTTGAGATGGTGGGTATGTATTCACTAGTTTACATTATGGTACTTGGATCGGTTACTGTAGTGTGGATTATACTTTTCATTCATCCTTGCATGTATATGCCGATCACCAGTATGCACTATATCTATCAGCCTTATGGGGGGGTTCATAAGAATAAGTGATTAGCATTACTAACAATGTATTGTATGCTGATTGGACCTTCTAGGTTATACGGCTCGATTTAGGTATTATTTTCCAGGCTAGCTGGTTACCTTATATTATTATTGCTATCATGGTTAGTTCGTGTCAGGTTGATTATTGGTCTAGTATTGAGATTCGAGGTATGATTTTGATTCCTTTCTTTATGATTACTTTAATATGGATAATTATCTCATGTTTAGACATAAGAATTAGAGATCATGATTATTTAGTACCAATTCCTACTATGATTAGGAGTCCTTGAGAAGCTAGTATGACTACTCTAGGTTGTACTTTTGGGTTATCCTTGTTTATGTACGTACATTTATATATGTAGTTATGGTATTACCATACATCCCTCCCTTAGTTCCTTCATGCATGTTGTATATCCATTCCTTGTCCTTGTAAAATATTATATATCCTTTATCTAATCTTTAATTGTATATGGACCAGTGATATATGGTATAGTGCTTACATTCCTTAGTATGGCTAGAATAGGATAGTATATCCTTATTGCCTCCTTAGCTCTACTATGTTAGTTCCCTAGATATTTGAGCGTAGTTTACATTTTTGCTTGCATGTTAAATGTATTTCCATTATCATTGGAGCTTATTTGGAAGTTTTATATAGAGTACCACTTATTGGTACTCATATTATTCTTAAGTAGCCTGTAGATCAATATACGGGTTCTCGCCATGTTTGTGTTTCATGTGGAACGGCTATGGTTTAGAGACGTGGGTGAGCTTTTGGCATTTGGAGTATTTCTATTCTCCCTCTTCTAATACTAGACTAATCTCTATGTTGTATTCAGATGTGGGTTGTATTTGTATATTCATTTAATACTTCATTGTGTAATCTTATTATAGTAGAAGATCTTGTACTAATTTCACCAGGGTTTGAGACTATCTTGTGTACTTTTCCTTTTTACTATATTTATTCTTTATTCTCCCATCATTTCTCTTGGTTGTCTGTTGCTAGAAGTTCTAAACTACAGGTTGTCTTACCTTTTGGTAGGTTATAGTAGGTGCCACTATAACCTGGAAATTCAGTCGTGACAAGTTATTTGATGTTTTAGGTATTGACTCTAAAGGCCCATTTATGTGCTCGCATGGGATAAAGTACACCTTGGCGGTTGTGGACTATGTGTCCAAGTGGGAGAAAGAAATTGCACTTTTGATCAATGAAGGAAGGAGTGCTATATCCTTTTTGAAAAAAATCTTTTCTCAAGATTTTTTACCCCCAAGCATTAAATAGTGATAGATACTCGCACTTCTGCAATTGTCTATTCAAAACCTTACGTAACAAATATTGTCACGACCAGAGGGTAAGTCCTAGTCGCAACAGCGGTGCTTAAGAGCACGAGGTTCACAAGCTAACCCATGAACTGATACCTACTGTAAGTACTGAATAAACAGTAATGAAACACATCAACGAAAATAAACTGACATGGTACTAAAATTTGAATACTGCAAAATGCATCAAAGTATGTCTGAACAACTAATAAAATACTAGAAACCAATTGTTTAGCCAAAATGTCTAACAATACTAAAGCAACTGATGGACTGTCTAATGGATTTTTTCTCAACATCTGAAAGCCTCTAAACTGATTAAGGAGTTGATGGGGCAAACACCCAACTAACTCCGACTAACTAAATAATAAAGGAAATATTGAAATAACTGAATAATCATACCAAGTCAACAATGGATGAGGACTCACCACTATGGATATTTAATTACGCTGAGCTGTCTAAATATGGTTGGGAAACTGCATATCTAAACCTATGATATAATACATCATAGTGCAAATAAGAGTATGCAGTCAGTACTTTGAATGTACTAGTATATGAGATGAGAACAGGAAGATATGCATGGGGTACTATGCATATGATATAAGAACTAACTGAATAGCATGAGTTAACTGATCATGAATGCATGAAAACTTTAATATTTTAGAATGCAAGACTAAGTGTATATTTGTTATGTCACCTAGACAAATCTATAATCTGAAAGAATGAAAGCTATAAAACTAAATATATGAAAGTCTGTACCCTTAGTCAAGCAAACCTTAACTGAAAAATACACTAAATTATGTACTGAGACTATGAGAGGTATCATTTAACCGACATGCCCCACTCTAAGATTATTGGGGTCCAACCTATAACCTAATTGGAAGGGTGTCAATATCATGCCACGGGTACTAATACTAGCTATGTGGATCCACTAATCTAATGTCTCGAAGGACTAGGGAGTCAGTCCTAAACTGGCGGGAGACCCATAAAAGAGTGTCAGTCCTAAACTGATGGGTGACATCTCATAATCCAACACTGGCTACATAGTTCTATAACTCAGGGACTTCTACTAAGAACCCAGTGCTAACTGATAGGTGAGCCTCCATCCCTAGGTTCGCTTTGTGCTAAATCCTACTCCTAACTCAACTGACACTGGTACTAAGCTAAACTAAACTCATCTAAATGATATTACATAACTAATAGTGATCATCATGAATATGAATATATGAGTATACCAATAATATTCATGGATTAACTTTCTGAGTACTTGAAAAGTAGAATTCATGTAAAATACATAAGTATTGGGTATTCATACCCCACCAGCACTGAATAGACTAACAATGCCAAATAAAAGATTTAAAACCATAATAGGAGATCATTGTTCAAAACCCAAAACATAGGCAATTCATCTATCATATGAGAGTCATGAACTTAAGCATGGGGATAGGAAAAATATGCGAGAATAACATAATCACAAGACTAAAATCACAAATTAGGGATTTAACGTGAATCTTTGAACATTCAAAACATGTAATGGCTCATTACACTTGAAAACACTGATAAACATAACTTGTAATTGAATTAACAAGAGATTCATGGAGATAGTTCAAATTAAACATAAAAAACTCATAATTTAAAAACCATAAAAAGGGTTCTTGGAGTCCATGGCTGAAAGGAGTCTATGGATTAACATAACACATATCTGGAATTGCCTGACTTTTAAGGAAAACTTAAACTTTGAGGCATAAGAGATGACTTGAGAGAAAACCTTAATTCTGATGTTCTTGAGAGTATAGAGGGTTAATGGATTCTAAAACTGATCGTAAATGGATAAATACGCCTACTTGATTTTATAAGTCATGGGAGTAGTGTTTGAGGTGAGGAAAAGACCAAAATACCCTTGAGAAGATGAATAAATTTTTTGGAATTTCTTTAGTTGATGACTTGGTTGATGGATTGTCAACTAGTTGACAACTTATTATCCTAGTCTTCAACTACCCTTTATGTTCTTGGTTATGGTTGGTGACTTGGTATATGGCTTGTCACCTAGTTGACAACCTATCATCCTAGTCGTCAACTCCTTCAAAACTACTGCCTAAGGTTGATGACTTTGGTTGATGGCTTGTCAACTAGTTGAAATCTTATTGTCGTAGTCATCGCCTTATTCAGTGATTAAGCTTAAGGTTGATGACTTGGAAGATGGCTTGTCAACTAGTTGATAACTTATCAGCCTAGTCGTCACCTTGATGATAGATGGACATGCTGAGGTAAATTGGGCATAACTTTTGATGTTGGATGTATTTATGCACTATAGAATCACTATTCTAGCCTATTTAGCCTTGTTTTGAGGATGATTCTACTATATGGGTTGATAGTGAGATAAATGTATATAAAGTGTTAAAGCATGTGTTTATAAGGTTCCAAGTGAAATCCAACAAAGGTTGTACTTAAAAGTCTCATTTAGAGTTCAATTCGGAGACCTAGCTTTACTAACTTGAGCTAGGTGTTTGTCTAGTCTCTCTTGTTGGATTCTATTGTGTTCTATGTGTTCCTTATGGTTTCAAATATGTTATAATATGTGGAACAAGTTTTTAGGAGTGTACAAAGTTCATATGAGTCAAATAAAGAGTGAGAACTTGAAGTGAAAGATCATGAAATTCAACCTAATCTAAGCTCTTGTTTTTTGATTCATCATAATGGGTTTAGTGTTGTTTGTACTTATAATTTTTGTGTTATGATGATTTAGAATGATTTTATAGCTGAATATGATGATTTTTTTAATGTTAAAGAGGCTTGGAAATCATGGGAAAGATACTACAAGACAAGGAATGGAAGAAGGAAGCACATACACTTAGCCAAAATTCGGAGGACAACTTCCAGAGAGTTGATGTTGGGCGTATTTACACGCCTAAGCACCATGATTTACCCATATTTTAGGCTAAGTTTTGAGGATAAAATATATAATTCCTGTACTTTTAGTCCATTTTCCTGTAAGTGAGCTAACCAACGTGATTAGCATGTTTTCAGGTATTTATGATGAAGATTTCAGCACTTTGTGGACCTTTCGGTAGCAAGGGAAACTTCACGTAAGAAGGAAGGCAGATTTTGGAAGCTTGTGGACTGAATGTGATGCATAGAGAATCCGTCCCGGGCAAAATCAGTATTTCTTAATACTTAGGGGTGCAGCAGTAACCCAGTAGGACTATGACAAGGATTAAAACACTATTTCAGTAGGACTAGGACAAGGATGTTATAAAAACCCTATTTGCTGAATTTTTCAGCAAGCTTTTCATTCACGCTTTTCATTAATCTTTTCATAATTCATTCGACACTTTTAGGATTTATCCACGTTACTTTCTGATAGAGAAAACTCGGCTCTCTTGAGAAACAGCCAAGAAGAAAAATGTCATCTCCTTCTTGACGTTTAAGTCATCCCATCGCCAAGATTATTCTAGGTTGTGGTATGATGATTATATCTATTGTGATCTCCGTTATACTCATGAGTATCTAAACTTCTCCTTTAGGGTTATGGAAGCCTTATGATATACTATCTATTGCTATGATTTTGTGAATTCTTGATACGTATGCTGCTTATATCATTACTCTCCTCATCTTAATTAAATTCTTGCGGTTGCAAGCATATAGAATACGTCATTATAGCATTAACTTGTTCGAGAGAAAAGTTACATGTTTGGAAAAGAGAGTGTGACAAGGAAATAGGGCTACCAACCCCTGTTTAAACGTTAATTCCTTAACTGGATTAACCTCTTGGTTAGTTTGTACCGTTAGTATACACTTTAAGTTCTAGAGAGTTAAAGTGAAATAATCTTGGATGGTCGAGAGACACTAGGATTTACCATTAGAATACGAATCTCTATAAGTGCATGCAGATCTAAATTCCGCATTACTCATAGTTAATAGATACATAGAACTCATAAGGTGGACATAACCCTAACTTATTATTCTCTGTGATTAAATCTTACCAAACTTAGCATTCATTCGTTACTTTTTTAACCTTATTTCACGCAAAAATTAAATCCCCTTTTTCCATAGAATTTTCAACCAATAGTCTACTAATAGTTGCATACTTAGTGACCAAGTATTCCCTGTGGGATTCGACACCCAACCTAGTTGGGTTCTATATTTGACAGCGACCGCTTACACTCTTACGAGAGCTGTAGTTTGGGCATTATCAAATTTTGGCACCGTTGCCGAGGAATACGGTTGTCAACTAAGTTTGTGATAGTTACTAGACCCTTTGGTCAAGAATTCTTAGATTTTACTTTTAGTTGTTGTTTTTGTTTTATTCAGGTTCTATTCAGTGCATGACAAATACTCGAAGTTCTGGTCAGCCATTATTACCCATAAATCCTGAACCACAACTTATTTGCAGAAAAGATGCACAACGAGACATTGAAAGAAGGGCTGCTCAACAGGAGCAGGCTAGATTAGCTGCATTTGCAGCTGCTCAAGTGCATCAACAAAATATTGATAACCCAGGTCAGGAAACATATCCTGATGATGAGGACCTGGGTGATGATGAGTTACTGAATCCTAGGCGTACTGATGAGGTGGCGGCACCTATGCATAGGAGAGATTGTCAAGTTACAATGAGACCTGACCGTCGAGCTGTGCAGGGTCCTTTTGATGATGATGATGACGATGACGATCTGGATAGAGCTGGGGCGACAGGGGCTATTATTCCTCCGCCCTTGGCTCCCGGAGCCAAGTTCAATATCACTAGCACCATGATTCAACTATTGCAGCTCAAGGGGTTATTTGGTGGACTTGTAGCCGATGATCCGAATATGCCTCTGATAAATTTTCTCTCAACATGCAAGGATTTTGACAATCTAGGGGTTGGACAGAATGCGATCCGACTGCGCTTATTTCCATTGTCTCTATCTGGAGAGGCAACTCTATTGGTGAACGGGATAACTCTTGACTCTATCACTAATTGGAGGCAACTGAAAGAAGCTTTCCTAGAAAAATTCTATCCGCCATCCAAGAGAGCACAATTAAGAGATGAGATCAGCAATTTTTGACAGATTCCAACTGAAGCTCTCCACGAAACATGGGAGAGGTTCAAGAAGAAGCTTATGAGGTGCCCAAATCATCAGATGACCAATGTCCACTTGATGGAGATATTATACAGGGCGTTGAATTCGGTGACTAAGCCAGTGGTTGATAATGCTGTGGGAGGGTCATTCATGGACCTTACTTTTAATGAGGCAAGTGGTATGCTATATTGTATGACAAAGCAGAGTATATCTTGGCATACCAGGGATTCTGAGGTAGCAAGCTCTACTATATCTATTGGCATGACTGCAGAATAGAGGTGACGAGAAGAGAAACGTGACCAGGATATGGCTCACATGAAAACGCAGATGGATCTTCTTACCAAGCATTTATTATCAGGGAAGACCGAAAAGGTTAAGGCCGTCATATCACAGGGAAGAGATGAATCAGATTCTGAAGGAGAAGCAAACTACTTGAATAATCAGGGGGGTTTCGAGGCAATGCCCAAGGAAACCAAGGTCGGAACTATTATGATAAATCTGGATACAAGGACCGCGATCAAGGTGGTTGGAAGAATAAGACTGACAGGAGTGGTTTGTATGTTCCTCCTGGAAATCGTGAGGCTATGGCATCTAGCTCTGGTAAGATGTCCATGGAAGATATGTTGGCTAAGCTATTGAAAGGCGTGGAGGCAACCAACAGGGGCGTAACTGAGGTGAAGAATGATTTGTCTTCAATAAATCAATTGGTTGACTCGCATTCTACTACAATAAAATAGTTGGAGCAACAATTGAGTCAACTATCAGCGACATTCAATCAACAAAAAGCTGGCACTTTACCTAGCGACACCGTGCAAAATCCAAGGAATGATGGATCATGTATGGCTATTACTACTAGGAGTGGTAAAGTGTTGGAAAGTCCGTCCAAAGGCAAGCAGGTAGTTGATAATACAGAGGAGAATGTTCTTGATCCAGAGTTTGAAGATGCCATAGAAGCTGAAGTGAGTGCTCATGATGTTACACCTAGACGTCACTAGCCTAAAAAGAGTGATAATCAAAAGCAAGATAAAAAGGAAGTGGTGGAGAAAATGATTCCTCTTTCACCACCATCTTTTCCTCAGAGACTGAAGAAGAAGGCTGATGACACCAGGTTCAGTAAATTCATGACTATGTTAAAGCAGCTGACTATTAATGTTCCTTTGGTAGAGGCGCTGGAACAGATGCCTGGGTACGTTAAATTCATGAAGGACCTTTTGATAAAGAAGCGGGTAGAAAGCTATGGTCTGGTAGATAATTTTCATCATTACTGTGCAATTGCAATGAGATCTTTAGTACAGAAGAAGGCAGATCTTGGTGCTTTCACTATTCCTTGCACGATTGGATCGTTGGATTTTGCTAAAGCATTGTAAGATTTGGGAGCTAGCATCAATTTGATGCCGCTATCCAAGTATAGAAAGTTAGGGTTGGGTGACCCTACACCAACTAATAAATGGCTCATGATGGTAGATAGGTCGGTAAAACTACCTATGGGTATCTTGAATGATGTGTTGGTGAAGGTTTCCACCTTCATCTTTCCTACAGACTTTGTTATTTTGGATTGCGAGGTGGATTCTGAAGTTCCCATAATCTTGGGATGCCCTTTCCTCACAACTGGAAGTGTGCTTATTGACTTAAGAGCTAATGAGCTTTTATTTCGGATGAATGACGAAGTGGTCCGTTTTGATGTTTGCAAAGCAATGAAGCAGCCCAGCGATATGAATGTGTTCTCTGTAGATGATGTTTGTTATGAGAATGAGAAAGAATTATCTGTGGAGAAGCAGCTTACTGTTGAGTCACTATCTGATGTGCTGCTGAATTTTGAGCGTGAGGAGGCTGAAGAACATGATGAAACCATTTGTTCTCTAACAGGAATAAGGTACTATTATCATGCTCCTAAGAATCTGGACCTTGATCTTAGGAATCGACCTTCACTTACAGCGAAGACTTCCATTGCAGAGCCACCAGTGATAGAATTGAAAGAGCAAAGGTATGCTTTTTTGGGAAGTGGAAATACACTTCCGGTGATTGTTGTGGCCGATTTAGGTGAACAACATGTAGAGGCTCTCATCTCTTCTCTAAAGAGGTACAAGAGAGCCATTGGTTGGTCTATTGGTGATATAATTGGTATTCCACCTGAGACATGTATGCACAAGATGCATCTCAAAGAAGATTGCATGCCCACAATGAAGAATCAGCGTCGTCTGAATCCATTTAGAAAATGATGCACCAAATATCTCGATGAAGTCTAAGTAATCGAGATAGTTATGTCGTGCCGTGATAATAAATCAAGTGCTACATGGGAGGAAACCCATCATTTTTAATTGTTTTGTTTTACTAGGAGTTTGTTTTTATAGTTAACCCACGACCAAAACTAAGGCGCTTGATAGGAGGCAACCCATCGTTCTAACCGTTTTGGTTGTTTTTGAGGAACTGTAGGTGCAATACGTATAAAGGAGGAGATTGGTCTCAAATTTTGATTTGGAAGTGTGCTATGTTAAAGGTGGTAAGTTAGGAGTGAAGAAGCAAAGGCTATCGGTTAGGCATTGCCTATGCAAAACTAGGCAATGGTAAAGGCAAGGCCTATATAAATCTAGGCAATGAACAAGACAAGGCCTATGCTATGGCCTAAGCTCTCGGAATCTACAATGCCATAGCATATGCGCTGCTTATACCCAACAATGCCATAGCATAGGCACCACCTATGCTCAACTAGGCAAAGCATTAGGCGCCGCCTATGCCAAGGCCTTTGCTCTCTGAATCTACAATGCCATTGCATAGGCGCCGCCTATGCCAAGCATAGGCAAAGCATTAGGCGCCGCATATCCTTACTTTTTGGTCTCGTAACCCAATTTTACATGGGTCAAACCTGATCCATAACTTGTTCTATAAATAGATCTTCAACATTAGAACAAAACACACTTATTTCCTCAACCTAGGCGCTGCCTAACATTACCAAATCTCTCAAAACGTTTCTTTTTGCTCATCTCTCCTTGCAAGATCATCTTCCACATCCCATTACCAAGTAAGTTATTCTTTTATATTCCGTAAAGCGTTACAATACTACGCTTATAATGATTTGTTATATCTTGAATTGGTGTTGGTGATTTGAATGTGGTTAGTTTGTTATGATACAACTAGTTGAGTGAAAGAATACGTGTGGGTGTTCTTGACTTGGTTCTGACCTGTATTTGATTGTTATACACTGTCGTAGATTCATGGAATAGAAATGGTGAAATCAATTGAATAATCTTCAAACTTGAATGCTTGAATGTTTGAGTAACTCGTTTATCGAGATAAAGATCATGGTTGAATACAAGCATGAGATGTTGTGATTATTTCTATGACATAACTTGATACGATCTCTATGTAGTAGTCTGTTCAAAAGGTGCATTAATCCAAACATGAAAGTATTGTCAAGATTACATAAAATAGAGTTGGAAACGATAGTTAAAGATGACATGAAAGTATGACTGTGCTAAACGTGTTGTTGGAACATATCGCCTATACGTATGTCGATGAAGTCTGAGTAATCGACATCACTCACTTAATTAGTTTGTACCAACAAATTAAGTGTGGGGTGGTCCAACTATTGTTTGTTTGTCGATTGAATCTTCCGAGATGAAGCTAACATGACTCTATTAAGATCTCAGGTAGAATCGCACAAAAAGGATGACAAGGAAAAGAAAAAGTGTCCACCTCACAGAAAGGTCAGAAAAGGGGAAGAAAAGAGCAAGTTGAATCCTCCTCGACGCACTTTTGGCATCAAGTGGGGTACATTTTGAGGAAAATCTGAGGATGACGACTCTGATGATGATTCCGACGCAGGGGGTATGACCCCAGACATAGAGGAAGAGTCCGACTAATCAGGTTTTCCTTATTTATTTTCCACTGAGGGCAGTGTGTCCCGTCTAAGTATGGGGTACTGGTATTTGTATGTTGTACTTCCTTTCCTACATATATTTATGTTTGTTTGTTTGATTTTGTCGTAGTTAATAGTTAGTAGTTTGTTTGTTCTGACAGGCGGCATGGTATTATGACAAGATTTTGTGCTAGAATCATTACTATTGAGACGTTTAGGCTCTAAGTATAACTCACTGTGTGATAATTGTGTGGTTTAATTCATTCATATTTTGGGTCAAGAGTCTATACTGCTCCCAATAAAGCTGACCATGTTCCTTGTGTGTGTGAGACTATAGTATATTCTATGCTGTGACTGATGCTAGAACTTGCCTGGTGCGTGTGTAAAGGGAAATAAAGTGTGAGTTTAGGAGATGATTTAGGCATTTCTTTTGCAGCCTGTAATTGTTTACCTTCATTTTACCTACCTGTGTACATTATCCTAGTTAACCCCCTTTGAGCCTTTAGCTATTTTCCTTGACAGCCTCATATGTAGGCTAATCCATTTTTTTTCAAGACCATAATTTGATCCAAATTCCTAAGAGCATTAAATGGTAGAGTTATGTGACAAAATAAGAGGAAATTGGGTGAGAGTGATGCCTCAGAACATATTGGTACTTGAAATTGTTGCGAAAAAGAGTGGCTATCATAAGAAGTGCTATCATAGAGGTGCTTTAAAATATGAAAAAAAAAAGAGAAAGAAAAGAAAAAAAAGAGAAAACTAAAAAGATAATTGTGTTTATGTTTAACAAAATAAGGTTAAAAGGGGTGGTATATGAAAAAAAGGTAGCAGAGTTGTTTAAAAGAGAGTGTTAATGGCAAAATGTGATGTATTAAAGCGCTTAGGGAACATAGTCACTATTTCTGGCCAAAATAGTCCTACCTGTCCCTTAGCCTACATTACAACCTGTAAAGACCTATTTGATCCTAAGCTTAGCATTCTGATATTAGTAGAGCATTACACTAAGGGCAAGCTTATGGTCAGCAGTTGCAACATATGAATTCTTTGTAAGAGTGAGAGCAAGGAGAACATTGTACCCATGTTTCGAAAAATGCAAAACTTATGAGTGATTATGGGTAATATCTTGTGTGAGACACACATGGTTGACGAGTTTTGGGTAGTTGTGTATGATTTTTTGTTCCTTAACTTGTGGATACGAATTAGCCATCATCACGAGTCTAGGTTGGAGGTTCAATTGTTTCTATTAGTGATCAAGAAAACTACTCTTTGTTAATGATTGTCGTGCATGTCTTGTTGAACATTTTGTGTTGTTACTGTGAAATCCTAAGTAGATGTTTGCATGGATGTAGTATTTTGTTCGAGGATGAACAAAGCTTTAAGTTTGGGCTATTGATGTTGGGCGTATTTACACGCCTAAGCACCATGATTTACCCATATTTTAGGCTAAGTTTTGAGGATAAAATATATAATTCCTGCACTTTTAGTCCATTTTCCTGTAAGTGAGCTAACCAACGTGATAAGCATGTTTTCAGATATTTATGATGAAGATTTCAGCACTTTGTGGACCTTTCGTTAGCAAGGGAAACTTCACGTAAGAAGGAAGGCAGCTTTTGGAAGCTTATGGAATGAATGTGATGCATGGAGAATCCATCCCGGGCGAAATCAGTATTTCTTAATACTTAGGGTGCAGAAGTAACCCAGTAGGACTAGGACAAGGATAAAAACCCTATTTCAGTAAGACTAGGACAAGGTTGTTATAAAAACCCTATTTGTGAATTTTTCAGCAAGCTTTTCATTCACGTTTTTCATTAAACTTTTCATAATTCATTCGACACTTTTAGGATTTATCCACTTTACTTTCTGATAGAGAAAACTCGGCTCTCTTGAGGAACGTCCAAGAAGAAAAATGTCATCTCCTTCTTGACGTTTAAGTCATCCCATCTCCAAGATTATTCTAGGTTGTGGTATGATGATTATATATATTGTGATCTCCGTTATACTCATGAGTAGCTAAACTTCTCTGTTAGGGTTATGGAAGCCTTATGATATACTATCTATTGCTATGAGTTTGTGAATTCTTGATACGTATGCTACTTATATCATTACTCTCTTCATCTTAATTAAATTCTTGCGGTTGCAAACATATAAAATACGCCATTATAGCATTAACTTGTTCGGGAGAAAAGTTACATGTTTGGAAAAGAGAGTGTGACAAGGAAATAGGGCTACCAACCCCTCTTTAAATGTTAATGCCTTAACCGAATTAACCTCTTGGAGAGTTTGTACCGTTAGTATACACTTTAAGCTCGAGAGAGTTAAAGCGAAATAATCTTGGATGGTTGAGAGACACTAGGATTTACCATTAGAATACGAATCTCTATAAGTGCATGCATATCTGAATTCTGCATTACTCATAGTTAATAGATACGTAGAACTCATAAGGTGGACATAACCCTAACTTATTATTCTCTGTGATTAAATCTTACTAAACTCAACATTCATTCGTTACTTTGTTAACCTTATTGCACGCATAAATTAAATCCCCAATTTCCGTAGAATTTTTGACCAACAGTCTACTAATAGTTTCATACTTAGTGACCAAGTATTCCCTGTGGGATTCGACACCCAACCCAGTTGGTTTCTATATTTGACAGCGACCGCTTTTACTCTTACGAGAGCTGTAGTTTGGGCGTTATCAAGAGTGCATGCATTAAGCATACATAGCATGCTCTGGTCCTCTGGAATACAGGGTGCAACGCATGCTCCATTCTATAGGAATAGAGGGTGCAACACATGCTCAACTCCACACCTGTGCATTTCAAGCTAATTTGACTCCTACAGGAACATGCTTTCCCTTATGCTATATATACATGTTGTATCATGTTTTTATGCTTCTTTTAACATATTTTGTAGATCAAGGGGCTGCTACAACTTCATTACTAGGTTTTTATTAATTTTATTTAGTTCATACATATTTTTAGTCATTAATAAGAACCTTGTGATTACGATTATGACTATGCATGGCAAAATGCCCTCTTCCTTGATTAAATCCAAGAACATGATTATTATTGCTATGGATTAAGTTTGTTTTCTTTGATTATCAATATTGGTTTTTTATATTCTTATTATAACTATTTTAAGGATTCGTGACTCTTAGAATACATTCATTGTCAACCTTGTGAACTTGGGAGAGGAAATAGGACGATAGAACATGGGAATAAGCAGAGAATAGCTCTTGATTCTTTATAAAATAAAAAACTTGAATTAGTATCTAGGACAGGGATGTACTTAGATAGCTTACTTGATTCATATGTAGGATTATATTTGTTAAGAACTTAAGTGAATTATTACATCCTCGCTCAATTATATAGGTGTAAGTTTTAACTTAGGTAATACATTAGAGGTTGGGAAACCATAATCATGCAATTAACCCTAAGAATCAACAACCAAGATAAGAAAGTTAACGAATGAAATCCAAAAGCATAATGTGATTGGTCAGAGTGCTTCAACCCTGGGTTTTCTCTTATTGATGGTCTTAAGACCTTTACTTTCCGTATTGTTTAGTTTTAATTTACAATTTACAAACTCTTTATTTGGTTACTCTCGCATCAATTGAATATTAAGTGTGAACTAAAAACAAATAGTTGCCAAATCTAGTATCTGTGGGATCAATAACTCCTTTTTCTTTAAGGCTCATATATAACTTGGTAGACTACGTACACTGGCATGTGCGCTTGGGCATTGTTAAGTTTTTAGCACCGTTGTAGGGGACTTGTATTTTGGAATATTTATTTTAGTTTAAATTTTAAATTTATTTGGTTTTTGAACACTTGGTCTTTGTATTATTATTGCAGGAAATAGGTTTTTAGGTGGATAAACTGCCAAGGGATCAGCGATGTTGGGTGTATTTATGCATCTAGTATCACTATTCTAGAATTTTTAGCCTTGCTTTGAGGATGATTCATGTGATATATGGGTGGATAATGATATAAATGTGTATCATAGTGTTATATAATATTTTTATTCTGTTCAAGTGAGTTTCAAACAAGTTTGTACCTAAAAGATTCATTTAGATGTCAACCCGAAAAACTAGCATTACTAACTTAAGCTAGGTTCTTATCTAGTTGATTTTGGTGGATTCTATTGTGTTTAAAGTGTTCCAAATGGTTTTTATGTGTAATTATATGTGAAAAAAATTGTTGATAATGCTCAAGGATTAATTGGATCAAGCCAAGGGTCAAAACAATGAATTAAAGATCAGAGTGAAATCAACCTATACTTAGCTCGTGTTTCTACTTTGTCGTGTTAGATGTTGTATTGTTTTGAGCTTTAAACTGTTGTTTTTAATTTTATAGGATTCTTGTTTAATGAATTATTATTACATATGAAGGATATACAAGCTTCAAATCAAGTGAAAACAACTTAGAAAGGATCTGAATGGCTCAAAGAATGCACAATACGCAGATTGAAGCACTTTTGGATACCTAGATTGTCTTGAGTGCATATGGACTATAAGAGTGTCCAATATAGTAAAAAATAGGCTCGTGTTTGTCCTAAAGTAAATTAGGCCATGATGAACATTCATTATAGTGCTCGTGTGCCTTAGAAAAATTCTGAACAACATTCCAGAGAGGTAGGGCGATTTGTAGGTGACTCCTCACCTGGAGCGGGGCTCTACCCAGGGAGGCTCCCTACCAAGTCCCGAGCTCAATAACTAAAGGTTTTCTTGTCATACACGGAAATAGCTTGCTCCTATACTATAAATACATGTTGTATCACGGTTTTACATATCTTTTAGCATATTTTGGAGAGCAAAGGGTTGCTACAACTTCTTCTTTAGATTTTTCTTATTTTTATTTAATTCATTAATGTTTTTAGTCATTAATTACTATTTTGTGATTATCATTATGACTATGCATGGATAAATGCCTTTTCCAGGGTTAAAGTCAGAGACATGATTACTTTTGTTTTGAATTAAGTTTGTTTGCTTTGCTTATCAATATTGGTTGTGTGTTCATCTTTTATTTAACTATTTTAAGGATTCACTACCCTTAGAATATATCAATTATCAATCTTTTGATCTCTAAAGAGGGAATAGGGGATAGAACATGGAGATGAACAAAGTATGGGTTTTACTCTTTTATAAAATAAAGAATTGAACATAGCACCTAGGACAGAGATGTACTTAGGAGCCTTACTTGATTAAAACGTAGGATGATAGCTTAAATAACCTAATTGGATTATTCCATTTTTGCTCAATGATGTAGTTGTAAGGTTCAACTTAGGTAAAGTATTAGAGTTTGGGAAACCATAATCATGCAAATAACCCTACAAATCTACAATTGAAAATACTCAAACTATACTCTTGAATGAGTGTAAGCGATTGTTGTTAATATAAAACCCAGCTAGGTTAGGATCAAATCCCACAGGGAATAAGGTGTGAACTCAAGTATGTTGTGATTTAATTCACTGATAGTTTAATGTTTCCTGAAATGGGGGTTTAAGTTTCATAACAAATTGTTTGACACTTTGATTTCGATGTATGTAACCAAGATTTTATGAGATAACCAAAATTATGTTCACTAGGGCTTACAGTACATGACAGATGCTAAAGGTGACTCAAGATTCTCACGGTGGTTAGGATAACAAGTTATCTTTATTGATGATATTCTCAAATGTCTCTCATCCTATTTAAGCATCTAATTCCCTAATCCTCTCAGACTTAGGGAATCGCTATTCACTGCCCAGATTTTACCTCCGGTTAATCAACCTAGTTACAACACTGATCATTAAACGAAGTATTTCCAAGTCCCTGTTGATAATTCACGTCCTACTATTTATGACTTCTTTATCAAGCAAATCAAAGTGGGCGCCTGTTGTTTGCAACCAACAAACATAATTTAAAATCTCAGAATTATCAAGAAATCCTAACACCTATTGAATCTTGCTTATTTAGTACCTCTTCATGACCTAACACTCTATCCCATAATTCAGGTTAATGAGGTTTACCCACTCATGATGCAAGAAAAACGTACACAACTTGACTTTATAATTGAGAAGATTATCTTACAACTATGATGAAGATTAAAAAGTACAACTTGAATTGATTCAAAAGACAAAACTCCCAAAATATTGTGAGAGAGAGAGAGAGAGAGAAATCATCTATTGCAAAGCATGCTAATTTATAAGTTCTATCACTCCTCGAAAGAAACCCCTAAAAAAGGCTTTAAATAGCTAACCCTAAATAAGGAAACAAAATGGAAGTTTCATCTTTTTGTCAGAATAAATGACGACGTTAGTGACGGCTGATAACGCTCAACCTATAGCTCTCGTAAGAGTGTAAGCGGTCGTTGTCAAATATAGAACCCAACTGGGTTGGGTGTCGAATCCCACAAGGAATACTCAGTCACTAAGTAAGCAAAGATTATTAGACTTTTGGTGAAAGTTTCGTAAAAAGGGGGGATTGTAGAGTGAATTTAAGAGTATCAAAAATAGTAATGTAAGAACGGAAAATTGAAGAGTCAAACGGTTTGCTTGGTTGGTTTTGATCAATGAGAATTGAGAGTTAGGGTTATGTCCACCTTATGAGTTATACGTATCTATTGACTATGAGTTATGCGGAATTCAGACATGCATGTGTTTATAGAGAATCGTATTCTATGGTAAATCCAGGTATCTTTCAACCTATCAAGGACAATTTTACTTTAACTCTTTCGAGCTTAAAGCGTATCTAATGGTACAAATTCTCCAAGAGGTCAATCCAGTTATGGCACTAACTTTTTAACAGGGTTTGGTGCCCTATTACCTTGACATTATTTCTTTTCCAGACATGTAACTTTTCTTTCGAACAAGTTAATGCTATACTGGCCTATCCTATATATTTGCAACCACAAGAATTTAAATTAAGATGACGAGAATAATGATATAAGCGGCATACGTGTCAAGAATTCACAAACTCATACCAATAGATAGTATCTCATAAGGCTTCCATAACCCCAACAGAGAAGTTTAGCTACTCATGAGTGCAATGGAAATCACAATAGACATTATTATCATACCAAAATAAGAGTATAACGTGAAGTATATATTGGTAGGGCTTGTGGCGTGATTTCCTTTCAAAGTAGTTTTTCTCTTGTTGTGAAAATTAAAAGTCGAATAGATAAAGAGAAAGTAATAAGAATTAATTGAAAGAGAATGAATTGAAAGTGTTGAATGAATAGAGTAATTGTTTGATGGAAGATGTAATGAATGGGGGATTGATAAAAATCTCCAGCAAAATAGGGTATTTATAATACCCATATTCTATTCCTACTAGGCTACTGCGAACTTATCCTAATCCTAATAAGTTACTGCATCATTATCCTAATCCTACTAAGTTACTGCTGGTCCCCAAAGTCTTTGATAATGCTGTTTTTACCCGGGACAGGTTTTCCATGCGTTACTTTTGGTCCCTAGGCGTCCAAGCTCTGCTTTCCTTCTTTCGTGAGGCTTCCTTTGGCGTCAAGTTATCCATAACATGCTGAAATCTTCATCATTTATACATGAAAACTTGCTAATCACGTTTGTTATCTCACTTACAGGAAAAAGGACTAAAAGTGCATGAATTATATATTTTGTGCTCAAAACTTAGCTAAAATATGGGTAGATTATAGCACTTTAGGCGTGTAAATACGCCTATCATCAACACCCCACATAAAGCTTGGTTCGTCCTCGAACAAAATATCATGTCCATATAACATCTACTTAGGGTTTCATAGTAACAACACAAAATATTCATCAAGACAGGCACAACAATTATCAACAAAGAGTAGTTTCTGATCACTTACTTGAAACAATTTAACCCTCCAATTTAGATTCGTGATGATGGTTAATTCGTATTCACAAGTTAAGGCATAGAGAATCATACACAACTACCCAAAACTCATCAACCATGTGTGTCTCACAATATATCACCCATAATCACTCACAAGTATTTTATTTTTCGAAACATGGTGTATAAGATTATCCTTGCTCTCACTCTCACAAAGAATTCATATGTTGCAGCTGATGACCATAGGCTTGACCTTAGTGTAATGCTCCACTAAATATCAGAATGCTAACCTTAGGATCAAATAGGACTTTTACAGGTTATAATGTAGGCTAAGGTATGGGTAGGACTATTTTGGCCAGAAATAGTGACTATGTTCCTAAGCGCTTTAATACATCACATTATGCCATTTATGCTTTCTTTCAAACAACCTTTCTACTTTCTTTAAATCTACCACCCTTTCTCACCTCTTTTGTTTTTCAATTTTGAACAGACTTAACTTTTTATTTTTATTTTCATTTTTCTCTCTTCCCTTTCTCTTTCCTTTTTTTTTATAACACACCTCTATACTAACCATTCTTTTTCATAACGAATTCAAGTACCAATTCACTTTAAGGCACTACTCTCACCCAATTCCTCTTATTTTGTCACATGACTTTGCAATTTAAAGCACTTAAAAATTTAGATCAAATTATGGTCTTAAAAAAATGGATTAGGCTTACATATGAGGCTGTCAAAGAAAATAGGCTAAAGGCTCAAAGGGGTTTATCTAGGATGATATCCATGGGTAGATAAAACGAAGGTAAATAATCACAGGTTGCCAAAGAAATGCCTAAATCATCTCCTAAACTCACACTCTTTATTTTCGCTTTACACACACACGAGGCAAGTTCTAGCATCAGCCACAAACATAGAATATACTATCATCTCACACACACAAGGCACATGGTCGACTTTATTGGAAGCAGTATAGATTCTTGACCCAACAGGTGAAGGAATTGAACCACACAATTTCACATAATGAGTCACAATTAGAGCCTAAACCTCTCAATAGTAATGATGTTATCACAGACTCTTGTCCTAATACCATGCTGCCCCTCAGAATAATTTCATGCAAAGTTAAAAAAAATATTTAACTACTAACACATAAAACAACAAAAATAAATAAATAATGCAGATAGTATAGCATGCAAATATCAGCACCCCATACTTAGACGGGACACACTTCCCTCAATGGAAAATAAATAAGAAGAACCTGGTTAGTCGGACTCCTCCTCTATGTCTGGGGTCATACCCCCTTTGTCGGAATCATCATTAGAGTCGTCGTCATCAGAGTTCTCCTCCACATCGAAGTCTGGCATTCGGCTATCATCAGCGGTTGGCACATCATCATCAAGAGGTTCCTCAAAATATACACCTACTCCACACATAGCCTTTGCATGCTCGTTCATTGGGTAATCATAATCCAGCTGTTGGAGCTCTGCAGCAGTTGGAATACGACCTCCGCTCATCATGGTAAACCGAGTCATGCCAGAGAAATGGTGAAAGAAACTCTCATCCTGAGCATGCCTTTCTGCAGTGGTAAGGTTAACGCCATGCATGGTTTCAGCATCTTTAACCTTTGTGAGGTCAACCTTCTTCGGGTTGTGTGGAAGTTTATGATCAGCCGGTTCCTCTTCGATGTCCTCCTTCCTTAATATTGCAGTCAACAAATTTCCAAAGCTGAAGTGGGACCTCTTGTGCAGCCTAGCCCTACACATTGTAGATTGAATAATTTCCCCAATGTTGATAAAGACATTCGTCATCAATGTGTTCACCAAGAACACTCTATCTCGTGTTATCTTTGTGTACTGCGTCCCTGGAATCAGGCAAGAGTTGACTATTCGCATCCATATCCTAGCTTCCCTATTCAAGGAAGCATATGGGAAGGTGTTGTGCCGACCGATGTCCTTGTGTCTGCTCCATCATTCCATAGATCTTGTTCCGCAAAATGTGTGTCTAATGGCTCTGTATGGAAGTATGTTATAAAGCTCCTTGAGAGGTGATGGATCAACAGATGGAAAGCCTAGAAAAAAGTTGAAGAACTCCGCATTAGTTGCAGAACTTGGCCCCGAATCTTTACTTCACTCCCTGTAGTTTTCGGTGACCAGTTGGCATAGAATTCCTGTGTTAAATCGAGATTGCACTCTCCCATATCTCAGAAGATGAAATCAAGATGTAACGCCATTATCTTGGCCAACATACGGGGTTTCTTTATTTGCTAGGCTCTCCTTCTGTATCAACTCCACATGAATATATTTATTCTCTTTATTGTTTCTATACCACTCCTTTCCTTCCTCCTCGAGGACCCATTTAACTCCAAACATGCGGCGAGGTACTTGTAGCGCGGAGGATTCTCCTTGCTCTTTTCGTCCCCTTTTTGGCCTTTTGGTAAAGTGGTTTCTTTTTATTTCCCTTGTCTTGCTTTTGGTGCCATTGTCCCTGAGATTAAAATAATAGTAATGTTAGCTTCATCTCGGTGGATACAATCAATAAACAAGCAGTAGTGGCACCATCCCACACTTAATTTGTTGGCATGAACTAGTGAAGTGAACGATGTCGATTACTCAGATTTCATCGCTATACGTTTAGGTGTTATGTTCCAACAATATAATTAGTGCAGTCATACTTTTCTTATCAACATAACTTTCCTTTCTCAATTCTAGATCATGTAATCTTGATAACGTTTTCATGTTTTGGACTAATGCATCACATTGAATAAAACTACTACATAGATATTGTATCAATTTATGGCTTGGAATAATCTCAACATCTTATGTTTGTAGTTAACCATGATTTTCATCGCAATAAACAAGTCATTCGAGCAAGCTTTCAAGTTACAAGGTTATGCAATGTTCTAGACTATGTCAATTCCGCACAAGTATGACAGTGTATCAAAATCAAATACAAGTTGGAAACAAGTGAAGAGCATTCTTACGTATTCTTTAACTCACTTGGTTGCATCACAACAAATCAACCATATTCAAATCAGCAATACTACTTCACGATTTAAAAAATTATTATAGGCATAGTATTGTAATACTTACGTAATATAAAAGAAGAACAAAGAAGATCTTACTTGGTTGATGGCCTTTGGAAGATGTTTTTGCAAAATAAAAAGAGCAAAAAAGAAAATTTTGGAGAGAATTTGGAGAAGTAGGTGGCCCTTTAGGGTGGAATTGCAATGTGTTTTTGATTTAAGACTAAGGTTCTATTTATAGGACAAGCTTGGGTTGGATTTTGACCCGTTTGAAATCGGATTTGGAGACCAAAAGTGACCATAGGCGGCGCCTAAAGCTTTGCCTATGCTTGGCATAGGCGGCGCCTTTTGCATAGCATTGATGAGCATAGCCGGCGCCTATGCTATGGCATTGTTAGGCATAGGCGGTGCCTATGTCATGGCATATGAGATTCAGAGACAAAAGGATTTTACATAGGTGGCGCCTATGATATGGCATTGTTGAGCATAGGCGGCACCTATGCTATGGCACTCTGGAATCCGAGAGCTTAGGCCATAGCATAGGCCTTGCCTTGTTCTTTGCCAATATTTTCATAAGCAATGCCTAACCCATAGACTTTTGCTTCTTCATTCCTAACTTACCACCTTCAACATGCAATACTTCCAAATCAAAAGTTGAAACCAATCTCCTCCTTTACACCTCTTGCACCTACATTCACTCAAAAACGACAAAAACGATTAGAACGATAGGTTGCCTCCCATCAAGCGCCTTAGTTTTGGTCGTGGCTCGACTCTTCTTTTTAGATTTTTCTTTAGTAAAAACAAATGCAGAGGAAATGAAAAAAAACACGACGGGTTGCCTCCCATCTAATGCTTGATTTACTGTCGCGGCACGACATAGTTACCTCGAGTACTTAGACTTCATCGAGATAGATGGTGGCCATATAGTTTATCGAGTCAAAAGGACCGATATATGGTTTTACTCGTTGGCCATTCACCTTAAAGACAACACCATTATTGTCTTCTAGCTCAACTACTCCAGACGAGTAGACTTGGCTGATTTTGTGCAGACCAGACCATTTGGACCTTAACTTACCTGGGAATAGCTTTAGTCGGGAATTGAAAAGAAGTACCATATCACCCTTTTGAAAGTTTCGTTGGACAATCCGCTGATCATGATACTTTTTCATCCACTCTTTGTAGAGGTCTGATCTTTCATATATAGGTAGACGGAATTCATACATCTCATTCAGTTGCTCCAATCTCAGACTCATAGCATCATCCAAATTCAAATTTAGTTGTTTCAGCGCCTACAATGCTTTATACTCGAGTTCAATGGGTAATTTACAAGCCTTCCCATAAACTAGTTTGTACGGGGACATGCCAATTGGCATTTTGAATGCAGTCCTATAATCCCAGAGTGCATCGTCCAGCTTCCGAGACCAATCTTTCCTATTGGAATTTCAAGTCTTAGCAAGTATTTGCTTGATCTCTCGATTGGAAACCTCTACCTGTCCACTAGTTTGATGGTGATAAGGCGTGGCTACCTTATGTTGCTTGACACCATATTTTGCCAACATGGATTTGAATATCTTATTGCACAAGTGTGATCCTCTATCGCTTATGATAGTACGTGGTACCCCAAAATGAGAGAAGATGTTTCTCTTTAAGAATGCAACAACACGCTTTCCTTCATTATCAGCCAATGCTACTACTTCGATCCATTTTGAAACATAATCTACAACAACTAGGATATATTTCATTCCAAATGAATTCACGAATGGGCCCATAAAATCGATACCCCATACATCAAACAGCTCTACTTCAAGGATTTTCGACATGGTCATCTCATGGTGTTTCGAAATCACACCTTGTCTCTGACATTGGTCGCATCTTCTCACAAAGTAGTAGGCATCTTTAAATATCGAGGGCCAATAATAGCCACTTTGCAATACCTTTTTTGCTGTCCGATTACCTGTGTGATGTCCCCCAACTTGGGAAGTGTGACATACTTCCAATATATTCAGCACCTAAACATGGGATATGCATCATTTGATAACACCATCCACGCACCGTCTAAACAAATATGGCTCATCCCAGAAGTAGTGTCTCACGTTATGCATGAATTTCCTCTTTTGATAAAATGATAGATTCGTAGGCATCACATTACTTACCACGAAGTTTGCAAAGTCAGCATACCATGGTAACTCCTCCATCATCATGGCTAAATCTCTTCATCAGGGAATGTATCATCAATCTCAAGATCTGGCTGTGCGATATGCTCATTCTAGAGTCTAGATAGATGATCAGCCACTTGGTTTTCGCAACCTCTTCTATCTTTTACCTCGAAATCAAATTCTTGCAGCAACAATACCCATTGAATTAGCCTTGATTTTGCATCTTTCTTTGTCATTAGATATCTAAGGGCTGCATGGTCTATATGAACTACCACTTTGGTTCCCAACAAATAAGCACGAATTTTTCAAAAGCATACACAACTTCTAGAAGCTCTTGTTCTGTGACAGTATAGTTCTTTTGGGCTTCGTTCAAAACTTACTCGCATAGTAGATTGGATGGAATAACTTTTCTCTTCTCTGGCCAAGTACAACACCCAAAGCTACCGCGCTAGCATCACACATGACTTCAAACGGTAGAGACCAATCTGGTGCTAACATGATAGGAGCTTCAATTAGCTTCTCTTTGAGGCATTCGAATGCCTTCACATAATCTTCATTGAAGTCAAACTTTGCATCTTTCTCCAAAAGTTTGCATAATGGACTAGCAATTTTGGAGAAGTCTTCGATAAATCTTCGGTAAAAACCTGCATGCCCGAGGAAACTACGAACTCCTTTGACCGAAATTATGGGTGGTAGTTTTTTGATGACTTTGATTTTAGCTCGATCCACCTCAATTCCTCTTTTGGAGATTTTATTCCCAAGAACAATACCTTCTTCCACCATAAAGTGGCACTTCTCCCAATTCAGCACTAGGTTGAATTCAACACACCTCTGCAACGCCATACTTAGATTTGCCAAGCACGAATCAAACGACTCACACATCACTGAAAAGTCATCCAGGAATACCTCCAAAGTGTCTTCCACCATATCAGAAAAGATGGACATCATACAACACTGAAAAGTGGCGGGTGCGTTACATAGTCCAAATGGCATACGTTTGAAGGTAAACGTACCATATGGGCATGTAAATGTTGTCTTCTCTTGGTCTTCTGGAGCAATACAAATCTGATTATAACCGGAATAACCATCTAAGAAACAGAACCATCCTTTCCCTACTAATCGATCAAGAATTTGGTCTATAAATGACATTGGGAAGTGATCTTTAAGTGTCCACGAATTCAGCTTACGGTAGTCCATGCATACTCTCCATCCTGTGACGGGTCTGAGTGGAATAAGCTCATTCTTTTCATTCGCAACTACCGTCATGACTCCTTTCTTGGGAACACATTGTACCGGGCTTACCCATTTACTATCAGAAATTGGATACACAACCCCTGTATCTAACCACTTAATAATTTCTTTCTTCACCACTTCTTTCATAGGTGGATTGAGACGCCATTGATGTTCAATATTGGGTATGCAATTTTCTTCAAGCTGAATCTTGTGTGTATAAATCCCAGGCGGAATACCAATAATGTCAGCGATGGTCCAACCGATGGCTCTTATGTACTTTCGTAGAACAGCAGCGAGAGCTACAACTTGCTGCTCTCCTAAATCTGATGCCACAATAACCAGAAGTGTGTTACTGCCTCCTAAGAATGCATACTTTAGATGACTAGGCAGCTCCTTAAGTTCTAACGTGGGTGGTTCTTCAATAGTTGGTTTAGCTAGTGGTGTTGGTCGATTTTGAGATCAAGATCTAGCTTCTTGGGAGCGCGAGGATATGACCCTAATCCTGTTAGAGCAGAAATAGTTTCTTCATAAGTTTTAGCACCCTAACTCTCAACATTCATAAGCACAACCGCCAATGGGTCATCAACAAGCTACTCCTCTATAGGTAGATCTTTCTCATAATCAAAATAAACATCAGCTACTGAGAATACGTTCAGATCCTTGGGTTGCTTCATTGATTTACACACATCAAAGCGGACTACTTCTTCATTCATCCAGAATAGAAGCTCATTAGCTCGTAAATCAATAAGCACACTTCTTGTTGCAAGGAAAGGGCGCCCCAAGATTATAGAAACTTCTGAGTCTACCTCGCAATCCAAGAAAACAAAGTCTGCCGGAAATATGAATGAAAAAACCTTCACCAATACATCACATAAAATACCAACAGGTCGTTTTACCTACCTATCAGCCATCACAAGCTTCATATTGGTTGGAGTGGGATCACCCAACCCCAACTTTTTGTAAATGGATAATGTCATCAAGTTGATGCTGGCTCCTAAATCGCATAATGCCTTGGAAAAATTCAAAGATCCGACAGTGCAAGGAATAGTGAAGGCACCGGGGTCGGCCTTTTTCTGAAATAGTGATCGGGTAGCGATTGCACTACATAGATGAACAGCGCCTGTCAACTCACCACTTGCTGCCCGCTTCTTTGTTAGAAGATCCTTCATAAATTTTGCGTAGCCTGGCACCTGTTCTAATGCCTCAACCAAGGGAACATTAATGGTCAACTGTTTTAACATTGACATGAATTTATTGAACTTTGTATCATCAGCTTTCTTCTTTAATCTTTGAGGAAAAGGAGGTGGTGGAAGGGGAATTATTTTTTCCACGACTTTCTTTTCAACCGGCTTTGGTTCGGAGATCTTTTCAGGCTGTGGATGTCGAGGAATGATGTCATGAACGTCTTCATTGGCTTCGATGGTGTCATATTCTTCTATATTTCCTACGATATCATCGGCCACTTGCTTGCTTTGGGATGAATTTTCCAGCACTTTAGCACTTCTAGTAGTAACAGCCATGCATGTTCCATCGTTTCTTGGGTTTTGCACTGTGTCGCTCGGTAAGGTGCCAGCTTTTCTTTGATTTAATGTGGCTGAAATTTGACTCAATTGTTGTTCTAGCTGTCTTATTGAAGTGGAATATGAGTCAACCAATTGCTTTATTGAGGCCAAGTCATTTATTAACTCCGTTACTCCAGTGCTGGTTGCTTCTACTCCTTTCAATAGTTTAGCCATCATATTTTCCATTGACATATTTCCCAAACCAGATGCAGTGGCCTCTCGTCCTCCAGGAGGAATATACAGGCCACTCCTGTCAGTCTTGTTCTTCTAACTACCTTGATCACGGTCTTTGTTTCCAAAATTATCATAATAGTTCTGACCTTGGTTTCCTTGGGTATTGCCTCGGAAACCCCCCTGATTGTTCACGTAGTTGGCTTCTTCCTCAGAATCATATTCCTCTCTTCCCTTTGACGCAACTGCTTTGACTTTTTTGGGTTTCCCTGATAGTAGATGCTTTGTAATAAGATCCACTTGTGTTTTCATGTGCGCCAAATCTTGATCACGTTTTTCTTCTCTTCTTCTTTGTTCCACAGTCATGCCTATAGACAAAGTGGGGCTTGCTACCTCTGAATCTCTGGTATGCCACGCCCTACTTTGCTTTGTCATCCGGTCTAGCATATCACTTTCCTGAACAAAGGTGAGGTCCATAAATGATCCTCCAGCCGCATTATCCACCACTGGTTTAGTTAACGAATTCAAGGATCTATATAGTATCTCCATCAAGTGGACATTGGTCATGTGATGGTTTGGGCATCTCATAAGCTTCTTCTTGAATCTCTCTCATGTTTCATGGAGGGCTTCAGTTGGAAGCTGACGAAAGTTGCTGATTTTATCTCTCAATTATGCTCTTTTGGATGGCGGAAAGAATCTTTCTAGGAAAACGTCTTTTAATTGCCACCAATTTGTAATCGAATCTGGAGTCAGCCCATTCAACCATAGAGTTGCCTCCGCAGATAGACACAATGGAAATAAGCACAACCGAATTGCATTCTGTCCAACACCTGGATTGTCGAATTACTTGCATGTAGAGATAAAGTTAATCATATGCATATTCGGATCATCATCTGCGAGTCCACCAAATAATCCCTTGAGTTGCAATAACTGAATCATGGTGCTAGTGATGTTAAACTTGGCTCCGGGCGCCAAGGAAGGAGGAATAATGGCTCCTGTGGCACCAGATCCATCAAGATCATCTTCATCATCATCGAATGATATGGCTCGGCGTTCAGGCCGAAATCTGCCTTGACGATCTTTTCTATTAGCAGGTGTCACCATCTCAGCATCACGCCTAGGGTTTAGGAACTCGTCATTGCCCACATACTCATCATCAGGATTTGTTGCTCTCCCAGGATTATCAATATTCTGTTGGTGCACTTGAGCGGTGGACAGAGCAGCTAGTCTAGCCTATTCCTGTTAAGCAGTCCTTCTTTCAATTTCCTGTTGAGCCTCCATTATGCCAATACGGTGTGGTTTAGGATTGAAAGGAAATAACGGTTGACTAGAACTTCGAGTATGGGGCATGCACGGAATAAAAACCTCAAAAAACAAAAACAACAACTAAAAGTAAAGTACAAGAATCTTTGACCAAAGGGTCTAGTAACTATCACAAACTTAGTAGACAACCGTATTCCCCGGAAACGGCGCCAATTTTTGATAATGCTCAAACTATAGCTCTCGTAAGAGTGTAAGCGGTCGTTGTCAAATATAGAACCCAACTGGGTTGGGTGTCGAATCCCACAGGGAATACTCGGTCACTAAGTAAGCAAAGATTATTAGACTTTTGGTGAAAGTTTCGTAAAAAGGGGCGATTGTAGCGTGAATTTAAGAGTATCAAAAATAGTAATGTAAGAACGGAAAATAGAAGAGTAAAACAGTTTGCTTGGTTGGTTTTGATCAATGAGAATTGAGAGTTAGGGTTATGTCCACCTTATGAGTTATACGTATCTATTGACTATGAGTTATGTAGAATTCAGACATGCATGTGCTTATAGAGAATCGTATTCTATGGTAAATCTAGGCATCTTTCGACCTATCAAGGACTATTTCACTTTAACTCTTTCAAGCTTAAAGCGTATCAAATGGTACAAATTCTCCATGAGGTTAATCCAGTTACGGCACTAACTTTTTAACAGGGGTTGGTGCCCTATTACCTTGACATTATCTCTTTTCAAGACATGTAACTTTTCTTTCGAACAAGTTAATGCTATACTGGCGTATCCTATATGTTTGCAACCACAAGAATTTAAATTAAGATGAAGAGAATAATGATATAATTGGCATACGTGTCAAGAATTCACAAACTCATACCAATAGATAGTATCTCATAAGGCTTCCATAACCCCAACAGAGAAGTTTAGCTACTCATGAGTGCAATGGAAATCACAATAGACATTATTATCAAACCAAAATAAGAGTATAACGTGAAGTATATGTTGGTAGGGCTTGTGGAGTGATTTCTTTTCAAAGTAGTGTTTCTCTTGTCGTGAAAATTAAAAGTCGAATAGATGAAGAGAAAGTAATAAGAATTAATTGAAAGAGAATGAATTGAAAGTGTTGAATGAATAGAGTAATTGTTTGATGGAAGATGTAATGAATGGGGGATTGATAAAAATCTCCAGCAAAATAGGGTATTTATAATACCCATATTCTATTCCTACTAGGCTAGTGCGTACTTATCCTAATCCTAATAAGTTACTGCCTCATTATCCTAATCCTACTAAGTTACTGCTGGTCCCCAAAATCTTTGAAAATGCTGATTTTGCCCGGGACAGGTTTTCCATGAGTCATTTTTGGTCCCTAGGCGTCCAAGCTCTGTTTTCCTTCTTTCGTGAGGCTTCCTTTGGCATCAAGTTATCCATAACATGCTAAAATCTTCATCATTTATACCTGAAAACTTGCTAATCACGTTTGTTAGCTCACTTACAGGAAAAAGGACTAAAAGTGCATGAATTATATGTTTTGTCCTCAAAACTTAGCTAAAATATGGGTAGATTATAGCACTTTAGGCGTGTAAATACGCCTATAATCAATGGATTATTAGAAGTCTAGCGGCTTATCATGGATGTTGTCAGCTCCTCAGTATTTTTGGATTTTGTTTCCTAAGGCTGACGACGACCTATCACCATCTTGATGATATGTCATAGATATCATCACAAAACTTTCATCAACTTCTATCTTCTGTTTAAGGCTGACGGCATCCTTGACATCTTATCACTAGGCAGATGACGTGTCATGGATTTTGTCACAAAACTGCTTTCAACTTCCATCTTCTATTTAAGGCTGATGACGCTCCTGATGCCTTATCACCGTCCTGACGCCTTCTCACAAAGTGTCATCACAGCTTTAACTCATGTCAAATCTCTGGTTATGTCTGATGACAACTGGGATAGCCTATCACAGGGATTACGACTTATCATAGATGTCGTCAGCTACACTTCTCTTTAGATTTCAACTTCTTTTCTTCCATTCTTGTTGGTTCTCTATCCCATTAGCTTAAACTGTAAAATCAAACATAAACAAATCAAAAACGACAAAATTTGCTTAAGAATTCACAATTATTCTTGGTTAAAGGTCTTAAATGTTGTAGTAATTACTCACACATCAACACCCTCAGCTTAAAACAATTATTTTTCCTCAAAAAACTAAACACAAATAAGAGAATACATAGCATATTTATCAGCCAATTTTCACTTTTAAGCTCAAAACACAGTTACCAGCTCCAAGGTCATTCCAATTAAAACCAACTGTGTATGTCATTGAAGAAAAATAATGTAATACAAAGGACTCAAGCGATGGCATCAATCTTAGCCATAGCAACCATTCATAATCCATTACTGTACTATCTAAATAAGCAAGTAGCTAGCAACAATACCGTTGTGCACTCACAACAAAGAAATACTCCTCCTCGCATATAATAAACCAAAAATGTAAATGTGGGGATCATCAAAAGACTCTCACTATCAAAAAAAAGTTCCAATCGGTGTATTCCAAGTACCATAGGCTTACCCTTATTTTCATTACAAAAACCTTCAGATAGGCCAACTAGGATCAATATAGGACTTCTTTTGGCTTATAATGTAGGTTGGGGTTGGTATGATATTCATGGTCATTTAAAGTTACTATGCCTCCTTGATACTACACTACTCTCTTGGGGCTCACTTATTCACCTTTTTTTCATTTTCTTTTCCACTGATTGCACATGTTCAAGTTGGGTGCCTTTCTCTTTATTTTATTTTTTTTCAAATAACACCCAACTTTATTCATATTTTTCTCTATTCTACCCTTCTTCATACTGATCTTACACCATGCACCCCTATGATAGCCACCCTCAACTTTGGCTATTTGCCTAGGTCAAGGTGCACGGTCTCCAAGGAGGACCGGGCCAAACAAGTTCATTATAGTATAAATAGAAAGGTGAAAGGTGTCATAAGAAATAAATAGGCTAATTAGGCTAAAAATAGGGTTCAAGTGATATAATGCACATAGGGTAGGCTATTTAGACTAAAAGTGGGTTGATAAACAAAATAGCCAATGATTCTTTCCTAACCCCTATCCTTTAACCATGGTAAGACTAACCAGGAAAGTTCTGGCTTTAGCATACAGAGGGAATTAAGTAGTTACTCACACACACATGGCACGCAAGTATATCTCAGGCTACCATTTATCTAGCTCATGCAATTGTTCAACAATGATCATAAAGCAGCTAGAACTAATTCCACAACAAGATTCACAATAGTCACAGGTAAATATAATTCACACAGTCTTTGCAAACAAAACAATGGAAAGGTGTTTAAAGATTAATCAAAAACATGTCAACTGCTTTCTGCACTTGTATTTCTCCTAGTTACCATAAAATATGTTACAACAATAGACTACCCTACACCCTCAACTCAAAATCAAAGAAAAATTAAACTAAGGGTTAGTGTATACCTGGGATAGATCAATCTCGGGTGGCATGGGTTGTCTCCCATGCAGTGCCTGATTTAACATTGCGGCACAACTCAAGTATCCCGATTACTTCAGACTTTAACAAGACAGATAATGGTGATACTTTTCACTGATACTTTTGGGCCAATATAAATCTTGACACGTTGCCCAATTACCTTGAAGGTACCGCCGTCTTGATTTTTGAGTTCCACTACTCCAGATGAGTGGACTTGACTAACTTTAAAAGGGCCTGACCACTTAGATTTCAGCTTACCTGGGAACAATTTGAGTTTGGAATTCAACAGAGCACTAAGTCACCATTTTGGAATTCTCATTTCTCTATTCTCTATTCTCTAATCATGATACTTTTTCATCTTTTCTTTTTACAAATCTGCTCATTCATAGGCCCTGAGACGGAATTCATCCATCTCATTCAATTTCCCCAGTCTCAGCTCTGCTGCTTCCTTTCAAGTCAAATTTAACCTTTTGAGTACTCATAAGGAATTGTGCTCTAGATCTATTGGGAAGTGGCAAGATTTTTCATAGACCAGCTGAAATGGTGACATGCCAATGGATGTCTTGAAAGAAGTACGATATGCCCATAACGCATCATAAAGCTTTTGAGACCAATCTTTTCGGCTAGTATTCACCATTTCAGCTAGGATGGCTTTAATCTCACAATTTCATACCTCCACTTGCCCACTGGTTTATGGGTGGTATCGAGTAGCCACTCTGTACTATTTCACCCCATATTTTGCCAAAGCTGCTTGAAATATTTTGTTGCAAAAATGAGATCCTTCATCGCTTAGGAAAGTACATGGTACTCCAAAGCGAGAGAAGATGTTCTTCTTGAGATAAGCAACAACCCTCTTCCCTTTATTATCAGACAAGGTTATAGCTTCAACCCATTTTGAGACATAGTCAAAAGTAACTATAATATACTTCATCCCGTACAAGCTCACAAAAGGACCCATGAAATTAATTTCGTAGACATCAAATAGTTCTACTTCAAGCATCGTAGTCAAGGGAATCTCATGTATTTAGAGATTAACCCCTACCTCTGGCATTATTCACATTTTAGCACAAACTCGTGGGCATCCTTGAACAATGTTAGCAAATAATAGCCACTCTGCAACACCTTTCATGTTGTTCGGTCACCTTCGTCGTGACCCTTGACTGGGGAAGCTTGACTGCTTCCAACATGCACAATAAATCCACTTCTGGCACGCATCTCCTTATAATATTATTTGCACATCGCCAAAAAAGATATGGCTCATCCCAAAAGTAATGCGTCTTATCATGCAAGAACTTCTTCCTTTGATGGAAAGAAAGGTTTTTTGGGATGACCTCATTCACAACATACTCTGCATAATCCGCATACCATAGAAATTTTTCCATAGCTGCAGCCAGAATCTCCTCATCAGGGAATGTATCATTTATATTCATTTTATCACTACTTTTCTGTTCACCTTCCATTCTAGTCACATGATCTGCAACCTGGTTTTCACAACCTTTCCTATCCTTGACCTCAAAGTCAAATTCTTGCAGCAGCAATAACCTTCTGATCAGCCTTGGCATCCTTCTTAGCCATCAAATACCTCAAGTCAGCATGGTCCGTGTGGACCACTACTTTGGTCATAAGCAGATAAGCTCTGAACTTCTTAAAAGAATACAAAGTGATGGTGTAATTCTTTTGTGCTCCATTCAGTTCTTTGTTGGCATAATATATCGGATGGAATAGTTTGTCCCTCTTTTGCCCCAATACAGCTCCAAGGGCCACACCACTTGCATCACATATGATCTCAAAATTTTTTTTCCAAGTCAAGTGAAATAACAATAGGGGCCTCAATCAGCTTCTTTTTAAGGCATGCAAATGCCTTCAAGCACTTGCCATCGAAGGAAAATTTCACCTTCTTCTCCAAAAGTTTGCAAAGTGGATTTGCAATCATTGAGAAGTATTTTATAAATCTTTGATAAAAGCCAGCATATCCAAGAAAATTGCACACTCCTTTCAGTGAAACACGAGGTGGTAGTTTCTCAATAACTTCTACCTTTGATCGATCAACTTTTATCCCCTTTTCAAAAATTTTGTGGCTGAGAACGGTGCCCTCCTTGACCATAAAATGGAATTTCTCCCATTTAAGCACCAAATTAAATTCAACACATCTTTGTAAGGCTACATTTAGATTTGACAAACACATCTCAAATGAATCACCCACCACAGATAAATCATCCATGAATACCTCTATGGTGTTCTCCACTATGTTTAAGAAGATAGACAATATTCACTGTTGAAAAGTGGTGGGTGCATTACATAGCCCAAATGGCATTCTCTTAAATGCAAAGGTGCCATATTAGCATGTGAACGTCGTCTTTTCCAGATCTTCAGGAGCAATACATATTTGGTTGTATCCAGAGTAACCATCCAAGAAGCAATACTACCCTTTGTTAGCAAATTGATCAAGAATTTGGTCCATAAAAGGTATCAAAAAGTGGTCTTTCAGAGTCCAAGAATTTAGCTTACGGTAGTCCATGGAAACTCTCTATCCAGTTACAGGACTGAGCAGAATCAACTCTTTCTTTACATTAGCAACCACCGCCATACCCTCTTTTTAAGGTACGCATTGAACTGGGCTCACCCACTTGATGTCAAAAATAGGGTAACCCACTCTTATATCCACTACTTACTAATCTCCTTCTTAACCACCTCTTGTATTGGTGGATTAAGATAGTGCTGATGCTCTATGGTTGGAATACAATACTCCTCAAGATGAATTTTATGCATGCAGATTCCCAAAAAAATGCCAATAATATCTGGAATTGTCCACCCAATAGCTCTCTTATGCCTATGTAAGATTGAGATAAGTGCATTCACCTGCTTTTCCCCCAAATCATCTTTAATAATAATAGATAGTGTATTCCCATTTCCCATAAACATGTACCATAGGTGCCCAGGCAATTCCTTCAATTTCTACACTGGAGGCTTCTCAATAGATGGCTTCACTGGTGGTATTGATCTATTAGCTAGGTCAAGGTCTAGCTTTTTAAGAGCGTAAGGATATGAACACATGCATGCCAAGGAAGAAATTATCTCTTCATACTCCCTAGTGCCCTCACTATCATAATTCATTATGACCGCGGCTAAAGGTTTGATAACAAGTTGCTCCACTATGGGCACCTCTTGTTCATCCTCATAATTCATATCAACTACTCTGAACACACTCATCTCTTTACACTGCTTCATTGATTTGCCCATATCAAATTGTACCACTTCATCATGTATCTTGAATAAGAGCTTATTCATTCGCAAATCTATCAGCATACTTCCTGTTGCAAGGAAAGGTCGACCCAAGATTATGGGCACCTTAAAGTCCACCTTGTATTATAGAATGAGAAAGTTTGTTAGGAATATAAAGTTTGACACCTTCACCAACACATCATACATAATGACAAAAGGTCACTTTATTGACCTATCAGCCATCACGAATCTCATGTTGGTGGGTGTGGGATTTAGCAGAGACAACTTTCTTTAAATAGTCAGTGGCATTAAATTAACGCTTGCTCCCAGATCACATAGTGCTTTGATGAAATCCATTATCCTAATTGTGCTGGGAATAGTGACTACCCTTGGCTCTAGTTTCATCTGTACTAGGGTCCTTGTACAAATAGTTCTACAAAGGTAGAGATCTGCCTCCAATTCGCAGCTCACCACTTATTTCTTAGTCACAAGGTCTTCCAAAAATTTCTCATATCCTGGAATTTGCTCAAGTGCTTTAACCACGGGAATATTTATAGTTAGTTGCTTGAGCATTGCCATGAATTTACTAAATTTGGCATCATCAACCTTATTCTTTAATCAATAAGGATAGGGAGGTGGTGGTCTCAGGATAGATTTCAACACGACTTCCTATTCCTTCTCTTTTTCTTTCTCTGAAGCATCAATAGAACTATCCATCTTCTCAGACTCCACTGGTTTTCTTCCTTCAGATTCATCAACAACCACCTTACCATCTACATAATTGCCCACAAAAGGGCTAGGTAAGATATTACCACTCCTAGTGATAATCTCCATACATGAGCTATCATTCTGCGGATTCTGAATAGTATCACTAGGTAAAGTACCACTTTTTCTTTGGTTCAGTGTTGCAAAAAGTAGGCTCATCTGCTTCTACAACTACGTGATAGAAATGAAGTATGAACTAACCAACTGAATCAGGGTAGAGAATACACTCTTCATAGTGGTTACCCCCGAGCTGGTAGCCTCAACTCCCTTTAACAATTTTTCCATCATGTCCTCCATGGACATCTTGCCAGATCTAGTTGGTGCAATATCCCAACTTCCAGGAGGAACATAAAAACCACTCCTATCATTATTGTTTCTCCAGTGTCCTTGCTCTCTATCTTTATAATTAGGCTTGTCATACAAGTTCCGACCTTGATTCCCTAGGCTATTGCCTCAGAAACCCCCCTGATTACTCACATAGTTTACCTCTTCATCTTCATTAGTAGCAACAGTGCACTGAGACTCCATATCCTTAACCTTTTCAGTCTTGCCTAACAGCAAGTGCTTGGTCAGCAAGTCCATCTGAGTCTTTAAGTGGGTCATGTCTTGATCTCGCTCTTCATCCCTTCTGCACTGCTCCACAGTCATACCAATACAAACCGTTGGGCTAGCTATCACAGAATCCCTGGTATGCCAGGACCGACTCTGTTTGGTCATTCTATTTATCATGTCTGAAGCATCATTAAAAGAAAGGTCAATGAATTAACCACCCACAATATTATTAATATTTAGCTTTGTTACAGAGTTAAAAGTTATATACAAAGTCTCCATCAAGTGCAAGTCCATCATATTGTGGTTCGGCCATTGTACCATCTTCTTTTTTAATCTCTCCCAAGTTCATGCAATGCTTCAGTCGGGATCTGCCTAAAGTTATTAATTTCATCCTTCAACTGTACCCTTTTGGAGGGTGGAAAGAACCATCCAAGGAACGCATCTTTTAAATGCCTCACGTTGGTTATAGAATCAAGCTCCAACTTATTTAACCAAATTGTTGCCTCCCTAGATAGAGATAATAGAAATAATCTCAACCGAATCACATTATGTTTTACTTTCAGATTATTAAAAGATTGGCAAATGGTGATAAATTTCACCAAGTGCATGTTCAGATCATCACCAGGCAAGCCTCCAAAAAACCCCTTTAGATTTATGAGTTGAATCACAGTGCTTGTTATGCTGAATTTTGCACCAGGTGCCAATGGTGGAGGAATGATAGCACCCGTTGCACCTTCTCCGTCCATTCCTTCGTCATATTTATCAACCTCGTAATGGACAGGCTGTTAACCATGCCTTCCTATGACTGGACGGTTTCTATCAAAATTTCACAGCACTAATGCGGCGATTTACTCAGTTCGCCTTGGATTTTGAAGATTCAGCAATTCCTCATCACCCAAGTCTCCATCATCATGGTTTGGGTGATTTACTTATTGCCCTAGTTTTATACGTTCACTTGAGTCCTGGCCAAGGCTGCCAGTCTGTCAGCCTCTTGTTGTTCTGTCATTCTCCCAATCAGCTAAGGTTCTGGATTAATTGGTAATAACGGTTCTCCAAAACTTCTTGTTTTTGGCATAAACAACAAAGAACCTGTAACAAACAAAACCAACAAATAAACATAAATCTTGGAAGCCTAACTAACAGTTAATTAGTGCACACAACTTTCAATTTTCAACCGTATTCCCCAACAATGCTGCCATTTTAGATAACGCTTAAACTACACTCTTGAATGGGTGTAAGAAACCATTGTCAATATAAAAAACCAACTAGGTTGGGGTCGAATCCCACAGGGAATAAGGTTTGACCTCAAGCCTGTTGCGATTTAATTCACTAAAAATTTAATGTTTCCTGAAATGGGGGTTTAAGTTTCTCAAGTAATTGTTTGACACTATGATTTCGATATTTGTAACTAAGATTTTATGAGATAACCAGAATTATGTTCACTAGGGCTTACAGTACATGAAAGATTCTAAAGGTGACATAAGATTCTTATTGTGGTTAGGATAATAAGATATCTTTATCGATGATATGCTCAAATGTTTCTCAACCTATTTAAGCGTCTAATTTCCTAATCCTCTCAGGCTTAGGGAATCACTATTCACTACCCAAATTTTACCTCAGGTTAATCAACCTAGTTATAGCACTGATTATTAAACGAAGTATTTCTGAGTCCCTGTTGATAATTCACTTCCTACTATTTATGGATTCTTTCTCAATAAAATAAAAGTAGGTATGTCAGCTGTTTGCAACCAATAGAAATCAATTAAAATTTCAAAATTATCAATAAATCCTAACACCTATTGAATCTTGAGTATTTAGCATCTCTTCATGACCTAATCCTAGATCCCATAATTTAGGTTAATGAGGTTTAGCCACTCATGATGCAAGAAACAAGTACACAAATGGAATTCAAAATCGAGAAGATTATATAACAACTATGATGAAGATCAAAAAGTATAACTTGAATTGATTAACAAGACAAAACTCCCAAAATATTGGTCTAGAGAGAGAAAGAGAGAAAAATCATCTGTTGCAAAGTATGCTGATTGATAAGTTCTATCTCTCATGTTAAGAAATCCCTAAAACAAGGCTTTAAATAGTTAACCCTGAATAAGGAAACAAAATAGAAGTTTCAGCTTTTTCTCAGAATAAACGACGACGTCAGTGATGGCTTATCAAGAGTCTGACGGTTTATCATGAATATCGACAACTCCTCTGTATTTTTGCCTCTTGATGCCTAAGGGCGACAACGAAGATGATGGCCTATGACAATCTTGACGACGTGTCGTGGATCTCGTCACAAAACATTCTTCAACTTCTATCTTCTATTTAAGTTTGACAGCATCCTTGACAGTTTATCACCAGGCTGATGAAGTGTCATGGATATCGTCACAAAACTGTCTTCAACCTCCATCTTCTGTTTAAGCCTGATGACGCTCCTGATGCCTTATCACCATCCTGATGCCTTATCACAAAGTGTTGTCACAACTTTAACTCATGCTAAATCTCTGGTTAAGTCTGACAATAACTGTGATAGCCTATCACAGGGCTGACGACTTATCTCAGATGTCGTCAGCCATACTTTTTTGCAAATTCATCCATATTTCAACTTCTTTGCTTTCATTCTTGTTTGTTCTCTATCCTATCATCTTAAACGATATTACCTGATATACCACGTAAAATTGTGTGTGCGCTTGGGCGCTGTTAACTTGGCACTCTGATATCAAATTAAGGTAAAACTAGATGCATTGGAAAGAAAACTCAAAAACCTTTCATTTGATATATAGTAAGAAACCTGATTAAATATATTCTAGGAGATATACCTATCTAAATTGGACTCTATCAGGAGCATCCATCAAAACTCGATCGATAGAAAAGTCTTCAACTTGTCTTTAAGTTAGGAGGGTATTATGATCTTGATTGATATATTAAGATATTCCCACACTATATATTCGATAATCACAAATATATATACATAGAATAATTAGGGTCATGTTTGTACGCATAGGAACAATGGTTTGACTTTTAGCCCAAAAATGTGGGGTGTTACATTATCTCTACATTATCTCCTCCTTGGAAAAATTCAACCTCGAATAAGACTGGTTAGACTGAGAACCCTGAGGCAACTGAGATTGTATACTGAACATTCATGACTTAGGACATGATTTCCTAACTGAGTCTTAAACATGACACATTAAATGAACTAATTTTGCTAATGTATGCAATAACTTGAGAATGTTTATATAGATGGAACTATGGGAAAGAGACAATTTAAGGGAAACTATTACCTCAAGCTGAGTCTAAGTTGGTGGAGAAAATATAAGGGTACTTGGTACATACATTGACTTCTGCTTCCCAAGTAGCTCCCTCAACGGAATGATTTCGTCATAGAATTTTAACCAAGGGAATTTCTTTGTTCCTTGGTATACAAATCTGAGGATCTAGAATCTCAACTGGGACTTCTTCAAAAGAAAGGTTATCTTCAATATCCATACTTCCTAATGGAACAATAATTACTGAATCACCAATACACTTATTCAACAGGGAAACATGGAACACAGGATGAATGGATGCCAAATCTACAGGAAACATTACATCAAAAGCTATCTTCCTAAAATGATTCAAGATCAATAAAGGCCAACATATTGGGGACTGACCAACCCCTTCTTGCCTAATCTCTTCACTCCCTTCATGGGAAAGATTTTCAAATAGACTAAATTACCAACATCAAACTTAAGGACTCTCCACTTCACATCTGTATAAGATTTCTGACGGCTTTAGGTTGTCTCCAACCTCTCCTGAATCATCTTAACTTTCTCCGTCACCTCAAACACTGAATCTGGCCCTATCAAAGAAGCTTCACCAGACTCAAACCAACTAATAGGATACCTATATCTCCTCCTATAGAAATCCTCAAATGGAGCCATCTGAATACTGAAGTAACAACTATTGTTGTAGGAAAACTTAATCAAAGGTAAGTGGTCATCCAAAATACCTTTAAAATTAATAATACATTCTCTCAATATGTCTTCTAAGGTATGAATGGTCCTCACTGCCTGCCTAACCATCTGTTTGAGGATGAAAGTTGTACTGAGATAAACTAGGGTACCAAGACCCTTCTTAATATATTTCCAAAAGTAAAAGGTAAACTGGGTACCCCTTTCTAATATGATAGACAACAAAATCCTATGCAACTTAACCAACTCCCTAATATAAAGTTTGGCATAATCCTTAGCTGAGTATGAAGTATGAACTGGTAAGAAATAAGTTGATTTGGTTATTCTGTCTACAATGACCAAAATAAATCATGCTGAAAACGCATACGAGGTAAATCTGTCACAATATCTATGTTCACCACTTCCCATTTCCTAGTGGAAATGTTGAAATCCTATAATATACCACTAGGCCTCTGGTTTCAACCTTGACCTTCTGACAATTAGAACACTTAGCTATAAACTCTTAAATAACTCTCTTCATACCACTCCACCAATAGACTTTCCACAAATTGCGATACATCTTAGTGGCTCTTGGGTATATAGAGTAACACACACCATGTGTTTCTGCTATGATCCACTACCTTAACCCATCAACACTCAGAACACATTACTTTTCCTTGAAATGCAATACAACATCTCCCCCTAAGAGAAAACCTCTACTTTCCAATCTTTAATTGATTCCTTCAGCTTAACCAAACTGGGATCCCTATCTTTCTTTTCCTTTACTTTGGCAATCAATAATGATTCCGAACCATTATGAACCCATACACTTTCTTTAGCTATGTCAACTAACCGAACACCTAATCTAGCAAGCTAATGAACCTCCAGACTAACTTCTTCTTATCCTCCTCAACATGAGAAGGCATTTGCCACTACATTGGCCTTGCCCGAATGATACAACACACTCATATCATAATATTTTAACAACTTAAGCCACCTTCTCTGAAAAAGATTTAAATCTTTCTACGAGAACACATACTACAAACTTTTGTGATCTATGAGCACATCAACATGAACCCCATAAAAGTAATATCTCTAGATTTTCAAGGCAAAAAATATAGCTGCCAACTCAAGATCATAGGTAGGATAGTTCTTCTCATGGATTTTAATCTATCTAGAGGAGTAGGCTATGGCCTTACCTCTTTGCTTCAAAACACAGCCAAGACCAACTTTAGAAGTATCATCGTAAACTATAAACTTATCTGAACCATACAGCAAAGTTAATACTGGGGTTGAAGTGAGTCAAGTTTTCAACTCTTGGAAACTCTTCTCGTAAGAATCTAACCATTAAAAATTGACTTTCTGCTGAGTCAATCGAGAAATGGGGGAAGAAATAGAAGAAAACCCTTCAACAAACCATCTGTAATAGCCAGCCAAACCCAAGAAACTCCTAATATCTGATGGAGAAATAGGTCTGGGCTAGTTTCTCATTGCTTCAATATTTTGAGGGTAAACTAGAATGCCATAACCAGAAAAATTATTGCCAAGGAAAGCTACTGATCTTAGGAAAAACTCACACTTTCTAAAATTGGCCAACAACTGATAAGCTCTAAAGGTCTACAACACAATTCTCAAATGGTCGGCATGATCATTCTCACAATGGGAATTGACAAGGATAATATTAATGAAGACTATGACGAACATGATTAAGTACTTCTTCAACACTTTATTCATCAAGTCCATGAAAGCTAAAGGGGTACTCGTTAGTCCAAAAAATATAACTAGAAATTTAAAGGGACCAAACCGAGTTCTGAAGGTTGTCTTCAGAATGTCTCATTCTCTAAATCTAAGTGGATGATTACCAGATCTGAGGTCTATCTTAGAGAAGTAACTTACACCCAGAAGTTGGTTGAACAATTCATTCGTCCTAGGGAGTGGATACTTATTCTTGATAATGGCTTTGTTCAACTAATGGTAATCAATTCACATTCTGAGAGAACGATCTTTCATACAGAAGAAAAGGATAAGTGTGCCCCATAGGGAAACACTCGGCCTGATGAAACCCTTGTTTAAGAGATCTTTTAACTGTGCTTTCAACTCCATAAGCTCTGCTGAAGATATTCTATAATGTGTAATATAGACAGACTGGGTATTTGGAAAGAGATCTATTCTAAAGTCAATTTCCCTTTTGGAAGGAACATTGGGAAGATCTTCAAGGAACAGATCTGGAAATTCCCTTATTATTAAAGATGACTCAAGAATAGGAGTTGATGTGCTATATTTTTGTAGCACATATAAGACTTTTTAACTTGAAATAATTGTAAGTTCTTAAGTAATTATTGGTGTTTTTAATGTTATTTATTAAGATTTTGTAGGAAAGTCAAGATGCAAGGAAATAAATAACAATGGAGTTGAAAACCTAAAATCTGGTATAAATTAGTTGAAGTGTAGCTTTCGTCAATTCTGAAGCACCGTCATATATGGGACAGACTGACAAAGTTGCAGTCAAGCATAGACAGAACCTAAGAAGCTGAGATAAAATGTGACGACGTTTAAGATGGGCCTTCAAATATGTCATACAGCATAAAAATTGCCATCATCTAGAGGTAAAGTATTTTGATATTCAGTGAAGTTTTGACGCCAGTTTTCACGCACCATCAAGTTTTTGACATGCCATCAGGTTTGCCGTCTCAAGAGTCAGAAGATAACAATTCACTGGAATCTATGATGACATCTTGCGCATGTTGTCAGGTATCTGATGCGCCCTCAAAAGCATTGTCGTCTAATCCACAGAGAAAACGGAAACTTTAATTTTATTTCTTATTTAGGGTTGACTATGTAAAGACTTATTTTAGGGTTTTTAAAGAGGGATCATTGTATATCATGAAAACAGGGACGCTGGGAAAAGAAGCATGTACATTTCTCTCTTTCACTAAATATTCTTCTTGTTTCTTATCAACTATTTTTGGGTTTCTGCCTTGTGAATAAATTGAAGAAACTACTTATTGTTTTTCATCCATTCGTAAGTTTATCCTTAGCATCATGAATTCAACTTGTTATTTCATTTATCAAATCATGAGCGCCTAATTCCATTATCCGGAGTTATGGGATCCATGGAGTAGGGTTTGATGGGTTAGTAGGTATTTAACTAATTTAAAGAGTAGTAGAACGTCTTGAAATTCTGTTATTTTAACTGAAATCTATTAGTTGCAAACATTATATTATGCCTTAGGTTTTATTTTCTTCTAATGGAGAAATAGACTAGAGGTCGTGAATTATCAATAGGGACTCGAAAGCTACCAACCTTCTATTTAATGATTAATGCCATAACTGGATTAATCTACCTGAGATAACAACCTATTGGAAATAATAAGTTATCTAAGTTTGAGAGAATTAGATAATAAATTTTCTAGTGAGGTTGAGAGATAAGTCAAAAAATATCATAATCAAGGATAGTCTACTATTTTACTTACTTCAAGAATCCCAAGAACTACCTAGTACTTGTAAAGTCCCAAACGCCATGGTGAACATAACTCGGGTTTCCCATTAATATTGATTACAAACATTAATATTGAAGTGACAACATTACTTGATACTTTCAAAACCCCCATCTTAATTTTATATTTTCGTACCATTTGTTTGAATTGAACTTGTAGCTATAGCTTCAAATTAGCTAAATCACCACTCACATTGTTCCCTGTGGATTCAACCCTGACTCTAAAGTTTGGTAAATATATTGACGACGACCTCCTTACACTAATTTGAGATGTAGTTGAGCGTAATCAAAAAATGACACCGTTGCTAGAGAACAATTTGGCATATTAAGTTAGTTTGGAATTTTAGCTTACTTTCTTGAATTCAAAGATGTAAATATTTTTTTGTGATTTCCTTTTTTTCTTGTGTTAGGTAGATCTTATTTATTTTTATTTATTTCATACTATGGCATCATTGAATGAATGTGATTTTGATGGTTGGAAATCTTATCTAGATGATCCATGTCTATATTGTGATGAACCCCACTTTTTGCAAGATTGTAGATATGCTCTTCGGAGAGAGATATGTGCACCATCTCCATCCTACTAGGAGTATAATTGTTCTTTATATGGTGGTCAAGATGGACATTGGAGTGATTTCCTAAATACCCCTCCCCCTATTGCGCTAACCCAAGTTCTAGTTCTTCCTATGAGTATGACAGGTCTTATGGTCAAGAAAAGGAAGAATGCAGCACTGGAAAGAGTGACATTTAAGCTATGCTTCAACTAATGTTGGATCATATAGACACAATAACTAATACCATATGTAACGTATGTCAAGACATTAGGGAATTTAATAAGGGAAGAGAAAGGATGGAAGATATAAATATCGAGGTCAATCATCCAAAAAACTTTTCTACATTATGTTTAGATGATATCTTGTTTGTGGAATCATTTAAAATAATGGAAGAGTGTGACTATAAGGAGAAATATTCCTATACTGATGATGATCTTGATGTTGATAAACACTTAGAGATTTCCCAACCAACCGAGCCAACCATGAGAGATGATGCAAAGATTAAGGAAATGGTGCTAGAAGAAGCCAATCCAATCTCTTATGAAGAATCTATCCCAATTCAAAGAAAAAACATTAAGAAGATGAATAAAAGTTAGTGTGTAGAGGATAGTGTAAATTTTAAAATAGGATTTGTTGGGCCATACTCAAAGCATTTTTCCATATTATGTTTAGATGATATCTTGTCAGTGGAATCATCTAAAATAGTGGAATGCTAAGAATATAAGGAACAAGAATCCTATATTATTTACTTTACACTTGATAAGCAATAAAAAACACACCTCACTTTAAAGCTGAGTTGTTTACCATGCATCATCCATTACTCGACTTCTTAATCTTTGTACTACCTCCCTATGAGCGAGGTAAGAAGAGGGACTCAAAGTTGGGGGTAAAGTTCATATCCTCAAGATGGATGAAAAAAATGAGTTGAGTCATCTTGCGAAACTAAATTAGGCACTTCCTGGGAGGCAACCCAAGGTATTTTGTTATTTGTATTTTTATTGTGTGATTGACATCAGATCTTTACACCCATGGTTTCACAGGTATGTTTTTAACTCTCTTGTTTTGGATTGACGTGTTGAGAACTCTATATGATATTAAGTTGAGGGTGGGGTTACTTATGGGTTTGATTTCCTCTTGGGGTTTTTGTTGCCATGCCTCATTTCCTTGAAGTCTTGTTCCTAGTAAAGCTGACATATTTAGGCGTATTATGTTTGTTTTGTGATGTAGTGTGATTAACTAGAGAAAAATAAGTATCTAGAGCAGTTGACATATTTTTGTTGATTTTTAAGACTAATAAATACCTCTCCGTTGGTCTGTTTTATCACTATGTGATATGCATTTATATGTGGCTACTGTGAATATTTTTATGGCATTAGTACTAGGGACATGATAATCACTTCTAACAATTGCATGAACTAAATGGGTAGTAGCTTTTGATGTACTATTATGCCAGGTGTGTGTGAGGTTTTACTCAATTCCCTGTGTATGTTGAATCTAGAACTTGCTCAATTAGTCTTACCTTGGTTGAAAGATAGGGGTTAGGAATGGATCGTACGCCATTTTGATTTTTAAGTCAATTTTTTTTGCCTAAATGACCTTCCCTGTATGTATGATATCTCTTGACACCTATTTTGAACCTGAATTTACCATTTCTTTCTATGACATATATCACCTTCCCGTTTAGATCATAATGAACCTATTTTGGCCCTTGTCCTCCTTGGACACTGTGAACCTTGACTTAGGTAAACAACCTAAGTTGAGGGTGGCTATCATTGGAATGCGTGATGTAAACTGGGTATGAAGAAAGGTAGAATTAAAGGAAAAGAATAAGTGAAAAAGAATAAAAATCTGGGTGGTATGGAAGAAGAATAAGAAAAGAAAAAGAGTAAAAAAGAAAAACCATATCCATCCTGAATAATATGTGATCAAGAAAAGGAGAAAAATAAGAAAAATGTAAATAAGTGAACCCCAAAAGTTAAGGTAGTTCCAAGGAGGCTTAGTCGCTCTTAATGCCATTGAATATCATACCAGCCCTTAGCCTACCTTACAAGCCCAAGAAAAAAACTATAGTGATCCTAACTTACCTGTCTAGACACTTTGGTAATGAAAATAAGGGCAAGCATATGGTTTTTGACATGCATTGATTAGAATTTCTTTCTGAGAGTGAGTGTCTCTTAACCATCCTCGCATTGACATGCTTGAGTTGATATATGAGTAAGGAGGGACTTCTCGGTTGTAAGGGCAAATCAGTTGCATTGCTAGCTATTTACTTGTTTGGGTAGTATAACTTGTACATATGCATGGTTATTGTTGCTGAAGTGATGCCATATCTTGATCCCTTTGGGTAACATAGTTAATATTCATTGATATGCACAGTTGGATTTATAAGTAATTGAACGTGGAGAGTGGCATGAGTCTTGAGCTAAACTTAATAATCAACTGTGATAGGTATCTTATGTGTCTCTTGGTTAAGCATCGTAGTATAGTGTTATATAGTTTCTTTAGGACAAGAAATGTTTTAAGTTGTGGGTGTTGAATTTTTATAGCACATGTAAGACTTTTTAACTTGAAATAATTTTAATTTCTTAAGTAATTATTGGTGTTTTTGATGTTATTTTTTTAAGATTTTGTAGGAAAATCAAGATGCATGATGCAGAAGAGCTGAAATCTGGTGTAAATGAGCTGAAGCGTAGCTGACGTCAATTCTAAAGTGCCTTCATAAATGGGATAGACTATAAAAGTTTCTGTCAAGATTAGACAGAACCTGATAAGATGGGAGGAAATATGAAGATGTTTAGGACGGGACATCAAATATGTCACATGGCGTCAAAATCGTCGTTACCAGAGGCAGAGTATGTTGATTTTTAGTGATGTTGTGATGGCAGTTTTCATGTGCCGTAAAGTTTTTGACATGCCATAAGTTTTTCCATCTGACGAGTCAGAAGATAACTATTCACTAGAATCTTTAATGACATCTCGCGCACGTCGTCAGGTATCTAACGCGCTATCAAAAGCATCGTCGTCTAATCCGAAGATAAAACTAAAACTATAATTTTATTTCCTTATTGAGGGTTGACTATGTAAAGGCTTGTTTTAGGTTTTTAAAAGGGGGAATCATTGTCTATCAAAAAAGGGAGACGCCGGGAAGATAAGAACGTACATTGCTCTCTTTTACCAAATATTCTTCTTATTTCTTATCAACTTTTTTTGGGTTTCTACCATGTGATTAAATTAAAGAAACTTCTTGTTGTTTTCCATCCAATCGTAAGTTTATCCTTAGAATCATGAATTCAACTTGTTATTTCGTTCATCAAATCATGAGCGGCTAATTCCATTAGCCGAAGTTATGGGATCCATGGAGTAGGATTTGATGGGTTACTAGGTATTTAACGGATTTAAAGAGTAGTAGAACGTCTTGAAATTCTATTGTTTTAACTAAAATCTATTGGTTGCAAATATTATATTATGCCTTAGGTTTTATTTGCTTCTAACGGAGAAATAGACTTGAGGTCATCAATTATCAACAGGGACTGGGAAGATACCAACCTTTTATTTAATGATTGATGTCGTAACTGGATTAATCTACCTGAGATAATATCCTATTGGAAATAGATAAGTTATCAAAGTTTGAGAGAATCGGATAATAATGTCTGGTGAGGTCGAATAAGTGAGAAAGTATCATAGTCAAGGATAGTCTGCAGTTTTACTTACATAAAGAATCCCAAGCACTACCTAGTACCTGTAAAGTCCCAAAACCCATGGTGAGCATAACTCTGGTTTCCCATTTATATTGATTACAAACATTAATATTGAAATGAAAACATTACTTGATACTTTCAAAACCCCCATCTCAGTTTTATATTTTTGTACCATTTGTTTGAATTGAACTTGTAGCTATAGCTTCAAATTAGCTTAATCACCACTCACATTATTCCCTGTGGATGCAACCTCGACTCCAAAGTTGGATAAATATATTGGCGACGACCACCTTACACTAATTTGATGTGTAAGTTGAGCATTATCAGGAGTCTCAGAACTAGAGTCTTTGACTAGAAAAAAATGGTGCATACACCCTTTAGATATCATTTTTCATGCCTTAAGATAAAAAACAATTTTACCCCTAAGCACTAAAGTACTACCCCTCCATTCAATAACTAGTTCATTAGGAAACTCAAACTACACAACTCTATTTTTTGCAATCCACCAAAGCATAGAATGAATGGAGCCAATCCATGTCGAGGATGACATCAAAATTAGTCATATCTAACTCTACCAGATCTACTAAAGTGATTTTCTGAGATACTGTAACTAGGAAATTTCTATATACCCATCTAGCTATAACAGATTTATCCACTGGGTACATACTGACAAAGGCTCTACTAAAATTTCTGGACTAACACCAAAATTGACAGCTATATAGGCGGTTACAAAAGAAATTTAAGCTTTAGGGTCTAATAAAACATACACATGAATATGAAAAACCTATAATATACTCGTAACCACATCAGGATAACTTTCCTGATCATATCGGGATTGGAGTGCTTATAATTTGTTGTAACGCAGGCAACTAGTTTCACTGGAGGTGGGACCTTGCTGAGTTGAATGACTTGCAGAAGCTAATGATAGGTTGTACTAGCCCTGCTGATGCAAATCATTTCCCCTATGAACGACTACTGGACACTCTCTGATCATAAGGCCTGTCTTTCCATATCCAAAATATATATCACAACTAGCCTTACGCACACCCTGATGATTCCAACCTTACTTTCTGCAGAGCGAATTAGTATGACTACTATTCATACTACCCTGGGACTTAGAGCCTTGTTCTCTATCCCGACTGACATTCCTAAACTTTAGAACTAGTGCACTAGCTAAAAATAAAGTTGGGGATGAGAAGTTTTGATGGAACTGAGAATGTTTTCCACCCTCTGACCTCGGCTGCGATATTTTAAAACTACCTTTCATGGCCTATTTATTCTCTCTCTTTTTCTCCTTAAGTTTCTCTTCCTCAATCTACTGAGCATGAACCATAAGACTAGATAGGTCTATATCTTTAATCAACATAGTTGTCTGACACTCCTTAACCACACTATCAGATATACCAAAAATAAACTAACTCGTTCTAGAACTATTGTCGCCACCATCGATGGACCATACCTCGCCAACTTAGAGAACTTAAGTGAGTATTCATCCACACTCATATTACCTTGATTCAAATTGATGAACTCCTGCACCATATATTTTCTCAACACTAAAGGAAAGAAATTGTCTAAGAAAGTCATGGGAAACTTCTCCTACTCTACAGGCCCTGCCTCAACACCCCTATCCTCCTTCCACTGCTTACACTAGGTCTATGCTAAATCCTTCAACTGGTATGTAACCAACTCCACACTCTCAATCAAAGTGACATCCATGATATCTATCACTTTTTGAACCATATCAAGAAACTCTTGTGGATCCTCCTCAGACTTGGATCCTAAAAACAAAGGGGAATTTATTCTGGTGAAATCTTGAATCCTAGCTGCAGTTGTATTTGCCACAGGATTAGATGGGGCAATAGTCTACTCATTATTATGAACATCTACTGAGTGAGTTAAGGTAGTGAAAGGATCTTTGAATTTGGCATGAGAGACATGCTCGTCCAGGGGATCTTCTTGAACAAGTGGTGGTACGAACTGGTTCCCGTTCCTTCATCTGCTGTTTTTAGGGAGATATTATCTATTAATAGAATAAATGATGAGTTAGAAAGACAGTTTAAATAGAGTTTATACTTATTCGCATGACATAAATATTGAAAGAAAGGAAACTTTTCCTAAAATTTCTTGAGCCTTTTGTCCATAAGTGTGGAGTACTTCATACCCATACACGAGACTCTACTCAACTCGGCTTTCAGAATTCCTAGGACATTTTAAAATCTTAGGCTCTAATACCAAGTTTTGTCATGACCCGACGCTACACACTAGTCATGACAATAGTGCTTACGACCATGAGGGTTACAAGCTAACCCATGAACAGATACCTGTTGTGTGCATTGAATAAACAGTAATGAAACACATGAGCAAAGATAAACTGTCATAGTACTAAAATTTGAATACTGCAAAATACATCAAAGTATGCCTGAACAACTGATAAAATACAAAAAACCAATTGTTTAACCAAAACATCTAGCAATACTAAAGAAACTGATTGACTATCTAACTGATTTTCAGAACATCTGAAAGCCTATAAACTAACTGAGGAGTTAATGGTATATACCCCCAACTAACTCCGACTAACTGAAAAAAACTAAAATACTGAAATAACAAAATAACCATAACATGTACTCAGTGGATGAGGACTCACCATTATGGCTACTGAATAATGCTAAGTTGTCTAACTGCAGTTGGGAAACTATGCATTGGAACCTATGATATAAGACATTGTAGCTCAAAGAAGAGTATGTGATCAGTACTTTTAATATAATAGTATATAAGATGAGGAAAGGCTGATATGCATAGGGTACTATGCATATGAAATAATAACAAACTAAATATAATGATATAACTGAACATGAATAAATGAAAACTATAATATCTAAGAATGCAATACTAAGTGTATATCAGTTATACTATTGAGATAAATCTATAATCTCAAAGTATGAAAGATGTAAAACTGATTTTCTAAAATTCTATACACTTAGTCAAGTAAATATAAACTAAGAATACATTAAATACTATACTGAGACTGTGGGAGGTAACATCAAACCGACATGGCCCAATCTAAAATAATTGTGGTCCAACCTGTAACCCCAATTCAAAGGGTGTCTGTACCGAGCCACGGGTACTAACACTGGCTATATAAATCCACTACTATGATGTCTCGAAAGACTAGGAAGTCAGTGCTAAACTAGCGGGTGAACCCTAAGAGAGTGTCAGTCTTAAATTGGCAAGTGATATCTCATAATCCTATGCTAGATACGTAGTTCTGGAACTTAGGGACTTCTACTAAGGACTAATTCCTAACTGGCAGTTGATACCTAATCCCTAGATTTGCTCGGTGCTAAATCTTACTCCCAACTAAACAGAAACTAGAACTGAGTTGCAATAAAATCAGTTGAATGATATTACATAACTGATAGTGCTCATTAGGAATATGAATGTCTAAGTATACTGATAAGATTCATGGATTAACTGTATGAGTACTTGAAAAGCTAAATTCATGTAAAACATGTAAGTATTCGGTGTTCATAACCCACCAGCACTGAATGGAAGTACTAACAACGCCATATAAAGGATTTAAAACCATAATAGGGAATCATTATTCAAAACCCAAAACTTAGTCAATTCATCAAACACATAGGACTCATGAACTTAAGCATTTGGATTGATAAATCATGCAAAAATAACATGATCACAAGTCTAAAATCATAAATTAGGTATTTAACATAAAGCTTTAAACTTTCAAGACATGTAATGGCTAATTCCACTTGAAAACACTCATAAACATAACTTGTAATTGAATTAACAAGAGATTCATCGAGATAGTTCAACTTAAACATGTAAAACTTATAATTTAAAAACAAAAAGAGGGTTCATAGACCCCATGGGTGAAATAAGTCCATGGATGAACAACACACATGCCTGGAATTTCTTTACTTTTAAGGAAAACTTGAACTTTGAGGATTAAGAGATGACTTGAGAGAAAACCCTAATTCTAGTGTTCCTGAGAGTACAGAGGGTTAATGGCCTCTAAAACTAATTGGAAATAGCTAAATACACCTATTTAATGGTTTACGTAAGGGGGGAGGGATTACTGTAAGTAAAAGACCAAAATACCCCTGAGAAACTGAATAAAATTTCCTGGAATTTCCTTAGTTAATGACTTGGTTGATGGCGTGTCTACAAGTTGATAGCTTATCAGCCTAGTCGTCAACTCCCCTTTATGTTCTAGTTATGCTTGATGACTCGGTTGATGGCTTGTCAACTAGTTGACAGCCTATCAGCCTAGTCGTCAATTCCTTAAGAGACACTGCCTAAGGTTTACGACTTTGGTTGATGGATTGTCAACTAGTAGATACCTTATCAGCCTAGTCGTCACCTTCTTCCATCATTTTTCTTAAGGTTGACGACTTTGGCTGATGGCTTGTCAACTAGTTGATAGCTTATCAGCCTAGTGACCTTCTTCTGCGATTCTGCTTAAGGTTGATGACTTTGGTTGATGTCTTGTTAACTAGTTGATAACTTATCATCCTAGTCATCACCTTTATTATAGATGGACATATTGAGGTAAAATGGGAATAAGTTTCTACTCCGATATATAGTAGGATACCCGAATCAATATACTATAGGAGATACACTCATCTAAATAGGACTGTAGCTAGAGAATCCATCAAAACTCTATCAATAGAAAAGTAATCAACTCATCTTCGAGTTAGGAATGTATTATGACCTTGATTCATATACAAAGATATTCCCATACCATGTATTTGATAATTACACATATATATATACATAGAATAATTGGATTCAAGTTTTTACGCATAGGAGCAACCATTTGAATTATAGCCTAAAAATGTAGGGTGTTACCAATATGGTGTTAAACATAAGGTGGCAACACCTTACCATCCCAAGACGAGTGGTCAGGTTGAAGTCTCTAATCATGAGATCAAGCCAATCTTTGCGAAGATTCAATACTAGTAAGACAGACTAGGCTAGAAGATTTGATGATGCATTGTGGGTTTATCAAACAACTCTAGATTCCTCCTTGTATCATCTTGTGTATGGAAAAGAATACCACTTTCCCATTGATCTTGAACACAAGGAATTATGAGCATTGATAAAGCTGAATATAGAAAAGAGTGATGCAGCAAAATTAAGATTAGAACAAATGAATGAGATGGATGAATTCAATCTTTGTGACTAAGAAATCCCGGGTTTGTACAAAGAAAATGTATAGTTGTATCCTAACCAAAAGATTAAACATAGAGAATTTCCTTTCGAAGACTTGGTCTTGCTGTACAATTCAAGACTTTCCTTGTTTCCTGTCAAGCTAAGGCCCGAAAAGTCTAGACCATTCAATGTGCTGCGAGTCTTTCCACATGGTGAGATTAAGATAAAAGGGGATTAAGATGTACCATTATAGTAAAATGGTCAACATATTAATAACTATATGCAAACTACATAATAGATAATGGAATGTGACAAGTTAAACCTTGATTAAGTCTAAGTAGCCAAGTGAGTTGCGTCATGTCGTGACGTTAAGTTGGCATTTCATAGGAGGAAACCTACGGTTTGTACTTTATATTCTTACAGGTTAATATTTGTTGCAGGGATTGTCCAATAGCTAGAAGTTGTTGGACTATCCTTAAGATTGACCCCATGAGAGGATTGTATGATCGAGGTGTTATCCCACGATTGTGGGTTCAGTCGTCTGAGCCTTTTAGGTCAAAGTCCCTTAGGATGATATTTTGGGAACAATCCTACATGGGTCACCAAGATCGTACCTTGATGTTACCATCATGGTTCCCATTGTCTGATCAAACTACCATAAATCATCAAATCGGCATCGAACTTATAATTGTAAGGCATGATCTTGGTCACGTATCATGATTGCCCTTAAGCATCATAGATTCTCAGTTATGTTTTAATAAACTTCCATTGTACAGAGGTATCTATGATAGTTGTTTGATTCCACAATTGTATGTTTGTGTCACTTAATGTGCCCAGTTATTTTAATAAAGCTAAATCCCGACCCAACCAAACTCAATATTAAACCCTAAACTCTATACCTAAGACCTCATTTCACTCATTACTCATTAAAAATGATTTTACCTCAACTAGTAAGAAATTAAGCAAACATCCTTGCTGATTTAAACCCATCAACCTCAACCACACAAGTCATGACCAGAACTAGGGCCTGGCTGTGACGAGTTTCTTAAGTCCCACATAGACCGGAGATCACCCCCTACACCTAACCAAACCAAACAGAACATCCCCAAATGTTGGATGAATTTTGAACATATAAGAAGATAGCATGTAGCAAATTTAAGAAAAATCAAAACATTTCTATTACAAGTTATCGATGACTGGCCAAAAACTGACCAACATCACCTAATATCCATATCAATCCAAACAAAGCCTTCTAAACAAAGAACCAAAACTAGTCTTAGTCTATACCTGTCCCCGACTCTGATAGATGACAAAGAGAATGAAAATGATAATGTTGGTGATAATGAAAGTATCTATCAACTCAAATCTAAGAGTGAAAGATGGTGAAATGTAAGCCTTAAGGGGATAGAAGCTCACCTTCGGCACAATTCAAAACACCAAGACGACTGACCTAACTCTATGCAATAAAAGTTGAAGTAGCTCTGGTACCTACATTGCGTGGGGATACAACGTTCGTAGATGGTTAGTGGGGTGAAAACTATCATGTAACTCAAGGATAAAGATAACATAATACCATGATTAACTATTCAAATTCATTCAAAATTAATGCATATATATATATATATATCATATGTCAAGATATGGAACAAGGCTTAACATGCCTTTTTAAAATTTAGCATGTATTATATAGCTCTATAATTTTAACATTCAAAGGCACCCTCGGGATATATGGGCCTAGATATACCCCAGCTGGTAGTGCCCTATTGCGTATGGCCACACAATCTAGATGGTATATATATGCACTATGGGGGACTCGAATCTCCCTACATATCAAGGTGACACAAGCACCAAATCATGTAATAAGATATAGGGAAGTCAAAGCTCGCAATCTTATGTAAATAATATTAAGAGATTCGAACCTCCCATCTATATAAACCCCAATATTGGCAACCACAGTTTCCAGTGTAGGTCTCTCAAGGCCACCATTTTGACGACTCAGCTACACAGCCCTTATTAAAGCCCAATTAAAATAATTATCACACAATCCCTATTATTGAACCACCATACACATTTAGTCATATATTGTTGGTATCATCATACCAACTACACTTGCAAGCTAATCATCAACATGCAACACGAATTATCACTATTTGTGAGAATTCACAGCCCCTTGGTTCAATTTTACAAATTCCCACAATTCTCATAATTAAAAACTAATTTCACAATATGGGGTTAGGGTCTTATCCACTTAAAAAGTCACAAGTTTGAAAAATAAAAATCCCTTGTACATTCACTATTTCCATTCTTCAAATTGACTTTGACCATCATTTGAACTTAACCCACGCAGGGACAAACATGAAATATCACATAAATAATAGCTATACAAAACCCTCAACCCAAGTTTTCAAAATCAACATAAGTATCTCATCAGAAATACCTTAAAACATATATTTCTAAAATATAACAATGAGGGAAGAGTAACATTACTAAAATACCAAGTTTACGGAAAGAATTAAACCCTTGAGCTCTACTTGACCCACTTCTTGGAAACCCTAAGTATGGTTGCTTGAGTGAATTTAAGAGAGCTTTTGAAAGTATTTTTTTTTGTGACTTAACAATGCTAAAGGAATCTGTAATAGGGTTTTAGGTTGTGGGTTACAATTGGTGTAGAGGGGAAATGTCCAAAGGGCCCTTAATAAAGCCACTATACAACTCGTATAGACACATTATGACTCACCACGAGGATTCATAGTCAAGATAGAACCACCAGGACCCCATAGTGGTCTGTTTACGATACATACCACCAACTAATAACCACACTTGATGACTCGTAACCACTTCTTGTACTCAAGACAATAACAAATTTGGGATAACACACTAGACACCCTATGATTTGGATATAATGACTCATAATGAGTCTTTACAACTCATAGCCTCAAGTCGTAATGATGACAGTATCGGGACAAACTTTCTAGACACCTTACGACTTTGTCCTTACAACCCATAAGAACTCTTGATGACTTATTGAGAGCCACTCGTAGTCATAGTAGAATACTAAGCCACAAATTCTAATTAAGTCGGATCGAGTCCCTATGACCCATCATGACTTCCTACGACTCATTAAGCTAGTTGTAGTCAGGATTGTGAGGATAAACTTTTAGAAATATTTCAAGGACAAAACACCTGGGGCGTTACGTACTCCTCCCTTAGGATTATTCATCCTCGAATGATAAGACAAGGTATTTTTAGCACGATTTTACTCCACATACCACTACTCTTATCTTTAACAAATACAGAAAACAATGATGCTAAGGAAATCACCATTTCCTTTAACAATGTTAGAAAACAAAGATATTAAGGAATATAAATACCTCAAACAACATTATTTGAAATAGGGAACAAGAATGGATTCTTGGACATTATGTCCTCCTTGGATTCCCATGTAGCTTCCTAAACCTTTTGGTTCACTTGAAGAACCTTTACCAAAATTGTGTCCTTAGTACACAATTGAAAAACTTGCCAATCCGAAATCTTGACCAGGAACACCTCGTAGGACAAGGAATCTAAAATAGCTACCTCTTCTAAAGGAACAAACATCAAAGAATCACCCAAGCACTATCTCAACATCGAAACCTGAAACACTAAATGAATGAAGCTTAAACTAAAAGAAACTCCAATTCATAAACGACATTACCAACCTTCTTCAAAACCAAGTGCAGGTTGATATAACGGGTACTGAGCTTTCCCTTTTTATCAAACTACATCTCTCCCTTCATGGGGGATACCTTTAAGAACACCCAGTCACTATCACTGAACTCCAATTCCCTTTTCCTCATATTTGCGTAGGACTTTTGGCGACTTCTGAGGCCTTCAGTCTATCCCTAATCACCTTCAGCTTCTCCATGGATTGGTGAACCAAATCAGAGCCAAACTACTTATTATCTGAAACCTCAAACCACCCAATAAGATATCTATACCTCCGACTATAAAAGGCTTCAAATAGATCCATACCAATGCTAGAATGATAATTGTTGTAGAACGAAAATTCTATGAGAGACGAGTGGTCAACCCAATAACCACCAAAATCAAAAACAAAAGATCGAAGCATATCTTTAAAAAACTGAATTGCCATTTCTTCCTTCACATCTATCTGTGTGTGGAAAGCAGTCTAAGGGTCACCTTAGTCCCTAAGCTTTGCTAGAATAACCTCCAAAAGAGAGATGAGAACTGGGTACCTAAATCAGATATGGCAGAGACTGGAGTACCATGCAACTTTATAATCTCCTTAATGAAAAACTTGGCACAATCCTCAAAAGAGAAATTAGTCCTCACTGGCTAGAAGTGAGCGGACTTTGTCATCCGATCCACAATGACCCAAATCAAATCAAATTATTGGAGAGACCGCGAAAGACCAGTAACAAATTCATATTAATTATCTCATATTTCCATATAGGCAATTAAATCTCTTGAGTCAACCCACTGGGCCTCAAGTGCTCTAGCTTCACTTGCTGACACACTTAGCCACAAAATTGGCCACATTCCGCCTCATGTTATTCCACAAATAAATCGCCTTAAGATCATGATACATCTTTGTCAAACTAGGATGAATATTATAATGCAACTCATGATCTTCAACCAAAATTCTTCTCTGCAACCCATCAACATCAAGAACACATAATCTACCATGGTTCCTCAAGATACCATCAACATCGATCTCAAAATAATCACTGTCTGCCTACTTAGGTCATTCTTGATTTTTATTAGAATAGGATACAACACTTGCTTCTCCTTTACTTTGGCACCAAAATATGACCTTTCCACCTTTTGAATAACCACACCACCATCCTCGAAATCCAAGAGACGAACTCTGAGATTAGACAAATGATGAATATCCTTTACTAAATCCTACTTTTCCTCATCCGTATCAGACAATCTTCCCATGGACAACCATATAAGAGCATCAGCAACCATGTTAGCTTTACCTAGATGATAGGAAAGAGTCATATCATAGTCCTTGAGAAACCCAAGCCCTCTAAATTTCTTAAGATTCAAGTCTTTCTTGGTGAATACGTATTGCAATCTCTTATGATCAGAATAAACATCAACATGGACCCAATACAAATAATGTCACCTGATCCTTAATGCAAAAACCCCAGCTAACATTTCCAGCTCATGAGTCAGATAATTCTTCTCATGAACTTTTAACTGTCTAGAAACATATGCAACCACCTTTGTATGCTGCATCAATACACAACTCAGCCCTACTCGAGATCCAACACAATAGAAATCCTTAGTGCCTTCAAGCAGAGTCTAAACTAGAGCCAAAGCCAACTTATCCTTCAGCTTCTCAAAACTACCTTCGCAAGACTCAGACCATAAGGATTTCACCTTTTTCTGAGCCAAAGCCAAAGTATATTCAGTAAAGGCAATGACAAAAAAGTCCAAAAACCAATAGAAACTCCAATTCACAAGGTTCATAAATAATGCCAGGGCATTGGTCAAACCAAAGGACATCACCAAAAATTCAAAATGCCATATCGGATTCAGAAAGAAGTCTTAGGGATATCCACTATCCTAATTTTCAACTGTTAGTACCCATATAAAAGATCAATCTTAGAAAAGAACTTAGCACCCTAAAGCGGATCAAATAGATCATCCATCCTCAAAATAGGATACTTATTCTTCATAGTTACTTTATTCAATTGGAGATAATTTTTACACATCTAAAGGTAACCATCCTTCTTACGCACAAAACGAAAATACGCAGCCTACGGAGACACACTAAGGCGGATAAAAACCTTATCTAGAAGATCATTCAACTGCTCCTTAAGTTTCTTCAACTAAGCTAAAGCTATTCTACATGGAGGGATAGAAATAGGACAAGTGTCCAGAAGAAGATCAATCCCAAAATAAATTTACCTATTAGAAGAAATACCAGGAAGATCATCAGGAAACACCTTAGATAACTCACAACCACAGGGATAGCCTACAAAAAAGGACCTTCGGATCTAGAATCCTTACTATGCACTAAGTTATGAAGGCACCCTTTTGAAACCAATTTCTTGGCTCGAAGATACGAGATGAAACTTTCCTTAGGCACTAGGGAACTACCTTCCCACTCGATTACCGGTTGATTAAGGAAGTGGAAATTGACCCTATGGGTCTAAAAATCAAGAGATGCATAGCACGAATGTAACCCATCAATCCTAAAAGTCACATCAAAGTCTAACATGTCCAACTCTATCAGATCCACCAAGGACTCCTAACTATGGATCGACATGACACAACCCCTATAGACTCTTCTAGCCATAATAGAGTCACCCACTAAGGAGGACATAGAAAAGGGGTCCAAAATCTATTCAGGATCAAAGCCAAAATGAATAGCCAAATAAGGGGTCACATTAAAAATGTTAGATCCAAAATTAAGTACACAATATACATCATGAAAGAATATTTTGGGCAAACCAATGAAAGTATCAAGAGATGACTCAGAATCTTGGCAAGTGGCAAGAGTGTACGAACGATTTCAACCATTGTCAGATCTAGAAGGAGAAGTAGCATCTTTTGGTATAGGAGTTTATGAAATATCAATAGGAATCATATTTTCCAAATAAGAAACCTTAGAAGAAAAATCCCTTTGCATATGACCAATCTAACCATATTTAAAGCATTTGTTCCTCCCTTATTCAAAAACACCGCGGTGCACCTGACAACAGAATCTGCAAAGAGGATACGATAGAACTGACTGAGCCCTACGAGACTGAGGTTGCTCTCCTAGTGCTCTAAACCCACTATTATACAGAGAATGATGATCACCCAATAGCTTTGAGTAAGGAGAACTTGATGTAGAGTAGGAAATAGAATTTTCCCCACTTCTTCGTAGTCCACTTTCCACCATCTCTACCACTCTAGTGTTGACCTTTTCCCTGATATGAATTAGAAAAATTCTTATTTTGGATTTCACTCATTTCTACTTGCTTCTTCTTTTTTTCTTCCACTTGTTGCATATACACCACAAGTTTAAGATGTCCATATCCTTATTTAATAAGGAAGACTTGCTCTCCAAGATCAACTAACGGGACAACAAGAGGTAAACTTCCATATTCTAGCCCTCATGCTAGACATAAATTTAGGAGTATAACGCAATACCTGATGAAACTTTAGGGAATAATCCTTTATTAACATCCTACCTTGTTTTAATTTTATGAAGTCGTCATGCTTTGTGCCATGTTTTGAGAACAAATTATATATTTCAAGGCAATAAAAGCAGCGACCATAGTGATGATAGGCGATATTACGCACCTATATCAATATATTTTTCCTATATTTGTGCCATGTTTTGAGAACAAATTATATATTTCATGCACTTTTAGTCCTTCTTCCTATAAGCGAGCTAACGAACATGATTAGCAAAGTTTCAGGTATAAACGATGCAGAATTCAGCATTTTATGGATTACTTGACGCCAAAGAAAGCTTCACGAAAGGAGAAAAGGAAGCTTGGACGCCTAAGGACCAAAAGTGATGCATGGAAAATCTGTCCCGGGCTAAAACAGCAATTCTGAAGACTTTGGAGACTAGCAGTAATTTATTAGGATTAGGATAATGATACATTAACCTAGTACAATTGGGTTAAGTATTTCATTGGCTTATTAGGATTAGGATAATGATACATTAACCTAGTACAATTGGGTTAAGTATTTCATTAGCTTAGTAGGATTTGGTTAGATATTCCATTAGCTTAGTAGGATTAGGATATGGGTATTATAAATACCCTATCTTGCTAGAGATTTTTATACACATTCTTACAGACATCTTCTAATACATTCTTCTTCCATCAATTACAACTCTTCTAATCTTTCCATTAATTCTAATTTTCTTTTTCTATTCTTAATTTCCACAACAAAAGAAACGTTACTTCGCTAAGGAATTCATGCCTAACGCCTACCACTCTTGTGCTACACGAAATTAATCATTATTGTGGTATAATAACAATGTCGATTGTGATTCCCTTCGCACTCATGGGTAACTAAACTTCTCTGTTGGGGTTATGGAAGCCGAATGAGATACTATCTATTGCTATGAGTTTGTGAGTTCGTGACACGTATGCTGCTTATATCATTATTCTCTTCATCTTCATCTAAATTCTTTGTGGTTGCAAACGCAAGAATACACTAGTATAACATTTAACTTGTTCGAAAGAAAGGTTATCTATCTGGAAAAAAGATAATGTCAAGGTAGTAGGGTCCCATCCCCTATTAAAAAGTTAGTGTCGTAACTGGATTAACCTCTTGGAGAATTCGTTCCATTAGACACGCTTTATGCTCGAAAGAGTTAAAGAGAAATAATTCTCAAATAGGTCGAAAGACGCCTGGATTTACCATCGAATACAATTCTCTATAAGCACATGCATGTCTGAATTCCACACACTCATAGTCAATAGAGACGTATAACTCATAAGGTGGACATACCCCGAACTTCTCAATTCTCATTGTTTTACATCTTACTAAACATTCTTTCTTTTTACTTTGCTATTTTCAGTTTTTACTTTAATATTTTGGTTACACAGTACAATCCCCCCTTTTTTACGAGACTTGCACAAAAAGTCTAGTAATCTTTGCTTACTTGTTGGCCAAGCTATTCCCTGTAGGATCGATACCCAACCCAGGTTGGGTTCTATATTTTCTAACGACCGTTTTACACTCCTACGAGAGCTGTAGATTGAGCGTAATCAAAAATTGGCGCCGTTGCCGGGGAAGTATGGAAGACATGATGGCTAAATTATTGAAAGGAGTGGAAGCAACGAGCGCGGGAGTAACGGAGGTAATTAATAGTTTGTCCTCCATGAAACAAGTAGTTGATTCACATTCCACTTCAATCAAGCAAGTAGAGCAGCAATTGAGCCAACTTTTCGCAGCACTCAATCAAAGAAAGGCCGGCACTTTACCTAGCAATACTGTGCAAAACCAAAGGAATGATGGGTCATGCATGGATATCACTACAAAAAGTGGTAAGGTGCTGGAAACTTCAGCAAAAGGCAAGCCAGTGGTTGACGAAGTAGTGGACATTGATGATATGGCGAAAGGAGAAGATGCCGCAGCAACTAATCCTATCGACAATAACATCACACCCAACAACGTCCAACCTAAAAAAGCTGAAAAATGGAAGCAAGAGGAGAAGAAATCTAGGGAGAGAACAATTCCATACCCACCACCACCTTTTCCCCAAAGATTGAAGAAGGTGGCGGATGACACAAAGTTCAGCAAATTCATGACTATGTTAAAGCAGTTGACCATTAATGTTCCATTGGTGGAGGCACTTGAACAAATGTCTGGGTATGCAAAATTTATGAAGGATCTTTTGACAAAGAAGCGGGCAGCAAGTTATGAGTTGAAAGAAGATGTTCATCATTGCAGCACAATCACTACCCGATTGATAGTTCAGAAGAAGGCCGACCCCGGACCTTTCACTATTCCTTGCACCATTGGATCTTTGAATTTTGCCAAAGCATTATGTGACTTAGGAGCCAGCATCAATTTGATGCCATTATCAATCTATAAGAAATTGGGTTTGGGTGATCCTACTCCTACCAAGATGAGGCTTGTCATGGCGGATAGGTCGGTAAAACGACCTGTTGGTATTCTATGTGATGTATTGGTAAAGGTTTCTTCATTCATCTTTCCGGAAGACTTTGTTATTTTGGATTATGAGGCAGACTCAGAAGATCCCATAATCTTGGGGTGCCCTTTCCTTGCTACAAGAAGTGTGCTCATTGATTTGAGAGCTAATGAGCTTTCATTCCAAATAAATGATGAAGTAGTTCGCTTTGACGTTTGCAAATCAATGAAGCAACCCAAAGGTCTAAGTGTATTTTCGGTGGCTGATGTTTACTTTGATGATGAGAAAAAATTACTTGAAGAATAGCGAATTATTGATGACCCTTTGGAGGTTGTGCTCATGAATGGAGAGAATGAGGATGCTGAAAATTGACACACAATAAGCACATGCATGTCTGAATCCACACACTCATAGTCAATAGAGACGTATAACTCATAAGGTGGATATACCCCCAACTCCTCAATTCTCATTGTTTTACATCTTACTAAACATTCTTTCTTTTTACTTTGCTATTTTCAGTTTTTACTTTAATATTTTGGTTACACATTACAATCCCCCCTTTTTTACGAGACTTGCACTAAAAGTCTAGTAATCCTTTCTTACTTGTTAGCCAAGCTATTCCCTGTGGGATCGATACCCAACCCAGGTTGGGTTCTATATTTGCTAACGACTGCTTTACACTTCTACGAGAGTTGTTGATTGAGCGTTATCACATAGACCGAGTCTGAAATCTAGGAGTTAGATAGGCTTCGTCCACATTATCCTCTAATGGGTCCTAAGGGTTTCCATGAGCATCAAATCTTCTTGGAAGCATGATCTGAAAAGCAAACATATAGGAATTAGAGGAGATTCAAGACCTTAGACTCTATATCTCAAAGTAGAACAACAAGAAAAGAAAATATTCCTAAATGCCTTATAGCCTCTCCCTTATATATGTGACGTGCTATACACACATAAATGATATTCTAGTTGACATGACTTTGCTGGACACACAATGACACCAAACCTACGCTCTGATACAATTTTTAGCATGACCTAAAATAGGACCTAGCCATGATGGGTATCTCAAGTCCACATAGACAGAAGATCACCCCAGTACCTAACCAAACTAATCACAACATCACCCAATGTTGGATGAATTCTAAAAACATAAAAAGATAGTATGCAACAAAAATAAGGAAAGTCAAAACATGTCTATAACTGATGATCGAGACCGGCCAACAACTGACCAATATCACCTAATATCCACAGCAATCCAATCAAAGCCTTCTAAGCATAAAATAGAAATCAGTCTTGGTCGGGACATGTCTCCGACTCTGACAGATGACAATGAGAATGAAAATAATTATTGTTAATGATAATGAAAAAATCTATCAACTCAAATCAAAGAGTGCATGTTGGTGAAATGCCTAAGCCTTCCAGGGAATGGAAGCTCACCACTTCACCGCAACACAACAAACTAACCCGATCGACCTAACCCTGTGGAAGAAAAGTAGAAATAGCTCTGGTGTCTGTATTGCATGGGGATACAACTTCCGAAGATAGATAGTAAGGTGAACATTATCATGCAACACAGGGATAATAATAACATAATTCCACGATCAGTATTTAAAACTCAATACACATAATCAAATGCATATACATACATATTTATATATATCATATGCTGGGATAAGGAACAATGATTAACATTCTCTTTAAAACATCAGACTAGATTGTGTAGCTCAACTATATTAACGTTCAGAGGCACGCACAGGCTATATGGGCCTAGGTCTCCCCTAGCTGGTAGGGCACCAATGCGTATGGCCGCATGAACCATAGGGTAGACTTACTCACTATGGAGACTCAGACCTACTTGTATATCAAGGTGACACGAGTACCAAATCATGTAATAAGATATGAGGGGACTCGAACCACCCAATCATATGATAATAATATTAAGGGTGACTCGAACGTCCCAGTTATATAGACCCCATCGGTAACTATGATTTCCATTGTAGGTCTCTTGGTAGCACCACTTTTGTAACTCAGCTACACAACCCTCATTAAAGCCCGATTACAAATAGTTATCACATAATCCCATTCATTGAACCACAATACATATTTAGGCATATATTATTGGTAACGTGATAACAACTACACTTTCAAGAGAATGATCAACATGCCACGCCAATTATTATCACTTGGGAGAATTCACAAACCCCTCGGTTCAATTTTACAAATTCCCACATTTATCATAATTATTAACCGATTTCACAATATTGGGCGGGGGTCATAACCACTTCAAAAGTCACATGTTTTAAAAATCACAATCCCTATTTCATTAACCAGTCTCATTCATCAAATTACTTTGAAACCATCATTTGAACTTATCCTATGCAAGGACAAATATGAAACATCACGTAAACAATAATTATACAAAACCCTCAACCCATGTTTTCAAAATCAACATAAGCATCTCATGAACAATACTTTAAAAAATATGTTTCAACAAATTATCAATGATGGAAACATAGCATGACGGAAACAACAAGTTTAACGATAGGAATTCAACCTTTGAAGCTCTACTTGACGCACTTCTTGAAAACCTTAAGTATGGCAGCTTAAGTGAATTTAAGAGAGTTTTTGAAAGTTTTTTGTTGAGTTATTAATTCTAAAGGGGTCCCAATAGGGTTTTAAGTTATGGGTTACAATTCAGAAGAGGGGAAATGTCTAAAGTTCCATCAATAAAAAGACTGAAAATTATCGCAAGTGACTATGGGTCACTATATGAATCATATAGACACATTATGACTCCTTGAAAAGAGTCGTACTCAAGACAGAACCACCAGGACCCAATACTAGTCTAGCTAAGATTCATAGCACCAACTCGTAACCACACTTGATGACTCATAACCACTTTTCATACTTAAGACAGCAACTAATTTGGGATGACATACTGGACACCCTACGATTTGGATATAACAACTCGCTATGAGTCATTCGTCTTGTGGTCTCAAGCCGTAATGAAGACAGTATCTTGCGACAAACCTTTTGGACACCTTACAATTTTTTCCTTACGACCCATAAGAAATGTTGATAATTAGTAGATAACTACTTATACTTAGAGCCGAATACTATGCCACTTGTTTTGATCAGGTCATAATTGAGTCCCTATGACCCATCATGACTCCCTATGACTCATCAAGGGAGACATATTTCGGACAGTGAGGAATAAATTTTTGAAATTTTCAAGGACCAAGAACCTAGGGCGTTACAACTAACTAAATTCAAAGTTAGGTAAGTAAGTACACCCATCATTTTATTTAATTATGAGTAATTGGGTAAACATCCAATTTATTAGGGGGAATTAGTTTGTTAAACTTATACATATATGGAAATGAGTATTTGAATGAATTACACAATGGGTATTTCCTATACCTATGACCCTATTTCATTTGCTACTTATTCAAACTCATTTTTCCTTAATTTGCAAGTAATTAGGCAAACATCCTCACTAGTTTTCACCCATTAACTTCAAGGTCACTAAATTCAAAATCACATAAGTAAGTTCACTCATCTTTTTCTTTGATTATGAGTAATTGGGTAAACATCCAGTTTATTAGGGGGCATTAGTCTATGAGTCTTATACATTTATAAAAATGAGTATTTGAATTATTAATACTATTGCAAAGTATCGAGTACCTAAATGTTGTTTAAAATATGGTCAATAAAGGTCAAAATAGGGTCAGTGTTTGAGTCTAATTGTTGTTAAGTGTTAGTGTACTCTTTGACACAACATATGATAGTGGTATCTATATAGGATCATATGTTTGGTCATTGTGGGTTCCCAATTCAAATTTGAGATAAACTCATAATATGAGCATATCCCATGATCATCTTATCAGGGTATGATCATGGTATATACTCATCTAATGTGAAAGATTTTCATGATCCGAGAGTAACCCCTAGTCACAACACAATTCTTATAACAACAAGTGATCCCAAGGTAACTTATGTATGGCATAATGCTTGAGCAACTGATTCAAACATATACAAAGATAAATAGATTGAGCGGAAGCATAATTATGAGATAAGTTATTTCAATACATTACTGTTCAAAGTTTACAAAACTATCATCTGAAAGAGAAAGGAACTTAAACTACATAAAATAACTCTATTGACCATCAATAAATCCTTTACTAAGACTAACTATAGGTAGTCGGGACATGACCCTCAACTATACCTAATCACTACATACGAATAAAAACCTAAAATATAACAACTATAACAAACCTGGGTCCTCAAAATAAGAGGTTTTACCACTTGCTTGCTGAATGTTGTGATCAACCTAACTATATTCTATGAGTAAGCACCTGAACCTATATCAGATAGAAAATATAGGAAAAATAGGATGCGATCAGTACTTTGGAATATACTAAGTATGTAAGATATGCACTAGTCATGAAAAATACATAAACATTCTTTAAAACTGAGGACATAAACCATTTGTTGAAATATGCCCTTAAAATAGGGTTGTACTTAAAGTTGTGAGGTATAGTGAAATTTCTAAATCATGAGCTAAAACGTTTCTTAAATACTGGAATGCGGTAAAAAATTAATACTGTAGTTAATCATAAGTTACAGTTGAATATGTTTTAAAACTATACTAAGGATCATGTATGAATACTGGGTCTAAAATTATGGGGCGTGAACTTATGCAATGACCTAGTATAAACATATATTATAAAAAATTGAATGACTGAATACAAGGTCATGCATATCTTAACTAAAACATAAACTGAAACATGAATTGAGAATTATGAGAGATAGCAATAACTGACATACCCTAATCTGAATAAATCAAGGTCCATCCTATAACCCTAGTTGAAAGGGTGCTAGTACCTTGCCATGGGCACCAATACTGGCTGGCATAGATCCACTAAAGTAAGGTCTTTAAGTACTAAGGTGTCATACCTCAATTGACGGATGACCACTTATAACTTACAATGGTAACATAGTTTTGGAAATTAGGGACTACAACTAAAGGTTTCAAGCCTAAACTGACAGGTGAGCCTTCATCCCTGCGTTTACTCGGTGCTAAGTACCACTCCCAACTCAGCAACACTGAAAATTTATATATGTATGTAGATATATATAGATGTATGTATTTATATGTATATGTATATGTATATGTATATGGATATGTATATGTATATGTATATGTATATGTATATGTATATGTATATGTATATGTATATGTATATGTATATGTATATGTATATGTATATGTATATGTATACGTATATGTATATGTATACGTATATGTATACGTATATGTATATGTATATTTATATGTATATGTATATATTTATATATGTGTGTATGTGTGTGTATGTGCGCTCAATATAGTAACAATCTTGAAAATAGCAACATATTCATAATCTAAAGGGCTCAAAACATGTTAATTGGTACATGCATGAAATTCTAGGTATTAAGTATTCATAGGCCACCAGCTCTAACTAATGCAACTGAACATGATAAAACTTTAAAGCTGGTCATATTAAAGAATTTCACAAAAATACTTCCCAAACTCAATTTATCAATAATAAGGAAAATTCATGATGGAGACCCTCAACTTAAGAGTGTTGAATGTCTTCAGGCAACAAAAACACAACAAAATATATGAGAATGCTTAACCAAGAGAAACCTAAGACACCTATGGCATTCAATCATCAAAGTTAAGCTCAAGATAATTACCCTCTCCAATTTGGATGATTGAATGCCATAGTACCCTCTCCAAGTTCAATACTTTAAAACCAATTATGGGTTTCTATAAAACATAACAATGTAACACAAATCAAGCTATGGAATAACATTAGAAATAAAAAACCATGCATATATACAAGTTACACTACCCAAACAAGTATGTTGCTAGTAATACAAACTCATGTTCCCTCACAACAAAGAAGTGTCACTCACTCATATAAAAGCATGCATGTCAATGCATAAATGGTCAAGAGAAACTCACACTCACAAAGAAGTTCCTATAAATGTGCATCAAATACCATATGGTTGCCCTTACTTTCTTTACCTTATTTTGTAGACCATTGGGTTAGGATCACTATAGAAATTTACTCAGCTTGTAGTGAAGGCTTGGGGGCTAGTATGTTACAAATAGAAATTTTAGTGACGAAGCCTCCTCCGCACTATACTTACTTTGAGGTCCACTAATCAACCAATTTTATTTGTATTCTACTCTTATTTCTCCCTTTTAATTCTTTTATTGCATATTCAGACTGGGTCTGATTTTTTATTCTTTCTTTTTGTTTACAACTGTCTTTCCTACCACACCCAACCCTACTTTCTTTTCTCCTATTTTACCCTTCATCATACCAACTTTACATTACGCATTCATATGATAGCCACCCTTAACATAAATGATTTTCTTGAGTTAAGGTGCACAATATCCAAGGAAGACTAGGGCCAAAACATGTTCATTATAACACAAATGAAAAGTTGAAAAGTGTAATAAGAAAAATAGGCTATGTAGGCTCAAAATAGGGATCAAGGGATACATATTCACTTTTGGAAGGTATTTTAGAAAAAATGTGTAAAAATTTCAAGAACAATTTATGATCCTTTCTAAACCGACTATCCTACAACCTTGGAAAGTCTAACCAGGCAATTTCTGAATTCAACAGACAAAGAAAACTAAGTAGCATAACACACTCATGGAACAGGGTTACATCACAAGCTGGTACCTATATGTTTCATGCAAAAGTTAGCTATGATTATTATGTCGCTAATCCTAATAACATAACAAGATTCACAATAGTCATATATATATACATATCACATAAATTGAAAATAAGATATTGAATGGTTATCATTTTCTCAAAAATCAACAAAAACATGTCAACTACCCTAGATACTCATTTTTCTCCTAATTAAGCACAAAACATCATGAAACAAAATACAATACTCCTAAAAATAATGGCTCTACTAGGAACATAACTCCGGGGAAAAAAGGAACAATAATAAAACCCCCGAGAGGATATCAAGACCCATAAGCAGCCCTACCCTCAACATAAAATCATGCGTTATCCCTAATTCATTGGACCATTCCAAAACAAGAGAGTTATAAACATACCTTTGGAACCATAGGTTCATATATTTTATGATAATCACAATAATCTGTGCAAACAATAAAATACCTTGGGTTGCCGCCCAAGCAATGCCTATTTTAATATCGTGGCATGACAAGGCTATGTAGGTTACTTAAACTTCACCAACAAGCCCATGTGTACCTTGATTACTTATACTTCATCAAAATAGCCCAAGAGTTGGATTCCTATTTTCACTTTCTATTTTGAACTTATCAATTTCACCCCTAATTATTTTTTTGATTTTCTACAATGCTCCAGGGTAGTGGTATAAAAATAAAGGACCCAAGCACTATATAAGGCATGTTGTACTTCATGGCCATTATGTGAGGAATCTATTTATTTGTTTCTTTCTCACCAAATTCAAGAATGTAGACACAGATTTCCTCTTTTTTGTACTCTTCTTTGGGTTCAGATGGCTTGATGTGCTATAGAAATATAGCACTTTCAATGCTTAAAATAATGAAACTGTGCAAATTTCTCAGGTTGTTTTGTTAGATATGATGTGTTTTTTGTATATTTTGTAGTAAACTAGGTTTTGGATGATAGACTAATGAAAAAGATGAAAAGTAAAGTTTTTGGCTACTTACTGAGGTTGTTTGGGTGTATGTGCCACTTACCGGGCATATGTGACCTAAGATAATGTAGAGATCAATAGTCCAGAGGCTCAAGAGAATAAATAAAGAAGACCATGCACTATCCTATGTCCACATACGGTCCTCATAAGGAACATATGGTTCATATGTCACCTATGATAGTGCAGTATTTGAAAGCCCAAAGAGCTGCAGGATTTGTGCATAAGTTCTGCACTTACCTAGGTCCACATATAGTCTGTATATGGTACATAAGGTCTGTATGTGGCTTACGTAAGTGGCCACTGACCATGTTTTTCCTTTCTCATTCGGTATTTGATTTTTAGGATTCCTTGTACGCTATATATATGCCTTTTGAAGTTTTATAGTTAGGTTACGCACTTTTAACACTTATAATGTATATTTTGATTCCAATATTTGAGTTTGATTTTGGGATTGCTCTTGTTATGATTTTTGTTAATAATTTAGTTTCAAACTTTGAATTTTTTTCAATTATTCTTGTGAAATTGTATAATGCCTTTCATCATGAATTTTGTTGATCTTTCACAAGCATGAGTGGACAAAAACCTTAACTGGTATCTAGGGTAAGGGTTATTAATACGACATCCTAAGACAAAAGTTAAGGGGTAAATTTCATCAAGAAGGCCATAAGACATTTGAGGGTACATAACTTATCAGATTCTATATGTAAAGTACTAGGTTGGTTGAACAAAGTACGATAAACCTACGAATTATATAATCCAAAAAGAACACAACTCTAGTGTTCATCTCCAACTATTTAAAACCAAAGTTTCATATGTTACTTGTTCGATACTATTATAATAAACAACTTATTTACTATTTGTTCATCCCATTAAGTTCAGCAAAATAGAGATAATATCCTAGTCTTCCCTATGGGTTTGACCCCAACCTAGTTAGTTATTATACCTAACAGTGACTTCTTTATCCTCAATTGGAGATGTATTTTGGGCATTAATCTTGGCTCGATCAAGATTTGACTATCCAAGCACAATGTGGAGAAATGCTTCTAATGAAGTCCAATAGGCCCCAACTCAGGAATTTCCATTTTATTTACATCCCTACGTAACTCTAGTAATCTATCCTTAGCAATAATATTGTCCATAAAAGTTTCAGCAATTTTAGACACCTCTATTTTTAGCTCCTCAAGTTGATTTTGCATAAATTTTCAATCTTACACAACCCATAACTAAGTTGATGGATGTCACATACAGCAGCTTTTGCATCCAACTCTACTTATAAGTGGTTAATATCCAAACAAAACATACCAACCTTTTGAATAAGCTCATGATTATTGCGGATAGGATGTGTCAATGTTTCCAACAAGCTATCCTTGTGTTCACACACTATATATGCCCCACTAATGTAATACCGCACCATATCAAAAGGATAACGATCAATAATAAAGAAGTCTTGATCACTCTATACTTCTACTAGCCAAATTATCATATCAAGAAGAGTCGACATACACTAGTGTATGCTCTAACAAGAATAGAAAAGAAAAACCCAATAATTTAAAAAATTCCAATTAGTCAATCTACAATCATATTCCCCGACAATGGTTTTAAAATTTGATAATGCCCAAACTACCCCTCTTTAGAAGGATAAAATAGTTGCTATAAAAATATAGTAACCCAACTAGGCTAGGGTCGATCCCACAGAGAATACATTAGATATCTTGCATGAACTTATTGAAATCACCAGACAGTGTGATTAAGTAAAAAGGGGATTTGTAGTAACTAGTAAAAAGTTATAAGAATTGGAGGCTTTTGGTTGTAAACAATCTAAGACCAACACTAGGCTTCTGTTCCCCCTGGATTCTAACTCCATAAATTTATATTGCACTGTCGAACTATTGAATACTTTGCATGTAGAATCTAATAAGTTATGTACCACCAACTGTCTTGTGGGATCATTGATGAATTTCACCCTTTACCTTTTGAGTCTCACGGTATCGCTTTACTAACTATTGTCCTACATCACAGTTCATTGTAACCTTTTGAGTCTCAAGTTAATATATAGAAAGATAATTGTCTTACGTGGATGATACTAATTAGCCTAGATCGATAATTAAGCTCCAAATTACTATTGTGATCTTCTTTTCTTACACTCTACCTATCTCTTAAAGCAAGTAGTGAATATATGTGGGATCTTAACATTGGCCACAACTAAAAATCAATAAGAATGATGAAAACCCAATACATGCAAGAACCATTATCTAGAATGACTTGTCATTTCCTCTACTTCGTTAATCCGCCAGGGTTCCCACAACCCTAGCAAAGGGAATTAGCATCTCATAGTTATGAGATCAATCATGAAATTCAAAAAAAAAAATTATAGAATCAATCTCACAATAATTAAAGAAGAAAACCCAAAGTCATATATTGAATAATACATAATAAAACAAGAAGATCCCAAGATTATAAGTCAATCCTTGAATCAAAAGATATTGTGAATGATGTAAACTTATCCCAAAAGGGACTCTCTCTAATATCTAGCATCTCAAAGTATAAAGGGTATTTATAGATAATAAGAAACCCTAGAAAACAAATCCTAAATAAAATAGGGAAACCTGATTAAAAATACCACAAGAGTGTATGTAGGTTTCATGGAAACCTATGAAATGATTTTGAAATAATCCAAACAAATTAAGGTCGGTGACAACTTACTAAGGTCAAAATAGACCGTATGTACTATATATAGACCGTATATGATCATTAGTAATTGACAGACCTTATTCACAGCTCCTAAAGCTCTCTAGAATTGACCTTTTGGCACTTACTAAGGCCACCTACAGACCGTAGGTGTCTTTGGTTAGTGGAAGGGTCTTCTATTTCCTACTTCTGAGCCTCAGGCCTTCAAGTTCAAACACCTAATTTTGTACCTACTTAGGCAGCTACTTGGATAAGTGGAACCTACTTCCAGTAGATTCCAAGGTAAGTATCCCAAAACTTCAAGTTTTTATTTTCTTTCATTTAGCATGCAAAACATAGTTTTTCTTTAGTTTAACATCCAACGCCTAGTTTCATGCAAAATCACTCCAAAAACACATAAAATCCAACAAAATATTTATAAGTACGTGCATCTTTTCCAAGTTTAAGCATCGTAAGGGCTATGAATTCACAGCATATCAGTGATTATGGAAAAGTGAAAATCTAGTAACAAAGATTTACTCATGGTTTATTTACACAAATAGACTGAAGGAGCTAAGTAAACTTATTTTTGACCTAGAACTTAATTCTTAGAGAGAAATTTAAACATGAGGCTTTAGATTTTTTAGGGACTCAATGGGTGAAAGGGACCCATTAATGAAATCCACATACCTAGAAAGGAATCGTTGGAGAAATCATTGGAACTGAACTTGAGATGAAGAAACCCTAGCTTGCTTTTAGAGATGAGAAAATCACTTTTTTCTTTTTGTGGATTGATTTTAGGACTAAATGGAGAGTTTGGGGATGTTTAGAATTATATACCACCCTTCATGAAGCCTAAACAAAGTGGATTAGGATTTAATAGGATGAGAAAAAACTAAATAGTCCTTTTTAAAATATTCAAAAATTTCTGAGAAGCAATCGTTATGACTCGGGTAATGACTCATTATGTCTAGTAACAAGTCATGTTCTGAGTCATGCCCTACGGATTAAATTAATTCATCCATACTAGTATGACAATGACTTATCACCTAATGACACATTAGGACTGATAACAGATTATTAGAAAGAGTCATTATTAAGAACTTGATTTCTTGGTCTTTCTGTTGTGATAATGGGTCGACCTAACGACTCATTAGGACTGATTACAAGTCATATACTAGACTCGTCACCTCTGGGCTGAAATTTTAGGATTCCTCACAATTGTGGAAATGAATCCACATAACGAATCATTGTGTCTGACAACTAGTCATTGCCAGAGTTGTGGTCACTAGCAGTTTAACAGTCCCTTAGTAAAATTTCTGTAACTTTTTGTCATGATAATGTATTAAGGCGAGACTGGTGGCATTGTAAAGCATGTTAAATGGCCTATATTTTTATGGGTCTAGAGCTCAAAAACTTAGGGTGTTACAATATCTTCTCCTTAGGATCATTCGTCCTCAAATGAAGACTGACTTGGCTGAAAGAATAGGAAAAGAGTAGTAATCCCTTACATAGAATTCTAAGTGCTGAAGATGGCCAAAATGACTAAATTTCCAACTAACTTTAGCTTGTTTGAAAATATGGGAACTCACTAGTACTATTTGGCTGAATTCTGAGGTTGGATAACTAACATAATACTAGTTTCTGAATCTAGATATCTTTTACGGAAGGGACTAATTTAGACTAGGAGTAACGACTCAATTGAGATTACACATAGAATAAATGAAAATAAGGAACCTCATGGAATAGGCATATTCATGAAACTTCGGATAGTAAGACTTGATAAAAGACAGGAAAACATTAGGATATTATTTGTGTAATTGCTAAACTAAATTGTTAGCTATATGGACAGTCTCGTACTGAAAGCTTATAACTCAACTGAAGCATCCTAGGAGCAACTATATATTTAGAACTATAAATAATATCTAATGAGATGAAATTTATAAGAGTCACTAGAAAATGAGTATTTTTTACCTTCCATACTCCTTGTTTGAAGTTCAAATAATATTATGGAGCAAAGAATTTTGGGTATAATCTAAGTGAGATATGTGAATAAGAAATTGAAACATGGCCACAACTCTATAACATGGAATATAGGCATATAAAACAAAAGATAGTATAGAATTACTATGCCTTAGGAAATGCAACTAATAACTTTAAAGATTAGCCTTACTTCTCAAATACTCCCTTAACTATACTTTTCCTCATAAATACTATATGTCATTTGACGCCACTTATAATCTTCACATAGGTATTGATAACTCATTCTACCAAAGTCTGAGTTGAACTAAATTCTCTCACCATTTCAAGACTAACTCATAGTCACAAGGTACTACACATAACACTGTAATACTAATCAAAACCACGGATTCAATATCCTACGTGTTTTTAGAGCTCTTATCTCAAGAATAATACTTCTTACCACTTCAACAACTAACTTCAACCTCTTACTAGGAATTCACTAGCACACAATGAATTTATCCACTTCTAAACCTACTTAACATTTAAGCTTAATCATTATAACCACATATGAACTTCTAGGAAACCAACCCACCTAAGAATTTTTCCCATATTCTCTAATATCTCTATTAATAAGAAATTTTATGCACTATACTCAAGGAGAAAAACCAACAATTCTCATCTAACTATAGCATATACCAAAAGCTTTACCTCAATCTTCCTTCACACTTACCGCCTTAAATAAAACAAGCATACAACAATCTTTATCTAATAAGGAACATCTAATGTCTCCCATCTAAACCATTGTTCATCCATTTTATCACCACTATCTTAATAAAATGAGAGTTCACTAAAAGGTTAGAACATTAGGACTTGAAAAATGAAAGAATATTATACATAACTATGACACTTAACTAAGGTTTGAGCAATAGAGTATCAAAGGCATGGATCATTAAAGATATCTAAATTGAGGACCTACATGTCATAATATGAATTTTCACTGGTCATTAAGGGTGTACAATGTGTTTTAGGAACTGAGCATACTATAAAACATGAGTACATGAGTCATAAGCAAAATAACTTTAGTTTGGAGTTCATAAATTCATGGAATATGAGTCATACTTCTGAGTGAACTGGCACTCTTTAAACTGGGAACTGAGAGTATGCATGATTCTATATAAAGTGCATGAATATGATCTATGATCATAGAGCTGACTTGTAATGAATGAGTAGATGTTGTAATGACTAAAGTATGAGAAATTATATCAAGATAAGAATGGGTTGGGTATCTTCCTACACTACTATTGTTCTAGAATTCACTAGTATCACTACTAAGATCTGATAAACTAACTTGATTCCTTGTTATATCATCTTCCCTTTAGATTAAATCTATTATTCTAAGATTGTGGACTTCTGCAGCAAACTCTAAATTGAACTGCGATCACTTTACTCTAGAGTCTGAGATATATTAATACACATAATAATAAACTCCCCTAAAAGACTATATCTTAAAGTATAAATCCCGCTGCTAGAACTTCCTTCTGAGATACAACTCTTAACTTTCTATAGCCCTAATAGTCATCATATAGTAACTTAAACACTTACTAACTTAGAATTTTATGGAGTATCACAATACCTTGAGTTCATAATTTTTCTTCTAGAATTTTAAACTCTTCTTTCTATAAGCTTAATCATTCTTAATTCAAACTTAGATTCTAACACTTCACATAGATATCCCCAAACTTTTAATGAACTATACTAAACTACTACTACTGGATAAAAATAATGAAACATAGTAAAAATCATGAAACACTAACCCACTCAAAATTTTATAAACACACCCAACCTTGACAAGATTCTCTATCATTATGGTCACTACCTAATCTTGATCCTGACTAAAGTATTAACATACTCTAAGTCCCCTTAATTGGTAAAACTCTCTTAAATGTTATTAAACAATCTACACAACACCTTTATGGATTCATGTTTTCTACTAAATAAAGATAAACACTATCCTCACTTTACTATTGTTAAAATTCTAGGTTCATGCTTCAAACTCTAGGTCATTCGCCATAGGATTCTAAGAAAGGTTCTAAGGGAACATCTGACTTTTGCTTAATGCACAATTGTCATAAGTAAGAATAAACTCTTTCAAAGTTTAGAACTTAAAGGCACCGATAGGATCCTTTTGAGACTGCGTGCAATCTCATAACTATCTATGGGACTATCTGAGATAACTATATTAGTAGGAATTTAAGCTTGACTATTTCTATTACCTCAATAATAAGGTAAAATTGGCATGAATAGAGAAATATGATAATTTGTATAAGTTTCTTAGAAAAATATCTAATGCATAATTTTAGATAAGAAATAAAGGAAACATTTCTTAAATGCCTTATATCCTCTTAAAGAAAAGTACAAGCATCTTCATATTGTTCCACAAGACTCTACTAGACATAACTTCATTGACACCCCAGGACATTTGAACCTTGCTCTCTAATACCAAGCTTGTCATGGCACGAGATTATACCCTAGTCATAATACGGTGCTTAGAACCATAGGTGATCCCAAGCTAACCCATATACAGGCATAATGCTTGAGCAGATAATTAAAATAAGTACGAAATCTAAATTTACTGAGCGGAATCATAATCATGAGATAAGTTTTTTCAATACATTATTGTTCAAAGTTTACAACATTGTCATATGGAAAAAAGACGAAGTCAAACTACATACAATGGCTCTAACTTACCATCTATGAAGCCTCTACTAATACTGACTATAAATAGACAGGACATGACAACCAACTATCCTTAATCAATATATATGAATAAGAAAATAAAATACAAGAACTAAAATGGACTTGAGTCCTCAAAATAAGATAACACATCACTTGTTGGTTGAATGTTGTGATTTTCCTGATTATGATCCTAAGAGTAAGCACCTAAATCTACATAACATTGAAAAAATGGGCAGAAGAGGTACACAATCAGTACTTTGAAATTTATTGAGTACGTTGATACTCCCAAATTACAACTCTCATTAGAAAGTGTAAGCGGTCGCTGTCAAATATAGAACCCAACTGGGTTGGGTGTCGAATCCCATAGGCAATACTATGGTCACTAAGTACTGCAATTATTATTAGACTGTTGATCGAAGTTTCCAAGATAAGGGGGTTTTGGTTTAAATGCACAATAATATTATCAGTGTAACGATGAGATTATATATGTAATTATATTTGATCACAGAGAATGACAAGTTAGGGTTATGTCCACCTTGTAGCTTCTACTTCTCTATTAACTATGAGTAATATGGATTTTATGCATGCATGCACTTATAGAGAGACGTATTCTAATTCTAAATCCAAGTGTTTTTCAACCATCAAGGATTTATTCACCTTAGTTCTTTCGAATCCAATGTGTACAACAAATTATACGAACTCTCCAAGAAGTTAATCCTGCTAGGACATTAACGTGTAAAATAGAGGTTGGAAACCCTATTTTCTTGTCACACTCTTTTTTCCAAACAGTAAATTTTCTATTGAACAAGTTATTGCTATAATGGTGCATTCCCTATGTTTGCAACCACGAGAATTCAATCAAAACAAAGAGAGTAATGATATAAGTGGCGTGACTAATCATAAATTCACAAAATCCATAGCAATAGAGAGTATACTACAAGGTTTCCATAACCCTAACAAATAAGCTTAGCTACTCATGAATAAAACAGAAATTAACATAGAAATATTCATCATACCAAAACAACGAATGATCTTGGTGATGAAGATGACTAGTGAAATTAAGAGAGAAACACGTTTCTCTCTCTTTCCTCAAGCTACGCTGCTTTCTTGTTTTCAAAAATAATACGGAATCTCAATTTCAGTAATCCCTAAAAATTCAGCCATAAGGCTTTTAGTAACATCCTTCTTTAATAAATTTCTACTGCATCCTAAACTATTTACGAATATTCAGTTTGCTAGGGAAAAAGTTCTCATGCGTCACATTTAGTCCAAGAGTTGTTTTCATCTTTATGTGAAGTTTTCCTTTGCTGTCCAGAGGTCCCCAAAGTGCTGAAATCTTCCTAATTAATACCTGAAAAGCATGCTAATCACATAGGTCAGCTCACTTAACTAAAAATAGACTAAAAGTGCTAGACTTATGTATTTTATTCTCAAAACTTAGCTAAAACATGGGTAAGTTATGGTGCTTAGACGTATGAATACACCCAACATCACCACCCCACACTTAAAGCTTTGTTTGTCCTCGAACAAAATAGTACATCCATATGAATACCTAACTAAACTTTACAAGAGCAACACAAAATTTTCAACAAGATATACACGGCAATTATTAACAAAGAGTAGATTTCTTGATCATTACTAGAAACAACTCACCCTCCAACATAGACTCATTAAGTTTGTTAATTCGCATACACAACCTAAGCCAAAAGAAATCATATAAAACTACCCAACAATAATCAACCATGTGTGCTCACACAAAATGTTACCCATAATCACTCATAGTTTTGCATTTTTCAAAAATATGGGTATAAGAACTTGCTTGCTCTTACTCTCACAAAGAATTCTTAGATTACAACTGATGATCATACGATTGACCATAGTGTAATACTCCACTAATATCAGAATGCTAAGATTAGGATCAAATAGGTCTTTACGGGTTGTAGAGGAGGCTAAAGGGACGGGTAGGACTATTTTGGCCAGAAATGGTGACTATGTTCCCTAAGTGCTTTAATACACTACCTTATGCCATTTAAACTAACTTTGAATAACCACTCTACCTTCCTTTCATCTACCAACCCCCCTTCACCTATTTTGTTACTCAATCAGAAACACAATGATAGGAATATACAACCCTTCTTTCTTTCTTTTTTTTTCTTTCTTTTTTTTTATTTATATTAAGCATCGCTATGATAGCCACCCTCAATCACAATATTTTCATGTACCAATAACTAAACTTTGGGGCATCACTTTCACCATTTTTCTCTTATTTTTCCACACTCTTTACTCAACTTGATTCTATAATTTAAAGCGCTTAGGAGCTTTTGGATCAAATTATGATCTTTTCAAAAAAAATGGATTAGGCTACATATGAGGTTGCCAAAGAAAATAGCTAAAGCCTCAAAGGGTGTTCACTAGGACAATGTCCAAAGGTAGGTAAAAAGAAGATAAACAAAATTAGGGTTGCCAAAGAAATTTCTAAATCATCTCCTAAACTCACAATCTTTATTTCGCTTCACACACACACATCAGGCAAGTTCTAGCATCAGTCGCAACAAAGAATATACAATAAATTTACACACACATGGCACATGGCCAACTTAATTAGGAGCATTATAGATTCTTGACCCAACAGATAAATGAATTAAACCACAAGAAAATTCACAACTTAGAGCCTAAATATTTCAATAGTAGTGATTCAGCACAAACTCTTGTTATAATGCCATGCCGTCTATAAGAACAATTTCATGCAAAAATCTGACTAATTACAACTAACTAACTACGACTAAATCAAAACAACTATAGAATAAATGCAGGCAAGTAGTACGCAATACAGCAGACAAGCCAATCCACAAACATATACCTGCACCCCATACTTATACGGAACACACTGCCCTTAGTGTAAATAAATAAGCAAAAACCTGGTTATTCAGACTCCTCCACTATATCTGGGATCATACCCCCTACGTCAGAATTATCATCAGAGTCTTCATCATCAGAATTGTCCTCCACATCAGAGTCTAGCAGTCGGTGATCATCGTCTATTGGCACATCATCATCTAGAGGTTCCTCAAAATTTACCCCCACTCGACATATGGCCCGAGCATGCTCATTAAGCGGGTAGTCATAGTCCAACTGCCGAAGTTCTACATCAGTCGGTACAAGACCCCCATTTATCATAGTAAACATAGTCATGCCATACAGATGGCGGAAAAAACTGTCATCTCGAGCATGTCTCTCAGCAGTGGTGAGGTTGATGCCTTGACCAGTTTCTGAATCTTTGATTTTTGTGAGATCTACCTTCTTCGGGTTATGTGGCAACTTATGGTCTGCTGGCTCCTCCTCAATGTTCTCTTTTCTTAAAATTGCAGTCAAAAAGTTGCCAAAGCTGAAATGAGACCTTTTGTGCACCCTTGCTTTTTGCATTGATGTTCGTATAACTGCACCAATGTTGATGGAAACATTCGTCATTAGAGCATATACCAAGTAGACTAGATCATGCGTGACCTTAGTGTATTGTGTCCCAGGAATCAAGCAGGAGTCAACTATTCTTAACCATATGCGAGCTTCTCTGTTCAAATAAGCATATGGGTAAGTATTGTGATGACCATTATCTTTGGGACGAGTCCACCGAGTCATGGACCTTGATCCACACAATATATCTCTAATGACTCTGTAGGGAGGTCTATTGTAGAGCTCCTCGAGTGGTGATGGATCCACACTTGGAGTACCCAAGAAAGAGTTGAAGAAATCAGCGTTCAAGTGCAAGACTTGCCCCCGAATCTTTACTTTATTTCCCATAGTCCTTGGGGACCAGTTGGCATAAAACTCTTGAGTCAAATCAAGATTACATTCGCCCATGTCTCAGAAGATAAAGGCAAGATTTAGTGCCATAATCTTTGCCAAAATGCGAGAGCAGTTCTTTGCTAAACTTTCCTTATGCATCAAATCCACATATACATATTTATTCATTTTATTGTTTCTATACCATTTCTTCCCTTCCTCCTCCAGAACCCATTTGATCCCAAAAGTGCATCGAGGCACTTGATGATAGGAGGAATCAGCCTGGTCCTTTCTTGACCTTTTTTGACCTTTTTGTGAGGTGGATGCTTTCTCCTTTCCCTGTCGTCCTTTCAAAGCCATGTTACCTGAGATCATTATAGGGTCATGTTAGTCTCATTTAATAAAATTCACTATAATCGAAGAAGAAAATAGTGATGGAACCACCCCACACTTAATTTGTTTGCACAAACTAATTGAGTGAGTATGTTCGATTACTCAGACTTCATCAACATACATGTAGATGGTATGTGCCAACAACATTATTAGTGCAGTCATACTTTCAACCCTTCACTTTACATAAAAATTTCTCAGATTGATATAGAGAAGCAGAACACAATGGTCTTGTAATCTTGACTATCATTTCCGACTTTATTTCAATGGAGCAATGCAATCTTTGAACAAGACTACCACATAGAAACAATTGCTATAGCATAGAAACAATTACACAATCTTATGCTTGTGGTTAACCATGATCATTATATCGATTAACGAGTCATTCACATATTCAAGCTTACAACTCCCAAAATTATGCATTAAACTTCAATATTTTAACTCCATAGTAAAAATTATGACAGTGAATTCCAATCAATACATGCCAGAGTAAAATCAAGATCACCTACGAGAATTCCTTCACTCAATGAGATGTATTTTTCAAAAATCATAATAATTTAACCATACTCTTATCACCAAGCACTACTACAAAATCTAGTTAACCATTATAAGCGTAGAACTGAAACAATTGCGGAACATGAAAGAACAACTTACTTGGTTATAAACTCCTGATGAATCGGGAAGGTGAGCCTATAGGATTAGATGAGAAAAGAGAAAATCTTAGAGAGGGCAAGGGTGCTTGGGCGGTGCTTAGGTTTAAGAAAAATTGAGTGGTGTTCAAGTGTAGAGGATATATTTAAAGGATGAGCCATGGGTCGGTTTGGTCCATTCACAAATGGGTTAGTGGGCAAAAAGCATAAGTAGGTGATGATAGGCGATATTACGCGCCTATATAAATATATTTTGCCCATATTTGTGCCATGTTTTGAGAAAAAATTATATATTTCATGCACTTTTAGTCCTTTTTCCTATAAGCGAGCTAACGAACGTGATTAGCCAAGTTTAAGGTATAAATGATGCAGAATTCAGCATTTTATGGATTACTTGACGCCATAGAAAGCTTCACGAAAGGAGAAAAGGAAGCTTGGACGCCTAAGGACCAAAAGTGATGCATGGAAAACCTGTCCCGGGCTAAAACAGCATTTCTGAAGACTTTGGGGACTAGCAGTAACTTAGTTGGATTTGGATAATGATACATTAACCTAGTACAATTGGGTTAAGTATTTCATTAGTTTATTTGGATTAGGATAATGTTACATTAACCTAGTACAATTGGGTTAAGTATTTCATTAGCTTAGTAGGATTTGGTTAGATATTTCATTAGCTTAGTAGGATTAGGATATGGGTATTATAAATACCCTATCTTGCTAGAGATTTTTATTAATATTCTTACAGACATCTTCTAATACATTCTTCTCTTATTCATATTCATACATTCACTCTTCAATTAATCATTATACTTCCGCAAGACTTTTCCATTAATTCTATTTTTCTTCTTCTATTCATCTACTCTTAATTTCCGCAACGAGAGAAACGTTACTTCGCTAAGGAATTCACGCCTAACGCCTACCACTCCTGTGCTACATGAAATTAATCATTATTATGGTATAATAACAATGTCAATTGTGATTTCCTTCGCACTCATGGGTAACTAAACTTCTCTGTTGGGGTTATGGAAGCCGAATGAGATACTATCTATTGCTATGAGTTTGTGAGTTCGTGACACGTATGCTGCTTATATCATTATTCTATTCATCTTAATCTACATTCTTTGTGGTTGCAAACGCAAGAATACGCCAGTATAACATTTAACTTGTTCGAAAGAAAGGTTATCTATATGGAAAAGAGATAATGTCAAGGTAGTAGGGTCCCATCCCCTATTAAAAAGTTAGTGTCGTAACTGGATTAACCTCTTGGAGAATTCGTACCGTTAGACACGCTTTATGCTCGAAAGAGTTAAAGTGAAATAATCCTCGAATAGGTCAAAAGACGCCTGGATTTACCATCGAATACAATTCTCTATAAGCACATGAATGTCTAGATTCAACAGACTCATAGTCAATAGAGACGTATAACTCAGAAGGTGGACATAACCCCAACTCCTCAATTCTCATTGTTTTACAACATACTAAACATTCTTTCTTTTTACTTGGCTATTTTCAGCTTTTACTTTATTATTTTGTTTACATTATTTGCACGACAAAACTCTCCCCTTTTTACGAGACTTGCACCAAAATTCTAGTAATAGTTGCTTAATTGTTGACCAAGCTATTCCCTGTGGGATCGACACCCAACCCAGGTTGGGTTCTATATTTGCTAACGACCGCTTTACACTCCTACGAGAGCTGTAGATTGAGCATTATCAAAAATTGGGGCCGTTGCCGGGGAATACGAATGTCAATCAAGTTCGTGATAATTACTAGACCCTTTGGTCAAAGATTCTCGTACTTTTACTTTCAGTTTTTGTTTTTGTTTACTGCAGGTTTTTATTCAATGCATGCCCCATACTACAAGTTCTGGTCAACTGTTATTACCTATCAATCCTGAACCACAACACATTGGTAGAATGGAAGCACAAGCAGAAATCGAATGGATGGCTGCTCAACAGGAACAGGCGAGATTAGCTGCTTTTGCCGCCGCTCAAGTTCAACAACAAAACATTGATAATCCTGGGCGAGCAACAAATTCCGACGATGAGGATTTAGGTGATGACGAGTTACTAAACCCTAGGAGTGATGCTGAAATCATAACACCTGCCAACAGAAGAGGTCGACAAGCTCGGTTTAGGTATGATCGCCAACCCATGCAACCAGCTTTCGATGACGATAATGATGATCTTGATGGAGCCGGAGCCACAGGCGCCATTATTCCTCCACCATTAGCGCCCGAAGCCAAGTTCAACATCACAAGCACCATGATTCAGTTATTGCAACTCAAGGGATTATTTGGTGGACTAGTAGGCGATAATCCGAATATGTATCTCATCAACTTTATTTCTACATGCAAGTCGTTTGACAATCCTGGTGTTGGTCAGAATGCAATTTGCTTACGCTTATTTCCATTGTCTCTATCTGGGGAGGCAACATTATGGTTGAATGGGCTGACTCCTGATTCTATTACAAATTGGAGGCAATTAAGAGACGCTTTCCTAGAAAGATTCTTTATGCCATCCAAAAGAGCACAATTGAGAGATGAAATCAGCAACTTTCGTCAGCTTCCAACTGAAGCTCTTCATGAAACATGGGAGAGGTTCAAGACAAAGATAGCGAGATGCCCAAACCATCATATGACTAATGTTCACCTAATGGAGATATTATACAGAGCCTTGAATTCAATAAGTAAACCAGTGGTGGATAAAGCGGCTGGAGGATCTTTTATGGACCTCACTTTTGGATCTGAGGTAGCAAGCCCCACATTATCTATTGGCATGACTGCAGACCAAAGAAGAAGAGAAGAAGAACGTGATCAAGATATGGCGTACATGAAAACACAAATGGATCTTCTTAGAAAGTATTTATTATCAGGGAAGATTGAAAAAATCAAAGCTATTGCATCAAAAGGAAGAGACGAATCTGATTCGAAAGAGGAGGCCAACTACTTGAACAATCAGGGGTGGAAGCAACAAGCGCAGGAGTAACGGAGGTAATTAATGATTTGTCCTCCATGAAACAATTAGTTGATTCACATTTCACTTTAATCAAGCAAATAGAGCAGCAATTGAGCCAACTTTCAGCAGCACTCAATCAAAGAAAGGCCGGTACTTTACCTAGCGATACTGTGCAAAACCCAAGGAATGATGGGTCATGCATGGCTATCACTACCAGAAGTGGTACGGTGCTGCAAAATTCAGCAAAAGGCAAGCAAGTGGTTGATGAAGTAGTGGACATTGATGATATGGCAAAAGGAGAAGATGCCGCAGCAACTAATCCTATCGACAATGACGTCACACCCAACAACGTGCAACCTGAAAAAGCTGAAAAACGGAAGCAAGAGGAGAAGAAAGCCGTGGAGAGAACAATTCCATACCCACCACCACCTTTTCCCCAAAGATTGAAGAAGGTGGCGAATGACACAAAGTTCAGCAAATTCATGACTATGTTAAAGCAGCTGACCATTAATGTTCCATTGGTGGAGGCACTCGAACAAATGCCTGGATATGCGAAATTTATGAAGGATCTTTTGACAAAGAAGTGGGAAGCAAGTTATGAGTTGAAAGAAGATGTTCATCATTGCAGCACAATCTCTACCCGATCAATAGTTCAGAAGTAGGCCGACCCCGGAGCTTTCACTATTCCTTGCACCATTGGATCTTTGAATTTTGCCAAAGCATTATGTGACTTAGGAGCCAGCATCAATTTGATGCCATTATCGATCTATAAGAAGTTGGGATTAGGTGATCCTACTCCAACCAACATGAGGCTTTTCATGGCGGATAGGTCGGTAAAACGACCTGTTGGTATTCTATGTGATGTATTGGTAAAGGTTTCTTCATTCATCTTTCCGGAAGACTTTGTTATTTTGGATTGTGAGGCAGACTTAGAAGTTCCCATACTCTTGGGGCGCCCTTTCCTTGCTACAGGAAGTGTGCCCATTGATTTGAGAGCTAATGAGCTTTCATTCTGAATAAATGACGAACTGGTTCGCTTTGATGTGTGCAAATTAATGAAGCAACCCAAAGATCTAAGTGTATTTTTGGTGGCTGATGTTTTCTTTGATGATGAGAAAGAATTACTTGAAGAAGAGCAAATTATTGATGACCCTTTGGCGGTTGTGCTCATGAATGGAGAGAATGAGGATGCTGAAAATTGCGAAGAAGCTATTTGTGCTCTATCAGGATTAGGGACATATCGCTATGCTCCCAAGAAGCTAGATCTTGATCTCAAGAATCGACCCACACCACCAGCTAAGCCATCTATTGAAGAGCTACCCACGTTAGAATTGAAGGAGCTGCCAAGTCATTTAAAGTACGCATTCTTAGGAAGCGAAAACACACTTCCAGTCATTGTGGCAGCTGATTTGGGTGAGCAACAAAGTGCAGCTCTCATTGCTACTCTACGAAAGTATATTAGAGCCATTGGATGGACCATTGCAGATATTATTGGTATTCCATCTGGGATTTGTACACATAAAATTCATCTTGAAGAAAATTGCACACCCACCATTGAGCATCAAAGACGTCTAAACCCACCTATGCAAGAAGTGGTGAAGAAAGAAATTATCAAGTGGTTAGACGCAGGAGTTGTATATCCAATCTCTAATAGTACATGGGTAAGCCCGGTACATTGTGTTCCCAAGAAAGGAGGCATGACGGTGGTCGCGAATGCGAAGAATGAGCTTATTCCACTCAGACCCGTCACTGGATGCAGAGTATGCATGGACTACCGAAAGCTGAATTCTTGGACACTCAAAGATCACTTCCCAATGCCATTTATGGACCAAATGCTAGATCGATTAGCGGGGAAAGGATGGTTTTGCTTCTTAGATGGTTATTCAGGCTATAATAAGACTTGTATTGCACCCGAAGACCAAGAGAAGACAACGTTTACATGCCGATATGGTACGTTTGCCTTCAAACGCATGCCATTTGGGCTATGTAATGCACCAGCCACCTTTCAACGTTGTATGATGTCTATTTTTCCTGATATGGTTGAAGACACTTTGGAGGTATTTATGGACGAATTTTTAGTTGTTGGTGAGTTTTTTAAAGCGTGCTTGGCAAATCTAAGCATGGCATTGGAAAGATGTGTAGAGTTCAACCTAGTGCTGAATTGGGAGAAGTGCCACTTCATGGTAAAAGAAGGAATTGTTCTTGGGCACAAAATCTCCAAAAGGGTAATTGAGGTTGATCGAGCAAAAATAGAGGTCATTGAGAAGCTACCACCTCTAATTTCGGTGAAGGGAGTTCGTAGTTTTCTCAGCCATGCAGGTTTCTATCGTCGGTTCATCAAAGATTTCTCCAAAATTGCTAGTCCATTGTGCAAACTCTTGGAGAAATATGAGAAGTTTAACTTTAATGAAGATTGCTTAAAGGCATTCGAATGCCTCAAAGGAAAACTCATTGAATTCCCTATCATGGTAGCACCAGATTAGTCTCTCCCGTTCGAAGTCATGTGTGATGCTATTAGGGTAGCCGTTGGAGCTGTTCTTGGTCAGAGAAAGGAGAAATTATTTCATCCTATCTACTATGTGAGAAAGGTCTTAAATGAATCTCAAAGGAACTACACTGTTACTGAATAAGAGCTCCTAGCGGTCGTGTATGCGTTTGAGAAGTTTCGAGCCTATTTGTTGGTTACTAAGGTGATCGTTCATACAGACCATGCATCTCTTAGGTATCTAATGACAAAAAAGGATGCAAAAACAATGTTAATTCGATGGGTGTTGCTTCTGCAAGAATTCAATTTCGAGGTCAAAGATAGAAGAGGTTGCGAGAACCAAGTGGACGACCACCTATCTAGACTCGAGAATGAGCATGTGGCGCAACATAAAATTCAGATTGATGATGCATTCCCCGATGAGGTGATATTAGCGACAACAATGGAAAAATTACCATGGTATGCCGACTTTGCAAATTTCGTGGTGAGTAATGTGATACCTGCCAATTTATCCTACAACCAAAGGAGGAAGTTTATGCATGACGTACAACACTACTATTGGGATGAGCCATATTTGTTTTGACGATGCGCGGATGGTATCATTCGACAATGTATATCCCATGAAGAGGTGCCAAATATTTTGGAAGCATACCACACTTCCCAAGTTGGAGGACATCATGCAGGCAATAGGATGGCAAGAAAAGTATTGCAAAGTGGATATTATTGGCCTTCGATTATTTAGAGATGCCTACAACTTTGTTAGAAGATGCGTCCAATGCCAAAGACAAGGTGCTATTTCAAAACACCATGAAATGCCCATGTCGAAAATTCTTGAGGTAGAACTCTTTGATGTGTGGGGCATTGATTTCATGGGTCCATTCGTAAATTTTTTTGGAATGAAGTACATATTAGTTGCTGTCGATTATGTCTCGAAATGGGTTGAAGCTGTAGCGTTGGCTGACAACGAAGGAAAGCGTGTTGTAGCGTTCTTAAAGAGGAATATCTTCTCTCGCTTTGGAGTACCACGTACTATCATAAGTGATGGAGGATCTCACTTTTGCAACAAGCTATTCAAATACTTGTTGGCCAAATATGGTGTCAAGCAACATAAGGTAGCCACGCCTTATCACCCCCAAACTAGTGGACAAGTAGAGGTGTCCAATTGGGAGATCAAGCAAATCCTTGCAAAGACGATAAATGCTAATAGGAAGGATTGGTCTTGGAAGCTAGTTGATGCACTATGGGCGTATAGGACGGCATTCAAAACACCCATCGGCATGTCCCCTTATCAACTAGTTTATGGGAAGGCTTGTCATTTACCCATCAAGCTCGAGCATAAGGCATTGTGGGCATTGAAGCAATTGAATTTGAATTGGGATGATACAATGAATCTGAGGTTGGAGCAGCTGAACGAATTAGATGAGTTCCGTCTCCATGCATATGAAAGTTCAGACATATACAAGGAGCGGATGAAAAAGTATCATGATCAGCGGATTGTTCGACGAAACTTTCAAAAGGATGATATGGTACTTCTCTTCAACTCCAGATTGAAGCTCTTCCCAGGTAAGTTAAAGTCTAAGTGGTCTGGTCCATACAAAGTTATCCAAGTCTACTCGTCTGGAGTTGTTGAATTGGAAGACAATAATGGTGTTCTCTTCAAAGTGAATGGCCAACGTGTCAAACCTTATATCGGTCTGCTTGACTCGATGAATTATATGGCCATCACTTACCTCGATGAAGTCTAAGTACTCGAGGTAACTATGTCGAGCCACGACAATAAATAAGGCGCTAGATGGGAGGCAACCCATCATTTATCGTTTATCACTTATCATTTATCGTTTTCTTTTTCTTTCATTCTAATCGTTTTCATTGGTTTTAAGCAAATGTAGGTGCAAGAGATATTCAACGAGGAGATCGATTTCAAATGACAATTTGGACATATTGCATGGTAAAGGTGGTAAGTTAGGAATAAAGATGCATAAGGCTATGGATTGAGAATTGCTCATGATAAAATAGGCATCGAACAAGGCTAGGCCTAGGTAAAACTTGGCCACGAACAATGCAACGCCTATACTATAGCCTAAGGTCTCGGAATCTAGCGTGCAAAGACATAGGCGCCACCCATGCTCAAGTATGCTATAGCATAGGCGCCACCTATGCTAAAGCATTTGGTCTCAGTATCTCATATGCCATGCTAAAGGCGCCGCCTATGGTCCCTAAATGTATTGCACTAGGCGCCGCCTATACCATGCATAGGCAAAGCTAAAAGCGCCACCTATGGTCCCTTTTTGTCTCCAAAACCGTTTTTAAATGTGTCAAAACCCAACCCATTCATTTCCTATATAAAGGGGACTTAGTCTTGAAACATAAACACATTGAAACTTGACCTAAGGCGCCACACTTCCTCTCCAAATCATCTCAAAATTTTTCTTTTTGCTCTCCCACTTCACAAGAACATCTCCAAAGGCTTCAATCACGTAAGTACTCTCTTGTTCTTCATCTATTTCTCGTAAGTACTACGTTTCTATGTCTATTATGAACTGCTACATCTTGAAAGAATATTGGTGATGTTAATGTGTTTGGATTGTTGATACAAAACCATATGAGTGACCATATACGTTAGTATGATCTTAACTTGTTTCTGACTTGAATTTTGTTTTAATTGCATTGTTATACTCTTTGTAGAATTGCTATGGTTATGAACATTTCATAATCTTGTCACTTGCATACCTACATGTTAGACTATCCCGTCCATCGGAATAAGACTTATAGTTGCCTACCGACATAGGAGGTTGTGATTGTTGATAGAAACTATACCATGATGAAACCCCTATGTAGTAGTCTTGTTATACCTAACATGAAAGTATTTCAAAGGTTGCAAGAAGTGATACATCACTGATTTTCTTGTCGGAATATAACTCCTTAAACGTATGTCGACGAAGTCTAAGTAATCGACCACTTTCACTTTACTGATTTGTATCAACAAAACTAAGTCTGGGGTGGTACCTCGATGTCTTGTTTATAGATTGTTTCCATTGAGTTTATGCTAAAATAAATATTGTCTCAGGAACAATGGCACCTAAAGCGAGACAAGATAAGGCTACCACCTCCCAAAAGGGCAAGAAGAGAGGTCGCAAGGACCAAGGAGAATCATCCTCAATGCAATTACCCCGCCGAATGTTTGGAATAAAATGGGTTCTTGAGGAGGAGGCCAAAGAATGGTATAGGAACAAAAAAGAAAGAAAATATGTTCATGTGGACTTGATCAACAAGGACAGCCTAGCGAAGAAGGAGCCGCGTATGTTGGCAAAAATCATGGCTTTGAATCTGGATTTCATCTTCCGCGACATGGGATAATGTAATCTTTATTTGACAAGAGAATTTTACGCCAAATGGTCGCCGAAAACCACGGGCAGGGAAGTCAAGATTTGGGGCCAAGTTTTACAGCTCAACGCAGATTTGATCAACTCCTTTCTTGGTTTACCTTCGGTTGATCCAGCACCATTCAAAGAGCTGTACAGCAGACCTCCTTATAGAGAAATTCGACACACCCTTTGTGGAAGTAGATCCATGGCAAGGTGGAGCAGACACCAAGACACCGGACGACACAACACCTTCCCCTATGCTCCTTTGAATAGGGAAGCAAGAATCTGGTTGCGTATTGTCAACTCATGCCTTATTCCTGGGACTCAGTACACCAAAATAACAAGAGATAGAGTGTGTTTGGTCTATGCTTTGATGACGAATGTCCCTATAAACATTGGGGTAATCATTCACTCTACAATGCGGAAAGCCAGACTACACAAGCGGTCTCACTTCACTTTTGGTAATCTGTTGACAGCAATCTTGCGGAAGGAGGATATTGAAGAGGAACCAGCTGATCACAAACTCCCACATAACCCGAAGAAGGTTGACCTCACAAAGGTCAAAGATGTTGAAACAACACATGGTGTCAACCTTACTACAGCGGAGAGACATGCTCGAGATGAGAGTTTCTTCCGTCATCTTTATGGCATGACATGGTTCACAATGATGTGTGGAGGTCGTGTTCCAACTGCTGCAGAGCTCCAACAGCTGGACCATGACTATCCAATGAATATGCATGCAAGGGAGATGTGTGGATTCGGTACATACTTTGAGGAACCTCTAGATGATAATGTGCCGACTGATGATGATCGACGCTAGCCAGACTCCGACGTAGAGGAGAACTCTGACGATGACTCTTATGATGATTCTGACGAAGGGTGTATGACCCCCGACATTGAGGAAGAGTCCGACTGACCAGGTTCTTCGTATTTATTTTCCACTGAGGGTAGTGTCCCGTTTAAGTGTGCGGTGGCGGTATTGCATGCTATACTTCTCTATTCGTATCTATGTTTGTTTACTTTGTTTTATTTCTGTTTCGTTTTTTTGTGTGTGTGTGTTTCGTTTTTTTTTTTTGATAAGTTTTTTTAGTAGTAAATTTTTTTTTTTAACTTAGCTTCGCATGAAATTATTCTAATAGGCAGCATGAGATTATAACAAGAGTAAGTGCTACAATTGTGACTTTTGAGACATTTAGGCTCTAGTTGTGACTCATTATGTGATATTGTGTGGTTCAATTCCTTCACCTGTTGGGTCAAGAGTCTATATTACTTCCAATAAAGTCGACCATGTGCCTTGTGTTTGAAAGATTAATAGTAGATTCTATGTTTGTGGTTGATGCTAGAACTTGCCTGGTATGTATGCAAAGCGAAAATAAGGAGTGTAAGTTTAAGAGATGATTTAGGCATTTCTTTGGCAACCTATACATGTTTACCTTCGTTTTACCTACCCATGGACATCATCCTAGTTAAACCCTTTTGAGCCTTTAGCCTATTTCTTTGACAACCTCATATGTAAGCCTAATCCATTTTTTTCAAGACCGTAATTTGATCCAAATTCCCAAGTGCTTTAAAAGTATAAAGTCATGTGACGAAATAAGAGGAAATTGGGTGAGTATGATGCTTTAAATTGTAATGGAGCTTGAAATTGTTATGAAAAAAAAAGTGCTATCATAAGAGGTATGTTATGAAAAGAAAAAGGAAAAGAAAGCTGAAAAATGAGTTATGCTTAAAATTGAAAAAAAAAGGAGAACAAGGGTGGTAGAGTAAAAGAAAGAAGAAATGTTGAAAGAAAAAAAGGTGTCAATGATACAATGTGATGTATTAAAGCGCTTAGGAACTTAGTCACTATTTCTGGCCAAAATAGTCCTACCCGTCCCTTAGCCTACATTACAACCATCAAAAGACCTATTTGATCCTAAACTTAGCATTCTGACATTTAGTGAAGTATTACACTAAGGGCAAGCCTATGGTCATCAGTTACTACATATGAATTCTTTGTGAGAGCGAGAGCAAGGATATTTTGACACCCATGTTTGAAAAATATGCTACACTTGGGAGTGATTATGGGTACTATATTGTGAGACACACATGGTTGATGAGTTTGGGGTAGTTGTATATGATTCCTTGTGCCTTAACTTTTGAATATGAGTTAACCACCATCACGAGTCTATGCTAGAGGTTAAACGGTTTCTACTAATGATCAGAAAACTACTCTTTGTTGATAATTATTGTGCTTGTCTTCACGAATATTTTGTGTTGTTGCTGTGAAACCCTAAGTTGATGAGTAGAAGGACATGATATTTTGTTCGAGGACGAACAAAGTTTCAAGTGTGGGGAGTTGATGATAGGCGATATTACGCGCCTATATCAATATATTTTGCCCATATTTGTGCTATGTTTTGAGAACAAATTATATATTTCATGCACTTTTAGTCCTTTTTCCTATAAGTGAGCTAACGAACATGATTAGCAAAGTTTCAGGTATAAATGATGCAAAATTCAGCATTTTATGGATTACTTTACGCCATAGAAAGCTTCACGAAAGGACAAAAGGAAGCTTGGACGCCTAAGGACCAAAAGTGATGCATGGAAAACCTGTCCCGGGCTAAAAAAGCATTTCTGAAGACTTTGGGGACTAGCAGTAACTTAGTTGGATTTGGATAATAATACATTAACCTAGTACAATTGGGTTAAGTATTTCATTAGTTTATTTGGATTAGGATAATGTTACATTAACCTAGTACAATTGGGTTAAGTATTTCATTAGCTTAGTAGGATTTGGTTAGAAATTTCATTAGCTTAGTAGGATTAGGATATGGGTATTATAAATACCCTATCTTGCTAGAGATTTTTATTAATATTCTTACAGACATCTTCTAATACATTCTTCTCTTATTCATATTCATACATTCACTCTTCAATTAATCATTCTACTTCCGCAAGACTTTTCCATTAATTCTATTTTTCTTCTTCTATTCATATACTCTTAATTTCCGTAACAAGAGAAACGTTACTTCGCTAAGGAATTCATGCCTAACGCCTACCACTCCTGTGCTACACGAAATTAATCATTATTGTGGTATAATAAAAATGTCGATTGTGATTTCCTTCGCACTCATGGGTAACTAAACTTCTCTGTTGGGGTTATGGAAGCCGAATGAGATACTATCTGTTGCTATGAGTTTATGAGTTCGTGACACGTATGATGCTTATATCATTATTCTCTTCATCTTAATCTACATTATTTGTGGTTGCAAACTCAAGAATACGCCAGTATAACATTTAACTTGTTCGAAAGAAAGGTTATCTGTCTGGAAAAGAGATAATGTCAAGGTAGTAGGGTCCTATCCCCTATTAAAAAGTTAGTGTCGTAACTGGATTAACCTCTTGGAGAATTCGTACCGTTAGACACGCTTTAAGCTCGAAAGAGTTAAAGTGAAATAATCCTCGAATAGGTCGAAAGACGCCTGGATTTACCATCGAATACAATTCTCTATAAGCACATACATGTCTAGATTCAACACACTCATAGTCAATAGAGACGTATAACTCAGAAGGTGGACATAACCCCAACTCCTGAATTCTCATTGTTTTACAACATACTAAATATTCTTTCGTTTTACTTGGCTATTTTCAGATTTTACTTTATTATTTTGTTTACATTATTTGCACGACAAAACTCCCCCTTTTTTACGAGGCTTGCACCAAAAGTCTAGTAATAGTTGCTTACTTGTTGAACAAGCTATTCCCTGTGGGATCGACACCCAACCCAGGTTGGGTTCTATATTTGCTAACGACCGCTTTACACTCCTACGAGAGTTGTAGATTGAGCGTTATCAGTAGGCGGCTCCCTTAGCATCGCCTAAGCATAAGTAGGCGGCACCTAACCTATTGCCTATGTTGGCATAGGCGGCGCCTAGCCTATTGCCTATGTGAGGAAGTGAGCATAGGAAATGGCATAGGCAGTGCCTAACCTATTGCCTATGTTGGCATTGGTGGCGCCTAACCTATTGCCTATGTTGGCATAGGCAGCGCCTAGCCTATAGCCTATGTGAGACAGTGAACATAGGCAATGGCATAGGGATGCCTAACCTATTGCCTATGTTGGCATAGGCGGCGCCTAACCTATTGCCTATGTTGGCATTGGCGGCGCCTAGCCTATTGCCTATGTTGGCATAGGCAATTGGAAAAACGGCGCACTCTTGGTCGAAAAAGGTCCATACCTCAGGGTCACAAAATAAAGTCGCACCGCAAAACTTTTTCTTTAGGTCGAACCAACATAACTCGAGGCGCGACTCTAATGCAAATCATACTTGAACCTTACACATTTGACCACTCCCACTTACCTGTATTGTTCCATCATTCCTAGACTTACCACCATTGACATGACTCACTTCCAAATCAAAATTGAGTCTAATCTCCTGCTTTTTACATCATGCACCTACACTTAATCAAAAACAACAAAAACGTTTAGAAAGATAGGTTGCCTCCCACCAAGCGCCTTAGTTTTGGTCGTGGCTCGATTATTCTTTTTTAATTTTTATTTACCAAAAAAAAATCCTAGTAAAATGATGGGTTGCCTCCCATGTAGCGCTTGATTTATTGTCGCGGTACGACATAGTTATCACGATTACTCAGACTTCATCAAGATATATGTTCGCTATACATTTTATCGAGTCGGTTGGACTAATATATAGCTTCACACTTTGGCCATTCACCTTAAAGACACCACCATCATTATTTTCTAACTCCACTACTCCTGATGAGTAAACGTGGCTGATTCTGAATGGACCAGACCATTTAGACTTCAACTTACCTGGAAACAGCTTCAGTCTGGAGTTGAAAAGAAGTACCAAATCACCTTTCTGAAAGTTTTGCTGGATAATCCTCCGATCATGGTACTTTTTCATCCTTTCCTTGTAAAGATCTGCTCTTTCATATGCATTTAGATGGAATTCATCTATCTTGTTCAGCTGTCCCAATCTCATATTTATAGCATCATCCCAGTTCAGATTAAGCTGCTTCAGTGCCCACATTGTTATATGTTCTAGATCAATTGGCAAGTGACAAGCCTTTCCATAAACTAGTTGGTATGGTGACATGCCAATTGGTGTCTTAAACTTGGTCCTATATGCCCATAAGGCACCGTCCAGCTTCTTGGACCAATCTTTCCTGCTGGCATTCACAGTCTTAGCAAGGATCAGCTTGATTTCCTGATTTGAAACCTCCACCTGCCCACTAGTTTGTGGGTGGTACGGTGTAGTTACCTTATGTTGCTTAACCCCATACTTTGCCAATACGGCTCTAAATAGCTTGTTGTAGAAATGTGATCCTCCATCACTTATGATGGTATGGGGTACCCCAAAATGAGAGAAGATATTTCTCTTTAAGAACGCCATAACACTCTTACCTTCAATATCAGCTAGAGCGACTGCTTTGACCCATTTGGATACGTAATCCACAGCGACTAAGATATATTCCATCCCAAATAAGTTCACAAATGGGCCCATGAAGTCAATATCCCAAACATCGAATAACTCTACTTCAAGCATTTTTGACATGGGCATCTCATAGTGCTTTGAAACAGAACCTTGCCACTGACACTGATTACATCTTCTTACAAAATCGTAGGCATCCTTGAATAATGAAGGACAATAGTAACCACTTTGCAGTACTTTCTTGTCCATCCGATCACCTGCATGGTCACCTCCAACTTGGGAAGCATGGCTTGCTTCCAGTATGCTAGGCACCTCTACATCTGGGATGCACCGCCTAATAATACCATCAGCACATCATCAAAAAAGATAAGGTTCATCCCAGAAGTAATGTTTCACATCATGGATGAACTTTTTCTTGTGATGAAAGGAGAGATGCTCAGGAATCACTTCACTTACCACGTAGTTAGCAAAATCTACATACCACGGTAAGTTTTCCACCATAGTTGCTAAAATCTCTTTGTCGGGGAATACATCATCAATATCAAGGTTGTATGCACAGTGTTCTCACTCTCAAGTCTAGATAGATGATCAGCTACTTGGTTTTCACAACCCTTCCTATCATTTACCTCGAAATCGAATTCTTGAAGTAAGCACGGAACTTCTCAAAAGCATAAACAACCGCAAGGAGCTCTTGTTCAGTGACGGTATAGTTCTTCTATGCTCCATTCAAGGCCTTGCTCGCGTAGTAGATTGGATGAAATAGCTATTCTCTTTTCAGACCAAGTACATCACCCAAGGCTACACCACTTGCATCACACATAACTTCAAAAGGTAGAGACTAATTAGGTGTTACAATAATAGGGGCTTCAACTAGCTTCCCCTTGAGGCATTCAAATGCGTTCAAGCAATCTGCACCAAAGTGAAACTTTGCTTCCTTCTCCAAAATTTTGCATAATGGGTTTGTAATCTTGGAGAAGTCTTTAATAAACCTCCAACAAAAGCCAGCATGACCGAGAAAACTACGAACCCCCTTCACAAAAATTGGAGGTGGTAGTCTCTCGATAACTTCAATCTTGGATCGATCAACTTCAATTCCCTTTTCAGAGACTTTATGCCAGACAACAATGTCTTCCTTAACCATAAAATGGTACTTGTCCCAATTTAGCACCAGATTGAATTCAACACATCACTGCAAAGCCATACTCAAATTTTCCAAGCATGACTCAAATGACTCACCTACAACAAAAAAGTCATCCATAAACACCTCCAAGGTGTCTTGAACCATATCAGAGAAAATAGACATCATACACTGCTGAAAAGTGGTAGGTGCATTACATTGCCCAAATAGCATTCGTTTGAATGCCAAAGTACCATATGGGCATGTAAAAGTGGTCTTCTCCTGATCTTCAGGAGCAATACAAATCTGATTATATTCGAAATAACCATCCAAGAAACAGAACCATCCCTTTCCTACCAATCGATCAAGCATTTGATCCATGAATGGCATTGGGAATTGTTTCTTTAATGTCCACGAATTTAGATTCCGGTAATCCATGCACACCCTCCACACTGTGACAGGACTGACTGGAATTAGCTCATTCTTCTCATTTGCTACTACTGTTATGCCCCCTTTTTTGGGCACACATTGTACAGGAGTTACCTATTTACTGTCTGAGATTGGATACACCACCCCTGCATTTAACCACTTGATGATTTCTTTCTTCACCACCTCTTGCATAGGTGGATTTAGATGGCATTGATGCTCAATAGTGGGTACGCAATCTTCCTCTAGCTAAATCTTATGCATACATATGCCAGAAGGGATACCAATTATATCAGCAATAGTCCAATCAATAGGTCTCTTGTACCTCTTCATAATAGAGATGAGAGCCTCTACTTGTTGTTCACCTAAATCAGCAACAACAATAACCGGCAGTGTATTTCCACTACCCAAGAACGCATACCTTAGATGATTGGGTAGCTCTTTCAATTCTAGCACCGTGGCTCTTCAATGGATAGCTTCACCGGTGGTGAAGGTCGATTCTTAAGGTCAAGGTCCAGCTCTTGGGGGCATAAGAATACGACCCCATTCCTGTCAAAGCACAGATAGTTTCTTCGTACTCTTTAACATCCTCACGATCAAAGTTCAAAAGGACAGCAGCCAATGGCTCAACAGTAAGCTACTTCTCTAAAGATAATTCCTTCTAATCCTCATAATAAACATCATCTATAGAGAACAAATTCATATCCTTGGGCTGCTTCATTGATTTGCATACATCAAAATGTACCACTTAATCATTCATCCAAAATAAAAGCTCATTTGCTCGCAAATCAATAAGCACACTTCCTGTTGCGAGGAAAGGCCGACCCAAGATTATGGGCACCTACAAATCCACCTCGCAATTCAAAACAACAAAGTCTGCAGGAAAAATGAAGTTAGAAACCTTCACTAATACATCATAAAAGATACCAACAGACTATTTTACTAACCTATCTGCCATTACAGGCTGCATGTTGGTTGGTGTAGGATCGCCCAACCCTAACTGTCTATAGATAGCTAGTGGCATCAAATTAATGCGAGCCCCTAGATCACTTAAGGCCTTAGCAAAGTCCAAAGATCCAAGCGTGCAAGGAATAGTGAAAACACCCAGATCTGCCTTCTTCTGTACCAAAGACCTCGTGGCAATTGCACTGCAATGATGAAAATTATCTGCCAATTCATAGCTCGCTGCCCTTTTCTTTGTCAAAAGGTCCTTAATGAATTTGGTGTATCCTAGCATTTGCTCCAGTGCCTCCACCAAAGGCATATTTATATCAACTGCTTCAGTATGGTCATGAATTTACTAAACCTGGTGTCATCAGCCTTCTTCTTCAGTCTCTGAGAAAAAGGTGGTGATGGATTTGGAAGAGTTTTCTCTACCACTTACTTTTTATTGTGCTTCCCATTATCAATTTTTTCAAACTGTTGACATCTAGGTGTAGTATCATGAACGCTCTCATCCTGATCTTCAACTTCTACAGAATCATCACAATCTGTTTCAATAACATTCTCCTCTCTACTATCAACCATAGGCTTGCCCTTTGATGGATTTTCCAACACCTTCCCAGTCCTAGTTGTAAAAGCCAAACATGATCCATCTTTCCTTGGATTTTTGACAGTGTCACTCGGTAAAGTTCCAGCTTTTCTTTGCTTGAATGCCACTGATAGTTAACTCATTTGTTGTTCCAGCTGTTTTATTGAAGTGGAATGCGAGTCAACCAATTGATTTATTGAGGACAAATCATTTTTTACCTCAGTTACTCCCGTGTTGGTTGCCTCCAGTCCTTTCAACAGCTTAGTCATCATGTCCTCCATGGATATTTTCCCAGAGCTATATGCAACAGCTTTATGATTTCTAGGAGGAACATACAACCCGCTCCTATCATTCTTATTCTTCCAATTCCCTTGGTCTCGATCCTTGTATCCGGATTTTTCATAAAAGTTCCAACCTTGGTTTCCTTGTACATTGCCTCGGAAACCCCCTTAATTATTCAAGTAATTTGCTTCCTCCTAAGAATCGGAGTCATCTCTTCCCTTTGATACAACAGCCTTGACCCTTTTTGTCTTCCCTAATAATAAATACTTAGTAAGAAGGTCCATCTGCATTTTTATGTGAGCCATATCTTGGTCACATTCCTCTTCTCTTTGCCTCTGTTCTGCCGTCATACCAATATATACAGTAGAGCTTGCTACCTCAGAATCCCTGGTATGCCAGGCTTTATTCTTCTTTGTCATACAATCCAGCATATCATATGCCTAAATAAAAGTAAGGTCCATGAATGAGCCACCCGCAGCATTATCGACCACTGGCTTAGTCACCGAGTTCAAAGCCCTATATAATATTTCCATCAAGTGGACATTGGTCATCTGATGATTTGGGCACCTGATAAGCTTCTTCTTGAACCTCTCCCATGTCTCGTGGAGAGCTTCAGTTGAAAACTTTCTGAAATTGCTTATCTCATCTCTTAATTGTGCTCTCTTGAATGGTAGAAAGAATCTTTCTAGGAAAGCTTCTTTCACTTGCCTCCAATTGGTAATAGAGTCAGGAGTTAGTCCGTTTAATCCCTGGATTGTCAAATGATTTGCATGTTGAGATAAAATTAATTAGATGCATATTTGGATCGTCGCCTGCAAGTCCACCAAATAACACCTTGAGTTGCAATAGCTGGATCATGGTGCTAGAGATATTGAACTTTGCTCCGGGTGCCAAGGGCGAAGGAATAATAGCCCCTGTGGCACCAACCCCATCTAAGTCATCATCATCATCATCAAAAACAACTTGCACAGCTCGGCATTCGGGTCTCATTCTAGCTTGACGATCTCTGTTGACATTCTTGTTCACTGGTGCAGCCACATCATCTGCATGCCTTGGATTTAATAAATCATTATCACCCAGGTCCTCATCATCAAGATTTGGTACCCGACCTATGTTATCAGCATTTTGTTGATTTACTTGCGCAGTTGCCAATGCAGCTAATCTAGCATGCTCCTATTGAGTAGTTATCCTTTCAAGGTCTCATTGCGCATCCATTCTACCAATGAGATGTGATTCAGGATTTATAGGTAATAATGGTTGACCAGATATCCGTGTATTTTCCATGCAATCCACTAAACCTGAACAAAACAAAAACAACAAATAAAAAGTAAAATTTGAGAATCTTTGACCAAAGTGTCTATTAACTATCACAAACTTAGTTGACAATCGTATTCCCCGGCAACGGCACCAAAATTTGATACCCCCAAATTACAACTCTCATTAGAAAGAGTAAGCTATCACTGTCAAATATAGAACCCAACTGGGTTGGGTGTCGAATCCCATAGGCAATACTATGGTCACTAAGTACTGCAATTATTATTAGACTGTTGATCGAAGGTTCCAAGATAAGGGGGTTTTGGTTTGAATGCACAATAATATTATCAGTGTAACGATGAGGTTATATATGTAATTATATTTGATCACAGAGAATGAAAAGTTAGGGTTATATCCACCTTGTAGCTTCTACTTCTCTATTAACTATGAGTAATATGGATTTTATGCATGCATGCACTTATAGAGAGACATATTCTAATTCTAAATCCAAGTATTTTTCAACCATCAAGGATTTATTCACCTTAGTTCTTTCGAATCCAATGTGTACAACAAATTATACGAACTCTCCAAGAAGTTAATCCTGCTAGGACATTAACGTGTAAAATAGAGGTTGGAAACCCTATTTTCTCATCACACTCTCTTTTCCAAATAGTAACTTTTCTATTGAACAAGTTATTGCTATAATGGCGCATTTCCTATGTTTGCAACCACGAGAATTCAATCAAAACGAAGAGAGTAATGATATAAGTGGCGTGACACATCATAAATTCATAAAACCCATAGCAATAGAGAGTATACTACAAGGTTTCCATAACCCTAACAAATAAGCTTAGCTACTCATGAATAAAATAGAAATCAACATAGAAATATTCATCATACCAAAACAACGAATGATCCTCGTGATGAAGATGACTAGCGAAATTAAGAGAGAAATACGCTTCTCTCTCTCTGTCCTCAAGCTATGCTGCTTTATTGTTTTCAAAAATAATACAGAATCTCAATTTCAATAATCCCTAAACATTCAGCCATTAGGCTTTTAATAACATCCCTCTCTAATATATTGCTACTGCATCCTTAACTATTTAAAAATATTCTGTTTGCCCGGGAAAAAGTTCCCATGCGTCACATTCAGTCCAAGAGCAGCTTTCCTCTTTATGTGAAGTTTTCCTTTGCTGTCCAGAGGTCCCCAAAGTGCTGAAATATTTCTCATTAGTACCTAAAAAGCATGCTAATCACATAGGTCAGCTCACTTAACTAAAAATAGACTAAAAGTTCAAGACTTATGTATTTTATTCTCAAAACTTAGGTAAAACATGGGTAAGTTATGGTGCTTAGACGTATAAATATGCCCAACATCATATGTGAGATATGCACTAGTCATGAAAATACTTGAAACTAAGGACTAAACCTTTTGCTGAAATATGTATTTAAAATAGGGTTGTACGTAAAATTTGTGAGGCTTAGTGAAATTTAAAAATCATGAGCTAAAATATTTCTTAAATATTGGGAAGTGGTAGAAACATAAAGAAGGAAAAGAATGTGCAATAAATGAAATAGAGATCAATACATAATAAAATCCCAAAACCAAGTATTATTAGTACAAGAGCTTCTAACATAATAAGAGTACAAAAGTGAAATATCAAGAGAAATACACTAAAAAAACTTATATATTAATACAATATAGGACTAGTATAATACATAAGGAAGAGATGAGTAATACTCTAAATGTAAGGATTTCACTCTAAGTCTCTAGCCATGGTTGCTTTGCACGATGCAGACACCAAGGGTGATAACCCGTACCATGATCTGCAGGTTACAGAAGTGTAGTATGAGTACCAAAAGAATGGTACTTAGTAGGCAACTGCCAACTGAGCACCAAAGATAATATAGATATATACAACAAATAAACAGAATGGAAACTACACCTAAGAGTCCAAAAATCATATCACAAGTCAATGAGAATAATAAGGGACAACTATTTACTCAAGTCCAAGAGTCTAACATAATAAAACTAAGAAAGTATCAGGGAAACTATCCTAGTCCATCCACATTCAATAGATGTCAATACTATACCTTACATCCTAGGCCAATAGACTAATAAAGAGTGACAAAATGATAAGATAGAAGAGGCTAAGAATATACCTTAAATCTCGATATCGGATCAACGATCAATCTGTCATAAGCTAGCCATAATAATGATCACAACAATGATAGTAAAATATCAATAATAATAGCATGAGTAACCGACAACTCTAAATAACAAAATAGCTGCCAAGCCTATGCATACCCCCACCACCTTAGGCTTGGAAGGTTTAATCAACATATAATAACATAAGGTTTACTCTTCACCCATATATATGAAATCATCCCATATCGGCTGATAGATATACGTGCATACTGGTGATAGGCAATGTACATTCAGGAATGAATACAAGGTACACATTCAATATAAAAATATCATCATCGTGTCCATTATTAGCATAATCAACCTCCCGCCTTACCAGGTATCAATATATCATAACAGTATCCTCTGACTTTATTGGGTATAAATATATCATCACATTATCCTTTGACCTTTCCGGTTATCAATATATCCTTACAGTATCCCTCCGACCTTGTTAAGTATTAGTACATCATCACAGTATCCTCTGGCCTTTTTGGGTATCAATATATTATCAAAGTATCCTTTAACTTTGTCGAGTATCAATATATCATCCCAATATCCTCCGACCTTTTCAAGTATTAATATAATCATAAATATTACTACACATATATTTATAGACATATAATATGTGCACGGGTTTAAGACGTGGCAAACTAAGGGTAAATATAAAACCTATTAGTATAATCATAATCATAACCGTATCATCATACAAATATCTAACTTGTCAATATTCCCAACTATTTGTTATTAGCTAACCAACTCTTACTATCATTAAACCACTAATTCTATATACTTCATATGACCTCAAAGTATTAGCCGTGAAATTGTCCTTTGCATAATCCTTATTCATGGGACAACAGCTAACAATTATTTACTAAATAGACACTACCTAACATCTAGTGAAGGTTCATCCCTCGACGATAATCATAGTTTATCCACTATTCATTATTATGAACTAATCATCTTATATTCGTTAATACTTATAAGTCAATACATTACTATTTATCATCTAAGCATCTTGTATTAACTACAACATTCCTTAACTAACCGTCGCTTACTAACTAATTCTCATTTATCAACTATTCATTCTTCTTAACTAATCACCTCTTATCACCATCATATCTTATTATCTAGCATCATTAATACACAAATCCTCATTTATAAACTAATAGACATCATAAACTTAGTCATCAATATCAACTAATCTTCACCTATGCTAAACCTAACATCATCAGCCATCGCTAGTTATCACATTTTATCTAAGCAAGGTTTATTAACTAGTACATTAGATTCCTAGCCATCAAGAACTATAATCACCTGATAGACAACTAGCTACCACATAGCTTAACCCATAATAAGGAAGGGCAGACATAAGATCATATTTCAGTTAGAATCATATCAATTACCAATATAATAACCATAAATATACCAAATCTACGCATGCCATCGGTAGTATTTAATTAGTGAAATAATAAGCATCATAGTCTATTTTCCTCCATCCCATACATATATTCATAAACCGCAACTGCATCTTTTACAAGGATAAAAACTTCCCGGATACCCAACTAATATCATAACATGGGCCTGGGTCCAATAACATGTTCGAAATAGTCATAACATCATAATTACAGCCTTTGTCCCATATACGTATTTGAAACTCATATCAATAATCATATTTGTAAGTCATAGTATACCGCTATCTATATCACATATTGGAGTCATAATATCAAATAGTATATTATATGTATAGGGATCTCATATCAATAGATCATACATCATGGATATGAGGAATGTCACCTCTCTAGGGTAATTATCATATCTAAAAGAAATACATCTCTATAGGCCCAATAATTATAACTAAGAGGAATGTTATCTCTATAGGCCCAACAACCATAAATAAGAGGAATATCATCTCTATATCCCCAACAATCATAACTAAGACGAATATCGTTTTAATAGGCCCAACAATTATGACGAAGAGGAATATTGCCTCTATAGGACCAACAATCATAACTAAGAGGAATATCATCTCTATAGGTCGAAAAATCATAACTAAGAGGAAAGTCACCTCTATAGGCCAAGTATCAAGTCTAGGAGGAAATAGCATCTCTATGGGCCAAATATTAAACTAAGAGAAAGTAGCATCTCTATGGGGCAAATATCCTATCAAAGGGAAGTAGCATCTCTCTAGGCCCAAATATCATAATTTAGGGAAAAATTAATCACCATTGTATAAGACATAAAGTAAACTTATACTAAGGTTTACAAATCTCAACTATGCCTCACATCTGCAGCTAAGTCCATAAGCCTAACAAAGTCTTGGCCTAAGTAGGCTAGACAATCCCACTTCTAATCCTTAATTCCCAAATTTATGCATCTATTCCCCCAAACTAGGCTAACGTATCTAGTTCTACTTCTATATGTCAAGTAAGCCATATTCAAGCCTAAGATAAGAACTTCTAATAGAAATAAGGGTCCTTAAGTTAACTCTACCCAAATTACAATTTCAAGACTACCAAAATCCTAGTATTGGGGGTTCATAATCCATGAGCTCTGACCAATAAAATTAAGCATAATAATACTTTAAAGCTGATCATAGTAGAGAATTTCACAAAAATACACCCAAAACTCAATAATTTATCAATAATAAGGACAATTCATTATGGTGAGCGTGGAAAAGTGCAAATCTAGTGGAAAACATGTACGTATGTTTTATATACGTAAATAGACTTAAGGAGTTAAGAACTCTTTGACCTGGAACTCAATTCTTGAAGGGAAATTTAAACTTGAGGCTTTAGAAGTTTTTGGGACTCAATGGGTAGAAGGTACCCATTGATAAAATCCCACATATCTGGAGTGAAAGCCTTGGAGAAATCCTTAGAATCAAACTTGAGATGGAGAAACCCTATCTTGCTTTTAGAGATAAAAGAATAGATTCTGTTGTTATTGTGTATTAATTTTAAGACTAAATGGTAAATTTAGGGAAGTTTAGGGTTACGTACCACCCTTAGGGAAGCCTAACAATGTGGGTTAGAAGTTAATAATATAGGAAAAGACTAAACAACCTTTTGAAAATGTTTAAGAATTTCTGAGAAGCATTCATCACGACTCGGGTAAAGATGTTTTCAAATAAGTTGTACGTAATTGAGTCATGTAGAGTTAAATCAAGAAAATTAGTTATACTATCTTGAGATAGGTGTGTGTCTAGTTGGCTTCATTGGATTATGATGTGTTAAATGAGGTCCAAATTGTTTAATAGTGAATTTATATGCGAAACAACTTATTTGTAATCTGAAAAGTTCAATTGGATTATTTCAAAAGTCAGAGTGATAAGTTGAAGATCAATGTAAACTAGCCAAGTCTTAACTCGTATTTTGAGTTCATCGTTCTTGATATTGTGTTGTTTTAATCTCGAACCCATGGTTATTATGATGTAGGATTTTTCTTAATCTTATTGTGGTGATATATTGATGATATAAATTCTGGAAATCCATTGGAAACACACCACAAGTCTTGGATAAAAGAAAGGACGATGAAACACTTAACCAATTTTTGGATACAATTTCTAGTGAGCCAATGCAATATAGGTGCGGTGCACCACTTTTGCAACACGATCAATAAGGCCCCACATTGGTTACTCTATGAAATAGGCAAGGTGTCATGTTGGTTACTTCATGAAATAGGCAAGGTGGTGCGTTGCATTCTCCACACACGGCCAATTGCAAATCTACTCCTACACGGTTTGGGCTTGCATTACTTTTACTATACATTCAAGTCTTGTTCACTTTTGTAATCATCTTTTGAGATCCTAGACAATGGTGGAGGCTTCTGCAACTCATTATTTTTTGGTTTTACATTGTTTAATTTATCTTCATTATGTTTTTGATCATTCATACAATTATTTGGATGATGATTATGACTATTAGTGGCTAAAAACTCCTTTTTTAGAGTTAAAACCAAAAACATGAAGACTATTTTTTTAATTGATTTTGTTTAATTTTCTTATAATATTCGGTCTCTTGTTTATCCTTGTTTTAATTATTCAAGGATTGATCACCCTTAGAATACATATATTGTCAACATTGTGATCTTTGGAGAGGGAATAGGGAGATAGAACATGGGGATGAACAAAGTAGGTTTCTTATTCTTTTATGAAATAAGGAATTTGAATTAGCTTCTAGGATAGGAATACACATAAAATCCTTACTTGATTCACATGTAGGATGATACCTTAAAGAACATAATTAGATTATTACATCCCCTCTCAATTATGTAGTCGTAATATCCAAGTTAGGTAAATGATTAGAGGTCGGGAGACCATTATCATGTGATTAACCCTACAAATCAACAACCAAGATAAGTGAGTTAACGAATGAAGTTTAATAACATAGTATGATTGTTCAAAGTGATTTAAACCTGGGCTTTACTCTATTGATTGTCTCAAGATTTTTATTTTATGCATTGCTTACTTTACTTTAGTTTACAAATATTCAAAACTCTTGTTTGGTTATGCTTGCGCTGGATTGATCAAAATTGTGAACTAAAATCAAATAGATGTTAGAACATGTCCCTGTGGGCTTGATATTTGGCTTTCTTTAAGGCCATTATATTACTTAGTAGACCACGTACACTTGCGTGTGCCTACTGTGACCAAGTGGAGAATTTTTATGGACTATAGAAAGCTCAATGGTTACACCTACAAAGATCATTTCCCAATCCCTTTTACTGACCAAATATTGGACAGACTTGCTAGATAAGAGTATTATTGCTACCTTGATGTGTATTCTGACTATAATCATATATTTGTTGTACCAAAAGACCAGGAGAATACAATATTCACCTTTCCATATGGGACTTATTCTATTAGGAGAATGCCCTTTGGATTATGCAATGCACCATCCACTTTCCAAAGGTGCATAATGGCTATTTTCTACGACATGGTGGAGCATTTAGTTGAGGTATTTATGGATAACTTCTCTGTATTTTTTAACGCATATGATCTGTGGTTTTAGAACTTAGACAAATCTTGGATCGATACAACGAGACTAATTTGGTGTTGAACTGGGAGAAATGCTGTTTTCTTGTTAAGAAAGTCATCATCCTTGGCCATAAAGTTTCACAAAAAGAGCTAGAGGTTGACAAACCAAAAATAGAGGTTATAAAGAAGCTACCTACCCTAGTGTTAGTTAAAAGAGTGTGTAGTTTCGTTGGACATGTCAGGTTTTATAGGAGGTTTATTAGGAGTTCTCAAAGATAGCGAGTCCAATGCTCAAGCAACTGGAAAATGAGGTAAAATTTGAATTTAGGGAAAATTGTTAAAAAGTATTTTAAGGACTTGAAAAAAAGATTGACAGAGGTACCCATATTTATAGCTTATGACTAGGAATTACTATTTCAGATGATGTGTGATTCAAGTGATGTGGTTGTAGGTGTAGTGTTAGTCAATGAAAGAAAAAGTTTTTTCACTCAATTTATTATGCCAGTATGACCATATATGCTGCCTAAATAAATTACATGGTCATGGAGAAAGAGATGTTGGCTCTAGTCTATGTGTTTGATAAATTCAGAGCTTCTTTAGTAAGCATAAAGGTGATAGTCCATATGGACCATGTTGTAATCAGATATCTATTCAATAAGAAAAATATGTAACTGAGGCTAATTGGATTTATTTTATTGCTGCAAAAATTAGATTGAGAGGTATGTGATAGAAAAAATCTGAGAATCAAGTGGCTAACCACTTACCAAGGCAATAAGATCAATCGCATATAGTTAAAGATGGGTGTATTTTGGAGGAGTTCCTTAAAAAATAGTTGATGGCATTGTGTGTAGAAGAGATCCCATGGTATGCAGATATAGTGAATTTGTTGGTAAGTGGAGTATATTCTTTGAATGCCATGAGTCAGTAAAAAAAATTATAACATGATACTCGCTCATATATGTAAAATGAGTCATATTTGTTCAAAAAGGGCACTGATTACGTAGTTTGAAGATGTGTTGCAGAATCTCAGTCCAATCAAGTGTTTGAGAGTTACCATTCATCACCTTATAGAGGTCACCATGGAGAAGAGTGAATGACACATAAGGTATTGCCATCTGGTTTCTTTTGTCTTACCTTGTGTAAAATAGTTTTTTCTTTTATGAAAGAGTGTGTCTAATGCTAGAGAATGTAACTATTTTCAGACATCATGAAATGCCTTTAGATTATATTCTTGAGTTAGAGGTTTTTGATTTTTATGGGATAGATTTCATAGGTTTATTTCCACCCTTCTATGGTAATCTTTATATTCTGGTGGCAGTGGATTATGTGTCATAATGGGTAGAGGTTGGAACTCTCCGAACTAATGATGTGAAAGTGGTGATAAAATTTATAAGAATGAATATTTTATCGCAATTTGGCACCCCCAAGGCAATCATTAGCGATGACGGGTCTTATTTTGTGAACCATTTTGTAATACCTCGTATGTATGTGCATCATACGACTCACTCTCTTAAGTCGTAGATACAATATATGAGAAGTATTTTGTAGTTATATCTAAGAATATGTGGCAAGATGGACATTCTGTTGTAGGTATATAGTTGAAATAACTAAGTGCATCAAGGTTTACATATATCCATGTTTTGACTCATAAGATTCATATTATGATTTGAAATTCATTATCTTGACTGAGATATTATTGAAAGATTTAAAGATGATTATCTATCATGATGTTTTGTTATGAAATTCTATGAGACAAAGCATGAATTCTAAGTCCTAAGTACAACTACTTAATTTACAAGAAGTTTATGCTCTTAGGTTCCATTGTTATGTGTTATAAGATTATTTAGAGAAAGACTTCGACTTTTGATCTAAATATAAGACATGGAATCCACAAGTTTTCATCTTGATTATGATTTAATTAAAGAGAAAAATAACTGGTTTTCATCTTATAAACCATTATGCTATTTTTAAGTGGATTTCATAAGTAAGAGCATAGCAGTATTCTGGGAGTAGTATTTAGCACCAAGAAGGGAATGCGGATGAGCGTATCCTAAAGTATTTGAAACTACGAGCCACCGTAGGTTAAGATTTTTCCCAATATGGATGAAGTTCAGTGATCACTTAAGTTAATATTCTATTCTAATGGCAATGATAGGACATTTATCCTCAACATGGGTAAGACATTGGACTCCATGGTAGATCACATGGTTTATGTCGGTTATAAGAATCTCCCACAAGAAAGACTAAATGCAAAGATTTTAGAAAGTAAGTGTTATGGCACACCAAATTTATTATTATGTGTCATTATTTATGTTTTTGATCTTGTAGTCCATTGTTTTTATTCAAGTTCAAGATGAGTCATTTATATTTAGCATGCTTCATTTGAAAATATATGTTTATATATGTATATTCCGTTATTACGTACTTATGCATTCACGCCTACATACCTAGTACATTCCATAGGTACTGACCCGTCTATATGTCTATGTGTTACATTATCTTATCATGCAGGTTCGGGTGCTCATTTCTAGTAGTATGAGTGACTGAGTGCATCATTTCCTATATCCTAATTTTAGTGAGTCCTCATAGTCCGAGGACCAGTAGATCAGACATTGGCTTGTTGATGATAGAGTTTTAGATATTTGATTTTTGTTTATGTTTGGGTTAGTTGGGGTCTATCTCAGTGGCTCTCTAGACATTAGTAAAGGCTTGTCAGTCTGTTTATGTTTCTAGTTCAAAGAATTTTTTTGAAGATTTTCAAGTTAATACTTTTATTAATATACAAAATCATTTACCTTCAAGTTCTTATATATGTGAGTTTGCTTCTCATGTGAGTTTCAATATAAATAGATATCATGGGTTAGCTTTAGGCTATTTGTAGTCTTAAGAACTGTGTGACATCCAGGAGTTAGTTTTGGGGAATTACAAACTTGGTATCAGAGCCTAAGGTTTAAAGAGTACAGGGGAGTAGGACAAGCCACGTTACGTAGAGTCTTGATCATGGATATGAAGCATGCCATATTTAAGAGCAGGAGGATACGGAATGAGTTAGGAATCATCATTTCTTTCATGATCTATCGTGCTTACAATTTTATCTATCTACCTTAACTTGTGCTTTAACGTGATGTAATATGTCTCCTCGCCGAGACGACAAACTTAGAAATGATGATCAACCACCCTTGCACACTAACCCTCAAAATGAGAATGTGTCTCCAGCTAAATTTTGGGATGCCTTTCAAGTTTTAGCCAAAGCTATGAATGCCAATGTTCAAGGAAACCAACAAATAGCACTCACAATTCAGCAAAATAGTAATTTAGGTGTAGCTAGGATATAAGACTTTAAGAGGATGAACCCACCTAAGTTCCATAGGTCAAAGGTAGAGTAGGATCCTCACCTTTTTATTAATGGGTTGAGAAAGATTACTCAAATTATGCATGTCACTAAAAATAAGAGTGTGGAGTTGGCATTCTATAAGTTGAAGGATGTTGCTTATGATTGGGTTATTATATAGAAGGACGGTAGGGTGAGAATGCAGCTCTGATGAGTTGGAAAGTTTTTTAGAATGCTTTTCTAGACCGATTCTTTCCATATGAGATAAGGTATTCTAAAGTGAAGAAGTTCTTGAACCTGAGGCAGGTCTCTATGTAAATGAAGGAATACTACCTTTAAGTTCACTCAGTTGTCTAAATATGCCCCCGAGTTGTAATCAAACTTTAAAGCTCGTATGAGTAAGTTGGTTTCTGAGGTGTCAAGGAGTGTAGGACTACCATTCACATTGAGGATATGGATATTGCTCGTTTGTTGCCTCATGCTCAACAAATTAAGGTAGACAAGTTGAAGAAAAGTGAAAAGAGAAACAAAAGGGCTAAAACTGGATAGTTTTAGTATAGTCAGCCAAGGTCTAGAAAGGGAAGCCATTTGCAGTTTCAGGGTCATTCATTAGTGCCTACACTATCTTCAGCCAGTGCCCCTACACCTAGAATAAGGCAGGACCAGTGGAGCAGGACTTTAAATTCCAGGTCTTAGAATAGTATAGTCGGGAGGGCTAGTTACCTGATATATGTAAAATGTGGCAGAACCCATCCTGGTGAGTGTTTGATGGGAAAAGGGGGTTGCTATGGTTATGGAAAGTTTAACCACAAAACCAAGGAGTGTTCTTATGTTATGCTAGGTAGTAGGGATGCTAGTCCTCTGACTCTGTTTACTAGTACACTAGCTCAGCCAGGTCGCCCAGACCCTCTACAGGGCGCATCATCCAATATCAAGGGAGGTTATCTCCGAAATCAATTTTATGCTTTACCATCTCATCAGGAGTAAGAGAGTTCACCAAATGTTGTCACTGGTATATTTCGTGCGTTTTAACTTGATATATCTGTGTTGTTAGACCTGAGGTCAAATCCCTCTTATATAACTCCATTAGTTGTTTTAAATTTAGGGTAGGTCCTAAAAATCTATCTAAGCCCTTCTCAGTCTCTACCACAGTGGGTGATTTAGTTGTTGCTAGACGAGTCTATAAGAAGTATCTTATCATCGTCCTCCATAAGTCACACTAGCAGACCTAATAGAGTTAGAGATGGTAGACTTTGATATCATTATAGGCATGGATTGTCTCCATTCATGAAACACATCTATAGATTGTATCACCCATATGGTGAAGTTTCAATTTCCTAATAAAGAAGTTTTGAGTAAGAGGGTAGTTCTGTGTCTCCCAAAGGTCGATTCATCTCTTATCTTCAATCCAGAAAGTTGATATCAAAAGGATGTATCTATTATTTAGTTTGAGTCAAAGATACTAAGTTTGAAGCCTCGAAGTTCAGTCAGTTAGGGTAGTCAATGAGTTTTCTAAAGTTTTCCCCAAAGATCTACCATGGGCACCTCTATACAGAGAAATAAAATTCGGTATTGATCTTCTTCCTGATACTCAGCCCATCTCTATTCCTCCATGTTTTATGATTCTGGATGAACTTAAAGAGTTAAAAGAGCATCTTAAGGACTTTTTAGATAAAAGTTTCATCAGGCCCATTGTCACTCTATGAGTCGCTCCAATCCTTTTTCATACATAAGAAAAATGGCACTCTCAGAATATATATAGAATACATATAGCTAAACAATATTACCATCAAGAACAAGTGTCCCATTCTTAGAATCAATGATTTGTTTAATCAGCTTCAGGGTGTCTGGTGGTTTTCCAAGATTCATAGTAGGTTGGGATATCATCAGTTAAAAGTTAGGGAGTAAGACATTTCGAAAATAGCTTTCTAAACAAGGTACGGCTATTTTGAGTTTACGATTATATTGTTTGGACAAACAAATTCCAATATAACCTTTATGGATTTGATGAATAGGGTCTTCAAGAAGTACTTAGATATATTGCTTATTGTCTTTAAAGATGACATACCCTCAAGGACCGTCAGTTAAATGTAAAGTTTGGTAAATGTGAATTCTAGTTGGAATCTGTTACTATCTTAGGGTATGTTATTTCAGGAACTGGTATTCATGTAGATCCTAAGAAGACTAATGCAGTGAAGCACTAGCCTAGACCCATCACTCTATTCGATATTAAGAGATTTTTGGGTTTTCGTGGGTATTATAGAAGATTTATTGAAGGGTTCTCCTCAATAAATGCACCATTGACTAAGTTGAATCAAAGAAAAGTAAAGTTTATATGGTCAAAAAAGTGTGAAAAGATTTTCCAAGTAAAGAAGGATAGATTGACTATGGAACCAGTGTTAGCTCTGCCAAAAGGGTTAGACATATTTGTAGTGTACTATGATTCTTCTAGAGTTTTGGGTTAGATTGTGTATAGGCACAAAATGGGTGAGGGATAGCTTATGTATCTAGAAAACTTAAGAATCATAAAAAAAATTACGCAACCCAAGATTTGGAATTTGCTGTTGTCGTTTTTTCCTTGAAAAATTAGAGGCACTACCTTTATGGTGTACATGTTGATGTATTTGCTAACCATAAGAGTCCTCATTATGTATTTACTCAACGGGAACTAAATCTTTTTCAGAAAAGGTGGTTGGAGTTACTAAAAGATTATGACATGAGTATGATTTATCATCTGGGTGAGACTAACGTAGTTGTTGATACACTGAGTAGAATTTCCATAGGGAGTGTGGCTCATATGAAAAAGGAAGAATGAGAATTAGCCAAGGAGGTACGTAGGTTAGCCCATTTAGGAGTACGATTGATCGACACTGATGATGGAGAATTAGTATTTCAGAACGATTTAAAATTGTCTTTGGTAGTGGAAGTGAAGGAGAAACAATGAAATAATCCTATGCTTATTCAAATATTGGAAGCAGTCCATTAACAGAAGGTTGAGATTTTCTCCCAAGAGAGAGATGGTGTACTTTGCTATCAAGGTTTAATTTGTGTTCCGAATGTAGATGGGTTGAAATAAAGGATACTAGCTAAGGCTTATGGATCGTGGTATTCCTTTCATTCGGGTGATACTAAGATGTATCGCGACTTGCGATAAATTTATTGGTGGAATCGTATTAAGAGTGACTTAGCTGAATTTGTAGCCAAATGTCTAAATTGTCAGTAAGTTAAGGTCAGATGCCAAATATCGGGTGGTATGTTGCAAGATATTAGTATCCCTACTTGGAAGTGGGAAGTAGTGAATATGGATTTCATTATAGGGTTGCCTCACACAAGACGTCAGCATGATTTAATTTGGTTACAGTTGATCAACTGACTAAATCATCCCAAATTCTTCCTGTCAAGACTTCAAATAACGTACAGTATTATTCCAGAATGTATATCAGGGATTTATTAAGACTTCATGGGATACCTTTGTCCATCATTTTAAATAGAGGCACGTAGTTCACTTCGTAATTTTGGCAGCATTTTCAGAAGGGCCTTGGTACAAAGGTTAATCTATGTACTACTTTTCTTTTGTAGACCAATGGTTAGGTTGAACGCACAATTCAGACATTAGAATACATGATGAAGGCATATGTTTTAGGCTTTAAAAGAAGTTGGCATGACCACCTTCCTTTGATTTAGTTTGTTTATAACAACAGTTATCACACTAGCATTCAGATGTCTCCGTTTGAAGCATTGTATGGGTGTAAGTGCAGGTTACAAATAGGATGGTTTAAGGTTGGTAAATCAGCTTTGATTGGGCCTGACTCTGTTCTTGGAGTGGCAAAATTTTAGTTAATTCATGAGATATTGAAAACTTCTCAGAGCTATTAGAAATCATATGCTGGTGTACAAAAAAGAGAGCTCAAGTTTGAAGTGGGCGATTAGGTATTCTTGAAGGTGTCGCCTATGAAAGGAATATTGAGGTTTGGGAAGAAAGGGAAGTTCTGTCCATAATTTTTTGGTCTGTATGAGATAGTGAAACGCATAGGAGAGGTGGCTTATGAATTAATCCTTCCATCGGAGTTAGCTGAAGTTCACCTAGTGTTCCATGTTTCGATACTAAAGAAGTGCATTGGAAATACGACCTCAGTAGTTCCCCTAGAGAGTATTAAGGTCAATGATAACCTGACATATGAGGAGATTCTTGTGGAGATACTTGATATCCAGGTTCAAAAGCTGAGGAATAAAGAAGTAGCGTCAGTAAAAGTTCTTTGAAGAAACTAGTTCGTTGAAGGGGCCACTTAAGAAGTTGAAGCAGACATGATGACCAAGTATCCTCATCTCTTTTCTTCCAAATCAGTTCCTACCGAAGTTAAATAGTTATTTTTAGCCAAGACTCTTCCTCTTTATGTCTATTTAAGTATTCTTAAGTCATATCTATTATTGCGAATGATTGGATCCTTGTGATAGGTATAAGCTTGATTATAAGTTTTGTGATAGGTGTGGTTTATTTTTATGTCCAAATTTTAAATGAATCATATTCGAGGATAATGTTTCCAAGGGAGAGACATTGTAATGCCCCGTGTCTGGATTCTCTGTGCATTATATCACTCACTCCCTTGAGTCCCACATACAATATATGAGAAGTAGGTTGTAGTCATATCCAAGATAGTGTGGCATAATGGAAATTTTGTTGTAGGTACGACCTGAGTCTTAGAGTCATAAGATCACCATAGGAGTTGTATAAAGGGCAGTCATAAGTTTTTCAGTGTAGGCTTTCTAAGATTCTATCCAAGATACGAGTAGGGGAAACAAGTAGTATGGACATATTACTATCCATATTCTACCACTCGTATGATGATCATTATATACCATTATTTATTCTTCCAACCTTACAAGTTGATGGACTTAGTCGTACCCTCACCATACAAGTAGTATGTTTGACTTGTAAGGACTGGTGAGCAATTTTTGTAATGTTCAGTTAAAGGGCTTTTTGGTCTTTTACACTTTTATAACTCCCAACCAATGACCCATAACCCTCCAAGAGGCATTATTTCCCTGTATTTCTCGATCAAATAACAACATTTTCCTTCTCCCATCTGCCAGAACATCAAAATTATGATTTCTCTTCCAAAATTGATTTTCAAGTCCCAAGGTTCAAGCTCTCTTCACAAGTCAAGAAGCTCCACGAATGTGGGGTTTATGAACAAGGTTAATCTTCCATCCTTGTGCCCAAAGTGCATGATTTTGAGATTTAATATATTTGTTTTGAATTAGGATTACTACCCAAATAAACATATTTTTGAAGTATGATATTACTATGTGATTGAAAGCACTAAGTTCATCAAGGTTTACATATATCCATGTTTTGACTCATAAGACTCATATTGTTATTTGAACTTCATTATCTTGACTGAGATATTGTTGAAAACTTTCAAGATGATAATCTAGCATGGTGTTTTGTAATGAATTTCTATGAAACAAAGCATTAATTCCAAGTCAAATTACAAGTACTGAAATTACAAGAAGTTTATGCTTTTAAGTTCCATTATTATATGTTATAAGATTTAAAGAAAAGCTTGATTTTTTGATACAAAGATAAGACATGGAATACATAACTATTCATCTTGATTATACTTTAAAGTAAAGAGAAGCATAACTGGTTTTCATTTTACAAATCCTTATGCTATTTTAAGTTGGATTTCATATGTATGAGCATATAAGTATTTTGGGAGTTGTTTTAGCATCGAGAAGGGAATTTAGATGAGCGTGTCCTAAATTCTTGGAACCTACTAGCCACCATTGGTTAAGCTTTTTCCTAATATGGATGAAGTTTAGTGATCACTTAAGTTAAGGTTTTATTCCGATGATAAGGATAGGAGAGCTCTCCCCAATGTAGGTAAGACATTGGACTCCATGGTATCTCACATGGTTTATGTCGGTGAGAAAAATCTCCCTTAAGAAGGACTAAAAGCAAAGATTTTAGAAACTAAAGTATAAAATAACAAAGTAGAGAAAGTGTGAGGTTATTCTAGATCATTATTTACACTTGCATTATGATATTCTTTAGTTGAATTGTTTTCTTAGCAGTGGCCAATGCTAAGAACTTATCTGTATTCGAGATTGTCTTTACAAGAGAAATTGAGATTAGATAAAGAATATTACAATAGTGATTTGAGTATACCAACCCTTATCTAATAACTTGATACCCAAAAGGTGATAGTTAAACTGGGATCAAAGACAAGGGTTAGTAAGGCAACACTCGGAGACTCATAAGGTGAAGGGTGAGATTATCAATGTGTTTACAGGACAATTGGTAATACCTAGATTGTCAGATTCAACATATGTGGTAGTGAGATAGTTGGATTGAGCATGAGAAACCTGCGGAATTCAAAAGCAAGGGGGAACACAGTCTTTTCATCTCAAATTGGCTAAAACCGAACGCATTCAAGAGCTATAACTTTTTACTATTTCTACAAATCCACCCATTTTACTTCTCTGCCCTTTCAAATGCTTTAGCAAGTTTGAGGGATAAATTTAACCAATTCTCTATGGAATTGACCCCAACCTAGTAGGGTTGATATAATTTTAAAACTATCAAATTGTATCTTCTTAGAAGGTATAGTTTGGGAGATATAAAATTGTGGCATCGTTATTGGGGAATATGGTTGCGAATTTATAGATTGAAGTTGTTGAGTCTCTTGGATTTTATTTTTCTATTCTTATTGAGGTATACGCTGGTGTATTCCAAGTACTATGAGTCAAGGAAATCCCTTGATCCTATTTGATCTAGAACTAGAAAGAATCCTACAAAAGAATCATAGGATATTACAACACGGATGTAAAGGTCATCATGAGCTTCCTCAAGTTGAACCACCATACTTGCCTCCCCCACCTTCTTAGGAGACAGCCATAGAAACTACTATGTGGTTATTAGCAAAAGAAAATGTGAGGAGGGATAATAAAGCTACCTAGCATATAGCTCAAGAATGAGAAGAAGTGAAATAAAGGTAAGAAGCTGATCGTTGAGCAACACTCGACAAATTTAAAAGACATAGAGCTCCATTACCCCCATATTTTTAGTATTTGCTAGCTTATAATGATCCAGATAAAGGCATGGGTTATATAGATCCTATCAAGATAGGAGCTATCATTCCTCCTGAGTTTGTCCAAAGGGTAAAGTTGGACATTACTAGTGCTATGATCCAGTTGTTGAATTTTAAAGGTGTATTGGTTGGCCTATCGAATGATGATGCAAATATGTAGCCAATAAAATTTGATAGAATTTGCACTTCATACAATATACCTAGGGTAGATCAGAAAGCATTGAGAATCAAGTTTTTCTCATTGTCTCTAATTAGTGAAGCGACATTATGGTTAGGGGAACTATCTCATGGGTCCATTACTACTTGGAATGAGTTATGAAACTATTTTTTAGACTTTTTCTTCCCTCTGAATAGAATGCTACAATTGAAGGATATGATTTATAACTTCGGGCAGATACATTCCAATCCAATGTATGAGGCATGATTTCAATTTAAAAAGAAGTTGATAATGGTGCCTAATAATAAAATTTTAGGGATAAATCTGCTGGAGATTTTCTATCATGCACAGGATACTAGTTCCAAAGATATGATGGATACTATTACTGGCAAAGAATTCATGAACCTGTGTTGGGAAGCAGCATCAGATATCTTGGATTATATCTCTCTCACCAACTGAGGGTAGCATACTCAATAGGAAAAGAGAAGTTCCATCACTTATACCATTGGGGATTCTGGTGAGACTGGAGTTATTGATAATTTTATAGCTTAGGAGGTTATATTGTTGAGGATGGAGATTTGGTTACTGAGGAAACAATTTGCAACTATGAATTCTAAGAATTTTAATGCTATGGGTTCATGGTAGATCGTATAGTAAAGAAGCCTGTGGGTATATCATTTGATATTTTGGTAATAGTGGTCAATTTTATCTTTCTTTCTAACTTTGTTGTCTTGGATTGTGAAATTGATTTTTAGATGCGCACAATTTTGGAAAGACCATTTTTGGATACTGCTAGAGCCTTGGGGGATATGGAGGAAAGAGAGCTTAAGTTCAGGCTATATGATGAACAGGTCACATTCAATGTTCGCAAAACCATGAAGAAACCAACTGACATTAGGGTGGTTTTGGTGATAAGTTGTGTTGATGGACATGGAGACCAAAACTTTGGTTACCTTGATGAATTTTGAGAAATCAATATTCCCACATCGTGTTGTGACATTAAATGAGGCATTACTTGGGAGACAACCCAAGGTATTTTTTATTTGTGCATTTATGTTAGTATGATTGACATCAGATATACGCATCTAAAATGCCACAAGTAAGTTCCTATCTCTCTTGTTTTGTAGAGGCCTAATGCACTGGGGACAGTGCTTGTCTATTTTATGGGGTAGAGCTGCTTGTGGGTCTATATGTCCTCTTGAGGTTTTTTTTGTCGTCTCTCTTTTCCCTAGAGTCCATTCTAGTAAAGTCGGCATGTTTAGGATGTATTGTGTTTTGTTTTGTGTTGTTTTTTTAACTAGGAGGAATATAAGTACCTAAATACAGTTGATGTGTTTTGTTTTGATTATGCTTGAGTGTGTTAGAAAAATGATATGCCTTCGAATTATTTGTTTTGAACTGTGTGATATATGTATATATATAACCATTGTGAATCTTGATATGGCATTAGTATTAGGGATACAATAATCATTGCTAGCATTTGCATGAACCGGATAGGTAGTAGTTTATGATAAAATACTATGTCATATGTGTGTGAGATGCTTACTTAGTTCCCATTGTGTGTTAAATCTTGAACCTTCCCAGTTAGTCTTGCCTAGATTAAAGGATAGTCAGTTATGAAAGAATCATATCCCATTCTTTAATTAGTCCATTTTTAGCCTTAATAACATTTCAAATGTGTATAAGTATACGTTGATCCCTGTTTTGAGCCTACCTAGACTATTTTTCTAGCGTTCACCATTAATATTCCTATTTTTGTTACAATAAACCTATTTTGGCCTCGATCCTCCTTGGATATTATACACCTTAACTTAGGGAAATCTCCTATGATAAAGATTGCTATCAGAGCGGTGCATAATTAGAAGTGGGTAAGAGGTAGGGCATAAGTAATTAAAAGGAAAGTAGGGTTGGGTGTGGTAGAAAAATAAAAAATGTAAAAAGAAAAGGAAAAAGAAAGGTAAAATTAGAATAAAAAAAAAGAATAAAAGACATTGCACCCAACCTAAATAAGAAAATAAAAGGAAAAGAAAGAAATAAGGGCAGAGTAAAAGAAAAGTTGGTTGAAAAGTGGACCCTGAAATGTAATTGTAGTGCCAAGGAGGCTTAGTCACTAAATTCCTAATGTACCATATCATCCCTTAAGCCTACGTTACAAGCCGAGTAAAGTCCTATAGTGATCCTAACCTTACTGTCTAAAAACTAAGGTAAAGAAAGTAAGGGCAATCCTATTGTATTCTTACACATTGATGGAATTTCTTTGTGAGTGTGAGTGTCTCATGATTGTCCCCGCATTAACATCCATTAGTCTACGGAGTGACTGGGGCTTATTTATTGTTAGGGTGCATGGGTTGTGTTGCTAGCTCCTTATCTGTTCAAGTAGTGCAATTTGTATATATGTTTGATTATGTGTTGCTAATTGAATGCCACAACTTGATTTCCTATGTCAAGATATTATACAAAATAGATCTACACAGTTGGTTTTGAAAAGTTAAAAAGGAGAGGGAGATGTTTTTGTGGTGAAAGTACGATTGACTGTCATAAGTGTCTTAGGTTTCTCTTGGTTAAGCATCGTTATGTTGTTTAGTTGTGTTTTTGTTACCTAAGGAAATATAAATGTTCTAAGTTGAGGGTGTTGATGGTCCATGGTTTCATGGAACTTTCAATGCTTAAAACGCAAAAATATGCAAGAACTTAGGTTTGTTTTGGTAGATAGGATGTGTTTTTGTGTTGTGTTTTGCAAGAAACTGGGTTTTGGAGCTTAAAACAAAGAAAAGGAGTCAAAGCTGAAGAATGGACCAGTTACGATGCCACCAACGCAATGTAGGTTTCACCTTCGTGGCAGAGGTGGGGAGGTGTAGGTTGTAGAACTTTCAAGTTTATAGAATCTAAAAGATGAAATTTTCACTAACACTTGTGATGGGTTACTTACCTAGGGTATGTGCTAGTTATGCCCCATAAGTTCCATCATATGAATCAAAGACTGAAAATTTAAAAAATATGAAGATATCAGAAGTTTGGTCACTTACGATGGTAACTTACCTATGGTAAGTGCCATTAATGATAGGCACTTAACTAGGGTGACTGCCACTTACGATGGCCAATTACCGAGGATAAGTAGCAGCCAACCCAAGTTTCTCAGTTTGTTTTGATTTCGATTTTGAGGGTTTTTATGAAATCTATAAATACTCCTATGATTTTTTGGGGGGGGTTAAGAGAGAATTTATGTAAGTTACGCACTCATACTATTCAAAAACATAAATTTGATTCTAAGATTGACTTTTGATCCTGAAATCTCTTTGAAATTGTTTTTTGGTTGATTAATAGATTTGAAACATTGAGTTTTATCCTTCTATTGTTGTGAGATTACATTAATGATTTCTTTATTAAATTCCATGGCATTTCTTGAAGCTATGAGAGGCTAAATCCCTTATCTACGATTGTGGAAAACCTGGCAAAATAATAAAGTAGGGGAACTGTGAGGTTCTTCTAGATTATTGCTCGCACTTGCATAGCGATCTTCTTCTGTTGAGTTGTTTTGTTAGTGCTCACCAATGTAACGCCCCGAATCTAGTACACAGAATGCTACATGGTGTTCATGACCCCGTAGGACCACAAGCTAACCCATGACTGATATCTGTACCTGTACACTGTACAATATACTGTATATATATATACACTAAAAAAATGCAGAATAAAAGTTGTAAGGCCGTAAGGTTCAAACTAAATAGCTAATAAAACATAACATAAGTGAGGAGTATTAAATACCCAAAATAACTTAAATACTGTCTGATTATACTGTAGTCTGAAAGCCTCTAAACTATCTAAAAACTATGGAGGTGATGGGACATGTCCCCAACTTACTTCGACTACTGAAATAACTAAGTACTAAACTAATGAAATAACAAATCATATCATCCTCGAAGGATGAGGATTCACTAATAACTGACTACAGATATCTAGAATCTACTAATGCTATGGAGCTCATGTCTCTGAGCCTATTGTATAAGACACCATAGCGCAAATACGTCAGTACTTTGAATGTACTAGTATACTGAGTCTACTGATAACATGAATTTATAGACATATGAGTTTACTGATGTTGGGATACTAAAGACTGAGGAACTAATACTATATTATGGATCCATGAATAACTATTTTTTGGCAGTTCTTATTATGAAAAACTAGTCTAGTTGACTATATCTGACAGTCCTGAAGCTGAATACTGATAACATGAGTTTTGTATAACTAGTATACTGATACTGAGTGACTGTACCTAACAGTCTAAGTTCTGATGAACTAGCTGAGTTTCGTACTGTACTGAGTGACTGTATCTGACAGTCCTAGAATCTGTGGAACTATCTAAGTTCTATTATTGAAATTAAGACTAAGACTGAAACTAAGATGGTGGGAGGTAATCGTCTAACTGACATGCCCTAAAAATAAATTGGTGGGGTCTAACCTGTAACCCTAGTTGGAAAGGTATCAATACCATGCCACACGTAAAGACAAGTTGTAAGGTAACCCTCTCTGATGGAAAGCCCTTTCGTCAACCTTCCATAGGAATAATCACAAATGAGATGTATTAGTGATGTGTGAGCTAATGCTAACACATTTGAAGCTTTAAACTAGAAAAATTTGTAAAGTCTTTAGCAACTTTTGTCTTTTTTGATTGCTTTCTCTTTGATAAAGTAGGAAAGTCAAGATATAAGAAAACCAAAGACAATTAGAGCAAAAGAGGTGAATTTGAAACAAGTGGCCATGAAAATGTAGTTGATGACTTGTCTGATAAGTCGTCAAATTAGTGATAAGTTATCAAATTCATCATCATCTATAGACAGTGTGAGGAAATTGGAGTAGAAGTGTGACGACATCCCCTGATAAGCCATCAGGTGTCTGATAAGCCATCAAGAATGCTATCACTAAAAAGCAGAAGATTTTCTAACGAAATATCCTCATAAGCTATCAGATCTCTTATAAGCCGTCAGGCATGTTATCACTCAGAAGTAGAAGGCAAAAATTTGAAGCATGCCTGACAACATATTCTGGTAAGCTAAAAGAACTCTGATAAGCCCTCAGGCATGTCGTCAAACAAAAGCAGAAGGCAAGAAATGGGAATCATATCTGACGACATGGTCTTATAAGCTATCATATCTCTGCTAAGCCGTCAGACATATCATCAGCTAAGGAGAAAAATCAGAATTTTAAATTTTAAATTTTTCATAATTTACGGATATAAATAGCAGCTTTTAGTGTTTCATTGAGAGAGGGTTGAACATCTTGAACTTATTCCAAAGACTGTTTTACTTCTGTTTAGTCTCTAAACTTGGATTTCAATTTTCAATTCTTTAATTTAGTTGTGGGATATTTTTCTTGAATTTGGGAAGAGAATCAATTTTTGATTACATCTTTTGTAAGTTTAATCACTTTGAATTATGAATTCAGTTATTGTTATCGCTTTCTTTCTCATGTGTAACTGAAATCCATAACTAGGGTTGTGAGATATATGATTATTACTTCATGGATTTAATAGTTGGTTAGGGTTTGAGTGATTGTGGGAACATCTTGATAATTCCTTTGTAATAATTGTTTTCTATTGTTTGCAAACAAGAGATCTACCCTAATGTTTGTTTGCTCGAACTGATAAATAAACTAAACGTAGCGAATTCTCAATGAGTATTTGGGAAGGTTAAGTTCTCATCTAGTGATTAATGTTGTAAAAAGATTGATCAACTCAAGGTAAAATCAGTATGAATAGAATATTTTTCTAAGTTCTAGAGAATTAGGGAATTCAACATCTAGGCGGGTTGAGAAACACTTAGATGGACAATTGAAACTGATAATTTGGTGTTTTCAACAACTCATGAGAATCTAGTACTACAACTATCATTCAATGAGGGACTAATAATCATAGTGATCAGAACTCTAGTTTCTCTATATCATTGATTTAAAATATTGTAGTTTAAGCTTTGATTTCTAAGGCGAATTAAAGTGTTAATAACTTTTGTTCAATCATTAAAAACTCCTATTTTATCTTTTTATATCATTTATTTGAATTTAACTTATAGCTATAGTTTCAAATTAGTTTAATCGTCACTCATATTGTTCCTCGTGAATTCGACCCCGACTCAAAAGTTGGATAAATATATTGACGATAACCTCCTTGCACTAAATTGACATGTAAGTTGAGCGTTATCAAAAATGGTGCCGTTGTCGGGGAACAATTTGGTGTATTGAGTTGGTTTGGAATATTAGCCTACTTGCTTGAATTCTAACTTGTAAATATTTATTTTTAGTTTTCTTTTATTTCTTGTATTAGGTAGATTTTTATTTTAGTTTAGTTATTATTATGGCATCGTGGAATGAACATGAGCTTTGTGGTTGGAAATCTTATATTGATGATCCATGTTCGTATTGTGGTGGACCTCACTTTTGGCAAGATTATAGATATGCTCCCCAAAGAGAGATGTGTGCACCATCTCTATCCTACCAGGAGAATGATTATTCTTTATATGATGGTCAAGATGGACATTGGAGTGAATTCCCAAATGCCCCCTCCCCCTATTGCGCAAACCCAAATTCTAGTTTTTCTTATGAGTTTGATAGGTATTATGATCAAGAAAAAGAAGAACAAAGCACCGAAAAGAGTGGAATTTAAGTTATGTTTCAATGAATGTTTGATCTCCAGAAAGAAATGTATGATATCGTATGTGATACGTGTCAAGACATGAATCCAATTATTCATGAGGAGATGGATATAGAGCTTAATCATTCAAAGCATTTTTCTATATTATGTTTAGATGATATCTTGTTAGTGGAATCATTTAAAAGAATGGAAGAGTGTGAAGATGAGGAGCAAGAATCCTATAGTGATGTTGAGCTTGATGATGAGCAACCCTTGGTGATTATCCAACCAATCGAACCAACCATGTAAGATGATGCCAAGATTGAGGAAATGGTGCTAAAGGCAAAAGAAGAAACCAAACCAATCTCTTATAAAAATTCTAGAAAAATTTAGGTTGAAAATTTCAAGAAGGATGCAACACCAAAATTAGGGAGAAGACCTCACTCAAATCACTTTTCAACATTATGCTTGGTAGATGTGATGAAAGTCGAATCACCCAAGCAAATAATGAATTTTAGAAATGAGGAGAAATATTCCTACATTTTGGAGTTTGTCTTTCTGAAAAGGTATAATACAACCCCTATCGTGAAGGCCAATAATCTTAAAGATCATTGTCCATTTAGTGGCTTTTTAAGATTTTCACCATTTCCAAATGAGCCCACACAAAAGTTCGATGCAAAATTGGACAAGCGGTTCAAGTCTTTGAAATGGGGTGATAGAACTTTCCTTATCATGCTCTCACATTTTTCCAATGCACCTCAAAGATGTAAAGATTGAAAGATGGGCCGACAATTCAAATCATCAAAGTGGAGGGTAAAGGATGAAGCACTTTTAAGGTATCCTGATGAATTCTGAGTAGGCAAGATAAACAAGTCGTGTCGCGATATTAAATCAGGTGCTACTTAAGAGAAAACCCATGGCATTTTGTTGTTTCTATTTGTATTATGTGATTGACATCAGATCTCTGCACCTATGGTGCCACAGGTATGTTTTTAACTCTCTTGTTTTAGTTTGATGCATTGCGGACAATGCATGATTTCAAGTTGAGGGTGAGACTTCTTGTGGGTGTTGATGTCTTCTTAGCATTTTTGTTGCCATGCCTCTTTTCCCCAAAGTCTTATTCCTAGTAGAGCAGGTATGTTTAGATTGTGTTTGTTTTGTGATGTATTGTGGTTAACTGGGGGGGAAATAATTATCTAGGATAGTTGACATATTTTTGTTGATTTTTCTTGGAATGATAAATACCTCTCCAATTTTCTTTCTGGTAACTGTGTGATGTACATCTATATGTGACTACTATAAATCATTTAATGGCATTAGTACTAGGGACATGAAAACTACTGCTAACAATTGCATGAACCAGATGGTTAGCAGCTTGTGATGTACCTTTGTGCCATGTGCGTGTGAGATACTACCTAGTTCCCGTTGGGTATTAAATCCAAAACTTGCCCAATTGGTCTTGCCTTGGTTGTAGGATAGCGGTTAGGAAAGGATCATAGGTCATTGTTGATATTAGTCCACTTTTAGCCTAAATGACCTTCCGTGTGAATAATATCCCTTGATCCTAATTTTGATCCTGAATGCCTATTCTTTTATTATACCTATCACCTTTCTATTTGTACCACTATGAACCTATTTTGGTCTGGTCCTCCTTGGACATTGTGCATTTTGACTTAGGCAAATAGCCTAAGTTGAGGGTGGCTATCATAGGGGTGCGTGATGTAAAGTGAGTATGAAGAAGGGTAAAAAAAAATATGCAGCGTTGGGTGAGGTAGAAAAAGAATGAGAAAATAAAAGTTGTGCAAAGGAAAAAATGAATGAATAAAAACTGCACCCAACTTGAATGTGTGTTAATCAAGAAAGGGAGACATAAGGTAAAGGTTGATAAATGAGACCCCAAAAATAGTGTAGAGCCAAGGAGGCTTAATTACTTTAAATGTCCTTGTGTATCATACCAGCCCTAAGCCTATATTACAAGCTGAAGAAAAGTCCTATAATGATCCTAACTTAACTGTCTGAAAGCTTTGGTAATGAAAATAAGGGCAGGCTAATGGTATTCGGCATACATTGACTGGAACTTCTTTCTGAGAGTGAGTATCTCTTGTCTGGCCCCACATTAACATGCTTGAGTACACACATAAGTGGGGAGGGACTTTTTTACTGTAAGGGCACATCAGTTGCATTGCTAGTTGCCTACTTATTTGGGAAATGTAATTCGTATATAGATATGGTTATTGTTGCTAATTTGATGCCATATCTTGATTCCCTTGTGTCACATTGTTGATCTGCTTTGATATACACAGTTGGGTTTAGAGTGATTGAACTTGGAGAGTGTAATGTATTTTGAACTCAAATGAATGATTGACTGTCGAATGTGATTTGTATCCTCTTAGTTATGTTTAAGTTGCTTGGGGACAAGCAATTGTTGTAAGTTGAGGTTGTTGATGTATGAGCTAATGCTAACACATTTGAGGATTTTAACTAGAAATAATTGTAAAGTCTTAAGCAACTTTAATCACTTTTGTAACACCTAAAAAATCGAGTCCCGAGATGCCACACGGTGCTTAGGGTCACAAGTGACCCCAAGCTAACCCTTATATAGGTATAACTCAAAAGCAACTGATTTAAAACATAATTCTGAGAGAATGAAGCTGAAAATATCTCAATACAGAATCTGTTCAATACAATATTAGAATTACAAGATAACAATTCTACTGACACATATACATAAACAAGTAGGAGACTGAATACATCAACCACTACTACTGTCTATGAAGCCTCTACTAGTATTGCCTGTACATAAATGGGTCATGACTTTTATAGAATTAATAATCATGGTGATCATAACTCTAGTTTCTCTATATTATTGATTTCAGATATTGTAGTTTAAGCTTTGAGTTCTAAGACGAATTGAAGTGTTAATAACTTTTGTTCAATCATTAAAAACCCTTATTTTATCTTTTCGTATCATTTATTTGAATTTAACTTGTAGGTAATTTTAAATTAGTTTAATCGCCACTCACATTATTCCTCGTGGATTCGACCCTAACTCTAAAATTGGGTAAATATATTGACGACGACCTTCTTGCACTAAATTGACGTGTAAGTTTAGCGTTATAAATTAATAGCCCAACTCATAGAGGTACATCGAAACCTACGCTGGCTACGTAGTTCTGGAATGCAAGGTTTTCCTCTAAGGATCACACCCTCAACTGAATAATAGGTGAGTCCCCATCCTTGGGTTGACTCAGTTCTGAATCCTACTCCCAACTGAATAGACGCAAAACTAATTAACTGAACTGAACTGAACTTATACTAATGGTATTGTTTAGCAGAGCTAAACTGAGTTCACTGAGTTTCGTGTACTGATGGAATGCTACTGAGACATGATGATTGACTGAGTCACCGAGATTCTTTAAATTAGTAAGATTACTGAATAGGACTAGACTGATACTGAGTTTACTGAGTTTTCCTGAGCCACAAGACTAACTGAATTCTACTGATCATGGCTTGACTGAGAGTATCCTGAAAACATGCCATGGCTCTAGGCATACAGCTAAATTGTTCGGTACAAGTAACCCCAGGACTCGATAGAATGAAACTGATATGGCCTTACACATGATCGTCATAATGTTGTACATGGATAGTAATGCATATAAACATGGCATAATTTCATTCTTCTAATCTTATGAATATCCCATCAAGAAATCACAATGCATAGTTTTGGCATGGGAATCATCTTAATCAAATAGGTATAGCATAACTTAAGAGGCATGACATGATCTGGACACATGGAAACTAAGTACTTGATCATCATTCATTCATTGGGGCATATTATCAAACACCTAGCATTCACACTTAGGGCATAGGTATGATTATAAAATTTAATACAACATAATTCTACAATTTAACTTAATTGGATGAATTTCAACCCTATACTAACATGGTTTCATAAAAACATGATAAATAAGCAATCTTGGCAATCATACAACAATAACAACATTAACATAATCAATTCAAAACAAGAACATCATGACATATAGTTTAAAATAGGGTTCTTGAGATTCATGGATGAAAAGAGTCCATGAATCAACACTGTTCATACCTTAGTTCTTGATTCTACGATGATTGACGGAGAGATTGTTGAATTTGAGTCTTGGATTTGAATTTCCAATTGAAACCCCTAAATTGTTCGTGAGAGAAACTTAAGAGAAACAATATATTTGGGGTGAAATATGGCTGAATCACATGTTATTGGATTTATATGGGGGTGGAAAATTGATCCTTTTAACCCTTGGACGCGTATTTAAATTCTATGAATATTTCTTAATTTGGACCCGTGGCGTGTGCAGTGCTATCACGCCATGTCTTTAGAAATTGACAAATGGTAAATTTCATGGTGGCGCGATGCGGAGATATCTCATTGCCACTTCTTTTATGACTTGGAAGTTTGGTAAGATGTGCCACTATCGTGGATCAACACTGAAAATTAACAATTGCCATTTAAGTTGGCTCTGCGACGCGCAAATGGCTCAAGTCATACACTGTCTTACAAAAAAGGTTCTAACTCTTCGCTCGGGTGTCAGATTTGGGAGAATTGGATATCGATGGAAATCTTATTGAATTTCTCACATGAAAAATGTTAAAATCTTGAAAACATCATATGTATCAATGTGGATTTATCATTTAAAGAAAGTCTTTAACATCTTTGGGATGAGTTTAAGCTCGGTAGAAGTATGGGGTTTTATAATATCTCACCCTTGGGAACATTCATCCTCCAATGAGACTGATTTAGATGGGATAAATGATAAGCTAAAGTTCATACTGATCATGAACAACTAAAACATGACTACATGATTGACATTACTGAGTTTCATACTGAGCATGCATATCTTATGTATGATTTTATGACTGAGCTTATGCATGAAAATATGACTGAGAGTACTGATAAGCTGATGACACATATCTGATGCATGAATATATAACTAAACTTACTCATAAACATGTGACTGAACATATAAGGGTAAAGAAACCAAGTTTGAAATGAAAACTGAGCATGGAACTGAATACCATATTTTTAACTAAAATCTAAACATAAAACTAGATAAGCTTAAGAAAAATTATTGCCTTAGGCTGAGTCTGAGTTTAACTACTTAATATGCATGAGTGGAAACCTAAGAATGTAACTGGGTCTGGAACGTGATACATGAGCTGAATATTGTGATCTGAACTTAGTACCTTGAGTACATGGTGTACGACCACGATTGGAGCCAAAGGGTCAACTTATAGGTACTCAGTACTCCAAATTAGATTTGTTACGAGAAGAGAGCGGCATGTTTATGTCCTGAAATTTTAGGGGAATATAGTGTATCTCCCCATTGGGACACTAGGTCCCTTGAGGAATACTGGCTGGGCTAAGCTACCGAAAAAACTGAGGCAATGCACAAGGCACCTAGGAATTAAGTCATAACTAGTTATTTGAGATCCGAAACTAAGGCATGATATACAAAATAAGGTGATCTTGCATCTATCTAATTGGTTCATCTAAGAATGGTTACATTCTTTCATAAGATTTCGGCTAGAGCACATATCTAGGGACATGGAAACCAAACTGTACGAATTTGTCTATATAAGACACCTGAGTAAGAAAATCATAACCTGACTGAGATTTGGTAAGATTAGTTGAGACCTATGAATATCATCTAATATGAAGTAACTAAGCCCCGTACAGTGCAACTAAAACTACTAAAAGATTCATGTGTGTACTAAGCACAAATGCATATCCGTACTGACTTATCCAATTAACTGAAAGACTGATAGCTGAATACTGAGTCTGCAAGGATGGTCTGCACTTAGTTTAAACAGTTGAATCAAAATGGTAGAGTATCATTCATGGAAGGTAATGAATGACTGGATAACATAAGGCAACTGAGCATTAACGAGTGAAAACTATATTACCTCAAGAATACTAGGGCAGGCGTCTAATGTGATTGGGAATATTTTGTAAACTGAGGTTTTGATAATTATAACATTGTCAACCTATCCTGAAACTGGACTAAATTTTTTATCTGATTACTTGACTAGAACTGGGACTGAGATCATAGCTAAGATGGTAATTAAGACTAAACATTGATTTCTAATAACTGATGTTTAGATTGGTGCTGAAGTATTTGATTCTGGAACTGAATGCTAATTACTGAAACTGAACACTGAAACTATAACTGAGTTCTAATAACTACTTACGGACAATTGACATACGCGAGGGATATATCGAATTTTATACTTAACTGAGGCCTTAGGAATAGAATACCAAAATCATGGATTTATCAAGGGCTTTAAGCTGAGGGTGTAGATGACACTACTGAGTTTGGCTGTTCACTAGAAATTGAACATGAGTCATATGGGCTAAGCATACTTTAAAGCTTGACATGAGTACTTGAGTCATGATCTACATGACCTGATTCAAGAATTTCTGTGTTTCATGGGGCATGATTCGTGACACCAAGTGAACTGGAATTCCTTATACAAGGAACCTGGAGCACACACTATTCTATGAGAAGTATGCGAATACAAGCTGTATTCGTGGAACTGAAACGGGTAGCATGCGTAAATATCAAAATGACTATAGTACAAAACTTTGCACTAAGATAGGAATGGTTCGGGAGTCGTCTTTCCTTACATATTATCTACAGATACTGGAACTATAACTAGAATCTGAAGGCTTGACTTTTTGACCCCAAATTTAACTGTTATGCAAGGTTTTAAAAGAAAAGAAACTCATGAATCTGAAGAAGCGGGTTAGACTGAGAGTTTAACTTTGAGTCTATGCTCACTGGCATGACATGAATACTGAAAGAAAGAAAACGATTCCTAAAACATCTCATAGCCTCCTGCACATAAGTGTGGTGCACAACACACCCAGGTACAAGACTCAAGTAGATGTGGCTTTTTAAATTTCCTAGGACATTGTTAAACCTTTGGCTATGATACCAAGTTTGTACGCCCCGAATATGGTGTCCGAAATGCTACACGATGCTCATGACCTCAAAGGACCACAAACTAACCTATGATTGATATCTGTATCTATATAATATATATAATATACTGTATATATACACTGAAAATAATGCAGAATGGAAGTTGTAAGGCCGTAAGGATTAAACTAAATAGCTGATAAAAACAACTTAAGTGTGGAGTATCGATTACCCAAAATAACTAAAATACTATCTGAACATATTATAGTCTGAAAGCCTCTAAACTGTTTGAAAACTATGGAGTTGATGGGATATGTCCCCAACTAACTCCGACTACTGAAATAACTCAGTACTGAAATAATGAAATAACAAATCATATCATCCTCGAAGGATGAGGACTCACTGCTAACTGACTGCTCATATCTAGAATCTATTGATGCTCTAGAGCTCGTGTCTCTGAACCTATAGTATAAGACACCATAGCAAAAATGCGTCAGCACTTTGAATGTACTAGTATACAAGTAAGGTAGGTTGAATGCAAAAGGGTTCATATGCCTGGACAACACTAACTGACTGAATAATATGAACATGACAATACATACATGAATATGTAACTGTAACCAAGATCGTGATAGGACTGAATACTAAGTTCTAACTACTGAGTCAACTGATAACATAGATTTACGAACATTTGAGTTTACTGATGCTGGGATACTGAATAATGTGGGACTGATACTACATTATGGATACTTTAATAACTATTTTTTGACAGTTCTAATTATAAAGAACTAGTCTGGTTGATTATATCTGATTGTCCTAAAGCTGAATACTGATAACATGAGTTTTGTATAACTAGTATACTGATATTGAGCGACTGTATCTGACAGTCTAAGTTCTGATGGAACTAGCTGAGTTTTGTACTATACTGAGTGACTTTATCTGACAGTCCAGAAATTTGTAGAACTATCTGAGATCTATTACTGAGATTGAGACTGAGACTAAAACTGAGATGGAGGGAGGTAATCATCTAACCGATATACCCCAAAACTTAACTGGTGGGGTCTAATATATAAGCCCAACTTGAAGGGTGTCAATACCATTCCATGGGTAAGTACAAGTTGTGAGGTAACCCTCTCTAATAGAAAGCTCTTTCATCAACCCTCTTATAGGAATAACCCCAAACGAGATGTATTAGCAACCCTACGCATAGGGGTACATCTCAACCTACACTGGCTACATAGTTCTGGAATGCTAGGATTGCTTTTAAGGATCACACCCTCCACTGAATAACAGGTGAGTCTCCATCCTTGGGTTTATTTGGTGTTGAATCCTACTCCCAACTGAATAGACACTGCACTAATTAACTGAACTGAACTGATACTAATTGTATTGTTTAAAAGATCTAAACTGAGTTCATTAAGTTACGTTGACTAAAAAAGAGCTACTGATACATTATGACTAACTGATATCACTGAGATTTTTTAGATAACTAAGATTATTGAATGGGACTGTACTGATACTAAGTTTATTGAGTTTTCCTGAGTCACATGACTGACTGAGTTCTACTGATCATGGATTGAGTCAGAGTATCATGATAACATGACATTTCTCTAGGAACACAGCTAAATTATCTGGTACAAGTATCCCTAGGACTCAATAGAATACAACTGGCAAGGCTTCACACTTTTGATCATATAACCAATTTCAAAATTTCATAATTTCATAGTTGGGAATTTCATGAATCACATGATCATCATAATGTTATATATGGATAGTAATACATATAAACTTGACATAATTTTATGCTACTAATCTTATGAAAATCCCATCAAGGAATCACAATGCATAGGTTTAGCATGGGAATCATCTTAATCAAATAGGTATAGCATAACTTAAAAGGCATGACATGATCTTGACATATGGAAACTAAGTATTTGATAATCATTCATTGATTGGGGCATATTATCAAACACCTTGCATGCACACTTAGGGCATAGGTATGATTATCAAATTTAATACAACATAGTTCCACAATTTAATTCAATTGCACGAATTTCAACCCTATACTAACATGTTTTCATAAAAACTTTGGATGGAAAATCACGTGTTATTTGGTTTATATAGGGATGGAAAATTAACACTTTTAACCTTTGGATGCTTACTTAAATTTTGTGAAAATTTTCTGATTTGAACCCATGGCGTGATGCAGTGCTATCGCGTTATGTCTCTCGAAAATGACTAATGGGAAATTGCACGGTGGCGTGATGCGGAGATATCATTTTGCCACTTTGTTTACTACCAAGAAGTTTGGGACTATTCACCACTATCGCGGAGCAAAAATGGAAATTGACAATTGTCATTTAAGTTGGCTCCGCGACGTGCTGATTGCTCAAGTGATACACTGTCTCACTAAAAAGGATCTAACTCTTCGCCCGGGTGTCGGATTTGGGTAAATTTTGTATCTATGGAAATCTTATAGAATTTCCCGCCTAACAAAAAGTAAAAATCTTGAAAATACAATATTTATAAAAGTAGATTCATCTTTTAAAGTAAGTCTTTAGCATCTTTGGGATGATTTTAAGCTAGGTAGAAGTACGGGATATTACAACCAATTCTAAGAACTTGTATGTATTCGAGATCATATTCATAAGAGTGATTGACATTTGTAAAAGAAGATTACAACAGTGACTTGATGCTATCAACCATTGTATAATAACTTGATACCCAAAAGGTGTTAGTTAAACTAGGATCAAAGACAAGGGTTAGTAAGACAACACCCTTAGACTCACTAGGTTAAGGGTGAAATTTATCAACGTGCTCACAATATAGTTGGTAATACCTATCTTGTCATATTCTGCATGTGTGGCAGTGAGATTGTTGATTGAGCATAAGAAACCTACATAGTTTGAAAGCCAGGGGAACATAGTCCTAGTGTCCCCCTCTACTTTCTTGTACTTTTGTCTACTTCAACAAGTTAGAGAGATAAATTTTACCTACTCCCTTTGAGATCAACCCCAACCTAGTTGGGTTACTATAATTTAGAAATGACCGCATTTTATCTTCTTAAAGTTTATAGTTTGGCCAACAATCAAGGACCTAGACTACAAATCATTATTGGAGACACGTTCAGTGGATGTGACCCAGACATGTGGATTTGACATTTATCAGGGGTCTGTGTTGTCCTTGTCAGAGCATCATGTTTGGGACAATGAGATCACAGACCACACGTGTGGACTATAGATGCTTCTGCTGCGAGTGGGAGCTTGACAATTCACTAGAGAAAAGATATGTGGGGTGAAGTTGGACTTCCCATTTGGTCACCATGCCTGGACTTTATTGCGAATTGGATTAGTTTTTGTTGATATAGTAGAGGATGACATTTTGACTGATGAGGATAGGAGGTTGCATGATTCAAATATTAAGTTTGAGGATGATGATGTGGACCCTGACTTTGGTGATGAGGTATTAGGCCTAGATAATGGTGACGACATAGACGAGGAGTGACCAGGGAGTTTTTCATCACCTCATATTTGTTCTGTTTTGTCTCTGCACGCACTAGAGACAGTGTTGCATTCTAAGTTTGGGGTGGTGTATATTACTCTCATTTTGTTATTTATTTTGTTTGGATTGTTATTTTTACTATTCTATGGATGTTATGACTATTATTTGTGATTTGGTATTTTTGATGCTTAGAAAGACATTCTAGTGCATTTGGTCTATAATAGTTATTAATTATTATTATAGTGAATTTGTTTGTGTAGTAGTTAGTACTTGTTCTGTTCATTATTCCTTATATATTAGGTACTTTATTATTTTTATTTTGGGTTCCTCGGATTTTGGTTTTGGTGTTTTTCCTGTGGCAGTCCTATTGAACCGAGTAGGACTTAAATGTCAAATTTAGGAGTAATTTTTTTTGTTTTTAGGATGTAGTCATAGTTTTGGGGATTTCTCAATGATGGATGGATGACGACTTTCCTAAGGGAAATTAGTCTTAGGGAGTGAGTAAGTAGTAGAATGCGATCAGTAATCTAATGTGGGGTACTTTTTGTTAGGCCATATGACTATGTGATATAAAAAAAATCTTTTAAGAAGCAGGTCAAACTAAGGTGGATTTCTATTCCTAAAATGCCTTGGGTCAATTGTGTAACTCTTTGCTAATGATTGGTTTAATTTTGAATTTGTGCAATTTTTGGGTCAAGAGTCTATGGGGATCCTGCTTGAGTTTAGTATGTGACATACGTGAGTGAGGTTTTCTATATATTCCATATGCATAGTGATGTGTCCGGTGTGATTAGAAAGAGAAATAAAGAGTACTGGGTTTAGGAGATGATATTGGCATTTCTTTGGTAGCTATATTTTGTACCTTCTTTGTCCACCGTTATTGCATGACCTGAGTCAAACCCGTTGAGACTCAAGCTTATTATTTGGCATCCTTATAACTATCTTTATCCTTTTCTTTCAATTGGCCGCAATTTGATCTAAGAACTCTTAAGCGCTTTAATTAAAAATTTGAGTTGTTTGGAAAGTATAAAATAGGCGAGGAAAAGAGTGAAAGTAATGCCCCAAAAAATTAGCTTATGTGTTGTATAGTTTATATGTTAATAGTAAGGGGTAGTGGAATAAACAGAACAATGATTCAAACTACATTATGAGAAGTTAATACTCCTTATGTACAATTTGTAAGCTAACATAATGATATAGGGCAGGAAAATATGAAAAGGCATAGGGTAATTGGAGAATAGTTATGTATGAAGTGAGATATATTGCATCACTTAGGGAAGATAGTCACTATACTTCCCAGAGAAGTACCTTCCTGTCTCGTAGCCTACATTAGAAACCGAAAAGTCCTACTTGATCCTTATCATTGATTTTTTGATATTAGTAGAGTAATACACTAAGGGAAAGCTTATGGTTTGTCCTATTTTACGTGTAGATGATTTGGGAGAGTGAACAAAATTTGATCTTTGTTCCCATACTTATGATATACTATATAATGGTGAGTGAATATAGGTAACTCTCTTGTTGTAAGGGAACATGCTAATGATTGTTAGGTGACTTATATGATTTCTTTGTCGAATAATATGCATGAGTTTGCCAATATTTCAGAGTCTATTCTTGGGGTTAGGAAGTTTGAAAGTAGTGTTCCCATGTTTTAATCTATGATGTAACATGTTTAGGGATGAAAATTGATGAATCATGAGTAGTCATTGTGTGCATGACGAGAGTATCTTATTAAGGTAGTAATGTGAAGCTTTGGTATGCTGAGAATAATTGTGTAAACTTGTTCGAGGGTGAACATGACTTTAAGATTGGGGTGGAGATATAATGGATATTTATATATATAAGTGCTAATTATTACCCTTTGTGCACTTATTTTATGAGATAAATGTTTTAAAACGTCTTATATTTGTGCAAAAATTACATTCTCAAGCTGATGGACATGATTAGTGTTGCAGGACTTGGATTTGGTGAAAATAAACATGATTTTTCATGAGCTTCAAGTTTGTGGATAGTGGAACGCGTTAGGATCAACAGGGTGAGCACAAAGAGAGTGGAACAAGTCTTACAAAGCATGGGACAATGATCAAAAGAGGAAGAGTGCCCATTGAACTAGAAATGCACAAGTTAATATAGCAACGTGCCACGCTCCTTAGCCTCCGCGATAAGGGAGTGGCACGTTGGTGGTTTAATTATTGGATGGAAAATTCTAGTAAACATACGTGATAGTGGCTTGCCATATTCCTTAGCCTCCGCGATAAGGGCATGGCACACAGTTGTGTGAAAATTGTGTTTTTAAGCCCAAGTATAAATAGAATGCTTATAATATTTGAGTTATCTTTTTCATTCATCTAGGCAAAGATAAAAAAAATATGAGTGCTTCAACTAGGGTTATTTTTACCACTCACCTCTTCTATTTTTGTTTTGGTATGAATATTTCAATTTCTTGGATGTTCATTACAAACATGAGTGGCTGAGTTCCCTTGTTCTGGGGTTGAAGCAGAACACATGATTGTAATTAGTTATTCTTCATTTGACTAATTGTTGAGATAATGTATGGGTTGTTCTTAAACCTTTGTTATAAGTATTTTTATAAGTGTCCACCATTGAAATACATGTTTAATCCTTTTGTGTACCCGAAAGGAAAATCACTAGGATAAACCAATGGGCTTAAGGAACAAGTTCTCATATTGTAAATAATTAAAGATTGGATTCGCATCTAGGATAGGGATATACTTAGAACACCTAATTCGGTTCAAATACAAGATGATAGTATAAAGCATCTAAAATGAATTATAGTATCCCTGCTCAATAATTTAGTCATGATATTCCTTTCACGTGGATGATTAGAAGTTTGGAAGACCATAATCGTATGATTAACTCTGTGAATCAACACTCCGTAACCAACATAACCAACGTAAAGTATAACAATATACATAATTGTTGAGAGTGCCTTAACCCTGTAATTTCCTTCCGTATTGATTACATGTTTGCTTATGTTGCAATTGTTACAGTTTCTTACTCTCTAAGTTATTATTAGTTAATAACCTTTTACCAACTCGTAGTTACTCTAGAACATCTCTTGAAATATTGTCGAAACTAAATTAAGTGAATTGCTAAAAAAAAGTACCTATGGGCACGATCTAGACTCTCAATCCAATATTACTTGTGCAACCGCGTACACTTGCATTTGTATTTTGATGCAACAAGTGCACAAGCTGAGTGGTGTACCAGCTGGAGACTTAAAGGATTCCAAGTCTCCGCAGCCCTCTCGAATTCCTCCTAAATCCCGAGTAACCAAGCGTGAAATTCTATCCTACTAAATTTGATGCTCCAAACTCAATTGCGATAACAAAATTTCAAAAAAAACGTTGTTTTCAAAATTGACCCCCGAGACCCAATTTCACGACTTTTCAAACTGAGGGTTGAAATTAAATTAAAAAAGTCATAAAACCACAACAACCATGTTACCAACCTAAAATTGACATTCTAGATCTATTAGCGTAGTCTATTTTGCCATCCAACACATAGATCAATAAATATTGACTGAAGTCAACTAATAAGCCTTTAAGACCATAAAGACTAAAATCCTGCATAAATCGCATGATGTATTGAAAATCATGCCAGTCATCCCATACCCTAGAAATAGAATAATGCAACCATAGGGAGAGGTAAAATGGTCAAATCACAAAGAAATAAATATTTTATAGAAATCACCACCTCATCCACCACTAAGCATCTCGTTAGTCCTCAAACTAAAGGCAATAGGAATACCTGAATCAGTGAAAATTTGGGGATAACTACTACACATATCAAACTCAACATCCCAATTAGACTCATCTACCGGTCAATGTTGCCACTGGACCTTAACCACAGGAATGACTCAAGAACGCAACCATCTAACATCTCTGGGTAGAATGGACATAGGCTCTTCAAGAAAATAAAACTGCTCATGTAATTTGATTTAATCCCAATGAATGATTGAGAGTCATCTAGAATGTAAGGCAGAAGAATAAAAACATGAAAAATTGGATGCGGATAAATCTAAAGGCAATGCTAAATCATAACCCATTTCCCAAATAGTTTGAAGAATCTCAAAAGGTCCAATATACCTGGGGCTAAGCTTTTCTCTCTTCCCATATCTTAACACGTCCTTCATGGGCAACACCCCAAGGAAAGCATGATCAACAACACTGAATCTCAAGGCATGAATTCTGCGATCCATATAGCGTTTCTACCTACTTTGTGTCGCTTAAAGTCTATCCTGAATGACCCAAACTCTATCCAAAGACTCACAAAGTAACTCTATATCATGAGGTCTATTCTCCAAAACATCAAACCAACCAACTGAGGAGCGACAATGCCTACCATACAAAGCCTCGAAAGAAGACATCTCAATACTTAAATGCTAGCTATTATTGAATACAAACTCTACCAAAGTTATATACTTTTCCCACTGACCACCAAAGTTCATGACACGGGAGTACAAAACATCCTTCAAAAGCTGAATATCTCGCTACGACTGACCGTCGGTCTAGGGATCAAAAGTTTTACTAAGATCAACTTGAGTACCTAACTCCTCCTACAGAGTCTTCCAAAATTGAGAAGTGAAAATTGAACCTTGATCCAAGATGATAGACACCAGCCAACTATAAATATGAACTATATCATAAATATAGATATGAGCCAGCCTCTCGGCACTAAAAGAGACCTGGATCAGAATTAAATAAGTAGACTTGGTCAATCGATCCACGATGATCCAAACACTATTAGAACCATGAGAAATATGAGACAACCCAGTCATAAATTCCATAGTGATCCGTTCCCATTTCCACTCAAGAATGGGTGACTTTTGAAGAAACCCACCATGTCTCAAATGCACGGCCTTCACCTGCTAGCAACACAAGAAACAAACTAAGAAATCTGCAACATCCTTTCTCATACCACCCAACCAGTAATGTTGTCTAAAATTATGATACATCTTTATGTTGTCTCAAGTCACAATACATCTTAGTAACTCCCAAATGAATGGTATACCTGGAACAATAAGCCTCCTCCAAAATAATCTAATCCAATCACACACTCTTGACACACAAATTTGGCCTCCAATGCTCTAAATAACATCTGGATCAAGTGAGGTTTCCTCAGCCTCACCACTCAACACCTTATCTCGAATTACTCTCAACCAATATTATTAAACTAATGAGCCCAAATCTTCCGAATTAAGGAAGACCTAGCCTCAACTAATGCCAAAACATACCCAGGAGTCGAAACAACAAGCCTAACCATTTGGTTAGCAAAGGACTGAACCTCTAAGTCCAAAAACCTCTCCTAGATCGAAAGATGTCCCAAGCTACCCACGTTAGTCGACTTTTAGCTCAAGTCATCCACAACCACATTATCCTTGCCTGGTGATGTATGAATATGCTAATATATTTAAGTCTTTTAATTAAGAATAATTACAAAGTCTTAAGCAACTTTTGTAGTTTTGGATCATTTTACTTTGATATTGCAGTAAAAGTCATGATGCAATGGAAATTTAAGGAAATAGAAGAAAAAGAGCTAAAAAATAATACAAAAGAACTGGAAGTGTGGCTGACGACATTCTTGATAAGTCGCCAGCCCTGTGATAAGTTATCAGAAATCACATCAGGTATTGCAGTGTTAGTAGGATTAAAGTAAAACTGTGATGACATTTCTGACATGTTGTCACAATTGTGATAAGGCATTAGAGTTCTTGTCAAGTGTAGGTAGAGAATCAAATTTTGAATAAAGAAGTGGCGACATTTGTGATATGTCGTCACGTATTTGATAAGTTGTCAAGATTTGTTGTTAGTTAAAGCAGAAGATGCCAAGAATGTTAGAGGGCCTGATGACATTGTTGATAAGTCGTCAGGATCCTGACACGCCATCACAAATGTCGTCACCTATTATGAAGGATTTTTTGAATATTGCGATTTTATTTCCTTATTTAGGATTACCTCTAAAAAGCATGATTTAGGGTTTCTCTAGGGGGTTAGCACTTGAGTTTTAAAAGACTTGATATTTTATTTCTAAATTTCTTGTCTTGAAAAGTCAAATAGTTTAAAGAGATTATTATCATTAGTATGGGATTTTCTTTAGGATCCAATCTGCGATTCACTAGTTATTATTCATCTCTGTAAGTTTATCTTTCAAATCATGAATGCAATTATGTGTTTTGTTTGTTACATCATGAGTGGCTAAACTCCATTAACCTGAGTTATGGGATCTAAGATTAGGTCTTGATAAGGTACTAAGTGTTCAAGATTCAAAAGGTGGTAGGATTTTTTGATAATTTTGAGATTTTAATTAACGTCTATTGGTTGCAAATAGTAGACACACCTGCTTTGATTTGCTTGAGAAAGAAATCAAACATAGTAGAAAGTAAATTATCAACAGGGACTCAAAAATACTACGTTTAATAATCAGCGTTGTAACAAGGTTGGTTAACCTAAGGTAACATCTGGGTAGTAAATAAAAATTTACTAAATTCGAGAGGAGTAGGGAATTAAATACTTAAGTAGGTCGAGAGACATTTAAGCATAACATTGATAAAGATTGCTTGTTATTCTACCCACCGTGAGAATCATGAACCACTTTTAGCATCTGTCATGTACTGGAAGCCCTAGTGAACATAATTCTGGTTATTTCATAAACTCTTGATTTACAAACACTGAAACTAGAGTGACCAATAATTATCTGCTAATCATTAAAAAACCCTCATATTATCTTTTCGCATCATTTATTTGAATTTAACTTATAGCTATAGTTTCAAACTAGTGTAATTGCCACACACATTGTTCCCTGTGGATTCAGCCATGACTCCAAAGTTGGGTAAATATATTGACAACGAACGTCTTGCACTAAATTGACGTGTAAGTTGAGCATTATCAAAAATGTCGTCGTTGTTGGGGAATAATTTGGCGTATTGAGTTGGTTTGGAATTTTAGCGTACTTGCTTGAATTTAAACTTCTAAATATTTCTTTTATTTCTTATGACTATGGCATCTTGGAATGAACATGAGTTTTTTGGTTGGAAATTGTATCTTGATGATCCATGTCCATATTGTGATGGACCTCACTTTTGGCAAGATTATAGATATGCTCCCCAGAAAGAGATATGTACACCATCTCCATCCTACTGGGAGTATGATTGTTCTTTATGTGCTGTTCAAGATATACATTGCAGTGATTTCCCAAATTACCCCTCCCCCCGGTATGCTAACCCAAATTCTAGTTCATCTTATGATGTTGATGGGTCTTATGATCAAAAACAGAAAGAACAAAGCACCAGAAAGAGTGGCATTGAAGCTGTGCTTCAACTAATGCTGGAGTGTATGGAAATAATGAATGATATCATACATGATATACATCAATACATAAGGGTAAATAACAAGGAAAGAAAAATAATAAAGGATATGAATATAGAGGTTAAGCATTCAAAGCACTTTTCCACATTATGTTTAGATGATATCTTTTCAATAGAATTATTTAACATAATGGATGAGTGTGAAGATGAGGAGCAAGAATCCGATGTTGATGATGAGCTTGATATTGAGAAATCCTTGGTGATTTTCCAACCAACCGAACCATTTATGAATGAAGACGTAGAAGACGAGGAAATAGTACTAGAGTCAAAAGAAGAAATCAATCACAATCCTTTTGAAGACTCTAGTCCATTTCGGGGTAAAAATACTAATAGGTATGCTACTCAAAAATTGAGAGTTAGTCCTCATTCAAACCACTTTTCAACATTATGCTTGGTAGATGTGATAAAAGTCTAATCACCCAAGAAAATGATGAATTTTAAAAATGAGGAGGAAGATTCATATAGTTTGGAGTTGGTCCTTCCAAAAGGGTATACTACAACCCCAATCATGAAGGCCAAGAAGCTTAAAGATCGATGTCTATTTAGTGGTTGTTTAAGATTCTCACCATTTCCAAATGAGCTCACAAGAAATTTTGATGAAAAATTTGGCAAGCGGTTCAAGTCTTCAAAATGGCATGATAGAACACTCTTTATCATGCCCTCACATTTTCCCAATGCGCCTAGAAGATGTATTGATCAAAAGTTGGGTTGATGTTTCAAATCCTCCAAGTGGAGACATAAATAATTATCAACAAGGTATCTTGTTGATTGTCTGAGTAGTCAAGATAACCGAGTCGTGCAGCGACACTAAATTAGGCACTTCTTGGGAGGCAACCCAAAGTATTTTGTTATTTGTATTCGTATTATGTGATTGACAACAAATCTTCGCACTCATGTTGCCACAAGTATGTTTCTAACTCTCTTATTTTGGTTTGTTGCATTGGGGATATTCCATGATTTTAAGTTGCGGGTGGGGCTACTTGTGGGTGTTGATGTCCTCCATGGGTTGTTGTTGTGCCTCTATTCCCCGGAGTCTTGTTCCTAGTAAAGCCAGCATATTTAGGTGTATTGTGTTTTGTTTTATAATGCATTATGGTTAACAAGGAGAAATATAAGTAATAAGGCAGTTAATATGTTTTGTGATTTTAGAGAACCTCTCCAAGAATCTATTTGTAATACTCTGTGAACTGCATCTAATTATGACCACAATGCATCTTTTGGTGGCATTAGTTTTGGCAACTTGATAATCAGTGCAAAACAATTGGATGAACTAGATAAGTAGTGTGTGCGATATATTTGTGTGCCATGTGAGTGTGAGGTCTTACTCAGTTCCCTTTTGTGTGTGAATCCAAAACTTACCCGGTTAGTCTTGTCTTTGTTGTTGGATAGGGGTTAGGAGAGGATCATAGGTAGTTTTGATATTATCCCACTTTTAACCTAAATGACCTTCCCTGTATACATAATATCCCTTGATCCCTATTTTGAGCCTGACTATCCTATTTCTTTCATGATACCTATCACCTTCCCATTTGTTTCACAATGAACCTATTTTGGCCCTAGTCCTCCTTGGACATTGTGCACCTTGACTTAGGAAAATAGCCTTATTTAAGGATGGCTATCATAAGGGTGGGTGATGGAAAATGAGTATGGAGAGAGTTAGAATAAGAGAAAAAAATAAAAAGTTGGGTGTGGTGAAAAAAGAATAAGAAAAGAAAAAGTTGTATAAAAGATTAGAAAAAGATAATTTGGTTTTTGAAAATATAGCACCGACCTTGAGCATGTGTGATCATTAAAAGGGAGGGAAAAAAAAGGTTAAGAAGTGAAACCCCAAGAGGTTAGCATAGTGTCAAGGAGGCGTAGTTACTTTAAATACCCTTGAATATTATACCAGCCCCTAGCCTACATTACAAGCCAAGAAAAAGACCTATAGTGATCCTAGCTGACCTGTCGGAATACCTTGGTATTGACTATAAGGGCAAGCCTATGTAATTTGATGTACATTGAGTGGAACTTCATTCTGAGAGTGAGTCTCGTGATTATCCCTAAGTGTATATACGTGAATTCTGATATGAGTTAAAAATGGATTTCTTTGTTGTGAGGGCACACAGGTTATGTTGCTAGTTGCTAACTTGTTCAAATAGTGTGATCTTAGTACATGCTTGGCTGCTATTGCTGAATTTATGCCATATCTTGATTTTTATGTATTACATTGTTGTTTTAAATAGTATACACAATTGAGTTTGAATTGATTGACCTACGAAAAGGTGAAGTTGTGTTGGGATGATATAGAAAATTGACTGCCAAATTGTACTTTGTATTCTCTTAGTTATGTTTTGGTTGCTTGAGGACAAGCAATTGTTTTAAGTTGAGGGTGTTGATGTGTGATCAAATGCTCACATATTTAAGGCTTTCAACTGCGAATAATTGCGAAGTCTTAAGAAACTTTTGTCGTTTTTTATTATTTACTTTGATATTGCAGTAAAAGTCATGATGCAAGGGAGATTTAAGGAAATGGAAGCAAAAGAGCTGAAAACTGATGCAAAAGAACTGGAAGTGCGGCTGACGACATTACTGATTAGTCGTCATCCCTGTGATAACTTATCAAAAATTATGTTAGGTGTTGCAGTGTTAGGAGGTTTAAAGTGAAACTATGATGACATTTCTGACATGCTGTCACAACTGTGATAAGCCGTTAGAGTTGTCATCAAGTGTAGGCAAAGAATCAAATTTGAATGAAGAAGTGACGATACTTGTGATATGTCATCACGTATCTAATAAGTCATAAAGATTTATCATAGTTAAAGTAGAAGATGACAAGAATTTTGGAGTGCGTGATGACATTCCTGATAAGTCGTCAGGACACCGACACGCCGTCACAAATGTCGTCACCTATTCCAAAGGATTTCCTGAACATTGTGATTTTATTTTCTTATTTAGGATTAACTATAAAAATCATTGTTTAGGGTTTTTATAGGGGTTTGGCACTTGAGTTTTAAAAGACTTTTGATATTTTCTCTCTAAATTTCTTGGCTTGAAAAAGCAAATACTTTAAATAGATTATTATCATCATTCTGGGATTTTCCTTTGTGATCTGATCTGCGATTCACTAGTTATTATTCATCTCTGTAAGTTAATCTTTCAAATCATGAATGCAATTATGTGTTTTGCTCATTACATCATAAGTGGCTAAACTCCATTAACCTGAGTCATGGGATCTAGTGTTAGGTCTTGATAAGGTACTAAGTGTTCAAGATTCAAAAGATGGTAGGATTTCTTGATAATTCTGAGGTTTTAATTAACGTCTATTGGTTCCAAAAAATAGACACACCTACTTTGATTTGCTTGAGAAAGAAATAAAATATAGTAGGAAGTGAATTATCAACAGGGACTCGGAAATAGTTTGTTTAATAATCAGCACTATAAAAAGGTTGGTTAACCTGAGGTAACATCTGGGCAGTAAATAGAAATTCCCTAAGTCTGAGAGAAGTGGGGAATTAAACGCTTAAGTAGGTCAAGAGACATTTAATCATAACATTGATAAAGATAGCTTGTTATCCTACCTACCGTGAGACTCTTCAACCACTTTTAGCATCTGTCATGTACTGGAAGCCCTAGTGAACATAATTTTGGTTATTTCGTAAACTCTTGATTTACAAACACTGAAACTAGAGTGACCAACAATTATTTGCTAATCATTAAAAAACCCTCACTTTATATTTTCGCATCATTCATTTGAATTAAACTTGTAGCTATAGTTTCAAACTAGTTTAATCGTCACTCACATTGTTCCCTGTGGATTCGACCCTGACTCCAAAGTTGGGAAAATATATTGACGACGACCGCCTTGCACTAAATTGATGTGTAAGTTGAGCGTTATCACCTGGATGATAAAGAATAGTTAGATCATAATCCTTAAGCAACTCAAGCCAACAGCACTGTCTCATATTAAGGTCTCTCTAGGTAAAGAAATATTGAAGTCTATGATAATCTGAGAAGATCTCACAATGGACTCCATACTAGTGGTGCCTCCATAACTTTAAAGGAAAAATAATCGCGCACAACTCCAAATAATGGGTAGGATAATTCCTCTCTTGGGGTTCAACTGATTAGAAGCATATACAATCCACTTACCCTCCTACATCAATACAATACCTAGACCAACACCTGAAGCATCATAAAAGATGGTGAAACCCATGCCCTCCTGGGTCAAAGTCAAAATAGGAGCTTAAGTCAACAAATCTTTGAGCTTTTAAAAGCTCACCTCAAAGTATCGATCTACTGAAAGGAAATCTTCTTCTGAGTCAACTTGGTCAAATAATCTGAAATAAATGAAAAACCTTCAACAAAGCATCGATAGTAGCCCGCTAATATACAAATTTGAGAACTTAACATACAGTTTCTCATCCCTCAATCTCTGAAGCACAATCTACAAATAATCCTCATAATCGACCTCACTCTTGGAATAAACCAAGATATCATCTATAAATACAATAACAAAGAAGTAGAAATACAGTTGAAATACCCAATTCATCAACTCTACGAATGAGTTTGGGACATCGGTCAAACCAAAGGACATGACCAAGAAATCATAATGACCGGTTCGAGTCCAAAAAAGTTGTCTTCAAAATATCAAAAGCTCTCATCCTCAACTGTTGATACATGAACCTCAAATCAATCTTTGAAAACACAAAGGCACCCTAAAGCTGGTCAAACAAATCATCAATATGAGAAAGAGGATAATTATTCTTAATTGTCACCTGGTTCAACTATTGATAATCAATACACATATGCATAGAACCACCTTTTTCTTCACAAACAATATAGGCACACCCTAAGGTGATACACTAGGTTTGATGAATCCCTTATCTAACAACTCCTCTAATTGATCCTTTAATTCTTTTTTCTCTATTGGCCTATCCTATAAGGAGGAATATAAATGGTCCTGGTTCCTATCTCAACATTAATAGAAAAGTTAATACCATGATCTGGAGGCATACCAGGCAAATTCGTAGGGAAGACATCTATAAACTCATGTACAAAAAAAATAGAATACAAGGAAAGAGGTGAACCAGCACTAGTATCACGAATATAATCCAAATAAGACAAACATCCCTTCTCAAACAAGTGATGAGACTAAAGGTAAGATATAACTCTTTTAAGACCTGAATGAAGCACACCCTTCCAAGCTATCCTTGGCACACCTGGCAAAGCTAAAGTCACAGACTTAGAATAACAATCTAGGATAGTATGATAAGGAGCAAACTAATTCATACCAAAGATGACATCAAAATCTGCCAAATCTAATACAATAAATCTGCCCAAGTCTTATGCCCAACAAAAGATACACAAATAGGCATATCAAGAGGCTCACAAGAAGAATCAAAACCTGAAGCAACATATGCAGATACTGTTATAACCCAAAGTTAAGCCTGTCAAGATGGGCAATCTCAAGCGCACCATGGGTCGCAGGCAACCCCCTTAGTCTTACCTCAAGAGAACATAAAAAATTAATAGTGGAAGCCAACCAAATAGTATTAAGAAAGATAGATAAGTCAAATAAAGATTCTAAGAATCAAAACAAATAATCAGCCTAATACTTATCCACAAAATCCTCTAAACCAAGAATATAACAATTGAGTTGGGACATGCCCTTTACTATGACCAAAAAATAATCCAAAATAAAATAATAAGACAATACTAATAATAATAAAATGACTAGGCCTTCTAAAAGAATGGAGGCTCACCACTTTACATCATGTCCACTTGAGTACCAAATCACCAAATACTGCATAAGAGCAACATAAAAGTCCTCAAATCCTATAATATGAAATAATGCAGCATCCAAGGATGGTTAGTGGGGTGAGCACTAGCAAGTAACTCAGGGGATAGGGAGAAAATAATAAAATTACAAAAATATAGGCATAAATCATATGCACCACATTCATATACATAATAAGATGTTGGGACAGGGAAAAGTCCACGAACATAAAATTTTAAAGTATTAACCTGAACTATGTAGCTCGCTCTATCCTAAAGGCACCCATAGGCTATATGGGTCCATCTCCCGCTACTGGAAGGGCCCCAGTGTATGTAAGCCACATGAATTGAGGAAAAACTAAGGAAAGTTTTAAGACTATAGCTTTTCAAAAATATAAAGTATGCACCAAGCACACGGTCACATGGACCCCTAACACCGGCTAATGTGGTTTCCAGTGTTGATCCCCCGAGACCTACACCTTTACAATGAGATACATAAGTCCCTTTAATCCTAAATTAAAACATTACACATAAACCAACCATTAACCTAAGAGTCATTTATTCAGGGCATTCACCAACTTAGTTCATCATACCAATATTCTAGCAAGCTAATATAATTATGTTAAGCCAATCAATATAACCATTAGACTCAATAGTTCCATTTAAAATCCAAAACCATAGCTACAAAGGCCATCCAAATCCATCGTTATCCATTTATCCATTGAAACAATGAAATAGTTTCAAAAGGCAAGTTAAACCAAGCAATTATCTATATTCAAAATAATGTTTACAAAGTGGGTTGAGGTTAATTCCATAATCAATCCTAAATTTCATCAATTTGGGAAAACCTATGTCCCTATTCCAACTATTAAAATAATGCACCAATTCAGTCTCAAAACCACTAATTAAAACAAAAATAATCCATTTAAAATATGGAACAAATAATTCAAGTAAACCTAATCAAAGTCCCTCAACCCAATATCAAACGCACAATTAAAATCACATAAATATTTAATCTTTTAGTGTCATAATGTAAAATTCAATTTAGAGAAAGATAAACATGCCTAATGTACCAATGAATTTGAAGATAATTCGATATTTGGAGTCCAGAGTACTGATTTCTTGAATAACCCTTGACCTTTATTGGGTTGGGAGTTAAAGAAGAGAATAGTAGTATTTGATCTTTGAAAACTAAAGAAAAGTGGTTTATTTGGTGTTTTAACAGTCGTGCAATGGGCAAAAAGACAATAAGTCCCTCAGCCAAAGTGAAAAAAAACTAGGCAAAATTTACATAGCGGCATGGTATGCTAGTACCATAGAGCTTAGCCTCTGTGTAACGCCCTTATCGCAGAGGCTAACCTCTGTAGCACACCACTATCATGGAGGCTTACTCCTCGGGGTCCCAAAATGACCTTGAACCCCTTATAAAAATTTCAAAATTTTCCCAAAACACCTTTTTAACATCTCTTAACATAATTAAAGTAAAGAATAGACATTATGCATGCAGGAGGGTCAAAAACAAAATGATTGTAAATTTTTGGGGTATCAGTTTATCCCTCTTTAGGATCTTTCATCCCTAAATTAAAAGTTCGGACAAGTTTAGCACGATAATAACAAGAGTACACCAGAATCAAATGATAAATTCAAAATACAACAAGAGGTAAATAAAACCCATACCTTAAGAACTTTCATCCAATACGGGGAACAAGAATGGGTACTTGGCTTTCATATCGTCTATAGTTTTCCATGTATCTTCTTAGACCTTTTGATTTATCCAATGAACCTTTACCAAAGCACATCCTTGGTTCTCAATCTATGAACTTGCCTATCCAATATCTTAACTAGTACATCCTCATTAGACAACAAATTTGTGAAACCAACATTCTCAATAGGTACAGTCATAACAGGGTCACCCATATACTTTTTCAGCATAGACACATGGAAAACGAGATGAATAAAAGCCAAATTCGTTGAAAAATCCAATTCATATATGACTTACTTAATTCTCCTGACAATCTAATATAGACCAATGTAATAGGGATTGAGCTTCCCCTTCTTTCTAAATCTCATGAATCTTTTCATGGGAGAGACCTTCAAGAATATTGTAACGCCCTAATTTTCTGGAATCAGAACGCCACATAGTGATAATGATCCCGAAGGACTACAAGCTAACCCTCTACTAATATTTGTACCTAAGCACTGTATAATATAATATAATAAATATGGAAAACTGGAAAATCTTGCCAAAAGATTCAAAACATCTAAAATACTAAAAACTGAATACTGAATAATGATATATTTATCTAAAAATCCTCTAATTGTCTGAACTATGGAGTTGATGGGACATATCCACAACTAACTTCGTCTACTAAAAATAAACTGAATCTAATGCCATAATAAAAGAAGGATCATCCTCGAATGAAGAGGACTTACTGCTACGTCTACTGCTGCTGACTGAGTCTGGACTACTAAGGGTGCTCCGAATCTCGCACTACTGAACCTATGGTATAGGACACCATAGCGCAAGAGAAAAGTATGCGTCAGTACTTTGAATGTACTGGTATGCTAAATGAGGTAAGGCTAAATACAAGGTCTTATGCATGAACATACCTAAACTGAATGACATGAGTGTACTGAATGAAGACATATGCATGAATGCACAAACCATAACTAAAATCATCGTGACTTTGAATACTAATACTCGGATACTGCTTTACTGACATCTGAACTCACTACTAATACTGAGATACTGAATAACTGAATCTTCTGAAAGAGATAACTGAGTACTGAAGTTGAGATCAGTCCTCTCTAGCGGAAGATCTCTAAATCTTTTAATAATAAAAATGATGGACTGAGTTTGAAATTAGGCCTACATAACATGTGATCTTCGGCTCTATTAGTAGTAATACTGATTAACTTTATGTGAGACCAGGCCTATGTAGCAAGTGTTCCATGAATCTATGGAACAATCTAAGCTCTTTACTGAGATGGGTGACTGTATCTGACAGTCCTGATTTTTGAGTTCTACCAATAACCCTAGCTAGAAGAGTGTCAATATCGTGCCACGGATAAAGACCTCTGCTATGGTCAAGCCTCTCTAACTGGTGACCCTGAATAGGAAGTCAAGCCTAAAGAAATATGATAGTCAAGCCTTAATCTAACGGGTGACTCCTGGTCCTTTACTAGCTACGTAGTTCTAGAGTTCAGGGACTATTACTAATGACTCTACCTCTCTAACGGGGAAGTCGTCATTCCTACACTCGCTCGGTTCTAGTTCCTACTCCCAACTAAAAGACACTAAACTGATTCTTGGACTGTACTAGACTGAGCTGAATCTATTACTGATTATCTTACTGGACTGATCTGACTAAGTTTACTTGATTGTGTTATCTGATGGAATACTTCTGAATCTCATTATCTGACTGGATAATACTTAGTTTTGAATTGATTGCTTGAATTCTACTGAGGTCTGAAATTGAATTCTTAAATACTACTAAGATCTGAGCCGAGTACTGAACTGAAGTTGAAATGCTAATGATAATTAGATTATTGAGATTTCTTAAGTATTGTAACTGTCTGAGAGTACTGAATTTCATAATCGACTGAGTTCTAAGGATCATGGCTTGACTGAGATTATCGTGAAAATTGATACTGGCTCTAGAAAATAGTTAATTTGTCAGGTATAAATACCCCCAGGACTCGATAACATAAAAGTAAAACATAACCATTCTTGAAAAATCATGACAATGGACTTTCATTCACAACACAATCAATACAATATCTCATCAATCACGTGAATGTCATACACATGTAAATGTATAGGGAATGCATACTAATATCTCATAGTTGTTCAGTAAGTAATACACATGGACAAGAATGCATGCAACTTATCATAATACACTCACTAAGGCATTTCAACAAACGCTTGGCATGCACTAGTTATCACAAAATTGGAGATTTCATGCTTAACATACTAAATAGGCACTGTTATCTTTACTTAAGAATTCTATCAAAAATATGGCGAGCATGCTTTGGTTATACCATAGATTCTATACATATTTATTATGAATACATCAATATCATGCAACTTGAAGAGAGTTTATCATGAACATCATACAATTCATCACATACTAGAATCAACTCTTGAAATTGGTAGTCTAAATCATGAATTAAAACCCAACAATACAAAATCATGAACTCTAATACACATAAATCTTGAAATCTCATAAATACGTAAACCTCTAAATTTTAAAAAGGATTCTTGAGTTTCTTGGGTGGAAGAAACCCAAGAATCAAAATCTAACATACCTTAGAAGACTCTTCCTTGAAGGTTCTTTGAAGAAAATCCCTACACTCTTTCAACACTAACCCGGATACATCAGTCACAAACCTACTCATGCTGGCTCTAGGGTTAGCTATCAAATCAGGGGCATACCAACTGATTGAACTTAAGAAAATACTCCCTTACTATCATGGATCCTTGCCTCAGTTTCATAAACTCTTCTACCTTAGCTTCTCTCATCTCTAGTAGGAAAAACGTATTTAGAAAGGAATCTTGAAACTCCTACCAAGTCATGGGAGTTGCATCATCCCCTCTACTCTTTTTCCACATCACCACCCAATCGTGAGTAATATCCTTCAGCCTATAGGAATCTAACTCTATACACTTCACCTTAGAAATATGCATAATCTGGTTGATCTTCTTCACCTCCTCCAGATAAAGTTGTAGGTCCTCACCTGCTACTGACCTAAAGAATTCTAGCGGGTTTATTTTCATGAAATCAATGATTTTGGTTGTGGCTGAACCCCCATCTTGCTGAGGTGGGATTGCAGCCTAACAGTCTCCCTGAACACTAGTGGTCACAGCTTGGTCTAACGCCTGAAAAGCTGCCAAAACTCTGCATGTGACACATTCTCATTCGGAGGATCTATAGGCTGAGGTGGCTGGTTATCAACTCTAAGGGCATTATCTCTGCAAGGAGGCGTACTCTATAAATGAAAGAGAGAATGGATCAGAATGAGAATTAACTAGAACTTATGCATACTCGCATGACATAAACACTGAAAGAAGGGAAACTGTTCCTAAAAATATCTTATAGCCTCTTGTACATAGATGTGGAGCGCAGCACACCCATGCACATGACTCTACTAGATGTGGCTTTTCAGACTTCGTAGGACACTATTGAACCTTAGGCTCTAATACGAAGTTTGTAACCCCCTAATTTTTTGAATCAGAATACCATATAGTGTTCATGATCCCGAAGGACCACAAGCTAACCCTCTACTGATATCTATACCTGAGCAATGCATAATATAATATAATAAATATGGAAAACTGGTGGAAACTTGACATAAGGTTCAAAATATCTAAAATACTCAAAAGTGAACACTAATTATTGATACATCTGTCTGAAAAGCCTTTAACTATCTGAACTGTGAGTTGATGGGACATGTCACCAACTAACTCCATCTACTAAAAATAAGCTGAATCTAATGCCATAATAAAATAAAGATCATCCTCAAATTAAGAGGACTCACTACTATATCTACTACTATTGATTGAGTCTGGACTACTATGGGTGCTCCGGATCTCACGCTTCTGAACCTATGGTATAAGACACCATAGCACAAGAGAAAAGTATGCGTCAGTACTTAGAATGCATTGGTATGCTATATGAGGTACGGATAAATGCAAGGGCTTATGCATGAACATTTCTTAACTGAATAACATGAGAGTACTGAATGAGGATATATGCATGAATGCACAAACCATAACTAAAATCATCGTGACTTTGAATACTGATACTCGAATATTGCGTTACTGACATCTGAACTCACTACTAATACTGAGATACTGAATAACTGAATCTTCTAATAGAGATAACTGAGTACTGAAGTTGAGATCAGTCCTCTCTAGCGGAAGATCTCTAAATCTTTTAATAATAAAAATGACAAACTGAGTTTGAAATTAGGCCTACATAACAGGTGATCTCTGGATCTATTAGTAGTAATACTGATTAACTTTATGTGAGACCAGGCCTATCTAGCAAGTGTTAGATGAATCTATGGAACTATGTAAGTTCCTTACTGAGAAGGGTAACTGTATCTAACAGTCCTAATTTCTGAGTTCTACTCTAAAGACTGATATTGAAACTGCAATTGTGGGAGTTCTTACTTAATCGACATGCCTCAAATCTGATCTAGTGGGATCCAACCTATAACCCCAGTTGGAAGGGTGTCAATATCGTGCCATGGGTAAAGACCTCGGGTATAGTCAAGCCTCTCTAACGGGTGACACTGAACAGAAATTCAATCCTAAGGCAATATGATAATCAAGCCTTAATATAATGTGTGACTCCTGGTCCGATGTTGGCTATGCAGTTTTGGAGCTCAGGGACTATTACTAAAGAATCTACCTCTCCAATGAGTTAGTCGTCATCCCATCTCTCGCTCGATGCTAGATCCTACTCCAAACTGAAAAACACTAAACTAATTCTTGGACTGTACTAGACTGAGCTAAATCAATTACTAATTATCTTACTTGACTGATCTGACTAAGTTTACATGATTCCATTATCTGACAGAATACTTCTAAATCTCATTATCTTACTTGACTGATCTGACTGAGTTTACATGATTCCATTATCTGACAGCATACTTCTAAATCTCATTATCTGATTGTATGATACTAAATTTTAAATTGACTGCTTGAATTCTACTGAGGTTTGAAACTAAATTCTTGAATGCTACCAAGATCTGAGCTGAGTACTGAACTAAAATTAGAATGCTAATGATAATTATATTATTGCGATTTCTTAAGTTCTGTAACTATTTGAGAGTACTGAATTTTGTAAGTAACTGAGTTCTAAGGATCATTGCTTGACTGAGATTATCATAAAAACCTACATTGGCTCTATGCAGCAGCTAATTTGTCAGGTATAAAAACCCCCAGGACTGGATTTCATGCTTAACATACTAAATAGGCACTATTATCTTTACTTAAGCATTCTATCAAGCATATGGGGAGCATGCTTTGGTTATACCACAGATTCTTCACTTAATCATCATGAATAGATCAATATCATGCAACTTGAAGAGGGTTTATCATGAACATCACACAATTCATCACAAACTAGAATCAACTCTTGAAACTGGTAGTCTAAATCATGAATTAAAACCCAACAATACAAAATCATGAACTCTAATACACATAAATCATGAAATCTCATAAATACATTAACCTCGGAATTTTGAAAAGGATTTTTGAGCTTCTTAGGTGGAATGAACCCAAGAATCAACATCAACATACCTTAGAAAACTCATTCTTGAAGGTTCTTCGAAGAAAATCATTAGTCTTGTTCTTGATTTCTTGGATAGGATTTTTTCCCCTTTGAGAGAAAATATAATCTTCTTGAGGGAAAAGTGAGGAAAATAATGGAATAAGGTCTTATTGGGCATTTTCTTTTGTGTTTAGGGATGATAGGGGCCATGGGAAAAGTCTAAGATGCCCTTGGAATTAAATAACAAAATCTAAAAATCCCGATTGATCATGATGGCGCAACGCGCTATAATCGTACCAGCTTACTGGAAATTGGACAATTGGGAAACTGCTTGATGGCGCGATGCCATGGAAATTGCGTTGCCACTTTGGTTGTGAACTGGAAATACACCATGACGCGGTGGAATCGCGGAGGCTCAGTAGATTTTGACGATTGCCATTTTGGCTGACTCAGCGACGTGCCAAAGTACCAGGTGGTAATATGGCTCTAACTCTTGGCCCGAGTGTCGGATTTGGGATAATTTAGTATCTATGAAAAGCTTATTCAATTCTCCACATAACAAAAAGTCTATATTAGGGAAATTCTACACTGTTTAAAATATTTCTCACTTGGGAAGTCAGCCCTTACTCTTCTTAAGAATGAAACTCGACTTGAACAAAGTTTGGGGTATTACAAGTACCCAATGACTTACTTTAAATTTCAACTCCCTTTGTTTCACATCCATATAAGACTTTTGGTTACGATTAGCAGTATTAAGTCTTTTTCTAATACCTTTACCTTCTCTATGGCTTCTTGAACCAAGTTAGGGACAAACAACCCAGTCTCACCTACCAAAAATCACCCAATTGGATACCTACACCTCCTACCATAAAAAACCTCGAAAGGAACCATTTGTATGCTAGAATGATAACTATTATTATAAGATAACTCAATAAGAGGTAAAATCTATCACACAAGCTCGTGGCATATCCTCCAAAGTCAGAATAGTGTGCTCTACTTGTCCATCCATATGAGGGTGGAAAGCGGTGCAAAGGTCCACTTGAGTACCCCAACCCTTACTGGAAGAATGCCAGAAGAGAGAAGAAAACTGCGTACCTCGATCTGAAATGATGGACTTTGGTGCCCCATGCAACTTTAATAGTACTTGAATAAACAACTTAGCATAATCCTCTCCTAAGTAGTTAGTCCTCACAGGCAAGAAGTAAGCAAACTTAGTCATTCTATCCACAATGACACAACTAAAATCATACTGATTTTGAGACCGCAAAAGACCCATGATGAAATTTATGTTGATCATCTCCCACTTCCACATAGGTATTTCTATCTCTTAAGATGTGCCACCTGGCCTCAAATGTTCAACCTTAACTTGCTGACAAACGATACACTTAGCAACAAAATTTGCCATATCTCTCTTTAAATTGTTCCACCAGTAGATTTCCTTTAAGTCATAATACATTTTCGCCGAACCAGATGAACCATATAGTGGGACTCATGAGCCTTAGCCAAAATCCTTTCTCACAGCCTATCTATTTCAGGTGCACACAACCTACCTTGGTACATCAAGTGCCATCTCTTCCAATCTCAAAAGCCATAAACCTTTGCTGACCCATAACATTCTTAATATGAATTAGGATAGGATCCAACACCTATTAATCCTTAACCTTGGCACTAAAAGATAACTTAACCACTTCTTGAACAATCAATCCACCATCATCATAGTCCATAAGGCAAACTCCCAAATTAGCCAGCCTGTGAATATCCTTCACAAACCCTTTTTTCTCTTCATCAACGTGAGATAAGATTCTCATAGACAATCTGCTAAGAGCATCGTAAGAAACATTAGCTTTACTTGGATAATACTACAATCAAATATTGTAATCCATAAGTAGCTTGAGCCACTTTGTCTGCCTGAGTTGTAATTTCTGTTCTATAAACACATACTGAAATCTCTCATGGTCTAAATAAATATCCACAGGCACCCTTTATAGATAATGACACCAAATCTTCAAAGCAAAGACCACAATTGCCAACTCTATATCGTTAGTTGGGTAATTTTTATTATGAACCTTAAGTTGCCTTGAAGAATAGGCTACAACCTTACCATGTAGCATCAGAACAAAATGAAGTCCCACATAATATGCATAACAATACACAACAAACCCATCAGTACCCTCGGGTAGGGTCAAAATAGGCACCGAAGTTAACGTATCCTTCAACTTCTCAAAACTACCCTCACTAGCATCAAACCACAAAAACTTTATCTTTTTTCTAAGTCACCCTTGTCAGTGAAGCAGCAATAGATGAGAAACTTTTATAAAACTTTCTATAATACCTGGCAAAACCTAAGAAGCTCCTAATTTTGGTTATAGTCATTGATGTAGGCCATTTCTTAATTGCCTCAAATTTTTATGGATCCACATTGATCCCCTCACTAGAAACAACAAGCCTAAGAAATGTCATAACACTTAACCAAAATTCACACTTAGAAAATTTTGCATACAATCTCTGGTCCGTAAGAGTCTACAACACGATTCGGAGGTGATTGGCATGATCCTCCTCACTTTTGGAGTACACCAATATATGATCAATAAATACTATGATAAAAACATCCAAAAACTGCCTGAACACCCGATTCGTAAGATCCATGAAAGCATCAAAAGCATTAGTCAACCTAAATAACATAACCAAACTCATAATGACCATATCGGGTTTAAAAAGAAGTCTTAGGAATATCAACCTCTCTGATATTCAACTGGTGATAACATGGTCCCAATATCTATTCCCCTATTGGGAGAAATCTTAGGAAGATCATCGAAAAAAATTCAAGAAATTCATTAACCACAGAGATATATTGCAAAAAAGGACTTTAAGAGTTAGAATCTTTAACCCAAACTAAATGATATAGACATCCTTTGGAAATCGATTTCTAAGCTCTAAGATAGGAAATAAACCTCCCTTTCAAGACTAAGGAACTCCCATCCCATTCAAGCACCTATTTGTTAGGATAATGAAAATTGACCTTTCAGTTGCTACAATCCAAAGAAACAAAGCATGAATAAAGCTAATCCATCCTTAAGATTACATCAAAATCAACCATATCATGTTCAATCAAATCCAACAATGTCTCCCTATGATGAATGGATACCATACAACCCCTATAGAATTTTGAAGACATAGAAAAGAGGTTAAAAATATTTTTAGGACCAAGACCAAAGTGTACATATGAGGTCACATAAGATAGGGTAAAACCCAGATCAAGGAAATAGTAACAACATAAGAAAAAAGCTGCAACATACCAATGGCAACATCAGGTGATGCCTCGAATTCCTGACAAGTAAAAAGAACAAAGATGATTCTAACCAGTGTCAGTACCTAAATTGGTGCAATAGGTGCAGAAGCCGAGGAAGCGACAATTGAGACCTTATTAGCTCCAGTGGCAACCATAGCAAAAGGATAATGTCATTGTATATGATAAAGCTCACCACAACTATAGCACTAATTTCTTCCCTCCTTACAATATCCACGGTAAAGTTGCCCACAAAAATAGCAAGAAGGACAAGGTGGGGCTGACTGAGATCTACTAGCCTGAGACTGGGCACCCTGTGCCTTACGTCCATTGCTATTTTAAAAATGACGACCACCCGAAGGCTTAGGATAATGGCACTAGCTGTCGAATAAGAATTTCCCTAATTCTTCCTCTTAGTCCTTTTCCTACCATCATTTCCATTGTTCTGTTGACTGGCATCCAGCTCAGAATATCTAAATATCTTATTCTGCCTCTCTCCCATCTCTACCTATTTTTTCTCATACTCTACTTGTTGCATATAAACTACCATCCTGGATATGTACATATCTTTAATCAACATAGAACTCTTACACTCTAACACCAAATCATGGGACAAACAAAAGGAAATTTCCTCATTCGGGACCTCATATCTGAAACCTACTCGGGAGCATAACGGGATAACTACTGGAATTTCAAAGCATACTCCTTAACATTAATCTTACCCTACTTCAAGTTCACAAACTCTTTAACCTTAGCTTTTCTCAAATCCCAAGGAAAGAAATGATCAAGAAAATTACATGAAAATTCATCCCACATTGCCGATTCAGCATCCTCACCCCCTCATCGCTTCCCACTCATTATACCATTTATAAAAAGCATCCTTCAACTAATAAGCAGAAAACTCCACACCTTCCAAATTAGTGACAAGCATCACCCTAAATATATTCTCCATCTCATTAACATAACCCTGAGTATCCTCCTCAACCTTAGATCCTATAAAGATTGGGGGATTCAACCTCATAAACTATCCAACCCGAGCGACCTCAGATAAATTAACAGTAGAACCAACTTGATCAGGTCGGCGATATTAAGATTCCACCAATTAGACTTACAAAACTCTGCACTAGAGATATCTCCCTGGGGTGAAAGAACATAAGAATTACCATCCCAAGATGCCTGAAGAGGACTAGTAGGGACTGGTGGAACCCAACATGGAGAGGTACAATCAACAGCAAGGACCCTAGACCTGGTCTGCACTGCATAGGCTAGGTAAGTTCCCTCCATATTCTCCTTAGGTGGAATAAATTTCCAACAGAGTTTCAATGACTATACGATCTTTGGGGAGGAATGATCTGAAATGCGAATAAGCCAGGGTTAGAGAAGACTCAAGCAACTCAACCCACTAGCACAAAATAGAATACAAGAAAAGAAAACATTCCTAAATACCTTGTAGTGTCCTCCTTATCAGTGTGGCATGCTATGCACCTATAAAAGGGACTCTACGCAATACGACTTTGTAAGCACCCAACAACCCTAAATTGTGCTCTGACACCAAACTTGTCATGAATCAAATTTAGGCCTGGTCATAATGGGCAATCTCATGTCCATCGTTGGTCAAAGACATCCCTGTTAGCCTGACCTCATGAACACATAAAAATAACCAATGAAAGCCAACCAAATAGTAATAATAAAGATAAATAAATCAAATGAAGATTTAAAGCATCAAACGAACAATCAACCCAATACTTGTCCACAAAAACCTCTAAAACAAGAATATATTAACTGAGTCGGTACATTGCCCCGACTATGACAAAAAAATCCAAAATTAAATACTTAGGTAATACTAAAAGAAATGAAATGACTGGTTCTTCTAAATTAAGGAGGCTCACCACTTTACAGAAGATCTACAAAAGTACTAAATCACCTAGTGATGCATAGGAGCAATGAAAAAGTCCTCAAACCCTACATCATGAAATTATGTAATATTCAAGAACGGTTAGTAGGCGAGCAATGGCATGTAACTCAGGGATTAGGTGGAAATATTGTAATTACCAAAATCCAGTAATAAACCATACGCCCCATATTCATATACATAGATATAGGATGTTCGGATAGGGAAAAAGGCCATGAACATAAGAGTTTAAAGTATTAACCAAAACTATGTAGCTCGCTCCATCCTAAAGGCACCCATGGGCTATAAGGGTCCATATCCCCTATTAGAAGGGCCCCGATGAATGTTAGCTGCACGAGTCAAGAAAAATAGAGGAAAAACTTTAGCCCTCCTAAAATATAAAGTGTGCACCAAGAACACGGTGGCCACATGGAACCTAAATGCAAGAAAATGTGGTTTCCAGTGTTGATCTCCTGAGACCTACACCGCCACAATGACCTATACAATTCCCATTAAGCCTAAATTAAAATAGTTGCACATAAAACAACCATTAACCCCGGATTCATTTATTAATGCATTCACTAACTTAGTATAGTCATACCAATATGCTTATAAGCTAATATAATTAAGCAAAACCAATCAGTATAATCATTAGACTCCTGACACAACCAGAATTAGGGCCTAGTCATGTTGGGCATCTCAAGTCCAATATGGATCGGAGACTCCCCCAATATCCAACCATAACCGTCTAGCACCCTATTTCGGATGAATTCTGATCATATAATAAGATAAAACAAGAAAGATTTAAAGATATTAAATAAAGTTTGTAATCATAATCCAACAACCTCAATCAAATATCCAACTGGTGTAAACCCCAATGCCAATACTAATACCAAGGTTGACACTAATACTGGCACAGCCCATGCCCAAAGTTGTCTGACAAAACCTCTAACCAGAATTAATAACATCTGGTCAGGAGATGCCTCCGACCATAGGAAAAACTAAACCAAAGAAATAACAAAAATAAAAGAAGTCCATAGCATAAAATAGAGCCTTCTAGAGTATGGAAGCTCACCACTTCTGTCTGACACAAAGTTATCCCGGAATCAAAGTTACTAAGCAGGAGGAATGGTAGAATGGCCGGTTCCTGCATCGCGTGGGGATACAACACCCAAAGATGGTTAGCAGAGTAAACACTAGCATATACTCGGGGATAAGATAAAATAATGCCAATAATACAAAACCAAGTCAAATAACCATATGCAATCATATATATGCATACATATATATCCATACTTATATATGTCGTGTTAGGAAGGGAACCAAACTTAGCATGTGTTTTAAACATTAACCTGGGTTATGTAGCTTGGCCGTCTTAAAACAACCCACGGGCTATATGGGTTCAGCTCCCCTGCTGAAAAGGCACCAGTACTTGTTAGACACACGACCGGAGAATAGAAACCTGGTATAACTAGTACATCCCCAAAAACATAAAGTATGATATAATACACACGGCCACTAAGACCACCCTCACATCAGCAAATGTGAGTTTTCAATGGAGATCCCCCTGGTACCCCCACCTTTCATGACTTTGCTACTTAACCCCTTTTAAGCCCAATTAAACTTTTTTCACGTAAACAAACCATTTACCAAGGAGAATTTTAATTAGTCATTAACCATTGGTATCGCAATGCCAAAATTTTAAGCTTGCAAGTATATCCTTTTATGCCATACTAAATCCATTTAACCATGTTCACTCCAAAGTTTCCAATTAAACCAAGACCATGGCCACCAAGACCTTTTCAAACCATTTAAAACCATCCAAACCAATTTAAGTTCCATTACCCTTTTATACAATGCAAAGATCTCTAAGAGATTCAAACTATGTAACAAAATCATTCTCATTGGGATTTTAACAAACATATTGAGGGCATGTTGTTCCCAAAACCAAAACTAAGTATCAATTGACCATTCTTATGCAACCACATGTTCAACCCATAATTATAATATAAAATCATAAGTAAAACATGGGAAAATATTATCCAATCATAAATAACCAAAAAAAACAACATTTATTTCAAAACCAAAACAATACCACAATAATACCATGAAAACCATTCATTAAAACATATTTTTAGTTGAATTAACAATGACGGAGGAGTAACATGCCTAAGATACCAAGGAAGATGAAGAGAATCACTCTTCAAATCACCTAATTAATTGACTTAAAGAAACACTAGCCTCTAGATTGCGAAAGAGTTTGAGAGAGACTTTAAGAGTGTTTGATAGAGAATAATAGATTAATGAAGCCCCCAAAGGTGTTTTATATCATGGTATCAAAGGGAGTTACAAAGGGAAAATGTCTAGAATACCCCAAACTTAAAACTATAAAATTACCGCAGGCGGGTAAAAGTTGACCCTCCAACTTATCATCACATCATACGACTGGTATCATCAAGTCATCACCAGAATCGAAAGTTGGACACCATATTTTGTCTAATATACGACTCCCTTCCCCTAGCTTATAACTAGACCATATGACTGGTATGGTCCAGTCGTACCCACGACAGAATCCAAAGGGAATGACGCCTACAAACATACGACTCAATCTTACCACTCATACCATATCCTCATGCCTCTTAGTGAGCCATGCATACTTAGAGCTAAGTCAATTTATTATGTTACTTATTTGTGTAAGGGATCGACCAAATAAACCATCACCACCCCTAACGACCTATACCTACCAAATTGTAACCACCATAAAAACCTAACCACCCTGCACTGTTCTCCTAATTACCAGGGTCCCATGACTCATACCCATAACATACAACTCGTATGGTGAGCCGTTACAAGGACAGGGAGTCACAAATTCAAAAAACTTCCAAAGGCCAAATTCCAAGGTGTTTCAACTCCCAAGTTCTTTTTAAAATCAAAAACCATGGCTTCCCAATTCATTGTTATCCATTTATCCTTTAATTCAATGAAATAGGTTCAAAAAATAAGTTAAACCATGCAATTATCCATATTTAAAATCATGTTTACAAAGTGGGTTGAGGTTAATGCCATTATCAAGCTAAAATTCCATCAATTTGAGAATATCCATGTCCCCCATTCCAACCATTACAACAATGCACCATTTCATTCCTAAAACCATCAATTAAAACAAAAATGATCCATTTAAAACATGGGACAACTAATTCAAGTAAACCCAATCAAAATCACTCAACCCAATTTCAAACCCATAATTTAAATCACATTAATTCAATATTTTAGTTCCACTATGTAAAATTTAAGTTAGAAAAAGAGAAACATGCCTAAAATACCAATGTGTGTAAAGATAATTCAAAGTTTGGAGCCCAGAGTACTGATTTCTTACAAATTCCTTGAGCTTTCTTGGGTTGGTAGTTAGAGAATAGAATAGTAGCATTTGATCTTTGAAAACTGAAGAAAAGTAGTTTATTTTTTGTATAAAAGTCATGCAAGGGGTAAAAAGACCAAAAGTACCTCACCCCAAGTATAAAAATAAAAATTGGGCAAAATTTACATAGCAATGTGGCACACCACTATCATTGAGCATAGCCTCCGAGCTATGCCCTTATCGCAGAGACTCACCTTCATGGCATGCCATTTTTATGGAGGCTAAACCCTAGGGGTCCCAAAAGTACCTCAAACCCCTTCTAAAAATTCCAAATCTTTCTGAAAACACCCTTTTTACATCCCTTAACATAATTCAAGTCAAAAATTGATATTATGCACGCGGGAGGGTCAAGAATAAAATAATTGTTAATTTCTGGGGTCTCACAGACACATAGGAGAAAGTCGACTCTAGATCAAACAAAACAAATGCAAATCTATACATGTAATGATGGCATCGGAGGCCTCAGCCTCTAGCCTGGCAGGTATAGCATAGCACTGACCATATTCATCCCCTGGCTGAGTAGCCCGGTGACCATCACTACTGGCATCACTACCTCTGCCTATCCCACCTTTAGTAAACCCTCTACCTCCCAAAACACATATAAGAGTACCTTTGAAGACACGATGGGGACAATTTCTTGCCATATGGCTACTCTCACCGCACAGAAAGTAAACCCTACAATCTGCCTCAATAGAAGAAAGTACGGCTGAGCTAGAATGGCCACCCAAAGAAGCTGAACTAAATGACCAACTACCTGAACTATGCAAGCTTACTTGAACTGGTCTATCATGGTACCTGCAAACCTCTAGAATCTCTACCTCAAGAGATGTGACCAGTGACCTCACCCAAATGATGCACCTTCTTAGCGTCTTCGTGAGATATTTGAAGAATAGACTCAGTCACTTAGCATGATCCAAAATACTCTGAAATGATACTCTATATACTACCATCTGAGTTGTAGCAATATGAAGAGAGACATCCAAACCCTTCACAAACTTTTGAATCTTCTTAGATTCTATGGTAATACTGGCATAAGAATATCTGGACAAGGAATAGAATCATGCCTCATGCTCCGCAGTAGTCATGGAGCCCTACTCCAAATGATCAAACTCATCTCTCATCCAATACCTCAAACTGAAGGGCACAAACCTATCTAAAAGGCCTCTATAAATTGATCCTAAGTCATCTCTAGCAAACTAAGAGGTCAACAACTAATAAGTGACTTCCATCAATCTTTGGCTACATCCCTCAATTGGTAAGTAATATAAGAGACCCTATGCAACTCAAGAGAACCAAGTTTATGAAACCTATCATAACAATTCATCAATAACTTGTATGAACTTTGCCTACAACACCACTAAATCTAGGAGTACCCAAACGAGTGAACCTCTCAAACTTCTTCTTGTCCTCAGAAGACATAGCTGCACTCACAATAATAGGGGCATAGTAAATTTGGATGACTAAGAACCCATCCAAGAAGCCATCATAGAAGAAGGTTGAACTTTAAATCTCAAAACACTATACTCAGATACAGGCACTAGAGGGAGAATTGCACTCAGATTCTGTGGAGTACTATAAGTAGATGTCGGTACAATAGGAGGATCCATACTCAAAATAAGAGGAACGACATAAGCAGACACTACCAGGTACACTCAAAGAAGTACTCTTGAATCTGGTCAACAAGTCAACTAGTAATCCCTACAAAATTGGGGTAAAATAACTCGGTAGAATCAGAGTACTCATCTCGAGGCTCAGGGGAGAGTCCCTAGTGCTAGTACTATCTCTGGATAAGGAAGATCCTTATGCCCGCCCTTCATGACAAGCTTGACCATGACTCACAATAAGCCACAAGACTTGGCTCTCTCTTCAGATAATATGAATCTCTAGCCTTACTGGATCTAGTCCTCACCATCTATGCAAAAGAGTAAAATATGACTTAAAAGCACAAGGTATGAAATATTCGCATGATAAGGAACAAAATAAGGAAAGTTTCCTAAAGATATTTTATAGCCTCTTGAAGATAGATACAAACTTTGATGTGTTGATCTGTAAGACTATATTACACACCTCATTCTTATAATATTGAGACCAATTAACCTGCTTCTTTGATACCAATTTTCATGACCTAAAAATAAGGATCATGATGGAATTTGTTGCAATAATACTGTACAAATAATCCTATCACCCAAACTGATATAAAATGAAAGATAATGCCAAAACTTGAGGCAAGACTCTTAGAACAGAGTCAAGCCACACATATATAGCAAAAATTAGAAATATACAACAAAATATGCCATACAATATCCTAAAACTGAGTGTCATAGTATATGAATCATCTAATATAACTCAAAGTCAAAATATACATAGAATATCCAGAAAGGAACAACTGTCTCTGAACAGAAATAAGACAGTCTATATAAGAAAAGGTAGAAATCAATTTTGGATGCATAGGTCAACTACTACCTTAAAGACTCCAAATACCACCTGAATTAGTTATCTATGTGGTGCACTCATACATGGATCTTCACCAAAAGGGAACAGTAAGGATGAGTATGATTCACTTGTACTCAACAGGTATCCTAGGCCGACTAAGTAAAGTAGAAAATAAAGCATGTAAACATAGACAATGGACACGTCACCTATAGTCAAAAAATGTCCCAAACGGTAGCCCACACCATCTCTACTAAAATTTCTACTACATAAACATATCATAAAAAGAAGTAGGGGAAAGAAAAAAAAGTATACCCATACATCTAAAATAACTACAAGAAGGTAGAACAAATAGACAAATATCAAGTCACAAATAGAAATACAATTACATACAAACCACAACATTTGGAATTCAATGAAGGTAATGATGATGATTCACAAGGTCATTCCATAACATCTGTATACACCTACTGAGCTCTACTCCCTATAAGGACCCATGAGGGGTTCGTCAACCCATCCCTACCAGACTCAACTACCGATATAAGACTCATGGGGGGGGTTTCAACCCATATAAAACTAATATTTGTATTTCTTTTTCAATACAAACATCGGTAGAGGGTTTTAAAGATTTTATATTTTCTGTCAGAAAAACCATCATTTCCAGAATTTTCATGATGGTACCAATGTTTTATGAATGAATATGATGTGAGGATGTAATGCTCACGATCAACCAAAATGAGAATATCCTATGTCCAACCAATATACCAGCCATGTGAGACAAAAATCCACTCAAGTTACCCAACCATCCGGTATCCAAATTAAACTAGAAAAACCATCAAGTGAAACATGCAAGAAAAGGGCATAGATACCACATAAATCACAAAATCTAGTCTTTGTTCTACCAAAAAAAGTACAAACAAATATACATATATCAATACTATGCCAACAATATCATATAAGACCATATACGGTCACGCATAGAATTTAATGTCTAAAAATAACCAAATATTATCCACATAGGCCCCCATACATGTACATAAATCACCTAAACACATTTTCCATGATACAACCCCATACCTGTAGCATTCTTTTACATCATTATTAATTACCTAATAGTCTGAAAAAACTTAAGCTATAACGTATTTTGAATGCCAAAACTAGAATCATTAAGCCTTTAACACTGACCTTTTACCTTATGCAAGGACCCAAAATTAGCTAAAACATACAAATATAGAATCTACACGTTAAAAAAAAATCCAACGATACTCGTATTATCCACTTTCAAATTGGAGTCAAAACGGACCCTAAAAATAAGTTTTGAAAAAAAGAGGGGTAAACTAGAATTTTTGTACTAAAGCATATTTTTCAATATTAAAGTAACTCGTAGAAGAAAATCCAAATGAAAACAGAATAAAATTGGGGTTTGAATCAAAGAAATGGTGTTATTGTCCTTCCAGACCAAAATCCCCAAATTTTAACTTTAATCCCGCATTTAAAACAAATTTAACTAATTAAAATTGAAGAAAGTAGTTCAAATAGAAGTGTTGGTGCTTACCTAAGCTTAGAAATGGAAGAAACTGCCCAAAATCTCAAACCCCAATCTCTAAGTCTTGAAAATAGAAAAAGAAACATTAAAAGGTGGATAAATCCCGCCCATGCATCGCCTAAGTGACTACCAGGTCGTTTAGGTGGCTACCGCTTATGCAACCAGGAATCACTAAAGTGAACCCCACCTCATTGCGTATGCGGCTCGGCTGTCGTTGAAGAGATAATTGTCTGACTTGCTAGTGTCTCTTAAGCGATCAGGCCATCGCTTAAGCGACTATCACTTAAGTGGCTATCGCTTTAGCGATCCTAATATTGCTAAGGTAATATTTTGGTTGTCGGTCAAGATGCATAAGCATCCAACCCTTTGCTTTGGCTAGTTCACTAGCTGGAGTCTTGGAGGATTTTAAGTCTCCATGAACCCTTTTTTTACACAAAATGTCCCCCGATACTCAATTTCACAACTTTTTAAACTGAGGATCGAAATAAGATATAAAAGTTGTAAAACCAAACAATCCAGGTTACCAACCTAAAATTGACATTTTGAATCTGTTGGCGCAGTTCATTTTTCCATCCAATGCACACATCAATAATATTTAACAAACAACTAATAAACCTTTAAGATAATCAAAAACCACAATCTCGCATAAACTGCGCCAGTCATCTCTATACCCCAAAAATACCATAATTCAACCACGAGGAGGATAAAATGGTTAAATCACGTAGCAATAAATATTTCACACAAATCACTAAAAGTCAGGTTATTACATGTTATCTAAAATAGAGTTTTATTTTCGGGTTTCACTATAAATGTGTAATGGTCTTACTCAATACTTGAAGATCCGTGAATTTCATGTCAAACTACAATGCGAATAAACATTTATCAATGCATAATATAGTATGATCAATTTGGGGTGTCTAATAACATACGGTTCATCCTTATATATTTGCACAAGCATAACCTAAAAAATATCACTGCTCGATTTATGAGTTATGATGGCACCAACTCTATCTCGCCAGTAGGTAATCCAAACTGTAACCCAAAGATAAACACAATGGGTTAATTATGTAGAAATACTCAATGAGAACAAATAGAAATCAATACAATCATAAATAAAGAAGAGATGTAAGATAATCCAAGGATAACAAGTCATAATGACCCAAATCCCAAGACTTGGTAGAGCCAGTACAAGAGCATCTAGTAATAATACAACTGGAGTTCTATTATAGTCAATAGCATCTGTATTGAAACAATATTAGAACATGAAACATAGAAGGAAATGGGTCACTCCAACTCCAAGAGCTCACCCTATCTCTAGAAATCAACATAGCACGAACGTTAATCAATGGTGGCAACTAGTACATAGATCTATACTAAAAAGGAATAGAAGTATAGCATGAGTACCAAAATAGTGGGTACTCAGTAGGAATTATCGACCGACTGAGCTAAATAATATAAGTAAGATAAAATATAAGATAATATAACTAAGTCATAGTAAAGAGACGAACCTGATAACCATTTAAACATCACTGCACATAGATAAGTAGGTAAACCAAAATAATAGCATAACATAATGTAAATCATCAACACGGACAATCATAATTACAAAATTGGACCCCATAAGACAATTAGTGCAGAAAAGTGAATAACCTATCGCAAGCCCACATAAGCCTGTAAGTTACAAACTATATAGTATAAGCCGCCACCATTATTTAACAACTCTCATGATACAACTAGTAATTATTTCTTAACAAATCATCATTTATCATTTCACTAGAATTCATTTATGACATGCCACATTATAACTATTTTCCTCAAGTTTCAACTTAGCAAGTATAACTATTGTCAATCTTACACACCGATATCATCATATCATAAGGAGTATATCATCATATTATACTATGTATAGCCAAACTCGAATAGGTAGGTATAATCATCAACATCATCATAAACATTATCATAGATGTCATTCTCCATATCGTCACTAATACCATCATTTTATCATTAATATCATAGCCATCCTCCAGACTTGAACTGGGTATAAATAATCAATATCCTTATTAATATCCAGACTCAAATAAGTCATTATATAATTCATGGCATAACTAATATCCAGACTTAAAATGGTAATCATATTATCATTATTATGTCCATAAGAATAATCATTAGAATATTCAATAACATAATAGCAAATATTGTCTATAAACAAGATTTTTAGCATAATCAACAACATAATTATCGATATAATCAATAAGTATGACCTTCGTCATAATCAATAGCATAATTGCTAATATAGGTAATAAGCATGGTATTAAGCATAATCAATATCCCAATTTGTAGTCTAACCAATAGCTTAGTCAATATCATAATCAAGGGATCATTTAATATCATACTCAATTATCTCATCATTTACTAAATCAATATGTCATTCATAGCGTAATCAATAAGCATATAAAAAATCTTCAGTAACAATCATAAGTCTAAGACTAAGATGGGTCAAGATCCCACTTCTAAATTATTAAAAATCTTTACCAAAAAGTGTCCACATTGGACTAGGCTAAGGTATCAAAATCCACTATTAAATGTCAAATAAGTCATAACTAGCCCTAGGATAGTAATTTTTCTCAATAGAGAGCAACTACTCAATTCCACCTAAGGAATGGAAACTAAGGTCAATTTTGCCCTAAACTCAAGTGACTAAGGCAATCTCCTCATTAGAGGAAAAACTAAGACAATTCCAACCTAAGCATATGCCTACAAGGTCAACATCACCTAAGGTATGGTCAACTAGGCTAATCATGCCCAAAACGATGTTCAAAATAGAATAAATGATCTAACTAATCTCAAGTATTGAAATTTATCACACCAACACCTAAGACATATCCCAAATCTAACTTAATATCATAAACATACTATGAATTAACTCAATATAGTAAGGGTAAAACCTAGCCTACCTAGATGGTAAAGAAAGCTTAAAAGATATGCTAAATCACCGATTTTACCTTTCGAGAAGCCTCTTAAGGATGCCAAGATATCAAAATTATATTCTACTCATTAATACGAGAATAATGATACTCATATTGCACCATTGTACTTTGGATTCAAAAATCATACCAAAATCTTACGTGGGTCCCACTTACGAAAATTAAGTTTACGAAATCAAATCAATGTTTTTTATGCTCAATGAATCATTACCCGCAAAAATAGGTGGAATTCGAGCTAATTTGGGGATAAAATCAAGCCTCCAAGGTTTGGGGATTTTCGAACAATAAAGGAGAAAATCCACTATGAAAAAGATCAAATCTTACCCAAAATCGAAAGATAATCATGTAAACAAGTGTTATCTAAGATCCCCAATTCATCCACAAGCTCCTATTTCAAGCGATCTCTCTATTAAGGGTTTTAGCTCTCTTGGAATAGATGAGAAATGGGAAAAATCATGCAAAATGGGCTATTTATACCCATACCAGGTGTCTAGGTGTTGCTATCATGACCTGGCAGCTCTAATCTCCACATTATCTGGCTGCACATGTGAGTCACAATCGCGGCCTGTCATTCCCAATCACTGAGCTGAGGTGGTTTTATACACTTTGGAATCATTATTCTAGCTTATTTCACCTTGTTTTGAGAGAAATTCGTGCGCTTTACATTTTCATATTGATATAAATAAGCATTTAAGTGTTCAAGTGTGTATTTACAAAGTCCAAAACATTTTTCAAACAAGTTTGTAATTAATTGAGTCATATAGAGTTCAACCCAAAAAAATTGGTTTTACTAGCTTGAGCTAGGTGTGTGTCTAGTTAGTTCCGTTAGATTCTAATGTGTTTAATTTATTTTAAATGGTTTAAATATGTAATTATGAGTGGAACAACTTGTTTGTAAAGTTCAAAGTTTAATTTGATTAAGTCAAGCGTCGGAATAATAAGTGAAAGATCATTGTAAATTTGCCTTATCTTAGCTCTTGTTTTGATTTGTCGTTGAGAATATTGTGTTGTTTTGATCTTTAATATGTTGTGTGTGATAATTTAGGAGGATTGGTGATCTGAATATAGTGATATATTGATAATAAAAAGGCCAAAAAATTATTAAAAATACATTACAAACGGACAGGAAGTTTTACACTTAACCAGATTTTTGGATGCAAATTCCAGTGAGTTGACGCAAAGTCAACGCGTCACATCAATGTGCCCAATGCGTTCAGATATGCGTCATGTCACGTCACTCAAAATTATGCCCAGTCAAATTAATTTCCTCCGACACAGCTTTGCAGCTTTTCCCCCTTTTAATAACAGTGAATATATTATTAAAAGTTGTTGGGGGGGATATTCATTGATCCACATGCAGCCCATTTTTTATTCCCAGAAGAATTAGAAATACCCAATAACCATTTGGATTATTCTTGGACATGTAGGATAGCTGGACAACTTTTGAACAATATTAAAAGGAGATCAACTTTGGACAAATTTTTTGGTCAATTTGGTGGACACGTACAGGAACATCTGGATATGGTATTGGAGAAATTTCAGTGGTTGCACTTCTTTTAATTAGGTTTATAATTTTTTTAATCTAGTCTTTAATTTTTCATATCATATATTCAATTAGTTGAATCGTGATTATGAATATTATCGCCTAAAAACCCTCTTTCCAGGGTTAGAGCCAAGAAAATGAGTACTATTGTTTTGGATTAATTTTGATTAATTTTTCTTATCATATTTGGTTGTTTGTTTATTCTTGTTTTAATTATTTTAAGTATTCGTAACCCTTAGAATATATATATATATATATATTGTCAACTTTTTATCTCGAGAGAGGGAATAGGGAGATAGAACATGGGAATAAATAAAGTTTGAGTTTTTATTCTTTTATAAAATAAAGAATTTAACTTAGCGTCTAGGACAAGGATGTACTTAGATGCCTTACTTGATTCAAACATAGAATGATTGATTTATTTCACTTAATTGGATTATTGCATCTCCTCTATACTATGTAGTTGTAATGTCCAAATTAGGTAAAAGATTAGAGGTTTGGAAATCATGATCATACAATTAACCCAATGAAATAACAATCAAGATAAACAAATTAGCGAATTAAATTCAATAACATAATATGATTGTGTGCTTGGGCGCTGTCAATCACCACTTTAGCTTGCAAATGGTATCACGATCGTGACCCTTGGCTCGCTATTGGCAATGCACCTGATACAGCTGACACTTGGAAAATGTCAAACCCTTGGGATTTATTCGTAACCCCGTATATACAAACAAACTATGTATCCATAAAAAAATTTAATGTTCTGGACTCAATAGCGCAGTCAAAATTTCCATTCGAGGTTGTTTCAACAAAAAGTGGGCCCGACACCCAATTATCAATTTCTTAATTTTCTGACCAATAGGATGAATTAAGCCCGAGTGCCTTGGGACCCAAATCAAGAGTCATCCTAGCCTAAAATCAACATTCTGGAGCTGCTGGAATAGTCAGAATTTGTATTCGAGGTTGTTTAACAAAACTTTTTGCTCAATGGCCATTTGAAACCATCGAAGACTTTAAAATAGAAAATTGGCTCTAAAAAATAAATGAATTGCCCAGTAACTGAACAATCAGTTCCAATAAGTCATAAATGACTTGGGGCAACTATAGGATAGCTCTAACGGCAAAAATAAACTAAAATATGAAAAATTACCTGAAAGGTCATTATAATATCCACTAGTACAGGAACTTTTGTCCGCAAACATTAAAGGGTTAGATGCACTTGAAGCCTCAAAAAGGTGAGGATACTAGGTCCGCATATCGTACTTGATCTCCTACGTAGCCTCCTCTACTGGGTGGTGCCTCCACTAAACCTTATCTACAGGAATCTCTCTAGTTCACAACCGTCTGACATCAGTAGCAAAAATGAGCACAGGCTCCTTCACGAGGGTCAAGCACTCATCTAACTGTACAAAATCCTATCTAAGCACATGAGATTAATCGAGAATGTTCACTATAATATGGAAACATGGAAAACTAGATAGACAGGGGTAAAATTTGGAAGTGATTCTAACTCATTTGCCACCTCACCAACTTTGTGAAGAATCTCAAAAGGTCTAATTTATTTAGGGTTGAGCTTCCACTTCCTCCCAAACCTCATCACACCCTTCGTGGGTGATACATAGAGGAATACATGGTCACCAACTCCATATCTCAAGGCATGAAGCCTATGGTTTGCATAGGCCTTCTACCTACTATGGGACGCTATTAACGTGCCCTGAATCACTCCAACTTTATCTAACGACTCCTAAAGCAAATCAATTTGGTGGGGTTGAATCTCAAAAGTCTCAAACCATCCAATTGGATAACGACATCTCCTTCCATACAAAGCCTCAAAAGGTGCCATTTTAATACTCGAATAACAATTGTTGTTATAAGAAAACTTTGCCAAGGCTAAGTGCTCCTCCCACCAACCTCTAAAATCCATAACACAGGCTCAAAGAAAATCTTTAAACACCTGAATAGTTTGTTCGGACTGACCATCGATCTACGAATAGAAGGTTGTACTAAGGTCCACCTCAGTGCCCAACTCTTCTAGAAAATTTCTCCAATAGCTAAAAGTGAACATGGAACCCCTGTCTGACATAATAAATATGGGCACACCATGCAAATGGACTATCTCATGTACATATATATGGGCTAACCTCTTGGTGCTAAAGGATATTTGAATATGAAGAAAATATACCAATTTTGTCAACCAGTCTATAATGTCCCAAAATACCATCAAAACTAAGGGAAGTACAAGGCAACCCACTAATGAATCCATGGTAATTTTCTCCCATTTCCACTCGAAAATGGGCAATATTTGAATCAAACCACCTGGTCGTTGATGTTGGGCCTTCATTTGTGGACAACAAAGGCAATGAGCTACAAAGTCCGCCACATCTTTCTTCATACCAATCTAATAATAATGTAGCCTCAAATATCTATACATCTTGGTTATACCCGGATGTATAGAATATCGAGAGCTGTGAGCCTCATGCAAAATTAGCTAAATCAAGTCATCAATCCGCAGAACACAAATGTGGTTGTCAAACCTCTGAACACCCTCAAAATCTATGGTTATCCTCTTGGACTCACCACTCATCACCTGATCACGAAGGTAACAAAACTTACCATCCTCAAAGTGGCGATCCCAAATCTATTCAAATAGTGAGGACCTCGCCTCTGCGCTAGAAGGAATCCTCCCAGGATCTAAAATATCAAGTAAAACCATCAAGTTGGATAAGGACTCAATGTCTCATGCCAACGGCCTCTGAACAACTAAATACAATCCAAACTACCCATAGTCACTACCTTCAGACTCAAGGCATCTGCTATGATATTGGTCTTGCTGGGATGATATAAGATAGACATATCATAATCCTTAAGCAACTCTATCCATCTAAGCCGCCTAGCATTGAGCTCTCGATGGGATATAAGATATTGAATACTATGATAATTGGTAAAAAAGAAACTCAGAATGCACACCATAAAGATACTACCACCAAATCTTAAGTGCAAAACTACTTCCGTCAACTCCAAATCATAAGAGAGATATTTGTGCTCATGCACCTTGAGCTGCCTCAAAGAATAAGCAATAACAAGAACCTGTTACATCAATACATAACCCAAACCAACAGCAAAAGCATCACAATACACAGTGGATCCCTCACCCTCTACAAAAACAGCTAACATATGAACCAAAGTAAAAAAAATCCTTGAGCTTTCCAAAGATCAACTCACACTCCCCAGACTATCGAAAAGGAACCTCCTTCCGAGTCAATCTTGTCATAGGTGCTGAAATAGTAGAAAAACCCTCAACAAATCATCTATAATAACCAGTCAAACTAATGAAGCTACGAACGTCGATCAAAGATGTAGGTCGAGTCTAATTATGAATGGCTTCAATCTTCGTCGAGTCTACCATAATCCCATCCTTAGACACCACATGTCCAAGGAATGTTAGAGACTCAAGCCAAAACTTACACTTAGAGAACTTGGCGAAAAGCAAATGATCTTTCAAAGTCTAGAGCACAATCCCCAAATGTTGCATATGCTCTTATCTACTCCTCAAATACATAAGGATGTCGTCAATGAACACAATCACAAAAGTATCTAAATAGGGTCTAAACACTCAGTTCATCAAATCCATAAATCCAGCTAGGACATTAGTACACCCAAAAGGCATCACTAGAAATTCATATTGACCATAACTGATCCTGAAAGATGTCTTCAGGATATCCTCAACTAAGTGTAACCAGACCTCAAATCAATCTTAGAAAACACTATTGCACCCTGAAGATGGTCAACAAATCATATGAGAGGCATAGGATAACATTTTTTCCATTACCTTATTAAGTTGCCTATAATCAATACACATATGCACATAGCCATTTTTCTTTTTCACAAACAATACAGGAGATCCCCAAAGAAACACACTCAGTCTAATAAAACCCTTACCAAGAAGATTTAGAAGCTGAGAATTCATCTTCTTGAGCTCAACAAAACTCATATGGTAAGCTGCTATAAAATAGGTCAGGTGTCAGTCTCAAGATCAATAACAATTTTAAACTCATAGGAAGGAGGTATACCAGGTAGATTAGTAGGGAAAATATTAGGAAACTCACAAACTATAGGGACAAAGTCAAGCAATGGACTCTCCATAATAACATCATCAATATAAGTAAGGTAAGACTTACAACCCCTCAAAATAATTCTCCTAGCACACAATAAGAAATAATCCCCATCGGCTAGCGGCTAACAGCTCTCTGCCACATGATTGGGGTATATCAGGCATGGCTAAGGTAATGGTCTTGGAAAAATAATCCATGACCGAATGATAGTGGGATAACCAGCCCATGCCTAGAACCATATAAAAATAGATCATATCCAAAATAATAAGATCAATATGAGTATCAAAATCTCAAAGAGCAATAACACAAGATCTAATTACCCGATCCACTACTAAAGAATCACCCATGGGAGTAGATATATGCAAGGGAACAGATAATAAATCCCAAGAAAACTCTAACTATGAAGTATAATAAGCAGATACATAAGAATAAATGGATCCCAACTCAAATAAAGTAAGGTTCAAATAATGGCATACCAAAATCGTACCCATAACAACATCATCCAAAGACTCAACCTCAGGTCTAACAAGTACTACATACAACTAACCATGTTCGCCACCTGGCTGGACTTTAACTGATCTCCTATTCTATCTGCCTGAGAACTACCTTGAGCACCTTGGGTACCACCCCTATGATCTTAGTAACCATCTATATATAAGGGATGAACATCTTTAATAGGGGAAAACTCTGATCTGAAGTAACAATAACCCTATGACTAGGTCACTCTCATAGATAGTGACTACGAGATCCATAACTATAAAATATAACATGAGCTAAACCAAAATCAGAAGATTCGGTTGGCTGAAAGAGCCAACTCGACTAGAATAACAAGAAGACAAACCCCTGAAAGACAGACAACTACCCTGCTGAGGGTGATCACTGACACAAGACTAACCTCCATTAATAATCTAAAGCACTGCCTGAATGGTTCTATTAGACTAACTCTAAGTCTAATACTGTGGATGCAGAGGACATCTACCATGAGAACTGTTACCTCTAAATGGAAAACTACTACAGCTCCCACTAAAACCACCCTGATAGCTTAGCCTCTTATTGATGTCCCCATGGGCCTCATGATACATCTCTGCTATCACCTATGTGTGATCAAAAACCTTAGAAAAAGACCTACCAGTAGTAACCAAACTCTGGGTGGACATTAGAAGTGGAATACTCAATCCTTGTACAAAGCAATGAAACCTCTCATACTCAGTACCCAAAATAGAAATAACATGCCTAGCCAACTCATGAAATGAGCCCCATACTCTACAATTTCATGAAGCCCTACTCCAATCTCAACAATTGATCTCTAAATTAATCTGTAAGACTGTGAGGCATGTACTTCTGAAATGATATCTCAGAGAACTCAGTCCATGTCAAAGGACAAGATCCAGCAGGCCTGGAATCAAGATTACCTCCCACCAATGTCGAGCAGCCAAGTCTAACTGAAAGATGGTGTAATCCATACCATGAGTCTCAACTGGGAACAAATTATGGAGCCAATCCTCACAAGCAATGAGAAACTCATTAGCATCCTCGCTTGAAGCACCAGCAAACCTAGGCGAAGCCAATCAGAAAAATCTACCCAGTATTTTCTGCTCCATGCAGACATAGCAGGTTGGGAAACCAATGGCTGAGCAACTACTAGTGTAGGAGAAAAGTCAAGTTTAGGAGCCGCAATACCACTCTGAACTATAGACTGTATATCATCAAACAATGCACCACAAACTAAACCCAAAAGCTGAACAAAAGTATCTCTGAGCACTGAAGAATAAATATACCCCCGTGGAGCCCGAGCTGGTCCTTGGCTAACCATTGTCTTAGTCGAAAGAATATATGGCTCATAAACAGGAATAGGGTCTGATGGAGGCCCCCTATCCTGGTCCCTACCTGGGGACATATCTTGCGGTCTACAATTTCTAACTCAACCATGAAACAAGAGTAAGATTCCTAGGCTCGATCTCGGTACCCTCGTCTCGTGTAGCAGTAGCACACATCCTATCCATTTACAAATAGTGAAATCAAAGGGATGTTCTATAAACCAAGTTAGACTCTTAGCACGAAATAAGTCAAAGAAGTGGGGAACACCTAAGAATGTCCTATAGCCTCCCAAAGATAAGAAACAAATGTCATCGTTCTGATCCAAAGGACTCTACTAGACACTTGCTCTTGTACCAACAATACCAGTCAAACCTAGGCTCTGATACTAAGTTGTCATGACCCAATTGACGAGTCATGACACCTACTCTATCCCTCTAGTAGGTAAGCCAAACTTGACCCAAATATAAACATGATGGGTTAATTATGTAGAAATGCTCAATGAGAACAAATAGCAATCAATATAATCATAAATAAAGAAGATATGGAAGATAATCCAAGTATAACAAGTCATAACGAACCAAATCTCAAAACCTAGTAGAGCCAGTACAAGAGCATCTAGTAATAATACAACTGAAGTTCTATTATAGTCAATAGCATCTGTCTTAAAACAATATTAGAACATGAAATATAGAAGGAAATAGGCAACTCTAACTCCAAGAGCTCACTCTATCTCCAAAAATTAACACAGCACAAACGTCAATCAACGGCGACAACTAATACTTGAATATGTACCAAAAAGGTATAGAAATGTACTATGACTATCAAAACAATGGTTACTAAGTAGGCAACATCGGCCTACCGAGATTAATCATGATATAAGTATGATAAAATACAAGATAATATAACTAAGTCATGGTAAAGAGACAAACTAATAACCATTTCAATATTGCTACGCATGGATAGGTAAGTAGAATGGAATAATAGCATAATATAACATAAAGCATCAACACAGACAATTATAACTACAAAATTGGCCCTCACAACCCAATTAGTGTGGAAAAGTAAATAACCTATCGCAAGCCCCCATAAATCTGGAAAGTACAAATAATATAGTATAATCCGCCACTTTCATTTAATAATTCTCGTGATACAACTATGTCATTATTTATCATAAAATCATCATTTATTGACTAATAATTATTTAACTAGAATTCACTTTTGTCATGCCACATTATAACTATTTTCCTCAAGTTCTGACTTATCTATAATCACCATTGTCAATCTCACACTCTGATATCATCATATCATAAGGAGTATATCATCATAGTATAATATGTATAGCCAGACTCAAAATGGTAGGTATAATCATCAACAATATCATAGATGTCATTCTCCATATCATCAACTATACCATCATTTTCGTCATCAATATCATAGACATCCTCCGGACTTGAATCGAGTATAAATAAGCAATATCCTCATCATTATTTGAACTCAAACCGGTATTTATATAATTTATAGCATAATCAATAGTCAAGATTAAATTAGTAATCATGTCACTATTATCATGGCCATAAGCATAATCATTAGAATATACAGTAGCATAATAGCTAATATAGTTCATAAGCATGATCTTTAGTATAATCGATAACAAAATTGTCGATAATCAATAAGTATGACCTTTATCGTAATCGATAGCATAATCGCTAATATAAGCAATAAGCATGGTATTAAGCATATCAGTATCTCAATACAAAGTCTAACCAATGGCTTAGTAAATATTATAATCAAGGGTTTTGGGTTTTGAAACTCTTGGAATAGATTAGAAATGGGCAAAATCATGCAAAATAGGGCTATTTATACCAACATTATGTATCCAGGTGTCACTATTGCGACCTGACACCTCATGATAAACACATCTTATGGTTGTATGCCAGAATAGCGATCATAGACTGTGATTTGCAATCGCCACTTTAGCCTACCAAGGGTACCACAATTGCGATCCTTGGCTTGCTATTAATGATGCACCAGATATAACTTAGACTTGGAAAGTCTCCACCAAGCCTTCGAGATTTATATGGAATCCCGTATATGCAAATGAACTATATAACCATATCAAATTCAACATTTTAGATTCAATGGTATAGTCAAAATTTCCATCCAAGGTAGTTTTGACAAAAAAGTGGGCCCCGTACCTAATTTTCAATTTCTTAACCTTTTGACCAATAGGTTGAAATGAGCCTGAGTGCCTCATGATGCAAACCAAGAGTCCTCCTAGCCTAAAATTGATATTTTAGAGTTGTTAGAATAGTCATAATTTGAATTCAAGGTTGTTTAACTAAAAAAAATTCCCAGTGATCATTTGGAACTGGCAAAGACTTTAAAATAGGGTATTAGATCTTAAAAAACAAATAAATTGCTTGATAACCGAACTGTCAGTTCCAGAAAGTCATAAATTACTTGGGAAAACTACAGGAAATATCTAATGGTGAAAATAAGTTGAAATAGGAAAATGACCTGAAGGGTTATTACAAGAAATATATGTATCCTTTAATACATATATTTACACAAGCATATTGTACAGATATTTATGAATCATATTGATACATATTCATTGATGCCTTGTATATATGAATAAATGTTTATAAACTTAGAGTTATGTACATATAATAGTTAGAGATTGAATTTTAAAAAAATATATACTTACATAAGTCTTAATATAAGAATTTATCTCATCCAAGTTTGACATGAAAAGTGATTATTTTTTCTTCATTGCAGCAGTTGCATCAGGTGCGTTCCTCTCCTCAAAAGTATACACAATTGTATCTTTTTTCAATGAAACATGAGACTCAAAATGAGGTCTTGATGAGATTTATAGTTGTTTCTCCTTGGAAAATGACAATGATTGTTTTTGTGTCTTTAATACACTGGAGCTTAATTATTTTGACACAACATTAATTTTTTCGTTCTTCACATAAGGGTGTGAAGATGGACCAACATCACTTGTCATCTTCTTTAACAGGTCTGTAGGTGATGGAGTACTGAAATCATCAAATTCATCTTGAATTTTAGTCGGAGTAGCCTTTTCAGCTCCCTGTTGTACAGTTATTGCATGGGATACTTTTATATCAGGATTAGTTTGACATAAAATAAGAGTATTAGACAAATCACGTTGGTTCAATTCCTGTGATGAGGGGAATACATTTCAAGATACAATCTGCAATGAAAACAATACAAAATAACAAAATAACTAGTGAGAAATGCTTAAAACTTAACAGTAGGTATACACATATATCAGTGAAAAACCTGAAAAATACTAATTTGATGTCAAAAAATATACTTAAAAGATGTATATTATAGTTGGATATGTAAGAACATTACCTTACTAAACATGTACTCCATCAAATTCTCATATATTGGCTTTAGTTTAACCATTTTTCAATTAAGCATTCTTGGGATTAAATTATTCACACAAATGGTTATTGATTCATCAACTTGTGAACAACATTCATACCATCAAATCTGAAACGTACACGGCATGTCATTCAAGTGATAATACTGTTACACCTAATTCATGGATAGGTTAAATGAACTTATCAGTTTTGAAAATGTCAATTTACTCAATGAAAATCGACTTTAACTTTGATCCTCAACCATGTGAAAGTCTCGAGTGAGGATACTGACTTTATCTAATTGTGAGAACAAAAAGTGTGAATAAAGTACAAAACTTCGATCTTGACAGAATCTTTTAGATTTCTTCCCCACTGTCTAATAAAAAATAGTTGACCAACCCGCTTCTTTTGACACTTGATTTGGGAATAGGAAAATACCTTTTCTATAATCTATAGGAAGGAAGATAAGAATAGTTGAAATCATCTTCATTCCCAGTGTATTTCAACCCGGTAACGATGACAAACTCATATAATGAAACACGAAGGATGGTATAGTTGACCAATATCCTTAATTGATCATGATAAGGGTGTTGAACCTCTAAGGTCTTCAGACGTCTAGCTACTGATTCTTGAAAGTTAAAATTGGATAAGTCTAGGCATGACCTAAAACAGATGCTTTAAACATTCTGATCCCTTCATCTTTCAGAACTTGTTGAAGTTTTTACACTATATTGTGGTTGTGTGCACTCTCATACCTCAAGTTATGGATAGTTCAATTTTTTACAATCAAGCTAAGGTTCTACCATAGCGATATATATTGAATAAAAGACAAGTTAAACGATGATTCATATATATATATATATATATATATATATATATATATATATATATATTGATACATTTATTAAATTTATTAAACATTTATAAATGAATCCAAGAATATGAATCACTATCAAAAAAATATCTATCATAAATATCATCATTATTCTGATAGCAAATATATCACCCATATCTATCACCTATATACTAACTTCAAATGTATTACGCATATGTATCACTGTTATGGTACAAAAATGTATCGAGAAATTAACAACTTTATATATGTATCAAGTGCATTAACCATAAAATATATGTATCACATATATATATCAACCCCAAATTCGACAAGTTCTGCGGAGACATAGGGATCTGCTCTAATTTATCTTGATCTGCTATGTGCATGTTCGATTCTTGATTTATTGCAGCATAATCTTCTCTAGGGTTCTTTGTCTTTTTTGGATCATTGTTGTACTTAGACCTATTTTCAGAAAAACTTTTTTTTTTGTAATCAAAGATATCCGGAGTAAAACCCACAACTTGGTCACTTACAGGAACACCTTTGTTGGTTTCAACTTGGTATATTCAAACTGAATGAGGGTGAATCTTCATTACTCATTGAAGAACAAAAGAATTAACACAATAAAGATTAAAGTAGATGAGAATATTGAGTTGTGTGGTTAAATATTTACTTAAAATATACTTAACAATTAACTCACCTTTTAAAAATAACTGAAAGAAATTATAATTTAAAGTAGTACATTGTCGATGGTTTGAAGAAGTTGCAGTAATGGAGATGGAAGTTATCTCAACTGATGATAAGTGTTGGCACAAGCACTCACTCAAGTGTATGTGATCTTACCAAGTAATATAGTGGACTTTTACAAGCCAAGTATTGATCCCTTAGATACTTGTGTTAACAACTATCCCAGATTAGTCCAACTATTAAGATTAACTCAGTGCTAACGTAATCACAAGATTATTCAAGAGTAAACTTAACAATGCAGTAAATTAAAGGTTCTTGAACATTAATAGGGAGAAAACAAGGTTAAGGCACTACGAACAATCACACTATATTATAGAACTTCATTAGTTAGGTTAATTATCTAAGGTGTTGGTTCACGGGATCTATACTATATCTACGGCCTTCCAAACCTCTAATCGATTATCTAACTTAGCCCCACAAATTCGATATTCTATTACTTAAATAAACAACAACAAAAAACCCAGTGTATTCCCACCTAGTGGTGTCTGGGGGGGTAAGATGTACGCAGTCCATACCTCTATCTCTAAAGAAGTAGAAAGGCTGTTTTCGATAGACCCCCGGCTCAAGACAGGAGACACCACACAAATACATAGTAAAGCACAATATTCTATTACTTAAATGCTAAATCAAAATGCATAATTATGCGCATCATTATTGATAACGCTCAATCTACAGCTCTCGTGAGTGTAAAGCGGTCGTTAGCAAATATAGAACCCAACCTGGGTTGGGTGTCGATCCCACAGGGAATAGCTTGGCCAACAAGTAAGCAAAATTACTAAACTTTTGGTGCAAGTCTCGTAAGAAGGGGGGAGTCTTGTCGTGCAAGTAATGTAAACAAAAGCTGAAAATAATAAAGTAAAGAAAGATTGTCACGTTGGTTGTAAACAATGAGAATTGAAGCGTTGGGGATTATGTCCACCTTCTGAGGTATACGTCTCTATTGGCTATGAGTGTGTAGAGTCTTGACATGCAATTGCTTATAGAGAATTGTAGTCGATGGTAAATCCAAGCGTCTCTCGGCCTAAACAAGGACTATTTCACTTTAACTCTCTCGAGCTTAAAGCGTGTCTAACGGTACGAATTCTCCAGGAGGTTAGTCCAGTTACAGCACTAGCTTTTTAATAGGAAAGGGTGTCCTACTACCTTGACATTATCTCTTTTCCAGACAAATAACCTTTCTCTCGAACAAGTTAAATGTTAGACTGGCGTATTCTTGCGTTTGCAACCGCAAAGAATGTAGATTAAGATGAAGAGCGTAATGATATAAGCAATATACTTGTCTTGAACTCACAAACTCACAGCTATAGATAGTAACTCATTCGGCTTCCATAACCCCAACTAAGAGGTTTAGTTACCCATGAATGCGAAGGATATCACGTTTTGTATGGTGGATGGCGTGAATAGTAGGTGTTTGGCGTGTGGCTTTGGTGATTCCGTAGCAAGTAACGATTCTCTTGTTGTGGAATTTAAGAATAGAAGAGCAGATTAGAAGTGTTTGTAGATGAGGAAGATGAGAAGGATGGAGGAAAATTAATAGTTGAATTGATAGTTGAAGAATGAAGAATTAAGGGAGGAGTTGCCTCCACTAAGGGAGGACTTGATTGTTAGAAGATTAATTAAAATCTCTAGCATGATAGGGTATTTATAATACTCCTATCCTACTCCTACTAAGCTAATGAAATAAATAACCAAATCCTAATATACTAATGAAATCCTTGACCCAAATGTACTAGGGTAAGGTTACAATATCATAATCCAAATAGATTAGTGAAATACATAACCTAATTGTACTAGGTTAATGTATCTTGGTAAAAATCCAGCTTTGTGTCTGTAAGTCCCCAAAGTCTTCAGAATTGCTGTTTTAGCCCGGGACAGATTTTCCATGCAGCAAATTTGGTCCTTTAGGCGTCCAGCTCCTTTCCACTTCGTTCATGAGCTTTCTTTTGCGTCAAGTAAGCCATAAAATGTTGTATTTTGCATCATTTATACCTGAAACTTTCCTAATCATGTTTGTTAGCTCAATTATAGGAAAAAGGACTAAAAGTGCATGAAATATATAATTTGTTCTCAAAACTAGGCTAAAATATGGGCAAAATATATTGATATAGGCGCGTAGATTCGCCTATCATCAACACCCCACACTTGAAGCTTTGTTCGTCCTCTAACAAAATATCTTGTCCTTCTAAGCATCGACTTAAGGTTTTTACAGCAACAACACAAAACATTTATCAAGACAAGCACAACAATTCTCAACAAAGAGTAGCTTTCCGATTATAAGTAGAAACAATTTAACCTCAAGCATAGACTCGTGATGGTGATCAACTCGCATGCAAACGTTAAGGTGCATAGAATCATATACAACTATCCAAAACTCATCAACCATGTGTGTCTCACAATATAGTACCCATAATCACTCACAAATATAGCATATTTTTCAAACATGGGTATCAAAGTGTCCTTGCACTCACTCTCACAAAAAATTCATATGTAGCAACTAATGACCATAAGATTGCCCTTAATGTAGTACTCCACTAAATGTCGGAATGTTAAGATTAGGATCAAGTAGGTCTTTTGATGGTTGTAATGTAGGATAAGGGGCGGGTAGGACTATTTTGGCCAAGAATAGTGACTAGGTTCCTAAGCGCTTTAATACATTACTTTGTATCATTGACACTTTTTTCTTTCAACCTTTCTTCTTCTTTTCTTCTACCACCCTTGTTCTCCTCTTTTGTTTTTCAAATTTAAGAACAACTCACTTTTCAGCTTTCTTTTCCTTTTTCTTTTCTCAACATACCTCTTATGATAGCATTTTTCATAACACATTCAAGAACCATTACAATTTAAAGCATCATACTCACCCAATTTCCTCTTATGTTGTCACATGACTTATTCACTTTTAAAGCACTTAGGAATTTGGATCAAATTACGGTCTTGAAAGAAAATGGATTAGGCTTACATACAAGGTTGTCAAAGAAATAGGCTAAAGGCTCAAAAGGGTTTAACTAGGATGATTTACATGGGTAGGAAAAATTGAAGGTAAACATGTATAGGTTGCCAAAGAAATGCCTAAATCATATCCTAAACTTACACTCCTTATTTTCGCTTTGCATACATACCAGGCAAGTTCTAGCATTAGCCACAATCATAGAAGATACTATTAGCTCACACACACAAGGCACATGGTCGACTTGATTGGAAGTAATATAGACTCTCGACCCAACAATTGAAGGAATTGAATCACACAATATCACATAATGAGTCACAACTAGAGCCTAAACGTCTCAATAGTCACAATAGTAGTACATACTCTTGTTATAATCTCATGCTGCCTATCAAAATAATTTCATGCGTAGCTAGAAAAATTTGACTTTACAAACAAACATACAAACATAGGTCCAAACAAAGAAGTATAGCATGCAATATTCTGCCACCCCACACTTAGACGGGACACTGCCCTCAGTGGAAAATAAAGTCGAAGAACCTGGTTAGTCGGACCCTTCATCAATGTCGGGGGTCATACCCCCTTCGTCGGAATCATCATAAGAGTCATCGTCAGAGTTCTCCTCATCATCAGAATCAAGCAAGCGTCTATCATCATCAGTCGGCACATCATCGTCCAGAGGTTCCTCAAAATATACGCCCACTCCACACATCTCCCGCGCATGCCTGTTCATTGGGTAGTCGTGGTCCAGCTGTCGGAGCTCTTTAGCCGTTGGAATACGTCCACCACTCATCATAGTGAATCGTGTCATGCCATAGAGATGACGGAAGAAACTCTCGTCACGAGCATGTCTCTCCGCAGTAGTAAGGTTGACTCCATGCGTTGTTTCAGCATCTTTGACCTTGGTGAGGTCAACCTTCTTTGGGTTATGTTGGAGTTTATGGTCAGCAGGTTCCTCTTCTATATCCTCCTTCCGCAACATTGCTGTCAACAAATTGCCGAATATGAAATGGGACCTTCTGTGGAGTCTGGCCTTCCTCATGGTAGATCGAATGATAGCCCCAAAGTTGATAGGGACATTTGTCATCAACGCATAAACCAAACACACTCTATCTCTTGATATCTTGGTGTATTGAGTCCCAGGGATAAGGCATGAGTTGACAATGCGCATCCAGATTCTTGCTTCCCTATTTAGTGGAGCATAGGGGAAGGTGTTGTGATGGCCTGTTTCCTTATGTCTGCCCCATCTTGCCATCGATCTGCTTCCACAAAGTGTGTGTCTTATTGCTCTGTAAGGAGGCCTGCTGTACAGCTCTTTGTATGGTGCAGGGTCGACCGAAGGTATGCCAAGAAAAGAGTTGATCCAATCCGCTGTAAGCTGTAACACTTGGCCTCGAATTTTGACTTCATTGCCTGTTGTGTTTGGCGACCAGTTGGCATAAAACTCTCTCGTCAAGTCAAGATTGCACTCTCCCATGTCGCAGAAGATGAAATCCAGCTTCAAAGCCATTATTTTAGCCAACATTTGCGGCTCCTTCTTTGCTAAGGTCTCCTTGTTGATCAAGTCGACGTGAACATATTTCTTTTCTTTGTTGCTGCTGTACCATGCTTTGGCTTCTTCCTCAAGAACCCATTTAATTCCGAACATTCTGCGTGGTAGGTGCGCTGAGGATGATTCTCCTTGGTCTTTTCGGCTTCTCTTTTTGTCCTTTCGGGATGTGGTAACCTTCTCCTTGCCTTGCCTTGCTTTAGGTGCCATTGTACCTGAGACTAGAAATAATGTTAGTTGCAGCACAATCTCACTTTATACAATCTATATGCAAGCACTAGGGGTACCACCCCACACTTAATCTTGTTAGCACAAATCAGTGAAGTGAAAGTGGTCGAGTACTCAGATTTCGTCGACATACGCTTTAGGATTTTATTCCGACAAGAAAATCAGCATTACATCACTTATTTGCAGCCATTGGACTACTTTCATGGTGCATATAGCAACACTACAACATAGGGGTTACCACATGGAATTGCTATTCGTACAACAAACACCACCTCCTAAGTCGATAGTCACTATAACCTTATCCCGATGACCGGGATGGTTAATCATGCAAGCATCCAAACAACACTCTCAAGCAATATTCATAGCCACATATATTCAGCAAGTATCATAACGATGCCATTGAAACAAAATTCAAGTCGGAAACAAGTCAAGAATTGCATACGTATATATTCAATCACACGATTTTGCAACAATTATCCAAACACATGAACATCACCACCAATCTCACATGATTTAGCAAATTATAATAAGCATAGCAACGTAGTACTTACGATAAATAGATGAAGAATAAGAGAGCACTTACTTGCTTGAAGATAGTGGAGAAGTTGTTGTGGATTGGAAGAACAAAGGAAGAAAAATTTGAGAGGATTTGGGGTGATATGCGGCGCCTTTAGGGTTGTTTCTAATGTGTTTGTGTTAGAAAACCAAGTCCCCTTTATATAGGAAGAGTATGGGTCGGGTTATGACCCATTTACAATCGGATTTGGGGACAAAATCACCAAATATGCGGCGCATATCTCTCGGCATATCAAGGACATATGCGGCGCATTGTCCATGGCATAATGGGACATATGCGCCGCATAGTCTATGGCATTTGGTCTCAGTATCTCAAATGCCATAGCATAGGCGGCGCATATTCAAAATCACACCTAGGAATAGGCGGCACATAGTGTATAGCACACTAGATTCCGAGTCCTTAGGCTATAGAATAGGTTGTGCATCGTTCGTTGCCTATTTTTACCAAGGCCTAGCCTTCCTCGAAGCCTATTATGACGTGAGAAAGGCTCAATTCATATCCTTATGCATCACCATTCCTAACTTACCGACTTTACCATACAATGCGACCAAATCGTCGATTGAAATCAATCTCCTCGTTGCATACTTCTTGTACCTATATTTGCTCAAAACAAAATGAAAATGATTAGTACGATGGGTTGCCTCCCACCAAGCGCCTTAGTTTTGGTCGTGGCACGACTCTTATTTTTGGATTTTCATTTATCAAAAAGAAAAAAATACTAAAACGACGAAACGATAAAACGATAAAACGTCAAAACAATAAAACGATAAAACGATAAAACGATGGGTTGCCTCCCATCTAGCGCCTTATTTATTGTCGTGGCTCGACGTAGTAATCTCGAGTACTTACACTTCGTCGAGATAAGTGATGGCCATGTCATTCATCGAGTCAAGAGGACCGATATATGGCTTAACACGTTGGCCATTCACTTTGAAGATAACACCCTCATTATTTTCCAATTCGACTACTCCAGACGAGTAGACTTGGGTGACTTTAAATGGACCAGACCACTTTGATTTTAACTTACCTGGGAAGAGCTTGAGTCTGGAGTTAAAGAGTAGTACCATGTCACCTTTTTGGAAGTTGCATCGAACAATCCGCTGATCATGATATTTCTTCATCCGCTCCTTGTATAAATCCGATCTTTCATATGCATGGAGACGAAATTCATCTAGTTCGTTCAGCTGCTCCAACCTCAGGTTCTTCACATCATCCCAATTCAAATTCAAGTGCTTCAATGCCCACAATGCCTTGTATTCAAGCTCGATGGGTAGATGACAAGCCTTCCCATAAACTAGCTGATAAGGTGACATGCCGATGGGTGTCTTGAATGCAGTCCTATACGCCCATAGTGCATCATCTAGCTTCCGAGACCAGTCCTTCCTATTCGCATTAACCGTCTTGGCAAGGATTTTCTTGATCTCGCGGTTGGAAACTTCAACTTGTCCACTGGTTTGGGGATGATAAGGCGTAGCTACCTTGTGTTGCTTGACTCCATACTTGGCCAATACAGATTTGAATAGCTTGTTGCAAAAGTGAGATCCTCCATCACTTATGATAGTACGAGGTACTCCAAAGCGAGAGAAGATATTCTTCTTTAAAAACGCTACAACACGCTTTCCTTCGTTGTCGGCAAATGCTACAGCTTCCACCCATTTTGATACATAATCCACAGCAACCAAGATGTACTTCATTCCAAACGAATTCACGAATGGACCCATGAAATCAATACCCCACACATCAAAGAGTTCAACCTCCAGAATTTTGGACATGGGCATTTCATGGTGTTTTGAAATAGCACCTTGACGTTGGCATTGGTCACACCTTCTCACATAGTCGTATGCATCTCAGAATATTGTAGGCCAATAATAACCACTTTGCAAGACTTTCCTTGCCGTTCGATTCCCTGCATGATGTCCTCCAACTTGCGAAGTGTGGCATGCTTCCAATATAGTAGGCACTTCTTCATGGGATATACATCGTCGAATAATACCATCCGCGCATCTTCGAAACAAATAAGGCTCATCCCAATAGTAGTGCTGAACGTCATGCATAAACTTCCTCCTTTGGTGGTAAGATAAATTGGAAGGTAATACATTACTCACCACGAAATTTTCAAAGTCGGCATACCATGGTAATTTCTCCATTGTTGTCGCTAGTATCTCCTCGTCAGGGAATGCATCATCAATTTGATTTTTTGGTTGCGCCACATACTCATTCTCAAGTCTAGATAGGTGATCAGCCACTTGGTTCTCGCAACCTCTTCTATCTTTGACTTCGAAATCAAACTCTTGCAGCAGCAACACCCATCGAATCAGCCTTGGTTTTGCATCCTTCTTCGTCATTAGATACCTAAGAGCTGCATGGTCTGTATGAACGATCACCTTAGTACCCAATAGATAGGCACGAAACTTCTCAAACGCATACACCACCGCTAGGAGCTCTTGTTCAGTAATGGTGTAGTTCCTTTGGGCTTCATTTAGGACCTTACTCGCATAATAGATAGGATGAAACAATTTCTCCTTTCTCTGCCCAAGAACAGCACCAACGGCTACACCACTAGCATCACACATGACTTCAAACGGGAGCGTCCAATCTGGTGCTACCATGATAGGGGCTTCAATGAGTTTTCCTTTAAGGCATTCGAATGCCTTTAAGCAATCATCATTAAAGTCAAACTTCACATCTTTCTCCAATAGTTTTCACAATGGACTAGAAATTTTGGAGAAGTCTTTGATGAATCTACGATAAAACCCAGCATGGCCAAGAAAACTACGAACTCCCTTCACCGAAATTGGAGGCGGTAGCTTCTCTATTACCTCAATTTTGGCGCGATCAACCTCTATTCCTCTTTTGGAGATCTTGTGCCCGAGAACGATTCCTTCTTTTACCATGAAGTGGCACTTCTCCCAATTCAGCACAAGGTTGAACTCTATACATCTTTGCAATGCCATGCTCAAGTTTGCCAAACACGCTTCAAAAGACTCACCAACAACTGAAAAGTCATCCATAAACACCTCCAAAGTGCCTTCTACCATGTCAGAGAAAATAGACATCATACATCGCTGAAAGGTGGCTGGTGCGTTACATAACCCGAATGGCATACGTTTGAAGGCAAACGTACCATATGGGCATGTGAACGTTGTCTTCTCTTGGTCTTCGGGGGCAATACAATCTGATTGTAACCTGAATAACCATCCAAGAAGCAAAACCATCCTTTCCCCGCTAATCGATCTAGCATTTGGTCCATAAATGACATGGAGAAGTGATCCTTGAGCGTCCAAGAATTCAGCTTGCGGTAGTCCATGCATACTCTCCATCCAGTAACGGGCCTGAGTGGAATAAGCTCATTCTTTGCATTCGCAACCACCGTCATACCTCCTTTCTTGGGAACACATTGTACTGGGCTTACCCATGTACTGTCAGAAATAGGATACACGACTCCTGCGTCTAACCACTTGATAATCTCCTTCTTCACCACTTCTTGCATTGGTGGGTTTAGACGTCTTTGATGTTCAATGGTGGGCGTGCACTTCTCTTGGAGCTGAATTTTATGAGTGCAAATCCCAGGTGGAATACCAATGATATCCGCAATGGTCCATCCAATAGCCCTAATATACTTGCGTAAGATTGCAATAAGAGCTGGAACTTGTTGCTCACCCAAATCGGCTGCCACTATGACTGGAAGCGTGTTTCCGCTTCCTAAGAATGCGTACTTCAAATGGCTTGGCAGCTCCTTTAATTCTAACGTGGGTGGCTCTTCAATAGATGGCTTAGCTGGTGGTGTGGGTCGATTCTTGAGATCAAGATCCAGCTTCTTGGGAGTATAACGATATGTTCCTAATCCCGATAGAGCACAAATATTATCTTCAGAAATTTCAGCATCATCATTCTCTTTTTTCATGAACAAAACCTCCAAAGGATAATCAAGAATTTGCTCTTCTGCAAGTAACTCTTTCTCATCATCAAATACAACATCAGCCACCGAAAATACACTCAGATCTTTGGGTTGTTTCATTGATTTGCAAACATCAAAGCGAACCACTTCGTCATTTATTTGGAATGAAAGCTCATTAGCTCTCAAATCTATGAGCACACTTCCCGTAGCAAGGAAAGGGCGTCCCAAGATTATGGGAACCTCTGAATCTGCTTCACAATCCAAGATGACAAAGTCTGCTGGAAATATGAATGAAGATACCTTCACCAAGACATCGCATAGAATACCAACCGGTCGTTTTACCGACCTATCCGCCATAACAAGCCTCATATTAGTTGGTGTAGGATCTCCTAACCCCAACTTTTTGTAGATTGATAATGGCATCAAGTTGATGCTGGCTCCTAAGTCACACAATGCTTTAGCAAAGTCCAAAGATCCGACGGTGCAAGGAATAGTGAAAGCTCCGGGGTCGGCCTTCTTCTGAGCTATCGATCGGGTAGCAATTGCACTACAATGATGCACATCTTCTTTCAGCTCATAACTTGCTGCCCTCTTCTTAGTCAAAAGATATTTCATAAACTTCGCATACCCAGGCATTTGTTCAAGTGCCTCTACCAAGGGGACATTAATGGTCAGCTGCTTGAGCATAGTCATGAATTTGCTGAACTTAGTGTCATCGGCCGCCTTCTTCAATCTTTGTGGAAAAGGTGGTGGTGGGTATGGAAGTGTTCTCTCCATGACTTTCTTCTCCTCTTGCTTCCGTTTATCATTTTTTTTTAGGCTGCACATCACTAGGTAAAACATCCTTGACGTTTGACGTAGTTGTTGCGGCTTCCTCTCTTGCAACGTCACTAGGTGTGGCGTCAATGTCTGCTGCTACGTCAACCACTTGCTTGCCTTTTGCTGAAGTTTCCAGCACCTTACCACTCCTGGTAATGATGGCCATGCATGACCCATCATTCCTTCGGTTTTGGACTGTATCGCTCGGTAAGGTGCCAGCCTTTCTTTGATTGAATACTGCTGAAAGTTGGCTTAATTGCTGCTCTATTTGCTTGATAGAAGTGGAATGAGAATCAACTAATTGCTTCATGGAGGCCAAATCGTCAATTACCTCCTTAACTCCCGCGCTTGTTGCTTCCACTCCCTTCAATAACTTAGCCATCATGTCTTCCATAGAATTAGATGTGGTGGTATCACGTCTACCAGGGGGAACGTACAAACCACTATTTTCATTATTTTTCTTCCAACTACCTTGGTCTTTACCTCCAGATTTATCATAATAGTTTCGACCTTGGTTTCCTTGGGCATTCCCACGGAAACCCCCCTGATTGTTCAAGTAGTTGGCCTCCTCTTCCGAATCAGATTCGTCTCTTCCTTTTGACGCAATAACTTTCACTTTTTCAGTCTTCCCTAATAGATGCTTTGTAAGAAGATCCATTTGGGTTTTTATGTGCGCCATATCTTGATCACGTTCTTTTTCTCTTCTTCTTTGGTCTGCAGACATGCCAATAGATAAAGTGGGGCTTGCTACCTCAGAATCCCTGGTATGCCAAGCTCTACTTTGTTTCGTCATACGATCTAGCATGTTGCTTGCTTGACCAAAGGTGAGGTCCATAAAAGAACCTCCAGCTGCGTTATCCACCACTGGTTTAGTTACTGAATTCAAGGCTCTATACAAGATCTCCATGAGGTGAACATTAGTCATGTGATGGTTTGGGCATCTCGTTAGCTTTGTTTTGAACCTCTCCCATGTTTCGTGAAGAGCTTCAGAGGGAAGCTGACGAAAGTTGCTGATTTCATCTCTCAATTGAGCCCTCTTGGATGGCGGAAAGAATCTTTCTAGGAAAGCGTCTCTCAATTGCCTCCAATTTGTAATAGAATCAGGAGTCAGCCCATTCAACCATAATGTTGCCTCCCCAGACAGAGACAATGGAAATAGACGTAATCGAATAGCATTCTGACCAACACCAGGATTGTCAAAAGACTTGCATGTAGAAATAAAGTTGATGAGATGCATATTCGGATCATCGCCTGCTAGTCCACCAAATAATCCCTTGAGTTGCAATAACTGAATCATGGTGCTTGTGATGTTGAACTTGGCTCCGGGCGCTAATGGTGGTGGAATTATAGCTCCAGTGGCTCCGGCACCATCAAGATCATCACCATCGTCGTCGAAAGTTGGTTGCAAAGGTTGGCGATCATATCTGTACCGAGCTTGTCGACCTCTTCGATTGGCAGGTGTTGCAATTTCAGCGCCATGCCTTGGGTTTAGTAACTCGTTATCACCTAAATCTTCATCGTCAGGATTTGTTGCTCGCCCAGGATTATCAATGTTTTGTTGTTCGACTTGAGCAGCGGCAAGAGCAGCTAATCTTGCTTGCTCGTGTTGAGCAGCCATCCTGTCGATTTCAGCTTGTGCTTCCATTCTTCTAATTCGTTGTGGTTCAGGATTGATTGGTAATAACGGTTGACCAGAACTTCTAGTATGGGGCATGCACTAAAAGAAAAACCTGCAATAAACAAAAACAAAAACTAAACGTAAAAGTACGAGAATCTTTGACCAAAGGGTCTAGTAATTATCACGAACTTGATTGACACTCGTATTCCCCGGCAACGGCGCCAATTTTTGATAACGCTCAATCTACAGCTCTCGTGAGTGTAAAGCGGTCGTTAGCAAATATAGAACCCAACCTGGGTTGGGTGTCGATCCCACAGGGAATAGCTTGGCCAACAAGTAAGCAAAATTACTAAACTTTTGGTGCAAGTCTCGTAAGAAGGGGGGAGTCTTGTCGTGCAAGTAATGTAAACAAAAGCTGAAAATAATAAAGTAAAGAAAGATTGTCACGTTGGTTGTAAACAATGAGAATTGAAGCGTTGGGGATTATGTCCACCTTCTGAGGTATACGTCTCTATTGGCTATGAGTGTGTAGAGTCTTGACATGCAATTGCTTATAGAGAATTGTAGTCGATGGTAAATCCAAGCGTCTCTCGACCTAAACAAGGACTATTTCACTTTAACTCTCTCGAGCTTAAAGCGTGTCTAACGGTACGAATTCTCCAAGAGGTTAGTCAAGTTACGGCACTAGCTTTTTAATAGGAAAGGGTGTCCTACTACCTTGACATTATCTCTTTTCCAGACAAATAACCTTTCTCTCGAACAAGTTAAATGTTAGACTGGCGTATTCTTGCGTTTGCAACCGCAAAGAATGTAGATTAAAATGAAGAGCGTAATGATATAAGCAATATACTTGTCTTGAACTCACAAACTCACAGCTATAGATAGTAACTCATTCGGCTTCCATAACCCCAACTAAGAGGTTTAGTTACCCATGAATGCGAAGGATATCACGTTTTGCATGGTGGATGGCGTGAATAGTAGGTGTTTGGCGTGTGGTTTTGGTGATTCCGTAGCAAGTAACGATTCTCTTGTTGTGGAATTTAAGAATAGAAGAGTAGATTAGAAGTGTTTGTAGATGAGGAAGATGAGAAGGATGGAGGAAAATTAATAGTTGAATTGATAGTTGAAGAATGAAGAATTAAGGGAGGAGTTGCCTCCACTAAGGGAGGACTTGATTGTTAGAAGATTAACTAAAATCTCTAGCATGATAGGGTATTTATAATACTCCTATCCTACTCCTACTAAGCTAATGAAATAAATAACCAAATCCTAATATACTAATGAAATCCTTGACCCAAATGTACGAGGGTAAGGTTACAATATCATAATCCAAATAGATTAGTGAAATACATAACCTAATTGTACTAGGTTAATGTATCTTGGTAAAAATCCAGCTTTGTGTCTGTAAGTCCCCAAAGTCTTCAGAATTGCTGTTTTAGCCCGGGACAGATTTTCCATGCAGCAAATTTGGTCCTTTAGGCGTCCAGCTCCTTTCCACTTCGTTCATGAGCTTTCTTTTGCGTCAAGTAAGCCATAAAATGCTGTATTTTGCATCATTTATACCTGAAACTTTCCTAATCATGTTTGTTAGCTCAATTATAGGAAAAAGGACTAAAAGTGCATGAAATATATAATTTGTTCTCAAAACTAGGCTAAAATATGGGCAAAATATATTGATATAGGCGCGTAGATTCGCCTATCATCAATTATACATCTTGAACAATTTGAAGTACCCATCGCATTGACGTTTAAAATGGCCTAATATTGGCCTCACTTACCCACAGTTCTTACTCTTAATTTTGCGTATGGATAATGCAATTGTCATCCATAAGTTGACAAAGTTAAGACATTAAACCCCACATATTACCAATTGATACTTTTACTTCACGTCAAAGAAAAGAGTTGAGCACAAAAGTAAATGCAGGATTATACAAGGACCAAATGTACCTCCATTAGGTGCGCATTTGTGTCCGCAAATATCTTCATTGTAATGCGTTGCTAAATTCGACATGGTCTACATTGACTATATCTGTGGGATCTCTACTTTGTAATTTAATACACAGAAAATACCAAGTGGGGATTCTCCATGGGTCAGCAAGTTTACCAATTAAAGAATATTTTACATATTCTGAAATCTTTAACACCCCAAAACATCCCAAATACACGAGCAAGTTTTTTACGATTAGTGAGTGCTGCATTGGTAGGTATTGAATACAAATCCTCTTCTCCGATGACTTCACTAACGTCATTATTTATGAAACGAAGGCAGGTTAACTGTAAATAAAATGGATCCAGCTCCTCTTCATTTTTTTTCTCTCCAATTTCTCAAGTTCCTACTTGGATCATACACATGGCAAAGGTTAAATTTAATGGTTAAGATTTAATTATTCAAAATAAATATTTAATCATGATTTAGATAATAATGAAATTATATTATTTGATTTCAAAAATTACTATAATTCCACAATCCTAACAACATATTATCTTTTCCATAAATATAGGGAAAAAAATTTTATCTTCCTAATTGTTTTTTTTCCTCTAGGCAGATCCAACTTTCATTTTCTTTTTGAATTAATGTTTGTACTAGTATAGGTACCCGTTCGATGCGCAGAATACCTTAATATATGTTAAAAGTCAATGAAATATTTAAAATATTAGATTGACACTTGATAACTAATTACAATTGCAACTGTTTTAAATGTTTTGATCTGAAAAGGACAATGCTGGTACTTTTTTAATCATATTTCATTGATTGATTTTAAAAGTAATAAAATATAAATAAATAATTGGTAATTTTATTATTGCTGGAATTTTAACTTTATACTTTTAATCAATTAAGATATGTAAACATATTTCATACCTTCCATTTCAAATTTTAATTTTTTTAGTTTATCAGTTCAACTTCAAAAACTAATTACACTTTTTCTAAATAACTTTTATATTTCAATTTCATTTCAAACTCAAACGTATTTAATTGTGTCAATTACAAAGCTTTTTATTCCTAATTTTAAATTTATCGGTACTCAATTCAAAAACTAAGCATATATAATTTATTACTTTCTTTTATATAGATTCAAATTTTGTTCGATTATTCATATTTTTTTCATTACTTTATTACATCATTAATATATTTAAGTATTTTATTTTATATTTATTACCATCCACCCCACACCTTAACACAAAAAAAAAAAATTAACTTTTTAAAAAAACCCTAAATTTCACCTACATCCAACACCCACCAAGCCCCCACTCCCCCCCCCCCCCCTCTTCCCCCAACCCCACTTAACATTAATTAATTAGAAGTTATTCGGGTTATAAGTTTTTTTAATGGTTATAAGTACACCAATAAAAATTGTTAATCATATTATAGTAAAGAAAAAATATATAAATATATAATAGATATAATGTGAGACTTTGTATTCATTAATGGATGTGCAGACACAATATATATCCATTTGGTTATTTCTAATATTTAAATTATTTCTATCCTTTAATTTCGTTATTCATAATTTTTTCATTTTTTGGATTTATCTATTATATTTTATTTTAAATTAACTTCTTATTACTACAAAATATAGATAGAGATACTGGTTTAAAATGAACATAGATCAAAGAAGACTCCAATATAATCTAATCTGTTAGAAATAATTATGGTTTAAAAATCAAGTTAGAAACTTTCACTTCTATAAATACAGTTTTATCACATATTTTAAAATTTATTTTATTCAAAAAGCTTACTAACTTTTTCCTAAGAATTAAAAGGAATTGAAAAGTGCATGGAAATTTTTCGAATGTGAATTCTAAAGGAAAAGATAAAATAAAAAAATTCATGCTATACAAAAACATTTAACGTATAATTTGTTTTTCGAATGTGAATTCTAAAGGAAAACATAAAATAAAAAATTCGTGCTATACAAAAATATTTAATCTGTAATTTGTGTATTTCATGATTAATTATATTTTAAGCTATTATTTTAAAATTTTATCTTTTAAAACTGTGATTTATCTTTATTTGTTTATTTTCTTGCTTAAAAAATGCCCGAAATCACACACAAAAAAATTATATGTAAATGTAAATATGTAAAAAGAATTTAGAAAGTTAAAATCTCTAAACGCCCATAAATCTATTTTATAATCCTCCAAAAAAAAAAGTAAATATGTGAATGATATGCAAACAATTAAATTTAGAAAAATTGTGAAATAAAGCAACATTGAAAAGAAAAATAGTGATATCAAACATATATTTTGAAAATCTTAAGCTTGTTAACTATACCGGCAAAATTCCTACTTTCGTAGATATCCATTCTTCTCTTCTCTTCATCCTTTTAATCTTTTCTACAAATAAATGGCAACAATAAAATCATCACTAAAAAAAGTGTTAGATTAAAAATAATTTTAGAAAATGAAGAATATGAATAATGCAGTAAATTTCACCAATAAAGCTAATGGTATGAGAGTATATATAAGAGAGGCTAAGAAGTTAGAATTTCATTCTAAATCAAATTTATCTAAATTCAAATTCAAATATTATATTAATTTGTCAAAGAAGATTAGTTTGTTATTCTTTCTTATCTTTACTTTCTTTTTAAATATAATGTATATTATCTAATAACCTATATATTTGAATTAAGATAAATACATAAATCAATGAGATTATTATTATTATTATTATTATTATTATTATTATTATTATTATTATTATTATTATTATTATTATTATTATTATTATTGTTATTGTTATTGTTATTGTTATTGTTATTGTTATTGTTATTGTTATTGTTATTGTTATTGTTATTGTTATTGTTATTGTTATTGTTATTGTTATTGTTATTGTTATTGTTATTATTATTGTTATTATTATTGCTTACTTTACCATATAGAACATATATTTTTTTATGCCAATTAAAAACTATTTATCAATAAATTCCATTTCGTTCATTATCTCAATTTAAACTTCTAATGTGATTCATTTAAAATCCTAAAAATATTTCAAATGTTGTTGATAAAGGTGATTTAAAAATTTCAACTTATTTAGACGTCGATTTTTACTTTACATTATAATCGAATAATTGGAGATTAGAGAAGGCTAACAATGTTGTTAAATCGTAACTACTATTGCATATACTATTTTTATTATTATTATTATTATTGCTAACTACTTAAACTACTAATAGTTAGAGGCGAATAATATTTATTTTAACAATATTATTATCTTTTATTAATATGTAATAAATTATATTTAAATATATTTTGAGATATTAAAATTTTAAAAGATATAAGATTGAGATAGTAAATGTCTTGTAGAACTCTCCAAATATGGATTTCTGTTTTTAAGATAATGAAAATCTTTTTTTAAAAGGATAATGTATTTCAAATTCAAATACTTAATCTTTCAATTCAAATTTTTTATTACAATATTTTTTAACTTTGTCCTAAAAATTGCCATATGACTATTTTAATATCTTACCACTTGGCATCTTATCTTATTTTAGTTTTTCTTTTATATATTTATAGATTCTATTTTCTTCTTTGAAACTTTCTCTTTAACAATTACCTTCACAAAATTTCTTTCACGACAAAAATATGGAGAAAATAGGTGAAAAAATATAGCATAAATAATTGGCTCTCCATTAGCTAATGTTTAACGAAAAAGTTGCCCAGAAAAGGCAATAAAAATTAATTTTAAAAATAAAATAAAAAATGAATCCTTAGGGAAAAAGTTAGGAAGAAAAATTGTTTTTCTATATTTATGGACAAGATAATATGTTGCTAGAGAAAATTGAAGGAAAGGTATCTTTTAAGTCTTGAATGAAGGATTGGTAACATTGACCAACTTAAATGATCAAACATCATTAGGAAACTTGATTAAGTTAATTATGGACTTGATTAATATTTTCAAAACTTTCTAATCTTTTTAAAAATATAAATCAACCCAACTCACACCCCACTTCAATCCAAATCAACCAGTCTCTCTCCTCTCTCTCTTAACAACTTCTCTCAACTCTCTCCCAACCAACAATTCTGTAAATTTCTCCTTTCAATCCTCGGTGACTTCAACCTCCGATTAAAAATAGTTGGGTTTTGAGTTTCTTTTCGACGTCAACCTTTAATCGACGTGACAGCCTTGCTCTCCGACGCCACAACAGCTTCAAATTCTTATTCGTTTCTTTTCTTCTTTCACAGGTAAAAATTTATAGCCTTTTTAATTTTGAAAAAAATGAGGAACTTAAGTCAACTTCTGTTATAGTACTGGTTAATAATTTTAATATTTATTGCTTAAATTTGAAATGTGGTCTGAATAAAATCTTAATTTTTTATATTTCTTCTCTTCTCTTTTCGAAGTGAATTGTAATTTTTTGTTGTTTGTTGCATTTTTTTAAATTTTGATTTTTGTTGTTTGTGTACAAATAAAGCAATGATTTGGGTTGATTTGTTCTGTTCTTATTCTTCGTAAAAATGGTGATATTGTTGTTTTTCTGTTGAACAAAATCGTGCTACTGTTATTTCTCAAACAGATTATCCATCTGGTGCAACATATTAACCATCTGATGCAACAGATTTATCATATGATGCAACAGATCAACCATATGATGAAATAGAGGAACCATCATATTAAAATTCTGATGCAACAGATTAATTATCTACTGCAACAGAGGAACCATTGGATAAAAAATCTAATGCAGCAGATTTATGATATGATGCAACAGTTTAACTATCTATGCAACAGATTAACCATATGTCTCAACAGATTAACCATCTGATGCAAAAAATTTACTATCAGATGGAACAGAGGAACTATCAGATAAAAAATTTGATGCAACAGATTAACCATCTAATGCAATGGAGGAACCATTGGATTAAAGATCTAATGCAACAAATGAACCTCATGTTCGATAAAATCCTGTCAACTCTTCCATTAGGATATGCCCAAGACTTTATTTTTTCAACTGATCATTCATTTGCCACGATAGAAGACCCTTCTGTTGCAAGAAATCTAACTAATATTGACTGTTGATAACTGTTTCAATAGATTACTCATGTGTAGCAACAAATGTGCGACCTGTTGCACAGACCATTCATCTTTCTCAACAGATGAGTGGTATGTTTTGTATATTCATAACAGATTACTCAGTCATTGCTGCAGGTTCGTTAACTGTTCTAATAGATCACTCATATGTTGCAACAGATATGTGATATATTGCACAGAACATTCATCCTTCTCACCAAGTGAGTGATATATTTTATATTATCGCAACAAATTACTTAATCATTGCTATTTAACTGTTCCAACAGATCACTCATATATTACAACAGATAATATTGTAATAGATGTGTGATCTGCTGCATAGACCATTTATTTTTCTCAACAGATGAGTGATACATTTTGTATTGCTGCAACAGATTACTCATCCGTTGTAATAAGTTATTTAACTATTCCAACAGATTACTCATATATTGCAATAATGTGTGATCTAGTGCACAGACCATTCACCTGTCTTAAAAGATGAGTGATAAGTATTGTATTATTGGAACAGATTACTCATCCACTGCAACAGATTAGTTATATACTGCAACAGGTATACTACCTAGTGCAACAAATTAGTGATCAGTTGGAACTATTATTTTACTATTTTTCTTGTTAGATTTACTATTATCCATTTTTAACGATGCATTGATCAACTATAATATATTTTGTATGTTCATGGTAATTTTAGATAATATGACTGCCAAAAGAACAGAAACTGAAACAAGTCCAAGTAAAGGAACAAGTGAAGCAGCTAGGCTTCATCCACCACTCTATAAGCTTGCTTACAAGCATTATCTCAATTAGGAGCAAAATATGATGAACAAGCGGAGGAGGAATATTTTAAAAGAAATGATCCAAATACTAATAGTTCTTCCATCAAAATTTGGTTAAAACCTCCAGCATTGATCATTATCTTGTGAGAATGCAGTGTGTTGGTGCCACAGATTTAACGGGTTATTTCATGGTTAAGTCATTCATGGGAAAAAATTTCAACGCCTTCAGAAAAATACTTCGAGAACAAAAATTGGATGCTTATTTCAGGGACAGTTGCTTTGAGAAATATCGATTTGCCGGAGGACAACAATGATCGTTTCCAAATGAAAATGGTATAAGAACTTCTCAACCGTAGGTTTATGTATGAAAACAAAGATAAGATGGATGGGGTATGGATAAATTACTGTGGCATACCTATTTATTTTGGTTTGAAGGAGTTTGCCATAGTTACTGGACTAAAATGTTATCCTCCTCAAGTTATACCTACTCTAACCCTAAAATAAGCACCCACACACCCAAAAAAGGACAAGGCAAGTCGTGAGATCACGATGACCTGGTGTTCATTATTGGTCCAAGCTTCAAAAACAAAAATTTGATAGAAGTATTAAAAGGTAAAGGACTTTCAAGGAAGCACAAGCAGTCATTGTGCTTGATTTGGTTTGTACATAATATTCTTTGGGCGAGATACATTAACAACAACATAAGCGTCGGTTTAATAAAGCTCTCCAAGGATCTTGAGGCGTTTAACAGCTATCCTTGGAGTTATGAAAGTTTCAAAATTACTGTCAAATATTTGTTGACTCCGTTAGCGCCAAAGACAGTCAATTTATATGGCTTTCCATGGGCTTTCATGGTAAATACTTCTTTATTTTACTATGATATCATTCATTTTTTTAACTCAATAATGGTTTTGATTTATTGGTATTATTTTATAGGCTTGAGCATTTGAAGTCATTCCTTATTTGAGACAACAAGTGAACTATTAGGAAGAAGTTTTCTGTCTAAGAATCATGAGATGGTTGTCAGCCAAAACTGATAAAATGTAAAATTTATTGATCTCTTCAACCCCACGAAGGATGCAGTAAGTATAATTATAATTAAGTTTTTGTTTTAATTAATGATTTTTTTGAATGATCTAATCATCATTCTAATATATGTAGTGATTTATATTAGATTGTGCATCTGTCACTAGTTCTGACCAATCAAGAGTTGAAGATGTCATTTTTCCTTACTTTACGGTCTGTGCAAACTTTATCGGACCCTAAGGTTATTGAAAGAATAAAAATAGAATTGTTTAGAGAAACATCCATTATAAGAAAAATAATTTTGAAGGGTGGGCTTGTTGTTGTTAATGGTCATAGTGGTGATGGAGTTGTTGGTGCTAACGATACTTCTCTTACAGTATTTAAAACAAACCATTATGAGTATGATCATACTGGTTATACAGATTATCTCCCAGCGAATGTTCTGCATGCAAATGTCAAGACTGTAGGGCTAAACGTGATGTAGTGATTAATGTTATTAATGCATTAACTGCTTCTATAAAGGAATTGACATCTAAGAGGGGTGTCATTCCATCAGTAAGGATTTTATATCCATCCACTCCATTAGAGATTAAGGCTAAGAGGAGAAGAAAAGTGATTTCCAATGCATTATCAAGCATCCAAAAAAGCAAAATTGCAACTCCTCTATCTTTGCGTTGCACTGAGCAATATACAATGTCCAAAGGAAAGCAGCACGAACTGAATAAGGTGAATATATATGTCTATTCCAACTAACAAATAGACACATATCTGTTTCAACAGATTACACATCTGCTGAAAATTATCAAATAGATATATATATTTGTTGCAACAGTTGACTAATTTGTTGCACCCGATAAAGTATCTATTGTGGCATATGTCTCGTCTATTTTAGCAAATCAAACAGTTCTTCGCACCTCTTTTATTTGTACCAACAGATGACCTATCTACTATAATAGATGAGTCATATGCTGTAACAAAAGGTTAATCCATTAGAAATTATCATACAGGTCTTCCTCATGTAGAAACTTGTCCCAACAGTTGATTCATTGTTGTAATAGAAATATAATCTATTTGGAATAATTTAAAACAGGAGGAAGAGTTGTTTGATTTGTTAGAACTGATGAGTAATCCTTTTCCATTTTGTAGTATCTCCATGATTAGCATTAACCAATTCTAGCTTTTCAGGTGGATGTAGAAGTTACTGATGAATAGCATTAACAATATGCTACTCTTTTTATGGAAATACGATGAACGTAAAATGCAGAAATCGTACATAAGCGACAATAAAGATCCGCAACGACCAAAGTCGAATTCCATAGCTCCTGGTGAAGAATAACTTGTCCATATTGAGTAGATCTTTATAGCTTGAGTTTGTCAAAGTAACAACCTGACCCCTCCTAAGGAATCCTTAGCAACAATACTTAAATTGTTGATGTATTTGTTGAGATCTGTACCCATAATAATTTTTTTACATTTTATTTATTATTCGATTTATTTCAACTAATTTCTGAAGGCTTCAATTTATTTTATTTTGTCTATGAATTTTATTTTTTCTTACATTTGAAGTTATTAATTGAAATGGAATACTATATTCAAATATTGCAACAAATAATGTATATATTGCAACAGACGATATATCTGTTGAAAAATATCAAACATATTTAGACATATATTGCAACAGGTAGTTAATTATTGGAATTTATCAAACAGGTCTTTCCACTGTTACAACAGATAGACTTAGATAAAAACATTGACATAATACAATAGATGACCAACCTATTGCAACAGATAAACTATATGTCAGAACAGGTAGAATATCTGTGATAAGGGATGGAGCATTTGTTGCATTATAAACATTCAAATTTCATTGGATAGTAATAATTGCCACTACATGTAAAAAAATAAAAGTGAATTGAAATAAAAAAGGCAGAACTCATCGACAGTGTTCAGTTCAAAACACCTAAAATAAAATAGGCATCAAGTAGACAGTCTTTATTTTAAACACGTAAAATAAAATAGACATCAAATGTGTTAGTTTGGCACATTTTTCCCTGTTGGCTATTTGTATGTAATTCACGCAGCCAAGGCTCGTTGAATCCCCATTTTTGCTGACTTGGCGTCTGATTTGGCCCCCAAAGGTCATTTTTTTCTCCATTGTATTATATATTCGTCTTCTTACTAAAATTTAACTCTAAATTCTCAAATCTTCTTCTTCATCATTATCTTTTTTTTATCTATCCAAATTTTTTAAATTATTTGTATTTGGTCTTTCTTTTCTTCATTTTTTTTTCATTTTTTCCAACCAAGCTTGACAATGTCGAGCGCATATTTGATAATTTTTTGTGATAAAGATTTTTAATATTTTAAGTGCGGTCATGAAGCTCTATTGAAGACTTCTTGGACTCAACAAAATTCAGGTCGTAGGTTTTTTACTTGTAAGATTTCAAAGGTATATTTTTTTATTTAATTAGTTGATTAATTATTGACTTGTAAATATTTTATAATTGTGTTTTTGTTTTTATAGAAATTGGGTGGATGCGATTACTTTTATTGGTCTGAAGAATGACACCCTTCACAAGCTATTCGTGTAATCTGGGGTTTGTTGAAAAAAGTTAAGGTTTCTGAAGAAAAACAAAATCAAGCAAGAAGATGCTACATTGTTGCCGTTATTGCTACTGGTTTGGTGTTATAGGCATATGGATATTCAAGCATAATTGCTGAAATTTTTATGGTAGTGTATTTGCTACTGGTTTGTGTTGTCGAGCACATAGATATTCAAGTGTAATAATTAAAAAATATCAAACAGATTTAGGCATACGTTGTAAAATTTAGGTCATCTGTTGAAAATTATCAAATAGATCTTTCCACTATTCCTACAGATAAGATAAAAATAACATCGGCATAGTGCAACAGATGATCAACCTATTACAACAGATAAACTATCTGCCAGAACATATAGAATATATTTTACAACAGATTGACAATCTATTGCACTATAAAAAACTCAACTTTCATCAAAAATGTACATGTAATTTAAAGTAAAGTGAAGTGTGACTTGAAATAAAAAATTGTTACTTTACAGACTCTTTTATATACATAGACTCCAAGCGTCCAGTTAGTACCCCATAAGCTCAGACCTCTTGCAGGTTTGCCACAGCGTTGTCACATAGAAAGGTTGTTAGCTCGGCCATTTTTGTGTCGGTCAGTAAATATTCAATGTGTGCAAGAGCGTACGAGCCGCATGCATAATCGTTATAATTTTTTGAAAGGTTTATGCCCTTGTTTTGACCTTCAAAATCCCATGATTTCTTCATCAACACTTCCTCTGGCACATGATTCATCAGTTTACTCTCCCTCAAGAAGATCGGGAATAGCTCCATCAGTGGTTATATGTGGAAAAAAAGATGGACCTCGTCGATGGTAGGTTCTCTGTAGTCATAAACTTTGATTTTTTCCTCCTTGAGTAGTATCTTAATAGCCCGATAATGTATGGCTTCCACGGTAATGACTGCAAGAATCCTCTTTGCCTCGGTCCAGCTCTTGCCATGTGGATTTGGCCTCTCTCCTCTAACATATTTTATCATTTCGTCTTCATCACAGTCCAACGTAGAAACTAAGAAATCAAATCCCACGCTACAAGCTGATGCATTATTATTGAGTTGATCGTACTAATCCTTGAGCTTATTGCAAACGTTGAGGTCCATTATCCTATCGGCAGCGTCATAAGCTTCTGGGTACGTTAATTTTCTTTTCCTCATAAGGCGGAGAATTTTGTCAACATGTTGTGATATAAGAAGTCAATTTTTAAATAGGTTAGTAATTGTAAAGATACAGCGGATGGTCCATCTGTTGCATAGGGCTCTCTGAATCAATAATCCAATGCAACTTATGCAACAGGTGGATAATAAGTTACAACAGAACCACTACTAATTGCACTAGAATAGCCAGCTATTGCAATAGATTTCACATCTGTTGCGTAGATTTTTCTTCATGGGGTAGATTAGAATGCTAGGTTAGGAAAAGTAAACTTGCCTTGTCCTCGTACTACATATACATATCTTTCATAATCTGGAAGTCTTGGGGGGAGGCCTGGGGTAATCTGGTTCGCGTGGCTTGGCATTCTTGGCCTGTCCAGATCCCTCTTCTCTTTGACACCAAGTTTTGCATATATGTCTACCTTTTTGAATGGCCCCCTGAACTTCAACAGCTTTTGGAGAGGAAGGAGTTGCAAGTTTTTTTTTATTTTCGACTGGAGAGTATGTTACTAATTGCTCTTTTCTTCCTCTTAACCATCGTTGTAGGAGTGTATGGCTCCCTCGCCTTCTTGGGTGGTATGACACCCCCTCTTTGATTTGAATTCCTCGATAGCTTTAGAGATAGCCTCTACTTTTTCAAAAAGTTTATCCTGGCTGTCCTTGGACTCTTTTTATTCGCAATGAGAACATGATGGTGAAGAGGGGTGAGATGGACCTATGTAAGGGGGAAAAGGGTGTTTTCATACATATTTAGTTTTTCTTGAGCATCAACATGCTCATCATCATGAGTGGTAGCAACATCAGCATGCCTGCCACTAATACCAACAACTCCACTAGAAAAATCACTCGGATCTGCGTTAGTAGGTTGTTCATGAAGAGCCTCAACATTAAGCTGACCTTGCCTAACTTCTCTTCTTATAGCTGTTGTTGCAGTGAATTCCTTCTTTATTAACTCCACTGTTGGGTCTGCTATAGTATCAACATGACCTAGAGTAATATAAGAAGTCATCACCGACTCCCCCTCAGTAGGCACAATCCATGGATGCACAGCCTATAAAACAATATAGATACTTTACATTATATAATATAATAATTTTCATAGTTGGGTTATACACAATCAACTTTTGCAATAGATTAACAATATGTTGCATCATATTACCCATTGTTGCATAGTTTGTAGTAGATGGTTAAAATTTGTTTGAGTTGGGTTCAGAGAACCAAAGCAACACATGGATAATTTGATGCAAAATATCAATCATCTGTCACAACAAATTACCAATTTGTTGCACCAGTTGCATAAGATGCGCAATCTGTTGGGTTACATATTATGCAATAGATGATCTGTATGTCACAACAGATTAATAATATGTTACATCAGATTATACATCTTTTGTATAATTTATAGTAGATGGTTAATCTGTTAGGAGTCGAGTTCAGAGAACCAAAGAAACAAATGGGTAATCTGATGTAAGATATCATCTGTCGTAATAGATTATCCATCTGTTGCATCGGTTGGCATAGGACGGGTAAACAAATAAGTAATCTGATGTAAGATATCATCTGTCGTAATAGATTATCCATATGTTGAATCGGTTAGCATAGGATAGGTAATTTATCGCAATAGATATCCCATCTGGTGCATCAAATATAACTTCTGTTGCACCATATATAACATCTGTTCAATATCTTTCATTGAGTAAAATTATTTTACTTGAAGAAGACGTACTGCATCATCCAGAGGGTTACAGAGATCAACCTCCTTAATTTTGGTATTGTTCTTTGCATCCTATCACCTACACATACTTGGATGAGAAACCTCATCCGGGTAATCCATTACCTGCTTTCAGAGGGGAGGAATGGCTTCAAATGCCCAAGCCTAAAAAATGCAAACAGGAAGCAAGCAAAAAAAGTCATAATAATTATATTCAATATAAATTAATGGATGAGTAAAAATAGTAATTAATTTTACCATGAAAGCCCAAGGAAAGCCGTATAATATTGTCATCCTTGAGGATAGCTTTGTCAGTAAATATTGTACAGTCAAGTAGAAGTTGTCATAACCCCAGGGATAATTGTTAAATTTATCAAAATCCTCAGCACGCACCAACTAATCATCTTCTATGACCTTGTTGACGTCTCTTGCCAATATAAGCGAATGGACAAATCAAACTAAGCACAATTGCTCTCTGTACTGCTTTGGTATGGTTTTATCCATGAGATCTATCAATAAATTTGATGCTTTGTAGCCACGTCCAGAAATGTCAAACAACTCATCTATTTTTTTCCTTGTGTTTTCTTGCCTTGGATCCTTTGCGAGGTGTTCCCTTGGCGATAGGTGGTTCTTCTGGACAATGGCATCTCAATCCCGTCACTATGGCAAACTCTTGCAAGCCAAAACAAACCGGCATGCCACAGTAGTTGATCCAGATTTCATCCATCTTTTTAACCCCCCCCCCCCTCTTTCAAATCTTTATCATCCCCCACGTACTTGATCCTGTGCTTGAGAAAACCATATACCATCCTCATATGGAATGGGCAGGGGTTCCTCAGGCAGCTTAAGAAAGCATCCAAAGCAGCTCTTCTTAAAAAGTCCATTTATGTTTTCGCACTTCATAATTTTCCTAAAATAAATAAAATTTCTCCCCATCTAATATTTAAGTACAAGTTCACCAGTTAGTTTTTCTTCTAATTTTAGGTCATTTATCGGCATCGTAACTTGAAACCTGTCAATACTAAAAGTTTTGACAGGATCATGCTGGGATGTCGATATTAATTCATGCCCCATTGGTGATCTATTATCATCATGTTGATGATCATCCTCTTTATCTTTCTTACTCTCTAATTCCTTCTTTTTCTTACTTTCATTTCCTACATCACCATCAACAGACCCTTTTCACCTCCCTCAACGTTGTTTTTATATCTCTCCTCAACTTTACTTTTTCCTGACTGAGATTGTTCAAGAAGCTCCTCCAAATCCCTCTGTACTGTAGCTTTTTTTTGGTAGTCAGATGTTGATCCACTTTCACTTTCTTTTCTTTTGGGAGACATGTTTTACCTACAAATAACAAAAAAATAAAAATTACATTACAATTGATGTATGGATAAATTTTAAAAAATACATTACAAACACCACCAATACCGACACACCAATAGCCACCACCACCATAAACACCACCAACCAATGCCACAAATACCACGAATACCGACAGCTACCACAAATACCACCAACCAATGCCACCACAAACACCACCAACTAATTTCACCAACGGCCACCACCAGTGCCACCACAACGACCACCAACATCATAAACAGCATCCAACAATACAACGACAGTCAATGGAACACTACAACAGAAAATAGGATTTTCTCAAGTTCTTTCTATGATTTTACCATCAAAACTCAAAATTGTAAATCCATTCAAAAGATAATGCAAGTAAAAGTTTTTTTCCATCATTAACTTAAAAGCCCTTATTATTTACAAAAATAACAACTATAGAACTCTTCCCGAACTTTGTTACCTACCAAGACAGAGAAAACAACTATTACAAGCAAGAATGAAGTCAAAAATAATACCTATGTGGTCAGAAATAAGAAGAAAATAAATATGTTATGAAGGGTTAAGCAATTTGTTGAGTATTTGTTGCCGTACTGTATAATTGAGTGAGAAAGAGAAAAGAGCGAGAACTCGAGATTTCAAATGATGAAATATTTTTTGCAAATGGATGAGTTATATGGGTTGATTTGTATTTTGGAAAAGAATGAAAAGTTTTGAAAATGTTAATTTGGTACGAACTGATCTTAATTATTTTTTAAAATCATAAAAGATATGCGTAATTTTTAACCCTCTCATCATGCAATTGCCAAAAGACTCAATCAAAGTTGTATTTGACCCTATAAACTCACCCCTGGTCTTAAATTAATCAATTTAGGTATTACACTCTAACAAAGGAACTCAATTGAAATTATATAAAAACAAATGTTCAACCTATTGCATCAGATTATGCATTTATTATAAATTATCAATCAGATTAAGTCATTTGTTGTAACAGATTACGCATCTGTTGTAAATGATCAAATAGATTAAGTTATCTATTGTGATAGATTACCCATCTATTATAAATTATCAAAGAGGCACTCCCATCTGTTGTAGTTGACCCTATGACAACTCATCCCCAGTCCTAGATTAATTGATTAAGGTATTAGTTGAACATATGAGGTAATAAGAATTGGTTTATCTCAGAGTGATCGATCGATGACTCTGGTCGGGAGGAACACAATACCGTCTTATCATGTAATTGCCAAAAGACTCAATCAAAGTTGTAGTTGATCCTATAAGAACTCACCCCTAGTCCTAGATTAATAAATTAAGGTATTAGTCTAACATATGAACTCAATTGAAATTGTATAAAAATAAATGTTTAACCTGTTGCAACAGATTAACCATCTGTTGTAAATTATCAATCTGATTAAGTCATTTGTTGCAACAGATTAAGCATCTATTATAAATAATCAAACAGATTAAGTCATCTTTTGCGATAGATTACCCATCTGTTGTAAATTATCAAATGGATTATCATATGTCACAACAGATTACCCATCTATTATAAATTATCAAATAGGAACTACCATCTGTTCTAGTTGACCCTATGAGAACTCACCCCTGGTCACAGATTAATCAATTAAGGTATTAGTTGAAAAACTAAGGTAGTAAGAATTGATTCAGCTCAGAGTGATTGATGGATGACTTTGGTCGGAAGAAACACAATACTTTCTCATCATGCAATTGCCAATAGACTTAATTGAAGTTTAAGTTGACCCTATGAGAACTCACTCATGGTCCTAGATTAACTAATTAAGGTATTATTTGAACATATAAGGTAGTAAGAATTGGTTCAGCTCAGAGTGATCGATCGACGACTCTGGTGGGGAGGAACACAATACTGTCTCATCATGTAATTGCCAAAAGACTCAATTGAAGTTGTAGTTGACCCTATGAGAACTCACCCTTGGTCCTAAATTAATCAATTAAGGTATTAGTCTAACATATAAGGTAGTAAGAATTAATTCATCTCATAGTGATTGATCGATGACTCTGGTCGGGAGGAACGCAATACCGTCTCATTATGCAATTGCCAAAAGACTCAACTAAAGTTATAGTTGACCATATGAGAACTCACCCCTAGTCCTAGATTAATCAATTAAGGTATAAGTCTAATATATTAACATAATTAAAATTGTATAAAAATAAATGTTCAACCTGTTACAATAAATTAACCATCTGTTGTAAAGTATCAAACAGATTAAGTCATTTGTTAGAACAGATTAAGCATATGTTGTAAATAATTAAACATATTAAGTTATCTGTTCTGATAGATTACCCATCTATTGAAAATTGTCAAATGGATTAAGTCATATGTCACAAAAAATTACCCATTTGTTGAAAATTATCAAATAGGTGTTGCCATATATTGTAGTTGACCCTATGAGAACTCACCCCTAGTCCTAGAATAATCAATTAAGGTATTAGTTAAACATATGAGGTAGTAAGAATCGGTTTAGCTCATTGACGACTCTGGTCAGGAGAAACGTAATACCATCTCATCATGCAATTGCCAAAAGACTCAATTGAAGTTGTAGTTAACCCTATGAGAACTCACCCCTAGTCCTAGATTAATCAATTAAGGTATTAGTCTAATATATGAACTCAATTGAAATTGTATAAAAATAAATGTTCAACCTGCTGCAACAGATGTCTTTTCTATTGGATATAATCAAACAGATTAAGTCATCTGTTGCAACATATTACGCATCTATTGTAAATTATCAAACAGTTGTTGCATCTGTTGCGATATATGGCCAAGCTTTGGAAATTTTCAAACAGAAATTGTCATCAATTGCACTTAAATATTTTAAGACCCTTTTTTAAAAGCAATTTAGATATTTCCTGTCCGAGATGAAAAATTTAAAATACTAAGGTGGTAAGAAATATTACATGGATAACTTAAAAATATCCTGAGTGAGTAGTCTTATCTGATTTTTTCAATGTCACCGTCTCTTCGTACCCCTCAAAAGTTATTAATGAATATTTAAAACCCATATCTAGAAGAATACTCTCTCCTTCAGCCATAAGTAAGACTCAACTCATCTATCACTCTTCTTTATTCTCAATTCTCTTTCTTTTCTTTTTTTCTCTCTTCTTTCGGATGAGGATCCTTTAGGATCTCAACAAATCAATATCTTTTCTCGACTGAACTGGATGTTTTAATCCCTTTTCTTTTTTCACATTACAGGTATGGTTAACTGTTGCTCTTTTTATCTTGTCTTCTTCTTTCTATGTCATTGAAATTAGATATTTACATTTGTTGCTATTAATGATCTACCCATTACCAGTTTTCTATTTACTGAGAAAATTAAAGGAAAAGTGGTTTTTAAGTCTTGAATGAATGAACCATTGTTTTTATTAAAATATGCAAAAAAAAGTTATCTATTGGGAAAACTTAAAAAGCCTTGTTGTCAGTATAGTTTGATGAATCAGCTGTTGGAACAAACGAAGCAACTATTTGAAGAAATCAAACAAGTAGCAAGGTTGGTTTTATTTATTCCAACCGATAAACCATCTGTTGCAATATGTCTTCCATTTGTTGCAACAATGCCTCATCGGTTGAACAGATAGGTAATCTATTGCATCAGATTGGTCATCTGTTGATTCACTCAATTTTGTGTTACCCATTTATAATGTTCTTTTTGTTCTTCTATTGTTTGACATCAAATGTATTTCTCTTATTTGCAGATAAAAAAAAGTTAAACTGGATCCACTTTTGCCTGACCAGCATTAAAGGCTAGAGTAAAGATGGGTTCGGAGGAATAAGCTGCTTGTAGATGAAACCACTTCATATGTGGGAGGTACGTATTACTGATCATCCTATCATGAAAACACACATCCAGTGCAATGATTTTGTGAATGTTCGTTCTTTACTTATTAGGTGTTAATCCTTCAAACAAGATATGGCATTTTACAGTTAAGATTGCTAGGTTCGAATAGGTAAGGCTGAGGGTCCAAGTAGGTGGTGTTGATACACAGTTATAATTTAATGATTGTTTATGCTCATGTTTTTATATCAAGTTTGGGGAAGGGTTTATGTTTTTGGCGGCAGTGTAAATATTTAATAGTGATTGGACCAGTTTTAATGGCTCAATTGACTTCTTGGAAGGCCACTGAAGCCTCGTACTGCAGCAAACAATGATAGAACCAATAGAAATTCTCCTGGTCCAAATTTATATGGATGAGTTGTTGGAGGAGACTATTATACAGCAGTAGGAGCTTGGGAGAATACTTGTGCGGGAAGGGGGAGGTTGAGAAGGCCATATATCATCTCAGACTTTGTTTAAGAGGAAACACAGGGTAGGAAGAAAAGTATAGCAAAATTGGCTGATGAAATTGACATGAAAAATGAAAAAACTGGATGAGCTGTGAATGTGAAAGTGTATCAAAAAATGAAAATCCATCAGTCATTAAAGAAAAATAAGAATGGTCAAGAGGAATGGAACTGGTCACTTTAGAGACTGCAACTAGCAAGCGTGGCCTCAATGAAAACCCATAAAATGTAGGATCGGAACTCTAAGGAAAGAGCTTCGCCAGCACAGAAAGTGGTAAAATTGTCGGTCAGAATTGAAATCTAAACCAACTACTCCTAAATTAAAAATATTGGATCAAGATAAAGTGGCAATTTCTTAAGTTAAACTTGCATACCATGCCTCCTATTTATGGCTCTAGTAAGATCAAAGGCAGTGGAAACAACAAGGCATGGGATTTTTGCCCAACTTTAGAACTTTTTGTTTCTACTGCCATTGACCTTATCAAAGCCACAAACAGAAGGCATGGCATGCAAGTTAGACTTCAAATATTGATGCCTTGGCTTTCCTTATTTTTAATTCAGGAGTTGTTGTTTCAGGTTTTAATTCTGACCTACAATCGTACCAATTTCCTGTGCTCACGGAGCTTCTTCCTTAGAGTTCTGGTCCTGAACTTTTTGAAAGTCTTCATTGAGGCTATGCTCTCTAGTTGCATTCTCGAGCAAACTGTCCAGCTCCATTCCTATTGGCCATTCTTCTTTTTCTTCAACGACTTATGGACTTTTATATTTGGATACACTTTCACATTTGAAGCTCATCCAATTTTTTTGTTTCTTATGTCAATTTCATTGGCCAGATTCGCTAGAAGTTCCTTACTTGTTTCCATATGTTTCCTCTTAAACAAGGTCTGAGATGATATATGGTCTTCTCCACCTCTCCATTCTCGCACAGGTATTCTCCCAAGCACCTTCTATTGTATAAAAGTCTCTTTCAGCAATCCATCCATATAAATTTGGACCAGGGGAATTTCTATTGGTTCCGTTGTTGTTTACTGCAGTGCGAGGCTTCGGAGGCCTTTCAAGAAGTCTATTGCGCTATTAAAACTGGTCCAATCACTATTAGATATTTACACTGCCATCAAAAACTTGAATCATTTCCCAAACTTGACACAAAAATAGGGTATCAACACTATTATCTTGGAACTCTTCGTCCTTATCAGTTCGCACCTATCAAACTAAACTGTACAATGCAGGATCTTGTTTGAAGGATCAGTTTCTAATCGGTAAAAACTTCATTCACAAAATTATTGCACTTTATATGTATCTGTCACGATAGCCTGATCAATAATACTAACTCCTACGTATGAAAGTAGATCCATTGCACGCACCTTATTCTTCCTACCCCATTAAGACATGTCAGACAGTGTTGTTTATTCATCTGCACACATATGATGACTATTAAAAAAGAGGTGTGAAAAGTTATGATATTTTATCTTAACACATTTAAAACAGCTAATGAATCGAAATCTCCATCTGGTGGAACTAATGAATCAGCTGTTGGAAGAAATCAAAATATCTCCTCCAACATATGGTCCATCTATCGCAATAGATAATCCATATGTTGCAACAGATGGTAATATCTTGTGATAGACCAGATATTATTTATTTATCTACACGCATATGATGACTATTAAAAAAGAGGTGAAGAGTCGTGACTTTTTATCAGCACATTCAAAACAGCTGATGAACCAAATTCTCCATCTGTTGCAACTAATGAATTAGTTGTTAGAAGAATTCAAAACATCTCCTTCGGCATATGGTCCATCTATCACAATAGATAATCTATATGTTGCAACATATGTTGAAACAGATGGTAAATCTATTGCGATAGACCAGATAGTGTTTATTCATTTGCACGTATGTGATGACTTATTAAAAAAGAGGTAGTCGTGATATTTTATCTAACACATTTAAAACAGCTGATGAATTGAATTCTCCATATGCTTCAACTGAAGAATCAACTGTTATAAGAAATCAAAACTTCCCCAAAACATGGTTTATCTGTCGTAACAGATAATACATATGTTGCAACAAATATCTCATCTATTGCACATACAAACCATCTGTTGCAACAGATGGTAAATCTATTTTGACAGACCATCTGTTACACATACAGATAATCTATTGCAACAGATGGTAAATCTATTACGACAGATGGACGATCTGTTGCAACAGCTCAATAATAATAGTTGTTATCAAGTCTCAAAATCATTGAAAAGGTGAGAAGTACTGATGTAAAAGAAAAAGTCATGACTTTTCACAAAAAATAAAATGCCACTAGTTTGAATGTAATTAATACAATGGAGCTTAACAGTTGTGTCTTTTGGCCTAACACATCCAGATTCAATCCTCTATAAATAGGCGCCTCCTTAATCTTCATTCTACTAAACTTTATTTATTTTTTGCATTATTTCTTTTCGTGTGACATCTTCAACCACTTCTCTTCAAAGATTATATTCCTTTCTCTTTGAGGTAAGTTTTTTTTCAGTGTAAATCTACCAGTTGGTAGTATACATTGTATTATATTTGGACTCTTTTTCTTTAAATTGTCAATTCATATATGTTCTAGATTTGGCTGATCCTGTTTGGAACATTGCTATTTTATGTGACACAGTGCATGAACTTCAGAGGTAGGTTAATGACCTAGAGAGAGATTTGGTCGCCATGAGAGCAACGATGTTCAGAGAAATGCAGAGGCTGATGAGGTCCCTGCTGTTGTGAGTTGATTGGTTAGCTGTCATTAACGATGATGATGATAATAATAATATTTAGAATTAGAATATGTTTTTTCTTTTAGCGTATGTATTTTAATTTTTCTATATTGGATCTATACCTAATATATTTTATTTTTCGTCTAATGAAAATTTTATTTTTAGTAGACTTTGGCTTTTTAATTCTTATTCAATTTATATTTTGTCTATTTCTTCTAAATATACATATTAATGTTAATATGTCAACGGTTGGAGGTAAGGAGAAATTTTGAATCCAGTAGCAATAGCAATTTTGGCTTTTGAGTTTTTTCAATAGATGAACCATGTGTTGGAACATATTGGTCATCTGTTGGATTTCTGTCAATAGATTATCCATCTGTTGCGACATATTTGTCATCTGCTGAAGGAAAGCATTCCAGTTTGATGGAATTGTGTTGTGTTCTTCCAGCTAATGTTCATCTGTTGCCACAGATGGTTAATCTGTTGAGAATAATTGTGGTCTGCTATATTATTTAGTTTATGTTTTGCCTCTTTTTATTGATGCACAAGTTATTTACAAATATATTTATATATAATAAATGATAACATTACGTTCACAACAATGAGTTAAATACATAAAAGTCCACAACAAACAACAACATAAGTTTCTGCAATTACAACGATCATGATGGATTATGATCCGGGCATGTAGTTCTTTTGTGGTCAGCGCGCTTACATACAGAGCACTTGTTTCTTCTTGATGAAAATGACTCTCCGACTCCATGCCTTCTCTTATATGGCTTTCTTCTCTATTTGATAGTTCTTGAGTCAATATATGAAGGAGGTATTAATCTACCCAAAATCTCTGCAGGAATAACCTAAGTTTCTTCGAGAGGCATCGAAGTAATATGCCCACTATATATCATTTCATGTTCTTCCACCAAATAATATTGAGAGGAGTGCTCGTGAACTTTAGGTCCATATGTTGGACCGTATTGAGCTCGAAGCGCTGTCATGGCATGTGGACAGGGTATTTTGTCCAAGTCAAAAACTCTAGACTGTGAAAACATCACCATGACCGGTGATACTGAATTTGTAATCTTCAATTTTATGAGATAATAATCTATTCTCCAAACTGATGTTCATTGATATTATTTTTTATTTCGAGAATAAATCGGGTTCTTTTTGGGCCCTTGAACTACACACGCCTTTTATTAAAAAATCGGCCATACTTCTTATTTATTACTTCAAACATAGCCTTGATGGGTGAAAACGCTCAATCTACAGCTCTCGTAGGAGTGTAAAGCGGTCGTTAGCAAATATAGAATCCAACTGGGTTGGGTATCGATCCCTCATGGAATAGCTTAGTCAACAAGTAAGTAAAAAGTACTAGACTTTTGGTGCAAGTCTCGTAAAAAGGGGGTATTGTAATGTGTAACCAAAATATTAAAGTAAAAACTGAAAATAGCAACGTAAAAAGAAAGAATAGTTATTAAGTTGTAAACAATGAGAATTGAGAAGTTGGGGTTATGTCCACCTTCTGAGTTGTACGTCTCTATTGGCTATGAGTGTGTTGAATTCCGACATGCATGTGCTTATAGAGAATTGTATTCGATGGTAAATCCAGGCGTCTTTTGACCTATTCGAGCATTATTTCACTTTAACTCTTTCGAGCTTAAAGCGTGTCTAACAGTACGAATTCTCCAAGAGGTTAATCCAGTTACGGCACTAACTTTTTAATAGGGGATGGGACCCTACTACCTTGACATTATCTCTTTTCCAGACAGATAACCTTTCTTTCGAACAAGTTAAATATTATACTGGCGTATTCTTGCGTTTGCAACCACAAAGAATTTAGGTTAAGACGAAGAGAATAATGATATAAGCAGCATACGTGTCACAAACTTACAAACTCATAGCAATAAATAGTATCTCATACGGCTTCCATAACCCCAACAGAGAGGTTTAGTTACCCATGAGTGCAAAGGAAATCACAATTGACATTGTTATTATACCACAATAAGAATCTCGTGTAGCACAAGTGTGGTAGGCGTTAGGCGTGATTTCTTGCAAGTAACGTTTCTCTTGTTGCGAAAATTAAGAATAGATGAATAGAAGAAGAATAAAAAGTAGAATTAATGGAAGGGTTAGAAGAAGAGTTATAGAGTAATAGAATTAATGAGGAATGTCCCTAAATCTCTAGCAAGATAGGGTATTTATAATACCCATATCCTATTCCTACTAAGCTAATGAAATACTTAACCAAATCCTACTAAGCTAATGAAATATTTAACCCAATTGTACTAGGTTAATGTATCATTATCCTAATCCTAATAAATTACTGCTAGTCCCCAAAGTCTTCAGAATTGTTGTTTTTGCCCGGAACATATTTTCCATTCATCACTTTTGGTCCTTAGGCGTCCAAGCTTCCTTTTCTCCTTTCGTGAAGCTTCCTTTGGCGTCAAGTTATCAATAAAATGCTGAATTCTGCATCATTTATACCTGAAACTTTGCTAATCATGTTCGTTAGCTCACTTACAGGAAAAAGGACTAAAAGTGCATGAAATATATAATTTGTTCTCAAAACTAGGCTAAAATATGGGTAAAATATAGCACTATAGGCGTGTAAATTCGCCTATCATCAACACCCCACACTTAAAGCTTTGTTCGTCCTCGAACTAAATATCATGTCCCTCTAAACATTAACTTAAGGTTTCACAGCAACAACACAAAATATTCGTCAAGACAAGCACAACAGTTACCAACAAAGAGTAGTTTTCTGATCATTAGTAGAAACAACTCAACCTCCAACATAGACTCGTGATGGTAGTTAATTCATACTCAAAAGTTAAGGTACAAAGAATCATACACAACTACCCAAAACTCATTAACCATGTGTGTCTCATAATATCTTACCCATAATCACTCACAAGTATAGTATATTTATCAAACATTGGTATAGAAATATCCTTGCTCTTGCTCTCTCAAAGAATTCATATGCAGCAACTGATGACCATAGGGTTTCCCTTAGTGTAATGCTCCACTAAATGTCAGAATGCTAAGCTTAGGATCAACTAGGTCTTCTACGGGTTGTAATGTAGGCTAAGGGACAGGTAGGACTATTTTGGCCAGAAATAGTGACTATGTTCCTAAGCGTTTTAATATATCACATTGTATCATAAACACTTTTCTTTCAAACAACCTTTCTACTTTCTTTTATTCTACCACCCCTTTTTCTCCTCTTTTGTTCAATTTTAAACATGACTATCTTCTCAGTTTTCCTTTCCTTTTTCTTTTCATAACATACCTCTTATGATAGCACTTTTCTTTTTCATAACAAATTCAAGCACCAATACATTCTAAAGCATCATACTTACCCAATTTCCTCTTATTTTGTCACATGACTTTACACTTTAAAGCACTTAGGAATTTGGATCAAATTTTGGTCTTGAAAAAAAAATGGATTAGGCTTACATATGAGGTTGTCAAAGAAAATAGGCTAAAGGCTCAAAGGGGTTATCTAGGATAATCTCCATGGGTAGGTAAAAAGAAGGTAAACAATCATAGGTTGCCAAAGAAATGCCTAAATAATCTCCTAGACTTACACTCTTTATTTTTGCTTTACATACATACTAGGCAAGTTCTAGCATCAGCCACAAACATAGAATATACAATATCCTCACACACACAAGGCACATGGTTGACTTTATTGGGAGTAGTATAGACTCTTGACCCAACAACTGAAGGAATTATACCACACAATATCACGTAGTGAGTCACAATTAGAGCCTAAATGTCTCAATAGTCATGATTTTAGCACAAACTCTTGTTATAATCTCATGCTGCCTATTAGAATACTTTCATGTGAAGCTAAGTAAAAAAAACTCAAACAAACAAACATAAATAAATGCAAATGCGGATAAAGGAGTATAGCATCCAAATACCACCACCCCACACTTAAACGGGACACTGCCCACAGTGGAAAATAAATACGAAGAACCTGGTCAGTCGGACTCTTCCTCTATGTCGGGGGTCATACCCCCTTCATCGGAATCATCATAGGAGTCGTTGTCATCAGAATTCTCCTCCACGTCGGAGTCTGGCATGCGTCGATCATCATCGGTCGACACATCATCATCAAGAGGTTCCTCAAAGTATGTACCTACTCCACACATCTCCCTCGCATGCATATTCATTGGATAGTCATGGTCCATCTGTTGGAGCTCTGCAGCAGTTGGAACACGACCTCCGCTCATCATGGTGAACCGTGTCATGCCATAAAGATGACGGAAGAAACTCTCATCTCGAGCATGTCTCTCCGCAGTAGTAAGGTTGACACCATGTGCTGTTTCAGCATCTTTGACCTTTGTGAGGTCAACCTTCTTCGGGTTATGTGGGAGTTTATGATCAGCTGGTTCCTCTTTGATGTCCTCCTTCCGCAAGATTGCTATCAACAGGTTGCCAAAGGTGAAGTGGGACCGCTTGTGTAGTCTGGCCTTCCGCATTGTAGAATGAATGATTGACCCAATGTTGATAGGGACATTCGTCATCAATGCATAGACCAAACACACTCTATCTCTTGTTATTTTGGTGTACTGGGTCCCAGGAATAAGGCAAGAGTTGACAATACGCAACCATATTCTTGCTTCCCTATTCAAAGGAGCATAGGGGAAGGTGTTGTGTCGTCTGGTGTCTTTATGTCTGCTCCACCTTTCCATGGATCTACTTCCACAAAGTGTGTGTCGCATTGCTCTATAAGGAGGTCTGTTGTACAGCTCTTTGAATGGTGCTGGATCGACTGAAGGTAAGCCAAGAAAGGAGTTGATCAAATCCGCATTGAGTTGTAGAACTTGGCCCCGAATCTTGACTTCACTGCCTGTGATTTTCGGCGACCAATTGGCATAAAATTCTCGTGTCAAATCACGATTGCATTCTCCCATGTCGCAGAAGATGAAATCCAGATTTAGTGCCATGATTTTTGCCAACATGCGCGGCTCCTTCTTCGCTAGGTTGTCCTTGTTGATCAAGTCGACATGAACATATTTTCCTTCCTTGTTGTTCCTATACCATTCCTTGGCTTCCTCCTCAAGAACCCATTTCATTCCAAACATGCGGCGTGGTAATTGCATTGAGGATGATTCTCCTTGGTCCTTGCGACCTCTTTTCTTGCCCTTTTGGGAAGTGGTAGCCTTATCTTGTCTTGCTTTGGGTGCCATTGTACGTGATTGAAGCCTTTGGAGATGTTCTTGTGAAGTAGGAGAGGAAAAAGAAAAATTTTGAGATGTTTTGGAGAGTATGTGCGGCGCCTAGGTCAAGTTTCCAAGGTGTTTATGTTTCAAGACTAAGTGCCCTTTATATAGGAAAAGAATGGGTCGGGTTTTGACCCATTTAAAATCGGTTTTGGAGACAAAAAGTGACCATAGGCGGCGCCTTTAGCTTTGCCTATGCATGGTATAGGCGGCGCCTAATGCAAAGCATTTACTAGCATAGGCGGCGCCTAGTGCAATGCCTTTAGTGACCATAGGCGGCGCCTTTAGCATGGAATATGAGATTCTGAGACCAAATGCTTTAGCATAGGTGGCGCCTATGCTATAGCATACTTGAGCATGGGCGGCGCCTATGCCTTTGCACACTAGATTCCGAGACCTTAGGCTATAGCATAGGCGTTGCCTTGTTCGTGGCCTAGTTTTGCCTAGGCCAAGCCTTGCCCGATGCTTATTTTGTCATGAGCAATGCTCAATCCATAGCCTTATGCATCTTAATTCCAAACTTACCACCTTTACCATGCAATACGTCCAAATCGTCATTTGAAAACCAATCTCCTCGTTGAATACCTCTTGCACCTACATTCGCTCAAAACCAATGAAAACGATTAGTACGATGGGTTGCCTCCCATCTAGCGCCTTAGTTTTGGTCGCGGCACGACTCTTATTTTTGGATTTTCATTTATCAAAAGCAAAACAAGTACTAGAACGAAAGAAAGACAAAACGATAAACGATAAACGATAAACGATGGGTTGCCTCCCATCTAGCGCCTTATTTATTATCGTGGCTCAACATAGTTACCTCGAGTACTTAGACTTCGTCGAGATAAGTGATGGCCATATAATTCATCGAGTCAAGAGGACCGATATAAGGTTTAACACGTTGACCATTCACCTTGAAGACAACACCATTATTGTCTTCCAATTCAACTACTCCAGACGAGTAGACTTGGATACCTTTGTATGGACCAGACCACTTAGACTTTAACTTACCTGGGAACAGCTTTAATCTAGAGTTGAAGAGAAGTACCATATCATCCTTTTGGAAGTTTCGTCGAACAATCCGCTGATCATGATACCTTTTTATCCGCTCCTTGTATAGGTCTGACCTTTCATATGCATAGAGACGGAACTCATCTAATTCGTTCAGCTGCTCCAACCTCAGATTCATCGCATCATCCCAATTCAAATTCAATTGCTTCAATGCCCACAATGCCTTATATTCGATCTCAATGGGTAAATGACAAGCCTTCCCATAAACTAGTTGATAAGGGGACATGCCGATGGGTGTTTTGAATGCAGTCCTATACGCCCATAGTGCATCATCTAGCTTTCGAGACCAATCCTTCCTATTAGCATTTACCGTCTTTGCAAGGATTTGCTTGATCTCCCGATTGGAAACCTCTACTTGTCCACTCGTTTGTGGGTGATAAGGCGTGGCTACCTTATGTTGCTTGACACCATACTTGGCCAACACGGATTTGAATAGCTTGTTGCAAAAGTGAGATCCTCCATCACTTATGATAGTACGTGGTACTCCAAAGCGAGAGAAGATATTCCTCTTCAAAAATGCTACAACACGCTTCCCCTCGTTGTCGGCCAACGCTACAGCTTCAACCCATTTCTAGACATAATCTACAGCAACTAAGATGTACTTCATGCCAAACGAATTCATGAATGGACCCATGAAATCAATGCCCCACACATCAAAGAGTTCTACCTCAAGAATTTTCGACATGGGTATCTCATGGTGTTTCGAAATAGCACCTTGTCTTTGGCATTGGTCGCATTTTCTAACAAAGTCATAGGCATCTCTAAATATCGAAGGCCAATAATATCCACTTTGCAATACTTTTCTTGTCGTCCGATTGTCTGCGTGATGTCCTCCAACTTGGGAAGTGCGGCATGCTTCCAATATAATAGGCACCTCTACATGGGATATACATCGTCGAATAATACCATCCGCACATCGTCAAAACAAATATGGCTCATCCCAATAGTAGTGTTGTACGTCATGCATAAACTTTCTCTTTTGATGGTATGATAAATTGGCAGGTATTACATTACTCACCACAAATTTTGCAAAGTCGGCATACCATGGTAACTTTTCTGTTGTCGTCGCTAGGATCTCCTCGTCAGGGAATGTATCATCAATCTCGATATCAGGCTGCGCCACGCGCTCATTCTCGAGTTTAGATAGATGGTCGGCCACTTGGTTCTCGCAACCTCTTCTATCTTTAACTTCGAAATCAAACTCTTGCAGCAGCAATACCCATCGAATTAATCTTGGTTTTGCATCCTTCTTTGTTATTAGATACCTAAGAGCTGCATGGTCTGTATGAACGATCACCTTAGTACCCAATAGATAGGCACGAAACTTCTCAAACGCATACACAACCGCTAGGAGCTCTTGTTCTGTCATAGTGTAGTTCCTTTGGGCTTCATTTAAGACCTTACTCGCATAGTAGATAGGATGAAATAATTTCTTCTTTCTCTGACCAAGCACAACTCCAACGGCTACACCACTAGCATCACACATGACTTCGAACGGGAGAGACCAATCTGGTGCTACCATGATAGGGGCTTCAATGAGCTTTCATTTAAGGCATTCGAATGCCTTTAAGCAATCTTCATTGAAGTCAAACTTCGCATCTTTCTCCAAGAGTTTGCACAATGGACTAGCAATTTTGGAGAAGCCTTTGATGAACCGACGATAGAAACCTACATGGCCGAGAAAACTACGAACTCCCTTCACCAAAATTGGAGGTGGTAGCTTCTCAATGACTTCGATTTTCGCTTGATCAACCTCAATTCCTCTTTCAGAGATTTTGTGCCCAAGAACAATTCCTTCTTTTACCATGAAGTGGCACTTCTCCCAATTCAGCACTAGGTTGAATTCTACACATCTTTGCAACGCCTTACTTAGGTTTGCCAAGAACGCTTCAAAAGTCTCACCAACAACTGAAAAATTGTCCATAAATACTTCCAAAGTGTCAATAACCATATCAGAAAAAATTGACATCATACAACGTTGAAAGGTGGCTGGTGCGTTACATAGCCCGAATGGCATACGTTTGAAGGCAAACGTACCATATGGGCATGTAAACGTTGTCTTCTCTTGGTATTCGGGTGCAATACAAATCTGATTATAGCCTGAATAACCGTCTAAGAAGCAAAACCATCCTTTCCCCGCTAGTCGATCTAGCATTTGATCCTTAAATGGCATTGGAAAGTGATCTTTGAGTGTCCAAGAATTCAACTTTCGGTAGTCCATGCATACTCTCCATCCAGTGATGAGTCTGAGTGGAATAAGCTCATTCTTCGCATTTACGACCACCGTCGTGCCTCCTTTCTTGGGAAAAAAACGTACCGGGCTTACCCATGTACTATCAGAGATTGGATACACAACCCCCGCATCTAACCACTTGATAATTTCTTTCTTCACCACTTCTTGCATAGATGGGTTTAGACGTCTTTGATGCTCAATGGTGGGTGTTCAATTCTCTTCAAGCTGAATTTTATGTGTACAAATCCCAGGTGGAATACCAATAATATCCGCAATGGTCCATCCAATGGCTCTAATATACTTCCGTAGAATAGCAATAAGAGCTGCAACTTGTTGCTCACCCAAATCTGCTGCAACAATGACTGGAAGTGTGTTTCCGCTTCCTAGGAATGCATACTTTAAATGTCTTGGCAGCTCCTTCAATTCTAATGTGGGTGGCTCTTCAATAGATGGCTTAGATGGTGGTGTGGGTCGATTCTTGAGATCAAGGTCCAGCTTCTTGGGAGCATAGCGATATGTCCCTAATCCTGATAGATCACCAATAACTTCTTCACAATTTTCAGCATCCTCATTCTCTCCATTCATGAGCACAACCGCCAAAGGGTCATCAATAATTTGCTCTTCTTCAAGTAATTCTTTCTCATCATTAAAGAAAACATCATCCACCGAAAATACACTCAGATCTTTGGGTTGCTTCATTGATTTGCAAACATCAAAGCGAACTACTTCGTCATTTATTCGGAACGAAAGCTCATTAGCTCTCAAATCAATAAGCACGATTCCCGTAGCAAGGAAAGGACGCCCCAAGATGATGGGAACTTCTGAGTCTGCCTCACAATCCAAAATAACGAAGTCTGCCAGGAAGATAAATGAAGAAACCTTTACCAAGACATCACATAGAATACCAACAGGTCTTTTTACCGACCTATCCGCTATTACGAGCCTCATGTTGGTTGGAGTAGGATCACCCAACCCCAACTTCTTATAGATAGATAATGGCATCAAATTGATGCTGGCTCCTAAGTCGCATAATGCTTTGGCAAAATTCAAAGATCCAACGGTGCAAGGAATAGTGAAAGCGTCGGGGTCAGCCTTCTTCTGAACTATTGATCGGGTAGCGATTGCGCTGCAGTGATGAACATCATCTTTCAACTCATAACTTGCTGCCCGCTTCTTTGTCAAAAGATCCTTCATAAATTTCGCATACCCAGGCATTTGTTCAAGTGCCTCCACCAATGGAACATTAATGGTCAGCTGCTTTAACATAGTCATGAATTTGCTGAACTTCGTGTCATCCGCCACCTTCTTCAATCTTTGAGGGAAAGGTGGTGGTGGGTATGGAATTGTTCTCTCCACGGCTTTCTTCTTCTCTTGCTTCCGTTTTTCAGCTTTTTCAGGTTGCAAATTGTTGGGGTTGACGTCGTTAACGATAGGATTAGTTGCAGCGGCATCTTCTCCTTTCGCCTTATCATCAATATCCACTACTTCGTCAACCACTTGATTGCTTTTTGCTGAAGTTTCCAGCACCTTACCACTTCGGGTAGTGATGGCCATGCATGACCCATCATTCCTTGGGTTTTGCACAGTATCGCTAGGTAAAGTGCCAGCCTTTCTTTGATTGAGTGCTGCTGAAAGTTAGCTCAATTGCTGCTCTATTTGCTTGATTGAAGTGGAATGAGAATCAACTATTTGTTTCATAGAGGACAAATCATTAACTACCTCCGTTACTCCCGCACTTGCCGCTTCTACTCCTTTCAAGATTTTAGCCATCATGTCTTCCATACTTCCAGAACTAGATGTGGTGGCGTCACGTCTTCCAGGGGAAACGTACAAACCACTCTTTTCATTCTTGTTCTTCCAACTACCTTGGTCCTTGTTTCCAGATTTATCATAATAGTTCCGACCTTGGTTTCCTTGGGTATTACCTCGAAAACCCCCCTGATTGTTCAAGTAGTTGGCCTCTTCTTCCGAATCAAATTCGTCTCTTCCTTTTGACGCAATAGCTTTCACTTTTTCGGTCTTCCCTGATAATAAATACTTTGTAAGAAGATCCATTTGTGTTTTCATGTGCGTCATATCTTGATCACGTTCTTCTTCTCTTCTTCTTTGGTCTGCAGTCATGCCAATAGATAAAGTGGGGCTTGCTACCTCAGAATTCCTGGTATGCTAAGCTCTACTTTGCTTCGTCATACGATCTAGCATATTGCTTGCTTGACCAAAGGTGAGGTCCATAAAAGATCCTCCAGCCGCATTATCCACCACTGGTTTAGTTATTGAATTCAAGGCTCTGTATAATATCTCCATTAGGTGAACATTAGTCAGGTGATGGTTTGGGCATCTCGCTAGCTTTGTCTTGAACCTCTCCCATGTTTCATGAAGGGCTTCAGTTGGAAGCTGACGAAAGTTGCTGATTTCATCTCTCAATTGAGCTCTTTTGGATGGCGGAAAGAATCTTTCTAGGAAAGCATCTCTCAATTGCCTCCAATTTGTAATCGAATCAGGAGTCAGCCCATTCAACCATAGAGTTGCCTCTCCAGACAGAGACAATGGAAATAGACGTAATCGAATTGCGTTCTGACCAACACCAGGATTGTCGAACGACTTGCATGTAGAAATAAAGTTGATGAGATGCATATTCGGATCATCGCCTGCTAGTCCACCAAATAATTCCTTGAGTTGCAATAACTGAATCATGGTGCTTGTGATGTTAAACTTGGCTCCGGGCGCTAATGGTGGAGGAATTATGGCTCCAGTAGCTCCGGCTCCATCAAGATCATCAGCATCGTCGTCCAAAGCTGGTTGCATATGTTGGCGATCATACCTAAACCGAGATTGATGACCTCTTCTGTTGGCAGGTGTTGCAATTTCAGCATCATGCCTTGGGTTTAGTAACTCGTCATCACCTAAATCCTCATCGTCAGGATTTGTTGTTCGCCCAGGGTTATCAATGTTTTGTTGGTGTACTTGAGCGGCGGCAAGAGCAGCTAATCTTGCCTGCTCCTGTTGAGCGGCCATTCTTTCGATTTCTGTTTGTGCCTCCATTCTGCCAATTCATTGTGGTTCAGGATTGATAGGTAATAACGGATGACCAGAACTTCGAGTATGGGGCATGCACTGAATAAAAACCTGCAGTAAACAAAAACAAAAACTAAAAGTAAAAGTACGAGAATCTTTGACCAAAGGGTCTAGTAATTATCACAAACTTAATTGACACTCGTACTCCCCGGCAACGGCGCCAATTTTTGATAACGCTCAATCTACAGCTCTCGTAGGAGTGTAAAGCGGTCGTTAGCAAATATAGAACCCAACTGGGTTGGGTATCGATCCCTCAGGGAATAGCTTGGTCAACAAGTAAGCAAAAAGTACTAGACTTTTGGTGCAAGTCTCGTAAAAAGGGGGGATTGTAATGTGTAACCAAAATATTAAAGTAAAAACTGAAAATAGCAACGTAAAAAGAAAGAATAGTTATTAAGTTGTAAACAATGAGAATTGAGAAGTTGGGGTTATGTCCACCTTCTGAGTTGTACGTCTCTATTGGCTATGAGTGTGTTGAATTCCGACATGCATGTGCTTATAGAGAATTGTATTCGATGGTAAATCCAGGCATCTTTCGACCTATTCGAGGATTATTTCACTTTAACTCTTTCGAGCTTAAAGCGTGTCTAACGATATGAATTCTCTAAGAGGTTAATCCAGTTACGGCACTAACTTTTTAATAGGGGATGGGACCCTACTACCTTGACATTATCTCTTTTCCAGACAGATAACCTTTCTTTTGAACAAGTTAAATGTTATACTAGCGTATTCTTGCGTTTGCAACCACAAAGAATTTAGGTTAAGACGAAGAGAATAATGATATAAGCAGCATACGTGTCACAAACTTACAAACTCATAGCAATAGATAGTATCTCATACGGCTTCCATAACCCCAACAGAGAGGTTTAGTTACCCATGAGTGCGAAGGAAATCACAATTGACATTGTTATTATACCACAATAAGAATCTCGTGTAGCACAAGTGTGGTAGGCGTTAGGCGTGATTTCTTGCAAGTAACGTTTCTCTTGTTGCGAAAATTAAGAATAGATGAATAGAAGAAGAATAAAAAGTAGAATTAATGGAAGGGTTAGAAGAAGAGTTATAGAGTAATAGAATTAATGAGGAATGTCCCTAAATCTCTAGCAAGATAGGGTATTTATAATACCCATATCCTATTCCTACTAAGCTAATGAAATATTTAACCCAATTGTACTAGGTTAATGTATCATTATCCTAATCTTAATAAATTACTGCTAGTCCCCAAAGTCTTCAGAATTGCTGTTTTTGCCCGGGACATATTTTCCATTCATCACTTTTGGTCCTTAGGCGTCCAAGCTTCCTTTTCTCCTTTCGTGAAGCTTCCTTTGGCGTCAAGTTATCCATAAAATGCTGAATTCTGCATCATTTATACCTGAAACTTTGCTAATCATGTTCGTTAGCTCACTTAAAGGAAACAGGACTAAAAGTGCATGAAATGTATAATTTGTTCTCAAAACTAGGCTAAAATATGGGTAAAATATAGCACTATAGGCGTGTAAATTCGCCTATCATCAATGGGAAATTCTCTTTTATCGTCAAACAATGAATTCACCGACTCAGAATGCCTGGCTCCATCTCTCGAAATCGACATGTACGAGAAGTTCTGCTACCTTGGGATTCACATCCGTTATTTGATTGAAATGGTCTAAAAACTCCTCTCTACTATATGTTTTAGCTACTCTATAAAAAAGGGTTATGACCCTTTCGTTGTGATAGTTGGTCCGATTGTTCTCTCCAAGATGCCTGATGCAACAACAAAAGTAAGCTAAAGTGAAGAAAATTGAACACATCTTTGGAATACTTGGATGACTACCCAAAACAAAACACAACTCTTAGGTATCTCCGACGCATCTTCGCAGTTGTTCAAAAAAAATCCATAAGAGGCATCACATTCCTTGTCCGCTACACAAAAACGACAGGAAAGATGTGATTTTTCGCATCTTCCGCCTCTGCCGCTAGCAGAACTCCATTATACTTGCTCCTCAAGAAGGTACTATTGACGGCTATGCCTTTTTTCAAATGTCAAAAACCTTGAATTCAAGCAACATAGGATACAAAAAAGTACTTGAACCTTCCATTTTCATCAACATGTAATGTCGTCTTACTTCTGGGATTTGTGGATTCAATCATGTAATGGTAAGCCACCAGGACTGCATACCCATGCTCGTGTGTCCCCCTAACCAAGTCCTTGGCAATCCCCATGGCCATATATATCTTCCAATAACTGATCAGGACACTCAATTTCGTAAGGATTTGATTGGCCATAACCCTTGTTGAAGGGCCTTTTCCATTGGGGAAACTACTTTTGAAATATTCACCAAGGACCTTTGCCGTGGCGTGAGGATTTTGGCCTGAGATGTGCTACAAACCACATGTGTGATGCTTTTCATGTTTATGAATGATGAATCTATCAGAACTTACGTACTTCACCGTTCTCAACCACCACTTGCAGTTCAGATTAGCACATTTGAGGCAAAAGACACTGCTCGAATTAATCACCTTCTTTATTCTGAAATCTTGTTTCAAGCAAGAAATAAACAAAGTGGTAGATAGTTCATTCTTGCCCTTGAATGACATTTCGATAAAAAATCCGGTCTCATCGTCTTGAAGATTTCCAGACTGTGTTGATTGAGAAGAAATACCTATCATATTGGTCGCATCAGCGGGCGTAGGTGTTTGATCATCATCTGGAATATCATGTCTAGATCATCCAACCTATCATCAAAGATGTCTTGTTGTTCTTCTTCTTCTACGTTCTGGTTCTCATTCTCTCTCGTCTTTTCAACCACTTACACCCTTAACACTGGCCTGGATGAATCACTAAGATAAGCACGCGACCGAACCTGATCAGTTATCTTGAAGGAAAGTACCCTCTGATTTTCAAAGGAGTTGTACATATAACTTATGACGAGTTCTTTCGATTGACAGTTCAGTCCATAATAACTGATGATTAAGTTCACAAAATCATCATACGAAACATCACTTTAGACTGTCATAGCTATCGTCTCTAGCATTTCACCCTCGTTCCAATGCTATACATATCGATTGCTCTTCTCGATCCATTGATTATGACAATCCACCCCTATTGTTATTTATCCCTCCATTAGTAGTACCTAAATAAATTCATTTGTTAAAAAAAGTTAATAGTGATTTCATAGTGCCGTAAATGAATCTCAAAAGTTGTGTAATCAGTCGCAACAGATTACTTACCTGTTGGGATTCATGTTACGCTCCTGAAGTTGATTTCAACAGATGAGTCATCTGTTGTAACAGGTAAATCATATGTTGCAACAGATGAAGCGCCTGTTGGGATTGATGTTACAGTACTGAGGCACCTTTGAAGCTGATTCCAACAGATGAGTGATATGTTGCAACAGATAATTAATTTGTTACGACAGATGACTTACCTGTTGCAACAAACGATGATCTGTTGGAATCAAGGTCAGGTTCTATCGCAACAGGTTACATATGTTGCAATAGACATTTACCGTCTATTGGAATCGAGTTTAGGTTCTGTTGCAACAGGTTAATAATCTGTTGCGATAGATATTAACCTTATTACAACAGACAACACGTCTGTTGGAATGAGTTCAGATTTTGTTGCAACAGGTTACTAATCTATTACAATATATTTATCATGTTGCACCAGATAACTAATATGTTGCAACAGATGGGTCATATGTTGCAACAGATGACCCATCTGTTCGATTCATGTTACGGCACTATAGAATCATAAATATGAATCCAACATATGAGTCTTCTTTTGAAACAGATGTGTTTAAACAGATGGCTCTTATGTTGTATTCATGTTCGCATGCTATCTAAAAAACAGCACAATAGCAGTTACCCAGATAACAAATTCAACTAAAAATTATAATTTGACTTACCAAAGTCTCCTATGAAGTAATGCCAAAGTGGAAAGTGATGTACGAAATAAAATTTGATCTACGAAATTGGTCAAATAGCAATAGTAGCGGTAACAACAACAACAACAGCGACAATGATCAACAAGAAGAAGATGATAATAAAGTAGAAGATGATGATAATGAAGCAGAAGATGATGAATAAACTAGCAGCAACAATGAACAACAAAAATCACTAAGAGAGAGAAAACAACGATGGATGAAAGAGAGAGATAAAGGTGCCTTTTTCCCTCTGTTTTCCATTATATTAGATAAATATTTGGATCAAAGTGTAAATTTAAAAACTTTTGGGTTATTCTCAAACTTACCAAACTTTCTTAATCCATAATAAAGTAATTGTCACCTCCACTCAATTATTAAGACTTTTGTCACCAACACCTCATTTTAAAAAGCTTTTTTGTCACCTACAGCTCAAAGCCCATGTTGCTAGGATTGTGGAATGAATAATAATTTTTGAAACCAAATAATATAATTTCATTATTATCTAAATCATGATTAAAGATTTACTTTGAATAATTAAATCTTAACCATTAAATTTAACATTTGTCATATGTCATATTGAAGAGAGGGAAATGGAGAGCATCCGGATCCAAATTAAACAACTACAAATTAGGAGATAGACGAGTATTATTTTGCCTAGTCTAAACAAAAACTAAAGCGTCAGGGCTTGAATGACAAATTCCAATCACCAATGAGGAGAGTTAAAAATTCAGAGCACGAGTGAACTAGAGTTGGCAGGAGATTGAGAGAGAATTGTGGATTTGTGATGAGAAAATTGAAAAGATTGGGGGGAAGCTAAAACAGAAAATTAAATACTGTATATTGTTGCTAAAATTTACAAACAATAAAAATTAGTGCAGAAATACTATACTTAGTCGACGCATCATGCCTACTTTATGCTTTGTCTTGCTTAGAAGGCTACTAACTATATCAAGGTGACTGGTGTTCAAACATATAGCCCTCGGCATACAAAACAGATATGCTGACCAGATCGCGTGCTACACCTCTTCTTCTCGTTTCATCAACACCAGTAGAGAATGAATGGGTCCAAGTTCACCCTACATCAGACTGGCACAGTTCGGTCCATCTTTCTTGACTCGAGACCTCTTTCACCAAGGACTAATTCAAATGTCATTACACAGGTGAGTAGTCCTCTATTATGCCAAGGAATATAATATAAGAATATAAGACTTTTTAAGAAATTCATTTGGAACAGGATGAGAGTTGCGTGTTAAGAGAACAGAAGCTTCAATAATTCCAATTGCTCGATGACACTTTCTCACTCAATAAGAGAATTACAGTGCTATACTTTGTCAGCTGTTGAATCAGGAACAGATGCGAAAGATGTAAGAAATTCAATGAGTTGCTGTCCCTCCATAGCCATGACTTTAGATGGATACAACTATCAATAATTGTTCTTCAATTTTTCAATTACAAGTAAATTCACCATCTGAAGCTTTTGGGACGATGAACTGGTTTTATTCAATCAAAAAAATAGATTATGTACAAAACGCCCAACAACCCAGGTTCCCACTACACTAAGTGATGTATTTGATCCTTTTCTGGCACACAAGAATGTACATGTGGAAATGGCATTTCATGATATTGGGAGGGATCAGCAAGTCCAACTCTATATCTCTGCGATCCTAGGCTAACATTCGAATCAAGGCTTCAAATGCATTCACAAAAAGCAATAAAAGAATACCACAATTATTATTTTCACACTAGAAGGTCAGGGGACCTTGATCTAGGTGATGATCCTTGGGACCCTAATTGTTGAATCTTCGCACCAACTTCAGCTACAACAAGCCTGGTCAGAAATAAACCAGCTACGAAAGCTGATCCCATGAGCATTGTAAATACAGCACTCCAGCTATTAGCTGAAATGTAACCGGTTAGAAGTGGCCCAATGGCAGCTCCAATTGAGCCAGTGCCATCAATAATGGCGGTGACAGTTGCAAGCGCTCGTGAATTGCCTTTCAGAGAGCTGTGTGTTCCCAGGTCAGCCGAAACAGCAGTTGTTATCAATGCATAAGGCCCATTGACAAATACTCCAGTGATCAACATGAGGATGATGTTTACAGTCATGGAGACATGCCCATAGCTGCGATAGAAGTAGAGAACCGGGATAGCACAGTACATGAAGCTAGCAGCAGTTATAGCCCTGGCATCTAAGCGGTCAGATATGTAACCTGCTAGGATTCCACCTACTACCCCTCCAACATCAAACAATGTCGACAAGTTTCCAGCCTCCTCATTGGATAAATACTTTCCTTCTATAGCTGCAAGAATATCAAGGGGACAAGAGTTCAGAGAAACTTTCAAGTAATATATGATAAATATCTGATACAAAAGACAGCAACTCTAGCATAATAAATACATGACATTTAGCATACCTGTGTGACTAATGTAGAAAGGCAGCCAATACAAAAATGTGTACGCTACCAACTTTGCAAAGAAAAGGCAAAGAGCAAAAGGTGCTACCCCGGGAATCTTCCATGCTTCAATAAAACCCACGGCTGATTCCTCTTCTCTATCTGATCTTAACAAGGGCTCTGTTACTTCCTCGCCTTCTTTTCTAGGAGAGAACACTTCATCTTCATCTTTATTAGCTCCCACAGATTCAGGATGAACCGGCAAAAAAAGGAATACCACCATGCCAACGGCAGCAATAAGGCTACCAGGAACAACCATAGACCAACCCCATCCATACTTTAACAAGATTGAAGCAACCAAAGAACCAGTAATGTTACCGACAGAGGTGTGAGCATTCCAAATACCCATTATAAGTCCTCTCTTCTTTTTTCCAAACCAATTCCCAACTACGGCAACCACCGAGGGCCATCCTGTGGATTGGAACAATCCAGCCATCATTTGGACTATTAGATAGTAATAAAAGAAGTGTACATTTGCCCAATATCCAACTCCAAAAAGGGCAGTGAATAAACCAGTTCCCACCATTCCAATTGTCAAAAATATTCTTAGATCCATCCTATCGCCAACGTGCCCGGAGAAATACATTCCCATGGCATATACAAAAAGGAAAGACACATCAAGTTCACCAAGCAACGCTGTACCATCAGGGCCGTTAAATGGTACCCAGCCATCTTTAAGCATCCAAGAAAATTTTGAACTTTGATTCCACACCGGATTGGTATGCCTTTGCCACGGAAACTTTAAACCATCAGGGGACTGGGGATCCAAAGCACTTTTAACAATGCTCGTAGTTTTTCTAGTAGCATGGTAACTTGTATATGCGAAAAATGTTACAATTAGGACAATGGCTTGATATGTCTTGAACGAAAGGCTCGACTTCTTTGCCCTCTCCATGACCCTAATTCCAGGGGGCTTGCTATAATTTTCATCCATTATAGGCTCAGGTAGAGATCCCATCAATTGCTGGTCAAAGAAACTGATTAAGAGGAAGATAATAAAAACTTTTCCCCTTTTATAGATCAAGAAAACGATCTGTAACAAGATAAAACAAGACAGAAAATTTAAGATCAAAACCAGAGAACTGTTTGACAAAATCGAAAACTTGAGAAAACGAAATTCCATTATCTCAGGTTTAACTAGTGTGGGGCTTAGTCGAATTACATTATTGTAAACATTCTTATTTAAACAAAGTTACCAGATAAAGAAAACAGAAACCAACGATCTCATAGAAAAACTTAAAATTCGTTCAAGGAAAGTATCTCACTTTTCTTAAATTTATGATAATGGAGAATTACAAATTTAATTGGATTACATAAGAAGCTAATTCAAACATAAAATTCCTGTATCACCTAAGCAATCTCATCAATTTATTACTCAAAGCTGACCCATATTGTTCAACTTGACAAAAGTGAGTAATTCTGAGAGAACAACAACACCTCACCAACCAAATCAATAAAAGAAAATTTTCTCTTTTATAACAAAGCTCCCGATGCATGAGTCAAACTACAAGGTCTATTTTATGCCTCCATACCTTCCATATCTTAAAATCTGACCGAAGTCTTTAAAAAATATTAGCATAAATGAAAAGTCCGAACCCAGAACTCACGAGTCACGCAGAATGGTAAAAAGATAGACAATTAGCTAAAGATATAAAAAAAAAAGAGTAATTAAAATATAAAGAACGTTGACAAAATCGAAGCTAACCTTGTATTTGTGAATAATTTAGAAGAACGTTCGCGTCTCTTTGGAAACAATAAAATCTATGTGGTCTGAATGAATGATGAGAGAAAGAAAAGATTAAATATACGTATCTTCAAATATAGTAAGTTGTTTTTGAGGAATGAATAAAAATGGGCTGAGCAAAAGCTGAGAGTAGACGAACTGAGGTAGCTGTATTTAAAGCGAACGATAACATCAACATGGTTGAGTTTCGAAATGACAATATTACCCCCTGTTGCTTTCTCAGCTGCGATGCTTGATTAGGTGTTAATTGACATTTTTATCCCTTTCTTAGGAGATTGATGATTTTGTAATGACATTTTTTCTCTTTTGACAATTGACCTCTACTTTCTTTTGAATTTCCAAAAGACCTTTCTTTTTTAAAAGCCCCACATAAATTATATGATACTGACCGCCATTTCTTACTTTCTCCAGTTCGCTATTATTCGTTGCTTATTTTTTTAATTAAATTTTAATTTTTACTTATTATTTTTTATACATCAAAAAAAAAAAATATTTTATATTTAATATTAAGTATTTATTCTTTAGATTAATTTCAAGACAATAGTAAACATAAATTAATAGGAATATTATGGGTTTTTTTCTTAAAATGTGTGTTTCAATTTAGTTGTCTTGTTTATGAAATCAAGACAATTTTATGTTATTTCTTTAATACTACTTCTATTATTAAATGACTACATGAAGTGTATAAACTCAAATTTATATTTTCAAAGTAAAATTAATAAAGTTAATTTAATAAAATAAATCCTAATAAATATTTCTTTAAAGGAAGTATTAAGTCAATAAGGATCAACTATTTCAAATCGGAGTCACTATATAACCTTCCTTAAAAAGTTTTCTCGCTGAATATTGGTAATAGTTACTCTTCTTATCTCAATTTAATTTATGTGATACCTTTGAATTGAAGTAAAGCTAAAAAAGAAAAAAATATGAATCTATGCTCTGAAACACCCTTTGACATTTGTCTACCTATAAACAAAGGAAATAAAATTACTCAATGGAATAATACACTGTTGGACAATAAAATTCTCAATTGGTGAAAATAATAAATAATTGAGAAAAAAAAAATTGTAAATAAGTGTTACAATTTCTATGAAAACTTTAATACACCTTTTCAAATATAAATTCAAGGACTTAAAGTTTATCTTGATTTGTTAATTTGGGGGACTTGATCTTGACTTGTATTTGAATTCAAGGGCTTTTGAGCTTGTTCATGAATATTGCGGTATTGATCTTGAATCTTGATAAATTTGATTTGAATGCTTGAGTTTTGTAGAGAAATTACAGTGTTTGATCTACGAGCTTTCTCTTGCTTCTTATTAGAGTTCTGAGAGGTCCTTTTCTGAATTATGAAACTCCTATTTATAGTTGTGGAAAGGGAAGAGTCATGATGAATATGAACTTTCTCTGACCAATCAAATTCAAGTGACGTAGCGCCTTTTATGGGCTTTGATTTCATTGGGCTTGTGCATCATTTTATCATGTGGCATGGTTCTATTGGCTCCTTCACTTGACTTGGCATGCCATTTCATTTGCCATATGGCACTCATTTGGGCCTCTAGAATATGATAATATATTGGGCTTAATAAAGTGGGCTCATCATTTGTAGCCCAAATTAATGGACTAGCCCGATACATATTGGACTTTATTTAAATTCATACATGTTTGATCTTAAATAATTAATTCAATTATATTAATCTACAATATTTATTTGAGACTAATATATTTTGAATTTAATATAACTCGAATTTCATACGAATTTAAATTTAATAAAATTTAATCGCCCAGAAATTCCCCCTACTTCAAGATTTGTCAAGATATTTAATCTTTTTGGGACTAGACTTGAAGTATAATTTATTTAAACATGCTTCCTTCATGCTTCAAGGATTTCTATAAAGATGAACCATGCAATTTACATATTGATATTGCCTCTTAAAAATTTTCTCTTTTTTTCCATGAATCTCTACATGTAAGACCCGTTGGTAAGGAAAAATATCGCATTCCAAATAGATTTTGAAAAATCTTTTACCGCCTTACTTAACCAGGAATAAAACTCTTCCAATTTGAACTTATATTGGAAAAGGAAACAACTCCCAATTTGAATTTGTATGGGGGGTAAAATAACCTCCAATGTGAATTTGGAGATGGAAACTCTTCCAATTTGTATTGAAAAAGGAAACAACCTCCAATTTGAATTAGTATGGGAGAAGAAAACAACCTTCAATTTGAATTTGTACGGCAAAAGAAAACAACCTCCAATTTAAATTTGTATTGGAAATGAAAGCTCTTGCAATTCAAACTTATATTGGAGAAAGAAAGATACATCCTACAACTCTATAAAAGGATATAGATTCCACACTTTTCAATATCAATTTTGGGGTTTTCAAGCCATGAACAATATTGAGGTAATTTTTTCCCTCCTACTTTTCTTTGATTTTCGTCACTACTTTTCAACACAACATCTTAGTGGTAGAAAACTCATATCTTATTGTAGGACTATCGAAATCAAGAAGCGTTTAATATCCTAGAAACTAGACTTCGAGATCTATAACATATCAAAAATTTAGCTTTAAATTCCATCAATATAAATCCTGATAATTTTTTGAATTTAGCCCTGAATTTTATCATGCTAAAAATTTTAGATCTACGTGTCTTTACTAAAACTTTCATTTCTTGAAGCAGGAATGACGAAATTTCAAGTTGTTTGATTATTGTGAAACTATACATAAAGATATATAATATATTCAAAATTGATAATTTAATACAATCGAGATCTTTTCAGGTGATATCCGAAAATCAACATTGACTTTTGATGCACCAACAGTTTCAGATTTGCGTTGCCTCACAAATAATTTATATTTTGATGCAGAGATGTCACTATCAAAGGGTATTCTGATTGTTGTAAACTATATTTTAAGGATTTAATCCTCACCATAATATTTTTTCTCAATTCAAGTCGGTGATATATAACATTCAAGTTCGAAACGTCCTGTCAGGTGTCAATCTCTCTCCTACTTGTTTTTTCTTTGTGTTGTCTCTTTTTTTTGTAGATGAAGCAGATAAAAATATGCAAAAATTGTCCGACTTAAGGTGCGAGAGTTTAACTTTGCCTCAGTCACCTTAAGATCGAAAGACTTTGCTTGAAGACAGTGGACACCGGCTTAAGGTGCGAGAGTTTAACTTCGCCTCTGTCACCTTAAGACCAAAAGATTTTTCTTGAAGATGGTGGACACCTTCTTAAGGTGCGACAGTTTAACTTCACCTCCGTAACCTTAAGACCAAAAGATTTTGCTTGAAGACGAAATGATTTTCTTTAAGTATGGGCCCTTTCACCGATGCATTTATGTGATCGTCTTCTCTAAGTATGTGCCCTTTACTGGTGCATTTATGTGATGGTCCTCTCTAAGTATGGGCCTTTTACAATGGTTGGCTTAAGGTGCACAGGGACAAATTTTGTTCTCCTTAAGGAACGAAAATTTTGAGATTCTTTTATGGATAATTCCTTGAGAGGCCTGTTTAAGATGCAAAGGGATAAATTTTGTCAACCTTAAGGCTTGAAAATTTTGAGATCCTTTTAATGATAAACCATTGAGAGGCCAGTTTAAGGTGCAAAGGGATAAATTTTTCCATCTTAAGGCATGAAAATTTTTAGATCCTTTTAAGGATAAACCCTTGAGAGGCCAGCTTAAGGTACAAATGAACAAATTTTGTCCACCTTAAGGTGTCACACCCCAAATCCCATTGGAGCAGACTGGCACCCGTAGCCGAGGAGGCCCGGGAGAACCCGTTCATAACCTATACTTTCACATTCACATTACTTATGAAAATTAGAAATTTGGGCAGCACTTCGTTGTAAATAGAAGAAAACAGTACCTGTATCAGCCCAGCAGACACGCATAAATATATATATAAACAGTAATTGGCCGTCAGAGCCATCACGTCTATCAACCAAACACTCTTATGGCTGTACAATATGTCTACAAAAGCCTCTACATAGATACACAACTGAGTTGGGGTCGGGACAAACTCCCGCCCATAAAAGACTTTTATGCAAACACCAAAAGTACATATAGAGACGACTAGGGATGCCCCGAAACAACTGGAGCTCACCACTAACAACAGAACGTCCTGGCTCTTACTGCGGAGGTGTACGACCTGAAGTACCTGTTCCTGCAGGCATGAATGCAGGTCCCCCGTGAGGAACGTCAGTACGGAAATATGTACTGAGTATGTAAGGCAGTGAGTATCAAGATGATATACAAAAGGTAAACAGAAACCAGATACGAGTGAATAAACAGTATGAGTAGACCACACTTAAAAGAACTGATGGGATACCTGCACATTACTTACATATCACTACTTCCCGTAATCCTTATCAATACATAACATATGTCATACAATGGCCAACTGATCAGTGGTACTAATACAATACATCAGGGACCACCCCTGGAATAGCATATATAGATAATCTTTATAATACGATGGCCAACTGATCAGTGGTACTAATACAATGCATCAAATCATCAATTTAAAATATAGACATTCCATTTCATAATTCAATTAATCTTTGAGATTGGTTACTTTGTGGTCACACTTTATGGAACTTGAAACCATGATACCTCAATAGGAAAAACATGTAAATAGGTAATCAATATCATGAAGATGAAGTAGAGAATCATGGATACCTCATTAAACCATTTCGGAGTCAACAACAGTATATGGACGTTTTTGACTAGCCGGACATCTTAAAAGTGAAAACAAGTTCAATAGGTAGTGTCGAAGATCATATGATGTTATTATGTGTCATGTGTCGTAGGACAATGTTGGAAGCTTACTTGAGAGTGCCATGGGTCATTATTCATGCCAAAGAATAGATAGAGTATGTCTTACATACCTTGATATAACCACTTCAATACAAGTGACTTCCCGTACTCTTCGAACACTTATCTACAATAAGTCATTTGTGGCAAACTAGTATTAGCAACCAAACCTTACCATTTAGGTATTAACTTCACCAAATAATGCCTAGGAAGTAATTCTTTAGCTCATCAATAAGAGTACTACATACATCCTCTTATACTCTTATTACATTCACATATCATGCACTTTCATGAAATATCCCTCAACATCACTCTTAGCCTTTATTTCCCTTCTTAATCACCATCCAATACCAACATGATCACTAGGCATACATAACCACTAATATAATGATATATCACCACAATTCATCCTCCATAATCCAATACAGCAACTTCCATAATTTACTACTAACAATTTATACACAACCAGTCATAACTATGTTTTTAGTTATCTTCCAACATCAAGACAATACTCATAATCCTTTATAAATACTTATTCATGGATAAGAATCAAGAATAAACAATATTCATACCTTAACAATGAACTCTTGTATTTAGAATCCTCCTTACATAACCATGGGGTGCTTCTCGAAGCTTTCGAGATGGTGAACACAACTACGGAACCAATTTGAATTTTCTGCGGTTGAATCACAAAATATTTGAGGTTGAAATTGGCTAGGGTTTCACCTCTCTTAATAATTTGGATAATTTCTGGGATAAATGAGGCTAAGGGCAGGTTTTTAAGACCAATTTTCGTCCAAAGATAATAGAAAATGACCATTGTGCCCTCAAAATTTAAATAAATCCCGAATCTGTCCCCAGTGGACAGTTTTGACAGGCTGAAGTAAATCGATCATAACTCCTTGCTCCGATATCGGATTTGGGTGAAATTGGTATCATTGTAAAGATAATTAAAAGGGCTTTCATTTCATATAAATTAGGCCACCCAGTTCGTCCTGTACAAGGAGTTATGATCATTTGAAGTTGACCCTAAAAATCTGTTTTGAGAGGATGAAGTAAAACGCGTATAACTCCTTACGCAGATATTGGATTTGGATGAAACCAATTGCATTAGAAAGACGACTCGAAGATCTTTCTTTTGATATATGGTATCTCACCCAGTTCATTATATTGAGGAAGTTATGATCGTTCAAAGTTGACCCAAAAACTGGCAGGCCTCAGTATTTTCCTGCTAATTTACTGTTCACAAAAATCTGTTTTGAGAGGCTGAAATAAAACGAGTATAACTCCTTACTCAGATGTTGGATTTGAATGAAACCAATTTCATTAGAAATAAGACTCTTGGAGCTTTTCGTCTATATATAGCAGCCCACACAGTTCCGTTTGCACAAGGAGTTATGATCGTCTCAAGTTGGTGTGCCTAGCTGCAGAAATTTTCCTGCAGAATCACTGTTCACAGGCTTCCCAGCCACCGTTTTGAAATTTCGAATGTGCTCGCTTATATGAAATACTCCTCTGTTTTGGGCAAACTTTATATCGTTGGAAAGCTTATTCCAATACCTACTCATACAACTATTGACGGGATACTTCCGAACACCATAAACTTAATTTAACCCATACGCAAGTCTTTAGGACTCCATATAATCGCGATAAGTGTACGAAAAAATTTACGGGGTGTTACATTATCCCCCCCTTAAGAACATTCGTCCTCGAATGTTAGCATAGTTACTCAGTTAAGACATGTCCAAGCTTACAATTAACATATTCATCATCATAACATCCTTGCATAAAAACACTTACTTGTTATTGTTCTTCTTCCGTCTCATGAACTTCCTCCTTATCGTTGAATAGGTAAGGGTACTTAATCTTCATCGCTTCCTCAGCTTCCCATGTGATCTCCTCAACTTGTTGATTCCTCCAAAGTACTTTTACTGATGCTATCTCTTTATTCCTTATCTTTTTAATTTGGCGATCAAGAATAGCAATAGGCATTTCTTCAAAAGTGAGATCTTTTGTAATTTGTACATCTTCCGTAGTAGTGATGTGCGATGGATCTCCGATGTACTTGCGAAGCATCGAAACATGAAATGCAGGATGAACTGCTGAGAGCTCTTGAGGTAGCTCTAACTCATAAGCAACTTGTCCAAATCTTTGAATGATCTTATATGGACCTATGTATCGTGGACTTAACTTTCCTTTCTTGCCAAACCTCATTACTCCTTTCATTGGTGATACTTTCAAGAATACCCAATCATCGATAGAAAACTCAAGTCCTCTTCTTCTAACATCCGCATAAGATTTGTGTCGACTTTGAGCTGTTGCAAGCCGTTGTTGGATCACTTTAACCTTCTCCATTGCTTGATAAACAAGATCCGGTCCAAATAAGACCGCATCACCTGCTTCAAACCATCCTATTGGCGATCTACACTTTCTTCCATACAATGCTTCATATGGTGCCATTTTGATACTTGAATGATAGCTATTATTGTAGGCAAACTCGATAAGAGGTAGGTGATCATCCCAGTTGCCTTTGAAATCTAATACACATGCTCGTAGCATATCTTCAAGTGTCTGGATGGTACGTTCCGCTTGTCCGTCCGTTTGAGGATGAAAAGCCGTACTTAGATTTACTTGTGTCCCCAAACTCCTTTGAAAAGACTTCCAGAAATTCGCGGTAAATTGGGTTCCTCGATCGGATATAATGGAAATTGGAACTCCGTGTAACCGAACGATCTCCTTAATATACAACTTCGCATACTCTTCCGCCGTATAAGTTGTCTTAACTGGTAAGAAGTGCGCAGATTTGGTAAGCCTATCAATGATCACCCATATGGAATCAAACTTCCGATATGTACGAGGCAAACCCGTGATGAAATCCATATTGATCTTGTCCCACTTCCAGACTGGAAGATCTATACATTGCATGTAACCACCGGGTTTCTGGTGTTCTACTTTGACTCTTTGACAATTCGGACATTCAGCTACAAATTCGGCAATATTCTTCTTCATGTCATTCCACCAATATATTGCTTTCAAATCTTGATACATCTTAGTCGACCCTGGATGGATGGAATACCTTGAACAGTGTGCTTCTGTCATAATTCTCTTTCTTAGCTCAACTACATCAGGTACACATAAACGATTCTGACACTGAAGCACTCCTTCTCGCGTAAGCTCAAATGCCTTTGTCGTGCCACTCTGCACATCCTCCTTAAGCTGCAATAAAATTGGATCTGCATACTGCTTCTCTTTCACTTCAGCTATCAATGAAGATTCCGCTGCATTACGTACAATAACCTCTTCATCTGGAGTTTCGAGAAGTCGAACTCCCAAATTAGCTAGTTGGTGAAGATCCTTAATAATCCCCTGCTTTTCTATAGATGCAATTTTAGACTTACGACTCAGTGCATCCGCTACCACATTCGCTTTCCCTGGATGATACAAGATATCAACATCATAATGTTTCAACAATTCAAGCCATCTCCGCTGCCTCAAGTTTAGATCTTTCTGACTGAAGATATATTGCAGGCTCTTATGATCGGTATATATGTCAACATGAACCCCATATAAGTAGTGGCGCCATATCTTCAAAGCAAATACAACTGCAGCTAGCTCAAGATCATGCGTGGGATAATTCCTCTCATGAGGTCGCAACTGTCTAGAGCCATAGGCTATTACTCTACCATGTTGCATTAGTACACATCCTAAGCCAATTCTCGAAGCATCACAGTACACTGCATACCCTTTTGTGCCTTCAGGAAGTACCAATACCGGTGTAGAAGTCAACTTGCTCTTCAGATCCTGGAAACTCTTTTCACAGGCATCATTCCATTGAAACTTGGAGGCTTTATGCGTCAACTTAGTCAAAGGTGCAGAAATAGAAGAAAAACCTTCAACAAACCTTCTATAATAACCTGCCAACCCGAGGAAACTACGAATCTCCGTAGGCGTCGTGGGTCTTGGCCAATTCTTCACAGCCTCAATCTTCTGAGTGTCAACTTTTATGCCTTCACTGGATACAATATGGCCCAAAAATGCCACTGACTTGAGCCAAAACTCACATTTAGAAAACTTCGCATACAGCTTACGATCACGAAGAATCTGCAACGCCTGCCTTAAGTGATTAACATGGTCCTCTTCTGATCTAGAGTAGACCAGAATATCATCTATGAAAACTATCACGAACACATCTAGAAACGGCTTAAACAGCCTATTCATCAGATCCATAAAAACTGCGGGTGCATTTGTCAGCCCAAATGACATAACCAGGAATTCATAATGACCATACCGTGTTCGGAAAGCTGTCTTGGGTATATCTTTATCCTTGACCCTCACTTGATGATAGCCTGATCTCAAGTCAATCTTGGAAAAACACTGGGCACCCTGCAACTGGTCAAATAAATCATCAATTCGGGGAAGGGGGTACTTATTCTTAATAGTCACCTTATTCAATTGCCGATAGTCAATACACATCCTCAGCGAACCATCTTTCTTACGCACAAACAATACTGGTGCTCCCCAAGGGGACATACTAGGCCTGATGAATCCCTTCTCTAGCAAGTCTTTCAGTTGCTCTTTCAATTCTCGCAACTCTGCTGGTGCCATTCTATAAGGAGGTATTGAGATTGGTTGTGTGTCTGGCAACAAATCAATACCAAACTCCACTTCTCGTTCAGGAGGTAAACCTGGTAGTTCTTCAGGAAATACATCAGGAAATTCATTCACAACCGGAACGGTCTGAAAAGTTGGCGGCTCTGCCTCTGCATCCCTTACTCTAACCAGATGGTATATGTACCCCTTGGAAATCATTTTTCTTGCCTTAAAGTAAGAAATAAATCTACCTCTCGGCGCGCCAACATTACCCTTCCATTCAAGGACTGCCTCATTTGGGAAATGGAAATATACCTTCTTAGAACGACAATCTACTGTAGCATAACAAGACGCTAACCAATCCATGCCCATAATAACATCAAAATCTACCATTTCCAACTCAACAAGATCGGCCAAAGTATCACGACCACAAATATTCACAACACAATTTCGATAAACATTCCTAGCTATAAGAGATTCCCCCACTGGCGTTGATACTTCAAATGGCTTGGCTAATAATTCGGGTGTTCTTCCGAACCTTCCCGCAACCAAAGGAGTAGCATACGATAATGTAGAACCAGGATCAATTAAGGCATACACATCAAATGCAAAGATGGACAACGTACCTGTAACCACGTCTGGAGAAGCCTCTAAATTCTGCCGATCTGCTAGGGCATACACACGGTTCTGAGCTCCGCTAGCACTAGCTACTCCTCTATCACCTCTACCGTGACCCATAGGTTGTGCACCCCTACTCAAAGGAGGCACCAAAGATGACGCAACAGCTGATCCGGTAGGTCGTGTTATACTACCTGTGGTCCTGCGTGGGCAATCTCTAGCCATATGCCCCAGCTTACCGCACCAAAAGCAATTATTCGTCCCAAGCCGACATTCGCCAAAGTGAAATTTTCTACAAATGGGGCACGGGTGTCGTGGAGGTCTCAATTGACTCATACTCCCTTGCCCTTGATACCCCACTCTTCGCGAACTCTGATTTTCACTGCTTTGCCCGAACTGATTACCTCTGAACCTTTGAAATTGTGGTGGAGCACTAATTGCAGGATAAGAAGATAACGGGCTAGGCAATCTATGAGAGAACGAAGGCCTAAAACCTCCCTGAGATGCCACAAACTGCCCTATAGCTCTGGGCCGCTTAGAATATCCTTTTTCTGATTCCTGGGTTCTTCTTCTTTGCCTCTGCTCTTCCATCTTCTGAGCGAAAGCTTGTATCCTCGCTATATCCATGTCCTTGTTCAAAGCAGCAATGGTACAATCTCTAACCAAGTATGGTTCCAATCTATTCACATAGTGATGAACTCTGTCGTCCATAGTAGCTACCACATTAGAAGCATATCGAGACAAGGAGTTAAATCGAAGACTATACTCTCTTACACTCATATTACCCTGACGAAGATTCAAGAATTGATCTGCACGGGCCTGACGAGTCTCAAATGGAAGATAATGATCAATAAATGCATTTTTGAATTCTCCCCACGTAGTTGGAGGTGCATCAATACCCCTAAATCGTTTCCAATCCTCGTACCACAATATAGCCTCTCCTTTAAGTCTATATGCTGCTAGCTCAACCATCTCTTTACCGGATACATGCATAACATCTAGAACCCTTTGGGTTTGATCGACAAAGTCCTGCGGGTCTTCATTAATATCTGATCCGGTAAAAGTAGGAGGATCCAGTTTCAGAGAACCCTGAGTCCGAAGGCTAGCTGCTCTATCCATACCACTAGAACCCGTGGTAGGAATAGCTTGCCCTTGAACTTGACCGGCAACTATACGCGTCAGAAGTTGTACTGCATCCCTCAAATCTCGATCAACAGCATTAATAGACGGCCCTTCCGGAGGAGAAGAAGCGCCTGATATATGCTCAGCTTGAGACTCACTTTGCTCAACTTGTGCCGGTGGTGACTTACTAGTACCTTCTCCGGCCACTGTATCTACTCGCTTCCACTTATTCTTTCTCCTTGTAACCGGCATCGTCACTATAATAAATAAAAAACAAATAATTGGATTAAGCGATTGATTATGACTTTATCTCTAATATGGGATCTATTGCACGATCTAAGAAATGAAGAGTGGAAACAATCCCTAAATGTCCAATAGCCTCCTGTTTATAGATGTGGTGCACAACACACCGATAAACGAGATTCTACGTAGACACGGCTTTGTAGACTCACTAGGACGAACTTCTCTGATACCACTTCTGTCACACCCCAAATCCCATTGGAGCAGACTGGCACCCGTAGCCGAGGAGGCCCGGGAGAACCCGTTCATAACCTATACTTTCACATTCACATTACTTATGAAAATTAGAAATTTGGGCAGCACTTCGTTGTAAATAGAAGAAAACAGTACCTGTATCAGCCCAGCAGACACGCATAAATATATATATAAACAGTAATTGGCCGTCAGAGCCATCACGTCTATCAACCAAACACTCCTATGGCTGTACAATATGTCTACAAAAGCCTCTACATAGATACACAACTGAGTTGGGGTCGGGACAAACTCCCGCCCATAAAAGACTTTTATGCAAATACCAAAAGTACATATAGAGACGACTTGGGATGCCCCGAAACAACTGGAGCTCACCACTAACAACAGAACGTCCTGGCTCTTACTGCGGAGGTGTACGACCTGAAGTACCTGTTCCTGCAGGCATGAATGCAGGTCCCCCTTGAGGGACGTCAGTACGGAAATATGTACTGAGTATGTAAGGCAGTGAGTATCAAGATGATATACAAAAGGTCAACAGAAACCAGATACGAGTGAATAAACAGTATGAGTAGACCACACTTAAAAGAACTGATGGGATACCTGCACATTACTTGCATATCACTACTTCCCGTAATCCTTATCAATACATAACATATGTCATACAATGGCCAACTGATCAGTGGTACTAATACAATACATCAGGGACCACCCCTGGAATAGCATATATAGATAATCTTTATAATACGATGGCCAACTGATCAGTGGTACTAATACAATGCATCAAATCATCAATTTAAAATATAGACATTCCATTTCATAATTCAATTAATCTTTGAGATTGGTTACTTTGTGGTCACACTTTATGGAACTTGAAACCATGATACCTCAATAGGAAAAACATGTAAATAGGTAATCAATATCATGAAGATGAAGTAGAGAATCATGGATACCTCATTAAACCATTTCGGAGTCAACAACAGTATATGGACGTTTTTGACTAGCCGGACATCTTAAAAGTGAAAACAAGTTCAATAGGTAGTGTCGAAGATCATATGATGTTATTATGTGTCATGTGTCGTAGGACAATGTTGGAAGCTTACTTGAGAGTGCCATGGGTCATTATTCATGCCAAAGAATAGATAGAGTATGTCTTACATACCTTGATATAACCACTTCAATACAAGTGACTTCCCGTACTCTTCGAACACTTATCTACAATAAGTCATTTGTGGCAAACTAGTATTAGCAACCAAACCTTACCATTTAGGTATTAACTTCACCAAATAATGCCTAGGAAGTAATTCTTTAGCTCATCAATAAGAGTACTACATACATCCTCTTATACTCTTATTACATTCACATATCATGCACTTTCATGAAATATCCCTCAACATCACTCTTAGCCTTTATTTCCCTTCTTAATCACCATCCAATACCAACATGATCACTAGGCATACATAACCACTAATATAATGATATATCACCACAATTCATCCTCCATAATCTAATACAGCAACTTCCATAATTTACTACTAACAATTTATACACAACCAGTCATAACTATGTTTTTAGTTATCTTCCAACATCAAGACAATACTCATAATCCTTTATAAATACTTATTCATGGATAAGAATCAAGAATAAACAATATTCATACCTTAACAATGAACTCTTGTATTTAGAATCCTCCTTACATAACCATGGGGTGCTTCTCGAAGCTTTCGAGATGGTGAACACAACTACGGAACCAATTTGAATTTTCTGCGGTTGAATCACAAAATATTTGAGGTTGAAATTGGCTAGGGTTTCACCTCTCTTAATAATTTGGATAATTTCTGGGATAAATGAGGCTAAGTGCAGGTTTTTAAGACCAATTTTCGTCCAAAGATAATAGAAAATGACCATTGTGCCCTCAAAATTTAAATAAATCCCGAATCTGTCCCCAGTGGACAGTTTTGACAGGCTGAAGTAAATCGATCATAACTCCTTGCTCCGATATCGGATTTGGGTGAAATTGGTATCATTGTAAAGATAATTAAAAGGGCTTTCATTTCATATAAATTAGGCCACCCAGTTCGTCCTGTACAAGGAGTTATGATCATTTGAAGTTGACCCTAAAAATCTGTTTTGAGAGGATGAAGTAAAACGCGTATAACTCCTTACGCAGATATTGGATTTGGATGAAACCAATTGCATTAGAAAGACGACTCGAAGATCTTTCTTTTGATATATGGTATCTCACCCAGTTCATTATATTGAGGAAGTTATGATCGTTCAAAGTTGACCCAAAAACTGGCAGGCCTCAGTATTTTCCTGCTAATTTACTGTTCACAAAAATCTGTTTTGAGAGGCTGAAATAAAACGAGTATAACTCCTTACTCAGATGTTGGATTTGAATGAAACCAATTTCATTAGAAAGAAGACTCTCGGAGCTTTTCGTCTATATATAGCAGCCCACACAGTTCCGTTTGCACAAGGAGTTATGATCGTCTCAAGTTGGTGTGCCTAGCTGCAGAAATTTTCCTGCAAAATCACTGTTCACAGGCTTCCCAGCCACCGTTTTGAAATTTCGAATGTGCTCGCTTATATGAAATACTCCTCTGTTTTGGGCAAACTTTATATCGTTGGAAAGCTTATTCCAATACCTACTCATACAACTATTGACGGGATACTTCCGAACACCATAAACTTAATTTAACCCATACATAAGTCTTTAGGACTCCATATAATCGCAATAAGTGTACGAAAAAATTTACGGGGTGTTACATAAGGCATGAAATTCTTAAGATCCTTTTAAGGATAAACACGTGAGAGGCCAGCTTAAGGTACAAAGAGACAAATTTTGTCCACCTTAAGGCATGAAAATTTTGGAATCCTTTTAAGAATAAACCCAAGAGAGGCCAGCTTAAGGTGTAAAGGGACAAATTTTGTCCACCTTAAGGCATGAAAATTTTGAGATCTTTTAAAGGATAAACCCATGAGAGGCTAGATTAAGGTACAAAGGGACAAATTTTGTCCACCTTAAGGCATGGAAATGTTGAGATCCTTTTAAGGATAAACCATTGGGAGGCCTTGATTTGAAGACTTGGAAATTTTATCAACATTTACTCCTAAATTTGGCATATTAAGCGGTTCAACTTCTAAATTTGGGTAGTTTTTAGAATTCATCTTATGTAAATAAAGCTCATATTTCATTGGAATTTGCCTCCGTGGATCCGCCAATACTTGGAGTGAGTCCAAAATTTAATTAGAATATTTTCATACTTGGTATTCATATTGCGGATACTGTATCCATATTGCGGATATTGCAGGAACATATTTTTTGACACTCATGCAACTGAACTTAGAATGAAATTCCAAGCGCCTACGTACCTCAGTAAAGAGGATCAAGTCACAACCTAGTTTTGGGGTAAGTGTTTTTTTGTGTCCCAACTTTTGCCTAGGCCACCTCTTTCAAGGTTTTCAACCTAGCGGACATTTTTTTTACGCCGTACACAGTTTATACTATTGCGTATCAGGAGTGAACATACAATTTATAATCGTTCCTTAAGGAGTATCATCTTCCTTCAAGGATAGTACTTCTTCAAGAACTTGGTATTGATAGGACCAATTTTAATGTTGTCTGCATCGACAAGCTTGTCAGCACCATTTTAATATGCCTCTTCTACGACATATGGTCCATCCTACTTTGGGTTAAATTTGCCCCCAAACTTACGAGAAGTGATAATTGGTCTCCTTACTGTAAGGACTTGATCTCCAACTTGAAAGCACCTCAAACAAACTCTTTTGTTGAAAGAACAAGATAGACGATCTTGGTAACATTTAAGATTTTGTTGAGTCATCAGTCTCTATTTGTTAAGATCTTCTAATTATGCAAGACGCAATTTAGCATTTTCTTCATCAGTGATCCCTTCTTGAATAGACAGTCTTAAAAAGGTCTTTGACGCTCAAGTGGCAGGACGGTTTTAACTCCAAAATAAAGTAAATATGGGGTTGCTTGCATTGGTGTGCGGTAAGTTGTTCTATATGCCCATAAAGCTTCTTCCATTCATTCATGCCAATCTCCCTTGGACTTGGAGATAACTTTATTCAATAGATTGCATAAAGTCTTATTAAATACTTCAGCTAGACCATTAGCTGCAGCATGGTACATAGAAAACTTGCGCTGCTTGAAGCCAAAGAGATCACAAATCTTATTCATCAGCTTGTTATCAAATGACTTGCCATTGTTTGTTATTATATATTGAGGGAATCCAAAGTGGTAAATATATTCACTCAGATGAAATTTGCAAAATTCTCCTTCTTTACTGCTTTAAAAGCAACAACTTTGGCCCATTTTGAGAAGTAATCCATTGCGGCTAAGATGTATAAGTGTCCACCAGAAGATTTTGGTAATGGACTGACAACATCCATTCCCTAAGCATTGAATGTCCAAGATGATACAGTTGATGTAGTACTTCAGGAGGTTGATGAATGAAATTTGTATGGAATTGACAAGTTTTACATCTTCTAGCATAGTATCGTTGGCCAATAGTATTCCATCATTTTAACATAATCCACAAACTCTCAAGTGCTCTTCTTGAAAAGCTTGAATTGCTTCTTCTTCTCCCAAACATTGTAAGAGTATTCCTTCAAATGATCTTCTATATAGTGTATCTTCATAGTAAAAAAAGCGAGGTACACGATGACGAATGTCAGTCTTTCTCCTTGGATCTTCTAGAAGTATTCCATAACATAAGTAATTAATGATAGGTTATCTCCAATCTTCTTTTATAGCTTCAGGCATAGAAACGAGGTATTCAACTTTATTTTTTATATCCTCATTTGATGGCGGTACTACCCATCCTTAGCGGATTATAACTCGCGTCTAATTTGGAAGAGTCAGGGTTGAGGCCAAAGTAGCTAAGGCATCAGCTTGCTTATTTTCTCTCCTTGGCATATATTGGAGGGTTACCTCTCCAAGACACCCCATCAACTTCTGTACATAATCATGATATGGTCGCAGCTCAGTCTTTCTGACTTCATAGCTTCCCAAAAGCTGCTTGATCACCAATTAGGAGTCACCAAAGAATTATAATTGTAGTTGTTTTATGTCAACTACCATATCAAGTCTAATTATTAATGTTTGATATTCAGTAACATTATTAGAGCAATGGTTTGTTAGGGTAAAAGAGTTTGGGATGACCTCTTCTTGTGGAGTGACGAACACCATACCGGTACCAGCTTTATCTCAATATACGGCACCATCAAAGTACATCTTCCACAGGGTTCTAACTTTAATAACCATTGCATCTTCATCAAGAAGTTCATCGATTAATTCTCAATCATCAGGTATCGGGTGGTTAGCCAAGAATTCAGCCAATGCTTGTCCCTTTACGGCCTTTTTGGGGAACATACACAATCTCAAACTGTTAAAATTGAAGATACCATCTTGCAAGTTGGTCACTAAGGACTGGTTTCGACATTACAAACTTGATGGAATTTTTCTTAGACACAAGACGGACAACATGAGCCTGAAAGTAGTGCTTCGTCTTTTTAATTGAGAAGGCCAATGTCAAACATAACTTTCAATTGGAGAATACTTTAGCTCATTTGGCATCATCAGTCTGCTCAGATAGTAAAGAGAGTTTTCTTTTCCTTCACTACTTTCTTGAGCCAGTAGTACTCCAACTGACCTCTCTTGTACCGCGATGTAGAGTATCAATTGTTTCCAAAGTATGGGTGCTGCAAGAATTGATGGCTTCATTAAGTATGATTTGAGACTCTCAAAGGAATTAATACAAGCTTGGTCCCATTCAAAGGGAGTGTCTTTCTTAATGAGATGACTAAATGGTTGATATTTTTCAACCAGGTTTGAGGTGAACCTCATTAAATATGCTATCCTTCCTTAAAGTCTTTTAACTCATAAATGTTTTGAGGCTCGGGTATCTTTAAAATAGCATCGACCTTGGCTTGATCAATTTTAATTCCTTCGTGTCGCACAATGAAGCCAAGAAACTTTCCAGAAGTAATCCCAAAGGCACAATTCAATGGATTCATCCTAAGTTGATATCTTCGAAGTAACTCAAACATCATTCTTAGGTTTTTTAAGTGGTCGTGTCTCTTTCTTGACTTTACCAAAATCATCCACGTAGCATTCAACATTTTTATGGAGCAGGCCATTAAAGATATTTTGCATAGCCCTTTGATAAGTGGCGCCAGTGTTCTTTAAACTAAAAGGCATTACCTTGTAGCAATAAATACTTTTGGGCGTACGAAATACAGTGAGTTCTTCATCCTTTGGTGCCATGCGGATTTGATTGAAGCCGAATAAACTATCCATAAAGGATATTGCCTCATAACCAGTGGTGGCATTAATCATTAACTCTGGTATAGGGATTGGAAAGTCATCCTTAGGGTAGGAGTTATTAAGATTCTTAAGGTCGACACAAACTCAAATTTGGACATTTTTATTTCGTACTAGAACAATACTTGAAATCCACGTGAGATATTTGACTTCACAAATAAATCCAGCTTCAATGATTTTGTTAACTTCATTTTCAATCAATGGAACCAACTCTGGCCTAAAGAGTCTTTAGGCTTGCTTAACAGGACGAGCACTATTCTTGATCGCCAACTGATGGACTGCTACTTTTTGATCTAAGCCAAGCATTTCCTTATAGCTCCAAGTGAAGATATCTATATATTCTTTGAGTATGTCCATATAAGTGATTTCCTCCTCCACTTCTAGAAATGCACTCAGGTAAGTTGGTCTTGGGTCTTTATCGATTCCAAGATTAATTTCCTTCATGGGATCTATTATGGCCTTTACTCCTTCTTCAAGTTACGAGGGAGCATCTCCAACATATTTCTTCTCTTTAGGATCATTGTCGTTGATGGATATATAGTAGCACTAGAAAGTATTTTCTATCACTTCATCAACCTTTATTGGGGATGAAACCTCGTTCCCATTTTGGGTTATAACATTATATGAGGAGCCAACACTTTCTTCATCTTTCTCACGCTTCTTAGTATAAACCACGGTATGAGCTTTAACTTTTAATACCTCATTGCATGAAACCACCAGCTCTTTCTATCTCCTCATTCTATAAGAAATCAAACTTTGGAAATCCTTCTGGATTTTAAGTAAAATGTGCATTATCATGCTTTGATGGATTCTCTGACACTTGTTATTTTTCTTCTTCTTTAGATTTCCCAACCTTTCAAACATAGAAGTTCTTGCAGTTGATTCTACAAGTCGGTCAAAGACAGAAGGCCTTTTGTTGGATGCAGTAGACTCTTCTTCTACAGTGATGTAGTTACTAATCTCCCTTCTTATGGAGATGTGAATCAGAGGTGGTTGCGTGTATCCTAGGCCTTCACGTTCCTTCCTGGTTGTACCTTTCAACGAAAGTTTACCCAACCTTGATGGCTCATTAAGATTCTATCCAGCCTTTACGAATAGCTTTTATGCATTTGGGTCGAAGCCATCCTTCATACATTTCGTAGAGAGTGTTATATCTTATGGAAAATTTTGAGCCACAGACTCTCCAAGTAGTATTGAGGACTGATTTATTGTTTCAATCTTCCTGATAGGTAAAGTTAGCCCTTTTAACATATTATCTTGGGCATCAGATGGGTGACCTTCCTCTTTCTTTACCATTGGTACGCATCGAAGAACAGGAGTTGCCTTTATTTTTATAGGTGCGATACTTTGTTTATTTGAAGTAAAGAGGGTCTTCTTGGTGGCGCCTTTTTCGACAGTCATGCCCTTCTTAGATGCAAGATCATCACACATGGTCTTGGTGACATCTTCAACCCTTTTCTCATTCACAACATAATTCTTTAAGTAGAATTTTACATCAGCAAAGTGTGACTCAGCTTCAGTGAATGGTTTATGATCAGCAACTATTTTTATTTCCACTCTATTTTTTAGGTACTTCAAGCATTGATAGTAAGAGGAAGAGATAATTTTGTTCTCGTGTACCCAAGTCCTGCCAAGTAATATATTGTATGAAGTTTTGGCATCGATCACACACATCAATGCATTTGATTGAAAATCATCCATACGAATCCCCAACTTCATAGCTCCTTTGGCCCTCTGCCCCCTTGGTTGAAGCCTTGATCATTATACAAATTTTTTCCAGTTCATCAGTAGAGATTCCATGTTCCTTCATTGTACAGATAGGTAGGATGTTAACTCGGGATCCCTCATTAATCAAGATTCTATATATCTTTTTTCCTAGAACTTGACTTATCATGTACAATGGACGATTATGTAGGGTTCCTCCAAGTAGAAGGTCACTATTTGTAAATGTGATTTTTGTATCACATATATGTGCCTCTTGTCTAAGTGGCTTCGTAGGCTTTTCAGAAGATGGAGGAACCTCCATGGGTGGGTTTTCACCCTTTGCTCCCTTTTGGGCAGTATTAAAACAAGATGCCTCAAGGTTGACTTGAGCAGTCTTTGCAAGAAACCAACTTGGTAAGAATTCATCCAACGTTACTGGACACCATAGTTCATGGTGGGGAAGGTCCATTACCCTCATCTTCTTTGGAAGTTCAACCAAATTTTATTTCTTTGGTTTCTTTACCATCCTCCTTCTACTTGGTTGTTCGGATGACTCCTTTTGTAGACTCATCTTCTTGCGTCTGCGCCTGGTCACTAGAATCCAACCTTCGCCATTGTCTTCGTCAACTGAAGACTTATTAGGTTGTAATAGTTTCTCATTATATTTTTTAGTACATATTTAGACTGAAATGAGCGATCCAAAAGTGATAGAGATTTGATGAGAACTAGTTGTCTCATCTTCGAAGAAGATCTTCTTCTCATTTGACAGTTGCATGACTTTGTCTTTAAAGACAAAGCACTTTTCCAGAGGGTGACTCACAAGCCTATGATATTTGCAATAATTAGGGTCATTGATCCTTTTAGCTTTGTTGGGCCACTTGCTAGTTGCATGACTTTGTCTTTAAAGACAAAGCACTTTTCGAGAGGGCGACTCACAAGCCTATGATATTTACAATAATTAAGGTCATTGATCCTCTAGCTTTTTTGGGCCGCTTCATCTCTGGGAGTTCAATGAGCTTATGCTCAAGGAGTTCGTCGAAAATCTCAACAACATCAGAATCAAGAAAGGGATATTCTTTTTCTTGCATCTCCTTTAAAGTTTTTTTATTTGGACGTGCTCTAGAAGTCGTCTTCACACTTTGCTTCTTTCTCACTTTCGTGGTGACCTTTAGAGAAGACACGTCAATATTTATAGATTCCTTGTTTTCATTTTTGGGGACAAACTTGCCCCATCTTTTGGATTCCTGCTTATACTTTCCCCTTCGAGGGTCATGGATAGGCCTTGCTCCCTTTTCAGCTAAAGACATGCTCAACTCCATGTTGTGAGCACGGGTCGCTAACTCTTCAAAGAATTTAAGATTAATGCCTTGAAATATGTAGAGAAGCTCTCAATGCATTCTTGGACGCACATCTCTATTGCAGAAGCTTCGTTAAACCTATCTTTGCAGTTTAGGCTAGCATTTCTCCACCAATTAATAAAGTCAATGATTGGTTCATTCATTCTTAGCCGATTATTTGTGAGCTCTACCATGCTCATTGTATGCCTTGTGCTATAAAAGTGATTCAGAAACTCATATTCCAATTGCTTCTAATTATCGATGGAGTTAGGCTCGAGGTCCATATACCAATTAAAGGCATTTCCTTTTTGGGAATGAACAAACTGTTTAACAAGATAGTCACCGTAAATTCCAGCATTATTACATGTCTCAACAAAGTGTTCAACATGTTGTTTTGGGTTCCCTTTGCCCTCATATTATTAGAATTTGAGGGGTTGATAGCCGGCAGACATTTTGAGGATATCTATTCTCGCAGTGTAGGTCTTAGCATACGCAAAAAAAGATTTGGTGACAACATCATACTTGTCTTTAAGGGTCCCTTCAATGAATTCCTTCAATGGCTCAATCGGGATCAATCCCTCAGAAGAAACTTGTACCTCTTTAGTTAGTGGTGTGTGCTTCACAGGATGTTCTGTCTCGTGAGCCTCTAGAGAATTTTTAGGTGTATGTCTAGACTTTCCATTTATCAGGCCTTCCATCCTATCCACTATCTTATCAATTCGAGCATCTTAATTCTAAACATATTTAGTTAGACCCTCAATTGCCTTTGTCAGATTTGCAAGTTGCTCCTCCAAAGATGAGGCATCAGTCACCATTGCTTGCGTGATCACCGGAGACGTTGGATATTAACATGGATTATTGCATAAGTTGATCTTTGAAGTACTCAGCTTATGCAGTGTAAGTAGAGATGGCGCGTTTATTTAACGACCATTACTCTTTGCGCCAGAGTATTTGGAACCAAAAAGCTCAAGTAGAGCTAGAGTCTTCTTAAGTGATTTCGCCACACTGCTTCCTCCTTTCGAAGTACTTGCACTTGATTTCGTTCCTTTTGGGGTTGAAGATCCAAAAACTAGAATTGGCGCGGACGACATTAGATGTGTTTGTTGTGCTAGCAAGCCTGCCTTGCTCCTTGTGACACCTTCCAAGCTTTGAAAGTAACACCAAGGATGCTTTCAGCAGCCTTGGAAGCAGCTGATTAAGAGTTGACCTTCTTGAAAGTCATTTCGTTGTTCTTAAACTTTGAAGTATGAAAAGTTGAGATGAGAGGTAGAGATTGTCCCAATGGGTGTACCAGAATTTGTTGGACAATAAAATTCTCGATTGATGAAAATAATAAATAATCGAGACAAGAAAAATATTGTAACAATCAATTTATTTATTTCAGTATATAAGTGTTATAATCTCTATGAATCCTCTGATTTGCCTTTACAAATATAAATTTAAGGGCTTAAAGCATGATCTTGAATTTGAACTCGATTTGCTGATTTGGGGGACTTGATATTGACTTGTACTTGAATACAATGACTTTTGAGCTTGTTCTTGAATATTGTGGTCCTGATCTTGAATCTTGATGAAGTTGATTTGAATGCTTGAGTTTTGTGGAGAAATTGCAGTGTTTGGTCTACGAGCTTTCTCTTGCTTCTTGTTAGAGTTCTGGGGGTCCTTTTCTGAATTATGAGACCCCTATTTATAGTTATGGAAAGGAAAGAGTCATGATAAAGATAGACTTTCTTTGACCAATCAAATACAAGGGACGTGACGCCTTTTATGGTCTTTGATTTCATTGGGCCTGCTCCATAATTTTGACATATGGCATGGTCCTATTGGCTCCTTCACTTGATTTGGCATGCCATGTCTTTGCCACATGGCATTTATTTTAGCCATTAGAATTTGATAATATCTTGGGCTTAACAAAGTGGGTTCATCATTTGTATCCCAAATTAATGGACTAGCCCAATAAATATTGGACCTTATTTAAATCCATACATGTTTGGACTTAAATAATGAATTCAATTATATTAATCTACGTATTTATTTGAGACTAATATATTTTGAATTTAATATAACTTGAATTTTGCACGGATTTAAATTTAATAAAATTTAATCACCCACACACAAATTTAAATTTAATAAAATTTAATCGCCCACATAGACACAAGGGAAAGACCTAACAATGATTAAATAAAAAATATTAATTAAACTAGAGAGAAGAACTAGGATACTTTACTTAATAACTCAGTTACTCTTGAATCCCGCTACATCTAAGCTACCTATCAACTTAAGAAAATAGGTAGCAAATGCCCTATTTTACAATAGTGCATAACCAAATTAAATTAGCACTAGAAAACATGTTCCAATACAAACTAGGGAAAATAATTGTAACTTGACATGAACTAAATAAATATCAAATATTAAATCCTAGATGAATTAGGTCAATAGTCTTGGTTTAATTTCAAAATAAATCATTTTACTAAAGATCAAAGGAGAATTTCAAAGATAAATTCTTTTTAATTATAGAAATGAGACGTTTTTTAAAATGTACTAAAAAATAAAACAGTGTCGTATAAATTGAGATAGATGGAGTAACAAGAGAGCGGATTCAACCCCTACTTTGTTTGGGTTACCATATTTACATATGATGGTGTTACATCATCTTAAGGTATAATTTTGAGTGTATCAGCTAGACACCTGGAAAGGACATTGATTCAGTCTATTATTGATTATGCATTTGTAATGATATGAAATACTATGTGCAGACTTGCCTTGTGTGCCAATAGAATAAGTTAGAGCAGTGACAAACAGAAGGAATTTTTGGAGATATAACATGTTGCATAGAATCATCCATTGGAGAGCATTACTATGGACTTTTATCACTAGTTTTCCAAAGTCCAACAGGTATGGAATGATCGTGGTCATGGCGGATAGATTTTCAAAGTATGTTAGCTTCAATTCAGCCATAGCTGGTTGCACCAATAAATATGTTGACAAACTTTTCTTCAAAAATGCGGTGAATATTGAGGCTTGTTGAGTCACATCTTTAGCGACTGAGATTGATCACTTTTACAAAAAAACTTATAAAGAAAGTGATGCAAGTCAAGTTTACTCAAAATTGCGCACACAGAGTAGAGCTAAAGAATTTGAAGACTTTTCATTAAATCTCTAGTGTAATATTATGGGTCATGGGTCACCCATATGGACCCGACCCGACCCGATTTTGCATTTCCAATTATCTGGTAAAAAATAAGATAAGAAGGGAGCCAATTTTATTTGAAAATTAAGGGGAACAGTTACTCAATAACTGTTTAGCCGCCCAATGCTTCAAAATATATAGACTTCTTATTCTTCAAAGCAATAGAGAGATAAGAAAAACACAAAAAAAAATCTTAAGTATCCAGAAACGTAAGAACCAAAACAACATCAACAAAGAAGATATTTAGTTTTGTGGAATATCAGTCCGTTTCCAAGAGAAACAAAATCGACTTAGAGCAAGATCCTTTCAAAAGCAAAATTCAAGATCTGCTGCAAATTATAAGGTACACAACTTATTGCTTTTTCTCCGAAATTACTTTTAATGTACTGAGACTGAGTTTAAATTGCCCTGATTTCACATACTTAATCTCGATTTTAGTGTAGAAATACAAAATCGAGTTAGAACTCACATGTTAGAAATTTTGTTGACCGAATTAGCAAATACCAAAAAGAAAAAAAATTCTTTTGATCTCCAGTAAGACTCACCACCGCTGCTCTACTCGGACGCACCACTGATTCAGTCAGATGTTGATTCAGTCAGAGGCGTAAAAATTTTTTTTTATCCGACCAATTTAAAACAAAATAATGATGTGAGAGTGCTGGAAAGTGAGGAAGAAAGTGACTACCATACATCATCTATGTAAGTAGCGCAACCTACTTTCCTGCAAAGAATTATAGTGAACTTTGAGTTTTACACTCGCAGAAACATGGAATTTTCTTTCTTTTTGTTGTTTGTTCTGGAGAAGCCATTAAATAAATAATGTTGAATGCCTTCATTCTGTTATTAGTGTTATATTGTACTAAAAGGTGTGTAGTACAGGTACTACTAATTGTAGTACAAATAAATATAAGGAATGAAAAGGCTAAATGTGCAGTACCCTTTGAAGGAATGGATTGTGTGGAAAGATAAACTTTTCTTACAGTGGGGTCCACAGATTTTCTATTAAAGAAAAAAAAAGGGGAAAGTATGTACTTCAATTTTTTTCTGAATTTATTAAAAACTAGTCCACCATTTTGTGCATCTTTCATTACTTTAAATGAAAATATGTATTTGAATTAGACCTTATACAACTCTTGTCTTAATTAGTCCATAATATTTTACTATAACAAATTTTGCCTTCTAAGATAAAAATGTAACATAAGAGGTTACATTGAGTGGTTCAACCATTCTAAATGTTTCTTGGTTCATATTTCAGAAATGGCTGAATTGGGACAAACTTGAATCACTCCAAGTGGGAGTTCAGGATGTCTAGCAAAGAGACAAAGTGGAAGAACACGTCGTCGAAGGTCATGTTTTCGAGGTCGAGAGATCATATGAAATAGTGTTTCCAATGCGATACAAAATTTATTACGGAATGAAAGGGCTATACGAAGGAAAAGAGAAAAGAAATTGAAATAGTTCAAGTCTTTTAAGATGTCACCTAACATTAGTGTTGCTAATTTTATACATTTGTTTGAGATGAAACGTGTAGAACTACAAAACTATGTAGAAATCTTGAATTGGGAAGCATTAGCTATTTTAGCAAATTCTCTCTGTGACCCTTGGGGCGAGAGATTAATTGATGTTTACCACGAGATTTGGCCTAGCGAGCCTTTTTGGGTGTACATAAGTTGTCTAGAGTATTTGTGGAATGACTTTCATTTCTAGATTGATTTGTAACATGAAGTTATTATAAACTTTATATTATATAGATATTAAATTATTTATCTCCTTTTATATGAATTTCATTCATTTGTATGAATTTTAAACGACTTAATTGTAAACTATCATTATAATGCACATTAAGAAATTAATTTCTAATTTTGGTTAAGTGTTTAGTTAGTATATGATGATTGGATTCTTAAGTGTCCTTTCGATTATACACTAAACATGAAACCTTTATGTAAAATGATTTACTTGAATGTGTAGCTAGCATGAATAATTGATAATATACTTATGTAATTGTCTTTTAATTGTAAGACATGGCATCTAAAAGTATAATTGCTGACTTGAACAAAGGAGAAAAACTAAATGGAGACAACTACGACATTTGGAGTCGTAAGATGTGGTATGTATTGGAAGAGTAAAATACTCTTGAAGGTATTAACCATGTCTTGAGTCTACCAGAAAAGAGAAATATTGCACAACACAGAAGAGAACTTGAAGCTTATAAGGCTTGGGAAAAGGCCGACTCCATTGTGCGTGGAATCATTGTAAGTTTTGTGGTTGATGACCTCATACATGAGTGTGAGGAATTTCCTACTACCAATGCCATCTTGGCAAACTTGCGAGGAATCTATGGGGGTACTTCGGTTACCCTCCTCAGACAACTGACTATTAAATTTGACACTTATAAGAAGCGTCATTATCAGAACATTAAACAACACCTTAGGGTGATGTCGAATATGATAGCTCAACTCAAAAGTGTTGGTCACATTCTCTTGGATGAGTAGCAGGTTCAAGCAACGATTCGATCTCTTCCCAATAGTTGGGAACACCTGAAGGTCAACTTAACCCATAATGACAATATCAAAACTTTCTCTGATGTTTCACGTCACGTTGAACTTAAAGATGAGCGACTTGGTGCTGCTAAAGCTGCTTCTAATGCCTTTATGTCAGAATCAAGTGGTAATAACTCTTCAAGATTAAAGCGTAAGAATAAGTGGAAAAAGAATAAGAAGGGTAAAGATATCGAAGAAGGACCCTCTGAGAAAAAGAACAAGCCAAACTTTAAAAAGGGAAAAAAGTTATTCAAGAAGAAAGACAAGAGCAAGATGAAGTGCTACGATTGCCAAAATCTGAGGCATTTTGCTCGTGAATTTCCTGAGGGGAAAAAGGTATCATTTGTAAACGCATATCTAAGTGCTATATATGTTTCTAGCACTGTTTTATTAACTGAATCTTATCCTATGTGGATTGTAGACTCAGGAGCCACCGACCATATGAGTCGAGATCAAGAAGCATTTGTGGAGTTCCGTCGAGTTTTACCTAGATCAAGGTGGATCTCTGTAGGAAATAATGCAAGACTTGAAGTCAAAGGGATTGGCACTTACAAAGTAGATTTGCGTAAAGGCCGATCTTTAATGTTGCATGACGTCCTATATGCTCCAGAAATTCGACAAAACTTAGTATGTGTATATGTTATCTTAGATATTGGTTTTCATTTGTTCTTTAGTCATAATTATGTAAGAATTAATCTAGATAATATTTTTTATGGTTTTGGACATCGCTATGACTGCTTTATTGTTTTAGATTGTAATCCTTCAACTTATAATTATTACGTTGACTGCTTTGAAATGTCGTATTATTCTAGTAATAATGATGTTAAATTACTTACATGGCATGCTAGATTGGCTCACATAGGGCAATATCAAATGAATAGATTGGCAAAGGAAGGACATCTAGGTTCTTTCTCCAAAATTGAAATGCCAACTTGTCAAAATTATCTTGCTGAAAAGATTACACGTAAACCATTTGGGAAGGCTAAAAGAGCCGAATTCCCATTACAATTAATCCATTCTGATATCTGTGGTCCAATGAATGTGAGGGCAAGGACTGGCGCTTTATTTTTTATTATATTTATTGACGATTTCATGCGTTTTGTTATGTCAATTTGATATCTCATAATTCAGAAGCACTTGAATGCTTCAAAAGATATATAAATGAAGTTGAGAATCAATTAAACAAAAGTATAAAGGCATTAAGAACTGATAGAGGTCATGAATATTTGTCATAATAGTTAGAAGAACTGTGTATTGAAAAAGGCATTATCAAACAATTGACTACTCCTTATACACCTCAACATAATGGAGTAACCGAAAGAAGGAATAGAATATTGTTGGATATGACAAGGTCCATGATGACACGGGAAAATTTACCAATCTCTTTCTGGGGAGATGCGTTATTAACTGTAGCCTACATATTAAATAAAATGCCTTCTAAATTAGTAACTTCTACTCCTTATGAATTATGGACTGGTAATAAACCAAACTTTAATGAACTACGACCTTGGGGTTGTGTTACATATATTAAAGATCGTTTTGATAAGTTTGGAAAACTAAGTCCAATAGGAAAGAAATGTATCTTTATAAGATACTCTGAACACTCCAAAGGATATGTGTTCATTGGTGAATTGGAAGGTGGAAGTACTACTGAAATTGAATCATGAGATATCACATTCCTAGAAAATAATTTTTCAAAAAGGAATCAAATAAAGAAAAATGAACCTCTTTACAAAATGTTGAATTCAGATGACCAAATAATGTCGTAGGACATACTTGATAATTCAATTGATCAAGAAATGATTCCTGGTCCAAGTGGGAGTTGTGCATCCCAAAATCCTATTGAGGAATCTAAACTTCAATTATATAAGAGTACCGGAAAAGGTGTGCCTAAATGATCTTATGAGATTGAGGATTACGTCTTTCTGGTATCTCCCACAGAATTAGATGAACCTAATTCTGTGACTGAGTCTTTATCGAGTCCTGAAAAAGATAAATGAATAAAAACGATGAAAGAAGAATTAGAGTCCATGAAAACCAATAAAGATTGGAATCTAGTTGATCTTCCTTCTGGGCGTAAATCTATTAGGAACAAATGGATTTTCAAAGTCAAATGCAAATCAGATGGATCAATAGAAAGTCACAAAGCACGATTGGTGGCAAAAGGTTTTACTCAAGAAGCTGGAATAGATTATGAGGAAACCTTTTCACCAGTTGTGAAATTCACCTCAATTCTTCTGCTTTTGTCTATAGTTACATGTTTAGATTTAGAATTACACCAAATGGATGCAAAGAGCGTTTTTCTCAATGGAGAACTAAAAAAGGAAATCTACATGGAACAACCTATAGGTTTTATCGCTAAAGGACAAGAAAAGAAGGTTTGTAAATTAAACAGATCAATATATGGCCTTAAGCAGTTTTCAAGGCAGTGGTACCTGAGATTTCATAAGGAAGTGATTTCATTTGAATTCACCATAATCGATGAAGACCATTGAATCTATGTAAAAAAAGTCCAATGAAATGTTTGTAATTCTTTCACTTTACGTGGATGATATTTTATTAGCTGGAAATAATTTGGAGTATGTGAAAACTGTGAAGTCATGGCTTTCAAAGTCCTTTGACATGAAAGATATGGGTGAAGCAGACTATATATTGAGTGTTAAAATCCAAAGAGACCATTCCAAAAAAATTTTGAGCCTATCTCAAGAAACATACATAATGAAAATTTTGGAACATTTTCGAATGAATAGTTGTAAATCCATGGATACTCCTATAGCAAGAGGTAAAACTTTAAGCTTTGAAATGTGTCCAAAGACTAAAAATGAAAAAGAAGACATGTCTCGAGTACCATATTTCAGTGCAGTTGAGATTTTAATGTACGCTATGATGTGTACTCACCCAGACATTAGTTATGCCGTAGGTCTGGTTAGCAGGCATCAATCTAATCCCGGAAGAGATCATTGGAAAGCAATAAAGAGAATATTTTGATACCTGAAGGGAACTGCTAATTATTCACTATGCTATACTGGATCCAATTTATCCATAAGAGGTTATACAGATGCTGATTGGGCTGGTGACCGGTGTGATAGAAAATCAACTTCCGGTTACGCCTTCTTGCTAAATGGTGGTGCAATTTTGTGGAAAAGTAAGAAATAAACTTGCACAGCCCTATCAACTATGGAATCAAAATTTATGGCTTGTACATCTGCAGTACAAGAAGTTGTTTGATTGAAGAGATTCTTTGACCATTTGAACATCACAAAGAATTCCAAGGGTCCTATGATTTTATATTGTGATAGTCAAGCGGCTATTGCATATACGAAGAATCCTAAATATCACAGCAAGACCAAGCACATAGATATTAAGTATAACTTAATAAGATACATAGTAGCAAGTGGAGAAATAAATTTTCAATACATTTCTACAAGAGAAATGATAGTCGATCCCTTTACTAAGGCGATATCTAGAGACTTGTATGAGAAAATGTTATGGCTCTAGGTTTATGTAGTATATGATTATGTTTATGTATTGTTGATGACTTGATAATAATTATTATCAATATAAGAATCTTAAATTTATGTTCAATCTCATATACATGCGAAAATGTGTTTAATTAATACAATGTGTCGAATAAGTTGCGAGATTGGCTCTCTCACACGAGCAATTGCCTCTTAAGTCGAGGAAAGTGAAGAGAACAGTTTCACCATAAGATAATGACTTGTTTTGTAGAGCCAGATGTGAGTTTCTGTAATAATATGGATTTGAGGATCATTAAAGAAAGAAACTCAGGTTAGACATTTAGAGATGTGTAGACCTAGATTTGTACGATGTTGAGTGACTAAAATAATAAGACACATGCACCAATATAAGGTGATAACATCGTAGCATGTGTTTCATACCACGTGTGCTTAGCGACCATTGGGTTAATTGAAGAATGAATCCCTGGTTCTTTATTGTGTGAGACCCTAAAAAGTTATTTTAACTTTTCATTGAAATAACCTTAGACCTTTAACTGTTTCTTAAAGTTTCAATCGGTGTTGCTACTTCAGCATGTTACTAATAGCCATGAGATATTCGGCAATGCGGTGCATGTCTAAAAAAGCAATTGATCAGAACAGATAGATTCAAGTAGAAAGGAAAGACAATTAAAATGAATATTTTAACTTGTTTACACAAGCCGGCAATTACAATAACTAGGTAATAGTCAAGTGTAATTGTTTATATAAAGTTAACCATGAACTCGAGTTCACCTCTTTAAGAGGATGAGGGATCGGATAAGTAACTATTGAAGTAGTGAATGATGTTTGGGGTATTGTGAGTATTATTATCCTCATATTAGTAGAGAATTCTTTCCACAAGTGATTGGATTCCTAAATGTAGCTTGTAAAACCTTATAGGTAAAGCTCGTTATACTCATAGGTCGCATAAGTTATTTGTCATATTAATTAGCGATTTGTTGATATGGTACTGGTGCGGGTCTCGTCCACTATGTTCTAAGTAGGAGATGTAAGATTATGGGTCATTGGTCGCCCATGTGGACCCGACCTGACCCGACCCAATTTTACATTTCTAATTATCTGGTAAAAAGAATGATAAAAAGGGAGCCCATTTTATTTGAAAATTAGAGGGAACAGTTACTCGGTAACTGTTTAGCCACCCAATGCCCCAAAATATATAGACTTCTTATTCTTCAAAGCAATAGAGAGATAATAAAAACACAAAAAAATTCTTAAGTATCCAGAAACGCAAAAACCAGAACAACATCAACAAAGAAGGCATTTAGTTTTGTGAAATATCATTCAGAATCCAAGAGAAACGAAATCTACTTAGAGCAAGATCCTTTCGAAAGAAAAATTCAAGATCCGTTGCAAATTCTAAGGTAGACAACTTATTATTTTTGCTCCAAAATTACTTTTATCTAGTTAAGAGTATTGGAGTGTGCCTTGGGATGAAGACTTGAAGTCCAACAACTTACTCAAATGAAAGTACAAGGAAGGAGGAAAAAAAGAGGCTATGTATACAACTGACTATTCCATGAATTCTCATGAATTCACCAAATGGAAGACAACCAAACAAGAGCCTTACTTCATTAAGAGTATATTTATAATAACTAATGTATTTCTTGTGTATTCTAGCATAAGTAGTAGCTTTCTTATTTCTCTAGTGGAGATTATTGATTTTGAAAGAGTGAAACTCATGTGAGAGTTGGGGCTAATTCCTTTGCTACTTAAGATGTTAATGGAATTGATTGATTAAGAAAATAATTCCTCTTGAGGCTATCTCGATAGTATATATAGGTGATTGTTGGTATTCTTAATAGGATGCCTAAGTTTTAGTATAGTCGTGATTGCCTATTAGTTCCATTTTTGTATCTTACTTTATAGAGTTGGTGTTTTTTTAAAATTCTATTTGAGAGTACTAGTTGATCTATAGTAATTGCTCTCAATTCTTTTTTATTTTGTGTTTATATCCCATCTTTACTTTTTTGTTCTTAAAATTTAGGATTTTTTTCATCTCCCATGTTATCGATATCACATTAGAAAGTTGTTTGATATGCTTAGGATAAAGTTTCATATCTCCACTAGTTTTCACCCATAGGTGTATGGACAGATGAAATAGGTCAGTGCCTTTTTGAAGTTCTATTTAAGGCACTTTGTGAGTTCACATCAAAAATATTGGATGAGGCTCTGATACATAGCCCGATTCTCATATAACTTGTAACAGGGTGAGTTCATCGAGCATACACCATTCAAGTTAGCCACAGATCAGCAGCCACAAACTCTACATCTACTACGATTACATTCAAGGGCAAGAGTTTAGAGGCTTACCAAATAGTCAATGGTTAGAGGATCTAACTTGACTCTACTATGTCTTTCTTGGACAATGCAACAAAGTATATGAACAATTTCATTGACTGCAAACATCGTCCCGCACATTATAAGGTTGGGGATATGATTTTGATAAATTTTAACTGGAGACAATTTATGGCACTATCAATTATGTTTAAGAACTTGGTGCAGAAGTATGAGGGTTCTTTAGTATCGTGGAAATGGTGGACAAGATCTCATATAAGTAAAGAGTTATTGCCTTGTTTCAAGGTTCATCACATCTTTCAAGCCAATACACTCAAAACATACCATAAAGACAAGGATGATTTCAGTCTAGGTCAGTCAAGTTGAGCATCTATTATCATTAACGCCTTGCATGATTGAGATATTGAAGTTATCATTGACTACCAGGCAAACAACAATAAGAACAAACTGTCATTATTATGCTCCTCATCCATTGAAAGGGGAAATCACCAGAGGAAGTCACATGGGAGCAGTATAAAAATTTATGGAAATTCAAAGACAAGATTCGACAGCTTATGCAGTAGCACACATCGCGATCACGCAATATTAGATAAGTGAGTGATAACACGTTATGACATCATATTATTTAGGAGTCATTCAAGCTATTTTTGTCATGCAGGAAGCACATGTTGTTGGGGAATAATGAAAAAATAATAATAACAACAATATTATTTAATTGTTGATAAAATATTATATTAATAATATTAACAATACAATAACATAACAGTGTATAATATTATTGCTATCTTAGAGATAATACTGTAATCAATATGGCAACTATAACAGTAATCTAACTGCTTCTTAACCAGTTAATATATTAATTATACTTTAGTCGTGCTAGGCACTATCCTAAGAAACTATTTCAGCAGTGTGAAATATTTTCCCAGGATTAAACAAGCACTTTCCTGATTAATTAGAGGATATTCAGAGTTAAATAAGTCTTCCCTAATTAAACAGAGAATACATGAATCTACAAAATTATTAATACAAATACCAACAAGTTAAAATATAAAATTGGTTGTTAAACAAACCCAAGCTAAAAGCTTCAGCCAAGAATGAAGAGGAAATTATTGGGGACTTGAGAAAGAACAAAAGCAGAATGTTGTAAATATGGAAAAGAAAGGAGCTAGCTGTTTATTTTCTATGTTTTTCACTAGTTCACCAATTTGAGGATATATTAATATATATAGAGAGAGAAAGGTAGGCGGTAGAACATTGGAAAATAAAGAAAGAATTTCCTTTCTCTCCAAGTAATGAAACAGCTTCTAAAACATATTTCTTGATGGCTTTCAAAGTAAGCATTCTTCAGTCCATCTCTTAATGATTCTCAAAATATATTTAAAGACGTGGCTTTTTCAATTTACTTCAAATGTAAATTATTTTGAAATAACTAAATAATTTCCTACAATCCCCACATTATTTCAAAATAATTTATAGAAAAAAAAATTTAACTTGTTGGATTTGCATGGACAAAATGTAGTAGGTTTGGTGTGTTTTGAACTATGAACTAAACTTAGACCAATAAAAATTAACTTACAGAATTACCGGTGAAATATAATATTTCTATGAACCGAATAATTTTTGTTGTAAGCCAGAGATTTTATCAATCACATTTTGATCAAAATTTTGTTGTTCAACGTGGTTTTACGCCAATAGACTATGCGCGCGCCTATTATTCATGAAAGCTCTAGAGACTAAGGTCAAAAGTCTCATAGGAACGGCTTTATTCCACTTCTCATATAGGTGAATTCTTCAAGTGTACACTGCTTTAAATACACCATCCATAAGGACTATGAATTCATTAAGAGTCAATAACTCATCCCTCTATTTTATTAGCAGTTCAGGCACTCTCAATAAGAGCGCAGAGTCAATATCGACTTGTTATTACCCATATGAACCTACTTCATGGGATCTCCAATCACATAGGTTGGGTTACCATCTCTATTGACAATCATATTGACCTTAACCCCATCACTTTTGATGTTTGAAGAATTAATTTCCTTCCCACGGGTTTAGTCAGTGAATCGGCCGAATTCAATTCTGACTTTACATAATCAATGGAAATTATTCCATCTCTCAGCAGTTGCTTAATAATATCATGCCTCAATTTCAAATGTCTACTCTTACAACTGTAAGATTTATTCTTCGCAATAGCAATTGCGGCTTCACAATCATAGTGTATATACACGGGAGTCATCAGATCAACTCTTTTTAAAGGGATATTAGACAATAGATCATTCTTTTTCAAAGGGATATTAGACAATTGATCATTCTTTTTCAAAGGGATATCAGGCATCAGATCATCCTTGTTCAAAGGGTTATGAAGAAAAAGATCATTTTTTTCAAAGGGCTATAAGACAATAGATCATCCTTTTTAAAAGGGATATTCACTAAGAAATTTCTTAGCCATTCAGCCTCAGTACCAGCTAACTCCAGAGCCACAAACTCTGATTCCATAGTTGATCTAGCAATGATCATCTGCTTAGCTAATCTCCATGATACTGCACCTCCACCAAGCGTGAACACATAACCACTAGTGGATTTTGTCTCTTCTGAATCAGAGATCCAATTTGCATCACAATACCCTTCTAAGGTTGAAGGAAATCTACTATACGAGAAACCATAATTCATGGTTCCTTTCAAATATTTCATCAATCGCCTTAATGCAGACCAATGCTCATTATTTGAATTATGAGTATATCTACTCAGTCTATACACAGCATAGGCTATATCAGGCTTAGTAAAATTCATTAAATGTATTAGACTCCCAATAATCTGTGCATACTTAGACTGAGCAACTGGGTCACCATTATTCTTTTTTAATTCAGAATTAGCATCATAAGGAGTGGCTACAGGAGTTACTTCCCAATATTCGAACTTCTTTAGAAGTTTTTACATATAATGTTCTTGTGACAACATTATACCATCTTCACTCCTTATAACTTTAATTCCTAATATCATATTCACTTCACCCAGATCTTTCATATCAAAGTTAGTAGATAAAAATGATTTGGTACGCTCCACAATATTTAAACATGTACCAAATATAAGCATGTCATCAACATATAAACAGATTATTACATAATCATTGTCTACCACCTTTGTATAAACACATTTATCCACCTCAATAGAAGAAAACCCATTTTTATTAAGACTTGATCAAATTTTTCATGCCACTATTTTGGAGCTTGTTTAAGGCCATAAAGAGATTTAATTAATTTACAAATTTTATTTTCTTGTCCAGATATTACACATCCTTCATGTTGAACCATATAAATTTCTTCTTCTCAATCGTCATTTAAGAAAGTTGTTTTTACATCCATTTGATGGATAAATAACTTATGAATTGATGCCAAAGAAATTAATATTCGAATAGAAGCAATTCTTGTTACTGGTGCAAATGTATCAAAGTAATCAATATTTTGCTTTTGAGAAAATTCTTTAGCTACTAACCGAGCTTTATATTTATCTAAAGATCCATTCGAATTAAGTTTCTTTTTGAAAATCCATTTACAACCAATTGATTTTGCACCAGGAGGTAAATCAGTTAAAATCCATGTATTATTTTTCATAATTAAATCAAGTTCAATCTTTATTGCCTCTTTTCAAAATTTAGCATTAGAAGATGATATAGCTTCAAAATAATTTTATGGTTCATTATCAACAAGAAAAGTTTGAAAATCATTTTCATAAGAGAAATATTCTTTTCTAGGCCTTTTACTCCTTCTCAGTTCCTCAATATTAGAGGTCGATTCATTTTCTGTTTCAACAGGTGCATGAGAGATCACATAGTGAAAAAATATGGTCAAAGAATTCAACATTCTTCGTCTTAATTATTGTATTAATATCAAGTACATCACTTTTCAAGACAATAAATCTGTTTGCAGCATTATGTTCAGCATATCCAATAAACATGCAATCAGCAGTTTTAGAACCTATTTTCCTCTTTTTAGATTCAGGAAGAACTTTCGCAAGGCAACCCCACACTTTTAAATATTTCAAATTAGGTTTATAACTTTTCCACAATTTATAAGGAGTTTTGTCAGTTCTTTTCTGAGGAATTCTATTTTGTAAATGACATGCAGATAAAATAGTTTCACCCCACAAATTATCAGGTGCACAAGAGCTAATGAGCATAGAATTCATTATTTCTTTCAGTGTCTTATTTTTTCTTTCAGCTACACTATTAGACTCAAGAGAATAAGGCGGAGTAAGTTCGTGAATAATACCTTCTTTTTCATAAAAAGCAATTAAAGATACATATTCTCCACCTCTATCAGATCTAATTCTCTTGATTTTTCTACTAAGTTGATTTTCAACTTCAGATTTATAAGACACAAAAACATCAAATGCATCATCTTTATTTCAAGGCAAATACAACTTAGTAAATCTATAGAAATCATCAATAAAGGTCACATAATATCTTTTACCACCTCTAGTCATAGTTTGTTTTAAATCACCCAAATAATCAATGATAACAATTCAGTTTCTCTATCAACTGAAAAACATGACATTTTAGTAATTTTAGCTACAACAAATATTTCACATTTATCAAAATTACTTAAGTCTAAACTAGATATTAAAGTAAGTCATTGCATATTCTTTATATATTTAATATTAACATGTCCTAATCTAGCATGCCATAAAGAATTAAACTCAATCATATAAGCAGAAGCTAATACATTATTCTTGATAATATCAAGTATATAAAGTCCATGATTACAACGTCCATTTCCAATAAGAATATCATATTTAGTTAATATGACCTCATTATTTTCAAAAATAACCTTAATTCCAGCTTTTCCTAATAATGTCACAGAAATCAAATTAATTCTGATATTAGGAACATGCAGCACATTACTCAATGCCAAGGTTTTACTAGATGTGAGTTTGAAAAGAACTTTGCCTTTTTCAAGAACTTGAATAGTTCTCGAGGTCCCAAGATAAATAATTTCTTCTTCTTTCTCAAATGGGGTGTATGATGCAAATTCATTTTTATTTATACAAATGTGTCTGGTAGCACCAGAGTCTACCACCCAATTTCTCACATTGGTTTCAATATTCATTTCTGAAATGACCGCAATAATTATATCATCCGTTTCAGTCAAATTTATTTTTAACTTAGCGGGATTGTCATTTCTTTCACATATTCTCTTGCATTGAGATGCATTTTCAATAAAGATTCTATTATTAACATTAGGCATGCAACCAAGTTTATTTTCATACATGTATTCTGCAGTACAACCTTCTGACAAACTGATTAGAATGGAAGCATCCAGAGCAACACCAGCATCAGTATTATCAACGGTCTTAGGATCAAAACTATATGTCCTAATTTCTTAGATTGTTGGGAAATAACGAAAAAATAATAATTACAACAATATTATTTAATTATTGATAAAATATTATATTAATAATATTAAAAATACAATAACATAACAGTGTATGATATTATTGCTACCTTAGAGATAATACTGTAATCAATATGGCAACTATAATAGTAATCTAACTGCTTCTTAACCAGTTAATATATTAATTATACTTGAGGCATGCTAGGCACTATCTTAAGAAACCATTTCAGTAATGTGAAATGTTTCTTCAGGATTAAACAAGCAGAGGAGACAAAAATCAATAAAATTATTAGTACAAATATCAATAAGTTAAAATATAAAATTAATTGTTAAACAAACCCAAGCCAAAAGCTTTAGCCAAGAATGAAGAGGAAATCGTTGGTTACTTGAGAAAGAACAAAAGCAGAATGTTGTAGTTATGGAAAAGAAAGGAGCTAGCTGCTTATTTTCTATGTTTTTCACTGGTTCACCCATTTGAGGATATATTAATATAGAGAGAGAAAGGTAGGCGGTGGAACATTGGAAAATAAAGAAAGAATTTCCTTTCTCTCCAAGTAATGAAACAACTTCTAAAAAAACATTTCTGATGGCTTTCAAAGTAAGGCTTCCCAGGTTCATTTTTGATTCTCAAAATATATTTAAAGATATAACTTTTTTAATATATTTTAAATATAAAATTATTTTAAAATAACTAAATAACTTCCTACACATGTGTACAAGGAGACTATCATATAGGATGACATTCTAGAGACATGTTGATTTCCCTAGCTTTGAAGATCTTAGGATTAAATAAATTTGAAGGGAAGATCCTTGGAACATTCTAGGTATATAAAGAATTTCAGAAGAGGGACTTATGTTTTAAGTATTCGAGACACTGCAACAATGTGCATATATTACTATAAAATACGTCGTAGGTAAATATAAAAATTTATGTGGCTAAGCATTTTAGCTATTATAATTTTTTCATAGCATATCTAGCTAGAAGTGACGTAATTAAAAGTCAGCTACAAATTTTTATATTTCATGGCTAAGGATTAATACCTATTGCTACAAGAATTTTTGTGTTGTGGCTATTCTAAAAAAATATAATTGTCACGAAAATATATATTTATAGCTAGTAGCTTTGCCACAAAAAATCTACTTTATAACTATTTTATACTTTAGACACAAAAGAAATTATTGTGGCAAAAGACATAATTATTTTGCCACAAAATTGAAATATGTAGATATATGTTTAGCTACAAATTTAATTTTTTATAGCTACCAACTGAACAAGCACAATATCTGTAATTATATTTTTAAAAATAATATTGTATTGTGACCAAATTTTTTATTACATTTTAATTTTATAGATCCATTTCTTTTATTAGTGACCATAAATTTTTTCGTCGTTACTTTCTTAATTTTTTAAAATTCTTAAAACCATATTCATATTTTTTGAAAACTAAACCATAATAAGCTTTGAATATCACTTAATTTATACAATGACGTTCGAATAATTTCAAATCTTAATTCTAAAATATACAATTGTAATGTTTAAGTTAATTTTAGGGTTTTTGTCCTAATTTTCTTATCAAATATAGGTTTTACTTTTCTTAGAAGGAATATAAAAGTATTACCATAATTACTTTTACTTTTCCTAAAAGAAAAATATAAAAAAAAATTATATTTGACTAACCTCTTTTTGGAGGAAAGGTTTTGAAACTCTATAAATAGAAGACTCCCTTCTCATACAACAATACAATAGTATCCACAACGTAGTTCTTAAAAGAGTCTTGTTCAGGGGAGACTTCTCCCATAGTTTTCAAGTTTTTAAATAATATTAGATTTTTAAAACATATGTAGGCCAATTGGCCAAACCATAATTAACAATATGTTTTTAGTATTTTATATTGTGTCGTCTCAATTATCAATGGTTTGATTTGCAACTTTAAGCTTCTGCATGACGCTCTCTCGATTTTGAACCCAACAAGTGGTATCAGAGCCTATGGTTCAATGGTTCGATGGTTCATATTGAGGACATGTTGAGATCAAAGTTGCAACCAATTTGATGATAATGAAGATCTCTTTCCAGCTACATGTGGAGAAATGTTTCAAATAAATTTTCAACAATCCTGCCGCTAATTCATCTTTAAAATCAAAGTCAATTTTCAACTCATGCTTATTTTTAACGTTTGGACCCCTTTCAACTTGTGCATTTACTTTTAACGCATGAGCTCCAGTCTTAACTTGTACTCACTTTCAATGCACAAGGTTTCACTTTCAACCCTATTACTTACAACACAGGGCTCCAACAATATCAACTCATGCTTTTATTTTTAACGTATAGGGCTCTAATTTTTAACCCATATCAACTTTTAATCATGGTACGCAACAGTAATATATGAAGATCATGTGAAGTTGGACCAACTTATGTCAAGGAGCTCAAGCCAAAAAGGGGAGATTTGTTAGAATTTTTGTCTCGATTTTCTTACCAAATTTAAGTTTTACTTTTCTTAGAAGAAAAAGAAAAGTAATACCATAATTATTTTAAACTTTCCTAAAAGAAAAATATAAGACTTTTTAATATTTGGCTAACCTCTTTTCGGAGGAAATGTTTTAAAACTCTATAAATAAAAGACCCCCCTTCTCATACAACAATACAATAGTATCTATAATGTAGTCCTTAAAAGAGTCTTGTTTAGGGGAGACTTCTCTCATAGTTTTCATGTTTTTAATAATAGTACTTTTTTTTTAAAATATGTTGGACAATTGGCCAAACCATAATTAATAATATGTTTTTAATATTTTATATTGTGTCATCTCAATTATCAATGATTTGATTTGCAACTTTAAGCTTCCATCTGACGTCCTCTCGATTTTGAACCCAACATTAATATCATTCTAAACCCACAAATTTTCTACAATTACAGGAGACAATATAGAGTTTGTCACAAACAAATTTACTAATGAGAGACTAAGCAATAAGAGAGATCTCAAAGTTGAATTCTTATCAAAATAAAAATTGTGTATTATAAATTTTACAGGTTCCACATCAAAATTAACAAAAATAGACTAAGTATTTGATTTGGGGATGGGAGATATTGATCGTATTGCGTTTAAGGACGAAGTTGTTTCACTTTATGCACCAAGATTGAATCCATAAGCTTCTTACATCCAAATATTAAAATGCATCCTATAAATTCAGAAAAAGAAAAAACAATAATAATTAGCATATCTAAGAGAAACTTTGATATAAGATATAAGATATAAGTTTTAAGTACTTTGTTGTTATGCTAATAGAACCTCAATAAAGAGATTAGTAAACACATCTATATTTATCTAACTAGTTAGAATAGCCCTCACAATTTAACCTCAAATTAATATAAAGAAAATAAAAAAAAAATACTAAAATATGAATATATCTCGAAGGAGAATGATCTAAACTTAACAGTATATTAAAAAGAAAAATACGTAAAAGGGGGGAGTGTGGCGACTGAGAATAGAATGAGCATATATAGTACTTCGGTCTTCTATTGGCCTTTGGGGTTGCTTGGTAGAATGTATTAAAAATTTAATGAATGCATTATTTTTGTGTATTAGCAGTATCATGTTTAATATTATTTTTTAGACTATGCATAATTAATACTTGTACTAATTATACATTCTATTGTCTATTAAGGTGTGTAATAGCAATACACATCATTTTCTACATATTAATAATATTAGACTTTCAACACATGTTTTAACTTGTTAATGACATTATTAGTCCTTAAATTATTTTCCCGCTTTCTTTTCCCACCATATCAAAAAGTTGTTCTCTCTGTTTTTGAACGTTGCCAAGAAACAGAGAGGGTCATATTCTTATGTTGCTTGTTATTCAAAATTAATGGTATTGCTTTCTTGTTTGGTGATCGTACAACTTGGTTTATTTCAGGTAGTCATTTTAGTGTGGCTTTGATGCATAGGAAAGCAGAGGTGAAGGCTACAGTCACTGATGAAATGAGGAGCATGATTGATCGGGACAAAAGCATTGATCCATCCAGAGATGGAGCAAAACCATGCTACAGAGAGTTGGATAACTTTATGCATTTTGTATATTTTATGATTTATAACTCTACACGGCTCTCTGCTGGATTATTCTTGTTTTTCGACTTCTTACTCTTTTTGTTCATAATTTAATCGATTTTGTCGCCAGGATTTTTGGATTTAGAGAATAAGTGAAAATTGGATTTTCCTTTTCGTATAACTGTTGCTAGTTCTTTGTCTGTCTTGAAAACAGATTGTACAAGAATGGGTTTAAGGAAGGGTAATTTAGTAAACAAGCATTCTTCTATAAAAAATATATAAATATATAAATATATATTACCTTTAATACATTAAACCAAACATTATGTAAAAGAAAAAATTATGTGTAACTAATACCATCATCATTAATACCAAAATTAATAACACAAGTACTATAAATACACATTATTTAACATTATTCTTATACATTCTATTAAACTACTCGTTAGTCTCTTATTAGTTGTTACTTTTTATTTCATTTCATTATATATGTTTTTTTTTCACTTCAACAAGTAATGTTATTTGGTGTTCTAGGACAAAAATTTAAACATATTAAAACAGTAAATATATGGAACTAAATTATGTATAAAAAACAAAGAGTATAAATATATAACTTAATCAAGTAAAATAAAATAAAAAATTAACTAGTATTTAATTATAGTTATGATAATATTTTTTTCTTCATAATATTGGATTATTAAAATAGTATTAGACTATTACATCAATAATTCTTTTACTCAACTTATAAAAATAAATTCTTTATTAAATTAACTAATTCCATCAAATCTTTTTAAACTCATTACAGACATTTACAAGAAAAGATTTAGAGTCTAAATTCGTTTTGTATTGATAATTTTGTGGATTTGACTTCTTTTTTTAATTGTGGAATTCATAAAAGAAAGAAATATATAGAAATACAATATATTTAAAGTTATTTCACTTTAGTCGAGGGTTTTTCATTTAATTTATTATATTGGTAACTAGTTAAATATACACTATTAAAGCTTGAAATCTCAACGTGAAATGTTAATTGAATTTATATAAAGTTTAAAAATAATTTTTATATTCATTAAAAATAACTTAATTATATCTTAAAATTAAAATTTTGACCTTTTGTAAGCTTCATTTCTTATAATAAGCTAAACAAAAGTTATTTAAGTTATACATTATATCAAAAGATTATCACTTTTAATTATAATTTTGACAATAATTGTTAAGCTACATGTGTAAAGCACGTATACTAAATTAGTTCATATAAAATACAAGCAAAGATAACCATCCACACCATTAAATTGCACCGACGTAGTCGTGTTTTTTATTTTCAATCGCATAGTCCACTATTTTTTTATCGCAGTGTTTTTAAAATCCGGTAAACTATATTATACAAAATGCATTTTTTTATCCAAAAGAAAAAATATTTATACAATTATACAAAGAGTTAAGTCGTATTCTTTGCATTAATATATTGAATTCCTCCTCCTCCTTCTTTTTCCTTTTTTTTCAAAAAAAATATATAATCGAATATATATATATATATATATATATATATATATATATATATATATATATATATATATATATACAAACAACTGACTAATTTAAATTACTTAAAGAAATTAATAACACCAAATCATTTGAGCAAAATTGCACTCATTTTTAACGTTAATTATTGTTTTTTAATAATTTATCTTTTTGTATGTATTTTCTGTTAATTAATTAACGTGACGTACACGTATATTAAAATTATAAGAAATACTTATTATTTCTTTTAAATGAATATAGTGTTACAAATATTGTAACTTCAATTGCAATATTATAGACTTCATTCTTTTTGTATGTCATCTTTTATATTGACATGACATACAAGTGTAATGCACGCAAACAAAGCTAGTAAGTTTTAATATACACTAACTTACCTATAATTTTTAAAAAAAATTAACAACAGCAAATTCTTCCCATGACAAAAACTAATAATTAGCTATGAAATTTTGTTATAGCAATACATTTGTGGCTAATCACTTAACTATTGCAGCTAGTAAGTTTTAGTATATACTAACTTACCTATAATTTTTGTAACGACAGTAAATTCTGCCCATGATAAAAATTAATGATTAGCTATGAAAATTTGTAATAGCAATAAATTAGTGGCTAATCACTTAACTATTGCCGCACATTTTAATTATTTGAAGTAAAAATATTTATTTAGCTATAAAATTTAATGTCAAATTATTTTATTGTGTCTGAAAAGTTATTATTGCTATGAAAACTTTTATCACGTGGCAAAAACTTATGATTAGCTATTGTAAACACCTAATTTTTTATCAAACCTAACGTTTTTACGTCATTTTAGTATTCAATTTATTTATTTAAATCTAAATTAGATATTGTAAGTTTATTTTATTTTTATTAAGTTTGGTTTAATAGTTTTGAAAAATACAAAAATAGAGTCACATTTTAGATAAGTTTTTATTTTCATTATTATTATTTATTTATTTAAAAAAGGAAAAATTAAATTATGTTGTTTTCTTCTTTTAAATTTTAAATAAACAATCTAGTGATATTAATATTTTCTTAATCATATTTCTAAGACTAGCTATTTAACTTATTTGTATTTTGTTAGTTTTAAATAGATTTTATTATTTTATTTTATTTAAAATATTGATTAAAAAAAAAAAAAGAGAAACCTAAAACTACCTAATATCCCCATTCCCCTTAACCTAAACTACCCATTCCCACACCCTAAAACCACCCCCATTTTTCTCTCACAAATTCCCTCAACTGCACACATGCACACACAACACTCTCCTATATATGGACATACACCACACACGGACAAAGGAAACCAAAAGGGAGAACATTACAGGGGAGGAGAAGAAAAAGAACAACCTACAATAGAAAAGAAAAAACAAGAAACAGAAAAGGAGTAAGGGAGATTATAGAAAAAGAAGCAGAAGAAGTTTGAAAAGCAAAAGAAAAAAAAGAGAAGGAAAAGAAAAGAAAGAAAACAAGAGAAAAATAGTAGTAAAAAAAAAAAAAAGAAAATAAGGAACAAAGAAGAGGAAGAAGAAACACAGTCGAAGGATTTAGAGTTCGGATTCCGTTTCGAGTTTTCCGATAACGGTGTCCTCCTTAGTCGGTGTAATTTATCACGACGGTTTTTACCCAATCCTGTAATATTATTTTATAAAGCTATTGTGAAGCAATGCAGGAACAAAGTTCAAATGGCTCCATGCACTTGTTTAGTATCAAAAGTCTCTTTTATCGTTGTTCGTCAATTACCTGTGACTATCTTTTATATAGTGCAATTGATGTGGATATTTGTTGTTAACTAAATGTGTTCATGTTACGTGATGTATTTTCGTTTGAATATATTTCGTCAACATGAATGTCTATATTTAGTTATTATTCAAATTGAAGAAGTAAAGGATCTATATATTATGTATTTTACTTGAGGTTCTAGTTACTAATAATAAAAAAAAAAAGATAAGTTATTCACTTTACCCGGAAGATTACCTTTTATATACTTACTAATATTAAATAATTATTCTTAGTTAATTATTCCAATTACTAATAATAAAAAAAAGATAAGTTATTCACTTCACCTGGAAGATTACCTTTTATATACTTACTAATATTAATTAATTATTCTTAGTTAATTATTCTTAGTCATAAATGAAGTGTGCATGTGAATAATTAAAAATAAAATACGACATCTTATTCCAGTGTCTATACCTGCAATCTCCTTGTGTGCGATCATAATATTATTACAATAGAGAATATCATGCAGGTGACCATTATGTCTTGCTAATACCAAAAGAATATATTATTATTTCACAGTATCTACTACTCCCCATGTGTGCATAGTATTATTATTTTAATGTCAAAGAATATAATGCATGTGATACTTATAAGTTAAATCGTCTCTTATACTACTAACTTGTATATAAGACTAGCCTTACAAGTTGAAGTTATGTGAATAGGTAAAATGAAGCTTTACTTTCTGTCATTTTGCATTGTAGGGTAGGGTCAAAATACTTTTTGGGGTTTTTCTAAAATGATTTGGTTCGTCTTGTATCTATGTAAGTTATGGTGGTGTTCTATTAATAGCCAATTTTATTTAATGTAAAGAGGACAAAATAGTAGGCAAAGTACAAAGACAAAATTAAGAGGCATGATTTTTCTGTTATGAATTTCAATGGATAATGGGTGATGAACAGTTAGCAACAGGAAAGATGCATGGAAAATACTTGTGGCGGAAATATTGATTATCTTAGTATTTTTTGTCTTTCAAGTTTCAATGTACTTAGTTACTATGTGTTTTCACTGTGTTCTCTTTCCGTGTGAGATGGAAATGGTCTTTAGAGATTTCTTGAAAAATTATTCATGTAAAATTGTATACATCCATCATTAAGATTTGCTTGGTAGTATTTCTTATTCTTGAAGTCAACTTCCTACTTCAAAAAGATTCCGAAAAGTGACTTTACATAAAAATGGTTAAAAAATAAAAGAAAGGAAAAACACATTTGCAAGTGAGCGAATTCGAAAAAGAATGATTTAGGACTTTGATCTTTAGAAAATTAAGAATTCAATATACAAGTGAAAATTAACGATAAAGTTGGAAAGCCTTGCTATCGATCATTCGTTATAATAAAATTAATATGTCATAGTTTTTGCATTTAAATTTCTATAGTCAATCACCATTCTACTTTTTCCTCTTTTTTGTTCACTATGTTTACTTACTATAAACGCTGGGCTATTATGTTTAGTATTGCTTCTTTGTCTATACTGTTTTTCTAATAATTCATCTATATGCATTTTAAATTCTTTTAAATCGTCAAAATTATATGTTAATGGTTTTTGAGTTATTATACTATTTTTATCTATTAATTCAATTTTTATAGTAGTTTTATATTTTTCTCATTCTTTTAATGGATCTTCACTATATAATTGTCTTAATCTTTTCTTTATTATTTCTACCTTATCTATTGAAAATATAGTTATTTCTTTTTTATTTATCGAAAATACAACTAGTTTTACTGTGTCTTCTATATTTTTTATATTTTCTAACTTTTGTGTAATTTTTTCACTTCCTTTTATCCAATCAGTTTTCTTTCTTATTTTATTAATAACTTTTTTTGCTCTTACTTTTTGTTTACATGGTGTTGTAAACCACCAATCTGTTTTAGTTATTATATGTGGGTATAATTTATCTAAAATGACATTCCTAAAAGCATATTTTTTATGTTAGTTCATAATTATAGATTTCTTCTATTGTTGTTATTTTATCTCATATCTATATTTTTACATTTTTAGCTTTATATGTAATTAAAATTCCTTCATTATTAAATCTTTTGACTATTATTGGTGTTTTAAATTTATCTCATTTACTTTCTGGTAAACAGTTGTATCTATGTAAGTTTGCTTCTGCTCCTGTATCTATCATAGATGTATAATACCTATTATAATAGCCTTCTACTATTATTTTTACAAGTACATATATTTTCATATCATGTCAAAGATCTTTTTATTAATAATTTTTCTTTATTATATGTTATAGATAATTGTGTACGTTCTATAGTGTATGGTTTTACTTGTTCTAACCATTTTATTCCTAATATTATGTCTGATTTTTGCATTTCTTCCTTTATTTCAAATTCTATTTTTATTTTTCTGACTCCTATTATTATCAAATTTAGAATCAACAATAGATAGTCTAGAATATATATATCAACATAACCTATATACATGTAAATAAAATGAACAAAGAAGAATTTATAATAGATGAAAAAACATATGAAAATCACGAAGGATTAAAAATAAAAATAGTATTCTCTAATTTAGGAAGAAGATATAAGAAAATAAGTGAACATTTATATTTAATGTTAGGAAAAGAAGAATTAAAATTAGAAGATAAGTTGGCAGCCATAGTAAGAATAGAAAGAGAAAACGAAGAGATAGAAAAAAAGAAATAGATAAGATAAAACAACAAACTACAGAAAAAATATGAAAAATAGAAGAAATTAAAAATAACAAGATTGCTGAACTAGAAAAAGAACTACAAATGCTAAAAGACTTGTATGAAAAAAGAAAGAAAGAAAAAGAAGAAAAGGATAAAGAACAAAAATTATTAAACGAGATAAATCAATTTAAGAAAAAATTAGAAATAAAAAATAAAGAATCAGAACCAGTGAATTAGAAATAAATACAATAGATGCTGAAGAAACAGATAATTATGATTCGGAAGGTAGTGAAACATATACAGAAATTCTAGAAAACATAGGAAAACTAAAAATTAATGAAAAATAAGAAGTTTTTAATAAAGAAAACTTAGAAAATACAAACACATAAATAAATACTCTTAATAAAGAAGACGACGAAAATATAATACCTGGTACATCAGAAATAAGAAAACCTACATATTATTATAAAGATAAGTTTAAAAAATATAACCTAAAAAATAAATATAACAAATGGACACCAAAACAAATAATTAATAAAAATTATAACTTTTTAGATTTAGACTGTGTAATAGACACAAATAAAATAATATAATTATGGGCAGGATACATGTCAAAACAATTGTTAGATTATAATATAAATACAACAAATACACCAGAATATATAGAAAGGACATTAATAGGAACAGTAAAATTATAGTTTTTAAACCTAGCCGAAGCAAGTAAAAAAGTATTAAGATCTGATAATAAAACAGAAGGAACATCAACAACTACTAAAATATCACCAACAGAAATATTGAAAAAATATGAAGTAGCTATAAGAGATGAATTTAGCAGTATAACAACAGAAGAAGAAGAACAAAATAAAGAAAAAGACACGAATAAGAATTTAATGTTAAAATTAGAAATATGTGCTATATAGATGAATATACGTGCGCATTTAAAGAATACTACTATAAGAAAACATATAATACAGAAGAAAGTAAAGAAATAAGAAGATTATATTTTAGTAAATTACCTGAACCATTTAGTTCAAAAATAATAAAGAGTTGGGATAAAACAAAAATAGTAGATACCCTAGGAGCAAGAATAAAATTTTTACAACAATGGTATAGAAATCTATGTGAAAAATATAGAGAAGAAATAAAAATGAAAAAAAAATAATAAGAAATTTAGCATGTTGCAAAGATAAAATAACACCTCAATTCGGATGTGAAAAAGATATTATAAGAAAAGAAAAAGACATAAGAAATATAAGAAATACAAAAAATCAAAATATAAATATAAGAAACCAAGAAAAAAATATTATGTAAAAAATTATAAACATAAAAGACCATATAGGAAAAAGAAATCTATAAAAGAATGTACTTGTTATAAATGTGGAAAACTAGGACATTTAGCTAGAGATTGTAAAATGCCTAAAAATCCAAAAAGGAAACAAATATCAGAAATAAAAATAGAAAATAGAAAATATATGCAGATAGATTATATAGATTGTCAATTAGAAAGTGATGATAGTATATATGAAATTTTGGAGAATGAAACAGATAATGAAATAGATAGTGAATTAGATGAATCAAATGACTGAAGAAGAAATAAAAATAAATCAAATAACTGAAGAAGATATAAAAATAAATCAAATAACTGAAGAAGATATAAAAATAATAACAAAGGAAGAATATTTAAACGAAGAAGGAATTGATCAAAAAATAATATTTGATAATAATATATTTGATGAAATAAAAGGAAAAGAGTTAGACCTAAGTGTAGAAAAAATATTTAAAATACCAATAATAAAAAATATATTTAGTAGAAAAAAGGAAGAATACTATGCAAAAGGTAGAGCTAGTATACCACTAGTAACAAAAAGAATAATTAATAAAGAAATAAATGATATAAAAATTAAAGACCCAATAAAATATGTACACCTTGGAGGAACAAAGATATTGATAAAAACATGTTTTAGAGAAGGAATAGATACACCAATAGAATTATATTTAGTAGATGATAGAATTATAAAACCTATAGAAAAAAGTATAATAACTTCCATAAAAGGAAATTTAATATACCAAAAATTTAAATTTATAATAAGTGCGGATTATTCAGTAGCAATGACAGATAAAAATATAGATAAATCATTAGTATTATACTGAAAAATATCAGGAATAGAACTAACCACAGAAAGTAAAATATTTATAGTAAGATGTAAAAATCTATATCTATTAACAACAAAACATAAAATAATGAGAAAAAATAAAATTAATAAAATACAAATAGAAAGTCCTTTCGAACAATTTGTAAAAACAATTGATAGTAATGATTATAGTTACAAAGACATAGATATAGAAGAAGATTTAGAAATAATAAATGATAGAATAAGTACAACAAAAAGAATAGCTCATGAAAAACCAGAATCATCAAACTCATCAAAAAGAACAAGTTATGAAACAACTTCAACAGTTAACTTAAATCAATATTACATAACGTGAACAATAAATGAAAAAAGAATATTTAATACTCTTAAACACAGGACAAGAAGAAAATTATATAGCAAAATATCTAGTAAAAAGTGAAGAAATAAAATCTAATTGTAATATATGCCCAGATCTACCAAGAAGTCTAATAAATATTAAAGATACGGCAGAAAAAATAATAATAATAGGAGTCAGAAAAATAAAAATAGAATTTGAAATAAAGGAAGAAATGCAAAAATCAGACATAATATTAGGAATAAAATGGTTAGAACAAGTAAAGCCATACAATATAGAACATACACAATTATCTATAACATATAATAAAGAAAAATTATTAATAAAAAGATCTTTGATATGATATGAAAATATATGAACTTGTAAAAATAATAGTAGAAGGATATTATAATAGGTATTATACACCTATGATAGATACAAGAGCAGAAGCAAACTTATGTAGATACAATTGTTTACCAGAAAATAAATGGGATAAATTTAAAATACCAATAGTAGTCAAAGAATTTAATAATGAAGGAAGTTTAATTACATATAAAGCTAAAAATGTAAAAATACATATATGAGATAAAATAATAACAATAGAAGAAATCTATAATTATGAACTAACATCAAAAGATATGCTTTTAGGAATGTCTTTTTAGATAAATTATACCTACATATAATAACTAAAACAGATTGGTGGTTTACAACACCATGTAAACAAAAAGTAAGAGCAAAAAGAGTTATTAATAAATAAGAAAAAAAACTGATTGGATAAAAGAAAGTGAAAAAATTACACAAAAGTTAGAAAATATAAAAAATACAGAAGACACAGTAGAACTAGTTGTATTTTTGATAAATAAAAAAGAAATAACTATATTTTCAATAGATAAGGTAGAAATAATAAAGAAAAGACTAAGACAATTATACAGTGAAGATCCATTAAAAGGATGGAAAAAACATAAAACTACTATAAAAATTAAATTAATAGATAAAAATAGTAATATCTTCCGGTATAATCATATCTCTGGTTAATCCTATTTTTATAATTTGTATAATTGGTTTGATGTTATTATATAATATCTCTGCTGATGCCGTATAAAACTTTATAAAAATTAGATTCCCTTTGGTTATTCTTTTATAAGTGGTGAATGCTCTATATAATTCTGGTATATCTATTAGTTCATTTCTTTCATGGGTATATACGGTATTTAGTAATCCATAACTGAAACAAGTTTTAATTAAGCTTGGGTTGGTTTTCGGTAGTGCGATTAACTTGTTGTAACCTTGTAATTTTTGGGTTATATAGTTTGTGTTTGGTTCTTGGATATCTGTGGCTCTGGGTTTAAGGTTTAGATAAGTCTTTATTTTGTGAATATTTTCTATGTATGCTCGGGTTATGTGGTTATAGGCTTTTTTTATCTTGGTTCAAATTTTCTCGATATGTGGTAATTTGTGAGGGTATGAACAAGGGGTCTTTTTGTGTTTTGGGTATAAATGGTTTTTCAAATATCTTATTCATGTTCATGTTTTGATATCTTTGTCCACTAACTCCTTTGCTTGTACCTCCAATTGTAGATTGATAAACGTTATGGATTTTATGGAGTGTCCCAACGTCTCCTTTTAGCTCTAAAATTTTGATGTCTTCCGATCGACATAACTCTGCACACTGCTGAGTTAGCTGATTCATAGCTTTTGACTTCAATTTAACTTCATTAGTCTTTAACTTTTCTATTTCATTACCCATACTGTTCACTTTTATTGAAAGCGTAGTTAGGGATTTGAGTATTTTTTTTCTAAAGCATCATCTTCTATTATATCAGTCTGTGTAACTTTGTCTTGATATGTAATCTGCAATAACATTTTTGTTAGTACTAATTACGTCAATTGTAAATGTAAAATTTAATATATTTAATACTAGTCTCCGAATCTTTTTCGTTATAACTGAATTTTGTATTTTCTTTGTTAACCACCAGCGTACCTGTGTATTATCTATTCGTACAATAAACTTGTTATATACATTATATGGCTCAAATGCTAATAAATAGTTATTTCATGAACATAATTATTTTCTATTTATTTCTCATTTTATTTCTGTTTCATTAAACGTACCTGAGTAGTATCTACAATGATGTTCTAATTTTTCTTAGTATCTACAATGATGTTCTAATTTTTCTTTTTCATATCTATATTTAAGTACTCCTTCATAACTATATTCACTAGCATCTGCTTCTACTATATATATAACTTTTTTATTTTCGTCTGGGAATTGTAATTTTGGTAACTCTTTACAAAGTATTTTTATTTTCTGAACATGTTTTTTATCTTTTTCGTTGTAATTATATTCTATATCCTTTTTAAATTTTTTCTGTAATGGCTTTAGTTTTTCTGCTAATTTTGGTATATATTCTCTGACTTGGTTTACTAATCTTAAAAATGATTGTAATTTCTTTTTTGTATCTAATTCTTCTTTTGAATTTTTTTTTTTACTATATGTTGTTGCATTTTTACTCCACTTTTATCTATTTGTATTCCTAAAAACTCTATCTGATTTTTCATAATTTCAACTTTCTTTTCACTTAAACTTATTCCCGATTTTTCTATTATATTTGTAAATTGTTCTAATAATTTTAAATATTCCTCTTTAGAATCAAATAAACAATAGATATGTCAATAGGGGTGTGACAGCTATAAAATTTTATTGTAGCAATAAATGTGTGGCCATTATTCATTCAATACTGCCATAATTTTTTATTACTTGAAGCAAAATAATCTATTTAGTTATAAAAATTTGTTACAAATAATTTATTGTGGCTAAAAAGATATTATTAGTACGGTAACTTTTATAGCATGACAATAACTTATGATTAGCTACAGAAATTCATTGCAACAATAGATATAAAGCTATTTAGGGATTTATTGCCATGATTATTAGCAAACATAACAAAAATTAGAAATTAGCTTTGTCAATTTAATTCTCGTAGCTGAAAAATTTTATGAATTTAGAAATAGTCATGAAATTTAAATTGTTGTAACTGTTATTAAGTACTAGTCACGATTTTTAAATTCATAGCTAAGATTTCATAACTATATATGCAATGTGTTGTAGTGAGACTTGTATACAATTTGTATTTGCCTATTAATCCTTTTTTGAATAGTATAAATATAGAAAAATTCATTGGTGAAGACATGGAATAAATCTTTTAAGTCTTAAGAAATATAAGAATTTTCTTTGACAATTCTCTTGTGCCTTTCTTTAATGTAACATTCCTTTAGTCATCTAGTGTTAAAGAACTTATGCGAGTTTGCAAGATTGTGGAAGATTCCTGAGCGAGTTTTCAAGTGTCGTATGGAGTGTTTAGTAAAAATTTGAGTTCGTGACACACTGTCTTATATTATTTGTTCACTTTTTCCTTTATATGCCGCTTAAGAAATTATAAATAAGAAGGATATTCGTACTAATTTACCATTTAAGTCTTTTTAATATATTATCTATTTATGTGTCTTACCCATCAATATCAAAAGTAATAATGAAAGAACTACACTATTTAAACTTTCAAAAGAAATAAGTGAAGGACAAAATTTTTACTTCATTCTACCTTAATTTTTTTAATTAGTAAGTAATTTGAATAAATATTTTTTAGTAATATAGATAAATAATATAAAATAGAAAAAAATATTTATAAATAAAATATTGTCATGTGAATATTATCATGCATCTCAGACAAGTGGTTACTGATATTTGTAAGAGTGCGCGTGGATAAATTTTTTTTTTCCAGGGATTCTGATGTCACAAAAACACCTACCATACTACGCTAATTGGTACAATTATAAAATTAAGCAATCACTTGATTAAACAAATCCACCATTCACAGAAGAGTAAAATATGTCCGTGTCTAATATTTTATATATTGTACAAAATAGTAAAAGAACAGTGGCCAAGAGAAATTCCACATCATCCAGTTCCCACGTCACCCGATTTGCCGCGTCGGATCATGTGGCCATAGCCAAGTTGGAGAAGAATAAAAGAATATGCACACTGCACGTAAGGAATTATGCTATTTTGTATGCGAATATCCGTTCTTCCAACCAGGTAACCCCCCCTCCCCCACCCACCCCAGTTTTCTTGAGATTTCAAATATAGCCGTGAAGCCGGCTGATCTAATGACAAAAGTACCCCTGGCGTGTGGTCGAATTTACAAAGGATAAGACGGGGTTAGTTGTCTTGGCATGATGAATTTACGGAAATGCCCTTTTCATAGTTAGGTGCACGTCTCTACTTTCATGAAATCAAACGGATGATTCCTTTTTTCCGGCATTTTTATGGCTACATTATATTAAAAATAAATGTTTGATAATACTTATCTAATTTAAAAATTAATAAATAATTGAATAAAGAGTAAATATATAATTACTCCTGATATTGATCGAGAATTTTAAAAAGACGTTTAAACTTTGAATTTGACCTATTACCCCACGATTCTTACTTAATTCGTTGCAAATACATCATTTTTCGCTGAATCTCAGTCACAACAAAGAGATGAACGCACACACCAATCGGGTACTGCCACGTGTTAAATGTATTTAATTTCATATTTTATTTATTTTTTTAATAAATCTTTCCTTTTTATTTAATTTATCACCCACCCCACCCCTTCTTCTCCCCCCATCAGCTCCCCCCATCCCCACCCCCATTCAGCACCCCCACCCTGTCAGCATCTCCCCCTCCCCCTCAAAATCTCTCTTTCCGTCTATTTTTTTTTTGTTCAAATCAATTCAAAAAATTATTTTATGATTAAATTGAGTTTTAAGACTAGTTAAATGATTGAACTGAGTTTTAAAGATAGTTAAATGAGCTTTAATGGAGTTTTAAAGATATTTTTTTTAAAAAAAAAAGCTTCAATAAACCTTTAATGAAGGAGCTTTAACGGTGTTGAAGAAGATACTGTGTTGAAGAAGACATTGTGTTGAGTTTTAATGATATTTAAAAGAAAAAGTTTCAATGAAGCTTTAATGGTGTTGAAGAAGAAAGGGTGGGTTGGAGGGGGAGAGGGGGGGGGTGGTATCAGGTAATTTTAAAAAATAAATAAATATTTTTTTTTTAAATATAAATTATATATAATTATTTACACGTGACAATTTTTTATTGGTCAAAAAAAGTCAATTTTGAACTCTTTCACGCGCCTTAGGCGCGTGTATACATGCAGAAGTTCAAAATGATGTATTTGGAACGAAATAAAGAAGAATCGTGGGATAATAGGTCGAATTCAAAGTTTAGATGTCTTTTTGAAAATCTCAACCAATATGAGGGGAATAAATAAAAATGAGCGAAGAAAATAATATGAAAGAAAAGCCAAATAATACTTTGCAGCTAAACAGTTTAGTTTAACGTTCGGACATGAATTCAGTATTTTTTTTTTTTTTAGAAAAATTGTATTTGAAGTTAAAGTTAAAAAATAATATTTGAAAATTAATTTATGTTTAAATATGCATTTCAGGTGAAACAAAATTAGTTACGTGAGTAGGGAAAAAAATTCAAGTTATTCAAATTTTGAAAACTCATCTTCACAATAAAAACAATAATTACATATTTAATGTATTTTTACAAGTACAGTTTAAAGAAAATAAAATATATTATCATGAAGTATCATGAAAAACCAAAAAAAAAAAAAAAGTTCATCTCGAAAGGAGTCGAACCTTTTAACATAAATAAGAGTTATGATAGAAATGAGAACAATCGTGAGATGACCATAATTTGTCCTCCGTAGTCTATTAGTTCAGGACTTTTTTTTTTTTTTGGTAACCATAGTTCAGGACCTTGCGCATGTGTTAAATTTTAATACCTAGAAGAGTGAAGAAAACATGTGAACATCGTCATGTTTTTTATTTTTCATGGTTTTATTATATGGTTCTTAATTAATTATTACATTATTTATATTTTAAAAATGAATAATATTTAATAAAAAATAAAATAAATATTTATGACATATTTCTTCACCTATTTCAATCGTAATTTTAATATTTCACTCCTAATTAATTACTTAAGTTATTTAATTATTAAGAAAATTAATAATATCTAATAAAAAGGTAAAATAGATAACAAAAGTGATAAATTAACTATTGATGTTTTAAATTAACTTGACATCTTATATGAGATCCATTTAAATTTTCTTCACAATTAATTTTTATAGCAATTTTGTTATATCATTTATAATAAATTATTATGAGTAATTTAAAACATGTTTGTTTCGCTACTTCAAACGTGATATTGGGTTGACTATCGAAATTATATATGTCGCTTAAATTGAAATAAAAAAAGTATTATAAATCACAATAATTATAAATTTAAATTATTTAAAAAAATAATTGACTATCAAGTCACAAAAAATTGGACAAGGAGAGTATTATAAATTACAAAAACTAATAGCTTAAAATAGTAAATTATAATGCCAAAACAATATCATAAATTACAATAGCTAATAACTTAAAATATTTAAAACATATTAAATATATAATTAATTATCTAAATTTTATTTATATCACATAAATTGAAACAAAAAATAACAAATATTAGCGTGTGCCCTTCGAATCTTCGATATCCCGTAGGACTACAAGCATTCTCGCTGTAACTTACATGATACAACTCCAATTAAATAATCAAGGTGGAATATATGGCTGGAAGCATTAGCTAAAATTTAAATTAGGCCTACACAGTCCACAATGCGAGGACTTAGCAAATGATAATTTTATTGGTCTATGACTAATTAGGATCGGCATTCCTAAACGGCATAATTTTACAGTAATTAAGGGGTGACTTTTTAAAAATAAATTAAAATAGCCTCTTGGGTTGCAGTTTGCAGTCCATAGATTCACGGTGTTTATCTCGTGGCCAACGTTAAATATTTCAGTACTCATAGTTTTTTTATTCAAAGTCGCTATCTGTATTCATAATTGTTCATGAACTTTGAAATAGACATATTATCTTATAAATATCTTATGATGGAAAAATAAATCAAAAATACATATTATAATATAATATAATATAAGAGTATTCCTCAATTCTCAGGGGTGTCTAGTCCACTAGGCTACTTAGACGATTGTTTAGGATCTCAAAATTATGGAGGTCACATATTTTTATGTAAAAATAGTGTGTGTATATTGTAATCTTTTATTAGCATAAAAAATATAATTTTTTTTTAAAGAAGGAAAATGTAAAATGATTTTTTACATGAAATCTTTTTTAGCATAAAAAAAGGACCACCTCATTATTATTATGATGATGTGACAGTTTAGGACGTGCGATATAAAAGAATTAGTTGAAAAAACATTGTTTTAATCTTAAATATCCCCTAATGCATAATAATCACTTTGACATTGATGATTTAAATTTATTTTCTAAATTAAAAGTGTTAATTAAAGGAATAGTAAAAGTAGAGAAGATAATAATATAATTGATATACACAGTCAGATCAATAAAACAACTTAATTTATTTCCAAATGCCTATATTGCTTACAGAATAATGTTGACAGTTCTATTATGCTTGCCTCAATCGAAAAAAGTTTTTTCAAAATTAAAATTGATAAGTCTTACCTAAGATCAACAATGTTTCAAGAGAGACTGAATGTATTAGCTATATTGTCAATTGAAATGAATTATTAGAAAGTATTGATTATCAAAAAAATTATTAGTAATTTTGCATCTCATTAGTATTTGTCTTTGAGAGACATTGCATTGATTATCAAAAAAAAATATTAGCAATTTTGCATCTCATTAGTATTTGTCTTTGACAGACATTAACACATACGAGAGGTTTTTGAGAGAGCTTTCACCAACAAGAAGAGAGAAAAAAAGTTTAGCGGTTGCAATTTTTACTCTTCGATCAACCAACTTCAAATTGCGTTTTCAGTTAGTTCATTATTAGATCGAGCTAGAATTATTGATTGAGTGTTTCAAACATCTTGATGTTTGATGAATGACGGAGATCAAATTTGGAGGCCCACAACATCTGATTTTGAGTCCCGAACAGTAGTTCCATTTTGGATGATTTCTCTTGATTTACTTTTGTTGGTATAGTTATTGTTTCTCCATATTTTGATCTTGTTGTGTGGTAAAATAGTGATTTGGATCTCTGTGATCTCATGTGTAATGACCTAAAAATTTGATGAAATATGTGAAATTTATGATTTTATATGATTTGACTATTTTACCCCTCTCCGTAGTTGCATTATAATATTTCTGGGGTGTGGGAGTGATTGGAATGATTTTTGATGCATTTTGGTATCATTTATGCATTATTGTGGTTTTTGATGGCTTCGAAAGCCTTATTTTGGACTTATGTTGATATCTTTTTGTTCGTGCAATGGATGGACAAATGGACTGCGATGGCAACTCCGGAATATCGATTTTAGGCTAGGTAGACCTTTGGTTCGGGTTCTGGTGCACTCGAGCTCATTTTGACCTATTGATCAGAAAGTTAAAAAATTGGAAATATAGGTGTGGGATCTATATTTAATCAAAATGACCTCGAATAGAAAATTTGACTTTGCTAGCAAATTCGAAATGTCGATTTTAGGGTGTCAGCATATTTGGTATGATTTTACGGCTTTTAAATCTCATTTTGACCCTTGGTTTGAAAAATTGTGATTTTGGGTTTTGGGGGTCAACTTTGTGGAAATGATGTTTTTCTGAAAATCTGATATCGCATCCGGAACGTCGAATTTAGTATGGTTGCATAGTCCGTTTGCATGTATCGGACTCCGAACGAATTCCGGGCACCCTGTCGAAGTCCGATTGACCTAAAAAAATTATTATTGCAGAAAAATCTGCTATTTTAAACCCTAAAATAGTGTGGGAGCTTAAAATTAAAGTTTGTGAGAGGTTGAAAAGCTAGATTAACACCTGTTTTCTTGGTTTTATTATGGGTTAAAGGTAAGAATTCACCAATTTCTTAGTAATTTCTTGATTAATTTTTTAAAACCCAAAAAATCTTAGGGCTTGATTTTAAACCTCATTTTCACTTTTTTCACTTGAATAATATTTTCATCTTATAATTACTAGTTTTTCATCAATTTAACCCTTAAAACAACTACGATTCTTAATTTTAACTTGGATTTCTAAGATTTATCCAGTAAAACTTAAAAATAATTTTTCTTCAATTTGAACCTCATTTTTTACTCTATTTGACTTGGGTTTTCATCTGTAGATTCTTAAAAATATGGAAAACATATTTTAGAAGTAATGCTCTGATTTTACCCTTCTTTTTTGAAAATCCGTTCTGCATGTCTATTTTGACCCCAAACCAAAAGTAGTCAATATGTGTGTTGTTGATTTTATTTTGATGCGTAGATTACATATTTGATGTTTTTAGTAGAGTTTGATATTGTTCTTGTAAAGTAAGGTCGTGGGTTTGAAGTGTAGCGGATCGATTTTGATTTTTGAGGTAGGTTATGGATTAACTCTTTCAGACTGGCTGGGTGGTAAATGATGATACAAAATGCATGTTAAGGGTGAGAACTAATCATAAAAAATATCTATTTATGTGTTGTGCCCGTGTGGGGGCTTATATGTGATGTAATTATCGAAATTGAGTTATTATGTGATATGTGTGACCGTGTGGGGTCCTATGTGATATTGATAGCCTTGAATACATGTGAATAATTATATTGTGTTGTTAAAATGCGCAATGTGGTACCATTGGTGTATTGTGATTATATTCATACTTTCTTGACATATGCAACATGTGGAAATTCATGGATGAACCAAAAATAATGGGTGGATATTGGCTCATGCAGTTGTGGAAATATTCATTGTGATTGGTTGTGAGTATTACATCTTCATATCATACTCATTCATGAAATATTAATACCACCGTGGCAACATCTGAGAAACATTGGCAATACCTAATAACACATTTCCGAGAGATGTGCCAGAAAAAAGATATGATATATGTGGATTGTATATGGGTTGACAAACCTCCCATGGATCCTACATCGAGAATCTTTAGCTCCGTAGGTGTATACGAGGATTGTTTGATGATTCCGAAGGTTGGGCAATGACCTCGTGCATCATCATCATCATCATATACACTGCACTTACTTTATTATGTTATGTTATGTTATATTGGCATATTGACTTATCATCTATGTATTTATCATATCTTCTTTTACTTGTATTTGATGATCTTGTATATGCTTGTTCCCCCTTGTTCTTCTTATATGTGATATAATATGAATTTTTATTCTATCTTGGTGTGATGTTGCAATATATGAGAGATATATTAGAACTGTTAGTGCAAGCGGTGTGGACTATCGTTGTGGGATATTTTCTAATTGTAGGTGACGTTCCCTTAGTGTATCTTTTGTATGCTTTATTTCCTATTTTTCTTGGCCGGCCTATGATACCTACTGAGTACAAGTGGACCGTACTCATGCCTACTGCGCCCTTTCAGTGCAGGTCCTAGATTGAGTGTGCCTCAGCTTGATTGACTCAGGCGATTGTTGGAGCTTCCAAGGTAGCGATCGGACATTCATGTATTCGAAGTTCACCTCTATCTTTCTATAATAATTATGTCCTATTAGTATTTGGAGATAGTTATTATTCTTGTGTGGTTATTTTTCTGATGTATTTGACTCTTGGATTATATTAGTAGTTCATACACTATTGACACTTGGTTTTGGGCATAATTGGTATTTTGGATAAGTTCTTTCTGTATTGTTATGATTACTTATATGGTTTGGCTTCGTTCTAGAAGTCTTACCTTGAGATATTTTTGTCCATTTCTCTTTTCGTATCAGTTTGGGTTATAGGCTTACTTGTCAGGGTACGTCGAGGTAAGTGCCATCATGATCCTTATTTTTAGGTCGTGACAAAATTGGTTTTAAAACAGCCAGGTTTCATTGGTCTCAACGGTGTAAGAATGAGATATCTAATGTAGTCTCGTGGATCGATACGTTGAAGTCCGTATCTATCTTTAAGAGGCTATAGGATGTCTTTAGGAAACCTTCCCTATTTTATTCCTTATCATGTGAATTCTTTCATATCTTGTGTTCTGAGTTGTGTTTCACTCTTTCTGTGCTGATGGTTTGGCTTATACTATATATCAGTTGAGAGATATTATAAGAAATTAGTGTATATCATTTGTCGGTTGAAGGCTTTTTGATGCTCCTGAGTTGTCATGGGATCAGTTCATTGATGCCTTTCTGGAGAGATTTATGCCTTTCAGTTTGAGAGATCGTACGTGAGGCGAGTTAGATCATTTGGATCAAGGCTCCATGACAGTTACTGAGTATGAGGCACACGTCCATACCCTATTCAAATATTTCTAAGATATCATTTCTACTGAGTTTGAGAAGATTCAAAAGTTTGTGAAGGGTTTAGTTGTCTCTCTTCAGTTGGCTACGTCTTAGATGGTTGTGCTTGGAGCTCCTCCTTAGAGTATTGTGGATCACACTAAGATAACAGAGGGTATTATTAGTGTATCTCAGGGAGGTTCCAAGAGGCTCCGCTGTTTTGGTAAGTTCAGGAATCAGACCTCTCGAGGTAGAGATTTTAAAGGTTCTCATGGATACCATGGTAGGCCAGTGTAGGTGACTTTATAGAGTTCATGTGGTGGATCTTCTAGTTCCGCAGTTCATGGTGGTCGTTCGGGCTCAGTTGTACTTTCTCTTATTGAGACTGGTTGTAGAGGTTGCTATGTATGTGATGAGATTAGCCATGTGGCCAAGGACTGTCTCGCCGTGTGTTTAGAGCTACTCCTATTTTAGCTGTAAGAGGTAGGGGTTCTACCAAAGGTGCAATAGGTAGATATGGTAGAGCCCATGTTGGCGGTCGTAGGGCTACTCAGCCAGTTGGTAGTCGTGGATAGTGTTATGCTATACCAGCTAGACCTGAGGTAGAGGCTTCTGATATGGTGATTACAAGTATCTTTTTCATTTGTTTCAGGCCTGCATTTGTATTATTTGATCCCACATTAACTTTCTCCTATGTGTCTGTGTATTTTGCTTTGGGTTTTAATTCTGTTAGTGAGCCTCTTGCCATACCTATTTGTGTATCTATTCCGGTAGGTAATTCTTTAGTAGTGAATTGTGCATACCGATTTTGTGTTGTAAATTTTGCCGGGCGTGAGATTTTGATAAATTTGCTTGTATTAGATATGGTCGATTTTGATGTTATTTTAGGCATGAATTGGTTAGCTCCTTATCATGCTGTCTTAGATTGTTTTGCTAAGACCGTGACATTAGATTCGCTGGGTATGCCAATGATAGCTTAAAATAGTACACTTCATTCGGGTCCTAAGAGGGTCATATCTTATGTTCAGGCTCGTAATTTGGTTGAGAGGGGATTGTTATCTTACTTGGCCTATATTTATGACACCAGTGTTGTTTTGCCTCCTTCTTTAGATTCTGTCGTATTGTCCATGAGTTTATGGATGTATTCCCTACGAAACTGCCTGGTATGCCTCTGGATCGAGATATTGATTTTAGTATTGATGTTAAGCCAGGAACCAAGTCCATTTCCATTCCTCCTTATAGGATGGCCCCAACAGAGTTGAAAGAACTGAAGGATCAGTTGCAAGAGTTGTTGGATAAGGGATTTATCCTACCTAGTGTTTCACTTTGGGGTGTGTCTATCTTATTTGTGAAGAAAAAGGATGGGTCTATGCAGATGTGTATTGATTATCGATAGTTGAATAAGGTGATGGTTAAGAATAAGTATCCTCTTTCTCGCACCGATGATTTGTTTGACCAGCTTCAGGGTGTTGCAGTGTTTTCGAAGATTGATTTGAGGTTCGGTTATCACCGATTGAGGATTAGAGCTTTGGATATTCCAAAAATTGCTTTTCAGACTCGATATGGTCATTATGAGTTCTTGGTTATGTCCTTTGAGCTGACCAATGCCCCTGCCGCATTCATGGAGTTGATGAACCGGGTGTTTCGACCATATATCGACTCCTTTGTTATCGTATTTATAGATGATATCTTGGTGTATTCCAAGAGTGAGGCTGAGCATGGGGAGCATTTGTGGATTGTACAGAGATTAAGGGATGATAAGTTGTATGCTAAGTTCTCTAAGTGCGAGTTTTGGTTGAAGTCCGTTTCTTTCTCAGGTCATGTGGTGACTAAGGAAGGTATTATAGTTGATCCATCTAAGGTTGCAGCGGTTTGTGATTGGGCTAGATCTACTTTGCCCATCGAGATTCGGAGTTATGTTGGCTTAGCGTTATTATCGGTGTTTTGTTGAGGTTTTCTCTTTCTTTGCAGCTCTGTTGACCAAGTTGACTCAGAAGAAGATTTCTTTTCAGTGGTTCGATGCTTATGAGGCAAGCTTTCAAAAGTTTAAGGCAAAATTACACAAGTATTATCACGTATAGTATACTTCTGAAGAAGTACATGACTATTTTGTAGTGATTAAGAGCCTTTGTTAATAGTCTATAGTTGAATGTTGTGTCTTTCTTGGTTCGTGTATAAAGAACTGATGCCGCAATATTTGATTGTTGAGTTGGGAGTTGAAGATGGGTTGGAGTTCTCTACTATTTGATAAACATGCTTGAAGAAGTTTTGGAGTATAGGCAAAATAATGCATACTATGCTTTTTAGCTAGAACCTGCCAAGAAACTCTTACCTCTTTTTTGAAGTAGTATTCACTGTTAGGATATTTGATCGACAAATAGGTCGATATCGAATGGGTGTAGGTCGATTCATGTTAAATGGGTCGGTTTTTTAAATGGTCTCATATTTTGATATTAATATTGATTTATTTTAATTAATTAATGATGTGAACCTCTAAAAAGAGGTCATACGACAAAACTATTTTTGAAAATCCACCATTAAAAAGTAATGACATGGATGAGCTGATTTTGTAACAACAATGACATGAATGAATAGATCTTTAACTGATCGGATAAATGAGACAATTCTGATAGTTCAGTGACATATTTGAGCCTTTTTCCTAAAATATATGACCATCATATTAACCAATTTACCTCTCTAAAGGAAATAATCAATAAACTATTACTATTATATTAAGATATTACTTCTTCATGAATAAAAATAAAATAGTTTTAAATAATAAAATAATAAAATATGACAATTTTGAAATATAGGATAAAAAACATAAAGATCAATGATAAGTAAAAATGTAAAAATTTGAATATGTATTTTAAATAGAAATGTTAAGTGATATTCACCCCCACACTATTTTGAAATAGTAAAATAAGCAATAATATGACTTGTTATTTGAATTACTCTCAGTTTTCTTACTTTTATAAATGGAAAAATTTACTTAGCATTGTTTATTTATTAAAAGATTATGGAGATCAATAATGTTAGTTGGCTAAGTAATTTGACACAATTTGTGTAGAACTATTAGGCGAGCTCCGAAATATTGAGCATGTTTAGGACGTACAATTGGATGCTTGGAGTGTAAGGCTCGCAGAAGTAAGTCCCACACTTGAGCCCCGGGGCAAGTCTCACGGCGAGTTCCGAAACTATTTTTTAAAACACTACCATACATAACTCAATTTTCCTCCTTTTACTATTTTGCCTTTTAAAAGAAAAGTGTGAAAGATAATATTATTTTTTTCTGAATTACTAACTTGATTTCTTTCAAATTTATATTCTTTTTTTAAAAAATTATATTTATCCACAAATATACTTTTTTTAAAAAAAAATTCTCTTTATTTCTATGTTTTTTCTACGTTGTGTTCTATTTCCATTCTCACCGTCTATCTTCCAACTTCAAGTTAATTTTTTGATTTCATTTTAACCATTAGATACTTTTTCTTTAAAATTAGCTATGAATATAAATGGTGACACTTCAATATTTTTAATTACCTTGTTTCTTTTTAATTATGCTAATTAATTTTTTTTTTATAATATCAATAATGCTTGTGTTGTTATAATAATTTACTACTCAAAGATTTATATTTATGAGATTTTTTTTTACCGTCGTCATGATTTTGACTTTGCCAATTTTTCTTATAGCTAATTTTTATTTTTATTTTTTTGGATGAAGAGGAAAAAAAAATAAGAGTTAACAGATTTGGAAAAGGAAGAAATAATAATGATAAGGGTGTATCTATTAATTATTTTTTTACCATAGGATATATATATTTTTTTATCATAGAGTAATTTTTTTCTAGTTAAATCATGGTTAGAAAAAAAAAGTAAGAAAGAGAGAGAATATTTAAAAATATATTTATGGATAAAATAATTTTATAGTTATAATTGTGAAATTACTAAAAATTTTGAAAGTAAATATATAAAATATTTATTAGTCAAATCGGAACCATTCATTTTAACTGATGTCACGTATCTCTCATCTGAGGAGGAACTTGGAACTCTCTCTCACTCTCTCTCACTACATAGAGAAGAAACCAAAGATAAATCCAAAATTACAAATCGATCCGTATTAAATAACTAACTTGGTGGTGTAAATTAAAAGGCCAAATCAGTCCACATGTTAATGGTTTTAATTCTAGAGAGAGAAAAAATAGAATATATAATCATGATTTGATAAATAATTTGCAAATTCATGTACGAATTAGATTGGCAAAATGGTTCAATGGATCCCTGTACTATGTCGGTTTTGTAAGTTGGATACTTCTACTTTCATGTTTATCGTCTGGACCCTTGAACCCATTAAAATACAATATTTTAAACACTTTTTCGGTGAGTGTAACACACTCGCCCCACGTTGCTGCCACATCAGCTGCCACATCTGCCACGTCATTTTTATATATAAAAAATATTAAATATTAAAATAAATAAATAAACAACCCACCGTTCTCTCTCTTCCCATTTTTCTTTCTTTTCCCGTTCTTTCTTTCTCCTCTTCTTCTTCTTCCTGCTCTTCCTTTTCCTTTTCCTCTTCTTCCTCTTCCTCTTCCTCTTCCTCTTCTTCTTCTTCTTCTTTCTCTACGAAAAAAATTAAAAAGTGAGACAAAAAATTTAAGAAGTATGGAAAGAAGGAATTTTTGTGATTTCGGTCATTCAAAAAACTTCAAATTCAATGAAAAGACTCAATTTTTATGATTTCTTTAGATTTTTTGTGATTTGGGTAATTCAAGAAAGTTTCAAATTTTTGAAATTCAACGTAAAAACTCAATTTTTATGCATTTTTTGTGATTTGGGTAATTCAAGAAAGTTGAAAATTCTTGAAATTCAAAGTAAAGATTCAATTTTTATTTTTCTTGAGATTTCTTGTGGTTTAGGTAATTCAAGAATGTCGAAAATTCTTGAAATTCAATGTGAATATTTGTGAGAATTGATTAAAATTCAATGTTGAAAATTCTTAAATTTTTTGTGAATTGATTGAATGAAGGTTTCTTTGTTAGGTAAATGGTGGGGGGTAGCGGGGGACAAGGAGGCTGGGGAAATGGTGGGGGCAGCGGGGGAGAAGGCTGGAGTTGGGGGAATGGGGGGTGTTGGATGGGGTTGGGGTGGGGTGGGTGGATGAGGGGTCTGTATGGAGGCTGGGTGGGTGGGGAGGGGCTGGACGGGGCTTGGGGTGGGGTGGGGTGGGGCCTGGAAGGGGTTGGGTAGGTGGGGAGGGGCTGGACGGAGGCTGGGGAAGGTCTTTTTAATTTTTTTTTATAAATATTTTTAAATTAAAAAAGATGAAGGAAAAAAAAGACCCCTTTTTTAATTTTAATGTTATTTTTATTTTTTAAAAAATTATTTTAATATAAAATTAATCAAAAATTGACCCCACTCGCACCTTAGGCGCGTGCCTACACGCGCCTCGTCCTAGTCAGACTTTTAATGCCACATAAGCTTGGTCAACGGTCAAAGGGTTTGAAATATTATTTTTTGGTGGAATCAATGATTCAGATGACAAACATATAAGTAAAAGTGTCCAACTTATAAAATCGACATAGTACGGGGGTCCATCGAACTATTTTGTCAATTAGATTTGGTGATATCTTTGTCTTTTCCTATCAGACTCCCCAAACCACTCCTCTCTATCATATGTTAATGAAAAAAGAAATAATCTAAACCGACTGAGAATTTTTCATCACCCGCACCCAAGACAGATCAAACAAAAGATGAATTTTTTTTTTTTACTCTGTTTCGGAGTAATTAAATAGTAAATGCAAGGAAAGGGCCGGAAAATTGAGTATCATACTTCATATTGTTTCAATTTGCGCTTTTGTCAGAGAACTTTCTTGTAACAAAATCCCATTTCAATACATTATGGGCCTCGACAGTACATTGTTGTCCTTATAGGACAAGACGAGTCTTTTATGTGGGTATTTCCATGCATTCGACTTTCTATGTTGCTTAAGATCAAGTGGGGACAATGACATCGTATATAAATGGAATGCAATTTACCTTGGAGAAGCTAAAAGCTAAAATTTAAAAAAAAAAAAAAAAAAAAAAAAAAACTACCAAATTTTTTAAATAGGAAAAAAAGTAAATAAAGTTATACGGAAGAATCATCAAGGAAATAGAATTGAAATCAACTTAGAGGCTGGAGCAACTAAAATAATTTTTTCCATCTGAAATTGAAATTCTAACTACCTTCAATAACCAAATCTATATCCATTAATAATTAACATAACAAATCTATATCCATTGATAACAACCACGACGTATCTGCCTTTTTGTTCTTATGTCAAATTGACCACATAAAATTGCAATCAATTGATCCATTATGATTAATTATACATTGTGGTTTACAGTCATTTACCAAAATGGGCACGTTAGTGCTGAAAGGGCATTTAAGTAATTCCAGCATTTCAAATACCATAAGCTGGCGGGTATTTTTGTCATTGGATCAGCCGGCATTTGAACGAATTAAAATCTGAGAAAACCAGATACTTTTAATTGTTATTTATTCTGTGCAAAAACGGATATTCGCATCCTCCAAAAGCATAATTCCATACGCAGATTCTCCGATTCTTCCTCCAGCTTGACCGACCCCACATATCCTACGTGGCAAATATACTGGTATCAGAAGTGGATGACGTGGATTTTCTCTTGGACCAACTTTTATTTCTTTTACCATAATACTGCAAAAATATTACTCCCTCCGTTTAAAAAAAATGACTTACTTTGACTCGACATACAGTTTAAGAAAATTAACAACACTTTTGAATCTTGTGGCCTTAAATTAAAGTTGTGTCAAATGTATCAAAATATCCTTTAATATTGTGGTGCTAAATATGTCATGTTGAAAGTTGGAATTAAAATATTATCAAAAAATAAGAGAGATCATTTTTTTTAAACAGATTAAAAAAAAAATAGGTCATTCTTTTTTAAACGGAGGGAGTAATAGTATATACTAATAGAGTAATGCTGGATGGTTGTCTAGTCAATAGATTCGTCTACCTGTGCTTTACCATTGGTGGACCAATAACAATGGTAGGTATTGGTGGCTTCAGAATCACCGACCCTAAAAAACAAAGCTCAATGTTTTTTTTCACTAACAAATTAAGTGGAGTAGCACGTTAGATCAATCAATGAACTTTGAAAAAAAGATTTCATGTGTTTTCTTACAAATAATTCAATAGCAGATGATTCATGTGACAATCAAGTGAAAAACGAGGAAGCGACACACCATTTCAATATTGCTCATTTAGGGTGGCACGGATAATTATTATTATAGAATATAGAATGAAAGGAAAGAAAGTTCATAAGAGCTATCAGGTTTAAAAAAATAATCTATAAGACTAAAATAGTGACGAAGATAGAAATTTATTTTACTTTATTTGTGTAAGATATTCTCTAGTCCAATATAAACGAACTGTTAAGACTTATCTTTATAATCCACAATAAGTGAATTTTTTAAAGTTCAACAGTGTATTAAGTATATATTTCCTTTCCCCATATTTACCTTTTTTTGTTTTCCATTTTAATATCTCAAATAACGACTTTTTACTAAGGCGAGTTCCAAAAGAATTGAAAGGGTAATATTTCAATAATATACTTTGCTTTATGTTCTTAAATATTTTTTTAAACATTGTGTCACTTCCCAACAATTTACTTAGATTGGATTAGAGGAAGTACCATTTCATTTTGTAAATGAACTCACTAAAGTAATATATTTTTTTGAAACGTTACTAAACTAGTATAAACGTTGTTCCCAGTAACGTATTATGTTTTAAAAAAAATTAACGGAAAAAAAAGTTGTGGATGACGTTAAAATAGAAATCGTTACTGTCGGACACGTTTTTGACATAAAACTTTATTGAAGCAAAATTAATAATCCATTTAAAATCTAGGAGAATGATACACATACCACCTAATTATGATAAAATTAGATTTAGATATCCGCCAAGATATTATAAATATGGTTTAAATGAATAAAGTGCAAAAATACAAAGAATTAAAATAAATTATTTCTAAAAAACGTAAAGAATTAAAAATAAGAATAGAAAGACTACATTATAATATATTTGCCGGAGTTAGTGAAAATTCAATAAATACACAAAAAGATGAAATATCAAAATTATAATCACAAATAGATAGTTTAGAATATATATATCACATAACTATTCACAATAAAATGAACAAAGAAGAATTCATAATAGATGAAAAAATATATGAAAATCACGAAGGATTAAAAATAAAAATAGTATTTTCTAATCTAGGAAGAAGATATAAGAAAATAGGTGAACATTTATATCTAATGTTAGAAAAAGAAGAATTAAAATTAGAAGATAAATTGACAGCAATGGTAAGAATAGAAAGAGAAAATGAAGAAATAGACATGAAAAAGGAAATAGAAAAAATTAAACAACAAACTACAGAAAAAATACGAAAAATGGAAGAAACTAAAAATAGTAGGATTGCTGAATTAGAAAAAGAACTAGAAATGTTAAAAGATCTGTATGAACAAAGACAAAAGGAAAAAGAAGAAAAAGATAGAGAACAAAAATTACTGAACGAGATAAATCAATTTAAGGAAAAATTGGAAATAAAAAACAAAGAATTAGAAATAAATAATATAGACGTTGAAGAGACAGATAATTATGATTCAGAAGATAGTGAAACATATACAGAAATATTAACAAATACAAAAAATTTAGAAATTAATGAAAAACAAGAAGTAATTAATGAAGAAAACTTAGAAAATACCAACACAGAAATAAATACTCTTGATAAAAAAAAGATGAAAACATAATACCTAGAACATCAGAAATAAGAAAACCTACATATTATAAGAATAAGTTTAAAAAATATAATGAAAATGACAAATGAAAACCAAAATAGATAGTTAATAAAAATTATAACTTTTTAGACCTAAACCGTGTAATAGATACAGAAAAAATAATACAATTATGGATAGGATATATGACAAAACAATTATTAGATAATAATATAAACATTACAGATGCACCAGAATATATAGAAAGAACACTGATAGGATCAGTAAAATTATGGTTTACAAATCTAACTGAAAATAGCAAGAAGGTATTAAGAACTAATAAACCGGAACATCATCAACAACAACTAAACTAACACCTATAGAATTATTAAAAAAATATGAAACAGCTATAAAAGATGAATTTGGTAGTATGACAACAATAGAAGAAGAACAAGATGAAGAAAAAGATACAAATAGGAGTTTAATGTTAAAATTAGCAATATGTAATATGTGTTATATAGATGAATATACTTGCGCATTTAAAGAGTATTATTATAAAGGAGCAAATAGTATAGAAAAAAGTAAAGAAATAAGAAAATTATATTTTAATAAATTACCCGAACCATTTAGTTCAAAGATAATAAAAAGTTGGGAAGAAGCAAAAATAGTAGATAGGTTAGGAGCAAGAATAAAATTTTTACAACAATGGTATAGAAACTTATGTGAAAAATATAGAGAAGAATTAAAAATGGAAAAAACATTGATAAAAATTTAGCATGTTGCAAAAATAAAATAGCACCCCAATTTGGATGTGAAGAAAGATATTATAAGAAAAGAAAAAGACATAAGAAATATAAAAAATCAAAATATAAATATAAGAAACCAAGAAAAAGATATTATGTAAAAAATTATAAATACAAAAGACCATATAGAAAGAAGAAATCTATAAAAGAATGTACTTGTTATAATTGTGGAAAGTTAGGCGATTTAGCTAAAGATTGTAAATTACCTAAAAATTCGAAAAATAAACAAATATCAGAAATAAAAATAGATAATACAGAATATATGTAGATAGATTATATAGATTATGAATTAGAAAGTGAGGATAGTATATATGAAATTTCAGAAAACGGAACAGATAATGAAATAGATAGTGAAATAGATGAATCAAATGACTGAAGAAGATATAAAAATAATAACAAAGGAAGAATATTCAAATGATGAAGGAACGGAACAAAAAATAATATTTGACAGTAACATATTTGATGAAATAAAAGGAAAAGAATTAGATTTAAGTGTAAAAAAATATTTAAAATACCAACAATAAAAAATATTTTTACTAGGAAAAGGGACGAATATTATGTAGTATGCCAAAAGAAACATGTAATAGACTGTAGGTATGCAAAAGGCAAAGCTAGTATACCACTAGTAACAAAAAGAATAATTAATAAAGAGATAAATGATATAAAAAGTAAAGGAGACCCAATAAATATGTACACCTTGGAGGTACAGAGATATTAATAAAAACATGTTTTAGAGAAGGAATAGATACACCAATAGAATAATATTTAGCAGATGATAGAATTATAAATCCTATAGAAAAAATCATAATAACTGCCGTAAAAGGAAATCTAATATACCAAAAATTTAAATTTATAATAAGTGCAAATTATTCAGTAGCGGTAACAGATAAAAATATAGATAAATCACTAGTATTAATTGAAAAATATCAGGAATAGAATTAACCCCTGAAAGTAAAATATTTACAGCAAGATGCAAAAATTTATATGTATTAACAACAAAACATAAAATAACAGGAAAAAATAAGATTAACAAAATACGAATAGAAAGTCCATTCGAACAAATTGTAAAAACAATAGATTATAATGATTATAACTATAAAGACATAGATATAGAAGAAAATTTAGAAATAGTAAATGATAGAATAAGTACAACGAAAAGAATAGATGATGAAAAACCAGAATCATCAAGCTCATAAAAAAGAACAAGTTATGAAATAAATTCAATAAGTAATTTAAACCAATATTACATAACAGGAAAAATAAATGAAAAAGAATATTTAATAATCTTAAATACAGGACAAGAAGAAAATTATATAGCAAAATATCTAGTAAAAATTGAAGAAATAAAAACTTATAATGATATGTGCCCAGATCTACCAAGAAGTTTAATAAATAGTAAAAATATAGCAGAAAAAGAAATAATAATAGGAGTTAGAAAAATAAAAATAGAATTCGAAGTAAAGGAAGAAATACAAAAAACAGATATAATATTAGAAATAAAATGGCTAGAACAAGTAAAACCATATAATATAGAACATACACAATTAACCTTAACATATAACAAAGAGAAATTATTCTTACGAAAAGTCTTAACATAAAATGAAAATATATGTATTAATAAAGATAGTAGTAGAAGGATATTACAGTAGATATTATACGCCTATGATAGATACAGGAGCAGAAGCTAATTTATGTAGATATAATTGCTTACCAGAAAATAAATGGTATAAATTAAAAACACCAATAATAGTTAAAGGATTTAATAATGAAGGAAGCTTAATTACTTATAAAGCTAGGAATGTAAAAATACAAGTATGAGATAAGATATTAACAATAGAAGAAATTTATAATTATGAACTAACATTAAAAGATATACTTTTAGGAATGCCGCTCTTAGATAAATTATACCCACATATAATAATTAGAACAGACTGGTGGTTTACAACACCATGTAAACAGAAAGTAAGAGCAAAAAGAGTTAATAATAAAATAAGAAAGAAAACTGATTGGATAAAAGGAAGTGAAAAAATTACACATAAGTTAGAAAAAATAAAAAATGCTGAAGATACAATAGAACTAGTAGTATTTTCGATAAATAAAACAGAAATAACTATATTTTCAATAAATAAGATAGAAATAATTAAGAAAAAATTAGAACAATTATATAGTGAAGATCCATTAAAAGGATGGGAAAAACATAAAACTACTATAAAAATTGAATTAATAGATAAAAATAACATAATAACCCAGAAACCATTAACATATAATTTTGACGATTTAAAAGAATTTAAAATGCATATAGATAAATTATTAGAAAAACAATATATACAAAAAAGTAATAGTAAACATAATAGTCCAGCATTTATAGTAAATAAACATAGTGAACAAAAAAGAGGAAAAAGTAGGATGGTTATTGACTATAGAAAATTAAATGTAAAAACTATAACATATAATTATTCAATACCAAATAAGATATTAAAAATAAGGCAAATACAATGATATAATTATTTTAGCAAATTCGATTGTAAATCAGGATTTTACCATCTAAAGTTAGAAGAAGAATCTAAAGAATTAACCGCATTTACGGTACCACAAGGATTTTATGAATGGAATGTATTACCATTTGGATATAAAAATGCACCAGGTAGATATCAACATTTTATGGATAATTATTTAGTATACATAGATAATATATTATTATATACAAAAACTAAAGAAGAACATTTAAAATTATTGGAACAGTTTACAGATATAATAAAAAAATCGTGAATAAGTGTAAGCGAAAAGAAAGCTGAAATTATGAAAAATCAGATAAAATTCTTAGGAATACAAATTGATAAAAGCGGAGTAAAAATGCAACAACATATAGTACAAAAATAATAAATTCGAAAGAAGAATTAGATACAAAAAAGAAATTACAATCATTTTTAGGATTAGTAAACCAAGTAAGAGAATATATTCCAAAATTAGCAGAAACTTTAAGACCACTACAGAAACAATTAAAAAAGGATGTAGAATATAACTATAATGAAGAAGATAAAAAACAAGTTCAAAAAATAAAATTACTTTGTAAAGAATTACCAAAATTATAATTTCCAGATGGAAATAGAAAATTTATATATATAGTAGAAGCAGATGCTAGTGAATATAGTTATGGAGGGGTACTTAAATATCGATATGAAGCAGAAAAATTAGAACACCATTGTAGATACTACTCAGGTACGTTCAATGAGACAGAAATAAAATGAAAAATAAATAGGAAAGAATTATGTTCATTATATAAATGTTTGTTAGCATTTGAGCCATATATTGTATATAACAAATTTATTGTACGAACAGATAATACACAGGTACGCTGGTGGTTAACAAAGAAAATACAAAATTCAGTTACAACAAAAGATATTTGGAGACTAGTCTTGAATATATTAAATTTCACATTTATAATTGAAGTAATCAATACTAACAAAAATGTTATTGCAGATTACATATCAAGACAAAGCTACACAGACTGAAATAATAGAAGAAGATACTCTAAAAAAAATACTCAACACCCTAACTACGCTTTCAATGAAAGTGGACAGTATGGGTAATGAGATAGAAAAGCTAAAGACTAATGAAGATAAACTGAAGTCTATAGCTACAAATCAGCTAACTCAGCAGTGTGCAGAACTATGTCGATCGGAAGACATTAAAGTTCCAGAGCTAGAAGGAGACGATGGGACACTCCATAAAACTCATAATATTTATCAATTTACTTCTGCAGGTACAAGCAAAGGAGTTAGTCGACAAAGATACCAGAACATGAATATGAATAAGATATTTGAGAAACCATTTATACCAAAAACACAAAAAGACCCCTTGTTCATACCCCACAAATTACCACATACCAAGATAGTCTAAACCAAGATAAAAAAGTTTACAACTATACAACCCAGAAATACATAGAAAATATCTATAGAGTACAAACTTTCCTAAACCTTAACCCCATAGCTATAAATATCAAAGAACCAAACACAAACTATATAGCCCAAAAATTACAAGGGTATAATAAGCTAATTGCACTACCCAAAACCAACCCAAGCCTAGTGAAAACTTTTTTTGACTATGGATTATTAAATACCATATACACCCAAGACGGAGAAGAACTAACAACTATGGAAGAATTACATAAGATATTCACCACCTATAAAAGGATAACAAAAGGAAATCTATTTTATATAAAGTGTTATACTGCACCAGCAGAGATATTATACGACGAAATAAAACCAGTTATACAAATTGTAAAAATAGGACTAACCAGAGATATGATCATACCGGAAGATATTACGCAACAGCCAGAGATACCCAGAATTGAGATACCTGATTTCTACGCAAATAAACGACTCATTGGACTAGCCACAATTATTCAAGAATTAGCAAATAATTATACTAATGGAAACCCAATATGGAGCTATTATTCAAGAAACCATCAAATGATATTCAAATTCAAAAGAGCTACGACAAGCAGATATGGAAGATGTTAGGTAATGGATAATGACATTACTTAACCCAGAAAAACAATCTACCGCAAGAGCAATTAAAAAAGAATTTATTTCAGACGGATTACTGACAAGATATTGTAAGGTAATTGGACACAAATATTTAGATCATCAATGTTCAAGATGTAATGAAGAAGATAACATTATTCCAGAAGTACACCTAGAATAAAAATCAAGAAGATGAGCATGCCAGCTGAAAAGATAAGATATTTAGCAATAATGGAGATATAGCAGAAACGACAACGAGAAGATATCAACGGAGTAATAGAAGACAAGATTATTTACGTAAAATTATTGTACAAAATTTTAGCCGTTTCTTTGTAACTTTCTAGCCTTTTTGACTTTTTTAAAGGCTATGACATTAACTTTTTAGCCTTCTAGCCTTTTTGACTTATTTAAAAGGCTATGACACTTAGTTAGGGGGTGCGGATATAGGCGGATAACTAAATTATAAAATAGATTTATTATATATCTAATGAATCTATTTTTTTTAGTGCGTGGATATTTCTTAAATTTTGTTTTAATATATTTTAATGATTTATTCTTTTCATAAGATGTATTCATTAATTTGTTTGGTTTATTATTTTATCCTGTAGTAATTGCAGAGTTATAAATTTTTGTATAATAATTTATCCTAACTGTACTGTAATGTATATCTAATTCTAGATTTTCAATGTTATTTATTATCTTGTGTTGTTCTTCTCGTAGTGAGTTTTTTAAATTATATAAACTATCACATGTACTTTTTTCTAAATTTTCTAAGGTTTCTTCAATCCATATTAATTTTTCTTTTAGATTCTTCATTATTTTTCTAATTCGATTTCTATAATTAATTTTTTTTATTTAGATTATCTTGATTTTCTCTAGTTTTTCTAATATATTCTAACATCTCTTAATCTGAATAATATCCTTCTGGATAAATTTCTTGGTATAACTGTTCTATCTAATTTATGATTTCAATTTCATAGTCTATTACTTTTTCTAATATTATTCTCTTAATATCTATAATTTCTATATCTTTAAGTATATATAAGATTAAGACTTTGAGATAATCTAGATGATCTATCTTTTAAAATTGATTTTATTATAATATTTTATAGTTGTTTGTTTTAGTCTTAGTAGTTCTTGCATATTTTTACTAAGAAATTTTATATATTTTATATCTTTATTTTTCATGTATTTGTCTATATTTATTTTCATCTGTTTTTCTAGTAACTGTATGTTTCTCATATTTTTTTTTTTAAAATTTTATGTAATTTATCATGGTAAGTATTTGTAAGAGTAGTTAGGTAGGTATGGTATATAATTTACTCTAGTCATTTAATATTTACCAAATGCTTTTTCTAATATGATTTTTCTTATATCTAATACTTTTATATCTTTAAGTGCATACAAAATAAGTATTTTAAATTTATCTACCATCATATCAGATAAATAATTATTCATTTTCATAAAATTGCTTTTTTCAAAATATTCCCTTCAACCATGTACATAACAAAATATGGTCATCTTAGATTACTATATACTAGATTATTTTTAAATAACATGTTCTTCGGTCACTATTAACATGGTAATTTGAATACTTTTTCCCTTAAACAACGCCTCTACTCTGATTACTCCCCGCCACGGCTTCTTGCCTCATTGGTTTCACTTTTAGGATGACATAGTTCTTAGAGATTTTTCTCCGTTTCCACTTTGCTAATAAACTTCTTAACATATTATTTTTCGAATAATTCTATTATAAAGTAACTAATATGAATTTATTTTATGATAAACATCATTTCACTGTAGTGAATTCAGTTGAATCCCTTTGTCTCCCTTTAGGTCCGCCACATAATTTCTGAGGGCCACATAAATATATTAATAATTGAACTTTTTTTTTGTCTCGTTTGAAATAATTGAATGGTATGGAGGAAAAGAAGGGAAACTTCGTTAGCATGCCTCAATCGCTTTCAGTTTGGGCTTTTTGCAAGAATTTTCCTTATCCAAAATCCCAAACCATTAAAAGTGTTGGCAACAGTTGCAGTCCTTTCAGTACGAGTGCATATATGTGGGCATATTGCAATTCCCTTCTTTCTTGCAATCAAGTGGGGGACATTATAACAACTTGTTTGTGGTATGAACTAGAATTATCCAAATAACTTCCTTTCCCTTTCTTTGGAAACTTGGAATTAGGACAAAAAGATGGAAAGAGATACCTCATAATTCATTATACTTATCTTTTCCATATCAAATATCAAGTAATCCTAAATAATGAATGAAACATCAATGATCCCAGACGATTTATTTTACTTCATTCGTTTAAAAAAGAATGACTTACTTTCTTTTTTACTATGTTTAAAAAAGAATGATCCTTTTTTTTTTGACAATACTTTAATTTTAACTTTTCACATGACATGTTTAGGACCATAAGATTAAAGAGTATTTTGGTACATTTGACACAACTTTAATGTAAGACTACAAAATTCAAAAATCTTCTTTATTTTCTTAAACTTTGTGCCAAGTTAAAGTAGATCTTTCTTTTTGAAACGGAGGGAGCAACTTTTTGAAAAATCAAGTTGCAACATGAATGCATGAGCGAAACTTTAAAAGTTATAAACTTCAAATTCTTGATCTGCTTCTATTTTTAATTGCTTATTGATGAGGTGACGTGAAATGTTTTTTTTTTTCTTATTTTTTTTTTTTTTTTGTGGAGCTGTGGGATTGGGGTGGGTGGGTGGGTGGGTGAGGGGTTTAAATTCGTGAATAACACGAGAAAAAAAGATCTTTGATGAAACTGAAATTATACACTCCTAAATAATACATGAAGGAACTAAAATATTTTTTCTTGAAAGGGCAGTTTGAGCGAATTGTGAGAAACAACTGGGTAACTCATATTTGTTATGGAATGGAAGAGATGAGAAGCAAAATCCAAGAGAAAATTTTAAAAAGACTCATTTCATTGATTCATTACATTTTTTTTGCATTAAAAATAAAAGACTACATATCTATTTATAGAGAGATAAATGTAATAAAATAAATAAAATATACTATTTTTTTTTATAGATGTTAAACTAAAAGAAAACTAAATATTATCCAATTAATGTAGGATGAAAAATAAATATTCCTAAACTAAAAAGAAGGTAAATATTCTACCATTATTACAAATCATAAATTACCATCACCTCTGTGTATTTATTAGGGCTTTGTCTTATTTTTTTTCCTTGAAGTTAAGTCAAAGTAATATCATAACTATTTTTATTTTTTCTAAAAAGAAAATATAATTCTCTTCTATATTTGATTAACCTCTTCTTTTATAGAAAAGTTTGAACTTCTGTAAATTGAAAATCACTTTTTTTATACCACAACATAATAGTATTCACAATGCAGTCCTCAAAAGAGTCTTGGTTATGGTAAATTTTCTCTCAAATAATTTTGTGTTTTTTTTATATTAGTTTTTAATGTGTATGCCAAATCAAATCATATCAATAATATTATATTTTTTAATATAATTTTATTTGTCATTTGATTTATCTCTAATATAATTTGCAATCAATAGTTTCGGCATTATGGATGATTTCAAACCCAATATTTACTTCAAGATCACCAATAAATTGAGTCTGACTCTAATATTTACTTGAATATTATGCGTATTTCCTTTTTTCTGCAAGCACAACATTTCAGTTTCGGAATTAGATATAACATATGAAAAGTAAATGACCACATATGCACATAGAACTAATTGGGCCAGAACGCATTTTACTTCTCTCTCTTCAAAGTTTTTTCTCTTACATTACAAATAAATCAACTAATCCTTAGGAAAGTTATGCCTACCAACAACAATAATATGGATTTAGCCTCCAATCAAAACCACCGCATAGTGAAGTTATAAGATCACCAATTGAGAACAGTAAGTCTTAACTATTAGCTAATGAATATATGACCGATCTAGACATGAAGAATTGCAGTGAATCAAACGGCCATGATAAGTTCACCCCTAACAAATAATAATGATGATATGGGGAAAGTAACCAATGGAATTAAAACTATTTTCGTTACCAAGGAAGACAATGAATGGTTACAGTCTGGTCACGATCTGAAAACTATGATGACACTTACTATAATTCGCATATAGGTAAGTCAGAACCATAACCCGAAACAACGAGTAATGGGCTAGCGGCGGAAGAGACAGAAGTAGGGGTAAATCAGTAAATGAGGTGACTAATAGGGAAAAATATACAAAGCATACATACAAAGAGAGTAGACAGGACGAATATACAAAACGAGTCCCCAGGATCTGGTAAAGTCAGTACAAGAGCCACTAAACACAAGAAGAACTAGACAAGTGCAATATATACAAAGTAGTCTCCAAAAAATAATAAAATAAGATTAATGCCGAACAAAAGGAGATGCATCAGCTCTGAGCGCTGAAAGCTTACCCTAGTCCCCAATCAATAGGTCCGCTCGAGGGTGACGTCAATGATGATGACTCTTACTAGGATCTGTATTAGGAAAAATGATGTAGAAGTGTAGTATGAGTACTAAAATATGCGGTACTCAGACGACATCATAGGTCGGTTGAGCTCAAATAAAGTAAAAGTATAATAACGAGCGAATATAAGCTAAAGACAAGAAATGATTGGTCTAGAAAAAGAATAATAGGCTCAATCTAGGTAACCACAAGAAATACAAGAAAATAACTTGAAAAACATAAATAAGTGTTTAGCTACAACCTAATTAGACCCATAAGCTCAGAAGGTGCACACGCTAAAAAACAAACCTAATTGGGCCCACAGAAGCACAATAAATGTAAATAATGGGTAATACTAATATAAACGTAAGCAAAATACTAACTTTTCATAGACGTGAAGAAGAAAGCTAGACTGAGTCAAGCTGGTCTTTCTTTGCAAATGTGAGGAAAGGCCTCTACATACGATGGTTAAGAATTTGATTTTTCGGGTACACAACCAACTCTTTGCAAATGCGAGAAGAAGTTTGGCCTGCACTAGGTACTAACACACTAATACTTTTAAAAAGTCCGAAAGGACTCTAATCGAGTGTTAGGAATTCATTCAAATTTTGGTACACACAGAGGAACTATTCTACCCTACTAGAAATAACATTATGGACTCAGTGAAATTGGTGAAATTTTCAACATAGGTCATTTTAACAAAATCTGGGCTCCACACCAACTATCCTATTTTTATCAATTTCCAACCAATAGCCCAAAATGGGTGAAAAAGCCTCAAAACCCAAACTAAAGGTCCTAGTAGCATAAAATTCATATGTCAATGCTAACTGAACTGTCGAAACTTCAAAAGCTCCATAACAAGAAAACTGACATTAAAATCAAACGAACTACCCAAAAACTGAACTATAATTCCCAGCAAGTCATAAATAACTTGTACTTCTATAGAAAATCTCTAAATAAAGAAAGTACGTAGAAAACAGAATCATGAATTGGAGGGTCATTAGAACATCCACTACTAAAAGAAATTTTATCAGTGAATGTCAAGAGTCAAGAAGTACCTGAAGGCTCAAACATGTTAGGATATTGGGACTACATATTTGCTCGACCTCCAAGGTAGCCTCATTGACTGGACAGTGTCTCCATTGAACCTTTACTATTTAAATCTTCCTGGAATGTAATTTTCTAACATCTCTAGCGAAGATAGTAACTGGCTTCTCTACAAAGTTCAACCTATCATCCAACTAAATCGAGTACCACTGGAGCACATGGGACTCATCTAGAATGTAATTTCATACCATAGACCCATGGAAAATAGGGTGAATATAAGATCCCATAAAATTTTGATCATTTTATTTTTGACCTTCCACGTGCGTAATATGAATTTTTAACTTGAATTATGTTTAGGGGTGTTAAAAGGGTATTTTGAGAGAACTTCAGAATTTTTGAAAGGGGTTCAATGTCATTTTGAGAACCCGAGGTAGTAAGCCTCTACGATAGTGGCGTTCCATAGAAAATAACCTCCACGATAAGGGCGTGGCATGGAGGCTACCCTCTGTAATAGCGGCGTGCCATGTCACTATGTAAATTTCTATTATTTTTTTTTAATTTGGGGTGAGGGGCTTTTGGTATTTTTACCCCTTGTACGACTTATAAACATAAAAGTGACCCCTTTCCTTTAGTTTTAAAATATCAAACTCCACTATTCTCTTCTCTAACTCCCAACCCAAGAAAGCTCAAGGGGTTTTCAAGACATCACTACTCTGGGCTTCAAACTTCGAATTATATTCAATTTCTTATGTATTTCAAGCATGTTTCTCTCTCACTGACTTAAATTTTATATTGTGGCATTAAATTATTGAATATTCATGTGATTTTAATTGTGGGTTTTGAAATTGGGTTGAGGGATTTTGATTGGGTTTACTTAAATTACTTATCCCATGTTTTAACTATCTTATTTATGTTTTAATTGATGGTTTTGGAACTAAATTGGTGCATTATTTCAATGATTGGAATGGGTGACATGGGTTTCCCCAAATTGATGGAATTTTGGATTATAATACATTAACCTCAACCCATTTTGTAAACTTGATTTTGAATATGGATAATTACATGGTTTAACTTATCTTTTGAACCCATTTCATTGCATTAAAGGATAAATAGATAACAAATTAGTTTAGTTGGCCTTGGTAGCCATGGTTTTGGATTTTAAATGAAACTTGAGATTCTAATGGATATACAGATTGATCTGGCATAGTTATATTATCTTGCAAGCATATTGGTATGACGATACCAAGTTGGTAAATGCCTTAATAAATGACTCTTGAGTTGTTGGTTGGTTTATATGCAACTGTTTTAATTTGGGCTTCAATGAGAATTATGTAGCTCACCATGAAAGTGTAGGTCTCGGGGGATCAATATTGAAAACCATATTTGCCGACGTTTGGGGTCCACATGACCGTGTGCTTGGTGCACACTTTATATTTTGGGAGGGCTATATTTTTTATCTTTTCCTCTATTTTTCCTCAGTTGGTGTGGCTAATATGTACAAGGGCCCTTTCATCATGGGGAGCTGGATCCATATAGATCATGGGTTCCTTTAAGTGGAGCGAGTTGTATAGTTCAGGTTAAAAATTTAAACTCTCATGTTCATGGCCTTCATCCCTATCTGGAAATCCTATATATATGTATATATATGTGGTGTATATGGTTTGTGACTTGATTTTGTAATTGCATTTTTTTTCCCTTATTCCCTGAGTTACATGCTAGTGCTTGCCACGCTGGCTGTCCCTGGATGCTGCATTATTTCATATTGTAGGGTCCGAGGGTTTTTTTGTTGCTCTTGTGCAGCGTTAGGTGATTCGGTACTCTTGTGGATCTGCTGTGAAGTGGTAAGACTCCATATTTCAAAAGACCTTATAATTTTATTATTTTTAGTATTGTCTCACTATTTTATTTTGGATTTTTTGGTTTATAGTCAGGGGCATGTCCCAACTTAGTTGGTATTCTGGTTTTAAAGGCTTTTGTGGATAAGTGTGGATTGTTTATTTATTTGGATTCATAGAACTGTCATTTGACTTATCTATTTTTTTATTACTATTTAGTTGGCTTTCGATGTTTATATTTATGTGACTTAAGGTAAGTCTAAGGGGGTGGTCTCTATCCCTTGGTGGGCTTGAGATACCCGTCACGACAATACACGAATTTGGGTCATGTAAACTTGGTATCATAGACAGGTTCAGGTTCTTTGGGTGTCCACAAAGCTGTGTCGAGTAGAGTCCCTTTTATGGGTGTGTAGCGCACCACACTTTTATGGGGGAGGCTACGAGGCATTTAGGAATGTTTTTCTTCTATGAGTTCAATTTCTTACTAGAGAGTTTAGTTGCTTTGAGTTTTCTCTAACTCTTAATTTACTCGCATTTCAGATCATGCCTCACTGAAGATCTGTCGATCGTAGAAACTTTGCTAGACCCTCTGTCCTACCTGAGAAAAATTTAAAGGGAACTCACCCTATTTATGGAGTGTAGACCTAGTCTAAGATCCCTTCTCTTGACTATACCACTCCATGTGGGGTTCTACTAGTCCTTACTAGTCCTCCTTATGCTGGTGATACTCATGCTCAGTTCACTTAAGGGTGACATCTCTAATACGGAGTTCCATGAGTCCATTCATATGCTTTCTAAATTTGTGGCATCACAGTATCGTTGATTTTATCATGTTGGTCCTGATGTTAGTTCATCTGAGTTCACTTGGGTTAGCTAGTTTATGAGATTGAATCTGCCAACCTTTATCAACTTTTAAGATTGAGGAGGATCCTCAGGGGTTTATTGATGAGATAGATAAAATCTTTAGGGTGATGCATGCTACTGATTTAGAGGGTTTGGAGTTTGCTGCCTACCAATTGAAGAATATTTCTTACCAGTGGTATGAGGAGTGGGAAGCGATGAGGGGTGATGATGCTGAGCCAACATTGTGGGATAAATTTTCAGGTGCTTTTCATGATCACTTCTTTTCTTAGGAGTTGAGGGAGACTAAAGCAGAAGAGTTTGTAAACTTGAAGTAAGATAATATGAGTGTTAAAGAGTATGCTTTGAAGTTCCAGTAGTTGTTCCGTTATGCTCCAAAGTCGGTGTCTGATATGAGATCCCGAATGAGTAAGTTTGCTTTTATTTTGTCCCATGATTTGGTGTTAAGATTGTAAGGATGCTATGTTGAATAATGATATGGACATATCTAGGCTGGTAGTTTATATGCAATAGGTGAAGGATGAGACAAAAATGCAGCTAGAGATGGAAGAGAGGCAGAGCAAGAAGTTTAGATATGTAGAACAAGGTAAAAATCAGTAGCACAATAATAAAGATGGTAGGCAGTGGACTAAGAGAAAAAATTGGGAAAATTCTTATTCAACAACTAGTGCTCCCTATAGTAACCTTCAGGTGATAGACATTTTCAGTCTAACAGTGGTACTAAGGCAAAAGGTGCCCAATCTTAGGCTAGTGGAGCTCAGTTAGCCCACCTTACCCTCATTGTCATTTTTATGGGAAGCTTCACTGAGGATATTGAGAGGAGGGGAGAAATTGGTGCTTTAGTTGTGGTCAACTTAGTCATATACAATGATATTATCCTTTGGGCAGGGTTGCCCACTAGAGATAATAAGTTTTGGGTCACTACTTCTTCGAATCCTGCTTCTGAGGGTGCCACTTTAGGCATCGATAATGGCCGAAATCATCTCTATGAACTTGATACTTATTAGTAATCTGAGGCATCTCTCGGTGTTGTCACTAGTATGTTAAAGCTTTTTTCCTGTGATATTTACTATTTTCTTGATACTATTCTACCTTATCTTATGTGACCACTTATATGGCTGTACACTTTGGTTTTGGTCCTGAAAATATTTTTGACCCCTTTTCTATGTCTACTCTGGTGGATGATTCTATTATTGTTAGAAAATCTATAGGGGTTGTGTGGTATCTATTTTTCATAGGATGAAATTCGTGGATTTGATAGAGCTTGAGATGGTGGATTTTGATGAAATCTTGGGGATGTATTTACTTTATTTGTGCTATGATTATCTTAATTGTAGGACCTAAAAGGTTAGTATTTATTTTCTTAATGAACTAGTAATTGAATGGGAGGGGAGTTTCTTAGTACCCAAAGAGAGGTTTATTCCCTATCTTAGAGCTCAGAAGATGATTTCTAAAGAGTGTCTGTATCGTCTATTTTGGGTTAAGGATTCTAACTCTGAAAGTTCTTCTTTGCAATCTATCCCTGTGGTTAATGAGTTTTCTGATATTTTTCCCGATGATCTTTCTTGAATTCCTCTTGATAGGAAAATAGATTTTGAGATTGATCTTCTACCGGATACCCATCCCATTTTCATTCCTCCTTATAAGATGGATCTGGTTGACCTAAAGGAGCTTAATAAGCAAGTGAAAGATCTTGATAAATGGTTCATTCGTTCTAGTATTTTTCCATAGGGTGCTCTATACTTTTTGTGCAAAAGAAAGATGGGTTTCTTTGGATGTGTATAGACTATTGTTAGTTGAAAAAGGTTACAAAGAAGAATAAGTATCCTCTTCCAAGAATTGATAACCTATTCTATTGGCTTCAGGGTGCTAACTAATTGAAAATCAGGGAGGTTGATATTCTCAAAACTACCTTTCAAACCTAGTATGACTAATTCTCCGGCTGTTTTCATGGATCTTATGAATTGGGTGTTCAGGAAGTTTCTAGATTTATTTGTTATAGTCTTTATTGATGATATCTTGGTATACTCTAAGAGTGAGCAGGAGCATGTCAATCACCTGTGAATTGTGGTGCAGACTCTTACGGACCAGAGATTATGTGAAAATTTTTCTAAGTGTGATTTTGTGTTAAGGATTATGACCTTTATTAGGCATATTATTTCTAGTGAGAGGATCCAGGTGGATTTATAGAAAGTTGAGATAGTGAAGAAATGGCCTAGACCCACGACTCCAACTGATATTCAAAGCTTCTTGGGATTAGATGGGTATTATAGGAGGTTTGTGGGGAGTTTCTCATATATTGCTGCTCTGTTAATGAGGTTGACTCAAAAAAAGATTTATGTTTTTATGGTCCAATGCTTCTGAAGGTAGTTTTAAGAAATTGAAGGATAGGTTGACTTCTGCACCAGTTTTGACCCTACTCGAGGGTACTGATGGGTTTTTTATATATTATGATTGACTTCTGCACCAGTTTTGACCCTACTCGAGGGTACTGATGGGTTTTTTTGTATATTATGATGCTTCCCATGAGATACTGGGTTGTGGTTTGATGCAGCATGGTAAGGTTGTGGCTTAGGCTTTCAGGCAGCTTAAGGTTCATGAGAGGAGTTCCCTAAATCATGATCTAGAGTTGGTGGCTATGGTCTCTGCATTTAAAATCTAGCATCATTATCTATATAGAGTATATGTGGATATATATTTAGACCATAAGAGCTTACAGTATATATTTATGCAGAAGGAACTAAATCTCAGGAAAAGACGGTGTCTCGAATTTCTTAAGGATTATGATATGAGTTTTCACTACCATCCATGTAAAGCTAATATTGTTGCTAATGCTCTTAGCAGGTTGTCTTTGGTGTGCTTATCTCACATTGATGAGGTAAAAAGAGGGTTGGTGAAGGATATTCGCAGGTTAGCTAATTTGGGTACTCACTTTTTGGACTCTAAGAATGGTGGTGTGATTTTTTAGGAAATGGTTAAATCATCTCTTAGTACTGAGGTCAAGGAAAAAATAGGTTTTAGATCCCATCCTTACACAAATCAAAGATGATGTGGGTCAACAAAAGGTTATGGCTTTTAAAATTGAGAGAGATGGCATCTTGAGGTATCAAGGAAGGTTGTGTGTTCTTGATGTTGATGGGCTGCGGGAAAGAATCTTGGTTGAGGCTTATGAGTCTAGATATATAGTTAATTCAGGCTCGACCAAGATGTATCATGACTTGAAGAAAATCTACTAGTGGAACAATATGAAGAGGGATGCGGTAAATATTTTTGCTAAGTGTATGATTTGTCAGCAAGTTAAGGTTAAACATTTGAGGACTGGTGGCATGTCGCAAGAGATAGAGTTGCATATATGGAAGTGGGAGATGATCAACATGAATTTAATTATGGGTCTTCTGTGGTCTCGCAATTAATATTCTATTTAGGTTATTGTGGATATAATGACCAAGTCTTCTCACTTTTTTACTGTGATGACTAACTACTTAGGAAAGGACTATGCTAAGTTATTTATTTAAGAGATAGTAAAGTTGAAAGAGGCACCGGTGTCCATCGTTTTAGATCGAGGTATGTAGTTTTTATCTCTTTTCTGACATGCATTTCAGAAATGTTTGGGTACTCAGGTGAACCTTAGCACCACTTTTCACCCTCAAAATGATGTACATGTGGAACATACTATTTTTATTTTGGAGGATATGCTTAGGGCCTGTGTGATTGATTTTTAAGGAAGTTGGGTTGGCAATTTGCCCTTTATTGAGTTTACTTACAAAAATAGGTACCATTCTAGCATTCAAATGTCTCATTTCGAGGCTCTTTATAGTAGGAGGTGTAGGTCTCCTATTAGGTGGTTTGAGGTAGGTGAGACTAGGTTTTTTGGCTTGAATTGGTTCACCAAGCCATGGAAAAGGTAAAGGTGATTAGAGAAAGACTTCAGACTGCTCAGAGTCACCAAAATTATTATGCAGATGTAAGCCAAAGGGAGTTGGAGTTTGAAGTATGTGATTGTACATTCTTGAAAGTTTCTCCTATGAAAGGGGTCATGATATTTGGGAAGAAGAGGAAGATCAGTTCCCATTACATTGGTCCATATAAAATTGTGAGAAGAATTGGGAGTGTCTCTTATGAGTTGGATTTTCCAACAAATTTAGCTTCTATTCATCCTATTTTCCATGTGTCCATGTTGAAAAAGTGTGTGGGTGACCCTTCTTTGATTGTACTTGTTGAAGATGTTGGTGTCACAAATTTGTTATCTTATGAGAAAGTCCAGTTGAGATATTAGATATGCAAGTTCGTAGATTGAGAACCAAGGATGTAGCTTTGGTAAATGTTCTTTGGAGGAATTAAAAGGTGGAAGAAGCTACATGGGAAGCTGAAGATGATATGAAAGCTAGGTACCCATTCTTGTTCCCTGTGTTCGATGAAAGTGCTTGAGGTATGAGTTTTGTTTCCCTCTCATTGCATTTTGAATTTGTCATTTGATTCTGGTGTAATGTTGTTATTCTCATGCTAAAAGTGTCCTAACTTATCATTCAGGGATGAATGATCCTAATGGGGGATAATGTGAGACCCCGTAAAAATTCGATTATTTTATTTTTGACCCTCCCACTTGCGTAATATCAATTTTTGACTTGAATTATTTTTAGGGATGTTAAAAGGGTGTTTTGGAAAAGTTTTACAATTTTCAAAAGGGGTTTGGGTATTTTGGTCTTTTTACCCCTTGTACGACTTATAAACATAAAAGTGACCCCTTTCCTTTAGCTTTCAACGATCAAACCCCACTATTCTCGTCTCTAACTACCAACACATAAAAGCTCAAGGGTTTTCATGAAATCACCACTCTGATCTCCAATCTTCAAATTGTCTTCAATTTCTTGTGTATTTCAGGCATTTTTCTCTTTTCCTAACTTAAATTTTGCATTGTGGAATTAAATAATTGAATATTCATGTAATTTGAATTGTAGGTTTTGAAATTAGGTTGAGGAATTTTGATTGGGTTTATTTGAATTACTTGTCCCATGTTTTAACTGGATTATTTATATTTTAATTGATGGTTTGGGAATGAATTGGTGCATTGTTTTAATGGTTGGATTGGGGGTAATGGGTTTCCCTAAACTAATGGAATTTTGTCTTAACAATGGCATTAACCTCAACCCACTATGTAAACTTGATTTTGAATATGTATAATTGAATGGCTTAACATATCTTTTGAACCTATTTCATTGCATTAAACGATAAATGGATAATAATCGATTTGGTTGGCCTTGGTGGTCATGGTTTTGAATTTTAAATAGAACTTTGGAGTCTAATGTATATACAGATTGGTTTGACATAATTGTATTAGATTACAAGCATATCGATATGACGATACCAAGTTGGTAAATGCCTTAATAAAGGACTCTCGAGTTATTGGTTGGCTTATGTGCTACTATTTTAATTTGGGCTTCTTGGAATTTCGTAACTCATCGTGAATGTGTAGGTCCAGGGGGGATCAACACCGAAAACCATGTTTGTCGATTTTGGGGTACCATATGACCGTGTGCTTGGTGTATACTTTACATTTTGGGGGGATATAGTCTTTAGCCTTTCCTCGGTTTTTCCTCGGTTTGTGAGGCTAACATGCACTAGGGCCCTTCAGCTGGGGGAGCTGGACCAATATATCCCATGGGTGCCTTTAGGACGGATCGAGCTACATAGTTCATGTTAAATCTTTATACTCTCATGTTCGTGGCCTTTGTTCCTATTCCGACATCCTATATATATGTATGTAAATGTGGTGTATATGGCTTATGATTGATTTTTAGTAATTGCATTATTTTATCTCTATCCCCTTAGTTACATGACAGTGCTTTCCCCATTGATCATCTCTGGACGCTGCATCATTTCATGATATAGGGTTTGAGGTTTTTTTTGTAGCTCTTGTTCAACGTTAGGTGATTCGGTACTCTTGTGGGTATGTTGTGAAGTGGGGAGCCTCTATCTTTTGGAAGGATCGGTCATCTTATTGTTTTTATTATTGTATTAGTATTTTATTTTTGATTCTTTTGGGTCATATTCAGCGGCATGTCCTGGCTTAGTTGGTATTCTGATTTTTGAGGCTTTTATGGACAAGTTTGGGTTGGTTATTTGCTTGGATTCCTAGAACTGTCATTTGACCTATCTTTCTTATTATTGTTTGGTTGACTTCCACTGTTTATATTTATGTGCTATTGAAGTAAGGCTATGAGGGTGGTCTCTGGCCCTTGTTGAGATTAAGATACCCGTCATAGCTAGGCCAGGGTCCGAGTCATGACAGTTAATGGATGAGAGTGCTATAGGCTAAGCTAACCTTACATTCCCAATAATCTGTAGAATGTCAAATGGCTCGATATACCTAAGGCTGAGTGTTTCCCTTTTTCCAAATCTTGTCACACCCTTTATGAGATACACTTAAAGAAAGACACGGTCACTAATTTCAAACTCTTAACACTTGAAACCTATGTCAACGTTGCTTATCTTGCTACTTTCAACAGCTCATAGCTTGTCTCGAATCATTCAAACCCTATATAAAGAATCATGAAGCAAGTTTGTACCCTGATGTCTAGCCTCAAAAGCATCGAACCATCATATTAGAGATTTTCCCTACCTACTCTATAACGCCGTGAATGGAGTCATTTGGATACTCAAAAAACAACTGTTATTATGTGAGAACTTAGCCATATGAAGAACCCGATCACATTAGCCTCCAAAATCAATAACATAGGCCTGGAATTATCCATTAGGATTTGAATAGCCCACTTAGACTAGCTGTTAATATGACTGTGAAATGATGTCTTAACATCAACCTGTGTACCTAACTCCTCCTAAAAATACCACCTAAAGTTGGAGGTGAATTGCAAACTTCTATTAGAGATAATAGACACTGGTACCCCATATGAATGGACTATCTCATAAACATAAACCTAAGCCAACTTCTCTGCATTGTTGGGCATTTGAACTGGTAGGAAATGAACAAATTTGGTTAATCGATCAATAATGACCCTAATACTATTATAACCTTGAGAAGTGTGCGACACACCCATAATGAAATCCATCTCAATACTGTCCTACTTTCAATCAAGAAGGGTAGCCTCTAAAGAAAACTACTAGGTCTCAAATATATATATTCTTCTTCTTCATCCTGGGCCACTAGTAATGCTGTCTCAAATCTCTATACATCTTGGTTGCACCGAGATGAATGGAATATCTAGAGCTATGAGCCTCTTGTAATATCAATTGAATCATATCACCACCCCTCGAAACATAAATATAAACCTCTATCTCTAGACACCCTCTTAATCTAAGGCAACCTTCCTGGCCTTACCCCTCAACACCTGATCTCAAATACGATACAACCGACTATCCTCAAACTACCATGCTAGAATTTTCTCTATCAAAGTAGACCTGTCCTCAACACTAGAAAGAATACTTATGGGACCTGAACTATCAAGACAAACCAAGTTGTTGGATAAGGAATGGATGTCCAAGGCCAATGATTGCTCTAAAACTAAAATAAATCCCAAAGTCCCTATACTCATTACCTTCCGTAGCAAGTCATTTGCTACCATGTTTGCCCTGCCTAGATGCTATATAATTGAAATATCTTAGTCCTTCAACAACTCTATCCACTTGTGTTGCCTCAAATTAATTTCTCTCTGACTAAGAATATACTACAGACTCTAATGGTTGGTGAATATCTAAGTGAACACTATATAAATAATGCTTCCAAATCTTAAGCACAAAAACTACCACCGCTAATTTTAAGTCGTGAGTGGGGTAGTTTCACTCATGCACCTTTAGTTATCTCAAAGCATAAGATATAACTCGACCCTACTGTATTTGAACAAAACATAAACCAACACCCGAAGCATCATAATACACCTTAAACCCCTTACCCTAAACTAGAAGAGTCAAAATAAGAGTTGAATTGTGTAAGTCTTGAGCTTTAGAAAGCTGGCCTCACACTCCTCCTATTACTAGAATGGAATATTATTCATAGTCAATATAGTTAGTGGTACTTCTAGAGACTAGAACTCCTCAACCAACCATCTGTAATAACCCAATTAAATTTCAAATTTTTATAGAAGAATTGGGTCTATTCTAATCATGAACTGCCTTAATCCTTCTCGGGTCTACCGTAATCCCATCCTTGGAAACTACGTGCTGCAAGAATGATAGAGACTTAAGCTAGAACTTACACTTTGAGAACTTGACATAAAGCCATTGATCTCTTAAAGTGTAGAGCATAATCCTTAAATATTGCTCGTGCTCTTCTTTATTCCTTGAGTAAAAAAAATGTCATTATTAAGCACAATAACGAAAGAGTCTAAATAGGTCCTTAATATGAGGTTCATAAAATCCATGAATGTTGCTGGGGCATTGTTTAACTCGAAAGACATCACGACGAACTCATAATGGCTATAGAGAGTCATGAAGGCTGTCTTAGGATGTCCGCAGCCTGAATCCTCAACTAGTGGTAGCTAGCTTTGAATTCAATCTTAGAAAACATGGATGGACCTGAAGTTGGTCCAATAGAGCATCAATATGTTGCATTTGATACTGATTCTTTATAATCCCCTTATTCTAGTGCCTATGGTCGATACATATACATATAACACCATTTTTATTCTTCACAAAAATAATAGGGTCATCCCACAGAGAAATACTTGGTTCGATGAAACCATTACCTAGAAAATCTTGAAGATGGACACTAAGCTCTCTCAGCTTAGTAGGATCCATACAGTAAGGTTGAATAGAAATTAGCCTGGAGCCTAGATCAACATAAATAGCAAAATCAATATCCCATTCAGGCGGGAGGCCCGACAAGTTAGTAAGGAAGACATCAACCAACTCATAGACCACAAGAACATAATCAAGTAAAGGGATATCAATATTAGTATCACAGACATAAGCAAGATAGGGCAAACATCCCCTTAACACTAGTCTCCTAGATCGAATGTAAGAAATAACCCCTATTAGCTTATGACATCGAATGTAAAAAATAACCCCTATTGGTACGTGATTAATAGTGCCTAGACACACAATTAGAAATATGCCAGGCATGGCTATGGTAGTGATCTTGATAAAGCAATCTAACTTATGTGGTAGGGGATAATTGGTCCATTCCCAAAAAAGCATTAAAATCTGCCACATCAAGCATAATAAGTTTAGCCTAAGTTTTATACTCCCAAATAGGCACCAAACATGATTAATAAATCTAATTTACTAATATGAAATCCCTGCAAGAGTAGATAAATGCATCATTATGAATAAAGGCTCACTAGACAACCCCACAATGAAAATATACCCTGGATGCCATGCCTTGAGCAGAGTGCACTACTGACCCAAAATGGATACCACGACCTAAAGCCCATAACTAAACACCCCATGACATCTAACTGATGCCCTAACCACTAAAATCACTATATTTAGGATGAACCCCATATGATATCTGAAGTGCAATGTGAACATGCATACTAGACTGACCATACTACTGATACTGGTATTATTGCTGATGCCTACCCTAAAAACCCCAACCTCAAAACTCTGACCCACTATAACTGCCACTATAAACCCTGATGAAGAGTTGTCTTATTGCTTCCTTCATGGGCCTTGTGATTCACATCCTCCATAGTACATGTATGTTCAACATTATCTATAGATGATCTACTTACAAATATCATGCTCTAGTTAGATATACATGCATCACACTCTCTCATGCTTGATAGGTAGAATCATTGTGGAATACTTGGCTAACTCATGAAACCTGGACTCACACTCAGATACTAACATAGAATTCTATTCTAACCTTGAAAACTCATCCCTCAGCACTCATGTATGATGTGATGCATATAATTCTATAAGAAAGACTTGGAGAATCAAATCTAAATCATAAAAAGGGAGTCAACTGGTCTACAGTCAAGGTACCATCTACACCACTACCTTGCTGAACTTTCAAATTAAAATATGGTGTAAAGCACTCCATTCTAATCCACTTTAATAAGATTACGTATCTCTCCTCGCAGCTGGTAAGAAACTCATATGCATCCACTAGTCTTTTGAAAATCTCAACAGAGACTACCTAAGAAATTAACCCATCATCTTCTGCTCCTTAGAAGTCATAGCTTGTAGGTTGTTGCTGGCTATACAACTAATAGTTATGTAGGAACATTTGTTTGGGGATCCGTAGTTGCAGGTAATACCCTTGTACCTATCACTCCCCATGCTAATAAATATTTGGGCCCCATCCATTAGCTAACCTCTAATTATACTAGTTATCTAGGGTATCTCTAAGCACGGACATGGCTATAAATCTAGGTGGATCCTGGGTTAGACCCTGATTATGACAACCTAAATACTTAGGTCATGATGGCACCTACTTAACTACTCATAGAAAAACCAAAGCCATACTTTGAAATGGTGAGTAATGGGTTAACAACCAGAAGAGAGAAAAACAAGGATAAAATAGTAATGTAAAGTGACTATAAAAGAAATGTACATGCATGCCATAACAAAAAAAATACATAAATGAATTCCTTAAGACCTGGTAAGGTCAGTGTATGAGCCGCCATATATAATAAGTACTGGACAAGTGCCAAAAGATACCCAGTTGTCTCTGAATATAAAAGTAAGACTAGCACCAATAGAGAAGGAGATAAATCAACTTGGATACTAAAAGCTCACCCTAATATTTGAATAACAACTCTACTCTAGGTTGACATCAATGATAATAACTCATACTAGGTTCGACATTAGGGAAAAAGATGAAAGAATGTAGTATGAGTAGTAAAATATGGGATACTTAGTAGGCGTCATAGTATAACTAAGCTCAATTAAAGTAAAAACATAATAAAATGTGAAGCAATACTAAAAGGGTAATAAATGTAAATCAGAATAACAAGCACAGACTATGCTAAGCAAATGAGAGAATAGAATATGAATCACTCAAAGTAGAAATATATTCCTAGCTATAACCTAACTAGAACCCCATAAGCCTAGAAGGTACACATAATGAAAATAAACACAACCGAGCCCCCATAAGCACAATGGGTACAAGTGTCACAACCCGATTTATGAATTATGATGACACCTACTAATCTCGCTAGTAGGTAAGTAAAACCATAACCTAAAGCTGATATAATGGGTATTTTTGTATGAAATGACCAGTATAGGTAAATTTGAGAATAAAATATTAATAAGCAAAGAAGAACTAGATAAATAAAGATAGTCAACACACGATACCAATCCCACGAACTGGTAGAGCTAGTACATGAGCATCTAATAGTATCAACACAACTCAGAGTCTAGAGAAGTCAATACCACTATCTTGAAATAAAAGACTAAAAATAAAGATAGAAGGAAATGGGTGACTTGAACTCCAAGAGCTCACCCTATCTCCAAAAATTAATCACCACATGAGCAATAGTCAAAGGTAAAAAATATCACTCTAATATACACCAAAAATATATAGAAGTATTGTATGAGTACTAAAATAATAGGTACTTAGTAGACATCATCGACCGACTGCGCTAAATCATGATATAAGAATGATAAAGTGCAAGATAACATATCTAAGTCATGTTATAGAATCAAACTTGAGTCATCTCCATCACCACTGTATATAAATAGGGCATAAATCGAGATTATAATAATAACATATAGTAAGAATCAAGCACAAGCAAACATAGCTACAAAATTGGCTCCCATATGTTAATTGGTGCAGAAAAATAAAATAATCATCATAGCCTCCTATACAACTATAGAGTACACTAATTAGAATATTAGTCTAAGTATGCATCATGAAATATCCTAGGTTTTGACCCTTAGAAAATTTCTTGGAATTCCGTTCTCTTGACCCAGTACGACTCATGTGAATGATCCGTATGTTGGGGTACGAGTGGTATTGTCCTATCATATGCTCACTAGTATTAGTTGGTGGTTTTGGTTATTGAAATAGGTATGAATTAGGGGTATGAGTCGTAGGACTTGGTACGAGTCGTATTCAGGACTTGTATGGTAGGCAGTGTTTGATCCTTCAGGTATTTCATTCTGCGAGAGATATAGGTCATGGGTACAGATTGTATGCTTTGGTTATGACTTGTTGGATGAGGCATATACTAGATAATGTTTTGTTCAAGGTTTATTATTGGGTGCAAGTGGTGGGTACCGATCGTATAGGAGGGTACGACTCATATGGGTCAGTCGTATCCCTTTGATGGGATTTTTAAGGGACTTAAGTGGGGGTATTTTGGATATTTACCTACTTACATTAATTAGAAACCACGACTTCTAATACACTTTGGAGGCTGTTTACCCTATTATTCTATTCATTAACACTTAAAAAACTATTCTAAAACATCTCATAATTCTCTCAAGAGATTTTAGGCTAAGAAGGCTAGGGTTTCATATTGAGAATTTCTTTGGGGCTTGCTTTAGTGATTTCTTTCTATCAATTCTTCAGTATACGGTATGATTCTCTTCACTCATTTTAATTTGAGCTAAAGGCATGGTTTATATGGTTGATTTCATGGTTTTACTATTTCGTGATTATGGCTTTCGACTATTATTTAGGGGTCTTGATATTTAATGCTTGGTTATGGTTTACTTTGGTTTTAATTATTCTTTTATATGCATTAATGGTGGTTTTGGACAATTGGATTGCATGGTAAAGGTTTAATTGTCTTTGGAATTAGTTTTGGTTATATTATGCCCCCAATGTATTTGATATAATTCTTCTAAAGACATGTTCGTATTGACTTCTTTTAATGGAAATTTTGTATATTTTAAACTTGGTGAAGGAATAATACATGGTTTAAATGGTTTGAAAAGGCTAAAGGCTAAATGGTTATGCCTGTGGAGAACATAAAAGTCTCCCAAATGGTTTAATATGGTATATGGAAGGGCACTTGAAAGCCCCCTTAACCTAAATAGTTTGGATATAGATATTACTTTCAAGTAATGGGGTGGTATAACGATAACATTAATATTGGTCTTGGATAATAAAATAGCAAATGGATTTGGTTGGTTATTTGAAAATAGTTTTAATTGGGCTTTAATGTCGGGGTTTGTAGTAAGGTCGTGAAAGGTAGCGGTCTCGAGGGAACCAAAACTGGAAACTCATATTTGTTGATATGAGGGTTAGTCTTAGTGTACCGTGTGCATGATGTCACACTATTAGGGGATGTAGTAGTCATCTCATGAGATACTTTCTTGGCCGTATAGCTACGCTTACTGAGGCCCTTTCAGTAGGGGGAGCTGACCCCATATCGCCTGTGGGTAGTTTTGGATAGCCAAGCTACAAAGACCAAGTAAAGATTTTAAATGCATGCTTAACCCGGTTCCCTTTCCCGGCACTTATATATGTATAGTTGTGTATATTATGGATGGTTTTACTTGGTTATATAACAAGCATTATTTTGTCCTTATCCCGAGATTCATGCAAGCAGTCATGCGCTAACCCCGTCTACTGGCGGTTGTTTACCCATGCTATACAGGAACTAACTATTCTACTCTTTGTGTTTAGTACGTAAATTTGGTATCAACATTTAGACTAAAGTGGTGAGCTTCCATCCCTTCGGAAGACATCATTTCATGTTATGGATTTCTTCAGACATTTTTTTATTCTGGATATTAGTTTTTTCTATGGTAGGGGTCATGTCCCAACTGAATTTGCTTACTCTTGTGGATAGAGACTTTGTAGTAATTTTGGGGGTTTGTATAGGCAAGATCGGTATTGGTGTTTGCCTTGGCATCAGTATTGGTTTTGGAGCTTACACCCTTGGATGATATTTTTGGGCGTTCTGTCCTATTACATTTTGGAATTAATTATACATGTTTTGGTATTGTATTTAGTTATGGCCTATGGTTTATTTTGGTATAGTTTAGGCGGTTGGTGCGGTATGATTGGACTCGGTTGGGTCGATCATGGTTGTATCCTATCCCAATGTCTAGGTAAGAAGATTTATGCTATCTCTATCACACTAGTCTGTTTCTATTGGTATGGGAAATAATTAGGTAAATTTGGGAAATAGGACGAGCAGGAAGTCTCGATATTCGGATTGGGGAAGAAAGTAGAAAATAGTGGTAGAGATGGTGGACAGTGGTCTGGGCAGGGAAATTTGGGAAGTCCCCATGTAGTTGTTAGTGTCACTTATCCTCAGACTTTTGGAAAATGCCATTAAAGTGCTGGTAGAGTTCGATCAGTCCTACCCTATCTTCCCGGCAGGTTTTGTGGTCGATTGCACTACGGTTATTGCCATGAAAGGAGGAATTTGATGTTTTAATTGTGGACAATTGGGTTATATGCAGTGGGAGTGTGCTACAAGGATTGCCACATGGGAAAATAGGATACCATTTTTCCTTTATCTAGCTCTTGCACTGAGGGGTGCGACTTCTGGCTTTGGCACTGGTCGGGACTATCTCAATGCCATCTCTATTATTTACGAGTTTAAGGCATCTCCTGATGTTGACACTGGGATGTTGAAACTTTTCTCTCATGATGTGTGTTGTTTACTTGATTTGGGGTCCACTCTCTCTTATGTGACCTCATTTGTGGTTGTATATTTTGGTTTTAGTCCTTAGGTTATTTTAGACCCTTTTTCTATTTCTCCCCCAGTAGGTGACTTTGTGATTTCTAAAAGAGTCTATAGGGGGTGCGTGGTATATGTTGGTAGTAAGGAGACTTTGGTGGATTTGTTTGAACTAGATATGGTGGATCTCGATATTATTTTGGGAATAGATTGGTTGTGCTATTCGTTCTTTGATTATCGGACCCATAAGGTTTTCTTTAAGTTCCCTGGTGAGCCAGTTATTAAATGGAAGGATGGTTCCTTAACTCCTAAGGAAGGTTTTTTTATCATATCTTAGAAATCAAAGATTAATCTCAAAGAGTTGTGTCTATTATTTGGTTTGGGTTACAGATTATAACTCAAAATTTCCTTCTTTTCTTTCGGTCCTGGTGGTGAATGAATTTCTTGTGGTCTTCCCTAATGACATTCCTAGTGTCCTCCTAATTGGGAGATAGATTTTCTAATTGATCTTATTCCGGATACTTGTCAATATTTTATTCCTTTTTTTATAAAATGACTCCGATTGAGTTAAAGGAGCTTAAGGAGAAATTAAAGAGGACCTATTGGATAAAGGTTTCATCTGTCCTAGGGACACTTGTCAAATTTCTATTCCATTTTTTTAGAATGACTCCGATTGAGTTAAAGGAGCTTAAGGAGAAATTAAAGGACCTATTAGATAAAAGTTTCATCCATTCTAGTATTTATCTGTGGGGTGCTTTCATTTATTAATACATAAGGGCATGGTTTTCTTTGGGAATGTATAAGTTGTCGGTGGGTGAATAATGAATTTAGGGTGTTCTCCTTATGGGGTGGTCCAGATATGCATATTCTATGTGGGGCACTCCGTTAGTAGTTCATGATGGTTGATAGACACTGAGTTTGAACTATAGACATTGACTGTATTAAAAAGAGTGTTTTAGTTTGAGGATACCAAGGCAAGAGTCTTGGGGGTAGATTAGTAGGCTTGATGAAGTATTCGGAAGTGGTAAGGTTTATCGCTTGGGGGATATAGGAGTGGGAAAGTTGTGACATAAAGGATAGAGGTTCAGGTTGAACTGGTGGATTGGGGGTTAATACATTGGATGGGTTAGAGCATGAAGTTTGTATGACTATGCTGAACTCTAGGTATATTTGGAGGGATAAGTTTTTAGGTATAGGAGAACTAAGCGCCCCTAGTATACGCCCTTGGTGATATCTATTGCAGAAGAGTATCATGCTTACAAGTGTAATAAGATAAAGGTCGAGGGTTAATCTTTAATTTTTTTCTTTCGGTGGACTTCAAGGGAATGTTGGGGGGCATTTACTCCTATTTTAGCAATTCTCTCCTATCTTAGTGAAGATGGAAATCTTCTAGTATTGCTGCATTCTAATAGTTCTTATGCCTAAGGTTCGCATTCTACATTCTCCTTGTTCCTTGGATATGAAACCTGACCTTACGTTACATTACCCATGATGTATGCAGTTGTGTTTCTTTCGATGTTGAATCCTAAGGACTCTTACTATGGTATGTTATGTCAGGATGAATCTTTATTTATGACCTAGGTAGTGGCTATGATGTACCTCGTGGCTATTATTCCGTGCCTCATTTCGTAGGTCTCGCCTTGGGTAGTACAACAAATAGGAGTTACAATTGGGAAGTAACCCCCCCTCATTATTAATGCTTGTGCTCTTAATCCTAAAGTGACCCTTTCATGTTAAGGTAGTAGTAACATAGGAGCATAGTGATGTTTTGGAAAGAGAGAAGTAGGAGTCCCTTGTGGGGGAGATTCTGGGGTTACTACTAGAATAAAGGTTATGGAGAAAAAGAAAAGGGAGTGGTAAAATTGTTATCATAAAGGATAACTAGGAGAGGAGTATGCGGTGAAGATCTTTGTAAAAATGATAGGGGTTACTAAGTCTCTAGAAGGGGCAGGCCGTACTGCGGGTATAAAAAAGGTAAGTTAAAATGTTGTGATTGATGGATATGCCAAATCATTGTGTTTAGTATTTGTGAATCTTGATGGGGCATGATGCTTGACTGTAGTGATGGAAGCGGAGTAGTGTTTTAGGATTCGTGTTAGGAATAGAACCCTGTTGCCTAAGTTAACTCCTTTTAGATCTGAATAGGCTTGAACATGGAAGTAGTGTATAGCTAGACTAGGGTTCTCATAATGATGTGCCTATGGGAAATTGTAAGTGAAATTGGACTTGCCCTATAGCATAAGTTCCATTCATCCAGTATTCCACGTGTCTCTGTTACTGAAGGGTGTGTATGATCCAGATATTGGTATCTCGAACTCTTTGTCCTATAAGGAGGTAATGGTGAGGATTTTAGGTCAGCAAATTCGTTGGTTGCAAGCAAAAGGCGTGGCTTTGGTGAAGGTTCTATGGTGGAAACAAAAGTCTAACGAAGCCATTTGGAAGGCTGAAGAGGATAGGAAGTCCAAAGTACTCATTCTTAACTCTAATTTTAGAAAATCGTTCTTGGGGTATGCGCCAATCTTCTCATCTTTATTTTATGTCTTTGTTTTCTACTTGGTTGAAGGGAGGTTTGATGGGTATTAATTTGTTGACTCATGTTTGTGCTTCCCTTTGTGGGAGACTGAAACACCCCAAACTTTGGCCTTTGCAAAATTTCCTAAGTTTTAAATATCCTGGACATCATATAACTTAAGGGTACAAGTAGTATGCTTGGATATGATTTAGGGTCTTCCACTAGTATGTTAGTCAATGAGTTTTGTTTTGGTTTTGTGCAAGGTACGAGTAGGCGTCTTACTTATCGTATGTTAGGGTACGAGCTGTATATGGTTAAGTCGTATGATTCCATAAACTTAGCCTAGAAGATTCTATCTAGGGCATGGGTTAAGGAGTACATCTTGTATGTTAGGATACCATTTTTCCCTAGGTGGTCATCTATTGGCCAGTATGGAGGTACAAGATAATGCTAGGGTTTGAGATAAGGGTACCACTCATATCCTAGGGTAGGCTTAGGGGGTGTAGTTGTACCCTTCAGCAGTCATGTTTTCATCTTTTATGCTAAGGGTATTCCAAACATTTCCCACCACAAACCCTTAAGTCCCCACGTTATATAACACTTTGTGGCCTCTCATAACTTACTTGGAAAGATCAAAACCTCTCAAAATCCTCTCTAAACTCTCTCTTGAGAATTGGGATAAAGTTTTTTCAAGCTGTCTATTTAGAGGTTTAAAGATCGAGATCTCTTTGTCAATCTTCATAAATAAGGCATGTTACTCCTCTCTCATTGTTATTTCCAACTAAAGGCATGATTTAATATGTGGTTTTCAAGGCATAATTGATGTGTCATGGAAACACAGCACCTTCGGTGCTTAAAAACATAAAATTATGCTTGAACTTAGGTTGTTTTTGTAGATATGATTTGTGTTTTTGGTTATTGCAGGTAAAGAGGTCTACCATTGTGTTTGAAAGAAATAGAGGAAAAAGACCTGAAAAGACCAAAGTTGCCGAAGGTATGAGTCAACAACACCCGATACGACTTAGAGACTGACTCTTAAGCAAAATAGAAACCAAGGCCAAGAAGAAAATCTAAGTGTAGAGAATATATGATTGAGAAGCCGAGTCATAAGAGGAGGGAACGAGAAGTATCATGGAAGCGTACCATGAAATGAACCCATGGAAGAAATTTAGACTTCAAGTGTTAAAAAAATACAAGTCAAAAGTTTGAGTATAACTCGTATGATCCAACCGTAAGTAGACAAGTGTACAGAGCAAGAAAGGAAGAAGTCCCAAAAGGATACGAGTGAAGTCTTTGAGTCATATGGTCATAGTACGACTCATAAGAAAAAACATTATAATGAATAGAAAGTTGTAGCCTGGAAGATCAGACACTAGAGTAGATACGAGAGGCACAATACGACTCAAATGAAGACGATAAGAGGTTATGAGCGAGTCATACGTTATGCCGACATAACTTTACCTTTTTTGTTTTTATTAGGATTTCAAAGTATCTCTGAGATACTATAAATACCCTAGGGTTTATCTTCTATTATGTTACATTCTCTTATATTATTTTGAGACTCTATTGCATACTTTTACACCTTTGATTCTTTGTTCTTGAGATCTTTGGGTTTTTATTCAATTAAAGGATTAGGATTTTAATCATCTTATTATTGTAGTTGCATAAGCATAAACGACTAATTTTCCTGACTAGGGTTATGGGAACCCTAGTGGATTAACGAGTAAGGGAAGTAGGAGAGTCTTCTATTCTAAATTAAGCTACATGTATCTTAATCTTCTTCACATTAATTAACCTCAAAGCTACTCTAGAATCTAGGGGATAGCCTATATTCGCAATCGTCCTTACAAGGTAGTTTGTGATTAGGGAAAAAGGATTAAGACAGTAATTTGAGATCCACTTCCATAATTATTATCCTGTCATTTCATCTAATTTGCTCAAGACTCAAAAGATAAGTGTTGAACTAAAGTCATAGACAAGAAGCAATAAGGTGGCGCCCTGAGACTCATAAGGTCAAAGGTGAGATTTATCAACATATTCACAAGATTGTTGATAATAAATTGCTTGCCGACTTTACATAGAGAGTGGCAAAATAGGTGTGTTGAACAAGAGAAACTTACATAATTAAGAAGCCATTGGGAACACAGTCCTAGTGTTCATGCTCTATTGTTTACAACTGAAAGCATTCAAGTCCGATTACTACCTTTTAATTAGTTCTAAAACCCCCATTTACTTTTCTGCACTGCTCGTGAATTATAGTAAGTTAAGAAACTATTTAGTATCTTCTCTATCGAATCGACCCCAACCTAGTTGGGTTACTATACTTATCATCGACTGCAACATACTTCTTTGTCGGTTAGTTTTTGGAGATAATAAATTTATGCGCAGTTGTCGAGGAAGCCTGTTTTAGTAGTTAATTGAATTGGTGAAGTTCATGGCTTTTATTTTCTATTTTGATTTGGCATACACCGATGTATGTCAAAGACTAGGAGAAGAGGAAATACCTTATTCCTTTTTTATCTAGAGACAAAGAGAATTCTTTAAACACCAAGAAAAATATCAGGACAAGTTTGTGATGGGGTTCAAGACCCTCTCCCTCCACCTTTTGAACCCAATGTAGAACTATTGTATCGTTAGTTGATCCACTGCATGTTGTAGATCTGCAGATGTAATAACTAATAGGTATTACTGAAAAAGACAGAAGAGCAACTGAAGAGGCCCGATAAGTTGAAGTGGCTGGGTTAGCTCAGCCAAAAGGATTAGAATGGCCCAGATAGGTAGCTGAGCATCAAGACAGAGTTCAGAGAGATAGAGCTCCACTAATTCATATATATCAGCACTTACATCCATATGATGATGAAGAGGATATGGGTTATGTTGAACTTACTAAGATAGGATCCGTCGTTCCTCTTGCTTTACCATCCAATGTGAAGTTTTGTATTATAAGAGCCATGATTAAATTTTTGAACTTGAAGGGTTTATTTTTGAGATCAGCTGCTGCTGATGCAAACATTAATCTTGCAACTTTTATTGGGATCTGCACGTCATACACTGTTTTGGGGGTGGATTAGGAAGCTTTGAGATTGAGATTGTTCCTATTTTCTTTGACAGGTGAAACATCACTATGATTCGGGGAACTTCCAAGAGGTTCTATCACTACTTTGCATGAGTTGTGTAAATAGTTTTTGAATAGATTTTTCCCTCCTGCAAGGATACTATAGTTGAAAGATGAGATTTATAACTTTAGACAGTTTCCTGCAGAATCTTTGCATGAGGCGTGGTTTAAATTCAAGAAGATGCTGAGAATGGTACCTAATCACAAAATCAGAGGATCAAATTTGTTGGAAATTTTCTACCAATTACTAAACATCAATTCTAAATCAATGGAAGATATAATTTTGGGAGGCGCATTCATGTGTCTTAAGTGGGATACTCTGAAGGATATGCTTGATGATATTTTGGTAACCAATAGAGGTTGGCATTCTAGAGATGTTAAGCGTGGTGCAGGTACATATGCTATTAGAGCAGATAATACTTATGGAGCTAGTCATGAATTGGTTGCACAAAAGGTTGCACAACTTTTGAAATATATTGGGCTGCTTAGAAAATAGTTTTGTAATAATGAGTGCTGAGAAAGTAAATTTAGTTGTAGAATAGGTATCTACAATTGGGACTTTTGAGATTGAATTTGAAGAAAAAACAAAGTATCTTGATCGTAGGCTGGTGGATTTCTGAGCGCAAAGGCAATGGAATCAAGGTCAAAACTATTATTATGGCAGATACAGAGATAGCAGTAGAGAGAGATGGTTCTAGGTGGTGGAAAGATGACTACAATGAAAAGAGTGAAAAATATGTTTCATCGAGTAGCCAAGATACTAATTCCAGAATGGAGGCAATGTTGTCAAAACTGGTCAAAGGGAAAGAAATTCAAGAGAGTTGTCTTAAGGAGATTAAGGCTGACCTATCCGAGCTAAATCAAAAATTTGAGTCACATGCTACGACAATCTAACAACTGAAGCAGCATTATCGCCAGATATCGGCCATATTAAATCAAAGGCAACCTGGCACACTTTCTAGTAATATGGTTGCAAATCCAAAGAATGATGGTCACTTCCACACCATTACCACTTGAAGTGGTAAGTCCACCATAGACCCACTTTTACCTATTGTGGATGAGCAAAAGAATAATGATGACCCTGTGGATGTCGAAAAAAGTAACAAGCTAAATAAAGGAAAATAGAAGGTTAAGGAGTCTGTGTTGAAGACCATTCTGAAACCTCTTATTCCTTTTCCTCAAAGGTTGAAAAAAAACAAGAATATGGTAAGTATCAGAAATTTTAGTCTATGTTAAAAGAACTATCAATCAACATCCCACTTGTTGAGACATTATAGCGAATGCCAAGATATAAAAAATTCATGAAGGATCTAATCACTAAGAAGAGGTTAATTAGTTATGAAACGATTGAAAATATTCATTATTGTAGTATTGTAGCTACTAGATCATTGGTGTAGAAGAAAGAGGATCTTGGTGCTTTCACTATACCATGAACCATTGGATATTTAATTTGTTCATGCATTATGTGATTTAGGGCTAGCATCAACCTTATGCCATTTCCAGTGTCTAAATAGTTGGGGTTGAGAGGACATAAACCAACCACTATCAGACTAGTGATGGCAGATAAGATGGTGAAAAAGCGAGTTGGTATTTTGTATGATTTATTAGTGAAGGTGCTTTATTCATCTTTCCATCGAATTTGTGATATTAGTGTGCAAAGTGGAATTCCAAGTCCAGAGTACTTTGGGAAGACAACTTTTAGTTACAGGAATGACATTGATTGATGTGGAGCTGGGTCACCTGATGCTCAGACTCAATGACGAACACGTGGTGTTCAATGTATACAAATCTATGGAGCAGCCTGATGAGTTAAGAGTGGTATCCATGATTGATGTGTATGATGATGAAACATATTTATCATATGATGTTGATTATGTTAATATTTAGGATGATGGTTCAAATATTGATGTTCTTATTATAGAATTATTAGGTGTTAAAGCGCTATCAGCCGTGATTATAAGCTTTGATAGTGATGGTAATGAGGACTATGAAGAGATGGTATGTTTTCTCTATGTGAGTGGTTCTTACACTTATACACCAAAGAAGCTTGATTTATATTTGAAGAATAGAACTACTCCACCTGCTCGTCCATCTATTGAAGAGCCACTGGTCTTAGAGTTGAAGGCCCTCCCTTCTCATTTGCGATATGAATTTTTTGGGGCCAACAACACTTTGACGATAATTATTATAGATAATTTGATTGACTCATAAGTGGAAGCAGTGTTTTCAGTATTACAGAGATTTAAGAGGGCCATTGGTTGGTCTATTGCAGATATTGTAGGAATCTCTCCTGGTTTGTGTACTCATAAAATTTAGTTTGAACTAGAATGTATTTCAAGTATAGAACATCATATTGACTTGATCCTCCTATGGAGGAGGTAGTGGAGAAAAAGATAATCAAGTTGTTGGATGCTGGTGTAGTATATCTTATTACAGATGGAAAGTGGGTCAGTCTAATAAATATGTTTTAGAGAAAGACGGTATTACTGTTGTGCCTAATGACAAGAATGAGCTAGTGCCAATAAGGCTAGTCACAAGATGGAGAGTATGAATGGATAACATAAAATTGAATACATAGAATCAGAAGGACTATTTTCGCATGCCCTTTATAGACCATATGTTAGATAGGTTAGCGAGCAGAGGATGTTACTATTTTCTTGATGGTTATTCAGGTTATAACCAAATCAATATTGTTCTTGAAGACTAAGAGAAGACCACCTGAACATGTCCTTATGGGACTTTTGCATTTAGATGTATGCCATTTGGTCTGTGCACTGCTCCAACCATATTTCAGAGATGTATGATGTCAATCTTCTCTAGTATGGTAGAACACACCATCGAAGTATTTATGGATGATTTTTCTGTTGTTGGGGATTCTTTTGATGACTTCTTAGTGCACTTGGAAAATGTTCTTAGAAGGTGTGAAGATGCAATTTGGTACTTAATTGGGAAAAGTACCATTTTATGGTCAAAAAGGTATATTTCTTGGACATAGAATTTCAAAAATAGTTATTGAGGTAGATTGAGTGAAGATTGAGGTGATCGAGAATTGACCTATGCCAATTTATGTGAAGGATGTTCGTAGCTTTTTGGGACATGCTGGGTTTTATAGGCAATTCATTAAGGATTTCTCCAAGATTGCCAACCCTCTTTTTAGGCTTCTTGAGAAAGAGGTGAAATTTGAGTTTACTGAAGCATGCTTAAAGGCTTTTGAGTGTCTTAAAGAGAAGTTGATGAATTCTCCTATCATCGTGTCCCCATATTGTTCCTTGCCTTTTGAGATTATGTGTGACGCAAGTGGATTGGCCTTAGGGGTTGTACTAGGTCAATGAAAAGAAAAGATCTTTCATCTCATCTACTACACTAGAAAGGTACTAAATCCTGCACAAAAGAACTACACTGTGATGGAACATGAGTTGTTGACAGTGGTTTTTGCCTTTGAGAAGTTTAGGTCTTACTTGAATGGGACAAAGATGATTGTACACGCTAATCATGCAACATTTTGCGGTACTTAATGGAAAAAAATAATGCTAGGCCTAGACTGATTAGGTGGGTGTTGTTTCTGCAAAAATTTAATTTCAAAGTCAAGGATAGAAAGAGGCACTAAGAATCAAGTTGCAGATTATTTGTCTAGACTTAAGGAGGAAGCTATGAGGAATGTTGCAAATGGGCTCGAGATTGATGACATTTTTCCAGATGAGTAGATATTAGCAGCTTGCCAATATCTAATTCCACGGTTAGCAGACTATGCAAATTATCTAGCAAGTGATCTATTCCCAAAAGATCTTTCCTTTCATAGAGAAAGATGTTTATGCATAAGGTAAGGAAATTTTTATAGGATGAGCCTTATTTATTTATAATTTGTATGGATGGGATTATTTGTAGATACATACCTGAGGTGGAGATGATGAGTATACTGAAGGCTTGTCATTCTTTGCCAGTTGGGGGTCATCATGGAGAAACCTGAACATCCCATAAAATCTTGAATATGGGTATTATTGGTCAAAAATCTACAAAGATGCTTATGATTTTTCTTTTGCATATGATCAATTCCATCACCAATGTAATATCTCTAGGTGCCATAAACTTTCTATGACCCCTATTTTAGAATTAGAATTATTTGATATATGGGGTATAGATTTCTTGGGCCCTTTTGTGAGTTCGTTTTGTATGAAGTATATACTTGTGGTTGTGTATTATGTATACAAATGGGTGGAAGCAGTTGTCTTCCCACTAATGAAGCACGTGGATCACTACATTCTTAAAAAAATGTATCTTTTCTTGATTTGGCACCCCACGTGCTATTATTAGTGATGGTGGGAAACATTTTTATAATCTTTTATTCAAAAGTCTGCTTAAAAAATATTAAGTAAAACATAAGGTGGCAACACCTTATCATCCATAGACTAGAGAATAAATTGAGGTGTCCAACATAGATATCTAGTCCATCTTGACGAAGACAGTAAATGCCAATAGGACTAATTGGTCATGAAAATTAGATGATGCATTATGGGATTACCGAACAACATTTAAGACCCCCATTGGTGCTTCTCCTTATCAGTTGGTGTATGTTAAGGCTTGTCACATTCCTATTGAACTTAAACATAAAGCACTATAGGCTTTGAAGAAGCTAAATTTTGAGTGGTAAGATGCAACTAAGTCAAGGATGAATAGCATAATGAGTTGGATGAATTCTAACTCTGGGCTTATGAAAGTTTTGCACTTTACAAGGAAAAGATAAAGTTGCATCATGATCACAAAATTGAGAAAAGAATCTTTGAAAAAGGTGACCAGGTATTGTTCTAAAACTCAAGGCGTTGCTTGTTTCGAAGTAAGTCTAAGTCTTGATAGTATAGTCTCTTTACTGTGCTAAGAGTATTCCTATGTGGTGCTTTGGAATTGAAGTGGGATGGTGGAACCTCGTTAGAGGTGAATGGTCAAAGAGTAAAGTAATATATGGGGAAACCTATGGAATTAAATGTGATTTTTTAGATAGACCATGGTGCAGTCTGAGTAACCAGGGCAATTACATCGTGCCGCGATGTTAAATCAAGAGCTGCCTGGGAGGGTTAAATTAAGCTTTGTATGGGAGGCAACCCATGAGGTGAGTTGGTGAAATCCGAGTATCCAACTTAGTCGTGTTGTGCCACGACATTAAATCAAGCATTGCTTAGGCGGAAACCTATGATTTTTATGTATTCATTTATAGTGTAATGTGTTTGTTGTGTGTGCAGGGCTAAAGATTGCATAAAAGATCCAAAAAAATTAAAGAAATAGGTCACACACTTTTTACAAGTCATATCTTGATGGAACGACTTGTGAGTAAGAGTCACAATGACCTAGAAGATTATGCAGTACCAGATAAAAGTCTCTAGAGTGGATATGACTCTAAGAATGAGTCGTACCCACAAGGTACGACTCGTCACATTGAGTCATATCGACTCCAGAAGCCAGGTAAGGTTCTAGGTCTTTACGAGTTAATAAAATGACCTGTAACCCTTGTATGAGTCATACACATGACTCGTACCCAAGCTTACCAAGTCAGGGGTCACGGTTTAACCCGACCCAGAACTTGAATTAAAATAATAAGGGCACCCAAAGATGGGTACCCGTTATTCGAAATCGAACCCACCTTTATTATTGAATAATTTTTGAGCTGCCAATGCACGAAATCAATCAAAAAAACTTTGAATCACACATAAACTCATTAGATTAATCATATTGGACAAACTAGGAATTTGGGAAAGAACAAGTGAAAAATCACGCAACCTAACCTCTCACTCATTCACGTAAGTGTTTTTAAACTAAATTTCTCTATATTTCGAATTGAAAATGTAAATATGTGATATCTTGAACTTTCTTTGAGTTAAATTTATGTAAATGTTATAGTTTGGATTCCTAGTACTTAGGTTTAGGTTTAAAGTGGAAATTGGGGGCTGAACTAGTTTGTATGTGTTGAAATGGTGTGTTTTTGATTGATTTGAGGGTGGTAATGCTATATATTAGAGGGTAGTTTGGGAATTTTGAATTTAAGTCAACTCTAAATTGAACTTTTATATTGCGGTGGATACGATACTCCTTAGAGCTCGTAACCACTAGTAATGAGGTCGTAAAAAGACTCGTACCCACTAACAATAGAGGTTTAACTAAGTATAGAGTCTGGTTTGGGTACGACTTATGTAAACGAGTTGTATCTAAACGCTATGACTCATACACAAAAGTCATACGGACCTGGGTATGTATCATATTTTATGATATATTCTGATCTACTTACGACTATTGATGATGATTCGTACCTTATTAGAATGACTGGTAAGGAGGAATCGTAAGCAGACTAGTGAATATAGTCCTACATTCTATTTAACAGATGACTTGGTCATCTAAGTCGTACCTAGACGATATGACTCTTATCCCCCAATCATTCTTTATCCAAAACTTGTACACTGATAGTATATTTTTGATGATGCAATATCTACCAAGTGATCTTGTCTCATAAGATATGTCCTTCCAGCAGAGAAAGAGATTCATGTATGAGGTAAGGAAGTTTTTATGGGATGAACCTTACTTTTCCAAATTTGTGTGGATTTGATTATTCATAGATGCATCCCTGAAGTGGAGATGATAATTATCCTTGAGGCTTGTCATTCTTCACTAGTTGGGGTCACCATGGAGGAACCTGCACAACCCACAAGATGTTACGATGTTGGTATTACTGCCCTACAATATACAAGGATGCTCATGACTTTGCTTCATCCTGTGACCAATGCCAGCGTCAAGGTAATATCTTTAGGCACCTTGAACTTCCTATGAACCTTATTTTAGAATTGAAATTATTTGATATATGGGGTGTGGACTTTATGGGAATATTCTTGAGCTCTTTTTGTATGAAATACATTTTTGTGGCGGTGGATTATATATTTAAATAGGTGAAGAAGCGTCACTGCCTTCGTGAAGAATATCTTTTCTCGATTTGAGCATAAAGCATTGTATGCATTGAAGAGGTTTAACTTCGAGTGGCATGATGTAGAAAAACAAGAATGGATAAGATGAATGAGTTGGATGAGTTTTAACTTCAATGTTATGAGGATTTCTGCACTTTACAAACAAAAGATGAAGCTGTATCATGATTCTAAAATCGAGAAAATAATATTTGAACGAGGTAACCAGGTATTGCTATATAACTCAAGACTTTGCTTGTTTCCAGGCAAGTGAATTCTAGGTGGTATGGTCCATTTACTATGGTGAGAGTGTTTCCATATGATGCTTTAGAACTGAAGCTTGATAGTGAAGCCCCGTTCAAAGTGAATAAGCAAAGGGTAAAGAAATATATAGGTAACACCGAGGACGTTAAAGTGGTTTTTGAAATGGACCTTGGCAAAGTCTTTGTAACCAAGGAAATTGTATCGTGTCGCAACGTTAAATCAAGTGCTACATGGGAAGCAAACCATGGGGCTATTTGGTGAAGTCTAAGTATCCAACTTAGCCAAATTGTTCTGCGACGGTAAATCAAGCTCTATATAGAAGTCAACCCATGTTTTGTACTTAATAAATTATGGGGTAATATGTGTTTAGTGTGAAGTACTGAAGATTGCAGGAGTTAACCTAAAATTTTCTAAAATTAGGTCAAACTAGCTCTTTATGGGTCGTAACCAAACATTATGACTCATGAACAGGAGTCGTAAGAACCTAGAGCCCAGAACACTCCCAGGTAATTAGTTTTTGAAGTTATTACGACTGTCAGAATAAGTTATAATGCTTTGTTACAACTCTTCGCCTTGAGTCATAATGACTCTAGACCTAGGTAAGCTTGTAGTCATTTAATGGAGGGAGTTAAAAACTTTTAAGAAATGGTTTCAAGTCGTAATGAAGTCTTTTAACCAAGTCTACTATTTCGAGCGTCGCGGGTCGAACCAACATCAATGGTTTAAATAAAAAGAGGCACCCCAATTGAGAACTCGATTCTCAAATCCTTAAACTCCTTCCATATCTCTCTATTAGCAAATCACATAACCACTCTAAAAGCACAAAATCAAACAATCTCAATCTTCCCAAAGTGTGAAATTCACCAAGATTAGGGCCCAAATTTGTTCAAGGCAACAAGTCCAAAAACCAAGCAAACAAGTAAGTGTTTTATGCCTAAAAACTCTTTTAAGTAAGTTAGTTTCTAACATTAAGGCAATATCATTGGATTTTTTGAGTTAACTATGGGTATAAATCAATATTCAAGCCCTATATCTATGAATTGTTCTATAAAATATTGTAATAGGAATGAAAATAGACTTGAGGTGTTTATTTGTGTTTAGGGATGACTGTGTGTATTCTTAAGAAGTGTTTAAATGTATAGTGTTGTGTGTAGGTTAGATTATTGGAACCAATCAAGTCTATTCCATCATGTTACAGTGGGTATGATCCTCCTAACAAGTTGTAATGACATTTAACGAGTCATTACGACACTTGTAACCACTAATAACCTGAAGGATTCGAGGAAGATAGGTTTTGGTAACTTTATGAATTACCTAAATAAGTCGTAGTCAATCCTTTTAACTCTAAGTCAAAAGTCGTGATGATTGGCGATATTTATGCATAGTAGATTTGTTTCTGGTCTACTTATGAGTGTTGGTGTTATGTTGTAAACTAACATTACAACCCAATAGGAGGATTCGTAACCCGACCAATGAACATTGACTAGTATACTGTCCACCTTATGACTCGTCTAAATTAGTTGTACCCAATGAAAACGACTCAGACCTCTTAGTCTTAATGAGCCCAGTATAGGCACAACAATACCAAATTTTCTTGTTTTTCCTTTCTCTTTATAGAATTCACTAATTAGTCTTATGAAAACAGGTTCAAATGGCTCCCAAACGTGATTTATCATCCAAGAAAACCCCAAAGAAGAACAACAAGGAAAATCCTACTCCTAAGTCTGATTACCACTTGAGAAATGAGGATACCGATGAGTCAAGAGGTGACCCCAAAGAATATCCAGTAAAGGAGCATGTTAGGACCAGAGAAGCCTACCTCAGGTTAAGAAAACAATTGCGGCAGAGGCCTCAACTCCCAAAAAAGCACCAAGAATGAAAAATACCAACACTTTCCCACCACACTCACCATAATATTTTGATGACGACAATGAGGATGAGGATGAAAAAAAAGAAAATGATGATAGAGCTGGTGAGAAAGAATTGAGCTCGTATAAGGGAGAGATTGAGAGTGAGAAGGAGGAGAAGGTTACCCCTATTGATGTTTAGCCACCCCCCCTAAGTTTAATTATGGATTGAACCTTTCTCTAGTGACCATTGTTGAACAGTAGGGGTACCCCTACAGGATACCTATAATGAGGGGATAGAAGAAAATTCAGCCATGGGAACAATAAGAAGGGAGACATAACTAGAGAAGAGATTAACTACTACAGACATGTCTGTAATTCTAATGTTTAAGGCACGGTTCAAAATTATCAATTTTAGTGGATGACCATGGATCTGGGCAAATTCAGTCCCACACTAGTGCTAGAGTTTTATGCAGCCTACAAAAGAGAACTGAAAAGGCTATACCCACAGGGTAGATTGTGAAAAGGTGGTGATCCAATTACTTCCTTGATTATTCATGGAGTTTGGGTAAATATTTCTCTGTGAAATATTCACATCTCAAGTGTCTTACACAGATCTGATTTCCAACCACTGATGAATATAGGTGAAATTGAGTACCACGTGGAGGAAATTTTCAAAATAATAAGGAAATAAATGGGTACAACAGATAAGATGATTCACTTTCAGTGGATAGAAAGTTTTATTATTATAAACGGAGAGGAAGCATTTTGGGTAATTGGTGGTCTAAGAGTGAACTCTCAACATATTTTCAAAAACACACTGAACTTGAAGGTTAAAGAGTAATGACTCTGGCTTGACATATATTATGTCCTATAATTGGGGACAATATTCTGAGTCCAGTATGTGCGTATTGTTTGCTAGATTCATGGTGGGGTATGAGTTTGACATTGCACAATAGATTGCCAGAGAGATACGAGATTGAGTTGTGTGTACTGATATGATTTGGAATTCCCATGGTTGTTAAACCATATATTCTTAGAAGCATGGGTTCATGTACTTTCGGATGTGGATCAATTTATTAAAACAAATAGCACCATAGACTTGGGGCTAATTCTAGATGCTATTAATACTATGACTAAGCAGGCAAAATAAGGAATAGTGATGCTGGCTGAGATACTGTGGACCACGAAAACCAAGGGTACCACTAATTCTAGATCTATTGTGGTAGATTATACTCCAGTAGAGGGTGGGTCATCTGAGCCCTAATATTCTGATGTAGCGGGTACATCCAGTAATCCTACCCATCCACAGACTGAGGCACTACATCCTTCCATGTCCATATTAGTTCTAGTAGTATATGTGGTCATTACACAGGAAATGACAAATAAGGTTATGAAAAGAATCAGCACCCTGAAGAAAAAGGTGTGGTTGATGGAGTTGAGAGTAAAACCCTCGGTTGATAACAGACTGGATGGCCAAAATGCAAGGGTACAAAGAAGGTTGGATGCTTTCAATCTGAGGTTCACTCGCCGACTTGGAGGTGTTCAAGCTTCTAATTTAGCAGGAATAAAGGCTAAAAGAATTGTTAAAGTTAGTGAATGATTTACATGAGAGGCTAATTTTCCTCATGCCAGTTATAGAGGAGATCCAGTCAAAAGAAGAGGAAAAAAATATTTGGGGCATCAAAATCAAAGAAGAAGGTAGAAAGAGAAAAAAGGCTAAGAAAAGAAAAAAGATGAAGCACTGAAGACAAAAATGTAGAAGCAACAAAAAGAACAAGTGTACAAAGTAAGAAGGGACTGACAGGTGAGGTTCCAAGAGTTGGATGCTAGTGCTGGTAGTTTGAGACTGGCTGTAAATATTGAGAGGAAAAGTCTCACAAACTGATGAGACTACTGTTGAGTAGAGTGTGGCCTGATCTGAGGGTCCCCGAGATAACCCATTTTGAGTTGGAACCTAGGGCGCCCAGGTATATCCTCGATCCCTATTTTACATTACTAAATGCATTGGGGATAGTGCGTAAGTTTTAGTTGAGGTGGGGGTGTACCACTGTCGCCACAGGTTATGGTTGTCGTGCTTCAAAACCCGTAGGCCACAATATGAATGATGAACTAGCATGTGTATATAATTTAGAGTGTGTGATGTTTAAGTGAGATGAATGAGTGGCATAGGTAGTCGATATTGTTGCACAAACTGATTCTGGTTGAAATTTTTTCTTGAAAAAGTTATTCCCCTCCTAAATAAATTTTGTTTTTGACAAACTGTGTGAAACTGTATTCATGTGCAACTACTAAGAATCCCTTAATGGCATTAGATTTAGGAATAAAATTATTATGGCATGTAGGTGCATGAATTGGATAGGTCGTGACTGACATGGGACCTTGTAAAAGTGAGTATGAGGTGTTACTTAGTTCCCAGTGTGTACCGAGTACAAACATTTCCCGGTTTATTTTTCCTAAAATGCAGGATGGTTGGGGTAGGTGATTATCATAGGCCATTTCTCTAATTAGTCCACTCGAGCCTAAAATGCCAAAGTAAATAAGATAGGAATCCCTTGATCCCAATTTAGAGACTAATTGACTGAATTTTATTGCATACACTGATTTTACCTTCCCACTTGACAATAATGAACCTATTTTTTACATGTTCCTTCTTGGACACTGTGCACCTCAACTCAGGAAAATTACCTATATTGAGGGTCGTTATGTTAGGGGGTGCAAAGTGAAAAATGAGTATAAAGAAAGAAGTATAGATAGAAAAATGAATGAAGGAAGGTGCTTTTGATATAAAAAAGAAAAAGAAAAATTATTTGCATGAAAAAGAAAGAAAACCGTACCTAGCCCAAAAATAGGCATGATAAAGGAAAATTGGAGAAATAATGGTAGATTAAATAAAAAGACGATAGAAAAAAGTGGAACCCTAAGAAATCTTAGTGCCAAGTAGGATGAGTCCATTAAAAGTTCTAAAATAAACCACAACCAACCTCAAGCCTAAGTTACAAGCTAAATAAAATCCTATAATGATCTTGGCCTGATCGTTTGAAAATTTTGGTGAAAAGCATAAGAGCAAACCTATGGTAGTGTATGTACACTGATTGGAGATAGCTTGTAAGTGTGAGAATCTCTATACTATCCATAAAATAATAATCTTAATTAAAATAAGTGATAGGGACTTCTTTGACTGCAAGGGTGCATTAGTTGCATTGTCGGTGTACATATCTGTCCAAGTAGTGTATGTTGCCTAGTTCTAGTTGTTTGTTTCTAATGTAATACAATTATTAGATTCTTGTAGGTTGAATTGTAGTACTGGATCATTATTCACAATAGCATTTGAAACCATGAAATAGTAGGGGAGTATAAAGTGCTCTTGAATTGATTGATAAATTGACTGCCAAATATGTCAAAGACTTGTCGAAGTTAAGCAACATGTTTTAGTTGGGTTGGTATCTATTTTTATTAATTACATGTAAATATTCTAAGCTGAGAGTGTTGATGTGTCATGGAAAAGTGGAACATTCAATGCTTAAAAGATGGAATTTATGCGTGGACTTAGGTTATTTTGGTGAATATGATGGGTTTGTTGCTTTATTGTACAAAATTTAGGTATAAATTACCTTGGAATGAAAAATGGAAGAAAAAGTTGTGAATATGTTGAACTTTCATCTGTCTACGAGTCGTCAAATAAACATATGACTCGTAGCCTGACTCGTTAACAATATAGAAAATTCAAGCCGAATAAGCCAAGTGAAGACTAACCGCAAGTCATTTCGAACGACTATGAGTTGTGAGGAGCAATCGTCAATTGAGCAGAAGCAAAAGATATAGTCCAGAGGTGAAGTCACAGAAAACTATGAGTCATAAGGTCTCATTATGACTTATAGTGGGAAACCGTAAAGAGACTAGTGTTCAAAGCCCTGAAGTTCAAGGCTCTAGTGATAACGAGTAACAACCACGAGTTGTAAGGTCTTACTCTGACTGATGGCGATGAGGCGTAAAGACAATAGTAAATTGAATCTCTTGAGATAATAGTTAACTAGAATGCTGACGACAAGCTGAAGACGACTCTTAAAGAGATGTTATGAGTTGTAAAGATCGTCGACTTAAGTTTTCCTATTATGTTTTTATTATGATTTATTTCTTAATTTTAAATACTATAAATACCTTAGGGTTATTATTTTATTAGGTTACACACTTTTACAATACTTTGGATACTTTGATCATTGATATTTTTTTGTTGATATTGTGGGTTCGCATTCAAATAGAGACTTTGGATTTTCTCTCTTTAATTATAATGAAATTAATTACATGTTTTATTTATTGATTATCATGGATTGTTGCATGAACATGAGTGGATAATTTCATTGACTAGGGTTGTAGGAACCCTGGTAGATTAGATATATAAGGGAAGTAGGAAATTTATCTATTCGACTGTCGTTATATGGATTGCAATCTTCTTCGTATTTATTGAACCCAAGATGTTGCAGAAGCTTGGGGATTGCATGTATTTGAGATCTTCCTCACAAGGGATTTCATGATTGGAAAAGAAGATTCCAATAGTGATTCGAGGCTACCAACCCTCATCTAATCAACTTGAGACTCAAAAGGTAAGAATTGTACTGAGGTTACCGACAAGGGACAGCTAGGGAACACCTCGAGACTCACAAGGTAAAGGGTGAAATCTATCAATGGGTTCAGAAGATGATTGATAGTACATAGCTTGTCAACTTTGCATGGAAAATAGGAGGGTTAGGTGGATTGAGTAAGAGAATCTTACGTGGTTGTAAGGCCAGGGAGAACACAATCCTAGTGTTCATCTTTTATTATTTAAAAACTCAAGCATTGTAGTTCTATTACTTTTTACTTTTGACTTCAAATTTCCTCCATTTACTTTCTACATTGCTCGTGGAATTGTTAAATTTGAGATATTGTTCTACGTATTCCCTATGGGTTCCACCCCAAGATGGTTTGGGTTGCTATATTTGACATCAAATGTAGCATACTTCTTTGAAGGTTAGTTTTTGGTCTATACCATGATGTCAAATTTCTAGTGACCATGACTGTGACCACGACTCTTTATGTCACATAATAAGTCATTAGGAGGACTCATTTCTATGGAAGTGAGGAGGCTCAGGCTTTAGACCCTTGACAATAAGTCCAGTGTATGACTCGTTATGATAAATAACGAGTCATTATGAGGAAAAAATTGTCATAAAAATGAATGGCTATATTATAGACCTCAGGTAACGACTGTGTGCCACGACTCGTGGTCAGACCTTATGAGTTGTTACCCAAAACCATGCCGAGTGTTCTTAGATTTTTCCTACACATTTTAATTAGTGTCTTTTTGGTCTTTTACTCCCTCCACACTCTTTTCCATGACTTAAAAACACATAGATGGACTTTTTTCCCCTTCACTTATCAAGATTATACCTTTCTTTTTCCACTTTAACAACCAAGGCAAGAGATACTCGAGTTTCATAAGAAATTCAATGTTCAGGCTCTATACTTCCAATTATCTTTAATTTCTTCTATACTTCAGGAATTTGTCTCATCCTTATCATGAATCTTACATTGTGGCATTTACTTAATTACTATTCACATGATTTTAATTAATGGGTTTGAAATTGGGCTAAGGACTTTTGATTGATTATTGCTTGAATTGTTTTCCCATGTTTAAATGTCTTATTAATTCTTTAAAATAATGGTTCTACTGAATTGGGTGATTATTATAATGTTTGGAATTGGGGACATGGGTTTATCCAATTTGATGAACTTTTGGCTAGGTAATGTCATTAACATCAACCCACATCGTAAACTTGATTTTGAATAAGGGATAATTGCATAATACAACTTGTCTTTTGAACCCATTGCAATGAAGTAAAGGATAAATGGATAAGAATTTGTACTAGGAAAACCCTTGGTGGCCATGGTTTTGGATTTTAAATAAAACTTGGGAGTCTAACGGTTAAATGGACTAGTTTGGCATAATTAAATTAACTTACAAGCTTATTGGTATGACGATACCATGTTAGTAAATGCCTTATTAAATATATCCTGGGTTGATGGTTGTTTTATGTTTAAACCTTTTTAAATTAGGCTTAAAGGAAATTGTGTAGCTCACCGTGAAGGTATAGTCCCAGAGGGACTAACACTGGAAATATTGTTTGTCGACGTTGAGAGTCTATATGACTATGTGTCTGGATACACCTTATATTTATGATGGCTATTTCCTAGGTGTCTGTATCCTATCCGCAGTTTTCTTGGTACATGTGGATAACATGCACTAGGGCCCTTGTAGAATGGGAAGTTGGACCCATATAACCCGTGGGTGCCTTTAGGATAGAGGAGCTACACAATTCTAGTTAATGGTCTAAACTATTATGTTCATGACCCTTTTCACTATCCTAACATCCTATATATGAATATAAATATTGTGCATATGGTTTTTGACTGGTTTTTGGCAATGACATTACTTTATCCCATTCCCCATAGTTACAACCCAATGCTCGCCCCATTGACCCCTGGATATTGGATCATTTCATTATGTAGGTTCAGAGGACCTTTCTATCACTTATGTGCAATGTTAGGTGGTATAGTTTGGTATCCGTGGTTTAGAGGTTTATTAGGATGTTTGTTTTGATTCTTATAATTATCACTTTGTTTAGCTTTCCTTCTTATTTTTACTTTGTTGGGTTTTGCTATTTACATGTATGTGCTCTAAAGGTTAGGCTAAAGGGGTTAGTCTTTGGCCCATGGTGGGATGGAGATTCCTATCATGACCAGGGCCTAGTTTGGGTCGTGAAAATACACCACACATCATATATCAGTGATAACTTGTACCTATGAAAACTCCCCATAATGTTGTTAGGTATAAGGACAAAAAAAACATACTGATGATAGGAATGCGCATGCAAGAATGAGTGGAAAGTAAATCCATAATACCATAACCGATCCAAGTTCCATAATGTAACCTAGTGTATACACCTCCTATAGATCGAAGACTTGCAAAGGCAAGACCTACGATGACCTTTTTTCTTTGGCACGATGGCTCACAGATGAAGGGGCCCCTAAGGGGTTTGGGAGTACCCATATATACTAACTTTTTCCTAATCAAGGATTTCCAATAATCATCATTATCGACATTAATTTTCTCCATCCTATACCAGAGATATGTATATATATAATAAATATACAAACTCAAACCGTGACTAGAAGAGTGTAAGTCAGTAAATTTATTTCACGTGGCCAACTCAAGGACTAAATCTCTAAAAAAGTGTTGAAACGGTCAAAATCTATCTCGACCAAATTAAATAGTGGTAGTAAGACCGTGGATCAAAATATATCTCGGTCAAATATCTTAAATGTCATTTTTATTCGCAATGGCTCATAAATAATTCATTAAGGGGGTATGATTCTCATTATGAAAGATTTTTTTTTAAAGTGAAAGGTGGGAATAAATCCCTTTTTAGGAAAATAGTAGTAAAACTATATTTTTAGTTGGGATCATGCCATTAAGTAAGCATGAATATACCAAACCTATGCATGCCATCACCAATATCAAAATAATAGAATTATAAATACCTAAAAAGAAATAGACTATAGCTACGTCCTTTACAAGGATAAAACACTCTCCCATAGTCCAACTAATATCATTATCATGGCCTTGGGAACAATAATATATAATTGGCATAACTATATCATAATCTGGATGACCGTCATAATCCATCGAGCAAAGTAAAAAATCTTAAACTAAAAGGTTATTAGCCTCAACTATGTGTAACATTCTAATGACGTAGGGTAATAGAATTTTAGAAGTATATTAAGTATTTCATCTTGAGGGTTGATTCAGCCTTCTATCCCCCAAACTCATAGTTTAGGATAAGTCATGGTAATCTACCCATAATCATACCCTAATATTCTTACTTAACATACAATATATATAATACACTATCTCATGAACAGGAGTATATAGAAGCCTACCTCGATGTCCAATTGCAAATCCTCCAATCACCCACAAATTATTCGTCTTTACTCCATGATCTCAAAATTCTGCCACACTATCAAAATAGTAACTATGCATTGCTAGGAGTAAAATATGACCCATATTCCTATACTATAGGTTGGGTTAAGGTTTGGGTCAAGAATGGAACCGTAGAGCCCATAAACGGCATTTGGAATTGAATATGGCATGAAGAACCTCGAACGACAAGGAATGTGTGCGCAAAAGTTGAGCAAAAATGGTGCATGAATTGTAGCACTAATTTCCCCCCAAGGTTTATGAATTTTAAGACTTGATTTCTAAGAATTTACCATGAAATAGGGTGGAAGTTAAAGGAACAATAATGGAAAATGACCAAGAAGTATTAGTATAGCTTACCTTAGCTTCAATGGATAATGCCCCACTTTTCCCTCTCTTTTAGCTATCAAATTGGTGCGAATGGTGAATGAAATAGTGGAAAAATAGGTAGGAAAAGGAGATTTAAAAGCTTCCAGGTGCCGCTAAAGCAGGTAGCTTAGTTCTAAAGCGCCTGCTGCTAAATTGCTTCCCGCTAAAGTGGCATCTCGATTGCTATATCGGTCCGGTGGTTTGGCATTGGTACCGCTAAAGCAGACCTAATGGTGCTAAAGAAGGGTCCACTTAAGCATCTTCCTTGTCGCTAAAGTCATCCTAGCCAATTGCCCAAGGCCACTTAAGTGGTTCATGGGGCAAAAAAGGATACACTGCTAAAGGTGTTATTAAATGCTTAAGCAGCCGCATTAGGTACAAGATGCTAGATTTTTTAAAGTCTGGAATGGACTTGACTGGGTGTTCGGGATTTATTCGGAACCCTTTACGTGTAAATAAACTATGCTACCATACCAAGTTAGATGTTTCAGACTCAATGAAACCATTAAAACTTAAATTCGAGATGGTTTCTACTAAATATGGGGCCCACACCTATAGTTTAATTTTTCATCCAATCCACTCAATAGCCCAAAATGAGTCTGGAAGCCTTGGGGCCTGATCCAAGGTTCCTTATAGCCTAAAATAAATATTCTGGAGCTGATAGCACTATTGTGATTCTCATCTTAGGTCATTTACTAAGATATTTGGTTTAAGACCAAGTCCTAAACAAAAAAACCTCCAAAGTAAGGAAATGAGAATAAAACTCAAACAAACTATCCTACAACCAAATCGACTATTTAGGCAAGTCATAAATGACTCATAGACACTGTGGGGAAGTTTAAAATTCTAAAAATGCATAGAAATTGAGAAAATAAAGTTATTATTCATTACAAAATTTTAGTTGGTCTTACTCAAAAGGCCACAATCAGTAGGCCTATTTAGCCCATCTTATTCAATCAACCTTGCCAGTTTCTGATGTGGAACCCTTTTCACTTCTACCAGTAGCCCATTTCTTATGAAGAGATATTACTAATATGGTGTGGTTGGTCACCTTAAGAGGGAGTGTTCTATGTTTCTAGTTAAACCCAAACACAATAATAAACATATGCTATAGTCCCAGTGGGTAGAGGAGCAGGAGACGACAATAGGGTTTGCCCATAGGGATGATGGATAAATCATACAGGTGGTTGGTATGATCGAGGAAATGGTGGCACCAGGGACGAGCACAATTGGGAAAACAATTAGCTCAGATTGATGATCGGGCTCACTGTTATGCATTTCAAGAAAAAATTGATGTCGAGGCTTCTAACGTAGTAATCGCTGGTGTTTTGCAAAGAAAATAACTTATTGATTTGCTTGAATTTAAAAACTTGGAAAACAAGTTTCAAACTTGATTTTGAAGATAGAGCCACCACGTAATTTATTTGAAATGAAATTAAGAAAACTTTTAAGGAGAATTCAAGTCCTAAAATAGAAAAAAGACTTAGACTATTTAAAGAAAGTTTGGATAAGAGGGTTTTATTAACACTTTGAAAAGGGTTTTAAGGCATCCAAAACCACTAAAAAGTGGTTGTCTGGGCTATTTGAAAAATAACTTTTTGACTAACTTTGATAAGAAATTTACCCTTATTAAGAAAAAAGTGATAACAGGAAAATTTATTGAAGGTTTCATGCAAAAAAAAGTTTTGACACTATATTGTGGAATTTAACTAAGTTTTTAAAAAATTTAGTTGCAAGTAAAGCAAGAAAAAGGGTTAGGAAGAAACTAAAAGTCTTAGGCTTTTAGGCACTAATCTCTTAAATGAACCCTTTCCTAGTCTAATTGGGATTTTTGCCCACCTTCACCCATCCTAATCTAATGTTTGGGTATTTAGACCACAACCTGTCCTAAACTATTTCTTTGACCTTTAAGGCCCAACATCTGCACCACCCGTATTAAATTAAACCTTGTACATCGTCGCCATAAAACATAAATGATAAGAAAGTGGTAGTATTATTTTAATAAACTTGGATCCATTTTCTCTTCTTCCTTCTTCTTGCATTGGTACGTCATGTATGCCACCTCTTTGGGCTTGAATTTAGAGGCTCAAACTCAAAGAAAATGGGCCTCAATATCCATCATAGAAATTCAAGTGGAGAGGAGTCCATTTGGACTCTAGACAAATTTACATGTGAAAAAATTAATTAATTAATTAGTACATATTCTAAAACAAGTAAGTAATTAAAATAATCAAAGAAATATGAATCAATATCACACATAGGAATCAAATAGAAAGTATTATAATGCAATCATATGGTTGAAAGGATTAAAAATGAGGTTTTAAGCAAAATTTTATACCTATAATTAATTGAGTGCTATATTCTAAGACATGTGACGACTTCAACAAAGTGCAAAAGACACGATCACTCGAATACTCTCGATATTCCTAGTTAACCTTGAAATAAATATTTGCTCAGATAAGAGTGTATAGAAAAACAAGGAGGTACCTAAAATTTTATAAAGATGAGACAAAGGTAATGGAGAAAAAAGATATGAATCTTAGTATACTAAAAAGACAGACAAACTAAAACACGAGTCTTGCTAAATTAATAACACTGATCCCAAGCCAACATCTTTACTTGATTCTCCATTTCTTAATGACTAATAGAAAAGGAGGAGAATAGTATATATATATATATATTATTATTTTATAAAATATAAACATGAAGACAATAAGATCCACACTTACTCAAATTAAATTTTACTACTACGGCTTATAACGCATGAGAGAGGCCAATGATAAAACTGACTTTGAGAATGTAGAATTAAAGATACTTTAAACTTCTAATCACATTGGAATTAAGAAATGGCTTAAACAAGTAAAGAACCAATATTCAAAGGCGAGAAATGAGACAACATGCCATTGAGAAAGAAAAGCAGATAAAGAATCATATACTAAATACATTCAGATTTTAACAACTTGGTCGAATCTAAATTCTATAACCTTCTGGATTCAATTATGAGATATCTTAGGAAAAAAAATAATTGAAAAGATTTATTTCACCTCAGGGTCTCGAAAGTAGACTAGGTAAATCAGTTGATATACTTAAGAGAAAAAAAAGTGAAAGTGAACTAAATGAACAAATAAATGCAATAAATCCTCTTCCTAACCTTGGCCAGCTTAAGATGATGTTTTTAGGATCAAAATAGTCCTTGAGGATTTATAGGATTAAGGTTCTGTCATGAACGTGTACCTTTCATTTCAATTGATATTAAAGGTCAAAGAAAGTTGAGAGGTAGTCATTATCAAACCAAAGAAAAATATAGGAAAAAAAGACTACATGACAGTAAGATAATGACTAAGATAAACTTAAAACAAATAATTTAGATAAAACAAGCAAAATTAGGGACAAAAACAGTAAATTAACAATCAACATAAAAGGATTTAGCCCAAAACAGTGAACTAAAACAATAAGAAGTAATTGTTCAAGCTAAACATTGGGCTAAAGTCTAAGTTAAAATAATTATGTAATATGACATACAATATTAGGCTAAAAATAAGAAAACAGTTGACCAGAAACTCGAAAATATTAAGCTAAAATAATGAGCTAGAGATTGAAGCAAAAGACCCTTGTTTGGAAACAATGAATTAGAAAGCTATTCAAGCTTTAAAAAAAAGAGGAATACAAGTAAAAAAAGTCTAGAAAGAACAATGAAAATTAACAGAAGATTAAACCTGAAAATACGAAGCAAAAACAATGGACCAAACAATGAGAACATAAACTAGACATATCAACCATAAACTTCATCACAAAAGCTATGGTTTTCAAAGCCTCTACAACAAATAATTACACCATTGCAACGAATAAGAATTTCTACTAAAACAAAAAAGAGAAGAAGAAGAAGAAGAAGAAGAAGAAGAAGAAGAAAAAGCGCTACCTAACAAATAATAGAAGAAAGATGTGTTTACCTTTTTCGGTGCAATAAAAAGGGACTACAATCTTTATAAGAACCTTTTAGACACCAACAAAAAACTTTGGAGTAGGAATATCTCTTTCTAAAAAGTCTCCCTTTTCGAGTCGAAGGAAATTTTTAATAATCAAAACTTCTTCTCTATGATTTTCTACCCCTAAGAGCTCTAAATTCAATGAAAATAGTAAGGTATATATAAAAGAAGACGAGGATCAATTTTGAGACCTCGGTAGATGTGGGAGAAAGGAATTTGAGGGTAATTTTGAGATTTTCCTTTGTGATATTTTAAATTCAGTACAAGGACAAGGTTATACAACTCATTGTTGTATCGATATTTGGATTTTTGAAGAATTCTAAAATTAGGGAAACTAATAGAAATTGGGAAAATGAAAATCTCTCAAGAAATAATGGAATTCACACATATGTGATGAATTGGCTCAATTTCACCCTGAATTAGTAGGTGTCAAATGTTGCAGAGTCAGCCTATACTTCTTCTAGAATATTCAAGACTTTTTGATCTTACAAAACCTAATGAGTCACGTGAAGGTGCAAGTTCGAGGGGAAAGGAAGTGAAATTTGAGTGTGAAAAGGTTTTGGGCCTTTCATTGGTTTCACGTTTTGCTGGTGTTGTTCAACATAGTAAAGGCTGAAGTCATTGTTTGGCTCTTTTTGTTCATTACTATTGAAGAAAAAATGGGTTATAAGGTTGGGCTGAGTCATTATGTTGTTGGGTTGACTAGTGTTTGGCCTAGGTAGACTAAATTTGGGATGGTTTAGTTGATTTAAAATCGGCAAATGGTAGAGGTTAGGCTTTTCAAATAGATAAGAGTCAGGCTATTAGATTAATAATCAATGGCATAGGATTGTAGTCAATCTTATTTAAATTTTGGCCAAATTGAAAATCAATTGACCAATTTCATTACAATTTTGGCCAATTTGATTTTAATTTTGACCAAAGTTCATACGTTTTGCTAAATTAGATCGCAAGCCAGTACGAATTAATAATCGATTTAATCTCGAGTTTCATGGTTTGATAAAATCAAACATATACTTTCTGAGCAAAACACTTTCAATAAGAAATTATATTTGAAGCAGGACTTATCCATTCGAAACAAAATTTTGATATGATTCTTGATTAAAATAAATTTTGATAAAATATTTATTAAGTAACAAATGCATACAATCTCTCATATATGAATACAAAAATGTATTATGGATACCTAAATTGATTAAATTGATCCAAATAAATATGTTAGAAAATTTTATATGGATAAAATAAATATTTTAATTTTGTTTACAATCAAAAAACTTAGAACTAGACTTAGTCGTGGAAAGAAAAAATTAGGTGTCAACAACTACCCCCTTCTTTTGAGTAGGGTAGCAAGCCTAGGTAACTAAAGTTTGGTGGTCCTGATTTTGTTCGTTCACTAATATATTTTTTGAAAGCGATTGTTTTATGCTTGAAATTTAGGAAGTTATGGTTGAACCCCAGTATCGTCTTTCCTACTTTTCTCAAGTTACATAAGAATTCAAACTACTTGTAGTTCACAATGCTTCATTTTTAGCACGTTTAATGAAAAAAATTCACAAGCTTTCTCGATTTCAAATTTTAAAGAAATAAAAAAACTGAGGAATAAAGGGTTGAGGGTTGGAAAGAAGTCAACTTTTCAATAAAGAGCCCAACCTATATACCCCCTAGATTTAAGAAATCAAACTATTTGTAGTTTAACTGGATCGATTGAAAAGATAGTCCTTCATATTAGATGATCTTTGGCTTACTATGAGTAATAAGTTAGTAGAGCTATGGAAAAGAGGCTTGTAACTTCTTCACCATGAATGTGGAACTCTTCACATTCATAGGTTAGAATTTACCTAGACATAATTTCTGCCCGAGGTGTGTTGTCACTCAAATTTTAAGAAAAGAGAAGGTACCTTCCATATGAGCTTAGAAATATCCCAAAAGTGAATCTGAAATCAAACTATCAAAATCAAACTATCAAAAAATACTCACATGCCTTTATATAGGGGTGTGGTTTGATGGTGGTGGAAATCATCCTTTATCTTGTGACCAAACATTTTCACGTCTCTCTCTGGACTACATCCCATTCTGCTGCTAAAAATGTTCCACCTTGTTCTGCATCCATTTTTAGTGTCGTTCGGACCATTGATTTTTATTTGATATTATCACAACCCAAACTAGGGCCTAGTCGTGATGGGTATCTCAATCCTACCCTGGACCAAAGACCACACCCTTAACCTAACTTTAAGAGCATAGTAATAATAATAACATCACAAAATCCAACTCAAAAAAGAATAAAGAGATGACTTAAGAGTCAAACAATACCCAAACCAACATACCTCTTTCCACAATAGCCTCTAAAACAAGAATACCAAGTCGGTTCGGACATGCCCCTGACCATGATTTAAAGTATCCAAAGAAATAGAGTATGGCATAAGGAAAGAAAAACTATGAAATGACAAGACTTTCAGAGAATGGAAGCTCACCACTTCAAAGCAACACGACTGGAGTGCTAATCTACCTAATATTGAACAAGGGTAAAAGAGGTGTCTTCAGACCCTACATTATGAAACAATGTAGCGTACTTGGATGGTTAGCGGGGTGAGCGCAAGCATGTAACTCAAGCAAGTGATAAAATATTACCAATTATAAATCAATACAAAATCCATATGCACACATTCATATATATATGTAAAATGATAAAATGTCAGGATAAAGAACAAGGTTTAAGCATGATATTTTAAAATCATTAGCCTATACTATGTAGCTCTAACCATCATAAAAACACCTATGGGCTATAAGGATTTGGCTTCCCCCAACGTAAGGGCCTCAATGCGTGTTAGCCACACGAACTAGAGAAATCCAAAGAAAGGCCAAGGAATCTACTACCCCACGCCAATCCAATATATATATATATATATATATATATAGTTTGAACTATGCACACGATTATGAAGACCCCCACGTTAGAAATCATGGTTTTTAGTATCAGTCCCCCGAGGACCTTCACCTTTTGTCGCAAGCTACACAACCCCCTTTAAGCCCATTTAAAACACTTGCAAATAAACCCCTCTATTTAACCAAGGAGTCATTTATCAAGGCATTAGCAGTTTGGTATTGTCATACCAATTAGGCTTGCAATCTAATCCGTGTAAGTTGGGGAAACCACAACCCCCATTTGACTCCTAAGTTCTAGTTTAAAATCAATCCATGGCCTTTGTGGTCTTTTAAGATAATTTATTTTCTATTAACCTTTTATTTAATGCAAGGTTTTGAAAGTGGGTTAAATTATGTATGGATCCATATTTAAAAACCAATTTCATAAAGTTTGGTTGACGTTAATTCAGATTCCAAACAATTAAACCATAATGTGTGGGGAATCCATGACCCCTATAATTTATCAAATCAATTTTTATCAAATTGAGGGTATCCATGAACCCCATCCCATTTACCATGCCTATGCACCTCAATAGGTTTAAAAATCCATTCATAAAGCAAAAAAATGCACGTAAACTATGGGAAAACCAACCAAGTAGTAATCATATAAAACTCTCAACCCATCATTCAAAACCCAACAATTAAATTCATATAAATTATGATTAAACACATTCTTTTATGTTACCAAGTTAGGGAAGGGATACATACCTTCTTGACAAAAGAAATTTGGAGGAAAACTTGAATCCTTAATTTAGAAGCTTAAACCCTATCTTGGAATTGATATGAACACTTGAATTCATTTCCCATACCCTTGATGACAAAATTAGTGGGAAAACATTGCACAGAAATATGAATTTAAAGCATTGAAAGTTTAATTTTTAGAGAAGAACCCTTATTTAGTGTTCTTGAGAATTCAGGAGGAGAGGGATTATGTATTTACGGTTACGGGGTTATGAAAACATGTTAGTATTAGTTATCAGATGATTTAGGACGTAAATGACTAGTTAGCCGTCAAAAAACTAAAACGAAATATGGGTTTTAGCATCTCTGGGAATAAGAGAATTCCACGCCATTAATGTAGAGGATAAAGGGCGTGCCACACTTTTATTGCGTAGCACGGAGGCTGTGATACACCCTTATTGCGCCCCTCATTGGTTTCTCACAAAAATGTTTATAATTTTTTGCTCAGGTATTGGATTAAGGCAAAATCAGTGGCGTCGAAAAGAGGAATTAATTATATCTAATTTGGTAAGTCTTGAGCTCTAAAATTCCATATATTCAAAATTTAGACACGTTCAAAGTTGACTCTGGTAGAATTGAATGACAAAATATTGTCGATAACAAAAGTTCTTAACTCAACCTCACTCTAAGTGTTTCGTATGAGCATTATTCACCTTGAAATCACTTTAAACGTTAGTTAAATGATCATTACACTTATATTTACATATAAAACATTGGTATCAAGCTTATACACATAGGAATAATGGTACGAATTCTAGCCCGAGAATGTGGGGTGTTAAAGATATTTTCATCCTCTTGGATTCTCTTGAAAATATAAAACAAAGTTGTTAGTAATAAAATTATTCATGAAGGGTTATATAGTATTTTACAATATTACCCCATGAGTTATTAGCCAAAAAGTGAAGTTTTCTTCTCACAACATGGAGGACAGTATTTTTTGCAATAACAGACATAACAACCTTCTTGGTTGTTAGATAAAATAGGTCTTTGTCAATCAAAAATTTCTGTAAAGTGGGGCAGTCTACTTGGACACTGATGGCACTTCATGTAGAATGTACCCTGCAAATGCATAATCTTATCCTGGCATGTAAACCCTTTTGGTCACCTATAATGCTTTTTGTATGTGGAGTGATAACCTCTTTTTATATCACCAATGATATCTTGCATTCTATAAACATGTAAGTATTGCACATTGATGTCGCTCAAACTTGTTGAAACAATCGTGTTGTGCATAAAAGTAAATGGGGGGGATTTGTTTTAATATATAAAAAGTAAAAAAAATTGAATGCTTTTTGTTGTAAACAAACTGAAATGAACACTAACACTGTGTTCCCCTAGCTTTCTAACTCTATAGGTTTATCGTGCTCTGTTGAGATAACCTATTATCTTTCATGCAAAATCTAATAAGTTATGTATCACTATCCATCTTGTGAATGCCTTTAGTGATTTTCACTCTTTACCTTTTAAGTCTTCGAGTGTTACCTTTCTAACCCTTATCCTAAATTAGCTATTACCTTTTGAGTCTCTAGTTAATTAGATGAGATGATAGAATTATAAGATGGAGGTGAATCTCAAATTACTGTCATGATTATATTTTGCTAATATCCACCTCTCTTTTAAAGTAAGTAGTGAATAAAAGCGGGTTCTTAACATTTTCAACCGCTAAGAAAATTATTAAATTAAATATGATCACAATACATGCAAGAATATAGGTTCGGAACAACATTGCACTTCCCCTACTTTGTTATTCAGCTAGGGTTCCCACAACCCCAACTAAGGGAATTAGCCACTCATATTTGTGAAAGAATCCATGGAATTCATAAGTGAAAGCATAGAATCAGTATCACAATAATACACAATGAAAACCAAGTCTCAAATCGATAAATCAACCAAAAATAAAGAACACAAGAACCCAAGATCAAAAATCAATATGGGAATCAATATATATATATATATATATATTTGTGAATAGTATGAGTGCATAAACTAGCCTCCCAAAGGCATTCTTAGACACACCAGGCCTAAACTAGCCTCAACGAGCATATAATAGCATAAACTAACTACAAATACCATTTTGATATTTTATAGATTACATGAAAACCTTAGAAAAACCCAAAACAAAAGAGAAAAGCTTGAGTCAATGGCCATCTAGGTGCCATTTACGGGTGGTAGGTGGGCCCATATAGGTAGCAGACATCTTTTGGAACTTTAATCTCTCTAAGCTTCAGTATTCTGGCACCTACAGTCTATCACCTATGACCAGTATGTGGTACCTACGGCTAGTAGGTGCCAAAGTTGGTAGCAAAGAATTTCAACTTTTAACTTTTTCTTTTGATTAGCTCTCAGGACCTAATTTCCTGCAAAATCAACTCAAAAACACATCATATCCACCAAAAATATACCTAAGTTCTTGCATATTTCTTGGTTTTAAGTATCAAAAGTTCTATGAAACCACAATACATCAACACACTTAACTTAGATCGTTAGCATATCCCCAGGAAACAAAATACAACAAAGCAACACAATGATACCCAACCAAGAGAAACCTAAGATATCTACAACAATGAATCTCAAATTCAAGCTCAAGAACATTACGATTTCCAATTTTATCACTTTAAAACCAACTGTGTGAATATCAATGTAGCACAACAATGTCACATAAGGGAATTAAGCTATGGCATTATTTTAACAACAAACAATTATGCATATGTACAAGTTACACTACCCAAACAAATAAGCCTTTAGCAACACAACCCATGCATCCTCACACCAAAGAGGTCCCTCTCACTCAAATAAACCATGCATGCTAATATTGGGATAATCATGAGACACTCACACTCACAAAGTAGTTCCAATAATGTTCATAAAATACCACTAGCTTGGTCTTATTTTTTTTACCCTAATTTTTAGATAGTCGGGCTAGGATCACTGTACGACTTTATCAGCTTGTAGCATAGGCTTAGGGTATGGTATGATACATTTAGAAATTTAGTGACTAAGCTTCTCTGGCACTATAATTATGTAAGGGGTCCACTTATAAACAAACTTTTTCTTGTATTACACCCTAATTTCTTCCTTTTTTATTCTTTTACAACTTATTTAGGTTGGGTGTTGTCAGGACCTAAACCGAGGCCCTGGCCGTGACGAGTATCTCAAACCATGAAGGCCCGAAACACCCCTATCTGTCTGGTAATCATGCACATAATTCAAATGATAAAGAAATGCGAAAGACAAATAAAATTACGGAAAACATGGTCAAGAGTCATATGAAAGCAATAATAGGGAATAATGTCCCAAAATCTCAAATCAACACCTATATTACGTCTGCCTAATCTCTACTACATGACTGAAATAAATGTCTATCTGGAAACTTGGACAAGGCCCCTAGTAGACGCAAAACGAATAAGTGATAAATGACACTGCCAGATAATCAGGCCTTCCGAATTATAGAATGCTCACTAAGTGACTCTACAAATCAGTCCAAGAAACTACTAATTTTCTGGACCCCTAGACTACGCCTCCGAACCTGGGAGAAAGGGGGTCAATACAAAAGTACTGGTACGCAGAGATATCCAAACAAAACATAAATATTTTTACAAAATATAGTTGAGAGCCATTATAAAGTAGTTTGATATTAAGTCATTTGAAAAAACATGGGCATAATGTAATTGTTTTTCAACAACAATGTAATGCAGCTGAGCTAGGTGGAATACCCTACATATCACATTTACACCAACTGTCAAACCTCGGTTGCCACCGAGATTAGAGTATACGTGAGGGGAAGACACACGAGATCACACAGCAGGATGTCTCGACCAAATGGTAGTGCACAATATAATAAAGCAGGGATCCTAACAATAGTTTCAATTTAGGAATGACATAAACTCAGGTATGCAAGATCGCAAACCAGGGTACTAAATTCCCATGTCGGCAAACACGGTTTCCAGCGATAAGCCCTTACACTCAAGTGCCTTCTTCCGGCATCCACCTATCTCATGTAAAATCAATGCATTCAAATTTTATCTGATTCAATCATATATCTTATTTATAGGGTATCGTCATACCCGACTTGCAAGTCATTAATATCACATCAACATATGCATAATCATGTAAAAATTAAGATGTTTTCATCATTTAAAAGTAATAAACAATAATTATTTCAAATTCATGCTCTCTTTTGCTGGTCACAATATAATATGGGGTATCAAAACATTATCATGGGAATTTGAAAGCAATTTATCATTCATATTTATCAAGCTTTCATGGAAAATCTGAAATCACATACGCATGGTTTCAACCATTGAAGTATACAGGCAAACAATTCCCATGACCTTAAAAAATGACTTAGAAATCATAATAAAAGCAAGTTATTAGTAGTTTATTAAAAACCCCCATTCAAAGCATGCATGTTCATAAAACTACACCCATGAGATTTTTGGATAACCCCACGTACCTCGATTACTATGAATATTAGATGCTTAAAACCCCCGATTGAATCTTTAGTTGCTTGAGTTTTTATTTTGAAACCCTAATTAGAATCCTTGAGCAGTTTTGGATGAATGAAGGTATATTTTGGGGTCCTTGGAACTGAATTTCGTGTTTTAGGGCTAAGTAAGGGTGGAAAAGGACCATTTTGCCTCAAAAATTGAGTGTTTAAGTCACTTGAAATCTTTACATAGGCGCCGCCCATTCCATCGCCTATGTTTACATAGGCGCCGCCTAGGCTATTGCCTATGCTTTACAGTGGCCATGGGTGATTGGTTAGGCGATACATATCACTTTAAAAGGCCATAAATTCTTGCTCGGGTGCCGGATTTTAGCAAAATTGGTATCGTTGGAAAGCTAACTCAGAACTCTATCATTTTACACAAAGTAGGCTTTCTAGTTCGACATATACAAAGAGTCATGGTAGATAGAAATTGGCATAAAATTTAATGTTCACTTAAGCTTTATCGGTCGAAGTAGTTCTCAACTCGTCCTTGAGTCAGATGACCCCTATGGTCTAAATTCAAGCTTGGATAGATTCAGAAGCTACACAAATAATTAACACGCCGTATTGGCATTGGATTTATGGCTTTGGGATTTATCAACACATTAAAATCATGATCTATCTTGTAGCCCCAAATGTGGGGCATTACATTATCCCCTTCTTAGGATCATTCATCCCTAAATGATGATGCAGGACAAAGACATACACGATTTCACGCATAATAAAGAGCTAGAAAAGATAAGAAAGGAATAGTACCTTCTGTCTCTTCCTCTATCAAAGCAAATAAATTGGGATATCTAATTCTCATGTCATCTTCTAACTCCTAAGTTGCTTCTTCAACTTTCTGATTCCTCCACAGTACCTTTACTGAGGCTATCTCTTTGCTTCTCAGCTTTTGAACTTGGCGATCTAAAATTTCAATGGGCTCTTCTTCGTAAGACAAGGAGTCTGTTACTTTTATACCCTCTACTGAAAATACCAGAGAATGATCTCCAGTGCATTTGTTCAACATGGATACATGGAATACTGGATGAACAGAACCAAAACTTGCAGTTAATTCTAGCTTATAAGCAACTGTACCAATCTTTTTTAGAATCAGATATGGCCCTATATAGCAAGGGCTTAATTTACCCCTTTTTCCAAATCGCATAACTCCTTTCATAGGAGAAACCTTGAGAAACACCCAATCACCAACTTCAAACTCTAGTTCTCTTCTCCGAACGTCAGCGTAGGACTTCTGACGACTCTGAGCAGTCTTGAGTCATTCTCTAATGATCTTCACTTTGTCCAACGCCTGATGAACAAGATGAGGCCCATATAGGTGGGTCTCACCCATTTCATGCCATCCTATCGGAGACTTATATCTCCTCCCATATAAAGCCTCAAAAGGAGCCATCTTGATGCTGTCATGGTAGCTATTATTGTAAGCAAATTCAACCATTGGCAGGTGATCAACCCTACTACCTGTGGAATCAATGACGCATACCCTCAACATATCCTCGAGGGTCTGAATAGTATGCACAGCTTGCCCATCCATCTGAGGGTGGAAATCTGTGCTTAAATTCACTTGTGTACCTAAACCTTTCTGGAAAGATCTCCAGAACTGAGATGAAAACTGCATACCTATATCGAATATAATGGACATTGGTGCCCCATGCAACCGAACTATCTCCTCAATGTAAATCTTAGCATAAACCTCTCCAAATAATTAGTCCTCACAGGCAAAAAGTGGGCTGACTTTGTCAACCGATCTACAATCACCCATACAGAATCAAACTAGTTTCGGGATCTCGAAAGTCCTATAATAAAGTCCATGTTTATCATCTCCCACTTCCATAAAGGTAGGGCTATCTCTTGGGAAGTACCACTTGGCCTCATGTGTTCTACCTTCAGTTGTTGACAGTTCAAACATTTGGACACAAAATCAGCTACATCACATTTCATGTTATTCCACCAATACAAGGTTTTCAGATCATGGTACATCTTAGTAGAGCCTGGGTGAACGACATACCTAGAAGTGTGTACCTCATCAAGGATTCTTTTCCGCAGTCCATCAATATTTGGAACGCAAAACCTACCCTGAAATCTTAAAATGCCATCACCATCAATTTCAAACGACATAACCTTTTGTTGACCCATATCTTTCTTGATTTACATCAACATGGGATCTTCAACCTGCTTCTCCTTAACTTCAGCACAAAGGGATGACTTAGCTAATTCGTGAACAATCACCCCCTCCATCTTCAAAATCTCAGAGTCGTGCTCCCAGATTTGCAAGGCGGTGAATATCCTTGACCACCTCTTCCTTCCCTTTTTCAACATGAGAAAGGCTGCCCATAGTCAACCTGCTGAGGGCATCGGCTACAACATTTGCCTTGCCCGGATGGTAATGCAGACTTATATCATAGTCTTTCAAAAGTTCCATCCAACGCCTTTGCCTGAGGTTCAATTCTTTCTGTAAGGAAACATACTGCAAACTCTTATGGTCAGTATAAATATCAACATGCACTCCATAGAGATAGTGCCTCCATATTCTAAGTGCAAACACCATGGCTGTTAACTCCAAGCCATGAGTGGGGTAATTGCGCTTATGCACCTTTAACTACCTGGATGCATAATCTATCACCTTACCACGCTGTATCAATACACAACCAAGTCCCATACGAGACGCATCACAATAAACCAGAAAATCATCTACACCCTCAGGAAGGGTCAAAATAGAAGCAGTAGTCAGCTTGTCCTTCAACTTTTCAAAATTGTTTTCACACAAGTCAGACCACACAAACTTTATCTTCTTCTAAGTCAGTTTAGTAAGTTGAGTATCTATGCAAGAAAAACTCTGTACGATATGCCCCAATAAGCTAATAGCATCTAACCAAAATTCACGCTTAGAAAATTTAGAATATAGTTGATGATCCTTAAGGGTCTAAAGAATAATTCGGAGGTAATTGGCGTGATCCTTTTTACTCTTAGAATAGATTAGAGTATCATCAATAAATACAATATCGAACAAGTCAAGAAATTGATGGAACACTCTATTCATAAGATCCATGAAGGCTACAGGGGCGTTAGTCAACCCGAAGGACATGACTAGAAATTTGTAGTGACCATATCGGGTTCGGAAGGCTCTCTTGGATATGTCTGACTCCCTAACTTTCAACTGATGATAACCCAAATAAAGGTCTATTTTTGAAAAACACTTGGCACCCTGAAGCTGGTCAAAAAAGTCGTCAATCCTAGGAAGAGGATATTTATTTTAATCATGACCTTATTCAGCTGACGATAGTCTATGACATACGAAGGGAACCATCTTTCTTTTGCATGAAAAGTATAGTTGCACCCCAAGGGGACACACTTGGGCGCATAAAACCCTTATTTAGGTGATCTACTAACTGTTCTTTCAACTCTTTTAGTTTTGCAGGAGCCATTATATATGGCGGAATAGAAATAGGATGAGTGTCTGGAAGCACATCAATACCAAACTCAATCTCCCTATCAGGTGGTATTCCTAGGAGATCATTTGGAAAGACTTATGGGAATTGTTTTACTACGGGAACAGATTGAAGAGGAAAACTCTCGGCATTGGAGTCCTTAACTCAAATATGGTGGTAAAAGCAACATTTAGAAATGAATTTGTGGGCTCTGAGATAGGATATAAAATTCCCTTTGGGTGCTAAAAAATGTCCTTCCCATTCTATCACTGGTTTCTTTGGGAAAGAAAAAGTGACCCTTTGAGTCCTATAATCTAATGTGGCATAGCATGAATGGAGCCAATCCATTGCCAAGATAGCATGAAAAGCAACCATATCTAACTCTATGAGATCTGCCAGCTATCCCGGCTACCAACAATCACAACACTACCCTGTACACCCTTCTAGCAATAATAGAATCCCCCACCGGGGTAGAAATAGAAAAGGGTTAAAAAATTATACTGGGTCAAACCCGAAATCAACAGACACATAAGGGGTCACATAGGATAAAGTAGACCCAGGATCAAGTAACACATAAACATCATAGGAAAAGATTTGCAACGTACCGGTAACAATATCTGGGGAAACTTTTGCCTCCTGGCGGTTGGTCAAAACATATAATCAATTGCGACTGTTCCCAGCAGCTGAAGGGGCACCCTTATGTGGAGAAGCCATGAACGCGACTTGGGGCTTAGTCCCCCCTCCCCCATGCATTTCCTATAGTAGAAGGGCAGTTTTTCTGAAGGTGGCCCACCTTTCCACAAGTATAATAATTCCTCCCCTCAAAATACCACCTCCCTGTGTGTTTTTCCCATAAGTCTCCCACCGTGGATGAGTATGACACTGTTGGGGAACACTGCGCTGCGACTAAGTATCTGGGGCTCTGAATCCATGAGGAGTCTAAAAACTCTACGATTTTCTGTCTGTTGGTGGTCTGGGTGATGGGCGCTGGCAGCTGACTGTGCATTACTCCAAGACTTCTTCTTTTGCCATCTATTTCCCCAGTTTCCGCCCTGTGGTTGGCTGTGATTCTGATCTGTGGCTCTGGCTCTCTTTGCTTGCCTGTCTTTCTCTCTTATTTATGAAATTTTCTTGTTCTTCTCTTATATCTGCTGCATATAAAAGGTCAGGTGAGCAAAGTCTAGCTCCTTATTCAACATTTCCCCCTGGAACTCAAGCACCAGCTTATCAAAAAGGCCGGATACAAATTTCCTCATCTGAGCCCTCTTATTACTAGTCAACTCTAGGGCAGAGCAGGCTAGTTTATTAAACTTCGAAGTGTAGTCCTGGACACTCATACTTCCCTACTTTAGATTCATAAAATCTTTCGCTTTGGCCTCCCTCAACTCCAGAGGAAAGAATTGATCAAGGAAAGCTTCCACAAATTCGCCCCAAACTGTGGGCTCAACATTCTCACCTTTTACATTCTCCCAGTCGGCATACCAGTGATTTGCAATATCCTTGAGCTGATAAGTTGCTAGTTCCACCCCTTCAACCTCATCCACATGCATTACCTTAAAGATCTTTTCCATCTCATCTATGAAATCTTATGGATCTTCCTCCACCTTGGTGCCTGTGAACTTAGGTGGGTTCATCTTCATGAAATGTTCGACCCTAGGTGCCTCAGACGTAATAGATGCAGACCCAACATCTTTCGATTATTGAGCCTGGTTAGCTACCAACTATGTCAGCATATAAATAGACCGTCTAAATTCCGTATTTGAAATATCTCCCTTAGTAGTTGTGGGACAGTTGACATTAGTCCACGGAGCCTGAGGTGGACTGGTCGGGACTAGAGGGATTCCTAGAGTAGGGACAAGTTCTGGAGTATGAGCTCTATTATGGGTTCATATCTCATGGGTGGGACGGACCTCATCTGCCTGAGCATTCTGATCGATAATACGATGTGGAGTCATAATTGTGTTTCTGAAATACAAGAGATCATTGATTAGGGGATAGTTCAAACTCTGAAGAACGAGCTAAATCATAAAGAAGGGAAACATTTCCTAAATGCCTAGCAGCCTTCTGCTTATAAGTGTGGCGTGCTACACACCCATAAACAGGACTCTACCTGACGCGATTTTGCAGACACCCTAGGACCATGAACCGTGCTTTGATTCAAAGTTTGTCATGACCCAAACTGGGGCCCTGGCCGTGACGAGTATCCCGAACTATGAAAGCCCAAAACACCCCTATCTATCTGGTAATCATGCATATAATTCAAATGATAAAGAAATGCGGAAGACAAATAACATTACAAAAAACATGGTCAAGAGTCATATGAAAGCAATAATAGGGAATAATGTCCTAAAATCTCAAATCAACACCTCTATTATATCTGCGAAATCTCTACTACATGACTGGAATAAATGTCTATGTGTATACTGGGACAAGGCTCCCAGTAGACCCGAAACTAATAAGTGATAAATGACACTACCAGATAATCAGGCCTTCCGAAATAAAAAAGGGTCACCAAGTGACTCTGCAAATCTGTCCGAGAAATCTACTGATTTTATGGACCCCTAGACTGCGCCTCCGAACCTGGGAGGAAAGGGGTCAATACAAAAGTGCTGGTACACAGAGATATCAAAACAAAACATAAATATTTTTACAAAATATAGTTAAGAGCCATTATAAACCAGTTTCATATTAAGTCATTTGAAAACACATGGGCATAATGATATTATTTTTGAACAACAATGTAATGCAGCTGAGCTAGGTAGAATACCATACATATCACATTTACACTAACTATCAAACCTCAGTTGTCACCGAGATTAGAGTATATGTGAAGGGAAGACACACGAGATCACACAGCAAGGTGTCTCGACCAAATGGCAGTGCATAAGATCACAAAAAAGGGCTCCTAACCATAGTTCTAATTTGGGAATGACATAAAGTCAATTATGTATGATCACAAAGCATGGTACCAAATTCCCATGTCGGCAAACACGGTTTCCAGCGATGAGCCCTTACACTCAAGCACCTTCTTAGGGCATCCCCCTATCTTATGTAAAATTAATGCATTCAAATTTCATCTGATTCAATCACATATATTATTTGTAGGGTATTGTCATACCCGACTTTCAAGTCATCAATATCACTTCAACATATGCATAATCATGTGAAAATCAAGATGTTTTTATCATTTACAAGTAGTGGATAATAATTATTTCAATATCTTGCTCTCTTTTGTTGGTCGCAATATAATATGGGGTATCCAAACATTATCATGGAAATTTGAAAGAAATTTATCATTCATATTTATCAAACTTTCATGAAAAATCTGAAATCACATATGTATGGTTTCAACCATTGAAGTATATAGGCAAACAATTCCTATGACCTTAAAAAAATGACTTAGAAATCATAATAAAAGCAAGTTATTAGTATTTTATTGAAAACCCCTATTTAAAAGCATGCATGTTTATGAAACTACACCCATGAGATTTTTGGATGACCCCACGTACCTCGATTACTATAAATATTAGATGCTTCTTGAAGCCTACACTGAGAGGATTCCAAATATGCAATTAGTTCTTAAAACCCCCAATTGAATCTTGAGTTGCTTGGGTTTTTATTTTGAAACCTTAAGGAGAATCCTTGAGCACTTTTAATGAATGAAGGTGTATTTTGGGGTCCTTAGAACTAAATTTTGTGTTTTAGGGCTAAGTAAGGGTGGAAAAGGACCATTTTGCCCCAAAAACTGAGTGTGTAAGCCACTTGAAATCTTTACATAGGTGCCGCCCATTCCATCGTCTATGTTTACATAGGCGCCGCCTAGGCTATCGCCTATGTTTACATAGGCACCGCCTAGGCTATCGCCTATGCTTTCCAGTGGGCATGGGCGATTGGTTAGGTGACACATATCACTTTGAAAGTCCATAACTTCTTGATCGGGTGCCGAATTTTAGCAAAATTCATATCGTTTGAAAGATAACTCGGAAACCTATCATTTTACACTTAGTAGGATTTCTAATTCGACATATACAAAGAGTCATGGTCGATAGAAGTTGGCACAAACTATAATGTCCACTTAAGGTTAATTGGTCGAAGTAGTTCTCAACTCGTCCTTGAGTCAGATGACCCCAATGTTCTAAATTCAAGATTGAATGGATTCACATGCTACACAAATAATTAACACGCCGTATTGGTATAGTATTTATGGCTTTGGTATTTATCAACACATCGGAATCATGGTCTATCTTGTAGCTCGAAATACGGGGCGTTACAGGTGCGGTTCCTTAATTTCTCTTTTTATTTACTTCTTCTTCACACCCAACCCTACTTTTTTTATCCTATTTATACCTTTTATCATACCCACTTCAAATAATGCACTACTACGATTGCCACTCTCAACTTAACCGATTTTCTTGAGTTGAGGTGAACAATTTCCATGGAGGACCATGGCCAAAATAGGTTCATTGTAATTCAATATAAAGGTGAAAGGTAAAAATAAGAAAAATAGTCTATCAGGCTCAAAATCAGAATCAAGGGAAAAGCATTTGCATTTGAAAGGTCGTTTAGGCAAAAACTGAACTATTTTCAGAAAGACCTATGATCCTTTCCTAACGGACTATCCTACAACCTATGCAAGACTAACTGGGCAAGTTCTAGATTCAACACACAAAGGGGACAAAGTGAGCATCACACACACACATGGCACAAGGTTGCACGACAAACTTCTACCTATCCTGCCCATGCAAATGTTAGCTATGACTATTATGTCTCTAATCCTAATGCCATCATGAGATTCACAATGGTCACATATATATACATATCACACTTTTCAAAAATAAATTTGTGGAGGGGTATCCTTTTTCTCAATAAATCAAAACAAAATACATCAACTGCCTTAGATACATATTTTTCTCCTAGTTTCAAATAAGAAACACAATAAATAAAACATAATACATGCTAAAAATGTTGACTCTACTAAGAACAAAACTCCTGGGTAAAGTGACACGACAATAAAACCCCCAATAGGACATCTAGACCCATAAACAGCCTCACCCTCAACTTATAATTATGCATTGTCCCTAATTCATTAGACCACTATAAAATAAGAGAGTTAGGAATATTCCTATGACACCATAAGTGTAAAGGTCTAGCATCTATCATGAATACAAATGCAAACATAACACCTTGGGTTGCCTCCAAAGCAACGCTTGATTTAATGTTGCGACATGACGTGGCTATATTGGTTACTCAGGCTTCACCAACAAGACCATGGGTTGCCTCCCATGCAGCACCTGATTTAACATCGTGGCTTGATGTGGGAACATTAATTACTCAAACTTCATCAAGGTAGCCAAAGAGATGGTCTCTAATTTTTCTTTTCGCTTTGAACTTATGAACTGCACCCTTAAATGTTTCTCTAATTTTCTACTATTCTCAAACGGCAGTGGTATGAAGACAAAAGAACTAAGTAATAGATGAGGCATGTTGCAACTTTTGGCCCTTAAGTGAGGAATGTAGTTTCTTGACTTTGGCACAACAATTCAAGAATATTGACATATTCTTCCTCTTTTTTACCCTTTTTTATAGGCTCAGATGGCTCGATTAATATCTTACTATCTTAAAATAATGTGAAAAAAATACTTAGAATGAGGTCCAATATGTCCCAACTCGTGAATTGTATTTTTATTTACATCCTCACATAACTCTATTATATTTTTCTAAATAGTGAAACAACCATAAAAGTTTGATAAAGTGTTGACTCCTCAAATTTTTACTCCTCAATTTGTCTTATAAGAAGTTTTTCATAGTCACATAACTGATAGCTAAATTTTTAGACATTACACGCATCAGCCTTTGCATCCAAGTCTCCTTTTAAGTTGTGAATCTCCAAGCCAAACCTATCAGCCTTTTGACTGTATTCTCTTTTTTATTCTACGAGGACTATTAATGTTTCTAGTATGATCTCATTATGATCCCACAGTATATCTGTTATACTCCTGCAATAATTCACTATATCAAAAGGATAAAGTTCAATAAATAATGAGTCACTATCACTCCACCCACCTTCTTGTAAATATGTCATATATAGAAGAATAGAAAAATATAAGAAAATAAAACCTAATAACTTCAACAACTTTAATCGATCAATACACAATCTTATTTCCCAGTAATGGTGCTAAAATTTTGATATCGCCCAAAAGTAAACCTATTTAGAAGTATAAAGCGAGCTATGTCAAAATATATTAGCCAAACGAGGTTTGGGTCGAACCCATAAGGAATATGTGAAACTATCTCTCAAACATGTTGAAACAATCGAGTAGTGTAGAAAAGTAAATGGGGGGATTTGTTTTTATCTGTAAAAAGTAACAAAACTCAAATGCTTTTGGTTGTAAAAAAATTAAAACGAACACTAGGACTATGTTCCCCCTAGCTTTCTAGATCTTTAGGTTTATCGTGCTCTGTTGAACTAACCCAATGTCTTGCATGCAAAATCTAATAAGTTATGTATCACTAACCATCTTGTCATTTCCATTAGTAAATTTCACACTTTACCTTTTGAGTCTCACAATGTCACCTTATTAACCCATACCTTAGATCTTATTATTTATCACCATTTGAGTCTCTCGTTAATTAGATGAGATGGTTGAATAATAAGATAAAGGTGAATCCCATATTACTATCATGATCTTCTTTTGCCAATATCTTCCTCTCTTTTGAAGTAAGTAGTGAATAAAAGTGTGTTCATAACATTTGCAACGAATAAGAAAACTATTAAACTGAAGATAATCAAAATACATGCAAGAATATTGGTTTGGAACAATATTGCACTTCCCTTACTTTGTTATTCAGCAAGGGTTCCTACAACTCTAATTAAGGGAATTGGCCACTCATATTTGTAAAGCAATCGATGGAATTCATGAGTAAAAGAATAAAATCGATATCACAATAATGCACGAACAAAACCCAAACTCTCAAATAAATAACTCAACCTAAAACTAAAATCACAAGAATCCCAAGATCAAAATTCAATTTGGGAATCAAAATAAATATTTATGAATAGTATGAGTGGGTAAATTATCCTCCAAAGGGTACTATTAGCCACACAAGTCCTAAAATAGACTCAAAGGGCATATGTTGGCATAGAGTAACTATAAATACTTTCTTGACATATTATAGATTACCTTGATACCCCAGAAATAAACCCTAAACAAAAGAGGAAAAATTGAGTTGGTGGCCACCCACGGTGACACTTACAGGACGTAGGTGGGTGCACGTAGGTAGCATACATTTTCTACAACTTTAATCCCTCTATTGTTAAGCATTCTATAACCTATGATCTATCACCTGCGGCCAGTAGGCGGTACCTACGGCCAGTAGGTGCCAAAGTATGCAGCAGAAAATTTCAGCTTTCACCTTTTTGTTTTGGTTGGCCCTAGGACCTAGTTTCTTGTAAAATCAACTCAAAAAAAATCATATCTTATAAAATTTCCCTAAGTTCTTGCATATTTGTCTATTTTAAGCATCAGAAGTTCTATGAAACCATATCACATCACACATCTTCTGCATCGGTATGACTCATAGATATCCCATATTTTTTTTAATCTTTGCATAATCTTGCATATTATCCATTGTTGGAAATGAGATGACTTACAGACGTCCTTTGAGTTGGTGGTATTCTGGTTGATCCTGCATATTATTTGACCTTGGATATTATGCGACTTATGGATATTCCTCAAATATTAGTCATTGGGTAATCTTTCACCTAATCAATCTAGAATGTGTCACAACTTATAGAGAACCCTTGGACTGTGAATTTTGGGGATCTTGCACATCAATCGATAAGGAATTAGTTGTGGCCCATGTAAACTTCTAGTTGTCAATTTTTGGGTAATCTCATATACTATCCAGTTTGGTTGTTATTGGGACTTATGGATGACCCATGGACAATTAACTCATGGGTAATCTTGAAGACTTTCTTATCTCAAATATTATGGCTTATAGATGACCCTCAATTTCCAATTTGTAGGAACTCTAAAATGTTATCTTCTTTCAAATAATAACTTAAAGACGTCCCTTTGGATCATATGCTTTTTCAACTTAATATATTGATGCATTCCAATGCTGATACATAAAATACTGGAATATACTTTATTGTGCTACATTAAGTTTTGAATGGTTAACAAATATGAAATGTTGAGATATCCTCGACACCAAATTGTGTTATCTTTGTGTGGTACAAATTTTGGTTCTCCAAAGCATCTTCAAAAGCTAGAACATATCATATTGCATGGTGAGCGCTGATGGGGACTTATTTGAATGGTATGATGACCATATCCATATGTAAAGAAATGGCCCTTTCAGCAATGGAATGAAATGGACCCTCTCAAATAGAATAAAATGACCCTCTCAAAGATAGAATAAAATAGCCCTATCGGCAATAGAATGAAATAACCCTCTCAACAATGAAATAAAATAGACCTATAAGCATGGAATTAAATAGATCTCTCGATAATAGAATGAAATATACCTCTCAGCAATAGAATAAAATGGCCCTCTCAATATAGAATAAAATGGACCTGTTGGCATGGATATATCAGTAATGGAATTAAATGAAATGCAATTGAATATCATAAAATGCAATGAAGTTAATAGAATATCGTAAAATTCAATAAAGTGCAATAGAACATAATAGAATGAAATAAAATACAATGGGATATAGTGGCATGTAATAGGATGCAATGTAATATAATAAAATACAATGATATGAAGTGGAATTCAATGCGGATTTGGTGGAATGTTATAAAGTGTAATAGAATGCAATAAAATACAATGAGATGTATGTCATGTAATAGGATGCAATGGTATGCAATGAAATATAATGGAATGGAATGCAATGAAAGTTGGAATCTGTAACCATTTGTAATTTCTGGAGTTGTTTTTGAGCTCTCAGGGTGGGGAATTTAGAACTCATTCCAAAGTGTTAGCATAGGATCTCCTTAAAATTTCTGCTCTAGTCAGATACTATTTGAAATGATCTTGACTTGCAAGGATCTCAAGACTTTCTCCCATAGTTTTAGTTGATCTTGTTTATCTCTATTTTAGAATGTTCTTCATCTTTTGAATTTTCAAGATTCCTTAGTAAAACAATTTTCCTCAGTTTTCATTTCCTAGGTTGATATAATTGACCGATTAAGAAAGCCACATATCAAGTAAGAATCGTGTCAAACATAGTTGATAACTATTCTAGGGAGATATAGAAAAATTTAAAGTATTTATAAAAGATGACACATGATGCTGACGTATCCCATTATTGGGAATTTAAGTGATTAGATAGTTTATACATAAAAGGGAAAGATGAACTTTCCTAAGGGGTTGACGAAGCCGACATAGACCATTTACATATCTCAGTATTGAGAATTCAGGTCAATCATAATGCATACATGAAGGGAAAATGAGTTCTAAGAAATTACAAATCATTAAATTATTATATTCATAAAAGTTCAAGTTCAAATAAAGAGAACATAGATAAAACATTCTCTTTAAATATAGTGTCTTTTTAGTGGATTAGAGTTGATTGGCTTTGTCCATTGTTGACCATCCATCTCAAATAGAATCAAGGCTCCTCCAGGTAGTACCTTTTGAAATATATTCATCTTTTATTAGTTTGGAGAAAACTTTTCTTTCTATATTAATTGATGAGAGAATATGCATTTGAGAATCAATTACCCAATTTGGAGCATTTGGCCTCGCACTTTCTTGTTGAAGGCATTGATCAACTGTTGTTGGTATGATCCCTAAGGAGGGTATCTCAACTTTGGCAAATATCATGACTTTATTTTCATAAATCAATAGATATAGAATGGAAAAGTTGAGGTCTTGGCCATTGTATGGTATCCTACCAAAGCGTAAGGCAATATCTCACGCCAAGATATTTTATTTTTAACCATTTTTCTCAAGATCTTCTTGATGTTCTTATTAGCTGCTTCCAAAGCTCCATTCATTTGTGGGAGGTATGAGGTTTAGTTACAGTGAATAATCTTGAACTACTTATGAACATCATTCATCCAATGACCATTCAAGTTAGCTCCATTATCGATAATGATTGATTTTGATATTCTACTTTTGCAAATCATGTTGTTCTTGACAAAACCTGTGACTACTTTCTTAGTCATGGCTTTATAAGAGGAAGCTTCTACCCATTCAGTGAATTAACCGATTTAAAACAAGATGAACCGAGTCTATTTGACTTTAGTAGTTGTATTGGTCTGATAACATCCATACCCTAAAATATGAAAGAGCAAGGTGAACAAATTACATAAAGCTCATGTAGGCGTCCAAATCAAATATCCATGTATCTTTCACTTTGGGAACTTCTGTACATAGTTTCTATAGTTAATTTCTATAATCATTCATAAATAACCAATTCTCAGAATCTTTTAAGCGGGAGAAAACCCGTTCATATGGGCCTCGTAGATTCCATCATGAACTTCTTCTAGTAACTTCATAGATTTTGTGGCATCGATACATCTTAGAAATCCTAAGTATAGGGTTCTTCTGTAAAGGATTTCCCCGCTTGGGAAATAATTCTTTGCCAAACATGGTATTGTTTTTTTATGGTTATTTCTAGCCTCCTTAGGATATGCTCCAAATTCCAAATATCTCTTTATGTCATGGTGCAATAATTTTTCATATGCTTTTGCTTTAATATGTGCATAATGCGCTAGTTGTTATTTCAAACTTATTTCTAAAAGGTTGATGTAACTTTGGTTTGGGTGTTGAATCATAGAGCATATAGTAGCCAAAGCATTAGTAAACTCATTTGTACCCTTGGGATACGTCTTAAGTCAACTTCTTTGAACCTTCCACACAAATTGTGTACCAGTTCTACATAAGGGGTAATCTTAGAATTCTTCATAATCCCATTCTCCCTACACTTAGTGAATCAGCAAGTCTGAGTCTCCAATGACTAACAATTCTCAAGAACTCATGTGAAGTGCTAACATGAGGCCTAGGTTATAAGCTTCATATTCATCCCTATCTTTGGTGAACGAGAAGCATAATTTAGTGATTATCAAGTAGTACAAACCTATCTAACAGTAAAATTGTTCTAATTCCTAAACCCTTGAATTTAACCACTCCATCCATTAACATTCTCCACCTAGGGCATGCTTTAGTGATATCTTTTCCCATGAACAAAACCTTTTCATAAGGGAACAAACCATAGAATATCTTTGATTTCCTTTTGAGTCACATACACGGCGTCAAATTCACTCAGCAAGATCTACCAATTGGCTAATTTTCTTGTAGGCATGGATTTTTGGAATATACATTTCATGGAATCCATTATGGGAATGAGATACATTGTATATGATGATAGGTAATGCCTTAACTTTTATGCGACCCAGGTTAAAGCACACCATATCCTTTCTACTAGAGTGTAAGAAGAAGCCTTGTATTGAGTAAACTATTTACTCAAGAAATATATCTCTTTATCCTTGTTATCGATCTCATCATGTTGCGCTGAACACATCAAAAAGTATTTTTTAAGACTGACCGGTCAGGAAATAACAGACTTTCTTCACTCAGGGAAACCAAAATAAGTAGAGCGGATAAATAATTTTTTATCCTATCAAATTCTTTCTAGCATTTTTCTTTCCATTCATTCAATGTATCATTCTTTAACATATTCAAAATTGGTTCATATATGATCATAGATTAGGAAATAAACCTGCTAATGTAATTCAAATGACCCAAGAAACTCAGGACATCTTTCTTGGTCTTTGGTGGTGGTAAGTCTTGGATTGTTTTGATCTTGGAAAGATCGTGTTTGATGCCTCTTCTACTGACTATGAACCCTTATAATTTTCTAATTATCACCCTAAAAGAACACTTAGCAAGATTCAACTTCGAGTTATACTTTATCAATAGATTGAATAATTGTCTCAAATGTGTCAGATGATATGAACTGTCACGAGATGTGATGATTACATCATCTATATAAACCTGAGTTTCTTTGTAAATCATATCTTCAAAAAATTACTGTCGTAGCCCTCATGTATGTTGCACCAATATTTTTTAGACCAAATGTCATAACTATGTAGGAAAAAATACCCAAGGTGTGATGGAAGTCATCTTTTCTTCATCTTTATTATCCATTGAGATTTGATGATACCTGACGAAGAAATCCACGAAGGACTACATTTCATTCTTTGAACATTTTCCAAGGATAATGTGGATGTAGGGTAGTTGAAAATTATGGAAAATTATATTTAGGACTGGACCTATTCATGTCTCTATAGTCAACACAGATTTTGATCTTGCCATCCTTCTTTGGCACTGAAAAATACTGTCTAACCATGTCAGATATCTTGTGACCTATATGGATTTTGACTAGATTTGCTTTGCCATTTTGTATTTAATACTTAAACTAATGTTTGACTTGAATTTTTGTATTTTTTACATTACTGGATCAAACTATAGATTGATTGGCAACTTATGTTGCACGATGTTTGTGCTTAACCCCAACATGTCATCATAGGACCAACAAAATACCTTGATATAGTCTCATAGCAAGCGGATGAGTTCATTTTTTTATGCCTCTATCAAGTGAACACAAATTCTTGTCACATTGACTTCACAATAATCTCCTGATAGACCACTTCAATTTCTTCAAGGCTGGGCTTTTCACAGTTATCAATTCCTTTAAACCTTTTGTTAATTGTTCCTTATCATGCTCTCCCACTCATTATTATTCCCCTTGCTTTGTTCACTTAGATCTTGATATGACATGATAATGACAGGTTTTAAGTTATTATTACTAAAATAAATAAATAAACCAAGCCAGATAATAATAAGATAATCAAAAGTTAGGAAAATAAGAATATCGTAATTCAAAATAATTTCCTATATAAAGGGCAGCCTTTTCATTAAAATTTATAAAATAATTAAAAACTATGGCTCATGACCCGCACAAGTATGGTTTCATGCCTTTTTGAAAATAGTAAAACGCAGAAAAAGAAAATATAAGACATAAAAGGTGGATATCGAGGCCTCCTATGAATAATCACTGATTTAATAAACTACTAGAAATTTCCCTTTCAGCTACTGACACAACCCGGCCTGGAGTCTTGTCTTAATGGGCATCCAAAGTCTGACTGGGATTGGAGACCACCCATATTACCCAACCTAACCTCCAGCCACCTGTCCTGAGTTTGTTGAATTTTAAACATATAATACGATAGCGTAACTGGAAAAGGACTGACTTTGAGATAGGTTTATTCCTAGACCAAACCTAACAACTCATCCCTTCCACCAAATTGTACCAACCAAACCACAAAGCCAAACCAATACCGAACCAAGGTTTATAAATCAGGCCATAACCAAATGAGTTCCCAAACATAGTATAATTAATCCTAAATTGAGGAGGATGGAAAAACCAATAATATCTTCAACTGGTATTAGCCCTAATACCAATACCAATGCTAAGACTGACACCAATACCGGCCCCGGCCATTCCAACCCATGCAGTACTATAAGCCAAAAGGAATATCCATAAATAAGTTAAAGTATAAAATAACATCCATGAAATGGAGCTTTCCTAATAGATGGAAGAGTACCACTTCAATTTGAATGCTGAACTCGATGTCTGAAATGCTAAGCAGGAAGAGTGGAATGGCCGGTTCTTGCCTTGCAAGGAGATACAGAGCTCGACAATGGGTTAGCGGGTGAATGCTATCATGAACTTAGGATAAGGATAAAATAATATCATTTATAAAAACAAGTACAAATCATCCATATGCACTCAACCATATATATATATATATATATATATATATAAAACCATGCCGGGAAAGGAAACTGGGTTTAGGATGCCATTAAAACCTTTACCTAAGTTGTGTAACTTATCCGACCTAAACCACCCATAGGTTATATGGGTTCAGTTCCCCCTGATAAAAGGTCCTAGTGCGTAAAACCGCATGAGCAAGGAAGAAAACCTGGGATTACTAGTACATCCCCCAATATAAATATTGTGGCATTATGCGCATGATCACTAGGACCAAACCTAACATCGACAAATATAAGTTTCCAGTTTAGATCCCCCTGGGACCTCCACGTTCCAAGGTTTTTCTACACCTCACTCCTTTAAGATCAATTAAAACCATTTTCCATCCAAACTATGATTCCATTATTATGAACCGAGGCTATTGATAGTTGTATCGTCATACAAACAATAACTTGTAAGTATTATCCTTAGCCAATCATTAAGGGATTGCCATGTACCCCACATGATTTCCAATTAACCAAAACCATGGCCCCAAGGCCTTTTCAATCCATTCAAAACCATTTAAATCATTCATATCATTTAGGGTTCCAATACCAAGCTTAAACCATGCATAAGTTCCATTAAAAACCCGATATTATAGTGAAAACATTGTTAAAGGCATTTTATCAAACACATTGGGGGAATGGTATTTCTAAAATCGAAGTCCATTACCATAGAACCATTCCCACACAACCAATTATCCAAAAACACCATTAATGCATATAAAAGAATAATTAAAACATAGGGAAGCCATAACCAAGAATTTATAACCAAACCCCCAAATCATATTGGAAAACCCAAAATCATACAATATTCAAATCATAAAAATATTGTAAAAACCATGCCTTTAGTTGGAACAAACAATGAGGGTAGAGAACATTCCTTAATCCAAGATGGTGATGGAGAGAAATCACAATGACAAGACCTAATTTACTCCTTAAGATGAAACCCTAGCTTTCTTTTCCCAAGAACTCTAGAGAGGATTTAAGAGCCTTTTTCAAGTGTTTAACAGTAGAATAATAGGGAAAATAACCTCCCAAGTACAATATAAGTTGTGAAACCTCATTAGGATAAGTATGGAAATGTCCAGGTTGACCTCACTTAAACTGCACTAAATCCCCGTCATAGGGTACGATCGACACCTATAAATCATACCCAACCTGTACGAGTAGTTCCCGCCTTTCGTACCCTAGGCTTTACCCCTTGGACCCAACAGCGTCCAAGGTATGACATACCTAAACCCAAGTTATATTCAAGTGTATGACTTGTACCCATGGACCTACCCCCAGCAGAATAGAATTCAGGAGGTTTGAACACTGACCACCATATGAGTCCTGGGTACAACTCGTACCCTAGCTTATGTCTGATGGTGTAACACTCATACTCAGATCCTACTTAAGTTACCAAGTCTATGATTTAGCTAAGGAAAATCCAAACTAAATTATCCATACCTAACCATACAACTTGTACCATTCAAGTCTTACTCATTTCAGTGACCAAAATCCCTCCCACAAACCAACACAGGTCAACATATGACTGGACCATACCATTTATATCCCAATATACAGCTCATACCCATGAGTCGTATTGGGTCCTGAAACTAAAACTCTAGGAAATTTACTAAGGTCCAGAAACTAGGGTGTTTCAGTTTCCCCCACTAGGAACATTCATCCCCAAATGAAGGACAAGGTAGGGGTAACCTTATGGAAGAGTCATTTTCATTATTAACTATATTTCCAATCTTTAAAAAAGTTTGAAAATAAAGAGGCAAATATATTAATCTTTCTTTTAACAAACTCAGAAAAAAAGATGTGTTTAAAACACATGCCTTCCTTACGAATCCCAGGAGCAGAAAATAGAAGGGGATACTTGGACTTCATGTCCTCCTCCGCTTCTCATGTTGCTTCTTCCACCTTATAGTTCTTCCACAAAACCTTAACTATAGTTACATCCTTGGTTCACAACTGACGAACCTGGCTATCCAAGATCTCAATCGAACCCCTTTAAAGGATAGAGAGTCTGAGATACCCAACACCCCCAAAGAAGAAATCGAAGAAGGATCACTAAGACACTTCCTCAACATGGAGACATGCAATATCGGATGAACGGAGATCAAACTAGAAGGCAACTCCAATTCATAAGAAGCATTTCCAACACTCTGCAAATCAACATATGGACTAATATACCGGGGACTAAGGTTCTCTTTTTTGCCAAACTGCATTACTTCCTTTATGAGAGATACCTTGAGAAAGACCTTATCCCTAACCTCAAACCTAAGTCTCTATGCCTCATCTATATAGGACTTTTGGTGACTTTGGCCAGGCGTATGCCTACCCCGAATCACCTTCTCCTTTTCCATAGCCTGATAGACCAAATTTGAACCAAACATATCCGCCTCACCAAGCTCGAACCAACCAATAGAAGATCTACACATCTTAGCATATAATGCCTCAGAAAGGGCCATACCAATACTAGAATGATAGATATTGGTGTAAACAAACACTACCAAAGGTAGATGCTTAACCCAAGTACCAGCATAATTAACCACACATGGCCAAAGTAATGTCTTAATAGTTTTTTTTGCTTGCCCATCCAACTAAGAATGAAAAGAAGTACTCAAACTCACCATAATACCCAATCCTTTCTAAAAAGACCGCCAGAAACTAGATTAAAATTACATACCATGATCAGAGATAATCAAAATAGGTACCCCATGAAGCTTTACAATGTCCTAAAGATCTAATTTTGCATAATCCTCTATTGAGAAGGTAGTTTTCAGTGGCAAGAAATAAGAAGACTTTGTCATCCAATCCAGGATGACCTAAATTGAATCATATTGATTCTGAGACCAAGAAAGACCGGGAATGAAATCTATATTGATAACCTCCCATTTCTATTTGGGCAAAACAATCTCTTGGAATAGCCTACCAAGTCTAATGTGCTCAACTTTAACTTGTTGACACACCAAGCACTTGTCTAAAAAATTAGCCATCCAATTTCATACAGTTCCACCAATACATCTCCTGGAGATCATGATACATCTTTGTCGAGCCAGGATGTACAATGTAGTGTGATTAATTGCCTCAGCTAAGATTCTTTACTATAAAACCTCGATACCAAGAATGAACAACCTCCCTTGTTACCGTAAAGTATCATCGCAACTGATCTCAAACACCATTACCTTCTGCATACCCATATTACTCTTGATTTTCATCAAGATAGGATATAGTACTTGCTTCTCCTTAATCTCTGCACCAAGAGACGACCAAACAACTTACTATACCATCACCTCACCATCCTTGGAGTCCAAAGAAAGAACTCCAAGATTTACCAAGCGGTGAATATGCTTTACCAATTCCTACTTTCCTCCTCCATATGACCCAAAATTCCTAAGGATAACCTACTAAGACCATCGTCAACCATGTTAGCATTATTTGGGAACTAGTGAAGACTCATGTCATAGTCCTTGAAAAGCTCCAACAATCTGCTTTGTATGTGATTTAGCTCCTTCTGAGTGAACACATAATATAGAATCTTGTGATTTAAAAAGATGTCTATGTGCACTCCATGCAGATAATGCTGCCAATTTTTAAAGAAAAAACTACCACCAACAGCTCCAAGTCACGAGTAGGATAATTCCACTTATGCACCTTTAACTGCCTAAAAGCAGAGGCAATCACCTTCCCATGTTGCATCAAGACATAACCAAGTCCCACTCTAGATGCATCCCAATAAACCACAAACCCCTTATTGCCCTCAGGCAATGTCAAAATTGGAGCCGAAGTTAGCTTATCTTTCAACTTTACAAAACTCCTCTCACAGGCATCTGACCAAGAAAACTTTACCTTTTTTTGAGTCAACTTAGTGAAAAGAGCAGATATCATTGAAAAGGTCTCTATAAACCTTCGTTAATGCCCAGCCAAGCCCAAAAAACTCTAAATATCGATTGGAAAACCCGTCTAGGCCACCTGTTAACCACAACCACCTTTCATGGATCCCTTATAATCCTCTCACCAGAGATAATATGACTAAGAAAAGTCACAACGTTAAACCAAACCTCACGTATGGAGAACTTGGCATACAACTGTTGTTCCTTTAACGTCTGCAATATCATACAAAGGTGATTAACATGATCCACCTCACTTTTGGAATAAACCAAAATGTCATTGATAAACGCAATGATAAATAGATCCAAGAACTACCTATAAACCCTGTTCATCAAGTCCATAAATGCTGCCAAGGCATTAGTCAAACCAAATGACATCACCAAGAATTCAAAGTGCCTACACCGAGTATGAAAAGCCATCTTAGAGATATCTTTCTCCCTAATATTAAACTGAAGATTCTAGAACAAAGATCTATCTAAGAAAAGAAATTAACACCTTGCATCTGATCAGACAAGTCATTTATCCTTAGAAGAGGATACTTGTGCTTGACTATTACCCTATTCAACTTTCGATGGTCAATGCACATCCGAAAAGAACTATCTTTCTTGTGTACGAACAACACCAGTGCACCCCATGGGGATAAACTGGGATGAATTAAACCCTTATTTAAAATAACCTTAAGTTTCTCCTTGAGTTCTCTTGCCTTAGCCAGAGCCATTCTATAAAGAGGAATAGATATTGGATGAGTGTTCGAAACCAAATCAATACCAAACTCTATTTCCTTATCTAGAGGAACTCTAGAAAGATTATCTAGAAAGACCTAAAGAAATTGATTTACCACTGAGACTGACTGTAAAGAAGGACCTTTGACAAACTTTAGAGATTAATCTTCGAGCTCTAATATAAGAAATAAAACCCCTAGATGCTAGGGAACTACCCTTCCACTTTATAACCAATTTACCAGGGACTCTAAGGACAACCTTATGGGTCTGCCGATCTAAGGACGTATAGCAAGATTTCTAGAATAACATTAAAATCCATCATATAAAGTTCAAATAAATCCACCAAAGTCTGCCAAGCACCAACAGATACCACTTACCTCCTATAGAATTTATTAATAATAACTGAGTCATCTATTGAGGTAGAAATAGAAAAAGGATTCAAAATAACCTCAGGATCAAAACCAATACATATACCCATAAATAAGGTTATATAGAGAAGAGTGGACCCCGGATCAAGAAGACAATGCACATTATGAGAAAAGAGTTGTAACGCATCAGTAACGAGACCAGGTGATGCCTCAGATTCCTACAATATGTAAGAGCATGCAACCTGTTCCATCTAGTACCGACACTAGAAGAAGGAATAGACACCGAAGTTTGACCACTGGGCACAGAAGCAGAAGATGAAACAATCAGAGCTTTAACCACTCTTAAAGTTCCCTTACCAACAAAAAAATTCTTGAATATATGACCTGGATGGCCATATTTAAAAAACTTGTCCCTTCGTTCATCAGAATAACCCCGATAAAGACGAGAACAAAACTGGTAAGGAGTGCATGAAGTAACTAACTGACCCCTACTCTCTTGAGATTGGGCACCCTATGCCCAGAAATTAACACCACTTTGCTAATGCCTATTACCCAACTACCTCGGGATAGAAACGCTAGTAGAAGAGAAGGATCAAGAACTCCCCCATAGCTTCTTCATCCATTTACCTCCATCCTGACCACCTTGTGAATTAGTACCTCCCTAATTAGAAAACTTGTTCCTCTTACCCTGCCTATCTCTAAGCAATACCTATTTTCTCTTCTCATCCTCTACCTACTACATGTGGATAACTAACCTCAAAATATCCATATGCTTGATAAAAAAACTAGTATCGCTTTCCAAGATCAAATACCAAGATAGCCCAGAAGTGAACTTTCTCATCCTCGCTCTCATGTCAGTCACCAAATTAGTAGAATACCTTGATAGATAGTGAAATTTCAATATTCCTTGCCAGACGTTCAATATTCCTTGCCAGACATTCTCCCTTACTTAAGATTCATAAACTTTTTCATCTTTGCTTCCCATGGCTCTTGAGGAAAGAAATAATCCAGAAAAGTACCAGAAAAAGCATCCTATAAGGATGACTCCTCTACATTACCTCTATCCCTATCCCACTCTTCATACCACTGGTATGTAATATCTTTGAGATGATAAGATATAAATTTTACACCTTCCATAATAATAGCCTGCATCACGCTGAATATCTTTTCTATTTCATCTAAAAAACCCTAAGGATCCTCCTTCACCTATATACCAGTAAAGGTAGAGCATTTAGTTTTATAAGCTAACCAACTCTTGTGGCCTCAACAGATAACCCACTAAATACATCTCACTTTGCCTAAGTAATAGTATGAATAGACTGGCGAAATTCCTCATTAGTCACCTCACCCTAAGAAGGACTAGTAACAATCGGAGAAACTCTAGATCAATCAAGGATAAGACACTGAGATCAAAGACTAAGTGTAGATTGACCATGAATCTAAAGCTCTAATACCAACATGATAGGACCCAGCCCGAGACCTTGTCATAATGGGTGTCCCAAGTCTGACCAAGACCAGAGACCACCCCTGTTACCCAACCCATCCTCCAATTGCCTGCTGGCTAAATTTTGAGCATATAACAAGAAACCATAACTAGACAAGGACTAACTTTGGGATAAGTCTATTCTTAGACCAATCTTACCAAGTCATCCCATCCACAAAACCATACCAACCAAACCACCAAGCCAAACCAATAAAAAACCAAGACACATAACTAAATGAGTACTTAAACATAGTATGATTAATCCCAAAATAAAGAAGGATTTAATAACAAACAATATCACCAACCAATATCATCCCCAATACTAATACCAACGCCAATGCTAAGGCTGATACCTATACTGACCTCTCCCATTCCAACCCATAGCAGTACTAGAAAGCATCTAACTAAAAGAATACCAAAATCTAGTTTGGACATGCCCCCAACCATAGCAAAAACTAATATTCATAAATAAATTAAAGTAGGAAATAACATCCATGAAATAGAGTCTTTCGAATAGATGGAAGCCCACCACTTCAATCTAAATGCTGACCTCAAAGTATGAATTGCTAGCAGGAAGAGTAGGATAATCTATTCCCAAATCGTGTGGGGTTACAACGTCTGAAGATGGGTTAGCGAATGAATGCTAGCATAAACTCAGTATATGGATAAAATAATGTCATTTATAAAACCATGTATAAACCATCCATTGCATACAACCATACATATATATATATATATATAACCATTTCAAGAAAGGGAACTAGGTTTAACATGCCATGAAAACCTTTACCTTAATTATGTAGCTTTGCCATCCTAAATCACCCATGGGCTATATGGGTTCAGCTCCTATACTAAAATGTCCCAGTGCATGGAGCCATATGTCCAGGGAAGAAAAACTAGGATTACTAGTAAATGCCCCAAAATACATAGTGTGACATCATCCACACGGTCACTAGGACCAAACCTCTCATCGACAAATATGAATTTCCAGTTTAGATCGCCTTGGACCTTCACCTTTCATGGCTTTGCTACACCTTCCTCTTTTAAGCTCAATTAAAACTATTTTCAATCCAAACCATTAATAATAAAGGCTATTACTAGTGGTAACATTATACCAACAATAACTTGTAAGTATTTTCTTTCGCCAATCCATAGGGAATTCCTATGTACCTCATATTATTTCTAATTAACCTAAACCATGGCCACCAAGCCTTTTTCAATCCATTAAAAACCATTTAAATTATTCATATCATTTAGTGTTCAATTACCAAGTTTAAACCATGAATGAGTTCCATTGAAAAACCAATATTATAGTGAAAATGATGTTAAAGCATTTTATAAAACACATAGGGGGAATAGTATTTTCAAAATCAAAGTCCATTACCAAAGAACCATTCCTATGAAATCAATTATCAAAAACCACCATTAAAGCGTATAATAACATAGTTAAAACATGGAAAAACAATAACCAAAAATTTATAACCAAAACCCCCAAATCATATTAGAAAATCCAAAATCATACAACATTCAAATCATAAAAATATTGTATAAAATCATGCCTTTAGTTGGAACCAATAATGAGGGAAGAGAACATGACTTAAACCAAGACGATGATGGAAAAAAAATCACCAAGACAAGGCCCAATATACTCCCTTAGATGAAACCCTAGCTTCCTTTGACAAAGAACTCTAGAGAGTATTTAAGAGGGTTTTCCAACCGTTTATGAATAGAATAATAGGAAAAATAAACTCCCAAGTACAATATAAGTCGTGGGACCTTATTAGAATAAATGGATAAATATTTAGATTGCCCTCACTTAAACTACATTAAATTCCCATCTTAGGGTTTGACTATCCCTTACGAGTCATACCCAACCTGTACGAGGGGTACCCACCTCTCGTACCCTAGGATTTCCCCATTACACACAACACTGTCCATGGTAGGATACACCTAAACCCAAGTCATATTCAAGTGTATGATTGGTACCCATAAACCTTACCCCTGGCAAAATAGAATCCAAGTGGTTTGAACACTGACCACCATCCGAGTCATGAGAAGACACATACCCTAGCTTATGACTCATGGTGAGCCACTCATACTCAGATCCTAGTTAATTTACCAAGTCTAAGATTGAGCTAAGGAAAACCCAAACCAAATGATTTGTATCCAACTATACGACTCATACCATTTAAGTCGTACCCATTCTAGTGACCAAAATCCATTCCACTAACCAACAATGGTTAGCATACGACTGGACCATACCTTTCATATACTAACATATAGCTCATACCTATGTGTCATATTGGGTCTAGATACAAAAATTCAAGGAAAATTTCTAAGTTCCATAAACTAGGGTGTTTTATCTACCATAGCAGGTGATGAGTCATGAGTGGAGTAGAGGTGTAATTCTATAAACTCTCTCTAGGTGCAGCCTTTCTCATCCCACTAGCCTTTAAGAAATCTTCTTGTATAGCATTATAGTGTTCAAAATAATTTTCTCTTCCATATTTTAGGCCATCTTTGTCAGTATCTCACTAATATTGCCCAAAGCTACACCTCTAATTAAATATAAAATAGTCAAAGAAAAATATAGTAACCCAACTAGGTTGGGGTCGAACCCACATGGAATATGTGTAACAATCTCTCTAGATTACTGAAATTATTGGACAGTACAAAAAGTAAATAGGGTATTTTTTATGTGAATACTCAATAGTAACTAAACTCCAATGCTCTTGGTTGTTATCAATCATTAATAAACACTAGACTTGTGTTATCTCTGGCTTCTAACTCTATAGGGTTGTCATGTTCAATCTAACTATAAAAATGATAAGCATTTAGAATCCGACAAGTTATGTATCTATAATACCCCTAGACTCTAACCAATAGTGCAAACATGAATAAAGCTCATGAGAAATAAATTATAATGTTTTGGGGTTTTTTTCTAATCAAGGATGGTGTATATTAAGGCATTAAAGATGTCCTAACAATTGGGTGAATCAAAATATTTCTAGGCGATTGAATTCTTAGGAAGGATATTGGTATAGTCAAATTCAAACAAGAATGTTTCTTATTATTTTTGGAATTTTAAAGCTCATGACCTATCGAAAGATAGATAATTGAATTATATTTACAATGATACTAATTTCTCCAAAACCTGATACCATAGCAAAGAGTTATACCCATTTTACTCCAGCATATCAATCTAGAAAAGAGTGGCGATGTTTCTGATGGTCTGTCACGCTTCTGATGACATTTATGATGAGGTCGTCACATTTATAATGATATTTATGATGACATCATTAGACTTAGCTATAAAATCAAAAAATTCAATCCTTTTGTGACAAGATTTCATGACGACCTATCACGGGTCTGACGGCCTGTCTGGATGTCATCAGCTATTTTTTCCGTAATTTAGAGACGTTTTTGCAAGGGTATTTGGTATTTTTCCATATTTTGGAGGCCACTATAAATATGAGAATCCCATCAAAACTCTAATTCCATCATTTTCTATTCCAATTCTCTTGAGATAATATATCTAGGGTTATATATAGAACATAAATCTTCCAGGAATCATCCATAAATCTTCAAAATTTCTTCAAGAACCAAGTTCCTCATAGTGTGGGCTTCAAGAATTAGTTATTTCAAGTGTGGATAAATTCTCAAGCAATAAAGTTCATCCAATTTCAAAGATTAAGGTATGTGGGGTTTTGAACAAGAACACTTTGATGATAGACGAATTTACGCGTCTATATCAATATATCTTGCCCATATTTTAGCTTAGTTTTGAGAACAAATTATATATTTCATGCACTTTTAGTCCTTTTTCCTGTAAATGAGTTAACGAACATGATTAGGAAAGTTTCAGGTATGAATGATGCAAAATACAGCATTTTATGGCTTACTTGATGCAAAAGAAAGCTCACAAAGGAAGGGAAGAAAGTTTACACGCCTAAGGACCAAAACTGCTGCATGGAAAATCTGTCCCGGGCTAAAACAACATTTCTGAAGACTTTTGGGACTTACAGACACATAGCTGGATTTTGACAATGATACATTAACCTAGTACAATTGGGTTATGTATTTCATTATTTTATTTGGATTATGATAATATTACCTTAACCTAGTACATTTGGGTTAAGTATTCCATTAGCCTATTAGGATTCGGTTATTTATTTCATTAGCTTAGTAGGAGTAGGATATGGGTATTACAAATACCCTATCATGCTAGAGATTTTTATTGATTCTTAACTTAACAATTCACCCCTCAATTAATTCTACAACTCTTCTAATCTTTCCATTAATTCTATTCTTCTTCTATTCTTAAATTCCACAACAAGAGAATCGTTACTTGCTAAGGAATCACGCCACACGCCTATCACCTAAGCTACACGCCATTAACCAATATTGTGATATAATAACAATGCCAATCGTGATCTCCTTCGCATTCATGGGTAACTAAACCTCTCTGTTGGGGTTATGGAAGCCGAATGAGATACTATCTACTGTTGTGAGTTTGTGAGTTCATGACACGTATATTGCTTATATCATTATTCTCTTCATCTTAATCTACATTCTTTGCGGTTGCAAACGCAAGAATACGCCAGTCTAACATTTAACTTGTTCGAGAGAAAGGTTATTTGTCTGGAAAAGAGATAATGTCAAGGTAGTAGGACACCCTTTCCTATTAAAAAGCTAGTGCCATAACTGGACTAACCTCTTGGAGAATTCATACCGTTAGACACGCTTTAAGCTCGAGAGAGTTAAAGTGAAATAGTCTTTGTTGAGGTCGAGAGACGCTTCGATTTACCATCGACTACAATTCTCTATAAGCAATTGCATGTCAAGATTCTACACACTCATAGCCAATAGAGACGTATACCTCAGAAGGAGGACATAACCCCAACGCTTCAATTCTCATGGTTTACAACCAACGTAATAATCCCTCTCTCTTTACTTTATTATTCTCAGCTTTTGTTTACATTACTTGCACGACAAGAATCCCCCCTTCTTACGAGACTTGCACCAAAAGTTTAGTAATTTTACTTACTTTGTAACAGCCCAGGCCATCAGCGCATGCGAAATTATCCGCTTTGGAGCCTCGGCCCCTCACGATTTTAAAACGCATCACACATGTCAGAGTTACACAGTGGACTGGGCCCTGGCACATGAGATATTGTCCGCTTTGGCCAGGCGTTACGTATCGCCGTCCTCGACCTCACAGATTTGTTCCACGAGCGTTACGTATCGCCGTCCCTGTGAACACGTCACATATGTGGAAGGTATCCATGCACCTATAAGTAACACTTCGTTCCCCTTCACTACCAATGTGGGATTTGCCTAAGTGAATGCAGGCGTTACATATCGCCGTCCCTACACTCACCCCCCGTAGGGACTCAGCGTCCTCGCTGAGGTTTGCCCCACCACCGGTACCGGCGCTGGCTCTGATACCAACTGTAACAGCCCAGGCCACCGGCGCATGCGAAATTGTCTGCTTTGGAGCCTCGGCCCCTCACGGTTTTAAAACATGTCACACATGTCAGAGTTACACAGCGGACTGGGCCCTGACACATGAGATATTGTCCGCTTTGGCCAGGCATTACATATCGCCGTCCCTGACCTCATGGATTTGTTCCATGGGCGTTACGTATCGCCATCCCCGTGAACGCGTCACATACGTGGAAGGTATCCATGCACCTATAAGGCACACTTCGTTTCCCTTCACTACCAATGTGGGATTTGCCTAAGTGAATGCAGGCATTACGTATCGCCGTCCCTACACTCAGATGTAACACCCCGTACTTAATTACGTACATTAGCCATTGTTATATGTGTTGGAGTATATGTATTGATCCTACGTTAGGTATATATGAGTATTGATTATTTTGAGATGGTTTCAAGTGTATAGTTTGATTATATGTTTATAGGAATCGACCTTATTTATACCGGAATTTGCCCGTCGATGTTTCCATACGAAGGTTATTGAATAATCTTTCCGACGATATAAAGATTTTCAAAAACGTATAAATTTCGGATATAAGCGAGCACGCTCGAAACTATAAAACGGTGGCCGGGATGTGAACAGTAAAATTGCAGGAAAATTTCCAGTTTTTGGGTCAACTTTGAACGATCATAACTACCTCAATATAATGAACTGGGCGAGCTACCATATATCAAAAGAAAGATCTTTGAGTATTATTTCTAATTCAATTGGTTTCATCCAAATCCAACATCTGAGTAAGGAGTTATACTCGTTCTACTTCAGCCTCTCAAAACAGATTTTTGTGAACAGTAAAGTAGCAGGAAAATACTGAGGCCTGCCAGTTTTTGGGTCAACTTTGAACGATCATAACTCCCTCAATATAATGAACTGGGAGAGCTACCACATATAAAAAGAAATATCTTTGAGTCTTCTTTCCAATGCAATTAGTTTCATCCAAATACAACATCTGTGTAAGGAGGTATACGCGTTTTACTTCAGCTTCTCAAAATAGATTTTTAGAGTCAACTTCAAACGATCATAACTCCTTGTACAGGACGAAATGGGTGGCCTAATTTATATGAAATTAAAGAACTTTGGATTATCTTTACAATGATACCAATTTCACCCAAATCCTATATCGGATCAAAGAGTTATGGTCTATCTACTTCAGCTTGTCAAAACAGTCCACCGGAGGACATATTTGACATTATTTAAATTTTAAGGGCACTTTGGTCATTTTCTATGGTATTATGGACGGGAATATGTGTATATATACATGTATATGAGTTCAAAAACTCATATTCATCATCAATTATAGGAAAGAACAAACCCTAGCCTAATTTTCAACTCTAATTATCTTGTGATTCAACCGTGGAAAGTCCAAATTGATTCCGTAGTTGTGTTCATCGTATCAAGGGCTTCGAGAAGCACCCCTTATTTGTGCCAACAGGACTTCAGAACCCAAAGGGCCATTCTATGGTAAGGATGTAAATTATGTTGGTGTTATTTATATGGATATGTATATATATGTATATATGCATGTGAGCATAAGAAGTATGTTATTTGATTGTTGTTGAAAGATGATTGGAAATGATGTTGGATCATTCTTGTGCATGGTTGGATTATGTTGAATTGTGAAGGGATGATGTGGTATTGATGATATGGTATTGAAATGATGATTATATATATATAGATGATTGGAAATGATGTTGGATCATTCTTGTGCATGGTTGGATTATGTTGAGTTGTGAAGGTCTGATGTGGTATTGATGATATGGTATTGAAATGATGATTATATATATATATATATACACACATAAACCAATTGTTCAAGTTGGTTTTTGGAATGCTTTGCAAATATTGGTTGTATGGAATTATGGAAGAGAATTGTGGTGTTGGGTTGCTAATACTAGATGCCAAATATTTCATTGTAGATAAGTGATTTGTAAGGGCGGAAAGTTGTGTTGAATTGATATCCGAAGCTACAACGAGGTATGTAAGGCATACTCTAACGATGTTCTTTGGCATGAAAACACAAATGTTCCATCAAGTACGATTCCGAGGTTATCCAAACACATGTATTGTTCTACATTACCAATGAAGTTGTTTCCATTCTATAAAGTGTCAAAATGCTTCATTGATATACCAAAAGGCTCCTATTTCATTGTTGTGATATTGATGATTCTGAAACATATTGTTGATGTACCAATGAGTCCTTATTACATCGTTATTGTATAGAAGGTCTATTACTTGATTCCTATTGATGTATCATTGTTCCAAAGGTACTTTGTTGGCATGAACACTAATGTAATAATCTCAAAAGCTTTTGAACTAAGTTATTGGAAAAATCTCTTATGTGTTACTTGATATACGTGTGGGTGGTATCCCAGGGGCATAAGCCTAGCATGGGTCGATCCCAATTGATATGTACTGGGGGCAACCTAATGGTCACAGTACGGTACAGTATTGATTATTGTTAGGTGGTTGGAGGTTCGGGAGGAGGAGGTAATGGCGAATAATAGTTGTAAAGAATGAAATGAACGAATGTATACCGTTCCACAAATGTGTTTCTATTCAAGAACCCAATTCAGATTAATAATAATGTACATGATCCTAAAAGTGTTTATGAAGTGTGATTCACTTCTATTATGATTTATTCACATGCGTATGATTTTCTTGATCCCCCATATCACATATGATTATTTACAGCTTTATATACTCAGTACATATTTCGTACTGACGTCCCTCATGGGGGACCTGCATTTCATGCTGCAGGATCAGGTACTTCAGCTCATTCATAGCATAGATAGGAGCCAGGTCATACAGCTGTTGTTGGTGAGCTCCAGTTTGCTTCGAAGCTTTCCGAGTTGGTTTCTTATATTTTGTTATTGTACAGGAGTCATGTGTGGGCGGGGGTTGGTCCCGACCCTAGTTATGTCATGTATATCCTAGAGGCTTTGTAGACATAAAGAAGGGTAAAGTCATGGAAGTTTATATAGTGATGTTATATTCGTATATGGGGTGGCCCCGACGGCCAAGTATTATATATATGTATATATATTTGTGCGTGTTGTGCTGATACAGGTAATTAGACCCTTTTATATGCAGCGAAGTGCTGCTCAAATTTTTGGTGACATGTAAGTGAAAGTACAGGTATTTGAACGGGTTTTCCCGGGCCTTCTCGGCTTCGGGTGCCAGTCCGGCCCGATGGGATTTTGGGCCGTGACAAAAGTGGTATTAGAGCGGTTCATCCTAGTGAGTCTACAAAGCCGTGTCTACGTAGAGTCTTGTTTATCGGTGTGTTGTGGACCATATCTATAAACAAGAGGCTATGGACATTTAGGAATTGTTTCTTTACTTCATGTCTTAGATCGTGCGATAGAGCTTATATTGTATATGAAGTCATAGTTGACCACTGAATCAGTTTGTTTCTCTTATTATAGTAATGATGCCAGTTACCAAAAGCAAAAATACCGGTAAGCAAGTAGATGTGGCTGCCGGAGAGGGGACTAGTAAGTCACCCACTATACCAGCTAATCAAAGTGAGGCTCCAGCTGAGCATGCATCAGAAACTTCCCCCAGTCCAGAAGAAATAAGAGGGAGGAGAACTATATCCCCAGAGCCACCTATTAATGTTGTTGATCAAGATCTTAGAAATCCAGTGCAACTTTTGACTCGTATAGTTGTTGGGCAAGTCCAAGGGCAAGCCATTCCTGTCGCGGGTTCTAGCAGTACTGATAGGGCGGCTAGTCTTCGGACACAAGATTTTCTTAAGATGGATCCGCCTACTTTTACCGGATCCGATCTTAACGAAGATTCGCAGGACTTTATTGATCAAATCCAAAGGGCCCTAGAGGTGATGCATGTATCGGGCAGAGAGACAGTGGAGTTAGCCGCGTATAGATTCAAAGGTGAGGCTATATATTGGTATGAAGACTGGAAATGGTCGAGGGGCATTGATGCACCCCCAGCTACTTGGAAAGAGTTCAAAGAGGCATTTATTGATCATTATCTTCCATATGAGACTCGTCAGGCCCGTGCGGATCAGTTCTTAAATCTTCGGCAGGGTAATACAAGTGTGAGGGAGTATAGTCTTCGATTTAATTCCTTGTCCAGATATGCTCCTAATGTTATAGCTACTATGGATGACAGAGTTCATCGGTATGTGAACGGATTGGATCCGTATTTGGTTAGGGATTATACTATTGCTGCACTGAATAAAGATATGGATATAGCTAGGATCCAAGCATTTGCACAGAAAATGGAAGATCAGAGGCAGAGAAGAAGAACGCAGGAATTTGAAAGCGGATCTTCTAAGAGGTCTAGATCTACAGGGCAGTTTATGGCTCCACAGGGAGGTTTTAGACCTCAATTTTCTGCTAGACCACCTAGGCCATTATTTTCTTATTCTGCAGCTAGTGCTCCACCACAGCATCAGGGGTTCAGAGGCAGTTAAATTGGGCAAAGAAGTGAGGGTCATAGTTCGCGATCAGTGGATTATCATGGGCAAGGGAATATGATCCAACTAAGACATCCTCGAGAGCCATGCAATAAATGTGGAAGGAATCATATAGGCGCATGTCGAATGGGAACAAATGTTTGTTATTGGTGCGGTATGACGGGGCATGTGATGAGAGAATGCCCACGAAGGGGCGCAGGTGGTGTAGCACGACCTTCGGGATCAGTTGTTGCATCATCGTCAGTGGTATCTTATTCTGGTAGAGGCGCACGACCCGTGGGTCACGCTAGAAATGAAACAAGAATCGCCAGTTCCAGCGGGACTCAAAATCGCACTTATGCTTTAGCGGATCGACGAAATCTAGAGGCTTTCCCAGATGTTGTTACGGGTACGTTGTCCATATTTTCATTTGATGTATATGTTTTAATTGATCCCGGTTCTACATTATCATATGTTACTCCTTTGGTTGCTGAAAAGTTCAAAAAACCCCCCGAATTGTTAGATAAGCCGTTGGAAGTGTCTACCCCGGTTGGGGAATCTATTATTGCTAGAAGAGTTTATAAAGATTGTGTAGTAACTGTGTGTGGTCGAGACACGATGGCTAATCTCGTGGAACTATAAATGGTAGATTTTGATGTTATAATGGGTATGGATTGGTTGGCGTCTTGTTATGCCAAAATTGACTGTTGTACAAAAAATATGTATTTACATTTTCTGAATGAAGCAGTTATTGAATGGCAAGGTAAGATCGGCGCACCAAGAGGTAGATTTATTTATTATTTCAAAGCAAGAAAAATGATTTCCAAGGGATACCTATATCATTTAGTTAGAGAAAGGGATACAGAAGCGGAGCCACCAGCTCTTCGCGTTGTTCCAGTGGTAAATGAATTTCCTGATGTATTTCCTAAAGATCTTCTAGGTCTGCCTCCTGAACGAGAAGTAGAGTTTGGTATTGATGTAATACCAGGTACCCAACCAATCTCCATTCCTCCATATAGAATGGCCTCAGCAGAATTGCGAGAATTGAAAGAGCAATTGAAAGATTTGCTTGAGAAGGGATTCATAAGGCCTAGTATGTCCCCCTGGGGAGCACCAGTGTTATTTGTGCGCAAAAAGGATGGCTCGCGGAGGATGTGTATTGATTATCGGAAATTGAATAAGGTGACTATTAAGAATTAATATCCTCTCCCAAGAATTGATGATTTATTTGATCAGTTACAGGGCGCCAAGTGCTTTTCTAAGATTGATTTGAGGTCAGGTTACCACCAAGTGAGGGTCAAAGAAAAAGATATACCCAAAACAGTTTTCCGAACAAGGTATGGTCATTATTAGTTTCTAGTTATTTCATTTGGGATAACAAATGCACCTGCAACTTTTATGGATTTGATGAATAGGGTGTTTAAGCCATTCTTGGATGTATTTGTGATAGTTTTTATAGATGATATTCTAGTTTATTCTAGATCAGAAAAGGACCATGCCAATCACTTACGACAGACATTGCAGACTCTTCGTGATTGTAAGCTTTATGCAAAGTTCTCTAAATGTGAGTTTTGGTTAAAGTCGGTGGCATTTTTGGGTCATATTGTATCTAGTGAAGGGATAAACGTTGATGCTCAAAAGATAGAAGCTGTGAAGAACTGGCCAAGGCCCACAACGCCGACGGAGATTCATAGTTTTCTCGGGTTAGCCGGTTATTATAGGAGGTTTGTTAAAGACTTTTCTTCCATTTCAGCACCTTTAACCAAGCTAACGCATAAAACATCCAAGTTCCAATGGAATGATACGTGTGAGGAGAGTTTCCAAGAATTGAAAAATAAGTCGACTTCTACACTTGTGTTGGTACTTCCAGAAGGTACAGAAGGGTATACAGTGTATTGTGATGCTTCTAGAATTGGTTTAGGATGTGTATTAATGCAGCATGGTGAGGTAATAGCATAAGCTTCTAGACAATTGCGGCCACATGAGAAAAATTATCCTACACACGATCTTGAGCTGGCAGCGGTTATCTTTGCTTTAAAAATACGATGCCACCATTTATATGGGGTTCATGTTGATATATATACTGATCACAAGATCTTACAATATATTTTCAGTCATAAGGATCTAAATTTGAGGCAGCGAAGGTGGATGGAACTATTAAAAGATTATGATGTCGATATTTTGTATCATCCAGGGAAAGCGAATATAGTAGCTGATGCATTAAGTCGTAAGGCTATGATGATGCCTATAGAAAGGCAAGGGATGGTTAAAGATCTTCACCAGTTAGCTAGTTTGGGAGTTTGCTTTCTTGAAACTCCGGACAAAGAGCTTATCGTACATAATGCTGAGGAATCTTCATTAGTAGCTGAAGTGAAAGAGAAGCAATATGCAGATCCTATTTTATTACAGCTTAAGAAGAACGTTCAGAGTGGTGCAACCAAGGCATTTGAGCTTACGTGAGAAGGAGTACTTCAGTGCCAAAACCGATTGTGTGTGTCGGATGTAGACGGGCTAAGAAAGAAGATTATGACAGAGGCACATTTTTCAAGGTATTCCATTCATCCAGGATCAACCAAAATGTATCCAGATTTGAAAGATATGTATTGGTGGAATGACATAAAAAGGAACATCGCAGAATTTGTAGCTGAATGTCCAAATTGCCAACGAGTTAAAGTGGAACATCAAAAGCCCGGAGGCTATATGCAATGCATAGATCTTCCAACTTGGAAGTGGGACATGATCAACATGGATTTTGTTACAGGTTTGCCTCGTACAGCTCGGAAATTTGATTCTATATGGGTGATTGTGGATAGGCTTACTAAATCCACACATTTCTTACCCGTTAAGACCACTTACACAGTTGAAGAATATTCAAAGCTGTATGTTAAAGAAATAGTCCGATTACATGGAGTGCCAACTTCTATTATATCAGATCGGGGAACTCAATTTACTGCAAACTTTTGGAAGTCTTTCCAATGGAGTTTGGGAACACAAGTGAATCTGAGTACAACTTTTCACCCTCATACGGATGGACAAGCAGAGCGCACCATTCAAACACTTGAAGATATGCTACGAGCATGTGTTATAGATTTTAAAGGCAGCTGGGATGATCATTTACCTCTTATTGAGTTTGCCTACAATAATAGCTATCATTCAAGTATCAAAATGGCACCATATGAAGATTTATATGAGAGGAAGTGTAGATCATGAATAGGATGGTTCGAAGCGGGTGAAACTCTTATGTTCGGACCGGATCTTGTGTATCAAGCCATAGAAAAAGTCAAGGTGATTCAAAAACGGTTGAAAACAGCCCAAAGTCGACACAAATGATATGCGGATAGTAGAAGAAGAGGGCTAGAGTTTTCGTTAGGCGATTGGGTATTTTTGAAGGTATCGCCAATGAAAGGGGTGATGGTATTTGGTAAGAAAGGAAAGTTGAGTCCACGATATATAGGCCCGTATAAGGTTATTCGAAGATGTGGGCAAGTTACTTATGAATTAGAGCTACCCAGGAACTCTCATCAGTGCATCCAGTATTTCATGTATCGATGCTTCGAAAGTGCATCGGAGATCCATCCCTTATTACTTCTACTGAAGATGTGCAAGTAACAGAAGATCTTACCTATGAGGAGATGCCTATTGCTATATTAGATCGTCAAGTTAAGAAGTTGAGAAATAAAGAAGTAGTATCGGTGAAAGTACTTTGGAGAAATCAACAAAGGGAAGAGATTACATGGGAAGCGGAGGAAGCAATGAAATCGAAATACCCTTATTTGTTCAAAGGTGAAAAAGAAGTGCAAGGAGTGGAACTGGGACACTAACAAGTAAGTTTTTACATATGCATAACATCTATATGATGACGTGAATATCAATTATGAATTCGAACTTATTTCGGCTAAATAACTACATTCACATTCGAGGACGAATGTCCTTAAGGGGGGAAGGATGTAACACCCCGTACTTAATTACGTGCATTAGCCATTGTTATATGTATTGGAGTATATGTATTGATCCTAAGTTAGGTATATATGAGTATTGATTATTTTGAGATGGTTTCAAGTGTATAGTTTGATTATATGTGTATAGGAATCGACCTTATTTATACCGGAATTCGCCCGTCGATGTTTCCATACGAAGGTTATTGAATAAACTTTCCGACGATATAAAGATTTTCAAAAACGGATAAGTTTCGGATATAAGCGAGCACGCTCGAAACTATAAAATGGTGGCCGGGATGTGAACAGTAAAATTGCAGGAAAATTTCCAGTTTTTGGGTCAACTTTGAACGATCATAACTCCCTCAATATAATGAACTGGGCGAGCTACCACATATCAAAAGAAAGATCTTTGAGTATTCTTTCTAATGAAAGTGGTTTCATCCAAATCCAATATCTGAGTAAGGAGTTATACTCGTTCTACTTCAGCCTCTCAAAATAGATTTTTGTGAACAGTAAATTACCAGTTGGTATCAGAGCCAGCGCCGGTGCCGGTGGTGGGTCAAACCTCAGCGAGGATGCTGAGTCCCTACGGGGGGTGAGTGTAGGGATGGTGATACGTAACGCCTGCATTCACTTAGGCAAATCCCATATCGGTAGTGAAGGGGAACGAAGTGTGCCTTATAGGTGCATGGATACCTTCCACGTATGTGACACGTTCACGGGGACGGCGATACGTAACGCCCGTGGAACAAATCCGTGAGGTCGGGGACGGCGAGACGTAAAGCCTGGCCAAAGTGGACAATATCTCATGTGCCAGAGCCCAGTTCGCTGCGTAACTCTGACATGTGTGACGCGTTTTAAAACCGTGAGGGGCCGAGGCTCCAAAGCGAAAAATTTTGCATGCGCCGGTGGCCTGGGCTGTTACACAAATCCCACATCGATAGTGAAGGGGAATGAAGTGTGCCTTATAGGTGCATGGATACCTTTCACGTATGTGACGCATTCACGGGGACGGCGATACGTAACGCCCGTGGAACAAATCCGTGAGGTCGGGGACGGCGATACGTAACGCCTGGCCAAAGCGGACAATATCTCATGTGCCAGGGCCCATTTCACTGCGTAAATCTGATATGTGTGATGTTTTTTAAAACCGTGAGGGGCCGAGGCTCCAAAGCGGACAATTTCGCATGCGCCGGTGGCCTGGGCTGTTACATACTTGTTGGCCAAGCTATTCCCTGTGGGATAGACACCCAACCCAGGTTGGGTTCTATATTTGCTAACGACCGCTTTACACTCAAACGAGAGATGTAGATTGAGCGTTATCAAAAATTGGCGCCGTTGCCGGGGAATACGAGTGTCAATCAAGTTCGTGATAATTACTAGACCCTTTGGTAAAAGATTCTTGTACTTTTACTTTTAGTTTTTGTTTTTGTTCTTGCAGGTTTTTACTTTAGTGCATGCCCCATACTAGAAGTTCTGGTCAACCGTTATTACCAATCAATCTTGAACGACAACGAATTAGAAGAATGGAAGCACAAGCAGAAATCGACAGGATGACTTCTCAACACGAGCAAGCAAGATTAGCTGCCCTTGCTGCTGCTCAAGTCCAACAATAAAACATTGATAATCCTGGACGAGCAACAAATCCTGACGATGAGGATTTAGGTGACGACGAGTTGATAAACCCAAGGCATGTTGCTAAAACTATAACACCTGCCAATAGAAGAGGTCGACAAGCTCGGTATAGGTATGATCGCCAACCATTGCAGCCAGCTTTCGACGATGATGATGATGATCTTGATGGTGCCGGAGCCACTGGAGCCATAATTCCACCACCATTAGCGCCCGGAGCCAAGTTCAACATCACAAGCACCATGATTCAGTTATTGCAACTCAAGGGATTATTTGGCGGACTAGAAGGCGATGATCCGAATATGCATCTCATCAACTTTATTTCTACATGCAAGTCGTTTGACAATCCTGGTGTTGGTCAGAATGCAATTCGGTTACGTCTATTTCCACTGTCTCTGTCTGGGGAGGCAATACTATGGTTGAATGGGCTGACTCCTGATTCAATTACAAATTGGAGGCAATTGAGAGACGCTTTCCTAGAAAGATTCTTTCCGCCATCCAAAAGGGCACAATTGAGAGATGAAATTAGCAACTTTCGTCAGCTTCCCACTGAAGCTCTTCATGAAACATGGGAGAGGTTCAAGACAAAGCTAGCAAGAAGCCCAAACCATCACATGACTAATGTTCACCTCATGGAGATCTTGTATAGAGCCTTGAATTCAATAACTAAACCAGTGGTGGACAACGCTGCCGGAGGTTCTTTCATGGACCTTACCTTTGGTCAAGCAAGCAATATGCTAGATCGTATGACGAAACAAAGTAGAGCTTGGCATACCAGGGATTCTGAGGTAGCAAGCCCCACTTTGTCTATAGGCATGACTGCAGACCAAAGAAGAAGAGAAGAAGAATGTGATCAAGATATGGCGCACATGAAAACACAAATGGATCTTCATACAAAGCATCTATTATCAGGGAAGACCAAAAAAGTGAAAGTTATGGCGCTAAAAGGAAGAGACGAATCTGATTCGGAAGAGGAGGCCAACTACTTGAACAATCAGGGGGGTTTCCGTGGGAATACCCAAGGAAACCAAGGTCGGAACTATTATGATAAATCTGGAAACAAAGACCAAGGTAGTTGCAAGAAAAATAATGAAAAGAGTGGTTTGTACGTTCCCCCTGGTAGACGTGACACCACCACATCTAATTCTGGAAGTATGGAAGACATGATGGCTAAGTTATTGAAAGGAGTGGAAGCAACGAGCGCGGGAGTTATGGAGGTGATTAATGATTTGTCCTCCATGAAACAATTAGTTGATTCTCATTCCACTTCTATCAAGCATATAGAGCAGCAATTGAGCCAACTTTCACCAGCATTCAATCAAAGAAAAGGCTGGCACCTTACTAAGTGATACTGTGCAAAACCCAAGGAATGATGGGTCATGCATGGCCATCACAACCAGAAGTGGTAAAGTGCTGGAAACTCCAACAAAAGACAAGCAAGTGGTTGATGAAGTTGCGGACATGGACGACAATGCAAAAGGAGAATATGCCGCAGAAATAACTCCCAACGTCAAGGACGTTACACCTAGTGACGTACAGCCTGAAAAAATGGAAAAACGGAAGCAATAGGAGAAGAAAGCCGTGGAGAGAACACTTCCATACCCACCTCCACCTTTTCCCCAAAGATTGAAGAAGGTGGCGGATGACACTAAGTTCAGCAAATTTATGACTATGTTGAAGCAACTGACCATTAATGTTCCATTGGTAGAGGAACTTGAACAAATGCCTGGGTATGCAAAGTTTATGAAAGATCTTCTAACAAAGAAGAGGGCAGCAAGTTATGAGATGAAGGATGATGTACATCATTGTAGTGCAATTGCTACCCGATCGATAGTTCAGAAGAAGACCGACCTCGGAGCTTTCACTATTCCTTGCACCGTTAGATCTTTGAACTTTGCCAAAGCATTATGTGACTTAGGAGCCAGCATCAACTTGATGCCATTATCGATATACAAGAAGTTGGGGTTAGGAGATCCTACACCAACTAATATGAGGCTTGTCATGGCGGATAGGTCGGTGAAACGACCTATTGGGATTCTATGCGATGTCTTCGTAAAGGTTTCTTCATTTATCATCCCAGCAGACTTTGTCATTTTGGATTGCGAGGCAGATTCTGAGGTTCCCATAATCTTGGGGCGCCCTTTCCTTGCTACAGAAAGTGTGCTCATTGATTTAAGAGCTAATGAACTTTCATTCCGAATAAATAACGAAGTGGTTCATTTTGATATTTGCAAATCAATGAAGCAACCCAAAGATCTGAGTGTATTTTCTGTGGCTGATGTTGTCTGTGATGATGAGAAAAAACGACTTGAAGAAGAGCAAATTCTTGATGATCCTTTGGAGGTTTTACTCATGAAAGGAGAGAATGAGGATGGTGAAATTTCTGAAGAAGCTATTTGTGCTCTATCGGGATTAGGAACATATCGCTATACTCTCAAGAAGCTGGATCTTGATCTCAAGAATCGACCCATGCCACCAGCCAAGCCATCTATTGAAGAACCACCCACACTAGAATTGAAGGAGCTGCCAAGTCATTTAAAGTACACGTTGTTAGGAAGCGGAAACACTCTTCCAGTTATTGTGGCAGCCGATTTGGGTGAGCAACAAGTTGCAACTCTTATTGCAATCTTACGCAAGTATATTAGATCCATTGGATGGACCATTGCGGATATTATTGGTATTCCACCTGGGACTTGCACACATAAAATTCATCTTCAAGAAAAGTGCACACCCACCATTGAGCATCAAAGGCGTTTAAGCCCACCTATGCAAGAAGTGGTGAAGAAGGAGATTATTAAGTGGTTAGACGCAGGAGTTGTATATCCTATCTCTGATACTACATGGGTAAGTCCTATACAATGTGTTCCCAAGAAAGGAGGTATGATGGTGGTCGCGAATGCAAAAAATGAGCTTATTCTACTCAGGCCCGTCACTGGATGGAGAGTATGCATAGACTACCGCAAGCTGAATTCTTGGACGCTCAAAGATCACTTCCCAATGCCATTTATGGACCAAATGCTAGATCGATTAGCGGGGAAAGGATGGTTTTTCTTTTTGGATGGTTATTCAGGCTATAATCAGATTTGTATTGCACCCGAAGACCAAGAGAAGACAACGTTTACATGCCCATATGGTACGTTTGCCTTCAAACGTATGCCATTCGGGTTATGTAACGCACCAGCCACCTTTCAACGTTGTATGATGTCTATTTTCTCCGATATGGTTGAAGACACTTTGGAGGTATTTATGGACGACTTTTCAGTTGTTGGTGAGACTTTTGAAGCGTGCTTGGAGAACTTGAGCATGGCATTGCAAAGATGTGTAGAGTTCAACCTTGTGCTGAATTGGGAGAAGTGCCACTTCATGGTAAAAGAAGGAATCGTTCTTGGGCACAAGATCTCTGAAAGAGGAATAGAGGTTGATCGAGCAAAAATAGAGATAATTGAAAAGCTACCGCCTCCAATTTCGGTAAAGGGAGTTCGTAGTTTTCTTGGCCATGCTGGTTTCTATCGTAGATTCATCAAAGACTTTTCAAAAATTGCTAGTCCATTGTGCAAAATACTGGAGAAAGATGCGAAGTTTGACTTTAATGACGATTTCTTAAAGTCATTCGAATGCCTTAAAGGAAAACTCATTGAAGCCCCTATCATGGTAGCACCAGATTGGACTCTCCCGTTCGAAGTCATGTGTGATGCTAGTGGTGTAGACGTTGGTGCTGTTCTTGGTTAGAGAAAGGAGAAATTATTTCATCCTATCTACTATGCAAGTAAGGTCCTGAATGAAGCCCAAAGGAACTACACAGTTACTGAACAAGAGCTCCGAGCGGTTGTGTATGCGTTTGAGAAATTTCGTGCCTATCTATTGGGTACTAAGGTGATCGTTCATACAGACCATGCAGCTCTTAGGTATATAATGACGAAGAAGGATGCAAAACCAAGGTTGATTAGATGGGTATTGCTGCTGCAAGAGTTTGATTTTGAAGTCAAAGATAGAAGAGGTTGCGAGAACCAAGTGGCTGATCACCTATCTCGACTTGAGAATGAGCATGTGGCACAACCTGAAATTTAGATTGATGATGCATTCCCTGACGAGGAGATATTGGCAACAGCAATGGAGCAATTACCATGGTATGCCGACTTTGCAAATTTTGTGGTGAGTAATGTTCTACCGGCCAATTTATCTTACCACCAAAGGAGGAAGTTCATGCATGACGTTCAGAACTACTATTGGGATGAGCCTTATTTGTTTCGACGATGCGCGGATGGTATCATTCGGTGATGTATATCCCATGTAGAAGTGCCTACTATATTGGAAGCATGCCACACTTCGCAAGTTGAAGGACATCATGCAGGCAATCGAACGACAAGAAAAGTTTTGCAAAGTGGTTATTATTGGCCTTCGATATTCAGAGATGCCTACGACTATGTTATAAGGTGTGATCAATGCCAACGTCAAGGTGCTATTTCAAAACAACATAAAATGCCCATGTTCAAAATTCTTGAGGTAGAACTCTTTGATGTGTGGGCAATTGATTTCATGGGTCTATTCGTGAATTCGTTTGGAATGAAGTACATCTTGGTTGCTGTGGATTATGTCTCAAAATGGGTTGAAGCCGTAGCATTGGCCGAAAACGAAGGAAAGCGTGTTGTAGCGTTCTTAAAGAAGAATATCTTCTCTCGCTTTGGAGTACCTCGTACTATCATAAGTGATGGAGGATCTCACTTTTCCAACAAGCTATTCAAAACTGTATTGGCCAAATATGGTGTCAAGCAACATAAGGTAGCTACGCCTTATCATCCCCAAACTAGTGGACAAGTAGAGGTTTCCAACCGCGAGATCAAGCAAATCCTTGCCAAGACGGTTAATGCGAATAGGAAGGATTGGTCTCGAAAGCTAGATGATGCACTATGGGTGTATAGGACTGCATTCAAGACACCCATTGGTATGTCACCTTATCAGCTAGTTTATGGGAAGGCTTGTCATCTACCCATTGAGTTCGAGCACAAGGCATTGTGGGCATTGAAGCACTTGAATCTGAATTGGGTTGATGTGAAGAATCTAAGGTTGGAGCAGCTGAACGAATTAGATGAATTCCGTCTCCATGCATATGAAAGATCGGATTTATACAAGGAGCGGATGAAGAAGTATCATGATCAACGGATTGTTCGACGAAACTTCCAAAAGGGTGATATGGTACTACTTTTCAACTCTAGATTGAAGCTCTTCCCAGGTAAGTTAAAATCTAAGTGGTCTGGTCCACTTAAAGTTATCCAAGTCTACTCGTCTGGAGTATTCGAATTGGAAGGCAATAAGGGTGTTGTATTCAAAGTGAATGACCAACGTGTTAAGCCATATATCAGTCCTCTTGACTCGATGAATGACATGGCCATCACTTATCTCGACGAAGTCTAAGTACTCGAGATTATTATGTCAAGCCACGACAATAAATAAGGCGCTAGATGGGAGGCAACCCATCGTTTTATCGTTTTATCATTTTTCTATCGTTTTAGTACTTGTTTTGTTTTTGATAAATGAAAAATCCAAAAATAAGAGTCGTGCCATGACCAAAACTAAGGCGCTTTGTGGGAGGCAACCCATCGTACTAATCATTTTCATTCGTTTTGAGCAAATATAGGTGCAAGAAGTAGTCAACGAGGAGATTGATTTCAATTGACGATTTGGACGCATTGTATGGTAAAGTTGGTAAGTTAGGAATGGTGATGCATAAGGCTATGGATTAAGCATTTCTCACACCAAAATAGGCATCGAGGAAGGCTAGGCCTTGGTAAAACTAGGACATGAACGATGCACAACCTATCCTATAGCCTAAAGTCTCGGAATCTAGTGTGCTATACACTATGCGCCGCCTATTCCTAGGTATGCTTTTGACTATACGCTGCCTATGCTATGGCATTTGGTCTCAGTATCTCATATGCCATAGACTATGCGGCGCATATGTCTACAAATGCCATAGACTATGTGGCGCATATGTCCCATTATGCTATAGACAATGCGCCACATATGTCATTGATATGCCGAGCATTATGCGCCGCATATGTGGGATTTTTGTCTCCAAAACCGATTGTAAATGGGTCATAACCGGACCCATTCTCTTCCTATATAAAGGAGACTTAGTTTTATAACACAACCACACTAGAAAATAACCTAAAGGCGCCGCATACTCTTCCAAATCTTCTCAAAATTTTCTTCTTTTGCTCTTCCAATTCACAAAACCATCTCCACAAGCTTCAAGCAAGTAAGTACTCTCTTATTCTTCATTTAATTCTCGTAAGTACTACGTTCCTATATCTATTATTAATTGCTAAATCGTATAAGATTGTTGGTGATGTTCATGTGTTTGGATAGTTGTTACAAACTTATGTGAGTGAACATATACGTAGGAAAATCTTGACTTGTTACCGACTTGAAATTGGTTTCAATAGCATTGTTATGGTATTTACGGAATTACTATGGCTCTGAACATTGCTTAAGATTCGTGTTTGGATACTTACATGTTAGACTATCCCGGCCATCGGGATAAGACTTACAGTGCCTACCGATATAGGAGGTTGTGATTGTTGAAAGAATAACTATTCCATGTGGTAACCCCTATGTAGTAGTATTGTTATATCTACCATGAAAATAGTCCAAATGGCTGCTAGTAAGTGAAGCATTGCTGATTTTCTTGTCGGAATACAATCCTAAAACGTATGTCGACGAAATCTGAGTAATCGACTACTTTCACCTCACTGATTTGTGTTAACAAAACTAAGTGTGGGGTGGTACCCCGAATGCTTGTTTATAGATTGTATCAATTGAGATTGTGCTGCCACTAACACTATTTCTAGTCTCAGGTACAATGGAACCTAAAGCAAGGCAAGGCAAGGAGAAGGCTACCACTTCCCAAAAGGGCAAGAAGAGAAGCCGAAAGGACCAAGGAGAATCATCCTCAGCACAACTACCCCGCAGAATGTTCAGAATAAAATGGGTTCTTGAGGAGGAAGCCAAAGCATGGTACAGTAGCAACAAAGAAAGAAAATATGTTCACGTCGACTTGATCAACAAGGATACCTTAGCAAAGAAGGAGCCGCGTATGTTGGCAAAAAAATAATGGCATTAAAGCTGGATTTCATCTTCCGCGACATGGGAGAGTGTAATCTTGACTTGACAAGACAGTTTTACGCCAACTGGTCGCCGAACACAACAGGCAATGAAGTCAAAATTCGGGGCCAAGTGTTACAGCTCACCGCGGATTGGATCAACTCTTTTCTTGGCTTACCTTCGGTTGACACAACACCATTCAAAGAGCTGTACAACAGGCCTCTTTATAGAGCAATACGACACACACTTTGTGGAAGCAGATCGATGGCAAGGGTGGGCAGACATAAAGAAACCGGTCGACACAACACCTTCCCCTATGCTCCACTAAATAGGGAAGCAAGAATCTGGATGCGCATTGTCAACTCATGCCTTATTCCTGGGACTCAATACACCAAGATATCAAGAGATAGAGTGTTTTTGGTCTATGCTTTGATGACGAATGTCCTTATCAACTTTGGGGCAATCATTTGCTCTACCATGAGGAAGGCCAGACTCCACAAAAGATCCCATTTCACATTTGGAAATTTGTTGACAGCAATCTTGCGGAAGGAGGATATCGAAGAGGAACCAGCTGACCACAAACTCCCACATAACCCACTGAAGGTTGACCATACCAAGGTCAAAGATGCTGAAACAACTCATGGTGTCAACCTTACTACTGCGGAGAGACATGTTCGTGATGAGAGTTTCTTCCGTTATCTCTATGGCATGACACGATTTACTATGATGAGTGGTGGACGTATTCCAACTGCTGAAGAGCTCCAACAGCTGTACCACGACTACCCAATGAACATGCATGCACGGGAGATGTGTGGAGTGGGCGTATACTTTAAGGAACCTCTAGATGATGATGTGCCGACTGATGACGATCGACGCGTGCCTTACTCTGACGAGGAGGAAAACTCTGATGACGACTCTTATGATGATTCAGACGAAGGGGGTATGTCCACCGACATTGAGGAAGAGTCCGACTAAACAGGTTCTTCGAATTTATTTAGGGCAGTGTCCCGTTTAAGTGTGGGGTGGCGGTATCGTATGCTATACTTCTCTGTTTGCACCTATGTTTGTTTGTTTACTTTGTTTGTTTACTTTGCTTATTTGAGTTCATTTTTTTTGTTTTTTTTCGTTTGTCGTTTTTTATTTTTTTTTTAGAGTAAATTTTGTTTAGCTTCACATGAAATTATTTTGATAGGCAGCATGAGATTATATCAAGAGTATGTGCTACAATAGTGACTATTGAGACGTCTAGGCTCTAATTGTGACTCATTATGTGATAATTGTGTGATTCAATTCCTTTACTTGTTGGGTCGAGATTCTATATTACTTCCAATCGGGTCGACCATGTGCCTTGTGTGTGTGAGATAATAGTATATTCTATGATTGTGGCTGATGCTAGAACTTGCCCGGTATGTATGCAAAGCGAAAATAAGGAGTGTAAGTTTAGGAGATGATTTAGGCATTTCTTTGGCAACCTATACATGTATACCTTTGTTTTACCTACCCATGGACATCATCCTAGTTAAACCCTTTTGAGCCTTTAGCCTATTTCTTTGACAACCTTGTATGTAAGCCTAATCCATTTCTTTCAAGACCGTAATTTGATCCAAATTCCTAAGTGCTTTAAAGTATAAAGTCATGTGACGAAATAAGAGGAAATTGGGTGAGTATGATGCTTTAAATTGTAATGGTTCTTGAATGTGTTATGAAAAAGAAAGTGCTATCATAAGAAGTATGTTGTGAAAAGAAAAAGGAAAAGAAAGCTAAAAAGTGAGTTGTGCTTAAAATTGAAAAAAACAAAAAGAGGAGAACAAGGGTGGTAGAATAAAAGAAAGAAAAAAAAATGGGTTGAAAGAAAGAAAAAAGTGTCAATAATACAAAGTGATGTATTAAAGCGCTTAGGAACCTAGTCACTATTCTTGGCCAAAATAGTCCTACCCGTCCCTTAGCCTACATTACAACCATCTAAGGACCTACTTGATCCTAATCTTAATATTCCGAACATTTAGTGGAGTACTACATTAAGGGCAAGCCTATGGTCATCAGTTGCTACATATGAATTCTTTATGAGAGTGAGAGCAAGGACATTGTGATACCCATGTTTGAAAAATATGCTATACTTGTGAGTGATTATGGGTACTATATTGTGAGACACACATGGTTGATGAGTTTTGGATAGTTGTATATGATTTTATGTACCTTAACGTTTGCATGCGAGTTGATCACCATCACGAGTCTATGCTTGAGGTTAAACTGTTTCTACTTATAATCGAAAAATTACTCTTTGTTGATAATTACTGTGCTTGTCTTGATAAATGTTTTGTGTTGTTGCTGTAAAACCTTAAGTTGATGCTTACAAGGACATGATGTGTTGTTCGAGGACGAACAAAGCTCTAAGTGTGGGGTGTTGATGATAGGCGAATTTACGCGCCTATATCAATATATCTTGCCCATATTTTAGCTTAGTTTTGAGAACAAATTATATATTTCATGCACTTTTAGTCCTTTTTCCTGTAAATGAGCTAACGAACATGATTAGGAAAGTTTCAGGTCTAAATGATGCAAAATACAACATTTTATGGCTTACTTGATGCAAAAGAAAGCTCACAAAGGAAGGGAAGAAAGTTTACACGCCTAAGGACCAAAACTGCTGCATGGAAAATTTGTCCCAGGCTAAAACAACATTTCTGAAGACTTTGGGGACTTACAGACACATAGCTGGATTTTGACAATGATACATTAACCTAGTACAATTGGGTTATGCATTTCATTATTTTATTTGGATTATGATAATATTACCTTAACCTAGTACATTTGGGTTAAGTATTCCATTAGCCTATTAGGATTTGGTTATTTATTTCATTAGCTTAGTAGGAGTAGGATATGGGTATTATAAATACCCTATCATGCTAGAGATTTTTATTGATTCTTAACTTAACAATTCACCCCTCAGTTAATTCTACAACTCCTCTAATCTTTCCATTAATTCTATTCTTCTTCTATTCTTAAATTCCACAACAAGAGAATCGTTACTTGCTAAGGAATCACGCCACACGCCTATCACCTAAGCTACACGCCATTAACCAATATTGTGATATAATAACAATGCCAATCGTGATCTCCTTCGCATTCATGGGTAACTAAACCTCTCTGTTGGGGTTATGGAAGCCGAATGAGATACTATCTATTGCTATGAGTTTGTGAGTTCATGACTAGTATATTGCTTATATCATTATTCTCTTCATCTTAATCTATTTTCTTTGCGGTTGCAAACGCAAGAATACGCCAGTCTAACATTTAACTTGTTAGAGAGAAAGGTTATTTTTCTGAAAAGAGATAATGTCAAGGTAGTAGGACACCCTTTCCTATTAAAAAGCTAGTGCCGTAACTGGACTAACCTCTTAGAGAATTCGTACCGTTAGACACTCTTTAAGCTCGAGAGAGTTAAAGTGAAATAGTCCTTGTTGAGGTCGAGAGACGCTTGGATTTACCATCGACTACAATTCTCTATAAGCAATTGCATGTCAAGATTCTACACACTCATTGCCAATAGAGACGTATACCTCAGAAGGTGGACATAACCCCAACGCTTCAATTCTAATTGTTTACAACCAACGTAACAATCCCTCTCTCTTTACTTTATTATTCTCAGCTTTTGTTTACATTACTTGCACGACAAGAATCCCCCCTTCTTATGAGACTTGCACCAAAAGTTTAGTAATTTTACTTACTTGTTGGCCAAGCTATTCCCTGTGGGATCGACACCCAACCCAGGTTGGGTTCTATATTTGCTAACGACCGCTTTACACTCAAACGAGAGCTGTAGATTGAGCGTTATCACACTTCTTTCGTTCTTGTTCCCAAAGATTTAATTTCTATTGAATTTCATGAATTTTCCAAAGTGGGTTTACACCCAAATTACTTTATCAAGGATTTATGAGATTTGAGCTATACAAGATTGACACATATGACTACTTCATTGTCTTATTTCTTAAATTAAGAATTTATGTCATGAGTTGTATATTGTTATCATGAAATGATAATTTCTAAGTGATTCATGATAAGTGTCATGATTTATGTTTTTCCATGAGAAGTTTTTCTATTGAATATATATTGATGTTGAGCTTGAGAGTCAACAATGAGTTATATGATGTTTTCTGGAAGATTTGATACTTGATATGATTTGATAAGCAAGTGTACTTGATAATGAGAAAGATTATTTTAAGATTTAGTCAAGTTAGGAATCCACAAGTTGATTATGATTTACAAGTGAGATATATATTTATATTTTGGTCTTCATAATAGACCCTTGAGTTGATTAAAGTAGATTTCCTAACGTGTTCTGAGCTTAAGTTTGAGAGTAGTATTTAGCACCGAGCGGGAAGTATGGGTTCAGCGCATCCTGCTTCCCTAGAACTATGTGCCACCATAGGATTAAAATTAAGGGCCAAAGGCCAAGACAGTTATCACTATAGTTTAGGTTCTACTCTGATAGCAAGGATAAAATAGCTCTCCCCAATGTGGGTAAAATATTGGACACTATGTAAGCTCACATGGTTTATGTAGGTTATAAGAAACTCACAAGTCAATAATAGTTCAAGTTTCATGAGTTACCTAGTCACTCTAAGTCATGAGTCAAAGAGTTTGAGTTGAGTCCAACGGTTTGTGAGATTTATAAAGCATGTGTTATTATTGATGATTTATGGAAAATATGTTTAAGATAACTCAAGCGAAGAGAGTCATTATTATCAACATGCATGATTTTCTTATACATTTATGATATTATTTAAATATTTCCTGCACCCCTACATACTCAGTACATTCTAAAGTACTGATTCCCATACTCTTCTGTGTTCTATATTTTCTCGTGATGTAGGTTCAGGTGCTCAATCTTAGTAGTGACAGTGATCTTTAAGTACTTCCATCTACATTCGTATAGTTAGTGAGTCCTCATGGTGTGAGGACCTATTTCCCCTATTTTTGTCTTGAATATAGATGGTTGTTTATTTCCAGTTCAGTATGGGTCAATTGGATATCTGTCCCAATGGCTCCTCAATCTTATGTAGTAGAGGCTTTGTAAGACTAGAGTACTAGTATATACCGAACTTTTGTATTTTGATTGTTCAGGATAGTATTTTTTGGTATTCTAGTATGTTCATGACATAATTATTATTCTTTATTACATCTTGATTATTGTCATAGTGAGTTATAAAGGTGATGATAGTCTCAGAGGATTAGCTTAAGGTTGCGTGTGGCGTTAAGCACCGTGTGACGTCTTGAGATAGGATCTTGGGGCGTTACAAGATTGGTATTAGAGCCTAAGGTTTAAAGGAGTCCTAGTGAGTCTGACAAGCCGTGTTATGTAGAGTCTTGATCATCGGTGTGTAGCGCGCCACATCTTTGATCAATAGGCTATGGGACATTTTAGGAAAAGTCATTTCATTCTTTGAGAAGTCTTTTGAGCCTACGACTATTTCTATCTGCTATTAATTCATGCTCTAATATAACAGAAAATTCCTTCTCGTAAAGCTTGCAGAAATAATGAACGTCCTCAACCCGTTGAGCCTTTAAATAAGATGGTGAATCATGCTGAATTTTAGGAGGCTTTTCTGGTGCTAGCCCAGGCATTTACCGCCAATGCTCAGGCCAATGTTCAGGCCACTATTCCACCTTTACAAAAAGGTAACTCTACAACAACTCAAGTTTGGGATTTTATGTGGATGAATCCGCCAGAGTTTTATGGGTTAAGGGTAGGTGAGGACCCACAGATATATCTTGATGAGGTGAAAAAACTGACCTAAATTATGCATGTAACAGAGGAAGAAAGTGTGAAGCTAGCTTCCTATCACTTGAAAGATGTTGCTTATGATTGGGTGGAGTTATGGAGGAAGAGTAAAGGGGAGGATGCCACTCCCATGACTTGGCAGTTATTCCAGGATGCTTTCTTAGACCGATTCTTTCCCCTGGAGATAAGGGAAGCAAAAATAAAAGAATTTATGAACTTGAGACAAGGATCCATGACAGTTAAGGAATATTATCTTAAATTTAACCAGTTGTTTAAGTATGCTCCCGGTATGATGGCTAATTTCAGGACCAGTATGAGTAAGTTTTTGACTAGCGTATCGAGTTATGTTATGAAAAGGTATAGGTACACTATGCTTAATAGGGACATGGATCTTTCAAGATTGATGATACATGCCCAGTAGATTGAAGCGAACAAGGTGAAAGAAAAAAAAGTGAGAGGAAATAAGAGAGTTAGATCAGAGAACCAGGGGTATAGTCAAAGTATATTTTCTGGAGGGATCCTCCCTCAGTTTTAGAGTCGTTTTTTATGCCAGCACCATCATTAGCTAGTACTCCCATATCCAGAGTCAGGCAGGAGCAGAGTAATAGAACTACTATATCTATGTCTTAGGACAGTGTGAGTAATAGACCTAACTATCCCCCATATGCTAAGTGTGAGAGGACGTATCCTGGAGAGTGTATGGATGAGCTGAGAGGTTGTTTTAGTTATGGTAAGTTAGGCCACAAATTTAGGGATTGCCCATATGCTAGATAGAGAAGCCATGATGTTCGTCCCCAGAGTCAGGCTATTAGTGCTCCAGCCCCTTAGGTTTGTCTTACTCCTTCTCATGGTGACTTGACTAGTACTGCCAGTGGTCAGTGCCAGAATCGCTTTTATGCTATACCACCCCGCCAGGAGCAGGAGGATTCACCAAATATTGTTACTGGTATGCTCCGTGTATTTCATTTTGATGTGTATGTGTTGATGGACCCTGGGTCAAGTCTTTCTTATGTGACTCTATTAGTGGCTGTGAATTTTGAGATCAATACTGAAAAGATTTCTGAGCCATTTCTAGTTTCTACTCTAGTAGGTGAACCTATTGTTGCTAAGCAAGTATATAAGAAGGGTCCTATCACTGTCCTTCAAAAAGTTATATTTGCAGATTTGATTGACTTAGACATGGTTGATTTTGACATTATTCTGGGTATGGATTGGCTTCACTCTTGTTATGCGTCTATAGAATGTCGTAGCCATGTAGTCAAGTTTTAGTTTACCAATGAGCCAGCCTTTGAGTGATCCGGAAATTTTGTATCTCCCAGGAGTCATTTCATGTCGTATCTTAAAGTTAGGAAATTGATATCCAAGGGTTGCATCTATATTTGGTTCAAGTTAAAGATACTAAGTTTGAGACTCTAACCATTTAGTCGATCAACATTGTTAATGAGTTTTGTGATGTTTTTTTCAGAAGATCTCCAATGAGTACCTCCCGATAGAGAGATAGAATTCAAGATTGATCTTCTCCCCAACACACAGCCTATTTCTATTCCTCCATATCGTATGGATCCCGCAGAACTTAAGGAGTTTAAAGAGCAACTCAAAGATCTTTGAGATAAGGGTTTCATAAGGCCTAGCATAACTCCTTGGGGTGCACCCATTCTGTTCATGCGAAAGAAAGATGATTCATTACGGATGTGCATAGATTATTGTATGCTTAACAAGGTTATAATTAAGAACAAGTACCCTCTTCCTAGAATTGATGACCTGTTTGATCAGCTGTAAGGTGCTAACTATTTCTCAAAAATAGACTTGAGATCCGATTATCACCAGCTTAAAGTTAGGGAGTGTGATATTCCAAAGACAGCTTTTTGCACCTGATATGATCATTTTGAGTTCTTGGTCATGTCCTTCAAGCGAACAAATGCCCTAACAGCCTTTATGGACTTCATGAATTGGGTGTTCAGACAGTACCTGGATATGTTTGTCATTATGTTCATAGATAATATTCTTGTATACTCCCGAAGTGAGAATGACCATGCCGATCATCTTCGAATAGTCTTGCAAACCCTTAGATATCATCAACTATTTGCCAAATTTAGCAAGTGCAAATTTTGGCTAAGGTTAGTTTCTTTTCTGGGTCATATTATTTCTTTTGAAGGTATTTGAGTTGACCCTCAAAAGATAAAAGTTGTGAAAAATTTGCCTAGACCTATTTCCCCATCTGATATTAGGTGTTTCTTAGGTCTACCTGGCTACTACTATTGTTTTGTTGAGGGTTTCTCTTCCATTGCATCTCTTTTGACTCGGTTGACTCAAAAGAAAATTAAATTCCTATGGTCTGACTTTTACGGGAAGAGTTTTCAGGAGTTGAAGACTCGACTCACTTTGGCCTCTGTATTGACCCTTCCAAATAGTGTATATGATTTTATGGTGTACTGTGATGCTTCTAGAGTTTGGTTGGGTTATGTGTTGATGCAGAAAGTTAAGGTTATAGGCTATACCTCCAAACAGTTGAAACAGCATGAGAAGAACTACCTGACCCATGACCTCGAGTTAGCTGCAATGGTTTTTGCCTTGAAAATCTGGAGACACTATTTGTAAGGTGTTCATGTTGATGTCTTTACAGATTACAAGAGTTTGCAATATGTGTTTACTTAGAGAGAGTTGAATCTTCATCAGGGGCGATGGTTAGAATTGTTAAAGAACTATGATATGAATGTGTTGTATCACTCTGGCAAGGCCAATGTAATGGCAGATGCCCTTAGCAGGTCGTCCATGGGTAGTGTAGCACAGGTCGGGGAAGATAGGAAAGATTTAGCTTGTGAGGTGCATCGTATGGCTACGTTGGAATTTAGATTGCTTGATTTAGCTGAGGGTAATGTTTGGATCCAGAGTAGTTCCGAGTCTTCTCTAGTTTCGGAAGTAAAGAAGAAGCAAGATATGGATCCTAGTTTGGTCATACTGAAAGAGTCAATTAAAGACCAAAAGGTGGATGTTTTCTGTCAAGGGGGAGATAGTGTATTGAGATTTTGGAATAGATTATGTGTGTCTGATGTTGAAGATTTAAGGCAGAGAATTATGGCTAAAGCACATGGCGCCCGATATTCTATTAATCCCTGTGCTACCAAGATATACCGCGATTTATGAGAAATCTATTGGTGGAATGGTATGAAAAATGATATAGCAAAATTTGTATAGAAGTGTACAACTTGCCAATAGGTTAAGATAGAACACCAAAGACCCGGTGGAATAATGCAAGAATTCAGTATTCCTACTTAGAAGTGGGAGGAAGGAAATATGGATTTTGTGACTGGTTTACCTCCTTCTCAACGTCATCATGATTCAATTTGGGTCATTATAGACAGGTTGACTAAGTCCACACATTTCTTGCCAGTGCATACATCTTTCACCGCTGAGGACTATACTAAGCTGTACATTTGAGAGTTAGTCAGGTTGCATGGAGTTCCTTTGTCTACTATCTCCGACAGGGGAACTCAATTTAATTCTCATTTTTGGAGGGCTTTTTAGAAGGGTCTTGGTACCCAAGTTCATCTTTGCTTGAGTTTTCATCTGCAGAACGATGGTCAGGCTGAGAAGACTATCCAGATCTTGAAGGATATGTTGAGGGCATGTGTTCTTGATTTCAAAGGAAGTTGGGATGAACATTTGCCATTGATTGAATTTGCTTATAACAACAGTTTTCATGCTAGTATTGTAATGACTCCATTTGAGGCTTTATGCAAAAGGCGATATAGATCACCCACAGGTTGGTTTGAAGTGGGTAAAGCCGTTGTGAGTGGACCTGATGCTATATTTGAGGCTATGGAGAAAGTTAAGATAATTCGAGAAAGGTTAAAGATAGGTCAAAGTCATCAAAAGTCATATGTAGATGTGAGAAGATGTGCTCTTGAGTTTGAGGTTAACAATCTGGTTTACTTAAAAATTTCTCCCATGAAAGGGGTGAAAAGATTTGGTAAGAAAGAGAAGCTTATTCCCTGATACGTTGGCCCTTATAGAGTTTTGAATCGTGCTGGAAAAGCAGCTTACGATATTGAATTGCCTGCCGAGTTATCAGCTGTCCATCCTATCTTTCACGTGTCTATGCTCAAGAAGTACATTGGTGATTCTGTTGTTGTTGATCCATCATAAAGTTTTGACGTTTAGGAAAGCCTTTCGTATGATAAAGTTCTAGTTGAAATCCTAGATTATCAAGTTCTTAGACTAAGAACTAAGAAAGATCCCTTGGTTAAAATTCTGTGGCAAAATCAATCAGTCGACGGTGCTACTTGGGAAGCAGAAGCAGATATGCGAACCAAATACCCTCATCACTTCTCCGCGAGTTCAAATTAAGCTGAAGGTACTATTTTTCCCTAATCCAGTTTCCTTCTAATCCAATGTATTCAGCTATATGGTTATTCTCTCTATGATTTATGTATTTTGTGAAGTACTTGAAATTTTAGAAAGAATTAAGCCCTTTTAGTGAGTCATTCCAGCTATACGTCCTCAATTTTCTCTTGTTCTTGGCCTATCTAGCCACATTCGAGGATGAATGTTTTCAAGGAGGAGATATTGTAATACCTCGAGACTCTAACAAATAGTGAAGCCATGAATAAAGCTCATGAGAAATAAATTATAATGTTTTGAGTTGTTTTCTGATCAAGGATGGTTTGTATTAAGGCCTTAAATATGTCTTAACAATTGGGTGAATCAAAACATTCCTTACCGATTGAATTCTTGGGAAGGATATTTGCACAGTCAACTTCAAATGAGCATATCTCTTATTATACTTGGAATTTTGAGCTCATGACCTATCTACAGACAGATAATTGAATTATATTTCCAATGATATCAATTTTGCCAAAATCCGATACCGAAGCAAAGAGGTATACCCATTTTACTCCAGCATGTCAATCTGGAAAAGGGTGACGACATTTCTGACGGCCTATCACGTTTCTGACGACATTTCTAATGACGTCGTCATGTTTCTGATGACATTTCTAACAACGTCGTCAGCCTTAGGAAGAAAATCATAAAATTCAACCCTTATGTGATGACATTTCATGACGACCTATCGCGGGTCTAACGGCCTGTAACGGATGTCGTCAACTATTTTTTTCAGCAATTTAGAGATGTTTTTACAAGGGTATTTTGGTATTTTCCCATCTTTTGGAGGCCTCTATAAATATGAGAATCCCATCAAAACCCTAATTCTATCATTTTCTCTTCCAATTCTCTTGAGATAATATATCTAGGGTTATATCAAGAAGATAAATCTTTCAAGAATCATCCATAAATCTTCAAAATTTCTTCAAGAACCAAGTTCCTCATAGTGTGGGCTTCAAGAATTATTTATTTTAAGTGTGGATAAAGTCTCAAGCACTAAAGTTCATCCAATTTCAAAGATTAAGGTATGTGGGGTTTTGGACAAGAACACTTCTTTCGTTCTTGTCCCCAAAGATTTAATTTCTATTGAATTTCATGAATTTTCCAAAGTGGGTTTACACCCAAATTACTTTATCAAGGATTTATGAGATTTGAGCTATACAAGATTGACACATATGACTACTTCATTATCTTATTTCTTAAATTAAGAATTTATGTCATGAGTTGTATATTGTTATCATGAAATGATAATTTCTAAGTGATTATGATAAGTTTCATGATTTATATTTTTTCATGAGAAGCTTATCTATTGAATATATATTGATATTGAGCTTGAGAGTCAAGAACGAGTTCTATGATGTTTTCTAGAAGATTTGATATTTGATATGATTTGATAAGAAAGTGTACTTGATGATGAGAAAGATTATTTTGAGATTTAGTCGAATTAGGAATCCACAAGTTGATTATGATTTACAAGTGAGATATATATTTATATTTTGGACTTCATGATATATCCTTGAGTTGATTAAGGTGGATTTCCTAACGCGTTCTGAGCTTAAGTTTGAGAGTAGTATTTAGCACCGAGAGGGAAGTATGGGTTCAGTGCATCCTACTTCCCTAGAACTACGTGCCACCATAGGATTAATATTAAGGGCCAAAGGCCAACATAGTTATCACTATAGTTTAGGTTCTACTCTGATGGCAAGGATAGAATAGCTCTCCCTAACATGGGCAAAACATTGGACTCTATGTAAGCTCACATGGTTTATGTCGGTTATAAGAAACTCCCAAGTCCTTAATAGTCTAAGATTCATGAGTTACCGAGTCAATCTAAGTCATGAGTCAAAGGGTTTGAGTTGAGTCCAATGGTTTGTGAGATTTATAAAACATGTATTATTATTGATGATTTATGGAAAATATGTTTCAGGTAACTCAAGCAAAGAGAGTCATTATTATCAGCATGCATGATTTTCTTATACATTTATGATATTATTTAAATATTTCCTATACCCCCACATACTCAGTATATTCCCAAGTACTGATTCCCATACTCTTCTGTGTTCTATATTTTCTCGTGATATAGGTTTAGGTGCTCAGTCGCAGCAATGATAGTGATCTTCGAGTACCTCCGTCTATATTCATACAGTTAGTGAGCCCTCATGGTTCGAGGACCTATGTCCTTGATTTTGTCTTGATAGTATATGGTTGTTTATTTCCAGTTCAGTACGGGTCAATTGGAGATCTGTCCCAATGGCTCCTTAGTCTTATATAGTAGAGGCTTTGTCAGACTAGAGTACCGGTATGTACAGAACTTCAGTATTTTGATTGTACAGGATAGTATTTCTTTGTATTCCAGTATGTTCATGATATTATTATTCTTCTTTATTATATCTTGATTTTTGTCATAGTGAGTTATAGAGGTGATGACAGGCTCAGAGGGTTAGCTTGAGGTCGTGTGTGGCCTTAAGCATTGTGTGACGTCTTGGGATGGGATCTTGGGGCGTTACAGTATCACCAACAAACTTTTGACATACTTTGGTGAATTTCACTTATCTCCTCTTAATCTCAGAGTATCTTATTACTAACCCATGCCTTGGACCCCAGTTTTAACTATCTCTACTTGATCTCAAGTTGATAAAGATGATTAGCTTATATCAACAATTAATTTCAAATCACTGTTGTGATCCCTTTTTCGCAATCTCTTCCTCCCTCTTAGGTTCGTAGTGAATACAAGTGAGATCCTTACATTTGCAATCGTTAAAAAATCAATAAGCGTAAAAGAAATCATAATACATGCAGAAATAATAATCTTAAAGGATTAAACACTTGCCCAACTTCATTAATCTACCAGGGTTCCCACAACCCTTAATAAGGGAATTAGCTGCTCATCGTTGTGAAAAAATCAATGGATTTCATAATTGAAAGAATAAAATAAAACTCACAACAATTTACAAATAAAATCTAAAGTCTCAAATTCATTAATTAACCAAAATCAAGAACACAACAATTCCAAGATCAAAATTAAATCATGAAATTAAATAGACATTTGTAAGTACTAAGAGTGCATAAACTAACTAAAAAATATCAAAAGGGTGTTTATAGATTACATGGAAACCCTAGGAATCCAATAAAAAACAAAAGAGGAAAACTAGAGTTGATTTCCACTTACGAAGCCACGTATGAGCCATAGGTAGGACCTACAAGACATTGGGGCCCCCACGTAGGTTCCAGACTCCAAAAACTCCTACATGACAAAAACTTCAACCCTATGAACTTTGCACTGGCACCTACCATAGGTTCCCATTGTAGTTAGCAAGGCTCTGGTTTTTAGCATGTTAATCATTGTATCTCACTTTTCTGACATTTATTCTAGAACCTATGCCATGTTGGTAGTACCTATGGGCCATAGTGTAATTCCTCGAGTTTTCGGTCCTTGAAAATTTATAAAATTTTATCCTTACTGTCTTGATTACGACTCTCTCTATGAGTCGTGTGGTGTCTCTACTCATTATGTGACCCTAGTCGTAAGGTTCCCAATAAATAGTGCTTTAGTTATTCTCCTAAGTATGACTTAGTTATATGAGTCGTAGGGAGTCTTGACGAGTCCTTAGGACCCAATTGTAACAAAATCAGTAAGTATGTGGTGAAGTTCTTCTCTAAGTATGAGTGGCTCACTAAGACTCGTAAAGACTTATTATGAGTCAATTGGTGTAAATCGTAGGATGTCCAGTGTTTACCTAATTAGGTTCTATGGTGACTACGACTGGACCTTATAAGAGGTACCGGTTGAGTCATAGGATCAATAGTGTGTGGGTGTCCTTAGAACTGTCTTATCTACAACTCAGTGTAACGAGTCATAATGAGTCTATATGAGTCATATAGTGACCCGTAGTCACTATCGGCTAAATTTTAGTTTAAAATTAAGGGCATTTTGGAATTCCCTTCTCACCAAATTAAAACCCAACATTCTTAAGTCACTTAAGAGGGGTTATTTCTCATTCATAAAATACTCAAACACTACCAAATCTCTCTTAAATCCTCTCAAGTAGCCATACTTAGGGTTTTCAAGAAATAATCCATCCAAGCGCTCAATGTTTGAATCCTTTACATAAAACTTAGTATTTCAGGTATGTTACTCTCCCCTCATTATTAATTTGTTAAAATCATATGCTTTATAGTATTGTTCATGAGATATTTATGTTAGTTTTGAAATAAGGGTTGAGAGTTTTGAATTTTTATTGATAGAACAATGTTTTCCTATGGTTTACATATTATTATTCATGCTTTAATTGTAGTTTGGAACTTATGGGTGCATGGGTATGGTGAATGAACTAAGGATTTGTGATTTTACCTAAGAATTTTGAAGTGGTTATGACCTCAGACCCATACTGCAAAAATTGTTTGAATATGAAAAATATGCATTTGAATAGTAGTTATTGAACTATTCTTTCTTTTTGTTTTGCAAGGAGTATCAATGTTTCTAGCATGCTGTCATTGTGTTTGCATAATATATCTATTAGACTCCTACCATAATACATTATATAAAAAGGGTAAGGCTCATTAAATAAGGAATCATCATCTTCTAAATATGTCATATCAAAAAGAAAAGCAAAATATAAGAAAATAAGATGTGAAAACTTAAACAACTTTCATCAATAAATCCACAACCATATTCCCCAGCAGTGGTGCAAGAATTTTGATATCGCCCAAAGCTGTACCTTTAGCTAAAGATAAAGTGGTCCAAGAAAAATATAGTAACCCAACTAGGTTGGGGTCAAACCCATAGGTACGTGGAACTACCTCTCTAGATTGGTGAAGTCATCAGGCAATATAGAAAGTAAATGAGGGGATTTTTTATGTGAATGGTAAATAGTAACAAAACTCAAATGCACTTGGTTGTGATCAATTTGAAACAAACACTAGGCTTGTGTTCTCCCTGGATTCAAACCCTGTAGGTTTATCATGCTCAATCCCACTATCAAACTTCTATGCATATAGAATCTGACAAGTTATGTATCTCTAATAGCCTCTCAACACACTTTGGTGAATTTTACTCATCTCCTCTCGGTCTTAGAGTGTCATATTATAAACCCTTTCCTTAGACCCCAGTTTCAACTATCTCCATTCAGTATCAAGTTGATTAAATGGAGATATTTATCGTAAGTAGACAAAAGATGATTAGCTTATATCAATATTTAACTTCACATCACTGTTGTGATTTTTTTTTTGCAATCTCTACTTCCCTCTTTGGTTCATAGTGAATACATGAGGGATCCTAACATTTATAACCATTAAGAAATCAATAATCATAAAGAAAATAACAATACACTTCCCCTACTTCATTAATCCACTGAGGTTCCCACAAACCTAGCTAAGGGAAGTCGCCACTCATCGTGGTGAAACGATCAATAGAATTCATAATTGAAAGCATCAAATCAAAGTCACAACAATTTATGAATAAAATCCGAAGTCTCAAATTAAATAATTAACCAAAATAAAGAACACAACATTCCCAAGATCAAAATCAAATCTCAGAATTAAATATATGTTCATAAGTATTATGAGTGCTTAAGATAAATAAAATTGTCAAAAGAAAATTTAGAGAATACATAGAAACCCTAGGAAAATAATCCAAAATATAAAAGGAAAAATGGAGTTGGTGGACACCTATGAAGCCACTTTTGGGTCGTAGGTGGTACCTACGAGCCGTAGGTTGCCCCATGTAAGTGCCAGACTCCAAAACCTCCTGTTGGACTCTAGAACCTCAACCCTCTAACCTTTGCACTTGTACCTATGGGCCATAGGTGGAACCTATGGGCCATAGGTTCCCATTGTAGGTAGAAGGCCTTTGATTTACAACTTTTGAATCTTTGTATCACATTCTTCTAGAACTTATGTTGGCACCTATGCCTTGTAGGTAGTACCTATAGGCTATAGGTTCCTATGTAAGTAGTCTAAAACTTAAATTTTTACTTTTTTTCTTTAATTTAGATCCCAAAACCTGGTTTCTTGAAAAACCAAACGCATCATATCTAACAAAAAAAACTATGCAACTTGCATATTTCATATTTTTTAGCATTGAAAGTGCTATGAAACCATAAAACATCACTTACATACAGAGAACTATTGGTATAGGAGTGAAAATGGCTTGGGTGGACCCATTTTTGTTCCTTTCTCATTATCATCTTTCTTTGTTGGTGTGTAACCAGTCAATACTTGAATTTTCATTTTGGGATCCCGATTGGCTCAATAATACCTTCCAAATTATTTGCTAGGCCTTAACCAGGTTCTAACCCACTTCTTAGCATCATAGTCATGATCATATTATAGATGGAGGTCATGTGTATTTATGGTGTTGGATCCTTCTTTGTAGCATTCATGATTTCCATTATAAAAATTTCACTACACATTGGAATATTGTCAATCACAGGTACATAACCATTGAGATTGCTCAAGTGGATCCCTTCATCTTTAATGACCACATCATGTCCTTCCTACATGAATTTCATTAATTGATGGAAAGGCAAAAATATTGCTCTTGTCCTAGGATCCATGGACTTCTAGGGAGAAAATTGATATCTATAGAATTATTTTAGTTTTGAACTAAGCGGGTACTATATAGACATACAAATCAAGTTCCTCTGGTATATCTTTGTCCTCCATAAAAAATTCACACATTAACATGGCTTTGATAGACCTTTCCCAAGTCATAGCCATGTTGAATTAGTGTAGAAAGCAGAAAAATTATCTAACTAGATCCATCATCTACCAATTATCGATTAATCATATTGTCATGACAACTGAAAGTAATTTATGCAAATCTTTGTTGTGGATTAAGCCATTAAGAGAAAACTCTTTCTTGTTAAGTGATATGCGATGACTTCCCACTATATTACCTATCATTACATCTAGATTTAATCACTAATACTGATAAACATAAACACTTTATCTAGGAATTTTAACAAGGCATGTCGGTGGTACTAGGAACTCATTAATAGTGCCCACATAGAAATTTGGTTTGATATTTTTTCCAGATGTTTGACATTTTAATATTTAGTTAGTTACATACGCCCCAGGAATTTCCTTTGGGCTTCTTCTTTAGTGATTGGCCTATTTTGTAAATTCCTCCCATTGGCCAAATTCTCAAGAATATAGAATCGTCTAGTCTGGGTCATCCCATGGGTAGCAATAGTCTCAATAACAAACTCTTTTATATATGGTATTAGAGAATATCTTGAGTAAGGGTTGTCATCACCACAAATGAGGGCCTTTCATTGAAATTTAAAGTTGTCATGACTCTTTCTATCCTCTTTACTCCTTCATTCTTCCTAGACTTTTCGGCATCAACCTTAGTGATAGTCTTCCTAGTTGCCCATAGTCCTTGATTATAATTATTTTAATCATAGTTCCCCTATGGTTAGGAAATGGGTTACGATTGACATTAGGTCTCCAGTGTATCATAATATCCTATTTGTATACAAGAGCTTCATTCTCTTAATCCTAGTTCCCTCATGGTTAGGCAATGGTTTACTATTAACATTTGATATCAGCGATTGAAGAGTAATGACCTTTTAATCAGTTTTTACTATTGACATTTGATATCAGTGATTGAAGAGTAGTGACCTTTTGATCAATTAAGTCTTAAATCATATATTTCAAGTTAATGCAATTTTTAATATTGTGCCCGAATGCTCCTAAATTATAGGCATAAATATGATCGGCATAGTAAAATTATGAATTGTTATTAGTGGTTTTTGATTTGATAGACTGTAAGAATCGTCTGCTCGTAATATTTCAAAAATCTAAGTACGACTCTTAGTTAGTGGTGTAAAGTTTCAGGAGAAATCTTTTTGAGGTTTGGAAGATGAAGGTTATAGTTATTTTGGTTGGCGGAAGGTCGCAGGTGATTATAATTTGGATCTTCCTAGAAGTTAGCTTGGTGATTAAGGATAGTGATTTGGATATTACACTAATAATTTGGTTATGGGGCATAATATTGAGGTAAGATATTTTGTTGGGGAGCTTAGTATTGAGGTTAGGCATAGAATATGAATTGAGGACTTGGGGGTGGTGTAGAAGAAAGGGTATTCCTAGGTCTAAATTTACTTTTTAGTTTAGTAATAGAATCAATGGAGATTGTGGTCGTATCTTTTATTTTCTTCTTTGGAAACCTAAAAGACCAGAATGATGTTGGATTCTTTATAATCTTTCCCATTCAAATACCTTCTTCTAGTGAGTCACCGATCTTTACTATATCAATAAATGTCACATGAACCACTAACACTATTTTAGTATAAAATCCTTCTTCTTGAGTGTGGGAGAACATTGACACCATTTTATCCTCGATCATTGGATGTTGTACTTTGTAACTTCTTTCCTCTACTGATAGGAATATTCTTAAAAATACTTATTGCTTTTCTTCTAAATCATGTCTATTGAATGTCGATCAGGGACTATTTATACATTGGATGAAAAAGTATTAAGAAAGTCTTTGGATAGTGCCTTCCAACTAGACCAGTTTTTCAATTCCGAAGATGTAAGACAATCTAGAGCTTCATCGCTTACACTTTGACTAATTATGTGGATTATCAATGCCTCATTCCTTCCTATTACAACCATTTGGTCACAATATCTCTTCAAGTAAGCCATGGGATTTCCAGTAATACCAAATATTTTAAATTTGGGGCTCTTATATCCTTCTAGTAGGTCTACACAGAGATGGACACAAAAATCACTATAACCAATGCACCATTATCCACTATCCCATGATAATTTTTGATCCTCTTAATCTTTTTATTTATTTTTGGCATCTTTTTTTCACGCTCGATCCTCCATTCCTTATCATTATCCTCACAGAGGTCTTTTTCATGATTGGGAAATAGGTGGTAGAGATCAAGAAATGGGATGACATAAAAGTAGTAGAAGGTATAAATTAGTTGTGAAAAGGATTTAGAATGGTGGTAGACAGGTTTTCATATGCCGAAGCATCATTTTGAGGATGAGTGGAAGTTTAGTTATAGGTAGGGAGGATATTTTAGGGGCTATAGTTATTTTATGGAATTTGAGAGGGATTTTATGGGATGTGAAGGTGATTTTATGGAATTTGAGAGTGATTTGGTGGAGTTTGGTAATGAATTTATTAATGGTAAGCATCTAGGTTGATATCTTAATTGGTGTTCAGACGAGTGAAGTATGCGTTTGATGAACTGGTGGATTATTGGTGATAGGGTCTGTGGAAAGTTGTGAGGCAGATGACAAGTCACTTGGATAATTGTCGAGGTTAGGGTCATGGCAGGAGAAATTTTGAGCAAAGGCTCATGCCCTTCTAGAACAGGAGCATTAGTGGTGATAGCCAGATTAGCCAATTCTCTAGTACAATTAATCTTCTCATAGAGCATTTCTAGCTTTCTTTTGAGTTTAGTGATCATGTCACCTTGTTTTGCTATTACATTGTCCCTGATTACCTGTGCATTATTGTTGTCTCATTAAGTAATATTTGAATAATGTCTAGGGAATAGGACTTTATGAGTTTTTGACAGTGTGAAGTAAGGATGTTTAGCCAACTTATGTAAACATAGAGTAGTTTCTATTGTTTTTAAAGTAAAACCAACTTAGAGGATGGCATGTAAAATCTATTTAATGGCAAAAATACAAGATATTTGACAAGAAGTAAACATATAAAGTTGTTTTCATCTTAGGCAAGTTGATCCACAAGAGCATGGACTCAAAAATTCAAGTAATTGAGTTTTTCTCAATAATTCTTAATCAGTGAGTTTTGTCAGGAAGATTGGGTTTGTCGCTTCTTCTTCCATTATATCCTTATTCCTTCTTTTTGCATTAACAAAGGATGATAGATTTTTTAAAAATAAAGGTCAGGTCGGAGGGATACTTACATATCTCACAATGGATAAATCATGCCCTACATAGATTCAGTAGTTGCAAGAACATTATTTCATTTTACTTTATTCACTAAATTTCATTTCATTAGTAGAACGTAAATACATGAAATATAAAGATGGATAGAATCGCTATGTTTAAATCTTGGTTTTGGATAGTGAAAAGTGGTCTTTCTCTTTCTAGATTATTTATGCTTCAAAGGTGGTCTAATAGGACACCAAATGGATATTTCAAATTCTAATTAAGTGACCCAAATCAAAGCAGAAAGCACGACACTATCCAATGTCATATCCCTTGGTTCCATTACAATAATAAAAGATATCTTCATTTTTCCTCCATCTTATAAACCCTTTAAATTCCCTTTTTCTCCATGGGATTGAGAATTTTTGCTTGGTCCAACTTGGAATAAATATCCCTATAGTTATCCTTGAAAGCTGTGAAATTCAAATGATGAATTGTAATACCTCTAGTGATGGGCACTCCTAATTCAAACCTATCACATGCTAGCATAGTGTGTGGTCCATACAAATTATCAATTTTCCTACTATTGATCAAGCCATATATTTTGGACTTCAACAAACGATACTCATCTATGGTATGTCCATTATGGAACAAATAGTAGGTACATCTCTCATATTCATCTTTGGTGTCATATTGAGGTCTTTAATTCTTGATTGGGCACAAACTTTCCATATCATGTAGCATTGGGTAAATCTCTAAGACTTTTATAATTTCTAGTTTTCTTAAGTAGCTCCTTGCATTGGCTTTGAGTGTGATCTATTTGTCTCCTTACCTGAACATTGAAGGTAAGAATGTCTTGTCCGTGTCTTCTGACCATTCTTTCATTTCACTCATAAGTTCCTCTAGTGTCATTGGTACTTCCTCTTGCCCGAGGTTGGCATCTTTTGGTTATTTTATTTTAATTTCTCCTATCAAATTTTCGGTCATCTTAGTGGATACTTTAAATTAAATGGCTAGTTGTTTGATTTCTATAGTAAGGTCCCTTTTAAGCATTTTGTTCTCTTTTTCCAGAATTTGGTTCAACATGACCATTTTTGCCTTAGTTAGACTGTTTTATCCTCTAATTTCGTTCTCCTTGCCATGCCAAAATCCTATTCTTGTGTAATAAATAGATTGACTTTGGCAATTTTTCTTTTGTCCATAACAAGCTTCTTAACAATTTTCTTATTTTCCACCTTTAGCATCTCATACGTTTGATCTAGCTCCAATAATTGCCTCTTAAACTAAGCAATTTTCCTATTGCTCTTTCTAATATTTCCTTCAATGGCTTCTTCTGAGTCCATGGTCAACCTTTATAAAATGGTAAGAATAACAATATAAATTTTCAAAAATTTATGAAGACTGGAGTATTTTGGTTAGATATAGCCGGTATTGAGGTGCTATATAATTTGTTGGAAATAAGAGTGGATCAATTCACCTTTGATTCAACCAATGCACATAAACACATAAGGCAGTTATATCACATAACAATATTATAATAAGTGAAGTCTTAATTGGTTGACCCTTTAAGCCAAGGTTTGGCCTAACGAGTTTGATAAAAGCATATACCTTTTAAACAAATCTATTATACCCAAAAATTATTATTATAAATATTGAACAATGGTATAAATGCCTATAAATTAGTAATGGGCTATACAATCTTTGGGGAACAAGAAATAAAATGTGAGAAATATAGTCTCACGCAGGGGATAATGATAGAAAACACTACTATCTAGATGATCCCTCATTCATTTTTGCCTGCTCAAATTCGTCCACCTCATTCCATATATGATATCAATTGAAGATCAAGTGACTTACACATAATTACACTTGACTCTTGTAGATCATTCTCCTTGTACTATCAATTTGGGAAACCATGCACTTGACCAAATCAATCAAACACCGTCTTGTATTATCTACATCGTGTCTGGCTCATTTTAGTTCTTTCTCAATTGATGTATGGTTGAATCATCCTTTATACATTGGAACTAATACGTAAATTCACTTGCTTGGAACCCATACCAAAGCTTGTGAAATTAAATCTTATGCTTTGATACTATATAAAAAATTAGTTTCATATTCGAACCGAGTACCAATGTTCCTATGAAGTTCTTCTTCAACCATTCTTTATAAGTATCTTTATCCTTGGTTTCAAAACCCAATACAGAAAGAGATTTCTTTGGTCTTTCTTTCCTTCCTTTCTTGTATAATAAATTCCTTGAGTGGGGTCTCGCCTTCTGCATACTCGGTGATAAATCTAGACATGGGCTCAGTTTTGTGCTTCCTACTTGATTTTGAACTATCTGAGAACTCTGATGGATATATAAGGACGACTCCCTATAAGGCCCACAAGTACTAAAAAAAGCCTATTCATTTCCTTGAATAGTGTAATTCCCTAGATGAAGGTATTTGATTGACCACTGGACATTGTCGTGTACTAGTTCCTCGAATGACTTGAACCAAAATTTTGGAATTTTTTTACTTGTAAATGATTTTAAAGACAACCAAATATTATGAGATTAAAAAAGATCTACCCTTTTTAAGTGTTCCATTTTCTCCACTCAAGGATCTTTCAATAAATATTTCACCTTCCATCATTACAAAATAAGATTGCATCTTTGGAAGAAACAGACACCCTTTTGATAAGTTACAAAAGCCTGATACATTTAAGCAACAATCATAGGAGCTAAAGTGTGGAATAACATAGAATTACCATATTTCAACCCATAAAAGAGGACATATGTTACCGTAATGACACTTTGACGAATAGTACCATTTTGTCCTTATAAGGATACCATAGTTCTAAGTAGGCTCACAATGAAAGAAAATGTCCTTCTATCCTTCCCTTTTGACACAGATGCAAATTCATGCATAAATGTTTGAAAAAAATTGAATCTCCCAAACCGAAGTACAACTCATGAAAGGGGATATTTGGCCCATTAAGCTTCCCTGACCAGGTATTATCTTTGATCCAAAAAGGCATCCTTGATATTTTCACGGTTCTATATGACCGGTACTAAAACATTGTTATCTAGTGCACTCTCCTTTTTATTTCACATGTCAATACTTTAATAACAACCTACCACTTCTTTGATAGTAGGGGTCAATTCAACTCAACTAAAATAAAATACCATGTGTTTATCATCCCTAAATTTTGTCAACATATGAATCTTCTCAGGCCAAGCATCTATATCTAGAAGTAAAGGTAGGTGACCGATATATGTCTTAATAATCCTCCTATATTTTGGACACGCTTAGGCCCACAAAACCTTAAGGAATTCATCTAGTTTGGTAACCATTTTGAATCTTCTATTGTGGATTGGTTGAGCCATTCCTATACAAAAGCAAATAATCTAAGCCTTTTCTATTTTACAAAATAATAATAGATTATATTAAATGAATTATAGTTCTTTAATACACAAGCATGATTTGTGTGTGATTAAATCATGGTCAATAGAGCAGTGTAAGTTTTTCTAATGGGACCAATAACCCCTCAGATATTTTGTAATGACCCCTCAGGTCATTTTGTATATTTTCGCTTATTTTTGTTGTTAGTGATTCTCTATAACTGACCTAAGTCATTTATAACTTGTTTGAATTGATAGTTTAGTTATCGAGCAGTTCATTTATTTTTTACAACCAATTCTCTATTTGGAAGTCTTTGCTAGTTCCAACTGAACACTAGGTTAAAACTTATGTAAAATGATCTCGTATGCAAATTTTGACTGTGCCAACAGCTCATGAATATCTCTTTTAGACTAGGTGGACCTTTGGATTGGGTCCTGAGGCATCGAAGCTCATTTCGATCAATTGGTTGGAAAGTTAACAAAAAGAAATATGAGTGTAGAACCCACATTTTGTCGAAATGAACTTAGATGGAAAATTTAATTGTGCCATTGAGTCTAAAACATTGAATTTGGTATAGTTACATAGTTCATTTATGTAAATGGATTCCGAATGAATCTTGAGATCTTGGTGGAGACTTGGAATATTTCCAAGTCTTACCTATGTACTGGTGTCTCCATGATCGCGAGCCAAGGGCTCCGATTACTATACCATTGGTAGCACACTAGTATAATTGTCGTGTGTAGGTCACGATTATGATTGGTCTGTACAGGCCTAATATTCTGTGATTATGGATCATCAGGTCACGATAGCGACTCTTAAGGACCTGAACTGGGTATAAATAGACCCCTTATGTCGCAAAATTAGAGACTCCCTACCAATTTCTTGAGAGCTAAAACCCTAGATAGTGAGACTAAGTGGATTGAATCTTGTGGGTGATTAGGAAGCTTGACTAATACTTATTTTTGTAATTTTCTTCTGATTTGAGGTAATAATTCACTCTTTTCTTAGTAGATTTTACTAAATTATTGCTAAAATCACCAAAAACTTTACGCCTTGATTTTAGCCCTAATTTATCTTGATTTTCACCATTTTTAAGGTAATTATTCCTTGATCTTGTAAGAATGTTGCGTTAGTTTTGAAAATACGATTTCTCTAATTGGGATCCATATAGGGTTTTGATGTGATTTTTGAACCCGAAGCATAATAGTGCAATATGGGTATCGTTATTTTTGTATTACTAAGTAGAATATGTTTATGAAAGCTTGTCATCTTGAGAAGGCTTCTCAAAAGGGAAAAGTGGTGGTTTAGTAGATTGTTGAGCTTCTTCGATATCGAGGTAGTCTAGGTTTATCCTTTGTTAGATTGAGCTACTTCATAGTATGTTTATAATATTATGTTGGATTTGGGATGGGTTTTAGGTATTGGATTGATGAAATGTAAGACTTGGGTTAGTTGGCTATTTTGGTTAATTTGAAACCGTACAGTTGAAACACTTGACTTGTTTATTTATACCTTAAGTTAGTTGGACTTTATTACTCATGTTTAGTATGAGAATACCTCATATTACTCAAGTTAGTTAAGAATTCCTTAGACACTTATGCTTGGGGTAAGTTAGACTTAGTTTTTTACATGAATGAAAGTTGTCTTAGATCTTGTTGGACTTAGTTAAAGTGCTTAAGCAGAATCTCTACCTTACAGATACTTGTGGCTTAAAATAAATTTAAGAGTAGATTTAGATACCTTAGCCAAGTCTGGGGTAGAATTTGACTTAGAATGTATTTCACAGATTTAGAAATAGGCTCTTTGACCCATCTTAAGCCAAGATTGATGCTAGTTCTCTTGAATCCCTTATATATTATTAAACACCTAGAGAATGCCCTTTGAGTCAATATTGAGAAACATTGGTACTTAATGATTTAGGCAATGTTAACATTAGAAGTAATGTTTATAGTCTAATGGATTAGATTGCCACTTCTGCTATGATGAGATATTACTCAAGTTACAACAAGCTATTGGTTATTCAATGTATAAGCTATCTATTATGCTAAAGATAAGCCTTGACCATGATACTAAGAAGTTATTTCCTATGCTATTACTTATGATTTGATCACGCTGAATAATTATGCTAGTAATCATGCTAGAACATATTCTTATTGATGATGTTAGTCATTGTGTCATTAATTGTGCTAGAAGTCATGTTTATTAATTATATGGGAAGTTATGCTATTAATTATGCTAGAAGTCATGATGCTTGACTATATTAGAAGTTATGACATTTCTTATTTCCATCTCAACTATGGAAGATGACTATGATGATTATATACCCGGTTCAATTATGAAAGATGATGTTGATATTTATTATACGTGGTCCAATTCCGGAAGATGATTATGTTGATTATACTTGATTTACGTTAGGAGGATGATGACGATGTTGATTATATTTGGTTTGATTTTGGAGGGTGATTATGATGATACATTGACACCTAGAAAGGCCGGAGGATAAATATAATGATGTATTGATACCTGACAAGGATGGAGAATAATTATAGTGATGTACGTATAGGTACATCTACCGATTTGAGTTCGGCTATTTGGTATGATATATGTATATATATGCCGATTATAACTCGAAAGTGGTAAATAATTTTAAGGTGGTATCGTTTATGATTAGTGATAAATAAGGATCAGTGGTGGATATTGTTTAAGTGACTAATCATGACTATTTAATATGGAGATTAGTTGGTAAAGGATGAATAATGATAATTAATATTGTTTAATGAATAAATAATGAGTAGAGGTTATATAATGAATAGTAATCAAATGAGTTTGTTAATAAGATAGGGTTAGCTAATAAATAATATTTAGTGAATAACGATGATAAGGTTGTTTAATGATGGTAATATTATAAAATGTGGGTACATTGTCAAATGTTGTTAAATGACCGATGGATGATAAATTATGTAATGATGGTTAAATAATCAGTTGTTTATTGGTACGCAACGAATGGTTGCCTTATTCTATCTCGAGTGTACTCTCCAAGTATATAGGAGTCTGTGATGAGTTATTTACTTTTCTGCACAAAATTGACGTATGGGAGCCAGTTTTGTAGTTTGTAATTTCTTGTGTTATGCCTTGTGATATGTTATTATTCTAATTTATTTACTTATATTGTACAGTGATATTGGCTTGTGCTGATTCCTTGTGTTATATTGTTATTCTAGCTAAATTACTTGTTATGTACAACAGTATAGGAGATGAATCAGGTTCATTTCTGTACCTTAACTTAGTTATGACATCCTGTATTTTATCATACTTATATAATGATTTAGCTCAGTCGGATGGTGATGACTACTGAGTACTTATTATTTTGATACTCATACTATACCTATGTACCTTTTAGGTGCAGATCTGAGTACTAGTTGTCTCTGTCGATTGTTGATCGTGTTATGTTAACTATCCTGAGATACGATGAGCTCTTAGAGTCGGAGTCACATATTTCCTTCTATCTTTGGATATTAGGTCTTTAGTTATCGAGACAAATATTGTTGACTATTCAAAGTCTTTGAATTGTAATACCATTAGATGCTCTCCTACTTGCTCTACCAGGTCGTGGGATGATATCTTGTATTGACTATTTTATCTATGTTGAATATTATACCCATTTATTGATGTTGGGCGTATTTATACCCCTAAGAACCATAATTTACCCATATTTTAGCTAAGTTTTGAGGATAAAATATATAATTTCTGCACTTTTAGTCCATTTTCTTTAAGTGAGCTGACCTATGTGATTAGCATATTTTTCAGGTACTAATGATAAAGATTTCAGCACTTTATGGACCTGTGAGCAGCAAAGGAAAACTTCACAATAGAGGGAAGGCAGCTTTTGGACTGAAAGTGATGCTGTGCCGCGACAATAAATCAAGCGCTATATGGGAGGCAACCCATCATTTTTAATCGTTTTGTTTTAGTAGGAATTTGTTTTTGTTAAATAAAAATTCAAAAAGAAGAGTCGAGCCACGACCAAAACTAAGGCGCTTGATGGGAGACAACCCATCCTTCTAATCATTTTTGGTTGTTTTTGATTAAGTGTAGGTGCAAGATGTATAAAGGAGGAGATTGGTTCCAAATTTTTATTTGAAAGTGAGCCATGCGAAAGGTGGTAATTTAGGAATGATGGAGCAAAGGCTATCGGCTAGGCATTGCCTATGCCAATGTAGGCAATAGACAAGGCATTGCCTATGCCATTGCCTATGCTCACTGCCTCACATAGGCAACGGACAAGGCATTGCCTATGCCAATCTAGGCAATACACAAGGCATTGCCAATGCCATTGCCTATGCTCACTGCCTCACATAGGCAACAGACAAGGCATTGACTATGCCAATGTAGGCAATGCTATAGGCGCCGCCTATGCCAATCTAGGCAATACCATAGGCCCCACCTATGCCACTTCCTATGCTCACTGTCTCACATAGGCAGTAGGAAAGGCGCCGCCTATGCCAATCTAGGCAATAGGCAAGGTGCCGCCTATGCCAAACTAGGCATTGCTATAGGCGCCGCTTATGCTAGCATAGGCAAAACAATAGGCGCCACCTACTTATCCTTTTTTGCCTCCTAACCCATTTATATATGGAGCAAACCCGACCCATGGCTTAGTCTTTAAATAAATCCTCAACCTTAGAACAAAAACCAATTGTTTGCTCAACCTAGGCGCCGCCCAAGCTCCCCTATTCTCTCAAAGTTTTTCTTTTTTGCTCATCTAATCTTGCAAGCTCATCTTTGGATCCATCACCATGTAAGTTACTCTTTTATATTCCGTAGTTGTTGCCATACTACGCTTTTAATGGTTTATTAGATTTTGAAGTGGTGTTTGGTGATAAGAATATGGTTGGTTTGTTATGATACATCTAGTTGAGTGAAAAAATACATGAGGGTGTTCTTGACTTTGTTCCGACTTGTACTTGATTGTTATACACTGTCATATTTTTATGGAGTCGAAATTGTGAAGTTAATGCATAATCTTGAAAGTTGAAAGCTTGAATGTTTGAATGACTCGTTCATCGAGATATCGATCATGATTGACCACAAGCATAAGATGGTGTGATTATTTCTATGCAATAACCTGATACGATCTCTATATGGTAGTCTTGTTCAAAAAGTGCATTAATCCAAACATGAAAGTATAGTCAAGATCACATGAAATAAATTTGGAAAGGATAGTCAAGATTACATAAAAGTATGACTGTGCTAAACATGTTGTTGGAACATATCGCCTAAATGTATGTCAATGAAGTCTGAGTAGTCGATATCACTCAATTAATTAGTCTGTGCCAACAAATTAAGTGTGGGGTGGTGCCATTACTGTTTGCTTTTCGATTGAATCTTCCAGGATGAAGCTAACATGACTCTATTGTAATCTCAGGTAGAATGGCCCCAAAAGGACGACAAGGAAAAGAAAAAGTGTCCACCTCACAAAAAGGTCAAAAAAGGTCAAGAAAAGAGCAAGCTGAATCCTCCTCTCTGCAAATACCTCGATGCACTTTTGTAATCAAATAGGTTCTAGAGGAGGAAGGGAAGGAGTGGTATAGGAACAACAAAGTAAAAAAATATGTTCATGTGGAATTGATGCAGAAGGAGAGTCTAGCAAAGAGAGATCCCCATATTTTGGCTAAAATCATGGGACTAAATCTTGACTTCATTTTCCGAGATATGGGGGAATGCAATATTGATCTAACGCGAGATTTTTATGAAAATTGGTCCCCAAAGACTACCAGAAGTGAAGTGAAGATTTGGGGCCAAATCCTGCAATTGAACGCAGAGTTCTTCAACTCTTTTCTGGGCACTCCATCTGTAGATCCAGCACCACTCAAGGAGCTTTATCACAGACCTCCCTACAGGGCCATCAGACATACACTGTGTGGAACAAGGTCCATGACCCAGTGGATTCATCACAAGGATAATGGTCGTCACAACACTTATCCGTATGCTTCTTTGAACAGAGAGGCTCGCATATGGTTAAGTATAGTCAACTCTTGCTTGATTCCTGGGACACAGTACACAAAGATCACACGTGATCAAGTATGCTTGGTGTACGCTCTGATGACGAATATTCCCATCAACATTGGTGCGGTTATACGATCGTCAATGCGTAAAGCAAGGCTGCATAAAAGGTTCCATTTCAGTTTTGGTAATTTGTTGACTGCGATCTTGAGGAAAGAGCACATTGAAGAGGAACCCGCAGACCATAAACGTCCACACAACCCGAAGAAAGTTGATCTCACGAAAGTTAAAGAGCTTGAAACTGGTCAAGGCATCAACCTTACCACTATAGAGAGACGTGCTCGAGATGAAAGTTTCTTTCGCCATCTATATGGCATGACTAGGTTTACCATGATGAGTGGGGGTCGTATTCTAACAGATACAGAGCTTCAACAGTTGGACTATGACTACCCAATGAATGAGCATGCGCGGGCCATATGTAGAGTGGGGGTATATTTTGAGGAACCTCTCGATGATGACATGCTGATTGATGATGATCACCGATTGCCAAACTCAGATGTGGAGGACAACTCTGATGATGACGACTCTGATGATGATTCCGATGCAGGGGGTATGACCCCAGACATAGAAGAGGAGTTTGACTAATCAGGTTTTTCTTATTTATTTCCATTGAGGGCAGTCTGTCCCGTCTAAGTGTGGTGTGTGGGTATTTATATGCTGTAGTGTAATTCTTTACCTACATTTATTTTTATTTTTGTTTGTAGTTAATTAGTCGTAATTAGTTAGTTAAATTTTAGATTTCTTAGATTTTGCATGAAATTGTTCTGATAGATGGAATGGTATTATAACAAGAGTTTGTGATAAATCATTACTATTGAGACATTTAGGCTCTAAGAGTGACTCACTGTGTGATAATTGTGTGGTTTAATTCATTCATCTGTTGGGTCAAGAATCTATAAAGCTCCCAATTAAGTTGACCATATGCCTTATGTGGGTGAGGTTATTGTATATTCTTTGTTGTGACTGATGCTAGAACTTGCCTGGTGTGTGTGTAAAGCGAAATAAAGAGTGTGAGTTTAGGAGACGATTTAGGCATTTCTTTGGCAACCCTGAATTTTTCTATCTTCTTTTTACCTACCCTTGTACATTGTCTTAGTAAACACCCTTTGAGCCTTTAGCTATCTTCTTTGGCAGCCTCATATGTAGCCTAATCCATTTTTTTTCAAGACCATAATTTTATCCAAATTCCTAAGCGCTTTAAATTGTAGAGTCATGTGGCAAAATAAGAGGAAAATGGTGAGAGTGATGCCTCAGAGTGTATTGATACTTGAAAATGTCGTGAAAAAGAGTGGCTATCATAGAGGTTCTTTATATATATATAAATATATATATATATAAATCAATAAATAAATAAATAAAATATATAAAAAAAGAGAAATAGAAAAATAAAAAGACAGTTGTGTTTATGATTGAATAACAAAATAGGTCAAAAGGGATTGGTAGATGAAAGGAAGGTGGAGGGGTTGTTAAAAGATAGTGTAAATGGCATATTGTAGTGTATTAAAGCGCTTAGGGAACATAGTCACTATTTCTGGCCAAAATAGTCCTACCTGTTCATTAGCCTACATTACAAAATGTAAAGACCTATTTGATCCTAAGCTTAGCATTCTGATATTAGTGGAGCATTACGCTAAGGGCAAGCCTATGGTCATCAGTTGCAATATAAGAATTCTTTGTGAGAGTGAGAGCAAGAAGAGTCTTATACCCATGTTTCGAAAAATGCAAAACTGTGAGTGATTATGGGTGATATCTTGTGTGAGACACACATGGTTGATGATTGTTGGGTGGTTTTATATGATTCTTTGTGGCTTAAATTATGGATACGAATTAACCATCTTAATGAGTCTATGTTGGAGGTTGAGTTGTTTCTAGTAATGATCAAGAAACCTACTCTTTGTTAATAATTGTTGTGCATGTCTTGTTGAACATATTGTGTTGCTATTGTGAAATTCTAGTTAGGTGTTTGCATGGATGTAATATATTGTTCGAGGACAAACAAAACTTTAAGTGTGGGGTGGTGATGTTGGGCGTATTTATACCCCTAAGAACCATAATTTACCCATATTTTAGCTAAGTTTTGAGGATAAAATATATAATTCCTGCACGTTTAGTCCATTTTCCTTTAAGTGAGCTAACCTATGTAATTAGCATGTTTTTCAGGTACTAATGATGAAGATTTCAGAACTTTATGGACCTGTGAGCAGCAAAGGAAAACTTCACATTAGAGGGAAGGCAGCTTTTGGACTGAAAGTGATGCATGAGAACTTTTTCCCGAGCAAACCCAGTATTTTTAAATACTTAAGGAGACAGTATCAACTTATTGGACAAGGATATTATTAAAAACCTTATTTCTGAATTTTCAGCAGCATTGGATTATTATTCATTATACAGTTTTTAGATTCTGTCAGAGTCTTGAAACAGAGAAACACGCTAGACTTGGGTAACGAATAGAGGGCAAAACGTCATCCTCTGTTTGACGATAAAATCACTTCCATCGCCGAGATTGTTCTAGGTTGTGGTATGATGATTATGTCTACTTTGATTTCCGTTGGATACATGAGTAGCTAAACTTCTCTGTTAGGGTTATGGAAACCTTGTAAGATACTATCTATTGCTATGAGTTTGTGAATTCTTGATGTTTATGCTAATTATATCATTACTTTCTTCGTTTTAATTGAATTCTCATGGTTGCAAACATAGGGAATATGCCAGTATATCATTAACTTGTTTGATAAAAAAGTTACATGTTTGGAAAAGACAGTATGACAAGAAAATAGGGTTTTCAACCTCAATTTACACGTTAATGCCTTAGCAGGATTAACATTCTTGGAGAATTCGTACTATTAGTTATACACTTTAGGTTCGAGAGAGCTAAAGTGAAATAATCCTTGATGGTTGACAAACACTTGGATTTACAATTAGAATACGACTCTCTATAAGTGCATGCATATCTAAATTCCGCATTAATCATAGTTAATAGAGAAGTAGAAACTACAAGGTGGACATAACCCTAACTTATCATTCTCTGTGAATAAATCTTACTACATATATCGTCTCATTCGTTACTTTGATAATATTAGTTCACGCCTAAACCAAACCCCCCTTTTCCATGGAATTTTCAACCAACAGTCTACTAATAATTGCAACACTTAGTGACCAGAGTATTCCCTATGGGATTCGACACCCAACCCAGTTGGGTTCTATATTTGACAGCGACCGCTTACACTTTCTAACGAGAGCTGTAGTTTGGGCGTATTGATAACGCTCAATCTATAGCTCTCATTTGAGTGTAAAGCGGTCGTTAGCAAATATAAAACCCAACTTGGGTTGGGTGTCGATCCCACAGGGAATAGCTTGGCCAACAAGTAAGTAAAATTACTAAACTTTTGGTGCAAGTCTCGTAAGAAGGGGGGATTCTTGTCGTGCAAGTAATGTAAACAAAAGCTGAGAATAATAAAGTAAAGAGAGAGGGATTGTTACGTTGGTTGTAAACAATGAGAATTGAAGCATTGGGGTTATGTCCACCTTTTGAGGTATACGTCTCTATTGGCTATGAGTGTGTAGAATCTTGACATGCAATTGCTTATAGAGAATTGTAGTCGATGGTAAATCCAAGCGTCTCTCGACCTCAACAAGGACTATTTCACTTTAACTCTCTCGACCTTAAAGCGTGTCTAACGGTAAGAATTCTCCAAGAAGTTAGTCCAGTTACAGCACTAGCTTTTTAATAGGAAAGGGTGTCCTACTACCTTGACAGTATCTCTTTTCCAGACAAATAACCTTTCTCTCGAACAAGTTAAATGTTAGACTGGTGTATTCTTGCGTTTGGAACCGCAAAGAATGTAGATTAAGATAAAGAGAATAATGATATAAGCAATATACGTGTTACGAACTCACAAACTCATAGCAATGGGTAGTATCTCATTCGGCTTCCATAACCCCAACAGAGAGGTTTAGTTACCCATGACTGCGAAGGAGATCATGATTGACATTGTTGTTATATCACAATATTGATTAATGGCGTGTGGATCAAGTGATAGGCGTGTGGCATGATTCCTTAGCAAGTAACGATTCTCTTGTTGTGGAATTTAAGAATAGAAGAAGAATAGAATTAATGGAAAGATTAGAAGAGTTGTAGAATTAATTGAGGGGTGAATTGTTAAGTTAAGAATCAATAAAAATCTCTAGCATGATAGGGTATTTATAATACCCATATCCTACTCCTACTAAGCTAATGAAATAAATAACCAAATCCTAATAGGCTATTGGAATACTTAACCCAATTGTACTAGGTTAATGTATCATTGTCAAAATCCAGCTATGTGTCTATAAGTCCCCAAAGTCTTCAGAAATGCTGTTTTAGCCCGGGACAGATTTTCCATGCAGCAGTTTTGGTCCTTAGGCGTGTAAACTTTCTTCCCTTCCTTTGTGAGCTTTCTTTTGCATCAAGTAAGCCATAAAATGCTGTATTTTGCATCATTTATACCTGAAACTTTCCTAATCATGTTCGTTAGCTCATTTACAGGAAAAAGGACTAAAAGTGCATGAAATATATAATTTGTTCTCAAAACTAAGCTAAAATATGGGCAAAATATATTGATATAGGCGCGTAAATTCGCCTATCATCAATACCCCACACTTAGAGCTTTGTTCGTCCTCGAACAACATATCATATCCTTCTAAGCATCAACTTAAGGATTTTTTACAGCAACAACACAAAACATTTATCAAGACAAGCACAACAATTATCAACAAAGAGTAGTTTTTCGATTATAAGTAGAAACAGTTTAACCTCAAGCATAGACTAGTGATGGTGATCAACTTGCATGCAAACGTTAGGGTACATAAAATCATATACAACTATCCAAAACTCATCAACCATGTGTGTCTCACAATATAGTACCCATAATCACTCACAAGTATAGCATATTTTTCAAACATGGGTATCACAATGTACTTGCTCTCACTCTCACAGAGAATTCATATGTAGCAACTGATGACCATAGGCTTGCCCTTAATGTAGTACTCCACTAAATGTCGGAATGTTAAGATTAGGATCAAGTAGGTCTTTAGATGGTTGTAATGTAGGCTAAGGGACGAGTAGGACTATTTTGGCCAAGAATAGTGACTAGGTTCCTAAGCGCTTTAATACATCACTTTGTATTATTGACACTTTTTTCTTTCAACCCTTTTTTCTTTCTTTTATTCTACCACCCTTGTTCTCCTCTTTTTGTTTTTTTCAATTTTAAGCACAACTCACTTTTCAGCTTTCTTTTCCTTTTTCTTTTCACAACATACTTCTTATGATAGCACTTTCTTTTTCATAACACATTCAAGAACCATTACAATTTAAAGCATCATACTCACCCAATTTCCTCTTATTTTGTCACATGACTTTATACTTTAAAGCACTTAGGAATTTGGATCAAATTATGGTCTTGAAAGAAATGGATTAGGCTTACATACAAGGTTGTCAAAGAAATAGGCTAAAGGCTCAAAAGGGTTTAACTAGGATGATGTCCATGGGTAGGTAAAAATGAAGGTAAACATGTATAGGTTGCCAAAGAAATGCCTAAATCATCTCCTAAACTTACACTCCTTATTTTCGCTTTGCATACATACCGGGCAAGTTCTAGCATCAGCCACAATCATAGAATATACTATTATCTCACACACACAAGGCACATGGTCGACTTGATTGGAAGTAATATAGACTCTCGACCCAACAAGTAAAGGAATTGAATCACACAATTATCACATAATAAGTCACAACTAGAGCCTAAATGTCTCAACAGTCACAATTGTAACACATACTCTTGTTATAATCTCATGCTGCCTATTCAAATAATTTCATGCGAAGCTAGAAAAAAATTACTCCTAAAAAAACTAAAAAAAACGACAAACGAAAAAAAACAAAAAAACGAACTCAAATAAGCAAAGTAAACAAACAAAGTAAACAAACAAACATAGGTGCAAACAGAGAAGTATAGCATGCGATACCGCCACCCCACACTTTAAACGAGACACTGCCCTCAGTGGAAAATAAATACGAAGAACCTGGTCAGTAGGACTCTTCCTCAATGTCGGGGGTCATACCCCCTTCGTCTGAATCATCATAAGAGTCGTCATCAGAGTTCTCCTCCTCGTCAGAGTCAGGCAAGCGTCGATCGTCATCAGTCGGCACATCATCATCTAGAGGTTCCTCAAAGTATACGCCCACTCCACACATCTCCCGTGCATGCATGTTCATTGGGTAGTCATGGTCCAGCTGTTGGAGCTATTCAGCAATTGGAATACGTCCACCACTCATCATAGTAAATCGTGTCATGCCATAGAGATGATGGAAGAAAATCTCATCACGAGCATGTCTCTCCGCAGTAGTAAGGTTGACACCATGAGTTGTTTCAGCATCTTTAACCTTGGTAAGGTCAACCTTCTTTGGGTTAAGTGGGAGTTTGTGGTCATCTGGTTCCTCTTCGATATCCTCCTTTCGCAAGATTGCTGTCAACAAATTGCCAAATGTGAAATGGGACCTTTTGTGAGTCTGGCCTTCCTCATGGTAGAGCGAATGATTGCCCCAAAGTTGATAGGGACATTAGTCATCAAATCATAGACCAAACACACTCTATCTCTTGATATCTTGGTGTATTGAGTCCCAGGAATAAGGCATGAGTTGACAATGCGCATCTAGATTCTTGCTTCCCTATTTAGTGGAGCATAGGGGAAGGTGTTGTGTTGGCCGGTTTCTTTATGTCTGCCCCACCTTGCCATCGATCTGCTTCCACAAAGTGTGTGTCGTATTGCTCTATAAGGAGGCCTGCTGTACAGCTCTTTTAATGGTGCTGTGTCGACCGAAGGTAAGCCAAGAAAAGAGTTGATCCAGTCCGCGGTGAGTTGTAAAACTTGGCCCCGAATTTTGACTTCATTACCTGTTGTGTCGGTGACCAGTTGGCGTAAATCTCTCTTGTGAAATCAAGATTACACTCTCCCATGTCGCGGAAGATGAAATCCAGCTTCAACGCCATTATTTTTGCCAACATACGCGGCTCCTTCTTTGCTAAGGTATCCTTGTTGATCAAGTCGATGTGAACATATTTTCTTTCTTTGTTGCTGCAGTACCATGCTTTGGCTTCCTCCTCAAGAACCCATTTTATTCCGAACATTCTGCGGGGTAGTTGTGCTGAGGATGATTCTCCTTGGTCCTTTCGGCTTCTCTTCTTGCCCTTTTGGGAAGTGGTAGCCTTCTCCTTGCCTTGCCTCGCTTTAGGTGCCATTGTACCTGAGACTAGAAATAGTGTTAGTGGCAGCACAATCTCAATTGATACAATCTATAAGCAAGCATTAGGGGTACCACCCCACACTTAGTTTTGTTAACACAAATCAGTGAGGTGAAAGTAGTCGATTACTCAGATTTCGTCGACATACGTTTTAGGATTGTATTCCGACAATAAAATCAGCAATGCATCACTTACTAGCAGCCATTTGGACTACTTTCATGGTAGATATAACAGCACTACTACATAGGGGTTACCACATGGAATAGTTATTCTTACAACAATCACAACCTCCTATATCGGTAGGCACTATAAATCTTATACCGATGGCCGGGATAGTCTAACATGTAAGTATCAAAACACCAATCTTAAGCAATGTTCTTAGCCATAGCAATTCCACAAATATCATAACAATGCTATTGAAACCAAATTCAAGTCGAAAACAAGTCAAGATTTTCGTACGAATATGTTCACTTATATGATTTTGTAACAACTATCCAAACACATGAACATCACCAACAATTTTATACGATTTAGCAATTCATAATAGATATAGCAACGTAGTACTTACGAGAATTAAATGAAGAATAAGAGAGTACTTACTTGCTTGAAGCTTGTGGAGATGGTTTTGTGAATTGGAAGAGCAAAAGAAGAAAATTTTGAGAAGATTTGGAAGAGTATGCGGAGCCTTTAGGTTATTTTCTAGTGTAGTTGTGTTATAAAACTTAGTCTCCTTTATATAGGAAGAGAATAGGTCGGGTTATGACCCATTTACAATCGGTTTTGGAGACAAAAATCCCACCTATGCGGCGCATAATGCTCGGCATATCAATGACATATGCGGCGCATTGTCTATAGCATAATAGGACATATGCGCCGCATAGTCTATGGAATTTGTAGACATATGCACCGCATTGTCTATGGAATATGAGATACTGAGACCAAATGCCATAGCATAGGTGGCACATAGTCAAAAGCATATCTAAGATTAGGCGGCACATAGTGTATAGCGCACTAGATTCCGAGACTTTAGGCTATAGGATAGGTTGTGCATCGTTTGTGGCCTAGTTTTACCAAGGCCTAGCCTTCCTCAATGCCTATTTTGGTGTGAGAAATGCTCAATACATAGCCTTATGCATCACCATTCCTAACTTACCAACTTTACCATACAATGCGTCCAAATCGTCAATTGAAATCAATCTCCTCGTTGACTACTTCTTGCACCTATATTTGCTCAAAACGAATGAAAACAATTAGTACGATGGGTTGCCTCCCACCAAGCGCCTTATTTTTGGTCGTGGAACGACTCTTATTTTTGGATTTTTCATTTATCAAAACAAAACAAGTACTAAAATGATTGAAAAATGATAAAACAATAAGACGATAAAATGATAAAATGATGGGTTGCCTCCCATCTAGCGCCTTATTTATTGTCGTGGCTCAACGTAATAATCTCGAGTACTTAGACTTCGTCGAGATAAGTGATGGACATGTCATTCATCGAGTCAAGAGGACCGATATAAGGCTTAACACATTGGCCATTCACTTTGAAGACAACACCCTTATTGCCTTCCAATTCGACTACTCCAGACGAGTAGACTTGGATATCTTTAAATGGACCAGACCACTTAGATTTTAACTTACCTGGGAAGAGCTTCAATCTGGAGTTGAAGAGTAGTACCATATCACCCTTTTGGAAGTTTCGTCGAACAATCCGCTGATCATGATACTTCTTCATCCGCTCCTTGTATAAATCCGATCTTTCATATGCATGGAGACGGAATTCATCTAATTCGTTCAGCTGCTCCAACCTGAGATTCTTCACATCAACCTAATTCAGATTCAAGTGCTTTAATGCCCACAATGCCTTGTGCTCGAGCTCAATGGGTAGATGACAAGCCTTCCCATAAACTAGCTGATAAGGTGACATACCAATGGGTGTCTTGAATGCAGTCCTATGCACCTATAGTGTATCATCTAGCTTTCAAGACCAATCCTTCCTATTCGCATTAACCGTCTTGGCAAGGATTTGCGTGATCTCGCGGTTGGAAACCTCTACTTGTCCACTAGTGACGTAGCTACCTTATGTTGCTTGACACCATATTTGGCCAATACAGTTTTGAATAGCTTGTTGCAAAAGTGAGATCCTCCATCACTTATGATAGTACGAGGTACTCCAAAGCGAGAGAAGATATTCTTCTTTAAGAACGCTACAACACGCTTTCCTTCATTGTCGGCCAATGCTACGGCTTCAACCCATTTCAAAACATAATCCACAGTAACCAAGATGTACTTCATTCCAAACGAATTCACGAATGGACCCATGAAATCAATACCCCACACATCAAAGAGTTCTACCTCAAGAATTTTGGACATGGGCATTTCATGGTGTTTTGAAATAGCACCTTGACGTTGGAATTGGTCACACCTTCTAACATAGTCGTAGGCATCTCTGAATATCGAAGGCCAATAATAACCACTTTGCAAAACTTTTCTTGCCGTTCGATTGCCTGCATGATGTCTTCCAACTTGCGAAGTGTGGCATGCTTCTAATATAGTAGGCACTTCTACATGGGATATACATCGCCGAATGATACCATCCACGCATCGTCGAAACAAATAAGGCTCATCCCAATAGTAGTGCTGAACGTCATGCATGAACTTCCTCCTTTGGTGGTAAGATAAATTGGCCGGTAGCACATTACTCACCACGAAATTTGCAAAGTCGGCATACCATGGTAATTGTTCCATTGTTGTCGCCAATATATGCTCGTCAGGGAATGCATCATCAATCTGAATTTCAGGTTGCGCCTCATGCTCATTCTTAAGTCGAGATAGGTGATCAGCCACTTGGTTCTCGCAACCTCTTCTATCTTTGACTTCAAAATTGAACTCTTGCAGCAGCAATACCCATCTAATCAACCTTGGTTTTGCATCCTTCTTCGTCATTAGATACCTAAGAGCTGCATGGTCTGTATGAACGATCACCTTAGTACCCAATAGATAGGCATGAAACTTCTCAAACGCATACACAACCGCTAGGAGCTCTTGTTCAGTAACTGTGTAGTTCTTTTGGGCTTCATTCAGGACCTTACTCACATAGTAGATACGATGAAATAATTTCTCCTTTATCTGACCAAGAACAGCACCAACGGCTACACCACTAGCATCACACATGACTTCGAACGGGAGAGTCCAATCTGGTGCTACCATGATAGGGGCTTCAATGAGTTTTCCTGTAAGGCATTCGAATGCCTTTAAGCAATCGTCATTAAAGTCAAACTTCGCATCTTTCTCCAGTAGTTTGCACAATGGACTAGCAATTTTTGAAAAGTCTTTGATGAATCTACGATAGAAACCAGCATGGCCAAGAAAACTACAAACTCCCTTTACCGAAATTGGAGGCGGTAGCTTTTCAATTACCTCTATTTTTGCTCGAACAACCTCTATTCCTCTTTCAGAGATCTTGTGCCCAAGAACGATTCCTTCTTTTACCATGAAGTAGCACTTCTCCCAATTCAGCACAAGGTTGAACTCTACACATCTTTGCAATGCTATGCTCAAGTTTGCCAAGCACGCTTCAAAAGACTCACCAACAACTGAAAAGTCATCCATAAATACCTCCAAAGTGTCTTCAACCATCTCAGAGAAAATAGACATCATACAACGTTGAAAGGTGGCTGGTGCGTTACATAACCCGATTGGCATACGTTTGAAGGCAAACGTACCATATGGGCATGTAAACGTTGTCTTCTCTTGGTCTTCGGGTGCAATACAAATCTGATTATAGCCTGAATAACCATCCAAAAAGCAAAACCATCCTTTCCCCGCTAATCGATCTAGCATTTGGTCCACAAATGGCATTGGGAAATGATCTTTGAGCATCCAAGAATTCAGCTTGTGGTAGTCTATGCATACTCTCCATCCAGTGACGGGCCTGAGTAGAATAAGCTCTTTTTTTGCATTCGCGACCACCGTCATACCTCCTTTCTTGGGAACACATTGTACAGGGCTTACCCATGTACTATTAGAGATAGGGTATACAACTCCTGCGTCTTACCACTTGATAATCTCCTTCTTCACCACTTCTTTCATAGGTGGGTTTAAACACCTTCGATGTTCAATGGTGGGTGTGCACTTTTCTTGAAGCTGAATTTTATGTGTGCAAATCCCAGGTGGAATACCAATAATATCCACAATGGTCCATCCAATGGCTCTAATATACTTGCGTAAGATCGCAATAAGAGCTGCAACTTGTTGCTCACCCAAATCGGCTGCCACAATAACTGGAAGAGTGTTTCCGCTTCCTAAGAACGCGTACTTCAAATGACTTGGCAGATCCTTTAATTCTAGTGTGGGTGGTTCTTCAATAGATGGCTTGGCTGGTGGCGTGGGTCAATTCTTGAGATCAAGATCCAGCTTCTTGGGAGTATAGCGATATGTTCCTAATCTCGATAGAGCACAAATAGCTTCTTCAGAAATTTCAGCATCCTCATTCTCTCCTTTCATGAGTAAAACCTCCAAAGGATCATCAAGAATTTGCTCTTCTTCAAGTCGTTCTTTCTCATCATCACAGACAACATCAGCCACAGAAAATACACTCAGATCTTTGGGTTGCTTCATTGATTTTCAAACATCAAAACGAACCACTTTGTCATTTATTCGGAATGAAAGTTCATTAGCTCTTAAATCAATGAGAACACTTCCTGTAGCAAGGAAAGGGCACCCCAAGATTATGGGAACCTCAGAATCTTCCTCGCAATGCAAAATGACAAAGTCTGCTGGAAAGATAAATGAAGAAACCTTTACCAAGACATCGCATAGAATACCAACAGGTCGTTTTACCGACCTATCCGCCATGACAAGCCTCATATTAGTTGGTGTAGGATCTCCTACCCCCAACTTCTTGTATATCGATAATGGCATCAAGTTGATGCTGGCTCCTAAGTCACATAATGCTTTGGCAAAGTTCAAAGATCCGACAGTGCAAGGAATAGTAAAAGCTTCGGGGTCGGCCTTCTTCTGAACTATTGATCGGGTAGCAATTGCACTACAATGATGTACATCATCCTTAAGCTCATAACTTGCTGCCCTCTTCTTTGTCAGAAGATCTTTCATAAACTTCGCATACCCAGGCATTTTTTCAAGTGCCTTTACCAGTGGAACATTAATGGTCAGCTGCTTCATCATAGTCATAAATTTGCTGAACTTATTGTCATCTGCCACCTTCTTCAATCTTTGGGGAAAAGGTGGTGGTGGGTATGGAAGTGTTCTCTCCATGGCTTTCTTCTCCTCTTGCTTCCGTTTTTCCATTTTTTCAGGTTGTACGTCACTAGGTAAAATGTCCTTGACGTTGGGAGTTGTTGCTGCGGCATCTTCTCCTTTTGCATTGTTTTCCATGTCCGCAACTTCATCAACCACTTGCTTGTCTTTTGCTGGGGTTTCCAGCACTTTACCACTTCTGGTTGTGATGGCCATGCATGACCCATCATTCCTTGGGTTTTGCACAGTAACGCTTGGTAAGGTGCCAGACTTTCTTTGATTGAATGCTGCTGAAAGTTGGCTTAATTGCTGCTCTATTTGCTTGATAGAAGTGGAATGAGAATCAACTAATTGCTTCATGGAGGACAAATCATTAATCACCTCCGTAACTCCCGCGCTCGTTGCTTCCACTCCTTTAAATAACTTAGCCATCATGTCTTCCATACTTCCAGAATTAGATGTGGTGGTGTCACGTCTACCAGGGGGACGTACAAACCACTCTTTTCATTATTTTTCTTCCAACTACCTTGGTCTTAGCTTCTGGATTTATCATAATAGTTCCGACCTTGGTTTCCTTGGGTATTCCCGCGGAAACCCCCCTGATTGCTTAAGTAGTTGGCCTCCTCTTCCGAATCAGATTCGTCTCTTCCTTTTAGCGCCACAGCTTTCACTTTTTTGGTCTTCCCTGATAATAGATGCTTTGTAAGAAGATCCATTTGTGTTTTCATGTGCGCCATATCTTGATCACATTCTTCTTCTCTTCTTCTTTGGTCTGCAGTCATGCCTATAGACAAAGTGGGGCTTGCTACCTCAGAATCCCTGGTATGCCAAGCTCTACTTTGTTTCGTCATACGATCTAGCATATTTCTTGCTTGACCAAAGGTGAGGTCCATGAAAGATCCTCCGGCTGCTTTATCCACCACTGGTTTAGTTATTGAATTCAACGCTCTATACAAGATCTCCATTAGGTGGACATTAGTTATGTGATGGTTTGGGCATCTTGCTAGCTTTGTCTTGAATCTCTCCCATGTTTCATGAAGAGCTTCAGTTGGAAGCTGACGAAAGTTGCTGATTTCATCTCTCAATTGTGCTCTTTTGGATGGCGGAAAGAATCTTTCTAGGAAAGCGTCTCTCAATTGCCTCCAATTTGTAATTGAATTAGGAGTCAGCCCATTCAACTATAGTGTTGCCTCCCCAAACAGAGACAATGGAAATAGACGTAACCGAATTGCATTCTGACCTACTCCAGGATTGTCAAAAGACTTGCATGTAGAGATAAAGTTGATGAGATGCATATTCGGATCATCGCCTGCTAGTCCACCAAATAATCCCTTGAGTTGCAATAACTGAATCATGGTGCTTGTGATGTTGAACTTGGCTACGAGCGCTAATGGTGGTGGAATTATAGCTCCAGTGGCTCCGGCACCATCAAGATCATCATCATCATCGTCGAAAGCTGGCTGCAATGGTTGGCGATCATACCTATACCGAGCTTGTCGACCTCTTCTGTTGGCAGGTGTTGTAGTTTCAGCAATATGCCTTGGGTTTATCAACTCGTCGTCACCTAAATCATCATTGTTAGGATTTGTTGCTCGTCCAGGATTATCAATGTTTTGTTGTTGGACTTGAGCAGCAGCAAGGGCAGCTAATCTTTCTTGCTCGTGTTGAGCAGCCATCCTGTCGATTTCTGCTTGTGCTTCCATTCTTCTAATTCGTTGTGGTTCAGGATTGATTGGTAATAACGGTTGACCAGAACTTCTAGTATAGGGCATGCACTAAAGTAAAAACCTGCAAGAACAAAAACAAAAACTCAAAGTAAAAGTACGAGAATATTTGACCAAAGGGTCTAGTAATTATCACGAACTTGATTGACACTCGTATTCCCCGGCAACGGCACCAATTTTTGATAACGCTCAATCTACAGCTCTCGTTTGAGTGTAAAGCGGTCGTTAGCAAATATAGAACCCAACCTGGGTTGGGTGTCGATCCCACAGGGAATAGCTTGGCCAACAAGTAAGTAAAATTACTAAACTTTTGGTGCAAGTCTCGTAAGAAGGGGGGATTCTTGTCGTGCAAGTAATGTAAACAAAAGCTGAGAATAATAAAGTAAAGAGAGAGGGATTGTTACGTTGGTTGTAAACAATGAGAATTGAAGCGTTGGGGTTATGTCCACCTTTTGAGGTATACGTCTCTATTGGCTATAAGTGTGTAGAATCTTGACATGCAATTGCTTATAGAGAATTGTAGTCGATGGTAAATCCAAGCGTCTCTCAACCTCAACAAGGACTATTTCACTTTAACTCTCTCGAGCTTAAAGCGTGTCTAACGGTACGAATTCTCCAAGAGGTTAGTCCAGTTATGGCACTAGCTTTTTAATAGGAAAGGGTGTCCTACTACCTTGACAGTATCTCTTTTCCAGACAAATAACCTTTCTCTCGAACAAGTTAAATGTTAGACTGGCGTATTCTTGCATTTGCAACCGCAAAGAATGTAGATTAAAATGAAGAGAATAATGATATAAGAAATATACATGTCACGAACTCACAAACTCATAGCAATAGATAGTATCTCATTCGGCTTCCATAACCCCAACAGAGAGGTTTAGTTACCCATGACTGCGAAGGAGATCACGATTGACATTGTTGTTATATCACAATATTGATTAATGGCGTGTGGATCAAGTGATAGGCGTGTGGCGTGATTCCTTAGCAAGTAACGATTCTCTTGTTGTGGAATTTAAGAATAGAAGAAGAATAGAATTATTGGAAAGATTAGAAGAGTTGTAGAATTAATTGAGGGGTGAATTGTTAAGTTAAGAATCAATAAAAATCTCTAGCATGATAGGGTATTTATAATACCCATATCCTACTAAGCTAATGAAATAAATAACCAAATCCTAATAGGCTAATGGAATACTTAACCCAAATTTACAAGGTTAAGGTAATATTATCATAATCCAAATAAAATAATGAAATACATAACCCAATTGTACTAGGTTAATGTATCATTGTCCAAATCCAGCTATGTGTCTGTAAGTCCCCAAAGTCTTCAGAAATGCTGTTTTAGCTCGGGACAGATTTTCCATGAAGAAGTTTTGGTCCTTAGGCGTGTAAACTTTCTTCCCTTCCTTTGTGAGCTTTCTTTTGCATCAAGTAAGCCATAAAATGCTGTATTTTGCATCATTTATACCTGAAACTTTCCTAATCATGTTCGTTAGCTCATTTACAGGATAAAGGACTAAAAGTCCATGAAATATATAATTTATTCTCAAAATTAAGCTAAAATATGGGCAAAATATATTGATATAGGTGCGTAAATTCGCCTATCATCACGTATCATTTATCAATTCTGTTATTGATATATGCCTAAGTTGGGCATTTTCCACAAATTTAGCCAATTGCATTTAGCTCTGGATTATGGTTTAATTTTCCTACTGGCAGGAAAGAGTAGGTGTCATCATAACTCGTAAATTACGTCGTGACATCTTGGGTCGTCCTAGGCTCATGCCTAAAAGGTTTTGGTTTTGATCTATCCTAGGTATCTAGAGTGGGCTTTGACCAGGTTTCCAAGTAGACAACCTGGATTTGAAAATACAAACAATCATCAAATGCCTAATGTACCAATAAACTATTTTATATCCAACATATTTATTTGGAATTGATCACTAGGGGCCGCGACAACTATGAAATCCCAAATAGTTTAAATATTCAAATGGAAAAGTATACCATGAAATACACCAATTTAAAATTTGAAAAAATTTAAACACATAAGAAAATAAACAGTTTAAATATTATAAGTATTTGTTAGTTCAAATATTTAGTTAGAACCTAATTAAAGGTCCCAGTAGAGTTGCCATTTTTATTATTTTTTTTTTGAGAAAATGACTTATCGATTATTTGAATTTCAAACCATAAAAAACAAGCTTTATACTCGATTTTAAAAACAGAGCCGCCACTTAATTTATTTGAAAAGATATTTAGAGATTTAGAAATTTTTGAAGGAAAATTCTAAGTCCTAAAACAGAAAAATGACTTAGACTTTTTAAAGAAATTCTGGATAATAGGTTCTTATTAACACTTCGGGGAGGGTTTAAGGCATCTGAAATGTCCTTTAACACGTAGTTTTCCGGGCTATATGAAAATAATTATTTGACTAACTCTGAAAAGAATATTTTTTTATCTTGATAAGAAAGTGATTAAAGAAAAGTTTATTGAAAATTTTATGTAAAACAAGATTTTAGACAACTTAATGTGGAAATTAACTAAGTTTTTTTTAAAAAGTTAGTTCCAAGTAAAGCATAAAAAATGGTAAGGAAGAAACTAAAAGACTTAGGCTTTTGGGTCCAAATCTCTCAAATGAACCTTGTCCTTGTCTAATTAGACTTTTGGCTCACCTACACCTATCCTAATCTAATAATTTGAGCTTTTGTCCCACAACCTATCCTAAGTTATTTCTTGGACCTTTAAGACGTAAAATATGAGCCACTTGTATTAAATTACAACTTGTAATTCAAGGCTCATAAAATATAAATGAAAAGAAATTGGTGGTATCATTTTAATGGCCTTGGACCCATTTTCTCTTGTTTCGTCTTCTTGCACCTGTACGCCATGTATACCAACATTTTGGGCTAAGGTTTAGAGGTTCATACTCAAAGGAAATTGCCTCATTATCCCATCATTGAAATGCAAAGGTTAAAGAAACTAATACACATTCTAGAAAGGGTAAACAAATAAAATAATTAAAGAAACATAAAGCAAGCTCACATATAGGAATCAAACATAAAGTTTTATAATGCAACCATATGGTTGGAAAGGATAACAATTAGTTTTTAAGAAAAATTTATATCTATGATTAATCAAGGTCTATATTCTAAGACATTTGGACGACTTCAACAAAGACGGTGCAAAAGACACGATCACTAGAATACTCTCGATACTCCTAGTTAAACTTGAATTAAATGTTTACTTAGATAAAACCGTGAAGGAAAACGAGGAGGTACCCAAACTTTCATGAAGATGAAAAAAGGTAAGGGAGAGAAAAGCATGCATCCTAGCATACGAAAAAGACATACAAACTAATACATGAGTCTTGCTAAATTAATCACATTTATCCCCAAGCTAAGATATTTACTTGATTCTTTGCTTCCTAATGACTAACAAGAAAGAGGAGAGTAGTATATTTTATTTTATTTTTTCTATTTTTTTGACAATAAGTAAAAATAAACATATATGGATCCATGCTTGCTCAAATAAAACCAAATTTTACTACTAAGGCTAATTACGCATGGGAGAGGCCAATGATAAAATTGACTTTGAGAGTGTAAAATTAAAGATGTTGTAATTTTCTAACCATATCAGAATTGAGAGATGATTTAAACAAGTCAATAATCAATATTCAAAGGTGAGAAATAAGATGGATGCATGTCATCGAGAAGGAAAAGCAAAGAAACAACCATAGACTAAATGTATTCAAATTTTAATGACTCAATCCCACCTATACAACCTTTAATATTCAGTTATGAGATCTCTTGGGGAAAAACAAATCATTGATAAGATTTATTTCATCCCAAGGTCTCAAAAAAGGTAAATTAGTAGAGTGACTTACAGGAAAATAAAAGCAAATGTGAGCTAAACAAACAAATAAACACAATCAGTCATGTTTCTCTCCTTGACTAATTTAAGATCATCTTTTTATGGTCAAATACTCCTTGAGGATTTACGGGGTTGAGTTCCTGTTAGGAATGTTTACCGTTTATTTTTATTGATATTTAAGGACAAAGAAAGTTGAGAGTTAGTCTTTATAAAACCAAAGAAAGGCATAAAGAAAAAGAGACTACATAAAAATAAGATAAAGACTAAGATAAACTTTAGACAAACAATTGAGCCATAACAAGCAACATTAGGGTCTGAAACAATAATTTAACTATCAGCATAAAAGGCTTTAGGCAAATATAGTGATTTAGAACAATAATAACTTAATGTTCAAGCTAAAGAGTGAGCTAAAGGCAAAGATAAAATCATTAAGTGAAACTCTACGACAAACAATACTAGGCTAAAAACAAGAAACCAGTAGACAGGAAACTAGTCAATACTAAGCTAAAATAATGAACTAGAGATTGAAGCAAAATACACTCATCTTAAAACATTGGATTAAAAGGCTATTCAAGATTAATAACAAGTGGCTAATAAGCAGATAAAAGTCAAGAGAAAATTGTAAAATCTAACAAAAGGTAAACTTAAATATATGAAGGCAACACAATGGACCAAAAAAAAAAGAATATCAACTAGAGATATCAATCATAAACTTCATCACAAATCTTATGACTTTCAAAGATTCTACAAAAAATAATTTCAGCATTACCACGAATAAAAATCTCTACTAACACAAAAAGAAGAAGAAGAGTTAACTAAAGAAATAATGAGAGAAAGATGTGTTTACCTTTTTTACAATAGCAAAATTGGACTACGGGATTCGTTTGAACCTTTTATCCACAACTAAAAACTTTGTACTAGGGAAAATAACTTGCTTGAAATTATAAGTTTTTTGGCTCGAAGAAATTTTTTGATAATAAAGACTTTTTCTCCATGATTTTTAAACCCCTGAAAGCTTTGAATTTAATTAAAATAGTATGGTACATATAAAAGCGGTTGAGGATTGATTTTGAGACATCGATCGATATGGAAGCAAGGAATTTGGGAGCAATTTTGGTATTTCCTTCTAGGTATTTTGAAATCAGTATAAGTATAAGGTTCTACAGCTTTTGTTGTACTAGTTTTTGGATTTTTGAATAAATCTGAAATTAGAGCAACTAATAGAGATTGGAAAAATGAAAAATCTCTTCAGAATGAAGGAAATTTGCACAAATATATACGAATTGGTGCAATTTCACCCAAAATTTTCAAGTTTCAAACATTAGAGAAGCCACCTATAACGCTTCTAGAATATTCTAGTGTCCGAACCCAATTTCTGAGTCATGATGGGACCTACTTTTACCTTACCAGTAAAAAAGATAAATTGTATCCTGAAACTATAAGTAATAGGTAAATTTTGGCATAAATGCCGGAAAAGTGCAAGTAAAGGAATTGCACACCATAAATCATAGGATAGTAATATAGAAAAAGAGAAATAATCATATCCCACAATATAGTAATATTAGTACAAGAGCCTCTAATCTAAAAGAATACAAGTACTATCAAGTCAATAGACAATAACCTTTAAAGATGAAAAGACTAGAAAAAAATAGAAGAAGGAGAAAAGGTCATCTCCAGCTCCAAAAGCTCACCCTATCTCTAAACTCTAACAAGCATAAATCTAAGCATCAACAGTGGCAATTAGTACTTAAATATACTCCAAAAAGGTTTAGAAGTGTAGTATGAGTACCTAATCCACGGGTGCTCAATAGGAATCATCGATTGACTGAGCTAAATGATAATGTAAAAATAACAAAATGCGAGTTAATTAAGCTAAATAAAGGAAAGAGGACAGATCTGGAATAGCACTATAAATGCTGAAAGTAAACAATCATGATAATGATATTAAGGAAAAGCATAACTATCCCTACAAATTGGCCCCCATAAGCTAAAAGGTGCAATAAAATAAAAAGCAAATACAGATCCCCTTAAGTCCAGAGGGTGCAATCAAGGAGAGGCACTAATAAAAAAATATACTAGTCAACCATGTCTCAAAATCATAATCATGGATCTTTCCATAGCATAAACACCAAACTCATGGTCCCATAATTTTCATAAATAACCTCTCAATATCAGACTAAAACTAAAACTCATGTCATCATTTTTTGAACTTATACTTAAACTCATATCATGAATAATATCAAAATTAAACAGGTCTTAAGATTATAGATCACTGTACTCGAACTGTAACTAATATTATATCCAAAGTTCCAATCTAGAAATAAACACCATGTATCAAAACATTCTCAGGATGAAGAATATAATTAAATAAAGAACAAGGCATATTTATCCTATAAGAAATTAAAAACAATCTTGACCTAAAGTCAGTTGGAAGGTTCACTTCTAACTTCGAAATTCATTCTAAGGTAAATTTTACCTAGGAAATAGGATAAAATATCCAATTCTATTACTAGATGTTAATTTAAGCCTCTTGAATTCTAATATAGCAATTATACTCTAAGAACGAGTGATTAAGTCAATTATTCCTAATTATGTTCCTTAATCGGATTAAAGATCTAATTCATACTAAATAAAACTTCAAGACATAAATCCTATCCCAAAACTAGTGTAATATCATATTCATACTATACTAAGCTCAATCTATGAGAAAGGTAAACCTAGCCTACCTGGACGCCAAAGAAAGCCTAGTGAACTCTGTAAAATCATTGATTTGCCTTATTAGAAGCTTTCGCATGATGCCACGCTATAAAAAATGCAATCTACTCACCAATATAAGAACAAAGTTACCCATATTTAATTTTATGCTTTGGGCCCAAAATCACGTTAAAATTCCATTTGAGGATCTATTGTGGAATCACATTTTGAAATTGCCATTGCATCCATCGATGTTAAAGGATTATTTTACTTAAGAAAAAGTGAATTCCAAGATCAAATGACACTAAAATCAATCCAAAAATAATATGGGTATTTTGAAAATAAATTAAAGAATTAACAAAGAATTTAACATAAACTTACCAATAATTTGATGATAAAAATGATAAACCCGAGCTTATAATTACCTCACATCCTCCGAATAATTACTATTTCAATTTTACATACTTTGTAAGGTTGTATGTAACGCCCCAAATCTGATACCCAGAACGCTACACGGTGCTCATGACCCCGAAGGACTACGAGCTAACCCATGTCTAATATCTATAACTGGGCACTGGATAATATACTGTATAAATGCGGAAATAGGCTGAAAGGCCATAAGGTTCAAATATCTAATAGAGCATAATATTTGGAAAATATGGTATATCAATACCAAAACAAGATTGAAATAACTGTCTGAACATGCTATAGTCTGGAAGCCTCTAAAACTGTTTCACAACTGTGGAGTTGATGGTACATGTCCCCCACTAACTCTATACTACTAAAATAATAAAGTAATAAAATAATTATGCTATCGTTGAATGATGATGACTCACTGCTAGTCTGGTTGCTGAACGTCTGATCTACTAAGGATGCTCTAGAGCTCATGCTTTTGAACCTACGGTATAAAAATACCATAGCGCAAATGCGTCAGTAGAATTGAATGTACTGGTATGCAAGTAAGGTAGGCGGAATGCAAGGAGTTTATATGCTTGAACAATACTAACTGACTGAATAACATGAACGTGAGAACACATGTATGAATACAAGAACTGTAACTGAGATCATGACATCACTGATTCTGAATACTGAAAACATAAGTTTTCGTATAACCAATATACTATTATCTGAATGACTGTGTCTGAGAGTCCTATTTCTAATGGAACTAGCTGGGTTCCGTACTAGTCTGGGTGACTGTATCTGACAGTCTTAAATTCTATAGAACTATCTGAGTTCTATTATTGAGACTGAAACTAAGACTGAGACTATAACTATGGGAAGTAGTCATCTAACCGATATGCCCCAAATGAGATAATATAATGTAGTTGGGGTCTAATCTGTAACCCTAATTAGATGGGTTTCAGTACTCCACCACTGGTAAGGATAAGCTATGAGTAATCCCTCATCTAATAGGTACTCTAAGGAGAACAGTGAGACCCTTATATAACAGGTTAAGACACCTCATTTACCCTCAAATAACAGGTTTAACGTCTCAACCTACGTTGGCTATGTAGTTCTGAGCGCAAGGATTGCTTCTAAGAATCACACCCTCTAATAACAAGTGAGTTCCCATCCCTGGGCTCACTTGGTGCTGAACCCTACTCCCATCTGAATAGACACTGAACATGATTAACTGAACTAAACTGGACTGCATTTATTGAGTTTCGTTGACTAATGGAACACTACTGAGATTACTAAATTTCTTAGATTTTCTGAGATTACTGTGTTTACTAAGTTTTCCTGAGTCATATGACTGACTGAGTTCTATGAATCATGGCTTGACTGAGAGTATCTGAAAAACATGACATTAGCTCTAGGCACATAGCTAAATTGTCGAGTAAAAGTACCCCCAGGACTCGATAACATAAAACTGACAAGACATGACACTTCTTGACACATTACCATAGTCAACAATACATCGTATAATCATTGGGGATTTTCATGAAGTATTTGCATGCTATAAGCTTACACATGAATAGGAATGAATGTAAACATATCATAACTTCATAAGCCTAATCTCATGAGCATTACTTGAATCCATTACGAAGCATAACAATAACGTGGGAGTCATATCGAACATAAGGGAGAAACATAGATTCATCAATTTCGATCACAAATGAGTCATAAGGCATAATTCATATTCTCTTAGACATTTTATCAAACACCTTGCATGCATATCTTTAGGCTTAGGCATGAATATTGAAATAATACATCATGGAAACATTTTACACTAGTTCATACATCATGGTTACTTTAATCAACTTAATTTAAAAGTTTCCAACCCACATACTAGCATAATTTCATGAAAAGTACATAAAGACTCCAACTTGGGATTCGTACAACCACATCAACATAATTAATATCAACCCAACACATGAAAATCACTATTCATGAGTTTAAAATGGGATTCTTGAGTTTCATGGGTGAAAAAACATATGAATCAACACTTTACATACCTGGGTGGATGATTTCTTAAAGATTGGTAGAGGGAAATCTTGAATTCTTGACTTGGAATTAAATATGTAGGTTTTCTTATTCTTGGGGATTGATATTTGAGAGAAACCCTAATTTGGTGTTATAGATGAATAATGAAGTTATGAGCTCTGATCTGGTATAATTTGGTGTCAAAACGGGTGGAAAAAGACCCAAATACCCTTTTAAAAATGGCTTAAAATCGCTGATAAGAAGTGGCAATGGTTTGGTTGACGGTTCATCGCTGGATCGATGGTCCGTCGGTCCTGACCATCACACTTAGCTAGAACCTAAACTTCCTGCCTCGTCTGCGATGGTTTGGGCAACGGTCCATCACTAGCTCGATGGTTCATCAGTCTGACCATCGCACTTGGCCAGAAGACAGGTTCACTGCCTTAGTCACGATGGCTTGGGCAATGGTCAATCGCTAGCTTGACGGTCTGCCGGCCTGACCGTCGCTTCGGGGTAGTTCTGATAGTTCTCTGTAAAATGACCATAACTTCTTACTCCGATATCGGATTTGGATGAAATTGGTATCGTTTGAAAGCTAATTTAGTTTTTCACATGATAAAAAGTCGAAATTGGGGAAATTCTATCTAATTTAAACATTAATCATTAAGGAAGTCATCACTAACTCTTCTGGATACTAGATTTAACTTAAAGAAAGTTTGGGGTATTACATTGTAACTCTTGAGACTTGTCAGAAAAATGGGAGAAAATTGGTTAAGAAGGGCATTTATTGGCCTCCCGGTGCCGCTTAAGAAGCCACTTGACAACTTAAATGGTTATCATTAAATTAAAGTAGACAAGTAACTCTTACGTAGTACTCATTGGGATTTCCCCTTAAGCTAAAGAAGACAAATAGCCGTTGAATGGCCCATTTGGAAAGGGATGTGCCATGGTTTTATGACACTTTCAATGCTTAAAACAAGGAAATTATGCAAGTACTTAGGCTTTTTTTATTAGATATGATGCTTTTTTATGTTCGTTTTGTAGGAAAATAAGGTTAAGAGCAAAGAAGGCACAAAAAGTTATGAAATGTAGTAGAAAGGCTACCTAGGAGCCCAACAGACGAGCCTTTAAGTTAGGTCTGCATGTAGGATCTTTAGATTCTTAAAGTTGATTCCTGTTTTGATTCTTACAAAGGCCAACCTATGAGGCATAGGTGGAAATAGTGCCCCGAAGGTACCCCTCATAATTTGGGTTCTGAATACCTAACGGACACTCTAATTCCTATGAACCTGCCTACATACTGTAGGTACTACCTACGGCCCGTAAGTGGGGTTGTAGGTTGGTGCCAACTCTATTTATCTACTTTTTGGATTGGTTTAGGTTTTTTGATTTATGTATATGTATCCATTAGATGTTTCATTATTAGTTTACACACTTTATACACTTATTACATTATTTTGAGTTCTACAACACAATTTTGATCTTGGAATTCTTGTTATTGACTTTTAGTATTTGATATTAATTAGAAATTTCAGTTTTCATTCTTAATATTTTGTGAGATCATTCTTCTTTAAATTAAGAATTCTATGTGTTCTTGCAATCATGAGTAGCTAAACTCCATATCTAGTGTTATGGGAACCCTGATGGATTAATAAAGTAGAGGAAGTTCAAAGTTATTCTTGATTGGTGTTCTTACATATGTTGTGGGTTTCTTTGTATTGATTGCTTTCTTGATGATTACAGGCGATAGGAAACGGCTTGTACTTGATAAAAACTCAAGAGAGAGGTTGAGATTTGGAAAAGAAAATCACAATAGTATTTTGAAGCTACCAACCTTCATCATGGGTGATACACGAAGGAAGTCACGATACCAACACTAAATCTCAAGGCACAAAGTCTATGATCTGAATAACACTTCTGCCTACTGTGAGCTACTTGAAGTCTATCCTGAATGACCCAAACTATATCCAAAGTCTCATGAAGCACGTTGTACCTCAAGGTCTAATCTTAGAGACCTCAAACCAACCGACTGAAGAGCAACAACGCCTACCATAAAAAGCCTCAAATTGAGCCATCTTAATATTGGAGTGGTAGCTATTATTATACGCAAACTCCATCAAAGCTAGATGTTGCTCCCACTGACCACCATAGTCTATCACATAAGTGCAAAGTATATCCTCAAAAACCTGAATAGTCTGCTCTAATTGACTGTCAGTCTGGGGTGAAATATTGTACTAAGATCAACCCGAGTATCCAACTCCTCCTAAAAAGTCTTCCAAAAGTAAGATGTGAATAGTAATCCTTAATTCGAGATAAAATACACTGGCATACCATGAAGATGAAAAATCTCATAAATATAGATATGGGCCAACCTCTAATCACTAAAAGAAACCTGAACCAAAATGCAATAAGAATATTTGGTCAATCAATCCACGCTGACCAAATAATATAATAAATGCGAGAAGTACGACGCAACCCAGTCATGAACTCTATAGTGATCCATTTCCATTCCCATTCGAGAATGGGTAACCTTTAAGGAAAACCACCAGGTCTCAAATGCTTAGCCTTCACCGACTCGCAATACAAGTAAAGAGATACGAAATCTTCTATATCCTTCCTCATACAACTCGACTAGTAATGTTTTCTGAAATCACAATACATCTTAGTTACTCCTAGATATATGGAATACCTGGACAATGAGCCTCCTCCAAAATTGATCAAATGTAATCACCCACTCTTAGCACACAAACTCAACCACTAATCCTAAAGATACCATATGATTCAAGCGAGTTTCCCTCACTACCCATACCTTATCTCAAATTACTCTCAACCCAATATCATTAAATTGATGAGCCCTAATCTGCTCCATCAAGAAATACCTAGTCTCAATAAATGCCAAAACACACCCAGGTCTCGAATTAACAAGCCTAATGATCTGGTTAGCCAAATAATAAACCTCTAAGGCCAAAGTCCTCTTCTGGATCAAAAGATGTGCCAAGCTACCCATGTTAGTTGACTTTAGGCTCACGGCTAGGAATCTGTAAATAAATTATCCTTACCCAAATAGCAGAGAATTGTTATCACAATCCGTAAGCAACTTAAGCCAACAGTGCTTCCTCATATTAGGATCTCGCTGGGTGAGGAAATACTAAAGGCTATGATGATTCAAGAAAATCTCACGATGGACTCCACAAAAGTAGTGCCTCTATAATTTAAAAGGAAAAATAATTGTCCACAACTCCAAATCATGGGCGCGGTAATTCCTATCATGGGCTATAACTGAGGTGAAACATAAGCAATCACCTTACCCTCATGCACCAACACCGTACAAAGAAGCATAAAAAAAGATAGTAAAACCTATGTCCTCCTTGGCCAAAGTCAAGATAGGAGCAAAATTTAACAAATCCTTGAGCTTATGAAAGCTCGCTTCGCAAGCATCAGACTACTAAAAGGAAATCTTCTTCTGAGTCAACTTGGTCAATAGAGTTGTAATAGATAAAAACCATAAAAAAACTTTGAAAGTAGCCTACCAAACTAACAAAACTCTTAATCTTGGTAGGAGAAGTAGGCCTAGCTCAATCATAAACTACTACAATCTTGGTCGGATCGACCATAATACTATCCTTGGCCACTACGTGACCAAGAAAGAAATGGACTCCAACCAAAACTCACACTCTAAGAACTTAGCATACAACTTCTCATCCCTCAATCTCTAAAGCACCATCCGCAAATGCTCCTTACAATCAACTTTACTCTTGGAACAAACCAAGATATAATCTATAAATACAATGAAAAAAGAGTTGAGATACTATCGAAATACCAAATTCATCAACTACATGAATATGGTTAGGGCATTGGTCAACCCAAAGGACATGAAAAGGAACTCATAAGGACCGTACCAAGTCTGAAAAGATATCTTTGAAATATTTAAAGCTCAATCCTCAACTAGTGATACTCAAAGCTCAAATCAATCTTTGAAAAAGTTGAAGCACCCTAAAGCTAATCGAAAAGTTATCACTATAAGAAAGAGGATACTTATTTATAAACATCACCTTGTTCAACTTCCAATAATTAATACACATATGCATAGACCCATCATTTTTGTTCATAAACAAGACAGGCACAGTGATCCTTTATCTAACAACTCCTGCAGCTGATCTTTCAATTTTTTCAACTCTACTGGGGCCATCCTATAGGGAGGTATAGAAATGGACTTAGTACCGGTTCGACATCAATAGCAAAGTCAATATCATGATCCAGAGTGATAATAGGAAAATCCATAGGGAAAATATCCATGAACTCATGGACAATACAAACAAAATCCAAAAAAAAGAGGGGGAACACACTAGTATCACAAATATGGGCCAAATCAGACAAACATCCCCTCACTACTAAATGACAAGCCTGAAGGAAAGATATGACTCTCATGGGACTCGAATGAAGCACACACTTCTAAGCTCTCTTATGGCACACCCGATAAAGATAAAGTCACGGTCTTAACATAACAATATAGAATAGTATGATAAGGATCTAACTAGTCCATATCATAGATGATATCGAAATCTACCTTATCTAGTATAATCAAATCTACCCAAGTCTCATGCCCAGCAAAAGTCACAACACAATATCGATCCACCTGATCTACCACTAAAGAGTCTCCTATAAGGTAGATACACGGAGAGGCACATCAAGAGTCTCACAGGAAAAATCAAAACTCAAAGTAAAATATGTAGACACAAAGGAGATAGTTGATCCTGAATCAAATAACATAGATGCAAATTTGAAAAAAATGTAATTGGTGCCTTTAATAATAACATTAGATGCTTCTTTCTATAGTCTGGCTGGTATAACATAGCATTGTCCATGGCAACCACCCGACTGGGATGCCCCACGACCACCACCAGGGGTACTATTTTCTCTACCTTGCACACACCTAGTAGAATCTCTACCCCTTACAATTGAAATAGAAGTATCTTTAAGAATATGGCAAGGACAGTCCTTTGCCACATGACCAAACTTATCACACACAAAACAAACTATGTCGCTTGACTTAGTAGAAAAAGGTATGGCTAAGCTAGAACTGCCACTCAAGTCTACTAAACCAAAAGACCTACTACATAAACTTTGCATGGTTGCCTACACGGGTCTACCTTGATACCCACAAGTATGACCTCTAAATTTGCCCTAACGGTGCACTTTCTTGGAGCCTTCCTAAAATCCTCAAAGAATAAACTCAGTCATCCTAGCATAATCCACTATAATTTGAATTGATGCTCCATTCACTACCATCTGAGTTGTATCTACCTAAAGAAAAAAAATTCAACCTCTTTACAAACTTTTAAATCTTCTCAGACTCAGTGGAAATACTGGGATAAGAATATCTAGTCAAAGCATAAAAATATGCCTCATACTCTGTATCAATCATAGAGCCCTGCTCCAGGTGATTAAACTCATCTCTTGTCTGAGCCCTCCGACTATAAGGCACAAACCTCTCTAAAAAGTCCTCAAAAAGTTGATCCTAATTTATATTAAGATAATTGAGAGATCTACTACCAACAAGTGACCTCCACCAATCTCTAGCGGCATCTCTTAATTGATAAGTAGTATAAGCAACCCTATGCAACTTAAGCGACCTAAAGTTAATATAATTTCTAATGACAATCAATAAAAATCTCATAGGCATCCTTGTCTACACGACCACTAAACTTAGGAGGACCCAAATGAGTGAATCTCTCAAACCTTTTTGATCCTCAGAAGACTTAACTGTACTCATAATAATATGAGGCATCGTGAATTTGGCAAGCTGAGATCCTGTCTTAGGAAGAAATATAGATGAAGGTTAAACTCCTAAGCTCAAAATACTATACTCAAATGCAGACGCTAAAGAAGGAATAACACTCAGAGTCTGTAGATCACCATATTCTGATGTTGGTGCCACTGGAGAATCCACACTCAGAACCAAAGAAACACCATAAGTAAACACTAGCATAGACTAAGGTACAATACTCATGGATAGAGGAACACTAGGTGAACTCAAAGAAGAACCCTCAAATTGGGTCAATAAGTAAACAAGTAACCCCTCTAAGACTAGGGTAAAAGAACTCATTGGTATTAAGGTAGGACCTATAACTCTAACATGGTCAACCTGAGGATTATAGAAGAGTCCCCTAATGCTAACTTTGGATGTGAAAGATCATTGTGCCTTCCTGCTATTTTGATCCCATCTAAAACTCATAACTCACCCTTTAGATTGGACTCTCTCCTCAAATAAGGCCTTGCATCTCTAATCCACGAGATCTAATCATCACCATCTGTATAGAAAAGAATGAAATTTGATTTATAATATAAGGTATGAAGGATCCGCATAACGAGAAATGAAGATATGAAAAGTTTTCTAAAGGTATATTATAGCCTATCAAATATAGATACGGATATCTACGTATTGATCTACGAGAATATATTAGACACCCTATTCTTACACTATTGAGACCACTAAGCCTAGATGCTCTGATACTAATTTGTCATGACCCAAAAACTAAGGGTCATGATAGCACTTATTGCAAAAGTCCTTGACAAGTAAGCATATTACCCAAACTGATATAAAATGAAAGATAATACAAAAACCCAAGGTAAGACTCTTAGAATAGAGTCAAACTACTCATATTTAGCAAAAACAAGCGATAAACAACCATAGATACCATAAAAGATCCCAAAACCTGATGTCATAATGTAAGAACCAACTAATACAACTAGAAGTCAAAATATTCACAGGATAACAAAAAAGGAACAAATTTTTTATCTGAATAAAATAAGAGATCGATACCAAAAGGGCATAGTAGGGGTGAGTATGATCCACTTGTACTCAGTAAGTATCATAGGCCGAATGAGCGAAGTAGAAAATAAAGCATACAAAATACATACTAGGGGCAAGTCACCCACAATCAAAAAAATATCATAAACGATAACCCACTCCATCTCCACTAATAGTTCTACCATAATCATATATACCACATGCAAATTCGAGAAAGGGAAATAGAAGTATACAGATATAGCACATATAGATATAGAAAAGACGTACACATAGACAGGTATCACATCAAAGACAATAACTACTACACAGTATGGTCATAATATACATATTAAATGTTATGATTATGATGATGATGATATGAAATTATGCACGAGGTTGTCACATAACCTCCATATACACCTATTGAGATATATTCCCAGCTAAGACACACGGGGGATGTTTTAACCCATATATAATCCAATATCCATAACTCTTCTCTGTTATATCCCTCGAAGAGGGTCTTTAAATAATGTCACAGACCATTTTTTCCAGTATTTTCAATATTTCAAAAGTGGTACCAATGTTTCATGAATGAATATGATATGGGTCTGGAATGCTCACAACCATCCAAATGAGAATTTCTAATTCCAATCAATATACCAAGTGTGTGAGCCAAAATCCACTCAATAAACCAGTAATTCATGGTCCAACATAATTCATATACCAAAAAAGTTCATATAAAAAAAAGTAAGTTATATGATATATGATACCACACAATTATCAATTTAAATAGTTTTCCACTAAGAAAGTGAATCATTTTTTCAAGTATTAGGACAATTCATCATATAAGATCCCAAACAATAAAACATAACAGATAATGTCCCAAAACCACCAAACAACAACAATGCAGGCCCACACATGAGGACAACATAGTAAAAACATCGATTTCATGATTGGTTCGATTACTCATAACATGATTTTATGCCAATATTGCTATGGATCCCAATTTGAAAAAAGTTACGTCATAATCTACCTCAACTACCAAAACCAAAATAAATAAGCCTTGATCACCAAGCTTTTACCTCACGCACGGACCTAAAAATAAAAAAAAATACACAAATATAGAATCTACTCATTAAAAAAATCCAATGATACTAATATTACTCCCTTTCAAATCGGGGACAAAATGGACCTCAGAAATGAGTTTTCAAATAATAAAAGGTAAAATTGGATTTTTATTTTGTTCAAAAATATCTTTCTCAAGATTAAAGGAACTCATAGGAGAAAATCCAAGTGAAAATGAGGTGAAATTAGTGTCTTAATCGAAGAAATGATAATTTGGTCCTTATGGGCCAAAATTCCCAAATTTCACTTTTAAATCTGAGTTTAAACAAGATTTAAGTGATAGAATCAAAGAAAAGTAGTTGAATTCAAAGTTTAGATATTACCCAAACCTATAAATAGATGAAAATTCTCAAAAACTCGATCCCTAAGCTCTGAGTCTAAAAAATAGTGAACAAAACCAACAAAAAAATTATTTATACCCAGGTGTCAGGTGCCTCTAAAGAGATCAAGTGGTTGATTTAGTAGTCACCGCTAAAGCAGTCAAATACTGCTTTAGCAGTACCCACTTAAAGTTTCATTCCTTTAAAGCAGACAAGGGCCTATTTAGCGCCCTCCGCTAAAGTAGATGGGACGCTAAAGCGCCCTTGCCCAACTGGTAGTTGGCTGCCAAAGCAAAAAAGTGGTGCTTTATCACCGGCCTCTAAAGCAGCCAAAGTGGTGCTTTATCGGCTGCACCAACTGAGTAGGGAACTAGCTATGGAGGCTTGGAAAATTCCAAGTCTCTACAAACCCCTCGAGATTCATCCAAAATCTCAAGAATACAAATGTGATATGCTACCCTATGAAATTCAATGCTCCTGACACAATGGCTATATTAGAATTTCAAAAAAATATTATTTTCACATAATTGACCTCCGAGACCTATTTTAAAAATTTTCCAAATAACGGATCAAAATGAGATATAAAGTCATAAAATCACACCAACCATGTTACCAACCTAGAATCAATGTTTCAGATTAATGGTACAATTTATTTTTCCATTCTGTACATAGATTAAAAGATATTGCCAAAGTTAAACTAGCAAGCTTTTAAGACCACCAAAAATCATAATTTCCTATAAATCACACTAGAATTCATTAAAAACCATGTCAATCATCCCCACACCCTAAAAAACCATAAGGAGACCATAAGGAGCGGCAAAATAGTTACATCAAACATAAATAAATATTTCACACAAATCACCAAAAAATTAAGTCATTACACTTTGGTGGTCAGTGGGACACCTAGCTTTGGCAAGGTTTTCCTATAATAATAGCTACTATTCTCGTATTTAGATGGCTCTTTTCATGGATTTTTATGGTAGGCATTTTCTCTCTCCAATTAGTTGGTTTGTGGTTTTTTAGATCAGACCTTGAGGTATGGTGTTGCTTTATGAGTCTTTGGATAGAATTTGGGTCATTTAGGATAGACTTCGAGCGACTCAAAGTAGGCAGAAGTGCTATACGGATTGTAGAATTTTTTCCTTAATATTTGGTATTAGTGATTGAGTCTTCATGTATGTTTCACCCAAGATGGGATTTATGGGGTTTAGAAAGAGTAGTAGGCTTAGCCCCTGGTATATTAGACCTTTTGAGATTCTTCGAACTATTAGAGATGTGTCTTATGAGTTAGTATTTCTTCAAGATTTATCAATTGTTCACCCAATTTATTATGTTTTCATGCTTCAGCGTTACATTTCGGATGAGTCTCATGTAATTAATTAGGATTCGATCCAGTTAGATAAAAGGTTGTCTTTTGTTGAAGATCTCGTCTCTATTTTAGCTAGGGATGTTAGATGATTAAGTTCAAGAGATATTCTTGTGGTTAAGGTCAAGTGGAGAAATAAACCTATAGATGAGTCAACTTGGGAGGTCAAGTCCGATATGTTTGGTAGTTATCCCCAGTTTTTCACTGATTCAGGTATTGCTCTTGCTTTTAGTTTGAGAAAGCTTTAGATATTTAGTTGTGGATGATGTAATGACATGTTTTTTGGTGATTTATTTGAATTACACATTTTTGGGTGATTTGGTCATTTTATACTTCCCCTGATTGCATTATGGTACTTTTAGAGTGTGGGAATGATGACACGGTTTTCAATGTATTTCAGTGTGATTTGTGTGAGATTGTAATTTTTAATGGTTATAAAGGACTTATAGTTGACTTAGGTCAATATTTATTAATAAGTTTATCAAATGGCAAAACAAACTGTACCGACATATCCCAAATATTAATTTTAGGTTGGTAACATAGTTGGTATGGTTTTACGACTTTTATATCTCATTTTGACCCTCAGTTAGGAAAATTATGAATTGGATTTTGGGATAAACTTTGTGAAAATAATATTTTTTTAAAATCTAATATCGTCATTGAGTCTAGAGCTTCAAATATAGTCTTATTGCATAGATTTTTGTGTTCTCGGGATTCCAGATGAATACTAGGGGTGCTGCAGATTCTCCAAGTCTCCAACTGGTGGACCTCTCTACTGGTGTACTTAATTAAGTTACTCTTTGGTTGCTTAAGCGACCTGGAAGCCAGTTAGGGTTATCGCTTAAATGACACCCCCATTGCTTAGGCATTTGTCGCTTACGAGACAACCATGTTTATATGCGACAGTCATAAAGCACGCACCGTGTAAGTGATTCCCAGTTACTTTAGAGATCTAGTGGTCGCTTAGGCGACGCTTGGGTTTATGTTCCTATTTTTACGATTTTTACCATTTTTGAGACTTAGAGCTTGGGATTTTGAATTTTTGGGTGATTTCTTCAATTTTTATCTTGGGTAAGCTCCAAAACTCCTGTTTCAATTATCTTTGATTCTTGTCATTTAAACCCTTTTAAAACTTGGAACTAAAAGTGAAATTTGAAAATTTGGCCCGAAAGGCCTAAATTAGTAATTTATCAATTTAAACCCTGATTCTAACTTATTTTCACTTGAGCTTTCTTCTATAAGTTTCTTTAATCATGCAAAATATATTTTTGAATAAAAATTTTAATTTTACCCTCCTTTTTCGGGGGTTTGTTTTGATCCCAAACTAGAAATAGAAAATATGGGTATTGTTAACTTTTTTGACGAGTAGATTCTATATTTGTGTATTTCAGTTGATTTTGGGTCCATTCATGAGATGAAAGATCAATAGTGAAGTCTTGTTTGTTATGGCTTAACTTTCTTCATACTAGATTGGGTAGTTAATATCGATATAAAGATCATGTTATTGGTGTGGAACTAATCATAAAAATGGCTATTAATATTATGTTGTGATCGTGTGGGGGCCTATATTGTTGTTATTTGGTATTACTGAGACATTATCTACTATGTGTGACTGTGTGGGGTCTTGTATGATGTTGATGAACTTATGTATATATATTGGTGATATCTTTTTGGTGAAAATCCTAAATTGGATTTATGTGGTATCAATGAAATATTATTGTGCATTTTGCCCTAGTGGCATATGATTAAATTGGATTCATGGATTTTTGGCATATCGAGTAGATTTTGGCTCACATGGTTGGTATACTGGTTGTCTTTAGAAATTATCATTCGGATTGATTGTGAGTATTGCATCCTCATATTAGATACACTTTTGAAACATTGGTACCACTGTGCAAATACTGAAAATATGGGCTTGTGACATCTTTATATACCCTCTGTCGAGGGATGTGTTAGAGAGGAGTCAAGGATATTGGTATTGGGTATTAGATTGTATATGGGTTGCGAAATCCCCATGGGTCCTACCTCGGAAGCTTAGCTTGGTAGGTATATACGGACATTATGAGACAACCTTGAGCATCACTTTATCATCATATCATCATCATCATCATCATCATCTTTATTATATATATATATATATATATATATATATATATATTGTGCTCATCTGTATTGTATTTTTATCCTTGATATGATATATGTCGATTTGTACTTCTTTCTTATACTTGTATTTGGTGTACATATATATTTATATTTTTTTTCTCATATTTGTGTATGGTATATATTATATTATAGAACTGTTAGTGGAGACGGTTTGGGCTACTGTTTTGGGATATTTTCTGATTATAGGTGACATGCCTATAGTGTGTATTTTATGTGCTTTATTCTCTACTTTCTTCAGTCGGCTTATGATACCTATTGAGTACAAATAGACCGTACTCACCTCTATTACGCCCTTTAGTTGTATATCTAGGTATGAGTGTGTTGCACACTAGCTGATTCAGGCAGTATCTGGAGGATATTCGAGATAGAAAATGATGATCTACGCTTCCGAAGTTGATCTACTATCTCTTCTTATCTATTTCATGTCTTGTTTTGTATTCTGGGATGAATTATGACACTTTTGGACTCTCATTGTATCTTTTAACATTCAAGATGTATTTAGCAATTCTTATACGAAACCAAATTTTGGAATATTGTATGGTATTTTTGGTTATATGCTTCTGCTATTATCATATTTGGCTCAACTCATTGTAGAAGTCTTGCCTTGAATTTTGATATTGATTTCTCATTTTGTATCAGTCTGGATGATTGACTTGTCAGGATTTTCCGCAATAAATATCACCATGATCTTTAATTTTTGAATCGTGACAATGAATGAGAGAATTAGGAAGTTCTTTTAAGGTATTGACAGTTCATTATCATAATTTTAATGCTTTTTATCTTTTTCTCTGTAATTCTTACTGTGTTATCATTAGTGTCAAGTTTACATTTTTTTGTTTTCCTTCTCTATGATATCATTACCGTAAAAATGATTATTTCTATTTATTATATGATTGCAGGTTTATCAAATAGATTCGTGATTTTTTTCACTAACAACATTGTCGTATCAAGATTCTCTATGCAAGCACTTTTGGTGGTTGGATAGTCATATTATCTTTCCAAAAGCTTAAGATAGCTTCATTTAAATATCAAAGGTACTACTTTAATATGTGTGTAAAACAAGATAGTTAAAATAGAATTCATTCTTAAAAATTAGAGTTGAATAAAATGTGACAATCTTAAAGTTATTTTTGGAGTCACCATTTTGTAAGCTTAAAATGTTTAAAAATCAATTTTAACACTGTAGTTATTCAAAGTATCTTTATTAATTTGTTTGTTTGATGAATCTATGAATAAAAAATGAAAAAATTATTAAACATTGTATCAGTCATGTATAATTTTATGTTATTTTCACTTCAAATTTAGAATTTTATTGAAATTCATTCTCCTAAATAAAGGATATAATATTTTAAATGTAAAATTTATATTAATTTAATCTCATCTATGTTTGGTAATCTCATCTAAGTACGATAGTCTTCCCTCTCCATGTTTTGCTAATTTTCTTCTCAAATCTTGCATCATTGCGTAAAAAAATTTACCGGAGACCCAAGTAAAATTTATTTGAGTGAACAACTAGAAAGTATTTCTATATGCATTAGATAGGCATTACAACTATTAACAACTTATTTGCTTAGTTTGGAAATTTAAAGTATTAATATTTTAACTTGAAACATTCCCGCCTTTTATCTCTGTTGCGATCTTTATTATAATAATTAAGTTGTTGATATTCAGATTATGATTTAAATGTAATTTAGAATAATTTATCAATTTGTATTTTTAAAAGTTAAATCTTTTTGAGTTGTGGTTAATATTCTCAATTAAGTCTTACAACAATGAGTTTTCAGCTTCATATGTACTCTGTAGATTTTAAAGTAAGCTGAATGGAAATACAACATTAATTCTAAAAGATCCATGAATACAATATTTTCAATGAAATGTTGCAACTAGGATTGGCTAATAAAATTTGTTACGTGAAATCTGTTGAAATTTAGTGAATCAAAAAGTGATAAACATGCGATGTATTTGAGACATATCATGAAAATTTTATTAGAAGTTCAAACTTTTTTATTGTTGCTATTATGTTGTTATTGTTGTTTACAATTAGCATTGCATTCATATTTTGTTATATATGTAACTAAGAAATTTGAAGTTTCTATACATGATGTATACAAATTTAACATGATTTCAGATAATATAATTTACTATGCTTAAAGTGTTATTAATAAACAATAAAATGAGTACCGATAGAATGATGGATATTGTAATGGGAAGGGGGAGGATGGAGGATAGTGATTGCCGGGCAGGATGGGATAGGTGAGCAGGGTGGAGAATGTAGGTCGTAGCCTTGTAGGTGGGATGGGAATAGTAAAAAAGATAATATTTTTATCTCAATTTCTATTTCTTACAACTTGTTGAGGTATGGAATAGGCCGTTTTTGCAACTTGTTGAGGTATGGAATAGATTGTTGGAATTTATCTTAATTTTGATTGTTTTTTGCCTATTGGAATAGATTGTTTTGAATAGATTTTTAGAATTTATCTCAAGCAGTCGTTGGAATAGATTATTTTGAGGTATTGAATAGACTATTTTGAGGTATGGAATAGTCATTGGTGTAGAGGTTTGACAAGTGTTAATTGGGGTTGGGAAAGACTCAGTTAACAATTTATTCTTGATTGTTCAAAGTGAGGGGGAACGTTATAATTTTATTGCATTTGTTAATTTACATATCGAACAAATGAGCTCTCTTATTGAGTTCCTCAGCGCAAACACTTCCTTAGCACACATCCAACTGCCCAAGTAGCTTGTTTGAATGGAGTTTAGTGTGATCTCAGTTGCTCTACCGACATTTTTGTTGGAGTTAATTGTGTAAAGCCAACTCGTCTATTGAGTTTCTCATCTTAATTTTCTATAACTAGTTGTCTCTTATGCCACGATTTTCTTAATGTCTTCTTGTTGCTATTGCTTATGTCTCCATGAATGTTGTCACTTTTCTTTCCTTGAGCCAAGGTTCTATATGTAAGACAGGGGTAAGTTCTATGGTAGCATTATTTTTAGACTCAAATTTTTATATATGTTATACTGTTATATGAAAATTACTTGTCAACGTGTAAGTTTTAACATATTTATTCGATTTCAGAGTGCACAATATGAATAATTCTGACAGTGAGTGGATATATGATAGATTATTAGAAGATGGATTCATAAATCCTAGGTTTATTGATGGGGTTGACAGCTTTGTTGAATTTGCTAAAAGTCATCCAGAATGTATGGACAGTGAAGAATTAAGATGTCCTTGTAATCATCGTAAGTATCGAAATAAAAATATTTTGGATGAGTTTACAGTTATGGCATGTCTTGGAAATTATGGCTTTGTACCAAATTATTATCATTGGAAACATCATGGAGAAAGTTATATTTCAGGTCTAAGTAAGTCTTATAATAATCAAGAAGAAGCTTCAGCTTCAGGTGAAACCGTGAATTCTCAGTCTCATAATGAATTTCGAGCTATGATTTTTTATATTGCTGGGCCTTCTTTGATGGTAACATAGAAGAAGATCCAAATCCCATAACACAAAATATTTATAATTTGCTCAAAGCATCAGAACAAGAAATTTGGCCGGGAAATCCACATGGACACACTCAATTGTCTGTCGTTGCTTATCTGTTGAATCTAAAGGCAGAATATCATTTTTTTGAAAGATTGTATGATGAGTTGTGTGAATTTATATCAGAATTGATACCAACTGATAACGTAATGATACATAGCTTTTATAGTACCAAAAAGCTAATGAGAGGATTGGGCTTACCGGTTGAAAAGATTGAATGTCGCATAAATGGTTGTATGCTTTATTGGCGGGAGGATAGTGAACTTGTCAATTGCAAGTTTGGTTCTCACCCTCGATTTAAGAGATCAAAACATCAACGCTTCAAGAAGAAAACTAATATTTTTTATAAGAAAACCTATTATTTTCCTTTAGCTCTACGTTTACAAAGATTATATGCATCCGATGCTGCAGCAATACATAAGACATGGCATTCTGAGCATGAAAGAGATGGTATGATGCGTCATCCCTCTGACTCTCCTTCTTGGAAACAGTTTGATCAGACACACCCTTCTTTTGCATCTGAAGTGAGAAATGTTAGATTAGGTTTGTCAACCGAAAGTTCTTACCACTATCCATGGCGAAGAAATAAAAAATGGTTCAAGAGAGGTCAAAGAGTACAGGAGATTGCATTTACTGAACAATCAGGTGTACCAATCCTTAGGGGATTGAGGACTTGGGACTCATGAAAGTGACAAAACTTGGTTTTGATGCGATAAATGCCAAAATTTCAAAGAATAACTCATGTGGTTGGAAGAAAAGAAGTATTTTTTGGGACTTGTCTTACTGGAAAAGAAATCCTATAAGGCATAACCTTGATCCGATGCATATTATTATTTTTTTTTATAATATCTTCAACACTGTGATGAATGTCAAGGGAGAAACAAAGGACAATGGAAACTCTAGAGATGATTTAAAACTGCTTTGCCATCGTCCAGAGTTACATCAGAATAAAAGTACCAAAAAGTATCCAAAGGCTTGTTATATGCTAGATGATAAGGCTAAAAAATTTCTCTTTTAATGGTTGCAAGAGTTGAGATTTTCTGCTTATTATGTGTCTAATTTGGGAAGATGTGTTGACATGAACAAGCTTACACTTTTTGTTATGAAGAGTCATGATTGTCATGTGTTTATGCAATGGTTAATACCTATTGTATTTCGAGAATTGCTTTCACGAAATGTATGGCAACCATTGACGGAGTTGATTCTTTTCTTTAAAGATCTCACCTCTACAACAATTACAGAAGAACACATGAGATAATTAGAAGAAAATATTCCTCTCATCTTGAGTAATCTTGAGCGCATTTTTCCTCCAAGCTTCTCGGATTCCATGGAACATCTTCCTATCCATTTAGCTTATGAAGCACGTTCAGTTGACCCAGTTCAAGGACGAAGGATGTATCCAACTGAGAGATAAATAAAGTTAATTATATTTTATAATATATGTAAATAAATATATCAATTATACCATATTGACATATTTTAATATTTGTAGGAATCTCTGTAGATACAAGAATGGCGTCAAAATAAGAATAAAGTTGAAGCTTCTATATACAATACATATTTAGTTGAAGAAGCATCTTTATTTTGTGCATACTACTTCAAGTCACACATTCCGACACGACACAGAAAAGTGCCACAAAATTTAGATGATGGTGGAGTTGAATAGGATGATTCTGAGATGCTTTCTATTTGTAAGCAAGCTGTTCGAGGTTTTGGTAAGCTAAAAAGAGGAGGTTAGATGATAAAGAATATCACACAGCTCATACATATATTTTGTTGAATTGTGATGAAGTAAAATCATATATCAAGTAAGTTAATAATAAATCATCTATAAATATTAATAAAAAATTTGATGTAAAAATTAAATTAGATTTTTTTTCTTCAGAATTTATGAAGACATCTTGAGACAAATAGAACCATGTATTCAAGATAGCGAGATTAATGCTAAACTTGAAATAGAGTTTGCATCTTGGTTTGAAAAATATGTAAGTATTGATAGGTTTAAATTATTCTTAATTATTCGCTATTATTCACAAAATGCAATCTTAATCAATGTGTAATTATTTATAATGTCAATAGGCACAGAATACTTCTTCCGACATTACCAATCAAATCATGAAAGATCTTGCAGAAGGGCCATTACATACAGTTCAACCCTTTAATGGATATGTTGTAAATGGTTACAAGTTTCACACTGAAGAATACAGTTCAAATAAATATATGATGAATAGTGGTGTATGCATCAAGGGCTCTAGCCATAGTGCAAATAATATCGATTACTATGGTCGATTGATAGGGATTTTCCAACTAGAGTATAATGCATTACAATTCAAGCGAACCGTGTTATTGAAGTGTTCTTGGTTTGATCCAACTCCAAAGCTTGGTACAAAAGTGCATACACAGTATAATCTTGTTGATGTTAACAAGAGAAGACTGTTTAACAAATCTGAACTATTTATTATGGTTGTGCAAGCATGTCAGGTGTATTTTGAAATTTATCCTACTGTAAAAAAGATAGTGAGTGAATGGTTAGATGTTTTCCCAATAAAGGCACGCTCTGTTGTAGATGTTCCTAAAAAAATAGAGCAACCTCAAACATTGAATGATCCAGCTTTTCAAGAAGATGATAGTCAAATACATAAGACAGGGACAAAGATGATGATGAAGATGAGGATACGGACGATGATGATGATGAGGAGGAGGAGGAATGCGGACTTCATAAAAAGAAAAGAAGAAGAATCTAATTTTTAAAGTTGTTAGTAGTTACATGTACTAGCTTGTGCTGAGTTTTGATACTACTTCCTTTGTTGTGTATCTTCAAAAAGCTTATGTTTTTGAATTAATATTTTGAACTTTAAGGTTCTTGAATGTTGATGCTCTTTTCTTGTTCTTGTGTGACTGTAAACGCTAAGTTCTTGAAGTGTTTTGAATTAAAGTTTTGAGATTTAGATTTCCTTTTGTAGATTGTGGGTGTTGTTAGAGTCCTTAAAGTAGCTGAAGAGTTTTGAACTTTAAGATTCTTGATGCTTCTTAGTGAGGTTGTTTCTGGTGTCAGAAGGCACTGATGCTCTCCTTCTTAAAGTGGAATAGAATGGGTAAAATTGATAACTTTTTTCTTCGTTCCTTATGTCTTTCTAAATAATTTATTTCACATGATTCATTTTTCATGGACTTTGTTTTGCTGTTATAGAATAATTGTCATTTTAGAATATGAGTGATACACCATCATTGGTTGCTGGTTCTTCTGATACTCCTGATTCCATAGATAACATAATAATGCAGAAACATGCACTGAAAGGCCTTAAGGTTCGATCATGAACATATCTGAATAACATAACATCTGTGTGGGGTAATAGAATACCCAAAACAAAACTGAAGTCTAAAACATGATAGTTTGTATCTAGCCTGCATCTAGTCTGCATCTAGTCTACATCTAGTTTGAAAGCCTTTACTGTCTAAAAAATCTGAATAAGGAGTTGATGGGACATATCCCCAACTAACTCCAACTAACAGGCTAATCAATGAGATATTAGAAAATCATTATATCCTCGAAGGATGAGGAATCACCTTTACTCTGACTGTGTAATTTGGAATCTACTTCTGATTTGGAACTCATATCTCTGAACCTATGGTGTAAGATAAAAAGAAAGCACCATAGTGTGAATGTGTTAGTACATATGTACCAAGTATACATGTGAGGTATGTTGTATGCAATGGTTTACATTCATGAATAATGCTAACTGACTGTCTAACATGAATGTGTGAATACATGCATAAATACATAACTGTAACTGACAACATGATAACCTGATACTGATATCGTGATAGCATGACTACTGATATGGATACTGATAACATGATTTAACTGATAACTGATATGACTGATAACATGAAAGACTATCTGAATAATACTGATAACATGGGTGACTGTACTTGACAGTCCTGAATCTGGTGGAACTATTTGAGTTCCATACTATATCTGAGTTGACTGCTCCTGACAGTCCTAATTCTGTAATATAAAATTGTGTGAAGTAGTATTTGACCGACATGCCCCATATATAATATTATAGATGAGCTGGGGTCCAATTTATTCCCTGATTGGAAGGGTGTGAATACCACGCCACTGGTAAGGACAACATGTGAGTAACCCTCATATAACAGGTAACTCCAGCGAGAATGGTGGGAACCCTCACATAATAGGTTAAGCCACCTCATCTAACCTCATATAGCAGTCTACGATGTCTTAACCTATGTTGGCTAAGATAAAGTATGGGTATTACAATATCTCCCCCTTAAGACCATTCATCTTTAAATGAGACTAACAGAGATGGGAAACAATAAAATAAACATGAATTGAACATGAATAACTGGAACATGATCTCATGACGGATGTGACTGACAAGCTGAACATAACATACTGAATATGCATATCTGACGCATGGATAATTGATTCATAAATGCAAAACTAAAAGTTCTGAAGAACTAAGTTTTCTTACATTGAGAATGCATGTCTGACGTATAACTGTATAATTAATCTAATAAATGAATGTATGACTGAATATGCGATGGTACTTGATACCAAGCTTACCATGGGAACCTGAGCATGAGACTGAATACTAAGTTTGATATACACTTATCATGAAACTAAGTAAGCTTAAGGAAAACTATTACCTTGAGCTTGATCTGAGTTAGCGGGGAAGAGGTGAGGGTACTTAGTACGCATATCTTCTTCTACTTACCAAGTATCTCTCTCGACGGACTGATTTCGCCAAAGAAATTTAACTAGAGGGACTTCTTTGTTCCTTAATCTACAAGTATGATAGCCTAGGATTTTGACTAGAATCTCTTCATAAGAGAGGCTGTTCTAATCATCAATGCTCTGAATAGGGACTACGACTGATGGGTCACCTATACACTTCTTGAGTAAAGAGACATGAAAGATTGGATGAACTTAGGCTAGATCTGAAGGCAATTCGAGCTCATAAGCTACCTTGCCGAATCGACTAAGAATCTTGAAGGGACCGGCATATTGGGGACTGAGATTTCTTTTCTTGACAATTATCTTCACTTCCTTCATAGGAGAGATATTAAGGTAGGCATAGTCACTAATCTCAAACTCGAGATCCTTTCTACGAACATCTGCATAAGACTTCTATCGGATTTGAACAGCCTGGAGTCTTTCTCTAATTAACTGAACTTTCTCTAAGACGTCGAATACTAAGTCAGGACCTATGACTGAGGCCTCACTAAATTCAAACCAACCGATTGGAGATCTACATCTCCTACCATAGAGAGCTTCGAATAGAGCAATCTGAATACTGGAATGATAGCCATTAATGTATGCAAATTCAATCAAAGGCAAGTGGTCATCCCAACTTATCTTGAAATCAATTGTACACTCCCTTAGTATATCTTCCAAAGTCTGAATGGTCTTTTCTGCTTGACTATCTGTCTGAGGATGAAAGGATATACTGAGATGAACTTCGGTAACAAGACCCTTTTGGAATGCTTTCCAGAAATGTGAGGTGAACTGGGTACCTCTATCTGAGATAATGGTCAACGGAACACCGTGCAATATGACCAGCTCCTTAACGTTGAGCTTGGTGAAATCCTCGGGTAAATAAGAGGTATGAACTGGAAGGAAAAGAGCTGATTTGGTTATTTTGTCTACAATAACCCTGACTGAATCATGCCGACGATGAGTTCGAGGCAAACCCATCACAAAGTAAATGTTTACAACTTCCCACTACCAAGTAGGAATACTGAACTCCTATATAGGACCACTAGGCTTCCAATGCTCCATCTTAATATGCTGACATATAGAGCACATAGCCACAAACTCTGCAATATTTTTTTCTATCCCACTCCACCAATAGATATCCCGCAAGTCACGATACATCTTTGTTGCCCCTGGATGAATAGAGTAGCGTGCACTATGTGCTTCTGCAAGAATTCGCTGCCTTAAGTCATCTATGTATGGAACACAGAGACAACCCCGACAATTAAGAACACCATCTCCCCCCTAGGAAAAAACCTCTATTTTCTAATTCTGAACTGACTCTTTTTGCTTGACAAGGCTAGGATCCTTATCTTGCTTTTCTTTTACCCCGAAAACTAGAGATGATTTTGAACTACTCTGAACACATACATCGCCCTCTGAAGAGTCAACTAAGCGAACGCCTAGTCTGGCAATCTGGTGGACTTCTTGGACTAACTTTTTCTTACTATCATCAACATGAGAAATACTACCCATGAACAGTCTACTGAGAGCATCGGCCACTACGTTGGCTTTACCCAGATAACAGATGACACTCATATCATAATCTTTTATGAGCTCTAACAACCTTCTCTGATGAAGATTGAGATATTTTTGAGAAAAGACAAACTGAAGGCTCTTATGATTTGTGAAGACGTCTACATGAACACTGTATAAATAATGCCTCCAAATCTTCAAATCAAGTGAAGCCATGTGTGACCTATTTTGATTCACTGGCATTGTTGTTGACATCTTGTTATTTTGCAGTTTGCTTTTTCTATTTTAACTTGATCTTGTATCAAAACCCTTATGGTCCTAGTCGTAAAAAATGGATATTAGGAGTTTGTATGTTTTTGACCTGACCAAAAAAATTCTCATTCTTTTCTTGATTATTTTTATAAAATCAATGTCTAGTTCTTGGCTTTTCTATCATTAAGCTCCATGTAAGCCATATTTTGGTTTCTTTTTAGCTTTTCTACTTGAGGAGAGAGACTTTAATAACCGTTGTTTATAATATGTATTGATCATCTGGTTTAAAGACTTGTCCCTTTCTATTTTACTATATGGTTTTCCAATTTTTATTCTTTTAGTTTAGCTAGACTGGATCAAGGGATGATAAAAGAATCGTATTTTTAGCTGGGTGATGGTAGAGAAGAGAAAAAGTTTAAAAAAAACTAAGAAGAATCAAGAACCATTTATTCCTAAATCTTATAGTCTCTATAGTTAATTACAATATGGAGGCTCTGTTTATAATTGGAATAATACTTATTGCTCTAAAAAGTGAGCAGGTTATGGTCCCTACAGGTGTGTTTTGAGGGATGAGATTTTTGGTGAAGTGTGGCAATGAACATATCTTAAGTTTTGTTAAAACTTTTGCAGTGCGATCAAGTTCTCAGACTTTCTGTTCTGGTCATTGTTGTTTGGTTTTCTTGATGGCAATCTCTCAGTGATACTTCTTATAGTTAATAAGTGTAATGACCCGATTTGCTGAATTGGAATGCTACACGGTGCTCATGACCCCAGAGGACCACAAGCTAACCCATGACTGATATTTGTACCTGTATACTGCATAAGATAACATAATGATGCAGAAACATGCACTGAAAGGCCTTAAGGTTCGATCATGAACATATTTAAATAATGTAACATCTGTGTGGGGTAATAGAATACCCAAAACAAAATTGAAGTCTAAAACATGATAGTCTGTATCTAGCCTGCATCTAGTGTGCATCTAGTCTATATCTAGTCTGAAAGCCTCTACTCTCTAAATAATATGAATAAGGAGTTGATGGGACATGTACCCAACTAACTCCAACTAATAGGCTACTCAATGAGATATTAGAAAATCATTATATCCTCGAAGGATGAGGACTCAGTTTTACTCTGACTGCTGAATTTGAAATCTACTGCTGATCTGGAAGTTATATCTCTGAACCTATGGTGTAACATAAAAAGAAAGCACCATAGTGTGAATGCGTTAGTACATATGTACCGAGTGTACATGCGAGGTAGGTTGTATGCAATGGTTTACATGCATGAATAATGCTAACTGACTGTCTAACATGAATGTGTGAATACATGCATAAATACATAACTGTAACTGACAACATGATAACGTTACACTGATATCGTGATAGCGTGAATACTGAGTCTGGATAATGATAACATGACATAACTGATAACTAATATGACTGATAACATGAAAGACTATATCTAAATAATACTGATAACATGGGTGACTGTACTTGATAGTCCTGAATCTGGTGGAACTATTTGAGTTCCATATGATATCTGAGTTGACTGCTCCTGACAGTCCTGATTCTGTAACATGAAATTATGGGAAGTAGTATTTAACTGGCATGCCCCATATATGATATTATAGCTGAGCTGGAGTACAATCTATGCCCTGATTGGAGGGGTGTCAATACCACGCCACTGGTTAGGACAACATGTAAGTAACCCTCATATAACAGGTTACTCCAGCGAGAATGGTAGGAACCCTCACATAACAGGTTAAGCCACCTCATCTAACCTCATATAGCAGGCTACGATGTCTCAATCTATGCTGGCTAAGAAAAAGTATAGGTATTACAGTATCTCCCCCTTGAGAATATTCATCCTTAAATGAGACTAACTTAGAGGGGAAACAATAAAATGAACATGAATTGAACAAGAATAACTGGAACATGATCTCATGACGGACGTGATTGATAAGCTGAACATAATATACTGAATATGTATATCTGACGCATGGATAACTGATTCATAAATGTAAAACTAAAAGTTCTGAAGAACTAAGTTTTCTCACAATGAGAATGCATGTCTGATGCATAACTGTATAACTGATCTGATACATGAATGTATGACTGAATATGCGGTGGTACTTGATACCAAGCTTATCATGGGAACATGAGCATGAGACTGAATACTAAGTAGTGATGTACACTTATCATAAAACTGAGTAAGCTTAAGGAAAACTATTACCTTGAGCTTGATCTGAGTTAGTGGGGAAGAGGTTAGGGTACTTAGTACGCATATCTGCTTCTACTTACCAAGTATCTCTCTCGACGGACTGATTTCTCCAAAGAACTTTAATTAGAATGACTTCTTTGTTCCTTAATCTACAAGTATGATAGTCTAGGATTTCGACTAGAATATCTTCATAAGAGAGGCTATTCTAAACATCAATGCTCTGAATAGGGACTACGACTGATGGGTCACCTATACACTTCTTGAGTAAAGAGACATGAAAGACTGGATGAACTTAGGCTAGATCTGAAGGCAATTTGAGCTCATAAGCTACCTTGCCGAAGCGACTGAGAATCTTGAAGGGACCGATATATTAGGGACTGAACTTTCTTTTCTTGACAATTATCTTCACTCCCTTCATAGGAGAGATCTTAAGGTAGGCATAGTCACCAATCTCAAACTCGAGATCTTTTCTACGAACATCTTCATAAGACTTCTATCGGATTTGAACAACCCAGAGTCTTTCTCTAATTAACTGAACTTTCTCTAAGACATCGAATACTAAGTCAGGACCTATGACTTAGGCCTCATTAACTTCAAACCAACCGATTGGGGATCTACATCTCCTACCATAGAGAGCTTCGAATGGAGAAATCTGAATACTAGAATTATAGACGTTGTTGTATGCAAATTCAATCAAAGGCAAGTGGTCATCCCAACTTCTCTTGAAATCAATTGCACATGCCCTTAGTATATCTTCCAAAGTCTGAATGGTATTTTCTTCTTTACTATTTGTCTGAGGATGAAAGGTTGTACTAAGATGAACTTGGGTACCAAGACCCTTTTGGAATGCTTTCCAAAAATGAGAGGTGAACTGGGTACCTCTATTTGAGATAATAGTCAATGAAACACCGTGCAATATGAACAACTCCTTAACGTTGAGATTGGCGTAATCCTCAGCTAAATAAGAGGTATGAACTGGAAGGAAAAAAGTTGATTTGGTTATTTTATCTACAATGAGCCAGACTGAATCATGCTGACGATGAGTTTGAGGCAAACCCATCACAAAGTACATGTTTACAACTTCCCACTACCAAGTAGGAATACAGAACTCCTGCATTGGACCACTAGGATTCTGATACCTTATCTTAACTTGTTGACATATAGAGCACTTAGCCACAAACTCTGCAACATCTTTTTTTATCCCACTCCACCAATAGATATCCTGCAAGTCACGATAACTCTTTGTTGCCCCTGGATGAATAGAGTAGCGCGCACCATGTGCTTCTGCCAGAATTTGCTGCCTTAATTCATCTATGTATGGAACAAAGAGACGACCCTGACAACGAAGAACACCATCTCCCCCTTAGGAGGAAACCTCTATTTTCTAATTCTGAACTGAATCTTTTTGCTTGACAAGGGTAGGACCCTTATCTTGGTTTTCTTTCACCTTGGAAACTAGAGATGATTTTGAACTACTCTGAACACATACATCGCCCTTTGAAGAGTCGACTAAGCGAACGCCTAGTCTGGAAATCTGGTGGACTTCTTGGACTAACTTCTTCTCACTATCATCAACATGAGAAATACTACCCATGGACAATCTAATGAGAGCATCGGCCACTACATTGGCTTTACCCAGATGATAGAGGACACTCATATCATAATATTTTAAGAGCTCTAACCACCTTCTCTGACAAAGATTGAGATCTTTTTGGGAAAATACATACTGAATGCTCTTATGATCTATGTAGATGTCTACATGAAAACCGTATAAATAATGCCTCCAAATCTTCAAGACAAATACTACGGCTGCTAATTCAAGATCATGAGTAGGATAATTCTTCTCATCGGGTTTAAGCTGTCTGGAGGCATAGGATATGACCTTACCATGCTGTATGAGGACATAACCTAAACTTACTCTAGATGTATCACAATAAACTACAAAACCGTCTGAACCATCTGAAAGAGCTAGAACTGGAGCTGAGGTAAGTCGAATCTTCAACTCCTGAAAACTCTTCTCGCATGAATCTGACCAATAAAAGTTGACCATTTTTTTTGAGTTAATCTATACATAGGAAATGCAATATAAGAAAATCCCTCAACAAACCATCTGTAATAGCTAGCCAGACCTAAGAAACTCCTGATATCTGATAGAGAAATATGGCGAGGCCAGTTTCTTACTGCTTCAGTGTTTTGAGGATCTACACTAATGACATCACTGGAAACAATATGACCAAGGAATGCTATTGACCTTAGCCAAAATTCGCACTTACTGAATTTGGCAAATAATTGATGATTTTTGAGAGTCTGGATTATTGTTCTGAGATGGTATGTATGATCGCACTTAGTGCGGGAATAGACCAGAATATCATCTTTGAAGACTATGATGAATATATCCAAGTACTTCTTAAGCATATGGTTCATCAAGTCCATGAATGCGGCTGGGGAGTTGGTAATACCAAATGACATAAATAAAAATTTGAGGTGACCATAACATGTACAAAAAGATATTTTTGGGATGTCACATTCTCTAACTCTGAGCTGATGATAGGCAGTTCTGAGGTCTATCTTAGAGAAATAACTGGCACCCTGAAGTTGGTCAAATAAGTCATAAATTTTGGGAAGAGGACACTTGTTCTTGACCATGACTTTATTTAGTAGACGATAATCTGTACACATTTTGAGTGAACCATCTTTTTTGCACACGAATAAGACTGGTGCGCCCCATGGGGAAATTCTTGGTCTGATGAATCCCTTATCTAAGAGATCTTTCAATTGATCTTTTAGTTCTATGAGTTCTGCTGGTGCCATTCTATATGGTAGCATAGAGATAGGATGAGTGTCTGAAAAAAGATCAATACCGAATTCTATTTCTCTTTCGAGAGGAATTCCTGGAAGATCTTTGGGAAAGATATCTGAATATTCATTCACTACTGGGACTGATTCGAGACTGGGAGACTTGGAATTGGAATCTCTAACATGATCTAGATGATAAACACATCCTTTAGATATCAATTTCCTTGCCCGAAGGTAGGAAACAAGTTGACCCACGAAAGCGGATACACTACCCTTTTACTCTAGAACGGGTTCATTTAGGAACTAAAACTGAACTATTTTATTTCTGCAGTCGACTGTGGCATAGAAGGAATGAATCCAATCCATGCCGAGAATGACATCAAAATCAATCATCTCTAATTCAAATAAGTCTGTTGAAGTGACTTTCTGAAATATCATAACTGGGCAGTTCCTGTATACCCACCAAGCTATGATTATTTTACCCACTGGGGTAGATACTAAAAAGGGCTCTTCTAGAATTTTGGGACTTATTCTTAAATCAATTGCTATATAAGGAGTAACAAAAGACAAGGAAGCTCCTGGATCTAGCAAAGCATAAACATGCACATGAAAGATCTGTAACGTACCAGTAACTAAATTAGGAGAATTTTCCTGATATTGTCGAGTCTGAAGAGCATAAAGACAATTTGGGCATTGCCCGTTAGTAGCACTGGAAGTGGCACACTACTGATTTAGGCGACCGAACTGAGCTGAGGAGCGATTCTGTTGACCCTGAGGACTTGACTGTGAATAGTCTCTAACTCTATGGCCTGGCTTGCCACAATTAAAAAAATGCCACTACCTGCTCTACACACATCCTGATGGTACTTAACATAAGTATGGCAAAGAGGATAGGTGCGGGCACTACTAATACTGCCCTGAGTCTTAAAGCCTAGCATTCTATCTTTGTAACCCTCTCTGAACTTAGAAACTGGAGCACTGTCTGTAGAGGGAGCTAGAACTGATGACTTAAGATGAAACTGGGAATGGTTTCCTCCTTCTGACTTAGGCTGAGCGAAGTTGAAACTACCTATCTACACTCTATTATTCAGCTTTTCCCTCTGCTTAATTTTTTGCTCTTCTATCTGCTAAGCATGGGTCATAAGTCTAGCTAAGGTCATTTCACTATTCAGTATGGTGGGTATGCACTCATTAACCACGCTATCATTCACCCCTAAAGCAAACTTACTCATCTTGGATCTACCATCTGTAACCACATGAGGGGCATACCTAGCTAATTGAGTAAACTTAAAAGAATACTCTTTCACTATCATATTGCCCTGCCTAAGGTTGATGAACTCTAGCACCTTGGCTTCTCTAAGATCTTGGGGAAATAATTTGTCTAAGAATGCAGTGAAAAACTCCTCCCACTCTGTAGGACCTGCATAATTTGATCTTTTGAACTTCTACTGTTTGAACCAAGCATGAGCCACATCCTGCAACTGGTATACATTTAGCTCAACACTCTCAACAGTAGTCACCCCCATGGCATCTATCACTTTCTGAACTTGATATAAAAATTCCTGAGGGTTTTCACCTACCTTAGACCCGAGGAAGGTTGGAGGATTCATTCGGGTGAAGTCCCAAATCTTCGCTGCAGCTGAGTTAGCCACTGGGTTGGATGAAAAAAATATTGGCCATTCATTATGAACAACGACTGATTGAGCAAGAGTGGTAAATGCAGTCCTGAACTTTGCATGAGAAACATGATCGCCCAAAGATTCTTCAGGCTGAGGGGCTGACTGATTTCTTCTCTTAGGAGGCATGTTCTGAATAAAGAAAAGAAGTGAATTATACTGAGAGACTGACTTGTGAAAGAATGGAAACTATTCGTAAAATATCTCATAGACTTTTGCACATAAATGTGGCACGCAACATACCCATGCACAGGACTCTACTAGATGCGGCTTTAAAACTTCCTAGGACTCTATTAAACCTTAGGATCTGATACCATGTTTGTAATAATCCAATTTTCTGAACCGGAATGCAACACGATGCTCATGACCCCAAAGGACCACAAGCTAACCCATGAATGATATCTGTACCTGTACCTGTATACTGTATAAGATAACATAATAATGTGGAAACATACACTGAAAGGCCATAAGGTTTGATCATGAACATATCTGAATAACATAACATCTGTGTGGGGTAATAGAATACCCAAAACAAAATTGAAGTCTAAAATATGATAGTGTGTATCTAGCCTGCATCTAGATAGTGTGTATAGAGCCTGCATCTAGTCTACATCTAGTCTATATCTAGTCTGAAAGTTTCCACTATCCGAAGAATCTAAATAAGGAGTTGATGGAACATGTCCCCAACTAACTACAACTAATAAGCTAATCAATGAGATACTGGAAAATCATTATGTCCTGTAAGGATGAGGACTCATTTTTTTGCTGACTACTGAATCTGGAATCTACTACTGATTTAGAACTCGTATCTATGAACCTATGATGTAACATAAAAAGAAAGCACCATAGCGTGAATGCATCAGTACATATGTACCAAGTATATATGTGAGGTAGGTTGTATGCAATGGTTTACATGCATGAATAATGCTAACTGACTGTCTAACATGAACGTAAGAATACATGCATAAATACATAACTATAACTGACAACGTGATAACCTGATACTGATATTGTGATAGCATGACTACTGAGTCTGGATACTGATCACATGACATAAATAATAACGCATATGACTAATAACATGAAAGACTGTATCTGAATAATACTGATAACATGGGTGACTGTACTGACAATCCTGAATTTGGTGAAACTATTTCAGTTTTGTACAGTATCTGAGTTGACTGTGCCTGATAGTCCTAATTCTATAATATAAAACTGTGGGAAGTTGTATTTAACCGACATACCTCATATATGCTATTATAGCTGAGATGGAGTCTAGTACATATGGGTAGCCCTCATATAACAGGTACTACTAGCGAGAATGGTGGGAACCCTCACATAACAGGTTAAGACACATCATTTACCCTCATATAGCAGGCTATGATGTCTCAACCTATGCTGGCTACATAGTTATGGAACGTAAGGATTGCTTCTAGGAATCATGCCCTCAAATAACAACTGAGTTCCCATCCTTGGTTTTACTCGATGCTAATTACTACTCCCATCTAAATAGACACTGAACATGATTTTTTGAACTGAACTGAGCATGGACTGAGTTACTGAATTTTCGTGGATGATTGAATACTACTGATATCTGACAACTAACTGAGTCATGATATCATGGAGATTTTTCCTGAGTCATAAGACTATCTGAAGTCTAAAAGTTCATAGCTTGACTGAGAGTATCATGAATACATGACATGGATCTAGGCACACAACTAATATTTTGGGTACAAGTACCCCCAGGACTCGATGATAGAAAACTGACATAGCTTGAATTATTTGAAGATTTGACTATCATCATAATACATACTACCCTCATAGGAGTATTTCATCAAATATGTAATAGGCATGATCTTGTGCATACATGGGTATTTAATGATATCATGCTAGTTAGACAATATTCCTTCATCTAGGTATTTAATCAAACATGTAACAGGCATGGTATAAGTAAACATCATTATTCAATTCTAATTTCATCATTCAGGGTTTAAATCTTAGAGTTGCATGAATATATGGCTATAGTAATTAAACCCACATAGAAACTATCAACAATCATGGAGTAGAATCTAATTTCACACTTATCAAACATGAACAAGAGCAGCCAAAACATGAAAACGTATGAAAAATCCATAACTTGAGTTTAGAAAAGAGATTCTTGAACTTCATGGATTAAAGGAGTCCATGAATGAATACTATGCATACCTTAGATCGTGATTTCATAAAGATTGATGGTGAAACCTTCCTGAATTTGAATCCCCAATAGAAACCCTAGCTTGTTCTTGAGATAAACTTGAGAAAAACTAATATGTTTTGGGTGAAAAGTGGCTGAATAACATGTTAAAGGGATTATATAGGGGTTGGAAGTTGACCCTTTAACCCTGTACATGTCACTAAATTTTTAGTAAAATTTCCCGAGTTGGGACCTTGGAGCGACGCAGCGTTATCGCGCTGTGTCACTGGAAATTGACAAATGAGAAATTGCATGGTGGCGCAATGCGGACCTATTGCGTTGCCTCCTTGTCTATGAACTATAAGTTTGGTTTGATGTGCTAATATCGTTGAGTAACACTGGAAATTGACAATTGCCATTTGAGCTATCTCCGCGATGTGATGAAGGCTCAGGTCAAATACTGTCTCACTAAAAAGGCTCTAACTCTTCGCTAGGGTGTCGAATTTGGGCGAATTATATATCGATGAAAAGCTTATTCAATTTTCCACATGATAGAAAGTGAAAATCATGGAAATACTATGTTTATAAGAATGAATTCTTATTTTGAAACTAGTTCTAACATCCTTGAGAGGATTTTCAAGTTAAGAAAAAGTACGGGTATTACAATAAGATGCTGATTTAGAGAAGTAAAACATCCACTTTGTAATAGATCCATCCCTTTTATTAGGAAAAAATGAAATGCATAAAGATGCATTCTTATTGGTCCAAGAAGGTAAAAAAGTTTCCGGCTCTGATGTTTTGTATTGCAATACTGTCCTAAGATTTTATTTGCTTATATTCGGTGAACAAATTTTAACTAAATCTTTTCATCTATAAATGGAAATATCTAAAGTTAAGCATGGAAGTAGCTAGTTTTTGCATCAATACTAGTTACCACAGTGGATCTAGACTTGTCCGAGTACTTGGTCTTCTATACCACTTCATATCTTAATATCAATAATATATATTATCTCCTATTTTATGAGGCTTTAAAAGTGTTGTTGAAAGTAAAGTTATTCCTAGTAAAACCTCCAAACCCTACCTAGCTTGTAGTAGCTTCTGGCTCTATGAAGCTAAATGAGTATTCAACACCTTCACCCTCTTTCACAACTTTATGTTTTATCGGCAATTGACATAATCTTGTGCTAGTGTACCTTTTCCCATAAATAGTCCACAATACTTCTAAATTCTTGATGATAGATCATAGTCCTGAACAATTTAAAATGTTTTAGTGGAAATAAGTTTCAGCTAATGATAACATGTTTGGTATTTCATATTTGCCTATTACCATTTTTTTATTTTTATACTATTTTTGTTGGCTGATTATTTGTATTTTTTAGGATAAAATGGAGATTGTCATAGATATTGCTCTTTCAAGATCAATAGATGATTCATCAGAAGATTAAGAACTCGATATAAATCGCATGTACTTTGATATTCTGGGTGGAGCGAAAAAATGATGTGTGTATGGATTGGGCTCTCAAGCTTCAACTTTGTTTAAAGATATGACATGCAATTTACCTGTAGTGTCTGATTATATTGCCGAAGAGCACATTAAAATACTTGAGAAAGAGGTGTCATATATGAGAGAAAATCAAGAGAGAGTTCTTCAAGAGCGTGTAGAGTTGGAGGTGCAACAACGAGTAGAGGAAGAGGTTTTCCATTTGAGGCAACAAAGTGATGATCGATTTAAATCTATGGAGGAGCAATGGTCTTGCATGATGAGCGATATGACATTATTTTCTTGCTTATTTAGTAATCTTACTCTCCCTAATAGGGACTCATCTAATGCTTAAGTGTTTAATATTTTGAGACTTTAGTTACTTGAAGTGTCGACTTGAACATTGTCACACTTTTTTGGATAGTTATGTTCTTTAAATTTTAAACATCGGTACACTTTTCCTTATTGAAGTTGTGATTTTGCATGTTTTAATTAACTTCAAATATTTTTTTATTATAAATCTTGTATTATGTTATATATATATAGTGTGTGTGTGTGAGAGAGAGAGAGAGAGAGCATAGGATTTCATAATAATTATTTATTAAGATTAAAAATTCAAATAAAATTTGCGACAAATTTAATTTGTCACAATCTATCCTAAATTTGTTACTAATATAGGTAAGAGAGTCATATTATGACTAAATTAGTCTGTCATAAATTATTTGTAACAAAATATATTATCACAATTGTGTTGACTAGGTTTGAAAATTTGTTACAGAAATTATTCTGTCTTTATTTTATAATAGAATTTTTTGTCAAAAATCTATTATAAATTTGTGATGGAATCTAAGTCAAATTTAAGGATTTATATTGTGATGAGTGATCTATCTCAATTCTTTCACAATAATTTTGTGATGGAAATTAAATCCGTCATAATGATTTTATGACCAAAGGTTCTGAGATGCACATTTTTCCGTTACAAATCCATCACAATCAATGATTTGTACCAGATTTGTGACTAAAATCTCTATCACAATATTGCCATTTTCTTGTAGTGGATCAAATATTGAGAATATATATATATATATATATATATATATATATATATTGTCGGATTGATTTGTTTTATTTTGTCCTTTGACATATATGGATAAACAGAACCATAATGTTTATAATGAAAAATTTAATTTTCTCTTTGCAATTATGGTGGAAAATAGGACCACTAAATATATCTACTACACCCAGTTTACAAACAACTCAAATGTCGCTGTTGAAATTCATGTTAAATGGATATCTTCACCCGTCGGAGCCTTTAAATTAAATACTATGGCTCTTATTCCATAAAAAAGAATAAAGGTATAACAGAAGGATTTATTAGAAATTCAAATATGGATTGGATTGTTGGCTTTTATAGAAGGAGCAGTGGTCACAATTATACCATGTATGAATTAGAAGTTTTCCTAAAGGCCCTTAATCTATCTCTCTCTTACATAATCTAATTTTCACGTCCCAAATTAATTTTAAATATGATTGGCACCCAATGAACATCATTAACTAGACAAACTCAATTTTCATACCTTAACCACTAATCCACAATAACAAATAAATAAAATGGGTAAAAAAATGATATGGTAATTAAGGAACTTTGAATTAAAAGGGACAAATAAGTTTCTCAATTAAGTGAGAGTCCTTCAAGTTTTAAAAATTAGGTAAAAGGGACAATTTTTGTTTTTAGTTTCTTAAACATTTTCACTTCATCAACTAAAGAGGTTGTCTCAACAACTACAGGAGTTGTCTCAACAACTATAGAAGTTGTTCGACAACTTTGCAAAGTTTTTTGATAGCTATGCAAAGTTGTTGGACAACTTTGATAGTTGTTGAGACAACTAATGCAGTTGTCGAACAAATGTCCTATTTGTTTAACTGTCTTTATTTCTTTTAATTTAATAATATTGTGGGACTCACATGCCCCCTTTTTTTTAAATTAAAGACTTGAGAGGGTCCATGAGCTCATTTTTCTCGAGAATTAATTATGAGCAGTTTAAATCTCAAAGTATTAATTAAAACTCATCCAAATCCCGCACTAAATCATGAAGCTTCTAAGAGAGCAATAAGAGAATTAGGTGTGTTAACCCAATAAATAAACATTGATACATATATAATAATGAGAATTCATAAATAATGCGGTGGTTCACCTTAACAACTGTATCAACTCTAGCACACTCGTCAGCTACTAGTTTTGTGATCACCAATAATATATGCATGGACATACAGGTTAGGAGTGAGTTATGTAAACATAATTCAATAACATCCTCGATCCGCCCCTTTGAATATTCTTGGAACAAGAGTTAAAAAATGTCCCCACACAATGAGCACATAAATGATATGCACAAAGATATGTTGTTATAATATAATACTCGACAAGGTCCAAACAAATGTTACAAAACACATGACATAGCTTAACTCAATCCACAATCATGATTTGTGATAAATGGCATTGAAGATTAACCAAACACCCCAACAAATCTACGAAAATATATATAATCCTCCAAAAGTATAATACAATAGAATGTACAAGGCCCCTAACATATAACGACAACATAAGCACGGTCCTAATATATTACGGTAGTGTATATATATTTTTAGTAGCTCTATCACATCAACGAAGGAAGGAGATCCAGTGCCCCAAATCAATGGGATGACCATGCCACACCATAAATTATTTATTAAATAATTTTCAATATTCTTTGGAAAAAAACATATATGGCAGGTAAAAAACAACTGATTCTATCAAATATATGCTTGTCCCAACATGTAAATCAGATAGCTAAATTATATTTTTCAAAGCAAATTTAGAAACCAAGCATCAAAGCTTAACGTCTCACTTACATCACTAATTACAAGTCCTCCGACCTTGTGACGTTTAAAACACCAATCAAACAATCCCCAATAACACCAATTTATGCAAAATATTGATTAAAATATCAATTATGCTGGACGGGGTCATTTCCTATCTTCAAACAAGTAAATATCAAAGTTAACTAAAAAGTCAATTATAATGATCCTCCAATTCATTTTCTCAATTTTTGCATGCTACCAATGTCTTAATCCCTTTCAGAGAGGCTACAGGTCATTTATGAGTGTGCAAAACTATCGGTTTGATTATCGATTATTTTTTTAGATTGTAGACATATTTTTCTATTTTGGATCATTCGTTGTTAAGGAATTAGTCTTATATCAAAACTTCTATTAAACAATCTCGAATGAGAATTTAGACAACTTTGAAATATTTTTTTAGGCTAGGGCAACTCCTGGTTTGAGTCTCGAGGCTTTTGAACTTATTTGGGCTATTGGTTAGATTTGGTTAAAAAGAAACTAAATGTGAGACCCACATTTAATGGAAACCATCTCAGATAAAAGTTATAATAATTTTGTTGAGTTTGAAATATCAAATTTGGTATAATAGGATAGCTCATTCTTACGCATAATTTTACCGAACAAATTTAAAGCACATATTCAGAGTCCATGAATTTGGACTTAGCAAAAAATTGGTGCCTGGTATCTGGTATGACCGCTAAATCGTTCACAAACCAGATTTAGTGGTGGCCGCTTTAGCAACCTTGGCTACTCGACTGAGGTCCTCTTAGTTAAGTTCAGCTTAAGCTGGCTTTGCTTTAGCGGTCAAGGTCCACTTTAGATGATGTCTCTTTAGCGTATAGGGTGACGCTTTAGCAGCCACTTATCTTTTTTCACCATCCTCATTAGCGGTCATTTCTACTTTAGTATTGGCCACTTCAGCGGTTAGTGCCGGTGTTATATCCCCCTTTTAAATCAATTTTTTCTCATTTCTCTAGGATATTTTCTTCTATTTTTTAGAACTTGGGACATAGAAAGTATGTGAAATCATCCATTAAAGCAAATGTAAGATAGTTCAACACTCCTTGGTCATTTTTCATTATTTTCCCCATCAAATTCCATCCTTTTTCAATATAAATTCCTATAACTTAGGTCTTAAATTTGTATAAGTTAGGGGCTATTTTGGGCCCTGGTTTGTGCTCAACTTTTGATCACACATTCTTTGTCCTTTGATAAACCTCATGGTATATTCAATTTTTGAATTCATTAGACGGTTTCACGGGGCCACTTTTGATCCAATTTTGTGTACGCAGTTTTATATTACAATATGGGTCAAACTTTGCTCGTATTAACCTGTAGATAATTATTTTTATAGTGTGGTAAAATTTTAGGATCGTGGATCAAAGAAAAGTGATTTGTGAATGATTCAAAATTGTGGTTCCGCATAGAGGCAGGCTTCAGTCAACTTTTCTCTATGAGATGGTGCTATGTATAGATTACATGCTGGGTACGTATTATTGTATATATTTATGACTAGTGTATCATGACTTAATCTATTTAGGAAATTTGAATAGAAGTATGACTTGAATCTTAGCATAGGATACCTATTATGATAATAGAACCATATTAGCCTTGAATACGTACGTGATTAACTATAGATTGATGTTAATGATCTTTTCGTACAAGACTTACCATTTGACTTAGTGAATTTAATAATATTCCATAATTAGTTCCTTGTAGTGATTTTATAACCTTGGACCATAGTTTCACGAATTATGGTGCTACTATTATGCTAATTGTACAATATTGGGACCGAGGCCATGGTTACAATACTAGTTGGACAAGTGAGTATTCTATTCTTAAAGAGGACAAATTTCTACTATATAGAGTTTTAGGAGCTTATGATTGTATTATTTGGATACTGGTAGTGGAAAGCATACTTTTAGATACATTTATGCTCACTTAGTGGTACGATTTCAATCAAACCTTGATTTACCACTACAAGAAATTTGGTTTTTAGTGGCGAGTCAATTTGTTGTTGCAGAAACATATTATTTAGTGGCGACATTTATTATTGCTGCAATACATCATCATTTTGCATCGAATAATTTTTGTCGCCTCTAATAGTTGTCACTATAATAAAAATTTTAGTCCCCGCTAATAATAAAATTTTGGCTCTTTTTTATAGCACGACTAATAAAATGTTGCCTCTGAATTAATAATGTGGCGACAAAGTCGCCACTAAAGTTAATTTATTTTATTTTTTAAAATTTTAATAATAGGAAACTTCTAGTATGTATATAATTAAGGACTTTTCAGACAATTTAAAAAGAAAGAAAATTTCATTTACCTTTCATCGTCTTTCTCTCTACTGAAGCTCAACCATCATCATATTTTCTCTGAAAACCTTCATTGTCTCTCTACTGAACCATTTCATCATTTTTTTGCAAGAAAGATCTTAAACCCATTGAAGAAAGAAAATTCTCTAAATTAGTTAGCTGAAATTTGTTAGGTTTGTTGGTTAAAACTTTGCTCAAATCTCAAGTTTTCTTAATGGGTTAGCTTAATTTGTTAGATGAAATGCCTAAAAATTTTCCTCTTTACTGAAATAGGGTTTTCTAAAGTTATTTATTAATTGATTTGTGGGTGTATATGCATTTTTTATTTTCACATGCAATTCTATTAACTCAAATTTTTGCAGGAACATGATATCTCTTTGCTAGAAATTTTTATGTTTTCCCAAATAAGGTTCTCAAAGTTTGTTCTCCAAGGTATGTGGTAAAATACCTTTTGTGTATATATGTAATTTTTTAGATTGCACGTGCAATTTCTTTAATCTCTTTGAAAATCTGTAGGAACAAAATTTTGTAAGGTCGAAGGATGAAGGAATCGAATTCAAAATTCTTGAGGTTAGAGCCGAAGGTACAATTTATGTTTTTCACTAATTTATTTTTTGTATTTTGTTAATTTTTGGTTTTAAAAATTGTCAGTGAGTTATCGTTATCTTTATTTGGGTAAGCTGAAAGTTCTTTTTATTTATAATTTGTAGACCTTTTGGTATTATTATTATGATTGCATGTCTGTTGATTGGGTATATTGAATCAATTATTATTGTAGAGAAAAGTTTTTTTTAATGTTTAATAGGTCACTAGGACTGCAGTACAGGGATGAAGAGGCAAAATTTGGTGTGACAATTAGTGTAGTAGTGTTGTAAATAGAGTTACACCAAAAGCCATAAAAGTTCTTGTCTCAGGGATCGTGCCCCCAAATGGGATATGTGTTTTCTTTACCCACCCGGTTTTGTAGTCTTTGTTATAGATGAGTAATCTTGACTATATGTACAAAGGAGTCGAGATACACTTGCTCCTGTTCTCGCAGGTTATCTTACAACATTGATAGGATTTGTAGCCATGATACTATCTTTGTTCACTTATTTTACCCAAGTCACAAATTCTTCCTTTTGCCGTCCATGGTGTAATCATAGCGCGTCTGACTCCATATTAGAAGGTTGTGTTATATATTTGATTGAACAGTTACAGTGTCTTTATATGGCTGAAATTATTTTTTCTAGATAAAATCAGTATTTAGTTATCAATAAGGATAATAAATGATAGCATCTTCACAAATCACCTGAAAATGGGTTGTGCTGATGAATGATTCTATCCGGGGCAATCTACATTTCCGTGTGTAGAAATCTTCCCCGTGTCTTAAGGAGCGACCTGGTATAGAATTCATTTGCAAACCTTGTCTGCTGCCATAACATGTTGGTTTCTTTCTCTTTTATGTTGATAAAAAAGAAAAATCTAAGCCTTGAATTTTCCAAGAATGACAAACATGCCTCCTTATTCTCTAAGGATGATAGATCCAAATTAATAACTTCACGAATTTCAGATATATGAAAAAAAAATATTATGAAGAAGAAGGTCGATGTTCAATTAGAAAATTAATTAACAGAAGAAAACATAGGTACTATTGGGAGTTGACTTCAAAGGTTATGTTCTTAAAAGTGAATCTTGCAGACCAAACAGTATTTTTATAATATTCTTTAAGAGTTAATTATCATGTTGAGAGTCTTGGAGATGTGTTGGCCATTATACTCTATTTCTCAGAGTCTATATTGGCAAAGCAACAATAGATCGAACCATATAATAATGGAATGGAAAGAAAATAATAGGGCTATGATGATTGATTGTTATAGAGAATTTGGAACCTGGCATTGTTTTATTAGTCCTGTATCTTGGCGGGGCAACCCGTATTATCAGGTTTGCAGTCATGGCAGTGTCAAAGAACTTATTGCCTGGGTTAATCACTTATCTGAGCCTCAAGTCTTTTTGTTATGACCGAATGTATTGACGGCCCCTCAAACATGCTGATCATTTTTTAGAACGTCTATATTTGATGACTCTAGGTTTAGTGGAGGTTGAGGCAGTTGCCTATGGTTCAAAGGTTGGGGGCACGATCCTTGAGACTAGAACTTCTATAGCTTCCGGTACAACTCTAACTACATCACTGATATCCTCATTCAATACACTAATTATCACACCAGTATTTTTTCTCATCATCCTTATACTGCTAGCCTAATCACTACAATAATTTGCTCGTACTCTTCAAAATGTTAATGAATATATGTTTGATTCTTTTTCCTCTGCACCTACGCATGGGAAACTATAATAATTTAAAATCATATTGTATACTTTATTTGGTTAGTTTGTCTAGAACATTACATTTGTGATTAGTTTCTATTTGTTTGACTATTACTGTATCATATTCTATGTTGAAATCATCTTGCATGGTCTGTGAGCTTTACTAAATTGTGATGTGTTTTTGGTTGACTAGTTACGGTGTCTTTATACGGTTGAAAATGCTTTTTCTGGATAAAATTTGTATTTAGTTATTAATGAGGATAACAAGTGACGGGATCATCACAAATCACCTGAAAATGGGTTGAAATGATGAATGCTTCTTTTCGGGCAATCTATATTACTGTGTAGAAATCTTAATCGTGACATATGACTAAAAATATATTATGGAGAAGAAGGTCGGTGTTCAATTAGAAAATTAATTAACAGAAGAAAACATAGGTACTGTTGGGAGTTGACTTTACAAGTTGAGTGCTTGGAAGTGAACTTTGCAGACCAAATAGTATTTTAATAATATTCTTTAAGAGTTAATTATCATGTTGAGAGTCCTGGCGATGTGTTGGCCATTATACTATATTTCTCAGAGGTTGCGTTGTCAAAGCAACAATAGAACCATATAATAATGGAATAGAAAGAAAATGATAGGGCTGTGATGATTGATTGTTATTGAGGATCTGGAACCCAGCATTGTTGTTTTAGGACTGTATCTTGGTGGGGTAACCTGTATTATCGGGTTTGAAACCATGGTAGTGTCAAAGAACTCATTATCTGCGTTATTCACTTATCTGAACTTCAAGTCTTTTTGTTATGACCGAATACATTGCCCTCAAACTTGATGGTCATTCTTTAGAGGGTCTATAGATTATGATTCTAGCTTTGGTAGAGGTTGAGGCAGTTGCATTTGGTTTAAAGGTTTGGGGTACAATCTTTGAGACTAGAACTTCTATGGCTTCCAATGCAACTCTGACCATGCCACTGATATCCTCATTCACTACACTAACCAGTGTTTTTATTCGTCATCCCTGTGTAGCTAGCCTAATCACTACACGAACTTGCTTGTACTCTTCAAAATGTTAATGAGTGCATGTTTGATTCTTTTTCTCCTACATCTGCATATAGGAAACTATAATAATTTAAAATGTTATTGTATACTTCATTTTTAGTTTGTCCAGAACACTACATTTGTAATTAGTTTCTGTTTGTTATTACTGTATCATATTCTCTGTGGAAATCATCTTGTATGGTCTGTGAGCTTCACTAAATTGTGATGTATGTTTGGTTGACTAGTTATGGTGTCTTTGTATGGTTGAAAATACTTTTTCTGGATAAAATCTATATTAAGTTATCAATGAGGATAACAAGTGATGTGATCTTCACAAATCACCTTAAAATAGGTTGTGATGATGAATGCTTCTTTCTTAATTGGTCGTTCAATCAATCTGAGGTGAGCACTATTAGAATGATTCATAATGCTTGTGGACATACAAATTCAGAGAATAATACTAATTCTCGCGAGGGAAATGAAGATTCAAATATGCATGCAACAAAGTTTTACACATTGTTAGAAGATGCTCAGATAGAACTTTATCCTGGTTGCACAAAAGTCTCAAAATTATCTTTTGTTGTTGAGTTACTCCACTTGAAGTGCCTTAACCATTGGAGAAATAAATCGATGGATGAGCTGTTGAACTTTTTAAAAGAGGTTCTCCCTGAGAGTTCATTTGTACCCAAGTTTTTCTGTGAAGCAAAAAAAGTTCTTTCTAATCTCGGCTTGGGGTACACCAAAATTGATGCATGTAAGAATGATTGTATATTATACTAGCGTGATTATCTGAATTTCTAATCATGTCCAAAGTGTGGCAAATCTAGATAGAAGTTGGAAGAATATAAAGCCAAGAAAATGGCTCATAAAGTACTGCGGCATTTTGCAATCAAACAAAGGTTCCAAAGATTGTACATAACAAAAGAGACAACAAAAAAATGAGGTGGCACAAGGAGGAAATTATTGAAGATGATGTCATATGACATCCATGTGACTCAATTGAATAGAAATCTCTTGATGAGCGTTATCTTACCTTTTCAGCTGAGTTAAGAAATATTTGATTAGGTTTAGTAAGTGGCGGGTTTCAACCTAATGGGAATATGAGTTCCAATTATAGTATTTGGCCCGTCGTGCTAGATACATATAATTTGCCACCACGGGATTGCATGAAAAGTCCATATTTCATGATGACTCTTCTTATTTCGGACCCTAAGTGTTCAGGCAATGATATTGATGTATACTTACAACCAATGATTTAAGAGTTGAATGAATTATGGAATGGGGTGGAGACTGATGATGCATACTCAAAATCTAATTTTATTATGAGTGCTACTCTCTTGTGGATGATTACTGACTTCCCTGCATATAGTAACCTTTCAGAATGGTCAACCAAAGGAAAAATTGCATGTCCTCGTTGCCACAAAGATACACATTTGATTTCTTTACGTCACAAGTTGTATTACTTGGGTCATCGCTGTTTTCTTCAAATGAACCATCCAAGGAGTAGAAATCGAGTTTAGTTGATGGAAAAATGGAAATGGAGGCTAAACTTATTCCTTTAATAGGTGTTGAAGTACTTAAGCAATTACAAACTTTGGGCAATATGACTTTTGGTAAAGGCCAAAAGAGAAAGTGTAATATTTGGAATGATGCTTATAATTGAAGGAAGATGAGTATCTTTTTTAAATCGCATTATTGGGATGGTCTTGACTTACGACATAACCTTGATCTAATGCACATAGAAAGAAATATGTCTGAAATTTTTTTATCAACTATGATGAGTATGGTTGGAAAGACAAAAGACACACTGAAAAGTAGATATGATTTGATGGACCTTGGAATTAGTCAAAGTTTGCATCCAATTAAGGATGGTGACAATAATTTGTTACCAGTGGCATGCTATGCTTTGTCTCCTGAAGAGAAGTCAAAGTTATGCAATTTCTTAGCTAATTTAAAGGTTCCAGATGCCTTTTCATCAAATATTTCTAGGTGTGTTAACATGCGTGAGAAAAAGATACATAGATTGAAGTGTCATGATCATCGTGTGTTATTGCAAGATATTTTACTAGTAGCTATACGTGGTTTATTACCCAAGGAAGTTTGTGAACCAATTATAGCATTAGGAAAGTTTTTCAAGAATCTATACTCTAAATGACTGAGAATTATGGATCTTGATATCCTAGAGTCTGAAATTCCTATCATATTGTGCAAAATTTAAATGGTTTTTCCTCCAACGTTCTTTGATGTCATGATTCATTTGCCAATTCACTTGGCAAGAGAGGCAAAACTTGGTAGACCCATTCAATATAGAAATATGTACCCTTTTGAGAGGTATTGTCTCATTCTAAAATTAAATGTGAATATATTTAAAATGTAATATTCTATAATTATTTAAATGATAATTCTTTATAGGTATTTGCAAGAGCTTAAAGTATATAATCGCAATAAAGGTCGTCCTTAAGGTTCAATTACCGAAGGGTATTTGGTAGAGGAAAACCTTATGTTCTGTTCATGATATTTAAAGAACATCTCAACTAAGTTTAATAAATCAACTCGAAATGATGATGAATCCATGTCAAATGGTGAGATGTCTATTTTTAAATATAGTGGGCAAACAAAAGGGGCTTCAGATGGAGGAAATAGTCTACCTCGTGATGAGTCCAATCAAGCATGTATTTATATGCTTCAAAATTGTAAAGATATTTCACAATATAGGGAGTAAGTCACTTTTTATTTCTAATATAATTTGACATTAACATAATTTAGTTAATCTCAAATAATGGAAACTATAGGGAATACATAAGATATATTGAAGTAGAAGGTTCAAAACATGCTCATAGGGTGCATGCCAATGGATTTATTGATTGGTTTTGTGCACCCGTAGGTATCTAATTAAATGACACAATAAATATTAGCATATATTCAATTTTCTTAGACTAGTGATAGTAGTATTGCTTGTTTCTGTAGATATTTGTACTATCTTTCCAAAAACATGTAAATGATGAGCTCATAAGCTTAGTTGTTGGTCCAGAACCATTGATACATCAATATTCAACATGTATGGTTAATGGATTTAGATTTCAAACAAAAGAGCTTATGAAAAAAACATATAACAATGGATTTCTTCTGAGGGGAGATGTTTCAGACCCTAATAAGGAGTATTATGGTGTATTAAAAGATATTTATTACATTATGCAGAAAATAGAAAAGTTCATCTGGTCAAGTGTCATTGGTGGGATGTGGCTCACCTCAGAAGAGGATATAAGATTGAAAAAAATGGTTTTACAAATGTTAATACTCATTATGTCTTTAATACAAATGATCCATTTGTGTTGGCATCTCAGTTGAACAAGTCTTCTATTTTAATGACATGGTAAAAAAATATTGGCTTGTTATTGTAAAGACTAATCCTCACGATCTTTTTAATGTGTCCGAAGTTGAACTAGACACTTCATTGAATGAAGATCTTTACCAGCAAGATAAATTTGAAGATATTTTGTGTGCCAATAATCATGACACCAATAATGACATGCCTTTACACTAGGATGATGTTGAACCAGAATCTGTTTTACGAACCAATGATCAAGAAAATGAGGAAGATGATTTCATTAATGACAATTATATGGATGTATTAGATATTGAAGAAAGTTAAGAAGAGTTACTTGATGATAATTATGGAGAAGACAGTGATATGTCATGCTAAAGATTGAGAGAAAAGATGGATGAGAAGTTCATTGTATTTTGTTCTCTTATTAGGCTGACATCTTGTTATTAGAAGTTATTATATTAGGCTAGCATCTTGTGTTTTGTGTTCTAAGTAGAACGACATCTTATATTTTGTGTTTTTACTATGGTATCTTGTATTTGGTATTCTTATGCTTGCAACTTTTATTTATCAATGAAATTAGTGTTTTTAAGTAGAATCAATAAATTTATAAAGTTCAACAAACTGTTTGATATTTTTCAATTGTTTGATTTAAAATTTTATTTTATAAATTGATAATTTCCTTGGCAATAGATATATATTTTGGCATTCTTAGTTTTTGGTTTTGATACAGGTCTCCTTTTTAACCTAATATTACAGAAAATGAGAGGAATAGGATGAGGTAGAAGTGGAAGAGAAGGTCTAGGATATGGACACGACCGTGGTAGTTTTCCAGAATTTTTAAGTTCTGATATAACATCTCAGCCATAAATACAACTAATAGTAGTTATTAGAACTTCTTTAGAGACTGGACAATCATCTATCCAAGCAAAAGACATCTAGAAACACAACAAATGCAAATAGGACCTATCCAAAGGACATTCCCAGAGACACAATCATCAAGAAATCTAGATGAAAGTGTACACCTCAGTGTAGAGGATGAAACTGGTGCAGGTTAGTTCACTTTGTTGGATTAATCTAAACATATGTTCTGTTTTATAATAATATATCTTTTTAGTTTGCAGTTTCCCGCATCAATAAAATGAAAGGAAAAGGGAAATAGAAATCCAAAACTGTGGATTTTAAGTTTAAACATGGAGGAAAAATTAAAATAATAATATAGGATGACATTGATAGAGTCGTGGGTTCTAGAGCTAGAGACATTGTCAATTACTATGTTGGATCATGAGAACCACTATCTCATTTTGATATGGAAGTTAGCAGAAGATAGTTCCAAAACATGGAGAAGAAATGTGGTATAGGGTCAAGGTAATGACTCTTAATATTGTATTGGTTTCATTCTCTTATTTGGCTATTACTGTATCATATTCTCTATAGAAAGCATCTTCCATGTTCTGTGAGCTTTAATAAATAGTGTTATGTGTTTGGTTGACTAGTTATAGTGTCTTTGTATGATTGAGAATGCTTTTTTTATTGTCTGCAACTATGATATGTTGGTTTCTTTCACTTTTATGTTCATAAAAAAGCAAAATCTGAGCTAGGAAAGCATCTTGCTTGACTATTACTGTATCAGATTCTCTATGGAAAGCATCTTGCATGGTCAGTGGGCTTTAGTAAATTGTTTTGTGTGTTCGATTGACTATTTAAGGTGTATTTGTATGATTGAAAATACTTTTTCTGGATAAAATCTCAATTTAGTTATCAACGAAGATAACAAGTGACGAGATCTTCACAAATCGCCTAAATATAGGTTGTGATGATAAATGCTTCTTTTTGAGAAATATACATTACTGTGTAGAGGAATCTTACTCGTGTCTTCGGGAGGCAATCTAGTATAACATTCGTTTGCAAACCTTTATTGTATGCAACTATGACATATTGTTTTCTTTCTATTTCATGTTCATAAGAAAGCAGAATCCGAGCTTAGAAGTTGGCTTCACAGGTTGTGTTCTTGGAAGTGAATCTTGCAGACCAAACAATATTTTAATATTCTCTATGAAAAGCATCTTGCCTATTCTGTGAGCTTCAGTAAATAGTGTTGTGTGTTTGGTTCACTAGTTACAGTGTCTTTGAATGATTGAAAATAGTTTTTCTGTTGTCTGTAGCCATGACATATTGGTTTCTTTCTCTTTTATGTTCATAAAAAACCAAATTCTGAGCTTGGAAAGCATCTTGCTTGACTATTACTGTATCAGATTCTCTATGAAAAGCATCTTGCATGGTCTGTGGGCTTTAGTAAATTGTTTTGTGTCTTCGATTAACTAGTTAAGGTGTCTTTGTATGATTGAAAATACTTTTTCTGGATAAAATTTGTATTTAGTTATCAACAAGTATAACAAGTGACAACATCTTCACAAATCGCCTAAAAATCAGTTGTGATGATAAATGCTTCTTTCTGGGCAATATACATTACTGTGTGGAGAAATATTACCCGTGTCTTGGGGGGCGACATGGTATAGCATTCATAAAAAACCTTAATTGTCTGCAGCCATGACATGTTGTTTTCTTTCTATTTTATGTTCATAAAAAAATAGAATTTGAGCTTGGAAGTTGGCTTCACAGGTTGTGTTCCTGGAAGTGAATCTTGCAAACCAAACAATATTTTAATATTCTCTGTTGAAAGCATCTTTCCTGTTCTATGAGATCCAGTAAATAGTGTTGTGTGTTCGGTTGACTGGTTACGGTGTCTTTGTATGATTGAAAATACTTTTTCTATTGTCTACAGCCATGACAGCTTTCTCATTTATGTTCATAAAAAAAACAAAATATGAGCTTGGAAAGTATCTTGCTTGACTATTACTGTATCAGATTCTCTGTGGAAAGCATCTTGCATGGTCTGTGGGCTTTAGTAAATTGTTTTGTGTGTTCGATTGACTAGTTAAGGTTTCTTTGTATTATTGAAAATACTTTTTTGGATAAAATCTCTATTTAGTTATCAATGAGGATAACAAGTGATGAGATCTTCATAAATTGCCTAAAAATGGGCTGTGATGATAAATGCTTCTTTCTGGGAATTATACATAACTGTGTGGAGAAATCTTACCCGTGTTTTGGGGGGGGAGACCTGGTATAAGATTCATTTGCAAACCTTAATTTCTCAAGCCATGACATGTTATTTTCTCTCTATTTCATTTTCATAAAAAAACATAATCTGAGCTTAGAAGTTGGCTTCACAGGTTGTGTTCTTGGAAGCGAATCTTGCAGACCAAACAATATTTTAATATTATCTATGGAAAGTATCTTACCTATTTTGTGACCTTCAGTAAATAGTGTTGTCTGTTCGGTTGAGTAGTTATGGTGTCTTTGTATGATTGAAAATACTTTTTCTGTTGTCTGCAACCATGACATGTTGATTTCTTTCTCCTTTATGTTCATAAAAAAGACAAATCTGAGCTTGGAACGCATCTTGCTTGACTATTACTATATCAGATTTTATGAGGAAAAAATTCTACATTGTCTGTAGGCTTTAGTAAATTGTGTTGTGTGTTCGATTGACTAGCTAATGTGTCTTTGTATGATTGAAAATATTTTTCTTGTCAAAATCTCTATCTAGTTGTCAATGAGGATAACAAGTAACAGGATCTTCATAAATTGCCTGGAGATATGTTGGCTTTTATACTCTATTTCTCAGTTTTGTTTGTTTAACAAATATGCAAAATAAATTTGAAGTTCGAAATAGGCTGCTAGAGCATAAGTTGCAAGGTTTTTTGGTAAGCACTATGCAAGGACTTTTTAGAGCATGGAAAGTTTGATTACATGTTATCTACTCTAGCTATAGCAATGATAAAGATAAATTGTCGCATCGTCCGGAGGATGTTGAGTTGGATGACTGGAGGCACCTAGTGGAACATTTTGGCAGTGATAAATTCAAGGTAACGAACACAAAATTGAAATTTATTTTGAGAAAATATTGGTTTGTACCTTCAAATATAACTTCCATACATCCTTAGACCTGGATGTTTTTCTTATCATATCAAGTATTTTTGGTCAATGGCAAGCCAAGTAATAACACCTCTTTTGTAGTTTCTTAGACTAGCATATTTCAAATACAGAATGGTGAACCTGCAACTTGATGCTTCTATCTTATAGCAAAACTTATATCTGCACATTTTCTTTGAAATATGGATTGTAGAATTCTGTTTTGTTGGAAATAGAAGTCTAGTTTGTTGGAAATGGAAGTTATTTTGTATTAGGATCAAGGCATGGTTGATTAATTGATTATTTGATTGATTTGAGATTTCCTAATTTGTTCACTTAAGTACAGGTCGTTAACAAGAGAAACAAAAGAAATACATAAAAACAAATAACTAAACATTGTTGTGGTATAAGATCATTTGCATAAGTAGAGGAATCTATTGTGAAGATACATCATATTTGTTCCCTTATTATTACATATACTTCTTTGATATTTATATAATTCTATATATTTTTTTGGGTTATATAAACATATTTTTCCTTTTGATATTGTAGAGAAATCCTCTAACAGGAGAAAAAGAGACACCGGATAAAATCTAGGAGATCCAACACACACATAATAATGTTAATAGAGAACGTGTATGGATGGATCCACAATCTGAACTGATTCCTGTAATTTTCAGAAATCCCTGCCGTATTACCTTTTTGATGTACTATAACTTATGCTACTATAACTTATGCTCAATATATTAACTAATGGTTGTAAATGGTTATGTATTATTATAGGGACAGCTCCAGCAACTGGTTGTTGAACAACACTCTGAAGATATCGAGCTTCGCATGATCAGAGATGAGATTTTATCTCCGGTTCTTGGTGAGAGATCAGAATATGTTCGGGGAAAAGGATATGTTAAGAATCCTCCTAAAAAGAATCAAACACAACAGGCAAACATAGAGCCTAATGTGTCTTCAGCGGTAGAAAGTATACGTCAACAGATGCAACTTGACATGAAATGAAACTTGCAAGAAGAGCGTGAAAAATGGCTATCGATTTGAAAAGAGATATGGATCAGGATTTGCAAAAGAAACTGGAAGAGGGGCATGAACACATGAAAAGAGAAGTAGAAAAACTGTTTCAAGAAAATATGGCTACTCTCATGGATGGAATGCAACAGGTACTTTCTTGTCCAACTCATTATCCAGAAAAGAACCATCAGCACTTTGCCTTTGTTTTTTCTGTAAGTCACAAATAAAAATCATTATTTACAAATGAAAATGTGAAAAAAGGCTAAGGACAATGAACAAAATTCTAGTAATATTACCAAAGAACGAAAAAAAATGATGATTGTTTGTCAGTGTAATTTCCTGTTATTGATGCTTTGTAGTAAAACTAGCCATCGACATTCTTTTAGCTTTGTTTCTTGCTTCTTTTACTCTCTTTGGTAATTGTTTGTTAGTGTAATTCTACCCACTCCCCTTAGATCTCTTGAATGTAATAATCTGTTTATCTTATATGATGTTATGAATTTGTTGTTCCACTAAATCATTTTCCCTCTTATTATTTGGATAATTTTCTGAAAGCTAGTTCAAGTGGGGATATATTTGCATTGTCTTTCCAAAATCTTTGTCAAACTATGGAATTTCTTAGAGCTTGAGATTTGCATTAAAAAAAATTCAAATTGAAAAAATAAATATACAGAAGGTATAGGATTTTCCTATTAAGATGTATAGGTTATAGAACCTATTGGAAAAGTAGATCATGGACTTGTTTTCCTTTGGATATGATGTGTCAAATTGGTCTGACCCAAACCCGGAGACATTTGACTTGATTCCACCACCACTAATAGCTAGGGTGTATAGTTCTATGTAGGAAAGAGCAAGTTTCTGGCCGCTGGCTTCAATGCATTGACCACCTTTTCTTAGGTCACATTCAGGGGGCTTCATGCTTTGAATAAATATCACCAGTGTCAACAGTGTTACCCCCTTGGTTAGACATGAGTTAAATATTAGGGAAGTTCGGGTTTTAAAAGTTAAAATGATTTTTTGTTACTTCTTTTATATATAGAAGAAGCAAAACTTGTAGAATCATATAAATGATCTAGGCTAGCTAATATGTAGAACACATGTTATGATTTAAGTGAATAGCTGCTAGAATTATGCAAATGTCATCCTTTTAGGATCATGTTCTTTTATTGGATCTTAGTCTCAACTATATGTTGTCTATTAGTATAAAATAGAGGATAATACTTCTCTATCTTTAATTTACGCAACAGTCAAATAACGGCCAAGTTTAGCATCTACTAAGAAACCACATAGAAGTCCAAAACCTGTGCATGATTAAAAGAAAGCCTTAATAAGTAGTCGAGTCTAATTACCATTTCTGTAAGCGCCTTCAAGGAGAAGGAATGTGAATACAAAAGAAGATTTAAATATATTAGGGATGATACTATATGAATACAAAAGGAGATTTAAATATATTAGGGATGATATTATACTTGGATTCTAGACTTTCTAGTTTAAAGAAAAATATGAGGTTAAATGATTATATCTTCAAAAGTTGGAATGTACTGACTGATTGCAGTAGGTTTGTTTGAATTTGGAAGTATCATTTTCTGCTCTAAAAAGTTTACAATATATTGAGATATTAGATTTGAAATTGACATATATTTGAATGAATGTGGTTCTTATCTCTACACAATGGGACCAGTTTTCACAACCTTTAGGTTATTCTCACTTTACATATGGTTAGTTCGAGGCTTTGAGCTTCGATAGTGAATGGACATAGGCTAGAGAGAAGGGGTTGAGCTAGGAGTGCCAAGGGGGTTCATCCGAATATCCCTCGGTGAAAAATACATTGTTTATACATGTTTAAAAAATTTATATATATATATATATATAGAGTAGATTCGGAAACAACATCTCTACCTCTACAAGGTAGGGCAAGATTTACGTACACTTTAATCTTTTCAGGGGTGAAATTGGAATTAATTATTTCAGGGGTGAACTTTCCACCTCCTCATTGAAATCTTCACCTCTACCTTTCAGTTCATTCAGTATATATATGCACTTTTTTTCTAGAATCATAAAGTGACTTGGCATGTTTTAATGGCAGGGGCGTTCTTAAACAATGAGTTGACTAAGGAGGAGCATGAAGGCGTAGAATGCATGTTTGATTTTTGATCATATGTATGAATATGATAAAACTGAAGTACTATATATATCATTATTAATGTTTGTATCATTGACTTCTTAGTAAGTGAAGTACTTGTAATATTTAGTCGGAGAATGATTTTGTAAAATACTATGGGATGCTTTTAATAGATAATATTATATGTAGTTCTTAAATGTTTTGTCAATTTTTTCTAATATAGGTATTGAATAAATTTAATTCTTTGATTGATGAAAACAATATTTTTATTTGAGCACAAAATTAATCTGGTGGCAAAATGAAACTTGCCACTAATGATTAAGTAGATATGTGGCAATGGATTTTGCTATTATAAGTTTATTTTTAGCAACAAAATATAAGAGTCGCCACTAATATTTAAAGGTATAGGAGTGACATGGATTGCTACTAATATAAATATTTGGTCACTAGTGATACTAATTTTGCGGCGACAAAGGTTTCTACTAATAGAAAGTTTTTTGTGGGGAGGAAAAAGTCATCATAGATGATGGTGATTTTATGGCGAGCAACATGTCATCAAATCCAATAGCAAGGATTTTGTGGTGAGAAATAAGTCATCGCAGATAATGGTGATTTTGTGGCGAGCAACAAGTCGTCACAACTAATAGCAAGGTTTTTGTGGCGAGAAATAAGTCATCACAGATAATGTTGGTCTTGTGGCGAGCAATAATTAATCATAACTAATAGCAAGGTTTCTGTGGTGTGAAATACGTCGTCACAGATGATGATGATTTTGCAGCGGTAAAGTCGCTGCTAATGCTATGTATCAGTGGCAACCTAACTCATATGTGTTTTGTCAAAATATAATTTGCAGCATAATTATCTACCTTCTGTGGCGATAAAACTCGCCACAAATACCATTTTATTATGGCAACCTTGCTTTGTCATTACAAATAACTTTTAGTTATAGAAGTACTACCAACGCCATAGTTGTCACTGCCAAAAGTCTTCAGTGGTGACATTTCGTACTTTAGTGGTGACTTTTTTTGCCACTAAAAACCTCATTTTTCGTAGCGTACCTCATTTAATGAATTATAAGCTTTGGGAACTAAATATGCTATTTTAAAAATTTGACCGAGCTTGATTTAGATATGTCATTAATTTGCTTCTTACCATTATTATTTACTTTGATCGAAGAATACTTCCACTCTTTCTATGCTATCATGCCAATTTAGTCCCAAACTTGATCCCGAGCAATAGATTTATAGATTTACACTATTTTAGTCTTGGTCCAAGTCTGATCACATATCATATTTTTATCTCGATATTGTATGGAGTAGATTAATTATGATGGTTATTGGATGTCTTGGTTTGAGATTAGGAAGTATATATTTATATCTCAAGTCTTTTGTGGGTTCCTACATTCGTAATCCATATTTCCAGGGAAGGATGGTCTCTATAGGTGTTTTTTGTGAGCTACTAAGCTAGATGAAGTGTATAAAGTTGGTATATTATGGCGCTTAATTGGTTGATGGTATTGAATTACAATTGCATTCATTTATTCATATGTATCAAGAATCACCAGTATAATTGTTTGTTGCTTATATCTATCAGCCTTATGAGGGGTTGCACATACATAAGCTATTATTGCTATTTGTTGAGCACTTGCTTGAACTTTCTAGGCTTACCAAGGCTCGTTTAAGTTATTGATCATCTAAACTAGCCAATTACTTTATTGTTGGTTATTCTGGTTAGTTCATGGCAGTATGATTGTGGATTGGTTTCTGAGGTTGTCAGCAGATTTTTGAACCTTTACTCCTTGTAGGGTAAAATTCAGTATTGCTAGGTTACTTTATGATTATTCACTTTGGTTAGAGGCCTTGAGTATGCTAATACTAGCTGCCTTACTTAGTTATGATCCTCAAAATGTTAGGCTGGTATTCTTGGGGTAACATATTTGAGTTTAGTCATATATATATATATATATATATATAGTAATCATACTATGTCTTTCCTTATCAACTCACATTATATATGTATCCTTTGGTCTTGTATTGCTATTATATATCTTATCTTCACTCTTCATTTGTATATTGGTTAGTGATATGTAGTATTATATTTTAATTCCTAAATACTATTAGAATAGGATATTTTATCCTCATTGCATTATTAACATTATTATGTTTACTTTCTCAGACAGTTGACTATAGTTTATATTCTTGCTTTATATATTATTTATGATTATATTATCTTTCGAGCTTAGTCGGCCAATGCCTACTAAGTACCACATGTTTGGTATTCTTAATACACTTCTACAACTTACAGATCATAGTACTAGTTCTCACTATTGAAAAATGCATCGTGCGGACCAGCGATGGATCAGAGATTTTGGGTGAGCTCCTGACTTTTAGAGTATTCCTACTCTTTCTCTTATTGTTAGACTGATTTCTATTTTGTATTCAAGACATATTTCTATATATAATTATTTTATATTTCACTTTAGTCCTGTTGTATTATAAGATCTTGTACTAACTTCACTAGGTCTTGGGATTGTATTTTATATTAGTCTTTTATTTAAATTATTTTTCACTATTTTCTTTATTTTTCTTGATAGTGTGTTACTAGTTGTTCCAGACTATGGGTTGTCTTACCTATTGAGGGGTTATAGCAGGTACCGTCATGACTTGAGATATTGGGTTGTGACAATTTTGTATCAGAGCACATGTTTACCATTGTATTGGTACAAGAACTAAGTGTCCAGTAGAGTCCTATGAATCAATACAAAGACATATGTATCTTATCCTCCGAAGGCTATAAGGAATTCTGAGTAAATTCTATTCTTAACTCCTTGTCATGTGATCCTACATCTATAAACCTCTTAGTACTTCCTATGACTCCACTACTTCCTAGATGGATGGCATAAGGTTATCAATATATAAGGATAAGAATTTTTCATGATTTTCTATAGTTTCAGCTCAACGTTGGGTAGGGAATTAGAAATTAATGTCAAAAATCTTCAGTGTCATCTATAAAATTTGGATCCAGCCCATGCTCTGATAGAGTTTGTGACTATCTTAATTCTTCAAGATTCTATGTTAGGGATCTCAAGTCTTTTCGTGGGAACTTTATAGTCAGTGGTGGTTCCCAATTTATTAGGTGATCCTCATGCTAGAGTTGGGTTTATTGGCATCAGTATAAGATTGAGTTTGTTGAGTGATCCAGTGAGACTCACATACTATCCCTTTAGAGCATAAGATGGTGCATGGATTTATCAAAATATTGGATGTACCACTCCATTTGGCATCAAAACATTTGATAGTAGTTGGGTTTACATTCTTTTAGGTTGTTATTTATGCAAGGGCTATAGAGAGAGCATGTACTGATACATAAATAGGTGGATAAGAGGCTACTTCATTGGTACAGTGTTATTGGTATTCTATCTGGGATTAGGGGTCCTCCCAATAAGGATCAATAACACTAGTATCCTGTCATTTCCATATAGGTAGCACCTCAACTTATAAGTAGCTCATAGACCAGTCATAGTGGGCAGAATTCTCATCAAACATTGTAGAGTATTTGGTATAGAACTCTGGGCCGTGATAGACATTCTAGTTCAGTAGGTATAGTAAATTAGAGAGTTATATGGTCATGTTTAGTCTATAAAGAGGTTGGTCATTGGTATAAGGAATTCCATAAGTGTGAGTTAGTTGTTCAAACAAGTTTAGAACATGTTTTTCACTACCCTAGATCTCCTAAGGTATGTTATGATTGCTATAAGGAGGATCACTCCAGTAGAGAGTGTCCTAAGGGTCAGTTGGCCAACCAATTAGGAATAACTCATGTTTCTTACCAAATTAGAGCATCATGGGTTTGTTATGATTGTATAAAGATCTATCATTGTACTACAGAGTGTCCCCCATATGGGATTATTAGTAATTCAGTGTAGAAACATTAGTCTTATATAGTTTGGAACCTTTGATTAAAGGTAGTACACTTGGTCATTAAAGATGAACTCTTCACTAGTGTTGAGTTGCCAAGTCCAACTAAGAGGTAGTGCAATCCACACCATGAGTCTCAACTAGGCCCAAATTATAGAGTCTATCCTCACAAGAAATCAAAAATTTACAAGCAACCTCACCTGGTGCACTATAAAACCTAGGTATAGCCAACCTCAAGAATCTACCCAACATCTTTTGATTCTCAACACATATAGCAGGCTAGGCAATTACCAGCTGAGGAACCACCATTACAGTATGGGCCACAACTCTTGGAGCCCAAGCTACAAGTTGTTCCCCTTCCTCAATACCACTATAACCATAGACTATGCACCATCAAATGGTGCACTACCAACCAATCCCAAATTTTGAACCAACGCATCCCTAACCACTAAAAAAAATAAACCCCGATAGAGCCTGGGTTGGTCATTGGTCCACTGTTGTCTAGGGCAGAACACTCTGGCTTGAGTACAGGGATAATGTTGGAACATTTGGGGGTTGCACCACACAGTGAGGGACCAGGTACCTCAAATTTAATCATAGGCAATCGAACAATAGAGTGCAGGAAAACTAAAGGCATGCAGGAAAGAAATAACACCCAAGATTTAATATGGAAACCCCCTTGCTCAAGGGAGGAAAAACCATGGCTTGCCCTAATAATCACCAATGAAATCCACTATAATCAACCTCTTGAATACAGACTCAATTTTTCCCTAACTCTAGGATCCTTTTACTTGTAATAAATCTACTATAAGCCCATCTTGGCAACTCTACAAAGGACCCTCAAAACCTGGTTAACTCTAACCAACAACAAGCTTAGGCAACTCTACCTAATAACTTCTCTCAACGAAGGAAAACAATACCCTTATAATATGAATAGTTTGATTACAAATCAACACTCAAGAACACTCACTTACTCTTTAAGCATACTATAAAGATAAGAGCATGAGAAATGCTTGAGCAATCTTGAAATGGAGTTTTTGCTGTCTCTCTTCATTCTTTAGATTTGTGCAAAAACTATTTGATAAAGAAGCCAATTTATCTTTTTATAGTTGAGTAATGATTACGGTTGAATTCTTATTGAACCAAGTGTCCTAATCATTACAACCAACACCTGTAAGTTTCTTACCTATGAGGATAAAATTGTGCAGATATGAATGCTAGCTGTACTATACCATGAACATCCAGGGACTTGGTACCTTTAAGTTAGATGCTTATCATCAAAATTGCATATAGCAATTTTCTCCCTTTTTGATGATGACAAAACAACCATACAACTTTGAGTACATCTATCATATTTAGTCAGTGTGATTACCCTCCAAAGATGAATATTCTCCCTATACCCATGCACAAAAACTAGGCCCCTTGTTGTTATTCGCATTAAAATCTCTGAGGACACATTTGCATTCCCTCAATCACTGTGTACCATTCATTCACTCAATTGCTTCCCCCTTTTTAAGCACCTTCTATAACTCCCCAATTTTTCTGAACCAAAATGCTACACGGTACTCATGACCCCGAAGGACCACAAGATAACCCATGAATGATGTCTGTACATGTAAACTGCATAATATCTCATAAAATATGCGGAAACATAAACTGTAAGGCCATAAGGTTCAATACTAGTACATATTTCAAAAAATATGGTATAACAATACCAAAAAGAAACATAAATACTAAAGTCTGAACATCTAATCTAACATTTAGTCCGAAAGCCTCTAACTAAACTAAATAAGGAGTTGATGGGACATATCCCCAACTAACTCTAACTACTGAAATAAAGTGAAAACTAAAATAGAAATGAAATAATCATGTCCTCGAAGGATGATGAATCACGTCTAACTCTAACTGCTGATCTTGGATCTACTGCTAATTTGAAGCTCATGCCTCTGAACCTATCGTGTAACATAAGTGAAAGCACTATAGCGTAACTACGTCAGTACGTCTAAATATATAGAGTATATGAATGAGGTAGGCTAAATACAAAGGGTTATATGCATGAATAATACTAACTGATATGAACGTGAGAGTACATACATACATACGTAACCGTAACTTAAGTCGTAGAGATACTGACTACTGAGTCTGAATACTGACAACATGAGTGTACTGATAATAATATTCTGAAAAACTAAGTTTACTGATATTGATATGTAAATCACTAATAAGTGATGGATCTGATACTGTATTACTGAATAGTAAGAGACTAATATTTCATTACTGATAAATGAATGATTGTTTCTGACAGTTAAAATTATGAAGAACTGGTCTGATTGACTGTATTTGACAGTCTTGAAGCTGAGTACTGATAGCATGAGTTTTGATAACTATTGTAATTGATAGCATAAGTGACTATATCTCATAGTCCATAAATCTGAAGGAAACTATTTGAGTTCCATTCTACTTTTGAGTTGACTATATCTCACAGCCCTGATATATTGAAATCAGAAGAGCTATCTGAGTTCTTTATTGAGACTGGGTAGTGATAGCTGACAGTCATAAAATCTGTAACTGAAAATGTGGGAAGTAGTTATCTAACCGATATTTCCCAAATACGCTATAATAGCTAAGCTGGGGTCCAATCTCTGCCTTGACCGGAGGGGTGTCAATACCGCACCACTGGTAAGGACAACTGTGAGAACCCTAAACTGGAAAGTACTCAATGATAACAATAGGAACCCTAAACTGATTAGTTAAGACACCTCATCAACCTTAATCTGACGGGTTAAGATGTCTCAACCTACGCTGGCTAGGTAGTTCTGGAACACTAGGATGACTACTAAGAATCACACCCTTAACTGGCGGGTAAGTTCCCATCCTTGGGTTCACTCGGTGCTAACTTCTACTCCCATTTAAAGGACACTAAACTAAATAATTAAGATGAGCTGAATAACTGAACTGAACTGATTAGCTGAACTGATACTGATTAACTGGACTGATACTAGTGGTGTTGTTTAGAAAAGCTAAACTAAGTTTACTAGATTCCAATGACAAACGGAATGTACTAATTTCTGAGGACTGGTTGAGAGTACTGAAGTTACTAAGATTGACTGAGAATACTGAGGTTGCTGAGGTTACTGAGCACTGAGATTTCTGAGATTATTGGACTACTGAGATTACTGAGATTTCTGAGTTTTCCAGAGTCACATCACTGACTGAATTTTATAGATCGTGGATTTACTGAGAGTATAGTGAAAACATGACATGGATCTAGGCACACAACTATATTTTCCGGGTACAAGTACCCCCAGGACTCAATTGAAGGAAACTGACACAACTTGAATTTCTTGAGTACACGACTATCAATAACAATCCATAATACATGAGTGGGGGATTTCATGAAGTACATGGTCATCATAATATCTATCATGAATAGGAATGCTTATAATCAAGTCATAAATCTCATATTCTAATATCATGGGCATTCTGAAAACATATACTATTCATAGAAAGGGCATGGAAACCATTCAAGCATAAGGGAACGACAACATGTAACATTTAGTTCATATTGTAATGATTTGGGGATATTAAACTTCATGTATTTATTCAACATCTCAAACATGGTAGGAAAATCATGGATATATTTTGTGTACATAATTTATATCTCCATTATCATACATGCTTTATACCACAACAATAACAACAAATAATTTGCATGGAAATTCATATTGGAGTGTATGACTAACATGAACTTGTTATTTAGATATCATGAAATCATGTAAATATGAAGCTCTAACATACTAGGCATTTTATCGAACACCTTGCATACATTCTTTAAGGCATAGGTGGATTTCATACTTGCATTCTATCAATCCATCTAAAGATTATTTTTTTAACTAAAAACATAACTTTCATGAGATATATAGTCACGATACTATTATATAGCAAAACAAACAAGTATCAACATGGGTATGATCATATCACCACAATCAACCAAGCTTTTGTATTTTAAATATTGATTCTTGAACTCCATGGATGAAAGGAATCCATGGATGAACACTATGCATAACTTGAAAGGAAGGTTCTTGATGATTGACGAAGGAATTTCCTTGAAATTTGATCTTCAAGTTTGATTGTGCAACCCTAGTTTTTTTTTCTCCTATGGTGCTCTTGGATGATGAGCTTTGAGATATTATAGAGTTGTAATGTGGTTAGAAGTTATATATTACGTAGGGTAAAGTTTAGGGATGTGTAAGGAGTGTTAAAAGACTTAATTACCCTCAAAATAACTCCAAACGGAGTGTTTTTGGCATTGGAACTGACTTAGGTGGAGCCTAACCAATCGACTAAGTTTGGTTGTGCGGCGCCTAACCAATTGCCTATCCTTACTGTCTCTTATGAAAATGGGAATAACTTTTCTCTCGGGTATTGGATTAAGGAAAAATTGGTATCGTTGGAAATCTAATTCAATTATCTACAATTTGGTGGGCAGAAATATGCATAAATACCACATTAACATCGAGTTATACTCATTCAAATATGACCCTTGAAAAATCAAACACTAAAACTTAATGGATTCAAAAACTCTTAGCTTGTATTACCTTAAGTGACTCATATGAACATGCTTAATGTATCATAAGCTATCTTATTATTAGGATACTCATTGTAAGTCATGCACTAAAATGCTACTCACAGGATAGGAGTTTTCATACATAGGAAAAATGGTTTATCTCCTAGCTTAGAAACATATGGGGTATTACACCTTCATTCCTTCAAGCACTTTCATTCATCTAGTGCATTTGCATAATTCCTCTTGTCAACGTGCGACACTTGACCACACTTTCTTTTTAGCTTATTATATTTTACCTAGTACGTATACATCAGATATCACACTTGTTCTTTACAACATATAATCAGTAAGTATTTCCCCTTTTCGCATCATTGAAAAGTGCAAATAGTAAACCAAAAGCTATAGTAAGCACAATTTAGTAACTCATGGACACTAGGGCAATACTAACACGAGGAGTATTTTTAAAGCAAAAACAGATAAGGAACACAAAAGCAAGAACTCATTCATGTTAAACAGATTATGTATCCTTTTAGTGCAAGAATTATATTTCAAGTTACACAGAAAAAGCTACAGAAGTTGAAGAAAAAGGTGGAGTATTTTTAGAGAAGGTATGGAGAAATAAGGTAATTTTAGGATAGTGTAACAATTCAAGTTGAGAAGCCTCATTGGTTATAATTTTACCCTTCACCTTGAGTTCATCATTTTCCCAAGTTCTGCATTTTCTGATTTTGCACCTGCACTCACCAAACTTCTATATTTTCTAGCATTTTCCTTTTGTTTTTCTTTTTGTACTACCCATACTAGGTTCATCATCAACCATTATTTTCATCTTAGGACCATATCCCTCAGAAATTTAGTGTCTTTTAATAGGGTTTGCAGAATTTACTTAGAAGCATTTTTTTCAGGCTGTTATTTTATTTCATGGACTATCCAAACTTACTTTCACACTGTCAAAGAAATAATGTATTTTTAGAGATAAATCTTCATTGGAAGGGTAAGTGAAGAAAGGATATGTCTTTGGATAATTAGGATAGTTGAGTTGGGAAGGGTCCGTTGAGTTACTCCAATGATATATTTGATTTCAATTTTGGCCGACAGGTCTTCTAGTATGGATAGAGAGGATGCATCCTTTTCCAATAGATCAAGAAGAAAAACATGCACATTCATGATACTAACCTAAGAGACGGGACCAGGTCCCTCTCTTTCTATGAGTGAGTTCTTAAATTTTTCATACTTTATTTGGTTTTTTCAAAGCTGTTCCCATGAGTGTATATCTGCAAAGATATTAATATTGAGTTATACTAACATATACATATTTTACCAAAGATATATGTCTCCTGATCATAGAAAATTTTGTGGAGAACTACTGATTCACTTGGTAGGTTAGGTCATTTTGATCAGGCCTAACTTCAGCCTGTTCTTCATAAATTTTTCTTAGTGAAGTACCTTAGTAAAGATATTTGATACATGTTCCTCAATCCCGAAGAACTTCCTATAGATTACTGCTTTCTCAACATTGTTTCTTAGGAAGTGATGCCTCACATCAATATGTTTCGTCCTCTTGTACTGCACTGTATTCTTGGCCAAGTTTAGTATACTTGTGGTGTCACCATTAGTGGTATAGTGTCTGATACTATACCAAAATCTTTCAATTGTTGCTTGATCTATAGCAGTTATGTACAACAAGAAGCAACAACAACATATTTAGCCTCAGTAGTAAATAGAGAAACTGCGATTTACTTCTTAAATCCCCAAGAGATTACGAATGAGCTAAGTAAATGTGCCATTCCTGAAGTACTTTTTCTATCTACCAAATATCCAGCATAGTTAGCATCAGCATAGCCTACCAAGTCAAAATTGTCTTCTGATGGACAGTATAGACTAGGTCCCCTGTCCCCTTCAGATACCTGAGAATTCTATTTACAGCTTTCAAGTGAGACTCCTTTGGGCATGCTTGAAATACGGAACACATTCCTACACTGAAAAAAGTTTTTGTCCTACTTACAGTGATATATAGCAAGGATCCAATGATTACTCTATACATTGTCTCATTTATTGAAGGACCTAAATCATCATTGTCTATTTTTGAGCTGGTTCTAATTGGAGTATCAATTGTCTTGACATATTCCATATTATACTTCTTCAATAGCTCTTTGATATACTTTTCTTGACAAATCATTATCCCTTGAGAAGTTTACTTGATCTACAATCCTAGGAAGAATCTCAATTCACCCACCATACTCATCTTAAATTCATTCCCCATTAGCTTAGCAAATTTTTCACATAGGGATCCAGAAGTAGCTCCTAAAATTAGGTCATCAACATATATCTGGGCTTTCAATAGGCTACTACCTCTAGTCTTTAAGAATTGAGTATTATCTATTTTCTCTCTTTTGCAGACATTTTCTAGAAGAAACTTTTAGAGTCTCTCATACTAAGCCCTTAGTGCTTGCTTCAAACCATAAAGAGCTTTATCCAATTTATGTACGCACTGAAGAAAATCTGCATCCTCAAAACTTTAAGGTTATTTGACATAGACTTCTTCTTTTAGGTTTTCATTCGGGAAGGCATTTCTGATATCTATTTAAAATAATTTAAATCCTATGTCTGCAAAAAATACCACAAGAATTCTGATTTCCTATATTGTTGCTACAGGGCAAAAAGTGTCATCATAGCTAATCCCTTCTTCCTAATTAAAAGCTTGAACAACCAGCCTTTCCTTATTTTTCTTAATAGTTCCATTTTTGTCTTGCTTATTTATGTACACCTATTTGATCCTAATGATTATTCTATCAACAGGCCTAGGGACCAAATACCAGACTTTGCTTCTTTCAAACTTATGAAGATCTTCCTTCTTTGTATTAATCAAACAGTATCGTTCAGGGCTTCTTTTATATTCTTGGGATCAATTTAGGATAAAAAAGGCTGAAAATGCCATACCATTCCTGGCTTGAGTTCTTTTTTGGACTGTTTTTTGAAAGGGTATGGTCAAATTATCAAAGAGATGAGAGGAATTGTGTCTCCAATTTTTCCTTCCAAATTGATACCACTGGGACCGGGTCCCTGTGAATTTTGACTAGCTTCCTCTAGTTGTTTTTTCATTGGGCCTGGGATCTATGATTGAGTTTCTAAATCACCATAAGTTTCATCATCCTTATATGCATCATTTATCCCTTGATTATCATCTTCAATAATATCATCCCTTTGAACAGGAATGAGTTCTTCAACTTCTAAATCTTCGCTATCACTTGGGTTTATTTGGTTTCTAGACAAATAAAAATCACATGAATACTTCATTTAACACATAGTGTTCCTTTATTGTAGAATATCCTACAAGCACTACTTCATCACTCTTGGAATTAAATTTTCCCAATTCTCTCTTCATATTATTTAGCATAAAGCATTTTCATCCAAATGGTCTAAAATAGTCTAGCTTAGGATTTCTATTAAAATCCTACTCATATGGAGTCTTATTTAGAGGTGATCTAATCTCACACCTGTTAGTCACATAACAGGCAGTATTTACATCTTCAGACCATAAACTTTTTGGAAGTGGACTATCAATTAGCATAGTCTTAGCAAACTCTATCAATGTTCTATGTTTCCTTTCAACAACTTCATTTTGTTGTGGAGTTTTTGGAGAAGAAAATTTGAGACTTATTCCATGATCTGCATAGAATTCATCCACTTGAGGATTCTCAAATTTAGTACCATAATCAAACCTAAATTCAACAATTTCTCAATTTAGCTTCATTTAGATTTTTTGGGCAAAAACCAGAAGAACCCCATAAATCCATGGGTAGTATTTTAAGAGGTCTGGAAGTAGTTAATTGTTTCTTAAATTTGAAAGAATAAATGGATTGTTTAAATTGAATACAAGCATCATAATCTTTGTTGTCTGAAAACTTTAGCTTTGGCAAGCCACGGACCAGGTCCTTTGAGATCAACTTATTTAGCAAAGAGGAACTTACATATCCTAGTCTTCTGTGCCATAAATTAATATCTTCACTTTGAGCTCTTAAACAAGTTAATTCCCCATCATCCATAGACTCTAGATCGGCTACATATATATTCTTGATCCTTTTGGATTTGAGAATAATTTTTCCAGATTACTTGCTTAATACAGTACATCCATCAGATGAATATTTTACCTTATTTCCTTTGACATAGATTTTAGATACACTTAGAAGACTGTACTTAAGGCCATTCACATAGTATATATCTTCTATTGCATGATGAGGTGATTTTCTAATATTTCCAACACCTTGGATATACCTTCTTTTGCCTTTTCCAAAAGACTCAACTCCTTGAAATACCCTTGAGAGAGAAAGAAAAAAATCAACCCTCCCAGTTATGTATCTTAAATAACCACTATCCATAAACTAGTTTTGGGTGACATCCCCCTTTGCTACCACATTTTCTTTTTTATCTTTAGCAGTGTCCATTAGAGTGCAATAGGAATTTGGGATTATTTTCTTCTCACCATGTTTCAACATTAAACCATCTTTATACTCCTTATCTTTCCACCCCTAGCGACGTTATATCTGTCATGATGACCAAAACACTCTAGGTATGAACCTTTTAGAGTGACCTGGATTTGATATCAATTTTTGGAACCCTTAGGGGTTACACCACACAGTGAAGGACTATGTCCCTCAAAGTTAATCACATGCAATCAAATAATAGAGTGCAAGTAAACTAAGGGTAGTATAGAAAAGAAATAACACACAAAATTTATGTGGAACCCCCTTGCTCAAGGAAGGAAAAACCATAGCTTACCCTCACAAGAACCAACAAAATCTACTAAAATCACCCTTTTGATTAATAACTTGATTTTAGCCTAACTGTAGGCTCTTTTCACTTATAATAACTCTACTACAACCTCATCTTGGAAACTCTACCAAAGACCCTCAAAACCTGGTTAACTCTATCTAGCAACAAGGTTAGGCAACTTTACCTAAGCACTTCTCTCAATATAGAAAAATACTACTCTTATAGCATGAGTAGTTTGATTACAAATCACCACTCAAGAACACTCACTCACTCTTTAAGCATGCTACAAAGATAAGAACATGACCAATCTTGAAATGGGGTTCTTGCCGCCTCTCTTCACTCTTTAGATATATGCATAAACTATTTAATGAAAAAGCATCTTTTCTTTTTTATAGCTGAGTGATGATTAGGGTTGAATTCTCATTGTACCAAGTCTCCTAATTAATAAAAACAACACCTCCATATTTGTTACACATGAGGACAAAACTATACAGACACGCATGCCAGTTGTATTATACCATGAACATCTACGGACTTGGTCCCTTGAAGTTAGCTGCTCATTATCAAAACTACATATAGCAAATAGGGTCTGGTGAAACCCCTAAAACAACCTGGGTTTTTGCCCTTGGAAGTTTCCTGAGATTTGAAATCACTACCCTAAAATGACTCACCATACAAGTCATATGGTATGGGTTCGATCAATGTATCCAAGTCGTTAAGAGTGAAAAAATAGTGGTTGGGTTTTTATTATGGATACGGTTTGGTAGGTACATGTCGTTAGGTGTGGTGATGTGTTAGTCCTTCATCTAATCAGTAACTTAGTAACTTGACTTGGCTCTGAGAATGAGTGGCTTACTAAGAGCCATGAGTATAGGGTACGAGTAGTAAGGTATAGTCGTATGTTATCAAGTGTCAATCCCTTTTGATTTTGTATTGAGTACAACTTGACCACACTAGTCATATAGTATGTTCACGAGTTAGGGAAATGGAGTTATATGGTGGACAGTGTGTAGATTTCTATCTTTCCATTCTAGGTATGACTGGATGCTACTAGTTGTATGATGCAGTGATGAGTTTGAGGGTCAATTTGTACCCACCTGCGGGATTTTTATAGTTTTAAGTTAGTGTTATTCTTGAGATTTCCCCCTCCTAAATCCTTTTGACCCTATGATATAAAACACCTTTTGGGACCTCATTTACCCACTATTCTCAATCAAACACTCTTTAAATCTCTCTTAAGCTCTTATTTTAAGAAGAGCCTAGGGTTTCTTTAAGGCAATCAATTAAGGATCTTAAATATGGTTTATCTCTGTCTCTCTTAGTGTCTAAGGCATGTTACTACTCCATCATTATTAGTTCAACTAAAAATATATTTTAATGAATGGTTTTAATGGTGTTATTATGGATTTGTTTTGGGTTTTGAAATAGATGTTGGGGGGTTTGGTTGTTCTTGGTTGGATAATGTTTCCCATATTTTTCTTATAGTTTTCATGTTATAATTGTGGTTTGAATATCTGATTGCATGGGAATAGTTAATTGATGTATGGTTTTTATTTGAAATCTTATGCCCTCAACATGCTTGTTAAAATGACTATGGGAATGATTTTGTCTCATAGTTTGACTATTATTGAAAACTTTGCATTGTATAATATGGAAATGGAACCTAAACTTGTTTGGTTGGTTTTAAATGGTTTGGAAAGGCCTTGGTGTCCATGGCTTTAGTTTAATTAAAAATCTTATAGTTTATATGGAAATTCTCTAAGTATTAGCTAATGACATTACTTACAACCTATAGTCGTATGGTGATACCACTTTATAATGAATTGGTAACTGATTCCTGGAATTGGTGGTTTGGTTATGTATTTAAGGTTTTAATTGGGCAATAATGGGGGTTTTGATAGCCAGCCATGATTGTTTTAGTCTAAAGGACGGACACTGGAAACTCATATTTGCCAACATGAGGGTTGGTCTTGGCACATTAGGCTTGTAAGGTACATGGGAATCCTCTAATGCTATATTCGTATATATGTATCATGGAGGGCAAAGGGTACACAGGAATTCTCAGCCCCTATGGTATCTCCAATTCGTATGGCTATATGCACTGGGGCCCATTTTGGGGGTAAAACTGGACCCATATAGCCCATGGATGGATTTATGACGGTAAAGATACACAATCCAGGTTAAGGTTTTAAACGCATGATAAACTTGATTCACTTTCCTAGTGTGGTATATATGTTTGTATGTGATTACATATGGTTATTTACATTGATTTTAATTAATGGCATTATTTTATCCTTATTCCTGAGTATATGCAAGCGTTCACCCACTAACTAGCTTTGGGCACTATATCCCCATATGATGCAAGAATTGACCATACTATTCCTCCTGCTCTATGACTTGGATTCGAGGTTAACATTTGTGTAAGATACAAGTGGTGAGCTTTCATACTCTAGAAGACTCTATTTTATGCTATGGACTTCTTTTTATACTTTTTCTTATTTCTTAGACTTTGGTTTTGGCTTTGGTCGAGGGCATGTCCCGATCGGATGTTCTTGGATTTCAATTAGAGAATTTGTGTGACTACTATGGGCAAGGGTTGTGTAGGTATTGATGTCAGCCTTGGTATTGGTATTGGCAGTAGGTCTAACACTGGTTGAATTTTTTGTTGGATTTTGGCTGATTATGGTTATGAACTCCCTTAAATGTCCTTCAATAAATTTTGTCATAACTTTTTATATGTTCAAAATTCATCTGACATAAGAGTGTAGAGTGGTATGGTGGGGTGTGGGGGTGGTCTATGATCCTGGTTGGACTTGAGATGCTCGACACGACTAGGCCTTGGTTTTGGTTATGTACGATTGGTATCATATCCAGCTTCATGGTAAGTTGGGAGTCCACAAATTCATGTCGAGTAAAGTCTCTTTTAAGGGTATATAGTACGCCACACTCATAAGGGAGAGGATACAAACATTTAGGAATATTTCTCTTTCTTGTGTTCTATTTTCAAGCTGTAGAGTCTAATGTTCTGAAATCTCCTCTAATTCTTATTTGTTTGCTTTTTAGATCATGCCTCCTCGATGATTTAAAGCTCACAAAAAATCATTTTCCCTACCTGAGGACAATGTTGATGGGACCAGTTCTACTTATGGGATCCAAACTCGATCTTAGGGTCCAGGTCCTTATTGCCCTCCTAGAGTTCTATTAGACCATTACATTCCTTCTTGAACTCATCAAGATGATATAACGAATGCTAAGTTTCATCAGTCCATCCATATAATGGCTCAATCGATAGCTTTTTAGGCTGGGTGTGGTGCTTCTGTTACTCTATCTTCTGAGGCCAGAAGGGTTGGATAGTTTATGAGGTTCAACCCTCCAAACTTTACTGGTGTTAAGGTAGTGGAGGATTCTTAAGGTTTTCTAGATGAGATAGAAAATATCTTTTATGTTATGCATGTCACTAATGTGGAAGGTATGGAGTTTGCCGCCTATGAGCTAAAATATGTGGCGTACTAGTGGTATGAGGAATGGGATCAGTATAGGGGTGATGGTAATGAGTCAGCTCTATGCAAGGATTTCTCTAATGCTTTCCTAGACAATTTTTTTCTTAAGAAGTTGAGGCAAGCTAAGGCGGAGGATATTGTTAATTTGGATCAAGGAAAGATGTAAGTCAAGGAGTATGTCTTGAAGTTTCACCAGCTCTCTCGGTGTACTCCAAAGTTAGTTTCTAGCATAAGGGCTAGGATGAGGAAGTTTGCTACTACGTTGTCTCGAGACTTAATTTTGGAGAGTAAGACTTCCTTGTAGAAAAGGACATGGATATTTCCAAATTAGTTGTGTACATATAGCTGGTAGATAAAGAGAAGAAGAAATAGGCAAATATTGGGGAGAAGCAGAGCAAGAAGTTTACATTTTTGGAGTAGGGTAGTGGTAAGCAACAAAATTGTAGGGATGGTAGAAAGTGTCCCAAGAAGAAGTGGGGCAACTCTGGGTCTTACTTGATAGCTAGTAGTTATTACCAATATCAATTGGGTGACAGGCGTTTCCATGATGGCGACAAATTTTTGACATAGGGTGCCCAATCTTAAGTTAGTGAGGCCCAATCTGCTCCATCATATCCTTCCTGCAGGTTTTGTGGTAGATTACATGGGGGTTTTTGTGATGAAGGAAGGTACAGGTGCTTCAATTATGGTCAGACACGATATATTATTAGAAATTATCCTATTGGTAAGGCTTCTTATGGGGCAAACAAAGTCCCCATTGCCTCTTCATCAGCTCCGACACCAAAGGGTGCACCATCTAGTGCTGACACTGGTCAAAACCATCTTTATGCTCTTACTACCCAACAAGAGTTCGAGGTATCTCTTGATGTTGTGACTGGTATGTTGAAATTCTTTTCCCATGATATGTGCTGCTTACTTAATCTAGCGCCAACTCTCTATTATGTGACCATTTTCTTAGCTGTGCATTTTGGTTTTGGTCCAGAGTATGTTTTGGACCCATTTTCTATCTCTACCCTGGTAAGTGATTCAGTGGTTGCTAGAACAGTCTAGAGGGTATATATGGTATCTATGGGTTGTTAAGAGACTTTGATGGATTTGTTTAAATTAGACATGGTTGATTCTAATAACATATTGGGGATAGATTGGTTATACTCGTGCTATGTATCCTTAGACTGTTGAACCCGTAAGGTTGTCTTCAAATTCTCTAATGAGCTAGTTATTAAGTAGAAGGGTGGTTCCATAGCTCCTAAGGGCAAGTTCATATCGTATAATAGAACTTAGAGATTAATCTCTAAGGGGTGTCTCTATCATCTGGTCTGGGTAAAAGATTATAACTCAAAGGGTCCTTCTTTACATTTCTTCCCGGTGGTGAATAAATTTCCTGAGGTCTTCCCTGATGACCTTCCTACCATTCTTCCTGATAGAGAGATTGAGTTTGGGATTGATGTTGTTTTGGATACTCATCCAATTTCTATTCCCCCATATTAAATGGCTTTGGCTGAGTTGAAGGAGCTTAAGGAGCAACTCAAAAATCTTTTAGACAAGGGTTTCATCCATTCTAGTATTTCCTCGTGTAGTGCACCTATGTTATTCGTGTATAAAAAAGATGGTTCCCTTCGGATGTGTATTCATTACTGATAGTTGAATAAGGTGACGATAAAGAATAAGTACCCTCTTCCAAGAATAGATGATTTTTTAATTAGTTGTAGGGTGCTAAGTTTTCTTCTAAGATTGATCTTTAGTCTGGGTATCATAAGTTAAGGATTAGGAAGGTGGATATCCCTAAGACTTCTTTTCGTACCCGATATAGCCATTTCGAGTTTCTGGTTATGTCTTTTGGGTTGACTAATGCCCCAACAGCATTCATGAATTTCATGAATAAGGTTTTTTGATAGTTTATAACTTTGTTTGTCATTATGTTCACAGATGATATTCTCGTGTACTCTAAGAGGGAGGTGGATTATTCTAGTCACCTTCGTATAGTGTTGCATACCCTGAAAGAGCAGCAATTGTATGCTAAGTTTTTGAAATGTGAAATTTGGTTGAACACTGTCACTCTTTTGTGTCATATCATCTCTACTGAGGGAACCATAGTGGATCCACAAAAGGTTGTAGTGGTTATGAAGTGGCCCAGACCCATGAAGCCAATCGATATTCAAATCTTATTAGGTTTAGCTGATTACTATAGCAGGTTTGTGGAGAGTTTTTTTTACTATAGTTGCCCCATTGACTAAGTAGACTTAGAAGAAGGTAAATTTCTTATGGCCAGATGCTTGTTAAGGTAGTTTTCAGAAGCCAAAGGATAAGATAACTTTGGCCTGGATCTTGACCTTTCTTGAAGGCACCTATGGGATTATGGTCTACTATGATGTGTCTCATGTGGGACTTGGTTGTGTTCTGATGCAGCATGGCAATATGATAGCTTATGCCTCTAGACCATTGAAGGTGTATGAGAAGAATTATTTGATTCATGGCTTGGAGCTTTTGGCTGTGGTGTTCGCATTGAAAATATGGCATTACTATTTGTATGGGGTGCTTGTGGATATCTTTTCTGATCATAATAGCCTGTAGTATGCGCTTATGCAGAAAGAGTTGAACCTAAGGCAGCGAAGATGGCTTGAGCTTCTCAAGGATTATGACATGAGTCTTTACTACCATCCAGGTAAAGTTAACATATTTGTTGATGCTCTTAGCAGGTTATCCATGGAAATTCTAGCTCAGGCAGATGAGGGAAAGAGGGAGTTGGTGAAAGATATTCACTATATGGCTAACCATGGAGTTTGTCTTTGGTTTCTGAGGATGGTGGCGTGTTTGTGCAGGAGGTGGTGCAGTTGTCTCTTGGTACTGAAATCAAGGAGAAAAATATGTTAGATCCTATCTTTATAAGGATCAAGGTTGATGAAGGTGGGAAAAAGGTGATGGCATTCAAGATTAGTAGTGATAGTACCTACAGTACTAAGAGAGGTTATGTGTTCCCGGCGTAGATGGTTTGCAAGAAAGGATTCTAGCTGAAGTGCATGAATCACACTATGTTGTTCATTTTGGTTAGACAAAAATGTACCGGGAACTTAAGGAGATGTATTAGTGGAAAAATATGAAGAGGGATGTGGTAAATTTTATGGCCAAGTGCATGGTGTACCAATAAGTAAAAGTTGAGCACGTATAGACTAGGGGATTGCATTAAGAAATTGAGTCTCCAGAGTGGAAATGGGAATTGAATCCATTACCAGTATTTCTCAATCTCGAAATCGATTTGATGTGGTTTGGGTCATCATGGATAGGATGACTATGTCTGCTCACCTTTTTCCTGAAGGACTATGCATGGTTGTACCTCCAGGATATTATAAAGTTGCATGGGGTACCTATTTATATTATCTGTGATCGTGGTATGCAGTTTTGATCTTACTTTCGGCAATCACTTTAGTATGGTTTGGGGACCAAGGTGAGTCTTTGCACTGCTTTTCACCCGTATTCGGATGGGCAAGTAGAAAGGACTATTAACACGTTGGAGGATGTGCTCTATTCTTACGTAATTGACTATGGTGGTATTTGGGTTGAGCACTTGCCTCTTGTAGAGTTTGCATACAATAATAGCTACTACTCTAGCATTGGGATGGCTCCATTTGAGGGTTTGTATAGTAGGAAGTTTAGGCCTCCTATCAAGTGGTTTGAGGTTAGAGTGGTAGACATGTTTGGCCCAGATTAAGTTCACCAAGCTATGGTGAAGGTGAAGGTGATTCGAGATTGTCTTAAGGTTGCACAAAGTCACCAAAAGTCCTATGCAAATATGAAGCATAGGGAGTTAGAGTTTGAGGTTGGAGATAGGGTGTTCCTAATGGTATCTCCCATGAATAAAGTGATGCAGTTTGGGAGGAAAAGAAAACTCAGTCCCTAGTATGCTGGTCTGTACTTAGTTTTGAGAAGGGTTGGCAATGTTTAGTATGAGTCAGAGTTGCCTTTAAGTTTAAGCTATATTCACTCGGTGTTCTATGTTTCTATGTTGAAGAAGTATGTGGGTGATTCATCAAAAATTGTATCTATCAAAGATATTGGTATTTTGGATTCTTTGTCTTATGAAAAAGTCCCTATGGAGATCTTGGATTGGTAGGTTCATCGATTTCAAACCAAGGACGTAGCTTCGATAAAGTTTCTATGAAGGAACAACAGGGTGAAGAGGCTACATGGGAAGCAGAAGAGGACAAGGAGTCCAAGTATCTATTCCTATTTCCCATTCCAGAAATTTGTGCTCAAGGTATATTTTGTTCTTATAATCTTTGTTTTCTGTTTTGTTAAAGGTAAGAGTGGAGATGTTTGGGGTTTTAATCGTGCTTATACTTCCTTGTTCCATCGTTCGGGAATGAATGATCCAAGTGGGGGAGAATTGAAACACCTTGGGTTTTGGTACCTAGAAATTTCCTGAGCTTTGAGCTCATTGACCTAGAAATGACTGACCGTACGAGTCATGTGGTATGGATACTATCAAGGGATACTAGTTGTTAGGAGTCAAGAGAATGGTGGTTGGGTTTTTGTTGTGGATACGGATTGGTAGGTACGGATAGTTAGGTGTGGTGATGGGTTGGTCTTTTATTTAATCAGTAACTTAGTAGTTGGACTTGGCTTTGAGTATGAGTGTCTCACTAAGAGCTGTGAGGATAGGGTACGAGTGGTAAGGTGGTAAGATAAATCAAAAATACCCAATCCAGTGTCAATCCCTTTGGATTCTGTCTTGGGTACGACTGGACTATACTAGTTGTATAGTTTTTTTATGAGTTGGGGCAATAGAGTCGTATGGTTGACAGTGTGTGAATGTCCAAATTTTTGTTATAGGTATGACTGGATAGTACCAGTCGTATGATATGGTGATGAGTTGGAGGGTCAACTCGTACCCACCAGTGGGATTTTTACAGTTTTAAGGTTGGGGTATTTTGGACATTTCTCCCTCTTAACTCCTTTTGACCCCATGACATAAAACACCTTTAGGGACCTCATTAACCCCCTATTCTTAATGAAACATTCTTAAAACCTCTCTCAATATCTTCGTTTAATAAGAGGCTAGGGTTTTTTCAAGGCAATCAATTATGGTTCTTAAGGGTGGTTTCTTGATGTTGGGCGTATTTATGCACCCAAGTGGTGCTATTCTAGCTTATATAGCCTTGTTTTGAGGAATATTCATGTCTTTTTGTGTTAATAATGATATAACTATGAATATAAGTGTTTAGGTATGTGATTACAATGTTTAAAGGTGTTTTCAAACAAGTTTGGGTTTAAAAGGATCATTTCAAGTCTAGATGAGAAAACTAGTTTTACTAGCTTGAGCTAGGTGTTGTTCTAGTTGTTTTCAATGGATTCTAATGTGTTAAATGAGTTCTATAATTATTTGAATATGTAATTATATATGGAACAACTTTTTTGTAATGTGCAAAGTTCAATAGGAATTAAGTCTAGAGTCGGAATATTAAGTTGAAGATCAATGTGAACCAACCTAGTCTTAGCTCGTGTTTTTGATTGTTTTGAGCGCTAATATTTGACGTTTGATCTTTTAGGATACTTGATGAGAATTTTATGGTGATAAATTTATGAAATACAAGATTGAAACCAAAGGAAAACAATACCATAAAACAAGGGATGGAATAGGAAAGCAAAAGACTTAACCAAATTTTGGAGCAACACTTCCAGGGAACCTATGCATTTGCACCGCGACACACCACTCTTGGAAAGTTAAATGCACCGCAATGCATTGGTCTTTCCATATGACATGCACCACGATGAATTGGTCTTGCCAAGTGAAATGCACCACGACACACCACATATTCCCTACACGTCTTAGAAACTACTACTATAAATAGGACAACTTGTACATGTTATAATCATCTTTGGACATCTTAGTCAACATTGGAGGCTACTGTAACTTTTCTTTTAGGTTTTCCATTATTTAATTTAGCTCTTGAATGGTTTTAATCACGAATTTAATTATTTGGATGATGATTATGACTATTAGTGGCTAAAAACTCCCTTTTTGGGGTTAAAGCCTAAAACATGATTACTATCATTTTGAATTGATTTTGTTTGATTTGATTATCATATTTGGTTTTGTGTTTATCCTTGTTTTAACTATTTTAAGGATTCATGGGCCTTAGAATATATTTATTGCGATCTTGTGATCTCGGGAGGGGGTATTGGAAGATAAAACATAGGGATAAACAAAGTAAGGCTTGTATTCTTTTATGAAATAAAGAACTCAAATTAGCATCTAGGACTTGGATGCACCTCGAAGCATTTCTTTGTTCACATGTAGGATGATAACTTTTAGCATATAATTGGATTACTACATCCTCACTCAATGATCTTGTTGTAATTCCTAAGTTAGGTAAATGATTAGAGGTTGGAGACCATGATCATGTAATAAACCCTATGAATAAACAACCAAGATAAGCGAGTTAATGAACAACGTTCAATAACGTAGTATGATTGTTCGTACTGCTTTAAAACTGGTCTTTACTCTATTGTTTATCTTAAGTCTTTATTTTACGCATTGTTTACTTTACTTTAGTTTCAAACTTTAAACTCATTCTGGTTACTTGTGTATCAAATTAATCTGTATTGTGAACTAGAATTAGATAGTTGTTGGATATAGTCCCTGTTGGATCGATATTTGCCTTTTATTAAGGATACTATATTACTTGGTAGACCACGTAAATTTATGTGTGCACTTGGCCGTTGTCATTTTTCTCTATTTCCCTTGGTGTCTAAGTCATGTTACTTTCCCTCATTATTAGTTCAACTAAAGATATGTTTTAATGAATCGTTTTAGGGTATTATTTTGGATTTGTTTTGGGTTTTGATATAAATTTAGGGGTTTTTGTTGTTCTTGGTTGGATAATGTTTTCCCATATTTTTCTTATGGTTTTCATGTTATAGTTGTGGTTTGAACATGTGATTGCATGGGTATGTTCAATTAATGCATGGTTTTTGGTTTGGATATCTTATTCCCTCAACATGTTCATTAAAATGCCTATAGGAATGATTTTGTCACATAGTTTTACTATTATTGAAAACTTTGCATTGCATAGTATGGTAATGGAACCTAAATTGGTTTGGTTGTTTTTAAATGGTTTAGAAAGGCCTTTGTGTCCATGGCTTTGGTTTAATTGGAAATTTTGTGGGTTACATAGGAATCTATAAGTGTTGGCTAATGACATTGCTTACAATTTATAGTCGGTATGATGATACCACTTCATAATGCCTTGGTAATTGACTCCTGGAATTGGTGGTTTAGTAATGTGCTAAAGGTTTTAATTGGGCAATACTAGGGGTTGTGTTAGCTAGCCGAGAAGGTGTGAGTCCAAAGTACGGATACTAGAAACTTATGATTGCCAATATGAGGGTTGGTCTTGGTGAACTTAGTCTTGTGGGACACACGGGAATCCCCTAATTCTTTACTAGGGTAAAGGGTACACGGGAATCTCAGACCCTATGATATCTCTAGTTCATGCAGTTACACACATTAGGGCCCATTCTGGGGGTAACACTAGACCCATATAGCTCATGGGTAGATTTATGATGGTAAATCTACACAACCTAGGTTAAGGTTTTAAATGCATTCTAAACCTGGTTCCCTTTCCCTACATGGTATATATGTATGCCTGTGATTGCATATGGCTATTTACTTCAATTTTAAATACTGGCATTATTTTATCCTTTTTCCCAAGTACATACTAGCATTAACCCGCTAACTATCTTCGAGTGTTGTATCCCCACGCTATGTAAGAACCGTTCATACTACTCTTCCTACTTAGTGACTTGGATTCGGGGACAACATTTGTGTCAGACTGAACTTGTGAGCTTCCATACTCCAGAAGACTCCATTTCATGCTATGGACTTCTTTTTATACTTTTTGTTATTTTTCGGGGTATGTCCCGACCAAATGTTCTTGGATTTTAGTTAGAGGCTTTGTGTGACTACTATAGGCATGGGTGGTGTTGGTATTGGTGTCATCCTTGGTATTGGTATTGGCATTGGGACGGACACTGGTTGGATGTTTGGTTGGATATTTTTTTAGTTATGGTTATGAAATTCTTTAAATGTATTCCAATAAATTTTGTTATAACTTGTTATATGTTCGAAATTTAACAAACATAGGGTATAAGCGGTTATGGTGGGGTGTGGGGTGGTCTGTGGTCCCATTCAGACTAGAGATGCCTGAAACGACTAGGCCGTGGTTTGAGTCATGTCAAGCCCCCTATCCTATTCCCTACCTATGAATGCATCTTTAGGTTATCCTTGACCATTAGGTAGTCCACTGACTACAATGGGATCCGTAGTTGCAGACTCGGGGTCCTCATCTCGTGTAGTGATAGCACGTGTCCTAGCCATCTATAAAAGTGTGAAATCAAAGGAATATTTATAAACCAACTTAGACACTTAGCGCAAATAAGTGAAAGAAGTGAAGAACTCTAAGAATGTCCAATATCCTTCGAAGGATAAGAAACGAATGTCAACGTTCCAGTCCATGGGACTCTACTAGACACTTGCTCTTGTACCAAGAATACTGGTAAACCCGGATCTTATACCAATTTGTCATCACCCAAGTTACGAGTCATAATGACACCTACTTTATCCTATCAGTAAGTAAGCCAAACTGTAGCCCAGAGCTAGAAATAATGGGCTAATTGGGTAATGCCTTAAAAGCCAAAATTTAGCAAGTAAAAGTTAACAATAATGGTTTTAGTGATAGAAATAGTCTGAAAGATAGATAAGATAAAGACAACAACCCAAGACCTAGCAGTGTCAATACAAGAGCCACTAGCAAAAAGGTATACATATATTGTAATAGTCAATGTACATCAGTCTCAAATAAAGAATACTAAATAAAAGTAGAAGAAGGAGAAAAGGGCAACTCTGGATCTGAGAGCTCACCCTGCCTCGAAACTCTCAACAGTACTAGTACTCAAATTTGCACCAAAAAGGTACAGAAGTATAGCTTGAGTGCCAAAGCCATTAGTGTTGAGTAGGAATCATTGGATGAATGAAATAAATCATAATAATATAAGTATAATAAATATACAAGATAAATAAGCTAAGTCATGGTAAAAGTGCAAACCTGGAATAATGTTCCAATGTTGTAAATTAATAACCAAAATAGATATAGTTATGAAAAAAGCATAATTATTACTACAAGACTAGTCCTATAAGCCAGTAAGTGCATAAAAGTAAATAACCCAATATGGGCCCCCATAAGCCCAGAGGGAATAATCAAAGGAAAGCAATTAACCAAAATTTCATTAATTAACCAAATCTCAAACCATAATTGTGTATCCATACCATACCATATCATAAATAAACTCTCAATGCTGGACTCTAATCGAAACTCAATATCATTATCTTTTCTGTACTTGAACCAAAACTCAATATCATCAATTGTCGGAGTTGAACTGGAACTCAATATAAATAAGCCACAAAGCTAGGTCTGGAATTAGCACCAATTCCTAAGTATCAAACTAGCATAAGTATGATGTATTGAATATCTTAAAACATTAAAGAAACAAGCATTTAATGCATATAACATTCATATAAAAGCCTACAAGGAGCTAATGATTCTTGGCCTAAAGTGGGTCAAAGGGCCCATTTCTAATCCTCAAAGTTCATTCTAAGGCAAATTTCTACCCTGGGCTAGGATAAGGTATATATTTACTGTTAGATTTTTAATAATCCACAATTTTCCCTAAGATAATAGTTATACCTAAAATATTGATAACTAAGTAAATTACGCCTAAGTTACGATTTCATAAAAGTCTAAACAATCGAAATAATACTAATTATATCTCTAAGACCTAATCCCTATATCGTATCTAGCATAATATCATACGTATACTATGAATTAGCTCAATCTATGAGGAACGTAAACTAAACCTACCTAGACTCTGAATAAAAGCCTGGTGAAATCTATTGAATCATAGATTTATTTTGAAAAGCTTTCGTAAGATGCCACGCTATCAAAATCATCATATACTCATCAATACGAGAACAATCATACGTCTAACAAAAATCATGTAACCACATGGGTACTTCTTGCAAAATCATACTTTTGACACTAAAAACACATCCCCCTATGCTCAAGGAACATTTATCCTCAAGAATGGGTAAATATTGAGCTCAAATAGTGCTACAATCAACCCACCAGTATTCCAGGGATTTTGGAAAATTATAGAGAAATTAACCATGGAATTGATGAACCTTACATGAATTTGGAGAAGAAATGAGTAATTTAAGCTCAAGAACGCCCAAAAATCACATAGTAAATATTTTGCCAATTTTCCATACTCTTTAGGGCTCTAAGCTCTTGAACTTGCAGAAAAATAAGGATAAAATTGGGCTTCGGGGACATTTAATACCCCACAGATACCGCTTAAGCAAACACTAAACTGCTTAAGTGATTATCACGTAAGTGGTGAAGTACCACTTAAATGATACCAGCTCATGCATACTAGTCTCTTAAGTAGACCAAATATCGCTTAAGTGACATTCACTTAAGTAGAAAGGGTTTCGCTAAAGGAACCCCTAATTGGTCAAGCCAGGCCGCTTAAGAGACCAGATGGCCACATAAACTAGCTACACGTAAGTGACCCAAGTGTCACTTAAGTAGATACAACAGTTGAGTGGGAGCACATTTCTATGGATTCTGTAGTAGGTCTTACTAAAACCTTGGGAATGTATGACTCCATTTAGGTAATAGTGGAGCAGATGATGAAATCATCTTGCTTTTTATCAGTTCAAGTAGACTAGAAATTTTAATAGTTAGCTAATATCTATGTCAAGAAGATTTTTAGACTTCATGGAGTACTACTTACCATCATTTTTTATAGAGATGCAAAGTACACTTCTAAATTATAGAGAAATTATATAGGATTCTGGATAAATCTCGAGGGGAATTGAATGGATAAATTGCTTTAGAAGATCCCTATGCTTATGTGGAAGTGGGAGCACATTTCTATGGATTATGTAGTAGGTCTTACTAAAACCTTGGGAATGTATGACTCCATTTAGGTAATAGTGGAGCAGATGATGAAATCATCTTGCTTTTTATCAGTTCAAGTAGACTAGAACTTTTAATAGTTAGCTAATATCTATGTCAAGAAGATTTTTAGACTTCATGGAGTACTACTTACCATCATTTTTTATAGAGATGCAAAGTACACTTCTAAATTATAGAGAAATTATATAGGATTCTGGATAAATCTCGAGGGGAATTGAATGGATAAATTGCTTTAGAAGATCCCTATGCCTATGTGGAAGTGGGAGCACATTTCTATGGATTATGTAGTAGGTCTTACTAAAACCTTGGGAATGTATGACTCCATTTAGGTAATAGTGGAGCAGATGATGAAATCATCTTGCTTTTTATCAGTTCAAGTAGACTAGAACTTTTAATAGTTAGCTAATATCTATGTCAAGAAGATTTTTAGACTTCATGGAGTACTACTTACCATCATTTTTTATAGAGATGCAAAGTACACTTCTAAATTTTAGGATAGGTTGCATGATTAGTTGTACACCAAGGTCACTTTTAGCATGTATTTTCATTCTCAAAGTAATGGAAAATCAGCGAGGACCATTCAAGTTCTAGAGAATATATTGATTGCCTTCATGATTGATTATTGTGGTCATTGGGACCAATTGTTTCTATCATGTGAATTTTGATATAATAACAACTACCACTGTAGTATTAAAATAGCACCATTTGAGACACTATATGGAAGAAGTGTAGGTAACATATTGGGTGGTTTAAGGCTGGCAATGTAAAACCTTTGGGCACTAGCTTGGTCAAACAATATTAAGAGAAAGTAAAGTTCATTCAAACTAAGTTGTTGGATGCTCAATGTAGGCAGAAGGAGTATGTAGACCGTAAGGTAAGAGACATGGTTTTCAAGGTTGGTGAGAATTTTTTTCTCAAGATGGCTCATATGAAGGGAGTCATGAGGTTTAATAAGAGGGAAAATTTTAGCCCCTAGTATATTTGTCCCTTTGAGGTTCTTGTGGAGGTAGGTCCAGTTACGTACATGTTAGATGTACCGCTGGGGTTGTAGGGAGTCCATCCAATATTATATGATTCAATGCTTAAGAGGTACCATGATGATGGGTACTACATCACTTAGTGGGACTCAGTTCTTTTACATAAGGACTTACCTTAAAAAAAGGAGCTAATAGTGATTTTAGATTAGGATGTTTGGAAATTAGGAGGAAGAAAATTTATTCCGTTAAGGTTAAATTCAAGTAGCATCCAGTTGAAGTATCCACTTGAGAAATCGATAAGAACATGTGGGATAATTACTCTCTACTATTTGAGGATATAAGTACTCTTTTCTTTCATTTTTTATTACCCATTCTTCGCTCTATATAGTTTAGGGATGAATGATAGGTAAATAGGTATCTATTATAATGACCATTTCTATCACTATATATAATTCTTCCATTGAAGTTATAAATTATAGTTTAGGATAGTTTCAAGCAAAATCAGAGTGAGGTATGGTCTAAGGAAATCCAAGAATGATTCAAAAAAGTTGGGTAGTGTTTGATATGTGTTCTAGTTATCTAAGATGATAAGGAAACCATAGGAACTAACGAAATTGAACTTGGGTGAGAACAACTCCCAAAATTGATCTTAGCATAAAAGGCATCGTTAGGAATGTCCTTAATTTAAGGTTGTTGCAAAAAGTGAGATTTTTGGGGAAAACTAGGCATTATGTCCCATCAAAACTGATACAACATCCAACATGTTTCTATAATGACCGTTGCTATAGTATACAAATTCAATCTATAGCAATGAATAGACTTGGTCAGCACCCGCTATAGCGGCAAGTACCGATCTAGCGTTGAAATTCGCAACTTAATTAAAGTTTTTCCCTAAAACAATTTATTTTTCTAAAACTTGTTTTGGGGAAAAGCTGGGGATATTTTGGGTGATTCCCAAAAAAATTTCTTTGTTTGGATTTGTAAATATAAGAAATTCATCCCCATTAACTTATATCGGGTAATTATGCCTTAGAATTGAAATTTATAGAGTTTTGGGAGGGTTTTAGGATTGATTTTTGTAATTTTCTGGTGCAAGGAAGGAAATGATGTAATAAATTAATGGATTTTGATCATCAATGGTTAAATTTACCCTTGCATTTTGTTAACTCACTAATTAATCCATGGGATTGACAGTTTTAGGTGAATTGTAGTAGAAAAGCCCTTAGAACGGGAGGGGAATGATCATGAACTTGACCTTAGGGGTTGGGTGTTAGTTATAATACCCAATGTGGTGGGTCATTTCATTTATTATGAGTTTATATGCATGTTCTAGACCAAGATTCAGCAAAAATTACACGGAAGGGCAAAGCCTGGCTCAGAGGAGTTGTGCATTCTTGGTTCGGGGTAGGTGATGGTATTTTAGTTTAATCCAATTTGTATATGTTCATGTTAACTACTTTTTAGTGTGGATTTTTAGTGCATGTTGTTTGGTGAAGTCAATGTAAAGGATTTTTGTTGTTGGTGTATGATTTTGACCCACCTCATTACTAAATATAGAAGTTTCGGTATTTGAAATGTTCTTATGGGTTATTGGTGAAACAAGGTTGGCAGACACTTATGTATAAGATTTAGTACATAGGAAAAAATATTCCCTCATAGGTCATTTCTACAGGGTGGATGTTTAACTCATAATGTGTATACTTGTGGATCACGTGAGTTAAACGGTTTCATGAGTGAAATGGAGAATAAATTTTATTCTTGATAATTATTTATATGATTTGACATTGGTTTAACTGAACTTGATTAAGTAATAATATGTTGACTTATGATTAAAATCCTAAGTTTCTATGTTATACTTGTGTTGCTAAGTGTATATTGGTTGTGCATGGATTAGCTTGTTGTACTATATCTTGGTATGTGTCCATATTCTCATCTTGGGTTGGACAAATGACCCTACTAGTATGCCATTATTTTCTTATGTGCTGATACTACACATGCTCTTACTTTTGTGAGTTCATTGCATATTCTATTGGCTCCTACGATAACTCACTTGTGATTGCAACTGTTGAATCCAAATTCTAGGGAGAGCGTCATATCGAGCCTACCATAAGATCTTTCTTTTATGACATAGTCTTTATTTTGGACTTGTGTTGTTAGTTTGGGTGTTTTGGTTGCATCTCTTTTTTGACACTATTTAGTAGCTTTGGTATGAACGAATTTTGGTTCCCAGCGATGGTTAAGTACAATGTTCCACATTTTTATTGTACTTATGCTTTAATTTAGAATTGGATATCTCTATTTATGGATTAATTTTATTAACTCTTAAGTGTTGAATTTGGAAGGGTAATTAGGGTATAAGATTCTCCCACAGAGTGAGTGGTGTGAGTGTCACTCACAATAGATTTGGGTCATGACAACAACTACAAATGGAAATTCTATAATTTCAACTTAAGAAGAAATTTCATAACTAAAGGTCCAAAATCAGTAATTTTTTTAATATGATGAGAGTGCATAATCATGAGTATGTAAAGATGCTCAATTTTTATGAAAAGACATATATTCCTGGTTTAATCAAGGCAAAAAACTGAAAGATAATGGAATTCACACTTTCAAAAAAACCCTAAGCTTAGAGAGTGAATTAAATTGAGATTTTAAGATAGATTTGGTATTCAATGGGTGAAAGTAAATCCAATGATGAAATCCCACATAACTGGAGATGGAAACCTTGATAAATTCTTTAAATTCAGAGCTTGAGATTGAAGAACCATAATTTACCCTAGAAGACGAATTGCCTATTTTTCTTGTTTTCACAGTAAGTATCAATTGTTATCATGTGTAATGATGGACTTTGGGTAGTATTAGTCTTAATAATCATCTTTGGAATATCTTAAATGCTACAGTGCCCTTTATAAAACATAGCCAAAATAGCTGCAAAACATTACATATGAACTATCCCACCATCATGGGACCCACCTAAGATCGTGGGTGGTGCTCGTTGAATGTTGGATGGATTTGAGGCTTCTCTAGACTTTATCAAATAATCCATAGTATGATTTCATGTGGCCTTCCCATGAGCGTACCTTGGTTCATGGTTTCAAATCCAATCTGAATCAAATTTAGAAACCAAGATTATGCCTAAGATCATAGTTTCAAACCAAGATTGTGGTACATTTCGTAGTTGGAAGGTATATTTTTCATCTTGATGGTTATGGTGGTTGTTTCATGATAATTATCACATCGTACTATTGTACAATCTATCCATGAACGCACAATGGCTCGTGGGATCTCACTACTGGAGAATCTTCACTAAAATGGCCATAACACTTAGCTCTCAAACCGAATTAGTGATAAATTAGATGTGTAGGAAAAAATCACAAAGACCTTTCATTTTGTGGGTCATTATCTCAAAAATACTTCAAAAACTAGGATTTATGCTTGTTTAAAGTTGACTGTAGAAGGATTCTTCACAAGAAATCAATTGATAAGAAATGTTTCAACTTGACTATGACCTAGGAGTTACTTGAGGATTTAATACATGTCGAAATCACTTCCCACACTACCAAAACATGACTTTGGTTCTAAACATACTTGAATCATGGTTTTAATTTTAGTTTGGATCTTCAGAGGGTTATAACAACCGATACTAATCCAAAGGGATAGCGAGAACCACCATCCCAACAACCCAAGGTTTTTTAAATAGATCTATAACTGATAAATAAACCACTTTATTATATTAGGGTAACCAACATAATAGTCATAGGAGTATTAATTACAGGATAAGATAAATGAGTCAATACTAGCCATTATTACGATCGAAATTGAAGGACGTCATTATAAGGGAAACTCACTAACATAGTATATTAGGATCAATTATCATGTTCAACCAATAATCTGGGATAAAGTAGTGTGTGTGCAATTATTTGTATACCATGCTACCAATAGTTGTGACACTATATGTCTTAGTAATCAAACCATAACCATGCTGATGTCGCCCAAAATTATACCCTCCAAGAAGATACAATAAAATAAATGATAAATATAGTAATCTAACTAAGTTGGGGTCAATCCCATAGGGAATAGGTCAAATTGTCTCTCAAACTAGCTGAAGTAGCTAGAAGTGCAGAAAAGTAAATAGGGGGATTCATAGAAACAGGAAAAATTAACAAGTTGTGAATGCTTTTGGTTGTAAACAATATGAAACAAACACTAGGCTTGTGTTCCCCCTGGTTTCTATCTCTATAGGTTTATCATTCTTAATCTAACTATCTCATTGCTATACATGCCGAATCTAACAAGTTATGTATCACCAACCATCTCTCAACACCATTTGGTGAATCTTACTAATCTCCACTCGGTCTTAGAGTGTTATATTACTAACCCTTGTCTTTGATCCAAATTTAACTATATCCTCTCGATCTTAATTTATTAGATGAGGGTTGATAGCCTTGAATCACTATTGTAATCTTTTTTTCTCAATCTCTACCACCCTCTCAAGTTAGTATCAAATACATGAGGGTTCCTAACATTTGCAACCATTAAGAAAGCATCTAAAGAAAATATAATCACAATAAATACAAAAATAATGATCTAGAAGGATATCACACTTCCCCTACTTTGTTATCCCACTAATGTGTCGTGGTTTCCTGGCATATTTGATGCTTAAAATGGTGAAAACATGCATTTACGTTGGTTGTTTTGTCAGATAAGATATGTAAGTTACAAGTAAATTAGGTAGAAAGTGGTGTTGAATGGAAAAGGATAAAAAAGCTCTAAAAATTGCAAAGTATTGTCTGACAACGAGTCGTATAGTCACCTAATGACTCATTGCTAGAGTTGTAATGATAACAGTAGAAAAATTTGAGTTCCAAGAGTAAAGTTACTACTGACCACGACTCGTTATGAGAGATTATGAGTCATAGTGAAAATTCATTTCGAGCATAGTGGCTAAAATTCCTGAAGATTGGCAAAATATGTTCCAATGGTACGAATGAAAACAACGAGTCATAATGACTGACTACGACTCACGGTAAGGAGTCATTTTCAAAAAAGACTCAAAAGTCCTGAAAGTGAAAATCTGTTGGAGTAATGATGACTTGCACAATATGAATCATTATGTCACCTTACAATTCATGACCACTGAAAGCAGAAAAGAGCTACAAACAATAGGCAACGAGTTTTTGCCAGTCCTAATGACTCGTTTCCTGAGGTGTGACCACTGCCGATGTAGTTTTACTATTTTTTTTAATTAGCTTTCCTTTATTATTTGGGATACTATAAATGCCCTTGGGTTATTTTTGTATTGTGGTACCCACTTCTGATATTTTTATCACGTACATTGCCATCTTGGTACTTGATACTTTTGTTCTGGGATTTTTGGTTTCATAATCAATTAGAGATTTTGGATTTTACTCTTTTATTCTTATGCAATTAATTCTCTATCTGCTTCATGAAATCTCGTCGATTATTGAATAACCATGAGCGGCTAACTTTCTTAACTAGGGTTGTGGAAACCCTAGTGGATTAACAAAGTGGGGGTAGTGTGAGATTCATCTAGACTATTGTAGTTGCTTATATTGTGATCTTGTTCATTGTGTTTGCCTCCTAAGCTACTGTAGAAGCTAAGGAGTTTCCTATATTTATGAGCATCCTTACAAGGGAGTTCATGATTAGGAAAAGAAGGTTATGACAGTGATTCGAGGATATTCACCCTCATCTAATAAACTTAAGACTCAAAAGGTGAAAGTTGTACTAGGGTTAGAGACAAAGGATTGTAAGGCAACACCTTGAGGCTCAAAAGGTGAAGAGTGAGATTTATCAAAGCGTTCACAAGATGGTTGATAATATAGATCTTCTCAGACTTTACATAGAGTAGTGGGATAGGTGAATTGAACACGAGAAACCTACGGAGTTAGAAAACAAGGGAACATAGTCCTAGTTGTCATCTTAGATTGTTTACAACCTCAAGCACTTAATCTCAGCTACCTTTCACTATTGATTTAAAATCCCCCCATTTACTTTTCTGCACTGCCTATTGATTTTATCAAGTTTGAGAGATAATTCAATGCATTCCTTATGGGTTCGACCCCAACCTAGTTGGGTTACTATATTTGACATCGACCGCAGTATACTTTTTTAGAGGTGTAGTTTTGGGCGACCTCAAATTTTGTCATTGTTTTGGGGGAATATGCGTTAGGTTGTTGAAGTTTTTGAGCTTTGTTTTCTATTTTTAGTTGGGTGTACACCGGTGTATGCCTAAAATAAGAATTTAAGGGATTCCTTTACTCCCACTGAATCCTAACCTAGAGAGAATTTTACAGCCTAATCGTAAGATGATAAAATCAATACATGCATGCCATCTTAAAAGGTTCGGTATGATCCTAATGTAGTACCTCCCTTGCACCAGGTAATCCTCAGAATATTTCTGATCGACAAGCAGAGAATTTATTGGGACATGCAGCTGCTAACTAGAGAAGGGACGAAGAGGCCAAACTGTTAGCTCAACAGGCGCATCTAGCTAGGCCAAGACCAATAGTTGATCATCGAGCAATACTTGACAATAATCTAAATAGAGCTAGACTGGTTCAAGCTCAAGTGATCCTCGTATACCAGTACTTATAGCCTTATGATGAGGAGGAGGATATGGCATATGCTGAACCGGCTAAAATAGGAGTTATCATTCCTCTTGCACTGCCCCTAATGTTAAATTAAAATTTCCAGTGCCATGATCTAGGTCTTGAACTTTAAAGGTATGTTTTTGAGCTCAAATATAGATGAAATAAATATGAATCTTGCTAATTTTATTGGGATTTGGACTTCTTATACCATACTTGGGGTATAAAGGAGGCACTCAAGCTAAGGTTGTTCCTCTTTTTGTTGACTAGAGAAGCTTTTTTGTGGTTGGGGGAACTTCCTAGAAGATCAATAACCATTTGAAATGAGTTGTACAGGCAATTCTTAAACTATTTCTTTCATCTATCTAGAATGTTACAGTTAAAAGATGAGATATACAACTTCAAAGATCTATATTTTGAGTCGATATATGAGGATTGGTTTTGTTTTAAGAAGTTGAGTATGTTACCCAATAATTGCTTTTCAAGGACAAACTTGCTAGAAATATTTTATAAGCTCTGAACATCAGTTCCAAATCTATGTAATATACAATCACTAAAGGAGATTTCGTGCGTTTACACTAGGAAGTAGCATTTAAGGTTCTAGACTAGATCTCTCTCACCAAATGAGGGTGGCATACTCATGATGCTAAGAGGGGTGTTGGCACTTATGCCATTGGAGATTTTAGTGACCATAGAACGGTTAATGATTTTGTGGGGCAAGAAATTACATGGATAAGGACTGATATTAGGTTGCTAACCAAGTAGTTTGCGATAGTGAATTCCAAGAAGGTAAATGCAGTAGTTGCGTAGGGTGAAACCTCTAAAGAATATGAGTCTGACTTATAGAAGGAGGATAAGTATATGAAGAATTGGTGGGTTTTTTAGATAAGGGGAAAGAAACCAAGGTTGGAACTATTATGGAGATCGATATAGGGATCACAATAGAGAGTGTTATGGTGACTAGAGAAGAAAGGATGACTACAAAGAGAAGGGAGACATGTAAGTTTCGATGGGTATTCGTGATACTAAATTGAGAGTGGAGGCGATGTTGTCTAAACTGGTAAAAGGTCAAGAGATTCAGGAAACTTGACTTAAGGATATTAAGGCTGATATCTTAGGATTAAACCAAAAAGTTGAGTCATATGCGACTGTGATTAAGCAGTTAGAGCAGGAATTTGGGTAAATATCTCCTACATTGACTTAGAGATAGTCGGGTACCCTTTCGAGCAATACAAGTCCAAATCCTAAGAATGATAGTCAGTGTCTTGATATCACCAACAAAATTGGTAAGTCTAGTATCGATCCCCCATTGCTCAATATTTATGTGTTAAGATATTATAGTCTTGTGGCTATTGAGACACCTGGCATGGAGTCTAAGAGGTTAAGGAAGAACCAAGAAGAAGGTAAATATCAAAAGTTCCTATCCTTATTAAAAGAACTATTTATCAATATCCTTTTTGTAGAGGCATTGGAGCAAATGTTAGTCTACGCAAAGTTTTTGAAAGACTTGGTCACTAAGAAGTTGATGGTTAGTTTTAAGCCCACTGATAATGTGCACTATTGTTGTGTTGTTGCTTCCGGATTATTAGTAGAGAATAAAGAGGACCCATGATCTTTAACTATTTCATGTATTATTGGGTTGATCAATATCGCTTGGGCTTTTTGTGACTTGGGAGCCAGCATAAATCTTATGTCATTGGTAGTGTATAAACAGTTGGGATTAGGGGCACCCAAATTGACATTAATGAGATTGTTGATGGTCTACCACACTGTTAAGAGGCCAATTGGTATTCTTTGTGATGTGTTGGTGAAGGTGGCATCCTTCATCTTTTCAGGTGATTTTGTTATTCTTGACTGTGACGTGGACTTTCAAGTTCATATCATCTTGGGTAGAACCTTCCTAGTTACGGGTAGGGCATATGTTGATATAGTTGAGATGGATGAATTTCAGGCTCAATGATGAGCAAGTGATATTTAACGTGAGTCAATCAAAGTGGTAGCCTAATAACATGCGGGTGGTATATATGATAGACACTATTGATTATGATGTTGATGCACTGACTATGCCCATTGAAGAAAGACTTAAGAGTTTAAGCATTAGCAACAACGATCATGAACTTCGATAGTGATGGTATTAATTAATATGATGAGATGGTGGGTGCATTGTATGGTAGAGGTTCTTTCAGTTATGATCTAAAGAAGATTGATCTTGATCTGTACAATAGAATTACTCCTCTAGCTCGACCGTCAATTGAGGAGCCACAGGTCTTGGAATTAAAGGCCCTCCCATCTCACTTGTGATATGTATTCTTGTGGGCCGACAATACCTTACCAGTGATTATTACAGCTGACATAGTGGAGACACAGATATAGGCATTACTATAACTGTTGCAGAGATTCAAGAGGGTCATTGAATGGACCATTGCAGGTATTATGAGGATCCTACCATGTATTTGTAGCCATAAAATACAACTTGAGTCAGAGTTCATTCCTAGTATTGACAATCACCAATGGTCGAATCCTCCTATGCAGGAAGTTGCGAAGAAAGAAATTATTAAATAGTTGGATGCTGGAGTGGTTTACCCCATTTCGGACAGCAAGTAGGTTAACCTGGTTCAATGTATGCCTAAAAGTATGGAATCACAGTGGTTCCCAATGAGAAAAATAAACTTTTTCCCATGAGAGCATTTACTAGATGACGAGATCCGTGGAATACAAAAAGTTGAATATGTGGACTCAAAAGGACCATTTTCCCATGTCGTTTATGGATCATATATTGGAAAGGTTTGCAGGAAGTGGTTGGTATTGTTTTCTTGAGGGATACTCGGGATATAATCAAATTACTATTACTCTCGAAGACCAAGAAAAGAAAACTTTTACTTGCCTTTATGGGACTTTTGCATTCAAAAAGGTGATGTTCAAATTATGCAACGCTGCCGCCACATTTTAGAGATATATGATGTCGATATTCTCTAACATGGTGGAAGACACTACTGAGGTCTCCATAGATGACTTTTCTGTGGTTGGGGACTCTTTTGGTGACTATTTGGCCTAGTTGTCCAATTTTCTTCATAGATGTGAGGAATAAAACTTGGTCTTGAATTAGTAGAAGAGTCATTTCATGGTAAAAGAAGGTATTTTTCTTGGACACAAGATCTCAAAAAGAGGTATTGAGGTAGATAAAGAAATTATTGAAGTGATCTAGAAGTTACCACCACCAATCTTGGTAAAAGGTATTTGGAGTTTTTGGGTCATGCTAGTTTTTACAAACATTTCATCAAGGACTTCTCAAAGATTTCAAATCCTCTATACAAGCTTCTTGAGTGAAAGGTGAAATATATATTTTATGATGCATGCCTTCTCTTGATTGGTCTTTACCATTTGAGGTTATGTGTGATACTTGTACAGTGGCCTTGGGTTCTATCCTAGGACAAAGGAGAGAGAAAATCCTTTATCCTATTTACTATTCCATCAAGGTATTGAACCTTGAGCAAGAGAACTATACAGTTATTGAATAAGAGTTGCTGGCAGTTGTTTTTGTCTTAGAGATGTTTTGGTCCTATCTAATTGGGCCCAAAGTCATTATTTATACAGATCATGTATCTTTGATATATCTAATGCTTAAAAAGGATGCAAAGCCGATATTGATTCATTGGGTTCTTTTGCTGTAAGAATTTGACTGTGAGGTGAAGGATCAAAAAGGCACTGTAAACCAAGTCACAGATCATTTGTCTAGGCTTAAAGAGGAAGCAATGTAGAAATTAGGGGATGATCTTGACACAAATGATACTTTCTATATGAGCGATTCTTAGCAGCATCTCAGGACTTAATCCCCTGGTTTGCAAATTTTTCCAAATATTTGGAAAGTGATCTGTCCCAAAATATTTGTCCTTCCAACAACATAAGAGGTTTGTACTTAAGGTAAGGAAGTTGTTCTGGGATAAGCCTTATCTTTTCTGGGTTTGTGCAGATGGTGTTATTTGAAGATATATTCCTAAAGTGGAAATGATGAGCATCCTTGAGGATTATCAATCATCACTGATTGGGGGTTATCATGGTGGAACTGCAAAACCCAAAAAATTCTGCAGTGTGGGTAGTATTGGCCTATGATTTTTAAGGATGCTCAGGATTATACACAAGTCTATGACCAATGTAAGTGTCAAGGCGATATTTCAAATTCCATGAACACCTCATGACACCTATTATAGAGTTGGGGATTTACTTCATGGGACCATTCATGAGCTCCTATAGTATGAAGCATATTTTGGTGGTGGTTGACTATGTTTCAAAATGGGTGCAGGCGGTAGCGCTTCCAAATAATGAATGTAGAAGTGCCATTGCCTTTCTGAAGAAAAATATCTTTTATCGATTTGTCACTCCTCGTACGATTATAGTGATAGTGGGTCTCACTTTTGTAACTGGTAGTTTAAGTCCCTTCTTGATAAGTATGGTGTTAATCATAAGGTGGCAACACCTTATCATCCTCAGACAAGTGGGCAGATGGAGGTCTCTAATAGAGAGATCAAGTCCATATTGGCGAAGACTATGAATAACATCAAGACTAAATGGTTAAGAAGGTTAGATGATGCTTTGTTGAACTACCAAATAAATTTTAAGACCCCCATAGGTGTCTCCTCATATCAGCTTATGTATGGAAAGGCATGCCACTTGCCGGTTGAACTTGAGCATAACCTATTATGGGTATCAAAAAGGTTGAATTTGGAGCAGTATGATACAACTACATTGAGGCTAGAAAAGGTGAATGAGTTGGATGAATTTCGACTTCGTGCTTATGAGAGTTCATCTATATACAAAGAAAGGATGAAGTTGTATCATTATAGAAAAATTGAGAAAAGAGGTTTGATCCCGGTGATTTGTTCTTGGTATATAATTCAAGCCTTCGCGTGTTTCTTAGCAAGTTAAAGTCTAGGTGGTACGGACCATTCACCATGGTGAGGGTATTCCCACATGGTGATATAGAGATGAACCTTGATGGTGAAGCCCCATTCATAGTGAATGGGCAAAGGGTGAAACACTATATGGGAAACATTGAGGAAGTGAAAGTTGTTGAGGATTTGAGCCTTGGTGAAGTCTGAATAACCAAGGCAATTGCATCGTTCCGCAATGTTAAACCATTCACTGCATGAGAGGCAACCCATGAGGCTTATTAGTGAAGTGTGAGTATCTAACCTAGCCACGTCATTCTACAACATTAAATCGAACGATGTATAGAGGCAACCCATGTTTTGTACTTATTTAAATTATAGGGTAACTTGGGTGTTCAGTGTGTAGGGCTGGAGATTGCAGAAAAAGACTAGAAAATTTTTCTAGTGCCTGGACTTATGACTCAGATGACGAGTTATTAGGTGACATCACGACTCATTATTTGAGTCATTGGAAGCTAGGACTCAAACCACTCTTAGGTAATTGGTCTCTGGAATCATAACAACTCTTAGTACAAGTCGTTGTCAGTGACAAAGACTTATTACCTTGAGTTGTTATGACTATAGACCCAAGTAAGGTTTTGTCATTATGAGGGGAGGCTATGACCTACTACCTAAGGTAACGAGTTAGTTACGTTGACTCGTTACTAGGCCCAACATCATGGGCCTAGCGGGTCAACCTGGTCCAATCTAAAGTGTTTAAAAAGGGAATTAAATCCTAATGATTCATTCCCATTTTTAAAGTGACTCCCACTATTCCCTTAACATACCAACGTACCTTAAAACACTCCACTTTCATCCTCTTATATCTTAATCAAATAATTGCAATCTCCTAAAGTTTAATTATCAAGAACTATGACACGCTATCTTTAAAGCATTTAATTTCAAGGAACCCAAGCAATCTAATCAAGTAATTTATGCTTTTACATGTTATTATCATTAGTTGGTACTCAATCCAGTAAAAAGTTCCTTGATTCCTTGACTAAAATTATGTGCATATAGTCAAAAGAAACCCCATTCTTGAGATGGATGAAGTAAACAAATCAAATTGGGAGTAAACAAAGTGTTGTGCAATGTAATATTGATTCGGGATAAATTAGGGTTGTTGAATTTCTTGAAATGCAAATTTTTGTATTGGGAATGAGAATTAGAACCAACTCCCCTAAACATATATGTTACAGTAGCTACGAGACTCATAACAACTCATAGGGTCACCTAATGAGTCCTTAAATGACTTGTAACCACTGGTAACATACTTGATTAGAGTGTGGATTCTACTAACATAACGACATAGGCTATGAGTCGTTGTCTTAATATACGACTCTTAGTAAGGAGTTGTAATGACTAGAAAGAGTTAGGCACATAGATAATAGTTTTGGTCTGACAATGATTATTGGTAATGAGTCGTTGTCAAACATAATGACTCATTAAGAGGACTCGTTACTTGACCTTAGCTAAGGGAATTAGTCGCTCATAGTTGTGAAACAATCCATGGAATTCGATAAAGAAAGCATAGAATCAATCTCATAACAATAGAAAAATAAAACCCAAAGTCTCAGGTCAATTAATCAACCAAAAACCAAGAAGACAAGAATCCCAAGATAAAAAAGTCAATCTTAGAATCAAAATATGTTTTTGAGTAGTATGAGTGCATTCACTAATTAAAAAATCATAAGATTATTTATTAGTACATAAAAACCCTAAAAATTTAAATTTAAAATGAACTGGGAAAATGGTTCGGTGGCCACCTACGATGCCACTTATGGACCGTAGGTAGCAGAGAGTTCCTGCAATTTCAACTTCTTTTGATCTAATTCTTTTGTCGCCTATGCCCTATCACCTACGCCTAGTAAGTGGAACCTATTCAAGGTAGATGCTAGCATAGCTAACCCATTTGTCTTCTTTCAACCTTTTTTCTTTGATTGATGTAACGCCCCGAAAATGGGTCCCAAAGCGTTACACGGTGCTTAAGGATACAAGTAGCCCCAAGCTAACCCTTTGCGCCATTTTCATACCATTCAACACTCATCGACAGGATTATTATAATCAAACATCAAGATATTCTCCATAATAGCATAATTCAAAATGAAAGAGACGCGGAAAGTAACAAAATACGACCTCTCCACAAGACTGATCAATCTAACCATCTAGTCTGACAAGCCTCTACTAAAATGTATAACACTGAGCCATTGGGACAGACCCCAACTGACCCTAACATCAGGGAATAAAATGATAACCCAAAATAAATGAGTGAAACCTGAAATAACCAGTCCTCGAACCATGAGGACTCACCACTGCAGAAAATGTAGACTAATGTTCTCGGAGAATCACGTCAAGCCAGGGAACGAGAACTTGAACCTACATTATAGGGAAAATGTATCCCACTTACGAATACATGGGTCAGTACCATGGAATATGGACCGAGTATATGGGAGTGTATACAAGTTTACATAAAAGTCCTATATCACAAATATTCATAGGAAAATATGCATGCTATAATAAGAGACTCACATAGCTCGAAATAAAATCATCATAATCACCATAGAGTAAAACACATCAGGTGAAAACATATGAGTCATCATAGTATATCCCAATCACTTTCACAATCATTTTCAAGTCAACAAAGCGAGTAGCTTTCATAACAATTCTCTTTAAGATATAGAAATATTCATCAAATTTTTCAGAAACGATAACTTTCTCAACTCACACTTTCAAACTATTACATTTTTCATCTCAATCAGAAGAATACACACACACATTGGGATTCTCTTACAACCAACATAAACCATGTAAGCTATATGGAGTCCAATGTCCAACCCATGTTAGGGAGAGCTGTCCTATCCTTGCCATCAGAGTAGGACCTTAATCTTTTGTTCACTAGTGATCACTATATCAATCAGCCTTAGGCTCACATCCTATGGGGGAACATAGTTCTAGGGAAGTACCAATCACAGTTATACCTCCCACTCGGTGCTAAAGACTACTCCCAAACTTAGATTAGATTATTTTAGATGAAAATCCACAACAACGTAATTCAACAATTCATATCGGGAGAAGTCATGCTACCCGTTTTTCATAATAAATCAACATGTGGATTTCTTTTCTTATTCTAGTTCAAAAATAACTCTTTCAAGACCAAAAGAGTTTGTGGGTATAAATATGCAGAAATACCATATATTTATCAAGTTATGCTCATTCAAAGATAACCCTTACGAATTCAAACACTAAAACTTGATGGATTTCGAAACTCTTAGCATGTACTACCTTAAGTGACTCTTATAACCACACTTAACACATCATAAGCTCTCTTATAACTAGGGTACTCTTGGTAATTCATGTTCCTAAATATGGCTTACAGAATTGGGGGTTTCACATGTACGAACAACGGTTTGCTTTCTTGCTTAGGAAAGTGCAGGGAATTACAATTTAGCTCCAAGAACCTAGTTTCTTGCAAAATAGACACAAAAACACATCGTATCCACCAAAACAAACCTAAATACTTGCATATTTCTCAATTTCAAGCATTGAAAGTTCCATGAAACCGTGGCACATCAACATCCTCAACTTAAAATGTTTCCATATCCTCAAGCAACAAAATATATCAAAACAACACAATGATGCTTATCCAAGAGAAACCTAAGATACCTATGGCAGTTAATTTCAATTTAAGCACAAGAACATCACCCTCTCTAATTTTAATACTTCAAAACCAACTGTGTGGATCTATGTAGAACAACGAAGTGACACAAAGAAATCAAGATATGGTATTATATTAGAAACAAATAGGAATGCATATCTACAAGTTACACTACCCGAACAAATAAATAGTTAGCAACACAACCTATGTACCTTCACACCAAAAACGTCCCCCTCATTCAACAGAATAATGCAGGTTAATGCGGTGACAATCACAAGACATTCATACGCTCCAAACAAGTTCCATCAATCTGCAAAAAATACAATAGGCTTGCCCTTATTTTTTTTACCTTAGTTTTCAGATAGTCGTGTTAGGATGATTATAGGACTTTACTTCGCTTGTAACGTAGGCTTCGAGGCTCGTAGGGAATTTAGTGACTAGGCCTCCATGGAACTACAATTACTTTAGGGGTCCACTTTTTTTTATTTTACCCTTATTTATTCTTTTTTATTCTTCTATTGCTCCATCAGATTGGATGTGGTTTCTTATATTCTTTATTTTTTCATATTTCTTTTTTTCTCTCTTTTTTTTTATTTTTACCACACTCAACCCTACTTTTTTTGTCTTATTTATGCCCTTCTTAATACCCACTCTTAATCACGCACCCCTATTATAGTCACCCTCAACTTAGGCGGTTTGCCTGAGTTGAGGTACATTATGTCCAAGGAGGACTAGGACCAAAAAAGATTCATTGTAACTAAACTGGGAAGTTGAACAGTGAAAATAATAAAAATAGTCTTGATAGGCTCAAAATAGTAATCAAGGGATATTTATTCACATTTTGAAGGTTATTTAGGCTAAAAGTGGACTACTAGAAGAACGCCCTCTGATCTTTTCCTAACCGACTATGCTACGACCTAAGCAAGACTAATCGGGCATGTTCTCGATTCAACACACAATGGAAACAAAGTATCTCACACACATATGACACAGGGTTGCATCACAAACTACTACCTATCCAGTTCAGTCAAATGCTATCTATGATTATCATGTCCCTAATCATAATGCCATAACAAGATTCACAATGGTCACACATATATATACACATCACATAGTTCAAAAACAAAATTTTTGGTGAAATAACAATTTTCTAACATATTTAAACATGAACACAAAATACATCAACTGCCTTTAGGTATTTATTTTTCTCCTTGTTGAACAAAAACAACAAAAAACATTACAAATAAAACACAATACATCCTAGACATGCTGCTCTATTAAGAAAGAACTCCAGGGGAAAAGAGACACAACAAAAAAAACCCAAGAGGACGTTTAGACCCACAAGTAGCCCTACCCTCAACATATAAATATATATTGTCCCAATTTATTAAAACGCTACAAAACAAGAGAGTTAGGAACATACCCATGGCACCATAAGGTGCATAGATCTAACATCAATTACACTAACGCAAACACAAATGTAAAAATAACATAATACCTTAGGTTGCCTCCCAAGAAGCACTTGATTTAACATCGCAACATAATACAGGTACCTTGATTACTCGAAATTCATCAAGGTAGCCAAGAACTTGGCCAAAAAGTTCATATTTACAAGTTATCACCGAAACCACCCTTATGTCAATCGATTGCTTCATGGTCCTATGAATATTAAATGTGACCTCCACATCGTTCAGCCTGAACTTCAGATCACCCTTCTCTATATCCACCAATACTCTGCCCAGGTCTAAAAATAATCTTTTCAAAATTATGGGTATCTCAAAATCAACTTCACAATCCAAGACAACAAATTTGGGGAGAAAGATGAAGTTGTCCATTAGTACCAGCACATCATAAGATATGCCCATGGGTTTTTTCACCATACGATATTCCATCAACAACCGTATCATCATTGTTTCAATAGGTCTCAAGCCCAACTATTTGAAAATAGCCAGTGGCATCAAGTTAATGTTGGCCCTTAAGTCACACGAAGCTCTGGCAAATTTAGATATCCTAATGGTGTAAGGAATCATGAACTCTTTGGGATCACCTTTCTTTTTTCAGAGATCTAGATGTCATCACACTACAATGATGCAACCCACCAACATCCTCATAATGAACAGCTCTCTTCTTTTTCACCAAATTCCCATATAAATTTTGCATACTCAGGTATTGGCTCAAGAGCTTAAAAAAGAGGGTTGTTCAAACTCAACTCTTTTAGCATAACAATGAACAATTTAAACTTCCCTTCTTCTTTATTTTTCTTTAATATTTGAGAAAAATAAGGGGGAGGCAGTGGAATGGTCTTCACTACTGGTTAATCTGCCTTTTCTTTTTCTTGGGCCTTCTCAATACGCATATCATCACCTATCAATTTTATGATGACTCGACACTCATAACCAATATTTTAAATTCCACTTTAGGTGTCTCATCAAAATCAATAATATCATTCCTTGGCTCATCAACCATAGAAATAGGGGGATAAATGGTTGTCTTACCACTTTGAGTGGTAATAGATAAATAGTGACTATCGTTCTTTAGATTTTACACATTGTTTCTCAAAGGTGTGCCCAATTGTTAGTGATTTAAATTGGTTAATATTTGCCCAAATGGTTGCTCAAGCTATTTGATCGCAATTGCATATGATTCTAACTTCTAGGTCAAACCTAAAATATCTACCTTATGTCTACTCTCTTGACTTTTATGAACCTTGACCAACTTTGACAACATTGCTTCTATTCTTGAATTAGCATCTCTGTTCCATAGTGGAATGTAAGCACTACTTTTCTCCTTGTAGTCATTTCTTTATCTCTAATCACTATCTCTTTTTCTTCTCCGATCCCTATATCTATCACTATAGTAGTTTTGATAGGTTTCCTTTCCTTAAGTTCCAACTGTCTTGTGCAGATTATTGGCCCTTGTCTTAGAAACCCACAAACTCTTTATCTAGGTACTTCTCCTCTTCATCTACATAAGAATCATATATGACCTTGTAGATTTACCCAGTGAGCCCACAACATTTGTCTTATCAAAATTCATAGTAGAAAATTCATTCTTTAGTAGCCCAATCTCAGTCCTTAATTGTGAAAATTATTGAGATATAGAACTATCACAACTCTATGCTCACCGAAAGCACAAATGTCATAAGTGTAGGCACCTCTCTCTACCTCTCGAGTTTGACACCCTTTATTAGTAATAGAGATATGATCTAAGATATCTAATGTTGCTTCCTAACATAGCTTATAAACATTATATTTGTGATAGTATCCATCAAAGCTCTGGAACTAGTATTCAGAGAATAATAGAAAATCTCTAGCAAATTTCCCATGGTTATCAACTTTTTCCTAAATCAAAACCATGCCTCATACATTGCTTTAGAATGCATCTGCCTAAAATTATATATCCTGTCCTACAACTATAGAACTCTGGACGAAGGGAAAATGGTCTAAAAACTGCTTTTACAACACGTTCCAAGTAGTAATAGACCCACAAAGTAGTTTTCCTAACCATAAAGTCATTTCACAAATTAGATAAAATGGGAACAACCTGAGTCTAAGAGCTTCCTGATGCACCCTAGGTATATTGCATGAAGTGAAAATCCCAACAAAATTTATAAGATGCATGTTTTCATCATCAGTTAGCAACCTAGAAAACACACCTTTTAGATTCAACAACTGGATCATAGTAGTAGTAATGTTAAACTTTACCTCTGGGTATTATGGAAGAAATGATAGATCCAATTTTATAGGCTTAATGTACCCCAGATCATTTGTTGGATCATCATAAACTATAAAATATTAATAAGCTGGGAGCACTTAAACTCTATCACTTCTACCTCGGTTGAGTTCTGCTCAACGATTAACTTCCTACCTTTGTCTTACTCTCTCTGCCTCTTGTGCTGCATGATGAGAAGCCTAATTATCCCTTTATTGTTTCTCCTCCACTAATAATCACATATTAGATAGCTTGATTGGCTCCTAAATACCATGCAAAGATGGAGGAGGCAAGTTATGTGGATCATCTCAAAGCCCCTCATAATGGTCTTCACGGCCATGGTTCAATATCCTATGATTCTATTATAGGATTTTCTTTGGACGTAGATCAAATAGGATCAAGGAAATACCTCATCTCCTATTTCTAGGCATACACCAGTGTACGCCCCAAGAAAGATAGAAAAGTAAGTCAAAAACCTCAACAACTGTAATCAACCAATTCATAAGCATACATCTAGAACGACGCCAAAATTTGATATTGCCCAAAACTATACACTTTAAGAATATATAATATGTTCGATTTCAAATATAGTAACCTAACTAGGTAGGGGTCGATCCTACAAGAAATACATCAAATCTATCTCTCAAACTATTGAAAAAGTCAGAAATAAAGAAAAGTAAATAGGGGGATGTGTAATAAATAGTAAAAGTAAAAATTTGTGAATGTTTTTTTATTGTAAATAATTTGAAATGAAAACAAGCTTATGTTCCCCCTGGCTTCTAACTCAATAGGTTTATTGTTTAGAATCCAACTATCTCGCTGCCATGCATGTAAAATCTAACAAGTTATGTATCACCAACCATCTATCAACACCCTTTGGTAAATACCACTCATATCCTCTTGGTCTTAGTGTGTCACATTACTAACCCTTGCCTTTGATCCCAATTTTACTATCTGAAATACCCTAGTTTCTTGACCTTAGAAAATTTTCTTGATTTTTGGTTTCTAGGAAGGATAAGACTTATGGGAATAAGTCGTACACTTGGGTATGGGTGGTATGTTCTAATTGTATGTTGACCAGTAATTGTAAGTGGGACGGATATAGTTACTAAAATAGGTATGATTTGGGTGGTACGGGTCATATATTTGGGTACGGGTTGATTGGTTACTTCACTTAACCTTTGACTTAGTAACATAAGTTGGATTCCAGTATGACTTCCTCACCATGAGCTGTAATCCAAGGTATGAGTCATACCAGGACACGTATAGTGGTCAGTGTTCAAACCTCCTGGATTCTATTCTGCTAGAGATACGATTTATAGGTACTAGTCATACATTTGGATATGACTTGGGTTTGGTTGTGTCGTACCTTGGACAGTATTGGTTTTAAGGCAGAAAACCTATGGTATGAAAGGTGGGTACTACTCGTACATGATGGGTACGACTCATAAGGGTCATTTGTACCCTATGACGGTAATTAAATACAGTTTAAGTGAGGGCAACCTGGACATTTCTCCACTTATCCTAATAAGGTCCCATGACTTATATTGCACTTGGGAGGTTATTTTCCCTATTATTCTATTCTTAAATACTGTAGAAAAACTCTTAAAATCCTCTCTAGAGTTCTTGGCCAAAGGAAGCTAGGGTTTTATCTTAAGGAGTAAATTGGGGCTTGTCGTGGTTATTTATCTCCATCATCATCTTGGTTGAAGGCATGTTTTCTTCCCTCATTGTAAGTTCAAACTAAAGGTATGGTTTTATACAATGTTTTCATGATATGAATGTTGTATGATTTTGGGTTTTCAAATATGATTTGGGGGTTTAGGTTATAAATGTTTTTCCCATGTTTTAATTATGATTTTATATGCATTAATGGTGGTTTTGGATAATTTATTTCATGGGAATGGTTCTTTGATAATGGACTTTGCTTTTTGAAATACTATGCCCCCAATGTGTTTGATAAAATGCATATAACAATTCTTTCACTATAATATTGGTTTTTTAATAGAACTTATACATGGTTTAAACATGGTAATGGAGCCCTAAATGATATGAATGGATTGAAAAGGCCTTGGTGTCTATGGTTTTAGTTTAATTGGAAATCATGTAGGGTACATGGTAATCCCCTAAGGGTTGGCTAAGGACAATACTTTCAAGTTATAGTCAGTAAGACGATACCACTACTAATATTGTTGGTTAATAATAATGGGATAATGGTTTGGTTGGAAAATAGTTTTAATTAGGCTTAAAGAAGGAGAGATGTAAAGCAAAGCCATAGAAGGTTAAGGTTTCTGGGGTATCATAACTGGAAACTCATATTTGTGAATGTGTGGTTTGTTCCTAGTGATCGGGTGCATGATGTCACACTTTATATTTTGGGGGATGTACTGTCATCCCAAGTTTATATACCTGGTCGTGCGGCTTCGCGTACTGGGGCCCTTTCGACAAGGGAAGTTAAACCTATTAGCCCGTGGGTGGTTTAGAATGATAGAGCTACATAACCCAGGTAAAGGTTTTAAATGACATTCTAAACTCAGTTCCCTTTCACAGCATGGTTATATATCTATGTATGGTTTGTGGGCATATAGATGGTTTTACTTGGTTTTATAAATGGCATTATTTTATCTCTAGTCCTGGTCAGACTTGGGATACCTATTACAATAAGACCCTGGGTCAGGTCGGGTCGGTAGAATCTCTTTTAAGGATATGTAATGCGCCACACTCATAAGAGAGAGGCTACAGGGCATTTAGGAATGTTTCACTTTCTTGGTATTTTATTTTCAAGATAGGAGTCTAAGTCCTAGAATTCATCTATATTCCTTAGTTGTTCACTTTTCAGATCATGCCTAGATGATCTAGAACACAAGAAAACTCTTCAATACCATCTGGGTATAATGTTTATGGGGTACATCCTACGTCTGGAGTTCATCTTTGATCTAAGGGTCCGATCCCTGATTGTTCTAAATTTCCTCTGATTTCTACTAGTCCTCCTCAGGATGAGGTGACTAATGCAGATTTTTTCTAGTTTATTCATACTATTGCTTAGTTGTTTGTTGCTCAGGCTGAGCGGGATGCCTCAGGTTGGTTGTCTGCTAAGGCCACAAGGGTTGTCCAGTTTATGAAACTGAATCCTTCTACTTTTACTAATGTTAAGGCGGAAGAGGATCCTCAAGCTTTCTTAGATGAAATAGAGAAGATATTTATGGTAATTCAGGCTACTAATGTGGAAGATATAAACTTTACAGCTTATCATCTTAAGAATGTTGCATACCAATGATAAGAAGAGTGGGATAGATATAGAGGTGATGTGGAGAGGTTGTCCTTATGGGATACCTTTTTGGTACTTTTCTAGATATTTTCTTTCCTTAATATCTGAAGAAAGCAAAGATGGAGGAATTTGTGAATCTTAAGTAAGGTATAATGTCTTTTAAGGAATATGCCTTGAAATTTCATCGTTTGTAAAGGTATGCTCCAGATTTCGTGGCTGACATCAGAGCGAGGATGAGAAAGTTTGCTTCTGGGCTATCTTGGGATTTGATCTTAGAAAGAAATACAACTTTTTTGATCAAGGATATGGCATTTCGAGGTTAGTTGTCCACATACAGCAGTTGGAGGATAAAGAAAGGAGGCAGGCAGTATTTGGAGATAGGCAAGGTAAAGAGGAACAAGTTTTCTAACTTGGAAGGTGCTCAGTCACAAGGTGGTCTAGATAGAGGTAAATGGACGAAGAAGAAGTGGGTGGGGGAGTTCTGGTTCCTTCTCTACTGCTAACGCTCTTTACCCAAGGCAATCGGGTCATAGGCATTTGCAAAGTGGTGACAACTTTTGGGCATAGGGTGCCCAATATCAGGAGAGTGGGGTTTAGTCAACTTCTTTATTCCCTCTTTTTCATTTCTGTGGTTGTGTTCATCAGGGATATTATGATAAAGTCAAGGACAAGTGTTTTAAATATGGCTAACCTGGCCATATGCTCAGGAATTTTCCAGTTGGTAAGGGAGCTTTGGGTGCACTCAAAGCTCCAGTTGCTTCATCTTCTTCTTCTGCCCCTAGTTGTGCGGCTTCAGTGTCTGCTCCTGCTTCTGGCACTGACATAAGCGAAAATAGGTTGTATGCTCTTGCATCTCGATAGTAATCTGAGGCATCACCTCATGTCGTTACTGGTAAATTATGACTCTTTCCTCGTGACGTGTATTGTCTATTTGATCTGGGGTGCACTCTTCCCAATTTGACCCCATATCTAACTGTATGTTTTGGTTTTTATCCTGAGGTTATTTTAGATCCTTTTTTCTATTTCTACCTTGGTAGGTGACTCGATTATTTCTAAGAGATTTGATAAGGGGTATGGTATCTGTTGGTGGTAGGCAGACTTTGGTGGATTTAGTTTAACTTGATATGGTGTATTTTGATATAATTTTAAGGATAGATTAGTTACACTTTTGTTACATATCCATGGATTATTGAACCCATAAGGTTGTCTTTAGGCTCCCTAGTAAACCAATTATAGAGTGGGAGGGTAGTTCCCTAGCTCCTAAGGGGAGGTTTATTTCTTATATTAAAGCTTAGAGGTTAATCTCTAAAGGTTGTCTTTATCACTTAGTCCGGGTTAAAGATTCTAACTTTGAAGGTCCTTCTTTATAGTTAGTTCCGGTGATAAATTAGTTTCCTGAGGCCTTTGTGGATGATCATCCTGGTGTTTCTCCAAATAGGGAAACATGGTTTGGTATTGATTTGGTTTCAAACACTCGTCTAATATCTATTCCTCCTTATAGAATGGTTCCAGCTGAGTTAAGGGAACTCAAGGAGAAACTTAAGGATCTTTTGGATAAGAGTTTTATTCATCCTAGTGTATCTCGTAGGGTGCACCAGTGTTCCTCGTGCATAATAAGGATAGTTCCCTTCGGATGTGCATTGACTATCGCAAGTTGAATAAGTTAACAATTAAGAACAAGCATCATCTTCCAAAGATAGATAACTTGTTTGATCAGTTGCAAGGTGCCAAATTTTTTTCTAAGATAGATCTTCGGTCTGGTTATCATCAGCTTAAGATTAGGGAGGACAATATCCCTAAGACATATTTCCATACTCGATATGGGCACTTTGAATTCTTGGTGATGTCATTTGGTTTAACAATTGCTCCGACGGCATTTATGGACTTAATGAACATGGTTTTTAGGCATTTCTTGTATTTCTTTATCATTGTATTCATTGATGACATTCTGGTTAATTCCAAAAGTGAGGTGGATCATGCTAATCACCTCTGTATGGTTTTGTAGACCTTGAAGGAACAACAATTGTATGCCAAGTTCTCCAAGTGTGAGTTTTGGATGAACGTTGTGACTTTTACTGGTCATATTATTTTGAGCGAGGGGATCATGGTAGATCCACAAAAGGTGGTTGTGGTTATAAGGTGACCTAAACCCATGGCCCCAACCTATATTTAGAGCTTTTTAGGTTTGGTTGGGTATTACCGGTGATTTATGAAGAGATTTTCAATGATAGTTGATCCTTTGACCAAGTTGACTCAAAAATGGGTGAAATTTTCTTGGTTAGATTCTTGCGAGGGGAGTTTAGAGAAGTTAAAAAATAAGCTAACTTTTGCTTCGATTTTGACATTGCCCGAGGACAATGAGGGGTTTGTCGTTTATTTTAATGCATCTAGGGTGGGACTTGGTTGTGTTTTGATGCAACATAGAAAGGCAATTTCCTATTCTTCTAGGAAGATAATGGTGCATGAGAGAAATTATCCTACTCATGATTTGCAGCTATTGGCAGTGGTTTTTTCTTTGAAAATTTGGCGGCATTATCTATATAGTGTGCATGTAGACCTTTTTTTTTATCATAAGAGTCTACAGTATGTGTTCACTCAAAAGGAGCTAAATCTCAGGCAAAAGAGATGGTTCAAATTTCTCAAGGACTATGACATGGTCTTACTATCACCCGAGTAAGGCTAAGGTGGTTGTTGATGCTCTTAGAAAGTAATCCATGGGGAGTTTAACTCGTGTGAAGAAAGGAAAGCGAGAACTGGTGAAAGATATTCACCACTAGGCTAATCTGAGAGTTCTTCTTTTGGACTCTGAGAATGTTAGTGTGATAGCACAGGAAGTGGTTCATTTATATCTTGATGCAGATATTAAGGAGAAACAAGCGCTATATCCTATCTTGATTAAAATCAAGAATAATGTGGGTATGCAGAAGATAATGGTATTTGAGAACAGTGGTGATGGTATTTTGCAGTACCAAGAGAGATTGTGTGTTTCAGGTGTCGATGGGTTGCGACAAAAGATTTTGGTTGAGATGTATGAATCATTCTATGTTGTACATCCCATCTCGAATAAATATATCATGATCTCAAGGAGATGTATTGGTGGAATAGTATGACAAGAGACGTGGCTGATTTTGTGGCCAAGTGCTTAGTGTGTCAACAAGTTAAGGCTGAGCACATCAGGCTAGGTGGGTTATATCAAGAAATTAATTTGGCCGAATAGAAATGGGAGGTAATTAATATAGATTTTGTTATCGGTTTTCCTCAATCTCGAGATCAATATAATTCAATTTGGGTCATCGTGGATAGGATGATAAAGTTTGCTCACTTCTTGTTAGTGAGGACGACTTTTTTTTTGCAAATGATTATGCGAATTTATATCTTCAGGAGATTGTAAAGTTGTATGGTGTACCTATTTTGATTATCTCTGATCGTGGTACACAGTTTTCATCTTATTTCTGGCAATCTTTTTTAAGGGATTGGGTACTAACGTGAGTCTGAGTACTGCTTTTCTTCCTCAGATAGATGGGCAAGCAGAAAGGACTATTCAGACATTCGAAGATATGCTTTGGGAATGTGTGGTTGATTATGGTGGCAGTTGGGTTGAATATCTACCTTTGGTAGAGTTTTCTTAGAACAATAGCTATTATTTTAGTATTTGAATGGCCCCTTTTGAGGCATTGAATGGTAGGAGGTGTAGATCTCCTATTGGTTAGTTCGAGCTTGGTGAGGGGGATATGTTGGGTCCAAACTTGGTCTATCGGGATATGGAAACGGTAAAGGTGATTCGACATAGGCTTAAGGCTTTCCAAAGTCATCAAAAGTCCTATGTGGATGTGAGGCGTAGAGACTTGAAGTTAGAGGTTAGGGATAAGTTGTTCCTCAAGGTATCTCCCATGAAGGGAGTAATGTGGCTTGATAAAAAGGGAAAGCTCAGTCCCTAGTATAATATTCCTTATATGGTTTTACGAAGGATTGTAAATGTTTCTTATGAATTAGAGTTGCCTTCTAGTTTGAACCCCATTCATCTAGTATTTCATGTCTCCATATTGAGGAAGTGTCTTAGTGATCCTTCTTTGATTGTTCCTTTGAAGGGGTTGGGTATCTTGGACTCTCTATCTTATGAAGAGGTCCTAGTTGAGATCTTGGATAAGCAGGTATATCGGTAACAAACCAAGGATGTGTCTTCGATTAAGGTTGTATGGCAGAACCATAAGGTGGAAGAAGCTACATGGGAAGCGGAGGAGGACATGAAGTCCTTGTATCCATATCTATTTTCTTCTCTTGGGATTCATGTCGAAGGTATGTGGTCTTCAACACATATTTATTTTCTGAGTTTGCTAAGGAAAGATTAATATCTTTGCATCTCTGTTTTCAAACTTTGCTAAATATTAGGAATATATTTGATAACGCAAATGACTCGTACGTGAGGTTACCCCTACTTTGTCCATCATTCGGGGATGAATGTTCTTAGTGGGGGAGACTAAAACTCCCTAGTTTTTGGACCATAGAAAATTTGCTTGATTTCTAGTTTTTGGGCAAGATATGACTTAGGGGAATGAGTTGTACACTTGAGTATGGGTGGTATGGTTCAATCGCATGCTGAGCAGTGTTGGTTGCTGGGATCAAAGTTGTTACTGGAATGGGTACGATTTGGGAGGTACAAGTCGTATAGTTGGGTATGGATTATTTGGTTACTTCACTTAACCTTATACATGGTAACTTAAGTTGGATATGAGTACGAGTGTCTCACCATAAGCCGTAATCTAGGGTATGAGTCATACCCAGGACTCATATGGTGGTCCGTGTTCAAACCTCCTAGATTCTATTCTGCCAAGGGTATGATTTATGGGTATGAGTCGTATATTTAGATACGACTTTGGTTTGAGTATGTCATACCTTGGATAGTCTTGGGTCCAAGGGGGAAAGCCTAGGGTACGAGAGGTGGGTACTACTTGTACAGGATGGGTACGACTCGTAAGGACCAGTCGTACCCTATGATGGGACTAAATGTAGTTTAAGCGAGGGCTATCTGGATATTTTCGCACTAATCCTAATGATGTCCCATGACTTATATTGCAATTGGGAGGTTATTTTCCCTATTATTCTATTCTTAAACACTTAGAAAATACTCTTAAATCCTCCTTAGAGTTCTTAGGCGAAGAAAGTTAGGGTTTCATCTTAAGGAGTAAATTGGGGCTTGTCTTGGTGATTTGTCACTGTCATCATTGTTGTTTAAGACATTTTCTCTTCCCTTATTGTTAGTTCCAACTAATGGCATGGTTCTATACAATGTTTTCATGATTTGAATTTTGTATGATTTAGGGTTTTCAAATATGATTTGGTGGTTTTGGTTATAAATGCTTGGTTATACTTTTTCCATGTTTTGGTAATGATTTTATATGCATTAATGGTGGTTTAGGATAATTGGCTGCATAGGAATAGTTCTTTGGTAATGAACTTTGATTTTGGAAATACTATGCCCCAAATGTGTTTGATAAAATGTTTATAACCATACTTTCACTATAATATTGATTTTTCAATGGAACTTATGCATGGTTTAAACTTGGTAATGGAACACAAAATGATATGAATGGTATAAATGGTTTTAAATGGACTAAAAAGGCCTTGGTGACAATGGTTTTCATTCAATTGGAAATTGTGTGGGGTACATGGGAATCCATTAAGGATGGGCTACGGACGATACCACTACTAATAGCCTTGGTTAATAATAATGGAATAATGGTTTGGTTGGAAAGTGGTTTAATTAGTCTTAAAGGAGGGGTGTGTGTTACAAAGTCGTGGAGCGTAGAGGTCTCAGGGATATCGAAACTGGAAACTCATATTTGTCGATGTGAGGTTTGCTCCTAGTTACCGTGTGCATGATGTCATACTTTATATTTTGGGGGATGTACTGTCATCCCAGGTTTTCTTCCCTGGTCGTTCTGCTTCACGTAATGGACCCCTTTCAGTAGGGGGACCTGAACCCATATAGCCCATGGGTGGTTTAGGATAGCAGAGCTACACAACCCAGGTAAAGGTTTTAAATAGCATGCTAAACCCGATTCCCTTTCCCAACATGGTTTATATATATATATATATATATATATCATTTGTGTGCATGTGGATGGTTTTACTTGGTTTTGTAAATTGCCTTACTTTTTCCTTATTTTGAGTTCATGCTAGTGTTCACCCACTAACCCATCTTCAGGCGGCTGTACCCCCACGTGATGCTGGAACCGACCGTTCTACTCCTCCTGCTTAGCATTCGAACATTCTGGGGTAATCTTTGAATTAAAGTGGTGAGATTCCAAATATTCAGAAGGCTCCATTTCATGGATGTTATTCATACTCTTGATTATTTATAGATATTAGTTTTGTCTATGGTTGGGGGCATGTCCTAACTGGATATTTGTATTCTTTTGGTTAGAGTCTTTTGTGGAACTACTATGGGTTGGAATGGGCGGGATCGATATTGGTGTCATCCTTTGCATTAGTATTGGTGTTGGGGATGATACTAATTGACCATATTGTTGGTTGTTCCTTCCTATTTTATTTTGAGATTATTTAATTATTAATGAAACTTATTCGGTTATGATCGGATTTATGATTTTTCTTTGGCTTTGTATGGTTGGATGGTTGGTATGGGATAGTCGAACTCGGTAAGGTTAGTCACGGTTGTGGTCCTATCCTAGTGTCTTGATGTGAGACGTTATGCTATCTTGTTATATGCTAAAAAAATCAGCCAACTCAGGGAAGGCGAATGGAGGTTGAGTTAGGTAGCGGGAGTCGTCTTCGGTACTGGTCAGACTTGAGATGCCTATTACGACAAGGCCCAGGGTCGGTTCGTGTCACTATCTCCTCTAGGTCTCAAATTATTAAACAAGGGTTGATATCCCAAATCACTGTTGTGATCTTATTTTCCTAATCGCTACCTCTCTCTTAAGTTTGTATCAAATACAGGCAGGTTCCTAACATTTGCAACCATTAAGAAACTAATCAAAGCAAAGAAAATCACAATGCATGCAACAACAATAATTTGGAAGGATCTCACACTTCCCATACTTTGTTATCCCAGCAGGTCTCCCATAACCCTATCTAAGGGAATTAGACGCTCATAGTTGTAAAAAAATCCATGGAATTCGATTAAGTAACCATAGATCAATCTCACAATAATAAATGAAGAAAATCCAAAGTCTCAAATCAATTAAGCAACCAAAAATCAAGAACACAAGAATCCCAAGATCAAAAGCCAATCTTAGAATCAAAATATGTTTGGTAATAGTATGAGTGTGTCCACTAACTAAAAACATCATACGATATTTATGGATTACAAAAAACCCCTAGAAATTCAAAACCAAAACAAACTTGGAAAGTTGGGTTAGTGGCCACCTACGACACCACTTACGGGCCATAGGTGGCACCTATTAGTGGTAGATGGCACCTACGTGATGTAGGTTGATAATTCTCATCTTACACATCAATTTAAGTGCAAAGCAGTCGTCATCAATATATTTACTCAATTTTTTATTTGGGGTCGAATCCACGAGGAACAATATCAATGGCAATCAAATTAGCTTGAAACAATGGGTACTTGCCCAATTCAAACCTAGAGTACAAGAATATAAAAATTGGGGGTTGAATGGTATCTCAGAAATATCATTTCAAACCCCTCACTTGTGTATCATCAATTTTATGAGGCAATTTAATGAAAAAATAAGGCTTATAATAACATGTAAAGTTCTACTTGGCTACACAATAATAAATATGTCAATTTAATGCATAATCAAGGCCAACAATATCAATTCAAGCCCCATACTCGGGCATCACAATTATATATTCTCTCCCATCAATAATAATATGTATATTGATGCCGCCCAAACTACACCTCCAATAGAATATAAAGTGGTCCCAGCAAAATATAGTAACCCAACTCAGGTTGAGATCGAACCCACAAAGACTACGTGAATTATCTCACTAATTTATTGAAGTCAACAGGCAGTACTGAAAAGTAAATGGGGGTTTATTGTTGTAAACAATAATCTAACTCAAATGCTTTGGCTGTAAATAGTTAGAAACAAATAACAAGGCTTGTATTCCCCCTGGCTTTTAACTCTGTAGGCTTCTCATGGTCAATCCAACTATAAAACTATTGTGCATGTAGAATCTGGTAAGTTAGATATCACCAACAGCCTCTCAGAATACTTTGGTGAATTTCACTCATCTGCTCTTGGTATCAGAGTGTCTCCTTACTAACCCTTACCTTAGAGCCCAGTTTCAACTATCTACTCTTGGTCTCAAGTTGATTAGATGAAAGTTAATCATCATAAGTAGATAATACAGATTAGCTTATTTTGGTAATCAACCCCAAATCACTGATGTGATTTCTTTTTCCTAATCTATACCTCTATCTCGAGCTCATACTAAATACAGGATGAATCCTAACATTTGCAACTATTAAGAAAACAATGAACTTGAAGAAAATCACAATGCACACAGCAACAACAATTTAGAAGGATTGAACACTTTCCTTACTTCGTTATTTCGCCAAGGTTCCCGCAACCTTTGCTAAGGTTAGTCGCTCATTGTGGTGAAATTATCAAAGGAATTCATAATTGAAGGCATTCAAACAATATCACAATAATGAACGAATAAAACCCAAAGTCTTTAACTGAATAATTAACCAAAATCAATAAAAAACAATCCCAAGATTAAAATTGAATCCCAAAATCAACTATATGTTTGTACGTATCAAGAATGAATAAACTAACTAAAAACATCAAAATATCATATATAGAGTAAAAGGAAACCCTAGGAAATAACTCCAAAACTAAGAAGGAAAACTAAGGTCGGTGGCCACTTATTGAGCCACCTACGGGCTATATGTGGCCGTATGTTGTCCCATGTAGGTGACTTGGGCCAAAAATCCTTCTAAATACTCTCTATATTTGGCTCTTCTGCAACATATTCTAGCACCTATGGACCTTAGGTGGAACCTACGTCTAAAGGTGCCCTCCGTAGATGGCAGGATCAACTTTTTCTTCTTCTAATTCTCTGTTTCTTAGCTTCCCTGACATATACTCTGGTACCTACGGCCCCTAGGTAGTACATATGGATTGTAGGTGCCCACTTTAGTGGTCAAAACTTCAATTTTCAATCCTTTTATTCAGAATAGTTCAAAAACCCAATTTCCTGCAAAACATAACACAAAATACATCATATCTAACAAAAAAAAAACCTAAGTAACTTACATATTTTCATCATTTTAAGCATCAAAGTTCTATGAAATCATAGCACGTCAACACTCTCAACATAGAATGTTTTCATGTCCTCAAGCAAAACAATATAACAAAACAAACGCTTAACTAGGAGAAACCTAAGCAATCTATGGCAGTCGATCATTAACTTTAAGCTCAAAACATTAACCCCTGCTATTTCAACACTTCAAAACTAATTATGTGTGTCACGAAGCACAACAATGTGAATCAAGGAAATCAATATGTGTCATTACATTAGTAACAAACAACCATTCATATATAAAAGTTACACTACCGAAACAAGTAAGCAGCTAGCAATACAACCCATGTGCCTTTATAAGAAAGAAATCCCACTCTCATATGAAATCATGCATGATAATGCAGGGAAGATCAAGAGACACTCACACTCACATGAAAAGTTCCACCAATGCACATCAAACACCATAGACTTGCCCTAATTTTCTTACCTTAGCTTTCAGAAAGTCAGGTTAGGATCACTATTGGACTTTAATTTGCTTGTAATGTAGGCTTGGGGGCTGGTACAATACATATGGACATTTTTAGTGACTAAGCGTCCTTGACAGTACACTTACTTTAAGTCCACTTATCAACCAATTTCTTTTTATTCCACCCTTATTTATCCCCTTTTATTTTTTAGAAAACATTCAGGTTGGGTGTGGTTTCTTTTATTCATTCATTTTCCTTATTTTTCACATTTCTCTTTATTTTTATTTTTCTACCACAACCAGCGTTACATTCTATTTCTTTATTTTACCCTTCTTCAGACCCACTTTACATTACGCACCCCTATGATAGCCACCCTCAACTTAGGAAATTTTCCTGAGTTGAGGTGCACAATGTCCAAAAAGGGCCAAGTCTAAAATAGGTTCATTGTAATAAAAATGGGATGGTGAAAGGTATAACAAGAAAAATAGGCCATAGTGGCTAAAAAATAGGGATCAAGGAATACTTATTCACATATAGATGGTTGTTTAGACCAAAAGTAGACTACTATCAAGAACGTCCTATTATCCTTTCCTCATCGACTATCCTAAACCTTGGCAAGACTAATTGAGAAAGTTCTAGATTAAACACACAAGGGAACGAAGTAGCAACTCACACACACATGGCATAAGGTCACATCACAAGATACTTCCTCCCAGTTCATGCAATTGTTAGTTATGATTATTATGTCCCTAATCCTAATGCCATAACGAGATTCACAATAGTCACACATAAATACACATCACATAATTCAAAAATAAATTTTTGGAGGGTATTATTTTTCTCAAAAATCAACAAAAACATATGTCAACTACCCTAGATACTCCAAAAATCTCCTAATTACACAAGAACACAATATAATATGAAACAAAGAACAATACGACACAAAATTTAACCTAGGCATATCGATTCTACAACCATACTGGGACCTCTAAGAAAAGAAGCATAACAAAAAAACCACAGCGGCTATGGTATACCCCACCCCAACTAAAGCTCTACGCACTATCTCGAGTGTGTGAAAATAATATAAAGCAAGGGAATGAGGATATACCTGGGACACACTAGGTGACTGCATCATGACATAGGTGAAAAACTAACAAATACCTTGGGTTGCCTCCCAAGAAAGGCCTTATTTACTATCTCGGCATGACTTAGTTACCTCGACTACTCAAACTTTACCAAGGCTGACCTCATCAACTACCTTCACTTTGTCAAGATTACCTAAATAGTGCTTTACACACGGCCCATTCTCTTTGAATGGGGCATAACCATCTCTCTTCAGCTCTATAGTACCATGAAGGAATACCCTAACCACCGTTAATGGTCAAGACCACCTATACTTTAGCTTGCCCAAAAATAATTGAACTCTTGAATTATATAGAACTAACTCACCGGGCTTAAACATTCTTGTCATGAATACCCTAACCGGAATTCATCCAACTCATTTACCTTTCTCAATCTCAACTTTGCCGCATCACGCCACTCAAAATTTATTTTTCTCAATGCCTATAGTGCCTTATGCTCAAGTTTGACCCACAAGTGGCATGCCTTGGCATACATAAGATGATATGGAGAGGCACCTACGGGAGTCTTATAAGTTATTTGGTAGGCCAATAAAGCATTATCTAACTTCCTTGACCAGTTAGTCCTGTTGGCATTCATAGTTTTTACCAATATGGACTTGATCTTTCTATTGGAGACCTCAACTTGCCCTCTTTTCTAAAGATGATAAGGTATTTCCACCTTATGATTTACACTATATTTATAAATCAAGTCCTTAAACAGACGATTACAAAAGTGAGAGCCACCATCACTAATAATCGCACGTGGAGTGCCAACTGAAAAAAGATATTTTTCTTTAGAAATGTGATGACACTTCTACATTTATTATTTGGAAGAGAAATTGCCTTCACCCATTTTTAAGCATAGCCAACTACCACCAAAATATACTTCATGCCATAGGATCTCTCAAACGGACCCATAAAATGAATCCCCCATACATCAAACCACTCCAACTCTAAGATAGTATCATGGGGAGTTTATAGCATCATGAAATATTTCTTTGACTTGACATCGGTCACGGCTTATGCAAAATCGAGAGCATTCTTATAAATTATAGGGAAGCAAAACCCACACTCTAGGATATTATGGGTAGTGTGAGTACCACTATGATGACCCCCAACTGGTGTTGAATGACAAGCTTCAAGAATGCTCATCATCTCTATATCAAGGATACATCTATGAATGATACAAAATTGAACTGAAAAAAACTAAAGACGATATGAAAAAGCAAAGATATAATTAATAAGGATAGAAATTAGACATGAGAAAAAGAAGTACCTAAGGACAAAAGCGTATACCAAACTCAATTATCCTCGATTACAATCTAATTCAAACACCTAACTCTTATGTAACCAACAGAGAAATGACCTCCCTCTAAACTAACGTTTCTAAACCAAAGTTTCAAGAAAAGTTGTCCAACACTCTCACTTAATGGAGAAGCATTTTTCAATCCATTAATAATCAAGAAAACTAAAGGAATGATCTAGACTGCAAAGTATTTATAATTTAGTCTAATTATTATACATTTAGGGACCAAAAGTAATCCAATTGCAAGAAAAGGCCCACTAGGGGTTGTTTTGATCCTCTCTCAAAATGCTAGAGCAGATCAAAAGTGGATCCAAAGTGCCTTGGGTGTAAGTCCTTACCAAGGAGATTTCTAGCTTTGTTTTGCCTTCCCTTGCCTCCTGCAATGATCCTTGGACCAATGTGAGAGTGATCATCAACAAATTGCACCATCTTGTTGGTTAGGAGTATTCTTCAAGTACTTCTCGCTTCATGAACAATCCTTGGATCCTTTGAAGCTCCCGGGATTGACTTTTAGTAAATGGCTTGGAGCTAATCTGGATTGTATCATCCTCTCTATCTTAAGAAGAATTTGACCTCAAATTCAAGGGTGATCATTTTCTATTATGTCAAAGAGTGAAAAATTGTACACATTAAAGTTACTGTGCACTTGATATTCTAGAGGAAGGTTAATCTTATAGGCATTGTCATTTATCCTTCAAGCTCTTAAAATGGACCATCACCTCATCGAATTAATTTGTCTTTTCTTTTTGTTGAAAACCTATCCTTTAGGATGTGCACCCACACCCAATTGCCCGGTTCAAACACAAGACACTTCCTTCCCTTGTTTACTCTTTTGGCCACCTCTTGATTCTTCTTTTTAAGGAAAATTCTCACTTTCTCATGCAACTACTTCATGGTTCCCTCGCTCTTGTTTCCATCTAAGTTTATCATAATATGACTAGGAAATGGAGTGAGATCTAAAGGTGTAAGGTGGTTAAAACCATAAACACATTCAAAGGGAGTCATACCAATAGTCGAATGGCTAACACAATTATAAGCAAATTTAACTCGAGGTAGGTGGTCCTCCTAAGAGGCCATTTTAATTTTAACTCAGGTGCGCAACATAGAACCAAATGTTATATTTACCACCTCAGTTTTTCCATCCTTTTTTGGGTAGGAAGATATTGAGAAAAGTAATTTGGTGCCAAGTCTACCCCACAATGACCTCCAAAAATGACTAGGAAACTTAGAGTCCCTATCACTAATAATGATCTAAGGAATTCTATGCATTTTGACAACATGCTCAATAACAAAAGAATCCATATTAGAAGTATCATCAATTTTATGACGATGAATGAATTGGGCCATTTTTAGAACCTATCAACCACAACAAAAATGTAATTTCTACCCCTCCTAGTCTCAGACAATCCCAAAATAAAATCCATCAAGATTTTAAGCCGTGGGCGTTGAGGAGTGGGTAGTGGGCTTTATAATTCTTAGGGATAAGGAGGGATTTAATACTTCCACAATCCATGCATTGGCCATAAATTCTAGCAATATTTTGATGTATTTGGGACTAATAGAATTGTTCCTCTAGGATTCCAAGAGTCTTGTCAATTCCAAAGCGACCCATCATACCCCCATCTTGTTCCTATCTTACAAATAATTCTCTTAATGAGCTATAGGGAACACACAATCTTCTTTCTTTAAACAAGAAAACATCAAACTTAGAGTAGGGCATAGAAACATTATCCCTCTCCCCTTTCCCTACCCTATGTCTTAAAATATTGGTAGATTTGAGAAAATTTAGGGTCTTCGAGGTGCATTGTCTTTAGACTATCAAATCCCATCAATTTAGAGATAAGCACATATTTTCTAGCAATGCATCGGCTACCATATTTTTTTCTCAATTTTTGTATTAAATTATATAAGCAAAAGTCTCTTGGAAAGCAATCCACTAGGCATATCTTTTATTGAGTTTATCTTGGGTCGGGAGATGTTTCAAGGATTTATGATCGGTTCAAATCACAAATTCCTTGGGGCATAAGTAATGTTGCCAATTACCCAAGGCTCTAATCAAGGTGTATAACTCTAGATCAAAGGTGGAATAATTTATAGTTATGCCCTTGATCTTTTCACTAAAATAGGCAATAGGTTTATGATCTTACATTAGGAAGGCACCTATTCCTATATTATTCGCATCGCATTCAATCTTAAACATCTTATTAAAATTGGGAAATTACAACAAGGGTCAGAGCTAAGCATAGCCTTCAAAGTTTTATATGCATTGTATTTTTTATCATCCCATTTAAAAATTTTATCCTTACGTATCACCTCGGTTAAAGAAGCAGCGATGGTACTAAATCCTTTGACAAATCACCTATAAAAACTAGTCAAGCCATGGAAATTTTTACTTCAACAATGGGTTTCAGAGTTGGCCAATTCTTGATGGTGTCTATCTTAGATTCATCAACCTTGACTACTCTTTAGCTCAAAACAAATCCCATGAATACAACTTTATTTAAGCTAAAAAAATATTTTCCAAGATTAGCGTACAACTTCTCTTTTCTAAGCACTTCAAACATATTTTATAAATATAAGACATGTTATTCAAGGGATTTTATATAAACTAGAACATCATCAAAGTATACCACAACAAACTTCCCTATGAATGGGTTCATCACGTGGTTCATCTACTTAAAAAGGTACTAGGAGCATTGGTGAGGCCAAAAGGCATGACCAACCATTCATATTGACCAAACTTGGTCTTGAATGTGGCCTTCAACTCATAACCTAGTGGGATCCAAATTTGGTTGTACCTGATCCTAAGAACTATCTTAGAAAGCACACAAGAACTATTCAACTCATCAAGCATACCATCCAAATAGGCAATTGGGTAGTGATACTTTATCGTTATTTTATTAATGGCTTGTTAATCAACACATATATGCCATGTTCCATCTTTCTTTGGCACTACCAATATCGGAACTGCACATGGGCTCATGATCTCTTTGATGTATCCCTTGTTGAGGAGTTCCTCAACTTCCCTTTAGAGTTCTTTGGTTTCCATTGGATTTATTTGGTAGACCAACTTGTTGGTTAATTAATAACCCAACCAAAATTAATTGATGCTTAATTCCCCGAAGTAGGGGTAGTCCTCGGGGAATATCCTTTGGAAATACACCATCATAATCCTACAAAATAAGGGAATAAAATGGGGATAGGAGAAGTAGAGCAGTTAGCATAAAAGCATGGGCTAGGAGAAGCAAGAGTGTTTTTTCATCATGTTTTTTGAAAAGATCTTTTATCATATCCAACATCACCATGGGACTCTTTCCTTTCAACATCTATTTCTCTTCTTCATCCCTCTTCTTGGTTTGTTTCTCCTTGTCAACTTATTTCTTACCCTTCTCTTTCAATTCTCTTAACTTTTGGTAAGCCTCAGTCACTTAAGATGGCAAAAGTGGATGGAGAGTGAATTTTCAACTATTCAAATAAAAAGAATACTGATTGGTTCTCCCATCATGCTTGTTTGAATGATCATATTACCTTAGCCTCCCAAGAAAAAGATAACAAGCTTGCATGGGTATTACATCATAATGCACCTGATAACGCCCAAACTACAGCTCTCGTAAGAGTGTAAGCGGTTGATGTCAAATATAGAACCCAACTGGGTTGGGTGTCAAATCCTACAGGGAATACTCGGTCACTAAGTGTTGCAACTATTAGTAAACTGTTGGTCAAAAATTCCACGGAAAGGGGGGATTTGATTATTCGTGAATTGATAATATCAAAGTAACGAATGAATGCTTTATTTAGTAAGATTTAATCACAGAGAATAATAAGTTAGGGTTATGTCCACCTTATGAGTTCTACGTATCTATAAACTATGAGTAATGCAAAATTCAGATATGCATGCACTTATAGAGATTTGTATTCTAATGGTAAATCCTAGTGTCTCTCGACCATCCAGAATTATTTTACTTTAACTCTCTCGAGCTTAAAGCTTATAACTTAAGGTACAAATTCTCCAAGAGGTTAATCCGATTAAGGCATTAACGTTTAAACAGGGGTTGGTAGCCCTATTTCCTTGTCACACTCTCTTTTCCAAACATGTAAATTTTCTCTCGAACAAGTTAATGCTATAATGGCGTATTCTATATGTTTGCAACCACAAGAATTTAATTAAAACGAAGAGAGTAATGATATATGTAGCATACGCATCAAGAATTCACAAACTCATAGTAATAGATAGTATATCACAAGGCTTCCATAACCCTAACAGAGAAGTTTAGCTACTCATGATTATAACGGAGATCAAAGAAGACATCATCATCATATCAAAGCTAGAATAATCTCACGTGGGGGATGCGAATTGCGTCAAGTAGGGCTTGACGTTTTTCTTCTATCCTAGCCTCAAGAGATCCATGTTTTCTCTGTCTCAAGTTACAGAATCTGTAACGTGAATTAAGTGCAAAAAGTCGAATGAAAGAAAAATAATAACAATCGAATGAATAGAAAATAGAATGAATGCTGAAAAATTCAGCAAATAGGATTTTTATAACATCCTTGTCCTAGTTCTACTAGGTTACTGCATCCTTGTCCTAGTCCTACTAGGTTACTGCTGCACCCCTAGGTATTAAGAAATACTAATTCTGCCCGGGACAATTTCTCCATGCATCACATTCAGTCCATAAGCTTCCATTCTTTACCTCATTTACTCCCGTATTGGTTGCCTCTACTCCCTTCAACAGCTTAGCCATCATATCTTCCATGGTCATCTTCCCAGAGCCAGATGCCACGGCCTCACAATTTCCAGGAGGAATATACAAACCACTTCTGTCAGTCTTATTCTTCCAACTACCTTGACCACGGTCCTTGTTTCCAGATTTATCATAATAGTTCCGACCTTGGTTTCCTTGGGCGTTTCCTTGAAAACCCCCCTGATTATTCAAGTAGTTAGCTTCTTCTTCAAATCGGATTCATCTCTTGCCTGTGACACTACAGCTTTGACTTTTTTGGTCTTCCCTGATAATAAATGCTTGGTAAGAAGATCCATCTACGTTTTTATGTGAGCCATATCCTGGTCACGTTCCTCCTCTATTCGCCTTTGTTCTGCAGGCATGCCAATGGATACAGTAGAGCTTGCTACCTCAGAATCCCTGGTATGCCAAGCTCTACTCTATTTTGTCATACGATCTAGCATATCACTTGCCTGAATAAAAGTGAGGTCCATGAATAACCCTCCTGCAGTATTATCAACCACTGGCTTAGTCACCGAATTCAAAGACCTGTATAATATATCCATCAAGTGGACATTGGTCATATGATGATTTGGGCACCCCATAAGCTTTTTCTTGAACCTCTCCCATGTTTTGTGGAGAGCTTCAGTTGGAAGTTGTCGAAAATTGCTTATCTCATCTCTTAATTGTGCTCTCTTGGATGGCGAATAGAATCTTTCTAGGAAAGCGTCTTTCAGTTGCCTCCAATTAGTAATAGAGTCAGGAGTTAGACCGTTCAACCATAGAGTTGCCTCTCCAGATAGAGACAATGGAAATAAGCGCAGCCGGATCGCATTCTGTCCAACCCCTAGATTGTCAAAAGCCTTGCATCTTGAGATAAAATCAATCAGATGTATATTCGGATCGTCTCCTACAAGTCCACCAAATAGTCCCTTGAGTTGCAATAGCTAAATCAAGGTGCTAGTGATATTGAACTTTGCTCCAGGTGCCAAAGGCGGAGGAATAATAGCCCCTGTGGCACCATCTCCATCCAGATCGTCATCATCATTATCAAAAGGAATTTCCATAGCTCGGCGTTCATATCTCAATCTAGCTTGACGGTCTCTTATATTCACAGGTGCCGCCATCTCCTCAGCATGCCTTGGGTTTAGTAAATCATCATCACCCAGGTCCTCATCAACAGGATTTGTTGCTCGCCCTGGGTTATCAATATTCTGTTGATGCACTTGAGCAGCGGCTAACGCAGCTAATCTAGCTTGCTCCTGTTGAGCAGCCCTTCGTTCAATGTCTCGTTGCGCCTCCATCCTGCCAATAAGTTGTGGTTCAGGGTTTATGGGTAATAATGGCTGACCCAAACTTCGAGTATTTGGCATGCACTGAGCAAAACCTGAATAAACAAAAACAATAGACGAAAAGTAAAATTTGAGAATCTTTGACCCAAGGGTCTAGTAACTATCACAAACTTAGTTGACAACCGTATTCCCCGACAACGGTGCCAAAATTTGATAACGCCCAAACTACAGCTCTCGTAAGAGTGTAAGCGATCGATGTCAAATATAGAACCCAACTGGGTTGGGTGTCAAATCCCACAGGGAATACTCAGTCACTAAGTGTTGCAACTATTAGTAGACTGTTGGTCGAAAATTCCACGGAAAGGGGGGATTTGATTATGCGTGAATTGATAATATCAAAGTAACGAATGAATGCTTTATTTAGTAAGATTTAATCACAGAGAATAATAAGTTAGGGCTATGTCCACCTTATGAGCTCTACGTATCTATTAACTATGAGTAATGCGGAATTCAGACATGCATGCACTTATAGAGATTTGTATTCTAATGGTAAATCCTAGTTTCTCTCGACCATCCAGAATTATTTCATTTTAACTCTCTCGAGCTTAAAGTGTATAACTAACGGTACAAATTCTCCAAGAGGTTAATCCGGTTAAGGCATTAACGTGTAAACAGGGGTTGGTAGCCCTATTTCCTTGTCACACTCTCTTTTCCAATCATGTAAATTTTCTCTCGAACCAGTTAATGTTATAATGGCGTATTCTATATATTTGCAACCACAAGAATTTAATTAAAACGAAGAGAGTAATGATATAAGTAGTATACGCATCAAGAATTCACAAACTCATAGTAATAGATAGTATATCACAAGGCTTCCATAACCCTAACAGAGAAGTTTAGCTACTCATGATTATAACGGAGATCAAAGAAGACATCATCATCATATCAAATCTAGAATAATATCACGTGGGGGATGAGAATGGTGTCAAGTAGGGCTTGACGTTTTTCTTTTATCCGAGCCTTAAGAGAGCCATGTTTTCTCTGTCTCAAGTTACAGAATCTATAACGTAAATTAAGTGCAAAAATTCGAATGAAAGAAAAATAATAACAATCGAATGAATAGAAAATAGAATGAATGCTGAAAAATTCAGCAAATAGGGTTTTTATAACATCCTTGTCCTAGTTCTACTATGTTACTGCATCCTTGTCCTAGTCCTACTAGGTTACTGCTGCACCCCTAAGTATCAAGAAATACTGATTCTGCCCGGGACAATTTCTCCATGCATCACATTCAGTCCACAAGCTTCCAAAAGCTATCTTCCTTTTTATGTGAAGTTTTCCTTTGTTGCCCAAGGGTCCACAAAGTGCTGAAATCTTCATCATTAATACCTAAAAACATGCTAATCACGTTGGTTTGCTCACTTACAGGAAAATGGACTAAAAGTGCAGGGATTATATATTTTATCCTCTAAACTTAGCTATAACATGGGTGAATTATGGTGTTTAGGCGTGTAAATACACCCAACATCAGCACCTCATTATGATAATTCCTAACTTTGAAATGAATCACCACTTGCCTAGTCACATTTAACTCACCATAATTATTTAATCCTTGAAGCTTATATGGTTTGGCATATTTGGTTGAGGGCAACTTCAAGAAATCAATCAAAGTAGAACTAGCCAAATTAGCACAACTTTTACTATTAATGATCAAAGAGCACATGTTTTCCTTAATAAGATATTTAGTATGGAATAGATTCTCCCTTTAACTAGGATCATCTAATTCCTTACTAATCATTGAATGCCTCAAAATAAAATTTTGAACCTCATACTCTCTATCTTGAGGACATGCATCTTTATTATCCTCTAGTACTTTCTCATCTTATTTGGACCCCCCTCTACCTTGGATTTTTTCATCATTCTCATCTTCCAATCATACCTCTTCTCCAAGGTAATATAATTTCTATTCCTTAAGAATCATATTTATTTGATTGGGACATTCACTTGCTTTTTGTCCCCCTCCTTGACATTTAAAACATTGAATACCTTTAAGATTGGAAGTAGGATATTTGTTACCTTCATTCCTTGGTGGGTACTTTGGAGTGGTCTTCACTATGAGCTTCTTATCTTTGGACTTATAGTCCTTGTTCTTTTTCCATCTTGATAGCAATTGAGCTACGTCTGTATTATTACTCCAAGTGTTGGTAGATGCGTACGCTTTTGGTTTATAAGTTGCCCTGTTTTTCATATCCCTCTCAATATCCAAGGTCACTTGGAAGATTTCTTCTATGGTTCCAAACTTGTGGATAGTCATAAATGAGGAGATATTTTTATTCAACACAACCTTAAAGCATATTATGTCATGGTTCACGTTCTCTCGATGATCAAACTTCAAGATCAATTGTTGGAACTCATCATAATAGGCCACAACACTCTTTCTACCTTTCCTCAAGTTGTACAACTTGGAAAGTAGCTCATGTCTATACCTCTTCGAAACATACCTTTATCTCATGAATTCCTTCAATGTATCCCATGGAGGGGGTTGTTCTTTATTGAACACATTTCTAAATCTCTTGACATAATCCTACCATGTATTGGCATAACTTCAAAATGGTCTATGGCATAGATACTCTTCTTCTTTTTGGTGATATCATTAACTTGGAAGATCCTATCAAAAGATAACTCCCATGAGAGATAAACTTTAAGATAAATTTCACCTTTAAAAGTTGGAAGAATAACCTTGATTGAGTTGATACCCATATCTCGATCCTTATTAATGTTGGTTCCATCGATCATAACCTTGGGGTCAGTTTCCTAATTTTCCTTTACCATTAGGCGTTAGACCAAATTTTTCTCCTTAACCTTGATAACCTCTTTTATCCATTGTTATATCTCTCATTTCTATTACCAACATGTCGGCTTTATTGAATTCTCCAAACTTTGTTTGTTGTTCTTCCCTTTCTTCCACATCTATTTAGATAGGCTAGTTTTGGTAAAGAGGTTCTTGGTATGGGAGAATTTGGTATAGTGGAGGTTGTGGTATTCATCTTAGACGTTCATCTTGTTGTGTTAGGTTGAATTGAGATTAGAGTGGTCGAGCAGGATTTTAGTTTTTTGGATATATAGTGGATTAAGGGATAGAATCATGTTCTTGTATTGGTAGATTGATCATTTGGTGATGGTTTTTCGAGAATATATGAATGGAAGGATTTGGAGCATGTCCACTAGTCAAAGCATGGTAGTGTATAGGATTGGATAGGGATGTATTTTCTTGACCTTACATGATATCCACTCTTCCACCAATGAGGTACACACTCCCTTCAAGAGAATCCATCTTAAGGTCAAGTGAATTTATCTTAGCATCGATAGAATTAATTTTATGATTAAGAGTTTCAATGGCCGCTAAGATATCATTTCTTAAGTGGTTATTCATGGTTGTAAAGTTTCACCTTCAATGGCAATTTTACCCATGGAGAAAGATACCCACAAAAACAACAAACACATTAGCGTTAAAGAAATTAACCTCAAAAATTATTCACACCTTTGTTTACCTCATACTTGTATCACAAATGTTGAAATATGGTTTATACTTCGTGTGATAATCGAGGCATCAAATGCTACTCTTTATCAGATTGGATTCTTGTTTGAAGGACTCAAATAAAGATATAAGGACTTGGATCACAAATTAACAGCGATATTAAATGGATAAATTCTTAAAATAAATGGGACAATGAATGAATTCCAACTCAAGAACTAATCATCCAACTTAATAGGTGAATTAATAGTTGTTGATATTTTTAAGAATCAAGAGTTTAATTTAAGAATCAAGGAATGAAACTAAGGAATCAAACCTAAGAAAAATGGAATTTAGAAGTGTTAGAATTCATTTGGAAACTTAGATTGGCCTTGGGAAAAGCCGATTTACATTTGAGGTGTGTTACACACCTTGGGCACAGGTCAAGAATAGGTTAAACACATGACATATAGTTTTATCCTACTACACTAGCTGGAACGCATGTACAGAGTAGGCTGGTCATATGTGAGGCCTTGGATACTGCCTTGAGGTGCAGCCACGGGTCTGGAGTAGACCAGGCGCACCTACAGCGGAGGTAAAGAGTAAGTTAGCGGCCTCTAGCTTGTTCAAAGGCCAAAATGCCCCTCAAATAGTCCCCTTTTCACTTTCTCTTGGAATATCCTTGGATTCTTATAGAGATGACTTTGTACAAACACTTTTCACTCCTTTTTCATCCTTCATTTTGGATCAACCACCCTCTTTTGGATGAACTTTCAACATGAATATAACAATTTTCTCAAGAACACCTTAGCTTGGAATGAGTCAAAAATTTGATCTTATACAATTTTACACGTTCTAAACTAATTACACACATTATTTTGCTCAAATGCTTCACCCAATACTTCAAATCTTTCCACCAAATTTGAAATCCTCAATCCACTTTAAACTTCTTCAAACCCAAGTTTCCAATGATATTATAAGTCTTAATTTCACTCCAATTTAGATCAAATTTGATATATGGAATCTAATAGTGTTAGGAAACTTAAATCTAACAATTGAAACAAAATAAAACTCAAAACTCAAAAATGGAAAATGTGACCTAAGACCTAAAACGTGAATAGTAAATTTGTTTTATGATTTTTGATTTTCTATGATGACTAGATCCAAGATAAACTTCACAGGAAGGAAATGAATCTTGGATATAACACCGAATAATATATAATCAAACAATGAAAACCAAAGACAATACAAAAAATCAAAGATACAATCAATAAGGATAGAAATTAGACACAAGAAATAAGTAACTAAGAACAAAAGAGTATATCAAACTCAATTACAATCTAATTCAAACACCTAACTCTTAAGTGACAAAGAGGGACATGATCTCCCTCTCAACCAATGTTTCTAAACCAAAGATTCAAGGAAAGTTGTCCAACACTCTTACTTGATGGAGAAGCATTCATCAATTCATCAATAATAAAACAAACCAAGAGAATTGGCTAGCCTCCAAAGCATTTATAGTTTAGGCTAATCATTACACTTTTAGGGACCGAAAGTAACCCAATTGCCAGAAAAGGACCACTAAGGGTTGTTTTGATCCACACTTAAAATGCCAGAATGGATCAAAAGCAGATCTAGAGTAACCTTGGGCCTAAGTTCTTTCAAAGGGGCTTTCTAACCCCATTTTGCATTCCCTTGCCTCCACCAATGATCAACACGAGTTACGAATGGGTTGATCTAGTCTAAGGTCGATAATGTATTGGGTACCTAGTGAATGTCTTAGTTAAATCTCAAGGTGATGAGTCGTATGGTGTGGTTACAAGTTAAGGGGTTAACTTAAGGTCAAAAGCAGCACTTTTTCAGCTTTTAAGTTGAGGGCACTCTGGATATTTCTCATTTTCACCCCTTGGACCCCATAACTTAAAGCCTTCCTTAGGACTTCATTATCACATCATTCTCAATAAAACACTCCCAAATAATACTCTGGAGTACAGTAAGCTTGCTCGTTAAGCACATCTATTGTCATCAGATTTCTCCATTTACGAAGAAACTCCATTGTATAGGAATCTCAAAGAATGGCCCAAAATGAACCTCAAATCTGCTCATATCCGAATGAAATGGAGTGACTTGATAACATCTAAATTGCAGAAACACTCATGAGGAAGCATATGGTTAAATACCTTTCAACCAATAAGTTCAATATAGTATGTCGTACGACCCCTAATGACGGCAACGCGAGGTCACAACCATGGGTACCTCCATTAGATTTTATTGCCCGTGAGCACCCTCATGTATGTGTACCGAATTTTTATATCCACAGGAGCTACAAATTCTGTCATCCTTTGTAGATGAGAGTCAATCTTGTTGGGTCTGCTAAAAAGTACGTCAACCATGGCGTTACGTCTATAGAATTGGCCTAAATCTAAAAAAGAAGATTAAAATCTTCAAAGAACCTCTTCCTCTGGAACATTTGGACAATGCTCTCATCATTTTTTCTACAATCATCGAAACCAGTATAACTTCGGCATTTTCAAAGCCATAAAAAAAATCTCAAACCACGGAATTAAGGCAAGTGTCAATCCTTCCTACTCTAAAGGAAACACCAGAATACCTAGTAAAGCAATGACAAAAGAGATAGGACATTTCTTTCTACAACTCTTAGAAGAACAAGAGAATTCCCTACTAAATACCTCGTGAGCATCCTTGCGACCAAATCTTTCATATAAGTAGTCAAGAGAAATCCAATCACGCAGCTTGAGGTTTTTTCTGAGCCTTAAAAGCTGCAAAAATTTCTTTCCTAACTGTTTGCGAGGTAAGATCATACCCCGCCCATGATACTTCAAATCGGTAAATCGACCAATTTCTTCAATTGTGGGAGTCAATTCAAAATCCTTGAATTTGGACACGACTCTAATGGGATCCCAGAACTTGAGCAATGGCTTGACTATATGACTGTCAGAAGGAATGTAAATCAATGATGTCAAGAAACCCAAAGTTTTCCTAATCTCAAATTCATGCTCCATCTTGATGTTCTCCCACTATCTCCTTAGCTTAAGTGGGACACACACAACCATTTGGGTATTGGAAAAATTAAGCAAGTTATCCATTCTAGCTACCTACAAGAAGACAACATAAGCAAATGTTTTTCAAAACTCAATTTGTCAAATTTTAACTTGGATCAATTTATCATTATTTCTGCACATAATATGAAGGTCGTCATCGGGTCGTGAACCCCTTTGAAACAAAGGCATTTTCTAAATTCGTGGAATGACACTATGGGTCAAACCACCTATGGCTTATGCATGCATGGCCTAAATCAAGGGTGGCAACGCTCAATCTCAAGTTTTTCTAAGATTTGGGTAGACACAAATTTTGATTTTCTATATGAAAAGGCATGTGGTCCCACGATAGTAAAACTCCCGCTTTCCCCACGTATGTGCCGACTCTCTAAAATCGGTGATTTGAAAGAATTTTGGGAAAGTACAATGTACAATCCACGTGTACAATGTGTGAGTGTAAATTTTCCGAAGTGGAAGAAATATGAACGGAATGCCAATTTATAAAGCGATAAACAAGTAAGCAATGTATACAAAACAATAGCAAATAAATAATTTATGTCATACAAACATGATAAAACAAGACAATTAGGGTGAAACAAATAACAAAATATAAAGACTTAATTATTAACCTAAGTTTATTATGGTTAAGAACCTAATAATTCCCTAGTGAAGTCGCCAAGTTGTTATATCCCATTTTAACACGAGAATAAAATAGCATACAACATGCTGGAAAACTTTCGAGTTAAATAAGGGAAGTCGCCATCTAATTCGTTCGACGGTGAATTAGGACACCTATTTTAAATTAAGTGATTAAAATAAATTAAGACTTTATTTTAGGTCTTCTTAACTAAGCGATTCTGGGTAAGGGTTCTAATTATCCAAAAGGGAAGGGATTAAGCACCCTAAATGATTCGCTTACTACGGTTAACCGACCAAACTTATTAGATCGATAAACTCTGAGAAAATTAAAACATTTTTTGTGCATGAATAAAGATGTAAAATAAGTAATACTTATTTATTTATTTATTTTTATAAAAGAGGTATTGTCTAGTAAACAGTTTAAACTTCATCAAATAGTACGTACAAATTTAATATAATAATATGGACTTGTGAAGTAGCAACTTGGACTAATAATTGCAAAAATCACCTCTCATGATTTTAAACTTAGAAATCTAAGAACTACAATTGGCCAAAAACTCTTTTGTTAGCCCTTTGATTTAAAAAATTAACTCAACCACTTCTTTTACTGGAAAATAGACCCAATAATAGAGTTAAAATAATAATAATAATTTGTTTTTGTTTCCAATATAATTCGAAAACTCCTGCTTCAAAAATTACTTCGAACAGTTGATAAATCTTTGATGAGAAATAAATGTTGATAAAAATATTTGAAGCTTGGGTGAATTTAAACATATGGCATCAATTAGTTTATGACGAAAAGTTGGCAAATCATAATGAAATCACCATAGAATTCTTTATCAAAAAACTATCATATTTAAACCAAACTAATTTTCGCTACACTTATAAGAATGTTTTTCTAAATACAACAGTAAATAATAATTGTCATTAAAATCTCTTCTTAAGAAGAAAGGACTATTTCAGAATTATTAATTAGCGAGAAAACTAATGTCGATTCAAAAGACAAACCATTATCCATATTAAAAAAGAATTAAAGGTCTCCCATCAATTTGGCCATTAAGCTCTAGAAATTACCTACCAAATTTTAGTCTTTTAACGAGCATAAATTAAACACCAAAGTCTGATGCTTATGCTAAATTTAGAATCTAAAAGACGAGGAGTGAGCAATTAAATTCAATTTAAGGATCCACGCTAACACTTCAAATAATAATATAATAATGTATAGGATGTTAGATGACCATAATAACAAATGTGTGCAAAGGAAGAATAAAGCTAGCAAAAGGGAAAAGAGGCACTAGACTACTAGACTTCTAGATGGAAACATGTAATGCATCTATATTTTGCTTCTCTGATTTGGACACAGATGAGGTCAAGTCATGAGACTTCAAACACACTCCTGAATGTACATGTGAAATAAGAAAAGAAAAAAGAGATTAGAGGCAATTCAAAATTTCACGATACGGAATAAAGAAAGACCAAGCAACTATAGGAGCAAATGAAGTTGTACAATGAATTTTATCATCCAAAAAAAAATATAAAAAAATGGACGAATACCGATTGAGAAACCACAATTGCAATCGACGACAAACTAAGAAAACTAATTTGTAATAAAAAATTCGTATAAGACATTTCCAAATTATGTGAAATTGCTCCTTTGAAGCATAACACTACAAATAACCATTCTAGAACTTATAGGAGATCAATTTAGAAAATATTTAAAAGACAATTATTTTCACATGTTAAAATTCAAAATGCTGCTAAGATATAAGATCACCAAGCATATGTCAATTCTTAACTAGTTTGGATCAAACAGAAAGACTCTACATGTAACCTTCCCTATATTAAATAAATCAGTAGCTTTCTTAGTGTTCACGTATAAGACTCATATGGATAAGAAAAGGAACAAATTTAAGAATTCACTCCATCAAATTGTAGATATGCCAACAATCTATTCTTCACGCAGATTATGAAATAAAGCATAATACTAAATATTGAGTCTCAAAAAAAACTTTCTGGGGGTGAGGTCCACGTACACTGTACACTTCCCACATTCCGCTTTGTGGGACGAAGTCAAAAACATACTCCTTTAATCTTTGATTAGTTAAAACCCGGAAGAAGAAGAGAACTTAAGTGAACAAACTATAGTTTAAGGAAGAAAACTTAAAATCTTATATTGGATATGCATATATAGAAACGGCATGACCATAGCTCCCATTTTTAGTGGAAAAAAAAAAGAACATAGAATTGCTTTGAAACAAAAAATCAAGCAAGACAAGAAGCATTCTCGGTTGACATATTGTATATCTAAGAAAGTAAGCACTACGGGTCACATACCCAGGCTACACATGCTTCATTGTCCTAGAAGAAATATTGCCACTAAAGTATATGTTTCATACTCACCTTTTGCTAAAGTAATTGGTAATGTGTAAGATTGATTACTTTCAATTTGTTTTTTTAAAAAAAAAAACAAACACACAGCTATGAATTTCTTAGTTTATGAAATACAAAGGCATGAATCAACACACATGGCAAAATAATATAAAGAAAAGGAATCAAGATTGACACAACACAGTAAGAAAATAAGTGATGAAAAGGCATCCTAACATGTAACCCTTTTTAACTGTAAAACTCATTATATGACCATCTTAAATTCAAACACAAAACACAAAAAAAAACTTTTCTTAAAAGGACAACTTTACCATATCGACAGCTATCAAGTTAGAAAGAACAACTTTAAAATGTTGTCTTTCTTTTATTCTCTATGAAATCAAGCAATGCCATAGCAAAAAAGGGTCCAGATTTTCTTTTCTTAATAAACTACTAGGAAAATAGAGACTGCATGGAGATTGGGATGACTTTTTGAGTCGCAGTGAACAGGACTTTTGATCACGAATCTACACTCGAAATTTGGTGATTTAAAACTCTAAAGTGCGCACACACACAAAAACAAAAATCCTAGGGAGATGAAAGGACTGGATATTTGTGAAAAGACCAACTTTTCTGTATCTTATGGCCTTTAAAAAAAAAAATTCTCTGAAACCCCCCAAACCTTTGGTATTTATAGATGAAAAATTAGGGCTCTTGGGGTTCCTTTAGGCAGAAATTTGAAAGATGAGAAAGCCATTCGAAATTTAAACAAAGTCGTCTGAATTTGCTCCTTTTCTGCAATTCACGAAAATGGCATAGCACATCTCTGTTCATGGTGAAAGAGAAATGGATTTTTTTCCAAAATAGAGAGAAAGAGGCGATGCTTTGAAAGAGAGAGGAAAGCCTAAGCAGATTTTTTAGGGCTTGAGGGTGTTTAGGTCATTTTAGGTGAGGAAAATGGGGTTAAAATGGGAAATTCAAGTAAAGAAGAAATTAAGATTTTAAATTATTTTTGACCAATCTATTGAGATGAAGCGTGTGGCGAGAGAGGTTTTGAGTGTGTACAAGGGTGTGGGAGAAGTCTGAGGTGCATGTATTTAGACCATGCCATGACTATTTGGCATCTTACAAACGTGGCATCCACATGGTTCTGAGGTGGAAGAGAAGAGGGCAAAAAGTGGGCTTTGTGAACTAGGCGAGGAAGGTTTTGAGTGCGTGCAAGAGTGTGAGAGATGTGTGAGGTGCATGTGTTTAGCTCATGCCATGATCATTTGACATCTTATATGGAACAACGTGACATCCACATGGTGCTGAGGTGGAAGAGGACAGGGCATAAAGTGGGCTTTGTGGACCAAACCTGAATTTGGGCCAAAATTATAAAAATTGACTTATTTAAAATACGTGATTTCTTATATTCTTTGGGCTTCTAAATTAATATAAATAACATTTTTAATATACATATTAAAAATATCCAAATATATAAAAGATCATTCTATTAAAAATATAAATACTTAAACCAAGTTGCATGATAAACTCAGAATTAAACGATAGCATTTATAAATTATAAAACCATAAAAATAAATGTAATGCCTAAGGTGAAAGTTTATAGGGAATGGGACGATAATATAACAAAAACAGTAACAAATAATAATAATAAAAAAAATATTGTTGTCGACGATTCTTAGTTTTAAAAATATAAATAGGTTCAGGACTTTCATAAACTCCTAATTATAAGAATATCATACATATATATTAGTTTTTGAACTATCAAAACTATTTAGAAGCGCAAAAAGTTGATTTGAAAGAAAGGCGGGACAAAATTGAGAGTCAACAACCACCACCACCACTAAATCCAATTCCTCCAAACCAAGTTTCACTTAACCAAAACAAACCAATCCACTTTGAGGAATATGGTAGAGAGGAACATGAAGGGTATGAAGTGTATGAGAATGTGCCCCCGAGGCCTACCTTGTTTGAGAATCATCTTGTGACAAAATCTTCCAAGTCAATGATCTTTCCGAAGAAAAGAAAAGTTGTTATGTCGTGACTCATTTTGAGGGTTATGCTAACACTTTGTGGGAATATATCAAGTGGTTTGGTAATGAATTGGTTGATGGGAAGCCACCATCTTGGTTTAGATTGAGGTATCTCATGAGACAAAAATACCTACCTGAGAGCTATAAACATGAGCTCCTTGCCAAGTTGTATAATTTGAGGCAAAAGAGAAAAAGTATTATGGCCTACTATGACGAGTTCCAACAACTTATGTTGAAGCTTGATCATCGGAAAGAACAAGTTGGTCATAACATCATTAGGTTCAAGGTTGGGTTGAACAAGGAAATCTCTACTCACTTGACTCTCCATAAGTTTGATACCATTGATGGCATTTTCAAGCAACACTTGAGATAAAAAAAAACTTTAAAAAGATGTTGACATACAAGGCAAGGGAACAAACACCCTAGGGTTGGCCTAGAAACAAGGATATGACTCAATTCTCCTCGGGTTGACCCAAAAATAAGGACCAACCTGCCAATGCAAGGCTGCCCGAGCCCAAAACAATCCATAAATATCCAACAAGGCAAGAAGTTCACAAATATCCTAATCCTAAAGGGTTTCAATATTTCAAGTGTCAAGGTTGGGGATATAAATCCAATGAATGTCCAAAATAACGAAATGTGATCCTAAGGGAAGGAAGATTATACTACCTTGGATAAAAGGTAGGTATTAAAATCGAGGAGAATGAGATTGAGCCTCAAGATGGAGAGAAAGACGAGAATGAGCTATATGAAGAAAATGATGGGGAAGATACTTACCCAAAAGAGGAAGAGTGTCTAGTTCCAAATTTTGTGATGAGATGAACCATTCTTAGTAAGGTAATAGATGATCCTAGCTAAAGGAAAAATATATTCCATACTAAATGCCTTGTCAAGGGTAGTGTGTGTACCATGGTGATAGATAGTGAGAGTTATGAAAATATTGCTAGTGTCACTATGGTGAAATTTTGGAAACTACCTACTACTCCACATGCTAGTCCCTATAAGTTGCAATGGTTGAATGAGTGTGGTGAATTGAAAGTCACAAGGCAATGTGTGATTTGGTTTAAGGTGGAAAACTACCATGATGAAGTGCTTTGTTATGTAATTCTGATGCAAGCGTGTCACTTATTTTGGGGTAGACCTTGGCAATATAATAGGTCTACCAAATATGACGGGAGGACCAATCGGTACTCCCTTGAGAAGAATGGCCGAAATATCACTCTTTACCTTCTCTTGTCACCACAAATGAATGAATTGCATCAAAAGATGAGAGAGTTAAAGGAAAAGGGCAAGAAACCCGAGAGTAAAAGAAATGAGATAGAACCCAAGAGTGGAGAAGTAAAGAAAATTGAGGATGAATCAACTTCCAAGGACAAGGGTAATGTGGTGATGTTGGCTAGGAGGAAAGAACTCTTTGGGGAATATGATGAGAACACACCTATGCTTCTCTTGGGTCATTGTTTTAACACTAACCCCTCTAATTCTTCTATTTCTCCTTTTATTTCTCTTGTTTGCATGACTATGAGGATGTCTTTTCCTAAAAAAATTCTGCAAGGGCTACCACTACTCCAGAGAATTGAACATCAAATTAACCTTATGTCAGGATCACAATTACCAAACAAATCGGCTTATAGGAGTAACCTTACGGACACTAAGGAGCTTCAACATCAAGTTGGGGAGCTTTTCAACAAAGGGTACATCAAATAGAGCATGATTCCATGTGCGGTTCTGGTGTTGTTGGTGCCAAAGAAAGATGGAACATGGCTCATATGTGTGGATTGTCTAGCTATCAACAAAATTATGATAAAGTATCACCATCCCATTCCTAGATTAGATGATATGCTTGATGAGTTGAATGGTTCTTGTATGTTTTCCAAGATTGATCTTAGGAATGGCTATCACCAAATTAGAATGCAACCTGGTGATTAAGGGAAAACCACCTTCAATACCAAATTTAGTCTCTATGAATGGATGGTTATGCCATTCGATCTAACAAATGCTTCAAACACTTTCATGGGGTTAATGAATCATGTGATGAAACTGTTCATTGAAAATTTTATTTTGTTTATTTTAATGATGTCTTGGTCTATAGCAAGTCCCTTGATGAGCATGTATTGCATTTACAACGTTTCTTTGACGTTCTTAGAAAGGAGAAATTGTATACTAATCTTGAAAAGTGCTCATTTAGTGTTGATGAAGTTGTTTTCTTGGTTTTTGTTGTGAGTTCAAGATGGGTCGAAGTGGATGAATCTAAGATAGACGCTATTAAAAATTGGTCAAATCCACAATCCATTAGTGAAGTTTGAAGTTTCCATGGATTGGCTAGTTTTTAGGCAGTTTGTCAAAGGGTTTAGCACCATTATTGCCCCCTTGACCGAGGTCATTAGAAAGGACCAATCTTTGAAGTGGGGTGATGAACAAGTTAAGAACTTTGAAGCCTTTAAAGTAATGCTTTTTTTCATACCTTTGTTACAATTACCCAACTTTGATAAAATATTTAAAGTTGAATATGATGCTAGCGAGGTAGGTATAAGGGCCGTTTTGATGCAAGATCTCAAACCCATTGCCTAATTTCGTGAAAAGCTCAAGGGTGCGTGTCTAAATTATTCCACTTATGATCTAGAGTTATACACTTTGATTAGAGATTTGGAAAATTGGCAGCACTACTTGTGGCCTAAAGAATTCGTGATCTGAACGGACCATGAATCCTTGAAGCACCTTTGGGACTAAGACAAGCTCAAAAAATGGCATGCTAAGTGGATTGAATTCCCAAAAACCTTCTCTTATGTTATTCAATACAAAAAGGGTATGAAAAATGTGGTTGCCAACACATTGTCTAGAAAACATGTACTTGTTTCAACCTTGTCTTCTAAATTGATAGAATTTGAAATCCTAAAATTATTGTACCCCGAGGACCCTCACTTTTCTCCTATTTTTAGAGAATGCCAAGAATTAGGTAGGGAGAAGTGGCTCACAGATGTGGGTTCAAATCTTTATTCCAAGTTTAATGGCTACTTGTTCAAAGAAAAATGATTATGTGTACTTTCTAGTTCTTGGAAAGATCTGTTTGTAAGAGAAGTACATGATGGTGGTCTAATGGGACACTTTAGGGTTGATAAAACCCTCAAAATCTTGGAGGAACAATTCTATTAGCCTAAAATGCATAAAGATATTGCTAAAATTGGTGGCCAATGTATGGATTATAGGAGTGATAAGTCTCGGCTACTCCCTCAGGGATTGTATATCCCACTTCCCACTCCATTACGTCCTTGGCTTGATATATCTATGAATTTTGTGTTAGGATTTCCAAGGACTAGAAGAGGTAGGGATAGTATTTTTATTGTGGTTGAACGGTTTTCTAAGATGGTACATTTCATTCCATGCTCTAAAATCAAAGATTCCGCTAGTTTGGCCTCTTTATTTATTGAAAATATTGTCAAATTGCATGGTGTTCCGAGGACCATTGTGAGTAATAGGTACTATGAATTCCCTACTCACTTTTAGAGGTCAATGTGGGGTAGGCTTGGTACGAAGTTGTTATTTTCCATATTTTGCCACCCCACAAACCGATGGCCAAATGGAAGTAGTGAATAGAACCTTGAGTTCCATTCTACGTTCAATGGTTAAAGGTAAAATGTCTTCTTTGGTGGATCACCTACCCTTGGTAAAATGTCTTCAAGTATGGTTATGACACCCTTTGAGTGTGTATACGGCCTCAACCCCCTTGCCCCTTTGGATCTAACACCTTTACCAAGTGATCTTATGATAATCTTAGATGGAAGCAAGAGGGCCAAAGCTATGAATAAATCACATGATAAAATGAGGCTACGGCTTGAGAGGAAGAATCAAGAGAATTCTAAGAGAGCCAACAATGGGATAAGAAGGATTGTTCTTGAACTGAGAGATTGGGGTTGGGTGCACCTTAGAAAATACCGGTTTCTATCACAAAGGAAAACCAAGTTGACGCTGAGGGGTGATGATCCTTTTTAAGTGCTTGAAAAGATCAATGACAATGCATACAAAATTGACCTTCCTCTGGAGTATCAAGTGCACAACACCTTTAATGTATGTTATCTTTCTCCCATTTCCACAGTTGAGGATAAACAACCACCGAATGTGAGGTTAAATTCCCTTCAAGATAGAGAGGATGATACGGGTACACCAAGATCAAGACTATTCACACGTAGTCAAGATCAAGAGTTACAAAAACTCCAAGGCATGTTCATGAATATGGTTGTGTGTGAGTGTGTTATAAATCCATCTAAGGAATTATATATTTTGAAGTGTTAAAAGGGACTTTGAAGTATAATAAACCTACACTCCAAATAACAAGGACAAGATGGTCATTTTCCACTTATTTTGTGATGTAATATAAATAGAACATATTAGGGTTATTTTTGGTCTTTAGTTCATTATTGATGTTTATACAAGACTTGTAATATTTTAGATCTCTCTCTTCTCTCTTGAGAGATACCCAGAACTACAAAATGTAGTGACACTTTTGTTGTGCTTTGGCAAGACACTTGGGTTTTGAGGTGCTTGAGTTTCTCTTTGTCTAAGTAAGAACTTGGTGTTAATATTTTCTAGTCCTAAGGTTCTTTTATGTAAAACATATTAGGTTTCTTAGACTTTAGGATATTGTATGTCAAGTAACTATCTTGTAATCTTGTTGATGTTCATCTTGTTCTAGTAAAGACGTGTGGGGCATTTTTGTTTCTATATGTTGTTGAATCTTGTTTCCTTTTGTTGTTGGTTGATTTTTGTATCATTTTCTCAAAGATTGTCAGTAGTCCTTTTTCCCCTTAGATCCAATGTTAAAGCTCCCAGCAAAATAAGAAAATTCTTTCTTAGATCCATCCTATTATATAAAACTGATGAAAAAGCTCAATTTTTCATAAATATCATGTAGACATAGGCTATAGCCAATAGGGTCCAACATATGAGCCAATTAATGTAGGATCCCAAGAAACCTCACTTACAAGCTACCTTTCATATGCTGAGGTACTTGAAGGAGGATCATATCATGAGGATCTTCATATTTAATACTTATGATTTCATAGCTAAAGAATATTGTGACTCGAACAGGGTTGTTTTCTCATAACTTGAGAAAATAAATTCTGATTACATAGCGTTGCTGGCATAATTTTGGAAATTTAAAGTCCAACAAGCAGAAAATCATTTCTATTTATTCTATAGAAGCAAATTACAAATACTTAAAAAAAGTGGTTGAGAAATTGGTGTGGCTATATTATTGTTTCATAGTTCCATATCTATTATTGTGACAACTAGTCTACGTTACATATTGCTAGAATCCTATATTTCATGAGAGAACCAAACAAATAGTAGTGGACTATTACATTATAAGGGGTAACCCACAATAAGGTCTAATCCCACCTCATCACATTGACACTGTGGAACTATCATTGAATAATTAATCGGTAGTAGATACTCTATTCATTTCAAGAAGAATGTCGTGGTTTGAGTTGACACGGAGTTTAAAAAAATAAAGAAATTTTTTAAATTTTATGGTCCTAAATTAAAGTTATGTCAAATGTATCAAAATGTTCTTTAATCTCATAGTCTTAAACATACCACTTGAAAAGTTGAAATTAAAATATTATCAAAAAATAAAATAGGTCATTCTTTTGAAATCGAGGAGTATATTCTTTTCTTTACGAGTGTATTTGGATCATTTTCCCAAATTAGAGACTCTATTACGTCTTTCTTTTTTCTCTGCTTCACGTGGAAGTTGTCCTTGCACACTCAATCTCTCTGTTTTAGATGTTTTATCAATTGTGATAAAATTTCAAAAATGCTAAAGAGTACACACAATCTAATTTCTCAAAAGGAAAGCTAGCAATAATTTCTTCATTCGAGAATGACTAATTGCTAGAGTACTAAGGCCAAATTAGTTCTCTTTTTGAATGTTTATCATACATTATCACTGTTATTACTAGTAATTATTGATATATTACAAAAATATACTAACTTATTACATGTTGATTATAATGACCCGCTCTAATTAGTGTCTTTGTAGTGTCTGGTGAAGTCAACAAGATACATAGTTGATTGGTCATTGTTAACTTGGAACCTGATGTGGACAAAACATCTCCTAGTTTGATTTCTTGATAGATGCTATGACGGGCCACTAAATTTCCCAATTGACCTACATGATGAAAAATCATAAGTTGGTTGAGCATGTTCCAAATAGTGTAACAACCTTTATTGAATCTGATTCAATATTTATTGGGATTAAAGTAATAACCCATAACTATGAAGGATATTGTCACGATCCGATTTCACAAGTCATGATGTCACCTACTTTATTCCATCAATAGGTAGATCAAACTGTAGCTCGAAACGACAAATAATGGGCTAGTTGGTGGAAAATAGCATAAATGTCAGAATTACACAAGTAGTTAGATTACAAGCCATAGACATAAGGATAATAGAATAACCGAAGATGAATAAAAAAGGGAGTAAAATATCCTATGACCCAGTAAGGTTTGTACAAGAGTCTCTAGCAAAAGAATAAGATTTCTATAAGTAGCAAATACATAATATTCTCGAATAGAAAGACCATCCAAAATAGAAGGAGAGAAAGTCAACTACTGCTCCAAGAGCTCACCCTACCCCTAAACTCCGACCAGCACTAACATAGCATCAACAAAGACAACTAGTACTCAGATCTGCATCACAAAAAGCACAGAAGTGTAGTATAAGTATCAAAGCAATGGTTACTTAGTAGGCATCACCGCCCTACTGAGCTAAATCATAATATAAGTACGATAAGATACAAGATAATAAACTAAGTCGGGGAGAAAGAGCAAACCTAGAATAATGCTCTAAATACTAAAAGTAAATAACTGAATAAATAATATTAAGAGAACATAACTAACTATAGTATAACTGAGCTCCCACAAGCCCAGAAGATGCAGCAAGAGTAATCATCCATGTGAGCCATCATAAGTCCGGTGGATGCAATTAAGAAGGAATACCAACAACAATAATAATATACCTAGTGTGATTCCACCTAGTGGGGTCTGAGGAGGGTAAAATATATGCAGTCCATACCACTACCTCCAAAAAAGTAGAGAGGTTGTTTTCAATAGACCCCCGGCTCAAGACAAAAGGAAAATTTTCTATCGAGTTTCGACCTCAGGTCCACCAATCCCGATGAGCCTTCACCAGCGAACTGAAATTGTGGCACCCATAAATATCCAAATCTCAAAATCATAACTGTAGATTTTATCATACCATAAATACTAGAGTCAAACCGATTCTATAACTATCATAGGTAACCTCTCATTGAGGGACTCAAACCAGAGATAGTATCTCACATACTAAATTTGACCAGAAAATAATATCATGAACATTGAACATAAACCGGGGGTAATGTCATCATAATTGTCAGACTTGAACTAACGTTCATTTCATAATTTTTTGAACTCAAATCAGACTTAAAATTTCTGAAATACAAGCCTAAAACAAGTCAGATATATCTAAAGCCTTCACGAGCATTGATAACGATCAACTTATACGTCAATTTAAGTAGAAGGCAGTCGTCGTCAATATATTTATCCATCTTTGGAGTTGGGGTCGAATCCATGAGGTATAATATGAGTGGAGACTAAATTAGTTTGGAACGATAGATACTCGTTAAATTCAAACCAATCGTACAAAAGGATAAATGTGGAGGGGGGAGATTGAAATATATCACACTTAATAATTATTTTTGAGATTTTCTAGTATTTAATTTGGGGCTACGAATAATTAGAGTTTAAACAAATAGGCATGGATCTTGGGATTATTCTTTCCTTGGGGAAACATATGCATGAGTGTGTGATAATTTGATGTAAATTCTAAGTGTTGGTGATGCGATAGGCTAGGTTAGAAATCCATGAGGCTAGTTCGTCAACAAAACCCCAAGGGTGTCACTCATTGACCCTTTCAAGTATCTAATGAGTGCTTCAATCAAAACCACCTAATACCTCAATTAGACACCCCTATTTATAGGATGATGCCCTAAGTGTAGTCAACTTCACAATCACCCTTATGTCTAAGATAGTGAAAATTAGTCAACCATGCTAAAAATTTATCTATTATAGCTTTGGTTCCCACATCTCTCTTTCAAGGATGATGTGGGTTCCTAAAGTTCACTCAAACCCCTCTTTCAAGGATGATTTGAGCTTTCAAGATCTTGGGATCCATCAAATCCATTTGGGTATTTGGGGCTTTCACCCATAAATCCCAACCAATTTGCTCAAGAAATAGTAAAATCCAATATCACAAACTAGTGAATGCACAAACAAATCATATCTCACACATATTTATACCCTATTCTAGCATATTCCCAGGAGGAAAGACTAGCTACTCATAAGATATATAAATAAAGATTTTACCCAAAATCTCCATTGATTTGACTTGAGATAATCTAAGTGAATGTTACTTCAAACTTTGTGATCCAACAAATCTTCAATGGGAGTTCACTAATTCTTCACTTGGAAGTGACTCCAAAATATTCTTCACCCTAAATTTATACAATATTGTCTTCTCCAAAAATAGAGGCTAAAAATCCTAGAACAATGTCTAAAAATTGGGAAAAATAAATTATGATGAATTGTTAGGGTTTGAGTCTTTCTTTTGTCAAATTTGGTATCAGCCACATACATTGACATTTCTGCCATTGGTCTGCATATTTCTACTAGACTGCGATTGCATAGGCTTGGCCGCGATCGCAGATACCGCGATCGCGATTAGCCCATGCAACCGCAATTAGCCCACGCGTCTGCAGTAGGTTGACCTTATTGACCGACCACGGTTGCGTTCCTCAGACCGCGACCATGGTACCTGACACCATGTCTGCTCCTTCAGTTGCACTTTCTTGCTCTCTTTTGATCCTTTTTAGCTCTAATCTGTATCTTTCTCTCTTATTAACAATTTGCTTGCAAAATGCGGATATTAGTTAATTCAATCACAACTATGTCTCATTTATTCATTCAAAACATAGTAATATGCATGAATGCTGAGTCCAAAATGAGTGGTAAAATCACCACTTATCAACACCCCCAACTTAAACTTTGATTGTCCTCAAGCAACACTACCCCTTATCATGAGAGACTACACTTTTATGCCCAATCTTTATGCCTCAAAGATCACAATGACTTAAAGCTTAGTCACTACAACAAGTGGCTCATTACACATGGGCTAATCTATTTTTACTAGACCCCTCATCATAAAATGTAATATCTAACGATGCACAAGACTTTAAAGAGCAACAAAGCAACAACAACCAATACCCTAAAAGTGACTCACTTTTGATCAAAACTAAGCTATATTCCATTTGCCTTATTGTTCGGAAGATGAAAAAATCACCTACCTCAACTCGTTTACATACCTTTTTACAAGAAAGAAAATTCCATACACCAAGCTACCAAATATACAATAAGGAATTTAAGTGCAAAACTCTCTCTTTCACAAAAGAAGTCTCTATATTAACAAGTGTTATACCATAGGCTTGCCCCTATTTTCAATCGCCACTACAAAGAAAATAAATGGTTGAAGATCTCCAAGGACTTTTTGATCTTGTAATATAGGTTCGGGTTAGGGTAGGATATCATTTGGGAACAACATGGCTACACCCTTCCTTGAACATCTACATCACACTATTTAATCCACTTTTTTGACTACGGGCCACTCCTCTTTGATATTTTTTCTTTTCATATGCCTACGTTTTGCTTCCTTTTTTCACCCATTTTATTTTATTTATTTATTTTGCAATTTTCAGGCAATTTTTTCCTTTGTTTGACCTTTTTTTTTCTATTCATTTGTTTTCAATGCTAGGACACTTAGGCATTTCACTGAAAAAACTTCATGGCCCCAAACTTACTTTCATCAATGTTTACCACTCCCAACTTAGGCTTTTAACCTTAAGTTGCATTTCCAAGTTCAAGGAGGGTATGGTTCAAAAGAGGGATAAAAATAAGGGTTCACGGCTTGCAATGTGTTTGACAAAGAAAAATTCAAAGGCTCAAAGTGGGTAACTAGGAATTACACTTATTCGTGAGTAGGCTTTTTAGGATAGAATAGGCTTCCAATGTCACAAAGATGGCCTAAGATCATTTCTCCAACCAAATACAATCAAAATTAGCCTTGAACGACTAACGAGGCAAGTTTTAGATAACATAAGTATACAAGAGATGAATACAAAAAGATCACCACACATGGCATGCAAAATTCACCAAGAAGGCTTAATTTCCCCTCTCGTTAGAGACAAAATTGGAGTATCTATCACTATTAACAAGTAAAAAATTTGTGAAGTCACAAAAAGAGAACGAGTTTTGTTACAGGTTGCTTACGTCCATGCGTTTGATTTTTGAAAAAAATTGAATGAAGAGGGTTGTTTGTTTTGCATTTTCACCATGCTAAATTTTGTAACTTACGGCTACAACCAAAGCTTTAGCCTCATGTTTTGGCTTACTATGGGAAAACTAACCATATGGCTACTCAGACTTTGCCAGTGGTGCACAATAGGATCCTAAATTTACAATGCTGTGGGTACTCAATCTTCTCTTGCATTAATGACTTAGATGCCAAGGGTACTCATAATTTCCCTGCATTTATGGCTCAAAAAACAAACATGATGCTTTACTATTAAGAATGTTGTCACTCAATCTATCATAGGGCAAGACTCATCATGCATCATCATAATCAAAATAAAACTAAAGTAAAAATAAAACTACATAATAATTCATGAAAATGTGGACACCATTAGAGTACCCAAATATAGCATCCCTAAACAAAATAAAAACAGCATCGACAACATCATGACAACAACATAAAAATATCCAGCAACACACCCAAACAATATAAATATAGGGAAAGGCACCCCCCAACTGAAAGGAAAGCAATGTCCTCATTGTATGTGCAATAAAGCAAGAGTAAAAGGGGTCTCCCTGAATCTAGATCAGGATTTGTCCTCTCCTACTGACTCTGCACCATCACCACCAGCATCATCAGCTGACCAATTCACAGGGGCCTCGTTATCACTCTCCAACCTAGGTGAAGGTAGTCGATATTGGTTTTGAACACTTTGAAGATGCTCTTTACCCTTTTCCACAGATTTTTAAAGATTTTTTATCTTCACCATCTTCTCATATGACTTCCTGAGGTCCCTATGTGATGCAACCAAGGCTTAATAAGCTCTCTCCAGGCTGGCAACTGTAACTCTATGCTTCTTCTTCTCCTCCTAGTATATCTCATAATCTGACTAAGCTACATATGAATAGAGAGCGGTGGAGGGATCTCCAGGTCCCTGAGGTAATATGGACAATAGCTCTCTATCTACCCACATTTGATCTGAGATTTCATTGAAAGGGTTGGATGACAAAGGTCTACAAGAGTCTGTGTCCTCCTGAGTTGACTTGCCTAAGTCCATCTTTCTTTTTTTTCTCTGACCACGGTCACCCTCAACCCAAAATTTAAGTGGAAAGATGTGGGGGCTTGGGTTTACCCAGGTATCTACATCATACTCCTCTACCTCTGTCCTCATGCAAAGCTTAATGATAAGGGAAGAAAAGAAAATTTTACCTTCGTGGTTCTTGAAGTGCCGCTAAACTGAGAGTACAATCTCTCCCACATTCAGAGTAATTCCAGAGAGAATACAAGCCACCATTCGTGCTCACAAATTTGTGACAATCATCATGTGAGTGCACTGCGATATTCTGCTGCAGATAATTTTCAGCTAAAGCCTGGCCTCAGCTGTGAAGTCATTCATCAGAATATCTCTCTTAGTAGTGGCCCAGAGAACTTCTTTTCCCTAACATAATATGTTTGATATCTAGGTCCCTGGCTCGCATGCTTTTGCTTAGAAGTACCCCATACCAACATTCAACAGCCCATATATCTCATTAATCCGCTCTACTCCAAAGTTCACTTGCTTACCCTAAATCATCATCACTAGGTTTGTGAGAGAAACTAAGCTAACATTCGTGTAGAACTCACGTACCCAATACTCATTGGCATGGTAGGGGTCCAGGGAAAAACACATCCACCCAATAGTAGTAAGTCGGGCATGGAATATTCGGAGCTTCTCCTCTACTTTATCAAGGCAAATATCCCTTTTTGGGAGTAATTTTGTCCTAGGCAGATTACTGTAGTAGAGGTTTTGGCATCCGGAAGCCATGAACCTAATGTTGTCAAAGTCTCCCATCTTTGCGGATTAGCTCCTGTAAGCATTACAATCCAGACCATCATTAATATTATGGTGTACCAAAATCATGCTAGAGTAATCAGATATACCATGTGGTAATGATATAGAAGGTTTTGGGGTGAGAAATGGGTGTGCAGAAATTTTGGCTTTTATAGATAACTACCCTCAGGTATGGCTATCACAGAGCCATGACTGCAATCATAATCATCGGGACTGCAATTGCAGTACCTGAGACCATGGTTGATAGTTTCACGAATCACTCAAAACACATGATTTTAACCCTAATTTTGTGTTTTAACTAGGCACATTAACATCGAGATCAAAGCTACTAAGCCTAGAAAGCATGATTATAACCCCAAACTTGAAGAAATTAACTTTGAATTCATTGGGGCATTAAATTAAACACATGGTGGACACGTTAATTTAAAAAAAATTTAGGCCTAAATCAGGGTACCCAAGACTTCCCCATTGGTGTGTACACCATCTACAACAACTAACTACTACAAAACTCATAAATTTGCATAAATTTTGTGTCAAAAAGTCTATTTCAGAACTTTCCCTAAACTACAAGTTCTAAGCATAAAATTATGATCAAAACAAGGAAGTTTTGACAACATACCAAATGAGATGATGGAAAGAGATTGAAATTAACACTTGGATTCTCTACATAGCGCCAAAAATGGAGAGAATTTGAGAGGATTTCAAGAAGTGTGCATGTGAAGATATAGAAGTCAGATGGTTATTTAAGTTGATTCGACCGCGATCATGGTCCTAGTTTTGCGATCGCGAGCATACGACCTTCACGATCAAGGAGGTACGAGCCGCGGTTGCGATAACTGAGACCAAAATTGAGGTCTACTACACTCCTCTATTTTGTCCAAACATGCCAATTTCATAGTTCCCTTTTTCAATTTCAATCAAATTCACTACTTTTTCTATGCATGAACAAATACAAAAATAAAATCTACTCTATCATGCATAAAATAAAAGGATGCGGGATACTTTTTGTAGGTTGATAGGGTGCCTCCTATCGAGCGCTTAGTTTAACATCTTAGCACGATGCCTTCTCCACTTTCGTTTGTGCTTTCACTTAGAAAATTTAAATCTCTATCCCAACTTTCATTCATTATATAATGAACGGTAGAGGTTCAAAAGATTCAAATCTTCTAAGATGAAACTTGGAATATGTGAGGAAGTTATGAGAGAGCTTCTATCTCGCCATTTTGAGGACTTAAAACTTTTATCCAATTTCACATCAAATTTGTGGTTGGGCTTCTTAGGTAAAGATGAGCACATCAATAGGCCACTAGTTGTACATCAGAAGTTGCATTCCTTGGACATTATTGGTGGGTCTTCCATGTGCTCCTTTGGAATGTAAAATCCCAAAATGTAGGAATTGCACTCCTTCTTCCCACAATCCATCATTCACCTAGGTGGATGGATTGTCATCACATCCCTTAGGCACAATGCTGAAAAGTGGTCGGAATGAGGTCTATCCCCAAATTTTGGAATCGTTTCCTTATTAGCACCTTCACCCCGAAATGTGCTAGAGTCACCATAAGAGATTTTCTTGGCCTCTTTTTTTTACTCTAGAACCATTTCCTTTATCTTGGCATCTTCAACATCATTTGATTCGATTGATTCGGAAGTCACTGAGAATTCTTCGCTACCAAGCTCATCATCATAGCTTGGTTTCTCTTCTTGGTTAAGCTCCTCTTGGGAAATGGGAAAAGTAGTTTTATTTTCAAGTTCATCTCCATTCCCACTTCCTTATCTTGACAATCTCCCTTCTAAATGCCTCATTAGATTGGCATATGTCTTGCACATTCTCCCCCGTTGTAGTTACCTTATCCAAAATAGTTTGGACTATTACTTCAAAACTATTGGACCCAGTATGTTTCTCTTTCTCCTTCTCCTCATAAGACTTATCAAACTCACAAGAAGAACTAGCAACTCGGGTAGTATAATAAGGGGAGGAGGCATTTGGAAAATCACTCCAATGGCCATCTCAACCACCACACAAAGAACAGACATACTCCTAATAGGATTGAGATGGTGTTCTCATCTTTCTCTGGGGAGGATATGTGCAATATTTTCCAAAGTGTAGTCCATCATAATATGCACATGGATCGTCAAGATAGGACTTCTAACTACCAAAATCATATTTGTTGAAAGATTCCATAGAGAAAAGTAAAATAAAAATAAAAATCTACCTAACACAAAAAACAAAAGAAAATCACAAAAAATTATATACAAGTTTGAATTGAAGCAATTAAGCTAGAATTCCAAACTAAATTAATATGCCAAAATGCTCTTCGAGAACGGCATCATTATTGATAACAGTCAACATACACGGTAATTTAAGTGCAAGATGGTCGTCGTCAACATATTTACCCAACTTTGGAGTCGGGGTTGAATCCACAAGGAATAATGTAAGTGGTGACTAAATTAGTTTGGAACGATAGATACAAGCTAAATTCAAACCAATAGTAAAAAGGATAAAAATGAGGGGGGGAGGGGGTTGAAAGATATCACACTTAATATTTATTTTTGGGATTTTCTAGTATTAATTTGGGTCTATGAATAATTAGAGTCTAGGAAATTAGGCAGGGATCTTGGGATTATGCTTTCCTAGGGTCAACATATGCATGAGTGTGTGATCATTTAATGCAAATTCTAAGTATTGGTGATGTGGTAAGCTAAGTTAGAAATTCTTGAGGCTAGTTCGTCAACAAAGCCTCAAGGGTGTCACTCATTAACCCCTTTGAGAACCTAATGTGTGCATCAATTAAAACTACCTAATACCTTAATTAGACACCCCTAATTCTAGGATGGTTCCCTAAGTATAGTCAACTTATCAATCACCCTTATGTCTAAGATAGTGAAAATTAGTCAGCCATGCTAAAAAATTATCTATTTTTACCTTGGCTCCTACATCCTTCTTTCAAGGATGATGTGGGTTCCTAAAGTTCACCCAAATGCCTCTTTCAAGGATGATTTGCACTTCCAATAGCTTGGGATTTTTATCCATCAAACCCAGTTGGGTATTTGGGGATTTCACCCATAAATCCCAACCAATTTACTCAAGTTATAGTAGAATCCAACATCACAAACAAGTAAATACACAAACAAATCACATCTCATACATATATACACCCTATTCTACCATAATCCCAAGAGGAAAAACTAGTTACTCATAAGATAAATAAGTAAAGATTGTACCCAAAATTCCAATGATTTGATTTGAGAAAATCTAATTGAATGTTACTTCAAACTATGAGATCCAACAAATCTTCAATGGGAGTTAACCAATTCTTCACTTGGAAGTGACTCCAAAATATTCTATGCCCAAAATTTATACAATATTGTCTCTCCAAAAATGGAGGCTACAAACCCTAGAACAATGTCTAAAAATTAGGAAAAACAGATTATGATGAATTGTTAGAGTTTGAGTCTTCCTTTTGTCAAATTTGGGGTCAGCCATGTGCATTTACATTTCTGCACTTGGTCTGCATTTTTCTGCTAGACCATGATCGCATAGGCTTAGCCGCGACCGTAATTAGCTCACGCGGCTTTCGTAGGTTGACCTTATTAATTAACTGCGATTGCGGTCATTAGACCGTGACTGCAGTAATTGAGGCCATGTCTGCTCCAGGTCTTCAGTTGCACTTTCTTGCTTCTTTTTTTATCCTTTTTATCTCCAATCCGCATCTTTCTATCTCATCAATAATGTGCCCATAAAATAAGGATATTAATGCATTCAATCACAATTATGTCTCATTTATTTATTCAAAAACAAGGTAATGTGCATGAATGTTGAGTGCAAAATGAGTAGTAAAATCACCCCTCATCTAGTATCAAGAATATAAATAAGATAACTTGAGAAAGCTTATTGAGTCTACAAGGAGCTAAGTATCATGTTCAACTAATGTGGGTGAAAGGGGCCTACCTCTAACCCCCCCAAGATTATTCTAAGTCAATTACTACTCCGGACTAGGAAAAGGTTCCAAAATCTCACTACAAGGTGGTAAATAAGCCTCATTGAGTCCTAAGTTAGCAATTCAACCTAAGAAACGGGTAGCTAGGTCAAATTCAGCTAAATACAACTAATTAATTGTCTAAATAATCTAAAATTTTCTAAATATACAACCAACTCGTATCTCCCAACCTGACACTAATATAATTCCTTACTAATACTATAGTTAAGCTTAATCTAAGAGAGAGTAAGCCTAACATACCTAGACGCCGAAGAATGCCTAATAAAGTTTGCTAGATTAGAGATTCTCCCTTTCGAGAAACCCCTACATGATTTGATGCTATCAAAATAGCGATTTGCATATTAATACGAGAATAATGATACCCATATAACATTTTTTATGCTTTGGATCAAAAATTGAGTCAAAATCTCATGTGGGGCCTACTTGTGGAATAATACTTTTAAAACTATCTACACGTCCTTTTATGCTCAAGGATCATTTACCCTCAAGAATGAGTAAATTTTGAGATCAAATAATACTCAATTAAACCCATCATGGAACTAGAGCTTTATGAGTAAATCAAAGAATTAAATCAAGAATTAGATGAAATCTTATAAGGATTGCGATAAGGAAACAACTTTTTCGAGATCACCAAAGCCCCATAATCACCCAAGAGAATCTTATAGTTCTCCAAGCTCTCTAGGGGTTTAATGCTTTTTGGACTTTGAGAAAATAGGAAAAAATTGGTGGAACTGCTAAAGCGACATCAAGTTAGTTAAGCAACATTTGCGCCTGGCCTGCCTCCGCTTTAGCAGACAAGATGTCACTTAAGCGATGTCTCCTAAAGTTGTAGGGGATCTACGAAAGCGAATAGGCGAGACTAGCCTTGGTCGATAAAGTGACCAAAGGTCCAGTTAAGCAATTGCACTAGCTGAACTTAGATTTTGCCAAGTTTCCACCGACACCTCGAGATCCATTTGGAATCTCGTAAACATAAATAAACTATGCTACGCTATTAAATTTGATATTTTTGACTTAATGGTACCATCAAAATTTTTATCTGAAGTCGTTTTGATGAACTATATGACCCACGCCTAAGGGCCACTTTTACCAAAATTTATCCAATAGCCCAAAATGAGTTTAGAAGCCTTAAAACCTGAACCAAAGATCCTCCTAGACTAACATCGATGTTCTAGAGATTATGAAGCTATCAGAATTGGAATACAAGCTCTTTATCCTGAAGTTTATGCCCAATAGCCAATCCTTTCCAACAAAGACTTTAATATAGGAAAATTGCCTCTAAAAAACAAATGAACTGCCCGATAACTAAACTGTTGGCTCCAACAAGTCATAAATGACTTGGGGCATCTATAAGAAAGCTCTAGATGGCAGAAAAATGTGGAAATGCATAAAATTACCTGGAGGGTCATTACAATATCCACTACTAAAAGAACTTTCATTCGTGAAAGTAAAGGGTTAGGATGTACCTTAAGACTCAAACATGTAGGGATACTTGGCATGCATCTCACTCTCGACTCCCCAAGTATTCTTTTTTATTGGGCAGTGTAGCCACTGAACATTAACTACAGGAATCTCCCTAGCGTGCAACCGACTAACATCCCTGGCTATTATAATAACTAGCTCTTTCACAAAGGTCAATCTCTCATAGAACTGAATTGAGTTCCACTGAAGCACATATGATTCCTTAGGATGCAACACCATAATATAGAGACATAGAAATTGGGTGAATAATAGAAAAATCTGAGGGTAAGACCAACTCATAAGCCACCTCTCCAACTGTGTGAAGTACCTTAAATGGCCTAATGTACATAAGGCTGAGTTTTTCCTTCCGTTCGAACCTCATTATGTCAAAGGAATACCCGGTCTCCAACTCTAAAGGCATGAAGTCTACAATCTTCATAAATGTTTTGCCTACTCTAAGTTACCCTCAGCCTATCCTGAATCACCCTGACTGTATCCAATGACTCCCACAGTAAGTCAGTACTATAGGGCGTAACCTTAGAGGTCTCAAACCACCCTATCAGTGATCAACAATGCCTACCATATAATGCCTCAAATAGTTCCATCTCAATACTTTAATAGTAGCTATTATTATAAGAAAACTCTATCAGTGATAAGTATTGCTCCCACTGACCTCCATAGTACATAACACAAGCTCAAAACATGTCTTCAAGAATCTAAATAGTTTTCTCTGACTACCCATCGATATGAGGATAAAAAGTGGTGTTGAGATCTACTTGAGTACACTACTTATCTTAAAAATCCCTTCAGAAGCTAAAAGTAAATACCGAGCCCCTATCTGAAATAATAGACATAGGTACTCCATGCAGACAAATTATCTCACGTACATAGATACGAGCGACACTCTTAGCACTGAAGGACATATGAAGCGGAAAAAAATATATCGATTTGGCCATTCGATCTACAATGACCCAAATACCATCGTAACCATGGGAGGTATGAGGCAACCCACTAATGAAGTCTATGGTAATCCATGTCCACTTTTAGTTAGGAATGGACAATCTCTAAATTAGGCCACTAAGACTCTGATGCTAGGCCTTCACCTACTAATAATATCAGTAATGAGCTACAAATTCCACTATATCTCTCTCCATGCCATTCCACCAGTAGTGTTTGCTCAAATCCCTTTACATCTTAGTTGTCCCAGGGTGAATAGAGTATCTAAAGTTGTGAGCCTCGCTTAATGTCATCTAAATTAATTTTGCAACCCTTCGAACAGAAATGTGGCCATCATATCTCAGAATACCCTCCAAATCAATGGTAACCCTCTTGTACTGACCCCTCAACACCTAATCATGAATGATACAAAGTCCCTTGTCCATAAATTGATGATACTAAATCTGCTCAAATAAGGTAGACCTGGCCTCAAACTAGCAAAGACACTCCTGGAGTCTGAAATATTAAGTCACACCATCAAGTTGTCTAAGGACTGGATGTACCCTGCCAATAGTCTCTTATAAACTAAGATAGATGCCAAACAATCCATGCTCACTACCTTCCAGCTTAAGGCATCGACTACCATATTTGCCTTGCCAAATGGTATAAAATAGAGATGCCATACTCCTTCAGCAACTAATCCATATACACTGCCTTAAATTTATCTCTCTTTGAATTATAAGGTGCTAAACACTTTGATAATCAGTATGGATCTCACAATAAATGCCATAGAAATAATGCCTGCAAATCTTAAGTGCAAAACCTATTGTCACCAATTCCAAATTATGAGTAGGGTAGTTGTGATACTGCACCTTCATCTGCCTTGATGTATAATAAATAAACCAGCCTTGTTGCATCAAGACACAACCCAACCATTACCTGAAGCATCATAATATATGGAAAATTCCTCGTCCTCAACAAAAAGAGCCGATATAGGAGCTGAAGTGAGAAAATCCTTGAGCTTTTAAAAGCTCGACTCTTACTCTTCAAACCTCTAGAAAGGAAACTCCTTCCAAGTCAATTTGGTCATCAGTGTTGTAATAGTAGCAAAAGCCTTGACAAATTGCCTATAGTAACCAGCCAAACTAATAAAGCTACGAACCTCAGATAGAGATGTAGGTCTAGCCCAATCTTGAATAGCCTTAATATTTGCTGGATCCACCATAATCCCATCCTTAGACACCACATGTCTTAAGAAATATAACATAATCAAGCCAAAACTAACACTTTAAGAAATTGGTAAAAATATTATGATCTCTCAAAGTCTGGAGCACAATTCTTAAATGTTGCCTATGCTCCCCCTACTCCTTAGATACACAAGAATGTCATCGATGAACACAATCATGAAGGGGTATAAGTAAGGCCTGAAAATGTGGTTCAAAAAATCTATGAATGCAGTTGGGGCATTAGTCATCCCAAAATACATCACCGGGAACTCATAATGGCTATAACAAGTGCTGAAGGAAGTCTTTGGGATGTCCTCAGCCCGAATTCTCAACTTATGGTAATCGGATCTCAAATAAATCATAGAGAACATTGCCGATCCCTAAAGCTGGTCAAATAAGTTATCAATACGAAGCATATGATACCTATTCTTTACTATCACCTTATTCAACTACCTATAATCAATACACATTCACAAGGAACTATTCTTTTTCTTTACAAACAAGACGGTAGCACCCCAAGGCTACACACTCGGCCTAATAAAACTGTTACCTAGAAAACCTTGAAGTAGAGAATTGAGATCCTTAAGCTCAGCACGAGCCATACGATAAGGTATCATACAAATAGGTTGGGTTCCTGGATTGAAATCAACAATAAACTCAATATCATACTTAGGAGGATAATTAGGTAGATCAGTGGGAAAAATATTAGGAAAATGATAGACTATAGGAACAAAATCAAGAAAACAAGTCTCCTAACTAAAATCACAAATATAACGAAGAAAGAGAAACAACCCTCTATATAAGTCTGCTAGACCAAACATAAGAAATAATCTCCATTGGTGTGTGACTAATAAATCCTTGCCATGCCATCAAGGTATACTGAGCATGGATAAGGTAATAGTTTTGATGAAATAATCTAAGATTGCATCATAAGGGATAACCAGTCCATGCCCAGAATCACATCAAAGTCCACCATATCAAATACAATAAGATTAGACTGAGAGATCTGTCTGAGTATCAAACTCTTAAATGATCAAAATACATGATCTATAGACTTGATCCACTACTAAAGAATCACCCACGAGAGTAGATCCACATAATAAAATAGGTAAAGAATTTCATTGCAACTCTAACCATGGTGGATAAAAAGAAGATATATAAATAAATGGAACCCAGATCATAAAATATAAAAGATGGCTAATGGCACACTGAGATCATACCTGTAACAATAGCATTCCAAGACTTTACCTCTAGTCTACCAGGTAAAACATATAAACTACCTCACCCACTACCTAGTTGGGTGACTGACCGATCAATTGTCCTACCTTCCTGAGGATACCTATGAGAACACTGGAGCCCACCTCAATAACCCAATATACCATTTCTAGTTGGGGGCGGCATTGTCCTAGATGATGAAGTACTCTGCACTACAAGTACCACTAACCTACGCCAAGGACACTCTCTAGAGAAATGGTCAAAGGCCTCATACTCATAACATGTCTTAGACGTTGCACTATATCCAGAAGAATTGGCTAACCCAGAATATCCACCTCAGCTAGAAAACCTTGAATGTGTACCTCTCAAAGACTGGCCAATACTCTAACTAGGATAATTATTATAGTTGGGATGACCCCATCAGTAAAATAAAATATGTCATAAATTGGCCTACTAGACTTGCTCTGATGCTGATAAGACTTGTGTGGAGGGTACCTACCCTGAGAACCTTTGCCTATGAACTGCGAGCCACTCTAAATCCTATTGAAACTACCCTGATAACATGACCTCTTATCGCTGACCCTTGATCTGATGATGCATCTTCTCCATAGTTTGAGAATAATTAGAGACCTTAATAAAATACTTGCCAGTGGTAACCGAACTCTTTCTATCTTGAAAAAAGAAAGCCTTAATCTAAAAGAAACTAAATCTATTCATAATCGGTCGGCAAAATGGTTGTAGCATGCCTAGATAACTAATAAAATTAATGTAATAAAAAATTTACCTCTAAGAAGTATAATACAGTTGCTTCAAATAAAGAATCCAATAAAGGTTGGGGTCAAACCCACAGGGGATAGGATGAATCTCTATCACAATCTTGTTGAAGTAGTCAAAAAGAAAATAAGGGGTTTTGTGAAAATAGTAGTAGTAATAGTCATAGTAACAAATCTTGATCAATATGAGATCAATACTAGGATTGTGTTCCCTCTGACTTTCTAACTCCGCATACTTATCATACTTTGTCAAACTATCTCAATATCTTACATTCAGAATCTAACTAGATAGGTATCACCAACCGTCCTTTGAACACTTTTGGTGAATTTCATTTATCTTTTTTTAAGTTTAAGAGTGTTGCATTACTAACCTTTGTCCTGGATTTAAGTACCTCTTTTTTGGTCTCAAGTTAATTAGATGATGGTTGATAGCTTTAAATTACTATTGTGATCTTCTTTAGAAAATCTGAGCTGGGAGTCTTTCAAAAACAGCCTCTCCACTTTATGTAAGGTAGTGGTATGGACTTCGTACACTTTACCCATCCCAGAACCCACATTGTGGGAATACACTGGGTATGTTTTTGTTGTTATTATTGATATTCTTTAGAAAATCATGTACATGCAAGAACATCAATCAAGAAAGACTTTGTACTTCCTCTTACTTGTTATTCCATCAGGGTTCCCACAACCCTAGTTAGGAGGTTTAGCCTCTCATATTTGCAAGAACACCCATTGAATTCATGAAAGAAATCATATGAATAATCTTTTAATAAATTAATAATGAAAACCAAAATCTTAAATTAATCTCAAATGGCAAAAAACAAGAACAAGGATTCCAAGATTAAAGGTGTATCTCAAAATCGATAAAATATTGTAAGCATAAAGAGTGCATAAAATAATACAAAAGCATCAAAGGGTATTTATAGTTACACAACAAAACCTAAAAATCCTAACCAAAATGAAATAAGAAAGTAAGGTTGGCAGTGGTAACGCCTCAGACAATAAGTCGTTTCGACCGACGACTACTTATTGTCAACTCTATATCCTGGGTCTTTATGCTCTTGGCTATAACTTATCATATCTTTAGACAAGTCATTGTCTGACTTGTTTCCTGTCCAGTGACATTTTTAGCTTTTATAACTTAACTCACATGCTCAGAACGACCTTCCCTATGAGTCGTAGTTAGATCCAATGACTCATCGCCGACCTTGTTTCCACTAGGATCAGACTTGTTTTCATTCAAGGCTTTGTCATATTTTTATCAAAACGATCTTCACTATGACTCGTAGTCAAATCCTACAATTCGTAGCTAGTGTTAACTTTATTCTTCTTCTTTTTCAATTTCTTCACTGGTCACATAACGACTTAGATGATGAGTCATAGCATCACCTAATGAATCGTTGTCCATGTATAGACTTCAATTTATAGAAATTTTTCTTTCTATTTTAGTCCTACTCACTTCTAACCCTATTTTCCTACCAAAAAAACACAAAGCACATCACATCTAACAAAAAGGACCTAAGTACTTGCATGATTTCATTATTGTAAGCATCAAAAGTGCTATGAAACCATGGCATATAAAAAATCAAGCCTCATACTCTAGGACATTCAAAGAACCCTACTCCGATCTGGAGAATTGATTGCTAAAATTCTCTATAAGGATATGAGGCATAGACTTCTCCAAGAAAACCTTAAATAACTGATTCCATGTCAACGAATGAGATCTAGGCAGCCTGAAATCAATAAAACCTCTCTACCAATGTCTAGTAGTTAGGTTTAACTGAAAGGTAGTGTAGCCAACACCACGAGTTTCCACTAGGCCCAAGTTACTGAGCCTATCCTCACAAGCAGTCAAGAACGCAAATGCTTCCTTTTCTAGGGACCCAGTAGACCTAGGAAGAGTCAATCTCAAAAATCTATTCAACATATTTTTCTCCTCAACCAACATAGCAGGATGTATGACTACCAATAAACAACTATTGATGTTGGAGGGATCTCAACTCTGGGGGCTACAGCTATAGGATGTGACCCTACATCAGTACCATTCTAATTCGCAGACTAAGCACCATCAAATGGATCACCACCAACAAAATGCAATAGCTGAACTAAATCATCTCTATGAAACAATAAAGAAATAAACCCTGATAGATCTTGGGCTGCCCTCTGGCCCATCACTCTCTGGGGTAGAGGAATCTTTGGTGCAGAAGTAGGGATATGGTTTGGTGAAGGCTCTTTATTTGGATATCTTGCTGGGTCTGCAACTCTTACCTTCCCTCAACCACTAGTTTTTCCATGACCTCCGACAGGATCTTTAATTGCAGACTCAGGGTCTTCATTATTAGTAACAATAGCTTGCATCCTAGTAATCTACAAAAGAGTGAATCTAAGTAAATCAAAGAAACCAACACAAACTCTTATCACAAGATGAGTGAAGTAAGTAAAGATATCCTAAAAATATTCTATAGCCTCCCAAAGATAAGAAACATACGTCATTATTTTGATCTGTGGGACTCTACAAGACACTTTCTCTTGCACTAATAATACCGGTAAACTTATTCTCTACTAATAAATTTTCATGACCCAATTTCGTGAGTTAATATGGAACCTACTTTATCCCACTAGTAGGTAAGCTAAACCGTAGCTTGAAATAATAAATAATGGGCTAGTTGGTGGAAAATAGAATAAATGCTAGAATTACTCAAGAAATTAGATTATAAGCTATAAATATAAGGATAATAACATAACTGAAGATTAACAGGGAAAATGAGTAAGGTATCCCACGACCTAGTAAGGTCAGTACAAGAGCCTCTAGTAAAAGAATAAGAGTACCATAAGTAGAAAATACACAATAGTCTCAAATAGAAAGACCATCCAAAATAAAAGAAGGAGAGCATGTCAACTTCAGCTTTAAGAGCTCAACCTATCTTTAAACCCCAACCAATTCTAACACAACATCAATGAAGACAACTAGTACTTAGATCTACATCAAAAAGATGGTTCAAAAGTGTAGTATGAGTACCAAAGCAACAAGTACTCTATGGGCATCATTGACCAACTAAGCTAAGTCATAATATAAGTACAATAAGATGCGAGATAATAAGCTAAGTCACAAAGAAAAGGTAAACATGGAATAATTCTCCAAATACTAAAACTAAATAACTAAATAAATAATATCAAGAGACGTAACTAACTATAGCATAATTGGGCCCTCATAAGCCCATAAGACACAAAAAGAGTAAATAATCCATGCAATCCCCCATAAGCTTGGTGGATGCAATCAAGAAGAAGTAATGAATGTAAATATCCTAACCATCCAAACCTCAAAGAATAACCATGGATCCTCTCATACCAAAAATACTAGACTTAAAGAGATTTCATAACCATTATGAGCAACCTCTCATTTGCGGACTCGAATCATAGATAGTATCTCACATATTAGACTTAAAACATAAATAATATCATAAACACCAGAATTGAATCAAAGGTAATTTCATCATAATGGATGAACTTGAACTAGCTTGAATATCATAATTTGCTGGACTCAAATCAAACTTAAAATATCCCAAGTACAACCTAGAACAAGTTAGACTATATCCAAACCCTTCTTGGGCATCAATAATATAAATAATATAACTTGAGAAGGACTATTGAGTCTACAAAGAGCTAAGTATAACTTGACCTAATATACACCAAAGAGGCTCACCTCTAACTCTCGAAGTTTGTTCTGAGGCAATTACTACCTTGAGCTAGGATAAGGTTCCAAAATCCCACCATAAGGTGCAAAATAAGCCTCATTGAGTTCTAAGTTAGCAATTCAACCTAAGAAATGGGTAGCTAGGTCAAATTTGCCTAAATACGGCTAAATAATTGGTTAAATAATCTAAATATTTCTAAAGATAAAACCAAGTCATAGTTCACAATAAAAATTAGCATAATATCATACTAATACTATAATTAATCTTGAATAAGAGGAGAGTAATCCTAGCCTACTTAGATATCAAAGAATACCCGATAAAGTCTGCTAGATTAGAGATTTTTCCCTTTCGAGAAACCTCCTCATGATGCCATACTATCAAAATAGTGGTATACCCATTAATAAGAGAAGAATGATACCTATATTAATTTTTTTATGTTGCAGGTCCAAACTTGAGTCAAAATACCATGTGCGGACCTTTTGGGGAATCACACTTTTAAAATCGTTAACATGTCCCTCTATGTTTTTTCTCTTAAGAATAAGTACATTCCGAGCTCAAATAATACTCAGCCTAAAATATAAAGGAACTAGGGATTTATGACTTAATTATAGAACTAAATTAAGAATTAGACAAAAACTTACAAGGATTATGGTGAGGAAATGACTTCCCGAGCTCACTAACACTGATGATAATCCAAGAGTAAATATCCAAATTTTCCAAGATCTCTAGGGCTTTAATTCACTTTGGACTTGTAGAAAATTGGAGAAAATGGGTGGGGCTAAAATAAATGCCCTGCAGTTACTGTTTAAGTGGCCACTCCTAAAGTGGCATCAGGTTACTTAAATGACATCCATTTCAGGCCTACCTCCTCTTGTAAACAATATATTTATTAAGAAATGTCTGCTAAAGTATTAGGGAATCTTCTAAACTAGTATATATGGGGCCAACCTTGGCCGCTAAAGTGACCACCATTGAAGCGACCAAAGGTAGATAAGTCCATGCACCAACTGAATTTGAATTTTTCCAAGTTTCCACTGTCTCCTGGAGATTCATTCAAAATCTTGTGAATACAAGTAAACTATGACACTCTATCAAATTCAACATTTCATACAAAATGGAGCCATTAAAATTTTTAACCAGAGTTGTTATGATAAAATGTGGAGCTCATGCCTAGGGGCACCTTTTCAAAATATTTATCCAATTTCCCAAAGTGAGTCTGGTAGCATTGTAACCAAAATTAAAGGTTTCACTATTCTAAAATTGATGTTCCAAAGCTAATGGAGTTATTAAATTGTCATACAAGGTTGTTATCCTGAAATTTATGCACGATAGCGAATCCTTACTAGCAAAGACTTTAAAATAGGGAATTGGCCCTACAAACAAAATTAACTGTGCAATAACTAAATTGTCAGCTCCCACAGGTCAAAATTTCTTCGAGAAGCTATAGAAAATCCTTAAACAATAGAAAAGTATGGAAATGTAGAAAATAACCTGGAAGGTCATTACAACTATTTGGTTATTTAAATAAAGAAGGAAAATGATAAGAAAACTTAAGTATATGTTATATTTAAGTGGTCTAAGCCCATCCTAGTGCGCCACATCATGTTTCAAGTGACATGTGGGAGTACAAAAAGTGAAAATCAAGGTTAAATGTAAAGAGGAATACATAGATTTTTTTCAAAAATTCGATGGGTGTGGGGTGTGTAAAATTTACTCACTGCTATCCAAAGGGTATCCATAGGATAAGTTGTGTGGATAATATTTCTAGTAAGATATACTCAAGGAACCAACAAAAAATTCAAGTCAAATACTCCATATATAGGCTAAGTTACGGGCGCCACACACATAATATTAAGGTATTTTATTTAACCTTTTTAAGTTGATTATTATTCAAGGGACATAAATACTAATATATACAAAATATATATTGAGGAGTAAGCATAAATTGTAGTAATCGGGTTGTATTGTCATATATAAATTCATGGTATGAGGCGTAGAATGTTGAGTTTTAACTCCAACCTCCAAACTAAAGAAAAAATTGTAATAATCCTCCAAGTCATTTTCTGCATTTCCATAATTTTTTCCTATTTAGATATTTCATATAGCCACCCAAGTCATTTATAACTTGTTAAAGTTGACAATTCAGTTACCAGGAAGTTCATTTGATTTTTAAAGCCAATTTTCTATTTTGGATTCTTAGCTGGTAAGAATTGGGTATTGAGCATAAATTTTTGGTTAAAAATGTTGTATGCTAATTCCAACAGTTCCATCAACTCCAAAACATTGATTTTAGGCTAGAGGACCTTTGGTTTGGGTCCCAAGGCTTCTAAACTCATTTTGGGCTATTAGGCAGATATTGGTAAAAGTGGCACTTGGGTGTAGGGCCTACATTTTATCAAAATAAATCTAAATGGAAATTTTGTTGGTTCCATTGAGTATGGAATGTCAAATTTGATAGGGTAGCATAGTCTGTTTGCGTTCATGAGATTTTGAATGAATCTCGAGGGGTTGGTGGAAACTTGGCAAAATCCAAGTTTTGTTGGTGCATACAATTAGCTGGTGCATCTACTTAAGTAGAACTTTAGGATCTTAAATGGGGGTTGTTCTAGTGGATAATTGGTTTCTTTAGTGGCTAAGGGTGGTCCAAACCATGTTGACATCACTTAAGCTATTTCTTATCTGTTTAGGTGAGATCGACTAATGCTAGAGGATTGTTTTAGTGGTCTAATACTAGTTTAGTTTTATAATGCCACTTTAGAGATGATTGATTAAGTGTTTAAGTGACCACTTAAGTGGCACCTGGCTGGGCATTTAATTTAGCCCTTCACCCATTTTTCCCACTTTTCTTCAAGTCTCAAGAGCCATAAAGCTCTAAAGAGTGTGAATAATTGGGAGACTTATCCTTGGGTGATTGTGGGGTATTGATAATCTTGGAATAGTCTTTTCTCATCATAATCCTTTTAAGTTTTTGTCTAATCCAGGAGTTATTCTCCAATTTAGTCACAAATCCCTAGTTTCTTGAAGGGTTGATTTAGTATCATTTGAGCTCAAAATTTACCCAATTTGAGCTCAAAATTTACCCATTCTTGAGGATAAATGATCCTTGAGCATAAGGGGACGTGTTGATAGTATCAAAATTGCAATTCCATAAGTAGGTCGTATATGAGATTTTGACTTAACTTTGGATCTGTAGCATAAAAATGCTATATAGGTATCATTATTATTGTATTAATGTGTAGATCACTGTTTTGATAGCATAGCATCATATGAATGCTTTATAAAAGGGCAAATCTCCTGTTTAGCAGGCTTATCAAGATTTCTTTGGCATCCTAGTAGGCTAGGCTTACTTTTTTCCTAGATTGGGCTTAAGTATAGTATTGATATAATATTATACTTGTTTTAGGTTGGAAATTATGACTTGATGGTATATTTAGTGAGTATATCTAATTTAGCCAGTTAATGAATTACAATTAGGTGTATTTGATTTAACCACCCATTCCTTAGGATGAATTTCTATATTAGGGCTCAATAAGGTTTATTTAGTACCTTGTAGTGGGATTTTTGAACCTTATCCTTTTTTGGGATAGTAATTTTCTAATAACGAACTTTTAGGGTTAGAGGTTGGCCCCTTCAACCAACTTTAGGTTGAGATAATGATTAGCTCCTTGTAGTATAAATATGCCTTTTTACATTACCTTATATATATTCTAGAGGTGAAGGAGGATTTAGTCATATTATGACTTATTCTACGCTTGTACTTGGGAGATATTAAGTCTTGTTCAATTTTGGCATATATTATGATATTAAGATTGATTTAAGTCAAGCATATGATGTACTATTTTTGGTTCAACTTTCGTATTAAGAGGTCACTTATGATAGTTATAGGACCGATTCGAGTATGGTGTTTATGGTATGGAAAGATCCACAATTATGCTTTTGAGATTTGGATGATTGGAATATTTATTTTTATTACTTCTTAATTACATCCATCAAGATTATGGGGGATTGCATTGGATTATTTACTTTCATTTATGTCTCCTGGTCATATAGGGGCCTAGTTATGTTATTCATAGTTACATTCTTTTAATGTTATTTATTTAGTTGTTTACTTTCAGTATTTAGAGTATGATTCTAGGTTTTCCTTTTTCCCTTAACATAGCTTATTACCTTGAATTTTATTGTATTTATATTATGGTTTAGCTCAGTCGATTGATGATGCCTACTTATTGCCCGTTTCTTTAGTACTCATGCTATATTTTTGGACCCTTTTTTTGGTGCAGATCTGAGTACTAGCTGCCGCCATTGATGTTGTATTTGTGAGGGTTAGAGTTCAGAGATAGGGTAAGATCTTGGAGCCATAGTTGAATTTCTCTTCTTCTTCTATTTTGGATGTCCATTTTGTTTCAAGGCTATTATATATTTCATATTTATAGTACTATTATTCTTCTACTAGAGGCTCTTGAACCGACCTTGATAGGTCATGAGATATTATTACTTTTTTTCTTATTTCATTTTGGTTATGTAATTATTAATATGCTTCATGATGCATAATCTAATTTCTTGTATAATTCTGACATTTATGCTATTTTCCACCAACTAACCCATTATAGGTAGTTACGGGCTACAGTTTGGCTTTCCTACTAGTGGAATAAAGTAGGCAACATCATGAGTTGTAAAATTAGGTCATGAAAAATTGGTATAGACTTAGGTTCACCAATATTTTTTGTACAAGAGCAAGTGCCTAGTAAAGTTCTGCAGATCAATATGATGGCGTCTGTTACTTATCTTTGAGAGGCTATGGGTTATTTTTTGGTGATTTTCCCTTCAATCATTTCATGCTAAGATTTTATGTTGGTTTCTAAAATTCACTTGGTTTCACTCTTTCGTAGATGGATAGGACATGAGCTGCTGCTGCTATAGACGAAGACCCTGAGTCCACAGCTATAGATCCTACTTGAGGATATGGAAGACCTAGAGTTCGGAGGTAGATGAGAGTTGTATCCCTAACTATAGATATGGATAGGAAGACTTAAATGAACCCTATTCCTTCTCCTATACTAGCTATTTCTCCACCCTAACCAGTGGTCATATAGGGGATAGCCCAGGCTCTACTTAGGATTATCCCTTCATCGTTGTTCAAAGATGCGTTCATATAGCTATCGGATTCGGTTGGTGGTGCACCATCTAATGGTGTTTTATGTGTGGATCAGATTTGTACCAAGGTAGAGGAACAACTTATAGCAATGGCTCCAGATTTGAGACCCCTCCAATGCCTGTAGTTACTCAGCTAGTAGTTGCCCAACCTGCTATGTCTATTGAGGAGTAGAATATATTGGGTAGATATTGATATTGACTCCGACTAAGTTTTATAGGGCACTAAGCGAGGATATATTTGAGTTTCTTGACTATTTGTGATAATATACTTTGTAATTTAGGCCTAGTTGAGACTCACGACATTGACTACACTACCTTTTAGTTAGACTTCATAGCTCGACATTGGTGGAAAGGTTATCTTTACTCCAGGACCTCCATTGATATGGACTCGGTTCTTTAAGGTTTCCTTGGAGAAGTATATGCCTTGTAGCCTTAGAGAGTATCTTAAATACCAGTTCTCAAGATTGGAGCAGGGTTTTATTATCGTCTTAGAGTATGAGGATCAGTTTAACAAGTTATCCAGGTATGTTATATCCATCCTATCAATTAAGTATGAGTAGATTAAGTATTTTGTTTAAGGATTGAGACTTTCTCTTTATATGGCTACACAGAGTTTGATCACCACTACCAGATCTTTTATTAAGGTTTCTAATCATGACTAAATTATTAAGGATGTATCACGAGGCCCAAGGTATAGCGATAAGAAGTTGCACTATTAGGGTAGTTTTAGTGGGAGCTGAGGTGTCTCATAGTTCATAGATAGAAGTTTTTACGACAGGTACCTTCCACGCTAACCCATCAACATTAAGGTTAGTTTAGTAGGCCCATTCATGTCGTACTCAACTTACTAATGGGGTCCATCCCAGCTAAATTGATCATCTTGTCCATTTTAGTGGTCATCCTTCGAGAGAGGCATATTTTGGGTTTTCCTAATGAAGTGGATTTTTTGGGTCAGCCAAATCTTTTAGATACAATGCAATTTCTAGGGCATCTTATAAGTGAGGAGATTTTGGCTATTTTTTAGAGAGTATCCCCAGTATGGGGTAGTTATACCTGCAGTAATAGTTAGCATGTGCTCTCGTTCATGTACAAGTTCATAACTTCCAAGTTCTTGACGAAATGTCTGAGTGTTTGCATTATGAATAATTGACTATTGTCATGTTTTCAAGAATTGCTATGTTGTATTACTATTGATGCTATTTACTACCTAAAATCTAGTTGTTTACTTAGTCATAGTAGTTATAGACTAGTCCTAGTCAAGGTCAAGAACAGTAGTACTTAGTCAGTTAACACAACTCAGTGAAATCAGTCCAGTTTAGTTAGTCAATACAAACAGTATCAGCTCAGTCAAGCCTAGTACAGCTAATGATCAGTTCAGTGTCCATTCAATTAGGAGTAGAATTTAGCACCGAGTGAACCCAGGGATGGGGGAATTCCTGCTAGCAGAGAGCTTAAACCTTAGTAGGAGTCCCTTTGTTATAGAAATACAAAGCCAGCGTAGGGTAAGTCCTCCTCCTGCCAGACTAGGGTCGATGCAATCATATATATATATATTTCATGAGTCTTCCTACCAGATTAGGGTTGACCTAGCTTTGTTAGTATCTCGTGGAACTTTGCCAACACCCTTCCAACTGGGGTCAGAGGTTGGATCCCAAATCAGTCTATATTGGTTAGATGAACACTCCCACAGTTACATTTTCAGTTTCAAACTTAGTATCGAATTTAGTTCAGTTCTACATAATCAGGACTATCAAAAACAGTCAGCTAGTTATCAGTAATACAGTTATCAGTAATCTCAGATATCAATCACTCAATCATCAAAATTTAGTATTCAGTACAGTATAATCTCAGTAGTAGTATATACATATGCACAGGCTTGCATAATCAGTATTTACAACAGTTTCAGTTATCCATGTACTCTCATTCAGTTATATACATATTATTCAGTCAGTTATTGTTCATGCATACGAACCCATGTATATCATCCTACTTAACTTAGCATACTAGTACATTCGAAGTATTAATTCATAGTCTTTCTTTTGCACTATAATGTCTTATATCATAGGTTTGGATACTCAGGTTCCTAATCGCGCTTAGCCAAATTCAGTTAACAACAGTAGATTTAGTAGTGAGTCCTTATCCATTGAGGATAATGTTTATTTCAGCATTACAGTAGATCCATTATTTGATTAGTTGGAGTTAGTTGGGGTCTTGTCCTATTAACTCCACCTTCAGACAGTTTATTAGAGGCTTCTCAAACTAGACTAGTTCAGACAGTATTCAGTTTTTTGATGTTGTTATCAGTTACAATATTTATCAGTAATTATATTATGAAACTTGTGGAATTTCAACCTAACTTCTACATTATTATAGTTTTATTATTCAGTGCTCATAGCAGGTACTAGTCATGGGTTAGCTTATGGTCCTTCAGGATCGTAAGCACCGTATGACATCGGGGTGCAGACTCAGGGCGTTACATTATGTTTTAGATAGGATACTTACATAGAGTGGTTCCAGTCTTATCTAGATTATATTTTTGATGTTACTGCAAAGAGTCCTTCGCTTGACTTTGATCTTGAGCTGGGCACCCAACCTATTTTTATGGATCCTTACCGATGACTCTTTTCGAGCTTAAGGAACTAATTTCTCAAATTTAGGATCTTCTGGTTAAGGGGATTATTAGGCTAAGGGTATCTCTTTGGGGTGCTCCTGTCTTGTTTATGAAGAAAAAGAATATTTCCTTGTGTATATGTATTGATTACGGATAGTTAAATAAAAGTAAAGAATAGGTATCTTATGCCTCGTATTGATGACTTATTTGATTATCTTCAGGGAGTAACAGTGTTCCTTAATATTGACTTGAGATTTAATTACCATCAATTAAGGATTAGGGCAGAGGACATCCCAAATATAGCCTTTAGGACTTGCTATAACCATTATGAGTTCTTGGTGGTGTCCTTTTGGATTAACCAATGCCCCAACCACATTTATGGATTCTATGAACTGTATGTTCAGACCCTACTTAGACTCTTTTATGATTGTGTTCTTCACAGACATTCTTGTATATTTGAGGAGTAGGGAGGAGCATATATAACATTTGAGGATTGTGCTCCATACTTTGAGAGATCACAATCTTTTTTCACAAATTCTTAAAGTGTGAGTTTTGGTTCTAGTTAGTTACATTCCTATTCGAGATTGGTCCAAACCTACATCTCCATTTGATGTTCGTATTCTTATTAGTTTGGCTAGTTACTATAGGTGGTTCGTTTAGTACTTTGCTACTATTGGATTGTTGATAACCAAATTGACCCAGATGGAGGTTCCTTTCCAGTAGTCTAAGAAGTATGAGTTGAGATTTTAGAATATCAAGGGTTTTCTTACTTTATCTCCTATATTGGCTCTTCTTAATGAGGGTGAGGGATTTACCATATACTATGATTCTCTTGGATTTGGTCTAGGTCATGTTTTGATGCAGTAGGGAAGAGTATTGTGTATGCATCGAGGTAGCTAAAAGTGCATGAGCGCAACTACCTCACTCATGATTTGAAGTTGTCAGTGGTAGTTTTTGTGCTTAAGATTTGGAGGCATTATTTATATGTCATTCACTGTGATATCTACACTGATTTTTGTAGTCTTTACCACCTTATGACTCAAGAGAGAGATTTATTCTAGACAATCTGGGCAAAGCAAATATAGTAGTGGATGCCTTAAGCCGAAAGATGGTGAGTATGGGTATCTTGGATTCTATTTTAAGTTTTGAGAGATTGTTGGCATTGGATATTTACTCATTATCCAACTTGATGATATAATTTGATATTTCATACTCCAAGAGGATCCTTTCTAGTTTTGACGTGAGGTCTACCTTATTTGAGAATATTTAGAGTTACTAGTTTGAGGATGGGACTTGGTGTCATCCGTTATTAGGTGTTGAGGGGTGAGTCCGAGAGGGCTACCATAGATGCTGAGGGTTTTTTGAGATATGATAGTTGTATTTGTGTTTCGAGGGTTGGTGACTTAATTTAGTTAATTTTATTCAAGGCTCGCAACTCTAGATACTCTATCCACCATGGGACAACTAAAATGTATAAGGATTTAAGGCAACACTACTGGTGCAATGGCATAAAGAGAGATGTAGAAAAATTTATAGCTTATTGCCTATGTTGTCAGTAGGTGAAAGTTGAGCATTAAAGGCTTGGTGGACTGATTCAGAGATTGTCCATTCTCAAGTAGAATTGGGAGCAGATCACTATGTACTTTGTTTGAGGTCTACCTCGCACCTCCTATGGTTCTGATGGTATTTGGGTCAATTGTAGATTGGTTGACCAAATCAGCATATTTCCTTCCTATTCAGATGTCCTTTAGTGCTAAGAGATTAGCTTGTATCTATGGTTGTGGGATAGTTTGCCTGCATGGAGTGCCTATATCTACTATTTTAAATAGGGGCTCGATATTCATTTCTAAATTCTGGAAAGATTTTTAAGAAGAGCAGTCAAAATGGGCTATTTTAATTCTTGAGGACATACCCTGAGCCTATGTTATAGACTTTGGAGGTTAGTGGGAGTAGCTCGGAGAATTGGTGGAGTTTGCCTTTAATAATAACTAACATTTGAGTATTGAGATGGCACTATGTAATTCCCCGGAATCTCATCCTAAAACATAACACGATGCTTAAGGCTACAAGTAGACCCAAGCTAACCCTTTGAGCCTGTTACTGCATATAATAACTTATTTTGAGATGAAACAAATCAAAACGCTGGTACTGTCACATCAAATGATAAAAAATGCAAAGAAAATACTTTGTCAAACGACCACAATACTGGAAATCTCAATATACTAACAATCTGATAACTAGTCTGACAAAGCCTCTACTACTTCATGAACTAGAGAGCCATTGGGACAGGTCTCCAACTGAGTCCAACTGAACTGAAAGCCATAATATGTCTACTAACAATACTGAAATGTTTGAAGATAGGTCCTCGAACCACGAGGACTCACCATTGTAGAGATATATACAAAGTTACTCGACAATCACTGACGAGGCTGGGTCTAAGCACCTGAACCTACATTATAAAATAATGTAGCACATAGACGTATATGTGGATCAACACTTGGGAATGTAATGAGATATGAGGGTGTATGTATTTAAATAAACATTATCATTACTCTTTATAAAACATGCATGCATATATGAATGACTCACATGGCTTGAACAAATCTGAAATATAATTCTCATAAATCATGTAGAATGAAGCATGTAACACAAATCTCAGGAGTCATTATACTTAACTTTAAAAATCTCTACTCTCCTATTATTCTCAATACTTGACGGCTAAAGGAACTTTAAGCAATACTCTCAAACTCCTAATTTTATCTCATGGAGAGTAAAACTTCTTTAAAACTCAAGGACTCAAAACTTTTAGGAACTTTCAACATTTGGGAACTCTAGAACTCTTTTAGACTTGGGACACTTAGAACTCAGGATTATATAACGTTGGACACTCAGGAGTTTCTTCGAACCGACATAAACCATGTGAGCTACATAGATTCCAACATCTTGTCCTCTTAAGGAAGTAACCTTATGTTGGGGAAAGGCGTCATACACTTGCTAGGGAGTATAACCTCAACTCAGTGATCACTATCTCGGCCTCGGGCCAATAAATCTTAGTCCTCCGGTGGGACATAGTTTTGGGGTATGAGACCTTGAAATCATACCCAACTCGGTGCTAAATACTACTCCCCTAATCATCTCAGAACTCTTAGGAAATCCACCTCAAATAACTCAAGGGTCTATACTGAAGACCAAAATGTATTACTATTAGTTTTAATAGAACATCATTGTGGATTCCAACTCTATTAGAACCAAAAGGTCAAATATTACTCAATAATCTCAAAGTACTCAAATCATAGGTACTTATAGATAGAAGTTCAGAAAATTGCAATTCTCAAGTAGGGCTTAGTGGTCCATAGTTCAATCTCAAGTTAAGACTCATCAAAATGCATACTAGATGTCATAAGGATACACAAATCATATAGAAATCTGGAATGTTCAGCAATTTGTCTTAAAATCTCAACATACTCATGTACTTCAATTTCTAGAATATTGGGAAATCTCAAAATCTCATGCATAGTAATATTGGGTTTGAACCCACACTTCAAATTCATAAGAGAACTCATAAAGTCATATATCTTTGTAATTTAAAACAAGTTTTGGGCACAAGGGTGAAAGAATTGTCCTTGTTCATTTGTGACTTGCTAGAGCTGACAATTTAGTTACCTGGTAGTTCATTTGTTTTTTAGAGCTAATTCCCTAGTTTGTTGTCTTTTTTGGTAAGAATTGTCTATTGAGAGAAAAATTTAGGTTAACGAGATCGTATACCAATTTTGATAGTTTCATCAGCTCTTGAATATTGAATTTAGGCTCGAGGGACCTTTGATTTGGATTCGAAGGCTTTCAAACTCATTTTAAGTTATTAGGCAGTTTTTGGTAAAAATAGCCTTTGGGTTTGGGGCCCACATTTCATCAAAACTACTTTGGATGAAATTTTTTATGGGGTAATTATGTTTGGAGTGTTTAATAGGTTAGCATATTATGTTTGCTTTCATGATATTCTGAATAAATCCCAAGTAAACAATGTAAACTTGGAAAAATCCAAGGTCAGCTGGTGCATGGACTTAACTGGTGCATCCGCTTAAGCGGAGGCTACTTAAGTAGCCGAGGCTGGTCCAAACCATGTCGCTTTAGTAAAGGCCTATACTACTAAATTGGTCATTTCTTAACCAATGTCTTGTCCGCTTTAGCAGAGGTCAGGCCATGCCCGGGGATCACTTTAGCAGCCTAACATTAGCAGTGACCTCTTAATCATCACCTGGGATAGCATTTAATTCATCCCTTAACCCATTTTCCCTATTTTTCTCCAATTTTCAAGAAACATAATGCCATATAGAGTTGAAAAAATTAGGGGACTTATCCTTGGGTGATCATGGGGTGCTGGTAAGATTAGAATAGTCTTATCCTCATTGTAATCCTTGTAAGTTTCCATCTAATCCTTTAGTTAATTCTCTTATTTATTCACAAATTGCTAGTTTCTTGATGTGTTGATTTTAGTATCATTTGAGCTCAAAATTTTCCCATTCCTAAGGGTAAATGATCCTTGAGCATAAGGAGATATGTTGACAGTTTTGAAAGTGCAATTCTGCAAGAGAGCCTCACATGGGATTTTGACTTAACTTTATACCTGAAGCATAAAAATGCAATATGGATATCATTATTCTCATATTAATGTATAAATCACTATTTTCTTAGCGTGGCATCATGATAAAGCTTCTCAGAAGGGGAGATCTCTAATTACATAGGTTTTATCAGGCTTTTTTTTATTTACAAGTAGGCTAGGCTTACTCTTATCCTAGATTGGGATCAATTATAGTATCAATATAATATTATGCTAGTTTTGAGTTAGGAATTATGACCTTGTGGTATATTTAGCGAGTATAAATTATTTAGCCGGTTATCAAACCACACTTACCTATATTTGACTTAGCCACGTATTTCTTAGGATGAATCTTTATCTTAGGGCTCAGTGAGGTTTATTTAGTACCTTGTAGTGGGATTTTGGAACCTTAGACTACTTTAGGGTAGTAATTACCTTATAAAGGACTTTTGGGGTTACAAGTGGTCCCCTCTAAGCCACTTTTAGGTTGAGCTGATAATTAGCTCCTTGTAATCTCAATTATCCTTGTTATGTTACCTTATTTATATTCTTGATACAAAGGAGTATTTAGGCATAATATTACTTATTCTAAGTTTGTACTTGGTAGATATTAAGATGTGTTCGAGTTCAGCATATATGATAATATTAATACTAGTCAAGTTTGGCGTATAAGGTACTATTTTTGATTCAAGTCTGATATTAAGAAGTCACTTATCATGGTTATGGGACTGGTTCGAGATTGGTGTTTATGGTATGTTAATATCCACAGTTATAGTTCCAAGATTTGGATGGTTGGAATATTTATTGTTATATTTTTTCTTGATTACATCCCCCAAGTTATAGGGGCTCGCATTGGATTATTTACTTTTGTTTGCGTCTCCTAGGTTTATGGGGGCGTAGTTATGCTATTCATAGTTAAGTTATCTTGATATTATTTATTCTATTGTTTAATTTTAGTACTTGGAATATTATTCCAGGCTTTCCCTTTCCCTTGACTTAGTTTATTAACTCGTATTTTATTGTATTTATATAATGATTTAGTTCAGTTGATCGACGATGCCTACTGAGTAACCGTTGATTTGGTACTCATTTTATAATTCTGTACCCTTTTCTGGTGTAGATCCAAGTACTAGCTGTAGCCATTGATGTTGAATTAGTGTGGGTCAGAGTTTGGCAAAAAGGTGAGCTCTCGGAGCCTAAGTTGACTTTCTCTCCTTCTTCTATTTTGGATGGTCTTTTCTTTTTGAGACTTGTATATTTGACATTGATATTATTCTTATTCTTTTGCTAGAGTCTCTTGTTCTGACCTTACTAAGTCATGGGATATTGTTACTCTTTTCCTCATTTCTTTTTTGGTTATACTATTATTACTATGATTTATGACTTATAGTCTAATTACTTGTGTACTTTCAACATTTATGCTATTTTCCACTAACTAGCACATCATGTGTAGCTTTGGGCTATGATTTGGCTTACCTACTGGAGGGATAAAGTAGGTTCTATCATGACTCGTATTGGATCATGACAAAAATTAAGTTTGTCATATTATTGAACACCAAGATTGAGACTTGATTGTAGATTTAAATTCTAAAGTGTATACTAACTTACAAATATAACTTGTTTGATGATTTGACCATGATAATGGGGAATTTATATCATGATCTAAATTTTTAGGTCAAGATAGAATCTACTATAGTATGTGGGAGATGATTGCCAGTTACAATAGAGAGATAACTAGAGAGGTGTTGGGTGTCTCGAGAGGACGATCTGCAAGTATTGGGGGACTAGTGTGGAATGAAAAAGTTACAAGAAAGGTGGAGTCTAAAATAGTGTCCTATGCTAAGTTGGTTGATAGCAAGGATAATAAAGAGAATTAGATGAAAAGAAAGGAGTATAATTTAGCTAGAAGAGAAGAAAAGTTAGTAGTTATGTCAGCTAAGACAACAATATTTGAGAGCTTATATGGAGCTTTAAAGGAAAAATGCATGGAGAAAAAGTTGTATAGGCTTGCCAAGGCCATAGAGAGGAGTGCTCATGACCTTGATCTAGTGAAGTCCATCAAGGTAGAGGATGTCAAAGTGTTGGTTGAGGATGCCCTCATTAGGAAGAGGTGATAGTCCTATTACCATAGACTTTTGAATGATGAGGGGGACAAAGGTTTCCTACTAGGGGACTTGGAGGACTCAGAGAGGTGTCACGATTATGGTTATTATAGGCGTATCAAGTTTGGGGAGTTCAAAGGGAATATCTATAGAATGTATATCAGAAGTGTGACTGGGCTAAATGAGATTCTGGTAGATTTTTGTAAGAGCCCTAGTGGGCCAAGTTTGGAGTTGTTGACCAGGTTATTTAACATCATTTTTAGGGTGGCAAAGATTCCCTATCTTAGAGATAGATAATGATGATTCCATTATATAAGAACAGGAGGGACATTTAGAGTTGCAAAAACTATATAGGTATTAAGTTGTTGAGTCATACTATGAAGGTGTGGAAAAGGGTGGTTGAGTGATGACTTAGAAGGATCCTGACTATTTCAAAGAGTTGGTTTGATTTCATGCTAAGTTTCTTGACTACTGAGGCCATTCACCTCATGAGGATATTAGTGAAGTAGTTTAGTGAAAGGAAAAAGGATTTGCACATGCTTTTCATTAATATTGAGAATGCATAGGACAAACTCCCCAAGGAGATTCTATGGAGATGCTTGGAAGCTAGATAGGTGACTATGGCATACACTAGGTTGATTCAGGACATGTATGATGGAGTGAAGATTTGTGTAAGGATGCTATAAGGAGATTCAGAACACTTTTCTATTTTAATAGGTTTGCAACAGAGATCGACTCTTAGCCCATTTTTATTTGCCTTGATGATGGATATTTTGATGCAACATATTCAAGGGGTGGTGCCTTTTTGTATGTTATTTGTTGATAATATTGTATTGATTGACAATACTTAGGGAAGATTTAATGATAAGTTAGATGTTTGGAGACAGATCCTTGAATCTAAAGGATTTAGGTTGAGCAGTACCAAGATGAAGTACTTGGAATATATGTTTAGTGATTTGTTGCATGAGGCTGACGTGGTAGTGAAATTGGATTCTCAAGTCATTTAAAAGAGAGAAAAGTTCAAGTATCTTGGGTATATGATTCAGGGGAATGGTAAGATTGACAAGGATTTCATGCACCAAATTTGTGCAGGGTGGTTGAAATAGAGGCTCGCTTTGGTAGTCTTGTGCAATAAGAGGTGCATTCTAAGCTTTAAGGTAAGTTCTATAGTGTGTTGTCTGATTGGCTATGTTGTATAGATCTGAGTATTTTCCAGTTAAGAACTCCCACATCCAAAAGTTGAAGGTAGTAGAGACGAGGATATTACGATGGATGTATAGACTTACCAAGGGAAATAGGGTTATAAATGAGATATTTGGGAGAAGGTGGTGGCTTCAGTAGAGGGGAAGATGCATGAAGTGAGGTTCTAATTATTTTGCCATGTGATGAGGAGGTGCATGTATGCTCCAATATAGAGGTGTGAAAGGTTGACTATGGATGGTTTTAGGTTGGGTAGAGGTTAGCCAAAGAAATATTGGAAGGATGTGATTAGGCAATATAGAGCAGTTACAACTTAGGGAGGATATGACCCTTGATAGGAAGTTGTGGAGGACTTGAATTACGATAGAGGATTGGTGGGTAGGAGTTCGATTGTTACAGTAGGAAAAACTACTTTGTTTGTATCTACTCATCTGATTTCTTGTTCGCGGTGTTTTGGTGATATCTATGATAGTGGATAGATAATTTATAGTAGTACCTTATGGGTGTCTTGTTTTCTTTATTATCTAGCAGTGCTATCTCATTTTGTTGTATGCTTTTATATTTCTTGTTTGTTATACTGTTTATGTCCAGAGCTGTGGGTATATCAAAAATAATCTCTCTACTTCATGTGAGGTAGTGTTATGGACTACATTCACTTTACCCTCCCCAAATCCCACTTTTTAGGAATACACTGAGTATGTTGTTGTCGTAGTTGTTGTCAGATAGCAACTACAATAACCCATTAGTAGGTAAGCCAACTCGTAGTCTGAAACAACTAGTAAGGGACAATCCATAATCATTCTTCCACAAACTAACCAGAATAACCAACAATCAAGTGATTGGCTAGTCTGAACAAATAATAAATTAATCAGGTCTCCATAATCCTAAGAGGTTCAAGGAAGCACTCAGCAAACAACAACCATAACTTATGCCTCTAACCCCCCCCCCCCCCATAAGGCTGATAGATATAAGCATCAAACAATTATTCTGGTGATAAGCAATGCATATGAATGAATAAATGCAAGTGTAATCCAGTACCATAAACCAATCAAGTGCCTAATATACCAAGTGAATACACCTATTCTAGCTCAGTAGATCCTAAAGAAAAGACCTAAAACGACCACCCTTCTCTAGAATTATGGCTTATGAAAGAAGGGATCCATAAGTAACACGGTATATTCGTTTACACTACCTGGTCCCAAATCAAGATTCCAATAACCATCATAATAGATATAATCTATAAATATTATATAGATTATTTAAATATAATCTATAAATATTATATAAATAGTATTAGAGATATTTAAATATTATATATTCCTAGACTCAAATCGAGAGTAAAAAAATGTAAATCTATAAATCCATTACATGATATGAAGTTTGGGACTACATTGGCATAATAGCATAGAAAGGGTCGAAGCGTTCTTCGACTGAAGTAAATAGTAGCGTTAAATGAATGGATTAATAATGGACCAGAATCAACCTCAGTCTAACTTCCAAAATAGCATATTTAGTTTCTGAAAACTCATAATTCATTAAATGAGGTCGTATTATTTCCTTTGTAAAAACATCTATTTTAAAAGTGAAAAGAGGGTATAATTCCTTTTTTAGAAAATAGTAGAAAAATCAAGGTTTGATTGGAATTGTACCACAAAGTGAGCATAAATGCACCTAAAAGTATGCATGCCATCACCAGTATCCAAATAATAAAATCATAGGCACCTAAACTTCTATACACTCCAACCACGTCCTCTTTAAGGATAGAACTAGAATGATAATAGCTCCATAATCTAGGAAACTACCATCCAAGGTCATAAAATCACTAAAAAGATCTAATTCAAAAAATACAACCTAATTCACTAAGTCAAATGTTAAGTCGTATACTAAAGGATAATTAACATCAATCTATAGTTAATCATGTCTATATTCAAGGATAATATGGTTCTATGGCCATAATGGGTATCGTGCACTAAGGTTCGGGTCACATTTTGATCTAAATTCCCCAAATAGGTTGAGTCATGATATATTAGTCCTAAGCATATCCTAGAATCCGTACCTAGTATACAGTCTATACATGAACATCATCTCATAGAGAAAAGTAGATTGAAGCTTACCTCGATGTTGAATCGCAATCTTGAATCTTCACTAATCACTTTTATTGATCCATGATCCTAAAATATCACAAAAATACCAAAATAGTTATATACATATCAATACATATAAGACAAGACACATATTGCAATTTAAAACCCCAATCCCAAAATCAGGTCAAAAATAGGTTCTTGGTGCCTACTAACGAAATCCCAAAATTGAATATGTCACGAGGTCCCTTGAAGGGTAAGTCATGTGAGCTCAAAAGTTGAGCCCAAATAAAGGCCCAAATTATCCCCTAAAGTATAGGAATTTAAGAACTAAATTCTAGGAATTTATAATAAGATGGATGGAACTTGATGGGGAAAATAATTGAAAATGACCAAGAAGAATTAAATTAGCATACCTTAGCTTCAATGGATGATTTTCCAACACTTTATAATGTCCCAAGCTATCAAAAATATAGGAAATTCCCTATATAAATGAGGGAAAATTAGGTGAAGAAGGGGATATAACACAAGTAGTGACCGCTAAAGCAAAAATGACCACTAAAATAGCTGGCGCAAAAAGGCGAGTGGTGGCTAAAGCGGACCTTGACCGCTAAAGTGAAATCCACTTAAGTGGACCTTGACCATTAAGACAAACTTCAGTAGAGTAGCCAAGGCTTCTAAAGTAACTCAAGGTTACTAAAGTAACCACAACTAAAGTAGCTCCTAGACCGCTTTAGCGATCACACCATAATCAAGCACCAGATTTTTTGTAAGTCCAAATGACTCCGATAGGGTGTTCTAGATTGGTTCAATACCCCATAAATGCAAAAGTGCTATGATATCATACCAAATTAAATATTCCAAACTCAAAAGAATCTTTAAAACTTTCATTTGATATTGTTTTGATCAAATATGGGTCCCACACCTAGTTCTATTTTAACCAACTTTACCCAATAGCCCAAAACGAGTCTGAAATCCTCAGGACCCAAACCAAGTATCCCTCATACTAAAATCAACATTCTGGATATGATGACACTATTGGAATTTACATTTATTGTTTACCACGAATTTTGGTCAAACACCAATTCATTAACATCGAAAGCTCCAAAATAGGGAAATGAGCCTAAATCCTAACAACTATTTGATAATCAAATTGATAGTTCCAGTAAGTCATAAATGACCTAAAATACCATGGGAAAGCTCAAAACATTATAAATACACAAATATCAAGAAAACTACCTTGGGAATCATTTCAATATTCACTACTAAAAGGACTTTTGTCCGCGAAAGTCAATGGATTTGTAGAGTCCAAAAGTTCAAGGATGAGGTATTAGGAACTCATGAACTAAGCATAACTTCCCAGATAACCTCTATAAAGAACAAAACTTCCAAGGGATTTTACCAAAGGTACCCCCTTTTCACTAACTTTCTTACTTTACTTCTCAAATAGACACAATCTAAACTCAATAACTAACTGGCCTCTAATTATACTGAGAATAAATTATGCTAGTAAGACAAAACACAATACACTAATATCACATGGATACAACCATAACCAGATGAAAATCAACCAAACTAAGATCATCCAAGGCATGAACTATATAACCAACGCTAAATTACAAACCCAACATTCCTTTGTCATTCTAAACCTACTATCAACTATGATCTACACCAAATTTATTCCAAGCCCTGTTCCTGTAATTAGATCACACTAAATTCAAAATACTGGATCCATAATGGCAAGCATAAGAATAATTTCATAAGTTTCTAACTAAATACACAAATAGAGATGATCAAAGCTTATGATCTCTAGCCATAGCTACAACTGGTTTAGATGACTTCAAATCAATAATCATGAATCCTAAGCATAATATCTTAAATATAAATGATCCACTCTAGAATGCCCCACTAATTGTGGGTGAAATAATGCCAAACCAAACTTGGGTACACTTCTCCCGTAAAGTAAATATTTAAAATTTCTGAGGACAATTGAGAAATCAAGGACAAATGTAGTAGAAACCAAAAACATATGACAATGAGCTATCCCTTGAGAATTTATCAAAGATACCCCATCTGAACTAAAGATAAATAAATTGGTAGGTAAAGAGTAAGCTTAGTCAACCTATAAATAAATGCTTAAATGAAACAAATTTGGAAATAAGGTTGCAATAGTGTTATGCAATCCATAACTATAGTCTTAATGCCAAAGTTGAACTACTCAATCTCAACTATACAAACCAATCTTGCTGACAAGTAAGCATTCATAACCTAAAATCTAAAACAACTTCAAATCAATCATTCAACATAGACAAACATAAAGCTGAAGCTCACGAGTCTCCACAGACATCAAGTACATAAACCAATCCCATTATTAGAATTCCAATATTTATCCAATGATGCTCACAAGAGTTGAAACTAAAATATTATCAAAGAGCATAATCAAAATAGAGGAAAACCACTAGCTAAAGACATAATCAATTAACTCCATATCTGCTATAAGTCATAATGCATCAAGGCACAATTAAGAACATATCAAGACTGCAAAGAATTTAATGATACACTACTCTTGAATAACTCAAAAAATATAAACTTAGCTTGAATTTGGTCAACCGATACCCAATCCATGGAGATGAATACTCACTCCCAAAAGATATCAACTTTGGTTATCAACAATGATATACAAGAACATACCACCAAGTAAAAGCATCCCATGAAATCATACTAGGACAAATAAATATCAAAGATGAGAAACTTTTAAATTCACCTATAAAATCCACCTCAACTCAACTGATCTATGAACCACAACATAGGAAGAATGAAGTGCTCAACTCAACACCAACACTAATATCGAGACTATCATTTGAAGATGACCGAACAAACCAAAAAAAAGAAAGACTTTTTAACATTAGAAATAGAAAATTAAACTGAATTGCCAATTTTAGAACCACAATAAGACCATGGAAGGACAACCTACCTTTACTCCTTATCAACAACCAATCTAATGTCGCTAATAGAGAAAGAAAACAACCAGACTTATGTCACTAAAAGAGAGAAAACCACTCAATCAAGTTAGCTGCCTAAGCCAGTGAATACTAATTACCATAAGATGGGATTCTTAAAAAACAATGCTAGCCTAGCCATTAATCATGTAATCAATCAATGTTAAAATAATTAAAATAATAACAATAGTATAAATAACAACCATTACCACTCTACAACCATAAGAAGACCAATATGCCAAAGGGAATCGAACTTTAACCCATATGCTACACCCTAGGAAAATTGTTGTACTGATCTACTACTAAAAGAAATCATCTATGGGGGTAGGCACATAAGAATAAAAACTTACACAGAGTCTACAAGAACAAAATAATAACATCAAGGCATAAAATCACTGATGGGTATGAAAACCCTAACTCAACTTAAATGGAAGGAAAAAAATAGTAAGTTGAATCACACCTATATCAACGAAGTCTAAAGTCATACCTCTGATGTGCCCAAAAAGTATGAATCTGAGCACGTTCAAACTTATACTGAGCACCTTAATTCTAGGCCAGCTGGATCTCTTCCATTGACATGGACTTAGTTCTTTGAGGTCTTCTTAGAGTATTATATACCTCACAATCTTAGGGATCATCTGAGAGATTAATTCTCAAGGTTATAATATGGCTTCATAACTATTGTTGAGTATGAGCCTCAATTTTATAAGTTGGCAAGGCATGTAACTTCTATCTTAACTATCAAGTATGAGAGGGTTATTTGATTTATTTGGGGATTAAGACTTCCTCTTGCATGTCTATACAGTGTTTAGTTGTTGCAGGTAGGTATTTTGCTAAGGTTTTTTTATCATTCTTAGGTTATAGAGAAAATGCATCATGAGGACCAAGAAGGAAGCGATAAGAGGTCAAAATATCAGGGTAGTTTTAATAAGAGTTATAGTGGCTCACGGTTCAAAGGCAGTATTTCTTAGGGTAGTTACCCTCTGCATTATATGTATTAATATAAGGGTCTACCTTATAGGCCCGTTCATACCATCCTACAGATATCAATAGATGCTAGTCTAGTTATAGTTATCATCCTAACCAAAGTAGTGGTTGGGCTTCAAAGGGTTCATATTTTTTCTATTCTAACCAGGATGGTTATTTTGGGTCAGCTAGATCTTTTGGTTTTAGTGTAGCGCCTGGGGCATGTTATGGTTATGGGTCCTTTGGCCATTTTTTTAGAAACTACCCCAGTCATGGAGAGATGGTTCCTTTAGGTCAAAGTGTTCAACCTATTTGGTCAATTCTTTCCCTAGATAGAGGTGGTATGTATAGACATCGGGGTTGTCTCTAAGGTGCTCATGGAATTTCTCAAGCAGGTAGGACAAAAGATCAGTCAGGAGCCCAACCAGGTGGTAGGCATGGTCAGTTGTATGTTGTACCTACAAGACCCAAGGTTGAGTCTTTAGATGCTATCATTACGAGTATAATTTTATCATGCCATCATTCAAATTTTTCTTTATTTGATCTGGGATGCACTTATTCTTATGTATCTACTTATTATACCCCACAGTTAGAGTTATCATTGGATTTTTTGTTTGTGTCGTTATGTGTATATAATCCCATGAGTGATTCTTTAGTAGTGGATCAAGTTTATAGATCATATATTGTGACTTTTCAAGAATTTATACTCAAGCTAATTTTATTATGTTAAATATGATGGATTTTAATATAATTTTAGGCATAGACTGGTTATCCCATTACCATGCAATCTTGGATTATTTTGCCAATACTGTTACCTTAGGCATGTCCGGCATACCCTCGTTGTGTGGAAGGGACCTATTATCCATAATTCGATGGGGATTATTTCTTATATTTGAGCAAAAAGACTTATTTCTAGGGGTTACAAGTCTTATCTTGATTATATTCATGATGTTAACATGGATAGTTTATCGTTTAATTCTGTTCCTATAGTTCATGAGTTTTTTTAATGTTTTTTCTATCAATCTACCTGGACTTCTAACTGAGTATGATATTGAATTTGTTATTGATCTTGAGTCAGGTATTCAACCTATTTCTATGGCGCATTACCATATAGCTCCTATCAAGATTAAGGAGTTGAATTCTCAACTTTAAGATCTTTTGGGTAAGCATATCATTAGAAAGAATATGTCTTCTTGGGATTCTCCTATCTTATTCATGAAGAAGAAGAATAAGAATGGTTCCTTTCAAATATGTAGTGACTATAGGCCATTTAATAAGGTGATAATGAAGAATAGGTATCCTACTCCTAGTGATGATGATTTATTTGACCAGTTTCAGGGAGCAACAATGTTTACTAAGATTAACTTAAGGTTTGGTTACCATCGATTGAGGATTAGGGATGACAATATCCCTAAGACAGCCTTTAGGACCTATTATAGCCATTATGAGTTCCTAGTAATGTCTTTTGGGTTGACCAATTCCCCAGCCGTGTTTATGGTTTCGATGAACTGTGTGTTTAAGTTTTATCTGGATTCATTTATGGCAGTGTTTATTGATGACATCCTTGTGTATTCGAGGAGTAGGGAGGATTATATGTAGCATTTGAGGATTGTGTTGCATACTTTAAGAGATCATAGGCTTTTGCTAAATTCTCTAAGTGTGAGTTCAAGCTCAAGTTTGTGATATTCCTTAGACATTTGGTATCTAAAGATGGGATTATGGTGGACCCAGTAAAAATTGAGGGTATTCATGATTGGGCCAGGCCTACATCACTATCATAGGTTTGTAGCTTCATTAGTTTAGCTAGTTACTATAGATGGTTCATTGAGAGTTTTGCTATTATTACAGCGCTGATGACCAAATTAACTCGAAAGGAGGTTCCTTTTTGGTGGTCCGAGAAGTGTCAGTCAAGATTTGGAAGGCTTAAGAGATTTCTCACTTCAGCTCCTAAATTGTCTCTTTATGTTGAAGGTGAGGGATTCACCATATATTTTGATAATTTTGGGGTTGGTTTGTGTCATGTATTGATGCAGCATGGTTGAGTTATTGCTTATGCATCAAGAAGGCTAAATATATATGAGGGCAACTACCCCTCTCATTATTTGGAGTTAGTAGCAATTATTTTTGCGCTTAAGATTTGGAAGCATTATCTTTATGGCGTTCATTGTGATATTTTCATGGATCATTATAGTCTTCATCATCTTATGAATTATAGAAAGATTAATTCTAGGAAACATAGATGGATGGAGTTGCTTAAGGATTATGACATCTCTATTTTGTATCATTCAGCAAGGCGAATATGGTAATGTATGCCTCGAGCCAAAAGAAAGAGAGTATGGGTAGTTTGGCTTCTATCTTCGTTTCTCAAAGTTTGTTGGTGTGGGAATCTAGTACTTAGCCAACTTGATACTGCAACTTGATATTATTGATCTCAGGAGGATTTTTCCTAGTATTGAGGCAAGGTCTACCTTATTTCAGTAACTTTAGAGTCGTCAATTTAAGGATATGTAACTTTGCATCATCCATGATTTGGTGTTGCATTGTGAATCTAATAAGGATACCATAGATTATGAGGGTTTTCTGAGATTTGATGGCCACATTTATGTTCAGAGAGTTAGTGACTTTATTCAGTTGATTTTTTATGAGGTTCACAACTCCAGATATTCTATTCACCTTAGCATAGCTAAGATGTATAGAGATTTGAGGCAGCATTATTGGAGGAGTGGTATAAAAATATATGTGGTGGACTTTGTAGCTCATTGCCTATGTTGTCAGCAGGTGAAGGCTGAACATTAGAGACCTGGTGGCTTGATTCAGATATTGCCCATTCCTGAGTGTAAATGAGAGCAGATCACCATGGATTTCGTTAGTGGTTTACTTTGCATGTCCCATAGTTCTGATGGTATTTGAGTCATTGAGGACCAGTTGACCAAACCAACATATTTTATTCCTAGTCAAATGTCCTTTAGTGCCAAGAGGTTAACCCATATCTATGTTCATAAAATAGCCTATTTGTATGGAGTTCCCATATCTATCATTTCATATCAAAGTACTCAGGTGAATTTTAGTACATCCTTCCCTCAGATCGATTGGTAGTTAAAGCAGACTATTCAGGTTCTCGAGGATATGCTCTGACCCTATGTTATGGGTTTTGGAGGTCAGTGGGAGAAACACTTAGCTTTGACAAAGTTTACCTATAATAACAGTTATTATTTGAGTATTGAGATAGTGCCTTTTCAAGCTTTTTATGGTAGGCAATGTTGTTCTTTGATTGGGTGGTTTGAGACCTCCAAGATTAAACCTCGTGGTGTTGACTTGATTCAAAAGTCGTTGGGTAGAGTCGGGGTGATTCAGGATAGGTTGAGGGCATCTCAGAGTAGACAAAAGGTTTATGCAAACCAAAGACTTTATGCCTTAAAGTTTGAAGTTAGTAATTAGGTATTCCTTTGAGTATCGCCTATGAAGGGTGTGATGAGGTTCAAGAGAAAAGCAAAGCTTAGCCCCAGATATACTGGACCTATTGAGATTCTTTGCACAGTTAGAGAGGTAGCATATGAGTTAGCCATTCCCCTATATTTTTCTATTGTTCACCCAATTTTACATGTTTTCATGTTTCAGTAGTATATTCTAGATGCATCTCATGTGCTCATATGGGACTCAGTTCAGTTGGATGAGCACATGATGCTCGTGAAAGAGTCGGTGCTCATATTAGCCAATAATGTCAGGCGGTTGCACACTAAAGAGATTCTAGTAGTTAAGATTCAGTAGATACACCGCCCAGTAGAGGAGGATACTTGGGAGGTAATAGCAACACGCAGACCTAGTATCCTTACCAGTTCGAGGCTTTAGGTACATCCTAACCCTTTACTTTCGTGAATCAAAGTTCTTTTAGTAGTGGATATTATAATGTCCCTCTAGGTTAATTTTTGTATTTTCACTCATTTTCATTATTTAGAGCTTTCCTATATCTTCCCTAAGTCATTTATCTCTTGTTGGAGCTAGCAGTTCAGTTACCGAGCAGTTCATTTAGTTTTTAAAGCCAATTTTCTATTTTTGAAGTCTTTAGTGGTTAGAATTTCTATCAGGCAAAAGCTTCAGTTAAATGACCTTGTATATCAAATCATACAGTTCCAATAACTCTATAACATTGATTTTAGGCTAGGGGGACCTTTGGTTTGGGTCCCAAGGCTTCCTAACTCATTTCAAGCTATTGGCTGGAACTTAAGAAAAATGGCACATGGATATGGGACCCATTTTTCATAAAAACTACCTCAGATAGAAATTTTGAAAATGTCACTAAGTCTAGAACATCGAATTTAATAGGGTAGCATAGTTTGTTTTGGTATATGGGATTTTGGATGAACCCTTGGGGGTCGGTGGAGACTTAGAATTCTCCAAGTCCCCAACTGATGCACCACTCAGTTGGTGCATCTATTTAAGCGGCCTAGCTTGACCATCTGAGGGTCTCTAAAGTAATAACCTCTCTTCTTTATTAACATTTAGTCCTCTTAAGCAATGTGTAAGGGCATAGGCGGGTATCGCTTGAGTGGTACTTGGCCTCTTAAGCGATGACCGCTTAAAAGGTCCATTGTCCGCTTAAGCAGCACCTAGGTGGTATTATGTAATGACCCTTCTTTTCATTTTCTATTTATTTGCTTATTTTTGCCACTTATAGCTTTTCTATAGTTACCCCAGATCATTTAAGACTTGTTGGAACTGAGAGTTTGGTTATCGGGCAGTTCATTTGATTTTTATAGACAATCCCTATTTTGAAATCTTTGTTGTTTAAAATTATCTATTGGACAAAAACATTAGTCAAACTATCTTGTATTCCAATTTTGAATGCTACAATATCTCCGGAATGGTAATTTTAGGCTAGGTGGACCCTTGGTCCGGGTCCCGAGGCGCCCAGGCTCAGTTTGAGCTATTACTCGAAAGTTAAGAAAAATGGCAAATAGGTGTACTACCCAATTTTCATCAAAACAACCTTGAATGAAATTTTTGACTTTGCCATTGAGTTCAAAATATTGAATTTGATAAGGTAGCTTAGTCCATTTGCGTATATGGGATTTTAGATATTTCCTGTGGGGTTGGCAGTCCAAGTCTCAACTCGTACTGTTACACCCACGGTTGTGAGCCATTGATTGCATATGGTATCTAGAAGACACTGAGAAGTATTGCGAAAGAGACATTTGAAGTTGCACAAATGACTCCTCTTGGCAGCAAGCAGATATCGCACTCGCGATAATGATGTCGCGTATTCGACTTCTTTTCTTTTGGCCAAGTATCGCGTATGCAAATACCAGGTCGCATATGTGATACCCATATACCTGGGAAGGGCATATATACCCCTGTTAGCCTATTTTTCACCATTCTCATTTATCTCCAAGATAGTTCAAACCCTAAATAAGGTAAATCTTGGGGATAGCATTTGTGAGTGATTTTGGGGCTTGGATAAGGACTAATTCCTCAATTATCCTTCAAATTCATGGTAAGATTTCATCATTTCCAAATTTGAATTCTCCATTTTCATCTAAAAATCCCAAATTCTTGGTGACTTGATTTTATCACCAATATAGCTTAAAATTTACACCTTTTTAGGGTAAATTCTCTTTAAGCATAGGGGAGAATTGGGTTGGTTTTGAAAATACAATTTCCATAAACTGGCCCCACGTGGGACGTCTATGCAATTTTAGACCTAAATCTCACTAGTGAAATATGGTTTTGATTGTTCTCATTTTAATAGTTAGATTGTGATTTTGATAGTGTGCCACCTTGCGAAAGCTTCTTGGAGGGGAAAATCAGTGATTAGCAAATTCTTTGGGTTTTCTTCAATGCCCAGGTAAGCCTACTTCACATATTGATTTATCTCATAGTATAATTATGATATTATGCTAGATACGAGGTAGGATTTAGGTGTTGGAAGTGTGAATTAGGATTTGGATTAATTGGACCCTTAGACTACCTTAAAATATTAGATTCGAAATAATTAGCATAATTAGTCATGGTTTAGGTGAGTTGGGCTTCATGGTATGTAATTGGAATGGAAATGGATTCATTACTTAAGGTAGGTAAAATTGCCTAGTTACTCGTGTTAGGGCAGAATTGTTATTAATTTCTTAAGTTAAGGGAATTTCCCTAGTAGTTACCGTTTTAGGTTAGATTGCCTTAACTAATCATGTTTGGGGAGGACTTATATCCTAGGTCTAATTATGGCTTGCTTGAAATATAGGGATGAAGTTGGATACCTTAGCCTAAGTCCGAGGAAGAAATTTCCTAAGAGAATCTTCAAGGATTAGAAATGGGCCCTCTTGCCCATCTTAGGGTAAGACTTATGATAACCTTGTAGACTCGTTTTCATTTGGCATACTCTTATCAGTGGTAGATTGATAATTCAGAGGTTTGAATATAATTATTGAGTATGTTAGTTTGGTATGGTAGAATGGATATAAATTTCAAGTATTGTTAATGATGTTGCCTTTATGTATGACTAATGGTATGATTCAAAACTATGGTTTATGATTTATACATGTGATTATGGGTATAACTTTCGAGCATGGTTGATGACTTGGCCTATTGAGATGCTTAATGTCATAGATATTGATATGATTAAAGGTATTTGGCTTATTTGGAGGATATGGCTCATGTTGATATATAATATAGCTCATAGGCATAATATGGCTTATGTAGATATATAATATGGCTCATGAGTATAATATGACTCACATAGATATAATGTGGCTTGTAGATATAATATGGATTATATACCAATAATAAGGCTCATGGATGTTATATGACTCATAATTATGATTTGGCTCATAGATAGAATATGGCCTATAGATTCTAGTAATGACTTGCAGTTATAATATGACTCTTAGAGGTAATGTGGCATATAGGTATGATTAACGGCCTATAGAGAAGACGGGTGGCCAATAGATATGGTTATTAATATAAGTTCAGGATATGCTCAGTAATATTACTTATAAATATTAGTTTTGATGTAGTCTCAGGATATAACTAATAATATGGCTTATAGACCTGAATATGGATGAGTCCTGCGAATATGGTTTCTTATCTGAGTGATAATATGAGTAAGGAGATGGTCTATATCTATGAATTATTGGCATAATCTATTGAATTTGACTTATTGAAATGGTCTACTAATATAGTCCATTGACACAGATTGTAATTATGAGTTTCAAATGAAGTCCGACAATTACAGATGATATTGATGATATGAGTTTCATTTAAGTCCGGCAAAATTGATGATAATAATGATAATGATATTGAGTTTTGGTTTGAGTATGGCATTAAGAATTGTTCACAATGTAATGCGGGATGGATGAATCCTTAGTTATGGTATGAGGTTTGTAAACTTTGGTTATCTAATAGTTAGTCTTCTCGATAGAATCCTCCGGGCTTATGGGGGCCTGTATTGGGTTATTTAACTTTTTGGCACTTATTGGATTATGGGGGCCAATCTTTTAGTTGAAATGGTGTGATCCTTATGTTGTTATCTCGTACATAATTGCTCATTATGCATGATTGTTATGTTATTATTTGGTTCTATTTACTTATATATGTACAGCGGTGTTGGAGGTTACTACCAGGTTTGCCCCTTTATCTTCAACTTAGCTTATGTTATCTTGTATTCTATCATATTTATATCATTATTTATCTCAGCCGGACAATGATTCCTACTAAGTACTCATGGTTTTGGTACTCATACTGCACTTCTGTACCTTTTTGGTACTGATCCGAGTACTAGTTGTCACGGCTGATTTGCTGATTGTGCAGAGTTGATTCTTCATATTGGGTGAGCTCTTAGAGTCATAGTTACCCTTTTTCCTTCTAGTTATCTATGTCTATTCTTTTGTTTCGATGCAGATTATATTTCCTGTTCTAGAACTTATGGTGTGTTATAGTAGCTCTTGTACTGACTCTACTAGGTCGTGGGATGGTTTTCTGTGTTATGGCTACATTTTTTACTATTTCTATTGTCTTGCTTATTCATGAGTTGTATTGTCTATTTTTTCCCCTTTTTGGAATTTTCTATCAAGTTAGCCCATTGCATCTACCTCCGATCTATGGTTCGGCTTACCTACTGGCGGGATAGAGTAGGTACCATCATGACTCATAAATTAGGTCGTGACATATTAAATGCCCCCGTAGATTGAATTTATCCCCATTTTCCCAAAAATTCAAAAGCTTGGAGCCCTAAAGGGAGTGGAAAATTAGGAAAACATTTATTAGGTGATTTTGGTGTGTTTGTCATCTTAAATTGCTCATTTCCTCTCCAAATTATTGGTAAGTTTCATCAATTCCATGGTTAATTTTTCTATAACTTCCCCAAAATCCCTAGAATATTGGTGGTTGATTGTAGCACTATTTGAGATCGAAATTAATCCATTCTTGAGGGTAAATATTCCTTGAGCATAGATAGCCATGTTGTCGGCATCAAAATTGAGATTCCGCAAGCGGGCCCCACATGAAAATTTTACTTAATTTTGAACTTGAAGTAAAAAAGTAAAATATGGGTATTGTTGTTCTTGTATTAATAAATAGATGATCATTTTGATAGTATGGCATTTTGTAGAAGCTTCTTGGAAGGAAAAATTGATGATTTAGCGGATTTCATCAGGCTTTTCTTCGGCATCTAAGTAGTCTAGGTTTACCTTTCTCATAGATTAAGCTAATGGAAAGTATACTTATGATATTATGCTAGGTACGAGATGGGGACTAGGTCTTGGAGGTATAATTAGTATTATCTGGATTGTTTAGCCTTTTATGGAATCGTAACTTAGGCGTAATTGACTTAGTTATCCATGTTTTAGGTGCAATTTCTATCTTAGGGAGATTTGTGGATTATTTAACATCTGGTAGTAAATTTAGATGCCTTAGCAAAGTTCAGGGTAGAAATTTGTCTTAGAATGGATTTTGGGAATTTTAGACTTTTATACGCATGTTATACCCTTTAAATGCTTGTTTTTTGGAGTTTGGAGAATTTAGATACATGATACTTATGCTAGTTTGATACTTGGGAGTTGGTGCTAATTTCGAACCTAGTCCAGTGGTTTATTGATATTGAGTTCTGATTAAAATTTGGCAATTGATGATATTGAGTTTCGGCTCAAGTACAGTAAAAGATGACGAAATTGAGTTTCGACTCGAGTTCAGCATTGAGAGTTTATTTATGATATGTTATGGTATGGATGGGTTCATGATTATGGCTTAAGATTTGGTTAATTAATGAAAGTTTGATTTATTACTTTTCGTTAATTGTACCCTCCGGGCTTATGGGGGCCTGCATTGAATTTTTTACTTTTCCACACTTACTAGCTTATGGGGCCAGTCTTGCCGTATTAATTATGCTTTCTTTTATTATTATATCTATTCTGATTATTATTTTTAGTATTGGAACAGTATTCCAGGTTTTCCCTTTTTCGTTGACTTAGTTTATTTTGCTTGCATATTTATTGTACTTATATTATGATTTAGCTCAGTCGTCCAATGATTCCAACTAAGTACCCGCAACTTTGGTACTCATACTACACTTTTTTACCTTTTTGGTGTAGATTCGAGTACTATTGACCGCCGCTGATGTTACGATCGTGTCGTTGAGAGTTTGGAGGCAGGGTGAGCTCTTTGAGTCAAAGTTGCCCTTTTCTCCTTCTTCTACTTTCATTTAATCTTTCTTTATTCAAAAATGATATATACTGACTAATATGGTAATTTTATACCTTTTCCTAGTCGCTCTTGTACTGACACTACTAGTTCGTGGGATGTTCTTTATCTTATCTATCTTTCAAACTATTTCTATTGCTTAAATCATTATTGTTAGTTTTTACTTGCTAAATTTGTCTTTTATGTCATTTTCCACCAAATTAGACCATTGCTTCTAGCTCCAGGCTACAATTTGGCTTACCTGCTGGTGGGATAAAGTAGGTGCCATCATGACTAATAAATCGGGTCATGACAGATAGTGTCTTTAAATCCTTAATGCAAACACCACCGCTACCAACACTAATTCATGGGTTGGGTAGTTTCTTTAATGAGACTTCAATTTCCTCAAAGTATATGAAATGATATTCCTATCCTTCATCAACACAGCACCCAAGCCCAAAAGTGAAGCATCACAAAACACTATAAAGTCCTTACCATCAAACGGTGGCGAAAGGATAGGAATTGTAGTCAAGAGCGTCTTGAGGCTTTGGAAGCTCTCCTACCATTAGTCTGATCAAACAAATGGTAAATTCTTCTGAGTCGGCCTTTTCAAGAACGTTACAATGATTGCAAAATTCTTGACAAACCTATGGTAATAACTAGCAAGACCATAAAGCTCCTTACATCTGGCACTGAAAGGCTGAGTCTAATTTTTAACTAGCTTAATCTTTTGGGGATCAACCATCACCTTTTTTCAGAAACCACATCGTAAGAAGGCCATGAACACAACCAGAATTCTCACTATAAAGACTTAGCAAATAGTTGATTCTCCCTTAGAATCCTCAAAACTAGGCAAGGGTGACTGGCTTGTTTCTTTTTACTCTTGAAGTAGACTAGAATATCATCAAAAGAATCCAAGAATGATTTAAAAATATCATTCATCAAGCTAATAAAGGTTGCAGGTGCATTAGTTAGCCCAAAAGACATCACCAAAAACTAATAATGACCATACGGAGTTCTAAAAGTTGTCTTTGGTATGTCCTCTGATCTTATTTCAACTGATTATAATTCAACAGCAAATCAATTTTTGAAAGCACTAAAGCACCTTGTAGCTGGTCAAACAAATCATCTATGCAAGGCAAGGGATATTTATTTCTTATTGTAACCTTATTCAATTGTCTATAACCAATTCATAACCTAAACCTACCATCCTTCTTCTTAACAAAAAAGACTAGAGAACCCTCAAGTGAAACACTCGAATAAATAAAACCCTTGTCAAGTAGTTCCTGCTATTGAGCTTTGAGCTCCTACAACTCTACTAGAGCTATTCGATAAGGAGGAATTAATATAGGATGAGTTCTCATCTCTACATCAATTAGAAATCTATATCTCTTTCGAAATGTATTCCCGAGAGGTCCGAAGGAAACACGCTGGAATTCAAAAACTACAAAAATTGACTCTATAAAAGAGGAACCCACACTAACATCCCAGAGATGAGCATAGCTAAAAATGTTAAACACCCCTTCCCCACTAACCTTTTGTCCTAGAAAAATGATATTATACACACCAGTTTGGCCTTATAAACTCCCTCCTACTCTTGTTAATCCATTCCCTACAAAGCTAGAGACACTATCTTACCATTATAGTTTAAAATAGCATGATATGTAGATAAGCAGGTCATACCCAGAATTACATCGAAGTCCAAAATATTAGAAACAATTATGTCTACCTAAGTCTAAAAACCCATAAACAACACAGAGCAAGAATGGTAAACATGGGTAACAACCATAGACTCACCAACTAGAGTAGACACATAAATAGAATAATCAAGTACATCACAAAAAAGATTCAAACCTACTGGACATTGAACGGATAAACAAGAATATGTAGAACCCATATCAAACAGAGCAGAAGCCATCTGGTCACAAATAAAAATTGTACTTGTGATCACTGCAACAAAAGCCTCAACGTCAGCCTTTTCTCAAAAATGCATAATATTGATCCAGTCATCAATCTAAGCTAATTCCTTCCTCGACAACACTCCTCAACCTGTGCCAAATTTCCTTGACCAGCCCAACCATCTGTATGATTTCCCCTTTCACCTTATCGATGACCCCTGCCATTGTCTCCTTCTTCTTAACCCACTAGAACTATAGCTCAGGTTTATTGTTATGCCTGAGCATTTTCCTGTCTAATAGGACACTCCCTCTTAAAATGACCAGCATCATACAATAGTAACATCTCCACTTGAGATAAGTCCGACTAATAGAAGTGTAAAAATCCCCTTATTACCTAACAGTTTGCTACTAAGGAAAAATCTTAGCTAAAACTACAGTAGAGGTTGGTAAGGTTGATAAAATAAGAGAGGCCAAATAGGCCTGCTGATTGGGGCCTTTAGATTAAGACCCAGTGAAATTCCTAGCAATTTAGGACTTCTTGGATAGCATCTTAGCCTGACCCGCTTGCGTTACCCCCTTCAACTTTTTCACATACTTAGAAACTTTATTAAAGCCCTTTCCTACAAAAGTCATATGCATGGATAGAACTTAAAGATCATAATTCAAACCCTTAACAAAAAGGCTAATTCTCTCCTCCTATATAGTCAATAATTGAGTGGCATAACATTACAATGCATAGAACTTAGCCTCATAGGCTACAACAAACATGTCACCTTACTTCAAACCTTTGAACTCATCCTTCTTGCAATCCTAAATATCACGAGGAACATACTTTAATAAGAACAAAGCATGAAACAGATCCTAAGTCAATGAAGTCAGAATCAGTGAACGACATTCGACAAACTCCCTTCGTCATTGCTTGGAATCCTTTTCTAATAGAAAAGGCAAAAACTCAACTTCATATTGCTTCATAATACCCATATTACGTATCCTCTCATAGCAGTCAGTGATGAACTCAAAAGCATCTTTAGACTCTATACCCTAGAATTTTGGAGGTTTTATAATCAAAAATTATGTCAACAGCTCATATGTTATATCATTCATCACCGAACCTAAAATCAGATGGGGAAAAGAATCAACCCTAAAGCTTCACCCATTCTAGGAGCCATAAAATGGTATGATGAACAACTAGAGCCTAAAAAGCCTATACCATGGGTGAGGCCCCATTCCCTTCCAACCCACTCCAAAAATTTAACATTTGCTAAAAAACCTCAGCAGACATAGGGGCTAGTGCTACAACCCCATATTGAGTGGCCATCTCAGGCTCTGCTCTCTACTCCTCTCTACTTCCCTTTTCTTAATATAATCCTAAGGTAGGAGAGGTAATACTAACCTTTCAAAGCTTTGGATGGATTCTGTTAATATCCACCCATTACATGTGTGGCTTGTTCTTTTCCTCCCCTACCTCTCCCTCTCACTTATCCTCTTCTCCATATAATAGGCCCACAGCTGGAGTGGCTGGTGTAGGAGATATTGGATAGGTTATATTGGATCTAGTATTCACCATCTGCGAATAGAAAAATGAATAAGATTAGATACCAATTTGGATCGTCAGGTACCTATTGGAATCAAGTTATAGCATGAAAAAAACAAAAATGATAGATCATAAAGCACTATAGCCTCCTAAAGAAAAGTACAGACATCTCTATAACATTGTATGAGACTCTACAGACCCATTTGGTACAACAAAATTAATGGAACTAGGCTCTGATACCAGCTATATCACGACCCAAACCCATCATGAGTGGCACCCACAGTACTCACTAGGTGGGAGAGCCACCTACCTTAATTATCCTTCTAAAGTCAGCACTTAAGAGATAATAAAACTAATCCATAAATTGAGATATCCAATTCTAAGTCAAAACATAAGAAAAACAAAAATGTGGAACATTGTACTTAACCATAACCATCCCTAGGAATCAAAAGTCATTCACACAAAAACTACTAAAGAGCGTAAGGAAGGGAATGCAACCCCAAGAACTAAACTAAAAATATAAGTCCAGAAATAAAGACTATGCTATAACACAAGGATCTCATAGTAGCCCGGATATGCACTCACCTTGAAATATAGAATCAACAGCTCTTAGACAATGATAAAACATCATTGAGGTCTCTAGAATCAACATCTGGAGTATGTAAACAAATAATAAAACATCATTTGTGTATTTATATAACATATCAGAACCCTAAAAATCCTAACCAAAATAAAATAGGAAAACCAAGTTGGAACCTACCTACAGCCCCACTTATAGGTTGTAGGTACTACCTATGAACCCTAGGTGGGTCTTAGGTCTTAGAAGAAGTCAGCAGCTTCAGAACTTCTACTTATGAAGGTACTAAAAGGGGGCATAATCACCACATACACCCCATAAGTAGCCTTCATAACTCTCAGACAATAATTTAGACTTTCAAAACTTGACTCTTCCACCTATGATGCCACTTACAATGGGCGTAAGTCCCACTTACAGCCCATAAGTGGGTCTGTAAGTGGGGTCCTATGAAACACTTCAACTCTTTTTATCTGGTGCTATAAACCATATTTTCCAGCAAAATAAACTCAAAAAATACATCTAACACAAAAGACCTAAGTACTTACATAATTTTTAGTTTTAACCATCGAAAGTACCTTGAAACCATGGCACAAAAACACCCTCAACTTGGAATATTTACATGTTCTCAAGCAGCAAACACATAACAATCACAACACGATGCTTAACTAAGAGAATCCTAAGGCACCTACGACAGTCAATTCAATTTCAGCTCAAAAACTCTTACCCCTTGCTATTGCCGGCTTTTAAAAATCACTGTATGGATCTATGTAGCACAATAGTACGACATAAAGAAATCAAGAAATGGCGTTATATTAGTACCAAACAATCAAGCAAATATATAATCTACACTACCTAAATAGATAAGCAGTAAACAATACAACCCTTGCATCCTCAGAGAAAAAGTCCCAACTCTTATAGTATCACATCATTTCTATACAAGTGACATTGTCATTACACTTATGCTTACAAAACAAGTTCCAATCAATGTGCACAGAATACCATAGACTTGCCTTGTTTTCTATACCTTAGTAGTTTAGAAAGTTAGACTAGGATAACTATAGGACTTTACTCGGCTTGTAATGTAGGCTTGGGGGTAGGTATGGTATATATTTGGGATATAGTGACTCACCCTCCTTTACACTACACTTTTTTTGGCTCCACTTCTAAACCATTCTTGTTTTATTCCACCCCTTTTCTCTTTATTGATTTGTCAGATTGGGTATGGTTTTTGTTTTGCTTTTCATTTACTCTCTTTTCTTTTTTTTTCTTTTTTTTCAAGTTTTTTTCAATTTTTCTTGTCTCTATTTTTTTCTACCACATCCAAACTTACTCTCCTTTTCTTTTACATCACACCTTTCTGCATACCCAATTCAAACTATACACCCCTATGATAGCCACCTTCAACATAGGCGATTTGCCTGAGTTGAGATGCATAGTGTCCAAGGAGGAACCAGGGCGAAAATAGGTTTACTATAATAAATTAGAAATATGAAAAGGTGAAAACAAGAAATAGGTTAATGTAGGCTCAAATCAGGGATCAAGGGTGTATTTATTCACATTTGGATGGTTATTTAGGATAAGAGTGGACTAAGTCAAAATAGCTTATGACCATGTCCTAACCTACTATCCTACAACCTAGGCAAGACCAACTGGGCAAGCTTCGAATTAAATGCACAAAGGGAATTAGGTAAGTATCTCACACACACATGGTACAGGTTTATATCACCAACTACTACCTATCCAATTCATGCAAATGCTAAGCTATAATTATGTTGTCCCTAATCCTAATGACATAACAAGATTCGCAATAGTCACAGAGATATTACCTTCACACAATATCATTTAATTTTTTGAGGGGTATCATTTTTTCAAAACACTTAAGAACTAAGAAAACATATCAATTGTCATTAAGCTCCTTATTTTTCTCCTAATTAAATACAAAAAATACAAGACATAAAATATAAACATAATACAACCTAAACATATTGGTTCTACTAAGATAATGCAACCGACAGGAAAAAACACAGCCAAAAAAACCTCGATCGTGATATAGCCCCCAACTAAAGACTATGTATCATCCCCAGTGCATAATTATAAAAAACAAGGAATGAAAACATACATGGGATTCTATAGGCATCCAAATTTGACTCGATGCCATCTGGGCTTGATGTGGCTCAACTAGAGAAGGAGGTGGTAGTCGATACTTGGGGCAGTTCTAGTTTCTATCTTGGCATGCCTCCTCTCTTCAATCGAGGTTGACATAACCAAATCATGAGATACCTTTTTTAGGGCTTGTTGATAGTCTATATAATAATCTTATAGATCCTTTTTACGATTATATTTAGCCCTAACAACTAGGGTCATATCATCATCTATAAAAAGATCAGACACCACTATAAGAGCTCGGGGTAGAGGCTATGTAAAAACTGGAATGACTAGAGGGACAACTATAATATGGATCTCAAATAATGATTAGGCCTCTGAATGTAGAGTAACCATCTTCTTACATACACCTGACAAGTTTGGAGTTTGGACCTCATACAGTCATGCACTCATCTGACTCTAAAATTTATCTATACATATATGCAACTCTCTAGTATACTCCTTCATAGTTTCAATAATCCTTCTCTCAAACCTAGACTTAAAATCCTCTAAAGTAGTCTATACCCATGGCCGATCTGCTTGAATAGCATGGCTAACTAATTCTCTGCCTGGGTGGGGCACTCAATCACCTCAAGTTGTAGCTTAATAATCTATTACAGAAACTCATGCAACACCTCAACAATCCTAGATGCTATTAGGTGAGGGGGAAAGTAGTAACCTCGACTTGTGTAGATGTTTCCATGGTCTCCTCACCTATAATGGTCATAGGATTAGCTCTCTAATCGCCCATCTTAACATCAATAGTCACATCCATCATCTTAATAGTCTCAGCTACATTAGAGGGACCCTCAAAATGGGTCGTACCAGAAGTTGAATGTGGTTGCACTCTATGTGCAAGGACCAAGTTCGCCATATCCTTAATCAAGATAATGTCTGCCATATGGATCACTTTGATCTACTGATCAACCTTAAGAATAAGCAGCACTCCATATGCATCTCACTACTTTTAAATTAAGCAAGGTAAGGATAAGGTGGTAGTCTCACTAAATGCCCTTATGTAAATATCAGTCTACATCCATCTTATGAAATTTATAGCATATTCAGCAATTACGCTAGCAATTAAAGAAGCTCTATCCCATGTGAGTATGTTATCCATAAAATTTGGACTCAATCTATGTCATACCACTTGCCACCAAAACATCACTGCAAAGTACAATGATGCCTTTTTTATCTCTCCATTTCCCTCAAACCATGGGGCATCAGTGTCCAACTTAGCTATCTGTATGGCTAGCTATCATGTTAAATCAAGTCTAAGTATTTTCTAGGTCCCTGATAGTGTGCCTACTCTACACAATATTCATGAAATAATCAAACTCAATTATCATGGCTAGCCCTACATATTCTATCCCAAATAACACTCGACTGACAATCACCTCAGAAATGTCAACTCTAACCCCTAACCAAAGTATGGGTCTTTGGGGTTACTCAACCACTCTACCCTCAACAGGGGTGACCAGGTATATAATGGATGCATAGGATGCATAAAATTCCTAAACTAGAGTTGGGATGTATAAACCTAAAGGTTGGGTCATTTACCATAGCCGATATCTCTCAAAAGAGTCCTGTAGAGTTAGATCTCCTTCTAGCCCAATCAACTCTATACTGACCTCTCCCACTATATTACATCTCAGGCAACACTACTTTTTGATGAAGTTATCTCTTTTATAAAGTTGTTGCATCTTTTTCATACGCTATCTCAAAGAAATCTTAGCGATAGGTACAGCCAAGACATGCGTGGAGTTAGACTTTAGTGTAACAAGTGAAGAAGTAGTAGGTTGAGTGCCCTGAGTAGGACCTATGCTGAATCAACACCCTCATTAGACTAGGGTGTGAATGATCCTAATGCAGACTCATTCTCAAACTTGGATACTGTCTCTGACCCCTTCTAAGACTAGGAGTTAGTTGCATTCTTCTCTTCTCTAAAACTTGAAACTGATCTTAACTCGACCTCATCCTCTAAACTAGTAGTTGAATCCTCTTCTCCCATATCAAAATGGGAAGAGTGTTATGGTAATTAACTCAGGTTTTTCATTCGAATCCTAAATGAATAAAGCGAGTTGGTGCAGGTTGGGTCTCTACCTATGGTACCTGTTCGGCCTGTAATGGTGTGGAATGAGTGCCCAACAACAACAATTATTGCAACTATAGCCTATCTCGGTGATTGACCCCAAGTCTATTGTGGGCCATTGGTGTGCTATCTAGGCTTATGGGACACTTCTCAATAGATCCACTCATTGAAGAGACTCATCTCATAGCTTGGACTAAACTCCCTTCTATTGCTCAACATTTTGTTCCATCATACCAGAAAAAGTAGTTGTTAGTACTTGAAACACAAGAAAGGAACAAAAAAATTGAAAAATTTAATAGCCCAAGGCAGGGTATACCTATGAACCCTACCTATAAGTCATAGGTAGTATTTATGGGGGTCATAGGTACCCTTATAAATACTATACAAAGACCTAAAACTTCAGGGATTTAGGTTTGATACTTATGATGGCCACTTACGCCCTCGTAGGTACTACTTACGAGGCCTGTAAGTGGCTTTGTAAGTTCACCTCTGAGAGTGAGTCAACTTTTTCTCAAAAAAATTATCCCTACATGGTGTATAATTTTAATTTTAGCCCAAGTTCAAACATTACAACATCCAATAAGTTAATTCCAATAGGTATTGAAGATATATTTTGGGATTTCATCTCTTATACAACTTCTACTTCCATTAATTATCTGATCTCAGGTTTCCCAAACAAGAATCATACAACAAAGTAATTTTACCTAATTTTAGGCTCTAAAATTTTCAAGAATCATGAGACATAAGCAAATTCAAGGTTATATCAAGAATTATCTCAAGATAAATGAATTAAAAAATGTTTCTAATTAGTTAGATTCAGGAATTATTTCCTAGATTCAAAGATTCTTTGAAGTAGAAGATGAATAAGTGAAAATACCCCTACTTTGATGAACGTTTACAGGCAAGGGAGGAGGTAATGAAGTGAGGAGTTTGAGTGTAAGTGGGAGTTTTAAATTTTGAAGAAGTGGGGGTAATGGATTGGTTTTGGGGCTTTTAGGAGTGATGGCAGGCCAAATCGGGTTAGATTTACTTGGGATTAACCCAGATTTCAAAGTTGCGCCCAAAATTTTTGGACAACTTATGGGGCCACTTAAGGCCCTTAAGTACCACTTACGGACCTCGTAAGCATGTCCGTAAGTAGGTCTTACAGCTTTATTTTTATCTTATTTCTACAACCTACTTATGGGGTCATAAGTTATGCTTACGACCTCTGTAAGTGGGTTCGTAAGTGCAACTTCAGAGATCCAAAAGTCTTGATTCTTGTACCCATTCTATTATAAACTACATCTATGTATGTGAGTGACTATGGGTAACTCTCTCATAGTGAGGGGACATATTTGATTATAGTTGGGTGAATTATATGATGTCTTTGATTGAACAATTAGTATGAGTTTTCCAACTAGGTGAGTCAATTCTTGAGTCTAGGATGTTTTGGAGTAGTATTCTTGAACTGTCAGTTGTGTTTATAACATGCTTAGTGTAGGAACTTGAATTATGTGTAGTCATTGTAGTACTAACTTGAGTATCTAGCTTTTAGTATAAGTGTAGAGTCTCCCCTTGTTATGATGCTTATATTAAAGAGTTTTTTGAGGATAAACAAGGCTTTAAGTGTAGGGTGGTGATCTGAGGTGGATTTACGTACGTCAGTGTTGTTATTCGAGTTTATTTATCCTTATTTTGAGGACAACTTGTGTTATTAATGTGTTAATGATTATATAATTTAGCATCCAAGTGCTTAAGTACTTAATTACAATGTTTAATGTGTGGTTCAAACAAGTTTGTACTTAATTTGGTCACTTAGAGTTCAAATGAGAAAACTAGTGTTACTAGCTTGAGCTAGGTGTTGTTCTAGTTGATCTCGATGAATTTTAGTTAGGGTAATAAGTTATTAAGGTTATTATTGTGTAATTATGTGTTTAAAAACGTGTTTATAGTGTTTAAGGTTCAAATGAATCAAGCCGAGAGTCGAACAAGAAGTTAAAGATCAAAATAGGAAAAACTAGTTCCTAGCTTAATTTTCTAGTTCATTGTCTTAAATGATATGTTACTTTGAGCTCTAATCCGTGGTTTTGATGATATAGGATAATTTGTGAGTTTATTGTGATGATATATGGATGATAAACAAGTTTTAATTCAATTGGAAATAATACCACAAGGATTGGGATGGAAGGACAGGTGCACAAGACATGGATATGGCTTACAAAGTGAATTCCAGTGAGGGTATAGGGATAGCCCTGTGGAGAACACCCTATTCCCATGAAATATATGGGTAGGCACACAAACTTGTCCTATGGGAATATGAGGGGTGTTTCACACCCTATTACCATGGAATAAGCCCTGTGGCGTACACCTTATTCCCATAATAGCCAAATTGTCCTCCTATAAATGGGACACTTGAACTTGATATTATACAACTTGGACGGCTTTGAAACTTGGATAGGGGATGAAACACACTTTAAATAGGGTTTTTATTCTTTTACATTAGTTTATTTATGGATTTTATGCTGTATTTATTTATGTTGATTACGGTATGTCCATGAGTGGCTAAAAGCCCACTTTCTTGGGTTAAGGCCAAGAACATGATTACTATTGCATTGAATTGATTTGGTTTTGATTGATTATCACATTTGGTTATTTATTTATCCTTTTTATAGCTATTTTAAGTATTATAAACCCTTAGAATACATCCATTGTAGAAGGGGAATAAGAGGATAGAACATGGGGGTAAATAGAGGAAGGTTCTTATTCTGTTATAAAATAAGGAATTTGAATTAGCATCTAGGATAAAGATATACCTAGAATCCTTGTTTGGTTCACTTGAAAGATGATATTTTAATACATCTAAATGGATTATGGAATCTCCGCTCAACGATGTAGTTGAAATGTCCAGTTAGGTAGAAGATTAGAGGATAAAGAGACCATGATCATTCTATAAACCCAGTGAATCAACAACCAAGAAAAGTAATCTAACCAGTGAAGTTCAATAGCATAGTATGATTGTTAGCAGTGTTTTAACCCTGAGTTTCTATTGATTGATTGTCCAAGCTTTTACTTTTCTGAAATGTTTACTTTACATTAGTTTACAACTCTAAAACTCTTTCGGTTACTTTTACACCACTTTAATCTCAATAGTTAAACTAAAATTTGATAGTTGTTTAACACTAGTCCTGGTATGATCAATACTTGGCTTCTAAAGGGCCAATTTAATACTTGGTGAGACCAGGTACACTTGGGTGTGTGCCTGGGCGCAACAGGTATCATCCACTATATCAGAAAATATGGACATCATACAATACTGAAAGTGTCAGGAACATTACAAAGTCTGAAAGGCATCCTCTTGAATGCAAACGTACCATATGGATATGTGATATTGGGTGTATTTATATGTCCAAACACCATTACTTACCCATATTTGGACTTGTTTTGAGAATAAAAATTGTGTTAATTCTATTGAATTTTAAGCTAAATTATGTTTCGTGGCTAACCGATGTAATTTAAGATGCAGGGTAAATTTTCCATGGATTTGGATGAAAATTGGATATATATCATGAAGATGTGGAAGACCATGTTGATCAAGTCCAAGAACATGTGGAGATGCACGAGAGCAAGGATAAAAGAAAGGAGTTGAGGACTTACGAGGGTTAAGAGAAGAAATAGAGAAACATTCCAGTGATGCAACGCTATCTTGACGTGTAGCGTCGACTGGTAAAAGTTATAAGCAACTTCCAGTGCATCGATGCAAAGTCAACGCATCGTGTCGATGCATAATTTTTTAAACTTAGCCAGATTTTGAGATGATAATTCCAGTGACATGACCAATGTCGACGCGTCGCATCATATGTTGAAGAAGTTGACTTAGTCGGATTTTTAAAGAAAAAATACAGTACATCAATGCAATGTTGACGCGATGCGTTGGCTGGGATGATGCGATTAGCAATTCATCGCGTCAAGTGTGCAGATCTGGTGAAATTTTCCCAAGTATAAAAGAAACATATAAGCACAATTCCAAACATTTTTTGGCCAGCATAGCAGCGGCGGAAAAGCATAGAATTCTCTCTATTAGAGTTTTTATTATTTGTTTTGAACTTCTTTACTTGAAGATTAATTTTGGGTATGATTAATTACTTATTTTTTATGTTTAATTCAAACATGAGTGGCTAAATACCCTTGTTCTGGGGTTGATGCCAAGAACATGATTACTCTTCGATATTCTTTATAGTAATTTCTTTTTGGATTATAATCCGGGTTGTTCTTAATTTCTTGAGCTTACTATTTTGATGAGTGGAAACCATTAAAATAAATTTATATTTCTACGTGGATCCGGGAGGAGAATCGTGATGTGAATTAGCATCTAGGATAGGGATATACCTAGAAGCCTTTTTTGGTTCAATTACAAGAAGATAACTTTATGAATCTGGAACAATTTTTGTATCTCTGTGGGATTTGTAGCTGCAACATTCCATAGATAGAAGATTTGAGGTTGGGATACCAAGATCGTAGCATAAATCTTGTGAACCAACAACCCGATAACCAATTAGAATGTTAGAAGAATAGAAATTTGTATGATTGTTTAAAAAGCTTTAACCCTAGAATTCATATCATTTCTATTTACAACCGTTGCTTGCTTCGCACTAGTCATAAACTTTAATTTCTTAGTTAATAATTTACATTTTTATTTTTAATTTCAAAATCATCTTGATACTTTAAAACACTTACTACTCATTGTCTAAAACTAAAAGTTGGTTAAATTTTTAGTTGCTTAGTCCTCGTGAGAACGATATCTGGTTGTCTAAATCACTATATTACTTGTATGGCCACTTGCACTTGTGTGTGCATCTGAGTCGCAACAAATTTTTGGCACCATTGTCAGGGACTAATATAATTAGTAAATTGCTAAATTTTTTATTTTTGATATTAAGTTTAAGTGTTAACAACTTGATCTTACCAGTTGAATTTTTGCAGGCATAGCTGAATAAAGGACTGGCGAGAGATAAAGAATTGGTTGAGACTTTTACAAAACCAGAATAGATACTTCAACAAAGGCGAAGAATGGTTGAACAAAGAAATGAACCAGTCGATCCAAATGCCGAGAATGTCCCACCTCCAGTTATTCCAGTTGTTCCTACTTAACCAGCTGCTAGACCTGTTCGTGAAGTGGCAATCCCACTCATGAACCGTGTGATGAATAGTATTTGCAAACCAGAACTAGGTGGTCAATTTGAATTGAAGAAGAATATGGTGCAATTGCTGAATTTAGCGAGGCAATTCCATGGCCTTTCACATGAAGATCCATAGCAGCACATATAGACCTTCCTAGAAATAAATGATACTTACATTCTTGAAGGGGTGAGTTATAATTATGTCAGATTGACACTTTCCTTTCTCTCTAATAGGGGAAGCAAAAAGGTGGTTGCATGCTAAACCACCACTCTCCAGTAATTCATGGGAAGATCTAGCTCGAAAGTTCCTTATTTAATTCTTTCCATCTATGAATATTGTATGCTTGAGGAGTGAGATCTTGAGTTTCAGACAGAAAGAATGAGAGAATCTCTACCAAGCTTGGGGGATATTTAAGGGTATGCTCAAAAATTGTCATCACCATCATCAGTCTAATGATGTTCTTGTTCATACTTTCATTGAGGAATTGGAGCCACACACGAAGATTCTCTTGGATTTAGCAGTAGGTGGACAGGCTCTTGAGAAGACATTAAGAATTGTACACACTGCTGAATAGGATTTCACAAAGGAATCCTAACTAGCATGCTGATTCAAGGAGTACTTCTAGGAAGTTTGTAGGGGTATTGGAGGTAGACCAGTTCACTACATTACAAGCACAGATTCCAGCCATGTAAAATTGTATGATTACTCAGCTTAATAACATAAAGCTTGGATTTACATAAATAGCAGCCACAGCTAATGCAGTCCAAATGGCAAATTCTTGGTGTGAGGTTTATGGAAGTGGTGAGTATGTAGTAGATGATTGTATGGCTAATCCAGATTTTGTCAACTACATGGGAAATCAAAATCATCAAGGAAAGCAGAATTTCAGTAACATGTATAATCTTAATTAGAGAAACCATCCCAATTTCTCATGGGATGGAAATCAAGCACAAAATGAAAACCAGTTCAAGGGACCAGTGCAACCAAATCAATAGCCGACTTAGAATAATCAGGTAACTGCTCAAGCTAGCAATATGGAGGAGTTAATAAAGCAGTTTATGGCTCAATAGGCACAGTTTGCAGCAGAAATAAAGACTCAATATGCATAGTTTTCAGCGGAGTTAAAGAGTCAATAATTTCTTACTAGAAATCTAAAGTTGCAATTGGATCAAATTGCAGGAGCACGGAATATAAGACCTCAAGGAGCATTACCTAGCAATATAGAGACAAATCCTAAGTAGGTGAATGCGGTTACAACAAGAAGTGGGCTACAAACTAAGGAGATAGTTCAGGAACAGATGAGCCCAATAGTCACTGATGACGGTTCTAAAGACAATGCAGAGAAAGAAGTTAAGGAAAAAATGGCAAGTGATGAAATTCATGTAGAGAAGAAGACTCTCCCCTTACCCTTTCCTCAAAGTCCAAGAAAGCATCAAGAAGAGGCAAGTTATAAGAAGTTCATAGATCTTCTAAAGCAAGTTCATGTAAATCTTCCTCTTATTGACATTCTACAAAGTGTGCCAAAGTATACAAAATACTTAAAGGATATAGTTGCAAATAAAAACCGGTTGACCGAATATGCTACAGTTGCACTTACTAAGGAGTGCGCATCCAAGATTCAAAACAAATTACCCACAAAGCTAAAGGATCCAGGTAGTTTCACTTTGCATATTACCATCGTACAGACCATTAGTGCTCATGGATTATGTGATTTGGGGGCTAGCATTAATATTATGCCCACATCATGGTACCGAAAGATGGTTCTTGGGAATCCTAATCCTACTGCTATTGTTTTACAGTTGGCAGATAGGTCCCTTGCTAGGCCTGAAGGTATTATCGAAGATGTCTTGGTGCAAGTGGGATCCTTAATCTTTCTGGTGGATCTTTGTAATTCTTAACTTTGAAGTTGATCCTATTGTTCCATTTATTTTAGGATGACCTTTCTTAGCAATAGGACAATTATTAATTGATGTATTAGTAGGGAAAATGACAATGAGAGCACACGATAAAGTAAGGCTTTTGATGTGTACAAAGTGCTAAAATTGCCAGCTATAAATGAGAAGTTGTCGGCTATATCTGTTATCGTTCTTGAGTCTGATCAGAGGTTGCTATTGTCATATGATCATTTAGAGTGAGCTTTGGTAGTTCATGATCTTTATGGAGATGTAAAAGCATTAAAATTAGTCCAAGTTATGAATTTGATGCTCATTGAAACAAGAAAATTGCCTTTTGAGCCACTGAATAGGCAAATTAGTCCATCCCTAAAGCTTCAATTGATGAAGCTCCAAAATTGGAGATTAAGATTCTTCCTCCTCACTTGAAATATGTTTACCTTAGTGAAAATGAAACCTTGCCTATTATTTTGTCTGCAGCATTATCTAATATGCAGGTACAGAAAGCAATGACTGTGTTTAAAAGGAGGAAGAAGGCGATCGGGTGGAAAATATCTGAAATTACAGGAATAAATCCAACTTTTTGCATGCATAAAATACATTTGGAAGAAGGTTTTAAGCCACGAGTGCAGCAGCAATGTAGGTTAAATCCAGTGATGAAAGATGTGGTGTGGAAAGAGGTTATTAAGTGGCATGTTAATGGGATTGTTTATCCAATTTCAAACAATAAGTGGATAAGCCCAATACATTATGTCCCAAAGAAAGGTGGGATAACCGTGATTACTAATGAAGCAAATGAGCTAATCCCCACTCGTATGGTGACTTGATGGAGAATTTGTATCGACTACCGGATACTAAATGAAGCCACAAAAAAAATCACTATCCTATTTCTTTCATTGATCAGATGCCAGATAGGTTGGTAGGACCAAAGTATTACTATTTTCTTAATGGATACTCAGGCTATAATTAAATTACCATTGCTCATGAGGATCAACAAAAGATAATTTTTACTTGCCCATATACCTATGCCTTCAGACGTAGGCCCTTTGACCTTTGCAATGCGCCTGCGATATTTCAGAGATGTATGATGGCAATATTCTATGACATGGTGGAAGAATTTGTAGAGGTATTCATGTACGACTTCTCTATGTAAGGTGATTCTTTTGATAAATACTTGCAGAATTTAGATCGAGTCCTAGCTCGATATGAAAAGACAAATTTGTTGTTGAATTAGGAGAAGTGCCACTTTTGGTAAAGGAAGAAATTTTCCTTGGCCACAAAGTGTCATGCAGAGGACTTGAGGTAGATCGGGTGACAAGTGAAGCGATTGAAAAGTTACCACACCCAATTATAGTGAAAGGAGTATGAAGTTTCTTGGGACATGCAGGTTTCTATAGGTGTTTTATTCAATATTTCTCAAAGATTTAAAGCTCGATGTGCAAACTGTTACAAAAAGAGGCCAAGTTCGATTTTAGGATAGATTGTAAAGAATCATTTGAGAAGCGAAAAAAAACAATTGAAGAACCTATTTTGTTTTCTCCGGATTGGGAATTGCCATTTGAATTGATGTGCGATGCTAGTGATGTGGCTATAGGAGCTATTTTAGGGAAAATAAAATACAAGGTAGTTTGCTTTATTTAGTATGCTAGTAAAGTCTTGAACGATGCCCAAATAAATTATTTAGTCACTGAAAAGGAGATATTAGCAGTGGTGCATGCATTTGATAAATTTAGAGCGTACTTGGTAGGCATAAAGGTTATTGTTCACACTGACCATACAGCCATCAAATTTTCTTCAATAAAAAGATGCGAAGCCTAGGTTAATATGGTGTATTTTTTATTGCAAAAGTTTGACTTAGAGGTTTGTGATCATAAAGGAGCAGAAAATCAAGTTGCAAACCATTTGTCAAGGTTAAAAACTCATAATCATGTTGTTGATGACTCTTTCTACATTCAGGAAAAGTTTCCAAATGAAAAATTATTGTCTATAAAGGAGTGTGAAGTTCCTTGGTATGCGGACATTATAAATTTGTTGGCAAGTAGCTTTTATCCTCCTAAAAGTACAATTCAACAGAGGAAGAAAATGCTTTATGATTCTCGTGCTTTTATATGGGATGAGCCTTATATTTTCAAGTGAGGCCTGGATGGTATTATATGAAGATGCATTCTGGAATTTAAATTCGCACAAGTACTACAAATGTGTCTTGAATTCACATTACTGCAAAAGTGTCATTTATCCCCTTATAGAGGACATCGTGGGGTAAATGAACCGCAATAAATGTGTTTCAGTCAGCTTCTTTTGGCCAACATTATTTTGAGATACAGTAGCTTTTGTAAAGAGTTATGATCAATGCCAAAGGTTGGGAACGATTTCAAGGCGTCATGAGATGCCCCTAAACAACATCCTTAAAGTAGAAGTATTTGATTTTTGAGGGATTGATTTTATAGGACTATTCTCACCATCAAATGGTAATTTGTACATTATAGTGGTAGTTGAATACGTATCTAAATGGGTGAAAGCTATAGCTTGTCGTACAAATGATGCAAGTGTAGTGCTAAAGTTTGTGAAGAAGCAAATATTTTCCAGGTTTGGTACTCTAAGAGCTATAATCAGTTATGTAGGTACGCACTTTATTAATACTTGGTTTAAGAATCTTTTATCTAAATATGGTGTTAGGCATAAGATGGCCACTGTGTATCATCCACAAATAAGTGGACAAGTTGAGGTGTCCAGCCGAGAGATTAAACAAATACTACAGAAGATGGTTAATGGGAAACAAAAGGATTAGGCCGAGAAGTTAGATGATGCATTATGGGCATATCGGATAGTGTATAAGATGCCTATTGGTACTTCCCCATATCATTTGGTGTATGAGAAAGTATGTCATTTACCTGTTGAGTTTGAGCATCAAGCTTATTATGCAGCTAAAAAGTTGAATTTTAAGATAAAAGCCACAGGAGAAAAGGGATTGTTGCGGCTTATTGAATTAGATGAATCTTGTCTCACTGCTTATGAGAACTCAAATCTTTACAAGAAGAAAACCAAGAGATGGCACACTAGACAGATTCAAGATAGAGTGTTTGAACCCGAACAACTTGTTTTGCTATTTACTTTGAGATTAAAGTTATCTTTGAGCAAATTACAGTCTAAGTGGTCTGGGTCTTTTGAAGTAGTACAAATGATACCTCATGGAGCGGTTGAATTGTGGAACAAGGAGAATATTGAGAAGTTTCTAGTGAATGGACAATGTGTGAAGCATTACTGGGCTAATCATGGAGATAAGCACAATGTGTCCATCACTTTTGCTGAGGAGTGAGACTAAGCTAAGCCATACCATAACGTAAAATAAGGCGTTGTGTGGGAGGCAACCCACAAATGTAAGGTAATAGGTAGTTTACTTTTTAGTTGTTAAGTACAAAAAGAAAAAAATACAAAAAGATGAGTCATACCATGACCGAAAATAAGGCACTTGGTGGGAGGTAACCCATTTTTTTCTGACATAATTTTATTGTTTTTGGTTAATGTACAGAAACAAGAAACTTGGTAGAGGTGGAGAAAATGAGAAAATGGTGTTAGTAAGTAAATAGGTGATACATGGTGAGAAAAAGGTAAGGGATAAGTAAAGATGCATTAAAATATGGGAAATTCAGCCTTAGAAATTTTTTGGATGTAATTTCCAGTGGATCGATGCTATCTCGATGCATTGCGTCGATGTGCATCATGACCATACTTAGAAAAAATTTCTAAGGCTATTTCCAGTGAACTGATGCGATGTCAACGCATTGCATTAGATCTACAATGCGTTACCTATCGCATCACATTAGGTGTCATCCAAGTAACACTTAGAATAATTATTTAAGGCAACTTCCAGTTTGATGACGTGGACTCAACGCGTCGCATCGATTCTTCAATGCAATTGCTGATGCGTCACATCATCTGCATCCATCGGTAAAAAGTTAAACCTAATTTACCCCCTCTATAAATACCTTACCTCACTCATTTTTCCTTCACTACCTAAACCCTAGCCGCGCTGTCCCATTTTCTCAAAACCCTAAATTTGCTCCCTTAGAAGTCTAGTCCTTTCTTGAAAATAACAACAAAATTCAACTTCATCTTTATACTATCAACTAAGACCGAGGTAAGTTTTGATATGTTTATTCTTATGGATCCAAGTGCTCTACATGAAGTCATAAGGTTTCTTCATTAAAATTTGTGCTATGAAAATTAGCATGAATTAAAGTTAAAAGTCCAATATTTTATATTTAAACTATTTGAACTTTGATTGAATTTTAATTTGGAATCTTGCTAGAGAACATCAGGGGGTGATGGTGACATGTTGTTGGTTATGGTTTTCTCTTTCTCACGTGGGAAACTAATGTATCATGAAATGGGATTCTTAATTTAATTAAATTGGTTACACTAAGGGTCTGAGATCTGAATTGATAGATAATTGAATGTTTTGCTGCACCATGTGATGAATTTCAATAATTTAGGATGTGCTTGATTTACCACATAATTACACCTACGTGTGAGGTGGATTCCAAGCTTACACTACCTTAGTAATAGCTATTAATTTCTTAATTAGGTGCTATTGAAGTGAGATCAGGTTTAACATGTGAATAAAAGAAAGCCTATTTTCTTTACACAAGTTAGCATCCACTAGGTTAGTAGGATGAGATTTGTTTAAACTGCCATATCCTTGAAATAAAACTTTTTTGTTTGATGCTGAAAAATTAATGATGTAATTGTGTCGAACAAGGGAAGTCTGAGTACCTTGAGTCCATCTTTTATGAACCTATGCTAGCAATTAAGTATGGGGTAAATTTCACACTTAGTGGTTGCTAGTTCCAAAGGTATTTGCTTTATGTGTTTGTGGGCTGTTAGGATTGATAGGTACAATGTCGAGTAGCCATCAACAATGAAGCAAGGGAAATAATACAACTGGTACGTCTAAGCCCAGGCATAAGAGAAGTCATCAAACTGATTGGGTTCCCTCAGCCCCATATGTTCTTAGAGGTAAAAGAAGGTTTGGGACTAAGTTTGTGGTTGAAGCAGAGAGGAAATGGTATTCGCAGCATAAATAGTCAAAATATTCAGCCGATCAATTTATTAATAGGGCAATCTTTATGAAATAATATCCATCTATGGAGCGAAGGATAGAGGCACAACACATGAATTTTATCTTTGAGCAGCCAAATGAATGCAACTTAAGCCCAGTGAGGGAATTCTATGCTAATGAGAACCCAAAAGACTCTGAGGTTGAGGTACGTGGTCGTGTGATCACTTTTACTGCTAATACTATTAATGAGCTTCTAGGTATACCCTGTGTGGATGTAGAGCCATTTAAGTGAATGATTGTTGAGCTACCATATCAGCACATCCACATCTCCTTTACGGCACTCGTTTAATGGCTAAGAGGGTGGAACTTATGTATCACTCCCATTTGCTCATTTGAATAGGGAGGCTCGTTTAGGGGCAAGAATCATCTATGCCAACCTTGTTCATGGTACGCATTTGATGGAGAGGACTCATGATAGGTTTGTATTATCTATGCTCTAATGCGTAAAGATGTGGATTTGAATGTTGGTGCTATTACTTTTTTGGTGATGAAAAAGGCTAGATTTTTTAGGGGTAGCAGATATGGTTTTGGTGGGTTGCTGACTAGATTTTTGAGGCATCGGGGTATGACCGAGGAGGAGCTGGATTATATACATAGGCCATTATATTTTTCCCGCACTAAGGGACTATCCTCATAGTGTAAATTTGACTATGCTTGGGCATCAAGCTCAAAATAATGAGATCACAGCCTATATGTATGGGATAACTATGTTGCAGCTAAAGACTTGGGGGGCATCCAGCCACCCAATAGGATATTTGTGCAATTGAGTTGGACTACCCACTAGGACCTCATACTTAGACTATGTTGCGAATTGGCCTGAATTTTGATGAGCCATTGGATAACGACGTCCCTACGAACTAGGAGAAGCGCATGGGTTATTCTGACAATGAGTTCGAGGATGAGGAGTAGTCATATGATGGTGATTCAGGCAATGACTTTGGCAGCGATGATGGTGCTGATGAGGATGTAATGGCCTTAGTTACATTTGACTGAGCAGGGAGTACGATGTCACCCTGCTTTAGGCTTATTGCTAGCACTGGGACATTGCTATGTTTAAGTGTGGGGTAGTTGATCTTTGATATCTTCATCTTTATCTCCTTTATCTTTAATTTCTGAATTATGTTGGTTTTTGGATTGAACAATTTCTATTTTCAGTTTTTATGTTTTGTTGGGTTTGTAATTTGACATTATTGCCCTTTTAGGCAAATTTAGTTTAAAGTGTTTGCTTTATTTTCACCCTTCTTGGTAATTTTCAAATTATAGTAATTATGTGTGCCCTTTTTGTAAATTCTCATTATGCAACAGCATAGTTTGCTACTCTCTCCTACGATAGATAGATAATGATCGTCTTAAGGGGAGTGCATCTTTAGAATCTGAGAAAATGATAGGACCCTGATCACAACTTTTGAGAAATGTTGTGTGTTGGGGAAAGATGTTTTATTTTGTGAATACAAATGCAATTGTGTTGAAACAAAAGAATGAGATATTTTTAGATGTTGAATCCCAAAAAGTGAAGTTTGATTTGATTGGCTTAATGTTGAATTTGATAAAAAGCAATATCAAAAACAGTAAGGATCCAATTTGATTCTTAGCATGTACTTAGTGATTGAGTATTTGTTTATATTCTACATGTAAAGGAATGACTAGAACTTGCTCGGTATGTTTACAAAGGGAAATAAAGGGTGTTGGGTGTAGCAATTGATTTAGGCATTTTTTTGGTAACTGAATTGTAAAGACTTTATCTACCTACCCTTATGTATAACCTTAGTTAGCCCTGTTGAGCTTATAGACTGATTTCTTTGGTAGCCTCATCCGTAGCTGAATCCTTTCTTTGATAGACCTTAATTCGATCCGTAGTTCCTAAGCGCTTTAATACATATAATGGAATAAGAGGGAATGTGAAATATTAAGAAGGAAAAGGGTGAAAGTGAATCTCTAGAGAAGTGTTCATTTTGCATTTAGTTGTGATTGTTAGGAGTTAGAAAGAAAAAAAAATGTAAAGAAAGTTTTAGTTATTGTTGCCTGGTTTATATAACAATAAACCTATTTGGGCCCTGGTCCGTTTAGGACAATGTGCACCTTAACCAAGGCAAATTGCTTAGGTTGAGGGTGGCTGCGTAACAAGAATTGGGGGATAGAGAAAATCTAAAAAATGAATTATGATATATAAAAAAAGAAAAAATACTCCTACTGTAGTGTTGTTAATGTGCTAAAAAGATTTGGGGTGAAACAATATATGTGTAAAGATAATGAAATGAAAAGTTGGGTTGATAAAATATGATTGTGATTGAAGATGGTTATGTATTAAAGTGATTAGGGAGATTAGTCACTATTTCCCAAATAGTTCCTACCCATCCCTTATCCTGTATTACAACCATGAAAGACCTAATTGATGTAGGATATCAACATCCGACTATTAGTAGAGTATTACACTAAGGGCAAGCCTATGGTTTATCACCTATTATGTATGAATTCTTTGATGAGAGTGAGTGATTGAATTTGATATTCTCCTCATGATTAAGGTTGTAAAATTGTGAGTGATATGGGAAAACTTTCTTGTTGTGAGGGTGCATGCGGATAAAAGTCCAGAATACTTATTGTGCTGCTTGATTGCATGATTTCATTAAGTTTGTCATCGAATTGAATGCCACTGTTGGGATAATTAAGAGTGAAATAAAGTATTCATCTGCCCAACACTAGCTGACTCTTAGGTTGTAATTAGAAGGTTTGATGATTGCGTTGCTTGATGTTGTTTGAGGACAAACAAGGTTTTAAGTAGGGGTGTTGATCTTTGGTGTATTTATATGTCCAAACACCGTTATTTACCCATATTTGGACTTGTTTTGAGAATAAAATTGTGTTAATTATATTGAGTTTTGAGCTAAATTATGTTTCGTGGCTAACCGATGTGATTAGAAGTAGAGGGTAAATTTTTCAGGGATTTGGATGAAAATTGGATACATATCATGAAGATGTGGAAAACTATGTTGATCAAGTCCAATAACATGTGAGAGCAAGGATAAAATAAAGGAGTTGAGGACTTACGAGGGTTAAGATAAGAAATAGAGAAACATTCCAGTGACGTGATGCTATCTCGATGCGTTGCATTGACCGGTAAAAGTTGTACCTTAGCAAAAATTTTATGAGAAACTTCTAGTGCATCGACGTGAAGTCAACGCATCGCATCGATGCATAAGTTTTGAGACTTAGTTAGATTTTGAGTTGACAATTCCAGTGACACGACGAGATGTCGACGCATCTCATTGTGTGTTGAAGAAGTTGACTTAGTCATATTTTTAAAGGCAAAATCCAGTACATCAACATGATGTTGATGTGACACATTGGCTGGGAAGATGCATCACGTCAAGTGTGCAGATATGGTGAAATTTTTTCAAGTATAAAAGGAACACGTGAGCACAATTCCAAACACTTTTTGGCAAGCATAGCAGCGGCGGAAAAGCATACAATTCTTTCTATTAGGGTTCTTATTATTTCTTTTGAACTTCTTTACTTCAAAATTAATTTTGGGTATGATTTTTTACTTATTTTTTATGTTTAGTTCAAACATGAGTGGCTAAACACCCTTGTTCTGGGGTTGAGGCCAAGAACATGGTTACTCTTTGATATTCTTTATAGTAGTTTCTTTTTGGATTATCATCTGGGTTGTTCTTAATTTATTGAGCTTACTATTTTGATGAGTGGCCACCATTAGAATAAATTTATATTTCTACGTGGATCTGGGAAGAGAATCATGGGATAGAACGACAAAATTAAGAAGCAAGTTTCTTACCCTTTTATAAAATAAGGGGTATGAATTAGCATCTAGGATACGGATATACCTAGAAGCCTTGTTTCGTTCCATTTCAAAAAGATAACGTTATGAATCTAGAAGAATTATTGTATCTCTACGGGAGTTGTAGCAGCAACATTTCATAGATAGAAGATTTGAGGTCGGTAGACCAAGATCGTAGCCTAAACCTTGAGAACCAACAACCCGATAACCAATTAGAATGTTATAAGAATAGCGATTTGTATGATTGTTCAAAAAGCCTCAACCTTGGAATTCTTATCATTATTGTTTACAACCGTTGCTTGCTTCGCACTAGTCATAAACTTTCATTTCCTTGTTAATAATTTACATTTTTATTCTTAATTTCAAAACCATCTAGATACATCACAACACTTACAACTCATTGTCTAAAATTAAAAGTTGGTTAAATTTCTAGTTGCTTAGTCCTCGTGGGAACGATATCTGATTGTCTAAATCACTATATTACTTGTATGACCACGTGCACATGAGTGTGCATCTAAGTCGTAATAAGCTTTTGGTCTTTGATATCTTCATATTTATCTCCTACATCTTCAATTTCTAGATTATATGGGTTTTTTTATTGAACAATTTCTATTTTCAATTTTTATGTTTGTTGGGTTTGTAAGTTGATATTATTGCCCTTTTTCGCAAATTTAGTTTAAAGTGTTTTCTTTATTTTTACCCTTCGTGGTAAATTTTAGATTACAGTAATTATGTGTACCCTTTTTGGCAATTCTCATTATGCAACATCATAGTTAGTTGCTTTCCCCTTTGATAGATGGATGACGACCGTTTTAAGGAGAGTGCGTCTTTAGAAGCTGAGAAAATAATAGGATCCCAATTGTGAATTTTGATAAATGTTGTGTTTTCGGCAAACAAGTTTTATTTTGTGACTACAAATGCAATTTCCTTTAAAAAAAAAGAATGAGGTTTTTACATTTTAAATACCAACAAGTGAAGTATGATTTTATTGGCGTAATATTGAATTTGATAAAGAGCAATATCGGAAACCGTTAGGATCTGACTTGATTCTTAGCATGCACTGAGTGAGTGAGTGAGTATTTGTTTATATTCTCCATGTATAGGAATGACTAGAACTTGTCGGTACATTTACAAAGCGAAATAAAGGGTGTTGGTTGTAAGAAGTGATTTAGGCATTTCTTTGTTAACCGAATTGTAAAGACTTTATCTATCTACCCTTATGCATGACCTTAGTTAGCCCCGTTGAGCCTATAGCCTAATTTCTTTGGTTGCCTCATCCGTAGACAAATCCTTTCTTTGATGACCTTAATTTGATCCATAGTTCCTAAGCGCTTTAATACAAATAATGAAATTAGAGAGAATATGAAATATTAAGAAGGAAAATAGTGAAAGTAAAGCTCTAGAGAAGTATTTATTTTGCATATAATTGTGACGGTTAGGAGTTAGAAAGAAAAAAATATGTAATGAAAGTTTAAGTTATTGTTGCGCGGTTTTTGTCACAATGAACCTGTTTTGGCCCTGGTCCGATTAGGATAATGTGCACCATAACCAAGGCAAATCACTTAGGTTGAGGGTGGCTACTATAGGGGTGCGTAACAAGAATTGGAGTGTAGAGAAAATCTGAGAATTGAATTATGACATAAAAAAATAAAAAAATACTCCTACCGTAGTGTTGTTAATGTGCTAAAATGATTGGGGGTGAAACAATGGATGTGTAAAGATAATGAAATGAAAAGTTGGGTTGATAAAATGTGATTGTGATTGAATATGGTTATGTATTAAAGTGCTTAGGGAGATAAGTCACTATTTTCCAATTAGATCCTACCCATCCCTTAGCCTGCATTACAACCATGAAAGATCTAATTGATTTTACTTATCAACATCCAACAATTAGTGGAGTACTATACTAAGGGAAAGCCTATTGTTCATCACCTATTATCTATAAATTCTTTGTTGAGAGCGAGTGATTGAATTTTGATATTCTCCTCATGATTAAGATTGTAAAATTGTGAGTGATATGGGAAAAACTTTCTTGTTGTGAGGGTGCATGCGGATAAAAGTTCGGATTACATATTGTGTTGCTTGATTGTGTGCTTTCATTAAGTTTGCCACCGAATTTAATGCCACTTTTGGGATAATTAAGTGTGAAATAAAGTGTTCATGTGCCCACGCTAGCATGACTCTTAGGTTGTAATTAGAAGGTTTGATAATTTTGCTGCTTGAAGTTGTTCGAGCATGAACAAGGTTTTAAGTGTGGAGTGGTGATCTTGAGAGTATTTATATGTCCAAACACCATTATTTACCTATATTTGGACTTGTTTTGAGAATAAAAATTGTGTTAATTATATTGAGTTTTGAGCTAAATTATGTTTCGTGGCTAACCGATGTGATTAGAGATACGGGGTAAATTTCCCATGGATTTGGACGAAAATTGGATACATATCACGAATATGTTGAAGACCATGTTGATCAAGTTCAATAACATGTGTAGATGCACGAGAGAAAGGATAAAAGAAAGGAGTTGAGGACTTACGAGGGTTAACAGAAGAAATGGAGAAACATTCCAATGACGCAACGCTACCTCGATGCATCGCGTTGATGGGTAAAAGTTGTGCCTTAGAAAAAAATTTATGAGAAACTTCTAGTGCATCGACGCAAAGTCAACGTATCGCTTCGATGCATAAGTTTTGAGACTTAGTGAGATTTTGAAATAAAAATTCCAGTGACACGATCCGATGTCAACGCGTTGCGTTGTGTGTTGAAGAAGTTGACTTAGTCGGATTTTTAAAGGCAAAATGCAGTACATCAACGCGATGTTGAGCAACGCGTTGGCTGGGATGACGTGATTAGCGACGTGTCGCATCAAGTGTGCAGATTTGGTGAAATTTTTCCAAGTATAAAAGGAACAAGTGAGCACAATTCCAAACACTTTTTGGCTAGCATAGCAGTTGCAGAATAGCATCGAATTCTTTGTTTTAGGGTTCTTATTATTTCTTTTGAACTTCTTTACTTGAAGATTAATTTTGGGTATGATTAATTACTTATTTTTTATGTTTAATTTAAATATGAGTGGCTAAACACCCTTGTTCTGGGGTTGAAGCCAAGAACATGATTACTCTTTGATATTCTTTATAGTAGTTTCTTTTTGGATTATCATCTGGGTTGTTCTTAATTTATTGAGCTTACTATTTTGATGAGTGGCCACCATTTGAATAAATTTATATTTCTAAGTTGATCCGAGAGGAGAATCGTGGGATAGAACGAAGAAATTAAGAAGCAAGGTTCTTACCCTTTCATAAATTAAGGGGTGTGAATTAGCATCTAGGATAGAGATATACCTAGAAGCCTTGTTTGGTTCAATTTCAAAAAGATAACGTTATGAATCTAGAAGAATTATTATATCTCTGTGGGAGTTGTAGCTGCAACATTTCATAGATAGAAGATTTGAGGTCGGTAGACCAAGATCGCAGCCTAAACCTTGAGAACCAACAAACCAATAACCAATTAGAATGTTATAAGAATAGCGATTTGTATGATTGTTCAAAAACCCTCAACTTTGGAATTCTTATCATTATTGTTTACAACCGTTGCTTGCTTCACAGTAGTCATAAACTTTTATTTCCTTGTTAATAATTTACATTTTTATTCTTAATTTCAAAACCATCTGGATACTTTACAACACTTACAACTCATTGTATAAAATTAAAAGTTGGTTAAATTTCTAGTTTCTTAGTCCTCGTGGGAACGATATCTGATTGTCTAAATCATTATATTACTTATACGACCATGTGCACTTGCGTGTGCGTCTGAGTCGCAAAAATATGTGAAAATAGTTTTGTCTTAGTCTTTGAGGGCAATATAAATATGATTATACCCCTTATAACATCTAAGAAAACAATACCATCCTCTTCCTACAAGATAGTCTAACATCTAGTCCATGAATGGTATTGGAAAGTGATCCTTCTATGTCCAAGTATTCAGCTTTTGATTATTCGTAATGTCTCTATCCTGTAACTGGTCTCATCGGCACTAACTCATTCTTTTCATTTGGAACCACAGTGATCCCACCCTTTTTTGGAACACACTGAATCGGGCCTACCCATTTGTTGTCGATAATAGGATAAACTACATCTGTATCTAACCACTTAATGATCTTCTTCTTTACCACCTCTTTCATAGGTAGATTTAGACAACGCTGATGTTCAATGCAAGGGGCACACTCTAGTTCCAGCTAAGTTTTTAATGAGTACAAATTCTGGGTGGAATCCCGACAATATACGTGATGGTCTATCCAATGGCCACTTTAAACCTCTGTAATATCAAGATCAAGGACTCAACCTGTGTATTGAACAAATCTAAAGTAATAATAACCAATAAGGTATTGTTAATGCATAACACAAATAAGAAAGAAGGGCCTTTATTCCAAGAGCGGTGGTTCCTCAATAGATGGTCGGGCTGGTGTAGTCGCTCTATTCTTCAAGTCCAAATCCAACTTTTTATGGTTTACAACTACAAGATCCTCTACCGATAAGAGCACTCACCATCTCATCATACTCATCAATATTTTCACTGTTAAAGATCATGATCAGTGCCGCTAAATCTCAACACCAAGTCTTTCCTCAATGGGCACACTGACTACATCACCCTCAAAAGTGTCGATCATAGACACCACACGCATGTTTTTTTGATGACACACCAATTGATCCACATTGAAATTAACCTATTCATCATTGAGCGTGAATTTTATGTATTCCATCTCCAATTCAACCAATTCCCTACTCGTTCCTAAGAAAGGCCTTCCTAAGATAATAGGAACATCAAAATCTATCTCATAGTCAAGATTCACAAAATCGACTGGGAATATGAAGGAATCTACCTTCACCAAAATATCACACTAAATACCTATCAGTTTCTTCACAATCTAATCAGCCATTAATAATCTCATCGAATTCAGTTTAGATAACCCCAACCCTAATTACTTGTACACAAATAGTGATATTAGATTAATACATTCTCCCAAATCATACAATGCTCGTGAAAAAATTTAGAGACCCAATAGTTCAAGGAATAGTGAACACTCTACTAACCTCTTTCTCCTTACCTAAAGATTGGAAAGCAATAGTACAGTAGTGGTGCAAATTATCAGCAGACTCAAAACTCACCGTTTTTATTTTCCATCTCTAAATCCTTCATAAAATTTTCATAATTAAGCATCTACTCTAATGCTTCTAAAAGAGGGATATTCACAGACAATTCTTTCAACATAGACATAACTTTTTGATATTTTGCCTTTTCTTGCTTCTTCTTCAACCTTTGAAGAAAAGATGAGGAGGTCATGGAATGGTCTTCAAAACTAGTTCCACATCCTTGCCCTTTTTATTATCAGTCTCAACTTATTTCTCAACACCTATTAATTTTTGTGATGTCTCACTATTTTTTAACAACTTTTCAGTCTCAATTTTGGGTCTATCATCAAGAACAATAGTATTATTTCTTACCTCATCTTCTAGTGATGATGTCCAAATAGTGCCTATCGTTATTTTGATTCTAAATGGTATAGATTGAAAGACTGGTCATTTGATGTTGATTCAAAGTGGCCAACATCTGACTAAACTAGTGCTCTAGAAGCTTAGTCATAGTAGCATGTGCTTTTACCTTCTAGGTAAGTCCCAAAATATCTGTGTTAATCTCCTTAAAGCAACTATCTTGATTATATAACCCTTAAATGCTTTAAAGTAATGCTTCTATCCTCGAATTAGTATCATGGTTCCCCAATAAAACATACGCACCACTCTTCTCTTTATAATCATCTTTTTGCCTTCAGTCACTATCTCTCTCTGCTCTGATCTCTATACCTATCTCTATAATAGTTTTGACCTTAATTTCCTTACATCGAGTTCCAAGATTCCTAATAGAACCCTTGGCCTTTGGCTCGAAAAACACTCATCTCTCTATCTAAATACTTAGTTTCCTCCTCATAGTCAAACTTATCATGTCTAGCCGACTTACCTCATGTGCGCACTGTATTCACCTATTTAGCATTCGTAGTTTCAAACTCCTTAGTAAGTAACCCAATTTACATCCTTAGTTTTGCCACCTCTTGAGCCACTATCTTATTTATGACTCTCTACTCACTAAAAGCACCAATAGCATAAGTATCATCTCCTCTTTCTGCCTCCTGACTATGCCACCCTTAGTTGGTATTAGAGACCCAGTCTAAGATCTCTACAGCTAGATCCCAATGAAGGCTAATCAAAGCCCCACCAGTAATAGTATCAGCAAAAGCTTTGGTGTTCGCATTTAGGGATTTATAGAATATTTCAAGAAAAGTTCTCCTTCAAATTCTATGACTGGGCATAGTCATCAACTTCTTCTTGAGCCTCAACCATGTCTCGTACAATGCCTCGGAATACAATATCCTAAAATTGTAAATCTTACATTTCAACTGCAGAATTCTAGAAGGCTAGAAGAATTATTTCAAAAATTATTTCCACAACTCATTCCAATTAGTTATGGACCCATGAGATAGTTTCCCTAACCATAACGTTGTTTTTCTTGTAAGTGAAAATGGGAACAACCTGAGTCTTAAAGCTTCTTGACTTACCCCTGGGATACTATACGAAGTATAAATTCTAACAAAATTCATGATGTGCATGTTTGCATCATCAGTCGCCAAACCAGTAAACACACCCTTCAGATTAAGTAGTTAAATCATAGCACTCGTAATGTCAAATATTACCCCTTGGGGAAACTCAAGAAGAAAGATAGCTCATTTCTTGATTGTTATCCTTCAATATTTGTGTTTTATGTTTAAGTAATGACAAACTAATAAGTGAACTTTGTAGGATATTGAAGATCCCTAATGAAGGAAGGAGATCTCACACAAAGGACATTGAAGATCTCAAATCATGGGAGGATATCTAGCACAAGGATAGGAATATTCTCTCAAAGAATATCATGCTAAATATGGAGCCACATCAAAGATAGTAAAGATACCTAATGATGGAAGAAGATCTCACACAAAGGACATTGAAGATCTCAAATTATGGGAGGATATCTCGATCAAGGCAAGGAATATTCTCTCAAAGAATATTGTGATAAATATGAAGCCACATCAAAAGTAGGATATCTCTTGACAAGGAAATAAAAATCATATCAACTAAATATCCCAATAGACAAGGCAATTAGACACACCTCACGACAATATCAGAGGAAAAGGAAGATCTTACTAATTACATGGATATGTATAGATGTAAGAAAGAAAAATTGCACCAATTATGGACATATCTGATATGGACATACCATAAGGTTCAAACTCCTTCAATCAAGGAATCAACTCAAATCCTTGATTGGGAATAAATCTCTTGGGTTTCCTTATGAAGAAAAGTAACATATACAATAGAAGACTATAAAGGCCAAAACGGAAGAAAGAAGACACTATGCAACTTCAAGGAGAAAATTCAAAGTGTCTCACTCTTAGTCTTACAAGGCTTTGTAACTTTTAGTTTACAATTTTTATATAAAGAGTAGGATCAAGTAAACTTTGTAACATCAACTGAAATTGTGTCACAAGATCTAGAGAGTAAAATAAGTCTTTAGAACTTTTTTCCTATCAATTTACTCGAGCCCAACATTCAATGATCTAAGGAAACTTTAAAACCTAAGGAGACTGGAATGCACTAATCTGCAGGTGAGTCGACTGTGAGGAGTCAGTAGTCGACTAATAGAAAAAATTTAATTCACCCCCTCTTGAATTTCAATTGGTATCAAAGCAGGTCTCACCAATAGTATTACTTAATCGCAAGTGATCAAAAATCAAATGGCAAATTATAAAATTCCTGGTGCTCTTCTTCAAGATGGTCACTCATCCGCAAGACCGCCATACTTTAATGGACAACACCACTCATACTGGAAAAATAGATCTAGAATCTTTATCCAATCAAATGACTTCCAAACCTGGGTCACTATCAAGATGGGTCCAAAGATAATTTAGGACTTAAAGAAAAGCAAAAGTACAAAGACCAAGAATCCAGCAGTATCGACATAGAAGACCTTAAAAGTTTTGAGGTCACCAAGAAACAACAAGAGGTAATCCAACAAATGCACATGCTATAAGTTTACTTCTTTGTGCAGTTAGTGGAGAAGAATACGACAAGATATCAACTTCTAAGACTGTAAAAGAAATATAGTACAAATTGGAGGTAACCTAGGAACCACCAAAGTCAAAAAGTCAAAAATTGCAACCCTGGTCAAAGAATACAAGCTATTAAAAATAGAAGAGAATGAGAATATTGAAACAATGTTTGCCAGATTTAGTAAGATTGTATGCGAACTGAAATCATTGGGGATGATCTATCCACATAGCTTGTAAGTCCAAGAATTGGTCCAAAGTCTTCCAAAGATTTTGAAACCAAGGTTTCCATTCTGGAAGACGGATATCTACACAACATGACATATAATGAACTATGAGGTAACCTCATTGTATATGAAAGAACTTATATCAACAGGTACCATAAGGATAAAAAAAGTAGTACCCTTCAACGTTGCTCCAACTAAAGAAGAGGACATTCTAGAAGATGCTAATAGAAAAAAGATGCACCTCATCAATTGTGGAGTAAGGTAGATCATGAGACAGAGACAGAAAAGATCCCAAGGAGCCAAAAATAATGACTCCACCAGAAATGATGATCATTGTTATCCCTGTGGAAAGCCTGGCCATTTCAAACAAAACTATCCAAAGTTAAGAAGAAGACCATCTATAAAGAATCAAAACTTTGGAGCTTGGAGTGATGAAGATGAAACTGAAGAAGAAGAAGAAGTTGTCAATATGTGCTTTATGGCAATAGGTGAACCTAGCAAGGTAAAACCTCACGACTGTCATAACTATAATATTCTTGAATATAATTTAGATATGATAACCAATGAGCTTCAAAAAGTCATAGATGAATATGATAAGATCACTCAAGAGAAGCAAGGTTGTGAAGAATGATTCAAACAAAAACTCAAAGAGGAATGAAGAAACTGTCAAATAGAAATTGAAGCATGTCAAATTAAAATTGACATGCTTCATGAAAAGCTTAATGATTTAAAAATAAAATTAAACAATTTTAATAAATCCCCAAGCCACAGTTTTGTGAGATCAAATTCCTTTAAAAACAACTCAAGTTCCTCATCAAGACCTCTTTATCCTTTCAAGGACTGTCTGCTTTGTCTCTGGAAAGAAAAGGCACAAATCCTACAGCTACATGCATAATCCTGGAAGCACGTGGGTTTGTAAACCTAAAGAAAGCACCTCTAACCCGCAAGAACCCAAGAACACTTGGGTACCTAGGCAGCATTAATCTTTTTATTTTGCAGTAATATGTCCGCAAAAACTATAAAAAGGAAATAAGGATCCTTGATAACGGATGTTCCAGACACATGACCAAAAATAAAAAAAAAAACTTTTCTACTCTAAAGAAAATAAATGGGGGATCTGTCAAATTCAGTGATAATACTAGAGGATCTGTTAAATTCAGTGATAATGCTAGAGACAACATCATTGGAGCTGGCTCAGTAAAACTTAGTTTATCATGTGAATTCACTGAAGTATATCTAGTGGACGGCCTCAAACATAATATGCTTAGCATCAATCAGTTGTGTAATGACGGTTTTGGAGTCTTTTTCAAAGACAAAAATTAGTCAATCAAACACGAAAAAATAGACATCTCTTTCATCGGTGAACGCATTGATAATATTTATGTTTTAAATTGTCATGACTTTTCTATTTTAACCTACCTCACTATGCAAACTAATGATATTTTTTTGTGAAATAGAAAGCTCGAGCATGCGAGTATGCATATCATTAAGAAATTGTCCAAACTAGTATTAGTTAAAGGTCTGCCAAAACTCTACTTTGAAAAGGATCACATCTATGATGCCTTCTAATTGGGTAAACAGACCCAGACATTACAAAGTCAATGACATTGTCTCTACTACCAAACCTCTTAAAATAATCCACATAGATATATTTGGCCTCACCAAGACTGCAAGTATGGGTGGAAAAAGATATGTTTTTGTTATAGTTGATAATTAGTCACGGTGATGTTTCTTGCTCATAAACATGAATCTTTCATACACTTTGAGATTCTTTTGTAGAAAACTACAAAGATAAGTTGGAAACTTCATCACCTATGTTCACAGTAATCATGGAGGATAATTAGAAAACAAGGAATTTGAGGAATATTGTGCTCAGAATGGATACTCTCAAAACTTCTCATCGACTCGGTCTTCCCAGTAAAATGTGTGGTAAAGCAAAAGAATTGGTCTCTCTAAGAAACTGCTAGGACCTATTATTAGAACATAATCTATCAGATTACTTTTGGGCAGAAGCAGTAAGTACAGCAAGTCACATCATCAATAGATGCCTGATAATATCTATTCTACAAAAAATGCCTTATGAACTATGGAGAGGAAACAATCCTAACATTAGCTACTTTTATCCTTTTGGATGTAAATGATTTATCCATACAATGGTAAGAATAACTTGGGAAAATTTAATCCATAAAGTGAGAAAGTATTTTCCTTGTTTATTCTCCCACTAGTCGTGCTTACAGGGCCTACAATAAAAGAACCTTATGTGATGAAGAATCTATGCATATTGTATTTTATGAATCTAATCACCCTTCTATAAGTTTGAATATTGATGAAGAACATGTGAGTGATCTACAATCTGGAGCTAATGGTAGCACAACCTTTGAGCCATCACAAGACGAGTTGACTATACCCCCTCAAGAGTTGACTCCCATAGCATAAATAGTCAAACTAATTGTACCAAGAGAATGGAAATACTATGCTAGCTATCCAAATGAATTTATCATTAAAAATCAGATGATAGATCCAAACAAAAGCATCATTAAGAAATCAAGAATTTTTTACCCTTGTATCTCTTATTGAACCAAAGAAGACCGATGAGGCCCTCAAAGATAAATCATGAGTCGAAGCAATGAAGGAAGAATTGGACCAGTATGAATAAAATCAAGCTAACTCTAGTTGAAAGACCCAAGAACTACTTAGTACTTAGTACTAGATGGGTCTATAGAAACAAAATAAATAAAGAATGTAAGGTTATCAAAAACAAAGCCAGACTTGTAGCTCAAAACTAACCCCAATAAAAAGGTATTAATTATGATGAAACCTTTGTTCCTATGTCAAGAATCTAAAATTATTTTTATAGGAGATCTCACATTCTTCTTGGGATTACAAATTAAATAAACTCCCAAAGGCACCTTCATCAGTCAAGCTAAGTACACAACGGAACTCATCAAAAATTTGGTATGGAAAAAGGAAAGGCCTATGGAACTCTGATGAGTCCATCTACAATTCTTGATTCAGGTTTGTCTGAGAAGGATGCTGATAAAAGGATGTATAGGGGAATGATTAGATCACTACTCTATTTGACCGTTAGTAGACCAGACATCATATTCAGTGTATGGAAGTGTACCAGGTTCCAATCGACTCCCAAAGAGTCTCATCTAACTATCGTTAAAAGGATTATCTGATACTTCATAGTAACTCAAGACATTAGACTATGGTACCCTTGTATTTCCTATTTTGATTTAATTGGATCTTCAGTTGCTGACTTTACAGGTAATAAAGTGATAGAAAAAGCACTAGTGGAATGTGTCAAATTCTCGGTGATGCCCTGTTCTTAGATCATAGTAAGAAGAAAATTTTAGCTGCTCATTCAACAACAGAAGCTGAATACATAGCCGTTGGAAGTTGTGGTACTCAAATTTGATGAATTATGCCTCAACTATTTGATTTTAATTTTTCTTTGAATTTTTTTCCATATTATGTGATCACACCAGGGCTATTAGCTTATCTAAATATATTGTACATTTTTCTAGGGCCAAACACATTGATATTAAGCATCATTTTATTTGGGATCATGTAGAAAATGGCAATTTTTTGTTAACATTTGTTGACTCCAAAAATCAACTAGAAGATATTTTTACAAAACCTCTGTTAGAAGAAAGATTTTGTTACCTTAGAAAAAGACTTGGTATTCTCAGCATTAATGAATTATGAGTCTTATTTTTGGACAAAAATATCATTTACTTGTTTCGATTTTCTCATTGGTTTTTAACCAAAAAATTGGTTTTCAAAAGAGGGTCTTGTCACTTGTTTTTTGATGGGTTGTAAAATGATTTTTAATACACTATCAGCCACACTGTTTGTTTTACCTAGTACTTGTTAGTTAATAGATTAAATCTCTACTATCTGTCTAATGCTCTTTAACCTACTTTGTGGTTATTTTTTATTATGCCAAAAGGGGGAGAAAGATAGGAACATTAAAAGTTCCTACAACTCAAGGAGAGAAAGCTGACTAAAGTGATAGACAAGAAAGTTAACTGATGTTTATGCTCATTTGCTATTATCAAAAAGGGGGAGATTGTTAGCCACCTATATTTATGTTTTCTTTTTTAATAATGACAAACTAATAAGTGAACTTTGCAAGATATTGAAGATCTTGAATAAAGAAAGGAGATCTCACACAAAAGACATTGAAGATCTCAAATCATGGGAGGATATCTCGCACAAGGCAAGGAATATTCTCTCAAAGAATATCATGCTAAATATGGAGCCACATCAAAGATATTGAAAATCCCTAATAATGAAAGGAGATCTCACAAAAAGGACATTGAAGATCTCAAATCATGGGAGGATATCTCGTATAAGGTAAGGAATATTCTCTCAAAGAATATTGTGCTAAATACGGAGCCAAATCAAAAATAGGATATCTCTTGACAAGGCAACAAAAATCATATCAACTAAAGATCCCAATAGACAAGGCAATTGGATGCACCTCACAACAAGATCAAAGGAGAAGAAAGATCTCACTAATTACATGGAAATATTTAATATGGACATGTATAGATGTGAGAAAAAAATCGCACCAAGTATGGATATACCATACGGTGCAAGCTCCCTCAATCAAGGAATCAAATTAAATCCTTGATTGAGAAGAAATCTCTTGGGTTTTCTTATAAAGAAAAGAATCATATACAACAGAAGACTATAAAGGCCAACACGGAAGAAAGAAGATACTATGCAACTTTAAGGAGAAAATTCAAAGTGTTTCATTCTTAGTCTTACAAGGCTTTGTAACTTTTAGTTTATAATTGTTATATAAAGAGTAGGATCAAATCAACTTTGTAACATCAACTAAAGATATTTCATGAGATTTGAAGAGCAAAATAAGTCTTTAAAACTTATTTTCTATCATTGTACTCGTGCCCAACATTGAATAATCTAAGGAAACTCTGAAACCCAAGGGGACAGGAATGCACTGATCTACACGCGAGTCAACTGTAAGGAGTCAGTAGTCAACTCACTGAAAAATTTCAATTCCCCCCATGTTGAATTTCATTGATAGGCTCAACACACCCCAAATCTTCTTTCAGATCATCAAATACTTGTAAGTACTGAAAAGTGAGAGTTTGAACTCTATAACTTCTACCTCTATCTCTTTTGAGTGATGTTTGATGCTCTTCTTCCCATCTCACTCATTTCTCTTGAGCTATATGATGGGCAGCCTCCCTTCTCATATTCTCTTTAGCTAGTTAACATGTAGCAGTTTGCATGGCTATTTCTTGAACACTATGCAAGGGTGGAGGAATCAGATTAGGGTCATCATGAACCCCATGCTTATGCTCTATGTTCTTACAATTTCGTCGTAAGGTTTTTTTAAGCTCAGAATCAATTGGGACCAAGGGATTGATTTGACTCTGAGTACTGGGCATACACCAGTGCTCTAAGAATAGTAAAAAACAAAATCAAACAACCTCAATCAATTCATAACTATATTCCCCGTCAATGGCATAACAATTTATGTCACCAAAACTTATACCTCTGAAAAGGTATAACGCAGTTGTTGTCAATTAAAAATCCAACAAAGGTTGGGGTTCAACGCAAAGAGAATAGGATGAATCTCTGTCTTGAACTTGTTGAAGTATCCACAAAGTGCAAAAAGTAAATGGGGGGGAGGGGTTGTAAGAATAGTAACAGTAGAAAAAAAATCTTGATCACTTTAGGTTAAAATTAATATGAGATGAATATTAGGACTGTGTTCCCCCTGACTTCCTAAATCCATAGACTTATCATGCTTCTTTAAACTATCTCAATGCTTCCATGCATAATCTGACAAGTTATGCATCACTAACCGTTTTTTGAACACCTTTAGTAAATTTTACTCATCCCCTTTTGAGCCTCAGAGTGTCTCATTACGAACCCTTGACCTGGATCCCAAATTAACTATCTCCTTTTCAGTCTCAAGTTAATTAGATGAAGGTTGATAGCCTTAAATTACTATTGTTATCTTTTTTATAAAATTATAATACATGTAAGAACGTCAATTAATAAAGACTTCACATTTTCTCAACTTTATTATTTTATCGGGTTCCCACAACCCTAGTTTAAGAGGTTTTTAGCCGCTCATACTTGTAAGAACACCCATAGAATTCATGAAATAAAGCAAATGAATAATCTAACAATAATTTAAGAATAAAATCCTGATTCTCAATTTAATCTCAAACCGTAAAAATCAAGTTCAAGGATTCAAGATCAAAAGTGTATCTCAGAATCAATATAATATTTAAGTATAAGGAGTGTGTAAGCTAATAAAAAAATCAATGGGATATTTACATAATACATCAGAACCCTAAAAGGTCTAACCAAAATGAAATTGAAAAACTAAGTCAGCACCTACGTACGGACCCATTTACGAGTCGCAGGTACTACCTACGAACCCTCGGTGGGTCGTAGGTCTCAAAGAAAATCAGCATATTCATATCTTCTACTTATGAGGGTACTTACGAGGGGAGTAAGTACCACTTATGCCTCATAAGTAGCTTTTGTAACTCTCAAACAAAAAATTCAGACTTTTAGAACTTGACTCTGTCACTAAACCACATCACATCAAAAAATTCCTACAAAACAAACACTAAACCACATCACATCTAACAAAAAGAACCTACGTACTTGCATAATTTCTGATTTTAAGCATCAAAAGTTTCAAGAAACCATGGCACATCGTGTCTGCCAACCTTGTTCCACCAATAACCCATGATAATGTTCCAAATACTGAAACATTCCATATTTAGCAATGAGCTAATTCAAAATCATACAACAACATAAAAATTCTTTGTATTGAACATAGAAAACAACACGCACTAACAAGCCACACTACAAAGTAGTTAACACGGACATAGAGTAAAAATTGGATTAAACTACAATACCATCACCTACCTCGAACAAAGGTTACACTACTCCTCTAAGTTAGAGCTTTGCCCTTCCGTGCAATTTTCACTTGCACTTGGTCTAGAACATGTACATAAATACATAATTAATGAAATTATCCACCACATTGGAAATTATAACTCACACCCAATGTCCAAGGACAAGTTCATGATCATTCCCATCCCGTTCTAGAGTTTTTCAACCGTAATTCATCTAAAACTATCAATCCCATGGATTAATTAGTGAATTAACAAAAATCGAGCGTCAATTAATTGTTAATGATCAAAACCTATAAACTTATTACATAATTCCCTACCTTACACCAGAAAATAACCAAAATAAACCCTAAAACCCTCCCTAAACTCCATAAATTTAAATATTAAAGCTTAATTAACCAATACAAGTTAATAAATATGAATTTCTTACCTTTATGAAGACAAATGAATAAAATAAGGTGAGAATCACCCAAAATTGCTCCTTCTTTTCTCCAACACAATTTTTAGAAAAATAAATTATTTTGGAGAAACACTTTAATTAAACTGCAACTTTTACTGCTATAGCAACATATGTTGTCCGAGTCAGACCATAGCTATAGTAGCTTGCTAAATTCAATGGGATAGAATATCTATTTTCTCCTAAAAATCCCACTTTTCACAAGACACCTTAGCAGAGAACATTCCAAATGGTGTCTTTTATGCTAAGATTAATTTTGGGGGTTTTACTCACCCAAATTCATTTTTATAAATTCCAACATATTCCTTATCATCTTAGCTAACTAGAAAAAAATCAAACACCACCCAACTTGTCTAAATCATTCCCATATTTTTCTAGACCATACCTCATTCTAATTTTTCTTGAAACCAGACTAGCTTAAAATTTACAACTTCAAATCCAAAAAGAATTTTAACATATGAATTTTAATGAAATATATAATTATAAAAATGGTTGTTACTGTTGAATTCTTAAGAAATAGAGGCTTATAAACACTCAGTAACCTAGGATTTTATGTATCTATTAGTGAATACTCAGCCTACTATGTTTACTGATCTAGAATAATTTGAAGTGAAGTGTTTACTACCTCATACTCAAAAATTAGTACTATGAGCATGTCAGTTATTCATTCTAAATAAACTACTAGTTATCAGCTGGTATTTAGCTGGTAGTAGTACTTAGCACGAAGCGGATGCGGGAATGAAGGCTCACCTATAATTTAGGATGAGACCTTTATTATAAGTCCCTAAGTCTCAGAAATACAGTGCCATCATAGGTTCTAAAGGGTCACCCATAAAACTAGGCTTGACACCATAGTCCTTTTGGATATCAGTTTAGTGGATTCACATCAGTCTGTGTTCATACCCTTGGCAAGATACTATATACCTTTCCAATTGGGTTACAAGTTAGACCCTGGTTGGATCAGATTGGGATATGTAGGTTAATATTATCTCTCGTAGTTTAAACCTAAAAATTGTATAACCATGAATTTAGTTTATTCAGTATATTATACAGATACATATTTACTTGGTTACAGCATCAATTTACATTCTTCAGTTTTATGTTCATTTTACCATGTACATCCAGCATATCCAAATTATATTAGATCATGTATACTCATATGCTCATTATATTCAAAGTACTGATCGCATGCTTTTCTTGTGCTACATTATTTTATAATATAGGTTCCGACGTTCAGCATCCCACTCAAGGCTAGTATGATTCTGTATCATACCAGTAGTAGTATTTTGGTCCTCATCATTCATAGACCAATTATCAATGGTTCTTTTTAGTGTTTCTTATTATTTCATATAGTTAGGTTAGTTAAGGTCTTTTCCCAATAAATTGTCATATTTAAAACTTTTTAGACAGACAATTATATTTTTAGCATGTTAGTTATGTTAGATAGTGTTAACCTTGACTTTTAGTATGGATTTAATTTCTAATTATATCATTTTAGTTTATATAATACATAGTTTTCATCAATTATTTCAGTATTCTTAGTGCCATACTAGGCCATGGGTTAGCTCGGAGTCACTTGTTACTCTAAGCATCATGTTATGACTAAGGGGTTTTCTAGGGTCATAATGAACTTGGTATTAGAGCATCAGGTTTAAAGTATCCTAGGGTTTTGGTAAGCTACATTAAGTAGAATCTTATTCATAGGCGTAAAGTGTGCCATACTTATGAGTGAGAGGCTATTTTTAGGGAAAATTTCATTTTTCATATTCATATCATGTGATAAAGTGTAGACTCTACTAAAATCATATTTAAATCATGCTCTATACGTTTATAGAAAATGCCTCCCAAAAGAGCCAATAGAAGGAGAAACAAAAATGGAAATGGTAATCGAAATAGAAATAAGCAAGCACCACCAGCTCATCCAAACCCTTTGAATGAGAAAGTCTTGTTGAGCTCAGGGTTATTATTATAGTTCTAATTTAGGCCCTAACCTCTCAAGCTAATCAATAGGTTATTGCCCCAATCAATCCCATAGGTACCACAACAGCAGCTAGTGTCTGGGACTTCACTCAAATGAATCTTCCTGAGTTTTATGGTTCTAAGACTGAGAAAGATCTCTGAGAGTTTCCAAATAATATTTATAAGGTTACTAAAATTAAGGGTGTCACTCTAGTTAAAAGTATCGATTAGACTTTTTATCAGTTTGAGAGGGTAGATCACACTTGGTGCAAGCACCAAAAAAGGGATAGAGGTACAGATATAGGTCCAGTAGAATGGGATGAGTTTGGTATAGCATTTATAGACAGGTTCTTATTACTTGAGATAAGGTAACCCAAGGTTCAGGAATTCATAAATCTAAGATTGGCAAATATGAGTGTAAAGGAGTATTCTCTTAAGTTTACTCAACTTGAAAATTTTGCTCCATCAATAGTTGTTGACTCCACAGATCATATAAGTGAGTTTCTGATAGGTGTTTTTAAGTATGTGGTTAATGAATATAGGACTACTATATTGGTTAAAGAGATGGACATTTCTAAGTTGATGATTCATGCTCAACAAGTTGAGGAGAAAAAGATTAAGGAGTGAGAAAGAGAGAATAAGAGGGCCTGAATAGGTAGTTTTAACTTCTCTCAAAAATGATCAGATGGTGGTAAGCATTTAAAATTCTGTTAGAAATCTTTATCTCTAACTGCATTCTATATTAGTTCTCCAGTGCCTAAATTCAAGAATGATAATTGGAATAGGCCATTGGGCTCTAAGTCCCAAGCGGTGTTACTAGCAGTCGTACTCATTGGATTCCAAGAAGTATGGAAAAAAACACCAAGGTTAGTGTATAGTTGGGAAAGATTATTATAATAGGTGTAGTTAACTAGGTCATAGATTAAGAGAGTGTCTAGTGGCTTTAACGAGGGACAGTGATGCTCGCCAGTAGAATTAGACTAACACTTAAGCAACTTCAGTAGGTCACTCGTCTCAACAAGATTCCTCATCTATTAAAGCTGGCGGAAAATATCAGAACAAGTATGCCCTTCAGACTCGACAAGATCAAGAGTTTTCTTCTGATGTAGTCACCAATATGTTAGGTCTTTTGTATTCATGTCTTTGCATTGTTAGATCCCAAAGACACACTTCTCTTTGTGACTCCTTATACAATTGTAGACTTCGATGTCAATCATAAAATCCTCTCAAAACCTTTCTCAATATCTACTCTAGTTGTTGATTCAGTAGCAGCTAGATGGGTAAACAGAAACTGCTTGATATAGTTTCTCAAAAAGTCGTACTTAGTTGATATTATAAAGTTATAAATGACATATTTTTATATTATTATTGGCATGAAGTGGCTCCACTCTTTCTATGCCATAACTGATTGTAAAATTAGAGTATTCTAGTTTTAGTTTCCAAATGAGCTAGTCATAGTGTAGAAGGTTAATACCTCAGTGCCTATAGGTCGATTTGTCTCTTACCTTAAGGCTAGAAAAATAAATTTGAAATGGTTGATATATCATCATGGTTGGTTTAATGATTCAAAGTCTAAAACCCCAAATCATGAGTTAATGCTAGTGGTTAATGAGTTCTCAAAATTATTTCCCAAAGATCTGCTCAAACTTCTTCTCGAGTGGGAAATTGACTTTGGAATATATCTCCTTCTAAATACCCAACCTATTTTAATATCACCCTATAGAATAGATCCATCCAATCTTAAAAAATTAAATAAGAACTTAAAAAACCTTCTACATAAGGATTTCATCAGGACCAACATCTCTTCATGAGGTGCTCCAGTCCTTGTCATATGCAAGAAAGATGGTTTTTTTCGAATGTGTAATTACTGTCAGTTAAACAAATTCACAATCAAGAATAAGCATATTATTCCCAAAATTAATGGTTTGTTCGAACAGCTTAAGGGTGCTAATTATTTTTCTAAGATATGCCTCAAATTCGATCATCATCAGCTTAGAGTAGAGAATGTAACATTTTGAAAATAGCCTTGAGAACTCGGTGTAGTCACTTTGAATTTATTGTTATGTCTTTTGAACAGATAAATTCTCTTGTAGATTTTATGGACTTGATGAATAGGGTGTTCAAGCAGTACTTGTATATGTTCATCATTGTCTATAGTAATGGAATCCTTATTTATTCTAAGAGTGAGAATGAACATGCATGCCATTTGAGGATTATCTTGCAAACTCTCAAAGATCACCAGTTATTCGCTAAGTTTAGCAAGTGCGAATTCTGGTTGAAATTAGTAGCATTACTTGGTTATATAATTATCAAAAGGTATTTGGATTGATCCTCAAAAGACCAAAGCAATTAAGAATTAGTTTAGACCCATCTCTCCATTAGCTATTAGGACTTTCTTGTGTTTAGCTGGTTATTATAGATGTTTTGTTAAGGTATTATCCTTTATTGCTTATTTCATGTACAGATTGACATAGAAGAAATTCAAGTTTTAGTGGTCCAATTCTTGTGCGAAGATTTTTCAGAAGTTGAAGACTCGACTTACCTCTACTCTAATTTTGACTCTACAAGAGGGTTCAAATAGGCTTATGGTTTATTTAGATGCTTTTAGAGTTATCCTCGATTGTGTGTTGATGCAGCATAGAAAGATTATACTATACACTTCTATGTAGCTCAAGCCTTATAAAAAGAATTGTTCGACTCTTGATCTTGAGTTGGTGGCAGTAGTTTTTCCCATAAATATTTGGAGGAATTATCTTTATTGGGATGTATAGATATGTTCACAAACCAAAAAAGACTCCAATATGTGTTTAGTCAAAAATATCTAAATCTACATTAGAGAATATGGCTAGAGTTATTAAAAGATTATAATATGAGTGTTTTTACCATCCAGGTAAAGCCAATATGGTGGTTGACGCTCTTAGTAGGTTCTCTATGGGAAGTTATGTTCATTTAGAGAAGGAGAAGAAAGAGTTAGCTCAAGAGGTTCATCAGTTTTCTAGACTGGGAGTTTGATTGGTTGACTTAGCCAAAGGTACGATCTTGGTTCAGAATCTTCATTGATATCTGAGGTGAAAGAAAATCAAGATATTTATCTCATCTTTCATAAGTTAAAGAAAGAAATCCAGAGTTAGAAGGATGAGGTTTTCTCCTAAGTAGAGATGGTATTATTCATTATCAGGAAAACTATGTGTTCCAACTATAGATGGCATAAGATAGGGGATGCTAATAGAAGCTCATATTTTTTGGTATTCTATTTATCCAGGATCTACTAAGATGTAGCATGACCTATGAGAAGTCTATTGGAGGAATGGCATGAAGAAAGATATTGCAAAATTTATGGCTAAGTATCCAAATTGTCAGCAAGTTAAGTTTGAGTGGCAGAGACCTGGTGGTATGCTTCAGGATATCAATATTCCTACTTAAAAGAGGGAGTAGTAAATACGGACTTCATGACAGGGTTGCCTCATACTTGCTGACAGCATGATTCTGTTTGGATCATCATAGACTGCATGACTAAGTGGTAAATATGAACTTCATGACAAGGTTGCCTCATACTTGCTAATAGCATAATTCTATTTGGGTCATTGTAGATTGAATGACTAAGTCAGCTTATTTATTGCTAGTTAAAACTTTAGGTTTAGTTGAGAATTATGCTAGACTCTACGATAGAGAGTTGGTAAAATTTTATAGAGTCTCTTTAACTTTTAACTATTATCTTAGCTAGAGGTACTTAGTTTACCTCTCAGTTTTGGAAGACTTTTTAGAAGGTCTTGATACCCAAGTTTACCTTAGTATAGCTTTTTATCCACAGATAGATGGTTAGGCAAAGTAGTCCATTCAGACTATAGAGGATATGCTAAGAGCAGGTCCGATCAATTTCAAAGGCAGTTGGGATCATCATTTGCCTTTGATTGAGTTTTCTTATAATAATAATTGTCAAGCTAGTATTTAGATGGCCCCATTCAAATCACTTTATAGTAGAGGTTTAGATATCTTATTGGTTGGTTTAAAGTTGGTGAAGCTACCTTGATAGGGTCAAATCTATTTCATAAGGCTATACAGAAAGTTCAGCTGATTAAAAAAGGCTGAAAGTAGCTCAAAGGCATCAGAAATCCTATGCAGATAAGAGAAGGAGAGATCTTGAGTTTGATATTAGTAATTTTGACTACTTAAAACTTTCGCCCATGAGAGGGGTAAAGATATTTGGCAAGAATGAAAAATCCAGTCCCCACTATGTTGGTCCTTATAAGATTGTGGGTCGCTTTAGCAATATAGCCTATAAGTTAGAGTTACCCATAAACTTAGCATCAGTGCATCTGGTTTTTCATGTGTCTTTGTTAAAGAAATACATTGGTAAGCCTGCGCCAGTTGTGCCTCTAGATAGTGTGGACATGAAAGATAGTCTCTCTTTTGTGGAGGTCCTAATTGAGATCTTTAATCATTAGGTACGTAATTTGATGAATAAGAAGGTCTCTTCAATAAAGGTTCTTTGGCAAAATCAGTTAGTTGAGGGATATACTTGGGAAGCATAGGAAGATATGATGACAAAGTACTCCCATCTTTTCTCTTCAAACTCAATTCTAGCTTGAGGTAATAGTTTTCACTTAATATATTTTCATTTCATGTCACCCAATTATTCTAATATCATACCATGTATTCATGATTTCGATTCAGACCATGTTTTAATTATAGACTCAGTTATAATGTCAGTGCTCATCTCTTAAAAATTAAGTGTTTAGATTACATCTTTTCCCTAACCTTTAAGCTTAGTTAGTTTTTATTTGAAGACAAATGGCCCCAAAGAGGAGATATTATAACACCCTAAAAATCTAAGCTAAGATTATAACCATGCTTAAGTACTTGTAGAACCAAACTTTTTGTGTTGTTAGTGTTGTTAGGTAACCATGCTTAATCAATCCTTACCGGTTGAGTTCTTATGAAGAACCTTTCTATAGTCAAATGTAAACGAGTATAACTCCTAGATTCTGAAGTGTTTTGAGTTTAAGACCCACCAAATAAAATGTCGTTGAGCCTTCTTTCTAATGCATGAAATTAATTACTAATTTGATTTTGGAGCTAAAAGTTATGGTCATTTTAGTGAAGCTTTGTCCAGCAGTAAGATTCAGCGAGCCATAGTATGATCATGGTTAGATTGTGTGATAATACAATGTGCTAGCCTGTATGAAATAGACCCAAACAACCATAAGTTGGAAAAACTACCTCCCAACCATGAAAGGATACCACGATATTAAAACAATGATTTTAGGCAGTATCTTAGTTTCCAAAGTTGATTCGACTTGGACTTCAAACCACGGACCAATTTATAATTGTGGGAGGGTCCCATGACTTGAACTGTGGCTCATTTAATGAACTCCAAAGAAGTCTCAAACCCATCTAACAACCTATGAGCATCTTATACAATCATAGTTGAGTCTCACGGTTGTAGAATGGTTCATACAGAGTTTTTTTAGTTACATGTTATAAGGAGAATTTTGGTCTTTTCCCACTATTTAGACCCCTATACTATGTTGTTTAAGATTTTCCAAGGTTGATTATTGATCAACTCCCAAACTACACCTCCAACTGAAGGATAAAGCGATTGTTGTCAAGTAAAGTAACCCAACTAGGTTGGGGTCAATCCCATAGGGAAGACATGGATTTATATATCTAGCTTGCTGAACTCAACAAGCAGAACTGAAAGTAAATGGGTGGTTTGTAGTAATAATCTCGCACAAGTAACATAATTCAACTTTGATTGTAATCATTCGAAAATGAACACTAGTATTGTGTTACCCATGGATTCTCAACTCTGTAGGCTTATTGTGCTCTATTGAATCAACCCAGTTCTTTGCATGCAGAATCTGATAAGTGATGTATCATCAACTATCTTGTGGACTCATTGATGGATTTCATCATTTACCTTTTGAGTCTCAGGGCGTCTAATGTTTCGGCTTTTGATGGAATATTTTGCATCATTTTTTTGAGAAATTTGTATGTTTTCAAGAAACTAAGGTTGCGTTTAATACAGGTTTTTAATGTTTCAGGGTAAGGATCTAGCTGAAGAAAAAGTCTCAGAGAAGTGGTACAAAAACACTTCTAACGGTCAAAATGGTGGACCTGCAGTCTTGCGAAGGATCACCAACTTGACCGTCAGGCCTAAATAGAACCTCAAGACTTCAGGCCTTGTAGCAACAGACCAAACGACGGACTTTCAGTCTTCCAACGGATCACCAACTTGCCCGTCAGGTCTAAACAGAACCCAAGACTTCAGGCCTAGCAGTGATGGACCGTCAGCCTTATGATGGACCACCAATTTGGCCATTAGTGTCATCCAAAACTAGGCTTCCTAAAGGGATCAGCGACGAACCAAGTGGTGGACCGTCAGTCTTACGATAGACCACCAAGTTGGCCGTCAAAGTTCATCCAGAACCTGGATCCATGAAGGACTCAGCGACGGACCAAATGATGGACCATCAGTCTTATGACGGACCACCAATTTTTTCGTCAATCTTATCTAAAAAGTAACCTACCCAGATCAGCAGTGATGGGCCAAATAGTGGACCGTCAACCTTATGATGGACCACCAATTTGGCCGTCACTTTGGACGCAAATTTTATGATTTTGAATTTTAAATCCTTTTAGCTGGGAACATATAAATACCAAGTATTAGGGTTTAGTAGGCATCTTTTATCTTCAATTTCATACTTTCTCTTCTATTAAGAGTTTTATACTATTTTTCATTGAGATTTGAATCTAGAGATTGGGAGGTGATTATTAGTTTTTCATATTTCCATCAAAGATCGAGAAGAACAATATTGTAACTTTTGTAAGTACTTTTCTAAAGTTATTTATGAACATTAATATAACTTTGTTTTCTGACATGGAGATGAGTAGCTAAATTTCCATAACTAGGGTTATAGGAGCCTTGATGTAGAGAACTATTTTAGGGTTGTGAATGGGTTTGTCTTCTAACATCTATCAAAATTGCATGAATCTTTCTTTATTTTAATGACATCTCTTGGTTGCAAACTTGAAAAATGAGCCCATAAAACTCTATTTGTCTGACAAGAAAGTGGATATTGGGAAAAGAAGTGATTCACATAAGCTTCATAGGTTTACCCTTTTGGTTAACAAGTTGATGCCTTAGTAGGATCAACCCTCGTGAGAGTGTTATTGAATAATGCATGAATCATTTAAGTTCAAGAGAATTAAAGGGTGAAATACTCATTAGGTTGAGAAACACGTAGGTAATCTTTAAATTTCAATAATTCTTGCAATTAGATACATAAGTTAGAAGTCGAACACAAAATCACAACCTAGTTGTTTGAACATATTGGTGAGCATAATTCTAGTTAATTTATTCTCATTAGAACTACATCTACATTTACTCTCAATAGCTGGGTTTTTATGCAATATCAACGCAAAAGAACACCGTTAACATTTCCAAACCCCTTTTATTTTGGAGCCTTAGATCAATAGTCTAATAACAGTCATAATACTTAGTGAACATGGTATTCCCTGTGGGATTTGACACCCAACCTAGTTGGGTTCTATATTTGATAGCTACCTCTTACTCTCTCCTAAGAGAGTTGTAATTTGGGTGTATCAGCGTCGTATTACTAACTCTTATCCTAGATACCAGTTAACTATTACCTAGTCTCAAGTTATTAGATGATAGATAATCGTCTTACATAGATGATATAATTAGCCTAGATTGATAATTAATCTTCAAATTACTGTTCTAATTATCTTTTCCTAGTCACTACTCCCTTTATGGAGTATGTAGTGATATTCTAGGCTAGATTTTACCATTTGTAATCGCGACGACATTGATTAAACTGAAGATAATACGATACATTCAAAAATACATGTTCAGATATAAAGACCTAAATTTTGATGAAATATGTGAAATAAATGTTTTGTGTAATTTGAATATTTTACCCCTCCCTGTAGTTGCATTATGGTATTTCTAGGGTGTAGGGTTGACTAGCATGCTTTTTGATATATTTTGGAATCATTTATGTGTTATTGTAGTTTTTAGAGGCATCGAGAGCCTTATTATGGACTTTTGTGGTTATATTTTGATACGTGCAATGGATGGTTAAATGGACTATGTTAGCATATCCAAAACGCCAATTTTAGGGTAGCAATATGTTTGGTCTAGTTCTATGACTTTTAAATCTTATTTCTACCCTCAGTTTATAAAATTGTAATTTTAGGTTTCGGAAGCCAACTCTGCAAAAATGAAATCTTTTCAAAAATTTGACTTTACCATTGCATTCGGAACATTAAATTCAGTGTGGATAAATAGTTTGTTTATGTGTATTGAATTCCGAATGAATCCTGGGGCCTTAGAAAAAACTTGAAAATTCACCAAGTTTCAGTTATCATCTGTCATAGCAGAAGATGCTGCAATCGCACCTTGCCCTATGGAGATTGCCATATCTACTTTTACAGCCAATTGTGTGATCACACACCTGGTTATGTGATTACAACATCTGGGAACCAGGTATGGGTATAAATAGACCCCTTAGGTCGCGAATTGGCCATTTCTCACTCATTCTTGAGAGTCAAAAACCCTAAAATAGTGTGAGGCTTAAAAGTGAAAATTCTAGGTGCTTGAGAAGATAGATTAACATCCTTTTCTCGATTCTCATACGGATTTAAGGTAAGCATTCACCTTTTCTTAGTGAGCTTCTTGGTTAATTTCTCAAAATTCCAAAACCTTAGGGCTTGATTTTAAACTTCAATTTTACTCATTTTCACTTGAGTAATATTCCTAATCCTATAATTACTATTTTTTCCCTCCGTTAACCTTCAAAACAACCTCGATTCTTGATTTTAAAATGGATTTCAAAGGTTTTATTCGGTAAAGTTTAAGAATGATTTTTCTTTGATTTAAACCTAATTTTAAACTTGATTTGACTTGGATTTTTAGCTTTAGGTTCCTAAAGGTATGGGGAACACATTTTTGAAATAAAGTTACGATTTCATCCATCCCTTTCGAAAATCTATTTTAGAGGTCCATTTTGACCCAGAACTAATTGTTGGCAATATGGGTATTGTTGACTTTGTTTTGATGCATAGGTTATATATTTATTAGCTTTAGTTGATTTTGAGATTAATCATAAAAAGTAAGGTCGTGGGTTAAAGTGTTGTGGACCATTTTTTACCTTGAGGTAGGTTATGGCTTAACTCTTTCAGACTAGGTTGGGTAGTTAATTTGTATACAAAATGATGTTAAGGGTGGGAACTAATCATGAAAAATGTCTATCTATGTGTTGTGCCCGTGTGAAGGCCTATATGTGATGTAATTGTTGAATTTGAGGTATTATGTGATATGTGTGACCGTGTGGGGTCCTACGTGATGTGGATAGTCTTGAATATATGTGAATAATTGTATAGTGTTGTTGAAAATTCCTAATGTGATACCATTGGAGTATTGTGATATATTTATACTTGTTGGCATATGATACATGTGGAAATTCATGGGTGATTTGAAATAATGATTGGATAATTGGCTCACGTGATTGGTATATTGGTTGGTTATGGAAATGCTCATTGTGGTTGGTTGGGGAAATACTCTTTGCAGTTGGTTGTGAACATTGCATCATCATCCTCATGGCAACGTACTCATAATTTCACTTGTTTGTTGAATACTTTTCTAAATGTAGTTTTGATGATGAGCAGCTGAACTGCAAGGGATCAGGTCCCTGGATGTGCAAGGTACAGTACAGCTAGCACACGATATTTGTATAGTTTGTCCTCTTATGTAACAAACTTGCAACTGGTGTTATTTTGTACTGACTTGGACAACTAGTCAAATTATATTTCAACCCTAATCATCACTCAGCTATAAAAGGAAAGAGAAGCATCTTAATCAAATGGTTTTTGACAATGGAAAAAAGCGAAGAGAGGCAGCAAAAACCCCCCATTTCATTACTACTCATGTTCTTAGCTATCTATTTAAGGTTAAATTAAAATTGTTCTTCAGTGAGTACTGATTTGTAATCGAACTACTCATGCTATAAGAGTAGTGTTTCTTTTGTAAATGCTTAGGCAGAGTTACCTAAGTTAGTTGTTGATTATAGGTAATTAGTAGAGAGTTGCTACAAGCAAAACAAACCTAGAGGTAGGCTGAAATCTAGATTGTAATTAAGAGGTTGGTTATAGTGGATTTATTTGGTACTTGTAAGGGCAAGCCGTGGTTTTACCATGTAAATATCCTATGTTTTTACTTTCTTACACTGTCGTTATTTTTCTAGCACCTCCTAGTTTTTTTACTATTCTATCGCTTAAGACTAACTTTGAGGGACCTGGTCCCTCACTATGTGGTGCAAACCCCAATGGTTCAACAACTTTATATATATATATATATATATATATATATATATATATACATGTTGTTGTTGTATCTTTTATTTGATTTGTGTCTTATTTTATGTATGTGCCATTGAAATTTTAGAAATGCTGGAAACATTGGATTCTTTAGACCTTCCCTGAGGGATGTGCTGGAGATGAGTCATGGATATTGTTTGTACTAAAATACTGGAAATACTGGAAACACCAAAAATACTAGAAACACTAAAAATATTGAAATTTTATAGACCTTCTCCGAAGGATCTGCTGGAGAAGAGTCATGGATATTGGTTGTATACGGGTTGATAAAACCTCTATGGGTCCTACGTTGGGAGGATTTCCTCCGTAGGTGTATATGGAGGTTGTGTGACAACCTCATGCTTCACCCTCATTATCATCATCATCATCTTCATTTGCATTTCATATGTGGTGTTTATTCTGTGATTGTATTGGTATTGTGATTGGATATCTGCCCATTTATTCGATCTTTCCTTCCTTGTATTTGATGCCCTCTATAGGTTGTTCTTATTTCTTTGCTTATATATGGTATAAATGTATACTTGTATTCTTGTATGGTATTTTGTTGTATTTTATATGGATACTTTAGAACTGTAAGTGTAAGCAGTATAGGCTAAACGTTGTGGTACATTTTCTTATTTTAGGTGATGTGCCATTTATATGCATTTTGTATGTGTTATTATCTACTTTTCTCGGTCGGCTTATGATACCTACTGAGTACAAATGGACCGTACTCACGTTTACTGAGCCCTTTCAGTATAGGTCTTAGTTCCAGAGTTTGGTTGATTCAGGTGATTTTTGGTGCTTTTAAGGTAGTAGTTGACCTTCATGGGTCCGGATGTATTCTACTACCTTTCTTATAGACTATGTATTTACTTTCATTTTAAAGATAGTGTTTATCTTATATTTGGACATCTTATTTATTTCCTTTGGACTCGAGTTGTACTAGATACGTTCTTACATTAATGACACCAGATTTTGGGAGTTATGACTTTGTTATTGATTATATTCTTTCCGCATTTAATATACTTACATGGTTTGGCTTCATTTTAGAAGCCTTACCCTGGGGTATTTCTATCTTTTCCCTGTTGTATATAGGTTTAGGTGATAGGCTTACTCACTAAAGTTCACCGCGATAAGTGCCATCATGTCCCTTGAATTTTGGGTCATGACATCAGAACAACTTAGCACTTCCCCTACTTCATCAATATGTTAGGTTTCCCACAACCCTAGCCAAGGGCTTTAGCCGCTCATGCTTTTGAAACGATCAATAGTATTCATAATGAAAAGCATTAAACAATATCATAATGATCAATAAGTAAAACCCAAAGTAAACAACTGAATTATTAACCAAAATCAAGAACAAAGTTATCCCAAGATAAAAAATTGAATCCTAGAATCAAATATATATTTATAAGTGTTAAGAGAGTGTAAACTAACTAAAAAACATCCAAAGGATATTTATAAAATACAAGGAAACCCTAAAAATCAACTCCCGAATGAAAAAGGAAAATTAAGGCCGGTGACTACTTACTAAAGTCACCTACGGACCGTAGGTGTTCCTTGGTAAGTGACAGACCTCCTGCAAAGCTCCTGAAGCTCTTCTGACTTGGACTTTTGACACTTGCTAAGGTCACCTATGGACCGTAGATGTCCTTGGTAAGTGATAGGGTCTTCTTTTTCCTACTTTTGAGCCTCTGGACTTCAAGTTTCGATACCTACTTTGGTCACCTATGCTCGGTAAGTGGCACTTATGCCCAAAAATTCCTCGGTAAGTAGCCCAAAACTTCAACTTTCATCTTTTTCTGTACTCTTAGCTTCCAAACCTAGTTTCCTGCAAAACATACCCAAAACACATCATATCTCACAAAACAACCTAAGAAACTTGCATACTTTCATCATATTAAGCGTACAAAGTGCTACAAATCCATAGCACATCAATATTAAGCCTAATACTATTTTAAGTCTCTCATTACTCAGCAAAACATTCGACACTTGGAGAGAGAACATAAAAATACACGATTCTTGTCCCTCCAGAGCAAATAGGATTGTTCAATCTCAAGCTCTAAATTCAAAGAATTCCCCAAGGTTTCTATCTCCAAGTATGTAGAATTTCTTCATTGGGTTTCCTTTTACCCATTAAGACCTAAAGTTATCTCAAAATCTTAGTTTAATTCACTCACCAAGCATAAGGTTTTCATGAAATGTGTGAATTCCAATGTCTTTCAATTTTTTGCCTTGACTAAAACAGGTATATATTTTTCCATAAAAATTGAGTATTTTTACATACTCATGGTTATGAAATCTCATCATATTGATAAATTACTAACTTTAGACTTGAATTATGAAATTTCTTATTATGGTCAAATTATAGAATTGTCATTTGTAGTTGCATTCTTCAGAGACGGCAAGTCATGAACACTCGGTGACCTAGAATTTTATGCACCTGTTAGTGAATACTCAACCCTTCATGTTTACATGATTCAGAATTCTTTTCAGGTGAAGTTTCCACTACCTCATTCTCATATATTAGTATTGTGAGGTTGTCATAAGTTGTTCTAAATGAACTATCTAGTTATCATTTGATATTCAGTTAGGAGTAGTACTTAGCACCAAGCGGATGCAGGGATAATAGATCACCCGTAGATTAGGCTAAGACCTTTAGTAGAAGTTTCTATGTCCCAGAACTACAGCACCATCATAGGTTCTGAAGGGTTGCGTGTTAAACCAGGCTTGATACCTTAGTCCTTTTAGACATCAGTTTAGTGGATCTACGTCAGTCAGTATTCGTATCTTTAGTAAGGTACTGAACATCCTTCTATCTTAGGTAACATGTTGGACCCTAGTTAGCTCAGATTGAGGTATGTCGATTCATAGTGTCTCCCACAGTTCAGACCTAAACATTGTATGATCTTGTATTTAGTTTATTCAGCACATTATATAGATACATGCTTATTACTTGGTTATTGCATTATTTTGCATCCCGTAAGTTTCATGTTCAGTTTACTATGTTATGACAAGTATATTCAGCTTATATTAGACCATGTATATCTCACATGCTCTGAACATTCGAAGTACTGATCGCATACTTTCCTTGTATTATAATATCTTTTAATAAAGGTTCCAACATTCAGCATCCCGCTCGAGGTTAGTACAATTCAGTATTATACCAGCAGCAGCATTTTGATGAGTCCTCATCATTCGAGGACTAGCTATTAGTAGTTATTTTTAGTATTTCTCTTAGTTTCAGATAGTTGATGTTAGTTGGGGACTTATCCCAATAACTCATCTTATTCAGAGGGTTTTTAGACAAACAGATAAATTTTCAGCATGCTGATTGTGTTAGATAGTGTTAACCTTGACTTTTAGTATTGATTTCATTTATGATTATATCATTGCAATTTAGCTTCCGCTCAGTTTTATTAGTTATTTTAGTATTCTTAGTGTCATGTTAGGCTATGGGTTAGCTCAGAGTCACTTGTGACTCTAAGCAGCGTGTTACGACTATGGGGTAGTCTCGGATCGTGACAATTATCAATAATGCTTGCTTAGTACACATGTTTTGTACTCACTTTTGCTTTTATTTCATTTTTTCTTTGCTTTTTTCACCTCATATGGGCATTGATTCGACTAATAGATCATTGATTGCGTTTATTCGATGTTGGAGTTGCAAATATCAAGGTATTGGCTAGCAGACTTCAAAGCTTATCGAATCTCTCTTTATTTATCTTATGCTTACCCGCATTTAAGCTCAAGTTAAGATACTTTAGCTATGGATATCATTCTATATTTAGAGGCTTTTATTAGTGACAACCAGGCTAGCACGATTCAGTATTATACCAGCAGCAGCATTTTGGTGAGTCTTCTTCATTCTTTCGTTTCTGATTTACTTGTTTATTGAGTTTGGATTAGGATAGGTTTACTTGTCCGGAGGGTGTAACAAGTTTCATCACGTATCTATTTTTAGTCATGACACCACTGACACTAACCACCTTTAATTTAGACATTTATTAGGCTCTAACCTAATTTTCGAGTGCAACACCATTTTTAGTTATGCAAAGATGAACAACAATAAAGAAAACACCTTAATTATTTGACAATTTCAATATCACAAATAACAGCAAATTCCCACCCAAACCACCGGGTTTGCATCTTTTTTATCCATCCCAACACCGTACCTAAAGGCCTAAGCATCAAAATATCTCATCAATCTACGTCATGCTTATGCTTTCTAACCCAGGTCTAAACTACTCAGTTAAATCTAGCCTACATGGATGCCAAGCAGTTGCTACTGAGGTATGAATGTGAGCTTTTGACTCCATGCTAGCGAATTCTAGCGTGGAATCCGTGAGAAAATCTTGGGCTTTATCCCATTCGAAGATCCCTCTTCTCCATTGATCCAAGGCCATGAGGTAATCCTAAAGGAATTTTAAGAGCAAACCTCATCTTTTTTACAACTTAAGAGGAGAAAGGAAAATATTAAAAATCGTGACTAAGTTTCTGGTCCCGTCATCCTGCTATAGCAGCCTACAAGCCACTTCAACGACGCCGCTATAGCAGGAAAATTTCCACTATGATGGAATGACATCAGCTCAACCCAAAATTTTGTTGCTTTATCCCATACAAGTTCGAGACCGTATGTTCGAAAATCTCCATAATTCGTACCATTATGAGGTGTCTTTTAATAACCATGGAACAGGTCGTTACACAAGATATATATGTTTCTATATTAATATTAATGAAATTATTTTAAAGATTAATAAAATGAAATTAATTAATCATAGATACATTCCTAGATTTCCTCCTTATATTAAGGGATTTCATTAATTTAAATTTTCAGAATTAGTTGTATATGTATCAAAAACCACAATGTATCCACCTATCTTTCTTTATGGAATTTTATGTAATGTTACAAAGTTGTGAGAGATAAAGTAATTAGCTCCTACAGTTGTGGGATTTGTGTATGTTACTCTTTTTATGCAAAAGGTTCTTATGGACTGATTCTACAAAAATATCTAAAAATAAAGCTTTAATTGCTTGGGTTAGGGTGTGCTCTCCTTTGTCACCAGGTGATTTAAATGTGATCAACATGAAACTATGGAACAAAGCTGCAATTTTCGAGCTATTATTGAACATTTGCACGAAAAAAGAGAGAATGTGAATTTTATGGGTGCACCTATGATATAAAAAGCAAATCTACCCGTGAAGTACGCCCTAAAAGTTCTTCGTGGATGATCCAAAGGGTCATGAAGGCAAAAGTATACATTGAGGAAGTAGATTTTTCTTGTGAGGTCCAGCAGATGGGAAGATTTTGAACTAAGAAGATTACCAGAAATAGCATGGAACTTTTTAGAAGGTACCTTGATATAAGATTGTATGCAACAATATGGGAACTCCAAAGTGGAAATTTATCTTACGATTGGCTGCTTATGGCAGATTAGTTACCCCCCCCCCCCGATAGATTAGCTAAATTAGGTGTTACAACCTTTTTTCGATGCCCTTTTTGCAATACTTACAAAGAGAATTGAAGAAAGACGAGGATATTGAGGGAAAGTGAAGGAATAGATGGGTGCACTGTCAAAGCAACCAATAAACTGCTGGGAAGGGCATAAGGTGATAAATGAGAATTTGGTTAGTCAAACTTAAGTAAATCCCAAAAGTACCTTACAGTTCTCAGAATGCACTCATTTATACATAGTTAAAGTTAATGCCAAAATGAAGATTAAGCATGTGAACTTTATGATACAAATATTCATCTCATTATTCTTCCATATCCAAAAGTAAACAGAACAGTAAGTACATTATGACAATGTTGCACTCATTGATGAGTAAAATGAATGCATTAAGTTGGAATTTCCATTGACAAGAAGGTGCTAGGAGTGAACTAACAGGCATGGACCACAACCAAAAATTTCTTTCAACACACACATACTGCAGAATATCACTTCTTAGATACAATTTATCATAAGAATCTAATATAACATAAATTAATTACATGAGGAGGAAAATCTAGTATTCTTAAGCTCAACTTCAAAATTAAGACTACATAACTCGGAAAGAATAATTTGATACTATCAGCATCAAAAGGTTTTCTTAAAAACTCATTTCAACAAGACGCTAATCAAGGAATGTCGGAAAAGCTGTATAGGAAGAAAACAAGTTTAATTTTTCTCACAGGTCAACAAAATAACTTAATGGGGTTATGCATACCTCAACCTGCATATCTTGTTGGAAAATGGTCCTCTCAAAATTTATAAATTAAGCTATTTGTAGAAGGCAAACCTCGATGCCTACAAAAGATAATTTATTGATGTTGAGGGATTTAATATCTAGTCTAGCATCCAAATAGTTTACAAAAAATAGAGAACTCAGTGGTCTACAAATAACTTCTTGCCAATGTTAGCAGGAACCTAATTGGTACACCAAATTGCCTAGAAACAGACACGAGACTTTCACCTACACACAGATTACTTTCTCTCCCGAGAAAGGTTCTATTTCTTTTGCTCCAAAGTAACTGAGAGACACAAAAGACAGTTGAATCATACATTTTTAGCACGCTCTATTACAATTGAGAATTCAAGGATCTCCATTAATGGTGGATGAGAGAGAGAAGAGATTGGCAAAGAAAGAAAGATAAAATGTAACTGCTTAATTGAATTACTCAGACTGTACATCAATTTATACAAAATGTCTAGGAAAGATCTAGAAGCTCAGCTAACATCACTACTAACAACGTCTAACTGATCTAACTTCTTGAGTTAACTACTTGAGTCAGGTAACCGACTCTTATTTATTAATACACGCTAATTAATTTAATACCCCCCTCAAGTTGGAAGTGGAGATTTCACAGACAACTTGCTAAGTACAGTAGCATGTTTGACTCCTGAAAGGGATTTGGTAAGAATATCAGCTAGCTGACTGTTAGTGTTAATATGATGCAGGATGATCAGGCCTTCTTGTAGTTTGTCTAGCACAAAATAACAGTCAACCTCGATATGTTTAGTACACTCATGAAAAATTGGATTTTGTGCAATGCGTATAGCTGATTGGCTATCACCAAAGACTGCAATAGGAGTAGTGTTTGGAATTGATAATTTCGTGAATAGCCTATGCAGCCATGTTAACTCACCAACAACTTTCCTCAGGGACCTGTAATCAGCCTCAGCTGAAGATAAAGAAACTATTTCTTGCTTCTTCGATTTCCAACTAATAGGTGTGTCCCCTAACAAAACCAAATATCCACTAACCGACCTTCTAGACTCTAGGAAAGCAGCCCAATCAGAGTCGCCCTGAATAGTATAGTTAGTATGGTTGGACATAAATATGCCCAAAGTTGGATCCTATTTGATATATCTCAGTAAATGTAGAGCTGCCTACAGGTGAGGCTCTCTTGGATCCTGCATGTACTGACTTAGGTGTTGCACGCTAAAGGCGATATCAAGTCTGTTGTTGGTGAGAAAATTGAGTTTTCCAACTAGCTTTCTATGGTAAGTAGGATCAACCAGTGGTGCACCTTCCTTGGTTTTCAATTTAATGTAAGGATCAAGTGGTGACACTACACTAGTAAAGTCAAAATAGTCATATTCCTTCAACATATCCAAAACAAACTTTCTCTGAGAAATTATAGCTCCTTCATTTGTATATAGGATTTCTATGCCCAAAAAAATATGTAATTTGCCAAGGTCTTTGATCTTGAATCTGTCATAAAGAAAAGCTTTCAACTCATTAATCTCCTGATGATCCGTCCCTGTGAGAATAATATCATCTACATACACAGCAATGAACACCATCAAGGAACCATGTTTTCTGTAGAAGAGAGAATAATTATGCAAGGAATGTTGGTAAACTCTATAAGACAGTACTTCAGTTAGCTTTGCATACCACTGCCTACTGGCTTGTTTTAAATCATACAAAGATTTGTTCAGCTTGCAAGCCAACCCCATATCATCAACCTCAAGACTAGAAGGTATTGTCATATACACTTCTTCATGTAAATCACCATGAAGAAAGGCATTGTTGACATCCAGTTGGGACAAACATCCAATTCCTCTTTACTGCTACAGCAATTAGGGATCTTACTGTGGTCATTTTTACCACAGGAGAGTAAGTTTCAGTATAGTCAATCCCAGCTTGTTGTGTGTATCCCTTGACTACTAGCCTAGCTTTGAACCTTTCTATGCTCCCATCAGCTTTATGTTTCACCTTATATACCCATCTACATCTAATAGTTTGCTTACCATGTGGAAGAGAGACTAAATCCCATGTTTTATTAGCATGAAGAGCCTCAAACTCTTGGTTCATAGCAGTATGCGAAGCAGGATTAAGTGCAACCTCATCATAAGAAGATGTTTCATTATCATGAAAAATATTACAAATAAGGAACTGACTGTTATGTATCAAAGATTCAGGAGAAATAGAGTGGTGTTGACAAAAAAAGGCATTGAGAGAAAAGGTAGAAGATGTGTCATATGGTTCAGCATCAGGAGTAGATTTGAGGGATGGTAAGGAACATATATAATCCTGAAAATGAGCATGTATCTTAGGAGTTCTGGTTGACCTTCTGTGTCCAGGTGGATGAACAGGTACATTTAATGGTGCAGAATTTTGATTGTGAGAGGGTGAAAAGGAGGTACCAGTAGTAGATGAAGTAGAAGAGCTAACTGTTGTGTCCAGAGGATCACATGGCACCTTAGAGGAAGTGCCATCCTCATTATCAAAAAAATATTTATGAGCAGCAGGAGTGGACTCAGGAACATAGGACTTGGAAAAATGTTTTAAGTACAGAGGGAAAAGTAGCAACATCTGAGACAAGACTAAAAGGGAAAACATGTTCATGAAAGATTACATCTCTAGAAATGTGTATTCTTCTTGTGGCTAGACTAAGGACCTTGTATCCTTTGGTTCCAAATGGATATCCTACAAAGACATAAGGTTCAGCTCTTAGTTCAAGCTTATCTCTATGGATTTTGGGTATGGTAGGATAACATAAGCAACCAAAAGATCTCAAATGGGAATATACTGGTGTCTTGTTGTAAAGTAACTCATAAGGGCATTTATTTTTCAAATAAGTGGTAGGATGTATATTTATGATATGTGTGGCTGTGAGAACACACTCCCCCCAATATCGCAAAGGCAATTTTGTTTGAAAAAAGAGGGCTCTGGCAGTTTCCAACAAATATTTATGTTTTCTTTCCACTACAATGTTTTGTTGTGGTGTATAGGGGCAAGTCTTTTGGTGTATTATACCTTTAGACAGAAAGAATTGCAAGTCCTCATTATTAACAAACTCAAGGCCATTGTCTGTTCTTACAGTTTTAATAGAGGTAGAAAACTTATTTTCAACCATATTCACAAAAGCTTTCAGGATGGATAAAGCATCAGCGTTACTGCCCAAAAGGTGTGTCCATGTGACTCTACTATAGTCATCTACCAAGGTCAAAAAACACTTATGATTATCATGTGTTGGTGTATGGTATGGACCCCAGAGGTCAATATGTAACAACTGAAAGATGCTGGTGGAAGCACTAGAACTATGTGAAAAGGAAAGTCTGACTTGTCTATCCATGGAGCAAATGGAGCATAAAAAAGGTTGGTTAGCGGAAAACTTGGCAGGTAATGAGGATATTTTGCAAAAGAAACATGTCTGAGTCTATTATGCCACAATAAGTTTACATTACTGTCAACAGATAAACGAGCACTTCCAGCTAACAAGTCAGTTTTATTGTTAAGAGATGGTACATTTACATTGGAAAGAAAGCAAGGGGAATGAAAATTATGTGTGACATCATTATTTGACATGGATTCTCCTGCCACACTATTGCTGGAAATGTGAGAACAAGCAGGGGAAGAGTGAATGAATGCATCAGTAGCTTGACAGTTCTTGATCAGATCAAGAATAGACAAACAAGTAGTCGGTTTCTTGTGAACATGTGACTCATTAGCAGTGGTACGATGCGAGATCTTCAAACATGTGGAACAGAGATAGTATAGACCATCCTTGCTACTACCAATCACCTGAGGCCTCCTTATTGAAGGGGGATGCAGGAAGCACAATGCATTAGTGAATAGAAGCATGCATTGGGAGTGATTAGTCAAGGAATGGACAGAAATCAAATTATACTTAAAAGATGGTTCATACAACACCTTATGCACGGTAATTTTAGGTGTAATAACCACATCACCAAACTCAACTACTTTTACTTTATAGCCATTTAGAAGAGATACTAGTAAAGGATAGGTCAAGGTTCTAATGTTGGTTAGGTTGGACTTATTGAAAGTCATATAGTTGGAAGCACCTGAATCTATGATCCATAAATCAGACCGTGAGTTGAAACATTTGCATGAATGATGAGCAAAATCTATAGATGAGTTGCAGGCTAAAATACCTGCAAAGTTAACAGACCCAGTATTAATGTGTGCAGCGTTTGGATTTCCCTTTACTGTGTTGCTGATCTAAAATTGACTGAGCAGATTCATCATCTGATTGTACTGGTCCTTACTGATAGTGTGGCCTTTCGCATCCATTATTGAATCAGGTTCATCTCCATGAGTATGCATCAAATATGATGTAAATCCATGAACATTGGCTACTGTCCACTTACCCTTATTAAGCCCAGGATTTTGGTGTTGATGCACAGAAGCATTACGAGAGATAGAAAAACTTTGATAGTTTTGTCTAGGTCCACTAGATGCATTATTCTGTGGATAACCATGGAGCTTTAGCACCTATCTTTGGTGTGTCCAGGTATTTTACAATAATCACAAAATGGCTTGCTATTGTTAGAATTGCCTACAAAATTCTGACCTGAGTAATTTGTCTTGTAACTCCCAGTATTCGATGGTCCTGAATAGCTCCTAGAGCCAGCGAAATTGATGTGAAGTGAGGCAGATTCCATTACTATGCGATTATGCTGTTTGAATTCTCTTTGTTTCTCCTCTTGGATCAAAATAGAGAAAGCTTGGACCAGGGTAGGTAAGGGATTCATCATCAATATGCTTCCCCGGACAATAGTGTATTACTCATTCAAGCCCATAAGAAACTGGATCAATCTCCTGTCTTGCTCAGCCTTGTATGTCCCCTCCTTTGCACCACAAACACATTGACAACTACATTGGACTCGAAAGGATGAATTGTTGAATTATTCCCAGAGTATCTTCATACGCGTATAGTAGGTAGTAATATCCATAGCTCCTTGTACCAAATCATTAATTTCCTTTTGAATTTGGTACAGCTTAGCACCATTCGTCTAGTCATATCGATCCTCTCTTTCCTTCCACAATTCGATGGAATTTGCAACATACTCAACACTTTCAGCTATCTCCTTAGATAAGGAGTTCAAAATCCAAGACATCACCATATCATGACATCTCTCCCATTGACGTAATTTGGCTGCATCATCCGCAGGTCGCTTGCAATCACCAATAATGAAACCCAGTTTATTTTTCACTGATAGAGCTCGGAGAGCACTTCATCCCCATAAACGAAAACCCAATCCATCAAAAGGTGTAGGAACCAACACCATGCCAGGGCTATCAGAAGGATGCATGTACAAAGCAGAAATCGCATCATCACTAAATTGATGCACAGTAGTCGATGCTACGGGAATTTGTTGGTCATTCGATTCATTTGCCATTAAGAGAAACTACGAAGAGGAAAACCCAGAAAGATTGTATATCTCGTTCAGGCAATTCATCAAACAGTTTGTATGTAGAAGATAGAGTGGCCCTAAGTAGAAAATTGGAAGGATTTGTAAGATCTGTGGGCCGAGAATATTGAAGCAATTGATGATGTGAGAAAATCTAGTGGCTCTGATACCATATTACAATTGAGAATTCAAGGATCTCCATTAATGGTGGATGAGAGAGAAGAGCTTGGCAGAGAAAGAAAGATAAAATGTAACTGCTTAATTGAATTACTCAGACTGTATGCCAATTTATACAAAATGTCTAGGAAAGATGTAGAAGCTCAGCTAACATCACTACTAACGTCTAACTGATCTAACTTCTTGAGTTAACTACTTGAGTCAGGTAACCGACTCTTATTTATTAATACACGCTAATTAATTTAATACGCCCCACCACTACTTGCACCTGGGATGCAACAATAGGTCATTCAGAATCATCAGACCAAGATAAACATAGACCAAGATAAACATAGAACAAGCAAAAAGGCGTAAAATGAACACACACTGAGCTAGAAGTAACCTATAAAGATGACATGGCTCAATAATAAGGGAATGATACAGATATGATTGCAAATGTTCTCAATCTGGTAGAGGTATAAAACACGCAACGCATGGCTAGCTGAACTTATGAAAAGCAAGCAACCACCCATCTTCTCTTTTCTGAATTGCACTGCAAAGATCAACAACCATCAAATTCATCTCTTTTCCCAGCTCTATACAGGCCTCTGTATACTGTCAACAGAACACATTTGTTCGAATCAGCTCATTGCTATATGAATTGTTCATCCAAGAGATGAAAACCTGTTTTCATAATTAAAAAAGGAAATGCAATTTAGCGACAAATTTGAAAACAAGTACATATAAAAATATAAAAACTCGACAGAGATGATAGGCATTAGGTTATATTTTAATGAGTTTAGCCTCATCAGCTGGTGGACAACTGAAAAGAAAATGTGAATATTCTCTGCAAGGTTCTTCTATTCACCCCATCCAAAAAGTAAAAGAAAAAAAAGGGAAAAGATAAATTGAGATACAACATACAAGTTTGTTTCTCTATGTGAAAGCCAAAGCAAATAAGTGAAACAAATACAAGATTTCTGGATCATTATGCATCCTAATGTCTATATAGAATCTTGAGTCAGCTATAAAAACTCCAGCTTGTCATAATTATTTTTCAAACTATGGCAGAGGGTCAATTTTGCCCCAAAACTTCGCTAAGTCTAGATATTGTCACGCCCCAGCCTAGTAGGGGTAGACAAAAGGATCCATTGGCACCTGCTATACATATATTTTATAACTCATGGTAAACCTGTAGAATAATAGATGACAGAACAGGTGATACGATCAGTATACATATATATTGTAGGGCCCTCTGAGCCAAAAAATATACAACATGACAACATCAATAACGTCTAGGAAGCATCTAATAGTCTGTAACTACATAACTGACACATACCTAACAATAACATAAATACATAACCAAAAGTTAGTCATCTGATAGCTCTAGATAGAAATGAAGCGCACCAAAAGATCAACTGGAACGGCAACTGGGCCTACTGAGGGTCCTGTGAACCTGACACTGCCTTTATAGAAATGCAGCGCCTCCGAAAGTAGGGACATCAGTACATATACAGAGTGTACTGGCATGTAACGCAGACAATAAAAAGTAGGCAAGTAAGAATACTCAAATGAATCAACTATCAAAGATTAGCAATCATGAGCACATGAACATCAGAAGTAAAATCTTAAAACTGAAATTGTAGTCTCTGACCAACCTGAGTAATCCTTATATAGCGTCCAATCCGTTATTTATTTACATATAATACCTAAAATTAGCCTAGATGATATCTTGCATTTTCTATAGTACATGATGACCTACTGAAGGCAATCTATGACACCTGAAAGGCATATGTTGCCAATTTTCGTAACTCTGTGTAATCTTAATAACTATACATTGCAGTCTGTTTGTAGGTTACGTCCTCCACGCGCTCCAGTAAGATCTGCCCGCAGGCCTGTAAGTCATATACTGGTTTAGTCAGCGGAACCAATGCATGACATTCCAGCTAACTACTGTATCTCATGTGCCACAGAAGGCTCCGTCTCAATTCTATTGCACGGAATAGCGTTGCATCATATGCACATGGCCCTATAAATACCCACCCCTCACTGTAGAATAGATTATAATCAGCTATAGTTATAAAGGCATGTGACATATGAGTTTATCATATGTATCTTTCACATAAGTTAGTGAAAAGCTTTTTGTTTTCCATGAATCATAAGGTATTCTATGTTTATCAAGTACTTACTTTCGCTTAAGGATCATGCAACTATGTGATCAATATAAGTGGAGCCATGTTGTGACCAATTGCTTCCTTTTAACTACATGACAAACACCATGTTACTTCTAAGAGTTTCAACTAAAGAAACATACGGTCGTATGAATCATTATGACTTGTGACTTGAAAAGAGTAATAATAACTCGCACAGACTTGGAACTTAAAGCAAATGAGTGATACATTGTAGAAGAAGACTTCATTTTCATGTATCGTATAAGTTGTATCGACCTCTATAAGGAAAACATATGACTCTAAGTCGTGGCTCAACGACGAAGGAGGTTTTAGCTTCACATACCTTTCTTCTTGACTTGTTCACTTACATAGTGTCGTCGATGCCTTCAAACGACAATTTAATCTATATCACATAATCATATAAGACCAATATAAGCAGCTAACCAAGAAGCACGGCTTTACTGGCAACACAACAATAGCTCATGAGCGACAAGCTCGACAAATATGATAAATAAATAAATAGTATATCGCCACACCCTTCCTTTCTCCTACTTCCCAAATGGAAACATGGCCTTTTTACGAGGTCAAGCTTACTGCCCCAACCTTACTCCACAACTATGTTGTTTGGACTCTCCAAAAATGTTATTGCACCCGTATCAGATCCTCCAAAAATGCATTATTTTTGGAGGATCCGACACGCACCCAACAACATTTTTTGAAGAGTCTGAGCAACATAACTCCACCATAAATAGCCCCTTTCTCATCTCAAATAAACATATACGCTTGAACTGACGGCTACCAAACACCGTCCCGTGAGTTCTTAATCAAATAGTGTAAAAACAGTCTCACGAGCTTGGTAGATGAAGAGGGAGTTGAAAACTTATCTTTTGTAGCCAAACACTACTAATTTCCTTGCTCAAATACCTCTTGAAAAGCTCAGCTCGAAACTAGAAACGAAGATGAAGCTTTCATAAGCAACAAGTCGATAACAGGTGAAAACTGAGCGCAAACTATGAAGGGTCCTTACCTTGGACCTTGGAAGAGAAGGAAATCTCCTTGGAGAGCTTATGGGAGTCTTAGGTGAAGAAATAAGAGAGAAATGACCTTTAAATCAAGTTTTAGATATATATAAACGTTCAGTCGACTCAACTTTACGGAACGATTTACGGCCGTAAAACTTTTACGGGCGAGAAAGTGGTCGTGGATGGCCATTCACGGCTGCGGATTCCACCAGTGATGGTGGTGGTTGATCTCTGATTCAAAAACTCAACTTTTCTCACCTTTCTTCCACAGTCATGGAACCACTTATATGGACATAAATTCCACCGTGGATGGCCATGTCCTTTGACAAATTCACTATTTAGCAAGGTGCTTCGATGCATGTCGAGAAGTACGGACTCTTATCTTTATTTCACGGTCATAAACCACCTTATATGGTCTAATGCTTAGCTTTAACGTGTAGGTGAACCACCTTGGATGTCATGTCCTTGGACAAGTTCACTATTTAGGAAGGTGCTTCGATGCACATATGGACTGTAAAAGTACTTGTATGGTCGTGAAACCCATCAAGAGTTAGGTCACTTTTTTTTTTTTGAGATAAAGGTAACTTCGTATTCACACCAAAAGATTCATCATCCAACAAATGATGAATTGGAAACTTACATCCCACAGAGTGATGGGCACACCCCAAAAAGGGTATTTTCACACTTTTATATAAAATCAACTCCCCCACTAGGTGGGAATACACTGGGTTTGTTGTTGTTGTATATAAAATCAACTAAATCTACTACATCCCTTACCAAATTCTGTTTACACCAAAAAAACAAAAGACATACAATTCAATCTAATCATCTGTAAGCTAGTTTTTTGCCCTTCAAAGTACCTAGCATTTCCATAGAGTCCACCACATGCACGCTGGAATAGTCTTCCACCAGATCTCCTTCCTTCCTCTATTTCCAATTCCTTTCCGACTGCTAAGTAATTCCAGAGTTGTTTTAGGCATCAACCAGCTGATGCCTTTGACTTTGACATATAGATCTGATCTTTTTCAATTCTATGGAGTACCTTTGTACACTTATAATCTTAACCTTGTATGCTCAAATACTTCTTTAACGCTTGCACATTAAGGACTTTTGCCGACATCAACTTGATCGCACACGTACTATAAGTTACAAGATGTTATAGATATGCCCTCTGTTAATAATTGGAGTTAACCACGCCCTCGCTGTTACAAACTGACACACATTTGCCCTTATTTTCCAATTCAGCAAACGGAATCATGGGCGGAACGACCTTAGGCGAAGGGTAGTCCGGTGCACACCCTTTGCAGAAATTATGTAGTGTACAGAGGATAATGTTAGCTATTATGAATGTATTTTTACTCATGCACATCTTAACACAACTGAGACAAAAGTTTGCACACCTTTCGCCACATTTCTGGCTCCGCAATTGAACCGAATCATTAAGAAAATAATAAAATCCATAAAAATAAAATGAAATAAGAAAAGAAAAAGTGGAATACCTAGTCTACTTCCTACACCTGCAAACCCGAATCCTATCCTTACCTACAACATCATCTGCTCCAAAATAACTGCAAAATAACCATGCCGACAACCTCCAGTTCATCCTTTACTCCATGACAGTATTCCTCTCCCCATCACCAAAGAAAAATCAATCCTCGCTTGTGCCTTAGAGTGAAATCACTACTTAAAAATTCCTTACCAGCAACATATATAAAGATAACCATTTCAATCAGGAATGATTTTTACTCTGTCCATGATAAAAATTACTGATGTTCCACCCCATAATACAACAACAACAACATGCCCGGTGTATTCCCACAAAGTGGGGGTCTGGGGAGGGTAAACTATATGCAGTCCATACCACTAGCTCAGATGAAGTAGAGAGGTTGTTTCCGATAGACCCCTAACTCATGACTCGGGACAAATAACAGTATAACAAACAAAAAACATAAAAGCAAACAACCAAAATGCTAGATAATCAAGGAAATAAGACACCCACAAAGTAATACTAAAACTAGCTATTCGAAATCATAGACATCACAAAAACACCACAAATAAGAGGCTACAAGAAACTACAGGCACAGATAAAAACAGAGCACTCTTCCCTATTATTATGGACGTACACTTACCTACTACCCCTCTACCCTAATCCACGTCTTCCACCCCTTTTTATTAAGGGTCATGTCATACGTAAGTTGTAACTGCCCCATGTCATGCTTAATCACCTCCCCCAATATTTCTTCGGCCTAACTCTACCCCGCCTAAAACCATCCATAGCCAGCCTCTCACACCTCCGTACTGGACATCACAAAAGCACCACAAATAAGAGGCTACAAGAAACTACAGGCATAGATAAAAACAGAGCACTCTTCCCTATTATTATGGACGTACACTTACCTACTACCCCTCTACCCTAATCCACGTCTTCCACACCTTCTTATTAAGGATCATGTCTGTAAACTGTAACTGGCCCATGTCATGCCTAATCACCTCCCCCAATATTTCTTCGGCCTACCTCTACCCCGCCTAAAACCATCCATAGCCAGCCTCTCACACCTCCGTACTGGAGCATCCGTGCCCCTCCTCATCACATGCCAGAACCAACTGCAATCTCACTTATCGTAACTTATCATCCACCGAAGCCACTCCCACCTCGAATAATCTCATTTCTAACCCTATCCCTCCTGGTAAGTCCACACATCCATCGCAACATCCTCGTCTCCGCCACCTTCAACTTTTGAATGTGGAATTCTTAATTGGCCAACACTCCACTCCGTACAACATAGTCAGTCGGACTGTCACTCTATAGAACTTACCTTTAAGCTTAGGATGCACCTTCTTATCACACAGAATCCCGAAGCGAGCCTTTATTTCAACCAGCCTGCACCAATATGATGTGTGACATCCTTGTCAATCTCAACATTTCCCTGAATCACAAACCTAAGATACTTGAAACTCCCACTCTTCTGAATGGCCTGAGAATCCAATTTCACTACCACGTCAGCCTCATGCGAAAATCATTAAACATACATTCCAAGTACTCCATCTTGGTCGTGCTCAACCTAAATCCTTTAGACTCAAAGGTCTATCTCCAAATGTCCAACTTATCATTAACTCCTCCTCGAGTCTTGTCAATCAGTACAACATCATCGGCAAATAACATACACCAAAGCACCTCCCCTTGAATACACTGCGTCAAAACATCCATCACCAAGGCAAATAGAAACATGCTAAGAGTCGATCCCTAATGCAACCCTGTCAAAACAGGAACGTTCTCTAAATCTCCTCCCACCGTCTTCACACGAGTTTTCACGCCGTCATATATGTCCTGAATCGACGTATTGTACGCCACGGGCACCCCTCTAGCCTCCAAGCACCTCCACAGAATCTCCCTAGATACCTTGTCAGACGTCTATTCAAGATCAATGAACACCATGTGCAAGTCCTTCCTCTCACTAAACTGCTCCACTAATCTCTTCCCAAGGTGAATGGCTTCAATACTCGAGCAACTTGGCATGAAACCGAACTGACTCTCGGAAATAGTCACGATCCGCCTCAGCCTCAACTCTACCACCCCTCTCCAAGCTTCGGGTATCTTTGCTACCCTAAATATGATGTAAACAACCTAGCCACTCCAAACCTGCCCCGCCAGTGCTCTTCTAAAAATCCACCGAAATCTCTTCTGGCCCAGTCGCCTTACGCATCCTACGAATAGCACCCTTGACTTCCTCAACCTTGATATGCCTACAATAACCATAATCGTGACACCTCTCTCAGTTCTCCAAATCCCCCAGCACAAAACCTTTATCCCCCTCATCATTCAAAAGTCTATGGAAATAGGACTGCCACCTCCTCCTAGTGAAGGCATCCTCAACCAATACTGTCATCCTCCCGCTTAATACACTTTACTTGGTCAAGGTCACAAGCTCTCCGCTCCCTAGCCTTGGCTAGAGCTATTAATACGGGTCGTCCCAGCCCATTTGAGCTAGCCTACATGGGCTTTAGAGTTTGACGGGCCAGGCCGGGCTGGCACATCGACATGACAGGCCAGAAAATAGCAAGCCCAACCCATCACACTGTGGGCTGCGTGCCTCCACGGGCCAACTCACTTTTTAAAATATATTATTTTTATAATATTAATTTAAATTTTAAAATGTTAATTACATAAATATTTACGCTATAATATTACATAAAGTTACTTTTTCTCAATCCCATTTGGAATCACTCAGGCTGGACAAAATCAGGAGAACTTTCCTTTCCTTTGGCAAGGGAACAAAGAAAAAATAGCTTTTCACCTAGTCAAATGTAAATATATCACCAAAAGCAAGAGACAAGGAGGACTTGGCATCAGAAATTTGAAGCATCAAAGCAAAGCTTTGAAGCTTAAATGGCTTTGGAGATATTCACATGAACCTCAGACTTTATGGAGCAGTCATTAAGAGCAAATATAGGGAAGAAGACAGTTGGGGTTCCCAAGGAGGTCACACTCCATATGGAATCAGTTTCTGGAGGTCCATAAGATGTTTTTGGTCCTTTCTCAAAGATCATTCTCACATTAGAGTGTTTAACGGAAACTGGACCAGGTTTTGGGAAGACAAATGGATTGGAATAAGGTGCCTCATAGACCTGTTCCCAGATTTGTTTGTCTTAGCTCTAGACCGACAAAGAACAGTAGATGAGATGTGGACACAATAGGGTTGGGACTTGAGGTTCAGAAGAAGTTTAAATAACTGGGAGATACCTAGACTTCTGGAACTATTTAATCTACTGAAAAATTTTCAGGGGACACAAAATGGAGTTGACCGCTTATGGTGGATTGAAAACACAAGTGGAATACAGGGTTAGTTATGCCAACAAGATTTTGAATCAGATTGAGCCACAACTCAATTACTGGCCTTGGAAACATATCTGGAAAATCAAGATACCTTACAAAGTATCTTATTTCACTTGGCTTCTTGCCAAAGAAGCAGTTTTAACACATGAAAATCTGGTCAAAAGGAATATTGCTTTGTGCTCTCATCTATTCATGCACTGCAGCATAACAGACCAACTATGGAAGATTTTCATCAATCTCAGAAGCATAGCATGGACAATGCCAAGAAAGATTGCTGACACTCTTTTTAGCTGGGAGGAGGCAGGAAGTGGTGTAGGGAATAGAGAGAGATGGAGGATTATTCCATCATGTATATGGTGGACTATCTGGAAGGAAAGAAATGATAGATGCTTTGAAGATAGAAGAAATTCAGTCCAAAATATTAAACTTAACTGTAGTTTGCTATTCTGTTTTTGGTGCACCAAATTGTATTGAAGTGACACTGAAGCAATCCTAGATGCCTTAAGCACCATTTAGGTCTGACTCTCTTTTGGTAGATCTATTTCCTTGTAAATATGGGTTTTCAGAACTACCTAAGTACTGCATCAATACAAATGTTACCTTGTTAAAAAAAAATTACATGAAGTTACTACTTGTTAATCAAGTCTCAAATTTACAAGAAAAAAAATCCTAATAATCTGTGAAATTGAATAACTTTTGACATCAAATTCAAACCAAATACAACAACAACAAACCCAGTGTATTCCCACATAGTGGGGTCTGGGGGGTAAGATGTACGCAGTCCATACCTCTACCTCTAAAGAAGTAGAAAGGTTGTTTCCGATAGACCCCCGGCTCGAGACACGAGATACCACACAAATACATAGTAAAGCATAGAACAAGATTTCATAACATAACATAAATACGACACCCATAAGTAATAAAAAACAGAGAAAAGCACACAGATTCGTAATAAAACATGGAACAAGGTATCATAACAAGAATAATACCCCCCAAGTAATTCCCTACACTAGCGACCCAAACTGGCCCTAGCCTTCTGCCCTAATTCGCGTCCTCCAGATCTTCCTATCTAGGGTCATGTCCTCGGTGAGCTGTAACTGCTCCATGTCCCGCCTAATCACCTCACCCCAGTACTTCTTCGGCCTACCCCTACCGCGCCTAAAACCATCCAACGCTAGCCTCTCACACCTACGAACCGGGGCATCCATGCCCCTCCTCATCACGTGTCCGAACCATCTCAATCGGACTTCCCGCATCTTATACTCCACTGGAGTCACACCAACCTTCTCCCTGAACTCTATCCCCTCTAATCAGCCCACACATCCAACGCAACATCCGCATTTCTGCCACCTTCATTTTTTGGATGTGGGAGTTCTTAACTGGCCAACACCCCGCTCCATACAACATGGCCGGACGGACTACCACCCTGTAAAATTTGCCTTTAAGCTTAGAGTTCAAACCAAATAGAGATGTTGAAAAACAAACGAAAAAGTTAATGAGTAATAATATAACTTGCTAAATAGCAATATTAACCTAATTTTATTTTAATTGATCATAAAAAAAAAAGATGTCAATATTTAGTCCATTAAAAGTGAAAATGAACTCTTAAAAAAAACTCTCATGGCACTTATGACATGTTCAACATCGTCACGTCACGTCATCTTCATCAAACATATTTAATTCCTTAAAAGATTTTGTATTTTAATTATTTATATATTTTATAAACATAACAAATATTTAAATATCTATAATGATCCAAATAGACTTTGAGTTTGGACTCCTTTTTTTATTCTTAGTACTCTATTCTATTTTTTAATATTTTTTGTTTGGCCCAGGGACCATTCCAACCCATATTGCTCAAGCTCACGAACCAACGGGCTTATTCGGGCAGGGCTAAAAAGCCATGTTCTTAAACGGGCTGTACAAATAGTAGCGCAGCACTATCAAATTATAGGCTGGGCCGGGCCAAGCCTAGCCCATATTGACGGCTCTAGCTTTGGCAAGCCTATACAACTTCTTTTCCCCATCTTTCTCCTCTAAAGCCGCATACAAGCACTCGAAAGTTGTTGCCTTAGCCTCCGTAACCACTAACTTAGCCTCTTTCCTAGCTAACTTATACTCCTCCTTATTCCACCCCATAACATTAAAAAAATTTGTAGCTTTACAAATACAGGGGTAAAAGTTTAGTGACGACACGTGAGATTAACCTATTAATATAAATCATCTGCCAGGGGAGCAATTAAATTAAACAAAAAGAAAGAGAAAATTACAGAATGTACCTGAATTCAATATGCACAAATTCGATATTTGCTTATACTTGGTCGAATTTGGATATTCATTGTCAGTGATGGTGCATATGTCCAGCAACAAATCTGACAAGGCCTGTTGAATTTTCACTTAGTTTCCATATACTATTAATGGCTTAATTTCCTCTCAAATATCCCATATAATTCACTATGTCGCAATAACATCATCTTGGCCAACAACAGCATTCTATTACACCCCCAAGAAAAATTCTTCTTTCTCAATGATCAGTGAACCATCCTCAATGTTTTCCAGAGCAACATCCTAGTGATCTCAGACAGCTGCCTCTCAAAGCAGCACTTGCCTCTAGATACTGCTACTGCTTTTCTGCCAAATATGTGGCCTCCAACAATGAGTTTGTAAGGCACATACCGTCCAGAGGATTCTTCATTTTCTGACAAAAGTATGCCATTTCTTTCATCCGAGAATAACACTTCTTTTTCTGTTGCCTCTGAACTCATAGAGCTTTGCTGCAATTTAGGATTAGCAAAAAAGAAAAGGTGATAAAACTGAAAATGACGAAAATAAGATAAGAGAGTCCTTTTTTCAAAAAGAAAAACAAAAAAGCAAATCAAATTAATCAAGCATTCAATACAAGATATACATTTTGTTCTGTCTCTAGTCTTCTTTCCAGTGCTTGTCTTTACCTATTTGGGTGCCTATGTAGTTTATCCAAAAATTTAAACACAAATATTCAGAAGAACACACATACACATATCCAGAATTACCTGAAGGTTGTCAACTGCACATAGCATACAACCACTTTATAAATCAGACACGACCAGTACATAGGCACCGCTTATCAGATTCCTGAAAAAGGAATAACAAAAAGGATTATGTACACCTGAGAACCTCCAGGTCAAAAGATCATCAACGTTAGAGTCAAGAGAATACTATACTAATTAAAAACTTTAAGCAGAAAAACAGAGTTAAGAAATACAGAGAGTTGGTGGCTTACAGCAATTTGCCAAAGGGAATTCTGAGGGTACACAAGCTACAATGTGCAGCTCCATACAAAAGTCCATATTCTGTTGATACACACGGACCACGGAAGGAAGCTAAATAGTATCAGAGAGATCATATCCAGCCTCTAGCTTGTGTTCAACATAAATCTTTTTTTCTTAAGGAGCAAATCATACATAAAATGAGCTTCCTGGCACTTATTTTCTTCATCTAGTATACAAATCAACGATTTAAGATTATAGCGACAAGGGACATATTTATTGGCAAGCATATCGTGGCATATCTTCAGTGCATGAACACTCCAATTATTAGCACAAAGAGAACTGAGAAGACTTTCATATGAAGCCTTAGAAGGGGCCAATCCTTTTTTGAGCATTGTGTATAAGAGGGATAGAGCATCCATGAGCCTTCCATGCTTGCATAGACCTCTTATTAAAGTGTTGTAGACAATGTTATCTGGAAGACAACCCTGTGAATTCATTTTGTTGAAAAGACCAACAGCACGATCAATCTCACCACTTCGGAAATGCCCATCAATTAGAATAGTAAAAGTAACTTGATTTGGTTGGATGCCTTCATTTTGCATCGCATCAAGGTGCTTGTATGCATCTTCCATACTCTCTGCCCAGCAAAACCCAGAAATTATGCCATTGTACAAGTACAAATTTGGCACTAGGGGAATGCTCTTCACTTTGTTTATCAGCCGAAGAGCAAGAAATTTTATTTGTTCATGAGAGCTGACTGAGATTTTCAAACATTTTTCCTTGGGCAACATAGCACTCTGATGAAGTAGACGGAACAACATTTCCTTAGATTCTTCATACCGTCTCTGTGGAACAAGCCATTTGCCATCAAGTGACCTAATATTTCTAGAAACGCCACTGACCAAAGTAATATAAGTCACCAGGTCCCGCTCAATCTCACTTCTTTCCATCAAATCAACCAACTTAAATGCGAATTCAAACTCTCTCTTCCTTAAGAATTGTTTTATAAGAGAAGTATAAAGAACAGTATTTGGCATGAAACCCTCTTCTATCATTCGATTGAGGTATACACAGCCCTTCGCTATCATGTTTTTCTTAACTAACCCACTTATAAGAGCAGTATAAGCATAGCGACTTGGTTGAACTCCATCTTCCAACATTTTCACAAAGAGCTCATGGGCCAGAATAGCTTGCCCATTTCTTGATAGAGCATTAATCATTGTCACAAACATAGTTTCATCGGGATAAATTCCAGCCTCAAGCATTCTCCGGAAAATTCCAAGGGCCTCGTCTATTCTCTTTTTTCTACCCAAACACCCAATGATGGAGTCATATATAGCAATACTAGGCTTCAATCCACTCTCTTCCATTTGGTCCAGAACTTCAACTGCTGATTGTATGTCACCCTGTTTACAGTATTCATTTACCATAATCAAGAATGTTGCTTGATTTGGTACTTGACCTTGATCTTGCATAACTTCAACAAGGAACTTGGCATCCTCATGTAGTCCCTTTTGGAAAAGGCACTTGATCATGGAATTATAAGCTGACAGTGAAGGCTGAAGAGAAAGGCTTGCCATCTTATCCATGCAAAGCTGAGCATAACCAAGTTTTCCTCCTAGACACAAAGCAATCATGTATATATTGAAAGCAACACCAGCAAGAGTTAAGTTTCTTGCCCTAATTTCTCCCAAGAGAAGATCAATATCAAGCATGATATCTGTGGTAACTTTACGACTGGTAGGGCTAGGGATGTAAGAGAGGTCAATACCACAACCGTTCTTGGCAATAGCCCGCAAAAATGTGCATGCTAGACTAATCTCTGACCCTCTTGGATAATTGCTGATCAAGGTAAAAAACAAAACATGGTCAGGAACCAATCCAGTGCACATCATCTTCCTGTATATATCATCTACTTCCGTTAACCGATTCTCTTTATAAAGTGCAGAGATTAAAGCAGTATAAGAGTGAACACTGGGAGCAACATTGCACTGAATGATGCCATCTAATAGTGTCAATGCACAATCAACTTTATGATACTTGCAATAATTGACAATCATGATTTGATAACTTACAGCATCAGGTTCTAATCCAAATTGAACCATCTGCTCATGCAACACCCAACCCTTGTCGAACATGCCCAAGTTCATAAACCCATTTATCAGCGTATTGTAAGTATACATATCCGGTCCACATCCCAACTTCATCATTCTGAAAAACACCATCATAGCTGTTGTCATTTTCTGGATTTTGGAATAACCATTGATGAGAGTCGTGTACATGACTTTATCCAGAACAAAACCATAAGACTCCATTTCCATGCTCAATAAATGAGCTTCCTCGACTCTACCCCTCTTACATAACGAAACTACCAATATTTTAAACAAATGAACAGTGGGCGGTAGCCCTCTATCACACAATACATCAAGCACATAGAGAGCATCGCTTATGTACCCCCGGAAGCACAAACCATCCACTAACTTACTATAACAACCGAAACTGAGTAATACATCAGCATTATCAGCGTCCACAAAAACATCAAACCCATCCAAGAATCTATCTACACCACAAAATCTCTTAATAAGCTCATTACACGAACGACTGCAAGGCACCAACTTCAAATCCAAAAGTTTTTCAAAAAGCAACTTAGCTTCGTCCAATTTACCCAAATTACAATAGCAAATCACCATGGAATTCAATAAAGAATGGTTCAGCTCAATACCTCTCTTCAAAATGCAATCTTCATAAACAACCTCAGCTTTCTGTGTTTCTCCAGATGTCACAAGTTGCCGAATGAGAAAACCATAGCTAGTTTCAGCAGGCTCAACGCCACGAGAAATCGAAAATTCAACGGCAGAGAGAGCTTCAGAGAGTGATGACGATTGGTTGATGATTCTCCGGATCACTTTCTGAGCTGAATCGAACAACCCGCGAAGTATTAAATTCTCTGCAAGTGAAAAACACAATGTCCTGTGATTAATTAAGTATGTGGGAACACATGATGTTGGCGTTGCTTCGGCAGGTAAAGGGGAAGTAGTAAAAGGTTGTCTCTTCGTTCTTGAGAAATCGAAGCACAACCGATTGTGCAGTCTATGTTTGGTCATTCTAGAATAGAGAATGGCGTTGTCGGGTGATTTTGGTTTTGACCATATGACGGCAGAGAGAGGGAGTGCCGAAGTGGAGCGCAGAGCTCACACAGTTTTTCAAGTCTTTTCCTCTTTTTTGTGCCTGCCGGGTATCCAAACTTGCGCCCTCTGCTCAAATGCCATTTTCTAGGGTGAAATTTAAAGAGGTCCTCAAAAAAGGAGTTGAATTTAAATGAGGGGAAAAAACAAAGTTAATAGACTGAACTAACGTGCAAAAAATAAATTTTATATGTTCTACATTAGTGCAGGTGAAATTTAAACAGGTCCTAAAAAAAGAGTGGAATTTAAATGAGAAGAAAAAACAAAGTTAATAGACTAAAATAACGTGTAAAAATAAATTTTATATGTTATCCAAATATATACTATTTTCGTAACTTTAAACAGTATAGGTTTTGATACCAATTGTAGTGATGCGTATAACTTGTATAGCAAAATGGATCTATTACAAGTAGAATGGATCTATTTTTATTTGTGCGTGGATATTTTTTAACTTTTCTAAATATTTTTATTTTGAATTTATTTATGTTACTATTTTTATTTGTGCGTGGATATTTCTTAACTTCTCTAAATATTTTTATTTTAAATTTATTTATGTTAGTTTTATCGATATTCATATCTTGAGGGTGATTATATGGTAATTGGTTAAATGTTTTACTATAGTATTCTTTAATTTTTTTTCCTTAGCTTTTGTAATTCTTCTATATTATTTTGAAGGTATTCTAAATATTTTATATCTTTTGTTTCAAAATATCTAATTAGATTATCTTTCATAAATTTTTCTAATAATATTATTTCTTCCATATTTTGTCTTCAATATTTTAAATATTCATAATCTATCATTTTATCCTATAGTAATTGCAGAGTCACAAATTTTTGTATAATAATTTATCCTAATTGTACTGTAATGTATATCTAATTCTAGATTTTCAATGTTATTTATTATCTTGTGTTGTTCTTCTCGTAACGAGTTTTTAAAATTATATAAACTATAACATGTACTTTTTCCTAAATTTTCTAGGGTTTCTTCTATCCATATTAATTTTTCTTTTAGATTTTCCATTATTTTTCTAATTCGGTTTCTATAATTAATTTCTTCATTTAGATTATCTTGATTTTCTCTAATTTTTCTAATATATTCTAACATTTCTTAATCTGAATAATATCCATCTGGGTAATTATCCAGGTATAAATGTTCTATCTAATTTATAGTTTCAATTTCATAGTCTAATACTTTTTCTAATATTATTTTCTTAATATCTATAATTTTTATATCTTTAAGTATATATAAGATTAAGATTTAAGTTATCTATTATTTAAAATTGGTTAAATACTTTATTATAATATTTTTTAGTTGTTTGTTTTAATCTCATTGATTCTTCTATATTTTCACTAAGAAAATGTATATATTTTATATCTATTTTTCAAAAATTTAAATATTCATAATTTATCATAGTTAGTGTGTGGGTTTGGTATGTAAGTATTTATAAGAGTGGTTCGGTAGGTATGGTATATAATTAATTCTAGTCATAAAATATCTATCAAATATTTTTTTCCAATATGATTTTTCTTATATCTACTATTTCTATATCCTTAAGTACATATAAAACGAGTATTTTAAATTTATCTACCATTTCATCAGATAAATAATTATCCATTTTTCATAAAATTGTTATTTTCAAAATATTCCCTTCAATCATGCACATAACAAAATATGATCACTTTAGATTGCTATATACTAGATTATTCTTAAATAACATATTCTTCGGTCACTATTAGCATGGTAATCTGGATATTTTTCCCTTAAACAGTGTCTCTACTCTGGTTACTCCCCTATCACGGCTTTCTTACCTCATCGGTTTCACCTTTGGGATGGCATAGTTCTTAGGAATTTTTCTCCTTTTTTACTTTGCTAATAAACTTCTTAACATGCTATTTTTCGAATAATTCTACTATAAAGCAACTAACATGAACTTATTTTATCATATCATGATTGTTAGGAATTTATGAATTTAGCTATTTATAATAGTAAATGAATATATCTGTTCTGGTAGTTTTGATAATTCTAAGCTTTGTTCCTCCATAGATTTTTTCATTGAGATATACCTGTTTTTTAAATAATCAAATTATTTGTTGTAAACAAGAGAGAGTTTTTTGCTTCAATCGTATGAAGGCTTACCTTCTTTTGAGCAAATGCTCTTCTATTTATATTTTTAAGAAAACCCGTAAACGTTTTACATTTTTACATCTGTCCTAATCTATTACCTACCTACTAAAAAGTCTTTACACCTATCTATAAAAGTAGAAAAACTTTACAAAGGTCCTAAATTATTTCTACAAAAGGACAAAACTTAGTAATGGCATTTTGCCAAAAAGTTAAAAAGTAACTAATAATTTACGTAAATAAATTAGGAAAGATATCTAATCTTCCATATGTCATTTTCTAGCATTAACTTGTCTTCTTTTTATTATTGCTCCGTCTTCTTTTATTGCTTCATATCTTGCATCTTCCAGCTGTTGCTTTCTTCTTCTATTCCATTTGAACTTCTGGGACAATATTATCTTCTCCATTACATTTTAAACATTGATGGTCTGGATATTTATGTCCAATTAACTTGCAATATCTGATTAATAATTCTTCCGAAATAAATTTTTCTCTAATGGCTCTGACGATAGGTTTTTTTCTCTGGATTGAGTAACGTCAAGATCCATTGCCTAACGTCTTCCATATCTGCTTCTCATAGTTCCTTTGAATTTGAGTATACTATTACATTACCTCTTGAATAATAACTCCATGTGGGATTTCTGTTGCGATAAGTGTTTGCTAACTCTTGAAGAATTGTGGATAGTCCGATAATTCTCTTATTTGCATAAAAATTTGGTATCTCAATTCTAGGTATTTCTTGTTGTGGAATAATATCTTCTGATATAATCATATCTTGGGTCATTCCTATTTTTACAACTTGTATAGGTGATTTAACTTCATCATACAATATCTCTGCTGGTGCCGTGTAAAATTTTATAAAAAATAGGTTACCTTTGGTTATTCTTTTAAAAATATTAAATGAATCATATATTTCTGGTATATTAGATATTTCATTTCCGTCTTGGATATATATGGTACTAAGTAGTCCATATTCGTAACAGGTTTTAACTAGACTTGGTTTGGTTTTGGGTAAAGCAACTAGCTTATTGTATCCGATTAGCTTCTGGGTTATGTAATTCGTATGTGATTCTTGGATGTTTAGAGCTCTGGGGTTGGTATTTAAGAAGGTTTGTATTTTGTAAATATTTTCTATGTATGTTCAGGCTGTATAGTTGTAGGTCTTTTTGTCTTGGTTTAAACTATCTCGGTATGTGGTAATTTGTGAGGGTATGAACATAGGATTTTTTGATGTATTTGGAATAAATGGTTTATCAAATAGCCTGTTTAGGTTCATATTTGTGTTTTTCCTAACTCCTTTGCTTGTACCTGCAGAAGTAAATTGATAAATGTTATGGGTTTTATGGAGTGTCCCAACGTCTCCTTCTAGCTCTGGAATTTTAATGTCTTTCGATCGACATAGCTCTGCACACTGCTGAGTTAGCTGATTTGTAGCTGTAGACTTCAGTTTAATTTCATTAGTCTTTAACTTTTCTATTTCATTACCCATACTGTCCACTTTCATTGAAAGTGTAGTTAGGGTATTGAATATCTTTTCTAGAGTATCATCTTCTATTATATCAGTCTGTGTAGCTTTGTCTTGATATGTAATCTGCAATAACATTTTTGTTAGTACTAATTACTTCAATTGTAAATGTGAAATTTAATATATTCAAGACTAGTCTCCGAATCTCTTTGGTTGTAACTAAATTTTGTATTTTCTTTGTTAGCCACCAATGTACCTGTGTATTATCTGTTCGTACAATAAACTTGTTATATACAATATATGACTCAAATGCTAATAAACATTTATATAATGAGCATAATTCTTTTCTATTTATTTTTCATTTTATTTTTGTTTCATTAAACGTACCTGAGTAGTATCTACAATGGTGCTCTAATTTTTCTTCTTCATATTTATATTTAAGTACTTCTCCATAACTACATTCACTAGCATCTACTTCTACTATATATATAAATTTTCTATTTTTGTCTGGAAATTGTAATTTTGGTAATTCTTTACAAAGTATTTTTATTTTCTGAACTTGCTTTTTATCTTCTTCGTTATAATTATATTCTACATCCTTTTTTAATTTTTCTGTAACGGCTTTAGATTTTCTGCTAATTTTGGTATATATTCTCTTACTTGGTTTACTAATCCTAAAAATGATTGTAATTTCTTTTTTGTATCTAATTTTTCTTTTGAATTTATTATTTTCTGTACTATATGTTGTTGCATTTTTACTCCACTTTTATCTATTTGTATTCCTAAAAATTCTATTTGATTTTTCATAATTTCAGCTTTCTTCTCATTTAAACTTATTCCCGAATTTTCTATTATATATCTGTAAATTGTTCTAATAACTGTAAATGTTCTTTTTTTGTATATAATAGTATATCATCTATGTATACTATACAATTAGGTAATTGTTTAAAATAACTATCCATAAAATGTTGATATCTACTTGGTGCATTTTTATATCCAAATGGTAGTACATTCCATTCATAAAATCCTTGTGGTACCGTAAATGCAGTTAATTCCTTAGATTCTTCTACTAACTTTAAATGGTAAAATCCTGATTTACAATCAAATTTACTAAAATAGTTATATCCTTGTATTTATCTTATTTTTAATATCTTATTTGGTATTGGGTAATTATATGTCATAGTTTTTCATTTAAATTTCTATAATCAATAACCATTCTACTTTTCCTCTTTTTTGTTCACTATGTTTATTTACTATAAATGCTGGGCTATTATGTTTACTATTACTTTTTTATATTTATTGCTTTTCTAATAATTCTTCTATGTGCATTTTAAATTCTTTTAAATCGTCAAAATTATATGTTAATGGTTTTTGAGTTATTATGCTATTTTTATCTATTAATTCAATTTTTATAGTGATTTTATGTTTTTCACATTCTTTTAATGGATCTTCACTATATAATTGTTCTAATTTTTTCTTAATTATTTCTATCTTACTTATTGAAAATATAGTTATTTTCTTTTTATTTATTGAAAATACGACAAATTCTATTGTATCTTCAGTATTTTTTATATTTTTTAATTTTTGTGTAATTTTTTCACTTCCTTCTATCCAATCAGTTTCCTTTCTTATTTTATTAGTAACTCTTTTTGCTCTTACTTTCTGTTTACATGGTGTTGTAAACCACCAATCCGTTCTAGTTATTATATGTGGGTATAATTTATCTAAAAACGACATTCCTAAAAGTATATCTTTTGATATTAGCTCATAATTATAGATTTCTTCTATTGTTAATATTTTACATCATACTTGTGTTTTTACATTCTTAGCTTTATAAGTAATTAAGCTTCCTTCGTTATTAAATCTTTTAACTATTATTGGTGTCTTTAATTTATCCCATTTACTTTTTGGTAAACAATTATATCTACATAAATTAGCTTCTGCTCTTATATCTATCATAGGCGTATAATATCTACTGCAATAACCTTCTACTACTATCTCCATTAATGCATATATTTTCATATCACGTTAAAACTCTTCTTAAGAATAATTTCTCTCTGTTATATGTTATAGATAATTGTGTATGCTCTATATTAGATGGTTTTACTTGTTCTAGCCATTTTATTCCTAATATTATGTCTGTTTTTTTGCATTTCTTCCTTTATTTCAAATTTTATTTTTACTTTCTAACTCATATTGTTATTTTTTTTTCTACTATATTTTTAGTGTTTATTAAGCTTCTTGGTAGATCTGGGCATATATTGTTGTCAGATTTTATTTTCTCATTTTTTATTAGATATCTTGGTATATAATTTTCTTCTTGTCCTGTATTTAAGAGTATTAAATATTATTTTTCATTTATTGTTCCTGTTATGTAATATTGGTTTAAATTACTTATTGAACTTGTTTCATAATTTTTTTTTTTTGATGAACTTGATGATTCTGGTTTTTCATAAGCTATTCTTTTTGTTGTGCTTAGTCTATCATTTATTATTTCTAAATTTTCTTCTATATCTATGTCTCTATAATTATAATCATTATTATCAATTGTTTTTACAAATTGTTCGAAAGGACTTTCTATTTGTATTTTGTTAATTTTATTTTTCCCGTTATTTTATATTTTGTTGTTAATACATATAGTTTTTTACATCTTGCTGTAAATATTTAACTTCCTGAGGTTAGTTTTATTTCTGATATTTTCCTATATAATACTAATAGTTTATCTATATTTTTATCTGTTATTGCTACTGAATAATTTGCACTTATTATAAATTTAAATTTTTGATATATTAAATTTCCTTTTATGACAGTTATTATACTTTTTTCTATATGTTTTATAATTCTATCATCTGCTAGGTATAATTCTACTGGTGTATCTATTCCTTTTCTGAAACATGTTTTTATTAATATCTCTGTACCTTCTAGGTGTACGTATTTTATTGGGTCTCTAATTTTTATATCGTTTATTTCTTTATTAATTATCCTTTTTGATACTAGTGGTATACTAGCTTTACCTTTTGCATATCTACAGTATATTACATGTTCTTTTTGGCTTACTACGTAGTATTCTTCTTTTCTTTTACTAAATATGCTTTTTATTGTTGGTATTTTAAATATTTTTTCTACACTTAAATCTAATTCTTTTCCTTTTATTTCATCAAATATGTGACTATCAAATATTATTTTTTGATCTATTCCTTCTTCACTTAAATATTCTTCCTTTGTTATTATTTTTATATCTTCTTCAGTCATTTAATTCATCTAATTCACTATCTATTTCGCTATCTGTTTCATTCTCTGAAATTTCATATATACTATCTTCACTTTCTAATTCGTAATCTATATAATCTATCTGCATATATTCTGTATTTTCTATTTTTATTTCTGATATTTGTTTATTTTTTGGATTTTTTGGTAATTTACAATCTCTAGCTAAATGTCTTAATTTTCCGCAATTATAACAAGTACATTCTTTTATAAATTTCTTTTTCCTATATGGTCTTTTATGTTTATAATATTTTACATAATATCTTTTTCTTGGTTTCTTATATTTATATTTTGATTTTTTGTATTTCTTATATTTCTTATGTCTTTTTGTTTTCTTATAATATCTTTCTTCGCATCCAAATTGAGGTGCTATTTTATCTTTGCAACATGCTAAATTTCTTATTAATGTTTTTTCCATTTTTATTTCTTCTCTATATTTTTCACATAAGTTTCTATACCATTGTTGTAAAAATTTTATTCTTGCTCCTAAAGTATCTACTATTTTTGCTTCATCCCAACTTTTTATTATTTTTGAGCTAAATGGATCAGGTAATTTATTAAAATATAATTTTCTTATTTCTTTACTTTCTTCTGTATTATATGTTCCTTTATAATAATATTCTTTAAATGCGCAAGTATACTCATCTATGTAACACATATTACATATTACTAATTTTAACATTAAATTCCTATTTGCATCTTTCTCTTTATTTTGTTCTTCTTCTGTTGTTGTCATGCTGCTAAATTCGTGTTTTATAGCTATTTCATATTTTTTTAATAATTCTATAGGTGTTAATTTAGTTGTAGTTGTTGATGATGTTTCTTCTGTAGGTTTGTCAGTTCTTAATACCCTTTTACTATTTTCAGTTAGATTTGAAAATCATAATTTCACTATTCCTATTAGTGTTCTTTCTATATATTCTGGTGTATCTGTTACGTTTATATTATTATCTAATAATTGTTTTGTCATATATCCTATCCATAATTGTATTATTTTTTATGTATCTATTACACAATCTAAGTCTAAAAAGTTATAATTTTTATTAACTATTTGTTTTGGTGTCCATTTGTCATATTCATCTTTTAGATTATATCTTTTAAATTTATTCTTATAATATGTAGGTTTTCTTATTTCTGATGTTCTAGGTATTATATTTTCATCTTCTTTTTTTATCAAGAGTATTTATTTCCGTGTTTCTATTTTCTAAGTTTTCTTCATTAATTAATTCTTGTTTTTCATTGATTTCTAAATTTTTTGTATTTGTTAAGATTTTTGTATATGTTTCACTATCTTCCGAATCATAATTATCTGTTTCTTCAACATCTATTGTATTTATTTCTAATTCCCTGGTTTCTATTTTTTATTGCTTATTTCTAATTTTTCTTTAAATTGATTTATCTCATTTGATAATTTTTGTTCTTTATCTTTTTCTTTTTGTCCTTTTTCATACAAATCTTTTAGCATTTGTAGTTCTTTTTCTAATTCAGCAATCCTACTATTTTTAATTTCTTCTATTTTTCGTATTTCTTCTTTAGTTTGTTGTTTTATTTTTTCTATTTTCTTTTTTCTATCTATTTCTTTTCTATTCTTACCATAGCTGTCAATTTATCTTCTAATTTTAATTCTTCTTTTTCTAACAATAAATATAAATGTTCACCTATTTTCTTATACCTTCTTCCTAGATTAGAAAATACTATTTTTATTTTTAATCCTTTATGATTTTCATATATTTTTTCATCTATTATAAATTCTTCTTTGTTCATTTTTTATTTAATTGTTAATAGATCATGTTGGTATGTATATTCTAGACTATCTATTGTCGATTCTAAATTTGATATTTCTTCTTTTTGTGCATTTATTGAGTTTTTACTAACTCCGACAATTATGTTATATTGCAGTCTGTCTATCCTTATTTTTAATCCTTTACATTTTTAGATATTATTTGCTTTAATTCTTTATATTTTGGTAATTTTTGTACTTTATTCATCTAAATAATATTTTGGGAAATATCTAAATTTAGTTTTATTAAATAAGTTAGTCATAATTAATAAATTAATCAAATAATAAATTAATCAAATAAATTCTCCAAATATATACTATTTCAATAACTTTAAACAACATAGACTCTGATACCAATTGTAGGGGGTGCGTATAACTTGTGTGGTAAAATAGATTCATTCTAAGGAGCTTCAACATTTAAATTTTTGTGGGGAAAGTATATCCAGCCATTTACAAACTAAATGTACTTGAACATAAAATATACTGTATAAAATATTTCTTTCTTTCTAGTTTTAGTTATTTATCACTTTTTTTTCTTTTCTTATTTACTTCTCTATTTTTTTTTTTTAATGATTCTTTATTCATTTAATTTTTCATAAATTTATTTTATTTTTAATTTTTACATCAACTCTAATTCACATTTAATCTTTATTTTATATACTTCTTTTTTTCTTCTTATTTATTTTTTTCTTTTTTTATTTATTTCTTTATTCATTTTTTTCTCCACTTTTTTCCTACTTTTATTTTTCTCTTCTTTTTTATTGGTTTATTTTATTTTTGCATTTTTGTTTTTATTTTCTCTTTGGTTTTCAATTTTTTTATTTCTTATTCCTTTTCTTTTTTTTATTTATTTCATTATTTTTTAATTAGTGAACTTGCACGTGCTTCGCGCGATTATAAAAGACATTAATAATTTTTTTTATGAATTTAATTGAGATAGAAAAATAAATTTGCGACATGTATATGCTTACAAAATTAATTCTTAGAGTGACAAAATAACAAATATAAATATTTTTATTAGAATTACTTTTTCTTAGTAAAATGTTTTTGTTTTTTCCAAAAGTTTCTTGTGTAAAAATAAAAGAAAACACGAAATGAAATGTATAGAAAACAAAAATTAAAAAGATGAAACAGAGTAAATGGTCATGCAATTTGTAGTTATTGTCAATTGAATTATATTTAGGTAGTGCAACCTTTATATTCCGTCCCAGTTCCACTCCCTCCTTTCCTAGTGTTCCTCCAAAAGCACAGGAATTCAATTCTATGTTCTCCTCATGCAATAAACCTCAATTTTCTACCATAATATTTTCATGATCACCCAACCTATAAATGGAGGATAAAGCTTCACCGATATAAAAAAAATGACTGATTATGTCACGAGACACATGTATTAGCTACTTAATCTTTGTCACTTTGATGGTGGTCGAGTTGATTGAACAAGAAATCTCTCAAATTGAAGTTCTAATTTGATATTATCTACATGTGTTTCTCAGTCTAGCTCATTACACTAACTTATTTAATGTGATTTATGAGATTTGCAAGATTTATATCAAGCGCACGAAAAAGATAGACTGCTACGAACTTTTTTCTTATTACCAAAAAAAAGAGAAATTAGTGCCCCCAAAATTATAGGTATCAACATTTAGTAACCAAAGGTTGACCTTGGCACCTTTTTTAGGTGCAAATATTTTTGTCTCTTAAGAAAATATATTAAACCTTTGTTACTCATAATTAATTTACTGTTATAAGCTATATTCAATCCTTTTATGGATCAAAACAAAAAAAATGTTCATTGAAAATATTAATTCTAATTAATCTTTTAAAAGTTCTCTCTCAAAGAATTATGATTGATAGAATTCCAAAAACAAAGATTACGACCCATAATTCATATACTCCCTCTATTTTAAAATAATTAAATTGTTAAGATATTTTTAAGTGTTCAAAATAAGTGAATTTTTTATAGTCCAGGAGAATTGTTGGAACTATTTTTCATATTTATCCTCTCATTTAATGAGGTTTTTAAGTACTTTATATTTTCTAGGAAAATAGATTAAGAATTATTTAAAGGATAAAAGTGGAAAGTAGTTTATATATTATGTCCTTAGATATTTTTCTTAAAAGGTGTGTCATATCAACAATTTAATTATTTTAGAATGGAGAGAATATAAAACGCGCACACACGAAAAAAGTAATAAAATTGGCAAAGGATGCAAAGTACAAAGTAATAAAAGATCAGCTTCATTAAAAAAAAAGTTTTTTTTTTTGGTAAGTAAGAAGTTCCATTTAATTTAAGGGTTCAAAGTATGCTGCATAGGGGTAGAGTTTTGCCATGTCCGTTAATATTACAAATTCGGAATTGTCTTTCAAAATAAGTTCCTATACTATCTGCTTTAAAAATCTCTTAAGCATATGGGGGGAACTTCGAAAACTTGTAGGCCTGCATTCTGCGCATTTTTCATCCCTTGTTTATCTAAGCAATCTGCTACTCTATTTTGCTCTCTTCATATGTGGTTCAGCGTCCTGACCTGGATATGGGTCATTAAATAAAAGTTGGACTAACTTGTCTATTAACTGATGCAATTTGATATACGGACATATATTACATAATCATCAATGATTTTAGATCTTCTTAGTCACATATTTATGTATATAGATGTATTCTTATGTGTATAAGTATGGGTACATAAATATTTGTTAAGATATTTTATATGTTAGTTACAAGTAATAAAAATATTGGTTAAGACTAAAAAGGATGTGAAAACTAACCAAAATATAGTTGGGATGAAAGCAATGGCCATCATAACCAAAAACAAAAGATGGATAAAAAAAAATACATGTTAATAGTCATCACTGTACAATAACTATTTCTAATCTATTACAATACATCAATAAAGGGCTTTTTTGCGTCTTCTCTCATCAGAATTCTTATCAAGTCCAAGAAAACTAATGATAGATTCATTTAGATCATCCAATATATTTTATTTTTAAGCAAACATCCTGCTAAATTTACGTGTCACACTTATTTACTATCAATATCATCATTGTATTTCCGCTGCTAACCTCTATATTAATCATGACGACTATCTTGTTATCATATTTCATAGTTAAAAACAAAATATACTATGAAATTGATAAATTAAGAATGAAATGACAAAAAACAAAAGATGAAATGTATAAATAAATAAATAAAGCATTACTTTACTACTATATATAAGTGTGAGTAGCAAGCAGCCAGCGGTTGTCATGTCTGCTTTTAGCTGCCTGCTTGTTCTGTAATTTTATAATATTATCTCTAATTAATTATTATATGTCATTTACGTATTAAAAAATTAATAATATTTAATAAAAAGGTAAAATAGACATTTATGACATGTTTGTTTCAGCTGCTTCAACCGTTATTTTACTATATGACCCTTAATTAATTATTACAATTCTTTTAGATATTAAAAATAATATTAAATAAAAGAAATAAATAGACATAAAATGATAAATCAACTCTTGACGATTTAAATTAACTTGACATCTTATATGAGGCCAGTTAAATTTTTTCACAAGTATTTTTTATAGCAATTTTGCTATATCAATTATAATTAGTTATTATGAGTCATTTAAGACATGTTTGCTCTGCTACTTCAATCGTGATATTTGTTTGACTTTTAAAATTATATCAGTGTCGCTTAAATTGGAATAGAAGAAAAAGTATTATAATTCACAATAATTAAAAATTTAAATTGTATTTAAAATATAATTGACCATCAATGCCACAAAACTTTGAACAGGGAGAGGATCATAAATTACAACAGCTAACAACTTAAAATAGTAAATTACAATGACAAAAAAAGTATTATAAATTACAATAGCCGATGACTTAAAAAATCAAAAATATATTACAAATATAATTGATTATCTAAATTTTAATTTAGTTATTTTATTTATCTTGTTATATTTTTAAAAATTGTGTAAAAAAATATAAATTACAATAATTAATAATTTATTTCATATAAATTGGGATAGAGGGATATTACTTAAAAATTATATAGGAAGTTGTATAAGTCATAATATAATTAAAAACTTAAAATATCTAAAATTATATAACAAATTTGATTGACTTTCTCAAATATTCTATCAGTGTCACATAAATTGAGATAAAAAAAATATCATATATTATCTTAAAATTATGTAAAAGTACTGTAAATCAATAACTAATAACATAAAATATTTCAAAATGTATAAAATAAATTATTGACTTTTCAAATTTTATCTAAACCACATAAATTGAGATTAAAAGTAACATATTCTGGGCCGTGCTGGCATGGGCTCCAACATCTAGTACTATATATCAAAGAGATGAACATAAACGGAACTTACTTCCAAATGATCTCCGCTTGTCAGTTGACTTCTTTTTAGATCCAAAAACCTCCATTGTGTTTCAACATAAAATTAGACAAAAGCATCCTCTTTTTGTGGTCATTGATTATTCTTAATGTCTTTGTTTCCTTTTTTCACTCTTTTAACAAATTTTCACTCTCAAAACATAAAATCAGAGAGGCAAATGAAAAGAAAGAGAAAAAGTGGAAAAATCTCATCAAATGTCAATGGTTCATTTTATACTTTGTCAAAATGAAAAAGTCAAATAGAATTGCAAAATTAATAAATAAATCATTGATTATTTTCTTATAGTTTCATAATTACAAAGATCTCACATAATACCTTTCTTAATTTGAATTTTAAGGGTGAATTAAAAGCTCTCTCTTTTTTTTTTTTTATAAAGGAAACATCCTCATTTAATGCAATATACCAGACAAGCAATGATCCATCACCATCGATTTTTCATAAATTTATCTGAATAGAACTTGTCAAAAGAAATTCAATGGTGAATTATTCAAACAAATAAGAGTTTCTAATAATCGTAAACATAATCAACGTAATTCTAAAGAAACAAACGGTTAAAAATAATTATGGAAAAATTATCTCGAGCACTTTCTCAGATAGCAAACAAATTTTCTCCCCCTGTTAGATTAAGAGTTGAGAGATGATCAACAGTTTGGAAGCTGCCCAAAGTTTACATGGGCAGATCGCATCTCCTTTAAGAAGTGATGGTCTCCCCCTCCCATTCCTTGCTCAATACCTTCAAACGCTTGCCTTCATTAGGTTTCAATACATTTTTTTTCTCCTTTTTTGTTAATAATAACAACCAAAAGGCGTTGGCCGATGGTATTGATTGAAAAATTTTGTTGAATTTTGGCGGGCGTGTGGACATCACGTCCCTTTCAATTTCATGATTTTAACACCAACGCCACCTGATAATGATCAATTATACCATAGAAACGCCGAAATTAAGTATCCCCAATGTGGTTCGTGACATTCGTCGTCTTAGCTTGCTGGAATGAATCTAGCTGGGCTCAGTCTGGTGATGCCGGTGATGGTGAATTCATGGGGAAAACCCTTCTTTCTCATACACAACTGAACCTAATCATAATCCTAACCCTAAGAAAAAGCAGAAGCAATTCAATCACACATCTAATGGTTATTACATGGATGATTCACCGGCTGTGACGTAAACAACATTCGGTGATGCTTATTCCTCCAATCAATGACCGATTGAATTGACGACCAACATTGATAACCTCAATCTCAGAGGATATATGACTTACAACCTTGTATCTTACAACAAAATTGAGTTTCATGAGCTACGGAGTCGGCTGGTGGTGAAGAAGTTGGATGTAACATAAAGGCTCTTTAAATAATGAAGAAAGAAATTGAGGAGTCAATTGGTATTGTACGTGGATAGAGAAAGAAGAAAAGGTCCATTTATTTCATTTTTCATTATTAACAAAATTAATACGAATTAATGATACTAATTATAGAGAAATATTAAAGAATTAACCAAAATATTTTGATATTAAAAATTAAAAAAAATTAGAAAAAAGAAAAATGGGAATGAAGACCATTGAGAGGTGCCACATCTGTAGCCTCTAATGTCTTCTTTATTATTATATATGAATTTATTTGTCTACTTCTTCTTTTTTCTTTTCTTCTACTTTTATTTTATCCCTTTGTTTCTTTTATTTTTGCATTTTTTTAATTATTTATTTTCACTTTGTTTTTCAGTGTCTTTATTTCTTGTGCCTTTTTTTATTTATTTTCTTATTCTTTATTTTTTTCTCTTTTTTCATTCATTTTTTTCTCAAATTATAACACTCTTTGTTTTTTCACCACAATCTAATTTCATATTTAAAATATTTTTTCTCTTATAGTTTTATTTGATTCTCTTTTCTTTTCATTTGCTTCAGCCCGTAATGATAACATCACATTATATCTATATATTGTCATGGTTTCATTGATATCTGCTTCAATTTTTAGTGGAACCTTGATGATACCATCATCGTATATCTGTATATCATCATGGTATCATTGATGCCTGTTTTAATCCTTCAGTTAGACCTCCAAAATGCCACTACACATGGTATCATTGGAATTTACTTCAATCTTTAGTGATACCATAATAATATATTTATATACTGTTATGGTATAATTGATGTCTGCATCAATCCTTCAGTGAGACTTACATGATACAATCATGATATATCTACATACTATTCTGGTATCATTGATAATTGTTTCAATTCTTAATGGACCTCCATGATACCATCACTGTATATCTATATATCGTTATGCTATCATTGTGTCGGATTAAATTCTCCAATCAGACCTCCATAATCCATCATAGTATACATAAACTGACATGGTTTCATTGAGATTTGCTTTAGTCTGTAATGATACCATGACAATAATTTATATATTATCAAGGTATCATAGATATTTTCTTTAATCCTTCAGCATGACTTACGTGATACCATCACAGTATATCTATATTATTGTTATGGTATTATTGATATCTTCTCTAATTCTTTACTCAAACCTCCGTGATACCATCATTACATAAAACGACCCAGGCTTTGGCCCTTGAAAATTTCTTGAGCTTTGAGCTCACTGTCTTAGTCACGACTCGAGGTGACGAGTCGTATGGTGTGGTTATGGTTCTAGGGACCCAAGTCATAACCAAACCAGTTTGTAATAGGATCGGTTATTCTCTAAGTACGAGTGGCTCACAACAAGTCATAAGACCTTGTTACGAGTGGTAGGGTTAAGTCGTATGTTGTCCAGTGTCTAATCTCTTTGGGTTCTGTCTTGGATACGACTAGACCATGCGAGTCGTATGGTCAGGTCACGAGTGGGATTATGGAGTCGTAAGATGGACAATGTCTGGGTGTCCAACTCACTTTTTAGGATACGACTCATGACTATGAGTCGTATGATGTGGTGATGAGTCACTGGGTCGACTCGTAACCAATGACGACTTTTTTAGCTTTTGAAGCTGAGGGTATTCTAGATATTTCCCACTTAAATCCCTTAAGACCCTACGCTCATAAAATACTTTTGGGGTAGCATTCCACACTTTGCAAGATTAAACATCTTTTTTACTCTCTCAAAATCCCATCAAGCAAAATTGGTTAGGGTTTCTCCAAAGTGGTCATCTAAGGGTTCAAGAGTCAATTTCTCTCCGTGAATCTTCATAATTCAGGCATGTGATTCTTCCCTGATTGTTAAATCACTAAAAACATATGTTTAAATCATTGTTCATGAGTCATTAATGGTGGTTTTGGAACCAAGGTTGAGGGGTTTGGACACATATTTTTGAATATTGTTTTCCATGATTTAAATTGTGACTATGCATGTTTTAATTATGTTTTTTCATATGTGAGTGCATGAAAATTGTGATTTAACTAAAGGGTTATGGTTAATCCCCAATTTGATGATTTTGTCTTGAATTTGGCTTTGGTAATAGTATGTCCTCAATCTGTTTGTGAAATTGTCAATGAGAATGATCTTGTCACAAGTTTAAATTGTCTTTTGAACTAATGCTTGGCATAAAAATGTTAATGATGTATGAATGGCTTTATAAAGGCCTTGATAGCCATAAATTTGATTTGAATTGTAACCATTGGGTTTAATTGTCTAAATGGGTTCGAATCCCAAAATATTGCATTAATATGATGTCTTTGTCTGGACAATGGGTTCAAATCACAAATAAGGAATTTGTTGATATGGCATATTGTATGCTTGCAAGTGGGGTTGGTAAGGCGATACCAATGGAATGCCTTTGGTAAGTACCTAGATTGATGATTATGATTGTGAAATAAATGTTTTAAATTAGGCTTTAAAGTGGGATGTGTAGCCGAGCTGTGAAAGTGGAGTCCCGAAGGACTAGCACTGGAAACTGCGCTAGCCGGTGTAGGTGTCTAAATGTACAGAAAGTTCGAGTCTCTTGAATCAAATATATGAATAGGAGGTTCGAGTCCCCCATATTATATACATTGGTGCTTAAGTCACCTTGACTATGCCGGGATGTTCAAGTCCCTCATAAAGGCATATACGAATATGAATATTCTCTCGTTCGTGCGACTACGTACACTGGGAGATTCAAGTCACCAGAATTTCTTCTACTTTTCTTACGAGTGATCAGGTGCTCGGGTTAGTTCGCAAATTAACATTGAAGTAGTGAGCTTTCATATTTCAGAAGGCTTCATTTCATGGTCCTATTAGACCTTGTTTAGACTTTGTTTTGGCTACAGTTAGGGTCATGTCTCGATAGTTTATTGACACTCAGTTTTATAGAGGCTTTATTGGATTACTGTGGACTTGGGTGGTTTGGTGGATTATTTCAGTGATGGACGGTTGTCCAGTTATTAGTGATTGGTATAGACATATAAAGAATTGTCACTGGTTGCATTTTTTGCTATCTTGTTTTATGTTTGGAATTCATCTAACACTTGAGGTTGTTGAGTTGTTTCGGTTAGGCGAATGGGGTAATTTTTGGTACACATAGGACTTAGATACCCATCACAGCCAGGCCCTGGTTTAGGTTTATCTAATGCGATAAACTCATATTCTATTGTGGAGCGAGCAATACATGTCTGTTTGGACGATTTCTAAGTGACTGCTCCTCTAGCTATAATAAATACATATCCACTCATGGATTTTACTTTATTTGATTCGATGATCCAATTTACATCACTATATCCTTCAATTACCGCGGGATATTTATTATAATATAAAGCATAGTCTTGAGTGTATTTAAGATACCCCAAAACTCTTTTCATTGTAATCTAATAAGTTTTATTGGGATTAATTGTGTACTGACTTAACTTATTAATAGCACATGCTATGTCTGGCTATGTACAATTTATGATATACATCAAACATCCCAACACTTTTGCATAGTCCAACTATAAGTCACTTTCATCTTCATTCTTTTGAAGTGCAAAGCTCATGCAACACCTAGGAAAAAAATTGAGTCCAAGTTTAATACTTTAAGCAAACATGACCCAAAATTTATAAAGAATTACGTGGTATACATATTTTATGGAGAATTATAGTGCATACATATACACATAACTATTGTGTATATAAGTTTATGATCGCAACTAGTAGGAAAAAAGAATTGAAAAGTTTCAAACCTTGATTTGCTACTTTCACGGGGCCCACTTTAGCTTAAAAAATATACTAAGTGATACACAAAAAAAAGAAGGAACTTTTGGTAAGTACATTCTAGTACTTTGACTAAGAAAGAAAAAAGGAAAAGAAAGAAAAAGAAAGAATATATATATATATATATATATATATATATATATATATATTGTTGGAGTTCACTGGAACTCCTGGAAAACATTAAAGGAAGGAGGAAAAACGTACAGGGCCTATTCCATCTCCTTCTTCTTTCAGGAAAGACAAAAAAAAAAGAAAATTGGTTGAGTCTTGCTCGTGATTCCAAAGCGAGAAGAAGCAATACTACTGCTACTCCTACTATTTTGTCCCATTTTCTTCGTTCAACATCAAGGAATCAATTTCATAGTAGTGTTGGGATTGAACTTCAAGAGGTAAATTTTCTATCCTTTCTTGAATTTAATTATGAATATGTATTTAGGGATAGTTAATTTGAATCTTAATACTAGCTCTTAAAATAGGTTGCTTAATTGGGTTTCTTGAGAAAAAAGAACGAAAAATTTGAAATTTTGATAAGAGAAGGGTTTTTTAGGGATTCCTATCGATTAGGCAATTTTAACCTTGAATTGGAATAAGTTGAAAAAGTTAGAATTCATTTCGAATTCTTGTTAGGAAATTCAATTGGTTTTGAGCATAATAAAAAATTATTGGAATAAAATTGTTAAATGCATCTATGGGTCATTAATGAACATATATGTCATCCTTGTAGTTAGTAGATTGTCTATTGGATATCTTAAACTGGTGATTGGAAGGATAAAGGTTCGGAATACTATCGTAGCTAGTAAAGCATTAAGGTATGCAGAGCTAAACCTTCTCTCGCCACTAAGGCACCACCCTACATCACATGCTCTTTCCTATTTGATGTTAGCATAATTCTCATGAAATACTAAAGTGGAATCCTTATATTGCCTTACATATCATTCTCTCGATCTACCATCAAGCTTATAAGTATCCATCTTTCCCCTTTTGTGTTAAATTTCTATGATACTTTCGTATTATCGTAAGTTTTTATACTTGAAAACCTTACAGATTAGGGGTAAACAATAATAGCATAGTTTCACTTGTATATAGTAGCTAAATAGTCATTATCATAACTCACTTGTCATAGAAACTCAAAGCATTATTTGATAAACATTAACGACGGGAGGATACAGAGGTTTGGCTTGGCATATCGCTCGATATGATTTTGTGCATGGGATCGATACCACACTACTATAGTGATCTCAACCATTGGGCATACCGACCTTTGTGGCATCATTTGTATTTGAAGTCAGGTGGAATGTCATGTAATGGTTTCCCCTAACACGAGCCAACATATAGCATATATGGCCTGCAGGCAGACCCTCATAGTGAGCCCCTGGACGAGGCATACCTGGATACAGACTGCGATTATAATTACACATATGGGATCATAACAATGAGTATGTGAGCAACATATGCTTTATACATGCCTCAGATTGCCTTCAGAATGCCATCTTGTGATTATTTGTATGACTTATAGGATAAGTGCATCACCTAGGCAAAGTATAGGCCCTATATTATAATGAAAGCCTTTTAAATATTATATATGATGTTAATAATGTCGGTGATTAAGTTATCAGTTCATATTGTATATGTGTTACTTGTTGGATCATACATTTTTCACTTTACTATTTGACTCATATAAGCTTCTGTACTTGTTCAGCTGTTATTCTGTCTGCTTTCTTACCAGTAGGTGTTGTTTATGTACTGACATCTCGGGCCCACCATGTTTTATTAATGCAAGCTCAAATCCTTAGGATAGAAGACGTCCATGTTAGGCCCTATTGCTATTTTCATCTAATATTTTGGTAAGCTCAAACTCTCTCTGTAGCCAGTCTATGCTTAGTATTTTGATTATATATACAGGTCTCTGGTTGGGCATGATGGGCCTGATGCCAACTAGTCACTTGTAGTATAGCATGTTAAACTGACTAGAGGCTTCATGGACATCGTGTAGTATTGTATAGTTTTGTTAATGTAACTTCCTCATGTATATATGTAACTCTTATTGAATATTCTGCCCGCTCATATCCCATAACCTCATGTACTTCATAGAGTACTTGTAGAGTGAGTGTATATGGTTCTTGTTCGTCCTTAATTTGAGGCATGGCAAACTTGGTATCAGAGCCTAGGTTCACTTATCCCAGGGGGTCTATGAAGCTGTGTCTAGTAGGGCTTTATTAATCGATGTGTTGTGCTCCACATTTATAATTAAGGGACTACATGGACATTTAGGAATTTGACCTTCATTAATAATCTAGATCGTGCAATAGAGTTAAGTTATAGAAAGTTGCTTTTGACTCCCATTCTGCTTATTTGTGATACAAACCATATCTGCTGCAGAAAAGGATAAAGCAACCCAGCAGGACACTACTATCACTACTTAGGAGGCAATCACTACTGGGTAATAGCCCGTATTGGTGGATCTGAATAGGACTCAGGAAAGTTTGATGGGTTCTATATTTTCAAATTCTCATATACTGGGAATGGAAGGACCTACAGGGGCTTCTGTACCTCTAAGGGTTCTTATAGTAGTTCCTATCCCGCCACCAAGTGCCTCAAACCCAGATTTTAAGGGAGCGATACAGTTACTTACATAGTTGGTCGTTGTTCAGGCCCAAAGATAGAATATGGACGTACCTGTTTCTACTCAAGGAGGGATAGCTGAATCTAATATCAAAGATTTCCTTCGTATGAATCTACTAGAATTCACAGGTTCTAAGCTTGCAGAGAACCCTCAATAATTTATTGATGAGGCTTATAGAATTTGTAAGGTGATCTGGTCTCGAATACAAATATAGTTGAATTGACCGCCCATCGACTGAAAGATATTGTTATTGATTGGTATGATATATGGGTTTTCTCGAGAGGTTATAAAGCTCTCCTAGCAGTCTGAACAGAATTTGCAAAAGCCTTCATGGATTATTTCATGCCATTAGAGCTCAGAGAGACAAAGGTGGATGAATTTCTATCCTTAAAGCAGGGTAATCTTAGTGTCAAGGAGTATTATTTGTGGTTTACACAGTTGTCCAAATATGCTTCAGAGGTGGTTAGTACACAAGAAAAATGGATTGATCGCTTTGTGAATGGCCCTGCGGGTCCCTAAAAGGACCTTCTTTCTATTGCTGCTATGAATAAAGATTTGGATATAACAAGAATCATAGCGCGTACTCAAAAATTCGAAGAGGATCAATGTAATCGTGAGATAGATAATGAGAGGGAGCAGAGTAAGAGGGCTATGATGGAAAACCAGTATAAGAAAAACAGTTGAGCTTTCACTAGTAGAAGGCCACCTAGGCAGACCCAGTCAGCTATGCGCTCCATATCTAATGATCCAACTCAGTTCTTGAGGCATAGGTACGAGCAAAGTCAGACTTCTAGAGCACCAGATTTATGACCTCAGAGAGGCACTAGTCGAGGGTTACCACCTTGACCTACATGCAGACAGTGTGGCTGACCATATGGAGGGGAATATCAATATGGTTGAAATGCATATTACTGGTGTGTTATAAATGGTTATATGGTATGTGATTGTCCACAGCTCAGAGGTAAAGGTAGAGGTGATCGATCACAGCCTACAGAGTCTATATCAGCTTTATCTTTATCAGTGCCTTCTTTTTTCCGCGGTCCTCAGGCACTAGCAGGTAGTGGATCTGGTAGGGGAAGAGGGCCTGGTTCGGGCACTGGTCCAAACTATATGTATGCACTAGCTAGTCGGCAAGATTCATAGGCATTTCCAGATATAGTCACAGGTACCTTAATCATTTTTTTCACATAACGTATATGCCTTGATAGACCTAGGATCTACCTTGTCATATGTTACACCATTTTTTGCTAAGAAGTTTGGAATGGAGCCAGACTTATTGTACAAACCATTCGACGCATAGACTCCATTAGGAGATTCTATTATAGCTAGATGGGTCTATTATGATTGAGTAGTGATAGTATGTGGTCGTGCTACATTGGCTAATCTGATTAAACTTTAAATGGTCGACTTTGATGTTATTATGGGTATGGATTGGTTATTCTCTTCTTATGCTACAATTGATTGTCGAGCCAAAATAGCTTATTTCTATTTCCAAGAAAGCCGATCTTAGAGTGGAGGGGTAATTCTATGATGCCTAGAGGGAGGTTTATTTCCTTTCTTAAGGCACAGAAACTTATCACAAATGGGTGTTTATATCACCTAGTCTAAGTAAAAGACATTGAGGCCAAAAAATAGGCACTGAATCTCCAATTGGTACCAGTGGTGAATGAGTATTTAGATTTGTTTCATGATGAACTCCCTGGATTACCTCCTGTCAGAGAGATTGATTTTGGTATTGATGTGGATCCTGGTACCCAACCAATATCAATTCCGACTTAAGGAATGGAGCCCGCAGAACTGAAAGAGGTAAAAGAATAGTTAAAAAACTTACTTGATAAAGATTTCATTCAGACCAGTATATCATCTTAGGTACGCTAGTGCTTTTTATACGTAAAATAGATGTCATGTTGCAAATGTGTATAGATTACAGGCAGCTGAACAAAGTAACAATAAAGAATAAGTACCTTCCTCCCTGAATAAATGATTTATTCGATCAATTATAGGGAGCTAAATGTTTTTTAAAGATCAATTTAAAGTTCGGTTATCACTAGATAAGAATTCTTGAAATAGATATTCCCAAAACAACCTTTCAAACACGATATGGGCACTTTGAGTTTCTTGTTATGTTATTTGGACTAACGAATGCTCCAACAGCCTTCATGGACATGATGAACAGGATTTTCAAAATTTCTTGATATGTAAGTCATTGTATTTATAGATGATATTTTGATATATTCACGTAATGAAGTTGAGCATCCAGATTACTTGAGGTCAGTATTACAGACGCTTAGAGAGCACCAGTTGTATGCTAAGTTGACCTCGGTAGCGTTTTTTGGTCATGTGGTATCTAAGGAAGGCATTAGAGTAGATTTTCAGAAAATAGAAGCTATGAGGAATTATCCTCGACCAACTACTCCTATTGAGGTACGTAGTTTCTTGGGGCTAGCTGGTTATTATAGGAGATTTGTAAAGGGATTTTCCTCTATTTTTGTCCTATTGACTAAGTTGACGCAGAAAGCAGTTAAGTACCAGTGGTCAGATGCTTGTGAAAGAAGTTTTCAAGAGTTGAAACATAGATTGACTACTGCACCAGTATTAGCCTTACCAAAGGGCACAAAAGGATATGTGGTGTATTGTGATGCTTCAGGCGTTGGTTTGGGTTGCGTCCTAATGCAGCATGGAAGAGTTATAGCGTATACTTCTCGACAATTAAAGAAACATGAATAGAATTATCCCACTCATGCCTTAAAGCTTGCAGCTGTGGTTTTCGCGCTTAAAATGTGGTGCCATTACTTATATGGAGCGCATGTTGATATATATACTGATCATAAGAATCTTCAATATCCATTCAAGTAGAAAAAGCTAAAGTTGAGGCAAATGAGGTGGCTAGAGTTACTGAAGGATTATGATGTCAATATTCTCTATCATCCCGATAAAGGTAATATTGTAGCTGATGCTCTTAGTTAACTATCCATGGTTAGTCTATCACATCTGCTACCTGTTCAATAGGAACTAGCAAGAGATGTTCACAAATTGGCCAATCTTGGTGTTCGCCTTATGGATTCTGAAGATGGTGTACAAGATCAAACCAACAACAACAAGAGCTTCAAGATGCCACGGATTTCAGTCCAATAACACAAGCACAACCAGTTTTTAGTTTCGGTTTTTCAGCAACAACAACACAAGAACAACCAGTTTTTTTGTTTCGGTTTTTCAGTCCAACAATACAAGAACAATAAGAAGGATAACAATGCTAGTGAATCGAAAAGAGCCCCACACGGCTTCACTAGACTTGAAGATAACAAAATCAGTAACAACAACAAGATAATGAAAGATAGATAACTTGACATAAAACATTCAAGAAAACTAAGAACCCTACTTCAAGAGAAGGACCCGAAATCTGCTGAATGTAAACACCAAGTTCTTACGAGGACCAAGAGGTACTTAACAACCTCAAAACCCTTGTTTCTAGCCAAAGATACAACCCAAGTATCCCTCTACTTGTGAGGAGATAGTGGCGGCTTCCTTTGAGAGGAAGAGAGAAGAAAAGTTTAGTGTTTTAGGTTTACAAATTCTGAATTCTGAAAAACTGAAGACCAACTCTCTAATATGTCCTATTTATACTACAACAAGAAAAGGCTAAAAAAAGGCCCATCCGCCCCTTGCCTTTTGGGCCAGCCTTGGAGACTAGTTCATGGCCCATTAAGACCCCTCTTCACATATAAAAACGTTCAGGTCCTTGGCCGGTTCAATCACCAACTCACATACGGCCATTTGCATGAACAAGGCTTGGAGTTTTTGTAATTCCCGAGCTTGGCTTCGTGTGAAGGGTCGTGTACTTGTGGAGGCTGCCCCAACCGTATCTTGTATCCTCTAGGTGCGGCCATGGTGTGTAAATACACCATGTGTAATGTCCAAAATGCCCCGTGAGTCCTCACTCTTAAATGCTCCAAGCAATCTTCCATACACAAGATTGCTTTAAGTTACGCTCAAAACGGGTCCTCCATGCATGTTCTTGTATTATCGAGGTGACCAATTCTTGAGCCTCCATGTGTTGGCCTCCAAAGATTTCACCGAAAGATAAGATGGCCATTTGTCTTGTATCATCCTCCCCTTCTTGAAAAGGATTCGACCTCGAATCCAAACCTTGCAAAACCGAAGAGAGGACAAACAAATACAAACTCCTCATGGCATGAGGGTTAGGGTTAGCATAACAAATCATCTCAACATGCCAAGGTTGCACATATTTGCAATATAACCAAGAATCCGTTGCAAGGAATATTAAAAGCTCTACAAAAGATGTGCAAAGGATCTGGTTATTGGATACATTAAGAGTGACACTTTGCTTGTCATGTAGACCGAGCAACAAGTTTGGTGCACCAACATCACCATTTCTAAATTTGGCACCGGGTTCAAATGGGAAAAGTAGCCATAGACACGGGTCTCGACAACACTTCCCTTTCCCGTGGTCTACATCCAAACTAAATGACATACTCTCTACAATAACATACATATGATCCAAAGCAAATAGAGAGTAGAGAAAAGTATCACTCAAATCGACTTCTACTAAGGTGCTCTCATGTGTGTACTCACTACTAGTTTCCCAATAATCACCATGAGTACTCTCAACAAGGAAATCACACAAAGTAGAAGAAGAAGTAGCTTTCGCAACTACACATTCCTTCCCCTTAAGAGGACTCTCATCTTCCAAGAAGAGATTTCCCTCTTTAGGAGGAATATTGTCACACCATAGTGGGTTAGCATATAGGCTATAGCTTCCAAGGCAAACTATACCGTCATTTTCACCACTAGGTTCATTAGGAGTGTTTAAATCATCTTCAAACAAGACATTATACCTAAAAAGAGTGTGATCTACCTCACGGACAGATTTGGAGCAAGCAAGTTCCTCACTCTCTAAATGATCAATATCAAGTTTCAAGGATGTTTCAAACACAATAATACCCCAAGAAGAGCTCTCGGGTTCATTCTCACTTTGATCAACATTTTCAACATCATCACACACTTGAGGTTCATTAGTTACATCATACACATCCTCAAGTGGTGGGTAATTTTCACACATAAGTTGATCAACACAAATTTCAGAAGATAATGTACTTTCATTCAACATAATGGTTTCAACACTAGGTGGACATAAACCAATCTTACAAGAAGAGTCTATTCGGTCATCAATAGGATCAGCTAGTGTATCCACACTCACAACATGTACATCATTATCAAGTGGCAAAGAAATAATACACTCACATATAGGCAAGCTACAACTCACACTCAATGGGCTACTAGCCACACAATTATCATTCACATGTACAAAAGTGTAAGAGTTTGCCATTTTACCTTGAAGTCCTTGAGTAGATTCTTCTTTGTCATGGTGTGAAGGTCCTCTAAAATTTTGGGCAGCAACTTTCTTTTGGCATTGTTCTTCTTCGCTTTCCATGTTGCTACCTACACAAGCGTTCTTAGAAATAGAAGGACAAACAACGTTAGCATGGTTTGGTGGTAATCCTCTTACTTTGCTCCACACAACCTCTCTTTTTTCCACTCTCGGATTACCACCTTTCACTCCCTTACTCCTCTCAATCTTTTGTCTCTCATAATAATTCGAATTGGAGTAGGTAGGAACTTCTTTTTGCGGCCCGGGCAGAATGTACGTCTCGAGGCAATTTCCCCATCGGTCTCTTACAATATTAGGCCAATTTTGCATATTTGGAACTTTATGTTGTGCAAACCAATTGGCGCCTAAGCTCACATGACCATAGGTTATGGGAAAAACATCACACCACACCTCCTCATGGTAATTAAATTGGGAGAAGACAACCTTTACCCTCTCGGTAACCTTAAACCTGTCCAAGAAGTATGGAACAAGTAAAGGCTCACAAAATAACCCCAAGTACTCAACCATGGATGGAACAATGTAGTTTCTATAGTACCTATCACTTAACACAACGAGGCAGCCCGGTATCCCACAAATGGTCACCTTTCCGGAGTGTACACTCCTTCTCGGATCAACATTGTAAAGCACATGAGTACCCCTCGATTTTGGAGATGTATATCCTCTTCTTCCCATCGGACAACCTACACTATAGCTAGTATAACCATTCACACTATATCGACCTTGATAAGAAGTACTACAAGGTGAAGAATATGAATCTCCACACTCCTCACGTGTACTCTCATCATAGCTCTCATAAGGTTTACGAATGATAGGGTTACACCTAACGCCAAATCTAGGTTCGGAGTGGGGAGTGCAAGACTCCTCACATGCCCCAACTTCATTATAAGATCCCCCACGAGGTCCTACATCATCTCCAAAGTCACCATAAGCACTAGGCACTTCATTCACCTCACTTTCTCCCTCAAAACAGTAATTTTCAAATCTGCCTATGTTTTGGCCATGGCTATTTTCATCGCCTCCGCAATCTTCCTCAACTTCGTAGCCATAAAAACCCTCACTACAATCATAGTCTCCCATATTGTAGTCACAATAATCCCCGGCTGTCAAGGTCATGTTCCTCTTATATCACCCCTTAAATCTACAAAATGAACAACAAGATTAGTAGTAAAGCTCCTTCCATCGTCAAGGTATTAGCCGCTTTAGTTCATCACAAGTCGTGTTCCACAAGTGTTGTATAATTGGCTAGTAACCGTGAGATGTTAAGGTATGAGTAAGCTCTTGCCCGGAATGGATTCTTGTTTTGAAGACTCAAAGAATTCTTGCCGGACTAGAATCAAAATCAGCAACTCATTCCAACGAATAAAAGCACACAAACAACCGTTGACACGAACAAACGGCTCAAGGAACTAGTTAACAACCTAGTGGGAAAATACTAGTTTGTTAATTAGTTCTAAGACCAAGTAAGGGAAACCAAGAATCAACAATTAGCAACTAAAGAATATCCTAAGTTGAGCTTATAGTGACATAGTAGCATGCATTGGCCCCACACGTCCTTCTTCTCCTCGGATTTATATATATATATATATATATTTTTTTTTTGCCTTGATTTAATATTCACACAACTTGTGCTAATTTGAAAAGTGTTTTGGTGGGAAAAACTAAAATTTGAAGTCTTAACTCTCTTTCAAACTCAAGACAAGTGGGTTTGGTTGACAAATTCCACAAAACAAGGCTCCTTGATTTAGGGGAATTGATTGACAAGATTACAAAGTGATGGGTGCAAGTCTTTCACAACAACTTTATAATTTTACCACTTGAGCACACAACAAGATGAACACTTCAACAAGATGAACAAGATGCACAAGTTCAAAAGATGAGCACCTCACAAACTTCAACACTTCCTTAGCACATAATCACACAACCACCGATTTTTCTTTTGGTCATCAACAACATACAACTTTCGGCCACTTCAAGTCACTACACAGTATTCAATTTTTTTTTTCAAGCTCAACTTTCGGATCTAGACACCTTAGTGTTGGTGAGAAAGAAACCAACACTAGAAACTCACTAAACAAGCAAAATAACACCTAGATCTAAGCATACAACATCATTCTCGGTTTTCAACTTTTAGTGGACAGATTTCAGAATTTTTTTTTTTTGTAGTTTGTTTAATCCGTGAGCTAGCCCAAGATGGGTTATGTTGGAACACAACCGGTCTTGCTCTGATACCAAATGATACAAGATCAAACCAACAACAACAAGAGCTTCAAGATGCCACGGATTTCAGTCCAATAACACAAGCACAACCAGTTTTTAGTTTCGGTTTTTCAGCAACAACAACACAAGAACAACCAGTTTTTTTGTTTCGGTTTTTCAGTCCAACAATACAAGAACAATAAGAAGGATAACAATGCTAGTGAATCGAAAAGAGCCCCACACGGCTTCACTAGACTTGAAGATAACAAAATCAGTAACAACAACAAGATAATGAAAGATAGATAACTTGACATAAAACATTCAAGAAAACTAAGAACCCTACTTCAAGAGAAGGACCCGAAATCTGCTGAATGTAAACACCAAGTTCTTACGAGGACCAAGAGGTACTTAACAACCTCAAAACCCTTATTTCTAGCCAAAGATACAACCCAAGTATCCCTCTACTTGTGAGGAGATAGTGGCGGCTTCCTTTGAGAGGAAGAGAGAAGAAAAGTTTAGTGTTTTAGGTTTACAAATTCTGAATTCTGAAAAACTGAAGACCAACTCTCTAATATGTCCTATTTATACTACAACAAGAAAAGGCTAAAAAAAGGCCCATCCGCCCCTTGCCTTTTGGGCCAGCCTTGGAGACTAGTTCATGGCCCATTAAGACCCCTCTTCACATATAAAAACGTTCAGGTCCTTGGCCGGTTCAATCACCAACTCACATATGGCCATTTGCATGAACAAGGCTTGGAGTTTTTGTAATTCCCGAGCTTGGCTTCGTGTGAAGGGTCGTGTACTTGTGGAGGCTGCCCCAACCGTATCTTGTATCCTCTAGGTGCGTCCATGGTGTGTAAATACACCATGTGTAATGTCCAAAATGCCCCGTGAGTCCTCACTCTTAAATGCTCCAAGCAATCTTCCATACGCGAGATTGCTTTAAGTTACGCTCAAAACGGGTCCTCCATGCATGTTCTTTTATTATCGAGGTGACCAATTCTTGAGCCTCCATGTGTTGGCCTCCAAAGATTTCACCGAAAGATAAGATGGCCATTTGTCCCGTATCAGTTGTGGTACTTAATAAAGCTGAGTCATCACTCGTGGCATTGTTTAAAAAGAGACAATATGATGACCCCTTATTACTCCAATACAAAGAGGGAATTCAACAACATCGAGTCTCAGTATTTAAACTATCGGGCAATTAAACTTTGAGGTATTAAGGTAGATTATGTATACCTGATGTGGATGGGTTTAGACAACCGATTATAGCTGAGACACATTGCTCCCATTATTCAATCCATCCCGGTTCTACAAAAATGTATCATAATCTTAAAGAGAATTACTGGTAGAACGACATGAAGAAACATACAACAGAATATGTGGCACAACGCCCTAATTGTCAGTAAGTAAAAGTAGAACATCAGAGATCTGGTGGTCTAGCTCAAACCTTTAGTATTTTAGTGTGGAAGTGGGATGCTATAAATAAGGATTTTATTGTAGGCTTACCTTCTTCTTATAAAAAACATGACTCTATTTAGGTAGTAGTTGATTGGCTGACGAAATCAACCTATTTCCTTCTTGTTAAGTCTACTAGCAGACTGGAAATTGTGCCAAGTTATATATAAAAGAGATTGTTTGCCTACATGGGACCCCTATGTCTATTATTTTAGATAGAGATCATAAGTTTCTATACTTGAGGCCCTTACACGTTAAGGTTAAATAGTAATAGCATAGTTCCACTTGTATATGGTATCTAAATAATCATTATCGTAACTCACATGTCATAGGATTTCAAGGCATTATTTGATAAACATTAACGACGGAAGGGTACGTAGGTTTGGCTTGACATATCTCTCGACGTGATTCTGTGCACAGGATCGAGACCAGACCATTATAGTGAGCTCAACCATTGAGTGTACCTACCTCTGTGGCATCATTTGTATTTAAAGTCAGCTAGAACTTCATGGAATGGTTTTCCCTGACTCAGGCCAACATATGTCATATATGGCCTGTGGGCATACCCTCACAGTGAGCCCTTGGATGGGGCGTACCTGGATGTATACTGCAATTATAGTTACACATATGGATCATAGCAATGAGTATGTGAGCAACATATGCTTTATACATGCCTCAGATTGCATTCGAAAGATCATCTTGTGATCATTTGTACGACTTATAGGATAAGTGCATCACCTAGGCATAGTATATGCCCTATATTATAATGAACACCTTTAAAATATTATATATGATTCTAATAATGTCAGTGTTTAAGTTATCAATTCATATCGTATATGTGTTACTTGTTGGCTCATACGTTTTTCACTTTACCATTTGACTCATATGAGCTTTTGTACTTGTCCAGCTATTATTCTGTCTTCTTTCTTACTAGTATGTTTTATTTATTTACTGACATCTTGGACCCACCATGTTTTATTAATGCAGGCTCAGATCCTCAAGATAGCAGACGTCCATGTTAGGCCCTATTGCCATTTTCAGCTGATATTTTGGTCAGCTTCAACTCTCTCTGGAGCCAGTCTATGCTGAGTATTTTAATTATATGTACAAGTTTCTGGTTGGGCATGACGGTCCTGATGCAAAATAGTCACTTGTCGTATAGCGTGTTAAACTGACTAGAGGCTTCATGGACATCGTGTAGTATTGTATAGTTTTGTTAATGTAACTCTCTCGTGTATATATGGAACTCTTATTGAATATCCTACTTGTTATTATCCCATAACCTCGCATACGTCACAAAGTGCTTTTAGAGTGAATGTATACGGTTCTTGTTCATTCTTAATTTGGGACGTGACAGCTCACGTCCAATGGAGTCTTGGCAATACCAAATTCCAAATACTTGACCTTTTCAAGTATATTTTAGATGTAATGAGACTGTGACAATGTCAACCCTTGTGGAGTTTTATGAATTCTTATTCCTAAGATCACATCCGCAACTCCAAGGTATTTTATATCAAATTTTCTCTCAAGCATTCATTTTGTAGCATTTATGTCAAAAATATCTCTACTAATGATCAACATATTATCCACATAAAAACAAACAACGACCTTGTGATTTAGAGTGTCTTTAATGTAAACACATTTATCACATTCATTTATCTTAAATCTGTTTGCCAACATGGTTCGGTCAACTTTGCATGGAACTATTTAGGGGTTTGTTTTAGTTCATAAAGTGACTTAACAAGTTTACACACCTTCTTTTCTTTACCTGGAACCACAAAACCCTCAGGCTATTCCATGTAAATTTCTTCCTCTAATTTTCTTTCTATTTAGGAATGTCGTTTTCACATTCATTTGATGAATTTCAAGACCATATACCACCGCCAAGGCAATTATCATCTGAATTGATGTTATCCTCGTTACAGGTGAGTATGTTTCAAAGTAATCAAGACCTTTCTTCTGTTTAAAGCCTTTTACTACAAGTCTTGCCTTGTATTTGTCAATAGTACCATCTACTTTCATTTTCTTTTTGAAGATCTATTTAGAACCCAAAGGTTTATTTCCCGGAGGAAGATAAACCAACTCCCACGTATGGTTGCTTTAGATTGAATCAATCCCACTATTGACTGCCTCTTTCCAAAAGGATGCATCTGAAGACGTCACCGCTTCTTTAAATATTTGAGGCTTATTTTCTAAGAGAAATCTTACAAAATCTAATCTAAACGAAGTTGACGGTCTTTGATGTATATTACGTCTTGGATTCTCATCATTATGTACATCTCTCTTGGTTCATCTCGAGGTCGTTTAGACCCCTCACTAGATTATTCATGTCTAATTTTATACGGATAAATGTGTTCAAAGAATTCAGCACTATCTAATTCAATTAACATATTTTCAGTGATATCCGAATGTTCAGATTTATGAACCAAAAACTGTCTTGCTTTACTACTTTTATCATATGCTATGAATATGTAGTCCACTATTAGGTTCTATTTTTACCCTTTTAGGCATAGGAACTTGGACTTTCGCTAGACACTCCCACACTTTGAAATATTTCAGGTTGAGTTTCCTTTCTTTCCATTTTTCATATTGAATTGATAGTGTCTTACTATGGGCTCTCTATTGAGTATTCGGTTAGCTGTAAGGATAACTTTCTCCCATAAGTTTTGCGGTAAATCTGAACTTATTAGTAAGGCATTCATCATTTCCTTTAAGGTTGGGTTTCTCCTTTCTGCAATTCCATTAGATTGAGGTGAATACAAGGTCGTAGTTTGATGGACAATTCCATTCTCTACACATATTTTTGCAAAGGAAGATTCATATTCTCCCCCTCTATCACTTCTTATCGTTTTTATCTTTTTCTCTAACTGATTTTTAAATTCTGTTTTATATTTCCTAAACGCATCTATTGTTTCATCCTTACGATTAGCAAATAGACATAACAATATCTAGTTCAATCATCAATAAAGTTATAAAATACTTTTTTTCATCACGAGATGGTATTGACTTCATATCACAAATGTCAGTGTGTATTAATTCTAAGGGATTAGAATTATTTTCAATAGACTTATACGGATGCTTAGCGTACTTTGATGCCATACACGTTTGATGTTTTGATCTATTGCACTCAAAATTTGGCAACACTTCTAAGTTAACTAGTTTTCGCAAAGTTTTGTAATTGACATGTCTTAATTGTTCATGCCACAAATCATTAGACTCAAGCAAGTAAGAAGAAATAGAACTTTTATTGATTTTAACAGTCGAAGTAGCCTTTCCTTACGTACACTTTTCCTTTGCTAATTATAATTTTTTTGAAAACAAATACACATTTGAATCCATTTTTATCAAGAAGTGGTACAAAAATCAAGTTCTTTCTTAACTCTGGTACATACAGGACATTGTTAAGAATAACACTTTGTCTGATGTCATTTTCAGGCAGACTTTTCCTGTCCCTTCAACTTTTGCAGTTGCGGAGTTTGTCATATAGATCTTCTCTTCGCCTTGACCCGGAGCAAATGTAACAAACAACTCTTTATTTGCATAAACATGGCGGGTGGCACCAGAATCCATCCACCATTCTCGAGGATTTACCACTAAGTTACATTCAAGCAGCATGACACACAGATCGTCCATTTCATTCTTGGATTCAGCCATATTTGCTTGGTCTTTTTTTTTGCCTTTCTTTGGGGCACGACAATCTGTTGACTTGTGGTCAATCTTGCCACAATTAAAGCATTTCCCCTTGAATTTTTCTTAGGTTTATTCCTTTCTTGTCTAGCTTTCTTCTATTTTTTTTAGTTGTTGTGGTCGTCTTCTACAATGTTTGCTCCACTCATTGCAAAATTTCCTTTCGACCTCTTTTCTGCGGCTTTATTGCCTTTTTCTATGTGCAACCTTACTATGAGATCTTCGACTGTCATTTCCTTTCGTTTATGTTTCAAGTAGTTCTTGAAGTCTTTCCACATAGGTGGCAACTTCTTTATTATTGCAGCGACTTGAAATGCCTCGTTCACAACCAAACCTACAATAAAGTTCATGTGAATATTAAGAACATTTTTAACATGTTCAAAAAAGGTATTCACTAAACTAATACCTTCCGCAAGGAGATCGTGGATGATAACTTGTAGTTCCTGTACTTGAGATACGACAGACTTGCTGTCAATCATTTTATACTCAAGGAATCTTGCAACAAAGAACTTCTTGGTTCCAACATCCTCAGTTTTGTATTTTCTTTCCAGCGGACTCCACAACTCTTTTGACGTCTTCATTCTACTATACACGTTGTATAGGTTATCTGTGAGGCCACTTAGAATGTAATTCCTGCATAGAAAATCATAATATTTTCACGCCTCTATAATAACAAATCGCTCCTGATCCAAAGTTTCTTAGGCAATTCTGGATCTTCTTCAGATGTAAATCTTTGAAGACACAATGTTGTAAGGTAGAAAAACATCTTCTGTTGTCACCTTTTAAAATCAGCACCCATGAATTTTTTGGGATTCTTCGCTGGTGCCATTGCTTGCGGAGCACTCGTATGACTAATTGTAGCAATATTCGTTACTGCCACACTTGTCCCAACATCATTAACATGACTATCATTAGTCCTTTTTCCTATCACATAAAGACAGTCAACTTTAGTATATCAAAGTATTAATTTATAAGTTTGTAACAACTTTAAACACTACATGTTTCTAGTTTAACGATGAAGTTTTTACGTCTTCCAATCGTCAACCAAATGACCTTTAAGTTGTGATGAAGTTTTTATGTCTTCAAATCACTTGTTAAGTTCAAAAAGAGTAGAAAGCATAAAACTTTAATCTCTAGAAACCAAACAATACAGATTCTGAAAAAATTAATTCCTTAAGATTGTTGTTTCGGGTAGTACAAAATCTGTATACACTAAACTTCAATGCAAGTTCAAGACTTTTTCAAGAACACTTATGAAGTTTGTCACCACCTTCAACACAGGTTCTATATGAACTATCAAAGAAGTGTGTTATATTTAAGAAATAAGATGAAACAAAAATAAAGCCAAGTCCTCCGAATTCATGGAGTGTCCTTAAGGAACTAACTCCCCTCAAGTACCCAAGGTTGTGGAATTTTTTCTCCCAGGAAAAAATAGCTTATAATCCGATAGTAGTGGTACCTCAAACTATCGAATTCTTTGAACTCACTCAACGGGAGATGATCACAATGAGTTTTTAGAAGACAAGAAGTATTTTTCAGCTATGAAAATTATGTATCTACTTGAGGAATAAGTCAGATATTTATAGTCATTAGATGTCCCTTCAGAAAGGAAACATTGGTTGTGGAAAAGTTGCATTGTTATTGAAAAGTCACATCACCCGTGACCAGTCTATGCTGAAACTGCACTTGACCTGCGGCCGCAGGTGACGTTTCGCCCATTCCAGTGGTTTCTGTGCCAGACCTACGTCCGCAGCCCTTTTACCAAAATAGTTCATGTTCCTTTCGAGATGGGTTGCGCATGACATCATTCCATTGGATTTTTTGATTAAAACTTCACTTGTCGAAGTTGAGCGAGCGATGATGACGACGGCGCAAGATACTTCTTTATTCTTGCTTCACTATCCATGTGGAGATATGCTTCTTAACAAAAACACATGAAAGTTTGTTTCTCCCATCAATATGGGAGAATTAGTAGACTTTTCTTATTTTTTTAGTACACTTTTCTTTTTTAAGTGTGATCTCATTTTTTTTCCACCAATTTTCTCTATTTACCATTCATACATTCAACTTGAACCCAACAGCTTGTCCTCTGTCTATATCCCTAACTACGTCCACGCTCTCGAATAAGAGGCGCACTGAGTGGCACTTGATATTCACCTGCTGGAAAAGGTGATTTGTATGTACTCATGTGCCCTCTACAATGTCCGAACATGCAATTAAGCAACCCGCTAACCCGCCTCGGCATTCTTAAAGTCCATCTAAAGGTCTATCGCCAACTATTAAACATCTTATATGCCTCTTAATATTTATTTATATTAAATGTTAAGTAGTTAGTTTATATACTAAGAATATAAACACAAAATGAAAATTATTAAACTTACCAACACCTTGTATATCCCTACAGATGCAGATGCAACAAATCCTCAACAAGGTGATATAAATATTAAGTAACTCTAACCAAATTCACTTTATAATATTAATTTATTGTTAATCAGTAGAGGTACGTTGTGCAATATATGTTTTGAAAAAACAAAATTTCTCTTCTCGTCCATGATATGTTTCTTTTTAAAAATAAATAAATTATTTAAGTATTATTGAGTGTGTAGTTCTATAGATTAATATTAGGAAAATTTTTAAAAATATACCTTTTAAAAAATATATATTTCTTTTTGAAATTTGATGTTGCTTTTGGTCATAAAAATAATTATTTTTGGCAAAATAAAAGTTGCCTATATAAATATTAGAGAAATAGGTCAAATTTATTCCTCTACTTTAAAAATTGGCTAAATATATTTTTCATTATACTTTAGGATCAAATTTATCCTCGTTGTCATACTTTGGGGTCAAATTTACCGTTTTACTTTGAAAAACTGTCTAAATATACCTCTGTCATACTTTGGGACCAAATTTACCCTCAATATCATATATCGGGGTCAAATTTATCCTTGTTGTTAAGAAACTTTTCACATGTAGCCTTTCTTTAATAGAAAAGCTCAAATCAACGTTAAGTGTCTCACTTTTTAAAAATAAAACACATCCTAATCTAATTCGTCTGATCCGACTCGAGCCACAAAAAAGACATAAATAAATATACCCCTTAAGTTGGTCAAATTTTTTCAACGAGATTAAGCCACTGGATATTTATCAGTGCATAGCTCATGAAAAATTGACCTACATCAGTGCAAACACAAGGAAATATACCCCTCTCTCAGTTCATGAATCTGCATCAGCGTAGAACTCACGAAAAATGACACTTGACGGTCAAATGCAATAGATTAGACCCACTAGATATTTCTTTGGATGATTGAGTTACGAGGTCTCTTTATGTCCCAATCGTGACTTCTCTTAATTCATATGTTTTTATATGCAATTTAGATCTACACAAAATTTTCATCATGTTATTTGCTCAGAAAACTTATTTATTAATCCTAAAATTTAGATGCACATAAAATTGTAAAGCAAAATTTGAAATTTGAACATAACTGAACAAGAGTAGAGTTTATATTTAAGCACTACAAGTTTAGGATATTGTTAGAATTGGAGAAAAATATAAGGGATAAAAAGGTAAATGGATTCGATGAAAACAAAGAACAAAGATGAAGAGGAAATTGGAGAAAGAGATGAAGCGAAGTGGCAAATAGAAAAAAAAATATATATATTTAAGCGCTACAAGTTTAGGATATTGTTGGAATTGGAGAAAAATATAAGAGATAAAAAGATAAATGTTTGGGTCAAACCTAAAAGAATTTTACTCTAAAAAGCAAAAGGCCGGGGTATCCATCTTCTCACTTTTTTATTTTTTTAATCAGTTTTTAGCTTTTTTAAACACTTTTTACCTTAAAAAGCTAAAAAAAAAAGATTAAAAGTGGGTTAACCAGATTTTAATCCTATTCAAACGGGCTCTATATCAACTAACTTGATTGAATTTTGGTTCTGGATTTTTCTTTCTTCCTTATATTACTAGCTCATTTTAGTGGTTTATTCAGGTTAAGAATTGAAAAAGGATTTCTCTTTCTTCCTTATATTACTCTCTCATAACAGTGGTTGCCAATTTATTCGGGTTAAGACGATTGTGGTGCAATGATTAGTCAAATAAAAAAAAAAGAAAATTATTCCTATTGGTTGACGGTTTACCATGAGCATTACACGTAGACTTGGTATATATATATATATATATATATATACACAAGTCAAGTGTACGTGCGTTGCATGTATGCTTCATGTCAAACCATCAATCAATATAAAGATCAACGATAGGCAACTTTATGCATCAGGCATGCACGATGTATCAGTATCTTGACCGTCTCCTATGACATGTACTATCACATAACAGATAATAAAAAAATAGATAGTAATATATTAGAAACTATAACAAAATAGTATGATTAAACCCAGGGCTGACTCTACATATTGAAAAAATAGGCAATCACCTTAGGCCCCCAAATTTTACGGGCCTCATTATTTCCATAATAATAGATTATAGGGTTTTTATATATAAAAAAAATATTAAGTACTATACGTAAAAAAAATAAAATTCTTGTATAATAGTAAAGCATTATTAGAAGTTTGGTGTATTTAAACTTTAAAGTACTATGTCTCAAGAAAAATTAAATGCATTAGTTATATTAAGGGAAAAAGAATTATTAGAAGAAATCGACTATACAAAAATACTAAAACTATGTATCTCAAAATATAGTCTTTATAAGAAAATATAAATTTATTTTTTATTAAAAATTTAAGGCCTCCATTTAATTTTCGTCTTATGCCACTGAAGTGCTTGAGTCACTCCTAATTAAACTTAATATTTACACAAAAATTCTTCAAAAACCGACTGAACATTCATCTAACAATTGTAAATTACAACAAGATAATACAATAATCGAGATATCAGAGCAATACAATTAAACTCTAACCTTTACAAGAAAAATTCCTCAAAGCCTGACCGAACATTCATCTACCACATGTATTAAGCAGAAGCACAACAAATAGTAATAGAGCAGAAACTACAATAATTGAGATATTAGAACAACAATATTAAATCCAACCTTAACACAAAAGGTTCCTCAAAATCCGATTAAATATTTATTATCAACAATATAGACTTGAATAGAACAGAAAATACAACAAAACAATATGATAATCGAGATATTAGAATAATATAATTAATTTTAACCTTTTGTGATTATAGACACACCTTTAGAGCTCATAAAAAAAGTAAAAATTACATATACAACAACATGTTTACTAGTATTTACTAAAAATTTCAATTATTTTTAAAATTTCATAAAATCCTAACTTTTAGCACCTGATGATACATGTTAGTTAACTTAGATACATCCTAGAGATACATGTTTTAATTAAATTAATTAGCACATTTTAAGAATGTAACATATAACGTAACATTAAAATAACACTAAGCTAACTAATTAAGGTGAAAATCAAATAATATCTCACGATGTATGGTAATTAGTTTGTTATTCCATCATTCTAAACAAAAACCTTTTCATAATCTGTTTTAAAATTGTAAAAAGTTCATACGGCTTATTCAAAAATTATATGACCCTTTTTTATTTGTTGATTTTGATTGTGTATTTGCAATGAATATTTCAGTGTTGTTACGTCATTTTGGTGTTTGGATTAACGATATCAACTACGAGGGCTACAAAAGCGATGAAATCGTGATCAGTGAACATGTAACTTAGGAAAAATTGATTTTGACAATTGCTGTAGAACTGAAAATCGACGAAATCCGAAAAAAGGCTGAGGCTCATATACAAACACATCACTGGGTAGTAGATTCGAAGAAATTCTTCAGCTAAATACTTCAAAATCTTTAAGGCTTAAGGTTAGTTTAGATGTTTACTTTTGTATTCCAAATTATATAATATTTGATTGATATTACAGGAAACTATTTGATTGAAAAAACTATTTTGAAAAATGTTACAATAAATTCATCAATTAATTTTTGTAAAGGGATATAAAAATATCATAAAGAAGATCTATATGTATTTGTGTGTTAACAAATTATGATTAATCTTGTAGGTTAGTGCGTTATCAGAGTATGTGTATTCTGTTTACTATGATGGTAGAAAATACATAGTATGTCTTGACAGAAGAATTTACAGTTGCGGGAGATTTCAATTGGATGAGATAACATGAGAACACGCGATTGCAGTTCTAAAAAGCAAGCATGTAGTTGATATGAAGCCTTATTGCTCCGAGTATTACTATTCTAAAACACTAAGGAAGACGTATGAAGAATCGATATTTCCAATGCCAGATAAGAAGGACTAGATTGTGCCACAAAAAGTTATGGACGGAGTCGTGTTACCACTAAAATACAAACGTTCACCTAAAAGGCCAATGAAAAACAAACACAAAAAATTAAGTAAGACTATGACATCGAACAACAATTGTTGCGGAAGATGTGGTTATGAAGGTCACAACAAGCCTACTTGTAACTTCTTTTCAAAGGTGGAGTGACAATGCAGTCGACTAATGAACAATGTTGAATAATGTCTAGTTGGTTGCTGGATTTTTATCTCTTTGTTTCGGCATTTATTTTTATGATATTGTTGTTTTTTCAAAATTTTAAGAATAACAATTACCGAAATAAATAGTTGTTTTCGTTTCTTGGTTATTTGGTTATATATGTTTTCGTGTTGTATTTTTTCATGACGTATCAAATAGAAATTAAGATTTTATTGAATTGATAATATCATTAAATTGTATAATAGTAGATCTGTCACATTAAATGATTGAAAAGTGATACAATTTTATAGGAGGTATCTGCTATAATTTTATATATACAAGTTTAAACAATTTGTAAGACATAATTTGTCAATAGTACTAAGAGTTAGTACTATTACGTTCTGATATGATTTTGTTATGCACGTTAGAGACAACATGTATTCATATGAACAAACAAACGGTTGTAGATACATAATAATGTAGTGATGTGTTGGTTACTATCATTATATTAGTAATATATGTTTCATTATACTAGATACATATAATTGTAAAATATGAATCTAATACAGTTTCTTTGTAAAGTATAATAAAAACGTATATCGAAACAAAAATATATCATAAAATGCTTAAGCCATGCGTTATAATTGGTGATAAAGTAGAAGTATTTTATCATCAATATATATAATGTATGTTTATCTAAACATTACTAACATCATCAAACATAATCAAAGTTACTAACATCATGAACGTATTTAATAGCCTACTAGCCAACAAATAAACAACTATTGAATATGCAAAACACGAACAATTTCTTTTGGTGAGAACTTGCTCCTTGGCCTTGGTGGATCGTAGTTCTCATTAAAGTAGTCATTCTCCGTTTTTTCAGATCCGTACTTGCACAAAAGACTTGCATATTTCAGACGATGGTATTGAGCATCAATACCCGATGATGAAATGCTTAATCCCTCTCTCAGATACTAGGCATAGATAGCTACAAATACACCACAATCCCTGCATAGTAATTACTAATTAAATTAAAAACACCAAAATACATGTATACGCTAATGAAAACAAGGAAAAAAGTAATTTAATACGTACAAACTTTCACTATCTTGTTGTGCTATCCCAGATACATATTTTCCTTGGAATGAACCGTGTTCGATCTTTCTCTTGTAGGATTCCAGTGCAGTCCAGTCCCAGATACATATTCCACTTTGTTATTTGTCCAATATAATTTGAAAAAGGGGTGTTGAGATAACATCCAAAAATAGTCTTTTCAAATAAGTCAAACTTTTTGGCCGATGACTTTTTTAATATCATCCTTAAATTTTAAATTGCATCAACTTCCAAATCTAAAAGGATGAGGTGGAATTTCCTTTATAACGTAACTCAATCCCTAAAAATAAAAAAGAATAAAAAAATAACATGAGATGCAACAAATCTACAATAAGACAGTACAATATATACAAAAACTCTAAGAACATCATACTATAGATACAAGATAATACAAAATGTATCTTTAAGCTTAAAAAACATTTATCTTTCATTTGTTTATTTCACTAATACTAATAAAACATTAGATATATTTAAATGCATACTTATTTAACCATATATACAAGATAATAATATGTATCTTAGAAGAAATTTTTGTAATACGTCTTTCAATAAAATTTAAATAATACTAGATACATATCAATGCATTAACAGTAACTCACAGGTACAAGTTAACACAATATGTATTTATAGACTTATAAAATTGAATCTTTTTGTTATGTTAATTTCAATAACACATAAAAAACATAAGATACATATAAAATCATAAACAAAGAACCAGATAGACAATACATTTTAAAATGTATCTTGCAAGACAAAATATGTATCTCAACCTAATATTCAACAGATTTGAGCATGCAAATACCTTAGGAAGCTCATCTTTAAAAATAACTTCAACAACTCTTCTCTTGGCGGGAGCTTTACTTGCAGAACTGTTAGATCCTCTTTTCTTAGAACCTTGAATTTCTTTTTTCTTATCCTTCTTAGCATGCTTTTGCCGCAATTTCCTTATAGTATGTGGATCATTTCTATGCTTGGATCTATTTTCATCAAAACCAACAGATTCGAAGTCAAAACTCCCAGGAACGAAGTTTACAACTTCTTTATATTCTTTGATACTTTCTAATTGAGAAAATCCAAGAATAAAAGATGATCCCGAATCTCTATTCATAATGTTAATTCAAAATAATATAGCCTAAAAAACGATAATCAAAGAAATTGCTCGGCAAAAACCACTGAAAATTCACTTTGAAAACGCAAGCGCATTTTTTTTTTTTAAAACGTAAAATAAGATTAGAAGAAATTCAAGTTGATTTTAGGGGAGAAATTTACCTTAATTCAATGATTTGAATTAGATGGAGAAATTTAATAGAAACTGTTGCTGAAATTAAGGCATACAGAGAGGAGGAAATGAGTTAATTTTTGGTAAAGTAACGACGTCTAAATAGGACGTTTTAACTTGTATCTCAACTTTACCTAAAATAGTAAATGTTGGGATATATGTAATATTTTAGAAGTGGAGAGATTTTTAGTAGTTTAGAAACTTAAGGTATTCATTTAGATAATTTTTTTCAAAAAATAATTACAAGAAAATTTCTGCCATCAAACTTTATATTGCAGATGTTATCATAAGAATATGATTTTTTCTATTCCTAATAGAATTAAATTTGTTGAAAATTGATTTCTAATATAATAGGATTTTTCTCTTTAAAATTTTTAAATAAGTTAAAGGTGGAGAAATTCTAGAATTGATAGGAATTAGAAGTGTGTTTTAATATGTCGTTTGAATTTTCAAATTAAATATATAAATATGAAAAAATAGTAAAATGTTTATACTTATGCATTTGGAAACTATAGTTCAATTTGGAGTTCTTTCCTTTTATAAATAAGTAAAACTAAATATTAGGATTATAATTAAATAATAAATTGAAAAAAATAATTGTCTATTGCGAAATCTTTTAATGAAAGATAAAAAGTTCAAATCACTTTTGCAAAAGTCTGCACACTTATAATATATTATAGATTATAAATATAGATTATAGATACACACACCCTCGAGGGGCAAGGCTCAACGCAAGCCCAATCCCTTCGCTGTGCAAGCCTCAGGGCAAGAGGGGGCCTCACGTCAGGCCTTAATTTGTGAGCTCCTGCTATCTTTTTAGGATGTAGTCACATAATCCTGTCTTGCATGGTTCCTTCTGATGTCGTTATCCACACCTAGTCGAGTGCATCGAATAATGGGTAAATCATTCCGGAACTCCACGAATGCTGGCGGCGATGCATCTTCAAATATGACTCAAATACCAACGTTCATGGCTCAACTCACGACTACGTCTGTTAGCAGCGATGCTTCTTCAAACATGACTCAAATACCAACGAATTCATGGCTTAACTCGCCACTATCTTTGGTAAAACTTCAAATTACCATCGATTACTTAATCCACCGATATCTCATGATTAGTACGGCTCAAAATTTTCCATATCACGATTTAAACAGCGCATCAAGCACTCTTTCTCCTATCATGAAGCCGCAGGGCGTTAGTTAGACCTCTGGTTATGTTGAGCTGCCCCAGACACCACCCACACTTTAAGATATTACACGGTTAATGTTATAATATATTATTGTATTGAACTGAGGCATGATGCAACCGTTGAGCTTTAGCATTTAGCGTGCACAACTTCGATCACACTGTGCTAAAAAGTATCTTTAAGACAATACCATCTTTACATCATGCAAACTCAAGCTCCAAAACCTTTAAAAGGATTATGTTTGACAAACTCAGTGCCGTGGGAACTTTATTAATTTTATTTCTAAGCGCAATGACCATATGTTCATAACTAAAAGTTGTTGGTCATTAACTTCTCCAACTGTGAGGGGAAAAAAGGAATAAAAATTAACACTGGAACCAGAGATATAAGTCAACTCTATGTTCTTGGAAATCCTCCCAAAAAATACTTTCTAGCCCAAAACTCCGCAGAACAACAAATTTTGCAAATACATGTTCTCTGCGAAAAGGAAGAACATGAAGCTCAGCTTAATGCTTGATCTCAGTTACTCTTGTTGAAGAGATACTGAAAATTCATTATCGATGCTATGTCTGTTCTTCGTTACAATGGTAGTAGAATATTTTTAACTTTTGCACCCCAAAACAGAGTCAATGTCTGATCACTGTTATAATCATCACATTGGGTTAGTGCCCTTGGCCAATCTAGTCTATAGATACAGTTTCCACAATTACACCAGCAGACATTTCTAGAGCTTAGTCTGCGCTGAAAATTCCCATCTCCTTGCAGCAAGATAAATTGCAGGAAGAGGGAACTTATAATGTGAGAAACTGTAGATACCTATACATGAAGCCTGCAGTTACTAACCCAAGTGGACAAATAAGCGTGTGTTTAGTGTTCACAATTATTACCTATTCAATGATCAGTTGTCGATCGCACATTACCATCATTAGCTGCCTTATGTCCACAATGCTGCCTGCATGAATTTAGCTCCACACACAAGAAGGTAGAGGGATGGTAAGTAAGTCAGAATAGAGGTTACCTATCTGAGATGATAGACAAATTACATGGAGCCTTTCATATTGATGAGCTCACTGACACGCCAAATATGCAATAACAATTAACACTAAATTGCCCTGAGCCATCTGAACAACCAAATGAAAAAGATTCTATTTTATCATCTGAATGGCCAAAAGATAAAGGAACTAAACCAATGATGGCCAACAAGTCAATCCACAATCCACAATTAATAAAATTTGTTACCTCACTAAGGAATAACCATCCAACGATCTCCCTCTAGCAGCATTATCCATGCATAACTAATGAATCTGTTTTTTTAACTTCATGAGAATAGGTGACCCCAGATGACTGGGGATCAGAACCTCTGAGATTGTTAAACCAAAATAGATCATTAAAGAGTCACGACAATGAAGTTATACCTACCTCAACCCTCCCTTTAATTATATGATGATAGGGAGGTGATATAGTCTCAAAACAGCTGTGAGAACAAAAAAACAGTTTCACACATGATGACAACAGCACTTAGGACTCAAAAGCATACATTCAAGAAGTTGGTGAGTTATATAAAAATCTACCTCTTCAAATTTCAAAGTTCAGACATCTACGTTCTATAATCCTCTATTACTTGTGAACAGAACTCCTGGACCTCTTGAAACCATGTCTAATAGGAGAGAGTGACCTGCTCCTATCATGGGGATCCCCAGAAGAGCGGGGATCAGAACCTCTGAGATTGTTAAACCAAAATAGATCATTAAAGAGTCAAGAATTATACCTACCTCAACCCTTTCTTTACTAATAATATTGATGATAGGGTGATGATATGGTCTAAAAGAGCTGGGAGAACAAAAAAAAACAGTCTCGCACATGATGAAACAGTTTAACACATGATGACAATGGCACTTAGGACTCAAAAGCATACATTTTGGTGAGTTATAAAAAGGTCTACCTCTTCAAATTTCAAAGTTCAGACATCTACGTTCTATAATCTTCTAATACTTGTGAATTGGACTCCTGGACCTCTTGGAACCATGTCTAATAGGCGAGCGCGACCTGCTTCTATCACGTTCCCGGTATCTCTCCCTGCTTCTGTTTCTCCCATTTCTGGAAGTCCCATGTTTCCAATCTGGCCCCCTATCAAAATCACGGCTTCCTCTGCCATTTCTGTCAATGGACCTGTCAAAGTCACGACCTCTTCCTCGGTAGCGACTCCGGTCCCTGTCATGATCTCGATCTTTGTGCTTGTCCCTGTCAGATGAGTCACTTCTTCGTCGTTTGCTGTCATATTCTTTCTCCCTCAGCTTTTTCCTTTCTTCCGCTTCTTTCTCCCTGGCCAACCTTTCCTCTTCCCTTGCCTTCTCTTTAGCAGCCTGAAAGCAACATTTACAGTTCATTGCATAGAATATTATTTGTAACTTAAGGCAGAAAAATAAGATTGCATTCTGTTGTTTCATGAGGAAAAGAGAAAACGAAAATCTGGTGACAAATACCTTGTATTCGGATAAGAAATCTCGAACCATTCCATATCCAACATGCTGCTTACCAGTGACGTGAGATTGAGTCCTCTCTGCAGCATCATTTGCGACAAGAAAGGAACCACATGTCTCGCACAAAGCCATCTTTTTCTCTTGAGCAATCATTAGGGCACTGTTCTGCTGGGATTGTTGAGTCAAGGCAGTCTTTTCAATGTTTAGCATTTCCACCTACATGAATATCAAAATGTCCGGATACTGTCATAAGACTATACCATTACGATATTGCAAAATTTAAGACAAAAAATGATTAGTAGGTACGGATATCAGCCAAACCTTTCTCATAAGAGCTTCAGCTTCATCAACTTTCCCAGCTTCACCAAGAGACTCCACTTGTTCTAGCAAGTTTTTAATTTTCTCCTCCAGGACAGATAACTGCTCAGATTTTTCTGCTGATATTGGAGGAGGTGGGGGAACTTCAACCTCCTGAGCAAGGCGTTCTCTACCACGCCTCACTTTCTTATCCAAGTCCATCACCTATGATAACAACAAATTAAGTTATATGGGATATTTATTCAGAGAATACGTTGAAACAGACTCTGAAACTCGTCAATCAACAACTTACCAACTTCTCACAGAAATGGGCTAGTTCTGATTCAAACTTGGGAACATAAGAATCGTGTCTTGGAGAGTTCTCAAAACTGAAGAAAACACAAAACTTTCAGAACAATGAAATGGTGGTGCACAAATGACACTGCTTAATGCACAGAACTCTTGCATTCACAAAAGAGTAAAATAAGCAACTTCTGGAGAGGCAGGTAAAATCATTCTAGCTAAAGCACTAGAAGATTTTTGTACAAACTTCACTCAAAAAAAAAAAAGAAGAAGAGATCTTTGTACAACCAGGGAAGACTAATACAGGACTCATACAATCCTATAACAGTTTGCACGGGTTTTGACCTTTCCATGCAACTATTATTTCTAGCTCAAGTATGCCTACTATAAATTAGACTATTGTAATTTCAACATAACTTACCGAGTATGGTTGTTGATATGCTAATTTAAAAGAACTAAGCTGAAACTAGGTGTACAAGAAGCTCAACCCTGCTTCTATTAATTAACACAAGATTGAAATCTTGTTTTCTTTACATAATTGCAGCTTCATTAAGTTAAGCTCTGAGAACTTCCCACCCTTGTATAGAAAGTAAAAACAAAACTTCTCATTATTTATTTTGAATCAAGATATCATATGAAAGTCATATCCATTAACTATTGGATCACAATTTGGCAGCCAATGATCTAAGAAATGAACATAATTCTACGAATTCAGGCAGACAACCATTTGACAGAGGATTTCACCAGCCATATGAACCATATCGAGAAAAGAGGTGTATTAAACTCCAAGCATCTTGGAACCCTGACTGTAGTTCAAAAGTTCCAAGGCATAGACAAGCTGGAACATATGGAGAGTGGAAATGATCTCAAGAAAATATGGGTGATGATACCAGCAGTTATTTTTTGGTGTTTGTAGACTCCAGGGAATCGGATACATTTTGATGGAATCTCAACTCCAGACCATTCTAGTTGTTTGCTACCTTCTATTCTTGGACTCAGATAACCCCACTAATTACATTGACCATTTTTAGGACTCCGTTAATTCCTTAGAATTAGATTGGCACATTGTAAAGGGGCTAACAATTCTGTACTTTGATCTTTCGTAATTTGCATCTCTTTGATGCTTTTCTAGTGAATAGTCTGTTTGATCAAGCTTCCAAAATCTGCTAATTTTGAAAAGTACTTCACAAGTACATTTTCAAAAAAGTAATTTCAGAGAGTAGCAGTTTTTTTTTTGCTAATCAATTCACACAATTCTTCCTCCAATATTAGAGCAACAATATGCTTGACCAAGCTTTTAGAAGGTGCTTCAGGAGAAAACCCACTTTTTTTCAGCTTTCTGAACAACTTCTGTTGTTACTCAAACACACTTATTTTTCCCTAAAAGCTTGGCCAACCACCCCATTTCTCTAAAATACACATTTTTTTAAGAAAATCACTTTTGGCTTCGCAGAAGCTTTAGCCGAAAAGGCAAGAAATACCTTCATAAATAAAAAGTTCCAACTTGGAGAAAATTTCAAAATTAGGCAGTCAACTGAAAAGAACTAAAACCACAGTCAAGAATTCTATAAAGCTTGGGAGTGGGGATAAGTAACAGTCAACCACCCACTATTCTTCCATTTCCTCAATCCTTCTTAAAAAGTTTGAAGTTGCTAGGAGTACCCACCAAGTGAAGTTCAAGCTTTCAACTTCTTCATCATTAATGTTTAGACACATTGTTACTAAAACTACTCTTTTCATCCTAAAAACAACGAGAATATTTGGACTAATACTGTAATAGGGTCAAACAATCTTCTTTTCCTTGAGGTGGATTCATAAATTACTATAATTATAGTTGAAATAGAATTTACATATGTAGAAACTACATAAAAAGAAATATAAAAGCACAACCAAACTTTCTGCATGAAAACATGAAATATATCTCAGTTCATCACAGCCCTCCCCCCCAACCCCCCAACACACACACAAAACAAAAGGAACAAGCATTGCAGGTCACAGAGAGCAAAACGAAGATTCAATCTTACCTTTCCTTCAACTTCGCTTCATGAATTTTAGGGCAGGGTCCTAAATAAAACAACAAGTCAAAACAATCAGTAGTAGTTTCAAGATGCAAATCCAGATAAAAATGTACGTAGTACATTACCCCAGACAGATACTCAATTTCTTTAGAATAGTAGATATCATATCCAAGATTAAAGAAACAATATTTTTTCAAACACAACAAAAGGGCAGCCCGGTGCACTTAAAGCTCCCACTATGCACCGGTTACTCCGAGGCTCCACTTCTTTTTCCAGAGACAACAAAGGAATATATTCTTTCATCAACCAAATGGAGTAAGATTTGGGAACTGACCTAAATCACTACGTGTATTGACGAAGAGATCGTGGGGGCAAAATCGAACCATATAGTATGCACAAACTTCCTTGTCGTCCCATTTGACTTCCTTGAACCCTCTCCTCTCATCTTCAGTTAAATTCCGAGCTACATACTCAAAAATAACAATAGTTATATCAAAATTGGTACTTTCGACATAAGCATAACAAACGGATATTTCAATTAAGGATAAAAAAAAGTAGAAGCATACCTGAGCCCATCAGTTCATCCAACAAAGCTCTCTGAGCATCCATGGCTAGAACAAATTCTGCAGAATCTGGTGGCTAATTGCAATTAATTGAAGGACTTTAAATCAATTGGATATGAGTTTTTCTTCGTTTGTATCGAATATCGATTATAGTGGGGGTGGTATAAATTAGGGTTTCATTAGCGGAATTTGACGACAAGTTGGAGCCGACCGAGGTGCGGTTACCCCAAGGAGGGCCTAACAGTGTTTTTATTATTTTCTAGTTTACTCCTCCAAGTTCATGTCAAAATTCATACTCCCCTTCTATTTTAAATTTATAAACATTTTTCTGTTCTTCCAGTTTTTTTCTTCTACATTCTTTATTAGAGTTGTACTAGACAAGCTTTGTAGAGCGAGCTTGATCAAGAAAACATGTAAAAAAAACTTTTAAACCTAAAGTTCACTATTTGAGAGATTATTTGATCAACCAATTTGATCACCTTTGCGAGTTCCTGTCTCCGTCTCAAATTAAGATATCACATTAATTAAAAATAATAATTAATATTTTCTCCATTTCATAATAAATAAATTGTTGGAGTATTTTTGGTGTATCAAAATAAGTGCATCATTGAATTTTTTTTTTAAATTTACCCATTTGACAACCAAGGAGCCCATCAACTGAAAAAGAATAAAATAAATATGATTCTGCACTTTGAACAAGGGTAAAAATGAAAAACTATGTTAAATTTATGTCTTTGATTCTTTTTCTTAATTGTGTCTCAAAATTCAATAATTCATTTATTATGAAACGGAGGGAGTAACATGTCTAATTTACCGTAGTACTCCTATTAAATGAGATTTATATTTTAATTTGAATAAAAAATAATTAATGCAAAGGGTAAAACATGAAAAAAAAAATTATTTCTTCTTGATTAATGAAAAAAGACAAGTAAAATAAGAAATCAAATTAGAAAATTTAAGACGAATAATTTGAGATGGAGAGAGTTTACTATTTTTCTTCTTTTATTTTGGAATATAATTATTCAAGGGTGATTATTAAATATTATGTCTAATTAACTCTTAAAATCGGCAGTCTCTTGTTCTCTCTATAGACTAGTGGCATATCGCCCGTGCCCCGTGTTGAGTATGAACCAAATATTTATATATTTTTTTAATTTATGTGTCACATTTTGCTTTTAATTTGTTCAGAAAAAAATGTAATTTTTTATTTTTAGAAATAAATTGTTTTTACAATTTTTTTAACAAAATATTTTATAATCACACAAAATTTAAGGTTTATTTATAACACGAATTTTAAAATAATATTTCATTTTTCTACTTCATGCTTAATCAAATGGCGTTACATAAATTGAAATGAAAAAAAAAAGTAAAAATAATAAAATTTAATTTTCTTGTTTACATATTTTATGCTTCATTTATTTGTAGCGAATAACAATTAAATTTTGATCATTCAGATCTTAACTCGTAACTATGCATTTAATTTTGGGTAAAATTCATAAATAGCATACTTAAGATTATAATTATAAGATTCATAGCAACACTTTCATGATTACTTAAACTGGCAACTTATATTTTGTATTTGAACAAACTGTTGCTATAAAGATGCACATACAAATTATTTTACTGACCATATTTAACTCAAATTAGTTGAGTTAAATATGGTATAAATAGTCATAAATTAAATGTGGAGATTCTTTTTTCATTAAAACCTCTTAATTAACATGATTTTCGTCATTTGTTACCAACTAAAATCAAGATTCAAATTTGAGTTTCACATTATCGCTTTCACCCAAAAAAAAAAAAATTAAAATCAAATTTATCTGAAACTTCTTCTGTTCAATATCTTCGAAAATTTATATTAAATCATTACTTTTGTTGAAAGTATTTAATCATAATATTGTTTTCTTATATGAATTTCATCAGTTGTTTGACATTGATCAAAAAATTTTCGTTTTGAAATTTTTTGAACCATTACTGTTATTTCGTTCAAACTTTTTTGGTCCATTACTGATGTTTCGTTCAAATATAGTGATCAAAATTGATTTTTAATTAAATTATTTTTAAATATTTTGAGCTATTAACGATATTTCGTTAGAGTGATCAAAATCAATTTTTCGTTACGTTGTACAATTTAACAATTTATTTCGTTAAATTGTTTTGAATATTCTGCAAACGAATTTCGAAAAAAAATGTAATGCAACAGTAAATTGAACTGATTGAATAATATAGTGATCAAAATCGATTTTTCAAGTTGCTCAAACTCAATTTTATTCTTTTTCACTTCTTCTTTTTTTGTTTTTTTCTTTTTCTATTTTTTTTTCATTTTTTTACTCTTTTTATCTCTAACTTTTATTTTGAAAAGACAAATATGTATATCATATACACATATTCAAAAAATATATAAAATACATAGTCATACAAATCTGGATATGTATTTATGGTACAAAACATACATATGTATCTGCATATTTATTTACGAAAATACATATCTCACTCATATGTATATATAAACATATAAGACACAAAATCTCTATAACAGAAAAGACAACTATATACATATACATATAAGTAATAAAAAAATACATGATACATATCCTATATGTTTATATATATATGTGAGTCAAATATGTATTTTTGTAAATACATATGCAGATATATATGTATATTTTTTTACCATAAATACATATGCAGATCTGTATATTCATTTATTTTGTATTTTTTTTTAAATATATATATATATATGTGATATAAATATTTGTCTTTTAAAAATAAAAAATAGAGATAGAAGAGTAAAAAAAATAATAATAAAAAAAAGATATTTGTCTTTGAATATTTGTCTACTTTTTTTTACTACTGGTTCATCTTTTTGTTTTCCGTGTAAATTGCCGCAATTTATATAGTTGCAACTATAATTGTTGTTAACATTGTTATGTAAACAAACAATATAATTTATATATACATACTGCAGTTATCGTATACACCAACAAAATTTTTATTCAAATTATCATGAATAAATTTTCATGTATACAGGTAGCATTTTAATTTTTTTATTGATGCATTATATAGTTGCAACTATAATTGTTGCTAATATTCATATGCATTCAAATAAAATATAATCTGTGCATACATTTACCATATATATCAATAATTGATGTTCCGGCTTTTGACGGAACATTTTGCATCTTTTTCTTGGGAAAGTTATATGTTTTCAAGCAACTAAGGTTGAGTTTAATCCTGGTTTTTAATGTTTCAGGATAAGGAACTAGCTGAAGAAAAAGTCTCAAAAAAGTGGCAGAAAAACACTTCTGACGGTCAAAATGGTGGACCGTCAGTGTTGCGACGAACCACCAAGTTAACCGTCAGATCGAATCAGAACTCAGACTTTCAGAAGACCCTGCGACAGTCGAAATGGTGGACTGTCAGTCATGTGAAGGACCACCAACTTGACCGTCAGGCCTAGACAGAACCCAAGACTTCAAGTCTTGTTGCGACGGACCAAATGACGGGCTGTCAGTCTTACGAGGGACCACTAAGTTGGCCGTCAGTTTTATCCAGAACCTGGCCCCCTGAAAGACTCAGTGACGGATCAAATGGTGGACCGTCAGTTTTATCCTGATAGTGACCTTCCAAGATCAGCAACGACTGGCCAAATGATGGACCGTCAACTTTGCGACGGACCACCAATTTGGCCGTCATTTTGGACGCAAATTTTATGATTTCAAATTTTAAATTCCTTTTAGCTGGGAACATATAAAGACCAAGTATTAGGGTTTACTAATCATCTTTTATCATTAGTTTCATACTTTCTCCTTTGCTGAGAGCTGTGTAGCACTTTTCATTGAGATTTAAATCTAGAGATTGAGATCGGATTATTAGTTTTTATATTTTCCATTGAAGATTGAGAAGAACAATATTGTGACTTTTGTAAGTGCCCTCTTGAAGCCATTTATGAACATCAATATATCTTTGATTTCTCATATGGAGATGAGTAACTAAACTCCCATAACTAGGGTTATGGGAGCCTTGATGTAGAAAACTATTTTGGGGTTATGAATTGGTTTGATTTCTAACATCTATCGAAATTGCATGAATCTTTCTTTATTATAATGACATCTCTTGGTTGCAAACTTGAGGAGTGACCCATGAACTCCACTTGTTTGACAAGAAAGTGGATGTTGGGAAAAGAAGTGATTCACATGAACTCCATAGGTTTACCCTTTGAGTTAACGGGTTGATGCCTTAACAGGATCAACCCTCATGAGAGTGTTATTGAATAATGCATGAATCTTTTAAGTTCGAGAGAAATAAAGGGTGAAATACTCATTAGGTTGAGAAACACGTGGGTAATCCTTAGAATTCAATAATTCTTGCAATTGAATACATAAGTGAGAATTCGAATACAAACTCACAACCCTAATTGTTTGAACATCTTGGTGAGCATAACTCTAGTTAATTCATTTTTGTTGAAATTACATCTACATTAACTTTCAGTAGCTAGACTTTTGTGTGACACAAATACAAAAACACACTGTTAACACTTTCAAACTCCCTTCTACTCAGGAACCTTAGATCAACAGTCTAATAACATTCACAATACTTAGTGAACACGGTATTCCCTGCGGGATTCAACACCCAACCCAGTTGAGTTCTATATTTGACAGCGACCGCTTACTCTCTCGTAAGAGAGGTGTAATTTGGGCATATCAAATTTTAGCACCGTTGCCGAGGAAGACGGTTGCCAATTAAGTTTGTGTTTGTTACTTGACCTTTGGTCAAAGTTTCCCAAAAAATTTTACTCTTTATTTGTTGTTTTTGTTTTGTGTAGGGTGGTTCCCAACCCATGACCAATATGAGCTCGAAGCTTCCTTCATAACTCTCGGAACTTCTTCGTAGTGGCTCCCTTACATGCCTCATTTCAGAAGGAACCTCAAAGTGGCTCTATTTTATTATATTCCACCCATATTCCAATTTCATTCATTTAATATTCCTTTGGTCTCATTGACATAACAGATGTCGTTTCTAGTCTATCTCTTTCTATTTCTTTTCTATATATGGAAAGTGAAAAAATCATCATATAATAATCCAGAAATTGTAATAGAAAAAGAAATAAGGGAGGTATATGCCAAGTACTCAGAGATCAGGTGAACCTTTATTACCTATTCATCCAAAACCTCAACTTATTGGCAGAATGGATGGTCAACAAGACCTAGAAAGTGTACCTGCTCAGCAGGAAGCAGCCAGACTAGCTGCCTTGGCAACTGCACAAGTAAACCAGCAGAATGCAGGCCGATGACAAAACCTAGATAATGAGGATCTGGGTGATGATGATTTATTAGCTCCAGTCAATTCGATGCGTGGAGATAATTTGCCTGCATCAGCAAATAGGAATGTCAATAAAAATCGCACTGTGGGGGAGATACCAGAATGCCAAGCTGCCCAATTTAATCCGGAGAAGAATGATGATGACTTAGATGGAGCCAGTGCAACATGGGCTATTATTCCTCCGCCCTTAGCACCCAGAGCCAAGTTTGATATTACAAGCACTATGATCCAGCTATTGCATCTCAAAGGATTATTTGGTGGACTTGCGGGTGACTACCCGAATATGCATTTGGTTAATTTTATGTCAACATGTAAGTCATTTGACAACCCAGGGGTTGGACAAAATGCTATTCGATTGTGGATATTTTCGTTGTCTGTATCTGGAAAGGCAACTTTATGGTTGAATGGGCTAACTCCTGACTCTATTACTAATTGGAGGCAATTGAAAGACTCTTTGTTAGAAAGATTCTTTCCGCCATCCAAGAGGGCACTATTGAGAGACGAAATAAGCAATTTCAGATAGCTTCCAACTGAAGCACTCCATGAGACTTGGGAGAGATTCAAGAAGAAGCTTATGTAGTGCCCAAATTATCAGATGACCAATGTCAACTTGATGGAGATATTATATCGATACTTGAACTCTGTAACTAAGCCTGTGGTAGACAATGCAGCAGGTGGGTCATTCATGGACCTCACCTTTCCTGAGGCAGCTGACATGCTTGACCGTATGACAAAACAAAGTAGAGAAGAAGAGCGTGACCAAGACATGCCTCACATAAATGCACAAATGGATCTTCTCACCAAGTATTTGTTATCAGGAAAAATAGAGAAGGTTAAAGCTGTAGTATCACAGGAAAGGCTGACTCCAATTTTGAGAAGGAAGTAAATTACTTGAACAATCAGGAGGCTTTCCAAGGCAGTGGCCAAGGAAACCAAGGTCGGAACTACTATGATAAATTTGGATATAAGAACCATGATCAAGGTAATTGGAAGAGTAAGGGTGAAAAGATTGGGTTGTATGTCCCTCCTAAAAATCGTAAGGCCACTGCAACTAGTTTGGGAAAAATGTCTATGGAAGAAATGATGTCCAAGCTATTGAAGGGAGTAGAAGCAACAAGTACCGGGGTTACTGAGTTGAAAAATGAGTTATCCTCAATAAATCAGCTAGTTGACTCTTATTCTACTTCTATAAAATAGTTGGAGCAACAGATGAACCAACTTTCTATTACATTCAATCAGAGGAAAGCTGGAACCCTCCCAAGTGACACAGTGCAGAACCCAAGAAAGGATGGGTCATGTATGACAGTCACTACTAGAAGTGGTAAGGTATTGGTAAGACCTACTGTGGGCAAGCCTGTGGTTGACATAGTAGTAGATGATATTGAAGAAGTGAAGATTGATCATTCGGTGGAGTTTGGGAAATTGGATGAGTTTATTGATGATGCATCATCCAACAGTCAGCAGGTTGACGAGTTAAAGAATAATAAGGGAAAAGAGATGGAAGTGATGGTTACCACTCTTCCAAAACCACCACCTCTATTTCCCTATCAGTTGAAGAAGAAGGGCGATGACATAAAGTTTGGCAAATTCATGACCATGGTTAAGCAATTGACTATTAATCTGCCATTAGTGGAGGCATTGGAGAAAATGCTCAGGTATGCAAAATTTATGAAAGATCTTGTCACCAAGAAGCGATCAGTTAGTTTTGAGCCGATATATAATCTCTATCATTGTGGTGCTATTTCCACAAGGTCTCTGGTGCAGAAAAAGACAGATCTGGGAGCATTTACTATCCCATACACTATTGGGCCTCTTAACTTTGCAAAAGCTTTATGCAAATCGAGAGCTAGCATTAATCTGATGCCGCTAGCTGTTTATAAAAAGTTGGGTTTGGAGACCTCACACCCACCAACATGCGACTTGTGATGACGGATAGGTCGATAAAATGACCTATTGGTATTTTGTATGATGTTCTGGTGAAGGTTGCTAGCTTTATATTTTCTACGGATTTCATCATTCTAGATTGTGAGGTGGACTTTGAGGTGCCCATAATCTTGGGTCGACCTTTTCTCACAATCAGAAGTGTGCTAATTGATTTACGAGCTAATGAGCTCCTATTTAGGCTGAATGATGAAGTGGTGAGATTTGATGTGTGCCAATCAATGAAGTAGCAGAAAGAAATGAGTGTGTTCTCAATTGTTGATGTATATTATGAGGGTGAGCAGGAGGTAACGATAGAGAAGAATTTGCTATCGAGCCCTTAGCTGCAGTGCTAATAAATTTTGATCGAAAAGACATTGAGAAGTATAAAGAGACTATTTGTGCTTTGATAGAAATGGGGTCATACTCTTATGCCCCTAAAAAGATAGATCTTGACCTGAAGAATCGATCAACACCACCGGCTAAGCCATCTATTGACGAGCCACCGGTGTTGGAACTGAAAAAGATACTTGGGAATTTATGGTATGTGATTTTTGGTAATGGAAATATGCTACCCATGATTATTTCAGCTGATTTGAGCGAGCAGCAGGTGGAAACACTTATTTCGGTGCTTCAGAGGCACAAAAGAGCAATAGGCTAGACTATTGTTGATATTATTGACATTCTCTCTGGCATCTGCACTCATAAGATACAGCTTGAGGATGACTATACTCCAATCATCGAGCATCAACACTGACTTAACCCACCGATGCAAGAGCTGGTTAAGAAGGAAATTATTAAGTGGATGGACGCAAGAGTGGTTTATCCTATTTTCGACAGTAAATTGGTAAGTCCGATTCAATGTGTGCCCAAGAAAGGGGGCATGACTATTGTTGTAAATGAAAAGAATGAGTTCATTCCTCTCAGGCCTGTGACTGGTTGGAGAGTTTGCATGGACTACCGCAAACTAAACTCATGGACTTTAAAAGACCACTTCCCAATGCCCTTCATGGATTAAATGCTTGATCGATTGGCAGGAACGGGGTGGTATTGTTTCTTGGATGGATGTTTTGGCTACAATCAGATTTGTATTGCTCCTGAAGATCAGGAGAAGACGACGTTCATATGCCCGTATGGCACTTTTGCATTCAAGCGGATACTGTTTGCGTTATGTAATACACCCGCCCCCTTCTAAAGGTGTATGATGTCTATTTTCTCAGATATGGTTGAGGACACCTTGGAGGTGTTCATGGATGATTTTTCTGTGGTTGGATATTCATTTGAGCTGTGTCTGGCGAACTTGAGTAGGGCTTTGTAGAGTTATGTGGAATTCAATCTTGTGCTTAATTAGGAGAAATGCCCCTTCATGGTGAAGGACGACATTGTTCTCGGGCACCAAATTTCAGCAAAAGGGATAGAGGTTGATCGAGCCAAGGTAGAGGTTATTGAGAAGCTACCACCTCCCATCTCAGTGAAAGGGGTGCGTAGTTTCCTTGGGCATGCTGGATTTTACCGGAGGTTTATAAAAGACTTCTCTAAAATTGCAAATCTACTTTGCAAACTTTTGGAGAAGAAAACTAAGTTTTTCTTTGATGCCGAATACATTAAGGCATTCGAATGCCTTAAGAGGAAGCTGGTTGAGGCCCCTATCATTGTTGCACCAGATTGATCAAAACCGTTTGAGATAATGTGTGATGCAAGTGATGTTGCCCTTGGAGCTGTGCTGGGTCAAAAGAAGGAAAAATTATTTCATCTAGTTTATTATGCCAACAAAGCACTAAATAGAGCTCAGAAAAACTACACCGTCACAGAGCAGGAACTTTTAGCAGTGGTGTATTCTTCTGAGAAGTTTTGGGCATATTTGCTAGGTACCAAGGTAGTGGTACACACTGACCATACTGCCTTGAGGTACCTAATATTGAAGAAGCACGCTAAACTAAGGTTGATCCGATGGATATTGCTACTTCATGAATTCCACTTCGAGGTTAAGGATCACAAGGGATGTGAGAATCAGGTGGCTGATCACCTATCCAGACTCGAAGGCAAACAAGCAGTAAAAGACGAGCTTGAAATTGATGATTCCATTCCGAATGAGAAAGTATTGACTGTAGTGCTCGAGAAAGTACCTTGGTATGCTGACTTCACAAATTATTTGGTAAGTGAAGTAATGCCAGAGAATCTTTCCTTTCATCAAAGGAAAAAATTTCTCTATGATGTAAAACATTATTTCTGGGATGAGCCATATCTTTTTTAGCGATGTGTGGATGGTATTATTAGACGGTGCATTCCAGATGTAAAGATGTTGAGTGTACTGGAAACGATTCATGCTTCCCCAGTTGGAGGTCATCATGCTGGTGATTGTACTGCTAGAAAAGTACTTCAAAGCGGCTACTATTGGCCCACTTTTTTCAAGGATGCTTACGAGTTCGTAAAGAGATGTGACCAATGTCAAAGGCAAGGGTCTATCTCAAAGTTCCATGAGATGCCAATGTCCAAGATGTTGGAGGTAGAACTGTTCGATGTCTGGGGCATTGACTTTATGGGGCCCTTCGTGAGCTCATTTGGGATGAAGTACATACTAGTTACTGTTGACTACGTGTCAAAATGGGTTGAGGCTGTGGCTCTGGCAGATAATGAAGGAAAACGAGTTTTTGCATTTTAAAAGAGAAATATCTTCTCTCGCTTTGAGTTACTACGTACCATCATAAGCGATGGAGGATCACACTTTTACAATAAGATATTCAGAGCCGCCTTGGCAAAATATGGAGTCAAACAACATAAGGTGGATACTCCATACTATAGACCAGTGGGCAGGTGGAGATCTCTTATCGGGAAATCAAAGCTATCCTTTCCAAGACTGTAAATGCTAGCCAGAAGGATTGGTCTAGGAAGTTGGACGATGAATTATGGGCATACCAAACGACTTTCAAGACACCCATTGGCATATCGCCATACCAATTGGTTTATGGGAAGGCATGCCATTTGCCGATTGAGCTAGAGCTTAAATGTAACACCCTATATTCAAGTACGTGTATTGGCGTATTCAAGTACGTGTATTGGTCTTATTTATATGGAATTAATTTTTTTATTTTGTTTATACCGAAATTTGCCCGTCGATGGTTCTATGCGAAGGTTATTGAATAAGCTTTCAATGATATAAAGATTTCCAAAAACGGATAGGTTTCGGATATAATTGAGCACGTTCGAAACTATAAAATGGTGGCCGGGATATATGGGAATAGTAAATGTGCAGGAAAATTTCCTGCACACAAACTACTGAGGCCAGCCGAATTTTTGGGTCAACTTTGAACGATCATAACTCCCTTAATATAATGAACTGGGAGAGCTTCGACCTATGAAAAGAAATATCTTTGAGTCTTCTTTCCAATGCAATTGGTTTTATCCAAATCCAACGTCTGAGTAAGGAGTTATACTCGTTTTACTTCAACCTATCAAAATAGATTTTTAGGGTCAACTTCAAAAGACCATAACTCCTTGTACAGGACGAGATGGATTGCCTACTTTATATAAAATGAAAGCCCTTTGAATTATCCTTCCAACTATACCAATTTCACCCAAATCAAATATCGGAGAAAAGAGTTATGGTCGATCTACTTTAGCTTATTAAAATAGTCCACCAAAGGACAGATTTTACATTATTTAAATTTTAAAGGCATTTTGGTCATTTCCTATTATATTATGGATAGGAATATGTGTATATATATATGTATATGAGTTCAAAAACTCATTTTCATCATCAATCATTGAGGAAGAACAAAGCCTAGCCAAATTTGACCTTTAAATTACTTTTGATTCAACCGTAGAAGTTCCAAAGTAATTCGATAATTGCGTTTGTCATCTCGAGAGCTTCAAACGTCACCTATTATTTTTGCAAACAGGATTGCATAATCAAGAGGTGAATTCTAAGGTAAGAATATTGTTTGCCTTTGTTCTTTTCATATGTATATGTATGATAGAGGATTATATGTATTGGCTGTTATTGAAAGGTGATGGAAATAGGGTTATGGACTATTTTGCATGGTTTGGTTGTATTGAATTGTGAAAGGTGGATATGGTAATTGAGTTATGGAAGTTGGATATGGTAATTGAGTTATGAAAGATGGATATGGTGATATACTATTGAATTGATGATTATTTATGTCTATGGCTCAATTTGGTTTAATGGATTGGTTGGAAGTATAAATGAATCCAAACTTGATATTGGAGGATGTTGTATGAATATGCATGGCATGTGAATGTAATTGGAGTATAAGAGGGTTAAAGTGATACCCTTTAAGGTGTAATTAAGGCTTACTACTTAACCACTAGTTTGGTGAATTCAAATAATTGAATTGTGACGTTTGGTTTCTAATACTAGATTTCCATATATGTTCATTGTAGATAAGTAATCCGAAAAGATGGGAAGTTCATTTGGGACTAGTATTGAAGGTTGACAGTCAGGTATGTAAAGCATACTATATACCATATCTTTGGCATGAAAGTGAACAATTGTTCTATTAAGAAAGTTTCCAAAGTTATTCAGTAACATGTGATCCATAATGGTTTTGTATGATGTCCTACGTTACCAATGAACTTGTATCCACCTTACAAGATGTCAAGACATTCTAATACTTACTTGTTTTCCAAATCTTACATGTTTATTGCACTAATGAATGTCAGAAGGTATCCGGTTACTCAAACAAGATGCATGTGCTATTAATGACTCCAAAACATTTCATTGATATACCAATAAGTTCCTACTTCATTGTTATGGCATTGATGACTCCAAAATACTTCATTGATGTGCCAATGAGTTCTTACTTCATTGTTATTGCATTGATGGTCTATTTATATATCTCTTATTGATGTATCATTGTTTCAAAGTATCAAAAATGCGGTGGCGACCGAAATAACAATCTTAAAGATTAATTAAACTAAGTGATGGAAGTTCTCTCTTATCGGGTGGTATCCCAGGGGCATACGCCTATCATGGGTCGATCCCTATTTATGTGTTTATGGGTGGTATCCCAGGGGCATAAGCCTACCATGGGTTGATCCCAGTTGATATGTACTGGAGGTAGCCTTATGGTCACAGTACAGTACAGTAATAATTACAAAAATGATAAGAACAAAGGTAAAGTGATTGAATAAATACAATGTACAGGTTGTCACAAGTTCTAGTAAGTGTGGTCCACTCCTATTACGATTTATTCACTTGTTTCTGATTTCTATTGAGCTCCTATATCATATGTGATTATCTACAACTTTACATAGTACATATTTCATACTGACATCCCCCACGGGGACCTGCATTTCTTGTTGTAGGCACAGGTACCTCAGCTCATACATCGCATAAGTAGAAGCCAGGATATCCAACTGTTTTTGGTGAGTCCCAGTTTGCTTCGGGGCTTTCTGTGTCATATCCAGTCACTTTTGGTATTGTGTAGAAGTTAGTTATATGGTGGGGTATGTCCCGACCTTAATTAAACTTTGTGTATTGTCTAGAGGCTTTGTAGACCTAATGTACAGTCAAGGTGGTGTTTTGTTAATAGACGTGATGGCTCCAACGGCTAAGTATTGTATATACATATATATGTGTGCTCGAGCTTATACAGGTGATTATTTCCTTTTATATATGACATGATGCTGTTCGAATTTCATGTTGTCATAGAGGTATGCATGGGAAATATAAGGTTATGAGCTGGTTCTCCCGGGCCTCCTCGGTTACGGGTGCCAGTCTGCCCCAATAAGATTTAAGGCCTGAAAATAAAGCGCTATGGGCACTAAAGCACCTTAACCTGAACTGGAATGAGGCAGCAAATATAAGACTGGGGCAGCTAAATGAGATGGATGAGTTTCGTCTTGGAGCTTATAATCGGGATGATCTATACAAGGAAAGAATGAAGAATTACCATGACAGGAGGATTGAAAAATGGGATTTCTAGAAGGGCAACTTGGTGCTTCTATTCAACTCCAGACTCAAACTATTTCTAGGTAAGCTCAAATCCAAATGGTCTGGCCCATTTAAAGTATACTCATCTGGAGTAGTGAAACTTGGAAATGAAGACGGAAGGTAAATGAGCAACGTGTGAAACTATATATTTGTCCATAGGACTCGATAAAGAATATTGCTACTATCTATCTAGATGAAGTTTGAGTAATCGAGATAACTGAGTCGTGCCGCGACAATAAATCAGGCGCTAGTGGGAGGCAACCCACAATGTGTTATTGTAAAGCATTTGTTAAATTAAGTTTGTTGTTATTAGTGCAATTTTGATGCGTTTGTGAAGTGTGCAGGATAAAAAATACAACAAAACGGAGAAGTGGTACAGTTTAAAATAAGGGTGAAAATCTGAGCTACTGGAACAAAATGGATGGCCAAATCGGTAGACCACTAGTCTCATGATGGTTCCCCATTTCCTCCATCGCAAATAGGTAGAAAAATTCATTCACTGGATTAAGTTGACGGTTAAAGTGGTGGACCATCCCAAAGTTGGTGGACCATCTAATCGACCATCAAAATCAAATTGGATGGCCTGGGTTCCGGTAAGGCATGACGGTGACTTTGGTGAACTGTCAAAAATTTGGTGGACCGTCCCTATGATCGTCACAATAAAGCAGAGTTGCTCACGTCTTGGTAAGATTCAGCGACCGACCTGGTGGATCGTCGCAGATTTGATGGATAGTCAGGCCTATTGTCGCTGTAACCCTAATTCTGGGTCGGGTCGGGTTGAATCGAAAGCCTTGTTAAATAACCCGTACTTGACCCTAAAGGTTTTAAAGTGATAAAATAAGGCGGTTACATACGTTGTAACCTCTTCAAATTCTTCAATTGTTCAACTTCCTTTGGATTCAAAGAATTTGAAGAAAATTACTTCCTCTAGGACTCTACTTTTTATTTCTTTTCTTCTATTTAAAAACATCCATTCTTCTTGTTCTCTTCATCACAATCAAGTTGAAATCATCATTAAAGAGTTGGTTGAATTAATCTTGTTCTCTAAAGTTACAAGCTTGTCTCTCTGCAAAATCAAGGTATGAACATAATTCTATTCTTCTTTGTGTAAATGACACATCCAACCGTGTGTTGTATTTGGCAAGTTATTTTGTAAAGGAAGTAGCATCTTATTATAGTTCTGTTGCATTGAATTGCTGAAGGTCTTGAAGTAGGATCTTGAGCATAATCTGTTTAGGTGAATTCTGAGTAACCTACATGATTAAAATATGAAAAGTTATACTTGATTGTGTTATTGTTGTCAAATGTTGTTAAACAAACAATGTCGCTCAACAAATGCTTGAATATAAGCCAAATTGAAAGCTGAAACTGAAGAAAGGAGTGCAACGGTCAAAGTGGTGGACCGTCACTTTTGCGATGAGCCACCAAATTAACCTTCGAAACGACCCCAGATGTGACACTCATTGGAAAAGATATGACAACCCAAGTGGTGGACCATCGCTGTCTCGATGACCACCAAATGGATCATCATAAGACCCTTAAATTTCAGACCCCTGCGTAAGACCTGACGGACCACTAATTACCTGACGGACCACCAGTGTGTCCATCAACCCAAAATTTTTACTGATTTGTCCTATTTTGTGTTGTGAACTCATTTCTTAATTCTTCTCCAGGTGTTATGGCTCCCAAACTTCCATTAAATAGAGGAGAAGGATCTCAAAAGGGTAGAGGGGAACCAACATCCGATTACAACACCAGGCAATGTGAAAGGGAAACTTTTCATCTCTCCGTCTGAAGAAGATAGCGATAATAGTACCAGCTCAAGCCCGGATTAGGTAACGATTGCTACAAACCAACCAGAGCCTGTTGAAGGTAAAACTAAGGCTGTTGTCATGGGGGATAAAACTGAGGCGACTGAGGTGGAGAGTGAACTCGAGGATATTAATGTAATCAAACGTAAGGATTCTCCAGTTTGAGACGTGATTAGATGGCAGATGGATGGAGCAAGAGAGAAGTTCTATGACGGATTGACACCTACAACAAGAGGGATAAAGAGACCATTCGCAGAGGAACATCAGATTGTGAAAATGGAGCTCCATGAATACCATGAGCTGGAACGCCATTTCAACGAGTATGGACTATCATGGATGAGCAGACCACCTGGAGTATACCAACCAAATTGGGTAAAAGATTTCTTTGCCAATTATCTTGTGTTAATAGAAAAGGTTCTTCCAAAGGGGACATCAATTACCAGTTTGCCAAACAGGGAGTCTGTACCTGTTCGAGGAGTGACTATTAATATTTCAACCCGAATAATCAATAGGATGTTATTCGGTCCAGAATACGAAGCTCCACTTGCTATACCAGATCTTGAGTTTAGGTTGAGGACTACATCTACTCAGAGGCCTTGGGTGGCTTCGTCAAATTCACCGGAGCGTATTGCAAAGTATTCCATTAGCTTCAAAGCTAAGTTCTGGTGGGTAGTTGTCCGCTTAAGGCTGATGCCAACAAAAGGTGATGAAAATTTAGATAAACATAGAGCTGTATTAGTGGCAAGCTAGGTTTCGGGGCTGCCAATTGACTTCAGCCAGATTATTGCAGACGAGATGTTTGTAAGAGAACACAGGACATCCAGTGCATTGCCATTCCCCTGCTTAATGACTGACTTATGCAAATAGGAAGGCGTGCCTCTAATTTATGGAGTTGATAATGAAATCCTAGCCATACATAAATATGACATTGAGAAGTCAAAAGATGACACAAAGTTTGAGATGCGTGTTTCCAAGCCACCTGCTTACCAAACTCAATCCGCACCACTTCTTGATGCTTCCGAAATACTTGCAGGTATGCCTCTGCCAATCATTACTTATGTGCCACCCGAGTATGTGCCTCCAAATACATCTGTAGGGTTAGGTTCTGCAGAGTCTATTGGTGGAGTAGATTTTCCTGAATATCGATTCATGCCAGAAAACTTGGCTAAGTCAGTGAAGACGCAAAAGAGGTTTCAAAGACAACTAGATAAGTGGGCTGTAGACTTCAAACCTTTTGTTGATGAAATTGCGGCTGATGCAATCCATCCATTCTAAACCATTCAGACTAGGATGGACACCTTGGAACTTTATATCAATAAAAGTCTCGATTCACTGTCCCTTCCTGACCTTGCCATGCTGATGGCTAATTTGAACAAGCAAAGATGGATATTGCAGAGCTGAAAAGTATGCAGCCATAGTAGCCTGTTTTCAACCCAAACTTGGTGGAAAGTAATATTGATGAGGGTATTGTGGACTTGATGGGCAGACCAGTGAAAGACATGTGGATGAAAAACCTGTAAGAAAAGAAGCAAAGAGGATAAAGAGAGCAGAAATAACACCAGAACAACAAGAACGACATGATATTAAAAGAGTTCGAAAGAAGTCGATGAAATATGAAGAAAAGAGGAGAAATAAAGAAGAAGATAAAGTAGTAGGGGTATCCACTAGTGCTGCCCCAGCAAGGGGGCAAAGTGCAGGATCGGTTTGAGAGACGATTCCTCCAATCTTTGAGGGTAAGGTTGTGAGTGACCCTACCACCATTGGGGCTAACATTGCACCAGGTGAGAACGCAGGAGCCTTGCCACACTTCACAGACGCCTCAGATGAATAAGAGAAAAAATAAGTAAGATCATTTCCTTGTACTTTAAATCAATGCTTTGAGGACAATGCATCTATTTTTCTGTAGGGGTGGTGTACTTGTACCATGGTGGGTTATGTTACCAATATCTTTTCCTTCTATGTGCTATCTAGTAGAATCATCATGTCTAGGGTGTCTTATTTTTTTGCATTTCTAATTTCCTAAACTTGTGATGTAAATATCTGTGTTTAATGTTATTTATAAAATATTTTTTCTTCCCTATTTCAGTATCCTTTTATAGATATGAATAATGAATGATGTTGGCATAAGACTATGAGCATGTATGTGTAACTATTTACTCTAATCATGTAGCATATGTGCATAACCTTCAGTAAATTTGCATTTTGCATTAATATGTAAGGGGTGCATGAATTATGTGATGGAAATCCTAAGAGTAGCAGAAGAAGTTTAACTCAGTTGCCCCCGTGTGTGAGAGGTTTTGTCTTGAGTTCTTGCATAGTGTAGTGCCTAGAACTTGCCCAAATCATTGATACTGTCTTCTAACCAATTCAATAGGATAGGATGGCAGACCTCCTTGTACTTTTAGTCCACTTAGCCTAAATAATTAACCTCTCTAAAAAAAAGATTTCTCCCTCACTTGAACCCATTTTGAGCTTTTAGTAGTTTTTATCATTTCCTATAACTAGAATTAACTCTGCTTAGGGAATTAGCATTCAACCCTGGACCTGGCCCAATATTGGGCATTGTGCACTTTAACTTAGGCAAAACACCTAAGTTGAGGGTGGCTATTGTAAAAATTTAAGTATCTAGTGAAAAGTTGGTTTAGAATATAGTTAAAGGCATTTGGCCCTGATCTTTCCAAAGATATTATGCACCTTAGCTTACTGCATCAGCATAAGTTGAGGGTGGATGATGCTTATTCAAAAAAATAAAATAAAAGAGATTATAAGCAAGTTGATGAAAATAACAGCTTGAGGCTGAAAAGATGCTAGGGCAAGGAGATTTAAGTTCGAATAAGTCACTTTAGCCAAAAGAGTACCCTTACCTAGCCTGAAGCCTTATTATAAGCCTAGAAAAGACCTGTTTGACCCTAGCGAATAAACTTTGAGGGTGTGTTAAATGGCAAAGGCAAGCCTATAGGTACCTGCATTATGCTTGTAACTTCTTTGATGAGTGTGAGAGTTTTGATTGTGTCCACATAGTATAAAGAGTGGTGGACTTCATTGTTATAAGGGCAACTGAAGTTTGATTAGTTCTGATGTTCTCTGTGGGACATGACATCCATGTTTGTGTGTGCTGAATTATAATCAATGCTGGGTGTAAAGCCTGCTGGTTGAAATTCATGTGAGTGAAACGACGAGTGAATGGTTGCATTAAAGTGGTTCATTAGTTGGTTTCTTGTCATGGCATGGTTCATGTTTTTAATTGGATACTGAGGTTCTTGAGGACAAGCAACGATCTTAAGTTGAGGGTGTTGATGTTCCGAATTTCGACGGAATATTTAGCATTTTTTTTTGGGAAAGTTGTATGTTTTCAAGCAACTAAGGTTGAGTTTAATGCTGGTTTTTAATATTTTAGGGTAAGGAACTAGCTGAAGAAAAAGTCTAAAAAAAGTGGCAGAAAAACACTTCTGACGGTCAAAATGGTGGACCGTCAGTGTTGTGACGAACCACCAAGTTAACTGTCAGATCGAATCAGAACTCAAACTTTCAGAAGACCCTGCGAAGGTCAAAATGGTGGATCGTTAGTCTTGTGATGGACCACCAACTTGACCGTCAGGCCTAGACAGAACCCAAGACTTCAAGTCTTGTTGCGATGAACCAAATAAAGGACCGTCAGTCTTATGACGAACCACCAAGTTGGCCGTTAATTTTATCCAGAACCTGGCCCCTGAAGGACTCAACGACGGACCAAATAGTGGATCGTTAATCTTACGATGGACCACCAAGTTGGCCGTCAGTTTTATCCAAATAGTGACCTTCCAAGATCAGCAGTGACAGGCCAAATGGTGGACCATCAACTTTGCGACGGACCACCAATTTGGCCGTCACTTTGGATGCGTATTTTATGATTTCAAATTTTAAATCCCTTTTAGCTGGGAACATATAAATACCAATTATTAGGGTTTAGTAATCATATTTTATCATTAGTTTCATACTTTCTCCTCTATTGAGAGCTGTGTAACACTTTTCATTGAGATTTGAATCTAGAGAATGAGATCCGATTATTAGTTTTTATATTTTCTATTGAAGATTGAGAAGAAAAATATTGTGACTTTTGTAAGTGCCCTCTTGAAGCCATTTATGAACATCAATATATCTTTGATTTCTTATATGGATATGAGTAGCTAAACTCCCATAACTAGGGTTATGGGAGCCTTGATGTAGAGAACTGTTTTGGGGTTTTGAATTAGTTTGATTTCTAACATCTATCGAAATTACATAAATCTTTATTGATTATAATGACATATCTTGGTTGTAAACTTAAGGAGTGAGCCAATGAAATCCACTTGTCTGACAAGAAAGTGGATGTTTAGAAAAAAATTGATTCACATGAACTCCATAGGTTTACCCTTTGGGTTAATGGGTTGATTCCTTAACAGGATCAATCCTCATGAGAGTGTAATGCATGAATCCTTTAAGTTCGAGAGATGTAAAGGATGAAATACTCATTAGGTTGAGAAACACATGGGTAATCTTTAGAATTCAATAATTTTTGCAATTAAATACATAAGTTAGAATTCGAACACAAACTCACAACCCTAATTGTTTGAACATCTTGGTGAGTATAACTCTAGTTAATTCATTCTTATTGAAATTACATCTACTTTAACTCTCAGTAGCTGAACTTTTGTGTGAAACAAATAAAAAAGAACACTGTTAATACTTATAAACTCCCTTCTACTTAGGAACCTTAGATCAACAGTCTAACAACATTCATAATACTTTGTGAACACGGTATTCCCTGTGGGATTCGCCACCCAACCCAGTTGGATTCTATATTTGACAGAGATCGCTTACTCTCTCGTAAGAGAGGTGTAATTTAGGCGTATCAATAATTTCCTATTTATAGTTGAAGAAATAGCTCATGCGTTGTTGGATAAGGAAATAGTTTCTGGTCGTCTGTGAACCCAGTGACGCGCCACGTCGATTATCACATTGTGTACATCGATGCGATGCTTCAAATTCACTTGGTTAAATATTTTGGGTGCCTTATAAATTCATTTATGTATTGCACTCACCAATAATCCTTCTCACGTGCCCGTACTCATCCAATACTTTTCAGGTATCCAAATTGGCGTCAAGCTGCCTTTTGTGCTTCCGTGATCCATTCCTAGCCTTTTTGCGTTGTTTCCACTTAATTTGAAGCTTGTAAATATTTAATATACCATCATAGTCCATTAAAAAAGAATCATATTGCATTAAAAAACAGAAATTTAGAGCTCAAAACAACACAGCATCCTCAATGATAAACTAGAAACATGAACTATGCATAGGCGAAATTCACATTGAGCTTTAACTTATTCATTTGACTCTTTTCTTGATCCAATTGACCCTTGAACATTATAATTAAGTTTTTTCACATATAAATACATAATAACAACCTTATTAAATCATTAAAACACATTATATCCCAACACAATAGACTAGAAAAACACCTAGCTCAAGCTAGTTATACTAGTTTTCTCGGTTGAACTCTAAATGCTCAAATTGAATCAAAACTCATGTGAATCAACCATTAAACATTATAAACACATTCTTGGACACATAATTCTTATTTATATCATTATTAACAAATATAGAATAAGAATCATCCTCAAAATAAGACTAAATAAGATAGAATAGTAGCAGTAGAAAGCATAAATACACTCAACATCAATATGTCCATCAACTGCTTTTTGATTTAGTTTGTTCCAAAATTTTATATAAAAAATTCTTTTCAAACATTGAAATTGTCTAGGTTAGGTTTTACTTCCATGTACCATTTCATAATCCGTGGGATCGAGAATTCAATAAAGAAATACATTGTCGATACCAAGTAAGGACCGAATCGCTTCAATGATATTCCAGGAACATTTACAAGCAAAGCATAAACAAGTTGTTATAGCTGTAATTCAGAACGGGTCCAAAACACAGCCTTCAACGCCTTCCTGGCTAACAGGCCTTTCACATATACCTCCAGCATGAAGCCTAAATCAATGCTACAACTGTAAGTCTATGTCTTACGACCTTAATATCATTGAGTGATTTGATTCTTATTTAAGTAACTCTTGCCATATCACACTAATAACTTAGTATGTTATAGTTCAACACAAAATATTTAGCCTATCATTAGTCTAATATGACATGTAATAAAAATAAGATAAATAACTTAAAATAAAAATACCTTAACAAGGATGGGTGTAATCAGAACTAGAAGATTTTATTTAAAGATAGATATATTACAAGAGGAGCTTAGAGAGTAGTATAGAGAGGTAGTTGTCTAAAACTTGTTCTTGAAAAATAAAAAAAGTGAGATCCTTATATAGCGGATACTCAAAGCAAAAAATGGCCTTTACTATTCCTAGTTGACCTTTACTATTATAAATGATCTTTATTTCATAAAAGAAAGTGGCCTTTACTATTCATGCTTTATAAAAGCTATCTTTCACATGGTTTTGCCCCCAAATAATACAATTGATAGTGGGGTCTTCTCTATCAGTTCATATCTTTCCGTTGCCTTTTGTTAAATTGGAAGATTCTTCCAATGTGTCTTGAAACTTTTTCAAATATTCATCCAGGTTTAATTCTTCATTACTTTGGATGCTTTAGGATTCCCCAGCTAAACAGACTTCTTCGTTATCTGTGGTATGACCCGAAGATGCCATGGATATATTTGAAGCATTTTCTTTGTCTAAGTTTCTCATTAGGTCTTTTTTTGACTTCCTTCATATATGAGGCAATCATTTCAGATTTTGATACTATCCCCTTCTTTATCTGAAGTTTCGAGGCAATGCTTCTAAATAGACTCTTACATATTTTAGATGGTACAAGGATGTATTCCTATCAAGAGTTATGGAATTACCAGAGAGTAATAGCTCTCACTGAAAGTCCACATTTATAGATTGTCTTCCAATGTTATTTGCTGAAAGAGTTAGAAAAACTCTTAGAGGATCTTCCTTAAGTATTAATTATGATAAGTACACTTATGGAAAGTTGATCAATGTTTGTACTCAAGAAGGTTTATCCTTATGTAATGAGATAAAACTGAATCAATAAGTTAAGAAGTATCATTTTAATGAAAGACAACAACTAGGTGAATTCTGTGAGCAATTCGCCATAGACATCCTTAAGACTTCTTAAGAGCCTCATAGGCATAAGAACAAAAGATTCTTCGAGGATAGAAAGGCTAAGAGAATTGAGAAAAAATATAGGACAAAAAAAGATTATAAAAAGGATTTTAGGAAATCCAAGAAGACTAATGCTCACTACAGATGTGGTAGAGTAAAGACATTATGGACTCTTTGTACAAAATACTACTTAATTCCTCTCCAAAAAATTGTGGCCTAGACCATAGCGATAATGAGGAAGAGCATTCATCTACGAATGAAGATCTACGGGTTCTTCATAATGAAGATTATATGTCTTTAGAAGGCGAATGTATTTCTTGCCAACAAGGACAACCTTGTAATAATAAGAAAGAAGATGATGTTTTCTACATCATCTACTCTCAATTCTAAGATTTGGAAGTTAATGTCTTAAAGGAAGACAAAATAACAACTCTTTTCGAAATGATAAAAAATCTCAGCCCTAAAGATGACCAACCCTCTACCAGTTCTTCTAAAGAATAGGAGGAAATACCCTCCCTAAAGGGTTCCTATACCATGATAGAAGTCCACAAACTTCTCAAAGAAAGATAGAAAGTTGTTGTCCCGACAATAACCCAAGATCTAAAATTTGAGATTGATGATCTCAAGAAGAAAATATCTTTCCTTAAAAATCATAATATGACTTTGGACAAAAGGGTTCTTGTTTTAGAAAACTCAAGTTTCATACCTAAAAAGGTAAGTCGTAATTCTACCTTACCTAAAGAAGGATTTCTTCAAATGTTAGAAACAATTACTCAGCAACATTGTTTATACTAAAGTAACTCTTTTAATTGATTATAATTATAAGAAAAAATTTACTACTCTAATTGATAGTGGGGCAGGTTGTAATTGCATCCAAGAAGGTCTATTACCTTCAAAGTATTTTGAAAAAGCCACTCATGTCCCTAGAAATGCTAGTGATCATAAGATGAAACTAGAATACAAAATTTCTAAAGCATATATTTGTCAAGACAAACTATGCATGTCAAAAACTTTTGTACTAGTAAAAAAATATTAGCGACGAAATCGTTTTGGGAAAATCATGGTTTATCTAATTAGTATTCCATTACTCGGTGGGACAAAAATAGGCTAATTGACACCTTTAATAATAAGAAAATCAAGTTTGAATGGTGTGAACCACCTTATACCAGATATATAAATTTGATTAAGGAAAAAAATACTCTCCAAAAATAGGCAAGTAGATTTTTTGAAAAAGGAAATTTGTAGTTTGATAATCGAACAAACTCTTCAAAATTCGAAATTAACAGAAAAATAGATTTTCTGAAGAACTAGTTTTCTCTAGAAATATGTGGAGACCACCCAAATGCTTTTTAGAAAAGGAAAAAGTATGTGGTTAGTCATCCATATGAAGACAACTTTAAAGAGGGTAATATCCCCACTAAGGCAAAACCTTGCCAAATGAATTCGAATATTTAGAATTATGTAAAAATAATTGATTCTCTTTTGCATAAAGTTCTCATACGACCGTCTAAATCTCCATGGTCATGTACTGCTTTCTAAAACAATAACGAAACACATTTTAAACATCTGGATCTTTTCAAGAAAATCATAATATAAAATGATTTGGTTATATCTAAACTAAATATATTTCTCTTTCAAACAAAAGTTAGATTTTTGGGTCATACTATTGACCAAGGAAAAATAGTCCCTATTAACAGAAGCATAGAATTTGCTTCTAAATTTTTGGATATTATAATTGATAAAACTCAATTACAAAGGTTTTTGGGTAGTCTAAATTATATACCTTCTTTTGTAATGGATCTTCCACGAGATACAACTATCTTATATGATAGCCTAATAGTCATGATAGTCTCACTGTTATTAGACCATCTTCTAGAAAAATGTTCTATAATATTAAGAATCAAGGTATAAACCACATTTAGGACAGGTTGACCCTCTTCTATCTCTACCGTATGCAAAATTTTAGAACGTTGGTCTAAAGTGAGATAATTATACCACCAGCCTTTTAGTTGACCAATGAATCCTATAGTTATTATTTATGCAATGGTCTTATCATTATTATCCTTATGAACCTTGCAAATCATAATGTATATCAACATTCGATGCACTACAGTAGAAATTTGTCTATCAGTGAAATCATCTATGTTACATTCATAGATTTTATTTTCCCTAAAACTATTAGGAATGAGCAATTCTTGCTCTTCTAATAGAACATACTGAGGAGTTGGTCTAGGATAATAAAACATCCTTTGGACAGGTTTCCTTGCAATTTTTTTTGAGATTTTATTAGTCTCAGTAGAACCTAATTTTTCCTCTATTTTTTTCTCACTGTGGATAGGATTAATTTTCAATCCACTAAATTTTTCTTCAAACAATTTTTTTATATTATATAAGTCGCTACTTAAATTAAAATCTGTAATATCAGGGGGAGGCTGAATAATAGTATTAGCAAGAGTAACTTGGTTTTTTTGGTCTTTTTGCTTAGTATTACTAAGCTCTATTTTCTTTAACTCAGATAGAATCTTATCAACTCATCATGTAGGGAAACAATTTGTTCACCAAATATGCTCATATAAATATTAGCATAATTATGTTTTTTTAACATTATATTGACATGTCGAGAAGTAATAAGAACAGTATCATTCTCAAGCAATTTAGCAAATGCAGTAAAATATACTACTTTGTTATTTTTCAATTTGAAAAGATTGTTGAGGGGAAAGACTGATGTGGTAATTTCAGCAGTACTTAATTTAAAGTCTTTCGTAAGTATGAAAATATAATTATCCATATATTTGGCCATAAAACAAGGAACAAAAGCAATTACTATATTGTGAACAGAAAGATCTTTATAAAATTCTTCCTGAAAAATAGTTTTTTCTTCCTTATTAAAACTTTGGAAAAATCATTGTCGAAATAGTTTCCATCTAGGCTTAAAAGACTCATCTGAGATTTTTTTTCTTACTGGTGAACCCGGGCTAAAGTCAATTTTATTTTGATTTATTTTAAATCTGTGAAAAAATCCATTTCAGATTCAGTTGGATCCATATCAGGAACAATATTAGCAAATTAGGAAAAAATTATAGAAACTGATGATTCTGACATTGGCTATGGAGGAATTCTAAAACAGTATTCCCCAAAAGATAAGCATGCCTATATCATCCAATTTCATTCTATTAAATGAAATAACAATAAAAAATGAAGCAACTGTGGCTAAAGAAATCCTTGCAATAGTTAAATGTGTGTTGAAATTTCAAGGTGATTTATACAATCCAAAGTTTTTAGTAAAAAATAATTTCCAGGCAACAAAATTCATATTTAATAAAGACTGTAAGCATGATGTTTTCAAATAAATGTTTGCTAGATGGCAGGTTTTATTAGCTTCATTTGATTTTGAAATTCAATATTTTAAGGGACCTGTCAATAGTCTTCCCGACTTTCTCACTAGAGAATAACTAACCTAATACCTTTTATGTTATATAGGATGACATCTCAAGGTTCACGTCCTCTAATAAAGTTAAGGCCAGAGAAAGATCCAACAGAGGCGAGGAAATATCCTTACCCAGATAGGAAATCAAAGGCTAATAGACGTAAATGTTGCAAGTTCATCTGATCCTAATACGACTCAACAAATGTACAAAGACTTCTTGGAATTTATAAAATCCAAGAAAGGGGAGAATGTTATCCCTCATATTCCAATGCTCTCACTGATGATAATAATGAGAGTATTGAGCTCTATGAGAAAAATGAAGTAGATGAAGTTATAGTAATCTTGGAAAATATTAATCTTAAATGGAGAGATAATCCATGGCAGTTCATGCAAAGGTATTTGGATAATACATCCAATGCCACAACTACATACAAATATCGTATGCATTATGAGACAATATTATCTCAAATAGGGTCAACTAAAATTCAGCATTTTGATACGGCCACCAATATAAAGAAAGACTATAGTTTTTCTAAAATTATCATTAAAAATTTTTTTACTCCAGAAGAGTAGGGAATAAGTACTCTTAAGGAGAAAGATTATATGCATCCAAAATAGGAAGTCTCGGTAAAATTCAATTACTAAAACTATGTTGAAAACTTTAATAAAGCTAGATGAAATTTATTTCCTCAAAGAATGGATTCTTGAGGATACAACTCCTCCTCCTCCTACTACTAGCTGCTGCTGCTACTGCTCCTGCTCCTACTGATGCTGCCGTTGCTATTACTGCTGCTGCTGCTGCTACTACTACCACTCCTGCTCCTTCTGCTGCTACTGCTATTCCTGCTGCTGCTAATACTACTCCTGCTCTTTCTCCTCCTCCTCCTCCTCCTCCCCTACTTCTACTTCTACTACTACTACTACTACTACCACCACCACCACCGCTACCACTACCACCGCCACCACCAGCAATAATAATAATAACAACAATATCAATATCAATATCAACAATAACAGCAGCAGCAACAACAACAACACCACCACCACCACTACGAACATCAATAGCAGCAACAACAATAACAACAATAGCAATAACAATAGCAATAACAACAATAATAACAATAGCAACAATAATAGCAACATCAACAACAACAACAACAACAATAATAATAAGATCTTATTTGAATTAAAAAAGGTAGAATTTAGTAGTACTAAGCAAAAAGGTTAAATTGTTATTGCTACTACTAGTATTCAACCTCCTCCTGAAATTAGAGGATTTAAGTTAAGTAGCGACTTAGATAATATAGAAAAAATATTAGAAGAAAAATTTAGTGGATTAAGGATTAATCCTATCCACAGTACTGATACATTAGAGGATAATAAATTAGGTTCGCGCAAGACATTGCTTAGGACCAACGGGTCACACGACAGGTGCACGATCTACTTTGATTCAATTAATCAAAATTCAAAAGCTGAAAGATTAATAAAATCTCAAAAAAATTTGTGAGAAAGCCAGTCCAAGGGATGTTTTGCTATCCTACACCAACTCCCCAAGATGTTCTTTTAGAAGAACAAGAATTTCTTATTCCTAATAGTTCTAGAGGAAACAAAATCTATGAATGAAATATAGATGGTTTTATTGAAAGGAAAATTTCTACTGTAGTGCATTGAATGTTTATGTACAACACAATTTTCAAAGTTTAGAAGGAAAATAATGATAAAGCTATTGTAGAAATGATTACTGTAGGATTCACTGGTCAGCTGAAAGGCTGGTGGGATAATTTTCTCACTTTAGACCAATGTGGCAGAATCTTACTGGCTGTCAAGGTTGAAAATGGTCAACTTTTTCTTAATACTGTTTATACTTTAGTTCTAAATATTATGGAACATTTTTTTGGAAGATGGTCTGATAATAGTGAGACTATCAGGACTATGCTCCAAAATCTAAGATGCACGACTCTTACATCTTTTAGATGGTATAAGGATGTATTTTTATCAAGAGTCATGAAATTACCAGAGAGTAATATCTCTCACTGGATGTCTAAGTTTATAGAGGGCCTTCCAATATTATTTGGTGAGAGTATCAGAAAAGCCTTTCGAGGACCTTTCTTAAGCATTAATTATGAGAAGTGAAATTATGGAAAATTAATCAATATTTGCACTTAAGAAGGTCGATCCTTATGCAATGAAATTAGGCTGAATCAACAAGTTAAGAAGTATCGTCTTAATGAAAAACAACAACTTGGAGAATTATGTGAACAATTTTCCATAGATATTCCTAGAAGTTCAAAAGAGTCTTATAAGCATAAGAAGAAGAAATTCTCTGAAAATAGAAAGAATAAGATAATTGAGAAAAAATATAGAAGAAAAAAGGATTTTATCAAATCCAATAAGCCAAATGCTTGCTACAGATGTGGTAGAGTAGGCCACTTTGCGAAAGATTGCAAAGTTAAAGAAAAAAATTAAGAGTCTCACAATTGATGAAGAAATAACAGACTCTTTGTGCAAAATAATGCTTAATTCCTCTTCGAAAAATTCTAGCCTGGACCAAAGCGATAATGAAAAAGAGCATTCATCTACGGATGAAGACCTTAGAGTCCATGGATGGAAATAATTTGCTCACCCAATATGCTCATATAAATATTAACATTATTATGCTGTTTTAACATAGTATTAACATGTTGAGAAGTAATAAGAGCAGTATCATTCTTAATCAATTTAGCAAAATCAGTAAAATAGACTACTTTGTTATCCTTTTTAATTTGAAAAGATTGTTATGGGGGAAAGACTGATGTGATTATTTCACCAGTACTTAATTTAAAGTCTTTTGTTAGCATTGAAATATAATTATCCACATATCTGACCATAAACCATGGAACAAAAGCAATCCTTATATTATGAGCAGGAAGATCTTTATAAAATTCTTCTTAGAAAGCAATTTTCTCTTTTTTATTAAAGCTTTGAAAACACCAATTTCTGAAAAGTTCTCGTCTTGGTTTAAAGAACTCAGCTGATATGTTTTTTCTTACCAGTGATCCCATATTAAAATTAATTTTATTTTAATTCATTTTAAACCTGTGGGAAAATTCATTTCGGATTCAGTAGGATCCATATCTGGAAGAATGTTAGCAATATTATCCCTATTAATTCTGATATTATTCATCTTAGAAATTTCTTTTCTTTGATACGTTGATGCTCTAGATGAAGAATTAACAATATAATCAATAGGAGAAATATATAATGATGTTGACCTGGTAAATATAGATGCAAATATAACACTCAAATTGAGTAGGTCCAAGATGGAGTATATGAAATACAAGTTTAGTTTCTTGAAGTAGGAGGACGAAGTGGTGGTGAGGTTGGATTCCCAGGTTGTGTGTAAGAGGGACAGTTTTAAGTATCTTGGGTCTATAATTCAGGGGACTGGTGAGATTGATGAGGATGTATCTAAGCGTATTGGAGCAGATTGGATGAAATAAAGGCTCGCCTCGGGAGTTTTGTATGATAAGAAGGTGCCCTTAAAGGTTAAAGGCAAGTTATACAGAGTGACAGTCTGTCCGACCATGCTGTATGGTGCGGAGTGTTGGCCAGTCAAGAACTCCCACATTAAAAAATTAAAGGTCACAAAAATGAGAATGTTGCGTTGAATGTGTGGAATTACTAGAGGGGATAGAGTTAGGAATGAGATCATCCGGAAGTAGGTGGGAGTGGCTTTGGTGGAAGACAAGATATGGGAAGAAAGACTGAGATGGTTTGGGAATGTGATGAGGAGGGGCACGAATTACCCACTTCGTAGGTATGAGAGGCTAGCTTTGGATGGTTTCAGGAGAAGTAGAGATAGGCTGAAGAAGTACTGGAGAGAGGTGATTAGACACGACTTGGAGCTGTTATAGCTTACTGAGGACATGACCCTAGATAAAAAGGTGTGCAGGTCACAGATAAGGGTAGAGGGCTAGTGCGTGTGTGGGTTGTAACTTGTAGTTAGGGATTTATCATGCCATCGGGTTAGTAACCCTAGGACTATGACCTTTGGTAGGAGCCGCTAGTGTATGCTATTGCTAGGTGAGTGTCCTTCTCTTACTCTTTATTTCCTACCTTTTATTTTCGTATTGCTCATTTTTTTCGTGTCTCTCTTATTTCTATATTTTACTATTTCTTATTTATTATTTTGATTATGCCAATCTTTTGATTTCATGTATTACTATGACCTTGAAAAATTTTCTTTATCTTGAGTCAGAGGTCTATTGGAAACAACCTCTCTACTTCTTTGGAGGTAGCGGTATGGACTGCATACATTCTACCCCCAGACCCTACTTGGTGGAAATACACTGGGTTTGTTGTTGTTGTTGTATTTACTAGAGGTAAGGAATAAAAAAATCTTATTTTAACAGTACCATCAACGGTCTGTTCAACCTTGTTATTTCACTATTCAATTCATTTTGAGGAGGAGCTGCATCCCCAAGAATCCATTCTTTGGGGAAATCAATTTTATCACATTTAATAGGTCGTCTAGTGATAACTTTAGACCTACCAAAATTAGTTTCTATAAGAATAGTTTCATTTCTAAAATCCACCATTTTACACATAGATTTAAAATATAAAGATGTTTATAGTAAATTCTATAACAAATACATATAACCTCGGTTCCTGGCATATAATTATAACCATGCAATTTAATGCTTAATATTAAAGCATTTAAAGAATTCTCATCATTTAGAGATATCTGCAGATTAAGATAAGCATTAAAATAAACATGGCCATAAACCAAGCTTGTTTGAACAGTCCCTATAAGAGACTTTTTCCAATCTTGGTTTCTACCTTCTCGTACAGCTGCTATAAAGCTTTTAGGTAGACCTATTAAAGTTAATGGTTTAAAAGCAACTTGTATTAAACCAATATTCATGAATCTATAAGATTCTCTGTAAGGAGCTAAATATTTTCAGATAATAATCTAAACATAGCATGATCATAACAACAACAACAACAACAACAATAGCAACAACAACAGCAACAACAACAACAACAGCAACAACAATAGCAACAGCAACAACAACTACAACAGCATCAACAATAACAACAACAACAACAACAACAACAACAATAACAACAACAACAACAACAACAACAACAATAATATTGGTTGCACATCCTAAACTTGTAACAATAGTTTCGGTTCAGGCTATATACCGGAGGTCCTATAGTAAGGCTTTTTAACGCCACAACAACAACAACAACAATAAAAACAACAATAATAACAATAATAATATTGGTTGCACATTTTAATCTTGCACTAATAGTTTCGGTTCAGGCTATATAGCGGAGGTCCTATAGTAAGCCTTATTAATTCCAAGAGTGACATTTAAGGCTATGTGTTAAACTATAACATACTAAGTTTCTAATATAATATGACACTAAATACTTAATAAGAATCTTATCAACCAATGATACTAAGGTTGCACAATGAGTGTGACCAGTGTCTTCTGGGAACTACACAAACTTTTATTTAAAATATGGAAATTTTACAAAGGGATTGAAAGAGTAATAATGTAAGGTGGTTTTCAATATTTTTATTATTGTCATCTGTAAGAACACTTAAATACTAGGGAACATCATTGATGAGAATTGAATCACTTTAATGATATTATATGAACCTTTACGCGTTATCATAACCTTAGTAAGAATATTTTTAGTCCTTTACGAGTCCACACTGTAACACCCCGAGTCTGTACCCCAGATGCTATATGGTGCTTATGACTCTGAAGGACCACAAGCTAACCCATGACTAATATTTGCTGTGATCACTGAATAATATACTAAAATAAATGTAAAAAATAGGCTGAAATGCCATAAGGGTCAAAATTTGTAAATATTGATAAAGTGTATAAACTGAAATAACCGTCTGTAAAACTGAATACTATCTGAAAACTAGTCTAAAAAGCCTCTAACTGAAACTATCTAAAAGTGGAGTTGATGGGACAACCCCCCCAACTAATTCCATCTACTGAAATACTGAGTCTACTAAAATAATGAAATAAATAACATCCTCAAATGATAAGGACTCACTACTAAATCTGATATGCTGGATGAATCTGAATCTGTCTATGTGCGGTCAGGAACTTGAGAGTTCAAACCTATGATATGAGACATCATAGAGCAAAGAAAGAGTATGCGTCAGAACGTGGAATTTAGTAGTATACTGGATGAGGTAAGGCTGAATGAAAGGGTTCATATGCATAAACTATAGCTGACTGAATGATAAAGTGTAACTGAACACGAGAGTATATGGAAAATTTGTAACTGCTATAAATACTAAATATGCAATACTATGCATATATATACTATAACTAAGCTTTTATAAAGCTAAGTATGGAGTTTTGATACTGAGTAACTGATAATCTAAGATTACTGATAACTTAGTTACTGATAATGATTGACTATATCTGACAGTCCTAATTCTGTAGAACTAAACTGAGTTCTATTCTGAGACTGAAACTGAAACTGTGGGAGGTAATCATCTAAACGACATACCCCAAATAAGATTAGATAACTGAGTTGGGGTCTAATCTGTAACCCCAATTGAAAGGGTGTCAATACCATACCATGGGTAAGGACAACTGAAGAGATACCCTCATCTGGCAGTTACTCTAATAAGAATGGTGGAACCCTCTACTGGCAGGTTAAAACATCTCATCAACCCTCGACTGTCAGGTTTGATGTCTAAACCTATGTTGGCTATATAGTTCTGGAATACAAGGATTTCTTCTAAGGATCACATCCTCTACTGGAAGGTAAGCCCCTATCCTTGGGTTCACTCGGTGCTAAATCCTACTCTCAACTGAAAGGTACTGAACTGATTATACTGAGTTGAACTAGACTTATGCTGAGATTACTGAATTTTCCTGAGATCCATAACTGACTGAGTTCTACTTAATTCTATAACTGGCTGAGAGTAGTCTGATCGTGACATGACTGATACTATTCTATAACTGATACTGACTCTAGGTAAACAACTAAATTGTCGGGTATAAAATATCCCCAGGACTTGATAGCATGAAAATTAAAGCATAGCATAATCTTGAATAACATAATATTGCCCACTTGTTAATAATTCATCCATAGTAACATTTTATCAAACACTTGTAAGGCATCTACTTATACATGAATGGGGAGTGCATGCTATCATATTATAATGTAACTATTTCATTCACCTAGGCATTCTATCAAACACATGGGGGGTATGCTTAAGTTATATAATAATCAACATATATAGTTATTATGACTACATCAATCAACTTGAAAATTGAAGGGTTTGTCATGAAGATCATGTAATTCAACACATATAATGATTTATTGCATGAAATCTTGTAATTTAATCATGGACTAAGACCCAAAAATAACATGAACATGAATTCAATTCAATTCAAACATAAAATTTCATAATTCAACAATCTTGTAGTTTGAAAATGGATTTGTGGACTCTATGGGTGAAAGAAACCCATAGATGAACACCTAACATACCTTGGAATATTTGTTCTTGAAATTTCTTCGAGAAATTCTTGAGATTGACCTTAATTTCTTGGAGCTAGAGTTTGTTTTCTTGAGAGAGAATACTTTTAATTTAGGGAAAAATTGATTAAGAATGACCTTTAAAACATTTTTATGGATTAAATCCCATACCTGGACATGTTAAAATCATGGGAAAAGACTAATTTAACCCTGGACGAAGCTTTTAATTTCCATCAAAATTTTCTGAAATAGGTACCTGGCACGACGCAGCGCTATCGTACCGTTTCACTTGAAATTTCTAACTGAGAAATGAAGGCTTGGTGCGGTGCGGAGGAATTGCGGTGCCTTTTTGATTTTGAAATTCACCCTTAGCGCGATGCGCCATTATCACGACGGGACACTAGAAAAGGACAATTGGGATTTTGGCTGGTGGCGCGATACGGTGGTATCACGGAGCTTCACTGGAAACTAACAATTTCCATTTTGACATACTCTATGCCGTGCTACTAGACTAAATGATGGTGTTTAATGACTGAAACTTAAAATATCCATAAATTTTTACCCGATTATCAAATTTAGGCAAATTTTATATCATTGGAAAGCTAATTCAATTTCCTACTCAATGGCAGGCTCTAAACTGAAAAATACTAAGTATTTCGAAAATTTTATATTAGATGAATCATAGACAGAGTAAGTTAAGCTTGAGAAATATAGGGTATTACAATGTAACGCTTCAATTTTCTGAACTAGAATATTACATGGTGCTCATGACCCCGAAGTACCACAAGCTAACCCATGACTGATATCTGTACCTAAGCACTGAATAACATACTGAAATTATGTAGAATACATAAAAGTTTTAAGGCCATAAGGTTCAAAACTGAATAAATATCTGATAAAACAATGTTTGATAATGGTACAACAAATACCAAAACAAATCTGAAGTAACTGTCTGGCATGCTATAGTCTGAAAGCCTCTAAACTATCTGAATAAGGATTTGATGAGACATGTCCCCAACTAACTCCGACTACTGAAATAAACTGAAAACTAAAATAGTATATAATCATCACGTTCTCGAAGGATGAGTACTCACAACTGACTCTGACTGCTGAACTAGGATGCTATTGATGCCCTGGAGCTCGCACTTCTAAACCTATGGTATTAGACACCATAACACAAATGCATTAGTACTTTGAATGTACTGGTATGCAAGTGAGGTAGGATGAATGTAATAGCTTCATATACATGAATAATACTAACTGACTGATTAACATGAATGTAAGAATACATGCATGCATACATAACTGTAACTCACATCATGATAGTACTGAGTACTGAGTTTTGACAACTGAGTCTACAGATATTGACATTTGAGTCACTGATAAGTGAGAAAGACTAAATTGTGTTACTGAATACTGAGGGACTAATACTATGTTACTGATACATGAATAACTATTTCTGATAGTTTGGATTATGAAGAACTGGTCTGGTTGACTATTTTTGATAGTCCTGAAGCCAAATATTGATAACATAAGTTCCGAGAACCGATATAACTGATAACATGAGTGAATGTATCTGATAGTCCTGAATTTGATGGAAATAGCTGAGTTCCGTACTGTATCTCAATTTGACTGTATATGACAGTCCTAAAATTTGAAGAACTATCTGAGTTCTTTTACTGAGATTGAGACTGAGACTGAGACTGAGACTGAGACTGAGACTAAGACTATAAGAGGTAATCATCTAACCAACATACTCCGGTAATGAAATGGTGGGGTCCAATCTGTAACCCCAGCTGGAAGGGTGTTAATACTGTGCCACGGGTAAAGACCTGCTGTGAGTATACCCTCGTTGATAGGGAGCTCTTTCGTCAACCCCTCCTAGTAGGTAACCTAAATTAGATATATATATATCCCTAAACGTGTAGGGTGCATCTCAACCTACGCTGGCTACGTAGTTCTGGAACACAAGGATTGCTTCTAAGGATCACACCTTTCACTGAATAACAGGCGAGTCCTCATCCTTGGGTTCACTCAGTGCTGAATCATACTCCCAACTGAATAGACATTGAACTGATTAACTAAACTAAACTGATTTAACTGATTAACTGATGGTATCGTTTAGTAGTGCTAAAACTAAATTTACTGAGTTTTATTGACTGACAGAATATACTGAGTTCTGAGGACTGACTGAGAATACTGAAGTTACTGAGATTGACTAGGAATACTGAGGTTACTGAGATTATTGAGTACTAAGATCACTGAGATTACTGAACTACTGAGATTACTGAGATTTCTCAGATTTCCTGAGTCACATGACTGACTGAGTTCTATGGATCATAGCTTGACTTAGAAGATCATGAAAACATGATATGGCTCTAGGCACATAACTAAGTTGTCGGGTACAAGTACCCCCAGGACTCAATCGAAAGAAACTGACATAACATGACTTACTCTAACACATGACCAACAACACAATTCATAATTCATATATTGAAGCACTTCATCAAACATGTGATATGCATAAACTTGTACATAAATGGGGATTTCATAAAATCATGCTATTGGGGAACTTTTCCTTCATATAGGCATTCAATCAAACATATGATAGATATAGTATATGTAAACAACATTGTACAATAATTAGACATCATGGTTCAATTCTAATTTCATCATTTTAGGGTTTAATCATAATTTCACATAAATATACATCTATACTAATCAATTCCATAAAAAATTAATCACTCAACATGGATTAGAATTCAATTAATCATTCTCAACATGACCAATAAACCCAACATGAAACTCATAAAGAAATCCATAAACATGAAGTTGGAAAAGAGATTCTTGGGCTTCATGGACGGAAAGAGTCCATGAATGAACACTACGAGTTCCTTGATTCAAAAATACATGAAGATTGACAGAGGAAATTCTTGAACTTGAATCTTCTATGAAAAATCTAAATGTGTTCTTGAGAGGATTTTGAGAAAATAGAGTATATTTTGGTGTAATAGAGGCTTAAATCCATGTTTTTGAGCTTATGTAGGGTAGAGAAATTGACACTATTAACCCTAGGACACGTATTTTAATTCTTGTAGAAATTTCCTAATTTTCATCCTTGGCGCAACACGCCACTATCACGCCAAGTCATTAAAACTGGATAATTGGGAATCTGCATGGTGGCACGACACAGAGCTATCGCGTTGCCACCTTGTTTGAGACCTAGAAGTTTGGCGCGATGCGCTACTATCGCGGAGAAGCATTGGAAATTGACCATTGCCATTTAATCTAGCTCTGTGACGCGCTGATGGCTCAGGTGATACACTGTCTCATTAAAAAGGCTCTAACTCTTTGCCCGATTGTCAGATTTGGACGAATTTGGTATCGATGGAAAGCTTATGGAGTTTTCCACATGACGAAAAATGAAAATCTTAAAAATAATGCATATATAAAAGTAGATTCATATTTCAAAGAAAGATTCTAACATTCTTGCGGAAAAATTTTAAGTTAGGAAAAGTACGGGTATTACATACAATATCTCCTCCTTGGGATTATTTATCCTCGAATAAGACTGATTAAATTGACAAATACTAATAGACTGAGCTGACACACTGAACACACATATTTGATGCATGACTATATGACTGAACTACTAATAAGCTGAGTTTTCATACTGAACATGCATATCTGATGCATGAGTACATGTATGAACTGATTCATTATTGCATGACTGAATATGCAACGGTAATAAGTACCAAGTTTATAATTGTAACTGAAGATGGAATTGAGAAAAGCTAAGGAAGACTGTTATCTTAGACTGGATCTGAGTTTACGGAGAAGAGGTGAGGGTACTTGGTCCACATATCTTCTTCTGCTTCTCAAGTACCTCCCTCAATGAACTAATTCCTCCAAAGAACTTTGACCAAGGGAACTTTTTTGTTCCTCAGTCTATGAATCTGATAATTAAGGATCTGGACTAGAACCTCCTCAAAAGAAAGATCATTCTGAATATTTACGTCCTCTAAAGAAACTATGACTGCTGGGTCACCAATGCATTTCTTTAGCAAGGAGATGTGGGATACTGGATGTACTGAAGCTAAATATGAAGGCAAATCGAGCTCATAATCTACCTTTCTGAAACGACTAAGAATTTTGTAAGGCATATCGGAGACTGAGCTTTCCCTACTTGCCAAACCGCTTCACCCCCCTCATAGGAGGGATTTTCAAGAACACAAAATCACCGATCTCAAACTCCAGATCATTTCTGCTCACATCTACATATGATTTCTGTCAGCTTTGGGCTGCGCTAAACCTTTTTTTGATCAACTGAACCTTATATAAGGCATCAAACACTAAGTCAGACCCTACTACTACAACCTTACCTACCTCAAACCAACTAATTGAAGATCTGCATCTCCTACCATTGGGAGCTTAAAATGGAGCTATCTAAATACTGGAATGATAGCTATTATTGTATGCGAACTTGATCAAAGGCAAGTGGTTATCCTAACTACCCTTAAAATCAATAATGCATGCTCTCAGTATATCTTCTAGAGTCTGAATGGTCCTTTCTGCTTGGCCATCTGTCTGAGGGTAGGAGGCTGTAGTGAGATAAACTTGGGTACCAAAACTATTTTGGAATGCTTTTTAGAAATAAGAGGTAAACTGGGTACCTCTATCTGAGATAATAGACACTGGGACTCTGTGCAACCTAACCAACTCTCTGAGATAGAGTTTGGCATAGTCTTCGGCTGAATAAGAGGTATGGACTGGCAAGAAATGAGCTAATTTATTCATTCTATCTATGATAACCCAAATAGAATCATGCTGATAATGAGTACGAGGCAAACCCGTCATAAAGTCCATGTTTACTTTTTCCCATTTCCATATGGGAATACTGAACTTCTGCATGGACCCACTAGGATTCTGGTGCTCAATCTTAACTTGTTGACATGTAGAGAACTTAGCTATAAACTTTGCAATATCTCTCTTTATCCCACTCCACCAATAGATCTCCCGCAAGTTATAGTACATCTTAGTGGCCACTGGATGAATAGAGTAACGCGCACCATGCACTTCTGAAAGAATTTATTGCCTTAAGTCATCTATGCCAAGCACACATAGCCGCCCCTGACAATGAAGCACACCATCTCCCCCTTGGGAAAATTCTCCACTTTCTGATTTCTGACTAATTGTTTCAACTTAACTAGTCTGGGATGTCTATCTTGCTTTTCCTTCTCCTTGGAAACTAGAGATGATTCTGAGCAACTTCCTAAGCTAACTTCTTCTTACCATCCTCAACATGAGTAACACTACCCATAGGCAGTCTACTGAGAGCATCAACCAATACATTGGCCTTGCTCAGATGATAAAGAACACTCATGTCATAGTCTTTTAATAACTCTAACCACCTATTTGACGCAAATTCAAATATTTCTGATAAAAGACATACTAAAGGCTCTTGCGATCTGTGAACACATCGACATGCACCCCATACAAGTAATGCCTCCAAATCTTTAAGGTAAACACTACAGCTACTAACTCAAGATCATGGGTAGGGTAATTCTTCTCATGGGGTTTAAGCTGTCTAGAGGCGTAGGCTATAACCTTAACTATCTACATTAAGACACAACCCAAACCTACTTTGCATGCATCACAGTACATAACAAACCCATCTAAACCATCTGGTGGAGTCAAGACTAGGCTGAGGTGAGTCGAGTCTTCAACTCCTTAAAACTCTTCTTGCAGGAATCTGACCACTGAAATTTGACTTTCTTCTGAGTCAATCTAGACATGGAGGATGCAACATAAGAAAAATATTCAATAAACTAACGGTAATAGCTAGCTAAACCCAAGAAACTCCTGATATCTGATAGAGAGATGGGTCTAGGCTAGTTTCTCACCACTTTATTTTTTGAGAATCAAGTCTAATGCCATCATCGAAAATAATATGACCAAGGAACGCTACTGACCTTAGCCAAAATTTGCACTTACTGAATTTGGCGAACAACTGGCGAGTTTTGAGAGTCTTAAGTATGATTTTGAGGTAATCTGTGTGATTATTCTCGCTATGGGAATAGACAAGAATATTATTGATGAAGACTATAACGAACATGTCCAGGTACTGCTTGAAAACGCAATTCATTAAGTACATGAAGGCTACTGGGGCATTTGTAAGACCAAAGAACATGACAAGAAACTCAAAGTGACCATACCGGGTTCGGAAAGCTATTTTTAAAATATCACATTCTCTGGATAAGTCATCGATTCTGGGAAGTGGGTACTTATTCTTGACTGTGACTTTGTTTAACTGACAATAATTTTTGAACTAGAGTTCTTGAGTCACACAAGATGATAGACACATCCCTTAGATATCATGTTTCTTACTCTAAGGTATCAAATTAACTGACCCTTAAGTGCTGTAGTACTACCCCTCTATTCAAGGACTGGTTTATTTAGAAGCTAAAAAAGAATAATTCTGTTTCTATAATCAACTGAGGTATAGCATTAATGGAGCCAATCCATACCGTGAATGACATCAAAATTTGTTATCTCTAATTTTATTAAGTCTGCTGTAGTGACTTTTTGAGATATCATAATCAGACAGTTCCTGTATACCCGTCGGGCTATGATAGACTGACCTACTGGTGTGGAGACTAAGAATGGTTCTATTAAGATTACTGGTTTGACTTTGAAGTCAACTGCTATGTAAGGAGTTACAAAATATAGAGAAACTCATGGATCTGATAAAGTATAAACATGTAAATAGAAGATCTATAATGTACCAGTGAACATATCAGGAGAATTTTCTTGATTTTGTCTGGACTGAAGTGAATAGATCTTGTTTAGGCATTGCCCACTGGTGGCATTGTAAGTGGCACCCTACTAATTCAGGCAATCAGACTAAGCTGGGGGACGATTATACTGACCCTGGGAACCTGACTAAGGACAATCTCTGACTCTGTGGCTTGGTTTGCCATATTCGAAACAAACATCACTGCCAGCTCTGTAGACACCTTGATGGTTCTTACCACAAATCTGACAAAAAGGATTTGTTTGAGAATTACTGATACTAACCTGAGACTTAGAGCATGGCGCCCTATCTTTTTTACCATTTCTAAACTTAGGGACTGGAGCACTAGCTGAGGAAAGAGCTGGAACTGAAAACTTTTGACAAAACTGGGAATGTTTACCGCCCTCTGACTTAGGATGATTGAAATTGAAGCTACCTATTCTAGCTCTCTTATTATGCCTCTCTCTCTCTCTCTCTTTATTTTTAGCCTCCTCTATCTACTGAGCATGGACCATGAGCCTTGATATATCCATCTCCTTAATCAACATCGCTGTTCTGCACTCCTTAACCATACTATCTGACACCCCAGTTATGAACTTACTTATTCTGGACCTACTGTCTACCACTACATGGAGAGCATGTTTGGCTAACTGATTAAACTTGAGGGAATACTTTTTTACACTCATACTGCCTTGCCTGAGGTTGATGAACTCTAACACTTTGTCCTCTCTCAGATCTAAGGGAAAGAATCTATCTAGGAAGGTAGTAGAAAACTCTTCCCACTCTATGGGCTCTGTATCTGTGCCCCTGTCCACGTATGAGCCACATCCTTTAGCCGATAAGTGGATAACTTAGCACTCTTATTGAAATTCACTCCCATAATGTCTGTGACTTTCTAAACTTGATTGAGGAACTCCTGTGGATCCTCTTCTAACTTAGATCCTAAGAATATGAAAGGATTCATTCGGGTGAAGTCCTGAATCCTGGGTGCAGCAGTATTGGCCACTGGGTTGGCCGAAACAGTAGCTGGCCATTCATTTTGAGCTGCTATTGAATTGGCTAGAGTAGTGAATGTAGCTCTGAATTCTGTATGGAAAATATTTTCGTGCAAGGGATCTGCCTGAACGGGCTGGGGTGCTGACTGATTTCTAGTTCTTTGTTTGTTAGTATTTTTGGGAGGCATGTTCTGTAAATAAAAGAAAGAAGCGAATTAGACTGAGATTTTAACTGGAGCTCATGCTCACTCACACAACATAGATACTGAAAGAAGGGAAACTGTTCCTGAAATATCTAATATCCTCCTATCCATAAGTGTGGTACGCTACACACCCATGCACAAGACTCTATGCAATGCGACTTTTAGACTTCCTAGGACTCTATTGAACCTTAGACTCTAATACTAAGTTTGTAACGCCCCGAGTCTGTACCTCGGATACTACACGATGCTTACGATAACCTATGACTAATATCTGTTGTGATCACTGAATAATAAACTATAATAAATGCAGAAAATAGGCTAAAATACCATAAGGTTCAAAATCTATAAATACTGATAAAGTGTATCAACTAAAATAACCATCTATAAAACTAAATACTGTCTGAAAACTAGTCTGAAAAGCCTCTAACTGAAACTCTTTGAAAGTGGAGTTGATGGGACAATCCCCCCAACTAACTCTGTCTACTGAAATACTGAGTCAACTAAAATAATGAAATAAATAAATATCCTCGAATGATGAGGACTCACTACTAAATCTGATATGCTGGCTGAATCTGAATTTGTCTATATGCGGTTAGGAACCTGAGCATTCAAACCTATGATATGAGACATCATAGCACAAAGAAAAAGTATGCGTCAGTATGTGAAATGTACTGGTATGCCAGATGAGGTAAGACTGAATGCAAGGGTTCATATGCATAAACTATAATAGACTGAATAATAAAGAGTAACTGAATATGAGAGTATGTTAAAAATCTATAACTGCTGTAAATACTGAATATGCAATACTGTGCATATATATACTGTAACTAAGCTTTTCTAAAGCTAAGTATGGAGTTTTGATACTGGGTAACTGATAATCTAAGATTACTTATACTCGAGTTACTGATACTGATTGGCTGTATCTAACAGTCCTAATTCTGTAAAACTAAACTGAGTTCTATTCTGAGACTGAAACTAAAAGTGAAACTATGGGAGGTAATCATATAACCGACACGCCCTAAATAAGATAAGATAACTGAGTTGGGGTCTAATCTGTAACCCCAATTGGAAGGGTGTCAATACCGTTCCATGGGTAAGGACAACTGAAGAGATACCCTTATCTGGCAGGAACTCTAGTGAGAATGGTAGAACCCTTAACTGGTAGGTTAAAACACCCCATCAACCCTCAATTAGCAGTTTGATGTCTCAACCTACGCCAGCTGCGTAGTTTTAGAATGCAAGGATTGCTTCTAAGGATCACACCCTCTACTTGTAGGTGAGCCCCTATCCTTGGGTTCATTCGGTGCTGAATCCTACTCCCAATTGAAAGACACTGAACTGAATATACTAAATTTAACTGGACTAATACTGAGATTACTGAATTTTTTTGAGTTTTGTAACTAACTGAGTTCTGTAACTGACTCAGAGTAGTATTGATCATGACATGACTGAGACTATTTTATAACTAACACTGGCTCTAGTTAAACAACTAAATTATCGTGTATTAAATACCCCCAGGACTCGATAGCATAAAAAGTAAAGCATAGCATAATCTTGAATAACATAACATTGCTCACTTGCTAATAACTCATCCATAGTGATATTTTATCAAACACTTGTAAGGTATCTACTTTTATACATGAATGGGGAATGCATGCTATCGTATTATAATGGAACTATTTCATTTACCTAGGCATTTTATCAAACACATGTGGAGAACGCTTGAGTTATACAATAATCAACACATATAGTTATCATGACTACATTAATCAACTTGCAAATTGAAGGGTTTGTCATGAAGATCATGTAATTCAACACATATAATGATTTATTGTATGAAATCTTATAATTTAATCATGGACTAAGACCCAACAATAACATAAACATGAATTCAATTCAATTCAAACATGGAAGTTCATAATTCAACAATCTTGTAGTTTGAAAATGGATTCGTGGACTCTATGGGTGAAAGAAACCCATAGATGAACACCTAACATACCTTGGAATATTTGTTCTTGAAGGTTCTTGGAGAAATTCTTGAGATTGACCTTAATTTCTTGGAGCTAGGGTTTGTTTTCTTGAGAGAGAATGCTTTTAATTTGGAGAAAAATTAATTAAGAATGACCTTTAAAATGTTTTTAGGGATTAAATCCCATACTTGGACGTGTTAAAATCATGGGAAAATACCAATTTAACCCTGGACAAAGCTTTTAATTTCCATCAAAATTTTCCAATATATGCACCTGGCACGATGTGGAACTATCACGCCGTGTCACTGGAAATTGCCAACTGGGAACTGAAGGTTTGTTGTGACGCGGAAGAATCACAGTGCCTCTTTGATTCTGAAATTCACCCTTGGCGCGATGCACTATTATAACAACGAGACATTGGAAAAGGAAAATTAGGATTTTGGATGGTAGCGCGATGCGGTGGTATCGCAGAGCTTCATTGGAAACTGACAATTGCCATTTTGACATACTCCACAATTCATTACTAGCCTAAATGACGGTGTTTAATGACTGAAACGTAAAATAGCCATAACTTTTTACTCGGTTATTAAATTTAGGCGAATTTTATATCATTGAAAAGCTAATTAAATTTTCTACTAAAAGGCAGGTTCTAAACTAAAAAATACTGAGTATTTCAAAATTTTTATATTAGATGACTCGTGGACTGAGAGTTTAGTTAAGCTTGAGAAATATAGGGTATTATACACACATAGCCTTAAATTCCACTTTTGGCGTTAATAGACCTTACTACAGGACCTCCGACATATAGCCTGAACCGAAACTATTATCACAAGATTAGGATGTGCAACCTTAGTATCATTGGTTGATAAGATTCTTATTAAGTATTCAGTGCCATATTAGATTAGTAACTTAGTATGTTATAGTTCAACACAAAGTATTTAGCGTATCATTTATGCTAATCTAAAGTAAAGGTAATAAAATAAGTGATTAACATAAAATTTAAAGCACTTTAATATAAATGAGCGTGACAAGTGTCTTTTGGGAACTATACAAAATTTTATTTAAAAAATGAAAATTTTATACAGGGAGTGAAGGAGTAATAATGTAAGGTGGTTTCTAAAACCTTCTTCCTAATACTGAAGATGAAATCCTTTTATAGAGGATTCTCGTTACAAAATTACAATACAAGAACTTAAAACGTGGCCTGACTATTTACCACTTTATAAAAGCTACTTTTATAAAAGATACTTTATTAAATCTGCTTTATTAAAGTTATCTTCACATGCTATTATCCCTAAAAATTCATATTATAGGGTCTTGTATTTATTACAATCTTATCCCTTTGCCTTTTTCTTTTGCTGACGTGGAAGAATCTTCCAATTTTTCTTTGAATTTTTACAGGTATTCATCAAGATCAATTTCATCATTACTCTGGATGCTTTGTGATTCTCCTGCTAAGCAATCCTTTTCGTTGTTAGTGGTATAACCAGCGGATGCCATGAAAACGTTTGATGCATTTTCCATATCCAGATTTCTCATTAAATCTTTCTTGACTTCTTTAAGGTATGACACTATTATCTTTGACTTGGATGTGATTTCTTTCTTTATCAGAAGTCTCCAAGTGATACTTTTGAAAGGACTAATATCATCCTTTTCTTTCAATGGTTCCATATCTCGCTGTTTTTAGTATTTAGCAATGACTGCTTTGGTTGAATCGATTATTCGTTGTCCATGGATATGTCCATCTGTTGTCTTCTGATTTAATTTATTCCAGAATTTTGTATAAAAAATTCTTTTGAGGAATTGAAAATTATTAAGATTTGGCTTTACTTTAATAGACCATTTCATTATCCATGGAATAGAAAACTTAATAAAGAAATACATGGAAGAAATTCCTTTAAATAGATATTATCCTTCTCCAATGTTATTAATTTTGGAGATACGTCTAACCATTCAATATACAAATCTTTAAATGGTTCTGGTAAAATTTTTACCGATGGTCTATAATAAATCCACCATTGTCCAAACCAATTAGGAATATTGTGATTGAAAATATTTCCACAATTTTTTATGAACCAAGAATGCTTCCTATGAGGATTTTCATATAACAGGGCTTTATTAAAGCCTTCAACATAATCCCAGTAATTGAATTTTACTAAAATCTTTTGTTCAGGATGCAAATAATCCTTTTCATTAAGAGTGCTCATTGCTCACTCTTCTGGAGTAAAAATCTTTTTAATAAGTGTTTTTTTCTGATATTATTGGCTGGGTAGAAATGCTGAATTTCAGCTGAGCCAGTTTGAGATAGTATTGTCTCAAAATACATTCTATATTTATATGCAGTAGTAGCATATGAAGTATTATCCAAATGCCTTTGCATTAATTTCCATGAATCATCTTTTCATTTAAGATCATTCTGATCTAAGATGAGTATTACTTCATCTATATCATTTTTCTCATATAGCTCAATATTTTCATTATGGTCATCTATAAGAACACTTGAATATGAGGGAACATAATTTTGCCTTTTTTGGATTTTATAAAATCTAGGAATTCTTGATATATTTATTGATCCTTATTAGGATCTAAAGTGCTTACAATATTTCTAGAAATCAATTTTCCAATCTGGATGAGGACATTGTCCCTGCCCATTCTTGATCACCCTCTTCCCCTGCCTCTATGAGAGGTGGTTGAAAATTGAGATTTCATCTTGAATAAAATAACGAATATTAGTTCAAATATTCTCTGGTGAGAAAGTCAGGAGGACTATTATCAGACCCCTTTAAATATTATTTTTAAAAACCAAATGACGTCAATAAAGCTTGCCATCTCGCAAACATTTGTTTAGAGATATCATGTTTACAATATTTATTACAAAATAAACTTAGCTGCTTGACAATCAGTTTTTATTAAAAACTTTTGATTGTACAAATCTCCTTGAAACTTCAAAACACATTTTATTATTGCAGGAATTTCTTTTACCACCGTAGCATAATTCCTTTGGCTAGCATTCCATTTTCCTGAATAAAATTGAATAATATATGCCTGTTGGTTTTGTGGCGGATATTCTTTAGAATTTCTCCATAACCAATATCAGAAGCATCTGTTTCTATTATTTTCTATCAATTGGGATTGTCCAATGTAAGGCATGGTAGATTATTAACCTTTGCCTTGATATTTTTGACAGCTTGAGTGTGTTCTTCTATCCATGCTTTCAGATTCTTTTTCAATCTATCATATAAGATATCTGTATTCTTAGCAAGTTCCTTTATAAAAGGAGAAATATAATTGAGACTTCCCAGAAATTTCTATAATTGAGTTTATCAGTAATAGTATCTGCAAACTTAAAAACAAATTCTATGCTTCTGTTTATAGAAATTATTTTTCCATTGTCAATATTATGACCCAAAAATCTTATTCTTGTCTAAAAAAAGGACATCTTGGGTTTATATATTACTAATCCATTCTGTATGATAACTTTCTTGAATAAATCTAGGTGTTTCAAGTGTATCTCTATATTTTTTGAGAATACTAGAATGTCATCAATATAAACAATTATATAATTTCTATAAGGCATAAAAATATCATTCATAATATTCTGAAATTCAGAGGGAGCATTTTTCAAACCAAAAGGCATCACATTCCATTTGAATTGACCCATGAGAACATTAAAAGTAATTTTGTATTTATCTGCCTCAATAATTTGGATTTGCCAATAACCTGATTTTAAATCAAACTTTTAAAATATTATAGCGTCGTATAGTCTATCTAATAAATCTTTTTTATTAGAAATTGAATATCTGATCCATTTTAAAACTTTGTTGAGAGGCTTATAATTAATAACTAATCTTGGAACTCCTCTCTCGTATTAAAAATGTTTATTAACATAAAAGCGATACATGACCATGGTGATTAAGAAGGTCTTATAAGGCCTTTATGCAAAAGAGAACCAATTTCTTTGTTGTGTAATTCCAAATATTCAGAATTCATTTGGCATGGTCTTGCCTTGGTAGAAAAATTATCTTCTTTAAAGTGTCTTCATACGGAAGACTAACCACATGTTTTTTCCTTTGCCAAAAAGCATTTGGATGGTCTCCACATATTTCTAATGAAAACTGGTTTCTCCAAAATTCTATCTTTTCATTTAATTTAGTATTTTACAAAGTTTCATCTATTGTTAAATTGAAAATTTTATTTTTTTAAAATTCAAGATGTCTATTTTTGGAAATTATTTTTCTTTTATTAAATTTAGAAATCTTGTATATGGTGGCGAACACCATTCAAATTTAATTTCCTTGTTATTAAATGTGCTAGTTACACCATTTTCATCCCAACAAGTAATAGGATATATGTAAACAAACTATGACACCCCTAAAATAATTTTATCACTAATATCTTCTACTAAAACAAAGGTTGCTAGCATGCATGATTTGCCTTGACAAATATATGCCTTGGAAATTTTATATTTAACTCCCATTCTATGACCTCTAGCATTTCTTAAGATATGAGTAGTTTTATGAAAATATTTTGAAGGCATCAAACCTTCTTGTATGAAATTACAATCTGCTCCACTATTAATGAGAGTGGTAAACTCTTTTTTAAAATTGTAATCAATTATAAAAGTTATTTTAGCATAGAGTTTTTTTCTAAGTTATAACTTCTAGAGTCTAAAGAAATCCTTCTTTTGGTAATCTAGGACTATTATCTACCTCATCGGTGACTAGTCCCTGATTCTCTAAAGTATATATTCATTTATCTTGAGTTATATTACAATTTTTGAGGATGACGATTTCCTTCTTGAGATTATCAATCTCTGATTTTAAGTCTTGGGTTGTTTCAGGAGAATTAACAACCTTTTCCTTTTCCTTGAGAAGTCTTTGAACTTCCGTCATGGTATAAGGACCCTTTGGGGAGGGTAGTTCCACTTGTTCTTTAGAAGAACTTGTGGAGGGTTTGTCCATTTGACTCATTAATTAAGATCTTAAATGAGGATCTTCTATACTTTTTAGAAGTGCTGTCAGCTTATCGTTTTCTAGAACATTTGTTTCCAATTCTTGAAATTGAGAATAAATATTATAAAAAACACCATCTTCCCCAGTGTTATTACAAGGTTATCTTATTTGACAAGGTAAACATTCATCTTTAGAATACATATAATCCTCATCATGAAGAACCCGTAAATCTTCATTTGTAGATTCTTCCTCAGTATCACTATGTTTCGAACTTGAATTCTCCAGAGAAGAATTGAGCAATATTTTGCATAAAGATTGCTTCATCTCATCTATACTAAGACTCTTAATATTTTCCTTAACCTTACAATATTTAGCAAAATGGCCTATCCTCCAACATCTGTAGCAGACATTAGGCTTTTTGGATTTAATAAAATCTTTTTTTGCTTTAAAATCCTTCTTTCTTCTATATTTTTTGTCAATCCTCCTAGTCTTCTGATGAGGAGACTCTTTTTTCTTCTTATGCCTATAAGGCTCTCTAGAGCTCCTATGGTAAATTGCTCACATCAAAGGTTAGTATGGGGTGGGTTTGGATCATGGCATTATTATTATTATTATTATTATTATTATTATTATTATTATTATTAAGGCTATGTGTGGACATCTTGGGTTTAGATATTACTAATCCATTATGTATAATAACTTTATTGAATAAATCTAGGTGTTTAAAATGTATATAATTTTTTAGAATATTAGAATGCCATCAATATAAACAATAATAAAATTGCTATAAGGCATAAAAATATCATTCATAATATTCTGAAATTTAGAGGGAGCATTTTTCAACACAAAAGGAATCACATGCCATTCGAATTGACCCATGGGAATATTAAAAGAAGTTTTGTATTTATCTGGCTCAGTAATTTAGATTTTCCAATAACCCAATTTTAAATTGAATTTTGAAAATATTATAGCGTCGTATAATCTATCTAATAAATCTTCTTTTATTAGAATTGGATATTTGATTCATTTTAAAACATTGTTGAGAGGCTTGTAATTAATAACTAATCTCAAAACTCCTCTCTCTTGTTCATCATGTTTATTAACATAAAAAGTGGTGCATGAACATGGTGATTTAGAAGATCTTAGAAGGCCTTTATGCAAAAGAAAATCAGTTTCTTTTTTGCATAATTCCAAATATTCAGAATTCATTTGGCATGGTGTTGCCTTGGTAGGAATATTATCTTCTTTAAAAGTGTCTTCATATGGAAGACTAACCAAATATTTCTTTCTTTGCCAAAAAATATTTGGATGGTCTCCACATATTTCTAATGAAAACTGGTTTCTCAAAAATTCTATTTTTCTATTTAATTTAGGATTTTACAAAGTTTCTTCTTTTATTAAATTGCAAATTTCATTTTTTAAAAATTCAACCTGCCTATTTTTGTCAAGTATTTTTTCTTTTATTAAATTTAGAAATCGTGTATATGATGGCAAACACCATTCAAATTTAATTTCTTTGTTATTAAATGTGCAAGTTACACCATTTTCATACCACCACATAGGATATATGTGAACAAACCATGGCACCCCTAAAATAATTTCATCACTAATATCTTTTACTAAAACAAAGGTTTTTGACATGCATGATTTGCCTTGACAAATATATGCTTTGGGAATTTTATATTTAACTCCCATTCTATGACCACTAGCATTTCTTAAGATATGAGTAGTTTTATGAAAATATTTTTAAGGTATCAAACCTTCTTGTATGCAATTACAATCTGCCCCACTATCAATGAGAGTTGTAAACTCTTTTTTAAATTATAATCAATTAAAAGTGTTATTTTAGCATAGAATTTTTGCTGATTTATAACTTCTAGAGTCTGAAGAAATTCTTCTTCTGGTAAGCTAGGACTGTTCTCTACCTCATCGATGACTAGTCCTTGATTTTCTAAAGTAGATATTAAGTTATCTAGAGTTATATTACTATCTTTGAGGATGACAATTTCCTTCTTGAGATTATCAATCTCTGATTTTAAGTCTTGGGTTATTGCAGGAGTATTAACAACCTTTGCCTTTTCCTTGAGAAGTCTTTGAATTTTTGTCATGGTATAAGGACCCTTTGGGGAGGAAAATTCTACTTGTTCTTTAGAATAACTTGTGGAGGTTTTGTCCATTTGAATTATTAATTGATATCTTAAATGAGGTTGTCCTATTTCACAAGGTGAACATTCATCTTCAGTAGACGTATAATCCTCATCATGAAGAACCAGTAAATCTTCATCTGTAGATTCTTTCTCAGCATTACTATGTTCTGAACTTGAATTCTCCAGAGAAGAATTGAGCAATATTTTGAATAAATATTGCTTCATATCATCATCTATACTAAGAATCTTAATCTTTTTCTTAACCTTACAATCTCTAGCAAAATGGCCTATCCTCCCACATCTGTAGTAGGCATTAGGCTTTTTGGATTTAATAAAATCCTTTTTTGCTTTAAAATCCTTCTTTATTCTATATTTTTTCCTCAATCCTCTTAGTCTTTCGACGAGGAGACTCTTCTTTCTTCTTATGTCTATAAGGCTCTTTAGAGCTCCTATGGCAAATTGCTTACAAAATTCGCCTAGTTGTTGTCTTTCATTAAGACTATATCTCTTGATTTGCTGATTTAGTCTAATCTCATTATATAAAGATAGCCTTTCTTGCATACAAATTTAATTCAGTTTTCTATATGTGTACTCATCATAGTTAATGCTAGTTAAGGAACCTCTAATAGTCTTCTGAACTCTTTCTGCAAAAAGTGTTGGAAGCCCATCTATAAATTTAGACTTCCAGTGAGAGTTATTAATCTCTAGTAATTCCATAAATCTTGATAGGAACACATCTTTATACCATCTAAAAGATGTGAGAATTTTACATCTTAAATTCTGAAGCATAATTCTAATAGTCTCACTATTATCAGACCATCTGCATGAAAAATGTTCCATAATATTAAGGACTAAAGTATAGACATCATTATGAATTGGCTAACCATCTTCACTCTTAATTGACTGAAGAATCCTAGAACATTGATCTAGGGTGAGATAATTATCCCACCAACTTTTTAACTTATTTGTGAATCCTGCAGTAATTATTTCTGCTATAGTTTTATCATTATTCCCATGAATTTTGCAAATTGTACTGTACATCAATAGTCGATGTACTACTATAGAAATTTGTCTATCAGTAAAGCCATCTATATTCCATTCATAGATTTCTTTACCATTAAAACTATTAGCGACAACTACATTTTGTTCCTCTAATAAAAAATCTTGGGGAGTTGATCAAGGATAGTAATACATCCTTTCGATCGGTTTCCTTGCATGCCTTTCAGAGATCTTACGGATCTTGCTAAGCACTTCATTATTGTCCTCAAAATTGTAATGACTATTGATGAGACTAATTTTTAATCCACTAGTAGTAGAAATAGAGACCTGATTATTCTTCTTAGTATCACTATGATCTATTCTCTTTAATTTAGAGAATATCTTATCAATTCTATCATGAATAGAAATAATTTGTTCACCCGATATGCTCATATAAATATTAGTATAATTTTGTTGTTTTATCATGACATTAACATGCTGCGTAGTAATAAGGGAAGTATCATTTTCAAATAATTTAGCAAATGCAGTAAAATAAACTATCTTGTCATCATTTTCGATTTGAAAAGATTGTTGAGGGGGAAAAACTGATTTGGTGATCTCACCATTACTTAATTATAATCTTTTTCTAACATAGAAATATAACTATCAACATATTTAGCCATAAACCATGGAACAAAAGCAATAATTTTGTTGAGCAGAAAGATCTTTGTAAAATTCTTCCTGGAAAGAAGTATTTTCTTCTTTATTAAAGTTTTGAAAAAACCATTTTCTAAAAAGTTTCCATCTAGGTTTAAAGAACTCATTAGAGATTCTTTTTCTTGCCTGTGATCCCAGACTAAAATCAAATTTGTTTTTATTCATTTCAAGCCTGTGGAAAAATCCATTTCGGATTCAGTAGGATCCATATTAGGAATAACATTACCTATATTATCTCTATCTAATTTAATATTATTTATTCTAGTACTTTCTCTTATTTGAGAAGTAGAAGCTCTAGATGGAGAATTAACAATAAAATCAATAGGAGAAATGTAAGAAGATGTTGACCTAGTTAATCTAGATACAACACTAAGATTATCAGCTCTATTTATTAAAGGTGTGGAATCAGTAAATCTGCTATTAACAGTACCATCAGGTCTATTCAACCTCTGTAATTTCACTATTCATATTATTCTGAGGAGGAGCAGCTCCCTTAAGAATCCATACTTTAGAAAAATCAATAGCATCCCATTTAATAGGTCTCCTAGTAATGACCTACCAAAATTACTTTCTATTAGAATAGTCTCACTTTTAAAATCCATAGTCTCACTTTTAAAATCCATAATTTTACATATAGGATTTAAAATATATAAAGATTTATAATAAATCCTATAGCATATGCATATAACTTCAGTTCCTGACATATAATTATAACCATATAATTTAATACTTAATATTAAAGCATTTAAGGAATTTTCATCACTCAACGATATTTGCAAATTAGGATAAGCATTAAAATAAACAGGTCCATAGGCAAACTTGTTTGAACCGTCCCTACAAGAGACTTTTTCCAGTCTTGTTTTTTTCTATCTCTTAAAGCTGCTATAAAGATTTCTGGTAAACCTCTTAAAGTAAGTGGTTTAAAAGCAACTTGTATTAAACCAATATGCATGAATCTATGGGTTTTATTATAAGGAGCCAAATCATTTTAAGATAATAATCTAAAAGTAGCATGATCATCATCAACTGTAAGTGTCTCTTCAGTTGTTTTAACAGCCCGTTTAAGACCCAACTTTTCAAAAGTCCCCAATTGATATATAATCTTAGGTTGGACTTTAGGAATTGTCCATTTATTAAGAAGATCCAAATGTTGTGGCATATCATATTCTTCTTTTCTACTGTTTTTAACACTAGTGTGCTTTTTCAGGATATTCATTATAATAAATGGGTCGAACGTATAACACCTATCACTACTAATATCACATGGCTCTAATACCATAATGAGAACCGGATCGCTGCAATGATACTACAGGAACCTTCACGCGTTATCATAACCTTAATAATAATATTTCTAGTTTATTATGAGCCCATACATAGCCTTAATAATAATAATAATAGTAATAATAATGATGATGATGATGATGATGTCATGATCCAAACCCACCCCCATACTAAACTTCGGTGGGAGTATCATCTAACTCAAATATTCAGTCTAATACTTAGCCAAAATTTAGGCAGCTAATTTCTTTGTCGTTAAGAAAATCAAGAAATTCGATAACTAAGCCAAAATATAATGCATAAATATAGAACTAACATTCTACTAAAATATGAAAGCCAATGTACCAAAATACTAATAAATATCAACAAATAGATTCGATCTAAATAATTGAAACAAGTCTATGTTTGAAACAATAGACTAGAAACTAAATGAAGAACTCATGGCATCCCGGAAATTGTAGCTCACCCTTGAGTTTGAAAACCATCTATATCACAATTGATGTCTTGAAATAGTCACTGGAATATGCTCTATACTCAACAAAACAAGAGCACGTGTAGTAGCAGTACATAAGAAATAATGATGTACTAGTAGGGTCATCGGTCAATTCAAAATGCGAAATATGAACACATAACCATAACTTAGTAAAGCAAGACAACCACGAACACCTACCATGTAACCTTACTTCAAGTTCATAACACCTAACCTTATTTAACAATATTATTTAGTTAAGTCAATACAAGTAAACACGAATAACAAGTCAAGTAAAAATCATGACTACTAACAAGACTCCAAGTCAACAACCATGACTCCAACAATTATATCAACCATGTCTCAATTATACAAGTAAATAGACAACATAGAGTTATGCAAATTACTCAAGGATTCATAAAACGACAACAATGATGAATATTACATACAGAAACCACTTTTAGCAAGTAAGCACAAAAACTTGGTTCACTTAAGGAACCAATATAACAAGTCAACACTTAAACCCGATGCATTTAAGGAACCGATATAACAAGTAAACACATAATTTTTGATTCACCTCAAGGAACAATCACACTCATCTGTACCTAGTACATACATGCTAAAGGTCTTATGGTTACCTACTAGCCATGACTTGTAAGGAACGAGTTTTTGTCCATATACCAAAATTTAAACATCCAGTGTCTGCCAATCTTATATCAACCAATCCTGTGAAGATGTCCAAATATCGGTACATCCTACAAAAATGATAGATAGCACAAATCACAACCATAATGATAATAAGAACAATACTTGTAATAACCAACAAGCTTTTCACATAAGTTCATTGGATATGATTAACACATATGATAGTAAAGAATCATGCACTTTCCTTGAAAATGCATTGTAACAAGTAATAGGAAGGAATAATTATCATTTACACATAAAACAAGTTGGGTTTCAACTACATTAAACCATCACCTAACTCAATCCAAGCCTGAAATTCTCTAATGACTTAAGCTTTCCCCTTTCCTGCAACCTCAGCTTGATTGTCTAGTAATAGGAATATAATTTATAATTAACCAAATGACCCACAATATCGAGGATTATAAGCTAATTCTAAGACCAAGGTCAATTTCATAATTATTCTCCTTATTCTAGGGTTTCTCTATCATAATTTCACCTTAATCCTATCAATTTCATGGTTACAATAGTGAATTATAGTCATGTAAGAGTAAATTATCAATTTTTAACCAAAACCCAAAGGGTTTACACCTAATTTACCCCATTATACCAGGAAAATTAGCTAGGTTAAGTTAAATCCTCCCCAAAACCCATAAATAGTGATTCTAAGGCGTAAAAATTGAAAACTTAGTTATTAAGAGCGATTAACTTATCTTTACAAAGAATATGGTGAAAACTAGGCGAAAAACCCAAAATTGCTTAAGATCTTCCCAAAATGAGCTTAGAAATAATAAAACATTTGAGATAATTTTCTACATAAATCCGCGTAGATCCCACTATAGCAGCCTCGCTATAGGAAAATATGCCAACTATGACGGGATTGACCAATGCTGACTCCCGCTATAGCAAAAATTTTCCCATTATAGCGATATCATCATAGCGGATTGCCATCAGCTATAATAGGTGTGGCAGGCAGAAGCTTGGGATTTCTCCCAATTATACCTTTTTAACGACACGCCATTAAACTATGACATTTCAGACTAACCCATTTACATCAAATTTGATATGAGAGTTCTACTTATCCAAATACATTTTCACAAAATCCTATGAATTTCTTATCATCTTAGATAACATAAAAAAATGCTACACTTTACTACATTTACCGAATCATTTCTCAGACTACCCTAGACCATACCTCTCTCAGATTTCATTCAAGACTAGCCTATCCAGAAATTTCTCTAGAAATTTCTAACTCCTAATTTAGGTAAAACTAAACAAACTTTTGCATGTTAGACTTACTTATAAAAATGGGAAGGGTCATTACAACAAATATAAATTTTCCCATCATTCGTCTCCAAATGATCAAACTAGGAAAACGACCTAAGTTCAAACAAGTGCGAGTACTTGTCTTGTATGTCCTTCTCAATTTCCCAAGTAGCTTTCTCAATCAGATGGTGCTTTCATTGGACCTTTACCAATCAAATATCCTTTTTCCTCAACTTTCATATGTCCCAATCAAGAATAGCAACTGACTTATCCTAAAAAAATGATCCTTATCTAGTCGAACTGAATCCCATTTGATAATATAATCTCCATCCATGTGATATCTCTTAAGCATGGATACATGTAACACAAGATGGACCTCCGACAAGTTTGGTTGCTATGATAACCTGTACACTACTGGACCCACATCCTCAAGAATCTCAAATAGACCTATATACCAAGGGCTAAGCTTGTTCTTCTTGCCAAACCTCATACCTACCTTCATAGAAGATAATTTTAACTAAACTTGTTAACCAACCTTGAATGACATATCCCTTACCATACAGTCTATGTACTCTTTTTGCCTAGGCTGCCAACAAGTTTGTTTGGATAAACCTCACATTTTCCTGAGTTTTCTTTACCAAATTCATGCCCAAAAGCTTCACATAACTAATTTTGGAAATCCTATGGGTGATCTACACCTTCTCCCATAGAGTGCTTCGAATGGAGCTATATCAATAATTGAATGGTAGCTATTATTGTATGAAAACGTACACAATAGAAAAAGTGATTGTTGTATGAAAACTTACACAATGGAAAAAACTTATCTCAAACACCACCAAAGTTAATCACACAGGCCCTTAACATGTCCTCAAGCATCTGAATGGACCTCTCTGACTGCCCATCAATCTAAGAATGGAAAGTAGTGCCGAAGTCAAGCTTAGTTTCTAACTCTTCATATATCCTGTCCTAAATCTTTGAGGTGAACTCCATTCCTCTATAAAAAATAATAGAAATTGGCACCCTATGTATCCTTAATATCTCCTTATAAATCTTAGCTAACTTCTTCAAACTATAACCCACCATGACTGGGATAAAGTGAGCTGACTTGGTCAGCCTATCCACTATGACCCAAATTGAGTCATGATGCCCAAAGATCTTAGAAAGACCTCATAAAGTCCGTATCCATACTTTCCCATTTCCATTAAGGATTCAACATCCTTTAAAGTAAATTCACAGGACTTTGATGCTCGTACTTCACCTACTGACAATTCGGGAATTTAGAAATATACTCCACTATATACCTCTTTTCTAGAGACCACCAATAAAGTTATGTCAAGTCATGATACATCTTGGTCACACCCAAACGAATAGGGTATCAAGAACTATGAGCTTCTGCAAGCAGACCAAGAATTAAAGCACCTACTCGAGGCATGCACACGCGTCCCCTCACCATTAGTATGCTACACAAATTTTCATCTTCAAACAGTTTGGCCCTAATTTGATCAAAGAGTGTCAACCTTACCTTAACACTAGCCAAAAATCCATCCCTTTTAGACAAATCAAACTACATGAACTAAGACGGTAAAGTTTGAAACTCCCTAGCCAAAGGTTGTCTCGACACTTTCAAATAGGCCAAACTGGCCATACTTATTGCTTTTCAGGTTAATGCATCTCTCACCACATTGGACTTACATGAATGATAATGGATGGTCATATCATCGTATTTTAATAATTCCATCCACCTTTTTCCTCAAATTTAGATCCTTTATAGTATACATACTGCAAATTATGATGATCTGTAAACACCTCACACTAATATAGAGATAATGTCTCTAAATGTTAAGTGTGAAAACCACCACTGCCAACTCCAAGTCATGAGTTGGGTAATTCTTCTCACGAGGCTTCAATTGACTTAAAAAATAGGCGATCACATCGTGTCCTACATCACTTCAACACCCAACAACGAGTAAAGCATCTTAAAGTACAATGAAATCTTTACCTTTAACTGGCAGAGAAAGAATAACATTGTAATCAAGAGCGTCTTGAGCCTTTGAAAGCTCTTCTCACACTTACCTAACCAAACAAATGGCACCTCTTCTAAGTCAACTTTGTCAAGTGCATACAAATATATGAAAAATTCTTGAAAAACTTGCGATAGTAGCTAGAAAGATCCATAAAACTTCTAACCTCAATCATAGAGCTCGGCTGAACTCAAATTTTAGCTGCCTTAATCTTCTGGGGGATCTATCATCACCCTTTTTTTGAAATCATATGCCTTAATTAGGTTATTGAAGACAACTAAAACTTGTATTTTGAAAACTTAACATATAGCTGATTTTTATTCAAAATCTCCAACATAGTGCGAAGATTACCAATATGTTCCTCCTTACTCTTGGAGTAAACCAGAATATCATCAAGAAAGACAATCACAAAGAGTCCAAAAAATTCTTAAAGATACCGCTCATCAAGCTCATTAAAGCTATCAACATATTAGTCAACTCGAATGACATTACCAAAACCTCATAATGCCTATACTGAGTGTTGAAGGGTGTCCCGGGTATATCCTCAGGTCAAATCTTTAACCGATGATAACCCGATCTCAAGTCTATCCTGGAGAAAATGGTAGCACCTTGTAATTGGTCAAAAATATTATCTATCCAGAGCAAAGGATACTTATTCTTGATGATAAATTTTTTCAAATACCTATAATCAATACACATTCTTAGGCTTCCATCCTTCTTCTTCACAAACAACACTGGAGTACTCCTATTGAGAGGCACTTGTCTGAATAAATCCCTTATTAAGAAACTTCTACAATTTAGTCTTCAGTTCTCTTAACTCATCATAGCCATTCGATAGAGACAAAAATAGGGTGAGTGCTAACTCTAAATTAATACAGAAGTCAATATCCTGATCCAATGGCATACTAGGCAATTCTGTGGGAAGCACCTCCTGAAATTCCAACTCCATAAGGACTAAATCAGTAGAAGAAGATTCTGCACTAACATCTTGGAGATGGGCTAGAAAAGTTGAACACCCTTTCCCAATTATCTTATTTGCCTGAATAAAATATATAATTTTTATTGGCTTAGGATTATACATACCTTTCATATATAACTTATTAACTTTGAGCATCTCTAAGGTTACTATCTTAGCATTAAAATTTAAAATAACATAATACGGAGATAACAAAGTCATACCCAGGATAATGTCAAAGTTAAGCATATCTAAGATTATTAAATCTATCCAAGTCTTGAAATCCATGAACAACACAAAACATGCATAATAAACATGGGTCACTACCACTGAGTCTCCAATCAAAGTAGACACATAAATAAGAAAGTCACGTACATCACAAATCAAGTTAACCTTAAGGCAAATCTAATAGATACATAAGATTACGTGGAACTCAAATAAAACAAAACAATAGCCATTCAGTTACAAAGAAGAATAGTACCTGTAATGATGATTTCAAATGCCTCAGCCTCGATCTTTCCTAGGAAAGCATAATAGTGAGTTCTATTATCAAGTTGGGAAACCTCCCTAGCAGGTTGTTCTCTACCATTTCATGTATTACCATTACCTCTGTTTCCATCATGACCTCCGTAATTATTTCCCCATCTTCCCTGTGGATGACCCTTACCATTACCATTAAATCCATCACCTCTACCAGCAAGAACCACAAACTTATACTACTGCTAGCTCTATAACCCTGCCTGTCTTTGAGAACACTCTATCTCAAATTGCTTTATAGTACTACATATAATTATCCACGTGCTCTACCTGGCTAGGCTCTTGATCGTTCTTCTGTCCTACCTACTTGAGAACTACTTTAAGTAGCCTGGGGACCACACCTACAACCTTGAGAACTATCTCTATCCAAGGGATGAACTGCTCTAAAACTGGAGCACTATGAGTTGAAGCAACAATTACCCCATGACTAAGGCACTCTCACAAATAGTGACCACAAGCTCCATAAATATAGTAGGTCACATGAGATAAAAAAAATCCAGAACCAAAAGATCCATTTAACCTAGAATAACCACCTCAACTAGAATAACCAAAAGACGACCCCTCAAAGACTGGCCACCATCCTGACTATGGCAATCACTAGCACTAGACTGACATCCATCAGTAATCTAGAGAGTTACCTGTACAGGTCTACTAGGCTAACACTTAGGGTGATACAGTGGACGCGGAGGACATCCTACATGAGAACTACTACCTCTGAATTCCGAACTACTATGGCTCCCACAAAAATTATCCAGATACTTAGACCTCTTATTACTTTCTAATGAGTAGTGATTTTACCACTAAGTCATATTAACTATGTATACACACTACCATGTGTTGCATAAAAAATGAGACACGATTACGATTTAAATGTACTAATGTCCATATTTTATAGGTATACAGTTGAGAAGGTGAACATTTATGGAATGGATCTAACAAAAAAGAAAATAGATGCAAAAAGAGTGCAGTTGGAGACCTAAAACTATCATCCCCAGTCATCGTAACCGCGGTCATCAGGCTGTAGTCGCGGTTAGTCAAAATGGTTGGTATAACGTGGTCATATAACAAAACCATGGTCGCACTAACATAATTGCGGTCAAAGTTACGTGATCGTGGATCAGTAGAAATTGCCAAGGGCAGATTTATAAAATTACATAGACGAGTTACAAACCATATATAGGCAAAAACCCTTTCTTCTTGGGAAGAGGATTACCTCATAAGATATCTTTGAATTCAAAGCTTGAAACCATAAGTGATCAAATATGAAACTAACTTTGGATGTTAAATTTCTTAGGATCTTTGTGAAGAATGAATGCTTTGGATAATCCTTATGGTATATCTCTCTTTACTTTCTTAATGAGTAGCTAAGTAATTTAGTCTTGGGATTATGTAAACTAGAGTGTAATTATTTGTGGGTATTGTTGTGTTTGCATGGATTTTAGTTATTGAGTATGGATTCCACCATTGCTTGAGCTTATGGGTTGGAATTTGATGGGTGAAAACCCCAAATCTCCAAATGGGTTTGATGGGTGAAAACCCCAAACTCTAGAAACCCTTTATCATTCTCGAAAGAGGGATGAAGGTGAACATTAGGTAACCCATAACATCCTCAAAAAAGGGTTATTAGGGACAAGGAAATTGAGCCTATGGATTACTGCCTTTTACAATCTTAGAAACAAGTGTATTAGGAGTGTAAATCATGTAAATAGCATTATCTTAGGAATATCGATGCTCGATTGAGGTTTGGGTGATTATGAAAAATTGCATAGTTGTTAGGTGCTCAAAAGAGCCAACAGGTGAAATCGTTGTGGTTTTGTTAAAAGATTGACCCCAATGATCTTCGACGTAGCCTTTCATTTAGTTAACAACTAAATTTCATGATGAACCAACATCAACCTACATGCATTACCTTTAGGTAGACATAATCCAAAGATCTCCTCAAATCTTGAATTCAAGATAAAAGTTTTATTTACCAAGTACTTGTTAAAGTAAGTTGTGAAGAGTTTCCAAACAAATCCCCCTATTTTATATTACATATCATTTTTGTTAGCACTACGGGTAATCTCGTAGTAATTTGAGCATCTATAGGGTTTGAAGTCTATAATTCACTCCTTGAGATTTAACCCCAATTCAAATTAGGTCACTTGAGAACGACCACCTCACCCTTAAATTATGGAAGTGAGTTGAGCATTATCAAAATAGCGCTGTTGCTGGGGAGTGAAATATATATTTTATTTCTATGCTGTTATTCTTACTTGGGAGCATACAGAGAGGCGTATTTTATTTTCTTTATTATTTTTGGATATTTTGTAGGTAATCCTAGCATGAAAGAAACTATGAGTGAAGCCACTAATACTGTGGAGTCATTTGATGTATCCACTCATGGATAAAGCCACTTAAATAGTGTGATTCATGCGAGTGAAACCCATATCCCACCTCACTATGGGAACTTGACATTTCATATGACTAGTATCATGCTTCATGTGTTGCAAGTAAAGGGGCTACACGGGGCTCAAGCTCATGAGGATCCTTATGTTCACTTAAGGAATTTTTTGGATGTGTGTACACCATTCAACATTCCTTATATTACTCAAGAGTACTTTCGGCTCTGTCTCTTTCCGTTCTCACTAAAAGGTGAAGTATTGTTGTGGTTTTGCACACTCTCTACGGCTTCACCCACTTTGTGAAATAAGCTCACAAAGGTGTTCTTATATCAATACTTCCCTCCCTCTAATGTGTGTCACTTGAGAGATGAAATCATGAACTTTAGACAAAGGAACGGGGAGCCATTTAGTGAAGTATGGGATAAATTTTATGGGAAGTTAGCCAAATGGCTAAACTATGAGATTTTGGGGAAGACACTTCTCCAAATATTCTATCGGGCACTAGATACTTTGAACCAAACAGTGGTAAACAATACAACAAAAGGTTCTCTCTTAAATTTGTACTTCAATATGGCTACAAAATTATTGAGAGAGGTCGCTAAAAACAATAAGGAATGGTATACCCAAGACATAAACAATTCTAATAGCTCTCCATCCAAGCCTATGGTTAGTAGAGAACAAAGAAAGCGGGATGAGAAATAAGAGGAAACCAAGGCAACGATCTTGAATCAACTTGAGCTCCTAACTAGGTATGTCATGGGTGCACCTATGAAAATGGAAAATTCCATAACATCAAAAATCCATGGTGAAAATGAAGAAGCTAAGAAGATGGATGGAGAAATTTGGTATTTAGTAAACCATTCGAAGGGTTCTCACCCGGCCTATCATAGGCAAAGTCGGAATCAAGGTTGGATAGATTAGGTTGGTAGTCGAGTTTGGAGAGATAGGGAACATGAGTATGGCCATTTTGTGCCTCACCATGATCAGTATTCTAACAAGGAGTCAAGCTTCATTGACGTTGTCAGATATAGAACGGAGAATATCCTTGCAAGAATTTTGAATAGTGTTAAAGGAATGGATAAAATGGTATGTGAATTAAAAGAGGACTTAATTTCACTCTCTAAAGCTGTGGTCTCCCATTTAGCCTCTATTAAAGAATTAGAGATTCAAATGGGACTAATTTTCACACGTCTTAATCCTGAACCTAGGGAAATTCCACTAGTGGCATAATCACCAACCTCCAAAATGATGATCAAATCTTGGAAATATGAGTGGAGAGTGAAAAAACAAAGGAAGAGCACTTGGAGGAAAGATCCCAACATTCATTCAAAAGAGGGGTTATCCCAAAATCAAGTCGACAAAGAGAAGAAAAAGATGAAAAGAGTTGCCGAAGGGTTAATTGATGAAGGAGAGGTTGATAAGTGGGACTTGAGGATCCCCCTTAACAAATTAATGAATGCCAACATCGTGCCACAACGATAACTAAGGTGCTGTGTGGGAGGTAACCCACAAATTCTACAAGGAGTGATCATATCCTTTTTATCATATTTATGTAGTATTGATGTAGTTTTTTGCATATGAATAACTCATGGATATAAGACACTATGGAGTGCTTGGGATAGGCTTAGAAATGAGGAAGTATTCAACTTTAATTTGAAAATTGAACAAAGATTAAATAGGTAAAAATCAATGAGAAAAGCTGTACAGGGGAAAATAGGAGAGTAGAAGCGCCCCCGGTTATCGCGATCGCGGTCCTTAAGTGCGAACACAGTTACCTGCATGTCCGCGATTGCAGTCAGTTAACTGCGATCGCAGACACTGCAACTAGTTAATCCACTAGCTCCGTCCCTAATTTCCTCACACCCTCGTTTAAGTTTTTTCATGCAGGAATGGCCCGATCTTGAGATAAATGGCGATAATCCAGAAATTAAGAATGATAGAGGTCCTTGATGGGGTTTAATAGAGCACCCTTATCTCTTTGTTAGACTTGATTATTTATGCAGTAGGGACACTGCTACCTTTTCAGTTGGGGGTGTTTCCTTGTTCATTTCATTTGGGGTTGTATTATTTCTGCTTATTCTTCTGCTCTTTTAGATAATCCTTATTTTATTAGGGTTGTAATATTCAGGCACTCTGAAAATGCTCACACTTGCATGACTTAAGTACTTTTGTAAGGATTTTTACTTTATTTTAATTTTAATGGGCGAGTCGAGATTGGGTTTTAACCATGTATGCAAGGAAATACTGAGTAACTATGGCATTAATAATTTGGGATCACATTTATACCTATTGGTGAAGACTGAATAACCATATGGATGGTTCGCCCGCACTATAGATCGTAGTGTGAGACTATAGCTTAGGTTGCTACCATGATTAGTAAATTATGCGTGGTACGAATACTAAAGCAAACAACCCTCCCTCGCCTCGTCCAAAAATTTTGCAAAATTCAAAGGCATGGACGTGAGCAAACTTGTAACAGAACTTTGTCTCTTTCTATGACTCCAAAAATTGACTTTGAAAAATAGTGAATACTCAATATTTGTCTGGAGCGAGTAGAACAATTGAACCCTCTTTACAACATTTTTATGCCATATGTGTGAGCTTAATTATCGACATCTCATGTGTACTTGTACCATCTAGAACTTGCCTGATTAGTCTTTCAAATCTAATTTTTGATTGTTCTTGGATGATAAATTATCATAGTCCATCTTGTGATTTTGGAAGCCCACTTTAGCCTAAAAAGCCTACCAATATATAGGATTTACCCCTAGTCATCCTCTTTGAGCCTTTGGACTCTTCTTCGGCAGACATATTATAAGCCGTGACCCTTCTATTCATCCTTTCTTGAACTCTATCCTTCTTGAACTTAAGAATATGAATTGAGGCTAAAAACAAAAGTTGGGGGTGGTGGAAAGAAGATGAAATGTAGTCAAATAATGAATTCATAAGAAAGTGCCTACGAGCTTAAACAAGTAAGTATTTTTATTTGAAGGAGGAGATAGTCCATTAAAATAAAAAAATGCATGAATTCTAAATGCGTGCAAAGTGTGAAGAAAAAGAGGCAAAGAGAATATGTGTAAAGAAAGGGGAAAAGTAGGCAAATTAGTAAAGGAAAAAGAAGCGGGCCAAAAAAGGATTTTGATGTAGAAGTTCAAGGATGGTTTAACCTTATATTCCTAAGCTAATATCCTACCCTACCCTAAACCTACATTACAAGCTAACAAAACCTTTTGTGATTTCCAACCAAGTGTGTTCATTGTAATAGTGATTGAAAATAGGGGTAAGCCTATGACATGGTACTTGTTAACATGGAGAATTTCTTGAGAGAGTGGGTGTTTACACTTAAAATTCCTTATTGTATGATTGGTAACTAAGTGTGTAAATTTTCCTTTCTTATGAGAAGGAATGTGAACTAGTTGAGGTAGGTGATGTTGCCATCTTCCACACAATGAGATAAAAGGAGGTATAACATGATTGTAGTCAATAAGAGAGACATTTCTAGAGTGTTGGTAGATGTTACACGGTTTCTCCTTAAGGTCTATTGTATCCCTCGCTATTCTATTTTTTATGATAGTGGCATCATTGCAATTCTCTTATCCATGTGTGAAAAACTTTTTGTGATAGCAATCGAGTTTGAGTCTTCATGAGTATTGCGAGACAATTTGGGGCATACATAGAGAAAGTCTCATAGTAAAGGGTAGTGTTGTTTGAGGATAAGCAAGATTCTAAGTTGGGGATGTTGATGAGTGGTGATTTTACCACTCAGTCGCACTAACTATGTATGCACACTACCATCTGTTGTATAAAAAATAAGACATAATCATGATTTAAATGCACCGATATACACATTTTGCAGGTATACAGTTGAGAAAGTGAACATACATGGAATGATGCTAGCAAGAGAGCAAATGGATGCAAAAAGAGTGCAGTTGGAGACCTGAAGCTATCATCCCCAGTTACCACAATTGCGGTCATCAGGCTACGGTCACGATCAGTTAAGACAGTCAGCTTAATGCGGTCGTGGAACATAACCGTGATCATGCTAACACGGTTGCGGTCAAAGCTACCCAATAGCGGATCATCAGGAATATGCCCAGGGCAGATTTATAAAATTACATAGACGAATTCCAAACCATATATAGGAAAAAACCCTTTCTTCTTGGGAGGAGGCTTACCTCATAAGATATCTTTGAATTCAAAGCTTAAAACCCTAAGTGGGCAAGTGTGTAACTAACTTTGGAGGTTAAATTTCTTAGGATCTTTGTGAAGAATGAATGCTTTGGATAATCATTATGGTATATCTCTCTTTACTTTTTTAATGAGTAGCTAAGTAATTTAGTCTTGGGATTATGTTGAACTAGAGTGTAGTTATGTGTGGGTATTGTTTTGTTTGCATAGATTTAGTCATTGAGTATGGATTCCACCATTGATTGAGCTTATGGGTTGGAATTTGATGGGTGAAAACCCCAAATCTCTAAATGGGTTTGATGGGTGAAAACACCAAACTCTAGAAACCCTTTATCATCCTCAAAATAGGGATGAAGGTGAACATTCGGTAACCTATAACATCCTCGAAAGAGGGTTATAGGGGGACAAGTCAATGGTGGACAATTGAGACTATGGTTTAATACCTTTTGCAATCTTAGAAATAAGTGTATTGGGAGTATAAATCATGTAAAGAGCATCATCTTCGAAATAGGAATGCTTGATTGAGGTTTGGGTGATTATGAAAAATTACACACTTGTTAGGTGTTCGAAAGAGCCAACGAGTGAAATCATTGTGGTTATGTTGAAAGATTGACCCCAATGATCTTCAACCTAGCTTATCCTTTTGTTAACAACTAAATTTCATGATAAACCAACATCAACCCACATGTATTACCTTTAGGTAGACATAATCCTAAGATTTCGTCATATCTTGAATTCAAGGTAAAGTTTTATTTACCAAGTGCTTGGTAAAGTCTTTTTCGATGAGTTTCCAAACAATTCCCCCCATTTTATATTACATGTCCTTTTTGTTAGCATTTCGGGTAATCTCGTAGTAATTTGACCATCCATAGCGTTTGAAGTCTATAATTCACTCCTTAAGATTCGACCCCAATTCAAATTAGGTTACTTGACAACAACTGCCTCACCCTTAAATTATGGGAGTGAGTTAAGCATTATAACTTTCCCCAAGGGCCTCACGATGTATCTCCTCTATCACCTGAGCATGATAAGAAACCTCATCAAAAGACCTACCAGTAGAAACCAAAATCTAAGTTGACATACAAAGGGAAGTGTCAATCCTCGCATCAAGAAACGAACCCTCTCATACACAGTACGCAAAATAAAAGTAGCATCCTTAGCCAACTTGTGAATAAGAGCCTCATACTCCTCAGCTATTATTGATCCCTTCTCCAATCTAGGAAATTGATCTTTTAGGCAATCCCTGTGGCAGCAAGGTATATACTTCTCTAAAAACATCTTGAAGAACTCAGTCCATGTCAAAGAAGTAGATCTAGTTTGTCTGGAATCAAGATAGCCCCTCTACCAATGTCGAGTGGCAAAGTCTAATTGAAAGGTAGTGTAGTCCATACTACGAGTCTCAACTAGGCCTAAATTACAGAGCCTATTCTCACAAGAAATTAGAAATTCATATGTTTCTTCACCCAATGCACCAAAAAATCTAGGTGGAGCCAATCTTAGGAATTTGCCCAACATGTTCTGCTCCTTAGCATACATAGAAAGCTAGGAAATTACTAGCTAAGTGACTATCAGCTGATCAACTATCATAGTAGGAAGAATCTTAACTCTAAAAGGCTCAGTACCACTCTAATCCATAGATTGTACACCATCAGATTGGCACCACCAACCAACCCTAGAAGCTAAACCAAAGCATCTATGAGCACTGAAGAAAAATTAAACCCTGGTGGAGTCTAGAATTGTCCCTGGCCCACTTCTTGCTGGAGCGAAAGAATAACTAGCTCAGGAGGAAGAATAAGGTCTAATGGAGGTCCCCTATCCTGGAACCTTACTAGGGACACATCTCAAGGCTGACCATAGAACCTACATCATCCATGAATAGAAGTAGGATTCCTAGGCTAAGTCTTAGGACCCTCATGTTGTATAGCAGCAGCATGCATCCTAGCTATCTGCATAAGAGTGAAGTCAAATGAATATTATATAAACCAACTCAAACTCTTAGCATGAAATAAGTGAAAGAAGTGAAGATCTCTTAATAATGTACAATATCCTTCCAAAAATAGGAAACAAACCTCATCGTTACGATCCGCAGGACTCTACTAGACATTTGCTCTTGTACCAACAATATCAGGGTAGCTTAGGCTTTGATACCTTTTGTCACGACCCGATTTATGAGTCATAATGGCACCTACTAAATCTCGCCATTAGGTAAGCCAAACCATAAACTAGAGATAAACTGAATGGGTTAATTTGGTAGTAGTGACCAATAAGAGCAAAAATCAACAACACAATTAAAAAGTATATAAGAGAATAAAAATAGTCCAAGGGTAGCTAATCATAAAGAACCAACCCTATGAATTTGTAGAGTTACTACAAAAACATCTATAAATACAATCCAAGAATCTAAAATAGTCAATACAATCTATCTCAAAACAAAAGACTGAACATTAATAAGATAGAAGAAAATGGGCGACTCTAACTCTGAGAGTTCACCCTATCTCCAAAAATTAACACAATACAAACATCAATCAATGATGGCAAATACTACTAAGATCTATACCAAAAAGGTATAAAAGTGTAGTATGAGTACCAAAACATGGGTACTCCATAGACATCATTGGCTGACTTAGCTAAATCATGATATAAGTATGATAAAATGCAAGATAATATAACTATGTCAAAGTATAGAGGCAACCTGACAACCACTCCAATATCGCTATGCATATATAAGTAAGTAAACCTGAACTATAACATAACATAATATAAAGCATCAAGGCATGCAAGAATAACTACAAAATTAGCCCCCATAATTCAATTAATGTAGAAAAGTAAATAACCCATCACAAGCCCCCATATGCCCAAAAGGTACAAACAAGATAGTATAAGCCGCTACCCTCATTTATCAACTTTCATGACACAACTAGTTATTATTTATCAACTAATCTTTATTTATCATGCTTAACTAGAGTCACTATTATCAATCTCACACCCCGATATCGTAATATCATAATAAGTATATCATCATAGTAGTGTGTATATTTGGGCTCGAACTGGTAAGTATAATCAATAATGTCATCATAAATATCATCATCGATATTATTCTCCATATCATCACCCATACTATCAATATCGCCGTTAATATCATAGCTCCTACTTTAGACTTGCAAAGGGTATATAAAGAATCGATATAATCATCATTATCCAGACTTGAATCGATATTTGTATAAATCATAGCATAAACAATATCCATTCTTATTTCCATAAACAGATCATCATTACCATGGACACTCGTATAATCATTATGGTATTCAATAGCACAACAACAAGCATAGCTATTTAACATAATCACTAATCATTATAGAGGCATGATTTATAGAATAATCAATAACATAATCATTAATATAATCAATAAGCATGAACGTTAACATAACCAATATCACGATCACTAGCATAGCCAATAGGAATGGTCACTAGCTTATTCAATGGCTAAATCAATAGCACATTCAATAACTCATCATTAGCTTTATCAATAAATCATTCATGGTATAATAAATAAACATTACTCCTTACGCCAACCCATCATAACCATCAATTACCAAGGCATCTCAAAATTTCTTCAATAAACATTCCTAGATGTACACAAGTGTATAAAAGGTCTTCAATAACTAACAGAAGTCTTGGACTAAGGTGGATCTAAGAGCCCACTTCTAGATCCCCGAAATCCATTACCAAGTATTGTCTACCCTGGATTAGACTAAGGTATCTAAATACACTATTAGATGTTGAATAAGCCATAACTAGAACTAGATAGCAATTCCTCAAAATACGGAGCAACTAAGTCAATTCCACCTAAGGTAATGGAAACTAAGGTAAGTTCCACCCTAAACTCAAGTGACTAAGGGATTCTCTTCATTTGTTGAGTAACTAAAGATTAGCATCCTAAACAAGATCCTACAAGGTCAGCTTCACTTAAGGTATGATTAACTAGTCTAATTATGCAAAAATTCAACATCTAAAATAGCCTAAGCGATTCAACTAACACGGGTATTTCAATTTATCACACCAAAACCTAAACCCATCACAAATCTAACACAAAATATCATAAACATACTATGAAGTATCTTAATAAAAAAAGGGATAAACCTAGCCTACCTCAACACCGAAGAAAGCTCAAAAGATCAACTAAATTATTGCCTTTTGCTTTCTAAAAGATTCTGCAAGATGCCAATCTATCAAACTCACATTGTACTCATCAATATAAGAATAATGACACCCATATTGCATCATTGAGCTTTAGTCTAAAAATTATACTAAAATCTCATGTGGGTCCCACTTATGATAATTATATTTTCAAAATTAATCTAATAGTTCCTTATGCTCAAGGAGTTATTATCCTAAAAATGGGTAAAATTCAAGCTGATTTGGGGCTGAAATCAAGCCTCTAAGTTTTTGGAATTTTTGAACAGGAAATGAGAAAAATCTACTATGAAAAGGGTGAAATATTACCAGAAACTGGAAGATAATCGCATTAGCAAGAGATAGCCAAGCTCCCAAATCATACAGAAACTTCAATTTCAAGTTATCTCACTATTTAGGGTTTTATCTCTCTTAGAAATAGATGAAGAATGGCTAAAATAAGCTAAAAAGGGACTATTTATATCCAACCCAGGTACCCGGGTATAGCTATCATGACATAGGTATCACTATCTCTATATATTAGGGCTAAACTAGGGCATTACTATCGCGACATTCATCCCTGCTATTTCAGAATCTATCACCCTGCTCTAAGGAATGGCAATCGCGGCCGAAAGTCTCACTAATAGTGATACACCAGTTACAGTTGAGACTTGGATCTGCCAAGCCCTTGGTTTTTATTTAAAATCCCATATATATAAACGAATGTTGTAGCCATACTAAATTCAATGTTCCAAACTCAATGTCACAGTTTAAATTTTTATTCGAGGTGGATTCGACAAAAAATAGGTCCCATACCTAATTTTTATTTTGTAAACTTTTTGACCAATAGGTCGAAATGAGCTTGGGTTCTTTATGAACCTAACCAAGAGTCCACCTAGCCTAAAATTAATATTTCAAAGTTATTAGAATAGTCAAAATTTGCATACGAGGTTGTTTCACTAAGGTTTTATTTCGTTGGCCATTTGGAACCAACAAAGACTTCTAGATAGGAAATTGGATCTAAAAACTAAATAAACTAATCAATAATCAAATTCTCAGTTACAACAAGTCATCAATGACTTGGGGAAACTGTAGGAAGCTCTACTAGTTAAAATAAGTGAAATTATGGAAAATGACCTCAAGGGTCATTACAATCCAAGTTGTATGAACCTTTGGACGGGGTCATCCACCCCAACCGATAAATCTCAAAATAGGATTGCAAGTCTAGTGCCCCTTCTAGCCTAGTCAACTTTATCTTGGCCTCTGCTACTAAACTATATTTTGGTAGCCCTTGTTCTATGATGAAATTCTCTCTCTCAAACAACTGTTACATCCCCCTCACACACTATCTTAATGGAATATCAGCTATAGGCACTATAGAGATATGTGTGGAGTCAAACTCCAGTGCAACAGGTGGTAGAATTTGGGCTGAGTGCCCTATGCAACCAACTGAGTGCCCTATTTTAATGATAAGGATATCTCTTATGGGACCTGAGTGATATATGCATTTTTGATAATAAATAGCTAAACTGTATGGGACCAGGTCCCTAGATATGCAAGGTACAATACAACTGGCATAATACACACGTTATCTATACAGTTTTGTCCTATTGTGTAACAAACTTGCAGGTGCTATTAAATAATGATTAGGATAGCTCGTCTAATAATCTTTCAGCCCTAATCATCCCCAGCTATAAAAAAAGAGAGGCCTCTTCATCAAGCAAGTTTTTGAACAATTATAAAGAGTTAATAGAGGCAGCAAAAACTCTATTCCAAGATTGCTAAAGCATTACTCATGTTCTTATCTTTGTAATATTCTTAAAGAGTGAGTGAGTGTTCTTGAGAACTGATTTCTAATCAAAATACTCATGCTATAAGAGTAGTGCTTCTTTTGTGCGTACTTAGGTAGGGTTACCTGAGTTAGTTGGTAATTAGAGGTAATTAGTAGAGAGGTCCTCAGTAAAGTTACATAAATAAGGATATAGTAGAGTTTCTAAAAGAGAAAGGAGCCAATAGGTAGGATAAAATCTAGACTATAATCAGGAGGTTGATTATAGTGGATTTCTTTGGTTCTTGTGAAGGCAAGCTGCGTTTTTCCCCTTCCTAGGTTTCCACATTAAATCTTGTGTGTTGATTCTTTCCTATACCGCCTTTAGTTTTACTACACTATAGTGTTTGATTGCGTGAGATGACTTTAAGAAACCTTGTCTCTCACTATATAGTGCAACCCCCAAGGGTTCAACAATTGGTATCAAAGCTAGTTCATTCTAAAAGGTTTATACCTAGTGTTCTGGTAATCATGATTGCTATAATTAAGCTAGGGGTAGAAATAAAAGAAGCAAGAAGGGAGATATTCTTGACCTTGAAGGCTTTAGAGCCGACCCAAGTGAAGAAGACTCCAATGCTGTACTTTTAGGAACAATATTGTTAGGGCTATAAAAGGGTAGTCAGCTTAGCAAATGGAATGATAAAATCAAAGACGATCATAAAAATGGTAGCTCTGAAGCATTCATAAGAAATTGCCAAATACAAAAGAATGATCACATCCTTGAAAAGTCAAAAAGGAAAACTACAGTTGAATATGCAGTAAAGCAAGCCCTAACAACATGGGGTGATTCTTCCAGAGAAGCTGATGAAGATAGGAATAGTGGAGATATATCTAGGTTAGTAGTGGGAGACAATCCAGGTATCTATGATTCATTATGTGCATTTATGGAAAACTCAGAATATAAAGAATAAAAAGAGGTAACCCTTCTTGACTTAAAGGATAACCTAGATAACTACTCTGATATGAAGATAAAAAGGCTTGGTGGTGTGTTGATAGACTATGTATGTGAACTAATTGCTGAGAAGAATGTATTAGAGGAGAAAGTAGAGAATCAACAACATTAGTTGATATATTCCACTCTCCAAATCTCTAAAACTAAAGAGTTGTTCACAAAGATTATATCTGAAAATCAGAGTTTAATGAGTAATTTGAATAAAGTATTTGATAGAGATAAAAAAAGGAAAGGAAAAAACTTCATGTCTTCAAACTGATCTGGAAGAAAGACTGAGGGATTCTAAAAAATACCTTATGTCTAAACTTCACAAAAATGAAAAGTTAGAGAGAGATCTGGTCTGCTTAAAAGAAGAATTTAACAATTCTCTTAAACGGACTACTTCCTTACTGATTCTTCCTAAATTGACTAGTCATAGTGTATATAATGGTAGAGGCCTGGGGTATTAAGGAGAATTCAATACTAATATGTCTCAAAGAAAGATTGTCAATGATTTTAAAAGCATAGAAAGAAAACTCTTGTGTACTCACTGTGGAAGAAATGGACATTTGAAAGAAAGATGTCAGTAATGTCTTAAGGCTATATTGAGAAATACTATATACATTTAGCAATACCCAAAGAATTTTATGTCATTGAAATATATGAAGAAAAGGTCTCTACCTTGATCGAACAAAAAGGATTCAATAACTATATTGTCTTCTTATTGGGAGCTCAAACTCAAGTAGGTTCCCAAATCAAACAAGTGATCATGGTTCAGGTTGAGTAAGAGTATTGCAGTAAAGAATAGCTCATTGATTGAAAAGATTCAATGATTAATAATGAAAGGACTCACTGTGTTCTATCTTTTAAGACACTTAAAAATGGAGGTGTCTCATCTTGGAAAAAATAATTTCAAGGGACCTGGCCCTAAAGAAACTCATCTTAGAAAATAAAACTGAGGTAGTATGGGTGAATGAAAAATCTAGGACAAATTGAAACTGAGCTTGTTCAAAATGCTCTGAACTAACAGTTGAGTTAATATAGCTCCTCAAAATTTGTCTATGATTAAGAGACAGGTATCTATAGTAATGTAGGTGCATGATTAATCTAACTCAGCTCCATACCATTACAGGTATACACCCATGGGGACAGCTTAGAAGGAGAACACCAGAATTTGCACAAGTACATAAGTGATGTTGGGCGTATTTACACGCCTAAGCACCATGATTTACCCATGTTTTAGCTAAGTTTTGAGGATAAAATATATAATTCCTGCACTTTTAGTCCATTTTCCTTTAAGTGAGCTGACCTACGTGATTAGAATGTTTTTCAGGTATTAATGATGAAGATTTCATCACTTTATGGACTTGTGAGCAGCAAAGGAAAACTTCACATTAGAAGGAAGGCAACTTTTGGACTGAAAGTGATGCATGGAAACTTTTTCCTGGGCAAACCCAGCATTTTTAAACACTTAAGGATGCAACAGTAATTTAGTAGACAAGGACATTATAAAAACCCTATTGCTGAATTTTTCAGCAAGTTTTTTTAATCATTATTCAATTTACAGCTTCTGTAAGTTTGGAGAACAGAGAAAACGGCTAAGGCTACAAAAACGGCTAGAGGGCAAAACGTTATTTGGCTATTGACGCTAATCATCCCCATCGCTAAACTTGTTCTAGTTTTGGTATGATGATGATGTTTATTTTGCTTTCCGTTGTACTCATGAGTAGCTAAACTTCTCTGTTAGGGTTATGGAAACCTCGTAAGATATTATCTATTAACTATGAGTTTGTGAATTCTTGATGTGTATGCTACTTATATCATTACTCTCTTCGTTTTAATTGAATTCTTATGGTTGCAAACATAGGGAACACGCCATTATACAATTAACTTGTTCGAGAGAAAAGTTATATGTTTGGAAAAGAAAGTGTGACAAGAAAATAGGGTTTCCAACCCCTGTTTACACGTTAATGCCTTAACCGGATTAACTTTCTTGGAGAGTTCGTACCATTAGTATACACTTTAGGCTTGAGAGAGCTAAAGTGAAATAAATCCTTGATGGTTGGGAAACACTTGGATTTAGAATTAGAATACGATTCTCTATAAGTGCATGCATGTCTAAATTCCGCGTTACTCATAGTTAATAGAGAAGTAGAACTTACAAGGTGGACATAACCCTAACTTATTATTCTCTGTTATTAAATCTTACTACATACATCGTTTCATTCGTTATTTTGTTAACATTATTTCACACCTAAACCATACCCCCTTTTCCATGGAATTTTTGACCAACAGTCTACTAATAATTGCAACACTTAGTGACCAAGTATTCCCTGTGGGATTCGACACCCAACCCAGTTGGGTTCTATATTTGACAGCGACCGCTTACACTTTCTTACGAGAGCTGTAGTTTGGGCGTTATCAATAAGTCATTGAAACAGAGAGAGACCTTGTCCTATCTCTGAGGTTAGTACCTAAAAGATGCCTAAGTAATCACTAAATGCTATCTGAAAAGCCATTTATCTTTATCTTCTTTAAACTATCAAATATTTTGTAAAATGAAGAGTCATACTTAATAGATTCAGACATGTCAGTTCAAAAGAAACATTCTTTAAGGATATTGGTCATCATTAAAAGTGCTAAATCAGAAATTTTTGTCAAATGTACCTTAACTAATTCATATCTTTTTACTAAATTAGAAATCATCCCTAAACTAAATTGGTTCATCACTCTTTTTCAAATTAAATGGATGATTTTATTATCTCCTTAAACATTACAAGAATACCAAAACCCTTAGTTGAGTTAGACTCCACTGAGCTATCCTTAACCTTAGAAGTTCATGCTCAGGAAATCATGACAGATAATTCAAACCAAAGGTCTAGGGCATCAATAGAACAAGACATTTCTCAACCAAAAAAACCAATTTTCTTTGTAATCTGAAAAGTCTAAAAAACTAAAACACAATAAACACCAAATTTTCCTCCATACTTAGACTCAAACAACATCTTTATTCAGTTGTTTGGAAAAGAAATTCCCATGAAAAAAGTTGATGTTTCCTCCAGTGAGAACTGGGTAACTGAGAACCTACTATGCTTTCTTGTGACAACATAGAAAAATTAGTTGATGGTGTAGAACAGGAAGTTTGTGATATTGATAAAGTAAATGGTAGAAACAACATTCTTTAATACACTGCCTTTAGTTTTCCTGCTCTACATTGTTTGATTGCTTGTGATTGAATTTGAGGGACCTGGTCCATCACTGTGTGGTGAAACCTCCAAGGATTCAACACTAAGCTACACCCTTATCAAACTGGGGTGCAGCTGGGCATGATGCTGACTCACTCTCAGAATCAGATGTAGCCTTCGACCCCTCCTTAGACTAGGAAAAGACTGCAAACTCAACCTCTTCTACTTTGTATCCTGATCCTGACTCTACCTCATCCTCTAAACTAACAGCTGAATCATCCTCTTCTTTCTCATACTAGGAAGACTATGGTTGTGATTGGATCAAGTTTTTCATCTAGAGCCTAGTCCAAACGATCATTAGTATAGGCTGTAGCCCTACCTATGGTATCGGTGGGGCCTGTGGAGGCTGTGATGATGTGGGATGAGTTCCCAACACAGAATAACTACTAAAGATGTAACCTATCTTTGTGATTGGTCCTGAGTTTGTTGTGGGGCCAATGGTGTGCTATCCTGGCTCACGAGGTACTCCTTAATAGAGCCACTTTATTTAGAAGACTTATCACATATCCTAGATTGGACTCCCTCCTTTTGCACAACTTTTGGCGCCATCATACCAGAAAAAGTAGTTTTCAGTGTTTGAAACACAAAAATAGAACAAAAAATTTGAAAAAATCAGATGAACCATGGAAGGAGCTACCTCTAACCCCTACCTACGAGCTGTAGATAGTACTTACGGAGGTCATAGGTACCCTCATAAGTACCATACAAATCCCTAAATCTTTAGGGCTTCAGATATGACATTTACAAGGCCAGTTATGCCCTCATAGGTGCTACTAATGATGCTCGTACATGACTTTGTAAGTACCCCTTTGAGGGTAAGTCAGTTTTTCCTAAAGATTTTTATCCCACACAGTTTCTATTTTCAATTTTAACCCAAATTCGTACACTACATCATGCAACAAATTAATTTCAACAGGTATTACACATAGCTTTATGGATTTTGTCTCATTATTCAACTTCTTCTTCCATTAATTATATGGTCATAGGTTTCCCAAATGAAAATCATGCAATAAGTTCATTTTTACCCATTTTTAGGCATCAAATTCAAGCTATATCAAGCATTGTTCTCAAATTCAATAATCAGGAATATGTTTTTAACAAATTAAAGCCAAAAATTATTACCTGGATTTGAAGATTCTTGGAAGTAGAAAATGAATTATGTAAAATTAGTGCTTCTTTGATGAATTTACGTGCAAGGTGGTGAGTTAATGAGAATTTTTTTTATAGATGAAGAGAGAAGTCGAGGAGTTTGAGTGCAAGTAGGAGTTTTAAATTTTTTAAGTAGTAGGTAATGGATCAGGTTTTGGGATTTTAACGGTGAGGGTAGGCCGAGTCAAATCCACTTGGGTCTAACCCAGATTTCAAAATTGGGCCCCCAAAATTTTTGGTCAACGTACAGGGCTACTTACGGGCCATAAGTGGTACTTATGAACCTTGTAAGTGGGTTCATAAGTAGGACCTGGAATTCTATTTTTATCTGATTTCTACGACCCTAGGGGTCATAGGTTATACTTATGCCCCCCGTAAGTGGGTTCCTAAGTACAACTTTTGATACCTAAAAACTTCCTACAATTTTTTTAACATCTATAACATTATTTCCATATAGTAGGTAGGACCTATGACCCTTGTAAGTAGGTTCATAGGTTCATTTACTTGGAATTGTCAAAATTTTGCAATTTCTTACCCGTTTCTATGTATTTATCCATATTTTAACCTAGAAAACAAAAAACAAAGAGAAGATTAAGACATTAGGATGTCTCCCAATTAGTGCTTGATTTAACGTTGTGGCACAACATGGCTATGTTGGATACTCAAACTTCACCAACAAGCCCATGGGTTGCCTCATAAGAAGTGTTTGCTTTAACATCGCAGTTAACTTAGTTGCCTTGAATACTCAGACTTTGCAAAGGCTTACATCAAAATAAACCTTCAACTCCTCTAAACTCCCCATATAATGCTTAACACACTGCCCGTTCACCTTGAATGGGGATTCTTCTACTTGTTTATGCTCATTAAACTACGCAAAAATACACTAACCATAGTGAATGGTCCATACCTCCGAGACTTCAACTTGCCAGAAAATAAGAAGCCTTGAATTATACAACAAGACTATGTTATTAGGCTAGATTACCTCTTTCTCAATCTTCCATTCACGGTACGACTTCATCTTCTCCTTGTACAAAGTAGAACTCTCATAAAAACAGAGTCAGAATTTATCCAACCTATTCATCTTACTCATCCTCAAATTTACAATATCACACCACTCAAAATTTAGCCTTTTCAATGCCTATAGTTCCTTGTTCTCAAGTTCAATTGATAAGTAACTTTCCTTGCCGTACAAAAGATGATATGAAGAGGCACCTATAGGAGTTTTAAAAGTAGTATGGTAATCCCAAAGTGCTTCGTCTACCTTTCCTGACTAATAAGTCTGATCAGAATTTATAGTCTTCACTAATATGTACTTGATCTTATGATTAGAGACCTCACCCTACCTAATATTCTGCGAATGGCAAGTAATTTCCACCTTATGTTTCACACCATACTTCTCACTCAAGACCTTAAATAGACAATTATAAAATAGGACCCACGGTGGTGCCCAAGTATAGATGCAAGTGTCGTGGTCTAACCAAGTAATATAGTGGCTTTTTACAATACAAGTATCAACTCCTTAGAGACTTGTGTTAACAGCTATCCCAGACTATTTCACCTATTATAATACCCTAATCATTCCTTTAGCCTAAATCTGTCCTTTTGAATGGATATGTAAGACTTCTAAAGTTATTGATGTTTAAAACATGTTGTATTTCACTAATTTCCACTTTTTGTCATGTATATAATTAAATAAGATTTCCATTAATATCAATCTCATCAAAATCCGACATCGGATGAGTGAGTTATGGCCATTTTACTGAATGCTATCGGATTATCCAGGTTTAACGGTCGACCTGGTGGACCGTCAGGTCCTTGGTGGACCGTCAAGTATACCATAAATCCAAGCCAGTATCTCCCTTTTTGGGATGTCGTGTGACGGTCAAAGTGGTAGAACGTCACAAAGTTGACAGACCATCAAGATCTCCGTCAGACCGAGGCAAAATGTCCCATTCCTGAGCCTCGAGTGACGGATGATATGGTGGACCATCAGTCCCTCTGACAGACTGTCACTTCGACTGTCACTCCAAGGCAGAAAATTCTAGTTTTAACACTCAAGTGACAGATGACCTGGTGGACCGTCAGTTAATCTAACGGACCATCAGATCAACCGTCACAGGTCCCGATCAACAAATTTCAGCATTTTTCAAAAGGGCATCTTGGTCATTTCCACTCCTTGTGGCCTTATATATATATATATATATGTAGAGAAGAAAAGATCATTTTCTCTCCATTTATCTCCAATTTTCTTTCAAGAATTCTCTAGAAACCTAAGATTTCTTCCAAACTCAAAAATCAAAACATCTCCAAGAAATTCAAGAAAACTCCCATAAATTTCTTCAAGTTGTTCAAGAACTAAGTCCCTCAAGTGAAAGGCAACATGGTCTTGATCTAAAAGTGTGAGAAAGAAGTTTCAAGCAAGTTTCTATATCTACAAAATCAAAATCTAAGGTATGTGGGGTTTGAACAAGAACACTTCTTTCGTTCTTGTGCCTAAAGATTTACTTTATATTATTGATTTACATGATTTTGCAAGTGAGTTTACACCCAAATTTATTTATGTATGATTTATGAGACTTGAGTTGAATAAAATTGATATTTATGGTTATTTCACCATCATGCTTCTTAAATTGAGCATTTATTCCATGAGTTGTATATTGTCATTATATATATATTGATGATTTCTAAGTGATTTATCAAGATTTGTGTTTTTCTATGAGAGATTTGACTATTGAATACATATCGATACTTGAGATTGAATGTCAAGAATGAGTCCAATGATGTTTCCTTGAAGCTTTGGTATTTGAAATGGTTTGATAAGTAAGGATAATTGATGATTGAGAAAGATTGTGTTGAGTTGAGGCAGGTTAGGAATCCAAAAGATGCTTATGATTTACAGATAAGATATATATTTATGTTTTGGTCTTTATAATATACCCATGAGTTGATATTGAATAAGGTGAATTTCCTAACGTGTTTTGAGATGAGTCTGGGAGGAGTATTTAGCACCGAGCGGGAAATTTGGTATTTCCCCAAAACTACGTGCCACTATAGGATTGATATTGATAATTGTGGCCAAAGGCCGAGTATGAGATTGTGAAGATGATATTGAGGTTGTACTCCCTGGAAAGAGTACAACACCCCTGCCAATGTGGGGTTCTCTCCTTAGGAGGGTAAAATGTTGGACTCCATGCGGCTCACATGATGTAGTTATGTCGGTTATAAAAAACTCCCACATCCATAATGATATAAGTCCCTTGAGTTACCGAGTCACTCTAAGTCATGATTTATAGAGTTTGAGTTGAGTTAAATGATTTATCAGATTTATGAAACACGTGTCATTACCGATGATTTATGGAAATAATGTTTCAGATAATTCAAGCGAAGATAGTTATTATTGTCAGCATGCATAATTTATCATACATTTATGATATTATTTTAAACTCTGCATCCACCCTCAGATACTCAGTACATTCCCTAGTACTGACCCCCATACTTTTTTGTATTCTATATTTCCTCTTGATATAGGTTCAAGTGCTCAGTCTCAGCAGCGACAGTGATCTTTGAGTACCTTCCTCTACACTTTTGTAGTTGGTGAGTTCTCATGGTTCGAGGACCTATGTCTTCGATTTTGTCTTGTTAATAGATGGTTGTTTACCTTCAGTTCAGTACGAGCTAGTTGGGGATCTGTCCTAATGGCTCTTCAGTCTTATGTAGTGGAGGCTTTGTCAGACTAGAGTACTAGTATGTACAGAACGTTAGTATTTTGATTGTATAGGACAATATTACTTTGTATCTCTGTATGTTCATAGCATGATTATTCTTCCTTATTACCGCTCGATTATTATCATGGTGAATTATAGGAGTGAAGACAAGCTTAGAGGGTTAGCTAAAGTCTGTGTGTGGCCTTAAGCACCGTGTGACGTCTTCGGATAGGTTTTTGGGGCGTTACAATCTTTCTATCAGAGTCTAAGGTTCAAGGAGTCCTAGGGAGTCTGGCAAGCCGCGTTATGTAGATTCTTGATCATCGGTGTGTAGCGCACTACATCTATGAGCAAGAGGCTATGGGACATTTTAGGAAACGTTGTTTCTTTCTTTCTAGAGTCTATTATGCCTATGACTGTTTCTCTCTACTGTTAATTTATGCTCTCTTATGACAGAAAATGCCTCCTCGTAGAGCTCACAGAAATAATGAACGACCTCAACCCATTGATCCTTTAGGTGAGACGGTGTCCCACGCTGAATTCCGGGCAGCTTTTCAAGCACTAGCCTAGGCGTTCACTGCCAATGCTCAACCCAACACCTAGTCTACTATGTTACCTCTGCAAGGAGATAATTCTTTTGTAGCTCGAGTTTGTGACTTTATGCGAATGAATCCACCTGAGTTCTGTATCTCCTAAAAGTTATTTCATATCCTATCTTAAAGCTAGGAAGTTGATTTCCAAAGGTTGTATCTATCATTTTGTTTGATTTAAAGATACTAAGTATGAGACTCCAACTATTCAATCTCTTAGTGTTGTTAATGAGTTTTCTAATGTTTTCCTGGAAGATCTCCCAAGGGTACCTCCCGATAGAGAGATAGAATTCAGAATTGATTTTCTCTCTGATACACAGCCAATTTCTATTCCTCCATATCGTATGGCCCCCGCAGAACTTAGGGATTTTAAAGAGCAACTCAAAGATCTTCTTGATAAGGGTTTTATAAGGCCCAGTGTGTCTCCTTGGGGTGCACCCATTTTATTCGTACGAAAGAAACCTGATTCATTGCGCATGTGCATAGACTATCTTCAACTTAACAAGGTCACAGTCAAGAACAAGTACCCTCTTCCTAGAATTGATGACTTGTTTGATCAACTGCAAGGAGCTAGTTATTTCTCAAAAATAGATTTAAGGTCCGTTTATCACTAACTTAAAGTCAGAGAGTGTGACATTTCAAAGACAACTTTCCACACTCGTTATGGTCATTTTGAATTCTTGGTCATGTCCTTCAGATTAACTAATGCCCCAACAAATTTTATGGACCTCATAAATCGGGTGTTCAGACCATACCTGGATATGTTCGTTATTGTGTTCATAGATGATATTCTTGTATACTCCCAAAGTGAAAATAACCATGCAGATCATCTCTGAGTTATCTTGCAAACCCTTAGAGATCAACAATTGTTTCCTAAATTTAACAAGTGTGAATTTTGGCTTCGGTCAGTTGCTTTTCTGGGTCACATTGTTTCTTCTGAAGGTATTCGAGTTGATCCTCAAAAGGTAGAAGCTGTGAAAAATTGGCCTAGACCTATTTCCCCATCTGATATTAGGTGTTTCCTGGGTCTAGCTAGCTACTACCATCGTTTCATCGAAGGTTTCTCTTCCATTGCTGCTCCTTTGACCCAGTTAACCCAAAAGAAGGTTAAATTCCAATGGTCAGATTCTTGCGAGAAGAGTTTTTAGGATTTGAAAACTCGACTCACATAAGCCCTTGTGATGACTCTGCCCAATGGTAAAGATGATTTTATGGTGTATTGTGATGCTTCTAGAGTTGGTTTGGGTTGTGTGTTGATGCAGAAGGGTAAGGTTATAGCTTATGCCTCCCGACAGTTGAAACCTCATAAGAATAATTATCTGATCCATGACCTCGAGTTAGCTACAGTGGTTTTTACTTTGAAATTTGGAGACACTACCTATACGGAATTCATGTTTATAGCTTTATGGATCACAAGAGTTTACAATATGTGTTCACTCAGAGAGAATTGAATCTTCGGCAGAGACGATGGTTAGAATTGTTGAAGGACTATGATATGAGTTTGTTATATCACTCGGGAAAGGCTAATATAGTGGCAGATACTCTTAGCAATTTTTCCATGGGTAGTGTAGCATATGTTGAGAAAGATAAGAGGGAGTTAGCACGCGAAGTACATCATTTAGCTAGGTTGGGTGTTAGATTACTTGACTCAGCTGAGGGTAATGCTTGGGTTCAAAGTAGTTCCAAATCTTCCCTAGCTTCTGAAGTGAAAGAGAAGCAGGATACAGATTCTCGTTTGGTCGAACTGAAAGAATCAGTTAACGACCAAAAGGTGGAGGTTTTCTCCCAAGGGGGTGTATTGAGATTTCAGAATAGGCTGCGTGTACCTGATGTTGATGATCTGAGGGAGAGGATTATGGCTGAGGTGCATGACGCGCGGTATTCTATTTATCCCTGTGCTACCAAGATGTAGCGCGATTTGCGGGATATTTATTGGTGGAATGGTATGAAAAAGGATATAGCAAAGTTCATAGAGAAGTGTACAACTTGCCAGCAGGTGAAGATAGAACACCAGAGACCCAGTGGGATGATGCAAGAATTTAGTATCCCTACTTGGAAGTGGGAGGAAGTGAATATGGATTTTGTGACTGGTTTACCTCCTTCTCGTTGTCATCATGATTCGATTTGGGTTGTTGTGGACAGGTTGACTAAGTCTGCACATTTCCTTCCAGTGCATATATCTTTCACTGCGGAGGACTATGCTAAGCTGTATATTTGAGAGTTAGTCAAGTTGCGTGGAGTTCCATTGTCTATTATCTCCGATAGAGGTACTCAATTTACTTGTCATTTTTAGGGAGCCTTCTAGAAGGGTTTTGGCACCCAATTTCATCTTAGCTCCACTTTTCATCTGCAGACAGATGGTTGGGCTGAGAGGACTATCCTGACTTTGGAGGATATGTTGAGGGCTTGTGTTCTTGATTTCAAAGGAAGTTGGGATGAACACTTGCTATTGATTGAATTTTCTTACAATAATAATTTTCATGCTAGTATTGGAATGGCTACATTTGAAGCCTTGTATGGGAGAAGATGTAGATCGCCCATAGGCTGGTTCAAAGTGGGTAAAGCTGCTGTGATTGGACCTGATGCTGTGTTCGAAGTTATGGAGAAAGTTAAGTTGATTCGGGAGAGTTTAAAACAACCCAGAGCCATCAAAAGTCGTATGCAGGTGTGAGAAGAAGATCTCTTGAGTTTGAAGTCGATGATTTGGTGTATTTGAAAATCTCTCCCATGAAAGGGGTGAAAAGATTTGGAAAGAAAGAGAAGCTAAGTCCTAGATATGTTGGACCTTATAGAGTTTTGGATCGTGTTGGCAACATAGCTTATAAGGTTGAGTTGCCTGCAAAATTGTTAGCTGTCCATCCTGTGTTTCATGTTTCTATGCTCAAGAAGAACATTGGAGACTCTATTGTTATTGATCCGTCGGAAGGTTGGGATGTTCAGGATAGCCTTTTGTATGATGAAATCCCAGTTAAAATCCTAGACTATTATGTTCGTAGATTAAGAAATAAGGAATTTCCCTTGGTTAAAGTTCTGTGACAAAATCAATCAGTCAAAGTGCTACGTGGGAAGCAGAAGATGATATGCGAGTCAAGTACCCTCATCTTTTCCCCGTGAGTTCAAATCAAACTGAAGGTACTATTCACTTAATTCAGTTTCCTCCTAATCTAATGCATTCAGCTATATGGTTATTCCCTCCATGACTCGTGCATTTGGTGAAGTACTCAAGAGTATTAGAGTAAAGTGAGCCCTTCTATGTGAGTAGTTCCATCTGTGCGTCCTTATTTTCTCTTGTTCTTGGCCTATCTAGCAACATTCGAGGACGAATTTTTCCAAGGGGGAGATATTGTAATACCCCAATCATTCCTTAAGCCTAAATCTATCCTTTTGAATGGATATGTATGACTTCCAAAGTGATTTATGTTTAAAACATGTTGTATTTCTCTAAATTCCAATTTTTCTCATGTAGAGCATTGAATAAGCTTTCCATCGATACCAATTTCCCCAAAATTTCTATGTAGAGAATAAAAGATCATTTTCTCTCCATTTCTCTCCAATTTTCTTTCAAGAATTCTCTAGAAACCTAGGGTTTCTTCCAAACCCAAAAATCAAATCATCTCCAAGAAATTCAAGAAAACTCCCATAAATTTCTTCAAGTTGTTCAAGAACTAAGTCCCTCAAGTGAAAGGCAACATGGTCTTGATCTAAAAGTGTGAGAAAGATGTTTCAAGCAAGTTTCTATATCTACAAAATCAAAATCTAAGGTATGTGGGGTTTGAACAAGAACACTTCTTTCATTCTTGTGCCTAAAGATTTACTTTCTATTATTGATTTACATGATTTTGCAAGTGAGTTTACACCCAAATTTCTTTATGTATGATTTATGAGACTTGAGTTGAATAAACTTGATATTTATGGTTATTTCACCACCATGCTTCCTAAATTGAGCATTTATTCCATGAGTTGTATATTGTCATTATATATATATTGATGATTTCTAAGTGATTTATGATAAGTGTCAAGATTTGTGTTTTTCTATGAGAGATTTGACTATTAAATACATATCGATATTTGAGATTGAAAGTCAAGAATGAGTTCGATGATGTTTCCTTGAAGCTTTGGTATTTGAAATGATTTGATAAGCAAGGATAATTGATGATTGAGAAAGATTGTGTTGAGTTGAGGCAGGTTAGGAATCCACAAGATCTTTATGATTTACAGATGAGATATATATTTATGTTTTGGTCATTATAATATACCTATGAGTTGATATTGAATAAGGTGGATTTCCTAATGCGTTCTGAGCTGAGTCTGGGAGGAGTATTTAGTACCGAGCGGGAAATTTGGTATTTCCCCAAAACTACGTGCCACCATAGGATTGATGTTGATAATTGTGGGCTAAAGGCTGAGTATGAGATTGTGAAGATGATATTGAGGTTGTACTCCCTGGAAAGAGTACAACATCCCTACCAAGGTGGGGTTCTCTCCTTAGGAGGGCAAAATGTTGGACTCCATGCGGCTCACATGATGTAGTTATGTCGGTTATAAGAAACTCCCACATCCATAATGATATAAGTCCCTTGAGTTACCGAGTCACTCTAAGTCATGATTTATAGAGTTTGAGTTGAGTTAAATGATTTATCAGATTTATGAAACACGTGTCATTACCGATGATTTATGGAAATAATGTTTTCGCTAATTCAAGCGAAGATAGTTATTATTGTCAGCATGCATGATTTCTCATACATTTATGATATTATTTAATGCGATGCATCCACCCTCACATACTCAGTACATTCCCAAGTACTGAACCCTATACTTTTTTGTATTCTATATTTCCTCTTGATATAGGTTCAAGTGCTCAGTCTCAGCAGCGACAGTGATCTTTGAGTACCTTCCTCTACACTTTTGCAGTTGGTGAGTCCTCATGGTTCGAGGACCCGTGTCTTCGATTTTGTCTTGTTAATAGATGGTTGTTTACCTTCAGTTCAGTACGAGCCAGTTGGGGATCTGTCCCAATGGCTCTTCAGTCTTATGTAGTGGAGGCTTTGTCAGACTAGAGTACCAGTATGTACAGAACATTAGTAATTTGATTGTATAGGACAATATTACTTTGTATCTCTGTATGTTCATGGCATGATTATTCTTCCTTATTACCGCTCGATTATTGTCATGGTGAATTATAGGAGTGAAGACAGGCTTAGAGGGTTAGCTTAAGGCTGTGTGTGGCCTTAAGCACTGTGTGACGTCTCGGGATAAGTTCTTGGGGTGTTACACCTATTAAGATTAGCTCAGTGCTAACGTAACCAAAATGAAATTGTGAGTTAAAACTAAGAATAAACTAAACAGTGTGATAAATTAAGGGTTTGAACAACCAAAGGGGAGAAACCCAGGGCTAGAGCTCTACAAACAACCATAATAAGCTCTAAACTTCATTGGTTAGGTTGATTATGTAAGTTTTTGGTTCATGGGATTCTTACTATGACTATGGACTTCCGAACCTCTAGTCAATTATCTAACTTAGGCCCAAGAATATATCGTTGAGAAGGGATACGAGAACAAAGTTAAATACATTCATATTTCATCCTGTACTTGAACCAAATAGATCACATAGATATATTTCTATACTAAATGCAAATTATAACTTCATTCTATTAGAAGATTACAATTCTATTCTATCTATCCTACATTTTATCCTCTTATTCCTCCTTCCAGGTTCATGATGATAGGCGAATTTACACGCCTATAGCACTAGATTTTGCCCATATTTTAGCCAAGTTTTGAGAACAAATTATATATTTCATGCACTTTTAGTCCTTTTTCCTGTAAGTGAGCTAACGAACATGATTAGCAAGTTTTCAGGTATAAATGATGTAGAATTCAGCATTTTATGGATAGCTTGATGCCAAAGAAAGCTTCAAGAAAGGAGGAAAACAAAGCTTGGACGCCAAGGACCTAAAGTAACGCATGGAAAACCTGTCCCGGGCAAAAACAACAATTTTGAAGACTTTGGGGACTAGCAGTAACTTATTAGGATTAGGATAATGATACATTAACCAAGTAGGATTGGGTTAAGTAATTCATTAGCTTAGTAGGAATAGGATATGGGTATTATAAATACCCTATTTTGCTAGAGATTTTTATTCATTCACTACTACTTTTTATTCTTCCATTAGTAATAATTCTCATTCTACTTCTAATTCTTCCATTAATTCTACTTTTCTTCTTCTATTCATCTATTCAATTCTTAAATTCCACAACAAGAGAAACACTACTTTGAAAGGGAGTTCACGCCTAAAGCCATACCACACCATAATACATGTGATATCTTTATTGCGGTATAATAATAGTGTCTATTGTGAGTTCCATCGCACTTATGAGTAGCTAAACTTCTCTGTTGGGGTTATGGAAGCCTTATGAGATACTATCTAAGGCTATGAGTTTGTGAATTCGTGACACGTAGGCTCCTTATATCATTATTCTCTTCATCTTAATCTAAATTCTTTGTGGCTGCAGACACATAGAATACGCCAGTATAGCATTAACTTGTTCGAAAGAAAAGTTATATGTCTGAAAAAGAGATAATGTCAAGGTAATAGGGTCCCATCCCCTATTAAAAAGTTAGTGCCGTAACTGGATTAACCTCTTGGAGAATTTGTACCGTTAGATACGCTTTAAGCTCGAAAGAGTTAAAGTGAAATAGTCCTTGTTTAGGTCGAAAGACGCTTGAATTTACCATCGAATACAATTCTCTATAAGCACATGCATGTCTGAATTCCGCACAACTCATAGCCAATAGAGACGTACAACTCATAAGGTGGACATAACCCCAACTCCTAAATTCTCATTGTTTTACATCTTACTAAACATTCTTTATTTTTACTTTGCTATTTTCAGTTTTACTTTATTATTTTGTTTACATTATTTGCACGTTAAAATCCCCCCTTTTACGAGACTTGCACTAAAAGTCTAGTAATCTTTGCTTACTTATTGACCGGCTATTCCCTGTGGGATCGATACCCAACCCAGTTGGGTTATATATTTGACAATGACCGCTTTACACTCTTACGAGAGCTGTAGATTGAGCGTTATCAAAAATTGGCGCCGTTGCCGGGGAATACCGTTGTCAACTAAGTTTGTGATAATTACTAGACCCTTTGGTCAAAGATTCTCGTAATTTTACTTTTAGTTTTTGTTTTTGTTCTATTCAGGTTCTGTTGACAGAATGGATGCACAACATGACATAGAAAGAATGGCTGCTCAACAAGAGCAGGCTAGGTTAGCTGCATTGGCAGCTACTCAAGTGCATCAACAGAATATTGATAACCCATGTCGTGCAACAAATCCTCATGATGAGGACCTGGGCGATGAGGAGCTACTAAACCCACGGCATACTACTGAGGTGGCGACACCCATGCAGAGCAGAGATCGTCAAGCGCGATTGAGGGCTGATCGCCGAGCTATGCAGATTCCTTTTGATGATGATGATGACGATTTGGATGAAGTTGGTACCACAGGAGCCATTATTCTTCCACCCTTGGCACCTGGAGAAAAGTTCAATATCACTAGCACCATGATTCAGCTTTTGCAACTCAAGGGATTATTTGGTGGACTAGTAGGAGATGATCCAAATATGCATCTGATCAACTTTATTTCTACATGCAAGTCATTTGACAATCCCGGCGTTGGTCAGAATGCAATTCGATTACGCTTATTTCCATTGTCTCTGTCTGGGGAGGCAACTCTATGGTTGAATGGGCTAACTCCTGATTCTATTACTAATTGGAGGCAATTGAAAGACGCTTTCCTAGAAAGATTCTTTCCGCCATCCAAAAGAGCACAGTTGAGAGATGAGATCACCAATTTTCGACATCTTCCAACTGAAGATCTCCATGAAACATGGGAGAGGTTCAAGACGAAGCTTATGCGGTGCCCAAATCACCATATGACCAATGTCCACTTGATGGAGATATTATACAGATCTTTGAATTCTGTGACTAAGCCAGTGGTAGATAATGCACCAGGTGGATCATTTATGGACCTCACCTTTGGGCAGGCAAGCAATATGCTAGATCGGATGACGAATCAAAGTAGAGCTTGGCATACCAGGGATTCTGAGGTAGCAAGCCCTACTATATCTATTGGCATGACTGCTGAACAAAGGAGAAGAGAAGAACAACGTGATCAAGATATGGCGCACATTAAAACACAAGTGGATCTTCTTACAAAGCATCTATTATCAGGGAAGACCGAAAAAGTCAAAGCTGTTGCGTTAAAAGGAAGAGACGAATCTGATTCAGAAGAAGAAGCCAACTACTTGAACAATCAGGGGGGTTTCCGAGGTAATACCCAAGGAAACCAAGGTCAGAACTACGATGATAAATCTGGAAACAAGGACCAAGGTAGTTGGAAGAACAAGAATGAAAAGAGTGGTTTATACCTTCCCCCAGGAAGACGTGACACCACCACATCTGTTTCCGGAAGCATGGAAGATATGATGGCTAAACTGTTAAAAGGAGTAGAAGCAACCAGCGCGGGAGTAACGGAGGTAATAAATGATTTGTCCTCAATGAAGCAATTGGTTGACTCACATTCCACTTCAATAAAGCAAATAGAACAACAATTAAGCCAACTTTCTGCAACACTCAATCAAAGAAAGGCTGGCACCTTACCTAGCGACACTGTGCAAAATCCAAGGAATGACGGATCATGCATAGCTATTCCTACCCGAAGTGGTAAGGTGCTGGAAACTTCATCCAAAGGCAAGCAAGTGGTTGACGAGGTAGCAAACATCGATGATAAGGCAAAAGGAGAAGCTGCCGTAGAAACCACCAACGACGTCCATGACGTCACACCGAGTATGTTGCAGCCTGAAAAGGCTAAAAAACGAAAGCAAGAGGAGAAGAAAGCCATGGAGAAAACAATTCCTTATCCACCACCACCTTTTCCTTAAAGATTGAAAAAGATTGCGGATGATACAAAGTTTAGCAAATTCATGAATATGTTAAAGCAGCTGACCATTAATGTTCCGTTGGTAGAGGCACTAGAACAAATGCCTGGGTATGCGAAATTTATGAAGGATCTTTTGACAAAGAAGCGAGCAGCAAGCTATGAGTACTGCAGCGCAATCGCTACAAGATCACTAGTTCAGAAGAAGGATGACCCTGGTGCCTTCACTATTCCGTGCACGGTTGGATCTATGAATTTTGCTAAGGCATTGTGCGACTTGGGAGCAAGCATCAATTTGATGCCACTATCCGTCTACAGAAAGTTGGGGTTAGGCGATCCGACACCAACTAATATGAGGCTCGTGATGGCTGATAGGTCGGTAAAATGACCTGTGGGTATCTTGAAGGATGTGTTGGTGAAGGTTTCTTCATTCATCTTTCCGGCAGACTTCATAATTCTGGATTGTGAGGCGGACTCTGAAGTTCCCATAATCTTGGGACGTCCTTTCCTTGCAACAGAAAGTGTGCTTATTGACATGAGAGCTAATGAGATTTTATTTTGGTTGAATGACGAAGTGGTCCGTTTTGATATATGCAAGGCAATGAAGCAGCCCAGTGATATGAATGTGTTCTCTGTAGCTGATGTTCATTATGAGGATAAGAAAGCATTATCTGAAACAAAACATCTTACTGTTGAGCCATTTTCTACTGCGCTACTAAATGTTGAGCATAAGGATGATGAAGATTTTGAAGAAACTACATGTGCTCTACCAGAAATAGGGTCCTATTCTCGTACTCCTAAACAACCGGACCTTGATCTTAAGAATCAACCATCACCAACAGCGAAGACTTCCATTGAAGAGACACCAATGCTAGAATCGAAAGAGCTCCCCGATTATCTAAGGTATGTGTTCTTGGAAAGTGGAAATATACTTCCGGTAAGTAAGGCGGATGATTTAAGTGAACAGCATGTAGAGGCTCTCATCTCTACTCTGAAGAGATACAAGAGAGCCATGGGTTGGACTATTGATGATATAATTGGTATCCCTCCCAGGATAGGCATGCACAAGGGTCATCTCGAAGAAGATTGCATGCCTACAAGTAAGCCTCATTGTCGTCTGAATCCATTCAGAAAATGATCCACCATCTATCTCGATGAAGTCTAAGTAATCGAGATAGCTATGTTGTGCCGCAACAATAAATCAGGCGCTTGGTGGGAGGCAACCCATCGTTTTTCATTTTTTTTCTTTCTTTCGTTGTACTAATTGTTTGCTTTTGATAAATAAAAATCCAAAAAGAAGAGTTGTGCCACGACCAAAACTAAGGCGCTTGATGGGAGGCAACCCATCGTTCTAATCGTCTTTGTTGTTTTGGAGTAAATGTAGGTACAAAGAGGTGTAAAACGAGGAGGTCGGTTTCAAATTTTGATTTGGACGTATTGTATGTTAAAGGTGGTAAGTTAGGAATAAAGAAGCAAAAGACTATGGATTGGGCATTGCCTATGAAAATATAGGCAACGAACAAGGCTAGGCCTAGGTAAAACTAGGCCACGAACAAGGCAAGGCCTATACTATGGCCTAAGGTCTCGGAATCTAGTGTGCCATAGCATAGGCGCCGCCCATGCCCAAGTATGCCATAGCATAGGCGCCGCCTATGCAAAAGCATTTTGTCTCTGAATCTCATATGCCATGGCATAGGCGCCGCCTATGCCTAACAATGCCATAGCATAGGCGTCGCCTATGCTGCCTATGCTAGACAATGCTTTGCAAAAGGCGCCGCCTATGCCTAGCATAGGCAAAGCAAAAGGCGCCGCCTATGGTCACTTCTTGTCTCTAAATACGATTTTAAATGGGTCAAAACCCGACCCAAGCCTTTCCTATAAATAAGAGACTTAGTATTGAACCAAAAACACATTGGAAACCTAGCATAAGCGCCGCCTATAGTCTCTAAATCCTCTCAAAAATTTTCCTTTTGCTCTTTTACTTCACAAGAACATCATCCAAAGGGATCAATCAAGTAAGTACTTCTTTGTTCTTCATTTATATTCCGTAAGTACTACACTACTACGCCTATCATGAATTGTTAAATCTTGAAATAGTAGAAGTGACTTGAATGTGGTTGATGTGTTGTGATACAACTAAGTGAGTGAAAGAATACGTAAGAATGATCTTAACATGTTTCCAACTTGAATTTGATTTTGATGCACTGTCATACTTTTGTGGAATTGACATGGTCAAAAAAATTGCATAATCTTGTCAATAGAAAGCTTACATGTTGGAATAACTTGTTCATCAAGATGAGAATTATGGTTGACTACCAACATAGGAGGTTGTGATTATTTCTAGATGCTATACCTTGATTCAATCCCTATGTAGTAGTCTTGATATATCAAACATGAAAGTATTGCTAAGAATAAAAGAAGTATGACTGCACTGATTTTATTGTTGGAATATAGCACCTAAAACGTATGCCGATGAAGTCTGAGTAATCGACAACTTTCACTTTACTAGTCTGTACTAACAAACTAAGTGTGGGGTGGTGCCCCTACTGCTTGTTTATATATTGTATCCATCGAGATGATGCTAACATGAACATTGTTTTAGTCTCAGGTACAATGGCACCCAAAGCAAGACAAGGCAAAGATAAGGCAACCACTTCATAAAAAGGTAAGAAAAGAGGCCGAAAAGAGCAAGGAGAATCATCCTCGATGCAAGTACCATGCCGCATGTTCGGAATTAAATGGGTTTTAGAGGAGGAAACAAAGGAATGGTATAGGAACAACAAAGAGAATAAATATGTTCATGTGGACTTGATAAACAAGGAAAGCCTAGCAAAGAAAGAACCGCGCATGTTGGCTAAGATCATGGCGTTACATCTTGATTTCATCTTCCGAGACATGGGAGAATGCAATATCGATTTAACAAGAGAATTCTATGCCAACTGGTCACCGAAAACCACAGGAAGCGAGGTCAAGATTCGGGGCCAAGTTTTACAACTCAATGCAGATTTCTTCAACTCCTTTCTTGACTTGCCTGCTGTTGATCCATCACCATTCAAAGAGCTGTACAGTAGACCTCCATATAGATCTATTCGACACACACTCTGTGGAACAAGATCCATGGCACGGTGGAGTAGACACAAAGACACCGGTCGATACAACACCTTCCCATATGCTCCTTTGAATAGGAAAGCAAGGATATGGTTGCGCATAGTCAACTCTTGCCTCATTCCAGGGACGCAATACACAAAAATAACAAGAGATAGAGTGTGCTTAGTATATGCATTGATGACAAATGTCCCTATCAACATTGGGGCAATCATTCGGTCTACAATGCGGAAGGCTAGGCTACACAAGCGGTCCCATTTCAGCTTTGGCAATCTGTTGACTGCAATTTTGAGGAAGGAAGACATCGAAGAGGAGCCGGCTGATCATAAACTCCCATACAACCCGAAGAAGGTTAACCTCATAAAGGTCAAAGATGCTGAATCAGCACATGGCGTCAACCTTACTACGGCAGAGAGACATGCTCGGGATGAGAGTTTCTTTCGCCATCTTTATGGCATGACTCGATTTACAATGATGAGCAGAGGTCGTGTTCCAACTGCTGCAGAGCTCCAACAGCTGGATCATGACTATCCAATGAATGTGCATGCAAAGGAGATGTGTGGAGTAGGTACATACTTTGAGGAACCTCTTAATGACGATGTGCCGACCGATGATGATCGACGAATGCCAGACTCCGACGTGGAGGAGAATTCTGATGACGACGACTCCTATGATGATTCTGACAAAGGGGGTATGACCCCTGACATAGAGGAGGAGTCCGACTGACCAGTTTTTTTGTATTTATTTTCCACTGAGGGCAGTGTGTCCCATCTAAGTGTGGGGTGGTGGTATTTGCATGCTATACTTCTCTATCCGCATTTGCATTTATGTTTGCTTTAGTTTTTTTTCGTTTTTCGCTTTTTTAGTAGTTAAATTTTTTTTACTTTGCTTTGCATGAAATTATTCTAATAGGCAGCATGAGATTATAACAAGAGTTTGTGCTAAAATCATGACTATTGAGACGTTTAGGCTCTAATTATGACTCACTATGTGATATTGTGTGGTTCAATTCCATCTGTTGGGTCAAGAGTCTATGCTACTCCCAATAATGTTGACCATGTGCCTTGTGTGTGTGAGGATATAGTATATTCTGTGTTTTTGGCTGATGCTAGAACTTGCCTGGTATGTATGTAAAGCGAAAATAAGGAGTGCAAGTCTAGGACATGATTTAGGCATTTCTTTGGCAACCTGTGATTGTTTACCTTCTTTTTACCTACCCGTGGACATTATCCTAGTTAACCCTTTTGAGCCTTTAGCCTATTTTCTTTGACAGCCTCATATGTAAGCCTAATCCATATTTTTTCAAGACCATAATTTGATCCAAAATCCTAAGTGCTTTAAAGTGTAAAGTCATGTGACAAAATAAGAGGAAATTGGGTGAGTATGATGCTTTAAAATGTAATGGTGCTTGAATTTGTTATGAAAAAGAATTGCTATCATAAGAGGTGTGTTATGAAAAGAAAAAAAAAAGAGGGAAAGGAAAACTAAAAAGTTAGTTATGTTTAAAATTGAAAAACAAAGGTGGAAAAAGGGGTGGTAGAATAAAAGAAAGTAGAAAGGTTGTTTGAAAGAAAAGTATTAATGGCATAATGTGATGAATAATGTATTAAAACGCTTAAGAACATAGTCACTATTTCTGGCCAAAATAGTCCTACCCGTCCCTTAGCCTACATTACAACCTGTAGAAGACCTATTTGATCCTAAGCTTAGCATTCTGACAATTAGTGGAGCATTACACTAAGGGCAAGCCTATGGACATCAGTTGCAGCATATGAATTCTTTGTGAGAGCGAGAGCAAGGATACTTTTATACCCATGTTTGAAAAATATGCTATACTTATGAGTGATTATGGGTAATATATTGTGAGACACACATGGTTGATGAGTTTTGGGTAGTTGTGTATGATTTTTTGTGCCTTAACTTTTGAATATGAGTTGGACACCATCACGAGTCTATGCTAGAGGTTAAATTGTTTCTACTAATGATCGGAAAACTACTCTTTGTTGATAATTGTTGTGCTTGTCTTGATGAATATTTTGTGTTGATACTGTGAAACCCTAAGTTGATGTTTAGACGGACATGATATTTTGTTTGAGGACGAACAAAGCTTCAAGTGTGGGGTGTTGATGATAGGCGAATTTACACGCCTATAGCACTAGATTTTGCCCATATTTTAGCCAAGTTTTAAGAACAAATTATATATTTCATGCACTTTTAGTCCTTTTTCCTGTAAGTGAGCTAACGAACATGATTAGCAAGTTTTCAGGTATAAATGATGCAGAATTCAGCATTTTATGGATAACTTGACGCCAAAGAAAGCTTCACGAAAGGAGGAAAACAAAGCTTGGATGCCAAGGACCTAAAGTAACGCATGGAAAACCTGTCCCGGGCAAAAACAGCAATTCTGAAGACTTTGGGGACTAGCAGTAACTTATTAGGATTAGGATAATGATACATTAACCAAGTAGGATTGGGTTAAGTAATTCATTAGCTTAGTAGGAATAGGATATGGGTATTATAAATACCCTATTTTGCTAGAGATTTTTATTCATTCACTACTACTTTTTATTCTTCCATTAGTAATAATTCTCATTCTACTTCTAATTCTTCCATTAATTCTACTTTTCTTCTTCTATTCATTTATTCAACTCTTAAATTCCACAACAAGAGAAACGCTACTTTGAAAGGGAGTTCACGCCTAAAGCCATACCACACCATAATACATGTGATATCTTTATTGCGGTATAATAATAATGTCTATTGTGAGTTCCATCGCACTTATGAGTAGCTAAACTTCTCTGTTGGGGTTATGGAAGCCTTATGAGATACTATCTAAGGCTATGAGTTTGTGAATTCGTGACACGTAGGCTGCTTATATCATTATTCTCTTCATCTTAATCTAAATTCTTTGTGGCTGCAGACGCATAGAATACGCCAGTATAGCATTAACTTGTTCGAAAGAAAAGTTATATGTCTGGAAAAGAGATAATGTCAAGGTAATAGGGTCCCATCCCCTATTAAAAAGTTAGTGCCGTAACTGGATTAACCTCTTGGAGAATTTGTACCGTTAGATACGCTTTAAGCTCGAAAGAGTTAAAGTGAAATAGTCCTTGTTTAGGTCGAAAGACGCTTGGATTTACCATCGAATACAATTCTCTATAAGCACATGCATGTCTGAATTCTGCACAACTCATAACCAATAGAGACGTACAACTCATAAGGTGGACATAACCCCAACTCCTAAATTCTCATTATTTTACATCTTACTAAACATTCTTTATTTTTACTTTGCTATTTTCAGTTTTACTTTATTATTTTGTTTACATTATTTGTACGTTAAAATCCCCCCTTTTACGAGACTTGCACTAAAAGTCTAGTAATCTTTGCTTACTTATTGACCGGCTATTCCCTGTGGGATCGATACCCAACCCAGTTGGGTTATATATTTGACAACGACCGCTTTACACTCTTACGAGAGTTGTAGATTGAGCGTTATCAGTTCACAAGATGATTATGCATGTATTCTAAGGGTAAAAAATTCTTAAAATAGTTATAAAAAGGATAAATAAACAACAAATAATGATAAAAAACAATAACCAAGTCAATTCAGAATAACAATACTCATGTTCTTGGCTTGAACCCCGGAAAATGGTGTTTAGCCCATCATGGACGTAACCATAATTACAATGAATGAATATATTTTAAAATCAATAAACAAAACAAAGTAGCGGAATGAAAGAAAAACCCTAATTTAAGTGTTATCAACCCTCCCTTAAATTCCCAAGGTCGTCCAAGGTGTGAAACATAACAACTAAGTGTCCTATTTATACTTTGGTACAAGCTGCCGATTTTGACATAGGGCCGTGCCATACCCTTATTATAGTTCCTAAGGTCTGTGGCACGCCATCATAGAGGTGATATACTGTAATTTGTCATTTATTATTCTAACAATGAAGTTTGACGGACCTAACAGGGTACCTAAGGTCCATGGCACACTAATGACTCCAAAACATCCATTTTTGGTCAAGTTTTGTCCCATGTGTTTGTTCATCCTTTCCAAGCCTTGTGGTGTTGTTTCTACTTGTTTTAAAGTTTCTTAATCATCCATATATCATCATTAAAAACTCAACAATAATACTATATCATTAAAAACCACAAATTAGATCTCAAAACAACATACATAAGTGTAACTAAGGCCGTAGCAAGGGTCAACAAGGTAACATCATGAGACTTACCCAGTAAACGGTGAAATTTATCTTCGAGCTTGCCCGACAATTGATAAGACTTATCTTTTAGGCTTCACATATAGAAAAATAGAACATTTAGGTTTATCTCATATTGATTACAACTCAAAAACACTCATGATTCGGTTACTACTTACAATTGATACTATAAATCCCCTCATTTTCTTTCCTGTACTGCTGTAATACCCCACATTTTAGAATAGAATGAAAATCCATCATTCCTATGTGTGGATGTTTCAAAAGCCTCAAATCCTATATAAATTTAGTGTGTTAATCAATTATGTAGTGTGGGAATCTATTTGAGCATGAATTTATATCATAGAGGTCCCCTAACTCAAGTACAAGTTGAAAGCTTTCCTATCATTCAAGTTTTAGTGAGCGTCAAAACTTGGGTCAACTTCAATCAACTGTAACTCATTGTATATGATGAACTGGGTGGTTTACTATATATCAAATGAAATATATTTGAATTATCTTTCTAACTATACCACTTTCGCCTAAATCTGATATCGAATCAAAGAGTTATGTCTATTTTACTCTAGCATATCAGGATGGAAACAGTGTGACGACATTCATGATAGCTTATTACATTTGTGATGGCCTATCACGAAGGTCATCAGCCTTAGGCATAAACTATCTCCAAAGTGACGACATTTGTGATAGCTTATCACATTTGTGATTCCCTATCATGAAGGTCGTCAGCCTTAGGCAGAAACCAGCTCCTGAGTGACGACATTTGTTATAACTTTTCACAAATCTGACGATATTTTTGATGACTTATCACAAGTATGACTCCCTATCACCAATGTAGTCAGCTATGATTTTTTAGACACTGGGAAATTATTTCATAAGGGTATTTTGGTCTTTTCCTTCACCTTTCATGACTTATAACCCTAAAGAGGCGTAATTTTTCCTATTTTTTTAGTTAAGCATCTCAAAAACCCTCTCTTATACTCTCAAACACTAGATTAGGGCTTCCATCAAACTCATCTCTTAAAAGCAAGATTCAAGCCTTTTTCCAAGATAATCAAGAATTAAGTTTCCCAATCTAAGAACTCTCCAGCAAATCATCAAGGTTTCCTTTCTAAGGTATGCGTGTGTTCATTCCTGGACTTATTTTGTCCATGAAGTTCAAGAACCCTTTTTTAAAACTATATATTATGGTTTTCATGTTATGAATGGATTGTTGATCATGTTTATGTGTTTAATGATGCCAAGATAGAATCTTTATGTGTTATTATGAATCTATGACATCATATGAGTTGAAAATATGTAAGTTTGATTATTTATGATGAGTAATTGTATGATTTACACCTATGCCTAAGTTGTGCATTTAAGGTGTTTGATAAAATACCTAAGAGACTAGAAATCATGCATTATAGCTAAATTGTGACTAAGTGAAGGATTCATGATATGCCCTCATATTCCAATAATTTTCATGTTGATATTATGTCTTGTAAATGTTGTTGGGCTGTTCATGAACTAGTATTATGAGATTATGCCATGCTTACTTGAAGATCTTACTTATGTACAAAATGTATGATATCCATGCACTTCATGGAATTTTCCAAGTTATGATATTATGGGTTGTTGATGTTGGTCACGTACTCAAGTCAGTCATGTGTGTTAGTTTCCTTCCATCGAGTCCTGGGAGTATTCGTACCCAAAAAATATTACTGTGTACCTAGATCCATGTCATGTTATCACGATACTCTCAGTTATGCCATGATCTATAGAATTCAGTCAGTCATGTAACTCAGGAGAACTCAAAAATTTTAGTAGTCTCAGTAGTTCACTAATCTCAGTGATCTCAGTACTCAGTTTGTAACTTCAGTATTCACAGTCAGTCTCAGTAACTTCAGTACTCTTAATCAGTCCTCAAAACTCAGTACATTTTGTTGGTCATCAAAATTTAGTAAACTCAGATGGGAGAAGGATTCAGCACCTTCTTCAGGCATTCACCTATCTCATGTAAAATCAATGTATTCAAATTTTATCTGATTCAATCACATATCATATTTTGTAGGGTATCATCATACCCGACTTGCAAGTCATCAATATCACTTCCAGATATGCATTATCATGTAAAACCAAGGTGCTTCATCATTTACAAGTGGTTATAAATGGTGAACAATATTTATTTCAAATTCATGCTCTCTTTTGTTGGTCACAATGTGATATGGGGTATGAAGACATTATCATGGGAACTTGAAAGCAATTTATCATTCATATTTATCAAACTTCCATGGAAAATCTCAAATCACATATGCATGGTTTCAACCATTGAAGTATATAGGCAAACAATTCTCATAACATAAAGTAAAATGACTTAGAAATCATATTGAAAGTAAGTTATCAGCATTTGATTGAAAACCCTATTTAAAAGCATGTATGTTCATAAAAACTGCACCCATGAGATTTTAGGATAACCCCATGTACCTCTATTTCCAAAGATAATAGATGTTTCTTGAAGCTTGCAGATTGGTGATTCCAAGTATGCAATTTGTTCCTGAAACCCCCAGTTGAATCTCGAGTTGCTTGGGTTTTTATTTTGAAACTCTAACTAGAACCTTTGAGCACTTTTGATGAATGAAGGTGTATTTTGGGGTCCTTGGTACTGAATTTTGTGTTATAGGGATAAGGGTGGAAAAGGACCATTTTGCCCCAGAAACGGAGTGTTTAATTCACTTGAATTCTTTACGTAGGCACCGCCTATCCCATTGCCTATGTTTACATAGGCACCGCCTAGGCTATTGCCTATGTTTACATAGGCGCCGCCTAGGCTATCGCCTATGTTTAAATAGCCACTGCCTAGGCTATCTCCTTTGCTTTCCAGTGGCCATGGGCGATTGGTTAGGCGACACATATTACTTTGAAAGGACATAACTTATTACTCGGGTGTTGGATTTTAGCAAAATTGGTATAGTTGGAAAGCTAACTCAAGGACCTATTATTTGACACATAGTAGGCTCCCTAATTAGACATAAACAGAGAGTTATGGTCGATGGAAGCTAACACACTTTACCACGTTCACTAAAACTTAGTCGATCAAAATAGTTTCAACTCGTCCTTGAGTTGAAGGACTTCTACTGTCTAAATTCAATCTTGAATGGATTCACATGCTATACAATTAATTGACATGCCATATTGGCATAGGATTTATGGCTTTGGGATTTATCAACATTTCGGAATCATGGTCTAGATTGTAGCTTGAAATACAGGGTGTTACAGTCTGTGCTAGAGTCTACCTATGGATTATATTTAGTTTGAAGTATGGATCCTCCAGTAGTATCGACATCTATTTGTGGTAATCTACAGACTTTGAGTATTGTTCCACGTTATGTGCTGCATCGGAGTATGGTATTCTAAGATCAAGATTATAGCCTTTATCTATGTTACCTCCTCAGGTGGGATATTAGCAAACCAGATTTACTTTGCTTCCTATTATTGCTAGTACAATTATTACTTCTAAGGGTTATAAGAGGTTTGAGATATTCACTTATTTGGGTCTTCCTAGGTTTAGTTGTGTTGTAAGAAAGGATTCCTATGAATTCATGATTTATTGTCTTGAAAAGTTTCATAACCTTGGTTCACTTTAGTTGCATGGGGTTTCTTATACTACTTATCTATTGAGAGATACATCCAAAGATTGGTGGAGGTCACTTGTTAGTTGTGAACCCTAATTTAGCAAAGATAACTTGGGATTAATTTGATAAAGACTTTTTGATAGGTTTGTACTATATAGTTTGAGGTATCAAATAAGAGATAAGTTCAATCACTTGGAGCGGGGTTCATGACTTTTATGAAGTATGAGGCATGCTTCTATTCCTTGTTTAGATATTTTTATGCCAGTGTTTCCAGTGTGTCTAAGAAGATTTAGAAATTCGTAAAACGGTTGGATATTTCTCTTAATTAGCTATGACTCTGGGGGTAGAGTATGGGGAATAATTTCATAGTATAGTGGATCATGCTATGATGACTGAGTCTATTGAGGGTTTCAGGGAGGCGCTAAGAGGATGCATTATTAGGGTGAGTTTAAAGGTCACACTCCTTAAGGTAGAGATCTTAGAGGTTTTCATATATATCATGCTAGACTAGTCCAGGTAGCCTTGAAGGTTTTAGGTAGTAGGTCTTTTATTTTGGCAGCTTTGGTTGGCTGTTATAGCTTAACTATACCTTCTCCTATTGAGCCAGGTCGTAGAGGTTTCAATGTATGTGATGAGTGATGAGGGGTGATTTTTCTACACATTCTCACTAAACCTTTGTGCACATTACCTTTTTTTAAATAAATGAATGAGACATATTGGTGACAAAATGCACTAATATCCATTCTTTGCAGGCATAGAGTTGAGAAGATCAAAAGATGCAGATTGGGGATGAAAATGATAAAAAGAGAACAAAGAAAAGTGCAGCCAAAGACCTGGACTATATCAGCCTTTGTTACTGGGGCCATAGTGCTCAATCTGCGGTTGCAGTCAGTCAAGATGGTCAGCACAGCATGGTTGTAACACACAACTGCGATCGAATGAATGTGGTCGCAGATAGTCATGTGCGATCGCGGTTCGACGAGAATATGCCCAGGGGCGGATATGTAAAATACTTAGAAGAATCCCAAACCATATTAAGCAAAAAACCTTTCCTCTTTGGGTATTGCTTACCTCATAAGATATCTTTGAATTTAAGACTTGAAACCCTAATCGGGAAGTGTGTAATTAACTTTTGAGGATAATTTTTTTAGGATTTTTGTGAGGAATGAATGCTTTGGATAATCATTATGGTATATCTCTCTTTACTTTCTTCATGAGTAGCTAAGTAATTTAGTCTTGAAATTATGTTGAACTAGAGTGTAATTATGTGTGGGTATTATTGTGTTTACATGGATTTTAGTTGTTGAGTATGGATTCCACCATTGCTTGAGCCTATGGGTTGGAATTTGATAGGTGAAAACCCTAAATATCTAAATGGGTTTGATGGGTGAAAACCCCAAACTCTAAAAACCTTTTATCATCCTTGAAAGAAGTATGAAGGTGAATATTAGGTAACCCATAACATCCTCAAAAGAGGGTTCTAGGAGGACAAGACAAGGTGAAAAATTGAGCCTATGGTTTGCTACCTTTTGCAATCTTATAAATAAGTGTATTAGGAGTGTAAATCATGTAAAGAGCATCATCCTTGATATAGGGATGCTTGATTGAGGTCTTTGGTGATTATGAAATTTGGACACTTGTTAGGTGCTTGAAAGAGCCACCGGGTGAAATCGCTGTGGTTTTATTAAAATATTGACCCCAATGATATTTGACCTAGCCTATTCTTTAGTTAAAAATTAAATTTCATGATGAACCAACATTAACCAACACACATTACCTCTAGGTAGACATAATCCCAAGATTTCCTTAAGTCTTGAATTCTAAGTAAAAGTTTCCTTCACCAAGTTCTTGTTAAATTTTGTTGTGAAGAGTTTCCAAACAAATCCCCCTATTCTTTTTACATGTCATTTTTATTAGCATTCAAAGTAATGTCATAGTAATTTGAGCATACATAGGGTTTGAAGTCTATAATTTACTTCTCGAGATTCGACCCCAATTCAAATTGGGTTACTTGACAATGATCACCTCACCCCTTAGTTATGGGAGTGAGTTGAGTGTTATTAATAAGGTTTCCTATTTGGCCAAGGACTATCCGTATCATGTTTTTAGGGCTACTCCAACTTCAGCAGTGAGAGGTAGAGGTTCTACTAGAGGCGTATAAGATAGAAATAGTGGTGCCCATAGTGGTGGTTGTGGGGATACTCTGCCAAGTGGTGGTCATGGATAGTACTATGTTATATCCACCAAAATAGAAGCAGAGGCTTATGATGTTATTATCATAGGTATTGTCCCTATTTTTTCTCAAATCTACATTCATGTTATTTAATCTGAGATAGACTTTTATATATGTGTCTGCATATTTTGCTTTGGGTATTAATTCTGCTAATGAGTGTCTTGTCATGCCTATCCATGTATCTAGACTTGTTAGACTCTCTTTAGTGGTGTATCAAGTACACCGATCTTGTGTTGTGACTTTTGTTTGGCGTGAGACTTGGGTAGATCTAATTGTCCTAGATATTGTAGATTTTGATGTTATTTTAGGTATGGATTGGCTGGTTCCTTATCATGCTATCCTATATTGTTATGTTAAGATCATGACCTTAGCATCACTAGGTGTGCCAAGAATAGCTTGGAAGAGTGTGCTTTTTTTAGGCCCTAAGAGAATTATATCTTTCTTTTAGGCTCGTCACTTGGTTAATAGGGGATGTTTATCTTATTTGTCTCACATCCATGATACTAGTGCTGCTTTACCTCCATCTTTGGATTTGTTCATATTTTTGGTGCGTTCATGGATATTTTCTAATGGACTTTCCTGGTATGCCTCTGGATCATGATATTGACTTTGCTATTAATATTAAGTCAGGAACTAAGCCCATTTTATTATTCCTTATAGGATGCCCCAGCAGAGTTTAAGGAATTAAAGGATCAATTGCTGGAGATATTGGATAAGAGATTTATCTAACCTAGTATATCACCTTGGGATGTGCCTATCTTGGTTGTGAAAAAAAAGTATGGGTCTATATGTTTGTGTATTGATTATTGATAGTTAAACAAAGTGACAATTAAGAATAAGTATCCTCTTCCTCGTATTGATGATTTGCTTTATCAACTTCTAGTTGCTATAGTGTTTTTGAAGATTGATTTGAGGTTCAGATATTACTAGTTGAGGATTAGAACTTCTGGTGTTCTAAAAATAGTTTTTCAGACATGGTACAGTCATTATGAGTTCTTGGTTATGTCCTTTGGGTTGGCCAATTCTCAACTACATTCATCAAGTTGATGAATTTATGTATTTCGTTCATATCTTGACTCTTATTTCATTATATTTATAGATGATATCTTGGTTTATTCTATGAATAAAGCTGACCATAAAGAGCATTTGTTATTGTGCTTCAAAGATTAAAAGATGAGAAGTTGAATGGTAAGTTCTCTAAATTTTTGTTTTGGTTAGACTCTGTCTCTTTCTTTGTTCATATGGTGACTAAGGATGGTATTATGGTCAATCTGGCCAAGATTGCAATAGTTCATGATTAGGCTAGGCTTATATCTCCTACTGAGATTTGGAGCTTTGATGGTTTGGCAGTTTACTATTGGTGTTTTATTGAGTGTTTTTCATCTATTGTGACTCGGTTGACCAAGTTGACTCAAAAGAAGATTTCTTTTCAATATTCTTATGTTTGTGATGCAAGCTTTCAGAAGCTCAAGGATTTGTTGACATTAGTTACTATCTTGACTTTGCCTAATGAGGGCTTGGGATTTACCATCTTTTGTAATGCTTTGGGTTTTGGGTTAGGTGTTGTGTTGATGAAAGATGGTCAGGTTATTGTGTATGCTTCTCATCAGTTGAAGCCCTATGAGAGAAATTATCCTACTCATGATTTGAAGTGGTGCATGGTTGTTTTTGCTTTGAAGTTGTAGAGGCATTACTTGTATGGATTCCATTGTGAGATTTTCTCAGATCATCATAGCCTTCAATATTTCTTTACCCAGCAAGATCTTAATATGAGGCAATGTCATTGGCTTGAGTTGCTTAAGCATAATGACTTCACTATTCTCTATCATCCAAGCAAGGCCAATGTGGTTGCGGATACCTTGAGCCAAAAGTCATCTAGCATGGGTAGCTTGGCACATATCTTGACCCAAGAGGTGCCTTTGGCCTTAGAGGTTCAAACGTTGGATAACCATATGGTTTGGGTTGATTTTTGACACTTGGGATGTGTTTTGACATTTGTGGAGATGAGGTATTCCTTGAGGAAGGAGATTTGAGCTCATCAGTTTGATGATGTTAGTTTGAGAGTGATTCAGGATAAGGTGTTGAGTGGTGAGGCTCAGGAATCCTCACTTGGTTTAGATAGTATTTTGAGGATAGGTGGTCGAGTTTGTGTTCCTAAAGTAGGTGATTGGATTAAATTGATTTTGAACGAGGCTTATTGTTCCAGGTATTCCATCCATCCAGGAGTGACTAATATATATCACGATTGAGACAATATTATTTATAGAGTGCCATGAGGAATGAAGTAGCAAGTTATGAACTTGTTGCCTACATTGCCTTTAGGTGAATGCCAAGCATTTTAGATCTATTGGTTTGCTTTTGAGGTTACCCATTCCTAAGTGTAAAAAGAAATATATCACTATGGACTTTGTTACTGGTTTTCCTCATCCTTCTTGTGGTTGTGATAGTGTTTGTATCATTATGGATCGATTGACCTAATCTGCTCATTTCATTCCAATTTAGGTTTTTTTCAATGCTAAGAGATTGGCCCGTATCTATATTCATGAGATAGTTCATCATTATGGTGTGCCAGAATCCATTATCTCAGACTGAGGTTTAGTGTTTACATCTCACTTTTGGAAGATTTTTTAGGAGGAGTTGGGTACCCAAGTTGATCTTAGTATAGTTTTTCACCCACGACCAACTATTAGTCAAAGCAAACTACTCATGTTTTAGAGGATATGCTGCATGCTTATGTGATGGATTTTGGTAGGTACTGTCGCTCTTTAGTTGGTGGGTTTGAGGTTTCTGAGATTAGACCTAAAGGTATGAACTTGATTTATGAGTCTTTAAACAGAGTTTGGGTCATTTTGGATAGACTTCAAGCAGCTTAAAGTAGGCAGAAGTGTTGCTATGCAGATCGTAGACTTTGTACTTTGAGATTTATTATTGCTTCCCATGAAGGGTATGATGCGGTTTAGGAAGAGGGGCAAGCTTAGCCCCAGGTTTATTGGCCCTTTTGAGATTCTTTGGACAATTGGGGATATGGCTTATAATCTAGAATTGCCCCCAAATTTATTAGTTGTTCCTCTAGTTTTTCATGTTTCCATGCTCCGGTGGTACATTTTGGATGTCTTATGCCATTCATCGGGATTTAGTGCAGTTAGATGAGAGGTTGCCTTTCATTGAAGAACATGTCTCCATCTTAGCTAGGGATATGGGATAGGTGTGTTCTAGAGATATTTCTGTGTTTAATGTCCAGTGGAGACATCATCCTATAGGTGATTTTACATGGCAGGTCAAGTTCAAAATACATGGTAGCTATCAATATCGGGAATTTCTCTTTCCTTTAGTTGGAGGATGAACCAGACTCTTAATGGTGGATTTGTAATGACCTAATTTTTGTTAGTTTTGTGATATATTATTTTTGTGTGATTTGACCATTTTACCCTTTTGGTGGTTGCTTTATGGTATTTCTAGGGTGTAGATATAATTGGTACGATTCCTAAAATATTTTAGTGTAATTAATACAAGATTATTGGTTTTAGTGGTTATAAAGGCTTTATAATTGACATCGGTCAACATGTATTGATATGTGTATCAAATGGCAAAACGGATTGTGGTAACAGATCTAAAATGATGATTTTAAGTTCGTAAAAGGGGTGGTGTGGTTTTATGGCTTTTATATCTCATTTTGACCCTTAGTTTGGAAATTTGTGAAATTGAGTTTTGGGGGTCAATCTGGTGGAAACATCTTTTTGAAAATCTGATATCACCATTTAGTCCAGAGCCTCAAATTTGATAGGGTAGTGTAGTTCATTTATGTTCTTGGGATTCTGAATGAATCCCGAGGGATCCGTGGAGAACTAGAAATCTCCAAGTCTCCAGTTGATGCACCACTCGGCTGGTGTTGGTGCACTACTTAAGCAACCTAGCCAAAAGTTGTAGGTGTCGCTTAAGCGACTTCTGTATTTCATAAGCGACTGTCGCTTAAGTGACTGTCGAGTCACTTACGCAATATCTATGCAGCTTGTGGGTATCGCGTAAGCAACACCTGGTCTCTTAAGAAATAGCCGGTTAAGCAACCTGATGATCACTTAAGCGATACCTGGGTGATATAAATTCCCTATTTTACAATTTTTCACTATTTTTGAGACTTGGAGCTTGGGGTTTCGTGTTTTTGGGTGATTTCTTAATTTTCTAAGCTTGGGTAAGTTCCAAACTCATATTTCAATCACTTTCTTTGATTTGTATCATTTTAAAACATGGATTTAGAAGTGAAATTTAGGGATTTTGGTCTAGAAGGCCTGAGTTTGTAATTTCTTGATTCAAACCCCAAATTCAACTCGTTTTCACTAGGATTTTCTTCTATGAGTTCCTCTAATCTTGGAAAATATATATTTGGACTAAAAGTCCAATTTTACCCTTCTTTTTGGAAAACCTATTTTGAGGGTATGCTTTGATACTGACAAAGAAATGGGCAATATGGGTATCATTGGTTTTTTTTTATGTATAGATTCTATATTTATATGTTTTATCTTATTTTGGGTCTATGCGTAAAGGAAAAGCTTAGTGTGAAAGGCTTGATCGTATCGATTTTGGCATTTATGGTAGGTTATGTCTTAACTTTTTCAGACTACTTGATAGTTAATATTGGTAGAAGAATCATGTAAAGGGTGTGGAAATCAATCATAGAAATGGCTATTAATATTGTATTGTGCTAGTGTGGGGTCCTATGTTGTTATTATTTTATAGTATAGTGGCATTATTTGCTATGTGTGACCGTGTGGGGTCTTGTATGATGTGTTGGCCTTATGTATATTTGGTGGTATCTTTTTTGTGAATAACATAAATTGGAATCTATGTGGTATCAATATCATATTATTGTGTATTTCGCACTATTGGCATTTGTTACTTAGACTCATGGATTATTGACATGTTGTGTGAATTTTTGGCTCATATGGTTGGTATATTTGTTGGCTTTAAAAATTCTAATTCTGGTTGGTTTTGAGCATTGCATCCTCATATTATATGCATTTGTGAAATATTGGTACCACTGTGGAAATACTGGAAGTACTGGATTGTGACATCTTTATAAACCCTCTGACGAGGGAAGTGTCGGAGTGTAGTCATGGTTATTGATATTGCTTATTGGATTATATAGGGGTTGCAAACCCCCCATGAGTCCTATTGTGGGACAAGAATGGTAGGTGTATACAGAGGTTGTGCAACAACCTAGAGTATCATGTCATCATCATCATCATCATCATCATATTTGTTGCATTTCATATATATTGTGCTCATTATATTTTGTGTTATTCTCCTTGATGCGATATCTTTCTATTGTACTTCTTTCTTATACTTGTATTTAGTGTACATGTACATTACTTCCTCATATTTGTGTATTGCATATGTGTAGATTGTAGAACTCTTGGGAAATTTTCTAATTTCACGTGCCTATAGTGTGTATTTTATATTCTTTATTTTCTAATTTACTCAGTCGACCTAGGATACCAACTGAGTACAAATGGATCATACTCACCCCTACTGCACCCTTTTGATGGAGATCTAGGTACGATTGGGCTGCACGGTAGCTTATTTAGGCGACATCTAGAGTATTATTCAAGGTAGCAGTCGACCTATGTTTTTGGAGTTGGCATAGTATATCTTCTTATCTAGCTCATGTCTAATTTTGTATTATGGGACAAATTTTGATCTTTTTTTACTATTGTTATATCTTTTGACATTCGAGATATATTTAGTAGTTCTTACACTAAGATCAAGTTTTGGGATATTGTTTGGAATCTTTGGTTATGGATTTTTGCTATTACTATATATGTGAGTTTTGACACCATTCTAGGCATCTTGTTGCGTGTTTCAGTATTGCTATCTTATTTTATGTCAGTTTAGGTGATTGGATTACTTGTCAAGGCTTGCTGAAACAAGTGCCATCATGACCCTTGGTTTTTGGGTCATGATGTGAACCCCATAGGGGCCCTTTCGTGCGTGACTTTTCGTGATGGAAAAGAGAGGTCACTATAGGTATTTTCTTTGAGACCCTATATCAATCAACCTATCACCAGTATGAGACTATATCTATCAGCCTTATAGGAGTTGCATATGTAAAGGTGATGAGTATTGCTTGTGGTGTGGTGTGTTCTTATTAGATTTTTTGGGTTTTGGGGCCCAGTTTAGGTATTGTTTATATAGAATAGTTGGTTACTTTATATTGTTATTATTATTATGATTAGCTCATGAAAAGTTGATTATTGAACTGGTATTAATATTCGAGGAATGATTTTGATTTCTTTATCATATGATTATTTTAATTCACATGGTTAGGAATTTTGGTTTTAGACCATGATTATGTTATCACTAGTTCCTACTATGATTAGAAGGCCTTGAGATTCTAGTGTGACTACTTAGGTTGTATCTTTGAGTCAGCCTTATTTATGTATATATGCCTATCTATAGTAGTTATGGTAATACTATATATCCCTCTCTTCTTTATTTATTCATGTTGTATATCCATTTCTTGGCCTTGTAGATATACATATCTTTTTTTGTTATTTTTTCGTGTATTGGTTAGTGATATACGGTATAGTGCTTAGGTTTTTGTGTATGGTTTGAGTAGGATAGTTTACCCTTATTACCTCTTTAGCCTTACTGTGCTAGTTACCTTGATATTTCAGCGTAGTTTACATTCTTTCTTGCATGTTATGTATATTTTCATTAACTTTGGAGCTCAGTCAGCAGTTTTCTACTAATTACCACGTGTTTTGTACTCATACTCGACTTTAGCAGCCTGTAGATAATAGTACAGGTTCTCGCTGTTGTTGTGTGCATCGTGTAGAGCAGCTATGGTTCGGAGACATAGGGTGAGCTCCTGGCATTAGAGTATTACTATTCTCCCTCTTATATATTTGACTAATCTCTATGTTGTATTTAGGGATGGGCTGTATTAGTATATTCATTTAGTACTTTGTTTTGTAATCTTATTACATTTGATACTCTTGTAATGATTCTACCAGGTTTTGGAACTTTCTTTATTTCTCTTGGTAGTCTGTTACTAGTAGTTATGGACTACAGGTTAGCTTACCTACTATTAGGTTATAGTATGTGCCATCATGACTTTAGAAATTGTGTTGTGATACTCTGGAAGAGCTCTATCAACAATATTTAGGCGACCAATTTCCACCCCAACATCTATCAAAATACAACAAATCTTGATTGTTTGAATTTTGTGTAGGTAGTTCTACCACAAATTCATGCTTTGTATATTTACTAGTTGTTCATCGCCTATTTTGATTGGTTTTCCTCATTTTGTTCCCTGTATACTATTCTCTAAATATCATGTATTTTGTTTTTTTAGCTTTTTCAATGTGTTTGCTGATTTCTTTTGTTGTTGCTAGTAGTGTTTTTGGCAGGCTTTAGTTGCATGTGGATTGGGATTGTGGCCTTGGGTTCATTTAAAAACATATTCTTCAATAACTACAGTCTTTAGTTTATATCTATTATTTATAGCTTGCAACTGATGTATTTTCCTTATTTACTTGTTATTTTTTAGGAGTGGCTTTGGTGGTTGATGGTAGAATAGGGCCATGTCTTAGGCTAGGTTTAGGGTTGGTATAAGGATTAGGATCGAGGTCGAGAGTGAGGCTAGGGTCAGGGTATGGTTCTAGATTTGGGTTGGGGTTAGGGCCTAAATTAGAGTTGGATTTGAGGTTTAGGAGTGAGAGGTAGTAAGTTTAAGTAGGATAAGGGGTCCTCTAGGTTGAGAATAGGTTCTAAGGTAAGGATGTGGACAAGTACACGTCATAGTTCTATAAAAGCATGACGCATAAGAATAGGGTAGGTATCTTGGTATATAAAGAGCTTAGAAGGAAATTGGTAGATGTTAGAAGGAGCAACAATTGGTTGATGTCGATTAAGTTGGTAGTTGGAGGGTCTATGTTGAATATTATTAGTGTCTACACCCTGTAAGTGGTCTTGGATAAGGAGCAGGAAAAAATCTTTTTGGAAATTTTGGATGACGTGGTAAGAGCCTTTCCAAGAACTAAGAAGTTGTTTGTAGAGGTGATTTCAAGGGAAAACTCTAGTCTTTACCAAGAGTTTATATTGATTCACATGGAGGATTTGGTATTAAGGAGAAGAATAAAGGAGGAACCTCTCTTTTGAATTTTTGTAGAGCCTTCGGGTTGCTGGTAGCGAATTCAAGCTTTCTAAAGAAGAAAAAAATACCAGATTACTTTTTGTAGTTTGATGGTCAGGACTACGATAAACTCTTTGCTCCTTAGGAGAGTTGAAAGGGAATATTTAATGACTATAAGTGCATACATACTAAAAATCTTTAAACCCAAAATAAGCTTCTGGTGATTGACTTCGAAATCAAGAAGGTAAAAAAAAATAGTGGATTGATGTTAAATTAAGTAGGGGTAGGTCGGCATTGGCTAGTGTGTGGGAGATAGGGTAAAATTTAGAAGCTATGAGGGCTTAGAATAGTAGAGGGATCAGGAATAGTATGTGGGAGATGACTACAAGTTGTATTAGGGAGTCGGCTAGAGAGGTGCTGGATGTCTCGAGAGGCTGATCTGGAACGCACTAGGGGGATTGGTGAAACACCCTAGTTTTGAACCTAAGAAAATTATTGATTTTGAGCTCAATGGACACTATATGATATGTGGATACTTTTCATATGATGTGGGTACAGTTTAGGGTCCTTAACTCGTGTGATGATCAGTGTGGTTTGGGTTGCATTTTATCCAAGGTACGAGTGGACATCTTACTAGTCGTAAATAGGGAACACGGGGTATGGTACTAAATCGTATAATGTCGTATGTCTATCCAAGAGGATTCTGCCTATGGTACAATTTAGGGAGTACCAATCGTATGATTATATACAAGTTGGCCTAGGAACTCATATGTTGGACGGTGTTGGAGTCCAAGTTGATGCCTAGGGTGCAAGTAATGGGTACCGCTCATATATTGGGATACGATTTCGGTTGTGCAGTCGTACCCTAATTTGATCATGTTTTCAACATTTAAGCGGAGGGTATTCTGGATATTTCTCACACTAAAACCCTTAAGAACACACATCTTATAAAACTGTATGGACTCCCATAACTCACTTGAAAGATAAAAAAAATACTCTTAAAATTCTTTCTAAACTCTCTTAAGAAGATTGTGCTAGGATTTTGTTCATGTTATTATCAAGGGGCTTCAGGATCAAGATCTCTCCACGAATCTTCATAAATAAGGCATATTACTCCTCCTTCATTGTTGGTTAAACTAAAGGCATGTTTTGTGAATGGTTGTCATAGCATAATGGTGATACGGTTTTGGGTTTTTAATTATATGTTGGGGTTTTGGTTGTAAATGATTAGATATTGTTTTCCCATTTTTATTTTTGGTTTTTCATGTTATAATGGTGGTTTGAACTTGTGGTTGCATGGGAATGGTCAATTGATACTTGTTTTCAGTTTTGGAAATCTTTTGCCCTCAACATATATGATAAAATGCCTAGGAGAATGATAAAACATTGCATTGCATAATATGGTTATGGAACCTAAACTGGTTTGGTTGGTTGTAAATAGATGGAAATAGGGGTACAGTGAAATCCCTAAATTAATTATTTTGAATGGAAATTGGTAATAAACTCAACCCACTTGCATAATTTATTTTGGTTTATGCATTACTACTTGGTTTGGTTTGTTTCTTGAAACTAATGCATGGTATAAATGGTTAATTGGTTAAGGATGGTTTTACACGGGAATCCACCACGTGGTCTTACAAAGAAAACCTAGTACATAGGAATCCCTCGAGTTATTTTAATAAAGGAGTCAGTGGGGTACATAGGAATGCCCTAAGTGATTGGCTAAGGACATTGCTTGCAAGCTATAGTCGGTATAACGATACCGCTAATTAATATCTATATAATTGACTCTTGAAATTAGTTGTTTGGTTGTCTATTAATTATTTTAATTAAGTAATAATGGCGGGTTGTGATAGCTAGCCAAGAAGGTGTGAAGCCAAAACGTTGACACTGGAAACTCATGTTTGTCGAAGGGAGTATTGGTCTCGATGACCAAGTACTTGTGGGGTACAAGATAATCACCCAAGTATATATATGTATCATAGAGGGTGAAGGGTATAAAGGAATACTTGGCCACCTATGGTATCTCCAGTTCATGCGGATACACACACTGGGGCTCGTCTAAGGGTAACACTTGACCCATATGGCCCATGGAAAGATTATGACGGTAAAGAGACACAACCCAGGTAAAATATTTTTAATGCACGCTAAACCCGCTTTCCTTTCCCAGCATGGTATATATCTATATATGTATGTGATTGCATATGGTTATTTACTTTGGTTTTGAATAATGGCATTACTTTATCCTTGTTCCTGAGTACATGCTAGCATTCACCCTCTATCCCATCTTTGGGCGTTGTGTCCCCAAGCGATGCAGGAACCGGTCATATTATCACACCTCCTGCATAGTGACTTGGAGATTCAGGAACAATGAGTCTGATTGAAGTGGTGAGCTTCCATTCTTGGGAAGGCCTATTTCCTATTATGGTGTATCTTATGTCTTTACTATTCCTTTGACATTGATTATTGGCTATGGTCGGGGGCATGTCCTGACTAGATATTCATTGGTATGTGTAGAGGCTTATATGGACAATTGTGGACTTGGGTATGGAATGGATATTCTTTTGGTTATTTTTGGGTTTTGTTTACTATTGGTTGAATTGACTTATTTGGGTTGTTCTTGGTTATAGAACTATCCCAAAGTCCTTACATATTAAATGACTCTATCTTGTTATATGGTCAGAATTTATTCAACTTAGGGCATGTGTTGGTTGTTTGGATTGGGTATCAGGGGTGTTCTCCAGTCCTTGTTGGAATTGAGATGCCTATTACGAAATAGCCCTGGTTTAGGTTATGTCAAGTTGGTATCAGATCTTAGGTTTTAGTATCATCGGGTGTCCACAAAGCCTGTTGAGTAGAGTCTCTTTTATGGGAGTATAGTGCGCCACACTTATTAGGGATAGGCTGCTAGGCATCTAGTAATGTTTCAATCTATTGTTGTTCTATTTTTGGGCTACTGAGTCGAAGGTCTTGAACTTTCCCTTAGACCTTCTTTTGTTTTATTTATAGACCATGCCCTTTTGATGTTCTAAACCTTATGGAAACTCACCTGTTATATTCAAGGACAGTATAGACGGATCTCGTCCAACTCATGGGGTATAGACCCAATTAGGGGTCGCTGCTTCTGATTTTCCCTGTGGAGTTCCATCGATATTCACTAAGGCAACTCCAAAAGGTGACATTCATACTCGATCACCCCAAGCATATTCTACCAATCCTAAGTTTTGATGTTTTATTCAACTTTTGTCCCAAATAGTGACATATTTGTCATGACAATCTAAGCGTATTAGTGTGAGGAAGATAAGGTAGGGTTAAGAAATAGGCAGAGTAAGAAGTCTAAATATTCTGATCGGGGGAGAGGTTAGAGAAATAGTCATAGAGGTGATAGATAGTGGTCTGGTCAAGGGAATACAGGAAGTCCCCAGGTGGTTGTCAGTGCCCCTTATCCTCAATTTTCTAATGATTATCGCTTTTGGACTGGGGGAGCCCAGTCAGCCCTACCCTATTCTCCCTGCTGGTTTTGTGGTCTATTGCACTGCGGTTATTGATATAAAGAGAGGAATTGGTGCTTTAGTTGTAGTCAATTGGGTTACATGTAGCTGGTTTATCCCACAAGGATTGCCACTAGGGCAGATGGGATACCATTTTCCACTTCTCTAGACCTACACAAAGAGGTGTTATTTCGGGCCTCGACATTGGTCGGGACCGCCCTAATGATCTCACTATCCCTTAGGAGTCCGAGGCATCTCCTAATGTTGTTAATGGTATGTTGAAACTCTTTTCATATGATATATACTGTTTACTAAATCTGGGGTCCACTCTCTCTTCAGTGAACCCATTTGTGGCTGTGTATTTTGGTGTTGGTCCAGAGTGTGTTTCAGACCCTTTTTCTATTTCTACTATAGTAGGTGACTTTTTGATTACTAGAAGAGTCTACAGGGGGTGTGTGGTATCTATTGTTAGTAAAGAAATTGTGGTGGATCTATTTGAATTAGATATGGTTGATTTCAATATCATATAGGTAATGAATTAGTTGCGCTCGTGCTATACATCTCTAGACTGTTGGACCCATAAAGTCATCTTTAAGTTTCCTAGTAAGATAGTTATTGGGTGGAAGGGTGGTTCTCTAGTTCCTAGGGGGAGGTTCATATTATATCTTAGAGCTCGGATATTGATCTCTTATAAGTGTCTCTATCATCTAGTTTGAGTTAAGGATTCTAACTCGGATATTCCTTCTTTGCATTCCATATGATGGGGAATGAATTTCCTGAGGTCTTCCCTGATGACCTTCCTGGTGTCCCCCGATAGAGAGATTGAGTTTGGAATTGATTTTGTTTCGGACACTCATCCTTTCTCTAATATCTAGTATAGAATAGCTCCAATTGAGTTGGAGGATCTTAAGGGATAGTTGAAGTATCCTCATGGTAAGGGTTTGTCCGACTTAGCATTTCTCCGTAGGGTGCTTTCATCCTTTTGTGTATAAAAGGGGATGGTTTATTTTAGGTATGTATTGGTTATTGGTAGGTGAATAAGGAATTTGGGGTGACCTTATCGTGGGGTGGACTATATATTTATATTTTGCACGAGGTACTTGGTTGGCAGTGCATGATGGTTGGTAGACACTTAGTTTGAACCTTAGATGTGGATGTTTGGTGAAAGGAGTATGTTAGCTTGAAGATAGCAATGTGAATTTGTGGGGGTAGATTGGTAGGCTTGGTAAGGCGGGCAGAAAAAATAAGGTTAATTACTTAGGGGATATAAGAATGGGAAAGTTGTGATATAAGGGCCGGAGATCTAGGTTGAGCTTATGGATTGGGGCTAAGTCATTGAATAGGTTAGGGTATGGGGTTTATGAGGCTATGCTGGATCCCAGGTAGCATATGGATAGAAGAGGCTTTAGGTATAAAAGACCCAAGTATCCCTAGTACATATCCGTACTAATACCCCTAAGAGCGGGGTGTTGTGTTGGTAGGTGTAGTAAGATGGAGATCGAAGGGCTAATCTTAAATTTTCTTCTAGTGGTGGACTTCAAGGAAAGGTCAGGGTGAATTCACTCCCATTCTAGCGATTCCTTCCTATTTCGGGTAAGAGGGAACTCTACCAGTATGGCATGGATTCTAAAAGTCCTTATGCCTAAGGTTCACGTTCTACATGCCGTGTATGTCCATACTCCAACCTAAGAACCAAAGGCAATAATGGTTCTTAGAAATTCGAGATTTCAAGTGTTCAAGCTCTGTGTCATTACACCCATAACCCTTACATTCATGTCTTACGTTATGCCTAGTTCCAAGAAATAGTAATTTCAAGAGAAAATCATCACCTTATTCCCTGAATATGAATCTCAACTTTACGTTACATTACCCATGAAATATGTAGGAATGTTTCTTACGGTGTCTAGTCCTAAGGACTATTATTATTGTATGTTTATGTTGGAATGATCCTTCATTTATAACCTAGGTGGTTGCTTTGGAATACCTCATGCCTATAGTACCGTATCTCATTTTATGAGTCTCTCCTTGAGTAGCACAAGTAGTTCTCGCACTTTAGTTCCTCAATTACCTTTCTTATGTTAAGGTAGTAGTGGCCATAGAGGAACAGTGACGTTTTGGATCGGGGGAGTAAATGTCCTTGATGGTGAAATATTGAGGGGTGATTATTGGAGCTAAGGTTATAATAGTATATGGACGAATAAGAAGAACTTTGTCCTGTGGAATAGTTAAGGAGTGAAGGTGTGGTGAAAATCTTTGTGATGGTGATTCAAGTCTCTAGATTTTAGGTAGGAGATCCGTAACACAAAGATAGAGAGGTAGGCTTGAATGTTGGGAGGGGGTTGACAACTACTCAACCGTTATGTTATGTGGCTAAAGTGCCTTGATTTAGACTGAGGTTTCTTAATTATAGTGATAGATGGGGTGGTATTATTAGAATGGTGTAAAGCATTGGGATCCATGGCTTCTACTAGAACCTTTAAATCCCAATTATTTTTAACATGGGGTGGATAAGCAGTTATACTTAAGCCCTCTAGTTATGTATTCGTGAGGGGGAGTTGGAAGGTTGATACGGAGAAGTGTTGTCTTCGTGTTGAAAGCTTGGTGGAGAGTGTGGCCGCATTTAGGGGATATTATATGTATGGGCTGTGAAGGAAAGAGCTACCTGAGATGCGGAAGAGGACATAAAGTCTAAGTATCCACATTAGCCCTCCGGTCTGGAAATTCATGCATAACGTATGTGTTCTTCACAACATGTTTTTTTATTTGGTTATGGGGAGGTTTGATGGGTAATAATGTGTTAACTCGTGCTTGTGCTTGCCTTTACCCGTCATTCGAGGACCAATGATCCAACTGGGGGAGAATTTAAACACACTAGTTTTGACCCTTTGAAAATTCTTGATTTTGAGCTCACTGGACATCATACGACTTATGGGTACTGGTCGTATAATGTGGGTATGGTTTTAGGATCCTCAACTCGTATGATGATCAGTGTGGTTTGGGTTGCATTCTGTCCAAGGTATGACTGGACATCTTAATAGTTGAAAGCTAGAGTACGAGGGGTATGGTACTAAATCATATAATGTTTTATATCTAGCCTAGAGGATTCTTCCTAGGGTATGGTTAGGGGGTACCAATGGTATGATTGGATATGATTTGGTCTAAGAACTCGTATGTTGGACAATGTTGGATTCCAAGTTGATGCCTAGGGTACAAGTAGTGGGTACCACTCGTATGTTAGGGTATAGTATGGGTGGTGTGGTCGTACCATCCTACGATTACGTTTTCAGCTTTAAAGCTGAGGGTATTCGGGACATTTTCCACCCCAAGAACCTAAAGACCCCACGTCTTCTAACACTTTGGGGCTTTACATAACTCACTTTGAAAGATAAAAAATTCTCTGTAAACTCTCTTAAGAAGATTGGGCTAGGTTTTTCTTCAAGCGATCATCTAGAGGCATAAGGATCAAGATGTCTTCCTCGATCTTCATAAATAAGGCATGTTACTTAACCCTTATTGTGAGTTCAACTAAGGGAATGTTTTATCAATGGTTTTCATGGCATAATAGTGATATGGTTTTGGGTTTAGAATTATGTGTTGGGGGTTTCAGTTGTAAATGGTTGGATATTATTTTCCTATGTTTTATTTATGGTTTTTCATGTTATGATAGTTGTTTGAACATATGGTTACATGGGAATGGTCAATTGATACTTGTTTGTTTTTTAGAAATCTTATGCTATCAACATATTTGATAAAATGCCTAGGAGAATGATTTTGTCACATAGTTTAACTTTTATTGAAAACTTTGCATTGCATAATATGGTAATGGAACCTACACTGGTTCAGTTGGTTGTAAAGAGATGGAAATAGGGGTACAATTGAATCGCCATATTGATCATTTTGGAATGGAAATTGGTAATAAACTCAACCCACTTGCATAATTGATTTTGGTTTATACATTACTACTTGGTTTGGTTTGCTTCTTGAAACTAATGCATGTCATAAATGGTTTATTTGTTAAGGGTGGTTTTGAAAACCTTGTGGGGTACATGAGAATCCCCCAAGTGATATTATAATGAAAACCTTCTGGGGTACATGGGAATCCCACAAGTGATTTTAATAAAGAAGTCTGCAGGGTACAAGGGAATCCCCTAAGTTATTAGCTAAGGACATTGCTTGCAAGCTATAGTCGGTATGACGATACCACTAATTAATGCCTTAATATTTGAGTCTTGTAATAGGTGGTTTGGTTTTGTGTTAATTTTTTCAATTGGACAATAATGGCAGATTGTGATAGCTAACCGTGAAGGTATGAGTCTGAAAGGTTGACACTGGAAACTCATGTTTACCGACATGAGGATTGGTCTAGATGACCACGTACTTGTGGGGTACAAGATAATCACCCAATTATATACTTGTACATATGTTTTATAGAGGGAGAAGAGTACAAAGGAATCCCTGGCCACTTATGGTATCTCCAGTTTTACGGCTACACGCTTTGGACCCCGACCAGGGGGTAACACTGGACCTATATAGCTTATGGGTGGATTATAATGGTAAAGCTACATAACCCAGGTTAAAGATTTGTAATGCATGCTAAACCCAATTCCCTTTCCCGGCATGGTAAATATCTAAATATATATGTGATTGCATATGGTTATTCCCTTTGGTTTAGAATAATGACATTACTTTATCCTTGTTCCTGAGTACATGTTAGCATTTATCTGCTAACCCATCTTTGAGCACTGTATCCCAATGCAATGCATGAACCATAATATCACACTTCCTTCTAGGTGACTTTGAGATTCACGAACAACTTGAGTAAGACTGAAGTGGTGAGCTTCCATTCTTTGAAAGGCCCATTTCGTGTTATGGTTTATCTTATGTCTTTACTATTACTTTGACATTAGATTTTGGCTATGGTTAAGGGCATCTCCCGACTGGATATTCCTTGGAATGGTGTAGAGGCTTTGTATGGACAACTGTGGACTTAGGTACGGAATAAATTTGGTTTTGGTTATTGTTGGGTTCGGTTGGCTATTGGTTGAATTGACTTATTTGGGTTGGTCTTGGTTATAGACCTATCCCAAAGTCATTATATATTGGATTACTTTAATTTGTTATATGGTCGGAATTCATTTGACTTGGGGCATGTGTTAGTTGGTTGGGTTGGGTATCAGGGTGGTCTCCTGTCCTTGTTGGACATGAGATGCCCATTATGACAAGGCCCTGTTTCAGGTCATGTCAATTGGTGGTAGAGCAAAGAAATTACCAGTAAGTTAGAGACTAAGAAGGTGGTGTATGCAAAGTTGGTAGAGAGTAAGGATAAAGGGTAGAAGCGAATGACGTGCTATGATTTTATAGCACTTTTGATGCTTAAAACGATGAAAATATGCAAGTCACTTAGGTGTTTTTGTGAGATATATTGCATTTTGTGTTGTGTTTTACAGGAAACTAGGTTTTGGAGCTGAAAAGGAAATGAGATGAGAAAATTGATGATTTTGGACTACCTATGTGGGTACCTACACCCCGTAGGTACCACATAGATGGATTATGTGTTAGAATAAGTGCCAGAAAGCTGAAGATCAGAGATTTTGAAGCTAAAGATTTTGGACCTGCTACCTACGCTAGACCACCTACGACCGTAGGTAGTACCTACGCCACATACATCGAACTACCTACACCCTAGAGATGGTAACCGACGTTGATTTTCCTTCATTATTTAGGACTTGATTCCTAGGGTTTCCTTGTATTCTATAAATACCCTTTTTTATGTTCTTTGTTAGTTTACTTACTCTTACTACTTACAAATATATATTTGATTCTGAGATTTGATTTTGATTTTAGGATTCTTGTTTTTTGTTTATTGTTAATTCGAGGCTTTGGATCTTTATTCGTCAATCATTATGAGATTTATTTAATGCTTTCAATAATGAATTCTATTGATTGTTTCACAATAATAAGCGGCTAATGTATTGTGGTCTTCTTCGCACTATTGATTTATTAACGGTTGCAAACATTAGGTTCTCGCCTGCATTTACTTTAAGCCTAAAAGAGAGGTAGAGATTGAGAAAAGGAAATCGCAATAGTGATTTTGAGTTAATTGTCGAAATAAGATTATCATCTATATCTACTTAAGATTAATTATCTTCATCTAATCAACTTGAGACCAAGAGGAGATAGTTGAAATTGGGGACCAGGGAAAGGGTTATATAACACCCTAGGTTTTTGGTCCTTGAAAATTTTGGAAATTTTATACTCAATATCCTGACTGTGACTCCTCTGACGAGTCGTATGGAGTTTTGATGAGTTGTTGGACCAAATCGTAAGCAAATCAGTAAGTGTGTGACTAAGTTCTGCTCTGAGTACGAGTGGCTCACTAAGATCCATAAGGACTCATTACGAATCATTGGGTGCAAATCATAGGATGTCCAGTGTTTACCCAAAATTAGTTTTCTGTTGACTGCGATTGGACTCTACGAGTTGTAGGGTCCCATTACGAGAATAGCAGTTGATTTGCAGGGTAAATAATGTGTGATTTCCTTGGAAATGGTTTAGGATACAACTCATGGTAACTAGTCGTAATTAGTCTCTACGATTCATATAGTGACTCGTCGTCATTGACGACTAAATTTAAGTTTTTAAATTAAGGGTACTTTTGATAATTCCCTTCTCTCTCAATTAATACCCTATGTTCATAAGGCTCTTATGAGGTTTATTTCTCATTCATAATGTACTTAAACACTTCCAATGCTCTCTCAAGTATCTCAAGCAACCATACTTAGGGTTTACAAGAAGTAGCTCATCCAAGGGCTCAAGGGTTAAATTCTTTCCGTGAAACTTGGTATTTCAGGCATGTTGCCATTCCCTAATTGCTAAATTGTTAAAATCATATGTTTTAAAGTGTTGTTCATATGGTATTGATGTTGGTTTTGAAACATGGGTCGAGGGTTTTAAATAATTGTTGTTCATGTGATGTTTCATGTTTGACCCTGCATGGGGTTACATGTAAATGGTGGTTTTAAAATTAATTTGACGCATGGTTTAAACTAAGGGGTTGTAATTTCCCCAAACTTGTGACTTTTCAAGTGGTTATGACCTTATCCCTATATAGTGAAATTGAATTTTGAATATGAAAAGTATGCACATTGAACTATTCCATAATGTGGAAAACTAATAAAGGATAAAGATTTGAAATAACCAAGGGGATTGCGAATTCCCCCAAGTGATGATGATTGTTTTAACATGTCGATCTTACCTTACAAGTGTAGTTGGTATGACAATACCAACAACCTATGCATAAATGTCTGTAATGGTTCAATTAATAGGAATGTGTGATAATTGTTTTAATGGACTTCAATGAGGGTTGTGTAGCTGAGTCATGAACGTGAAGGACTCGAGGGATCTCTACTTGAAACCATGGTTGCCGACCTGGGGGTCTCAATAACCAAGTAGTTTGAGTCCCTGTTATTGTTATCATATGATTGGGAGGTTTGAGTCCTTTATATTATATTACATGATTGGGTTCTTGTGTTACCTTGATATGCCAAGAGGTTTGAGTCCCCAATAGTGCATATATATACCCTGTGGTTTGTGTAGCCACACGCACTGGGGACCTACCATCTAGGGAAGAGTTGGTCCCATATAGCCCATGGATGCGTTCTTGTATTATAACGGTTGAGCTACATGATCCAGGCTAAAGTTTTAAATTGCATGCTAAGCCTTGTTCCCTACCCTAGCACGTGATGTGTATATATATGTATTTGCATATGATTATGTGTATTAGATTTTGGACTGGTTTTGAATTGATATTCATGGCATTATTTTATTCCCTGTCCCTCAGATATATGCTAGCTCTCCAACCGCGAACTTTCTCTTGATGTTATATACCCACACGATGTAGGTAAAGGATATACCTCTACTTTTCCTGTACAAAGTTAGGTGGAATGACTCGGTTCTTTTGTTCATTGTGGTAAATTGGTGAGCTTCCATTCTTTGAAATACATAGGCATTTTATCAGTTATTATTATTATAGATTAGAATTGAGAGTTTTCATTATCACTAACATTATCATTTCATTGTCATCTAGTAGAGTCGGTGATATGTCCCGACCAAGATTGGTTTTTGATTCGTTTGATAGAAGGATTTGTTGGATTACTATGGACTTGGGTGATGTTGGTCAGTTGCTTTGGTTGGTCATTGGTTATCGGTCATAGATTTACCTTTTATTTTGTAAGCTTACCTTGTTATGTGTTTGGAATTCTTCCGACGTTGGGAATATTGAATAGTTCATCTAGGTGCAGGGGGTAGTCTCCGATCCGTGTGCACTTGAGATACCTATCACAGCTAGTCCCTGGTTTGGGTCATGATAGGTTAGTAAGGCGACACTCTGATACCGAGAGAAGATGAGTGAAATTCACCAAAGAGTGTCGAGAGGCTGTTGGTGATACTTAACTTGCCAGATTCTACTTGCACATCAGTTTGATAGTTGGATTGAGCACGATAAACCTATAGAGTTAGAAGCTAGGGGGAATACAAACCTAGTGTTTGTTTTTGACTATTTACAACCAAATCATTCCATATCTTATTAATTTTCACAAATTACAATTACAACCCACCCCCCACCCCCATTTACTTTTTAGTACTGGATGGTGATTTCAGAAAACTTAAGAGATAGTTCACGTATTCTTTATAGGTTTGACCCAACTTGAGTTTGGTTAATATAGTTTGCATCGACCACTTTAACTTCTATTTGAGGTGTAGACTTAGGAGATATCAAAATTTTGGCGTCCTTGCTGAGGAATATGGTGATTGTTGATTAAAGTTGCTGAAGTTTTTGGATTTTTATTTTTAGTTTTGAGTTAGTGTATGCCTAACACCAGGAGTCAAGGAATTCCCTTACACCCTCTAAATCCTAACCCAAAGAGAATGCTATAGCCAAATCATGTGATGACAGAAGACGTACGTGAAAGCCATCTCGAATAGGTTAGGGATGATACTATTGTTATGCCTCCTCCCCATCCTTTTCCTTTGGGAGTACAATACATTGCTGATCAACAAATGAAGAAATTATTAGCAGAACCAGCTGCTAACTATAGAAAGGATGCAGAAGCCCAGCGTGTAGCTCAGGAGGCATAGATATCTAGGTGAGGACAGAAACATATCGTTGAGCAATACTTGACGAGAATCGAGCTAGTACTAGAGGTGGTAGAGATCAAGTACTCCCAGCCTATTATTTTTTGTTTCCATATGATGATCCAGAAAATGACCAGGGATACGTTGAGCCTACCGAGACAGGACTATCATTCCTATTGCACTTCCACCAAATGTGAAGTGTGATACCACTAGTGTCATAATCCAGCTATTGAACCTGAAGGGTGAGTTTGTGGGATTTCCTACAGACGATGAAAACATGCACCTCACAAAATTTATTGGGATTTTCACATCATACACTATACTAGGGGTAAATTATGAGGCTCTCAAAATCATGTTGTTCTCTTTTTCTTTATTCAGTGAAGATACATTATGGTTAGGGAACTTACTCGAGGTTCGATTAGTACTTGGAATGAGTTGCAAAGTAAGTTCTTAGATCATTTCTTCCCTCCGGCCAGAACATTATAGTTAAAAGATGAAATATATAACTTCAGGAAGTTGCATTTTCAGTCACTATATGATGCGTAGTTTTGATATAAGAAGTTAATGATAGTACCCAATGATCGAATTTCAAGGCAAAGCTTTCTTGAAAAATATTTTCGGGCCCTAAATTCTAGTTCTAGATCTATGGTAGATACGATTATTTGTGGAGCATTTATGTGTCTGCGCTGGGAGACAACATCTGATGTGTTAGATTAGATCTCTCTCACCAACTGAGGGTGGCATACTAGGGAGGATGAGAGAAGAGATGACACTTATGCCATTGGGGCTTCCAGTGAGCACAAAGCTGGTGATGACATGGTGGCGCAAGAGGTTGTGCAGTTGAGAATTGATATTGGGGTACTAACAAAGCAATTCACAGAGATGAGTTCTAAAAAGGTAAATGCAGTGGCTTTAAAGGGTAAGGCCTCTAGATAATGTGATTTTGATTTAGAGGAAGAGGACAAATACCTATATAGAGAGTTGGCAGGGTTTTGAGCAAAACAGTAAGGAAACGAATGTAGGAACTATTACGTGGATAGGTACAGAGATAGGAGTAGAGAGTAGGATGGTGACTGTTAATGTAAGGATGATTAAAAATAGAAGGGTGGTGTTTATATTTCACCAGGAAGCCATGACACAGATTCGAGGATGGAAGCTATGTCATCCAATCTAGTCAAGGGTTAGGAAAATTAGGAAAATTGCCTTAATGAGATTAAGGCAGACATCTCAAGGTTAACCTAGAAGGTTGAGTCGCGTACAACTATGATCAAGCAATTAAAGCAACAGTTTAGACAAATGTCTGCAACTTTGAATCAGAGGCAGTCGGGTACCCTTCCTAGCCACACAGTTTAGAATCCTAAAAATGAAGGACATTGTATTTCCATCACCACACAAAGTGGTAAAGCGGATGTTTATCCCCTAGTACCGACTGTTGAAGAGCCAAAAAATAATATTATTATGGTTGATGAGACACCTAAAGTGGAGTACGGAAAGGCTATAAGTATTAATAATGAAGCTGGAAAAGAGAAATGTAAGGGCAAAGTCGATGATCCTGTAGTGAAGCAAATTCCATGACCTTCCCCATATTTTTTGTAGAGGTTGAAATAGAAAAAGAAAGAAGGGAACTTCAAGAAGTTCGCTGCCCTGCTAAATGAAATCATAAGTACCGCTTAAGACCTCATAAGCAATGCAATATGTGTCAGAACTGAAAGTCCAAATAGAAAGAAAAGGTCAAAAAAATTGGGACCGCCTATGGTAGGGTACCTACGGGCCATAGGTTCCACCTACTCCCCGTAGGTGGTGCCCTAAGTGACCATTTTTGGGCCTAGTTCTTTTTAAAATCTGGGCCCAACCCAGCCAAACCAAACCTCCTAGGGTTATTTAAGTGGCCTAATTTGATCCTAAACCTATTTAACCTCAAAAACTTCCGTTCTCTCTAATACTTCAAACTTCCCCACTTCTCCCACACTTTATATAAGGCAAGAACAATACTTTTTCTTCATACCAACTTGTCCAAATTGCAAGTATTGCCTATTCAAACTAGGGTTTCTTTATCTTATCAATCTTCACTTCTGATTCTGAAAAGAAAAGGTAAAAATTATTGTCTCCTAATAGTACTATATTGTGTTAAACTTCAAATAAGTGCATTGGAATGTTTAATTCCTTGAAAAATATATAGAAATTAACAAACTTGTTTATAAGAGCCTAGAATTAGACTAAAATTCTTTAAGTAAGGCATTTTTCTTGAATTAAAACTCTATGATCATTACCTAAAAGAAAGTAGAAGTTAAAAATGTTGATGAATTCCAAAAGCTTATATGCCACATTTGTTCTTAAAAATTGATTCCACATATATGTGCATAAATTGGACATGTTTGAACTAAGTAAAGGTTATAGGGATGTAAGATTTAGGAGAAATTCGAAGATTATAATTTTGAGTTTTTCTTCAAATTTTGCAGTCCCTTAGTCTTTTTCGGGAACTAACTCTTTGCTTTTCAAGTACTATGGCACCAAAGGCTTCAAACTAAAAGGCAGGGCCATCGAGTCTAGTGGCACGGTGGAGGAGTATCCTATTGCCCTGACCAGAGCAGCTCGCCTATGGACTAAGGGATAGAGACAGGCTATTGTAAAGTATATTTTTAGGGATACTTTAGGGTGTCCATCTTACAACACAGTCATAGTGGGGCAGACGACCTACTTCTACTTGACCAGCATAAACAACCATATCATACTAGTTCCTAGACCAAGTATAAAGTCATCTAAGATGTCACCAACATACTCTCCCCAGTTTGATAAGGAAAAGGATGATAAGGACGAGGAGGAGGCAGAGTCAGAGCCACTAGTGGAGGACCCTCATTCTGAGGAGGGGTCATAGGATGAGTTTGTAGCAGCAGTTTCTGAGACATCATTCACAGTACCCCAGTCTGAGGAGGGTACAACCCAAATATCTCATCAGGTGCCAACATTAGCCACAGAGCTACCAGTTTAGAATGACATGAATTCTGACCCTGCTCACATCTTATTTAAGCCAATTACTGAGTTGAAACCGAGGTGGTGTGTTAAGGGGATACATATGATTTATTAGATAGACGTCTTTGTTACTAAGGAAGGCCGGCCCAAGAAAACTATTTAGGAAGAGAGATAGATTGATCTTTTTTATTTAGGTGGACCACCACTTTTATGGGTTACGTTTGATCGTTATTATCTATGGTAGATGACTAGACCCCAGGTTCCTCATACTACGCCATAGTATCTTTGACTATACCTAGAGGTAGTAGGCATGTAGAGTAGACCCAATTAGAGAAGACACTAGAAATAGGTGTGATGGTTGATATTTTAGTGGCGGATATCCATCGAGCTCTATTTGCCCCATATTATGTAGCTCTACTATCTACTATAGAGTGCGATTTTTTATTGACATTTATGTGAGATAGATGCGCTATATAGGATATTGAGCATAGGAGATAGAGGGTATATTTAGTGAGATGGATTGTCCAGTATATTTCAGACCTTTGTAATAAGGCCCCCTATCTTGAGAGGTAAGGAGTGATTAAGAAGGCGACACTAAATTTTGTCGCAAAGTTTTGGTAGATAGTAGTTAGCTATAGATTACGTCCAATTGTTATGGACAACTTTATTTCATGGGAAGGTTGCATTGATTATAAGTCTGATGGCTGGATATAATATAGACTTTGCAGCCATTATCAAGTATGAGCTATATGAACAAGCTTTTAGTGAGTTGACTATACTTTCCTTTCCATGTCTTGTCCAATAGTTGTGTGAAGAGGCTGGTGTACTTGAGGTTCTAGGTGTGGGCCAAATATTAAGCCTACAATCATGGACTAGATGATTTTGATCAAGGCTTCGATAAACTCGATCCTTTCCCAGAGAGCCTATAGGCCTCAAATAGTGATTTTGGCCCAGTTTGAGGCCCCACCAGTTCCTACAAAGACTAGTGATAGATAGGGTGTTGATGTAGAGATGAATATTGATTCTTATATGGGTGATTGAAGAGAGGCACCCAATATGATCACTCAGGAAGAGGGGGCCTCGACCACATCTACTTCAGCCTCGACTTTTACTTCTAAGTCGATTGGTATATCTTCTAGGACCTATCAACCCCACTTAAACTTCTACATCTCCAAGATTCATTGTGGTACCTCGATATTTATTAAAGTATCTGGTAGATAGGCAGGATGAAACCATAAGCTGTTTGACTAAGGCGGAGTCTGAGATAGCCAAGTTATATGGGCAGATTTAACTTTAGGCCCAAACTACATTAGAAAGTACACAGACTCAGATTTTTCTTGAAATGGTAGAGATGAGATTTGAGTTACATGGTAATATTGATGCATTTAGGAGAAGAGTATAGGTACAATTTATTAATATTGAGGCACTTAATCTAACTGAGATTAGGGAGGAGGTGGATACATTATGAGCCGAGGTATGCTCTCGTACTGAGAGTCATATTCCATCCATTTCTCTCGAGATCTCCATATTTGTCCAGCCCATGACACTAGGTTGACTAGGCATTTGGATTTTTTTGATGAGAAGTCAGTCCATGGAGTTGGGACCAAGAGAAGGAGATATAATAATCTGTAGGACCCCAATATGTTATATGATCAGGCCCTGAAAAGAGCAACCCATGATTTGATGGAATATATATTTGTTGATAAGCAGAGGCATGTTGAGCTATCTGTGGGTGAATTCTCTAGTAATACACCACCACCGTCACTACCTCTGCCAGTTAAGATACCCCTTCAAGGGGACGAGCATGACACGGATGCTTAGTGCATCCCAAGTATGTCCTCATTCCCTTATTTTATATTATTTACACGCATTAGGGATAGTGTATAGTATTTTATTGGGGTATGGTCTACCATAGCTGCCGCGGGTTTTTGCTTATGTGCTTCTCTTCCTGTCAGTAGTCAATGGTTGTAGAACTGACATGTCTAGGGTAATTTTGTATCGTATTGTGCTTTGTTTCATATTATGCTATTTTTTTATAATTAAGAGATTTTTTGAGTATCTAGGGTAGTTGATGTACTTTGTTTTTTATTTTCAAGAAAAATGATACCCCTCTAAAATTTTTTTTTTTGAACTATGTGATATGTATTTAGGTGTGACCATTGTGAATCACGTTATTGCATTAGAATTAGGGATATAGTAATCATAACTACAATTGCATGAACCGTATAGGTAGTAGCTTATGAGACAACCCTATGCTATTTGTGTGAGAGATACTTCTTTGTTCCCTCTGCATGTTAAATCCAGAACTTACCCGGTTAACCTTGCCTAGGTGGTAGGATAGTCGGTTAGGAAAGGATCATAGGTCGTTATTGAAATAATTCCACTTTTAGCCAAAACAACCTACCCAATGTGAATAAGTATCCCTTAAACCCTATTTTGAGCTTGTTTATCCTATTTTTCTATTATCCTATTTTTCTTGTTTCACCTTTCACCTTTCCATTTTGTGTTATAATGAACCTATTTTGGCCCTAGTCCTCCTTGGACATTGTGCACCTTAACTCAGAAAAATTATCTAAGTTGAGGGTGGCTATCATAGGGTGTGTAATGTGAAGTGGGTTTGAAGAAGGGTAAATAAGAATAAAAAAGTAGGGTTGGGCGTGGTAGAAAAAAGAAAAGAAAAGAAAGAAATTGAAAAAGAAAAGAAAAAGAATAAATTAAAGAAACCATACGCTACCTGAATGTGAAATAAAAAAAAATAAAAAGGGAGAAATAAGGGTGTAATATAATAAATTGGTTGATAAGTGGACCCCTAAAGTAAGTGTAGTACCAAGGAGGCTTAGTCACTAAAAATGTCCATATGTACCATACCAGCCCCTAAGCGTATATTACAAGCCATGTGAAGTCCTATAGTAATCCTAACCTGACTGTTTGAAAGCTAAGTAAAGAAAATAAGGGCAACCCTATGGTATTTAATGCACAATATTCAAAACTTCCTTATGAGTGTGAGTGCATCTTGATCATCCCTTCATTGGAATTCATGATTTCATATGAGTAATTGGGACTTCTTTGATTTTACGGCACTTGGGTTATGTTGCTAGGGTTTATTTGTTTGGGTAGTGTAACTTGTACATACACTTGTTGTTGGTAGCCAATATAATGCCATATATTGTTCCTTTGTGTCACATTTTGGTGCTTCATTGATACACATAGTTGGTTTTGAATTATTGAAATAGAAGAGGGTAGTATTTGGAGGTTAAAGTTGATGATTGACTGTCATAGATAGCTTGGGTTACTCTTAGTTAAGCGTTGTCATTTTATTTGTTATGTTATGTTGCATGAGTACATGCATTCTAAATTTATGGTGTTGATGTGCTATAGTTGCATAGCACTTTCGATGAATAAAATGATGAAAACATGCAAGTTACTTAGGTCTTTTTTGCGAGATATGATGTGTTTTATGTTGTGTTTTGCAGGAAACCAGGTTTTAAAGCTGAAAAGGAAAAAATAGGAGAAAATTAATGATTTTGGACTACCTGCATGGGTACCTATACCCTGTAGGTACGTCATAGTGGATTAGGTGTCAAAATAAGTGCCAGAAAGTTGAAGATCAGAGGTTCAGAAGCTGAAGATTTTTGACTTGCTATCTAAGCCAGACCACCTACGGGCCATAGGTAGAACCAACACCCCATAAGTTTCTGAAAATTTGAAGTTAAAAAAAGTCCTCAAATGTTTTTGGCTCTGGTCACCTACATGGAACGACTTACTCCCCGTAGTAGGTGCCACCTAGGCCTCATAGATGCCACATACGCCTTGTAGATGGCCCCATAGGTGGTCACCGATATTGATTTTCCTTCTTTGTTTAGGACTTGATTCATAGGGTTTCCTTGTATTCTATAAATACCCCTTTGATAATTTTTAGTTAGTTATGCACTCTTACTACTTACAAACATATATTTGATTCCGAGAATTAATTTTGATCTTGTGATTCTTGAATTCTTATTTTTGGTTGATCATTTAATTTGAGACTTTGTATTTTTATTTGTTAATAATTGTGAGATTGATTTGATGCTTTCAATTATAAATCTTATTGATTGTTTCATGATAATTAGTGGCTAATCTCCTTAGTTAGGGTTGTGGGAACCGTGGCGGATTAACAAAGTAGGGAAAGTGTTCAATCCTTCTAAATTATTGTTGCAACATGTATTGTGGTTTTCTTCACGATTATTAATTTTTTAATAGTTGTAAATGTTAGGATCCCACTTGTATTCACTACGATCCTGAGAGAGAGGTAGATATTGGGAAAAAGAGATCACAACAGTGATTTAGAGTTAATTTTGGAAATAAGCTTATCATTTGTATCTACGTAAGATTAATTATCTTCATTTAATCAACTTGAGACCAAGAGGAGATAGTTGAAACTGGGGTCCCAGGCAAGGGTTAGTAAAGTGACACTCTGAGACCGAGAAGAGATGAGTAAAATTCCCCAAAGAGTGTCGAGAGGTTCTTGGTGATACCTAACTTGCCAGATACTACATGCACAGTAGTTTGATAATTAGATTTAGCACGATGAGCCTATAGAGTTAGAATTTAGAAGGATGGTAATGTATTGGTGAAGGATGTTATCAGTAGAAGGAAGTAGCAGTCTTATATCCATAAACTCTTAAACAACAAGGGGGACAAAAGAATTGTGTTGGGGGACTTGTAGTATTTGATGAGGTTTCACAATTACTTGAATTGTAGGCATATAAAGGATAAGAAGCTGAAAGATTCTATTCATAGGATGCATAGGGGTAGGGTGACTAGACAAATTCTGATTGATTCTTAGAAAAGCATTGGTGGGTTAGGTAGAGTGGTTGGCCGCTAGTTGTTTAACATTACTTTAAGGATAGAAAAGATACCCAAAGATATAATATGGAGCATGATGATTCGACTTTACCAGAAAGGGTTAAATTTAGAGTTGCAACAACTATTGGGGTATCAAGGTATTGAGTTACACTATAAAGGTTTGGGAAAGGGTGGTAGAGTTGAGGTTAAGGGGGAGGGTAACTATTTTTAATAATAAGCTTAAATTCATGCCAAGAGACTCGAGCACTGAGTTTATTAATATCATGAAGATATCAACGGAGTAGTATAGGGAAAGGAGAAAGGCCTTCACATAGTGTCTATTGATTTAGAGAAGGAGTACGACAAAGTTTTCAGGGAGGTTCTTTGAAGGTGCTTAGAGGCTAGTGGTGTTCTTGTGCTATACACTTGGTTTATTAAGAACATGTAAATTGGATTAAAGATTAATGTGATAATGGTTGGGAAAAATTCAGAGTACATTCCTGCTTGTAAAAGGTAGCACCATGGATCAACTCTTAGTCTATTTTTATACACCCTGGTAATGAATGTATTGACATGGCTTATTTAAAGAGAGATGCCTTGGTATGTCTAATTTATAGATGATGTAGTTTTTAATAATGATACTCGAGTAGATTTTAATTATAAGTTGGAGGTTTAAAGACAAACTCTAGAGTCTAAAGGGTTTAGATTGAGAAGGACCAAGACAGAATACTTGTAGTGCAAGTTCAGTGTGTTGATGCATGAGTAAGACGTGGTAGTGAAGATAGATTCCCAAGCCCTTTTGAAGTGATATAGTTTTAAGTATCTTGAGTCTATGATCAACGAGGATAGAGAAATTGATGAGTATGTCACACACCGTATAGGTTATGTCACACACCGTATAGGTGTAGGGTGGATAAAGTGGAGGCTCACTTCTGAATGCTTGTATGATAAGAAAGTTCACCCAAAACTAAAATGCAAATTCTATAGAATGACAGTTTGACCAGCTATGTTGTATGGAGTAGAGGGTTGGACAGTCATGAACTTCCATATCCAAAATTTAAAAGTAGCAGAGATAAGGATGCTACAATGGATGTATGGACTTACTAGGAGAGATAGGTTTAGAAATAAGATTATTAGAGAGAAGGAGGGAGTGACTTTGGTGAAAGACAAGATGTAGGAAGTGAGGTTGATATGGTTTGGGTATGTGATGAGGAACTGTACAAATAGCCCAATTTGGAGGTGCGAGAGGTTGGCTATGGATCATTTTTGGTGGGATACAAGTAAGTCAAGGAAATATTAGAAGGAGGTAATTAGATGCGACATGGAGCAGTTATAGCTTACGGAGGATATAACCCTAGATAGTAAGGTGTGGAGGATACGTATTAGGATAGAGGGTTAGTAGGTGGGAGTGATTCCTTTCTATTAGGCAGTAGTTCTTTGTCAGTAGTCATGCCAGGAGTCGTAAGTGCTATGTGTGTGTCTAGTAATTTCCTATTCATAGTATCTAGTTACTACTCTTTAGATGTCTTGTTTCAATTATTATATTAGTGTATTATTTCATTTTGTTTTTGTTTATACTATTTTGCATCCTAAGTTGGGATCTATCGAAAACAGTCTTTCCACCTCATATGAGGTAATGGTATGGACTACATCCACTTACCCTTCTCAGAACCCACTTTGTAGGAACAAATTGGGTATGTTGTGATTGTTGTATATTTATATAAATACTAGTTAATATTTAATCAGTTGAAGTTATCAAACCATATACTGACAAGAACTTTAGATAATCCTCTTTTTTGTTACCATATGAAAATAAATAAATAGATAAAAGACATATAAATTTAGAAATGAAATACAGATACGCTTTAAGATCGATAGACAACGTGTATTCGACGTGAATCACATTTAAACAACCTTGTTCACGCATTGATTTACAAAATAGAACTTATAAAACATATAGTATAGAATTGGATAAGAACATGTATGACAAACTAATTAAAAACGGGAGCAAGAGCGTTATGACCGAAAACTTGAACTAGGACCTAAACTCGACTCACCATTTTCTCAAAGAACTCTCTGATTATTTTTTTTTCTTTGTACTCTCTCTTTTTTTTGTATCTTGTTGCTCTCTCTTTTCTTGTCTTGCTTTCTGTGTTCCCCCTTCTTCATATGTTGTGCCGATACATATAAGGTGGGGTGTTTGTAGTTGTGTGGGTTACGTGATGGTGTGGGTGTGCAAAAGTTGGAATAAAGGGAGTGGGACGTGGGAGTTGGGGTAGTTCTTTAGGTTGACCCTTTTTTAAAAAGGGTAAAAATATTAATTTAATTATCTTATACTAATAAAAACATTGAAAAGTTAGAAGACTAGTAAAAACTATATGTAACTACGGAAATTACAAATTTATTTATTAAAATTTAGATTAAATAAATTATATATTTTTTGTAAATTTTTAATTCCTTTTATTTGGAAAATGAAAAGAAAATTTATCCTAAATCGACATTATGTAGTTTTTACATTTGTTTTTTTTTTAAATAATAAGTACTAAAAATGAAATAGAAGTAAAAATAAAAATTAGACTAAAAATAAATATTTAAAGTCAAAATAGATTACAACTCCGTTAGGGTCAAAATCACGAGTCTACATTTACCTCTCTTTGAGTGAAAACTCGAAGAGTTTTCATAAAAAAAATGGACAATAAAATGAGTGTTTACCCGACCATTATTTAAAATCGAGAGAAAAGAAAAAGAAAAAGATGCGTCTGAGCCTTGGTTTTAGATAATCTAATATCCCGGGTTATAAGGACAATTAGATCACGTGTAGTTCAACAGGATGAAATGATGAGACATTGAGTTGGAGGTTTATTTAGGAGGTCTCATTGAGGCTCCGATTTACAACTCCCATCATTACAATAGTAAAAAACAAAAAGTAAAATAAACATAGAAAAGGAAATACAACATCTTATCTACTATAATTGTCTTCAGTTTCCGTTTAGATCTCCGCCTTGGATCTCCAGTTACGATCTCACTCTCTTCCGGTGGGTGCCATATTATTGAAACTAAGGTTTTAGACATATATTTGAAACTTAGAGTGAGTCTTTGATGTACTTTCAAATCAAAGTTTGAGAATGTTCTTAAATACTTGTTTTCTTAATTAGTAGCTGAATATAAATAGATGTCAAGATGTTAGACCGCTACATGCATTTAAAAAACTAATTCTGATTGTCAATGAGATTGAATGTCTGGTAGGAGTTGAAATAGTTTCTTTGAACATGAAGGTTATGCCCTACTAGGAAAACCCTACAAGCCATCATAAACACAAGAAACAAATAAATTTTTTACCTCCGCTCCCATTGGAAAAACTTGGTGAGTTATTAGCAAATGTAAAGTTCAAAACAAAGTCTTACATAAGAAGTTTTTATCCGAGGAGAAAAGAGAAAATAACTGTCTTCCACTTGAAAGTGTTCATCTTAGGAGAAAATAAAAAATAATTACCTTCAACTAAGAAATATTTATCCTAGGAGATAAATGTGAAATAATTGTCTTCTATTAGGAAATAGTTATCTTAGGAGACAAATATTTTTATCCTAGGAGAAGAATACAAAATAACTTTTTGCTACTAGAAAATGTTTACCTAAGAGACAAATATAAAATAATTGTCTGCTACTAGGAAATATTTATCCTAGTAGCCGAATATGAAAAAATATATTTGTTGTTAGAAAATATTTATCTTAGGGGATGAATGCAAAATAAGTGTTTGCTACTAGAAAATTTTTAATGCAAAATAATTATCTGCTACTAGGAAATGTTTATCCTATGAGATGAATGCAACATAACCGTCTACTACTAGGAAATATTTTTCCTACTAGAAGAATGTAAAATAAATGTCTGCTACTAGGAAACTTTGATCCTAGGAAACGAATGCAACATAACCGTGTAATACTAGGAAATGATTATCCTAGGAGACGAACATGAAATAATTATCCACTACTAGGAATTGTTTATCGTAGGAGACCAATAAGAAATAGTTGTCTAATACTAGGAAATGTTTATCTTAGGAGACGAATGCAAAATAACTATATTCTAATTAAAAAATTTTATCCTGGGAGATAAAAGCAAAATAACTGTTCGCTATTAGAAAATATTCATCATAGGAGACAATGAATGAAAAACTTTCTTTGGCATGGAAATGTTCATCCTAGAAGAAAAAAAAAAAATTATTTTCGAAGGAGAAATATTTTTCCTAGGGGTCAATGAAGAAAAAATTTCTTCGACTTGGAAATGTTTATCCTTGGAAAAAATAAAAAATAATTCATATATTCATGAAAAGGAGAAAGAGTGAAAGGTTTTACTGTAATCTTGATTGCAAGCTTGAATCTTTGAAGTTGCCTTCATGTTAGCAAACTTGCCCCTATTTTATGAAAAGACTGAAAAATTTATGAGTTTAAACAAGGTGGTCATTTTTTCACGATCTGATTTCTCAGGTCATGATGATATCTACCATAATCCATGAGTAGATAAGCCAACTCGTAATACAAAACTAACTAGTAACGGGTTAACAAGAGAAGTGAAAGTAAAACTAAATAAATGAGCAAGTTAACATGAAGAAGCAAATATATATATATACACACACATATATATACATACATATATATATATATATATATATATATATATATATATATATATATATATATATCCTTAAAAACCTGATGAAGTTAGTATAAGAGCTTCAGATACAACATAAATACAAAGTAACATGACACGTATATAAATATATACAGAATTATCTTGAAAGATCAAATACAAATCAGTCCAACAGTAAGAGAGAGAAGGAATGCTCTGAATGTCAAGAGCTTTCCCTAATCTCTGATCCATGGCTGATCTTCACGAATTATTATCTACAGATTGTAAAAGTGTCATATGAATACCAAACACGTGGTACTCAGTAGGCATCGATCGACTTAGCTCCAAAGATAATAAAAGTATAAATAACATATAAGACATAAATATAAATTACAGGCAGCTATCTACAAATTTAAGCATAATAGTACTAATGAATAGATAAGGATAACCTATCATGAACTACCTATAATCCAGAACAAGTGTGATTCCTTATGTATCTAGCCAATATATAGTAGTAAAGTGAAGAAATAGATATACCATGTACAATATAGTAAATGAAGATATATGTATACAATATATAATAGTACTAGGAGAAACAAAAATGATATAGAATTCATGGCTAGCGATAAATATATAAGTATGTATGTATGTGTGTGTCTATATATATATATATATATATTTATATATATATATAGACACACATATATATATGTAACAACATTATACCAACCACCAAACCCAAGGATATTACTTTGCAGGAAATACTCTAAAATATCAAGGATCATAAGTGATATGGAAAAGCATAATTAGTGTATTTACCTAAGTAAATAATCATAAAGTAACATAGCAATAGTAAATCTTACCACAAAAGGAGTAAAGGATTAGAAACATACCAACAACCTCGAGAATCAATCCATAATTAGATTTCCATAGATCATACAATAATACCTAGACAATAATAATCTAACCGGACAACTTGGACAAATAATTACCTAACTGATCCCCCAAAAGTCCAGAAGGTTCCATCAAATAATTATAAAATAAAAATCATAACTTTTATCTACACATCACCCCATAATATTAATAAATACAGGCATCAAATAATTATACCGGTGATAGGTGATGTATGTGAATAAATGCAAGTCATAAAAGCCAGGTGATATAAGATGATCCATGTACTATATTCAATCCAAGTGACATAATGTACTAAGTGTATACACCTCCTTCAAATTAGTAGCTAGCTAAGGTAGAACCTACGATGACCATCCTTCTATGGTATTGTAGCTTATCAGATGAAGGGGCCTATAGGGGATTCGAGATACCCGTATTTATTGCTTGGTCCAAAACTAGTACTTTTATAATATATCATCACAAATCTACTTTATCTAATATCATATATATATATATATATATATATATATATATATATATATGTATAGTATCATAAGGAATGTTAAAATAAAATCAAAACTAGATGAGTGAATATCTATAAATCCATTGTTCGAGATCAAATTTAGGACTAAAGCAGTATAGTAATGCCATAAAGGGTCAAAATCTTCCTCAATCGAAATGAATAAGTAGTGGTAAAATAGAATGGATCAATAATGGATTGGAACCAACCTCAAACTAATTTTCAAATAATATATTTAGTTTAAGATGTAATAAATCAATAATAAGGGCGGTACAACTTAAGTTTCAAAAAGACTTAATTTTAAAGTTAAAAATATAGGAATAAATACCTTTATAAAAAATAGTAGTAAAATCAAGGTTTTAACAAGAATCGTACCACTAAATAAGTATAAACGCGCCTAAATGTATCCATGCAATCACTTGTACCCAAACATTACAACCATAAGCATCTACGCATCCATAACTATAACCACATCACTTCTAAAGATAAAGTAAATAACCTGGTGTTTGACTGGTATCATAACCATGACCTCGGACCCATCAATATATAGAAATTAACATATGCCAACGCTGCAATTTGGGAAACAAAGGTAAACAAAGACAAAATGCTACTAAAATGATCTAATTAGGAAAATATCAATCAATTCACTAAGTAATTTGGTAATTTTTATAGTAAAGGGCCCATGCATGTCAATTTGTGGTAAAACTAGTCCATAATTTGATACAATAAGATCCTAGAACCATCATGGGTGTTCTAGGCTAAGGTTTGGGTTCCAATTCTAGTCTAAAGACACTAAAAGGGTCAAGTCATGGTATTACTGGGTATAAACCTACACTATAATCCCTAGCTAGAATTAAATCTATACATTACATAATCTCATAGAGAAAAATTGACCGAATCCTATCTCGATATCAAACTACAATCTTAAACCATCCATAAATTGTATTTTCTTTCTCCAAGATCCCAAAGTGATGGTGCAGTATCAAAAATATTATATAGATGTTAATTGGAGAAAAAGGATCCTTTTTTTGCAATATAAAACATTGGACCTAAAAATTGGATCAATAATACGTTTGTGGGGCCCATAAATAAGATACCAAAATTGAATTCATTATAAGGTCCCTCAAAGAATTAGAAATGCATGCTCAAAAGTCTAGCACAATTAGAGTCTCAATTGGGGCTCAAATAAACCCCAAAATTTAAAGAAAATGAGAGAGAAAATTAAGGATTTACGAATAATTAAGGTAGAAACTTACAAAGTAATCAATGGAAAATGATCATCTCAACACTCTTTACTTATTTCCAACTCTAAATTTGTGATTCCAAACAAATTTCTTGAGATCTTGGGACCTTTCAGTACCCCAAATATGTGTTTAGGGTCAAGAAAAAGAAAGATAGAAAGGGGATGTCAAGGATCCTTTACAAATGTGGGACTCTTATTTCAGATATGAGACTATACTAGACCAACCCTTCACGAACGTGACTATCTTATCGTGAATGCAAAGAGTTCGGTTAAACTGACTATGCCGGCTTACCCCTCATGAACGTGATAGCTATCTTGTGAATGCTAAGGGTAGTAATCTTTCCTATCACAAATGTGGCCCATTCTACGTGAATGCAAAGTCCATATTTGCCTACACCAAAAGCTGGAAAAACCAACAAAAAGTCAAGTCCTTATGGACTGTGATTAGGGGCTTAAGATTTGTTCAGAACTCCGTGCATACAAATAAATTATGCTACTATACAAAATTCACCATTCCAATCCAACAAAACCATTAAAATTTTCATCTGAAATTGTTTCAATAAAATATAGATCTCATAACTGTAGTTTTAGTTTTTATCAAATTTACTCAATAACTCAATATAAGTCTAGAAGCCTCGGGACCTGGACCTAGGGTCCTCCTAGACTAAAATTAATTTTCTAGGGCTAGGCTCTGCCAAAATTCTCATTCAAGGCTATTCACTAGGAGTTTTGATCTGATACTAATTTCTTAACAATGAAATTTGCAAAATAGGAAAATGATCCAAACAAACTACCCAAAAACTAAAACGTTGGGTTTGGCAAGTCATAATGACCTATAGCTACAATGAGAAGGAAGAAAATTCCACAAATGCATGGAAATTGAGAAAAAAACCTAGAGGGTCATTGCACATTTTGTGGCCTTGACTTTCATAACAACTTCTATTTTCATGTTAGACCTTGACTGTAAGTTGAGGTAGATTATGCTTGTTGGGTAGCATCATTCTTTGATAATCTTTATCGCTGAAGATATATCTAAATTTATTTCAAAAATATTGATCCCACACATAGGTTTTATGGGTCTTACCTAACAAAATTCATTCCCAAACTTGTCAACTACACCAATTTATTATGCATATAATTGCTTTTTGAATCATGTCATATTTGATATGATGGCCAAACTTTGCTTTGTCAATGAAAAGTTGGTAGAAAATTTTAAAATTATTTCTATCTTGTTTTAACATAGACTAACTCAAAGAAAATGAAAAATAATAAAGAAATAAAATGAAATAGTATTTAACAAAAGAAGTCCTTTTTCGGGAAAAGGAAGAAAGAAATCCTCTGAATGTTATAGTCATATCTAATAATCATGATAAGTATTATGGATTAAATGACCTGATCTACCAAACCAATATATATCCACCTTGTAAAACATTGAGGTTTTGAAGTCAGGATTTTATGTTTCACCCTTTGCATTAGACTGACAATCCTCAATCGACTAGCGATGTTCCGAATAGTTTTCACCAATAAATTTTTCTTATTTTTTATCTCTCACTCTCTATCATCTTACTGTTCTCATAAGGACTTTTACCAATAATACTCCCATATTTTTCACTTTCTCTCAACTCAATAATGTCTTATAGTGCTTGTGAGAATTTTCTCTAATAATATACTTGAGCAAATGGCATGACATTATCCTTTGAATGATGATCTAACAACCCATTTTGTTGTTACTAAAATTATATGTGATAAAAGTATGATAACCATATTCATTATAGGTTATGGGGCTAATTCTTTAGTACGAGAGTGCATTAGACATGAGCTAAGGTCATACAGTACCCCTTGCACAAAGTTAAGTTGAAAGAGTTCTTACCAATTTAGTTTCTAGCTAAGTTTAAACTAGGGTAAACTTCAAATGACATATCTCCTAGGATATAAAGAAATGGGGCCCAATACCCACCAAATGAAAGATCTTTGAGTCTTCATTCTAACACATCCAATGATTTATTATTCTTCCTTTGGAGTAAAATATTATGGCCTTTCTAAAGAATATTATCTGGGTAGAGAAGTTAATTGCCGGAGCAGTACTACTGTAGTGGTAATTTTACTGCTACAGTTGTAACTGAGCAGTTTATAACCTTGTTTTGATTGGTTTTTGGTTTTTAACTCAAAAACTTTTTCCTAAATCCCTAGGAAGGTGATTTTCCAACTTTATGGGTGTATAAACTTTTCGTTCGTTGATTGGATATGCTTACTTGAAAAAATACCAGTTTTTTTATATATTTTGTTAAGGTATAATAGAATGCTACGTGTATTAATTATGTTGATGGTCATTATTTTGATCATATTATTAATTAGTTATTTGATTGTCAAACTCTTAAGTACATATGATCATTATAAGTGATATGAGATAAGTTGTTACAAAAGAATATCCAAGAATTGTAAAGGCTAGGTGTGATTTGAGGTATGTCTTGATTTCTATTTAGACTTTGACAATATACTTAGAATCCTTGTATGGTATAAGCTTTGATGCTTATAATTGGAAACCTTGTGTAGTCCGACCCTTTGATGATTATACTTGGGATCCTTATAAGGTCCCAACCTTTGATGATTATAGTTGGTATCTTTGTGTTGTCCCAATTTTGGATGATTATATCTGGGACTAAAGTGACATTGGGTCATCCTTGTATGAATAATCTACTTTGTAAGTTTACTTGTTAATTATACCTTAATTAGTGATTGGTTAAACTGAGATGAACTTAGTTGTTTTCCATTATCTTTGTGACTAAAACGTATAGTGAGTTATGTAGTTGCTATCACTAATCTAAGGTAAATTGGTTAGGTATATAAAACTAGTCATTTTCTATTGTATGATAAGTAGAGATGATCATAATAGTTTAATTTGATATTGGTTCGTTTAACCTAACTATGTGATTGATAACTATATAGCTTATTGGTTAACTGACCTAAATGATCTCATGAGGGTAAGGACACTGATATCCTAAAGGTAGACTGATAACGCTCAACTTGCACCTTATTTAAGTCAAAGAAGATCGTTGTCAATATCTTTACCCAACTTTGGAGTTGGGGCTAAATCCATGAGGAACAATGTGAGTGGCAATCAAGTTAATTCAAAATAATGAATACTCATTAAATTCAAACTGACATTACAACAAGATAAAAATGAGGGGTGAGAATGGTGTTAACACTAATGATTCTTTTTGGTATTTTCTATTATTAATTTGGGGCTACGAATAATTAGAGTCTAGAAAATTAGGCAAGGATCTTGGGATTATGCTTTCCTAGGGACAACATATGCATGAGTGTATGATAATTTGATACAAATTCTAAGTGTTGGTGATGTGGTAGGCAAGGCTAGAAATCCTTGAGGTTAGTTTGTCAACAAACTCCAAGGGTGTCACTCATTGACCCTTTCGACTACTTAATGAGTGCTTCAATCAAAACCACCTAATGACTCAATTAAACACCCCTATTTCTAGGATGGTTCCTTAAGTATAGTGAAGTTCACAATCACCCTTATGTCTAAGCTAGTGAAGATTAGTCAACTATACTCATAAATTGTAAGTTTATTGCCTTGGTTAATGAATCTATTCATTAGCCTAGTTATCCGCACCCCCTACAAATGGTATCAGAGCCCAGTAATTTAAAAACTACAAAAGCGAGATATATGTTAGAGTTAGTTAAATTTGAGTGAGTTATTTATTAAATTAATTATGAGAAGACCATTTAAAAATAGAGAATCTTTTAGAAAAATTAAAGAATCCTTAGTTAGTAATTATTCAGAATATATAAGTCTAAATAAAACAAAAGAAAATCCAGAAAGATTAGCTTACCTAATAACATTAATATCTAGTATTGAAGCAAAATTAATAATCCATTTAAAATATAGAAGAATGAGACACATACCACCTAATTATGATAAAGTTAGATTTAGATATCCACCAAGGTATTATAAATATAATCTAAATGAATAAAGAGCAAAAATACAAAGAATTAAAACAATTTATCTCTGAAAAACGTAAAGAATTAAAATTAAGAAAAGAAAGACTACATTATAATATATTTGCCGGAGTTAGTAAAAACTCAATAAATACCCAAAAAGATGAAATATCAAAATTAGAATCACAGATAGATAGTTTAGAATATATATATCAACATGAACTATTCACAATAAAATGAACAAAGAAGAATTTATAATAGATGAAAAAATATATGAAAATCACGAAGGATCAAAAATAAAAATAGTATTTTCGAATCTAGAAAGAAGATATAAGAAAATAGGTGAACATTTATACCTAATGTTAGAAAAAGAAGAATTAAAATTAGAAGATAAATTAACAACAATGGTAAGAATAGAAAAAGAAAATGAAGAAATAGATAGAAAAAATTAAACAACAAACTACGGAAGAAATGCGAAAAATAGAAGAAACTAAAAATGGTAGAATTGCTGAATTAGAAAAAGAACTACAAATGTTAAAAGATTTGTATGAACAAAGACAAAAAGAAAAAGAAGAAAAAGATAAAGAACAAAAATTAATAAATGAGATAAATCAATTTAAAGAAAAATTAGAAATAAATAATATAGAGGTTGAAGAGTCAGATAATTATGACTCAGAAGATAGTGAAACATATACAAAAATTTTAACAAATATAAAAAATTTAGACATTAACGAAAAACAAGAAATAATTAATGACGAAAACTTAGAAAATACCAACACGGCAAAAAATACTCTTGATAAAAAAGAAGATGAAACCATAATACCTAATACAACAGAAATAAGAAAACCTATATATTATAAAAATAAATTTAAAAAATACAATAAATATGACAAATGGACACCAAAACAAATAGTTAATAAAAATTATAACTTTTTAGATCTAGACTGTGTAATAGATACAGAAAAAACAATACAATTATGGATAGGATATATGACAAAACAATTATTAGATAATAATATGAACATAACAGATGCACCAGAATATATAGAAAGAACATTAATAGGATCAGTAAAACTATGGTTTTCAAACTTAACTGAAAATAGTAAGAAAGTATTAAGAACTAATAAACCTATGGAAGGAACATCATCAACAACAACTAAACTAACACCTATAGAACTACTAAAAAAATATGAAAGAGCTATAAAAGATGAATTTGGTAGTATGACAATAATAGAAGAAGAACAAGATGAAGAAAAAGATACAAATAGGAATTTAATGTTAAAATTAACAATATGTAATATGTGTTATATAGATGAATATACTTGCGCATTTAAATAATATTATTATAAAGGAGCATATAATATAGAAGAAAGTAAAGAAATAAGAAAATTATATTTTAATAAATTACCCGAACCATTTAGTTCAAAGATAATAAAAAGTTGGGAAGAAGCAAAAATAGTAGATACATTAAGAGCTAGAATAAAATTTTTACAACAATGGTATAAGAATTTATGTGAAAAATATAGAGAAGAAATAAAAATGGAAAAAACATTAATAAGAAATTTAGCATGTTGCAAAAATAAAATAACACCCCAATTTGGATGCGAAGAAAGATATTATAAGAAAAAAAAAAGACATAAGAAATACAAGAAATATAAAAAGTCAAAATATAAATATAAGAAACCAAGAAAAAGATATTATGTAAAAAATTATAAAAATAAAAGACCATATAGAAAGAAAAAGTCTATAAAAGAATGTACATGTTATAATTGTGGAAAGTTAGGACATTTAGCTAGAGATTGTAAATTACCCAAAAATCCAAAAAATAAACAAATATCCGAAATAAAAATAGATAATATGGAATATATGCAAATAGATTATATAGATTATGAATTAGAAAATGAAGATAGTAGTGGAAGGATATTACAGTAGATATTATACGCCTATGATAGATACAGGAGCAGAAGCTAATTTATGTAGATATAATTGCTTACCAGAAAGTAAATGGGATAAATTAAAAATGACAATAGTAGTTAAAGGATTTAATAATGAAGGAAGCTTAATTACTTATAAAGCTAGGAATGTAAAAGCACAAATATGGGATAAGATATTGACAATAGAAGAAATCTATAATTATGAACTAACGTCAAAAGATATACTTTTAGGAATGCCATTTTTAGATAAATTATACCCACACATAATAACTAGAAACGATTGGTGGTTTACAACACCAGGTAAACAAAAAGTAAGAGCAAAAAGAGTTAATAATAAAATAAGAAAGAAAACTGATTGGATAAAAGGAAGTGAAAAAATTACACAAAAGTTAGAAAATATAAAATACACTGAAGATACAATAGAATTAATAGTATTTTCGATAAATAAAACAGAAATAACTGTATTTTCAATAAATAAGATAGAAATAGTTAAGAAAAAATTAGAACAATTATATAGTGAAGATCCATTAAAAGGATGGGAAAAACATAAAACTACCATAAAAATTGAATTAATAGATAAAAATAGTATAATAACCCAAAACCATTAACATATAATTTTGACGATTTAAAAGAATTTAAAATGCATATAGATGAATTATTAGAAAAACAATATATACAAAAAAGTAATAGTAAACATAATAGTCCAGCATTTATAGTAAATAAACATAGTGAACAAAAAAGAGGAAAAAGTAGAATGGTTATTGATTATAGGAATTTAAATGCAAAAACTATAACATACAATTATCCAATACCAAATAAGATATTAAAAATAAGACAAATCCAAGGATATAATTATTTTAGTAAATTCGATTGTAAATCAGGATTTTACCACCTAAAGTTAGAAGACGAATCTAAAGAATTAACCGCATTTACGGTACCACGAGGATTTTATGAGTGGAATGTATTACCCTTTGGATATAAAAATGCACTAGGTAGATATCAACATTTTATGGATAATTATTTTAAACAGTTACCTAATTGTATAGTATACATAGATGATATATTATTATATACAAAAACTAAAGAAGAACATATAAAATTATTGGAACAGTTTACAGATATAATAGAAAAATCAGGAATAAGTCTAAGCGAAAAGAAAGCCGAAATTATGAAAAACAAAATAGAATTTTTAGGAATACAAATAGATAAAAGTGGAGTAAAAATGCAACAGCATATAGTACAAAAAATAATAAATTCGAAAGAAGAATTAGATACAAAAAGAAATTACAATCATTTTTAGGATTAGTAAACCAAGTAAGAGAATATATTCCAAAATTAGCAGAAAATCTAAAACCACTACAGAAAAAATTAAAAAAGGATATAGAATATAATTATAATGAAGAAGATAAAAAATAAGTTCAAAAATAAAATTACTTTGCAAGGAATTACCAAAATTACAATTTCCAGATGAAAATAGAAAATTTACATATATAGTAGAAGCAGATGCCAGTGAATATAGTTACGGAGGAGTACTTAAATATAAATATGAAGCAGAAAAAATAGAACACCATTGTAGATACTACTCAGGTACGTTCAACGAGACAGAAATAAAATGGGAAATAAATAGGAAAGAATTATGTTCATTATATAAATGTTTGTTAGCATTTGAGCCATATATTGTATATAACAAATTTATTGTGCGAACAGATAATACACAGGTACGCTGGTGGCTAACAAAGAAAATACAAAATTCAGTTACAACAAAAGAGATTCGGAGACTAGTTTTAAACATATTAAATTTCACATTTATAATAGAAGTGATCAGTACTAACAAAAATGTTATTGCAGATTACATATCAAGACAAAGCTACACAAACGGAAATGATAGAAGAAAATATACATGAAAAGATACTCAACGCCCTAACTACGCTTTCATTGAAAGTGGACAGTATGGGTACTGAGATAGAGAAGCTAAAGCTAAAGACTAGTGAAGATAAACTGAAGTCTATAGCTATGAATCAGCTAACTCAGCAATGCGCAGAGCTATGTCGATCGGAAGACAATAAAATTCCAGAGCTAAAAGGAGACGTTGGGATACTCCATAAAAACCATAACGTTTATCAATCTACTTCTGCAGGTACAAGCAAAGGAGTTAGAAAAAATATGAACCTAAATAAGCTATTTGATAAACCATATACCCCAAATACATCAAAAGATCCCATGTTTATACCCCCACAAATTACCACATATCGAGATAGTCTAAACCAAGACAAAAAGACTTACAACTACACAGCCCGCACATATATAGAAAATATCTACAATGTACAAACCTTTTTAATAGCAACCCCAAAGCTACAAATATCCAAAAACCAGATACAAACTATATAACCCAGAGATTGACCGAATATAATAAACTAATTGCCTTACCTAAAATCAAACCAAGCTTAGTTAAAACTTACTACGAATATGGACTACTTAGTACCGTATATACCACGGACGGAACTGAGATATCCACTATACCAGAGATATTATTTGATGAAGTTAAAAAACCTATACAAGTTGTAAAGATAGGAATGACACGAGATATGATTATACCACAAGATATTATTTCACAGCCAGAGATACCTAGAATCGAGATACCAAAATTTTATGCGAACAAAAGGATTATTGGACTATCTACAATTTTACAAGAGCTAGCAAATACATATTGCAACCAAAATCCTATATGGAGCTACTATTCAAGAAATCATGTACTTCACTTTCTAATTCATAATCTATATAATCTATTTGCATATATTCCATATTATCTATTTTTATTTCGGATATTTGTTTATTTTTTGGATTTTTGGGTAATTTACAATCTCTAGCTAAAAGTCCTAACTTTCAACAATTATAACATGTACATTCTTTTATAGACTTTTTCTTTCTATATGGTCTTTTATTTTTATAATTTTTTACATAATATCTTTTTCTTGGTTTCTTATATTTATATTTTAATTTTTTATATTTCTTGTATTTCTTATGTCTTTTTCTTTTCTTATAATATCTTTCTTCGCATCCAAATTGGGGTGCTATTTTATTTTTGCAACATGCTAAATTTCTTATTAATGTTTTTTCCATTTTTATTTCTTCTCTATATTTTTCACATAAATTCCTATACCATTGTTGTAAAAATTTTATTCTAGCTCCTAATGTATCTACTATTTTTGCTTCTTCCCAACTTTTTATTATCTTTGAACTAAATGGTTCGGGTAATTTATTAAAATATAATTTTCTTATTTCTTTACTTTCTTCTATATTATATGCTCCTTTATAATAATATTCTTTAAATGCGCAAGTATATTCATCTATATAACACATATTACATATTGTTAATTTTAACATTAAATTCCTATTTGTATCTTTTTCTTCATCTTGTTCTTCTTCTATTGTTGTCATACTACCAAATTCATCTTTTATAGCTGTTTCATATTTTTTTTAGTAGTTCTATAGGTGTTAGTTTAGTTGTTGTTGATGATGTTCCTTCCATAGGTTTATTAGTTCTTAATACTTTCTTACTATTTTCAGTTAAGTTTGAAAACCATAGTTTTACTGATCCTATTAATGTTCTTTCTATATATTCTGGTGCATCTGTTATGTTTATATTATTATCTAATAATTGTTTTGTCATATATCCTATCCATAATTGTATTGTTTTTCTGTATCTATTACACAGTCTAGATCTAAAAAGTTATAATTTTTATTAACTATTTGTTTTGGTGTCCATTTGTCATATTTATTGTATTTTTTAAATTTATTTTTATAATAAATAGGTTTTCTTATTTCTGTTGTATTAGGTATTATGGTTTCATCTTCTTTTTTATCAAGAGTATTTATTTCCGTGTTGGTATTTTCTAAGTTTTCGTCATTAATTATTTCTTGTTTTTCGTTAATGTCTAAATTTTTTATATTTGTTAAAATTTCTGTATATGTTTCACTACCTTCTGAGTCATAATTATCTGACTCTTCAACCTCTATATTATTTATTTCTAATTTTTCTTTGAATTGATTTATTCGTTTATTAATTTTTGTTCTTTATCTTTTTCTTCTTTTTCTTTTTGTCTTTGTTCGTACATATCTTTTAACATTTGTAGTTCTTTTTCTAATTCAGCAATTCTACTATTTTTAGTTTCTTCTATTTTTCGTATTTCTTCCGTAGTTTGTTGTTTAATTTTTTTCTATCTATTTCTTCATTTTCTTTTTCTATTCTTACCATTGCTGTTAATTTATCTTCTAATTTTAATTCTTCTTTTTCTAACATTAGGTATAAATGTTCACCTATTTTCTTATATCTTCTTCCTAGATTCGAAAATACTATTTTTATTTTTGATCCTTCGTGATTTTCATATATTTTTTCATCTATTATAAATTCTTCTTTGTTCATTTTATTGTGAATAGTTCATGTTGATATATATATTCTAAACTATCTATCTGTGATTCTAATTTTGATATTTCATCTTTTTGGGCATTTATTGAGTTTTTACTAACTCCGGCAAATATATTATAATGTAGTCTTTCTTTTCTTAATTTTAATTCTTTACGTTTTTCAGAGATAAATTATTTTAATTCTTTGTATTTTTGCTCTTTATTCGTTTAGATTATATTTATAATACCTTGGTGGATATCTAAATCTAATTTTATCATAATTAGGTGTTATGTGTCTCATTCTTCTAGATTTTAAATGGATTATTAATTTTGCTTCAATACTAGATATTAATGTAATTAGGTAAGCTAATCTTTCTGGATTTTCTTTTGTTTTATTTAGACTTATATATTCTGAATAATTACTAACTAAGGATTCTTTAATTTTTCTAAAAGCTTCTCTATTTTTAAATGGTCTTCTCATAATTAATTTAATAAATAACTAACTCAAATTTAACTAACTCTAACATATATCTCGCTTTTGTAGTTTTTAAATTACTGGGCTCTGATACCATTTGTAGGGGGGTGCGGATAACTAGGCTAATAAATAGATTCATTATATCTCTCTTTCAGGGATAATGTGGGTCCCTAAATTTCACCCAAACCTTTTTTTCAACGATGGTTTGAGCTTTTAAGACTTGGGATTTTCATTCATCAAACTCACTTGGGTATTTGTGAAATTCACCAACAAATCCCAATCAATTTACTCAATCAATAGTAGAATCCAACACCACAAACTAGTAAATGAACAAACAAATCATATCCCACACATATTTACACTCTATTCTAGCATAATCCCAAGAGGAAAAACTAGCTACTCATAATATAAATAAGTAAAGACTTTACCCAAAATCTCCATTGATTTGATTTGAGAAAATCTAAGTGAATGTTATTTTAAACAATGAGAACCAATAAATCTTCAATGGGAGTTCACTAATTCTTCACTTGGAAGTGACTCCAAAATATTCTTCACCCAAAATTTATACATTATTTTCTTCTCCAAGAATGGCGTCTACAAACCCTAGAACAATGTCTAAAAATTGAGGAAGTTAGAATATGATGGATTAGGGTTTGAGTCTTCCTTATGTCAAATTTGGGATAATCCACATGCATTTCTTTTTCTGCCTTTGGGCTTCACTCTTCTGCTAGGCTGTGACCGCAGAGGCTATGCCGCGACCGCAATTACCAAGACCACAATTGGCTCTCACAATCACAGCTTATTGACCTGCTTGACTAGCCGTGATCACGGTCCTCATACCGCGACCACGATAACTAAGGCCATTTCTACTCTAGGTCTTCATCTACACTTTCTTGCTTCCCTTTGATCATTTTCAGCTCCAATCCATATCATTCTATCTCATTAACTTTGTGCTTGCAAAATATGGATATTAGTGCATTTATCATAATTATGTCTCATTTATTCATTCAAAATAAGGTAATGTGCATGAATGTTGAGTGAAAATAAGTGGTAAAATCACAACTCATCAACACCCCCAACTTAAAGTTTTTGCTTGTCCTTAAGCAACACTACCTCTTACCATGAGACAACAATTATCTATGCCTAAACCTCATGCCTTAAAGATCATAATGATTGCAGGCTTAGTCACTACCACAAGTAGCTAATTGCACTTGGATAATCTATTTTTACTACACCCCTCATCATAAAATGTAATATCCAAGGATACACAAGACTTTAAAGAGAAACCAAGTAACAACAAATAATACTTTAAAAGTGAATCACTTTTGAACAAAAATAAGATATACTCCATTTGCCTCATTGTTCGGAGGATGAAAAAATCACCTACCTCAACTCGTTTACATACCTCCTCACAAGAAATAAAATTCCATACACCAAGCTACAAAATATGCAACAAGGAATTTAAATGCAAAACTCTCTTCCTGACAAAAGAACTCTCTACGTCAACAAATGTCATACCATAGGCTTGTCCCTATGTTCAAATGCTACAATAAAGAAAGTAAATGGTTGAAGATCTCAAAGGACTTTTTGAGCTAGTAATATAGGTTTGGGTTAGGATAGGATATCATTTGGGAACAACATGGCGACACCCTTCCTTGAATATCTACATCACACTATTTAATCCTCCTTTTTTACTATGGACCACTCCTCTTTGATATCTTCTCTTTTCATATGCCTACTTTTTGCTTCCTTTGTTCACCCATTTTCTTCTATTTCTCTTTTTTGCAATTTTCATGCAATTCTTTCCATTGTTGGGCTCCTTTCTTTTTCTATTCATTTTTTTCAATACTTAGACATTTAGGCATTTCACTTACAACTTTGTAGCCCCATACTTAGTTCCATTAATTTTCATCACCCCTAACTTAGGTTGTTAGCCTCAAGTTGTATTTTCAGGTTCAAGTAGGGTATGATTCAAAAGAAGGATAAAAAGAATGGTTCAAGGCTTGTAATTTGTCTGCCAAAGAAAGGTCTAAAGGATCAAATGGATTACTAGGGATTACGTTTATGCATAGGTAGGATTTTTAGGCTAAAGTGGTTTTCCAATGTAACAAAGATGGCCTAAGATCATTTCTGCAACCAAATTCAATCAAAATTAGCTTTGAAAGACTAATGGGGTAAGTTCTAAATAACACAGGTATACAATATATGAATGCAAAAACTAACTACACATGGAATGCAAAATTCACCAAGTAGGATCAATTGCCCTTCCTGTTGGAGACAGAATTGCAGTATCTATCACTATTAATAAGTAAAACATTTGTGGAGTCACAAAAAGAGAAAGAGTTTTGTTACAAGGTTGCTCGCGTCCATACCCTTGATTTTTGAAATTTTTTTGGACAGAGTGGGTTGTTTGCTTTGTATTTGCACCATGCCCAATTTCCTAACTTACGGCTACAACCAAAGTTTTAGCCTCACATTTCAGCTTAATATGGGCAAACCAATCATATGGCTGCTAAGACTTTGTTAATGGTGCACAATAGGATCCCAAATTTACAATGCCACAGGTACGCAGACTTCCCTTGCATTAATGATTTAGATTCCATAGGTACTAAGAATTCCTCTACATCTATGGCTCAAAACCCAAACACGATTTTTTACCCTTAAGAATGTCGTCACTCAATCTATCATAGGGCAAGATTTGTCATGTATCATCATAATAAAAATAAAACTAAAGTAAAAAGAGAAACTAAAAATAAAACAACATGATAATCCATGAAAGCGTAGGCACCATCACAGTACTTAAATATAGCATCCCAAAACAAAATAAAAACAGCATCCATAACGCCATCACAACAATATATAAATATCCGAAAACTCACCAAAATAATACAAATATAGGGAAAGGCACCCCTAACTGAAAGGAAGGTAGTGTCCTCACTATATGTGCAATAAATGAAGAGTAAAAGGGGTCTCCCTGAATTTGCATTAGGAGTTGTCCTCTCCTATTGACTCTACACCACCACCACTGACATCATCAGCTGACCAATCTGTAGGGGCCTCATCATCACTCTCTAACCTAGAGAAGGTAGTTGATCATTGTGTTTGAGCATCTTGAAGATGCCCTTTACCCCTTTCCGCATCTTTTTTTAGAATATATCTTTATTTTCTCTCTTCATTATCTTCTTGTGTGACTTCCTGAGGTCCTTGTGTAATCCATCCAAGGGTGAATAAGATCTCTCCAAACTGGCAACTGTGGCTCCTTGCTTTTTATGCTCCTCCTTGTATATCTCATAATCTGACTGAGCTATATATGAATAGAGAGCAGTGGAGGGATCTCTTGGTCCTTGAGGCACTCTAAATAATATCTCACTAACCACCAGTTTGACCGAATATTGCATCAAAGGGGTTGGCTGACAAAGGTCTACAAGAGTGTGTCCTCATAGGTTGACTTGCCTAAGTCTACCTATCTTTTCTTGCTCTAACCAGGGTAAACCTCACCCCATAATTTGAGTAAAAAGATGCGAGGGCCTGGGTGCACCAAAGTATCTCCAACATACTCCTCAACCTCTACCCTTTTGCAAGGCTTAATGATAAGGGAAGGAAAGAGAAAAAGTATACCTCCTTAGTTCTTAAAGTACCGCTACTCTAAGAGCACAATCTCACCCATATTTAGAGAAATGTAGTAGAGGATGAAAGCCACCATCCGTGCTTACAAATTTGTGGAAATAGTCATGAGAGTGCATAACGATACTCTACTACAGATAATATTTAGCCAAAGCATGGCCTCAGCTGTGAAGTCATTCATCAAAATATTTCTTTTAGTGGTGGCCCATAAAACTTCTTTTCCAGAACATAATTTGCTTGCCATACATGTCCCTAGCTCAAATGTTTTTGCTTGGAAATGCCCCATATCAGCATACAGGAGCTCGTATATCTTATAATCCACTCTTCTCCGAAGTTTACTTGATTACCTCAAATCTTCAGCACTGTATTTGTGAGAGAAAATATGCTAAGGTTCGTGTAGAACTCACACACCCAATGCATATTGGAATAGTAACGTGCCAGGGCAAAGCATATCAATCTGGTAATAGTGAGTCGGGCATAGAATGCTGGGAGCTTATCCTCCACTTTATCAAGGCAAATACCCTTTTTTGGGAGTAATTTCATCCTTGACAAGTCACTGTAGTAGAGGTTTTAGCATTCGGTGGAAATGAACCTAGTTTTTCAAAATCTCTCATCCTTGTGGCTTAGTGCCTGTAAGCATTACAATCCAGATCATCATTAGCATTATCATAGCAAAATCATGCTACATTAATCAGTTAAGATCATAGGGTAGTATTGTAGAAGGTTCTGGGATGAGACATAGTTGTGCAAAAATTTTGGCTGCTGCAGACAACAACCCTCAGTATGGCAATCACGGTGCTGTAATTGCGCTCATCAGGATAGTGATCGTGGTACTTGAGACCATAGTCAAAAGTTATGTACATCACTTGAAACACATAATTTTAACCCTAAATTTGTGTTCCCACTAGGAATATCAACATCATAATCAGAGAACTTAAGCCTAGAATGTGTGATTATATCCCCAAACTCGAAGGAATTCACATTTAACTCACTGGGCATTAAATCTAACACATGTACATGTTAACTTCTATATTCTTAGGCCTAAATTAGGGTACTCAAGACTTTTCCATTAGTGTGTACACCAACTACAACAACTAATCACCATAATACTAAAAAATAAGAATAGATTTTGTGTCAAAATATTATTTCAGGCCTTTCCCTAAACTACAAGTTCTAAGCATAAATTACAATGAAAACAAGGGAGTTGAGACAATATACCAAATGATATGATGCAACGAGATTGAAATCAAAACTTGGATGCTCTACACAATGCCAAAAATGGAGAGAATTTGAGATAATTTGAAGAAGGGTATGTGTGAATAAATGGCAGTCGGATGGTCATTCAAGTTGATTCAACCACAATCGCGGTCTTGGTTCCTACAATCACGGGAATGCAACCTCCACGATTGCAGAAGCACGGGCTTCATCCACGGTAACTAAGACCAATTTTGAGGTCTCTTGCACTCCTTTGTTCAGTCCAAACATGCTAATTTCATAGTTCCCTTTTTCAATTTAAATAAAAAATCCTCCTAGCACTACCTTTTCATGGATTATGCATGAACAAATGCAAAAAATAAAATCTACTCTATCATGAGTAAAATAAAAGGATACGAGCCACTTTTTATGGCTTGATGGGGTGCCTCCTATCAAGCACTTAGTTTAACATCTAAGAATGAGGCCTCCTCAACTCCCATTTGTGCATCCACTTAGATGATTTGAATCACCGTCCCAAATTTTGTTCATGATGCATTGACCGACAGGTGAATAAAAGATTTTGATCTTTCATGATGAAATTTGGAATATGCGAAGAAATTTCGAGGGATCTTCTATTTTTCCATTTTGAAGAATTGAACCTTTTTCCCAACTTTACATCACATTTGTGATTTGGCTCCCTGGGTAAAAGGTATGCACATTAATAGGCCACTAGTTGTACATCGGAAGTTGAATTTCTTGGCCATTGATGGTGGGGTTTCCATTTGCTCCCTCGGATTGTCAAATCCCAAAGTATAGGGATTGTACTCCTTCTCCTCACTATCCACCATTTTACTAGGTAGATGGATTCTCATCACATCCTCTAATCACAATGTTAAAAAGTGGTTTGAATGAAGTCTAACCCCTAATTCGAAAATTGCCTCCTCCGTAGCACTTTCACCCTAAAATGAACTAGAGTCATCATAAGAGATGTGTTTTAGTTCTTCTTTTGACTCTAGCATCATATTATATATTTGGACACTTTCCACATCATTTGGTTCAGTTGATTGGGAAATCATCGAGGATTCTTTGCTATAAAGGTTATTATCATATCTTGGTTTCTCTTCTTTATTAACCTTCTCTTGGGAAATGGGCAAGGTAGTGGTATTTGCAAGTTTTGATTCCTTGCCCATTTTCTCTATATTGATAATTTCCCATTTGAGTGCCTCATTCAATTGATGTATGTCTTGCACATTCTCCCCTGTAGTAGTTACCCAATCCAAAATAGTTTGAAGCATTGCCTTAAAACTATTGGATCCGGTATGTTGCTCTTTCTTTATCTCATCATAAGACCTGTCAAACTCACAAAACAACTAGCAACTCAATTATCATAATAAGAGAAGGGGTCATTTGGGCAATCACTCCAATGTCCATCTCTACCACCACACAAAGAACAATCATACTCCCAATAGGATCGATGGTGTTTCCATATCTCTCCTGGGAGCATAAGTGCAATCTCTTCCAAAGTACAGTTCATAATAATATGGACATGGATCATCACGATAGGACTTCCAACTACCAAAATCATATTTGTCGGAAGATACCATTGAGAAAAGAAAGACAAAAGAAAAAATCTACCTAACAAAAGAAATAAAAGAAAATCACAAACAGGTATTTATAAGTTTTAATTCAAGGAAGTAAGCTAAAATTCCAAACTAACTCAATACGCCAAATTGTTCTCCAACAATGGTGATATTTTTTATAATGCTCAACTTACAAGTCAATTTAAGTGTCAGAGATCATCATCAATTTATTTACTCAACTTTAGAGATGGTGTCGAATCCACGAGGAACAATGTAAGTGGAAATCAAGTAAATTTGAAATAATGGATACTTATTATATTCAAACCGACATTACAAAGAGATAAAAATGAGGGGTGACAACGGTATTAACACTAATGTTTCTTTTTGGAATTTTCTAGTATTAATTCGGGACTACGAATAATTAAAGTCTAGGCAATTAGGTATGGATCTTGGGATTATGCTTTCTTAGGGGCAACATATGCATAAATGTGTGATAATTTGATGCAAATTCTAAGTTTTGGTGATATGGTAGGCTAGGTTAGAAATCCTTGAGGCTAGTTTGTCAACAAAACCCTAAGGGTGTCACTCATTGATCCTTTTGAGTGCTACAATAAAACCCACCTAATACCTCAATTAAAAACCCCTATTTCTATGATGGTTCCTTAAGTATAGTCAAATTCACAATCACCCTTATGTCCAAGCTAGTGAAGATTAGTCAACTATACTCATAAATTGTCTATTATTGCCTTGGTTCCCACATCCCTATTTCAAGGATGATGTGGGTCTATAAAGTTCACCCAAACCCCACTTTCAAGGATGGTTTGCACTTTCAAGAGCTTGGTATTTTCATCCATCAAACCCATTTGGGTATTCGGAGCTTTCACTCATAAATCCCAATTAATTTACTCAAACAATAGTAGAATCGAACACCACAAACTAGTAAATGCATAAGTAAATCACATCCCAGACATATCTACATCTTATTCTAGCATAATCCCAAGAGGAAAAACTATCAACTCATAAGATAAATAAGCAAAGACTTTATCCAAAATCTCCATTGATTTGATTTGAGAAAATCTAAGTGAATGTTACTTCAAACTATGAGATCCATAAATCTTCAACAGGAATTCACTAATTCTTCACTTGGAAGTGACTCCAAAATATTCTTTACCCAAAATTTATACAATATTTTCTTCTCCAAGAATGGAGGCTACAAACCCTAAAATAATGTCTAAAAATTGAGGAAGGTAGAATGCGATGGATTAGGGTTTGAGTCTTCCTTTTGTCAAATTTGGGATCAACCAGGTGCATTTCATTTTACTCCCATTCGATGTACTCTTCCACTAGGCCCCGGTCGCAGAGGATAGGTTGCGACTACGGTTCGACAACCGCAATCGGCTTCTGCGATCGTAGCTTATTGACCTGCTTGACTGACCACCCCACTCTGCTCATACTGTGACCATAGTAAATGTGGCAATTTCTACTCCAGGTATTCATCTGAACTTTCTTGCTTCCTTTTGATCATTTTCAACTTCAATCCACATTTTTCTATCTCATCAACTCTGTGCTTGAAAAATATGGATATTAGTGTATTTAATGACAATTATGTCTCATTTGTTCATTCAAAACAAGGTAATGTGCACGAATGTTAAGTGCAAATGCGTCGTAAAATCACGACTCATCATAAAATAACTGGTTATACAAAATTCATGATGGCTATAAATGAATATAATGAGTTAAGTTTTAAGGATATGAATAAAGTGGTAGTAGGATAATATTCATAGGCACAGTGAGGAGGAAGGGATACTAGATAGACCTGGTAGTTGGCATGTTATGACTAATATTATGTATATGATTCGTGAGTTGGAATAAATATTGGTTAATAGTACCCCTTGAATGTGGAATAGTTATGTTAATAAGTTTGGTTGAATAAATTAGCTTGACTATGGTTATAATACATATTATTGAGACCACTACAGTAGTAAAAGTGCCACCGTGGTGGAAATCTCAATAGGTTAGGCAGCGGTAAAGTTACTACCATTGTGGAACCACTACAGTGTCTCCCCAAATTTTCATGCAACATAATATCATATGGTGTTATAGGTATTTTAGTTGACCTATAAATATATTTTTTTACAAATCAAATTTCTTGAGTTATTGAAATCACGCTTTTTTCCTAGGGTTTAGTGGCATGTGGTATGTAGGTTGGTTGGCGTTATTATGATAAGGCAGTTTGGTAAGTGTTATCAAATAGTATTAGAAGTGCTTAAGTGTTTGCAATAGTTTTTTAACCATTGTGTTTTTTGAATTTTAAGAATTGTGCTTAAAATTCTCCTCTTCACCAATGACCATTATGGGATGAACAATCGGTAAATTTGTCGCGACCCAAACCAGGGCCTGGCCGTGAAGGGTATCTCAAGTCCCATGTGGACCAGAGATCACCCCCTACACCTAACTAAACCAAACACTCCATATCCCAATGTCGGATGAATTTCAAACATATAATAAGATAGCGTGCAATATCTTAAGAAAATTTTAATGCATGTCCATAGCAACCACGAACGACCGGCCAAACGATCGACCGACGCCGACTAATATCCACAGTAGTCAAAACAAAGCCTTCTAAACTATGAACCAAAACTCAATACCAACAAAATGTTGGGACATTCCCCCAAATATAGCCAAAACAAGTCTAAATATTTTGAGACATGAGAGAGAAAAACATCAAAAATATAAAATTCTGATGTATAGAGCTCACCACTTCATCAACTCACGAGATGATCCTGAATGTTAATCACTGATCAAGAGGAGTAAAAGTATGACCAATTCCTGCATCTCTTGGTGATACAACATCCAAAGACGGTTAGCATGATGAACACTAGAATGTAACTCAGGGATAAGGATAACATAATGACATGATCAAGCATTTAAAATCATTCAAAACCAATTCACATAATCAAATACATATACATATATACTTCATATGTCGGGATAGGGAACAAGGTTTAACATGCACTTAAAAGTTTAGCCTGGATTGCGTAGCTCAACTGTCATAACATGTACCCATGGGCTATATGGGCCCCAGCTATCACCCCCAAGTCTAGCCCTAGTGTTTGTAGCTGCATGAACTGGAGAATAATCTCATATATATACACACGGGGGACTTAAACCTCCCAACATATACTAAGATGACTTAAGCACCCAATAATGTAGTAATTTTGGGGGGACTCAAACCTCCCTAATTATGGAATAATAATAAGGGGGACTCAAACCTCCCAAGTCACTATGACATAGTGTCCTTAAATGCGGTTTCCAATATAAATCACTCAGACCTTCAGTTTCATGATTCAGCTACGCAACCCTTATTAGATCCTAATTAAAACAAGTATTACATATTTACATTCATGAATCACATTCCACATTAAGGCATACATTGTTGGTATCATCATACCAACTACAATTGCAAGGAAATAACAACATGCCAAAATAATTTCTATTAACTTAGGGAAAACAACTTCTTTTGTTCATTAATACCAGGTGGGGAAACATTAACTCTCTTTGTTCATCAAATCATGCCATTGTATTCAAATACCTCTTTATATCATGAAATAGTTCAAGACTAGTTCAAGTTTTATGAATTTCGACGTTTCTTATAGTTAAAACCAATTTTAAATTATGGGGTTGGAGTCATAATCACTTCAAAAGTCACAAGTTTGGGAAATTCACAATTCTCTAGTTCATTCACCATACCCATGAACCTATAATTTTAAAATCATGATAAAAGCATGATTAGTCCTATATAAACCATAAGAAAACATTGCTCAACAATAAACATTAAAAAAACCCAACCTTTGTTTTAAAATCCATTATAAACATCTCATGAACAATACTTAATTAACAATGAGGGAAGAGTAACATGCCTTAATCACCAATAAATGTGAAGATAAATCGATCTTTGAACCCTTAGATGACTAACTTAATAAAACCCTAGCTTAACTTGCTTGAGGGAATTTAGAAAGCCTTTTGAAATGTTTAAGAAGTTACTTGGATTATTTTTGAGTGCTAATAACACCCTAAAGAGGTTATAAGTCTTGGTTTTTAATTTTGATAAGAGGGGAAATGTCTATGATGCCTTTTATTTAAAAGAAGAAAAAGTGCCGCCTTTGACAATGGGCCAACCCTTGACTTGAAGCCACTCCTTACGACTCATCACCACAAGTAGTAACCAAGGAAGTACCACCACGTCACCCTACATTGTTATCCTTATGACTCAATGGCACCAGTTATATTAGGACCCTATGACTCGTAGGTTTTAGTCGTAGACAACACAATTACCAAATTGGGAATTACACTAGACACCCTATGATTATACCTAATTACTCATGACATATCCTTACGACTCTTAGTAAGTGTAATACCCCATACTTTTTCTAGTTCAATTTAGCATTAAAAATGTCAACCGTTGGCTTCAAGAGAGAATGGCCTTTCATACATATAGAATTTTCTAGATTTAGACCCTCCAATGTGTAGGAATTTGAATTTTCTTTCCAATGATATAAGATTCTTCTAAATCCGATAACCGGATGAGAAGTTATGGCAATTTTAAGTTCCAATAATAATACACCATAATTTCGGTCACTAGAGCATCGCGGAGATAGTTTAAATGATAATTGTAAATTTCTAGTCAGACCCTGCAATTATACCATATCATGGAGAGATCCAAAATCCCAATTGTCAATTTCTAATAAGATTTTGCGATTCCACTGCATCGTAGTGATGTCCCATTTCAAAATTGGCACTTTCCAATGAACCTCTGCGATAATGGCAAGTCGCAGAGGAGGCCAAAATGGACATTTAGAAGCATACCGTGATAGCTCCATGTCACAGTGATTTTCCAGGTTCCAGTTGGCAGTTTCCAGTAGGCCACCGTGATAACGATGCGTTGCTCCATAGGTTAATTTCGGAAAATTTTCCAGTCTAAGTAAAATTTTAAAAGGGACTCTTTGGTCTTTTTATGTAGCCCCAAGTCATGAATAACAGATCATTTAACCCATCCTAAGAATATTATACCCACTTTTCACCAAAATACTCTTAAACAAAATCCTAGATCATCAAAGCTTATTCTCTAAGAAATCCAATTCCTCTATTAATTCTCCAAGGTAATTCAAGATTAAGGATTCCCAACTCAAGAACTTCAAAAAAATTAAACTTTAAAAGCATCAATAGGGATCCAAGATTTAAGCCTTAGCATCGAGTTCATCAATTGAGGTATGTGGAGTTATGAACAAGGACAATCTTTTTGTCCTTGTGCCCAAAACTTATTTTAATTCCAATTTTACTGAATTTTATGTGATTTCTCATGAAATTCAAGTTAGGGTTTATACCAATTATTGTTATTTATAAGCTTATGAGATTTCCAGTGATTTAGAAGTTGAATTACATGATTATGTTCATATTTTCATGCATACTGCAGTAATTTCTAGATTTTGAATAAATTTATCAATGTTTACATTATCAAGTATGAACAATATGATATTTTAACATGAGTTTGATGCATGGGTCATTAAGCCCCAATTAAAGATTGCTATTTCGAGATTTGTTGTGCTATAAGCACCCAATGACTAGAATTTTTTTTATTGTTGTAAAAGATTTGAACTTTTGTTTGGTCTCAGAATAGATTTGGAATTCCAGTTTACAAATTCAGATTAAAGATTTAGATTTACAGATATACAGTGGGTTTTTATTGTAAATCACTATACTATTTTAAAGTGGATTTTCCTCAGAATGAGCATATAGATTTAATGAGAGTAGTACTTAGCACCGAGATGGGTACGTTACTATGGTTTTATACCCTAGAACTATGTGCCAACGTAGGATTTAGATTGTTTCCACTTCTACATGGGTGATAGATATGTGATCACTTAGATAGGTTATACTCCTTGGAGAGAATTTGACTTCTCTACCCAACATGAGGATTCTTCTTTAAGGGGGCAAGAATGTTGGACTCCATGAATGCTTACATGGTTTATGTCGGTTAAAAGAACCTCCCATGTAGAATAAGTTTTTAGATTTCTAAACCTTTAAGATAAAGTATTTTCTTTACAGCTTTAAAGTTCTTGAATTTAAAATATAGCTTTTAGAAAAGGATAGATTTTAGAAACTAATTATAAAGGCTCACAAGATTTACATTTATTCTTCACAATCCATGATTTTTGATCTTCAGATTTCAGATTTCTCAAGCCTATGTGAGTCATTTATGTTTCACATGCATGATTTTATAACTTGTGATGCTATTGAAGTATTGTTTAACTAATTACATTCACCCCCATATGCTCAGTACATTCCCAAAGTACTGATCCACATATATGTTTATGTGCTACATTGTCTCATAATGTAGGTTCAAGTTCTTAATTTCAATAGCGTGAGTGGTTTTCGAGCATCTCATCTATATCTCTGTAGTTGGTGAGTCCTCATAGTTTGGGGACTTAGCTATTTAAATTTTTAGTTTATTAGTAGATGTTTCATTATTCATTTTACATAGTTTATGTTAGTTGGGTCATATCCCAGTGACTCTGTAGATTCAATTAGTAGAGGCTTGTTGGACTACTAGATTCAGTCTTAGATTTTAGTTGCAATATTTAGATTTTCAGTATTTGCTTTATCAGACTTATGAGATTAGTATTTTTAGATACACTTAGATATTCCAGACTGCTATAGTGGCAGACTATTGTAGTGGTAGAAGCCCTTGGTATATTGTCTATGGGCAGTGTTGCTCATGTGGAGAATGACAAGAAAGAGTTAGCTCAAGAAGTTTATCATTTGTCTAGATTGGGTGTTAGGTTGGTTGATTCAGCTGAAAGGAATGTTTTGGTTCAGAATAGTTTTGAATCTTCCCTAGTTTTGGAAGTGAAGGAGAAGCAAGACAAGGATTCTAGTTTTTTCAAATTGAAAGAGTCAGTTAAAGATCAAAAGGTAGAGGTTTTCTCCTAAGGGTGAGATGGCGTGTTGAGATACCAGACTAGACTGTGTGTGCCATATGTTGATGATTTAAGACAGTGGATTTATCGTGGAAGTGCATGGTACACATTATTCCATTTATCCAGGTGCTACCAATATGTACCATAATTTATGAGAAATCTATTGGTGGAGTGGCATAAAGAAAGATATAGCACTGTTTGTAGCAAAGTGTGCAACTTCTCAGTAGGTTAAGGTAGAACACCAAAGACCTGGTGGAATGTTGCAATAGTTTAGTATCCCTACTTGGAAGTAGGAAGAGGTGAATATGTATTTTGTAACTAGTTACCCCATTCACGTCGTTGCATGATTCGATTTGAGACATTGTAGACAGATTGACTAAGTCTACGCATTTCTTGCTAGTTCACACATCTTACACAGCTGAAGATTATGCTAAGATGTACATTAGAGAGTTAGTTAGACTGCATGGAGTTCCTTTGTCTTTCATTTCAGATAGGGGTACTCAGTTCACCTCCCAGTTTTAGAGAGCCATTCATAAGGGTCTTGGTACCCAAGTACATCTTAGTTCAGCTTTCCACCCTTAGATAGATGGTCAAGAAGAGAGGATCATCCAAACTCTAGAAGATATACTGAGAGCATGTGCTCTTAATTTCAAAGTTAGTTAGGATGAGCATTTGCTATTGATTGAGTTTGCTTATAATAACAGCTACCATTCTAGCATACAGATGACCCCATTTGAGGTTCCTTATGGAAGGAGATGTAGATCACCTATAGGTTGGTTTGAAGTGGGTGAGGCCTCTTTGTTTGGGCCTGACGCAGTGTTTGAAGCTATGGAGAAGGTTCAGTTGATTAGAGAGAGATTAAAAATAGCCTAGAGTCATCAGAAATCATATGCATATGTGAGAAGGAGGGACCTCGAGTTTGAGGTTGCTGATTTAGTGTATCTAAAGATTTCACCCATGAAAGTGGTGAAGAGATTTGGCAAAAAGGTAAAGTTTAGTCCCCAGTATGTTATCCCTTACAGATTTGTGAGTCATGTTGGGAAAGTAGCTTATAAGCTTGATTTTCCCATAGACTTGTCATCCATTCATCTTGTATTCCACGTTTCTATGCTTAAGAAGTGCATCGGTGACTCCGTTGTTGTTGTTACTTTAGAAAGCTTAGATATTCATAATAGCCTTTCATATGAAAAGATTCCAATTGAGATTTTAGAACATCAGATTCGTATATTAAGAAATAAAGAAGTTACCTTGGTCAAAGTTCTTTGGCAGAATCAGTATGTTGAGGGCTCCACTTGGGAACCAAAAGAGGATATGCAAGCCAAGTACCCTCACCTCTTCTCTACAAATTTAGATTTAGTCGAAGGTAATACTCTTCCTTAATTTAGTATCTTTCAAATTTCAGATTCAACTATATAGTCATCCTCATTAAAAATTCATGCATGGACAGATTAGCTCAGAAGCTCAGTATAATTTAGAATCAGTTGTGTATTCTATCATATAGCCTCAGATTCCTTAGTGCCCTTAGTCGAACTAGACACATTCAAGGATGAATGTTTCCAAGGGGGAGATATTATAACACCTCATACTTTTCCTAGTTCAATTTAGCGTTTATAATGTCAAGTGTTGTCTTCAAGATAGAATGACCTTTCATACATATAGAATTTTATAGATTTAGACCCTCCAATGTGTAGGAATTTGAATTTGCTTTCTAACGATATAAGATTCGCCTTAATCCGATAACCAGACGAGAAGGTATGGCGATTTTAAGTTCCAATTGTAAAACACCATCATTTCGGTCACTAGCGCATCGCAGAGGTAGTTTAAATGATCATTGTCAATTTCCAGCAAGACTCCATGATTGTACTACATCACGGAGAGGTCCGAAATCCCAATTGTCAATTTCCAGTAAGATTTCGCGATTCCACCGCATCGTGGTGATGTCCTATTTCATAATTGTCACTTTCCAGTGAGCCTCCGCGATAATGGCTCATCGTGGAGGAGGCCAAAATTTCAATTTAGAAGCATACCTTGATATCTTTGCATCGCGGTGATTTACCAAGTCCTAGTAGGAAGTTTCCAGTAGGCCACCGCGATAACAGCGCGTCGCGCCATAGGCCAATTTTGAGAATTTTCCCAATCCGAGTAAAATTTTAAAAGGGGTTCTTTGGTCTTTTTCTTTAGACCTAATTCGTGAATAACAGATCTTTAACCCATCCTAAGCATATTATACCCATTTTTTACCAAAATACTCATAAACAAAATCCTAGATCATCAAAGGTTACTTCCCAATAAATCCAATTCCTTCATTAATTCTTCAAGGCAATTAAAGATTAAGGATTCCCAACTCAAGAACTTCACAAAAATTCAACTTTAAAAGCATCAATAGGAATCCAAGAATCAAGCCTTAGAATCGAGTTCATCAATTGAGGTATGTGGGGTTATGAACAAGGATAAGTCTTTCGTCCTTGAGCCCAAAACTTATTTTAATTCTAATTTTACTGAATTTTATATGATTTCACATGAAATTAAAGTTAAGGTTTATACCCATTATTGTTATTTACAAGATTATGAGATTTCTACTGATTTAGAAGTTGAATTACATAATTATGTTTATATTTTCACGCATATTGCAGTAATTTCCAGATTTTAAATCAATTTATCAATGTTTACATTATCAAGCATGAACAATATGATATTTTAACATGAGTTTGATGCATGGGTCACTAAGCCCTAATTAAAGATTGTTATTTCAAGATTTGTTGTGCTATAAGCACCCTATGACTAGATTCTTTTTTTATTGTTGTAAAAGATTTGACCTTTTGTTTGGTCTCAGAATAGTTTTGAAATTCCACTTTACAGATTCAGATAACAGATTTAGCTTTACAGATATACAGTGGGTTTTCATTGTAAACCATATACTATTTTAAGAGTGGATTTCCCTCAAAATGAGCATACAGATTTAATGAGAGTAGTATTTAGCACCGAGATGGGTACGTTACTATGATTACATACCCCAGAACTAAGTGCCAAGGTAGGATTTAGATTGTTCCCACTTCTACATGGGTGATAGATATGTGATCACTTTGATAGGTTATACTCCCTGGCAAGAGTATGACTCATCTCCCCAACATAAGGATTCCTCCTTAGTGGGGCAAGAACGTTGGACTCCATGAATGCTCACATGGTTTATGTCAGTTAGAAGAACCTCCCATACATAATAAGTTTTTAGATTTCTAAACCCCTAAGATAAAGTATTTTCTCTACAGCTTTAAAGTTCTTAAATTTAAAATATAGTTTTTAGAAAAAGACAGATTTTAGAAACTAATTGTAAGGGCTCACAAGATTTACATTATATGCTTTACTATCCATGATTTCTGATCTTCATATTTTAGATTACTCAAGCCTATGTGAGTCATTTACATTTAGTATGCATTATTTTATAACTTGTGATACTATTAAAGTATTGTTTTGATTATTGCATTCACCCCTATATGCTCATTATATTCCCAAAGTACTGATCCACATATACATTTTTGTGCTACATTGTCTCATAATGTAGGTTTAGGTGCTCAATCTCAGCAACATGAGTAATATTCGAGCATCTCATCTAGATCTCTGCAGTTGGTGAGTCCTCATAGTTTGGGAACTTAGCTATTTAGATTTTCAGTTTATTAGTAAATGTTTCAGTATTCAATTTAGTTAGTTTGAGTCAGCTGGGGCATGTCCCAGTGACTCTCTAGATTTAGTCAGTAGAGGCTTGTTGGACTACTAGATTCAGTCTTAGATTTTAGTTGCAATATTTAGATTTTCAATATTTTCTTTATCAGAATTATGAGATTAGTATTTTTAGATACACTCAGATATTCCAGATAGTTTTCCATATTTATTTTGATCTTACATTCATATTCCCCTATTTTGAGATAAAGATTTTATAGAAGGCAACCAGGGTTAGCTCAGGACTACTTGTAGTCCGGAGCACCATGTGGCATCTCGGGAATAAAATTTTATGGAGTTACAAATTTTGTATCAAACCCTAAGGTTTATAGAGTCCTAAGGAGTAATACAAGCCACGTTATATAGAGTCTTGATCATCAGTGTGAAGCACACCACATCTATAAGAAAGAGCCTATAGACGTTTTAGGAAATCATTTTTTTTCATGATCTATCATGTACTTAGTGTCTCTATATACTTCTAACTCATGCATTCATGTGACAGAAAATGCCTTCTCATCGAGCTAACACACGCAGAAATGATAACCAACCACCTCAACCTACAAATCTTTTGAATGAGAATGTATCACATGCAAAGTTTCAGGATGCCTTTAAGGTGCTATCCCAAGCTGTGACAGCTAATGCTTAGGGAAACCGTCAAGATGTAGTCATACTTCAGTAAAATGGAGACTTAGTCCCAGCCAGAATTTGAGATTTTATGAGATTGAACCCGCCAAAATTCTTTAGGATGAAGGCAGGTGAGGACCCACAGTCTGATCTAGATGAGGTAAATAAGATCACCCAGATTATCCATGTTTCTAAAGAGGGGAATGTAGAGTTGGCATCCTGTAGGATGAAAGATATTGCATATGATTGGGTAGTGATATGGAAGAAAAGTAGAGGGGAGAATGCATCTTCTATGTCATGGCAGGTATTTTAGGATGCATTTCTAGATAAGTTCTTCCCATGTGAAATGAGAGAAACTAAGATATAAGAGTTTATGAACTTAAGGAAGGGCCCAATGACAGTGAAGGAGTATTTCCTCAAGTTCAACCAGTTGTCTAAGTATGCCCTTGATCATATGGCTGGCCCTAGGTGAAACATAAGTAAGTTTATGACCGGTGTGTCTGGGTTGGCAGTTAAGAAGTCTAGGACTTCTATGTTTATTGGGGACATGGATCTTGCTAGGTTGATGATTCATTCCCAACAAATAGAGGCAAAGAAGTTGAAGGGTAGAGAGAGGGGAAATAAGAAAGCTAAGATAGGGCAGTTTGATTATGGTCAAAATAGGTCTTGGGAAGGAAATCGTTCGTAGTTTCAGAATTGGCCATCTATGCCCGCACCTTCTTCAGCCAGTGTTCCCACACCCAGGAATAGATAGAAGTGGTGGGGTAGGTCGTCTATGTCCAGATCTCAAAATAGTATGAGTGGGAATCCCAATCATCCCCCATGTGCTAATTGTGGTTAGAATCATGCGGATGAATGTTTGTGAGGTCAAAAAGGTTGTTATGGTTGTGTCCAGATAGGACACGGGTTTAAAGAGTACCTGCATGCTAGACAGGGCAAATAGGGATGTTCGTCCTCAAACTCAGGCTAATAATGCACCAGCCCCAATAGGTTACCCATCCACTCCTCAGGGCACATCATCTAGTACCGGTGGCGATCAGGGCTAAAATAAGTTCTATGCTTTACCATCCTGTCAGAAGCAGGAAGATTCACCATATATTTTTACTAGTATGCTTCATGTCTTTCATCTTGATGTTTATGTGTTGGTAGACCCTGGGTCGAGTTTCTCTCATGTAACCCCATTAGTTGCAGTAAATTTTGAGATGAGTTCTAAAAAGATCCTTGATCCTTTCTTGGTTTCTACCCCATTAATTAAGTTAGGTTTTGCTAAGCAGATGTATAGAAAGTGTCCTATCTCTATCCTTCATAAAATCATTTTAGTAGACCTAATAGAGTTAGATATGGCTAATTTTGATCCTATTCTTGGTATGGATTGGCTTCATTCCTATTATGCATCCATAAATTGTCATAACAGAGTGGTGAAGTTTTATTTTTCAAATGAGCCAGTCTTTGAGTGGAAAGGAAATTCAGCGTCTCCCAAAAGCAATTTCATATCTTATCTTAAAGCCAAAAATTTAATCTCCAAAGGGTATATCTATCATCTTATTTGAGTAAAAGACACGAAGTTGGAGACTCTTACAATTCAGTCAGTCAGTTTAATTAGTGAGTTTCCTGATGTCTTTACCAAATATTTTCTAAGGGTACCTCTCTATAGGGAAATAGAATTTGATATTGACCTTCTCTCAGATACTCAGCCTATTTCTAACCCTCCATATCATATGGCTTTCGCGAAGCTTAAGGAGTTAAAAGAGTAACTTAAAGATCTTTTAGACAAAGGTTTCATAAGGTCTAGTGTTTCTCCATGGGGCACTCCCATTCTATTCGTGCAAAAAAAAATGGTTCTTTGTGCATATGCATTAACTATCGCTAGCTGAATAAAGTTACGATCAAAAACAAATATCCTCTTCTGAGAATTGATGACTTACTTGATCAACTCCAAGGTGCAAGTTCATTCTCAAAGATAGACCTTAGATCCGGCTACTTAAAGTAAGGGAATGTGATATTCCAAAGATAGCTTTCAAAACCCGTTATAGTCATTTTGAGGTTTTAGTCATGTCTTTCGAGCTAACCAATGCCCTAACAGTTTTCATGGACTTGATGAATAGAGTGTTTAAATAGTATTTGGACATGTTTATCATAGTTTTTATCGATGATATACTCATCTACTCTCGTAGTGAGGATGATTATACAGACCATCTTAGAATTGTGTTACAGACTCTTAGAGATGACCAATTTTTCTCCAAATTTAGCAAATACAAATTTTGGCTAAAGTCAGTAGCTTTCTTTAGTCATATCATTTCCAGTGAGGGTATTATATTTGGTCCTCAAAAGATAGGAGCAGTAAAGAATTAGCCTAGACCTATCTCTTCATAAGACATTAGGAGTTTCCTGGGTTTAGCTGGATATTACAGATGTTTTGTTGAGGGTTTCTCATTTATTGCATCTCCTATGTCTAGATTGACCCAAAATAAAGTTAAGTTCCTATGGTCAGATTCCTGCAAGAAGAGTTTTTAGGAGTTAAAGACTCGACTCACATCAGCCAAATGTTAGCATTAACTGATGGTACAGATAATTTTATGGTGTATTGTGATGCCTCTAGAGTTGGTTTGGGTTATGTTCTGATGCAGAGAGGTAAGGTCCTAGCATATGTCTCTAGACAGCTTAAGCCTCATGAAAATAATTACCCAACCCATGATCTTGAATTAGCTGTTGTTGTGTTTACTTTAAAATTCAGGATAAATTATTCTTATGGGGTGCATGTTGATGTGTTCACGGATCACAAAAGCTTGTAGTATGTGTTTACCCTGAGAGAGTTGAATCTTCGTCAGAGAAGGTGGTTAGAATTGTTGAAAGATTATGACATGAGTTTGTTGTACCATTTGGGCAAGGCCAATATAGTGACAAACACCCTTAGAAGATTGTCTATGGGCAGTGTTGCTCATATGGAGAATGATAGGAAAGATTTAGCTCGAGAAGTTCATCATTTAGCTAGATTGGGTGTTAGGTTATTTGATTCAGCTGAAGGGAATGTTTGGGTTTAGAATAGTTCCGAATCTTCCCTAGTTTCAGAAGTGGAGAATTAAGACAAGGATTCTAGTTTTGTCAAACTGAAGCAAGAAAAGGATTCTAGTTTGGCCTACTTATGATTTTATGTGTTAGTGGATATTCATTGTTTACTTGTAATAATGTACTTGTTGAGTATTAACTATATTTACTTGGTAGTCGTTAATTGTATGTTTTATTTCTTCCACTACTGGTTGCATTTGATTTCACTTGTATTGTTGCGATTGACCTTTAGGCATTAGTTATAATTATTGACTGCATCTTGCATTTACATTAATGGTATTGACGATGATATCGATGTCATGATTATGATGTTGAGATGATATTAAAAATGATGAGCTAATGATATTGTATACTTTTCATGAATTCTTCTTATTTACTATATGTTATTATATGTTTCTTACCCTGGTCGGGTGAGGATACCAATTAGTACATATGGCTGTACTGATACTACACTTACAATATCTCTACTTAGGGATATAGCCAGCTTGCATTTTCAGTTGGAGTTTTTATAGATATAGAGGTGATTATTCTTCAACCGTTCCTGTTATCCTACTCTTACATTGATGTTATGTCTTGTTCTTTAATTTGTTTATTGCCTTGTACAAGGTAAGGCTAGGTTCTAGAGAATTTATCTTTTAACTTCCATAATGTAACTATGTAATAAGACCTATTGAATAAGAAATTCTTCTTCTTTAAGAAACTAATTATATTTAGAACTATTTATTATATCTTCCGTACTTAATTAAATGGTTGGGTGGTAAGGGTTTTCCTATAGAGGATAGAGTTGGATAGGAGCCCGCTTGATCCATGATTTATATCATGAAAATTTGGTATTATAGAACAGTTTTTGGTCTCTTTATAAAAAAGAAAATATCGAGTAGAGTCCTACAGATTTGTGTTTTCACGTCCACATCAATTTTATAGGAAGCTATATGGGATCTAGAAATCTATCTCACTTTCTTCTCTTTTATCATGCTAATTCAGTTATACCTTGTCGAGTTGAGTCTAGTTGGTATCTGATAGATTCTAATGGGTATCTCAACCATCAAAATTGGTAATAGTGATGTCTCTCAAATTACATCTCACAAAAAAAGTATAAAGCGATTATCGAACAAATATAGAACCCAACTAGGTTGGGATCAATCCCACGAGGAAAAGGCCACAAATAAGTCTTGATCTTACTGATGTAATTGGGACTTGCAGAAAGTAAATGGTTGTTTTTTAAAAACAATAGTGATATTAACAATGCTAGGCAATTAGGGTTGTTATCTGTATGAGACGATTGTGTTCCCCCTGACTTTATAACTTTGCAGACTTATCATGCTCATCAAACTATCTCAGTGTGTTGCATGCAAAATCTAACAAGTAATCTATCACCTAACCATCTTCCGACCTTGGTTTGGGTGAATTTCACTTATCTCTTCTTGGTATCGGAGTGTCACATTACTAACCCTTGTTCTAGATCTTAGATTAACTATCTTCTCTCAGACTCAAGTTAAATAGATGAAGGTTGGGTAGCTTTAAATTACTGTGGTAATCTCTTTTCCTAATATCTACCTCTCTCAAGCAAGTATCAAATGTGGGTGAGTTACTAATATTTGCAACCATCAAGAAAACAATCAAAATGAAAGAAATCACAATACATGCAAGAACGCTAATTTAGAATGACTTTGAACTTCCACTACTTTGTTAATCCATCATGTTTCGACAACCCTCGTTATGGGCTTTAGTTACTCATGATTTTAAAAACACAGATAATTCATTGATGAAAGCATAAGAAAGAACTTATGAAGAATAATAATGAAAACTCAAAATCGCAAATTAATTTAGAACTCTAAAAACGAAGAATAATAATTCCAAGATCAATAATGTATCTCAGAACTCAAAACAATATAAAAACTGTATAAAGTGTGTAAACACATAAAAAAACATTAAAAGTCTATTTATAGTTACATAAAAATTCTCTTAAAAAAAATTACAACAAAGATCAGCGGTGACGACGGCTCAGGTAATAAGACATCATGACAGGCGATGACTCCTTGCCAGCCTTCATCATCTTTGTTCCCAGTGGTTAGTGAAGACTCTCCAGCTCAATAAATGAGTCATTTCCTAACTCATAGGGCACCCAGCTAAAATTTCAAGCTTTAAAACTTTCCCTCCATATGCTCAAAACAAAGGTCACTATGAGTCATAGCTTTACCCTACAACTTATCACCAATATCCATCTCCACTGCTATCCAAAAGCACCATTTAGGACTTTGTTCCTTTTTCTCTGAAAATTAGTGTGTACTTAACTCTTTTCAGTCAAACTATTCACTAGTATGACTACGACTTGGACGACGAGTAGTAGTGTCACCCAACAACTCGCTGTATAAGTAGTCTTCTGCTATTTGTTGCCTTTTTTTTCCTTGATTTGTTCCACCCAATTCCAACCCTGTTTTCCTAAAAAACTCAACAAACACATCATCTCTATATAAAAGTACCTTTAGATTTGCAAAAATTCTTTGTTTAAGCATCTTAATTGTTGTAATTCAATGACACATCAATTAGCTAGTCCCTATTGGTATCTTGGAAATATTTGAAAGCTTAGAATAGTGTTATTCGAATCGATAGAGGTAAATAAGAGGTGTAGAACTAATGTTGTAAATTAGGTATTGGAATGACTGATATGTCAACCTTTTAGGTGGCTATATTGTTTGATGCAGTGAATATTATAGTTGTTAGTATTGTTGGTAAGCATAAATATTTTTAAATTGGTCGACTATGCTTATTTGAAAAATACTTATGTTTTAAATATTTTTCTTGTGGTATGATAGAATGCTATGTGTATTACTTATGTTGATAGCGATTATTTTTATCATACTATTACCTTAAGTGTATATGAACATTATGAGTGATATACAATAAGTTGTTACGAAAGAATATTCATGAATCGTAAAGGCTCAGTGTGATTTTGAGATAGGTCTTGATTTTTATTTGGTCTTTGACAATACTTAGGTTCATTCTATGGTCCAACCTTTGATGGTAATAATTAGGATCTTTATGTGGTCCGGCCCTTTGTGATTATACTTATATCCTTGTGTTGTCCCAATCTTTAATGATTATAGTTGGAATCCTTGTATGGTCTGATCTTTGATGATTATATCTGGGCCTGAAGTACAATTGGGTCATTTTTGTGTGAATAATTTTGTTAATGTATTGACTTGTTAATGATGTCTTTATAAATGATTAGTTAAATTGAGTTGGACTTAGTTGTTTTGCACAACCTTGGTGACTTGAATGTAAGGTAAGTTGTGTAGTTTCTATCACTACTGCAAGGTAAATTGATTATATATATAAAATGGTGGTTTCCTATAATATGATAAGTAAAGATAATCATAATGGTTTTACTTGATATTTGTAAGTTTAACCTTAACTGTGTGATTTATAACTATGTATCTTATTTGGTTAGATGACTTGAATGATGTTATGAGAGTAAGGGCATTGATATTCCAAAGGTAGACTAACTGGTTCAACAAAATTCTTGGTGGCTATGAATGAATATAATGAGTTAAGTTTTAAGGTCATGAATAGAGTTATAGTAGGATAATGTTCATAGGCATATTACGGAGGCAAGGATACTATATAGACCTTGTGGTTGGCTTGTTATGACTTAATATTGTGTATATACTTACTGTATGGAAATAAATATTGCTTAAAATTACCCCCTGAATGTGGTGTAATTAAGTTGATAAGGTTGGTAAAATAAGTTAGCTTGGATATGGTTGATGATCATTAGTTTTAGGATCGACTAAGGGAGTAGCGTTACTACATATGCTTATACATAATCATATCCCTCCCATCGATACATGATAATACTGGGTTGGTGTTACCCCTTGAGTGGTTGAGGTATGTTGTAGGGCCGAGTAAGATAATATGAGTTATGGTAGACAATATATGTAATAGTGAAAAGCCATAGTGGTGTGTTGGTGGTGTTGTGTTAGTTATACCATTAGTTAGGGTGTAAGTACCCCACTAAAAAAATTCCTAGTATAGGGACGACAACCTCAGAGTAGTGTGTTTTGGTTAAAAATTTAGAGTTGTGTGGATTTATGTTTATGGGTGGATCATGGTGTGTTTATTTGTAGATTTTAGGGGTTGGTTGGTTGAGAAACAAGTTATCCCAGAATTAATAATCCTAGGATTAGCTAACCTGGGATTAGCGATCCCGGGATTAGTTCTCCCATCCTCCGAAGGTACAAAAATAATGCTACAAACTCGGGATAACTAATCCCAGGATGAGTTATCCCATGAATTTTATCCATCCAAATATGGATAAATTCATCTTTAAATTAATCCGGGGATTATTTATCTCTTATCCCTCCTACCAAATGACCTCTATGTTCATGAGTTTTTTAACTTGGTGAGTCAATTCTTGAGGTTAGGATGTTTTGAAGTGGTATTCTTGAGTTCTCAATTGTACAGGACATGCTTGTGTATGGAACTTTCTATCTATGTAGTCATTTTAGTGCTATCTTCAATGTCTTTCTTATTGAAGAAGTATGGAGTCGTCCCTGATTATAATGCTTAGATTAAAGAGTTGTTCGAGGATGAACAAGGCTTTAAGTGTGGGGTGATGATCTGAGGTGGACTTATACACCTCAGTGTTGTTATTTGGTCTTATTTAGCTTAGTTTAAAGGACTTCTCTCATGATTAATGTGTAAATATTTTTATTAATGAGAATATAAGTGTTAAAATACTTGATTATAATATTTAAGGAGTTTTTCAAACAATTTTGGAATCAATTTGGTCATTTAAGAGTTTAGACGAGAAAACTCGTGTTACTAGATTGAGCTATGTGTTGCTGTAGTTCATATCGATGGATTATAGTGGGTATAATGAGTCAATAAGGGTATATATGTGTAATAATATGTTTAATAACTTGTTTATAGTGTTTATGATTCAATTTAATCAAGTCAAGGGACAAAACACTAAATTAAAGATCAAAATGACAAAACTAGTACTCTTAGCTTAGGTTACTAGTTCATCGTCTTGAAGACAATGTGTAAGAGGAAAGTTTTAGGATGTTTTAGACACTTTTGGTGCTTAAAATGAGTTCGTAGAAATCTATTTAAAACAACTACCATGTAAATGTTTGTTCATAATGTCGAATTTTGAAAGGTTTATTGTGAAATGGACTGAACTGTAGTGAAGTCCTGAGTTGCTGCCTCGAGAGAACTATACCAGTGAAAGTATCGCCACAGTGGTAACCTCAAAGGGCCGGTGAGCCCCTGCAACAGTAACTTTACTGCCGCAGTGATAAAACACATGTTTTTGTAATCTAAAAAGATCATTTTTCATTCCCAATTATTTTCATTATCACCCCAAATGTTCATACATCCTCATATCATGTGGTGTTTTGAGTATTTCAGATGAACCGTATATAAATTTTGTCATGAATCATATTCCTTGAGTTATAGTGATAATGTTTTGTGTCTAAGGCTTAGTGGCCTATGGTACATAGGCTGGTTGGGTAGATGGTTGGCGTTATTATAGGATTGTTGTTCAGTAAGTGTTACGAAAATATATTGGAAGTGGATGGGAGGTTGTATTAGTTTCTTAACCATTGTGTATGTTGAATTTTGAGAATCATGCTAAAAACACTCCTCATCACCAATGATTGTTCGGGGAAGAATGATGGTTAAATTGAAATAAAATGTAACAATACGTTCTTTCGTTACTAAAAATATAAATGGAAAAAGCATAATAACATTTTTTATAATAGGTTATAGGACCAATTCTTTAGATGAAATTTCATTAGACATGGACCAAGGTCATACCATACCCCTACCCCAAAGTTAAGTTGGAAGTGTTTTTACTAATTGAGTATCAAGCTAAGTTTAAACTAAGTTCAACTTCAAATAAGTATATCTCCTTGAATATAAAGCACAACAGGCCCCAATACCCATAAAAAAAATATCTTTGCGTCTTATTTCCAATACATTCAATCATTTGTTAATCCGTCTTTGGAGTAAAATTTTATAATTTTTTTACTAAATTTTATTCAGGATGAAAAGTTAACCACTGCAATGGTACCGCTGCATTGTTATTAGGTAGTTTATTACCCTATCTTTGATGCATTTTTGGTGATAACTCAAAAACTTCATTCCAAATTCCTAGGGGCAATTTGTCAACTTTGTGGAAAATTCTTCATAGAGTAAGTTCTTCTGTTATTTTTTTGTATTTCAATCCTTTAACATTTTAGAATCATTAGGATAATTTTTAATGGTAGAATTCTCAAAGATTTTGTCATGACCCAATTTTATGAGTCATGATGGCACCTACTTTACCCCAACAGTAGGTAAGTATAACCATAGCTCGGAACAACAAGTAATATGGGTTAGTTGGTGGAAAATGGCATGAAAGCTGGAATTATGCAAGTAAATAAAATACAAGCCATAAAATTAAGTATAATAACATGAATATAAAAAGTAATAACATCCCACGACCTCGTAAGGTCGGTACAAGAGCCTCTAATCAAAAAAATATGAGTACAACCAATGTCAAATATAAAACATTCTCAAAATCAAAAGACCATCAAAAAATAGAAGATGGAGAGATGGTCAACTCCAACTCTGAGAGCTCACCCTATCTCTAACTTAGACCAGCACTAATACATCACAACATCCACAACTAGTACTCAGATCTACACAAAAATGGTACAAAACTGTATTATGAGTACCAAAGCAAAGGGTACGTAGTAGGCATCATTGATCGGCTGAGCTAAATCATAACATAAATACAATAATATACGAGATAATAAGATAAGTTAGGCAAAAAGGGCAAACCTAGAATGATTCTCCAAATGGTGAAAGTAAACAATCAAAATAATAGTAATGAAGAGAACATAATTATTTCTAGCATAACTAGGCCCCCATAAGTCTGCAAGATGAAAACATTAGTAAATTACCTAATCCAAGCCCCCATAAGCAAGGTGGATGCAATCAAGAAGAAGTAACTACCATATACTCTTATATCAACTAAACTACCAAACTATAACTGTGGATCTTTCCAGGCCATAAATACCATACTTGGAGTAGTTCCATAACCATTATAAATAACCTCTCAATACGGGACTCAAAATAAAAATAATATTTTACATGTCAGACTTGAATTAAAAATAATATCATGAATACCGAACTTCAACCAAAAGTAATATCATCATTCCCCAAACTTAAACTGGACTTAATATCATAATTTGTCGGACTAGAACCAACCAATCTTAACATATCCTAAGTACATGTCTAGAAAAAGGCACAATATATCTAAAACCTCCTCAAGCTCATGAATATAAGCAACATAACATATAAAGTCCTATTGAATCTACAAGGAGTTAACAATAATAATCTTGGCCTATGGTATGCTAGAGGGGCCCACTTCTAACATTAAAAATCCATACTAAGGAAAATACCACCACAAACTAGACTAAGGAGACAAATCCCCCTACAAAGTGCTTGATTAGCCTTATTGCATCATAAGGTGGGAATTCTACCTAAGGTATGGTTAATTAAGTCAAATACACCTAATTACGGTCCCTTAATCAACTAAATAATCCAAATCACACTAAATATACCTCCAAATCCTAATTCCCAATCCAAAACTACCACAATAACGTATCAATACTATAATTAAGCTCAATCTAAGAGAAAGGTAAGCCTAGCCTACCTGGACATCAAAAATAAGGCCGATAAAGTCTGCTAAATTAGATATTTCACCTTACGAGAAGCTTCTTCATAATGGCACGCTATCAAAATAGTAATCTCTGCATTAATATGAAAACAATGATACCCATATTGCATTGATATATCTTGATACCAAAATCAAGTCAAAATCCCATATGGAGCCTGCTTGTGAAATTACACTTTTGAATCTGTCAACACATCCCCCAAGTCTCAAGGATCATTTATCCTCAATAATGGGTAATTTTCGAGCTCAAATGATACAAAATGGACCCAACAAAATTTTTGAAATTTATGACCAAATTAGAAAATTACACAGGAACTTACAAGGATTTTAATGATGAAATGATTATTTCAAGCACCATAACACCCCACGACCACCCAAAGATTAGTTCCCCGATTTTTGATACTCTCTAGGGCATTGAGGCATTTGAGACTTGTGAGAAATGGGAGAAAATTGGATAAAGGGCGGAATTTAATTCCCTCCCAGGTGCCTCTTAAGTGGCCACTTGACCTTTTAAGTAGTCACCACTAAAATGGAATAGTACCGCTAAAGTGGTTCGTGTTCATGGGTTGATCTCTATAAAAGCAGACAAGACGTCGTTTAACTGGCATCCATTTTAGCGGTAGGCCTATAATGCCTCAAATCTGGTACTTAGAATGCTACACGATGCTCACAACCCCGAAGGAGCACAAGCTAACCCATGACTGATATCTATACCTGTACACTGTATAACATACCAAATATAATGCGGAAATAGAGGCTGAAAGGCCATAAGGTTCAAAACTGTATGACTGATAAAATAAAACATCTGAGTGGGGTAATAGAATACCCAAAATTAAAATACTGTCTGAACATACTATAGTCTGAAAAACCTGTAAAACATAACTGCCTTGATAAGGAGTTGATGGGATATGTCCCCAACTAACTCCAACTTATAAATTAATTAATGAGATAATAAATGAATAATCATGTCCTCGAAAGAAGAGGACTCACTACTAACTCTGACTGCTGAGACTGGAATATTATTGATGCTCTGGAGCTCATGCTTCTGAACATATGGTATAAGACACCATAGCATAAATACGTCAGTACTTTGAATATATTGGTATGCATGGAAGGTAGGATGAATGCATAGGGTTCATATGCATGAACAATACTGTCTAACTGACTAATATGAACATAAGAATACATGCATGAATATGTCATAACTATATCTGAGATCGTGATAACATGAATTTACTGATAACTAACAAGACTGATAACTGAATTGTAATGACTAATAGAAATGATGACATGAGTGACTATATCTGAAAGTCCTGAATCTGATAGAACTAGCTAAGTTTCGTACTGTTCTAAGTTGATTGTATCTGACAGTCCTGAATTTTATAGAACTATCTGAGGTCTATTACTGAGATTGAATGACTATATCTGACAGTCCTGATACTGTAATTGAAATTATGGGAAGTAATTATCTAATCGACATTCCCCTAATACACCATTATGGCTGAGTTGGGGTCCAATGTGTAACCCCAATTGGAAGGGTGTCAATACCATGCCACTGGTAAGGACAAGCTGTGAGTGACCCTCATCTGACAATGTCCCCAAAAGAGAATGGTGGGGCTCTCATCTGACAGTGCTTATCCACCTCATCAACCCTCATCTGACAGTGTTGATGTCTCAACCTATGATGGCTACATAGTTCTAGAATACACAGATGACTTCTAAGAATCACACCCTCATTTAACAGTGTGTGTTCCCATCCTTGGGTTCGCTCAGTGTTAATTCCTACTCCCATCTGAATAGACATTGATCATGGATTACTGAAATGAACTGAACTGGACTGAATTAACTGAGTTTCGTTGACTAATGGAATAGTACTGAGATTACTATATTACTGAGCTTTCCTGAGTCACATGACTAACTGAGTTCTATGGATCATGGCTTGACTGAGGATATCATGAAAACATGACACAGACTCTACGCACACATCTATATTTTTCGGGTACAAGTACCCCCAGGACTCGATAGAAGAAAACTGACAAAGCATGACTTTCTTGAGTACATGATCAACATAAACAATACATAATCCATTGGCTAAGACATTGCATCAAACACTTAACATACATAACTTGTACATGAATGGAGATTTCATATTATCATACTAGTATGGCACTTTTCCTTCACATGGGCATTTAATCAAACATAGGGGGAGCATGTTATGATTATACAATCATCAATATATCTAATAATCAGGGATACATCAATCAACTTGTAAATTGAAGGGTTTATCATGAATACTGCGTAATTCCTCTCATACTAGAATCAATTCTCGTAATTAATAGTCTATAATATGGAATGAAACCAAACAACAACTTGAACATCACTTTTCAATTCAATCAAATCATGAACATTCGTAAATATACAAATCTTTGATTTTGAAAAGAGATTCTTGAGTTTCATGGGTGAAAGACACCCATAAATCAACACATGACATACCTTAATTCTTGATTTAGCGAAGATTGATGGAGAGACTTTCTTGAAATTGAATACCCAATTGAAACCCTAGCTTGTTCTTGAGAGAAAATTGAGAGAAACTACTATATTTTGGGTTCAAATAGCTGAATCTCATGTTAAAGGGCTTAAATAGGGGTGGGAAATTGACCCTTTTAACCCTAGATGCGTCTATTAAATTGGTGAAAATTTCCCGACCTGAACCCCTGGCACGACGCGGCGCTATCGCGTCGTGTCACTAAAATTTAACAATTGTGAAATAGGGAAATAGCGCGATGCGGAGCCATCACATTACCACTTCATTTGCGACCTCAAAGTTTGGCACGATGCGGAGAAATCGCGCTGGGACACTGGAAAAATAATAATTTCTATTTTATCTTATGGCGTGGTGCACCACTAACCAATATGGCACTGTTTTACGATGAGGACTTGAAATAGTCATAACTTCTTACCCGATTATCGGATTTAGGCAAATTTTATATTGACAGAAAGCTTATTGAATTTCCCACATGAAAAAAAAAGTAAAAATCTTGAAAATTCCCTATAGAATAAACATCATTCAATTTAGAATCTAATACTTGACATTCTTGAGATAAATTAGTTAGTAAACTTTAGGGTATTACAATATCTCCCCATGGGAACATTCGTCCTCCAATGATACTGACTGAGAGGAGAAATAATAAGCTGAAGTACATACTGAACATGAACACTAAAACATGACTACATAACTTACATTTCTGAGATTCATACAGAGCATACATATCTGATGCATCATTTCATGAATGAGTTGATACATGAATGCATGATTGAGAGTACTGATAAGATGATCACACATATTTGATGCGTGAATACATAACGGAACTGATTACATAACTGAGATTTCTAATAACTGAGTCTTATCACAAGGAGAATGTATGTCTAATGCATGAACACATAACTAATCTAATGCATGAATATATAATTGGATATACAATGGTACTTAGTACCAAGTTTAAAATGGAATCCTGAATAAGAGGTTGATACCAAGTTGTAACTGAAATCTAGATATGCAAACTAAAAATCTTAAGGAGAACTGTTACCTTGAGCTTGATCTGAGTCAGTGGAGAAGAGGTGAGGGTACTTGGTACGCATGTCTACTTCTGTTTCTCAACTAGCTCCCTCAACGAACTGATTTCGCCAAAGAACTTTGACTAGAGAGACTTCTTTATTCCTTAATCTATGAATCTGGTAGTCTAGAATTTTGACTAGAATCTCCTCAAAAGAGAGCCTATTCTGAACATCTATGCTTTGAATAGGGACTACAACTACTGGGTCACCTATACACTTCTTGAGCAGAGAGACATGGAAGATTGGATGAACTAAAGCTAGATGTGAAGGCAATTCGAGCTCATAAGCTACCTTGCCAAAGTGACTGAGAATTTTGAAGGGAGCAAAATATTGGGGACTGATCTTTCCCTTCTTGTTGAACCTCTTCACTCCTTTCATGGGATAGATATTTATATGGACATAGTCACCAACCTCAAACTTGAGATCCTTTCTACGTACATCCGCATAAGACTTCTGTCAGATCTGAGTAGCCTAAAGTCTTTCTCTGATCAACTGGACTTTTTCTAAGGCATCGAATACCAAGCTAGGTCCTATCATTGAGGCCTTACTAACTTCAAACCAACCGATTAGAGATCTGCATATCCTACCATAGAGAGCTTCTAATGGAGCTATCTGAATACTGGAATGACAGCTATTGTTGTATGCAAACTCAATCAAAGGCAAATGGTCATCCCAACTACCCTTGAAATCAATTGCACATGCCTTTAGCATATCTTCTAGGGTCTGAATGGTCCTTTCGGATTGACTATCTATCTGGGGATGAAAGGTTGTACTAGGATGAACTTGGGTACCAAGACCCTTTTGGAATACTTTCCAGAAATAAGAGGTGAACTGGGTACCTCTATCTGAAATAACTGATAATGGAATACCATGTAATCTATCCAACTCCCTAATGTAGAGTTTGGCGTAATCCTCAACTGAATAAGAGGATTGAACTGGAAGAAAATAGGTTGATTTGGTCATTCTATCTACAATGACCCAAACTGAATCATGCTGGCGACAAGTACGAGTCAAACCCATCACAAAGTCCATGTTTAATTCTTACCACTTCTAAGTAGGAATATTAAACTCCTGCATAGACCCACTAGGGGAATATTAAACTCCTGCATAGACCCACTAGGATTTTGATGCTCTATCTTAACCTGCTGACATGTAGAGCACTTAGCCACAAACTCTGCAACATCTTTCTTCATCCCACTCCACCAATAGATCTAACATAAGTTTTGGTACATCTTTGTGGCCACTGGATGAATAGAGTAGCGTGCACCATGCACTTCTACAAGAATTTGCTTCCTTAAGTCATCTACACCTGGAACACAGAGATGACCCTAACAACGCAATGCATATTTTTCCCCTTGGGAGAAAACCTCGACTTTTTGGTCTGTAACTGACTCTTTAAACTTGACTAAACTAGGGTCTCTATCTTACTTTTTTTTCACCTCATAAACTAGAGATAATTCTTAACTACTCTAAACCCATATATCACCCTCCTCTAAATAGACTAAGAGAACGCTTAGTCTGGCAAGATGATGGACTTCCTGAGCTAACTTTTTCTTACTCTCCTTGACATAATTAACATTACCCATAGACTGTCTACTAAGAGCATTGGCCACTACATTGGCCTTGCCCGGATGATAAAAGAGACTCATGTTGTAATATTTCAAGAGCTCTAACCACCTTTTCTAATGAAGATTGATATCTTTCTAAGAAAACACATACTGAAGGCTTTTATGATTGGTGAACACATCTACATGAACTCTATATAAGTAATGCCTCCAAATCTTTAAGGCAAAACCCACAGCTGCTAACTCAAGATCATGAGTAGGATAATTCTTCTTACGAGGTCTAAGCTTTCTAGAGGCATAGGCTATGACCTTACTATGCTACATAAGGACACAACCCAAACCTACCCTGGATACATCATATTACACTACAAACCCATCTGGATAGTTTAGAAGAGCTAATACTAGGGTTGAGGTGAATCGAGTCTTCAACTCCTGAAAGCTCTTCTCTCAAGGATCTGACCACTGAAACTTGACTTTCTTCTAAGTCAATCTAGACATAAGGGATGCAATAGACAAAAATCCTTCAACAAACCATCTGGAATAGCTAGCCAAACCTAAGAAACTCCTGATGTCTAATGGAGAGACAGGTCTGGGCCAGTATTTTACCGCTTCGGTCTTTTGAGGATCTACTCTAATGCCATCACTAGAAATGATATGGACAAGAAATGCTATTGACCTTATCCAAAATTCACACTTTCTAAATTCGGTGAACAACTGATGATTTTTGAGAGTATAAAGTACAATTTTGAGATGGTCTGCATGATCACGCTCACTGCGGGAACTGACCAGAATATCATCTATAAAGACTATGATGAATATGTCCAAGTACTTCTTGAGCACACGATTCATCAAGTCCATGAAAGCTACTGGGGAATTGGTAAGACCAAAGTACATGACTAGGAATTTGAAGTAACCATACTGGGTATGAAAGATTGTTTTTGAAATGTCACATTCTTTGACTCTAAGCTGATAATAGCCGGGATCTGAGGTCTATCTTAGAGAAATAACTGGCACCCTGAAGTTGGTCAAATAAGTCATCAATTCTGGGGAGAAGATACTTGTTCTTGACCGTAACTTTATTGAGTTGACATTAATCTATACATATTCTGACAGAACCGACTTTCTTGCGTATGAATAAAAATGGTGCACCCCACAGGGATACACTGGGTCTGATGAATCCCTTATCTAAGAGATCCTTCAACTTTTCTTAAAGTTCTTTGAGTTCTGTTGGTGCCATTCTGTATGGAAAAAGAGATATAGGTAAGTATCTGGAAGAAGATCCATGCCGAATTCTATTTTCTTTTTGGGAGGGATCCCTGGAAGATCTTCGAAAAAAACATCTAAATATTCATTCATGAATAGGACTAAATCAAGCCTGGGAGTTTCAGAACTAGTGTCCTTAACTCAAACAAAGTGATAGACACATCCTTTAGATATCATTTTCCTAGCCTGAAGGTAGGAAACAAGATGACCTCTGAACACTAAAGTACTACCTCTCCACTCTAGGATAGGTTAATTTGAAAACTAAAACTGTACTATTCTATTTCTATAGTCGACTGTGGCATAGCAGGAATGAAGTCAATCCATGCCGAGAATGACATAAAAATCAATCATCTCTAATTCGACTAAGTCTGCTGAAGTGACTTTCTGAAATATCATAATCAGGTAGTTGTTGTATACCCATCGGGCTATGATGGTTTAATCTACTGGGGTAGAAACTGAAAAGGGATCTGCTAGAATTTCGGGACTGATTATGAAATTAACTGCTATATAGGGAGTGAAAAAAGACAAGGAAGCTCCTGGATCTAGCAAAGCATAAACATGCAAATGAAAGATCTATAACATACCAGTAACCATATTAGGAGAATTTTCTTGATCTTGCAGGGAAATGGAAAGCATATAGTCTGTTTGGGCGTTGCCCACTAGTAGCACTAGAAGTGGCACCCTGCTGATTTTGGGTAATCAGACTGAGCTGAGGAACGGTTCTGCTGACCCTGATAACCTGACTAGGGACAATCACTTACTCTGTGGCCTGGTTTGCCATATCCAAAAGAGACATTGCTACCATCTCTTCAAGCACCCTTGTGGTTCTTACCACAAGTCTCACAAAGAGGATTAGGAGATGGAGCACTAGCTGAAGAAGGAGATAGAACTGATGACTTTAGATAAAACTGAGAGCGGTTTGCTCTTTCTGATTTAGGCTGAGCAAAGTTGAAACTACCTGCCTTTGCTCTCTTATTCTGTTTCTCCCTCATTATAACCTTTTGATCTTCTATCTGCTGAGCATGAGTCATAAGCCTGGCTAAAGTCATGTCACTATTCAATATCGCAGACCTACACTCGTAGACCACACTATCGTTCACCCCAGAAGTAAACTTACTCATCTTGGCCAACTACATGAGGAGCATATCTGACTAATTGAGTAAACTTAAGAGAATACTCTTTCACCATCATGCTGCCCTGCCTGAGGTTTATGAATTCTAACACCTTAGCCTATCTCAACTCTTAGGGAAAGAATCTATCTAAGAATGCAATGACAAACTCCTCCCACTCAATAGGCCCTGCATCATCTGGTCCTTCTGACTTCCACTATTTAAACCAAGTGTGGGAAACATCCTGCAACTAGTATATAGCTAGCTCAACACTCTCGACAGGAGTAAGCCCCATGATGTTTGTAACTTTCTAAACCTGATTGATAAATTCCTAAGGGTCCTCATCTGACTTAGACCCAAGAAAGGATAGAAGATTCATTCAGGTGAAGTCCCGAATCCTAGATACATTTGAATTGGCCATTGGATTGGCTGAATGATGACTGGTCGTTCATTCTGAGCAACAACTAATTGAGCAAGAGTAGTGAATACAGCTCTGAACTCGACATAAGAAACATGTTTGCCCAAAGGTTCTTCGGGCTGAGGGGCTGACTGATTTTTGTTTCTTCTTTTAGGAGGCATGTTCTATAGAAGAAAGGGAGAAATTGAAGGGCGTAAATACCTCGCCATTGGTAAGGAAAATTTGTGAGTGACCCTCATCTGATAGTGTCCCCAAAAGAGAATGGTGGGTCCCTCATCTGACAGTGCTTATCCACCTCATCAACCCTCATCTGACAGTGTTGATGTCTCAACCTATGCTAGCTACATAGTTCTGGAATGCAAGGATGACTTCTAATAATCATACCCTCATCTGGAAGTATGTGTTCCCATCCTTGGGTTCACTCAGTGTTAATTCCTACTCCCACTTGAATAGACACTGATCAAGGATTACTGAACTAAACTGACTAAATTAACTGAGTTTCGTTGACTGATGTTATAGTACTGAGATTACTATACTATTGAGTTTTCCTGAGTCACATGACTAACTGAGTTCTACGTTTAATGGATTAACTGATGATATTATGAAAACATGACATGGACTCTAGGCACATATCTACATTTTTCAGGTACAAGTACCCCCAGGACTCGATAGAAGAAAACTGACAAAGCATGACTTTCTTGAGTACAAGAACAACATCAACAATACATAATCCATTGGCTAAGACATTTCATCAAACACTTAACATACATAACTTGTACATGAATGGAGATTTCATATTATCATACTAGTATGGCACTTTTCCTTCACATAGGCATTTAATCAAACATAGGGAGAGCATGCTATGGTTATACAATCATCAACACATCTAATAATCAAGGATATATCAATCAACTTGTGAATTGAAAGGTTTATCATGAATACCGCGTAATTCCTCACATACTACAATCAATTCTTGTAATTAATAGTTTATAACATGGAATGAAACCAAACAACAACATGAACATCACTTTTTAATTCAGTCAAATCATGACTATTCGTAAATATACAAATATTTGATTTTGAAAAGATATTCTTAAGCTTTATGGGTGAAAGAGACCCGTGAATCAACACATGACATACCTTAGTTATTGATTAAGTGAATATTGACTGAGAAACTTTCTTCAAATTGAATCCTCAATTGAAACCTTAACTTGTTCTTGAGAGAAAATTAAGAGAAACTAGTATATTTTAGGTTCCAAATTGTTTAATATCGTGTTAAAGGTCTTAAATAGGGATGGAAAATTTACCCTTTTAACCCTGGACGCGTCTTTTAAATTGGTGAAAATTTCTTGACCTGGACCCCTAGCGCGACGCAGCGCTATCTCGCCGTGTCACTAGAATTTGATAATTGGGAAATAGGGAAATGACGTGATGCGGAGCCATCACGTTGCCACTTCATTTCTGAGCTAGAAGTTTGGAGTGACGCGGAGAAATTGAACTAGGACACTAGAAAAAGTTCAATTGCCATTTTATCTTGGGGCACGGCGCGCCACTGACCAATATGGCACTGTTTTACGATGGGGACTTAAAATAGTTATAACTTCTTACCCGGTTATCAGATTTAGGTAAATTTTATATCGATGGAAAGCTTATTGAATTTCCCACATGAAAAAAAGTGAAAATCATGAAAATTACCAATGGAATAAACATCATTCAATTTAGAATCTAATATTTGATATTCTTGAGATAAAATTAGTTAGAAAACTTTGGGGTATTACAAGGCCTCTACTAAAGCGACCTATATGGACTGCATTTGACCACTAAAGCAATTGGTTGGCCACAAAAGAGACCTATACTAAGGAGACCAAAGGTCCCTTATAGTAAATGCACCATCTGAAACTTAGAGATGCCAAGTTTCCAGTAACCTCTCAAGGTTCATTCAAAATCTCATGATCACAAATGAACTATGATACCCTATCAAATTTGACATCCTAGACTCAATAGTGCCATCGATATTATAAGACCCAGAAAAAAATTTGATCAGTTTATTTTTTACCCTCCCATGTGCTTAATGTCAATTGTTTACTTAAATTATGTTAATGGGTGTTAAAAAGGTGTTTTAAGAATGTATTAAAATTTTTGAAAGGGGTTCGGGGCCATTTTGGGACCCTGAGGTAGTAAGCCTCCGCAAAGAAGTGTGTTATGCCACTTAGCCTCCGCAATAAGGGAGTGGCATGGAGGCTAAGTTCCGGGATAGCAGCGCGCCATGCTGCTATTTATTTTTCATCCAATTTTTATTTTATTTACTTGGGGTGAGGGGACTTAGGTCCTCGTACCCCTTAACGACTTTATAACACCAAATTGACTCCTTCATTTTTCAAAGATCTAACTTTACTCTTTTCTTCTTTAACTCCCAACACAATAAAGCTCAAGGGTTTTATGGAGAATTCATCATTCAAGCTCCAAACTTCAATTTCTTTTCAAATTTTTTGGTATTTAAGGCATGTTTCTATTCCTTAACTTGAATTTTATATTATGGTACTTATGTAATCAAAAATCATGTGTTTTAAATTGTTGGATTTGAAATTCGGTTGAGGGATTTTTATTGCTATTACTTGAATTGATTTTTCCGTGGTTTAAATTATTAATCATGATTTAATTTATGGTTTGGGACTGAATTGGTACATTGTGGTAAAGATTAGAATGGGTGACATAGGTTTTCCCAATTTGATGGAATGTTGGCTTGATAATGGTATTAACCTCAACCCACATTGTAAACTTTATTTTGAATATGGATATTTGCATAAATTAACCTATCTTTTTAACCCATTGTATTGCATTAAAGGGTAAGTGGATAAATATAGTTTTGGAATGCCTATGGTGGCCATGGTTTGGATTTTAAATGGAACTTAGGAGTCTAATGGATGTATGGACTGGTTTAGCAAAATTGTTGGTTTATGTTAAAATTAGTTTAATTTAGGCTTAAATTAAATTGTGTAGCTCACCATGAAGGTGTAGATCCCAAGGTGGCTTACACTGCAAACAATGTTTGCTAATATTAGGGGTCTATATGACAATGTGTCAGGATACATATTATATTTTTGATAGCTATCAACTTGGTGTCTTTAGCTTTTCCTCGATTTTCCTCGGTACGTGCGGCTAACATGAACTAGGGCCCTTCCAATTGGGGAGTCAAATCCATATAGCCTCTGGTGCCTTTAGAACGGAGCGACCAACACAGTTCGGGCTAATGGTTTAAACTCTCATGTTCATGACCCTTGTCCCTATACCGGTATCCTATATATGTATATACAAATGTTATGCATGTAATTTTGACTTGTTTTGAGAATTGACCTTATTTTATCCTTTTTTTTCCTGAGTTACATGTCAGTGCTTGCCCCATTAACCATCCTCAGACGTTGAATCATTTTATGATGTAGGTTCAGAGGAATTTTTTGTTGCTCAAGTGTAGCATTAGGTGGTTAACCCAATTTCTTAGGTCATTATAGTGCCTACTATAACCCACCAATAGGCAAGCCAATCCCATTGTCAAAAACAACTAGTAACGGACTACCACAAAATTAAAGAAAAGACTACAAAATAAATATAATAAAATATCAATTACATAACAAAATCTAAAAATCTGGTGGTATCAATACCAGAACTTTTAACATAAGAACGATACAAATAAGGTACTAAATGAATATACGGATACAACTGTCTTTAAATATAACATAGAGACTAGTCTAGTACATAAGAAAGAGAAAAATAATATGCTAAATGTCAGGAGCTCACTCTATATCTCCAAATCATGGCTGTTCCATATGATGCACACAACACCGGTGATAACCCATGCTATGACATATAGGTTACAGAAATGTAGTATGAGTAACAAACACGTGGTACTCAGTAGGCAACTATCTACCAAGCTCCAAAGATAATACAAATACATGTAACATATAAATAGAATGGAAAATACATCAAAATTCCACATATGAAAGTCAATGAGATAATAAGGATAACTATCCTATTCATGTCTAAGAAACTAACAGAATAAGGCTAAGGAAGTATTAAGGATAAACTATCCTGTTCCATCCATAATCAAGAATCTCAACACTATACCATATATCACCGGCTAAAATATAAATACATGGCAAAATAAGGATATATATAAGTATACAAGGCCAAGGAATGAATATACAATCTGAATAAATAAAGTAAGGGATATACGGTTATACCATAGCTACATATATCTATATATATATATAAACAAGTTCAACTCAATATGCAACCCAAATAATCATAGGAACTAGTGCTAGCATACTCAGGGTTTCCTAGTCCATACTAACCATGAGCTAATCATGCATAGTAATATAATTGTAAGATAAAAGAGCCAGAATCATACCTCAAATTTCGATAATGAATTATTAACCAATATGTCACTAACTAGCCAAAACAATGATCATAATAGTAATAACAACAATTGCAATGACAATGCGAGTAACTAGATAGTCCAGAAAAATAATACCTAATCAAGCCTTTAATGAATCCCCACTACCCTAAGCTCAGAAGTTTCAATCAACATACAACACACCACAAGTCATACATATCGCCCATAACTATGCAACCCCCCATAAGGCTGATAGATATAGGCACATACTAGTGATAAGCAATGCTCATGCAAGGATAAATGCAATAGAATCCACAATATCATAAGAAATAGTTAGACTCAAACCAGTAAGTATAATCATCATAATCACAACCATCATCATCATAACCATCCTCTGGCCTTGCCAGGTATATAAGTATGTCATCATCATCATCATCCGACCATGCTGGGTATATAATCATATAATCATAATCATCTTTCTTCCTTGCCGAGTATATAAGCATATCATAATCATCATCATCTGGCCTTGCTGGGTACAAAAGCATGTCATTATAGTAATTCTCCGATCCTGTTAGGTATATAAGCATATAATCATGGTCACCCTTCATCTTTTCCAGATATATAAGCATATTATCATAGTGTAATACACTTAGTTTTCATGTCTCAAACCTTTCAAAAGATAGGTCACCAAGTTATTTTTCCAATGCATCAAGTCTCGTCTCAATACAATGTCATGATAAAATATTATGAAAGGTTTCCCTTAAGGACCTGGTACACTTCCATGCCTACAACTCAGGAAATAAGTCGTAACCACTCATGACGAGTCATCACGAGTAAGTAGTAGTCACTCTAGTAAAGGGCCCAAGTTTTTGCCTAGTGACCACGATTCCACTCCCCGATTCATAATTAGACATTATAATTCATTGGGTGGGACTTGTAGTCACAACAGTGTTAAGCCTAGAATCAAGCCTCAGACTACGACTTCATCCAATGACTCACAGTAAGTCATAACATGTCGCTAGGTGGAAAGTCATAGAAATACCAGAATGTATCTAAAATCCCAAAATCCCGGGTTCCAACTCATACCATGACTCTTAACCAATCGTAACGAGTTATGAGGTGAGTCGTAACAACTGGAAATGTGTTATACAGAAAAATTTTATAGGGGTTTTAATGTTTTTTCCCACTCCTTTAAAAGCCAAACCTATGTATTTTTAGATTTCTAAGGGGTGGTATAAAAGACCCAAAACCCAAAATTTATGACATAATTATCAATTCCACTAAAGAAAATCAAGAGAGGTGGTTTCATTTCTCCCTCAAGAGCAAGTTAGGGTTCTCAAAGAACAATACCAAACCCAAGGATTTTAGCCAAGCTTTTACTTCAGGTATATGGGATATTCATCATTAGGCCTCTTCCACCCATTGAGTCCCAAGAATTTTCTATTTTTATACGTGTAAACCCTTTTTCCCTAATTGGTGAAATTTCATAAAGATTATGAATTTTATAAATTTTCCCTCAAATGTCTTGATTTTAAACTATAAAAACATATTTCCTCATGATAATTATGTTTTCATATGTTTGATAATGCAAATACTCAATTCATGATTTGTTTTTGAAATACGGGGTGCGAATTATGACTTTACCATACCATAAATTTTTCAATAAGTGACAAGAGTATTTTGCAATAGATAATGTTGGTGGGTTATGAACACTTGACACCTAGATAGTGATGCATGTTCCAAGTTTCCAAGTTACAAGTCATACGGATCATATATATGTTGTTATATTTAGATTATTTTCAAGTTTATCATTTATCAGTTAGAATCATATCAACCTTTATCAGTATTAGTTTTATTTTAGTTGGGAGTAGAAATTAGCATCGACCGAACCTAGGGATAAAGTCTTACCTTCCAGATTAGGAGGAGACCTTTAGTAGCAGTTCCTAAGTTCCAAAACTACATAGCAAGCGTAGGTTATGAGAGACCTTCCTGCCAGTATAGGGTTGATACTCTCTCAGTGGCACCTTCCAGATTAGGGTGACTGCCTAGTCATTTGGGACATCAGTGTAGTAGATCCACAAAGCCAGTGTCCGTACCCATGGCAAAGTACAGACTCCTTTTCAACTAGGGTAAATCATTGGAAATAGATTAACATAGATTAGGGCATATCAATTATATGTTATCTCCCACAGTCTCAATTTAGTATTCAGATAATATTCAGTATAGTTTTACATGACCAAGATTTCAGTTTATCAGTTATTTAGTTTTATAGATTATTTTAACATATGCTTTCTTGATATGCATTTGCTTTGCATGTTAATACATTCAAGCTCAGTATCCATATGTATTTTAGTTAGTCCCTATCTCACACACCAGTACATTTAATATACTTATTGTATACTCTCTTTTGTGGTACATAGATTTTACAATATAGATTTGGAAGCCAGTTCCACAAACGTACTTAGACAATTTGTGTGCCAATCAACAGCAGTTGTGGTGAGTCCTCATCTTTTGAGGACAAGTTATCCATAGTTACTTTCAAGATCTATTTAATTTTATTCAGGCAGAGTTAGTTGGGGGGGTTTGTCCCATCAACTCTTCATGTTTTAGAGGCTTTCAAATAGTCAAACTTGTTTCCAGTTTTTATCAGATGTTTAGATAGATTGAATATTATATCTTATCAGAGTTTTCATTAGTTTAGCTTCCACATATAATATTTTATTATTATCGTATTCAGCGCTCACGGTAGATACCAAATCATAGGTTAGCTTAGGGTCACTTATGGACTTAAGCATCGTGTTAAGACTAGAGGGTAGCATCGAGTCATGAAAAACTTAGTATCAAAGCCTAAGGTTTTTAAAGTGTCCTAGGATATTGAAAGTCATGTTATGTATAGTCTTGTGCATGGGTGTGAAGCGCGCCATACTTATAGGCAAGAGGCTATGAGATATTTTAGGAAAGTGACACTACTTTCAGTATTCATGTCGTGTGATAGGGCATGATATATATTAAAACTTATTCTTCTAACTCATTCTCAACCATTTATGCTAAATGCCTCCTAGAAAGGCCAATGGAAGGAGATATAGTAACCAGCCTGCCCCACCTAATCCCAAAGACCCTACTAATAAGTAGGTCTCACACACTAAATTTAAAACTTCTTTCACTATATTAGCCCAATCCATGTCCACTAAGAATAATCAGTAGGTTTTTGCTCCATCCAACCCCTTAGTTAATACGGTAACAGCAAGGATCTGAGACTTTACTCCAATAAATCCTCCAGTGTTCTCAGGATCCAAGTAAGAGGAGGATTCATAAGATTTTTTAGAGTATGTTCAAAAGGTGATGGACATTATAGGTGTCACTTCCAGTGGAAGTGCTGACTTAGCTTCTTACCAGTTGCAAGGGGTAGCTCATACTTGGGTTAAGTAGTTGAAGGAGAAAAGAGGTGTTGATATAGGGCTTGTAGAGTGAGATTAATTTCTATACTTTTTTGGATAGGTTCCTTCCACTCATGATGAGGGAGGCGAAGGTATAGGATTTTATCAATCTGAACTAAGGTAAGACAAGCATGAAGGAGTACTCGCCCAAGTTTGCCCAGTTGGCGAGGTATACTCCAACTATAGAACAACAATGTTGATTAATGAAATAGATCTCTCTAGGATAATTGTTCATGCTTAACAAATTGAGGAAGAGAAGCTCAAAGAAAAAGAAAGGGAGAATAAGATGGCTAGAACTAGTAGTTTCAACTTCTCACAGTAGAAGTTAGATGACGGTAATCATTTTTTGCCAAAATTTTTCAGCCCCAGCCTCATCTTCTGCTAGTGCTCCCATGCCTAAGTATAGAGAGGACAGTCCGGATATAGCACCAGACTCTAAATACCAAGGTATTGTTAATAGTGGTCGCACCAACCCTGAGTGCAAGAGATGTGGTAAGAACCACAAGGGTGAGTGTATGTCTAGTAGTGATGCGTCTTTTGGGAGTGGCAAGTCAGGTCGCAGAAACAGAGAGTGTTCAGCAGCTGGCCAGAAGGATAAAGATTTATGCCAAGGGGGTTGGTCCAATTCCTCTTCAGCTTCAGCAGGTCAAAATTAACTCTAGTGCCACTAGTGGGTAGCGTCAAAATTAACTCTATGCCCTCCAAACTCAATGGGATCAAGAAAGCTCTCCTGATATAGTTATTGGTATGTTATAAGTCTTCTACCTTCATTTTTATGCATTATTAAACCCTGAGGCATCATTTTTATTCGTGACACCTTATATATTCATAGATTTTTGCGTCAGTCCTAACATATTAATAAAACACTTCTCTGTGTCTACTCTAGAGGGTGTTCCATTATAGCCAGATGGGTAGTTAGAAATTGTCCAGTTACAGTGTCCCAGACAATTTCCTCAATAGATCTTGTAAACTTATAAATGACTGACTTCGATATCATTTTTGGCATGGATTGGCTTTATTACTATTATTCCTCAATTGCTTGTAGAAATGGAACTGTCTAGTTCTATTTTCCTAATGAGCTAGGGGTAGTAACTCAATGCCTGTAAGTCAATTATCTCCTACCTTAAGGTGAGAAAAATGATTTTTAAGGGTTGTATTTACCATTTTGTCCGAGTCAAGGACTCAAGTTTTGAAAACTCCAAGTCTTGAGTCAGTTATAGTTGTAAATGAGTTTTGAAAGGTGTTTTCTAAAGATCTTCTTGGAGTTCCTCTCAAAAGGGAAATCGACTTTAGAATATATCTCTTCTCAGATACCCAGCATATTTCAATTCCATCTTAAAAAATGGCACCAGCTATGCTTAAGAAATTGAAAGAAAAGATGAAAGACCTCTTAGATAAGGGTTTTATTAGGCCTAGTGCCTCTCCATGGGGACCTCCAGTTCTTATCATATGCAAGAAAGATGGTTCTCTTAGAATGTGCATCGACTACTATTAATTTAACAAAGTCCCAATGAAGAATAAGTATTCTCTCCCCATGATTGATGACTTGTTTAACAAAATTTAGGGTGAAAACTATTTCTCTAAGATAGACCTTAGATTCAGCTTTTATCAACTTAGAGTCAGAGAATGTGACATTCTGAAGACAGCCTTCAGAACTTAATATGAATGTTCCTGCAGCTTTTATTGATAGGACAGGTGGGATAGAGCTCTCGTACTCTATCCCCAACCTCAGCCCTATCCTCGTCTTCTGCTAGTGCTCCCCTGCGAAAATACAGACAGGACAGTTAGGATAGAGCACCAGGCTCTAAATCCCCAGGTAGTGTTAATAGTGGTCTCACCAACCTATAATGCATGTCTAGCAGTGATGCATGTTTTGGGAGTGGCAAGTCAGGTCGTAGAATCAAAGAGTGTCCAGCAGCTGTCTAGAAGGGGAAAGATTTATGCCAAGAGGGTCGATCTAATTTCTCTTCAACTCTAGTAGGCCGTCCGACTTAATAGGGTGCCACCTTTAGTGCCACCAGTGGGCAATGTTAGAATTGACTTTATTCCCTCTAAACACGCCAGGATCAAGAAGGTTCTCCTGATATGGTTATTGGTATATTACAAGTCTTTCACCTTCATGTGTATGCATTATTAGACCCTAGAGAATCACTTTTATTCGTGACTCCTTATATAGACATAGATTTTGGCGTCAGTCCTGACATATTAATAAAACATTTCTCAGTGTCTACTCTAGTAGGTGTTCTATTATAGCCAGGCGGGTATCCAGAAATTATCCAGTGATAGTGTACCTATCAGTTTCCTCAATAGATCTTGTAGAGTTAGATACAAGTAATTTTGATATAATGGTCGGCATATATTGGCTTCATTACTATTTTGACTCAGTTGATTATAGAAATAGAACTATCTAGTTCTAGCTTTTGATTAGCTAGGGGTAGTACCTCAATGCTTGTAGGTCAATTTATCTCCTACCTTAAGGTGAGGAAAATGATTTTTAAGGGTTGTATTTACCATCTTGTATGAGTCATGGACTCAAGTTCTTAAAACTCCAAATCTTGAGTCATTTCCAGTTGTAAAGGAGTTTCTAGAGGTGTTTCCTGAAGATCTTCTCATAGTTTCTCTCGAAAGGGAAATCGACTTTAGAATATATCTGATCTCAGATACCCAGCCTATTTTAATTCTATCTTAAAAAATAGCACCATCTGTGCTTAAGAAATTAAAAGAAAAGATGAACGACCTCTTAGATAAGGGTTTCATTAGGACTAGTGTCTCTCCATGGGGCACTTCAGTTCTCTCCGTACGCAAGAGAAATGGTTCTCTTAGAATGTACATCGACTACTGTCAGTTTAACAAAGTCACAATGAAGAATAAGTATCCTCTCCCCATGATTGATGACTTTTTCGACCAACTTTAGGGTGAAAATTATTTCTCTAAGATAGACCTTAGATTAAGCTATTATCAACTTAGAGTCAGAGAATGTGACATTCTGAAGACAGCCTTTAGAACTCAATATGAATGTTCCTACAGCTTTTATTGATAGAACAGGTGGGATAGAACTCCCGTGTTTTATCCCCAACCTCAGCCCTAGCCTCATCTTTTGCTAGTGCTCCCTTGCCTAAGTATAGAAAGGATATCGGGATAGAGCACCAGGCTCTAAATCCCAAGGTAGTATTAATAATGGTCACACCAACCGAGAGTGCAAGAGATATGTAAGAACCATAAGGGTAAGTGCATGTCTAGCAGTGATGCATAATTTGGGAGTGGCAAGTCAAGTCGCAGAATCAAAGAATGTCCAGTAGCTGTCTAAAAGAGGAAAGATTTATCCCAAGAGGGTCGGTCTAATTTCTCTTCAGCTCCAGTAGGCCGGCCGACTCAATAGGGTGCCACCTCTAGTGCCACCAGTGGGCAGCGTTTGAATTGACTTTATTCCCTCCAGACATAATAGGATTAAGAAGGTTCTCCTGATATGGTTATTGGTATGTTACAAGTCTTTCACCTTCATGTTTATGCATTATTAGACCCTAGAGAATCACTTTTATTCGTGATTCCTTATATAGACATAGATTTCGGCATCAGTCCTTACATATTAATAAAATATTTCTCAGTGTCTACTCTAGTAGGTGTTCTATTATAGCCAGGCGGGTATCAACCAATTATCCAGTTATAGCGTACCGGTCAGTTTGCACAATAGATCTTGTACAGTTAGATACAATTAATTTCGATATAATTTTTGGCATAGATTGGCTTCATTACTATTATGACTGAGTTGATTATAGAAATATAACTATCTAGTTCTAGCTTTTTGATTAGCTAAGGGTAGTACCTCAATGCTTGTAGGTCAATTTATCTCCTACCTTAAGGTGAGGAAAATGATTTTTAAGGGTTGTATTTACCATCTTGTACGAGTCAAGGACTCAAGTTATTAAAAATCCAAATCGTGAGTCATTTCCAGTTGTAAATGAGTTTCTAGAGGTGTATCCTGAAGATCTTCTCAGAGTTCCTCTCGAAATGGAAATCGACTTTAGAATATATCTCCTCTCAGATACCCAGACTATTTTAATTCCATCTTAAAAAATGGCACTATCTATGCTTAATAAATTGAAAGAAATGACGAAAGACCTCTTAGATAAGGGTTTCATTAGGCCTAGTATCTCTCCATGGGGCACTTTAGTTCTTTTCGTATGCTAGAAAGATGGTTCTCTCAGAATGTACATCGACTACTGTTAGTTTAACAAAGTCACAATGAAGAATAAGTATCCTCTCCCTATGATTGATGACTTGTTAGACCAACTTCAGGTTGAAAACTATTTCTCTAAGATAGACCTTAGATTCAGCTATTATCATCTTAGAGTCAGATAATATGACATTCTGAAGACAGCCTTCAGAACTCGATATGGTAACTTCAGATTTATAGTTATGTATTTTTTACTAACGAATGCTCCTACAATTTTTATTGATAGGACAAGTGGGATAGAGCTCCCGTACTCTATTCCTAGCCTCAGCCCTAGCCTCATCTTCTACTAGTGCTACCGTGCCTAGGTATAGACAGGATAGTCGAGATAGAGCAGCAGACTCTAAACCCCTATGTAGTATTAATAGTGGTCGCACCAACCCAGAGTGCAAGAGATATGGTAATAACCTCAAGGGTGAGTGCATGTCTAGCAGTGATGTATGTTTTAGGAGTGGCAAGTTAGGTCACAGAATCAGAGAATGTCCAGCAGCTGGCCAGAAGGTGAAATATTTATGCCAAGAGAGTTGGTCTAATTCCTCTTCAACTCCAGCAGGTCGGCCGACTCAATCGGGTGCCACCTCTAGTGCCACTAGTGGGCAGTGTTACAATTGAATCTATGCCCGCTAGACATGGAAGGATCAAGAATGTTCTCCTGATATGGTTATTAGTATGTCACAAGTGTTCCACCTTCATGTTTTGTGCATTATTAGACCCTAGAGCATCACTTTTGTTTGTTACTCCTTATATAGACATAGATTTTGACGTTAGTCCTGACATATTAACAAAACACTTCTCAGTGTCTACTCTGGTAGGTGTTCCATTATAGCCAGGCAGGTATCCATAAATTGTCCAGTTTTAGTGTACTAGGAAATTTCCTCAATAGATCTTGTAAATTTAGATACGACTGATTTCGATATCATTTTCGGCATGGATTGGCTTCATTACTATTATGACTCAATTGATTGTAGAAATAAAACTGTCCGGTTCTAGTTTCCTGATGAGCTAGGGGTGGTACCTCAATGCTTGTAGGTCAATTTGTCTCCTACCTTAAAGTGAGGAAAATGAATTTTAAGGGTTGTATTTACCATCTTGTCTGAATCAAGGACTCAAGTTCTAAAACCTCTAAGTCTTGAGTCATTTCCAATTGTAAATGAGTTTCTAGAGGTATTTCCTAAAGATCTTCTTAGAGTTCCTCTCAAAAGGGAAATCGACTTTAGAATATATCTCCTCTCAGATACCTAGCCTATTTCAACTCCATCTTAAAAATTGGCTCCAGCTAAGCTTAAGAAATTGAAAGAAAAGATGAAAGACCTCTTAGATAAGGGTTTCATTAGGCCTAGGGTCTCTTTATGGGGCACTCCAGTTCTCTTCGTATGCAAGAAAAATGGTTCTCTCAAAATGAGCATCGACTACTATAAGTTTAACAAAGTCACAATTAAGAATAAGTATCCTATCCGCAAGATTGATGACATGTTCGACCAACTTCAGGGTGAAAACTATTTCTCTAATATAGACCTTAGATTTGGCCATTATCAACTTAGAATCAAAGAATGTGACATTCCAAAGACAGCCTTCAGAACTCGATATGGTAACTTCAAATTTGTAGCTATGTATTTTGGACTAACTAATGCTCCTACAGTTTTTATTGACAGGACAGGTGGGATAGAGCTCCCGTACTTTATCCCCAGCCTCAGCCCTAGCCTCTTCTTCTGCTAGTACTCCTGTACCTAAGTATAGACAGGACAGTCAGGATAGGGCACCAGGCTCTAAATCCCAAGGTAAAATTAATAGTGATCGCACCAACCCAGAGTGTAAGAGATATGGTAAGAACCCCAAGGGTGAGTGTATGTCTAGCAGTGATGCTAGTTTTGGGAGTGGCAAGTTAGGTCGCAGAATCAGAGAGTGTCCAGCAGCTAGCCAGAAGGGGAAATATTTATGCCAAGAGGGTCAGTCTAATTCCTCTTCAACTCCAGCAGGTCGGCAGACTCAATAGGGTTCCACCTCTAGTGCCACCAGTGGGAAGCATTAGAGTTGACTCTATGCCCTCCAGACACGAAAAGATTAAAAAGGTTCTCTTGATATGGTTATTGGTATGTTACAAGCGTTCCACCTTCATGTTTATGCATTATTAGACCCTTGAGCTTTTTTTTTTTGCCTCACGCTGATGCAGCCGTAGATCGGGCCCTGGAAGTCCTCTCTGCGATTTCTTCTTTTGATTCTGTTGTCTACGAAAGAATGTTCATTTTGAGGCTTTGCTTTCTTTTCTTCGTGACTCCTTATATAGACATACATTTGGGCGTCATTCCTAACATATTAATAAAACACTTCTCAGTGTCTACTCTAGTAGGTGTTCCATTATAGCCAGGCAGATTGTCCAGTTATAGTGTACCAGACAGTTTCTTCAATAGATCTTGTAGAGTTAGATACGACTGATTTTGATATCATTTTTGGCATGGATTGGCTTCATTACTATTATGACTCAGTTGATTGTAGAAATAGAACTATCCAGTTCTAGTTTCCTGATGAGCTAGAGGTAGTACCTCAATGCTTGTAGGTCAATTTTTATCCTACCTTAAGGTGAGGAAAATTATTTTTAAGGGTTGATTTACCATTTTGTTCGAGTCAAGGACTCAAGTTCTGAAAACTCTAAGTCTTGAGTCATTTCTAGTTGTAAATGAGTTTCTAGAGGTGTCTCCTAAAGATCTTCTCGAAGTTCCTCTCGAAAGGGAAATCGACTTCAAAATATATCTTCTCTCAGATACCCAACCTATTTCAATTCCATTTTACAAAATGGCTCCAGCTAAGCTTAAGAAATTGAAAGAAGAGATAAAAGACCTATTTGATAAGAGTTTCATTTGTCCTAGTGTCTCTCCATGGGGAACTCCAGTTCTCTTCGTACGTAAGAAAGATAGCTCTATCAAAATGTGCATCGACTACTGTGAGTTTAACAAAGTCACAATAAAGAATAAGTATCCTCTCCCCATGATTGATGACTTGTTCGACCAACTTCATGGTGAAAATGATTTCTCTAAGATAGACCTTAGATTCGACTATTATCAACTTAGAGTCAGACAATTTGACATTCCAAAGACAGCCTTCAGAACTCGATATGGTAACTTCAAATTTGTAGTATGTATTTTGGACTAACCAATGCTCCTGTTGCTTTTATGGACTTGATGAATAGGGTGTTTAAGCAGAACTTGGACAGTTTGTCATAGTCTTTATAGATGACATTCTCATTTATTCCTATAGTGAGGGAGATAATACGAACCATTTGAGGATTGTTCTGCAAACCCTTAAAGACCATTATCTATTCACTAAGTTTATTAAGTGTTAATTCTAGTTGAGATCAATAGCTTTCCTCAGTCTCATTATCTTTTGTAATGGTATTTGAGTGGATCCTTAGAAGACCAAAGCAGTAAGAAACTGGCCTAGACCCATCTCTCCATCAGATATCTGGATTTTCTTAGGTTTAGACAATTACTGCAGATGCTTTTTAAAGGGATCAATTATATTGCCTCACCCATGTCCAAACTGACTCGGAAGAAAGTCAAGTTTCAGTGGTCAGATTCCTGCGTGAAGAGTTTTCAAGAGTTGAGACTCGGCTCACTTTCTCTCCAAATGGGTTCAGATGGGTTTGTAGTTTATTGTAATTCTTCTAGGGTTGGTCTTGTTTGTTTATTTATGCAGCAATATAAGTTCATAGCCTATGCCTCTAGACAGCTTAAACCCCATGAAAAGAATTACCCGACTCGTGATCTCAAGTTGACAGAAGTTGTTTTTGCCTTAAATATTTGGAGGCATTACCTTTACAGAGTTCATGTTGACATATTCATAGATCATAAAAGTTTGCAGTATGTGTTCACATAAAATGATCTTAATTTCATCAAATAAGGTGGTTGGAGTTATTGAAACATTATGATATTAGAGTATTACATCACTCGGGTAAAGCAAATATTATGGTTGATGCCCTTAGCAGGTTATCTAAGGGAAGTGTTGGTCATGTAGAGGATGATAAGAAGGAGTTAGTTCATGAGGTTCATCAATACCAGATTTGGTGTTTGGTTGGTTGATTCAGCCAAACGGAGTATATGGGTTCAAAATGTTTCAGAGTCTTCTTTGGTTTCTGAGGTAAAGGAAAAGTGAGATGGAGATAGTAAGTTGAATGAAGCAGTTCAGGAGCAGAAAGTTGAGGTTTTCTCCCAAGGGGAGATGGTGTGCTTCATTGTTAGATCAAGTTATGTGTTTTAAATGTGGATGGTTTGACACAACAAATGTTAGCAGAAGTTCACGATTTGCGATTTTCTATTCACCCAGGAGACAGTAAGATGTATCCTGATTTCAGGAAAGTCTATTGGTGGAATGGTATGAAGAAAGATATTGTGGAATTCATGGCTAGGTGTCTGAATTATTAGCAGGTCAAGGTTGAGCACCTGATACCTGGTGGTATACTTTAGGATTTCAGCATTTCTACTTGGAAGTGAGAGGTGGTGAAAATAGATTTTGTTACAGGGTTACCTCGTACTCATCGTCGCATGATTCCATTTGTGTCATTGTGGATAAAATGACCTAAGTCAGACCACTTCTTACCTGTCCATACCTCATATTCAGCTGAGGATTATGCAAGACTCTATCTAAGAGAGTTGTTAAAGTAACACAGGGTTCCTTTTATGATTATTTCAAATAGAGGTACCCTATTTATCTTCTATTTTTAGAAGGCTTTTCAGAAGGGTCTTGGTATCTAAGTTCATCTCAATACAAGTTTTCACCCACAGACAGATGGTCAGGAAGAGATGACTATTTAGACCTTAGAAGATATGTCGAGAGCTTATGTTATTGACTTTAAGGGTAGTTGGGATGATCAAGTGCCTTTGATTGATTTTCCTAAAATAACATCTATAACTCTAGCATCTAAATGGATTCATTTGAGGATATTTATGGTAAGAGGTCTAGATCTTCTATTGGTTAGTTTAAAATTGGTATGGTCTCTTTGGTAGGGCCAAATTCAGTACATGAAGCAATGGAGAAAGTTCAACTAAGTCGAGAAAGGCTGAAGATAGCCTAAACTTATCAGAAATCCTTTGCAAATATAAGGAGAAGAGAAATTGAATTTGATGTTAGAGATTTTATGTATCTAAGAATTTACCCATGAAAGGGGTGAAGAGGTTTGGTAAGAACGGGAAGCTCATACCCCTCTATGTCAGCCCATAAAGGATTTTGAGCTGTTTTTTGGAAGGGTAGCTTACAAGTTAGCATTGCCTACAGAATTAGCACTAGTGCATCCAGTGTTTCATGTCTCTTTGCTAAAGAAATGCATTGTTGACCCAAATTCAGTAGTTTCTTTGGAAAGTATGAGTGTGGAAGATAGCCTCTCCTACGAAAAAGTCCCAATTGAGATCCCTGACCGTCAGATTCATGGGTTAAGGAATAAAGAATTTGTCTTCGTTAAGGTTCTATGGAGGAATCAGTCCGTTGAGGGAGATACTTGGGAAGTAGAATCCTATATGCTAATCAAGTATCCTTATCTATTCTTTACGAATATAGATTCTGCTTGAGGTAATGGGTCTTTATATTAATTATCTCATTTTCTATCCTAGCTATCTAATAATCCTTATGTCATAGCATGCATTCATAAATTTATTTCAATCCATGAATTATGTTTTTAGATTCAGATATTTAATCATGATTCAGCACATAAATATTCAGTGCATGATCTCAGTGTTTCGAGTACTCCATCTCATCTAGTTTCATTTGAGGATGAATGATCCTAAAAGGGATATATTGTAATACCATGAGTTTTCATGTCTCAAACCACCAAAAAGATAGGCTGCCAAGTTAGCTTTTCGGTGCATCAAGTCTAATCTCAATCCAATGTTATGGCAAGAAGTTTTGCAAGGTTTCCCTTATGGACCTGGTAAACTGCCATGGCTACGACTCAGGAAATGAGTTGTAACAGGTCGTGATGAGTCATCACGAGTGATTGACATTTATTCCAGTGAAAGACCAATGTCTTAGCCTAGTGAACACGACTCCACTCCATGATTTGTAATCAAACATTACGACTCGTTGGGTGGGACTCGTAGTCATAACAGTGTTCAGCTAAGAATCAAGCCTCAGACTGTGACTTCACCCAACGACTTGTAGTCAGTCTTAATAAGTCGTTAACTGAAATTTTTATTCATACCAAAATTTATCCAAAATCCTAAGATCCAAAGTTATGACTCATACCACGACTCGCAACTAGTTGTAACGAGTCATAAGGTTAGTCGTAACCACTTAGAATGTGTTTTACTGCACGATTTTCCTGTGGCTTTTATGTCTTTTCCCACTCCCTTAAATGCCAAACCCATGTCATTTTAACTTTCCAAAGGATGGTATAAAATACCCAAATTTCCAAATTCATGACATAATTATCAATTTCACTCAAACAAATCAAGATGAGTGGTTTTCTTTCTCCCTTAAGAGCAAGTTAGGGTTCTCAAATAACATGACCAAACCCAAGGATTTCATTCAAAATGTTACTTCATATATGTGGGATATTCATCATTGGGTTTTTCCACCTATTGAGTCCCAAAAATTTCTTATTTTTACAAGTATAAACCCTTTTCCCCTAATTGGTGAAATTTCATCAAGATTATGAATTTTAGAAATTTTCCCTCAATTGTCTTGATTTTAAAACATAAAAATATATTCCCTCATGATAATTATGTTCTCATATGTTTGATAATGCAAATACTCACTTCATGATTTGTTATTGAAATATGGGGTATTACTCATGACTTTCCCATACCATGAATTGTTCGATAAGTTCTAAGAGTATTTTGCAATAGATAATGATGGCGGGTTATGAACACTCGATACCTAGATAGTCATGCATGTTCAAAGTTTTTGAGTTACAAATCATCCAGATAATTTGTTATATTTGGATTATTATCATGTTGATCATTTATCAGTTTGAATCATGTCTAAACTTCATTAGTATCAGTGTCATTTCAGTTGGAGTAGAACTTAGCACAGAGCAAACATAAGGATGAAGGCTTACCTTCTAGATTAGGGTGAGACCTTTAGTAGCAGTTCCTAAGTTCTAGAACTACGTAGCCAGCGTAGGTTATGAGATATCTTCTTGTCAGTATAGGGTTGATACTCTCTCAGGGGAACCAGCCAGATTAGGGTGACTCCCTAGTCCTTCAGGACATAGGGGAAGTGGATCCACACAGCCAGTGTCAGCACCCGTGGCAAGGTACAGATACCCTTCCAACTGGGGTTACTGGTTGGTCCCTGATTAACTCATATTGGGGCATATCGGTTACATGCTAGCTCCCACAAGCTCAGTTCAGTAATCAGATGATATTCGGTATGGGTTTGAATGACCAAGAGTTTAGTTTATCAATTATTCAGTTTTACTAATTATTTCAGCACATGCTTTCTTGGTCTGCATTTATTTTACATGTTCGCATTCATGATCAGTATCCAAATGTATTTCAGTTAGTCCCTAGCTTATGTATCAGTATATTCAAAGTACTAGCTGCAAATCTCTTTTGCGCAGTATTTTGATTTTACAATATAGGTTTTGACGCCAAGTTCCCCGTACATAATTAGACAGTTCGTGTTCCACTCAGCAGCAGTTGTGGTGAGTCCTCATCCTTCGAGGACAAGTTATCCGTACTTACTTTCATTATCACTTTTATTTTAGTCATATGAAGTTAGTTGGGGGTTTGTCCCATCAACTCCTTATGTTTTAGAGGCTTTCATATAGTCAGACTAGTTTCTAATTTTTATCAGATGTTGAGACACATTGAATATAATATCTTATCAGAGTTTTCATCAGTTTAGCTTTGGCATGTGATGTTTTATTATTATCTTATTCATCGCTGACAGCAGTTACCAAATCACGGGTTAGCTTAGGGACACTTATGGCATCAAGCATCGTGTTTTGACAAGGGGGTTGCCTGTGGTCGTGACACATAGTCACACTCCGGCCTTGCCGGCTATATAAACATATCATCATAATCATCCTCCGTCCTTTCTGGATATATAAACATATCATCATAATAATCAACATATATATATATATAACATCAATTCTATAATCTATCATCGGGTTTTACACAAAATTAATATCATCAATACCATCATCCTCCTTCATCACATACCGGAGAGATGGGTATATAGATTTATAGTACACGCATGGACTTAATCCATGGCTTAAAAGAATATAAATTCATTAATCCATTTTCCCGGGGTGAACTTAGGGACTAAATCATTATAAAATTATAAAAAGGGTCAGAATCGCTTACGATTAGAGTAATTAGTAGTATCAAATCAAAAGCCAAAATTTGCCTCGATCAAATCTGTATAACAACATTTTCAATCTCTTTACACATAGGTTATTCCTTAAGAAAGGCAATTATTGTTATGGAGAAATCCGTTTTTAAGGTGAAAAGTGGGCTTTAACCCCTATTTAGAAAAAACAGTAATAGAATCATATTTTAGTTGGAATCGTACCATTTACCATAATTAATGATCATGAATGTACCAAATCTATGCATGCAATCACCAGTATTCAAACACTGGAACCATAAGCATCAATATATCTATAAACTACAACCAAATCCTTTACAAAGATAAACACTTCCCAGATGTCCAACAATAATGTGTCTAAAATAGTTACTACATCATAATCACGGCCTTAGGACCACATATATATCCGAAACCCATATCAATAATCATATTTGTAATCCATCTTTTATTTACAAGTCAAAGCATATCTAAGAGGCATAATACATTCATAATGCATCTTACATCTAGGACGCATAATTCATCACTAAGCATCTCACATCTAGAAGACATAACATCTCATTAAACATCTCACATCTAGGAGGCATAACTTCTCAATAAGCATCTCACATATAGGAGGCATAATATCCCAATAAGCATATCACATCTAGGAGGCATAATATATCACAAAACATCTCACATCTAGGAGGCATAGTCTATCACTAGGCCAGAAGTCATAACTATGAGTCATATTACATCAATATGTCATCTCACATCTATGGGACATATCATAACTATGTATATCCCTATATTATTAAGCATGTTAACGGACCATGTCATAAATCAAGTCCAAAATCCATATCATAGCTGCAAGCAATTAATTATAATTCAGGGAAAGCCATTATAATTCACCAAGTGATGAAGTAACCTTATACTAAAGGCTCAAAATTCTAAACTATGTCTAACATGCGTACATAAATCCACAAGGGCTAACAAAAGTCTTGGCCTAAGTTGGGTCGAGGGAATCCACTTCTAATCTTTGAACTCCATATTTAGACAATTTCCACCCTAGACTAGGCTAAGGTATGTAAATTGACTTCTAGATGGCACATAAGCCATAATCAATCCTAAGATAGGAATTCAACCTAGAACATGAGTAATTAACACAATCCACCTAAATTACGGTTTCAAGGTTGCTAAATAGTCCAAATAAGGTTAATCATCAAACCATGATTCCAACACTTAAAATACATCCCAAATCTAGCATTATATCATAACCATTCTACAGATTAGATCAATCTATGAAGAAGACAATAGGATCCTAGAAATATATAACAAATATTCACCTTATGGGTCAATTAACCCATCTAATCCCCAAAAATCAATAATAAAGGCTAAGTCAGGTGTTATACCCATAATCAATCTTAATATTTGAATTCACATGTAATATATAAACACATTATCTTGTGAGTAAAAGTAGAAAATAGCCAACTCGAAGTCGAATTGCAAATCCTTGAATCATCCACAAAATGTTTGTCTTCACTCCATGATATCGAAATGCCGCTACACTATAAAATCTAATCTATACATCATTAGGAGTCAAATGATACCCATATTTATATATAATGGGTTGGGTTACAATTTGGGTCAAGAATAGGCTCGTGGGGATTACTAACAGAATCCCAAATTGAGCCCGTCATCAAGTCCCTCGAAAGGCAAGGAAGTTGTGCTCAAAAGTTGAGCACAAATTGGGTCTCAAATCAACCCTTAAATTTTAAGAATTTATAGCTCTAATTTCTAAGAATTCATCAAGAAATGGAAGGAATCTTACCATGAATTCGAAGAAAAATCATGGATGAATTGTTACCCAAGCTCCCCAAATCATATAAGCTTCAATCCCACAATATCTCACACTTTAGGGTTTTTCTCTCAAGAAATGGATGAAAATGAGCAAAATGAGGCTAGAATGGATTATTTATACCTTTACTAGGTTTTTTATGTTACTATCGCAACTGAGCATCATGATTGCGATCTGTACACATAAATCACATATCGTTATCGTGATTTATGCTTCACTATTGCAATTTTGTTGAAAAGATCATAAAACGAAAGGGATAAATGAGTTTTAACCTTTGTCATCTAGGTTGCACCAACAACCTACTACACCAGATTTTCTATCCAAAATGGACTTCGATCGAGAGTTCAGGATTCATTCGGAACCCCATATACTCAAACAAACTATGTAACCATACCAAAGTCAACATTTTAGATGTGATGGAGCACTTAGAATTTCCATCCCAAGTTATTTTGACCAAATATGGGTACCACACCCAAATTTTCAAATTCTCAACTTTCTAACCAATAGGTCAAAATGAGCCTGAGTGCCTCAGGACCAAAACCAAAGGTCTACCTAGCCTAAAATCAATAATTCAGAGCTAATGGTGCTATCAAAATTCTCATCTGAGGTCATTTACAAGGAGATTTGGTCTGATACCAAATCCTAAACAGCAAAAGCTCTAAAATTAGGAAATAAGCTTAAAATCCAAATGAACTATCCAATCACCGAACAAATAGTTTTGACAATTCATAAATAACTTATTGTTGATGTGGAAAGGCTCAAAGGGACGACCCGGTTCATACCTACTCCGTAGGTGTCGGAGAGGGGGGGACCTCTCCTGGCCTGACCTATGCGCCCTCACCCCAGCTTTGCTGGAGGGGCGTTTCGAACCCCCGACCCTGGCACACCACGGTAAGCAAGCTTACCACTGAGCCAAGGCCATCCCTCGATGTGGAAAGGCTCAAAATACTAAAAATACATGCAAATCAAGGAAATGATTTGGATGGTAATTATAATATCCATACTAAAAGGACTTTCATCCTCAAAAGTTAATGGATAGAAATATCTCAAAATCTCAAAAGGATGAGGACTAGGCCCACACTCCGAGCATGACATCCCTGATAACCTTCATGAAGAGAGAACACTCCCAAGGGATTTTGCTACAGGTATCCCTTTTTTAATCAGCTCTCTCACTTCACTTATAAACAGCTAAAGCTCAACCTCAACAACCAACTGGCCCCTAACTGAACTGATGAAGGCTGATGCACGCAAATCCAAACTACAACATAATGACATCGTCTAGATACCCACACAAATCAACAAAGGATCATCGAAGAAAAAACCAACCCAAGGCATGAGTCATACAACCGAACTTAAATGTAAATATAACCTTCTGAACCTATATTTTCCCAAAACTAAGAGGAAAATCATCTAATCCAATTCGTAAAGTCTCATCAGAGAGAACTCAAAAAACTGAAGTTGATCTACTGGAAATCCATAAGGTAATCATGAAAATAAGCCCATAAGATGCTATTTGGTCACACAAATAGAGATAATCAAGGAGCGCAATCTATGCCAATATAACAACTAGATCAAAGGTAATTTAAATTGAAATTCAGAAGTCCAAGGCACAAATACTTACTACTGAACGATCCATTACGGGATGTCCCATCAAAAGAGAATAAAGCAAAGCTGAATCCAACTCAAGTATATTTCTCCCGCTAAGTATATCATCCAAAATTCTCAATGAAAACTAAAATCCCAAGGTCAAAGCAGAAGGAATCAATACTGTGTCCATGGACTATCATCTAAACACCTATCAGCCATAATCTATTCGAAGTCAAAAAGATCGAATAGGTAACCACAGAGTAGGCTAAACTAGCCCATAAATGAAATCTGAACTGAGACAAATCTAAAACAAAGGTTGTACTCAAACTCTGCAACTCTAACCTGAAACCTCAACACCAAGGTTGAATGCTCAATCTCAACTACCTAAAACAAACCTGAAGATGGGTTGGTATTCATTCTCCAACTCAATCATAACTTCCAAATCTCCATCCCAAGGCATCAAATTAAAAATTAAGCCAATAAATCCAAACATAATTGAAATACTCACATCGATCATACTATTAGAATCAGACACATTTGTGCTAAATCATACAGCGCTAAAATCAAAACATAGTTGAAGAACAAAATCACAATAAATGGTAAACCACCGACTAAAAATATAGGAAATCAACTCCATATCTTTCAGAGACATGATCTATCAAAGCATGCTCAAAAACTCCCCAAGGATGCAAACCACACTAGCAATGGCAAAAACTCTAACAACTCAGAGAAATGCAACTTTAGCTGAAAACTAATTAATCTGGCGCTCCATCTCAATCAAGAATTGCCATAGGCATATATCATCAAGGAGAAGCACTCCACCAGGTATTATTGGGTTGAACAAACTCTGAAATAGGGGTTTCCTAAATCCACCAAAGTAGGACAATCATAACTCGAACAAACCATGAATCATATCATCGAGGAAGAATGCACCAATCTCAAAACCAATGCCCAGGTCAAGACCAATACCAGAAAATGAACCAAACAACTCAAGATAAAGAATTTTGAATCTTCCAAATTAAGAAGCAGTCACAAGAACTATCATCTATCTCCAATTCTCTAATCCTACTAGGAGACAAACCACATTATGGCGAGAACAAAGTATCCAACTCCCCACCAATAACAAGGGTAAACCATCACTAGGAAATGAACTTAACAAATTTAAGAGATGAATCTAGGATATCTAGATATCATTATCAAGCCACTATTGGGTGAAGAAATAGACACAAGCTAAAGACGGGTCCAAAACTAGTCAAGCTTAAAAATCACTAAATAGAGAAGGATAGTAAAAATGAAAGCCTTCGCAAAATAGGAGGCAAGTCTAAGAATCCTAAACTTAAGAATGGGCAATATAGTTAAATTGTCAACTCTAGAACCATAACAAAACAATGTAAGGTTAACTTAGCTTCGATACCATAATTCCCTCCACAATCAATCTAGTACAACCAACAAAAGACGAAAATAACCTACCTCGCCTTGCTAAATAAAAATAGTCCAATCAGGCTACAGTTGCCAAGCCAGCGATTCAGAACCACAGAGAATGGAAAATTCTTACTAGATGCCAATAGTCTAGCCATCTAACAGGTGATGATCAATTAAATCCAGTAATAACAATAAAAACTGCAATATAAACATTAATATAGTGAATATGAGGTACCAAAATAAAAATCAATAGCATGTATCACTCAAGGGACATAATAAGCCTAATATGACAAGTTAAATAGGACTCGAACCCAAATGCTATACTCATAGGGAGAAAATATCAATATGAATTTACTCCATCTACTACATATAAAAATACACCATATGGTAGTCATATAATCATGAATTTAATATCAAGACACACTATAACCAATATAAACTTATCAAGGCATATAATCATCAATCGTTATAAAAAACCCAATACAAATAAATAAAAAAGGTAAATATGGGAAATACAAGCACACCAATCATAGGAAATCTGCAATCACATATTTGGTGGATCCAAGGGATAATAAATCTAAATAGTTCCAAACTCGGATCGACTGACTGAATCATCAACTGAGGCACCAAGTGCACTATCTCTAACTGAAGGTATCACAACATCATGAGGTTGATCCAAAGGAGCTAAATTACTAGCAATCCTATATCAAGGACACTCTCTAGACCAGTGATCGATCTCTCTATAGTCGTAGAAAACTCCTAAAGTCCTAACCTAGCAAGAAACATAAACTGACAAAAAATGACTGGCCAACTAATTATAAGATCACTCTCTACTACCATGATCATTCTTCTCATAGTCATAGCCTACCTCAAGGACTCTAGGTTGGCAGGGAATACATGCTAACTCCTTCTGATCAACTAACTCGTGTCTGTAGAACCCTCTGAATAAATATCCCATCTCACCAAAAATACAATAAGCTCCTAGAATACATTGAGGTGCTAACCCTCCTAATCAAGAATACTCGTCATGCCCTGAAGACCCATACGAAAAAACTCAGGAAAGTCTGATGGGAATTCTACCCATTATGATTACCATAACTAATATGAGAGTCTCTTATAGTCTGAAATAGTACCTATGTAGAATCGATGTGGGTGAAGTTAACCACTCCCAAAAGGAACCTCAATCCAAATAAAGTACCAATTGCACTATAGTGATGGATGATTAATGCCTAAACTACGTTCCTAATAGAAGATAAAGAGATTATTGTCAAGTAAAGTAACCCAACTTAGGTTGGGGTCGAACCTATAGAGAATATGTGGAATTGTATCTCTCATTTTCTGCAATTAATGGGTAGTACAAAAAGTAAATGGGGGGTTTAGAGTAGTAATCTCAAACAAGTAAAACAACACAACTTTAGTTGTAATAAGTCGGAGACAAACACTAGGACTGTGTTCCCCCTAGATTCTCAACTTAGTAGGTTTATCGTGGTCTGTTGAACAAATCATATACCTTTTATGTAGAATCTAATAAGTTATGTACCATTAACTATCTTCTAGACTTATTGACAGATTTTACCTTTTACCTTTTGAGTCTCAGGATGTTGCATTATTAACCCGTATCCTAGATCCTAGTTAACTATTCCTATTGATTCTAAAGTTATTAGATGAAAGATAACCATATTAAGTAGATGATATTAATTAGCCTAGATCGATAATTAATCTTCAAATTACCATTGTGATTATCTTTTCCTAATCTTTACTCCTCTTGTGAAGTAAGTAGCGATATATTAGGTAGGATCTTAATGTTTTCAACTGCAAAGAAATTTATTTAACTAAAGGTAACCATAATACATGCAAGAATATCGGTTTAGAACAACATAGAACTTCCCCTACTTCATCAATCTGCCAGGGTTTCCACAACCTTAGCTAAGGGCTTTAGTCGTTCATTATTGTGAAATAATTAAAAAAATTCATAATATAAGACAATCAAACAATATCACAATAATCAATGAATAAAACCCACAGTTTGTAACTAAATTAACAACAAAAATTAAGAACAAATTAATGCCAAGATCAAAATTGAATCTTCAAATCAAATATATGTGTTTAAGTATATAGACTGTGTAAACTAACTACAAAATGTCAAAAGGGTATATATAGGTTATAAGGAAACTGTAAAAATAAAATCCCAAATGAAAAGAAAAACTATGGTCGGTGTTCACCTACTAACCAACCTATGGGCCTTAAGTGGCACTTATAGACCATAGGTTATCCAATGTAGGGGCCTCTCCTTCCTCCAAAAGCTCCTGAACTCTCTAGACTTGGCATCTCTGCAACTGACTCTATCACCAATGTACCGTAGGTAGCACCTATGGACCATAGCTACCCTATGTAAGTGATAAAGTTTTCTTTTATTCACTTTTGAGCCTCTGGACTTCCAATTTCTGACACCTACTTTGGCACCTACGCCTAGTAGGTGGTACCTACGGGTCATAGGTGCAAAGGTAAGTATCCCAAAACCTTAATTTTCATCCTTTTCTATAGTTTAGCATCAAAAACTTGGTTTCTTGCAAAACATAACATAAACCACATCATATATAACAAAAAGACCTACGTAACTTTCATATTTTCATAGTTTTAAGCGTCAAAAGTGCTATGAATTAATAGAACATCAACACCCTCAACTTAGAATGTTTGCATGTCCTTAAGAAACACAATAAAATAGAACAAAACTATGACGCTTAACTAAGAGAACTCTAAGCTATATAAGGTAGTCAATCAACACTTTAGGCTCAAGAACCTTACCCATTCCTATTTCAATAAATCAAAACCACCTATTTATATACATGAAGCACAATGATGTGACAAAAGGGAATAAAAATATTGCATTATATTAGCAACAGAAAACCATGTATATATATAAGTTACACTACCCAGACAAGTATGTAGCTAGCAATACAATCTGTGTGCCCTCAGGATAAAGAAGTCCTATCACACATATGAAATAATGCATATCAATGTGGGGAAAGTCAAGAGATACTCACACTCACAAGAAAAGTTCCACTAATGTGCATCAAATACCATAGGCTTGCTCTTATTTTCTTTATCTAAGCTTTCAAATAGTGAGTTAGGATCACTATAGGACTTTATCCGGTTTGTAATGTAGGCTTGCGGGCAGGTATGGTACATGATAACGCTCAATCTACAGCTCTCGTAGGAGTGTAAAGCGGTCGTTAGCAAATATAGAACCCAACTGGGTTGGGTATCGATCCCACAGAGAATAGCTTGGTCAACAAGTAAGTGAAATTATTAGACTTTTGATGCAAGTCTCGTAAGAATGGGGGGATTGTAATAAGTAACCAAAGTAATGAAATAAAAGCTGAAAAATAGCAAAGTAAAAGAGAAAGATTGTCACGTTGGTTGTAAACAATGAGAATTGAGGCGTTGGGGTTATGTCCACCTTCAGAGGTATACGTCTCTATTGGCTATGAGTGTGTAGAGTCTTGACATGCAATTGCTTATAGAGAATTGTAGTCGATGGTAAATCCAAGCGTCTCTCGACCTAAACAAGGACTATTTCACTTTAACTCTCTCGAGCTTAAAGCGTGTCTAACGGTACGAATTCTCCAAGAGGTTAGTCCAGGTACGGCACTAGCTTTTTAATAGGAAAGGGTGTCCTACTATCTTGACATTATCTCTTTTCCAGACAAATAACCTTTCTCTCGAACAAGTTAAATGTTAGCCTGGCGTTGGTCTATGCGTCTTCTTTTCTAGACAAATAACCTTTCTCTCGAACAGGTTATATGTTAGAATGGCGTGTTCTTGTGTTTGAACCGCAAAGGATGTAGATTTAAGATGAAGAGAATAATGATATAAGCAATATACTTGTCTTGAACTCACAAACTCATAGCTATAGATAGTAACTCATTCGGCTTCCATAACCCCAACTAAGAGATTTAGTTACCCATGAATGCGAAGGATATCACGTTTTGCATGGTGGATGGCGTGAATAGTAGGTGTTTGGCGTGTGGTTTTAGTGATTCCGTAGCAAGTAACGATTCTCTTGTTGTGGAATAGATGAATAGAAGAATAGATTAGAAGTGTTTGTGGTGGAAGATGAGAGGGATGGAAGAAAATTAATTGTTGAATTAAGTGAAGAATGAATTTCTTGAATTAAGGGAGGAGTTGCCTCCACTAAGGGAGGACTTGATTAAAATCTCTAGCATGATAGGGTATTTATAATACTCCTATCCTACTCCTACTATGCTAATGAAATAAATAACCAAATCCTACTAAACTAAGGAAATACTTAACCCATTTGTACTAGGTTAATGTAACATTCTCCTAATCCAAATAAACTAATGAAATACATAACCCAATTGTACTAGGTTAATGTATCATTGTCAAAATCCAGCTTTGTGTCTGTAAGTCCCCAAAGTCTTCAGAAATGCTGTTTTAGTCCTGGACAGATTTTCCATGCAGTCCCCAAAGTATTCCGAAATGCTGTTTTTGCCCGGGACAGATTTTCCATGCAGCAGATTTGGTCCTTTAGGCGTCCAGCTCCTTTCTACTTCGTTTGTGAGCTTTCTTTTGCGTTAAGTAAGCCATAAAATGCTGTATTTTGCATCATTTATACCTGAAACTTTACTAATCATGTTCGTTAGCTCATTTATAGGAAAAAGGACTAAAAGTGTATGAAATAGATAATTAGTTCTCAAAACTAGGCTAAAATATGGGCAAAATATATTGATATAGGCGCGTAAATTCGCCTATCATCAACACCCCACACTTAGAGCTTTGTTCGTCCTCGAACAACATATCATGTCCTTCTAAGCATCGACTTAAGGTTTTTACAGAAACAACACAAAACATTCTTCAAGACAAGCACAACAATTATCAACGAAGAGTAGCTTTCCGATTATAAGTAGAAACAATTTAACCTCAAGCATAGACTCGTGATGGTGATCAACTCGCATGCAAACGTTAAGGTACATAGAATCATATACAACTATCCAAAACTCATCAACCATGTGTGTCTCACAATATAGCACCCATAATCACTCACAAATATAGCATATTTTTCAAACATGGGTAGCAAAGTATCCTTGCACTCACTCTCACAAAGAATTCACATGTAGCAACTAATGACCATAAGCTTGCCTTTAATGTAGTACTCTACTAAATGTCGGAATGTTAAGATTAGGATCAAGTAGGTCTTTAGATGGTTGTAATGTAGGCTAAGGGATGGGTAGGACTATTTTGGCCAGAAATAGTGACTAAGTTCCTAAGCACTTTAATACATCACATTGTATCATTGACACTTTTTTCTTTCAACCTTTCTTTATTTTATTCTTCCACCCTTGTTCTCATCTTTTGTTTTTCAATTTTAAGCACAACTCACTTTTCAGCTTTCTTTTCCTTTTTCTTTTCACAACATACCTCTTATGATAGCACTTTCTTTTTCATAACACATTCAAGCACCATTACAATTTAAAGCATCCTACTCAACCAATTTCCTCTTATGTTGTCACATGACTTTTTCACTTTAAAGCACTTAGGAATTTGGATCAAATTACGGTCTTGAAAAAAATGGATTAGGCTTACATACAAGGTTGTCAAAGAAATAGGCTAAAGGCTCAAAAGGGTTTACTAGGATGATTTACATGGGTAGGAAAAACTAAGGGTAAACATGTATAGGTTGCCAAAGAAATGCCTAAATCATATCCTAAACTACACTCCTTATTTTCGCTTTGCATACATACCAGGCAAGTTCTAGCATTAGCCACATACATAGAAGATACTATTAATCTCACACACACAAGGCACATGGTCGACTTGATTGGAAGTAATATAGACTCTCGACCCAACAAGTGAAGGAATTGAGTCACATAATATCACATAATGAGTCACAACTAGAGCCTAAACGTCTCAATAGTCACAATTGTAGCACATACTCTTGTTATAATCTCATGCTGCCTATCAAAATAATTTCATGCGAAGCTAGAAAAAAAAATTTTACTACTAAAAAAAAACGAAAAACGAAACAAACATGAAACAAACGCAAACAAACATAGATGCGAATAGATAAGTATAGCATGCAATACCACCACCCCACACTTAGTCGGGACACTGTCCTCAGTGGAAAATAAATACGAGGAACCTGGTTGGTCGGACTTATCCTCTATGTCTGGGCTCATACCCCTTGCATTGGAATCATCGTCAGAGTCGTCATCCTCAGAAGTTTCTCATAAGTAGCCCACTTAATTCCAAGCATGAGTCGGGGTATTTGCTGCGAGGAGGGTTCTCCTTGGTCCTTGCAACTTCTCTTTTTGCCCCTTTGGGAGGTGGTAGCCTTCTCCTTGCCTTGTCTCGCTTTAGGTGCCATTGTACCTGAGACTAGAAATAGTGTTAGTTGCAGCACAATCTCACTTGATACAATCTATAAGCAAGTACTAGGGGTACCACCCCACACTTAGTTTTGTTGCACAAATCAGCGAGGTGAACGTAGTCGATTTACTCAGATTTCGTCGACATACGTTTTAGGATTGTATTCCAACAAGAAAATCAGCATTGTATCACTTATTTGCAGCCATTGGACTACTTTCATGGTAGATATAGCAACACTACGACATAGGGGTTACCACATGGAATCGTTATTCTTACAACAAGCACAACCTCCTAAGTCGATAGGCACTATAATCTTATCCCGATGGCCGGGATAGTCTAACATGTAAGCATCCAAACAACACTCTTAAGCAATATTCATAGCCATATCTATTCAGCAAATATCATAACAATGCTATTGAAACCAAATTCAAGTCGGAAATAAGTCAAGAATTCCCTACGTATATGTTCACTCACATGATTATGCAACAACAATTCAAACACATGAACATCACCAACAATCTTATATGATTTAGCAATTTATAATAAGCATAGCAACGTAGTACTTACGATAAATAAATGAAGAATAAGAGAGTACTTACTTGCTTGAAGCTTGTGGAGACGGTGTTGTGAATTAGAAGAGCAAAAGAAGAAAATTTTGAGAAGATTTGGAAGGTTATGTGGCGCCTTTAGGGTGTTTTCTAATGTGGTTGTGTTGTAAAACTATGTCCCCTTTATATAGGAAGAGTATGGGTCGGGTTATGACCCATTTACAATCGGATTTGGGGACAAAATCACCCTATATGCGGCGCATATCCCTCGGCATACCACTTGTATATGCGGCGCATTGTCCATGGCATAATGGGACATATGCGCCGCATATGGTATGGCATATCTAGACATATGCGGCGCATATGGTATGGCATTTGGTCTCAGTATCTCAAATGCCATAGCATAGGCGGCGCATAGTCAAAAGCACACCTAGGAATAGGCGGCGCATAGTGTATAGCACACTAGATTCCGAGTCCTTAGGCTATAGAATAGGTTGTGCATCGTTCGTGGCCTATTTATACCAAGTCCTAGCCTTCCTCGAAGCCTATTATGACGTGAGAAAAGGATCAATCCATAGCCTTATGCATCACCATTCCTAACTCACCAACTTTACCATACAATGCGTCCAAATCGTCAATTGAAATCAATCTCCTCGTTGAATACTTCTTGCACCTATTTTTGCTCAAACCCAAACGAAAACGATTAGTACGATGGGTTGCCTCCCACCTAGCGCCTTAGTTTTGGTCGTGGCTCGACAAAATCCTACGAAAACAAAAACAATTAAAAACATTAAAAAAAACGATGGGTTGCCTCCCACCAAGCGCTTGATTTATTGTCGCGGCACGACATAGCTATCTCGATTACTTAGACTTCCTCGAGATAGATGGGGCATCGTTTTCTGAATGGATTCAGACGACGCTGATACTTACTTGTAGGCATGCAATCTTCTTTGATATGACTCTTGTGCATACATACCTCAGGAGGGATACCAATTATATCATCAATAGTCCAACCCATAGCTCTCTTGTATCTCCTCAGAGCAGAGATGAGAGCTTCTACGTGCTGTTCACTTAAATCATCTGCTCTCTCCGGATGTATATTTCTACTTTCCACGAACACATTCCTTAGATAATCGGGGAGCTCTTGCGATTCTAGCATTGGTGGCTCGTCAAAGGGAGTATTCGCTGTTGGTTGATTCTTGAGATCACAATCCGGTTTCTTAGGAGTATAAGACTCTATTTCTGTTAGATCACCCATAAGTTCTTCATAATCTTCATTATCCTCATGCTCAACATTCAGTGGCGCAGCAGACAATGGCTCAACAGTAGGTTGTTTCTCTATAGATAATGCTTTCATATCCTCATAATGAACATCAGCTACAGATGACTCATTCATATCGCTGGGCTGCTTCATTGTTTTGCATATATCAAACCGTACAACTTCGTCAACCACTTTCTTGCCTTTTGCTGAAGTTTCCAGCGCCTTACCACTTCTGGTAGTGATAGCCATGCATGACCCATCATTCCTTGGGTTTTGCACAGTATCGCTAGGTAAGGTGCCGGCTTTTCTTTGGTTGAGTGCTGCTGAAAGTTGACTGAATTGCTGCTCTATTTGCTTGATAGAAGTGGAATGAGAATCAACTAGTTTCTTCATGGAGGACAAATCATCAATCACCTCCTTAACTCCTGCGCTCGTTGCTTCCACTCCTTTCAATAACTTAGCCATCATGTCTTCCATACTCCCAGAATTAGATGTGGTGGTATCACGTCTACCAGGGGGAACGTACAAACCACTCTTTTCATTATATTTCTTCCAACTACCTTGGTCTTTGTTTCCAGATTTATCATAATAGTTCCGACCTTGGTTTCCTTGGGCATTCCCACGGAAACCCCCCTGATTGTTCAAGTAGTTAGCCTCCTCTTCGGAATCAGATTCGTCTCTTCCATGTGATACCACGGCCTTAACTTTTTTTGTCTTCCCTGATAATAAATGCTTTGTAAGAAGATCCATTTGAATTTTCATGTGAGCCATGTCTTGGTCACGATCTTCTTGTCTTCGCCTCTGCTCTGCAGTCATGCCAAAAGATACAGTAGAGCTTGCTACCTCAGAATCCCTGGTATGCCAAGCTCTACTTTGCTTCGTCATCCGATCTAGCATATTGCTTGCCTGCCCAAAGGTGAGGTCCATAAATGATCCACCTGCTGCATTATCAACCACTGGCTTAGTCACCGAATTCAACGCTCTGTATAATATCTCCATCAAGTGGACATTGGTCATATGATGGTTTGGGCATCGCATTAGCTTCGTCTTGAACCTCTCCCATGTTTCGTGGAGAGCTTCAGTTGGAAGCTGTCGAAAATTGGTGATCTCATCTCTCAATTGTGCTTTTTTGGATGGCGGAAAGAATCTTTCTAGGAAAGCGTCTTTCAATTGCCTCCAATGAGTAATAGAATCAGGAGTCAGCCCATTCAACCACATAGTTGCCTCCCCAGACAGAGACAATGGAAATAGACGTAATCGAATTGCATTCTGTCCAACTCCAGTATTGTCGAATGACTTGCATGTAGAAATAAAGTTGATCAGATGCATATTCGGATCATCGCCTGCTAGTCCACCAAATAATCCCTTGAGTTGTAAAAGTTGAATCATGGCGCTAGTGATATTGAACTTTGCTCCCGATGCTAATGGCGGAAGAATAATAGCTCCGGTGGCACCAGGTCCGTCTAGATTGTCCTCTTCGTCATCAAAAGGAATTTGCATAACTCGGCGATCAGGCCTCAATCGCGCTTGACGATCTCTCCTCTGCATGGGTGCCGCCATCTCAGCAGTATGCCGTGGGTTTAGTAGCTCTTCATCGCCCAGATCCTCATCGTCAGGATTTGTTGCTCGCCTACGATTATTAATATTCTGTTGATGCACTTGAGCAGTCATCCTTTCAATTTCACGTTGTGCCTCCATTGATGCACTGAATAAACCTAAATAAAACAAAAACAACAAATAAAAGTAAAAGTACGAGAATCTTTGACCAAAGGGTCTAGTAATTATCACGAACTTGATTGACACTCGTATTCCCCGGCAACGGCGCCAATTTTTGATAACGCTCAATCTACAGCTCTCGTAGGAGTGTAAAGCGGTCGTTAGCAAATATAGAACCCAACTGGGTTGGGTATCGATCCCACAGAGAATAGCTTGGTCAACAAGTAAGTGAAATTATTAGACTTTTGATGCAAGTCTCGTAAGAATGGGGGGATTGTAATAAGTAACCAAAGTAATGAAATAAAAGCTGAAAAATAGCAAAGTAAAAGAGAAAGATTGTCACGTTGGTTGTAAACAATGAGAATTGAGGCGTTGGGGTTATGTCCACCTTCAGAGGTATACGTCTCTATTGGCTATGAGTGTGTAGAGTCTTGACATGCAATTGCTTATAGAGAATTGTAGTCGATGGTAAATCCAAGCGTCTCTCGACCTAAACAAGGACTATTTCACTTTAACTCTCTCGAGCTTAAAGCGTGTCTAACGGTACGAATTCTCCAAGAGGTTAGTCCAGGTACGGCACTAGCTTTTTAATAGGAAAGGGTGTCCTACTATCTTGACATTATCTCTTTTCCAGACAAATAACCTTTCTCTCGAACAAGTTAAATGTTAGCCTGGCGTTGGTCTATGCGTCTTCTTTTCTAGACAAATAACCTTTCTCTCGAACAGGTTATATGTTAGAATGGCGTGTTCTTGTGTTTGAACCGCAAAGGATGTAGATTTAAGATGAAGAGAATAATGATATAAGCAATATACTTGTCTTGAACTCACAAACTCATAGCTATAGATAGTAACTCATTCGGCTTCCATAACCCCAACTAAGAGATTTAGTTACCCATGAATGCGAAGGATATCACGTTTTGCATGGTGGATGGCGTGAATAGTAGGTGTTTGGCGTGTGGTTTTAGTGATTCCGTAGCAAGTAACGATTCTCTTGTTGTGGAATAGATGAATAGAAGAATAGATTAGAAGTGTTTGTGGTGGAAGATGAGAGGGATGGAAGAAAATTAATTGTTGAATTAAGTGAAGAATGAATTTCTTGAATTAAGGGAGGAGTTGCCTCCACTAAGGGAGGACTTGATTAAAATCTCTAGCATGATAGGGTATTTATAATACTCCTATCCTACTCCTACTATGCTAATGAAATAAATAACCAAATCCTACTAAACTAAGGAAATACTTAACCCATTTGTACTAGGTTAATGTAACATTCTCCTAATCCAAATAAACTAATGAAATACATAACCCAATTGTACTAGGTTAATGTATCATTGTCAAAATCCAGCTTTGTGTCTGTAAGTCCCCAAAGTCTTCAGAAATGCTGTTTTAGTCCTGGACAGATTTTCCATGCAGTCCCCAAAGTATTCCGAAATGCTGTTTTTGCCCGGGACAGATTTTCCATGCAGCAGATTTGGTCCTTTAGGCGTCCAGCTCCTTTCTACTTCGTTTGTGAGCTTTCTTTTGCGTTAAGTAAGCCATAAAATGTTGTATTTTGCATCATTTATACCTGAAACTTTACTAATCATGTTCGTTAGCTCATTTATAGGAAAAAGGACTAAAAGTGTATGAAATAGATAATTAGTTCTCAAAACTAGGCTAAAATATGGGCAAAATATATTGATATAGGCGCGTAAATTCGCCTATCATCAGTACATATGGATATATTTAGTGACTAAGCCTCCTTAGCACTACACTAACTTTGGGGTTCACTTGAAAACCAATTTCTATTTTTATTCCGCCGTTATTTCTCCCTTATTATTCGTTTATTGCACATTCAGGTTGGGTGTGATTTCTTTCATTCTTTTCTTTATCATTTTCTTATTTTTTATTTCTTTTCTTTTTTTCTTTCTACCATACCCAGTCCTACTATTATTTTTTCTTATTTTACCCTTTTTCATACCCATTTTACATTATGCACCCCTATGATATGCACCCTCACCATAGGTGATTTTCCTGAATTAAGGTGCACAATGTCCAAGGAAGACCAGGGCCAAAATGGGGTTTATCGTAACACAAAGGGGAATGTAAAAGGTGTAACAATAAAAATAGGCTATGAGGTTCAAAAATTAGGATCAAGAGATACTTATTCACACATGAAAGGTCTTTTACTCTAAAAATGGACTACTATCAAAAACGGTATATGACCCTTTCCTAACCGACTATCGTACAACCTAGGCAAGACTAATCGAGCAAGTTCTAGATTTAACACACAAAGAAAACTAAGTAGCATCTCAACACACATGGAACAGAGTCACGTCACAAGATACTGCCTATTTAGTTCATGCACAAGTTAGCTATGATTATTATGTCCCTAATCCTAATGACACAACAAGATCCACAATGGTCACACATATATAAATTAACACAGTTCTAAGAAAAACTTTAAGAGGGGTATCATTTTTCTAAAAAATCAACAGGAAAAATATGTCAACTTCCCTAGATACTTAAAAATCTCCTAATTACACAAAACATAACACAATACGAAGCAAAACACAATACGTGACAAAATTAACCTAGACATGTCAGTTCTACAACCATACCATGGCTGACAGGAAAAAAAACACGGCAATAAAAACCTGTGACGGCTATGATATACCCTACCCCCAACTAAAAAATTATACACTATCCCCAGTACATGTAAACAATGTAAAGCATAGGAATGGGGATATACCTAGAATACACTAGATATCTGTATCATGACCATTCTCTTACGGGGGTATCTCAACTGGCAGAGGTGGTGGTGGTGGCGGTGTGCTACTAGATGATGCACCCACAGTAATTTTGGCACACCTCTGCTTATCAATAAAGTCAGTCTTTCTCAAATCACGTCTATCCTATGGTATATCGGGATCATGAAAATCCACCTCTCTTGGTTCCAACTACAGGGATCGTCTTCTTATCCTTCACAAATAATTCAAAGCTTCTAGGTCCATATAGATGGTCGTAATGGTGCTCTTAGTAAGATAGTGTATCTATGCCTATAGTACGGCCACTCCTCTTTAATCTCACCCATTGCTTGCCTTAATATTATTGAATTAGGATGACAATCAACCCTTAAAAAATATTCTACATGAGTGTGCACCTCATCTCAAAATTCTGACATCTGAGCCCTGTGTGCAGCCTGTAATCTAGTCTCTGCCACCTTGAGTGTCATCTGGACCCAAGGTCAGATCTTCCATACAATAATGCCACATCAGCCTCAACATTCTCTAGCCAAGCGATAGTAACTCTTTGATGATCTACTAAGCTCTGTAAAATCTCATGTAATACAAAAACCATACCTATAGCAGTCGCTATAGTAGAGGAGCAAAGTAAAATACAGATATCCTAACTGGCTCTGAAGAGAAAGCTGGAATTGAAGTGGATGTGGCTGGGGTCCACTGACCCTATGTACTCATCTCAGGGGCCTCTCTCTACTCCCCCATATCAAAATTCATTCCAACACTAACATATACTTCTTATATAGCAGTAGGCTATGCAGGAACTGCTGGGCCCTCAGACTATACTAGAATCACTATTGAAGGTATCCAGGACCTTTGTGCAAGGATCGGGTTTACTGGATCCTTGATCATACTAGTTTGAGCTATGCCCATAGACTCTACTTTTTTATCAACTCTTGGAAGATCTGCAACACTTGATTCATCATATAGCAATTATACCAGATAAGGAAAAAAAAGTGGGGTCATCTTTCCAAACACCCGCTCATGTATCTCATATCTAATGATGGCGGCAAAATCAATATCTTAACCAGACACCACGCTCAAAATCAATGTTGCACCATTTTATGTAAGTAAGTTGTTCATGGTAGTCGAATATAATTAATAATGTTCTAATAACCACCAGAACTTTGCGGTGAAATTCAATGTTTCCTTCTTAATCACACATTTCCCCTCGACCCAAGGGGCATCCATTCGAGAGGTGAAATATAACTGGCAATCCATCCTAATAAACCTACCCTCTCACTCATATTATTAGCCTCTCGTATGATGAATCTATCATGCATAAATCTCAAAAAGTGATCACACTCAGCTATAGACATAGGATCTACAAAATCCGTGCCAAAAAGAGATCGATAGATGGCGTTGCTAAAATATCAAACATGACTCATTTAATAAGCAGCTTCTCTAACTGTGGCTTCTATGTATGACTCATACCTCTATGAGTTTTCAAAGATACTATGGCATGGTAGAAGGCATATAACTCCCACACCAATGTCGGTCCGTATGATCTTAGGGGTCTAGTCATCCACTCCAACTGATACCTATCAAACGCTGCCTGCAACAATGGTGCTCCAGCCAACCCAGACAACTCTATCTATTTCTCCTTATAAATGGCCCTCTTGGGTCTCAGTCACAAAATTGTGTCTCTTCTATAGCAACCAAAGTCTCTCTACACACCATCTTGAGTTTACCTCATCAATAGGCTCAGTCAAGATATGTGTAGGGTCAGAGGCCTGATTTGTCTGATCTGGTCGCTCTTCCTGGTGGTTTCTCCTTATTTGAAGTCTGGTATGTACCCTCCTTAGGATAGGGTACAGTTGATGATTGCTCATGATTTGCTGCCTCAAACTCATTCTCATCCCGTGAACCCTTCTCAGACTAGGCGTCCTGTGTAACTGCCACTGAAGGTGACTCATACTCCACCTCGTCATCATTATCCTCTCCCTTGTTAGACTAAGAAGAGTGTAGAGGTGACATCATGTCCTTATTTATCCTCGAATAGGGTACTGGTACACTGGGCAGTGGTTGAGCTTCAAGCCGAGTAGAAGTAGGTTGCATGCCCCACTATGAATGGGTTATAAGTGGTACGCCCAAGGTCAACTTAATAATAGTCTCAGATACAGCATGTTTCTAGGCTCTAGTCTATGGCTACATCACTCTGGTCAGGGCGGCTCTAATTAGGACAACAGATTACTCCACCATGATCCACTACTCTCGGAGGAGTCATCCCTTTGACTCGAAGGTACATCCTTCTTTTTTGAAGCCTTTGGCTTGATGTGTACTTGAAAAAGCAATCGTTAGTTTCTGAAAGATAGTAAGGGATTGCAAAACTTGAAGAAAAAAATTCAAAAATTAAAAACTTATACTCAGTCCTAACAAGTCCAATATGCACACATACTACTAGAATCAAATTTTTCAATACAAACTAGCATGTAAACTTTTGGGATTCCTCTACCTTTTCAACTTTCAAATTTCGTTTAAGGAATGATCATATAGTTTAATTTGACAAAAATGCACCACTTAAGGATTTTAGGTTAATTCAAAGCTCCTACAAACAATTTTGTTGATTTCTACATATATAGCATGAGAATAAACATACCAATTCGCTTATTTTTAGTTTTGCACAAGATAATACTATTAGGAGCCAAGAATTTTACCTTATATTCAAAGAATCAAAAGTGAGATATGAAAAAATGAAGTGAAACCATAGCTTGAATGTGTAATTAGAGTCTTTGGACTAGTTGGTACCAAGAACTAGTCGCGTTCTTGCCTTTTATCAAGTATAGAGGAGTGGATAGTTTTGGATTTGAGTGGGAAGAAGGAATTTTGATGTTTTTAAGTGTTTAAAATAGAGAAAAGAGGCTTAAATTTCCTAGGGGTTGTTTAGCGTTGGTTTATGTCGAGGTGGACCCATGTCACGACCCGAGATTACCCCCTAGTCATAACACGGTGCTTAGAACCACAAGTGATCCCAAGCTAACCCATGAACTTGCATGATATTTGAGCAACTGATTTAGAATAAATAAAATAGATAAATTTGTTTTACGGAAATATAATCATGACATAATCAAGATAAATAAAGTACTAATAAAGTTTACAACCTGATAAAACTGAAGAGAGAACTAGAATTTACATTTCATCACTCTGACTGACTATCTATAAATCCTCTACTATACTTACTATAGTTAGCTGGGACATTCCTCCAACTATCATTAATCAATACATATGAATAATAAAAATTAAGTACATAAACAACATTTGACAGGACTCCCCAAAATAGGAGAACTCATCACCTGCTCGTTGAAAGGTGCAAACTATTTGTTTATGATGTGTAGGCTACAACTGATACCTACATCATGAGACAATGTAGCACAGAGACATATATATGGATTAGAACTTCTGAAATATACTGGTAAGTGGGGCTGAATGCATTAAGTAAAACTAATTGTATACAAAATCTTTAAATATGCATGCTAAGTGAAAGTAGACTGAAATAAACTAAAAGCTAATGTATCTCAAAACATGAGTAACAAACATAATCTGATAAGCTAGTGAACCACTACACTTAGTTTCTTAAATCTTTACTTTTGTAGAATGAATTGAACTGAGGCTGGGAAGCGATAGAACATGGATACTATATGTAAGTCTCATGTAAAGTTGAATAGACTATAAACCTATACCGAGGGTCATGTATGGATACTGAGCATAAAAATATGAACATGTAAAATTGAGAATGCAAGACCAAGCAAAGCATGTACTAAAATGATCTAAATATCTGAATAATTGAAATAATTTATAAAACTGACTGAATAAATACTGAAATCTATCAACTTGATCAAGAAAACCAAAACTGGGATAAACTAAATACTGACTGAAACTGTGGGAGCTATCATGTAACCGACATAAACCATGTGAGCTATCATGGAGTCCAACATTTGACCCATTTTGATAAGGGTTGTTCTATCCTTTCTATCAGAGTAGAACCTGAACTAGCGTGATCACTAAACGGAGCCCGTATTGGGCAAGGGGAAACACTCTCTAGAGAGGCTCCTAAACCTACTGTGGCATATAGTTTCTAGGACATTAGGATGTTTTGAACCCAAACTTCCCACTCGGTGCTAAATCCTACTCCCAACTAAAAGATACTAAAATACTAACTGGTGCATGCACTAAAGCTGATAATATAAGCTCAGGTCATAGTATTTTAAAAACATCAGTGCATATAGAGTCTGAAGCAATCATAAGAATGTAAACTGATAGTGATCAACATGAGCATAACAACTGAGTATAATAATAAAGAAACATCAAATTTCATACACTATCATAATCTGTTTACATATATGGGATTATGGATGAATCGCAGGGGGTTGCGGAGACTTGGTAAAATTCAAAGTCTCAGTTGGTGCTGGTGTGTCACGTTCGCGACCAGTCGCTCGCTTAAGTGACCTGGCATGTACTAGTTGTATAGCAAAAGTGAATGGTACTTACTAAACATATGTTGAGGCATACAGTGTCGCGGAAGCGACACTTGATCGCTAAGCAATGTTTGCTTAAGTGACTCAGTGTCCACTTAAGCTACAACTAGCCACCTGGGATAAATATAAAAACCCCCTTTTAAATTTATTTCTCCCATTATTCATCCATTTTAAAGTATATGAAACCCTAAATAGTGTGAAAACTTACATTAACTATCAGTGGGTGATTTTAGAGTGTTCATAAGCTCAAATAATGCATATTTTCTTTGAATTCTTGGTAAGTTTCCATCAATTTCATGGATTAAATTCTCATAATTTTCCAAAATTCCTAGAATATTGATGGCTTGATTGTGGCGCCATTAGAGCTTGGAATTCTCCCATTCTTGAGGGTAAATGTTTCTTGAGCATAGAGGGTCATGTTGTCAATTTCAGAAGTGTAATTATGCAAGCAGGCCCCATATAGGATTTTTACGTATTTTGAACCCAAAGCACAATAGTGCAATATATGTATCATTGTTGTTGAATTGATAAGTAAATTATAATTTTGACAGCATGACATCTTGTAGAAGCTTATCAAAAAGCGTAATCGTCTATTCAGCAGATTCTTTGGGCTTTTCTTCAACATCCAGGTAGGCTAGGTTTACATTCTTCATAAATTGATCTTATTTATATTATAATTATGATATTTTTCTATATATCGGATGGTATTTAGGTATTGTAGGTATGATTGACAAATATTAGGATTATTTTGACTGGTTAGGCTATCTTGGAACCATAATTGAGATAGAATTGGCTTAGTTGCACATGATTTAAGTAGAATTGCTATCTTAGGTCTAATTGAGGCTTATTTAACATCTAGAAGTAAATTTAGATACCTTATCCTAGTCCAAGATAAAATTTGCTTATTGTTGCATAGTCCAAGACTATGCAACAATCAACTTAAGGTGTGAGATTTTAACTTTGTCTCTGAATACCTTAAGATCAACTAATTTAGATTCAAGATTGGTGACTATGCAATAATCGGTTTAAGGTGTGAGAGTTTAACTTCGGTTTCATACACCTTAAGTGTAATGACCTGATTTTTGGTGATTTATATGAAATATTTATTTCTAGGTATTTTCACCATTTTTCCCTCCTTGTGGTTGCATTGTGGTATTTTGAGGGTGTGGGGATTCTTGGTGCAGTTCTCAATGTATTTTAGTGTGATTTATGCGAATTTGTAATTTTTGGTGGTTTGAAAAGTCTTATAACTGACTTTGGTCAATATTTATTGATTTGTACGTCAGATGGCAAAACAGACTGTTCTAGTAGATCTGAAACAACAATTTTAGGTTGGTAACATGGTTGGTGTGGTTTTATGGCTTGTATATCTTATTTCGACCCTCTATTTGAAAAGTTATGAAATTGGTTTTCGAGGATCAACTTTGTAAAAACATTGTTTTTTTGAAAATGTAATATTGTTATTGAGTTTGGAATGTCGAATATAGGTTAGTAGCAGGGTTGGTTCAATTTTGTTACTTTTAGATTCCATTTCGATCCTTGATTTGAAAATAGTGTAAATAGGATCCCGAAAGTCAATTTTATGATAATGATATTTTTCTCATAAATTTCATGATTCCATTAGATCTAGAATGTGTTTTACAATCAAATTTCATTATTGGACCACGTTCATACGGTTTCAAAAGAGTTTCGAAGGTCAAAAATAAGTTTTCAAAATTGTTGATGTTGGTGTGATTGCGTGCGTGAACTTTTGATTGTGTACGTGATATTTCACCCTTTGAACAGGTCGCTTAAGCGACCATTACTAAGTATAAGACCAAAATACATTTTGGGAGCCAGGAAGCTCCAATTTTGATGATTTTTGATGTGTTTTTCTCATAGAATCATTTTGTATCAATTTGGAACTCTATTTACCCCCTTTTTTAAGAACTATTTTATTTTTCATGATTTCCACCCAAGTTGAGAATCAAAACCCCATTTACACCATTTTAGTGCTCGGGAGATCAGATTTGGACGATTCCAAAGGGTTTTTTCGAGATTTCTTCCCTGGGTAAGTTCTTAATATTATAATTATCATTTTTTCCTCAATTTTATATTCAAAACAACTACAAATTCTTGATTCTCAAAATAGATTTTGGGGATTTTTGCTAGTGAAGCTTGAAAATGGTTTTTCTTTGATTTGAACCTCATTTTAACTTATTTTTGCATTGGATTCCAGTTGTAGACTCCTATGAGTATGAGGAATATATTTCTAACATAAAATTATAAGTCTACCCTTCTTTTTGGAAAATCCAATTCGGGGGTCTGTTATGACCCCGACTCAAAAATAGGCAGTAAGGATATTGTTGGCTTTATTTTCATGCATAGATTTTTTTATTTACATGTTTTAGTTGATTTTTGAACCATTCGGGAGGGGAAAGCATCATATTGAAGGCTTTTTGGATCAGTTTTTGACATTTAAGGTAGGTTATGGCTTAACTTTCTTCAGACTAGGTTGGCTAGTTAATAATAATGTAAAAGCATGCTATAAGTATGGGGTTGTATCATGGAAAATATGTTTAGGTGAGTTATGTGCTCATGTGGGGGCTTATGTGAATAATATTTGGTTATTTTGAGATATTATCTTCTATGTGTGACCATGTGGGGCCATATATGATGTTGTTGGCCTAGTATTGATATATGTATGTTTGGTTGTACTCTTTTTGGTGGAAAAGCCAAGATTTTGGAATTTATGTGGTATCAATGACATTTTTTTGCATGTTTCACTTGATGGTTTCTAGATTATATTGGATCATGGATGGTTGGTTGATTTGAGTGGATTTTTGGCTTACATAATTCGTATATTAGTTGGATATTGGATATTCTCATTTTGATTGGTTATGAGTATTACATTCTCATATTATATTCTTTAATTAAACATTGGTACCACCATAGAAATACTGGAAACACTGGCTTTTTTGACTAAAAATATGACATCTTTAAAACCCTCTACCGATGTATGTATCGAAGAGAAAATATAGATACTGGTTGTATATGGGTTGGCGAACCTCCCTTGAGTCCTATGTCTATATCTGAGTCATTTAGGTTTGGGTTTACAAACCCCTCATGGGTCCTACTTTGAAGCAGAGCTTGGTAGGTGTATGTGAAGGTTGTGCGACGACCTCCAGCATCATTCATCATTATCATCATCTTCATCATTATCATCATCTTCTTCATTGCATTTCATATGTTGTGCCTAGTCTATGATTGTATTCCTGTTTTGACATGATATTTGTCTATTTGTCCTATTTTCTTGTACTTGTTTTGAAAGTATGTGTATATTTGTTCTTCTTTCCCCTGCATGTTTTTGTGATATGTGTATATAGTCAAACTATTAGTGGAGATGGTATGGGCTACCGTTTGCAATATATTTTCATTATAGGTGACGTGTTGTCTTTATATGATTTATTTTCTACTTTACTCAATCGTCCTATGATACCTACTGAGTACCAGTGGACAATACTCATCCCTACTACACCCTTTTAGTGCAGATCGAGGTACGATTGCGCCACATGGCAGCTGATTCAGGCAGTATCATGAATATATTTGAGGTAGCAATTGATCTAGGCTTTTGGATTCTATCTACTACCTCTTTCTATCCATTACATGTCTTATTTTATATTCTTAGACAAAGTTTGATCCTTCTTGGACTATTATTGTATCTTCTGACATTCGAGATGTATTTAGTAGTTCTTACACTAAGACACCAGATTTTGGAATTTGGTTTTGTATTTTTTATTTTATTTTTGCTTTTACTATATATATGTGGTTTGACTCCGTTCTAAATGTCTTGCCTTGGTTTTGGTATTGAGTTCTCATTTTGTATTAGTTTGGTTGATAGGCTTACTTCTCAAGGATTGCGGTGATAAATTGCATCATGAACTTTAGTTTTTGGGTCATGATATTAAGACCAACTAATTTGACTGCAAGATTAGTGACTATGCAATAATCAGCTAGGGTGTGAGAGTTTAACTTTGCCTCCATACACCTTAAGACTGACCAATTTGGCTTCAAGATCGGTGACTATAAAACAATCCGCTTAAGGAGTGATAGTTTAAATTTTCCTCTGTCCACCTTAAGATGGAATAATTTAACCTCAATGTTGGTGATTATGCAACAATCGGCTTAGGGTGAGAGAGTTTAACCTTGCTTACGTACACCTTAAGACTGACTAATTTTACTTCAAGGTTGGTGATTATTCAATAATAGACTTACGGTGCAAGAGTTTAACTTTGACTCTATACACCTTAAGACCAACAAATTTGGCTTCAAGATTGGCTGCTTTACATAACAAATCCATCAAAAGGCCTGCTTAAGATGCAAAGGGACAAATCTTGTCCACTGATGTGTGAGCAAATGCTAACACATTTGAGGCTTTTAACTGAGAATAATTGCAAAGTCTTAAGCAACTTTTGTCATTTTTGATTGTTTTATCTTTGATTTTGCAGGGGAAGTCAAGAGGCAAGAAAACTAACAATGATGGAAGTAAAAGAGTTGAAATCTGAAGAAAATAAAAAAGAAGTGTGGCTGACGACATCATCATCATCCTTAAACAGAGAATAGCATTCAGTTTGAAGAAGTGACGACAACATGTGATAAGTCGTTGGCCTTGTGATAAGTCGTCAGAGTCGCCGTCAGCCTTAGACAAAACATAGGAGCTGAGGTAAAGAAGTGATGACATTGTCTGCTATGTCATCACAGTTTTGATAAGCCATCAGGATTCACCGTCAGCCTAAGACAATGAATGTTAAAAGTGAAGAGGAGCTGACGATATCTGTGATAAGTCGTCAGACTCCTCATAAGGCATCACAAAACGTCGTCACCTGTTCGAGAAATTACTGAACTCTGTGATTTTGTTTCCATAATTAGGGTGAACTATTTAAAGTATTGTTTAGGGTTTTCTTGGGGGGACTCGACATTCTAAACCTATTTAGGAACATACGTATTTTGTTATTTTCTCTCGAGTTTATTGGCTTGAACAAAACAATTAACTTTGAAGAGATCATCAATATTTTGGGATTTCTCCTTTGATCTAATCTAAGAAACACTTGTTGCTATTCATCTTATTGTAAGTTCATCCTTCAAATTATGAATTCAACTTGTTGTATCGATTATTACATTATGAGTGTCTAAATCCCTTCAACCCAAATTATGGGATCTATGGGTTGGATCTTGGTAAGTTGCTAAGTGTTCAAGATTTTAAAGGTAATAGGACTCCTTGATAATTCTGAGGTTTTAATTATTGTCTATTGGTTGCAAACGATAGATAGCACCTGCTTTGATTTGCTTGTGATAAGAAATCAACTATAGTAGGAAGTGAATTATTGACAGGGACTTGGAAGCTACTAACTTCCGTTTAATAATTGATGTTGTAACAAGGTTAATTAACCTGACGTGAAGTCTGGTCAGTGAATATAAATTCTCTAAGTCTGAGATGATTAGGTAATTAAATGATTAAGTAGGTCGAGAGACATTTAGTCATAACTTCGATAAAGATAATTTGTTGTTCCTACCTATTGTGAGAATCTTGAATCACTATTAGCATCTATTAAGTACCAAAACCCATAGTGAACATAATTTTGGTTTTCCATAAACTTTTGATTACAAACACTAAAATTAAAGTGACCAACAATTATTTGCTAATATCCAAAACCCTCTATTTTAGGAAATATCCTACTATCAGTTGATTAAATCGCAAACGACTTAAGTTCACACCATATTCCATGTGGGATTCGACCCTAACCTAGTTGGGTTATATATTGACAACGATCGCTTACATTCTCACATAAGAGGTGTAGTTTGAGCGTTATCAAAAATGGCTCCGTTGAGGGGGAATACGGTTGTAAATTGAAGTTTGTGTGCACTAATTGACTATTAGTCAAGTTTCCTAGTTTTACGTTTATTTCTTGTTTTGGTTTTATGCAGGACTTTTGTGGTGTATGCCAAGAACCAGAAGCTCTGTAGAACCATTATTACTATTTAATCTGGTACCGTAACAAATTGGAAGAACGGCAGACCAGCAAGAGGCTGACAGGTTAGCAGCCTTAGCTAGAGCTCAGGTGAATGTGCAGAATATCGGTCAACAAGTACGGCATCCAAATCCTAAGGATGAAGATTTGGGATACGAGGTGTTTCTAAGCCCTGGTAACCCAAGGCGTGCAAAGTAAGTAGGTACACCAGTATAACGTAAGGCTTTCAGGAACCGTACGTTCCAAGGAAGGCAAGATTACCAGCCAATCCAGTATAACCTCAATGATGATGATGATGGAATGGATGGACCAGGTGCATTGGGATAAATTATTCCTCCACCATTGGCACCTGGGGAAAAATTCAATATTATGAGTACTATGATTCAACTCCTCAATCTGAAGGAGTTGTTTGGTGGCCTTCCTGGGGATGACCCAAACTTGCATCTGGAGAAATTTGTCACCATCTGTAAATCTTTTGATAACCCAGAAGTAGGTCAGAATGCTATCCGGTCGAGATTGTTTCCGTTGTCTCTGTCTGTGGAGGCAATATTGTGGCTTAATGAGCTAACACCCGATTTTATAACCAACTGAAGGCAGTTGAAAGGAGATTTCCTAGAAAGGTTATTTCCACCTTCTAGGAGGGTACAATTAAGGGACGAGATCAGCAACTTTAGACAGCTCCCAACTGAAGCCTTGCATGAAACCTGGGAGAGATTCAAAAAGAAGCTGACGCAGTGTCCGAACCATAATATGACGGACATACACTTGATGGAGACTTTGTACAAGGCTCTTAACTCTATAACAAAACCAATTGTAGATAATCCTGCTGGTAGTTCATTTGTTGATCTTACATTCGTAGAGGCTTCAAAAATGCTAGAGAGAATGACCAAATAGAGTTGGGAATGGCATACCAGAGACTCTGTGGTAACAAGCCCTACTATTTTTGTGGGTATAACTACAGAACAACGTAGAAGATACAAGGAGCATGACCAAGACATAGCTCACCTAAAAACACAGATGGACTTGTTAACCAAGTACTTGCTATCAGGAAAGACTAAGAAGGTAAAAGTTGTGGGATCACAAGATAGAGTTGATGCTGATCTAGAAGAAGAAAAGAACTATATTAATAATTAGGGGGATCTGAGGCAATAGCCAGGGGAATCAAGGTCAGAATTATTATTATTAGCCTGGTTATAAAGATAGGGAGCAGGGAAATTGGAGGATGAATAATGATAGGAGTGGGCTATATATCCCTCCTGGAAATCATAAGGCTGCTACAACAAGTTTTTAAAAGATTTCCATGGAGCTAAATTGTTAAAGGGAGTACAGGCTACCAATTCAGGAGTGACTACCATGAAGACCGATTTGTCTCAATTAGTTAGTTGGTAAACTCGCACTCCACTTCGATTAAGAATCTGGAAAAGCAAATGAGCCAACTCTCCATCGCACTGAATTAGAGGAAGAGTGGAACATTACCTAGTGATACAATCCAGAATTCACAAAATGATGGCTCATGTATGGCAATTACCACTAGAAGTGGTAAGATATTACCTGGCCCTTTTATGGACAAAAATATTGTTGATGAGGTAGTTGATGATGAACTGAAAGAAGGTGTTCCAATGGAGTTTGAGAAGCTAGATGGTTCTGATAATACTCCAGAAAAATGGAAAGAGAAGGAAAAGGAAGTAGTGGTGAAACTCTCCCAAGACCACCACCTTCCTTTCCTCAAAGATTGAAGAAGATGGTTGAGGACACAAAATTTAGAAAATTCATGGCGATGTTAAAGCAGTTAACAATAAATATGCCTTTGTTGGAGGAACTTAAGCAAATGCCAGGATACGTTAAGTTTATGAAAGACCTTGTCGCAAAGAAATGGAAGGTTAGCCATGAGCCGGTGGACAATCTCCATCATAGTGGTGCTATCTCCACAAGGTCTTTAGTGCAGAAAAAGGCAGACCCGGGAGCATTACTATCCCATGCACTATTGGGTCCATGAATTTTACAAAAGTTCTATGCGATTTGGGAGCCAGTAAAAACCTAATACCACTTGTTGTGTACAAAAAACTGGGTTTGGGGGATCCTACCCCAACAAACATGCGGTTGATGATAGTGGAGAGGTCTGTAAAGTGGCCAGTGGGAATATTACATGATGTATTGGTAAAGGTGACCGACTTTATACTGCCTGTTGATTTTGTAGTCCTAGACTGTGAGGTGGACTTCGAAGTACCAATCATCCTGGGTAGATCATTTCTTTCAACTGGGAGAGTGATAGTTGACATAGAGCTGAATAGATAAAGTTCAGGCTCAATGACACAGAAGCAAGATTCAAAATACACTCATCCATGACCCAGCAAAAGAAGATGGGTTTTTTCTCAATAGTGGATATATTCCATGAAGATGGTAAAGAGATATCAGCAAGTTGTCTTGACGAAGTTTGAGTAGTCAAGATAACCAAGTCATGTCGCAACACTAAATTAGGCGCTATTGGGAGGAAACCCAAAATTTTTAAGTTCCATCAAAGTATTTATTTTTGTAGTTAGGTTCTAGTTCAAAGAAGGTGGAATTGATGTATCCAGCTAAGTATTCCTGACGACATATTTGATGGGCTATCTTAATTGTGATAAGTCGTCAGATTCATCGTCAAAGAAATCAAACCTGAGGCATGTTCTATTAAGGCTAACGACATTCATGATAGGCTATCACAAGTGTGATAAGCCGTCAGCCTTTGTCGTCAGAAAGCCTAAAAGAGTTGCTGAAATTTTGGGCCAAATTAAAAAAATCTAACCCGGCCCACAGTTTTGTCTTTCCACCTTCCCGCTATTTCCTTTCTTTTCTTTAAGTTTTATTTCCTTCCATATTTAGTTTATTTAATTCACTTTCTAGATTATTTCCAAGTAAAACAAAAAAAAAACTTCCTTCCTTGTGAGTATGGGTTGAATTCAAAATCAAGAGTTCTTCTTTCATTTACTTCCTCTTACTCATGTAACCAAGTTGAAGGCACTTATCAGGCATGCTCAAAACCTAACTCTTCTCTTCAGTTGGTAATTAATAAACTGATGTGAACCAAGGTTCCCAAGAAGATTGAGTCAAGTTTAACTTGCCAATGTGTGAAAATCGGGAACTAGGGTTTTTTGTGCAAGGTTGGGACTTAAAGCTCAGCTCAAAAATGCAAATCGATGGGATTTTAAGAAAAAATTGGATTAAAAATCAAGTTAAGTTGAGTTGGGGTTGTGTCCTGAGCTGACGACATGGGTGATAAGTTATCACATTTGTGATGACTTATCAAACACGTCGTCAGAAGTTGATAAAATTTTGTGGGTTCTGTTTAGAGCTGACAACATTCACGATAAGCTATCACAACTGTGATGGCTTATCAGACATGTCATAACACCTTTGACCTGAAGCATTAATAAACCCTTTCAAGGGGTGTGGAACTTCAATAACTCATGTGTTTGTGTATATACTCCAGAGTGTCGACTAATGGTTTTTCTCTTGCTACAGGTCTTATAATGGCACCCAAAGGAAAGAACCCAAAATCTACAAAGAAAGAGACCAAGGAAAGTGTACCTCGGAGACTCTTCGATGAGGGCTTTAATTGTAAGAATAAGGAGCCACTGCTCAGGAAACAAAAGAAAAATAAAAGCCCGAAAAATATTTCACCACCTCCACCAATTGAGGTGGAGGAGAGTGAAGAGAGTGATACTAAGCTAACAATATCTGAACATACAGCTTCTAAGCAGACGACCTCTGAGCAACAAGAGTCTGAATATGCTGAATCTAAAGAGAATTATTAAGATTATCCTGATTCCGAGGAACATAAGTCTAAGTAACATGAATTTGAGGGACCATCATTTGAGTCCCCTTTTGCTGAGCAACAAGATGATGAAGAAACTCCAATTTGAGAACTATGGTTAAATACAAATACCCTGAGGTTCGAGACAGTGCTAGGTGGTAAATTCCCAAGGCACAGAGAATCTTCTATGATAGGATTCACAAAATAAAATGAAGGCCCATTAAAAGGCCAATATTTGAAGAAAAGAAGATGATCACTACCAGGCTTAACAGATATCCTGAAGTAGAGCAGAAATTCTGAGACTACGACTTGGGATAGACCGCAAAAGGAGGAAACTCATTTTGCCCTACACTAGTTAGGGAGTTTTATGTGAACTATCAGGTTCGATTAGAAAACATATGTAAAGAAGGGGAGAAAATAGCAGATCATCCCTTGTTGGATAGAGTTCCAGTACGGGCTGTGATGGTGGATCTCTTAGAAACGACAATCAACAGATTTCTTCATGGCCCTAGATTAACTTCTCGAGCCACTTCACCTACTTTCTATGCTTGATTAAAGCACCATAAAAATCAACGGCCTTTATTAGCATCCCTCATAGCTGAAGGAAAACCTGAATGGCTGACCAACCCTAATGAGAGATTTTTAAGGCTTTCCTAACTCAAGAGGCAAAGTTCTGGTGGGGTATAGTGCGCACCCATTTGATGCCTACTGAGGGAGATAATATCCTTGGAGATAATAGAGCAATATTGGTTGCCAGTATTATGGCTAAATTCAAGTTGAACTTCAGGGAGATCATTGCTGAGGAGATAAAAATTCAAGTCTCAAGGCCTGACACGGCATATTCTTTCCCTTGTCTAATTACAAAGTTATGTAAGGCAGGCTATGTACCTGAGGTTGTGGGGTTAGACGAAGAACTGCTTGCCAAGAAGACCCACAATCCTATTCGATATTATGAAAATTAGCCAAGACTGACACTTGACAGAGGAGCAGGGGTTGAAACAGACCCACCAGTTATAGGTACCAGCTCAACACATAATGTAGTGGTGTAGGATTTTATGGCTGCAGCACTGACCTTCTCAGTAATAACAAAATCGATGCCTAGAAATGAAATAAATCTGTCAGTTGTTGTGTCTACCAAAGAATTTTCCTTTAACCTAATGAATTTCAGGAGAGTGGCCAAATAATCCAAGTGGTGTGAGGCCCAGCTGTAACTTTTTGCCAAGAAATTTGCCTCTGCGGTGGACCAGAGGATTAAGGTCGCACTGGAGCCCTATCGAGCCTTTTCAGGTCGAATTAATGAATTAGAAAATCATTTTAATACACGGGTAAGAGAAATGTCGGGCTCAAACCTTGCACAATTCAGATCATCCCTGGACAAGGTGAAGGTGGATGTTGTAGCATTACAGCAACACCAACTTATGGTGTTGACAAATTCGGTTTTTGATGAGTCTGAAGGTGAAATCCCATTGCTTGATCTCACAGAGGAACCAATGAAGAAAAAGAATAAGAAAGGTGAGAATAAAGGCAAGGGTAAGAGAGAAAGGCCTGATAGTGATGAAGAAAGAAAAAAAGAGAAGAGGGAGAGAAAGAAAGATGAAAAAAAGAAGATAAAGAAGGTGATGATTGAGTTATTAGTTGACAATGAGAAATGGGAGGTAGCCATCCGAGCGAGATCCATAGGTGCCTCAACGATTAGGCCCTCAACAACTGCTGGGCCAGATGCATCAGAAAAGAGGAAGACTTTCGATGGAGAAAAGGCAGCTGAGGATGCAGTAGCAGGGTCAGGGACCCATGATCCCTATGCTTGATCAACTCTAGGTATACCTAAACCCTTAGTTCGGTTTTTATTTGATTTTAAGTTGAGGGTGTAGGGTGAGTTGTTGTTGTAATATTTGTATTTGACTAGGAGAAATACAAGTACCTGAGGCAGATGACATGATTTTGTTATTTTGTGAACAACTCTCAAGTGGTCTAATTCTTTAATTATGTGATTTGCATCTAATTGTGACCACTGTTCATCTTTGTATGGTATTATTTTTAGTAACTTGATAACGATTTCTAAACAATTGCAAAAAACGGATAAGTAGTAACTTGTGATATACTTTTGTGCCATGTGCGTGTGAGATTTTACTTAGTTCCCTTTGTATGTTGGATTCAGAACTTGCCCGATTAGTCTTACCTAAGTTGAAGAATAGGGGTTAGGAAAGGATCAAAGGTCGTTTTGACCTTCCTTGTATGCAAAATATCCCTTGATCCCTATTTTGAGCCTCAATAGCCTATTTCTTTTTATGATACCTATCACCATCCCATTTTTATATCATAATGAACCTATTTTGGACCTAGTTCTCCTTGGACGTTGTGCACCTTGACTTAGGCAAATGGCCTAAGTTGAGGGTGGCTATCATAGGGGTGCGTGATATAAAATGAGTGTGAAGAAAGGTAGAGTAAAAGAAAAGAATAAAAAGCTGGGTGCGGTGGAAAAGAGAAAGAAAAGAAAAGTTGTGAAAAAAAAATGATTGTAGAAAAGAACCGCACCCATCCTAAATAAGTGTGACCAAGAAAAGAGAAGAATAGAAAAAGGCTAATGAGTGCAACCCCAAAATCTATTGTAGTGTCAAGTAGGCTTAGTCACTTTGAATATTATAGAGTATCATACCAGCCCCTAGCCTACATTACAAGCCTAAGAGAAGACCTATAGTGATTCTAGCTGACCTTTGTGAAAGTCTTGATAATGAAAATAAGGGCAAGCCTATGGTATTCGGCATACATTGATTGGAAGTTCATTCTGAGAGTGAGTGTCTTATGATTGACCCCATGGTCACATATGTAATGTCTAATATAAGTGAAGTGGGACTTCTTTGTAAAAAACGAACACTGGTTACGTTGCTAGTTGCTAACTTGTTTGGATAGTGTAAGCTTGATACATGCATGGTTGTTGTTGCTGATTTGATGCCATATCTTGATTCTTGTGTGTCACGTTGTTTCTATTCAATAACGTACACAGTTATTTGTAAATTGATTGACCTTGGAGATGGTGAAGATGTTTTGAGATAATATGGATGGTTGACTGCTGAATGTACTGTGTATTCTCATGGTTGTGTTTTAGTTGCTTGAGGATAAGCAATTGTTTTAAGTTGAGGGTGTTGATGTTTGAGCAGATGCTAACACATTTGAGGTTTTTAACTGAGAATAATTGCAAAGTCTTAAACAACTTTTTTCATTTTTTATTATTTTATCTTTGATTTTGCAGTGGAAATCAAGAGGCAAGAGAACTAACAATGATGGAAGTAAAAGAGTTGAAATCTGAAGAAAATAGAAGAGAAGTGTGGCTGACGACTTTCCTGATAAGTCGTCAGCACTCTGATAGGTTATCAGCTTTATCATCAGCCTTAAACAAAGAATAGGATCTTGGAAGAAGTGACAACGACATATGATAAGCCATCAGCCTTGTGATAAGCCGCCAGAGTCGCCGTCGGCCTTAGACAGAACATGGGAGCTGAGGTAGAGAAGTGACGACATTGTATGAGATGTTGTCACAGTTTTGATAAGCTGTCAGGATTCACCGTCAGCCTAAGGCAACGAATGTCAAAAGTAAAAAGGAGCTGACGACATCTGTTATAAGTCGTCAAACTCCTGATATGGCATCACAAAACGTCGTCACCTGTTCGAAAAATTACTGAACTCTGTGATTTTATTTCCATAATTAGGATGAACTATTTAAAGTATTATTTAGGGTTTTCTTGGGGTGACTCGACATTCTAAACCTATTTTGGAACACATGTATTTTGTTATTTTCTCTCGAGTTTCTTGGCTTGAACAAAACAATTAACTTTGAAGAGATTATCATCTATATTTTGGGATTTCTCCTTTGATCTAATCCGAGAAACACTCGTTGCTGCTCATCTTGCTGTAAGCTAATCCTTCAAATTATGAATTCAACTTGTTGTATCGATTATTACATTATGAGTGGCTAAATCCCTTTAACCCGAATTATGGAATCTATGGGTTAGGTCTTGGTAAGTTGCTAAGTGTTCAAGATTCTAAAGGTAATAGGACTCCTTGATAATTCCAAGGTTTTAATTATTGTCTATTGGTTGCAAATGATAGATAGCACCTGCTTTGATTTGCTTGAGATAAGAAATCAACTATAGTAGGAAGTGAATTATTGACAGGGATTTGGAATCTACCAACCTTCCGTTCAATAATTGATGTTGTAACAAGGTTAATTAACCTGAGGTGAAGTTTGGTTAGTGAATATAAATTCCCTAAGTCCGAGAGGATTAGGTAATTAAATGCTTAAGTAGGTCGAGAGACATTTAGCCATAACTTCCATAAAAATAATCTGTTGTTCCTACCTATCATGAGAATCTTGAATCACTATTAGCATCTGTTAAGTACCAAAACCCATAGTGAACATAATTCTAGTTTTCTATAAACTCTTGATTACAAACACTAAAATTAAAGTGACTAACAATTATTTGCTAATCTCCAAAACCCCCATTTCAGGAAACATCCAACTATTCGTTGATTAAATCGCAAACAACTTAAGTTCACACCAGATTCCTTGTGGGATTCGACCCCAACCTAGTTGGTTTATATATTGACAACGATCGCTTACATTCTCACATGAGAGGTGTAGTTTGAGCGTTATCATCCACCTAAAGGCATAGAAATTTTGAGATCTTCTTAAGGATTAATCCGTAAAGAGACCAACTTAAGGTGCAAAAGCACAAATCTTGTCCACTTTAAGGCATGAAAATTTTGAGATTTCTTTAATGATAAATCCATGAGAGGCTATCTTAAGGTGTATAGAGACAAATCTTATCCACCTTAAGACATAGAAATTTTGAGATCTTTTTAAGAATAATCCATGAGAAGCTAGCTTGAGTTGCAAAGGGACAAATCCTGTCCATCATAAGTCATTAAAATTTTGAGATCCTTTTGAGGATAAATGCATGAAGAGTTCATCTTAAGGTGCAAAGGGATAAATCTTATCCACCTTAAAGCATGGAAATTTTAAGATCCTTTTAAGGATAAATTCGTGAAGAGACTAGCTTAAGATGCAAAGAGAAAATTTTTGTCCACCTTAAGTCCTAAAAGTTTAGGAGGATTTAACTTGACAACTAAGGAAGTTAGAAAACTTCAACTTGCAGATTTAGCAGTTTTGGAAGTTCAACTTTCAAATTTGGTGGATTTAGAGACTTCAACTTACAGACTTGGCAAATTTGACAACATTAACTTACAGACTTTGCAGATTTAAAGACTTAACTTACAAATAGATTTAGAGACTTCAGCTTGTAGACATGACATATTTTTTACTTCAAACTGCAGGCTTGGTAAATTTTCACCCTTAGTTGAAGGCTTGGAGAACTTGAGCATTCTTATTTTAAAGGGTTCCCCCATTAAGCCAAAAATATCTGGTGCAAGACTAAAATATGAGAAGAATACTTTAAAACCTAACTTTTATATGACAAATCAATAGGGAATATGTATATTTTTGACACTCATGTAACTGAACTCAGAATAAAATTTCAATCGCCTACGCACCTCAGTGAAGATGATCAAGTCACGACGTAGTTCTGGGTGAGTGCTTTTTTAAAATATATTTTTTTTGTATCCTAAATTTTGCATAGGTCACCTTTTTTGAGGTTTTCGACCTAGTAGACTTTTCTTTTGAGCCATACAAAGTTTATAGTTTTGCGAGCCAAGAGTGAACATACAATTTATAATTATGCCTTAAGGAGTGAACATGCAGTTTATACTCATTCCTTAAGAAGTGTACATACAAATTATACTCATTCCTTAAGGGGTGAACATTCAGTTTATACTCATGACTTAAGGAGTGAACATGTAGCTCATACTCGTGCTTTAAGGAGTAAACATACAGTTTATACTCGTGCCTTAAGGAGTGTCATCTTTCTTTAGCGATAGTACTTCTTTAAGAAATTAGCATTGATAGGACAAATTTTCACGCCATCCACATCAAGAAGCTTGTAAGTACCATTTGAATATGCCTCGTGTACGATATATAGTCGGTCCCACTTTGGGGTAAATTTTCCCTAGACTTATGAGAAGTAATAATAGGCCTTCTTACTGCAAGGACTTGATCTTCAACTTAAAAGTACCGCAACCAAACTCTTTTTCCAAAAGAATGAGATAGACAGGCTTGATAACATTCAAGATTTTGTTGAGCTTCCAACCTCTTCTTATTAAGAGCTTCTAACTCCACAAGACACACAGCTTAGTATTTTGTTCTTCTGTAAGCCCTTCTTGAATAGCTAGTTTTAAAGAAGGTATTTGACGTTCAAGTGGTAGAACTACTTCAACTCCAAAAGCAAGTGAGTATGGTGTTGCTTGAGTTGGTGTGTGATAAATTATCCTACATGCCCATAAAGTTTCTTTCATTCGTTCATGCTAGTCTCACTTAGATTTGGAGATGACTTTCTTCAATAAGTTGAATAAAGTATTATTGAACGCTTTGGCTAGACCATTGACAGTAGCATGATACATAGAAAATTTACTATGCTTGAAACCAAAGAGATCATAAATCTTGTTCATCATATTTTTATCAAATAGCTTGACATTCTCGGTTATTATGTACTGAGGGATTCTAAAATAGTAGATGATATTCACTCGAATAAAGTTCACGACATTCTCATTCTTTAATTCTTTGACAGCAACAGTTTTTGACCATTTTGAGAAGTAATCAGTTGTGTCAAAGATATACAAGTGTCCCCTAGAAGATTTTGGCAGAGTGATCCAACAACATCCAATCCCCATGTGATAAATAGACAGGATTCTATTATTGGGTGTAATGCTTCGGGAGGTTAATGAATGAAATTCATATGGAACTAGCAAGCTTTGCATCTTCTAGTATATTCCACGAAATCTTTCACCATATTTATAATCTCTACCATGTTCACTGTATGCCTTGTGCTATATAAGTGATCCAAGAACTCGTACTCTAATTACTCCCAACTATCGATGGAACTAGGCTCAAGGTCTGTGTACCAATCAAAGGTGTTGCTCTTAAGAGAATGGATAAATTTTTAACAAGATAGTCACCATAGGTTCGAACATCATTATATGTCTCAACAAAGTGTGCGACATGTTGCTTTGAATTTTCTTTGCCCTCAAATTATTGAAATTTAGGGGGTTGATAGCCGGTAGGCATTTTGAGGCTATCAATACTTGTAGTGTATCGCATGGTGTAAGTCAAGAAAGACTTAGAGGCAACATTGTACTTGTCTTTGAGGTTCCCTTCAATAAACTCCCTCAATTGATCAATCGGTATTATTCCCTTAGTAGAGACTTGTACCTCCTTATCTTAATGGTATTTTTTACAGAATGTTCTGTTTTATGAACTTCTAGATCTTTTCTAGGTACATGGCTAGACTCTTCACCTATTAAGCTCTCTATTATATCCATCAACTTATCAATCTGAGCATTTTGATGTTTCACATATTTGGTTAGACCTTTAATTTCCTTTGTTAGATTCACAAGATGCTCTTCTATTGATGAGGCATCAATTACCATTACTTTCATATTAACTGGGGAGGTTGGAGAGTAACAAGGATTGTTACATAAGTTGATCTTTGAGGTACTCAGCTTATGGGGTTAAGGGAAAATTATGCGTTGGTTGAATGACCATCGTTCTTTGTGCCAGAGTATTTTGAATTAGAGTTCTTAAGTAGAGCTAGAGTCTTCTTAAGTGCCTCTGCCCTATTGTTTTCTTTTTTTGAAGCAGTTGTATGGGATCTCTCTCCTTTTGGGATTGAAGATCCAAAAATTGAAGTTGGTGCGACAACACTTGATGTGTTTGTTGTCCTAGCATACTAGTCTTGTTTCTTGTGACAGCTCCAAAGCTTCCAAAAATAACACAAGGATATTTTTTACTTCAACAAAGCATTTGAAATCAGCAGCCTTAGAGGTAGCTGATTGAGAATTGACCTTCTTGAAGGTCATTTCAGTATTCTTGAATTTTGATGTTGAAAAAGTTGAGATAAAGGGTAAAGATTATCCCACTGGGAGTGCCATAATTTGTTGGACAGTAAAATATTAAGATCGAGAAAATTAATAATCGAGACAAAAAAAAGTATTGCAACAATTGTTTTATTAATTTTAATATATGGGTGTTACAATCTCTATGAATCTTTTGATTCGTCTTTTCAAATATAAATTCAAGCGCTTCAAGCTTAATCTTGAATTTGAACTTTATTTATGAATTTGATGGAGTTGATTTTGACTTGTACTTGAATTCAAGGGCTTTTGGACTTGTTCTTGAATCTCGTGGTCTTGATTTTGAATCTTGATGAACTTGAATGCTTGATTTGTAGCTTGTAGGGAAATATGATGTGTTTGATTCACGAGCTCTTTCTTGCTTCTTGTTGGAGTTGTTGGTTCTTTTCTGAATTATGAGACCCCTATTTATAGTTGTGGGAAGAAAAGAGTCATGGTGAAGGTGAACTTTTGATTTCTATTGGCCACTTCACTTTACTTAGATGCCACGTTATTCAACACGTGGCGCTCAACTAGGCCTCTAGAATATAATGACATCTTGGGCTTAACAAATCCGACTCATCATTTGTAGCCCAAATTCATGGACTAACCCAATAAAAATTGGACTTCAATTAAATTCGTATGTGTTTGGACTTAAATAATTAATTCAATTATATTAATCGACAATATTTATTTGGGACCAATATATTTTGAATTTAATATAATTTGAATTTCATACTAATTTAAATTAAGTAAAATTTTGTTGCACAAACTAACATTTAATAGTAAATAAATATATGAAGATAAAGAAATATTTCATTTGCAATCTTTCTTTTCATTTTTATGTACTTAAACATGCTTCCTTAATTTTAACTAATTTTATTTAAGTATCTATTATCATCCTCTAAGAAAGTATGACCAAGAAAATCTTTGAAATAATGAATGTAACAATGTACCATAAGTATATGATTGTTCTTTCTAAAAATAAGTTTGCAATTGACACTAACTTTATCGTCATATTATGTAGTTAGATTACAATATTCAGATTTTAAAAGATGATGTTTTTTGTAAGTAAAGTTTAGATTTATCTTTTTTTTATATAATTACTTTGATACTTTGTTTATTCATTGTTATGTTAATTGTTTTTATTTAATTGGCAGCATATGATGAGGAGTTTGATAGAGGGAGCAGAATATGATAATGGATCTACTTGCAAAGAAAGATGCTAGAACAAAAAAATGAAGTATAAATAGGGATGACTTTTGTTAGAATTTTTTAAACTATGACTTGTCTTATCAAAACTTAGCCACTTTTTCTAGAAAAAAAAATTAACTTTGATTTGTATTGATAACTTAATTGCATATATTAAAAGTGCTAATCAGTTGATCCTCTATTGTCTTTTTCTTTTTTGCTATGAAGATTATTTAATATAATTATCCCATTTTAATCCAAAGAATTATAATAAGAAGTTTCATTTTTATTGTTCTCGCAAAAAAATAGAAGATGAAATATCAATTTTATGTTATCATTATTTTTTGTTGCCATTCTTTTTATTTGAAATGTATTTTTCTTCATTTTTAATTACTTTGTGAATATAATAGTGTAGGTTATTTTTATATATCTTAACAACATAAAAAAGAAAACATATCATCTATATATTATATAATTGTGATAATTGTAATAGTAATGTGACACATCTTATATGCAGCTAACCCATTCTTTTTTTATTATTATTTTTTTTCTTATTTTCACCATTCATTAATTTATTTCTACTAAGAAATTAATACATAATGTTAATGTATTTAATGTCTAATAAGCTTATAAATTCAAATTATTTATAGATCACCTTACTTAAAATTCTTACTCTTAAATGCTATTCATGACTCTTGCATGTTCCATTTCATAATTCTTAAAAATATTTATTGAATATTAAAAATTATAATAAATAACTGTAATAGTAAAGGCACAATAAAGAAGTTCAAAACTTTAAAAAAAAAAAATCAGAATCTGTATAGTAAATCAAGTACTCCTACAAAAAAAAGCTAAAAAAAATAATATTTTAACATAATATAATATATTTTTATTTAAAAATAAATTCTCTTATTTCTTAGACTTTACCATCTTAAATTATTTATTTTATTGTGTATATTAGAGTAGTGTGTACTTAAGAAGATGCAAAGAATATTTATTTATGTACATTGAAAAAATATGAAAAAATATATCATGTCTCGGATGAAGACAGAAATCTATGTTGTCTTAAAGATGAGTATAAATATTCCATACTACGTATTAAAATAAAAAATTATTAATTTAAAAATTCTTTTTATGTATATATAAGAAGTAAAAAATATATAAGTTTATTAATTTTTTTTATAGCCACGCAAAATGCGAATAATTTCAATAGTTAATTTCATATAATAATAGCATGATATTTCTAAAACAAAATGCTAAATTGCCAGACCTAAATGGCTCAATTCTCTGAAATCTCAATCCCCTCCTTTTCGGGATGTATCCCTAGAATGAATGACCTTTTTCCCTTTTGCTATCTGGTATATTTGCCTCAATCAAAACAATAATATTTTAATATAAAAACTAATTTTTTAAATATTGCTTTGGTTCATGCTCTTGAATATACCACTTCTGTTCTTACCCCTAGTAACCATACTGGTTCTATTCCTGTCAAGGTCAAATGGTTCCCTCTCCTCAAGGTATTTATAAATTAAACATAGATGGGTCTTTTTCAAGGACTAGTGTTTGATGTGGAATGGATGAGGTTACCCGTAATTACTTAGGCACTTGGATTGGTGGCTATTGTGCTACTGCCAACCGTCACTGCCACACTATGGTCGAAATAGAAGCTCTTAAACATGGTCTTGAGCTTGTTCTTAGCCATAATTTAACCCCTCTTATTATTGAGACCGACTCGCTACACGTCATCCAGCTTGCACGCTATTTTACCATACTCTTTACTGATATTATTAATCAAGGTTAATATTAAAGACCATGGAAATCCAGTGGTGCAACATAACTTTCGGGAAGCAAATAAGGTAGCCGGCAGTTTGTCAAGAATAGGTTCCAGCCTAACCCAACCAAAAAACATCAATTTTTTTCACTCTCTACCTCTTGATGCTGCTTCTCATCTGCTCGATGATACTAATGGTGTTTTTTTTGTAATCGTCAAGTGTCATGGTCAATATATATTAACCTACTAGGTCTAGGAAATCAGTCAATCTTATCCTATATAAATTGTAATGCTAAGCCTACTACTACTGTTGTTTTTTGTTGTTATTCTGCTACTCTAGGGGCGTTTACCAATAGTGCCCCCTTACTTTGTAATGCTACTTAATCTATTTATATAATATGTCCGGTTTACCCAAAAAAAAAATACTATACAATGCCTACCCCTAGGCCCTACTTAGACTACAAAATAAACTACTTCATCCAATTTAAAAGATGACCTTTTCATTTTTTTTAACTCTTTAATTCAAAATTTTCACATAATATGTTTAGCACCATGGATTAATTTCATTTTAGTAAATTTGATAGACTCCGTCTGATCCATACTAGTTGGTCATCTTACTAAAAATAGTTATCACATATTAGTTGGCCACCTTACTAAATTAAGAAATCATTAATTAAATTTTTTTCATATTATCCTTGCAGTTAATTTTTTTAAAAGTGTTTACACTTATTTGTAATATTTTCAAGTAGTTTTTTAAAAGTTGAATTAGTAAAATTATCTTTTTATTTATGATTTATTAACATACTTAAAAAAAAAAAAAAGACCAACTAATGAGACAGAGGGAGTATCTCTAATCTAAGATTAGAAGATTTAAAAATATTTATTATTTTCTTAAAATTTGTGTCAAATCATTTTTTAAAAAAAAAAGAGGAAGTAAATCTTTTTTTCCCTGAATATTTTAGGAAAATCACACGGGAATTAAATGATCTTTAGTTATAGGCCTTTTTGCCTTATTAATTAAAGTGGAAGTTTTGTGGGGGGTGGGGGGGGGAGAGTGGGTTCCAAATTAACCGTTTTTAAAACCGTCGCAACGATGTTGAATATTTAGAACTAGAAAAAGAAACTTCTTCCTCTCAAGACCACACTGGAAGTGCAGCAATGACGAAGAGATACGGAATACTGCGCAAGAAACTCGATAAACTCGAATCGGACCTACACTTGCTCTTCACATTCTCACCAGCTACAACGACCCGCGATATCCTCTCTCACGGCATCGAACAACAACTGGAGTTCCTGAATCATCTGTTGGCTGCGGAGATTGCTTCGTGCCCTTCGAAGCCACGACACTTGCACCACATCGATCGTAGACTCAACGAACTTGAGACCGCCTTTCTCCACTCACAGCAACAATTAGATGGAAATTTCAATGATCATGATGCTGCTTCGGTCTGTTCTTGTAGCGAGTCGTGTCTTAATGATGATGGAGAGGCGGCTGTAGAGCACGTTTTTGGTGATTCTATCGTTAATAATTATGATGTTCCGGAGGAGGATTCTCCGGTTGTTGATATTAAAGGGGGGGTGGAGGATATTGAGGAAGTTGATGGGGAGGAAAAAGGTCGTAATAATGGGAGGTATTTTGGAATATTGGGTTGTGGAATGATGATGGGAGCAGTTTGCATGGGATTTGTTATGGTGAAGTTTTATGATTGTTTTCTTGTAATTCAGCCTTCTGCTTTTCTTATTCCTACTTAATTATCAGTTCCTCTGTTATATGCTTTAGAACCAGACAAATTAGGAACTTCTTTTGTTTTTTCAGTAGGGAGATAACTTCTTTTGTTGAAGTTACTATATTACTTATTTGTTAGAATTTCTAATGATATTATGCGTTTTGAATTTGAATGATCATTTATAGCACCACCAACATTTTGTATTGATGCAGAAATATGTATAATCATATAACTGTTTAAATCCAAAAAAAAAAAAAAAAAAACGATGTTAACGCATTTGGTTGGATTTCATTTCTTTCCTCTTCCAAAGGCTAATTAAATTTAATCTGTAATCTTGAAACTCAGTTTTTTGTAAGGTGTTCTTTCGATCTAAATGTACTTTCCACCGGGTTTACTTGACTACTTGTTTATGAGTAAAATGTTTGACAGTTTATTAGACTAGAATTGATAGTTTAAAGAACTAATTCCAACTAATGTAATCTCTTTTCAGCAGAGATGTTATCCGTCAGTTGAAGTTTCGAAAACCGAGGGATCAATTTAGGGGTGTGCTTGGTATGGAGGAAAATATTTTTTATGTTTATCAAAATGTTATGGAAATTTTTTTTTGTACAAAACAAATTTCTTGAGGCGAGTAAAATGACTTCGGTGAAATTGGAAACCAAGCTCCACATTCTAAATTCATACGTATCATCCCACCCCTCTACATCCAATGCCCTCAATACCAGCCCACACCAAAACCCAACTGCCACCACGTTCCATTCCCACAATGTTTTGCTATGTTACATTTAAATATTGTAAAATTTACATAAATTTCTACTAGTTTACTTCTAATTACACCTTATTTCAATTTTTATCAAATTTTCATGAAATTCCTTTTTTTTTATTTTTTCGATACATTCAATTAAAAGAGATACATAGCTCGTAATACATCCAATGAAGCAATTAATGTGCACTAATTAAGAAAAATAACAGAAATTAACTTAATTAAGGAGTAAATCATTCTTCATATCTTCAAATTAAGAGTCAAAAATCTCTAAAAATCGCAATTAGTTATTATGTATATTTTTAAAATATTTTTTTCCCCGTTCAACTTGCAAAATCATCTTCTCATTAAATTGTTCTTTCCAATTTCCCACTCAAAATAATATATTACCGCCAAAGTTTTTTGAGATCGGTCGGTTCTAACCATTGTGTTTTAAGTTGAACAAACAATATCCCACCACTTCAGTACGCAAAGCGATTTTGGTTGGTATTCCAATTTAGACTGTTCCCTTCAACTATAAATTTGAGAATCTTCATTGCAAATCCATTACTTCTTATAGTCTCAGTTTATATGATAACGAAGAGCAACACATCATTAATTCAGTGCAACTGATTGCTGCATAAAATAATTAAAAATAACACCGGCTGCTGCATAAAATAATTTAAAAAAGCAACCTCTGCAAGGGCTCAAACACGCGACGTGAGTTTTAAGAATTTAATCCTCTGCCACTGGGCTAGGTACTCCTCTTGTGTCTAATGGGTTCAATGAATAATATATGTCTTTTAAATTTGTAAAAACTGCTTATATATGCGCATATATACAGTGTAATTTTTTAATAAAGTGGGTTCATATAAGAGATTCATCTTATATTAGAGATATTTATTATAAATGATAAAATATATTTGATGCATAATTAAAATTGGTGGTATAATACTCATCTAACATATGCATTTAGGTTAAAAATATTTGTTAAACATTATTTTTGTGGGTAAATGTAGAGATACATTACTTCGTTAATATGTAAGATACATTACAAATGTTTAATTTCATTTTTTATATTTATTATTTATGTATCTCAGTGTAAATACATTACATTATATCTTTTACAGTAAAAAAAAAATATAAGAGATACAAAATAAGCATTTGTATCAGCATAGAGAACTAAGATATATTATGTATCTTCAGTACATAATTATGTATCTCAGTGTAAATATATTATATTATACCTTTTTTCTATAAAATATATAAATATAAGAGATATAATATATGCATTTGTATCAGACACAGAGAATTAAGATATATTATGTATCTTCAGTACATAATTATGTATTTCAATGTAGATACATTATATTATACCTTTTTCTATAAAAAAAAAAATATAAATACAAGAGATACAAAATATGCATTTAAGAAAGAAGATTTCAAGAAAATTCGTGTGTGGGTGGGGGGGGGGGGGGTATTAATATATCCTAATTTTTAGGATAGAAATTACGTATTTAAAAATTTAAAGAGAAAGAATGTAAATTAGGAATATTTATAAATTTTACAAAGTGAAGGATTTTTTAGTATTTTAGGTAACTTAAGTTATGATTTTGTGAAATTTTTTCTTAACTATTTGGGGAAAGGATAGTGTAAGACCTTTTTCAAGACAAATGGCCTAAATTTAGGCTTTTGGACAAATTAAACCACTCCATCTATTTTAATTCCACTGTCATTTTCTATCTGAAAAAATTACTTAAAACTATAACCTAAGTTTTTATTATTACATAAAATCTAAACTACCAAAAAAAATTACAAAAATTTCCTTTTAACATTTTCTCTCTCCAAACTTTATATGCATATCTTACCTACTCTTTTCTTACGCTTAATGTTCTTCAAATAGTACGTAAAATCAAGGAACCTCAATCAAGCGATTTTTAAATTTCAAACTTATAAACGTGTTCTTCTCAAATTGCTCAATATCAACTTTTCAACAAAAAGAAACCCCAGTCACAGTCATTATGTTGCCGATCAATCTCCACCTATTAACGGTGACCAATGAAGGCTTCATCGGTCACCATTGCTCCACCATCGCTGGACTACCACCTCAACTTGGCATCCCTTCTCTCGTCAATACTGCACCGCTGACCCATGCTCCGTCCAAGGTTGATCCCAACAACTACAAAAATATGGAGAAGTGTATGTTATGAACAGGTGAAGCATCGAGTGGCTAGAGAAAGGTCCATGACGGCCAAGGTCCATGACGGCCACCAGTCAACCGTTTCATCTTTCCTCTTTTCCTCAATCAAAAATCTAGTAAAATTCCAAAAAAAAAAATTCTTCTCCAATGAGCTTAAAAATTACTTCAATGATTTCAGCATTGACAAAATTTCAACGCCAAGTCAATGACAAGGAAAGTTCTGACACCGAGTCAAATACTTCAAAATCACGTATCAAAATAAGTTGTTATTTCAACCCATATACATAATTAAAACAGTAAAGGCATTATGTTATGTATAATCTGATATACATATATAGCACATGTATGTATGTATATGACATTTGACATTATTGAGGATTTTTATGTCACACCATATACATAACTATACTATGCATATGTTTTGACATAGACACTGCTGGGTTGTTTTATTTTAAAATCATATACATAACAGAGTTATGTATATGTATGACATATAAATTGCTGAGTTATTTCAAATCATATATTCCCTCCACTCCAACACAAATGAATTGTTGAGCTATTTTTCAATATTCAAAATAAATTAATTGTTCATTTTCAAGAGACATGTTGGAAATTTCTTTTAATTTTACCCTTTCATTTAATGAGGTTCTTAACTACTTCACATTTTCTTGGAGAAAAATTTAAGAATAATTAAAAGGATAATAGTGGAAAGTAACCTACAATTTATGTCCTAAAAATTTTTTCTTAAGAGGTGTGTCATACCCGAACAATTCAATTATTTTGTAATGGAGGGATTACATAACTTTGTTATGTATATGTTTGACCTGGACACTGTTGGACTCTTTTATTCCAAATCCATATACACAACAAAGTTATGTATATGTATGTCATACAAACTGTTGAGTTGTTTTATTTTAACCCACTGACATAACTATATAGGACTTGGTTAGACCTGTTGAGTTGTCTTATTTCAACCTATATACATAGCACACTTATGTATGTGGAAAAATATTAGTAAATTTTTATGTAAATTTTGTTGTATATTAAACTAATATTAATTTACAATGTATATTATTACAGGAAATGAGATACATCGGAATGCCTCAACAGTATTGGAATGTTCATCTTCTTGAGAACTTTCTTTTAAAGAAATAGAGCTTGAAAAAATAGCAAAATTTTGACCAAAAATACAAAATCTGATGTAGTTTAATCGACTACCTTGATTTGGTGTTTCAAAATTTTAAAATTCAAAGTTATTACTGATTCTAAGGGATTCCATTAATCACAGTTCAATAATTGTAGCATTAATTGCGATCAAAATTAAGGAACAATCGTTATTTTCTTATGTATCATTAAATTAGTTTGTTGCTATGTACATGTTAGTAATATATATAGTAATTTTAATATTTATATGTGATATCAAAATTCTAGAGAGAGCGTATCTATTAATAAATCTGAGAGAAAGGGTAATTATGGATATAAATCCTGGGATTTATGTTATTGCTACTTTCTGATACGGCCCATTTGGGCTCTTTTATTCAGTTTTTTTCTAAAACTATTCTTCACTACTATTTTTTTTTTAGCAAAAGATATGTATTTTTTAAAAAATAATTAAATACAATTATATAGAAACTGTGTAGTTGTTCTATAAAATATGTATTTATATAAAAAAAATATATATAGAAATATAGTACAAGGACTGTATCAATACAGTATTAGGAGTGTATAAATATGGTATAAGAATTGTATCAATATGATATATATACTGTATAGAATCTATATAAAAACTGTATAATAGTTGTATAATACGCATATGTATGATATGTATAGAAACTGTATCATTATTGTATAAAATATTTATATGTATAAGATGTGTATAAAAATTATATAATTATTGTATCAAAGATGTATCTAAATAATTATTGCAGCTAAAGGTTGTATAAAATGTGTGTAGAACTATATAATTGTTGTATAGAATATAATTATTTTGTATATGATATGTATATAAATTATATCATTATTATATAGATTATGTATAGGTTATAAGATGTATGTCTTTATGTTGTTAAAGAAAAGAAATAAGGAAAATGTGCTTGTAAAGATAATTATAGTGCTACGTGCTAAAATAATTGACATTGTTAATTAAATAATAAACTAATAAAAAGACAAAAAGAAAATAAGAAGAAGGAAGTAGCAGCGACAAAAAGGCCTAAATGGCGACCTTTAGAAATTGTAAAATCAGTGGTTATTACGGTGGAAGTAGTTTTGAGAGAAGTGATATTTGTGTCTTTTTCCATAAATATTTTTGAAATAATATTTTTATTTACCAAAAGATAGAATATAAGTAAGAAACTCATTTATCGTTTAAAAATATATATTTTCGACACACCTAGTTTCAACATCTAATTTGTTGGAAAATATATTCCAAGAACACAAATTATACGAAGAAGGTCAATACAAAGATGAGGCTTGTCTATATGGACAACAAAATCAAATTTGAGGTTTGAAACACGTGTGAAATGCTTTCATAAAAATGATATTTACTCTCTTTTCTCTGCGAAATTGTTATAGGATTATATGCAAATATTTTAAGTGGATATGACAAACCTATAAAATTCTGTATAAAGCAAATAGTAAATAAATTTTTCTATAAAGCAAGAAGTCATGAACTTGATCTTTCAGAGAAGAACAAAAGCTTTGGAAAAGCTCTTAAAAGATATGTTATAAATTCTAAAAGTTGGACTTTAGATAAAACATGAGGTAATCAAAGAATGAAAGTACATAACTTTTCGTCTAAAAGACACTTCATCTCCAAAAAGACACTTTTTCATTAAAAAGACATATAATCATTAATTTGTTATAAAACATTGTAGTTAATATGGATGTCCACTACCCTTCTTTCTTAATGTAGACTTAATCATTCATTGCTCTTACCATTATGGATGTAACTCTTACATCCTTTAGCCTCTCCGTAACCTTTAATGTCATGTTTATGATAATCTTTTTATATGCCTCTATCTAACACTATAAATAGAGGCATAAAAGTTCATATTCTAGACACTTGAAAGAAAGAAAAAAGTCATCTTATATTATTCTCTATTGTTCCTTTTGTCTTGTTATATATATTTCTATTCTTGTTCTTGATTTTAAAACATGTTATCAACACGAAACTTTAATATTCTCAACTTCATCTCAACTTTTTCTACCCATGAGTTAGGTATTTGGTCATGATAAACTTGAGGATTTGTTCGACTTATCACAGACGTAAATTGGGTAACTCATTCTAATTCTGTTTACTTTTATTCTATCAAAGAAAGAAAACTTTTACATTACAGTTTGAATTTGAACCAAGTAATTGTGTCCAAAAAAGGTGGACGTTTTTGAAGCTCTACTGGTGCATGTTATCTAGCCGTGGACCGGAGGATAAAGAACTTGAACCCTTCGAAGCAACAACTGCTGGCAAAAAAAATCAATAATAGTGAGCAATGATGGTAACAAAAAAGGGATTGCAACAACTACAGTAGCAATTATAGAAAAATCGATGGGGATAAGAGCCATGGTATGACTAGACATGGGCGAAAAATATATCAAAAGGAATCAACGCAGCTTTAGATAACTCTAGCCAATAAGAGAATTGAGGAATGGACAGAGAATACCCAATCTACAATTGATAGCCCTAGCAGGTCATAGGTGGATAAAGTTAACTAACAAGATCCGAGTTCAGGTAAGAAATTCACTAGTCAGGTATCAATTTGGGGGGATTTTGATATTTTGAAGATTACAAATGCTAGGTTTAAGCTTGAATTTATCAACTTAGGAAGTATAGGTGACCAATTAACTGGGGAATTAAAATGGAGGACTTCTCTATGGAAATTGAATATTGAGAAAATGTCGTTGTTTGTTATGTACTTGGACCTCATTCACCATTTGCAGCGTTAAATGGTTACATCCAAAGAATATGGAGAAACATGGGATTAATAAAATAGCCATAATGAAAAATGACATTGTATTGGTCAGATTTGATACCAAGACAGGGAAAACTGAGGTCATTTAGGGGGGAATCTTTCACTTTGACAATAAGCCTTTAATTGTTAAAGCATAGAGTCCGGTGATGGAACTTTTAAGGAAAAAATTGCAATCAGAGCCTATTTGGGTAAATTATCCATCTAGCTTCAAATTTTGGAGTGTTAAAGGTTTTAGTATGATTTTCAGTTTAACAGGAAAGTCATTGATTGTTAGTAAATACACGAAAAAAAAAAAATGGGGCTAAACTCTACTAGACTACTTGTGGAAGTAAAAGTGGGTACCAAACTTCCTGGTGAGATTTCATTCAAAAACAAAAAAGTATTGTAATCACTCAAGAAGTAGTGTATGATTGGAAATTATCTATTTGTAAGTATTGCCATAAATATTGTCATGAGCAGGACAATTATAGAAAGCACAAGGCTAATCAGAAAGGGGAAAATCAAGGACAAGGAGAAATTGTAGATAACTGTCCCGGTTGATGTACATCATATGAGGCTAGAAAATCACACTGCCTAAAAAGGAAAAAAATAGAGCAGGTGCAACATATTGTAAATGTGCAAGCAATGAAATAAAGATGATATCAATGGGAGTACTTCACAACTAATTGTTAGAAAAAAGGCAAGTTAGACTTGAAGTATGGGGATAATGTCAAAGTGGATAAGGAGGGAAGTTTACAAATCAACCAGCTTCATCCACGAGATATTGAGGGACAATAAATACATATAGGAAGGTCCAGGAAAGGGGGGCACAACTTACCCCCTTTAGGATGGTTAAGATTCTTTTTTGGAATTTGAGAGGCTTAAATGGCCCCAATAAGCAGAAAGAGGTAAAACTCCTTAGCAACAAACTAAATGTATATTTAATTAATCTTCGAGAGACTAAAATAAAAAAGTAATAAAATAAATGAGAAAGTTGCAAGTATGTATAGAGGGTGAAAATCTTATTTAAATCATTAATTCCATTATAATGGGAGGATTTGGTTAGTGTGGAGAGAAGATATGTATGAAGTTAGTATTTGTAATGAAACCTTACAATCTGTGACATTAAAAGTTGTCTATATTCCAAGGCAATTAGAGTTTGAAGTAACTTTTGTCTATGCACATAATAAAAAAGATGAGAGAATCAAATTATAGGAGACATTATACCAGGTAGGGTTGGGGTGTACCACACCCTGACTAGTCGTTGTAGGTTTTAATTTTGTGTTACATAGAGGGAATAGGTTGGGAAGTGATGTTGTTACCCTAGCTGAAGTTGCTAATTTACTAAACTATGTTAATAATTATGGGTTAACTGAGTTACTATGTTTGGGGTGTACTTAACCTGGAATGATAAACAAGACAATGGAAAAATATTTTCGAAGATTAATTAAGCCTTTATGGATGGTGAATAGGTGAATGCAATGCCTCTCTGTAAAACACAGTTCTTAATGGAGTGAGTGAGTAACCATAGTTCAATGCATATGAATTTCCTTAATGACCTGCCTAAGAGAAGAAAGTCATTCAAATATTTCAATATGTTAAGCTCACATCCACAACTCAAATAGATAGTAGAGGAAGTGGGGAAAACACAAGTAGTAGGTTGTTATATCTATCAAGTTGTGACCAAATTGAAGGCCTTAAAGACCAGATTAAAGGGGTTACCTGTTGTGCATTTCAACAACCTGATAGAGGAGAAAAAAAAGTAGGAAGGAAGAAATTTAAGATACTACAAAAATAACTATATAAAGTCGGGTAAGGTTGTCATTATTGGTGGACTTAAATAAGGAGTTTTAACATAATCAAACTTGAAGTTGTATTCAATAACTTCCTTTTAATAAGTTTAGTAAATAGATTAATCAAATTCTTTGGATTCCACTAATGTGAGAGAAATTATTTCATCTTGAATTAACTTTCTCACACAATCATGTCAAGAACTTATGCATTATGACTTCCCATTATATAATCTTTTATATGCTCGAGATAGAGTGTTGACTATCACAAAATTGATCTCATATAATTTTTTTTTAGAAAAATCATTGATTTTGCAAGATATGATATTAATTTTTTGTGATAGATATTTTATATCCTTGCTTTCACTAAAACAAGTTTGCTTTTTGGTATCAAGAAATTTACCTCCTCTCAAAATAACATCTGTCATATTCTATGATAAATTTATTTTTCTCACATGTTTGATACCAACTTGTATTGATATATCCTTATAAAATAGTATGAAATTTAGAGTTTCATAAATCTTTAGTTCTCTAAAAAAATTAAAAACTCGACTACTGACTATTTCAATAGCACTTGGTTACATAATTTAAGTGCTTTTGCATATCACATATAGAGAAAACTGAATTTACCAACTCGTGTTTTCTATATCTCATATTCATTTATAATAAGTTTCAAGTATTGATATGATCTTATAAATAAAATAGATCACATCATCACACAACGTGAGATGTATTAGGATCCATTTTTGAAAAGTCAAAAACATTTCATAACTTCGTGGCAAAAGAAAAAAGGAGAATATCTATTGATTTTAATTTTGGAAAAATAAGTTAGAATCGCCACTTAATTTTAGGAAAATTAAGAAACCATTTAAAAGGGTAATTTTGAAAGAAAACCTTTTAAAAAAACAATCAAAGTCTATGTAAGGGTTCAAGTAAATTCGAAAGAAGGTGTTAGGCACTTTCAAAAATCCACAAAGTGTGATTCCAGAAGAATTAAATTTATTTGGCTATTTTTGAAAGAAGTTCTTAAATTATTTGAAAAAATCTTATTAAAAATCTTGAATTTATTTAAAAGAAAAAAAAAAACCTATTTCATAACAATAAAGTTTATTTGATACTAATCTATTTAATTTATTCTAAGTGATAAAAATGAACTAAACATCAAAAGTTTCAAAATAATTCTAACTTTAATAAGTTTATCCGAATGAAGACTTTAGGCTAAAGAATTAACCAACTTTCTAAACATGGATTTTGTGTCGATAATAACTATGAAAGAATATAAGTAGATACTCAAGTTATTCTTCGAGCTTAAGTTTGACTAAAATAAAGGAATTAAAAATTAAAAATATTAAATAACCAACATAAAAATGAATAGTTTTAACCTAAACTTGCTCCCAAGGATTCATTTAAATTAAGAGTAAATTACAAATAAATAATCAAGTAAAATACAATCAAATAAAGGAGAAAGATGAGATTTGGACCCTTTTCTAGCCCATTTTCAAATTTGTCCAGGGGTTTTGGGCCTCATCTTTTATGGACTTTGGTCCATTTTTAGCTGTGTATATCAGCTGTACTGATTGTATATCAGCCTTGTTGTTGCTGCATTTTTGTATACAACATTGTATGTCAGCGTATAAAATTGGTGTCTTCAATCCTTCCCTTCATTCACTGTTGTATACTACTGTATATCTGCATATATCAATCCCGTTTCTACATATATTAGTCCATTTTGGACTTTGGTGGAGGCTTGACCAGAAGGAATGGGACTTAGTCCCGCAGTCCCGCAAAAAGATGCAAGAGGGAGTCCATTTGGACCCGAATGTATTTCACATGCAAACGGAGAGGAAAAAGAAAATATTAGTATAATGCTTTGATTGCAATTTCTTCACCACCATTGAAAAACTTTGAGTTTTCTTTGCCAAAATCCAAGCTCAAGGATCTTACAGGACCTTTGAGCTTTGAAAACTCTTACTAATGGAAAAATTCCTTACAATGGGTTCTTGCCTCACAATTACCATCCCCTTAACTGATAAATAGTGAAGATATTTATAGAAACGCAATTGGGAGCTTTCGGAATAAATTTTTGATGTGGGAGTCAAAGCAATTCGGGGATAATTTCAAATTTTCAAATTCAAGAATGGGATAAGGTTTGTTGAGTTGGAATTGTACTATGGGATATGATATTTATGGATTGTTGTTGATGTCGTTTGTTGTTTAAGGCGTTGTTTGGTGTTGCAACGGAGAAGGAAGAGCAAAGGTGGGACGAGTCTGGTGAGCAGTTTTGGGTTGGTTTGGTGTTATTGGGTTGAGAAAAGGGAGCCTGGTTTGTGGGCTGGGCAGAAATGGCCCAAAAATGGGAAAGGGGCTAGACTAATTGGGATTTAAGGCTAATTTATTTTTAAAAATAATCTTAAATTATAATTTCAGTCAACTTTATTTAAATTTAAACCATATTGAAAATCAATTGGCTAATTGCATTGCAATTATGATCAAATTAATTTTAATTATAATCAAATTCAATAGATTGACTAAAATTTAAATAAAATTCAATACAAATTATCAACCGGCTTAATTCAAACCTTCTTGATTTAATAAAATCAAACAAATATTTTTTTTAAATACATTATTTCTTAGAACAAGTTATATTTAAATTAATATTTTATCCATTTAAATTAATTATAGAGACAACCCTTGATTAAAATTAAATTTTTAATAAAATAATTATTTGAGCAACAAAATTATACGATCTCATATACAAATACGAGAATATATGATCGCTACTTAAAATAAAATAATTACGTACATAAATATTTGAAATAATACCCTATTACCCTTCTGAACTATACCCAAAACGACTGTGACACACCTCAACTTAAAGAGGATCCTATTACCCCTGAACTAATTAAAGTGTAATTTAGATACCCTTAGTGCCTACATGACACATACCTGGCACACACGTATGCCTACGTGGACACGTGTACACTTCAGTGTGTTGTGTCACGTATGTGCCACATAGGCACTGAGGGTGTCAAAATTACACTTTAATTAGTTCAAGGGTAATAGGACCCTCTTTAAGTTGAGGTGTGTCTCTGCTATTTTGGTTATAATTTGGGGTGTAATAGGCCCCTCTTTATATTGAGGTGTGTCACAATCGTTTTGAGTATAGTTCAGAGGGTAATAAATATTGTAATTTTATTTAAACTCGAAGAAATTTAGAATTAAACTTAGTCGTGGAAGACATAAATTAGGTGTCAACAAAATAAACTTCACATGTAATTTTTATGCAAAAACAACTAATCACAGCAATCCTCGAAGAAAATATTATTTCTAAAATTATCAAACATTAAAGATCTTCACATGTGTATCATCTACCCTAATAATTTGTGAAAATGAACTCACAAAAATCACAAAAGATAGAAATTCATGAATAAATAATAAATAGGATTAAGAAAGTAGGATTTGATATTTTTACTATGCATGACTTCAATCGTTATCTTTGTACAACTTTTGTTGCGACTTCCTTTAGTATTGATGCTATTACCATTACTATCATATATTGTTAGGTGATCTCAACTTCACGCTTTTAAATTAAATAAATAATTATCGCATAAGGCTTTCTCGGTAATGCAAAAGAATAAGGCAAAGAATTACAATTTTAATCATTTGCACTCTATACACTTAGCCGCAACTTGAAATGGACACTTCAATCCAAAAGGTACTATTTCTCCCTTTGCTTTATGTAACTTTTCACAAAGTTGAAGATCTAATAACCTAGTTTTGATATTGACACAAATGACCCGATTTACTAACATAATTACAGTAAACCAACTTCCATATGACGATTACCGAACCACAAAACTTATGTTTCCTCCTCTTCAATCAAGGACCAGTCTTATCAAATCTCCACCACAGTTCGGTATGTACTCCTTCGTTGTTTCTCACATTCCAAACAGATTGAAATATCATTTTTTAGATTGTTGAAAAATACTGGGCACAATTATTTGTCATTCCTACAAAAGTGATGAAAGCTATCCAGGCATACAACAAAAGCTACATTTGATCTGGTATGAATATTATCACTAACAAAACACTTGTGTCATGGGAGAAGATGTGCTTAGCTAAGGCTGCAGAAGGACTAAATTTGATCAATCTAAAATTGTGGAACAAGGCTGCTATCTTGAAGTTTTGTTGGAATATAGAACAAAAATAAGATATTCTGTGGATCAAGTGGATCCACAGCTACTATATCAAAAGGAGCAGATTTGATACTCTTGTTGTACCTACTCAAGTGTGTTGGATGGTTAGGAAGATTCTTGGGGCTAAGCATGAGTTGCATCTAGTACATAATACTCCTAGTGGCAAGAGAAGCTTAATTAGAAAGGTGTAAACAGTTGGTAGATACTCATACCAAGGTGCATTGGCTATCCTTAGTCTGTCAAAATGCTGCAAGACCTAAAGCTAAATTCATTACCTAGTTACAAGTGCAGAATAGGCTACTCACTGTGGATAGATTGTTGAAGTGGAACATGCAGGTTGACCCTCTATGTATCATGTGTAAACAAACTCATGAAACAAGAAATCACCTGTTTATGAAATGCAACTTTTTTATGTTGCTCTAGAAATGAATAGTTCACTGGTTGGACGCTGGTCAGCCCATTCAGACTACTTGGAATGATTTGTTGACATGGATCATTCAGAGAAGTAAAGGAAAGACCCCTAGAGCACAACTATGGAAATTGGTATATACAGAGTTTACCTATGCAATTTGAAAGGAAAGAAACTCGGGGATTTTTCGGCAAGCTGCACATACTGTTGAAGATATTGCTAAGAAAATTGCATGTGTATGCTGTGTTAGAGCTACTGGCCTAGCAAGAAACATACTGGAAAGATGTAGCTATTAGTAAAGTGAGTTACTTAGTATCTTTATTTGAGAAACTAGCTGTGTTGGCTAAGTTTCAGTTTTGTATTAACGTTACTTTTGGTGATTAATAATAATTCTAATTATCAAAATAAAAACAACAAACACAAAATTGGAGGCTTGAAACACGTGTGAAATGATTTTCTAAAAATGATATTTGCTTTCTCTCATCTGCGGGATTGTTGTGGGATTTTATGTAAATTGTTTTAACAAATATGACAAGTCTATGAAATTCTGCACTAAGCAAAAAATGAAGAAATTCTTTTGAGAAAGAAGAATTATGAAATTTCAAAAGAATTTCGAATCTTGATCTTTGGAGGAGAAAAGAATTCTCGGGGAGAAAGTTGTGAAGAAAGATTGTAAAAGTTATGTTAGAAATCATACCAGGTTGAATATAAATAAAATTAGAGAAATTTAAAGAATAAAAGAACACAACCTCTTCATCTAAAAGATACATCCTTATTAAAAATTTTATAATTATTAATTTATTTATAAACCAAAATTCTAACATAATTTAATTTCCTCATGAATAAAATATACTACAGCTAGATTGTTTTAGCCAATATTTATAAGTTCTATATGATTGTTATTTGCTTAATTAATCCCAATAATTTATAGATGCACAATAGAGTTGCAAAGAATAAGTTTTGGGGATTATATAGCAGGATAACGTACGTAGATAAAATCCCCCTATCTAATGGTGACTTTTTTTTTTTTTTCCATTCGGTGTTCGGTGTCCGCATTAGAGCTCTTTTTTATTTATTTAAATTTTGTTTTCAAGTGAAAAAATTCTTTTCTTAAGTAATATAAAGATATTCTAATAACCTGATTGGCCAAACTTATTTTTCTCCAAAATTATTTATTTATTTCCAAAAATGCCTATTTTGTAAAGAATAGATGATCCGGCCAAATTTTTGAAAGAAAATAAGTATTTATGGAGAGTAGAAAAATAATTTTTCAGAAGTTAAAAAAAGTAATCTCTTCATAAAATCACTTTTGAGAAAAATACACTTAAAAACACTTCCAGAGCACTTGTTTAAAAAAAAATTAAAATTTATTGATCAAACACAAACTGTTTCTCATAAAAATATATTTTCGAAAATCACTTTTAAAAAATATTTTTAAAAATAAGCTAAGTTTAGAAGTTTAATCACAAATGCTATTAAGTTTAAGAACAATACGAGTAATGGTAAATCACATTGTTTTAAAAAATACTTATTGTTCGTTGACTATTTTAAGAACACCATGTGCAAATTATAAATTCCTAAAATGACGAGGGGTAAATTCCTTCTTCGGTCAAAAGCAAGTGATCTAAATGAATCTTGATGCCACCTTATTTCTTCTCTACGAGTCCATCTCGTCTTTGCGTAAGTTCAATTGTCATCCGAATCACATCTCCAAGTATACCATGAATGTTAATAATTTTCTCAAAGTTTTGCTTGTTAAATTATCTTAAGCTACAAAAAGAGTATAATTACGATTAAAGCATTGTACTTTCTATGACTATAATATTTTACGGTGATATCTCATCAAATTGAGAACATTTTCGTAGCCTCTAAGGAATATTACATGCCATGTTTATATATTGAGCAGGAGATACTCATTTCACTATCGTTGTTGTGGACAACGAAATTTTATCAAATTAAAAATTCATACAAAATTTAAATTATATTAAATTTCAAATATATTAATCCCAAATAAATATGGCAAAAGGAGATCGTCTGGCCATTTTGAAAAGAAATGGCCAGCAATTTTAAAAGTTGGACAATTGGAGTCAGTCGGCCCAATTTAATTCCGGTTTTTACCCATTTGGCCCATCGGTCGCATGCAGTCTCTGTACCCAATTGATACACTTTTATACCATATTGATACACTTTTATACTATATTGATACACCACATTGGTACACTTTTATACATTTGGATTTGGTATCAAAGATTCATGTATTTGATATCAAATATTGTGTTTGATTGATAAAAAAGAAGAGCAACAATTACAATGTTATAAAATCGTATTTGATTGTTAGAAAAACTACATCAATTAGAAGAATAACTTTTATTTTAAAGCTTAAAACTAAGGGTGTCAAACGGGCCGGGCTGACCCGGCCCGACCCGGCCCGACCCAGCCCATAACACCAAACCGGACCGGTTTGACCCGGCCCGGAAAGCCCTAGGGCTTTAGGGTACCGGGTCTCGGTCCGTTTTTTTTTTAAAATTTGGGCCCGGTTAACCCGGCCCGGACCAACCCGGTCCAGGCCCGCCGGTTAACCGGCCCAGCCCGGCCCGGCAACAGAAAAAAAGTGTATATTTAATGTATATTTCATGTATATTTAATGTATATTTAATGTATATGTTTATATATCTTCTACAGAAGTGTATATTTAATGTATACATGTGTATATTTTTTATTTAAACTAGTAAATATATATTGAATGATGCATATATATGTGTATATTTTTTATAAATTAGTATATAAGTATATCTATACATATTGTAATGTATATATAATGTAGTAAAGTATTACATATACATAGAATAGAGTGTATATATGTGAATGGATCTTCTATAAACGTGTATGTTTAACGTATACATGTATATATATTTTATTTAAACTAGTAAATATATATTGAATGGTGCATATATATGTGTATATGTTTTATAAATTAGTATATAAGTATATCTATACATATTGTAATGTATATATAATGTAGTAAAGTATTACATATACATAGAATAGAGTGTATATATGTGAATGGATCTTCTATTGACGTGTATGTTTAACGTATACATGTATATATATTTTATTTAAACTAGTAAATATATATTGAATGGTGCATATATATGTGTATATGTTTTATAAATTAGTATATAAGTATATCTATACATATTGTAATGTATATATAATGTAGTAAAGTATTACATATACATAGAATAGAGTGTATATATGTGAATCGATCTTCTATAGACGTGTATGTTTAACGTATACATGTATATATATTTTATTTAAACTAGTAAATATATATTGAATGGTGCATATATATGTGTATATGTTTTATAAATTAGTATATAAGTATATCTATACATATTGTAATGTATATATAATGTAGTAAAGTATTACATATACATAGAATAGAGTGTATATATGTGAATCGATCTTCTATAGACGTGTATGTTTAACGTATACATGTATATATATTTTATTTAAACTAGTAAATATATATTGAATGGTGCATATATATGTGTATATGTTTTATAAATTAGTATATAAGTATATCTATACATATTGTAATGTATATATAATGTAGTAAAGTATTACATATACATAGAATAGAGTGTATATATGTGAATGGATCTTCTATTGACGTGTATGTTTAACGTATACATGTATATATATTTTATTTAAACTAGTAAATATATATTGAATGGTGCATATATATGTGTATATGTTTTATAAATTAGTATATAAGTATATCTATACATATTGTAATGTATATATAATGTAGTAAAGTATTACATATACATAGAATAGAGTGTATATATGTGAATGGATCTTCTATTGACGTGTATGTTTAATGTATACATGTGTATATATTTTATTTAAACTAGTAAATATATATTGAATGGTGCATATATATGTGTATATGTTTTATAAATTAGTATATAAGTATATCTATACATATTGTAATGTATATATAATGTAGTAAAGTATTACATATACATAGAATAGAGTGTATATATGTGAATGGATCTTCTATTGACGTGTATGTTTAACGTATACATGTATATATATTTTATTTAAACTAGTAAATATATATTGAATGGTGCATATATATGTGTATATGTTTTATAAATTAGTATATAAGTATATCTATACATATTGTAATGTATATATAATGTAGTAAAGTATTACATATACATAGAATAGAGTGTATATATGTGAATGGATCTTCTATTGACGTGTATGTTTAACGTATACTTGTATATATATTTTATTTAAACTAGTAAATATATATTGAATGGTGCATATATATGTGTATATGTTTTATAAATTAGTATATAAGTATATCTATACATATTGTAATGTATATATAATGTAGTAAAGTATTACATATACATAGAATAGAGTGTATATATGTGAATCGATCTTCTATAGACGTGTATGTTTAACGTATACATGTATATATATTTTATTTAAACTAGTACATATATATTGAATGGTGCATATATATGTGTATATGTTTTATAAATTATTATATAAGTATATCTATACATATTGTAATGTATATATAATGTAGTAAAGTATTACATATACATAGAATAGAGTGTATATATGTGAATGGATCTTCTATTGACGTGTATGTTTAACGTATACATGTATATATATTTTATTTAAACTAGTAAATATATATTGAATGGTGCATATATATGTGTATATGTTTTATAAATTAGTATATAAGTATATCTATACATATTGTAATGTATATATAATGTAGTAAAGTATTACATATACATAGAATAGAGTGTATATATGTGAATCGATCTTCTATAGACGTGTATGTTTAACGTATACATGTATAGAGCAGAAATAAGAAACCAAGGAATGGAACCATAGCCCAACGACGACCTCAAACTTGAAGAATTATGACTTCATAGGTATATATAGTGTATATCTAGTGTATATATAGTGTATATGAAGTGTATATAGTGTATATAGAGTGTATATATAGTGTATCTTTGATGTTTTATTTAATTTTTTGACGGATTTGACCGGTTTTTAACCGGGTTTGACACGGTTTTAGTGGGTTGGGTTAAGTGGGCCAGTTCCGGGTGGGTTTTAAAATTTTTACTGTGCGGCCCGGCCCGGCCCGGACCGGTTAAGGCCAAAACCGGCCCGTAACCCGACAAAATTGAGAGGGCCGGTTCCGGGTTGAACCGGCCCGGCCCGTTAGACAGGTTTACTTAAAACTGCACAACTTATTTTGAAGCTAGCAAACTTTAAAATCTTTAGGATTCAAATCAACCGTTGAGTAATGGCGTTATAGATAAACAAGAGGATAGCTTAAACGGGATCACTAGATTGTGATAGTTGTAGCAAAAAAAAAACGTGAAGATAGTAGCAAAAAATGGCCTAAATGGCTAAATTTTGGAAATTCAAAATCAATGGCCACTCGACGGTAATTTTTTTAGCCGAGTGGCTATTCTTGTCCTTTCCCCAATAAATACTGTGGATTAATATAGTTGGATTGATTATTTAAATCCAAACATATATGGAATTAATTAAAGCCCAACTTTTATTGGGCTAGTCCATTAATTTGAGCTATAAATGATGAGTCCACTTTATTAAAGCCCAAGATATTGTCATATTCTAAAGGCCCAAATGAGCGTCACGCGTTGAATGACGTGGCATGCCAAGTCAAGTGAAGGAGTCAATAAGATCATGCCACATGTCAAAATGATGCAGCAGGCCTAGTGAAATCAAAAGCTCATAAAAGGCGTCACGTCACATGAATTTGATTGGTCAAAGGAAGTCAATCTCCATCATGACTCTTCCCTTTCCACAACTATAAATAAGGGTCTCATAATTCAGAAAAGGGAACAATAACTCTAACAAAAACAAGAGAACGCTCGCGGATAAAACGCCGTAATTTCTCTACAAAGCTCAAGCATTCAAACTCAAGTTCATCGAGATTCAAGATCAAGACCACAAGATTCAAGATCAAGCCCAAAATCCCTTGAATTCAAGTACAAGTCAAGATCAAATCCATCAAACTCCTAAATCAAGTTCAAATTCAAGATCAAGCTCGAAGCCCTTGAATTTTATATTTGAAAAGGCGAATCAGAGGATTCATAGAGATTATAATACTCACATATTAAAATCAATAAAATAATTATTGAAATATTTTTCTCATCTCGATTACTCTTTTTTCGACTCAAAATTTTATCATCCAACAAATTCTAGCACGCTCAGTGGGACAATCTCTACCTTTCATCTCAACTTTTCTAACATCAAAGTTCAAGAACACTGAAATGACTTCCACGATAGAAGAACAACTGATAAGCTTGGTTAAAGTAGTTGAATACTTGACAAATCGCATGCAAGAACAAAATGCTAAACTTACCTGGTTAATAAATAATATGGAGAGCATGTATGTGAGAGAATCAATGCAGACACCCATGAAGCTTCCTAAAATTCAAGAGAAAAGAGAGTCGTTCATAAGGTAAACAACAACGACCAAAGATCTTCAAGTCTCTGTTGAAGGTTTGATTCCTATTGGTCAATTGAAAGACTTCAACATGAGAGCAATCAAAGATAAATTTGAGTCCTCATCCAAATTTTCTCTCATATATGCAAAGTCGTGTACACAAAGGATTGATAACTTAAACATGTTTAATGGATATCAACCTCCTAAGCTTCAACATTTTGATGGCAAATGAGACCCTAAACAATATATAACGTACTTTATTGAGACTTGAAATGATGTTGGAACATAGGTAATCATCTCGTCAAGAAGTTCGTATGATCTCTTAGAGAAAATGTCTTTGACTGGTACACCGACCTTGAACATGGTTTCATAAATAGTTTGAAGTAGTTAGAGCAAGAGTTTCTTAATTGTTTCTATATCATAAGACGTGTCATTAGTATGACTGAACTTGCAAAGTCTCTCCAACGTGAAGATGAGCCAGTGTTGAATTTATCAATCGGCGGAAAAGTTTGAGCCTCAACTGTAAAGATCACATCAGTGAAGCTTCTAGCATTGAAATGTGCATTCAAGGCATGAATTGAGGTCTTCACTATATCTTGCAAGCATTAAAGCCCAATACATTTTAAGAGTTGGCAACTCGTGCACATGATATGGAATTAAGCACGGCTGTAAGAGGAGATCAACGAATGCCTTTCTGTGAGCCTTACGAAGTTAAAGATATAAAAAACTTTCAGAATGGGGCATGTTTGCATCTGAAGATGAATTAGAAGAGTCTATGAATGTCTCCAAGCTCCTCAACATATGAGCTTAAATTGAAAGTTACAAAACTCCTCAACGCACGAGTCTAAACTGCAAGTCATAATGCTCCTCAATGCATGAGCTTAAACTACAAATTACAAAACTCCTCAATGCACGAGTTTAAATTGCAAGTTAAATCGCTCCGCAACACATGAGCTTAAACTGCAAGTTATAAAACTCTTCAAAGCACGAGTCTAAACTGCAAGTTAAATTGTTTCGAAAAGCATGAGCTTAAACTACATGTCACGAAGATCTACAAATTTGAGTCAAATCTACAAGTTGTAAAGCTTTTCAAATTTGAGCTAAAACTTCAAATCACTATTCAAATTCAAGTCAAATCTTGAAATCACAGAGCTCTTCAAATTTAAGCCAAGTCTTTATGCCACAAAGCTCATCAAATTTTGAGCTAAATTTCAAATTGTGAAGCTCTTTAAATGTGGTCAAAATATTTAAGTCAAAATGCTCCTCAAAACACGAGTCTAAACTGTATATTACCAAGCTCTTCAAATTTGAGCTAAATGTTACAAAACTCATCAAATTGCGAGCTAAATTTTCAAATCACAAAGCTCTTCAAATTCGAACAAAATCTGCAAGTTGACATACTCCTTAAAACACGATCCTAAATTGTATATCACCAAGCTCTTCAAATTTGAGCTAAGTATTCAGGTTAAAATGCTCCTCGAAACATGAGCCTAAACTGTATATATCATCAAACTCTTTAAATTTGAGCTAAATGTTACAAAGCTCATCAAATTATGAGCTAAATTTTCAAATCACAAAGCTCTTCAAATTCGAGCAAAATCTCCAAGTTGACATGCTCCTTAAAAACACAAGCCTAAACGGTATATCACCAAGCTCTTCAAATTTGAGCTAAGTATTCAAGTTTAAATGCTCATTAAAACACGAGCCTAAACTGTATATTACCAAGCTCTTCAAATTTGAGCTAAGTGTTCAGGTTAAATGCTCCTCGAAACATGGACTACTAAAAAATACAGATTTCCGACCACAAAAAACTGACCACAAATTGTGGACGAAAAAAATCGACCACGTGTGGTCGGTTTTTTATTTAAAAAAAAAAATTAAAAAACGACCACAGCTGATCTCTTTTATATTTTAAAATTTCAAAATAATCATTTCAATAATTTTTACATTAATTATTATTTATTATACAAATAAAAAAATATGGTCGGTTTTAAAAAATACATTTTAATTATATTTTATAAATAAAATCGACCATTTGTGGCCGGTTTTTAATTAAAAAGAAAAGAAAATATTTTTAATAAACCGGCCATTTGTGGCGGTTTTTAATTAAAATAAAATGAAAATAATTTTTAAAAGTCAACCACTTGTGGTTGGTTTTTTAATTAAAATAAAAAAAAGAAAATAATTTTAAAAAATCAACCACTTGTGGTCAGCTTTTAATTAAAATAAAAACAAAATAATTTAAAAAAACCGACCACTTGTGGTCGATTTTTAATTAAAATAAAAAATAAAATAAATTTAAAAAACCGACCACAAGTGGTCGGTTTTTAATTAAAAAAAAATATAAAACCGACAACTTGTGGTCGATTTTTAATAAAAAAAAAAGAAAATAATTTTAAAAAATCGACCACTTTTGGTCTGTATTGGAATTAAAAAAATAAAAAAAGTAAATAATTTTTATAAAATCGATCACTTGTGGTCGGTTTTATTAAAAAATAATTATATGTATAATCTAATATATTATTTTTTAAAATTACACTGATCACACGTAGTCAATAACCAGTATAATAATAATAAAAATCAATCAATCTTAGATTTTGTGAAAAAATTACACTAAAAAATATATCAAATAAAATAAACAAATTGCGTTAAACATAATCTTTATCTTTTACTTATATTTCAATATATAAAATAAATATTTTTCTTTGTATATACGTTAAATGACGTTAAACATACATAATCGTTGTATAATGAATATGGGTGTATATATATCATACCGTTGGGATAATGATATTATGCTACTATTGTAGTCATAATAATGTAATATATAATCGATAATTAATCAGAATATAATGAATGTGTTCTATTATAAGGTAATATACTTGTGGATGTGATGTCTATCGTACTCATTCAAAAGTTCATATATATAAATATCTTTATATATATATATATATATATATGATGTTATTATCGATTGATGAACGATGTAGTCAAAATCTAGTAGAATCTATCCAAACATATTGAATACCTTGATTTGAAACAACAGAAGTAATAATATATATTGTACGTTGAAATTATATTAATGTAAGCTAATCAAATTAATCGATCACTCATCATAGTATGTATATGGTATACGCCACATTTTATTATTGGATAATATACTCGTGTACGTATGTGATGTATATAGTACGTATTTAGAACTTGATATAGTCGATAGTGTGTATAGTTGTGTGTATGTATAGGTATATATATACTACGTATATACATATTATATAGTGAAGGTATATTAATGACATAAGATAAACTAATCGATAATTCATCTGAGTATATATGAAATACGTTGTATATTATTATGGGGTAGTAAAATCATGTATGCGGTATTTATAGTACGTATCTGAAAGCTATAGACAATTGAATATATGTATATATACGTATATCTCGTGTAGTGACATATGCAGTAATCGAAAGCTAGATAAATGAATCTATATATCAAAATATTTTGAATGATACGTTGATATATATCATACTATTGAGGAAATAGATATACTATTTTGTATCAATGTAGACACGTGTATATTGTTGAAGTTGTAATAACGTAAGACATGTATTACGAGGTATATATATATCGTATTTAAAAGGTAATGAACCAAAAATTTATCGTAATTTGAGAAAATTCCTTGATTTTATTATACGATTGAGGAAATATACTACTCGTGTTAATGTGATGATAAAATAACTAATTATCTGATTTATACATATACGCATTGCGTTAAATTATTTGGATGTTGTTATAAATATTATACGCGTTTTTTGGTATTATATGATTAAGGAAATACACTACTCGTGTTAATATGATGATAAAATAACTAATTATATGATTTAAATTTTTTATTAAAATTGACCACATGTGATCGTTTTCCGATAATAACTATTTTAGAACTAAATCGAACACTTATATTTTATTTTGTGAACAATTTTGTAAAAAAAAAATTCAAAAAATCGACCACATGTGGTCAAATTTCTAGAAATTAATTAAAAAAAGTTATTTTATAAATAAGTCCTACCCACCCCCACCCGACCCGACCCGACCCGATCGGATTTAACACACACACACAAAAAAACAATTGAAACACACAAAAAAAAATCGACATACACACACAAAAAAAATTGACATACACACACAAAAACACACTGCCACGACCCTTTGCCGACGACGACCAGAGTGTCGCCGCCGATACACTGCCGAGCTTCCACCGCCGCCCAATTTTTTTTTATTCTTTTTAGCTTTTTTAAGCTCAAAATTATTTCTTTTTGATAAATTTGTTATGGGGTTGTGTTATTTTTCATCAATCTTTTTCACATCGTAATAGTGTGTGTGTTTTGTCACTTGGGGTTTATCAAGATTTATTTTTTTTCCCTATTTTCGCAGTGTGTGTGTTTTTTGTCAACTAGGAGCTTATCAAGATTCAATTTGTTTCTTCATTTTGATATTTTGTGCATTTGTGTGTTTTTGGTCACTTGAGGTTTATCAAGATTCCATTTGTTTCTTCATTTTGACACTGTGTGTGTGTATTTTGTCGAGTGAATCTTATCAGGGTCCCCCCTCTTTGTGTGTTCTTGCAAGTAAATTAGGGTTTACTTTCGTTGATACTCCATTATAGTTTTAGTATTTTGGTGGTTTGTTTATGATGATTTTAAGCTAAGAAGATGAGAAAATAAGGATGCCAAGATTTTTGTTATTTTGCCTAATGATCAAGAATTTTTTATTCTAGTTGCCTAATGGGTTGCTTGCAATTTGATGTTACTATTTGACAGAATCCGAATTCGGAAAAAGGATTGCTTTGCTATATTTTTGGTGACCGCTTATCTCTTTCTCTTTAATTTTAGGCAAAGCAAAGGTAAGTTGATTTCTCTCTGTTTTCGTATAATGAAGTCTTTAAATGTAGTTTAGTTTGGGATTGTTCGTTGTAGAAGGTTTTGAAAGCCGTAGGAATTTTGTGATGATTATATGGTGTGAGAGGGACATGCGACGCCTCTACTTATTTGTTTTGTTACACTTGTTCTATTGTTTGACTCGTTATACTATAAATGAATATGTTACTTGAAAATGAATAAGTGTAGTTACTTGAAGGTGAACTTTTATTTTGAATTTTGTTGAAGCGTAGATATTTGAAATGTGAACTTTTTATTGTGAATTTTGCTATGCTTGGTAATTTTGAATGTGGTTTAGTTTGGTGACGTGGGTGGTGACTTAGTGACTTGAAATTGATTAAGTGTAGGTAGTTGAAAGGTGAATTTTTGTTTTGAATGTGGTTTAGTTTGGTGACTTGGGTGGTGACTTAGTGAGTTGAAATTGATTAAGTGTAGGTACTTGAAATGTGAATTTATCATTTGAAGGTAGTTTTGTTTGTTATTTTAGGAGATGACTTAGTGACTTGAAAATATTGAAATTTAGGTACTTGAAATATTAATTTTTATTTTGAATGCAGTTTAGTTTGATAACTTGGGAGGTGACTTAGTCACTTGAAATTGATTAAGTGTAGATAGTTGAAAGGTGAATTTTTGTTTGGAAGTGGTTTATTCTACTAACACGTGAGATGATTTAGTCACTTGAAATTGATTAAGTGTAAGTAGTTGAAAAGTGAATTTTTATTTTGAATGTAGTTTAGTTTGGTAACTTGGGAGGTGACTTAGTCACTTGAAATTGATTAAGTGTAGATAGTTGAAAGGTGAATTTTTGTTTTGAAATTGGTTTAGTTTGGTAACATGTGAGGTGACTTATTCACTTGAAATTGATTAAGTATAGGTACTTGAATTTTGAATTTTTGTTTTGAATGTGATGAAATTTGATAACATGTGAGATGACTTAGTCACATGAAATTGATTAAGTGTAGATAGTTGAAAAGTAAATTTTTGTTTTGAAAGTGGTTTATTCAACTAACATGTGAGATGATTTAGTCACTTGAAATTGATTAAGTGTAAGTAGTTGAAAGGTGAATTTTTGTTTTGAATGTAGTTTAGTTTGGTAACTTGGGAGGTGACTTAGTCACTTGAAATTGATTAAGTGTAGATAGTGAAAGGTGAATTTTTGTTTTGAAAGTGGTTTATTCTACTAATATGTGAGATAACTTAGTGACTTGAAAATGTTGAAGTTTAGGTATATGAAATGTGAATTTTTGTTTTGAATGTAGTTTAGTTTGGTAACTTGGGAGGTGACTTAGTCACTTGAAATTGATTAAGTGTAGATAGTTGAAAGGTGAATTTTTGTTTTGAAAGTGATTTATTCTACTAACATGTGAGATGACTTAGTGACTTGAAAATGTTGAAGTTTAGGTACTTGAAATGTGAATTTTGGTTTTGAATGTAGTTTAGTTTGGTAACTTGGGAGGTGACTTAGTCACTTGAAATTGATTAAGTGTAGATAGTTGAAAGGTGAATTTTTGTTTTGAAAGTAGTTTATTCTACTAACATGTGAGACGATTTAGTCACTTGAAACTGATTAAGTGTAGGAAGTTGAAAGGTGAATTTTTGTTTTGAATGTTGTTTAGTTTGGTAACATGTGAGATGACTTATTCACTTGAAATTGATCAAGTGTAGGTACTTGAATTTTTGTTTGAATGTGATGAAATTTGGTAACATGTGAGGTGACTTAGTCACATGCAAGTGATTAAGTGTAGATAGTTGAAAGATGAATTTTTATTTTGAAAGTGGTTTGTTCTACTAACATGTGAGATGATTTAGTCACTTGAAATTTATTAAGTGTAAGTAGTTGAAAGGTGATTTTTTATTTTGAATATGGTTTAGTTTGGTAACTTGGGTGGTGACTTAGTCACTTGAAATTAATTATGTGTAGGTACTTGAAAGGTGAATTTATTATTTTGATGGTAGTTTAGTTTGTTGTTTTAGGAGATGACTTAGTGACTTGAAAATGTTGAAGTTTAGGTACTTGAAATGTGAATTTTTGTTTTGAATGTGGTTTAGTTTGTTAACTTGAATTTAGGTACTTTTCATTTTGAATTTGGGTACTTGAAATGTGAACTTTTGTGACTTGAACTAATTAGTTGAATCTGATTGACTATGTAGATGGAACCTGATTATAGTTGTATATATCAACGGAATAATGATAATAGAATGGGTCTTATGGTGGAATTTGTTGAAGGTGTCAGGCGATTTGTTGAACATGCTAAGACACTTGATGCTTGGTCACGTTTTTGGGCTATTTGTTTTCCTTGTGTTAGATGTGATGGTACATGTCTTTTAAAAGAAGAAGTTGTGAAGGAACATCTTTATATAAGGGGGTTTCACGAGGACTTTTTATGATTGCGTTCTATTGAAGGTGATGTTGAGAAAAATAACTTTGTCGTTGGTGAAAGTAGTAGGTCTGTAGGTCATAATAACTATCAAGATACTAGGATGACAGAAATGGTGCATGATGCTTTTGGGATGCAACACGGGGGCGACTTTAGGGAAAATGTCAAAGATATTCCCAATAGACAACTGGACAAATTCTATGAACAATTGCATGCTGCTAGTCATCCTTTGTTTGAAGGGTGTTTGCACTCTCGTTTGTCTATTATTGTTAGATTATTAAGTACTAAATCTGAATAGGATATTATTGAAGTAGGAATTGACTCAATGATAGACCTTATTAAATAGTTATTTGACCCTGGCTTAGAGGTTCCTGATTCTTTCTATAAGGCAAAAAGAATGGTGTTAAAGTTAGGTCTCTCTTCGATTAAAATTGATTGTTATAATGGCTGCATGTTATACTATAAGGGAAATGCTAACCTAGAGTCCTGTAAGTTTTGTCATCACTCTCGATATAAGCGTGGTTGTAGTGGAAATAAAATTGCTATTAAGGCAATACATTATTTACCTCTAATACCAAGGTTGAAGAAGTTGTATGCTTCAAACAGCTCAGCTCCTCATATGAGATGACACAGTGAAAATAAAAGGCTCACTAGTGTTATATGTCATCCATCTAATAGAGAGGCTTGGAAGCATTTTGGTGCAATTTATCCAGATTTTGTAGCTGAGCCACGAAATATTCATTGGGGTTATGTGTAGATGGCTTCTCTCCTTTTTTAGTTGGTGTTGCGCCATATTCATGTTGGCCTGTATTTATCTCCCTGTATAATCTCTCCCGAAATATTGATGACTAGTCTCTATATATTTCGGAATTGTATTAATCCTGGCCCGTGTAATTCAAAAAGCGGAATAGATGTCTACTTGCAACCTTTGATTGATGAACTTCAAATTTTATGGCATGAGGGGGTAGAAACTTGGATATCTCACTTAAACAGAATTTCAATCTGCATGCATATCTAATGTGGATTGTTAATGATTTTCCTGCTTATGGAATGTTGTCTGGGTGGATGACAACTAGAAAGTTGGCTTGTCCATACTGCATGGAAAAAAACAAAATCTTTCACATTGAGACATGGGAGGAAAAATTCATGGTTTGATCATCGTTGGTTCTTGCCACCTAATCATGAATTTAGGAGACTCGGGAATGCATTCAGAAAGAATAGAACGGAACATGATGGTCCACCTCCAAGGTTGTCTGGTCATGACATCTAGGAGATAGTTCAGGATTTGCCTAAAGTTAGCGGGAAATCATTATATAGGCTAGATGTATATGGCGTTTCGCATAACTGGACTAAGCAAAGTATATTTGGGGAGTTAAAATATTGGCCAGATAATTTACTTAGACATAATGTTGATGTCATGCATACTGAGAAGAACTATTTTGACAACTTGTTCAACACAGTTATGGATGTCACCGGCAAGACAAAGGATAATCCTAAGGACAGACTTGACTTACCAGATTATTGCAAACGCAGAGAATTACACTTACAGGAGGGGCCCAATGGCAATGTTCTTAAGCCCAAGGCTAGTTTTACATTCAAGTTGGACCAAAAGCGATAAATATGTGAGTGGGTCCAAAGTTTAAGAATGCCCGATGGATATGCCTCAAATTTGGAAAGAGAGTTGATATGGCACAAGGAATCTTACATGGAATGAAAAGTCATGATTGTCATATTTTTATGGAACAATTACTTCCAATTGCTTTTATTGGTTTACCTGAAAACATATGGAAACCAATAGCAGAGATTAGTTTGTTCTTCAAAGACTTATGTGCCACTACATTAAAAGAAGAAAATCTGGCGCAAATGAAAAGTAATATTATTGTTATCATCAATAAGTTGGAGAAGATTTTTCCTCCATGGTTCTTCGATGTGATGGAACATCTTTCCATTGGCCTTGTGCATGAACCTCGGCTAGGCGGTCCAATTCAAACTAGGTGGATGTATCCATTCGAACGGTAAGCAATTGCAACATATTTAAATTCATACATATCTTTTTTTAATATAGTAAACATCTAATCTTAGGATAATGCAGGGCAATTGAAAAATTGAAAAAGGGTCCCAAAATAAACATAGGGTGGAAGGATCTATAGTTGAGGCATATCTTGCAAGAGAAACATCTCAATTATGCTCATAATACTTTCGTGATAAAGTTGCTTGTTCAAGAAATAGACCGAATCGTCATCGGGACGATGAGAATGATCCTCATTTATAAATGATATCAATTTTCAATCAATCTGGTTGTAAGGCTAAAAAGACCATATTTCGCCGGCTCACTACCATGGAGCACAAATCAGAAACTTTGTATGTCTTGCTGAATTTCTCGAAAATCAAGCCCTCTCTGAAGTAAGGAGATTTAAAATTAACATATCTTATTTATTTACCCATTCCCTTAAGGAAACTAATTGCGTTTCGCATATTGGATCGTCAGTTTATTTAAGACTCAATTCCACAAAAATCAAGTGTATGCATCCTTTGCAATATGGTTTACATATGAGGTTCGTAAGTGTACTAATATTTCTACAAATTTTAAATATTTACACATTCTTCAACTAACATATATATAGATATATGTATAATATTTTTAGGTATACGAATCACCAAATGCAGCCGTATACGATCAGGTTTTGAGAGATATTTCTTGAGACCAGTTGAAGCTCAGACAATATCCCATTACACAGTAAATGTGTTTAAATTTTCCACCGAAGAACACTCCAGAACAAAGAAAACAAACAATAGTGGTGTTTGGGTTAAGGGTGATGATGATGTTGATTACTTTGGCATCATACACGAGATCTTAGAACTAGAGTATGTGTAACATCCCGTAACTTGCTTGTACTTATTCTAATTATATGGAACCTGGTATGGTCATATGGTATAGGTAACGGATGAGATTTGTTATGCAATTATTAATGGTGTAGATGGAATTATAGAAACAGACCGTATAGTTTAGTGTGATGCGACTAAGCTAACGTTAAGTTAACTATTTAAACTTGGAATCGCAAGCTAGTATTGGAATCTAAAGTTTAAAGTGACCAAGTGTGCATAAGTTGAAGGTTAGACTAACGGGGTTCGAAGCTGAAAATGGAGCAAAATATTGAGGTGCTTGCTTGACTTATTTAAGCTAGTAGGTGAGTAACCTACTTAAGTTGTTTGAATCAAATTAATGGACCCATGGCTATGGATCAGATTTGGGTCTATGCTAATATTCTCATTTGGGCCAAATTGAACAAACAAAAACAAAGAAAATGGGTAAGTGACCCAACACACCAATCTGCCAAGGCCCAAATATAATTGAGCCCAACAAGAAATTATGCAAGTAGGTGCATCACCTACTTTGAAGTTTTAGCAGCTTAGACCCTTAAGTAGGTGCATCACCTACTTGGACCAATTTGACCAATTTTGTGGTCCAAAATGCAGCTAAGGAGGTGGACAAGATAGGGCCTTTAAAAGGCCAAGTTGCTGGTCACTTTACTTCATTTTTAAGTCACAAAAAAATAGCATATTTCAGAAATTCTCTCTACTCTCTTAAAAACAACAAGAGCAGCAGCCCTATGTTTCCTTCTAGGGTTCTTGAAGAAACCCTCCCCTTTGCAGCCCAAGGTAAGTGAAAAACACTTAAGATTTTGTTTAATTATCTCATGGGAGATTAGGGAAACAAGTTATAAGTGTTTGGCTGTAAGTATATGGCTGATTATAGAACAAGCTGGTTGTTTGTGTTTCCTTGTTATTGAGGAACTTTTTTCTTCTTCTTTGGTTTAAGTGTGAAGGAAAGTTCAAGCTTTTGAAGAGTTCAATTAAAAGGATAAGTTGCTGAATTGAGGTACGGTGACTGCCCCATTTTATTTTTCTTATATATGAATTTGAGAGGGGATTATGGATGTCTTGTTATTGAAAACTCAAGAGATGATGAGATCAATAATTGATTACTACAATAAAAGGGGTTTGGGACTGTTTTGTGGACTGTTTTGTATGTATATGTTATGGGCTGCCAGGTTGAAGTTGGATAAAGGGGTGATGAGTTTGTAATGAATTATAGAAGAAAGATGTGGTGTTACACCACCGAACTAATGCTTGCTGTCCAATCTGTTTTGCGTATTGTTTGGAATGTGTAATGAAGTCGAGGTGGTTTTGGTGAACCTTATAAGAACTTATCTGGTATGTGGGTGTAATTGGAGGAACAAAAGGGTTAAAATAACACCCTTGTTTGATAGAGTAATAGTTGCTGCCCGGTTACTGTTTTGGGTGAAATTAAGTGCCTTAAATGTGTTGATTGGTTACTAATACTAGTTTACCATATATTATATTGTAGATAAGTTATCTCAAAGGCGAGAAGTCAAGTTGGGTTAGTTTCGGAATCAAATAACCAGGTATGTAAGGCATACTCTATTTCACACTCTTTGGCATGAAATCGTACAATTGTTCCATCAAGCAATTTTCTGAGGTTATCCTATAACAAAGTGATGCATAATGGCAGCACATTACCCTCCATGTATCCAATGACCTTGTTCCCACTCTCTAACGCATTAGAACATCTCAATACGTGCTTATTATTAAATCTGCGCGTCTATCTTCACTAGAAAATTTCAGGAGTTCTCCGTTTGTTCAAATAAGACCCATGTGTTATTTCAGCTCCTAAACACTTTATTTGTGTGCCAACAGCTCCCTAGCTCATTGTTGTTGCGTTAAGTGTCTATTTACATGTCTCTTATTAGTGTATTACTGGTTCAAGGTATCATAATGTGATGACCACCAAGGTAACAATCTCAAAGGCTAATAAACTAAGTATTGCAATCTGTAAAATGACGAGTGGCAGCTCAGGGGCACTTGCCTAGCATGGGCCAATCTCGATACCTTTATTTGTGGGTGGCAGCTCAGGGGCATAAGCCTAGCATGGGCCGATCCCAATCTTTTTATAGGTGGCAGCTCAGGGGCGTAAGCCTAGCATGGGCCGACCCTAATTTATATTTTTTTTTTACCACTGATCAGCTGGTCATTTGCGTTATATGGATTACAAAGATTATGAAGTAAGAAGGTAAAATGAAGAAAGAATGTAATGTACATTATCCCACAAGTATTTATAAAGGTGGTCTACTAGTACTCCTTCTACACTTATATCGGATTTCTATTGAGCTTTTGTATCAAGTGTGTTGCTACTTTCTGCCTTACATATTCGGTACATATTTTCGTACTGATGTCCCTCACGGGGGACCTGCATTTCATGATGCAGGCAGAGGCACTTCAGCTTATACAACTCCCTAGTAGGAGCGCAGGTTGTTCAGGGACTATTGGTGAGCTCCAGGTTGATTCAGGGCTTTCCAAGTCTGCTCTAGATATTTTGGTATTGTACAGTAAGTCTAAAGTAGGGCGGGGGTTTGTCCCGACCCTAGCTAAGTCTATGTATCTTTTAGAGGCTTTGTAGACTAAAGTAAAGTTATGGTAGTGTCCTGATTTTAGACATGGTGGCCCCACCGGCCAAGTGTTGTACATATCAGTTTTGGGAGTGAATGTGTAGTTCATTTCATCGATGCATAATATTATGTCTTCAGAACTTTTGGTTGTCACAGTTACATGCATGGGAAGTATAAGGTTATGAATTGGTTCTCTCGGGCCTTTACGGCTACGGGTGCCTGTCCGCCCCAATAGGATTTGAGGCGTGACAGTATGCTGGTTTTCCAATAAAAAAGTTATTCTCTTTCGAGGTAAGTGGTTTGATCCAAGCACAAGAGGCACAAGAGTACATAAGAAGCATAACATCATTGAAGTGAAGCACAATAGGTCGTATCCTATTTACGATCCCTTTATGCTAGCGCAAAATTCTAAACAAGTGTATTATACTCCTTATCCATTATGCACAATGATAAGTCTGATTGGTGGGATGTAATCAAAACAAAGCCTATAGGATGGGTGGAAGTTGAGAATGTGTTGGAGACTGCGTATCAAAATGAAATGTAGATTGATCGCTATCTAGTGGACATTGACTTAGTGGATAGTTTGAATCATCCAAAAAATATATTTGAAGAAGTTAATATTGCAGAAGAAGAGGCTGAGTGGGTAGGTGATGAGGAAACTTCCGAAGAGGATAAATGGTTTAGTAGAGAATCTTTAGGAGAGGAAGATTAGTTTGTGTTGTATTTATTATGTATTGATGTCTTTATGCTTTGTACTATTTACCTTTATGTTTCTTGTTTAAGATTGATATGTAATATACTGTGTAAGATTGTTGTTTTTACTTTTCCATGATTTATATAGTCATAGAAATATTCTTGTCTATCTCGTGTTGTTGGAGCGATTTGAAATGTGAATTAGTAACTTGAAATTAGTTACTTGGAATGTTTTCTTATATACTAATTTTGTAAGAACTAACTACTTGTTAACTTTACATAATTTAGATGGCAGGTAGAGGTGACAAAGGTAAGGAAAAAGTTGATCCTACAAAAACAAAAAAAGAAAAAACAACCACCGTCTTATAAATGACTGATAGGTATTCATATATCTGAGGATCGGTTTGCTGACACACCAGCACGACCCTCATATTCTAGGTTGTTGCAGCTTTCAGTTCCTACTCCTATGCATGTCGGATCACTTCATTGGACTACACCGACTCATTCTTCTCCCATCACCGTGCCACCTCCATCACAATACTATCGGATGACCGCTGGAACATCTGGACATCTACCATCATCAGTAAGCTCTGCTAGCAGTCACCCACATTCTCACAATGATTCTACTGGATCTATTGGGTTGTCGAGTCTTCATCTTAGAGGCACTCTATTCGGTGCTTCAGATTCGCCCATGCCAGTGCATCCACCATCACTTGCTCCGCAGCTCAGAGACTGAGATGATTATCGAAGGCGGTATATTATTCCATATGGGATAGGGTAAGATTTGTAAATATAACAACATTATTCATTTTTCATTTACTGTATTATTATGCTCTATGAAATTACTGTTTGATCTTATGTTGTAGGTTTAGGCTGAATGATGGAGTTGGAAAAATTGCGACTAAATACATTTGTCGGCACTTCGACGATTATTGAACCAGTTGGTAAAAGGTTTCAGAAAAGGACAGAGACCAAATGTTTAAAGAATTTCATGTAAGAATTAAACTTATCGACTATTTAACACATTGTTAGAACAAAATAGTGTATATTATATCTTTATTTTTTTGTAGAAGTACACGAATGAATATGCTATAAGGAGGAATTTTTATAGAAGAGCTAGATCCAGATTTAACGATCTGTTGGATTGCCAGAACTAACAGGGTATGACCAAGGTTTATACTCGAACCCATATGGAAAGAGTATCTTTGCTACTGGAATAGCGAAGAATACCAATTATTAAGTGACAAAGGAAATAAATTCATGGCATCATCCAAGGGTGGCTCTCTACATACTTCGGGTGCAGTTAGTATGATTGTTGTGGAGGAAAAAATGATATGTAACTTTTACAGTTTTAATTGTTTGTTTCTATTTAAATTTTAAATTATTTGAAAATTAATAATTTTTTCATATGCAGGAAAAAATAGGTAGGAAGGTAAGATACGATGAGCTATTCGAGGAAACGCATGTGAAGAAGAAAAAGAACCCAACTGATGAAGATGTCTGGGTTGAGCCTCGTGCAAAAGCTGCCTATGTAAGAATCAAATTTTGAATTTATGAATCTTTTTCTCAAAGTTGATATTATTCAAGTACAAGTACTTTAATATTATCTTACTATTAATTTTAACTTTACTTTGAATATAGGACAAATATATGCAGCTCGTTAATGAGTATCGTAGTACTCAACCTCCTGAAAGTCAGGGTGACACAATACCTGAACATGTAGAGAAGGAGTTATGGCAAGAAATTGTGGGTCCTGCAGTTAGAGGCCAGTACTGCGGATACCCCAGAAAGTATTTTGGTTAGAATGTTAGGTCTTCGTCCAGCCTTACATCCTATACCTCATCAGTTGATAAGGAAACTGTTGAATCACTAAAAAAATAGGGTTTCTAAAATCAGTGAAGAGCTTGCTACACGCAGAGAGAAGGTGAAGGAGAAGGAGCAAGAAACAACATCACAAATCAAGATGTTGCAGGAGCAGTTCAACTCTTTTATTCGATCTGCAGGGATTCTTCCTTCATGTATGGGTGATACAGTTCGGACTGCAAAAGGTCTAGGCCACCTGACATGAGGAATCAGATCCTGTGTGTGCGACTGGGGATGCGGAAGCCGAAGACGAAGACGATGATGATGAGTGGTAGTTTTTTTATTTTTGTATGTGTTGTAGTTTGGATTTAGACATGAGTTATAGTTTTTACACTTTTGTATGTTTTTAGACTTGTATTGTATGCTGCTTGTTTGAATAGAGTGTTGCATATATATTGTATGCTTGTTTGTTTGGCTAGTTGATGGAATGTAGCATGAATAAGTTTTTATTTTTAAAAAAAAATATTACCAGAAAAAACCGACCACAAGTGATTGGTTTTCTAGAAAATTTTTACAAAAACCGACCACATGTGGTCGATTTATTATAATTAATTATTTTTTAAAATCGATTAATTTTTAAAATTAATTTAATAAAAATAGCGACCACAAGTGGTCGGTTTTTTAAAAATTAATTAATTTAAAAAAATCGACCACTTGTGGTCGGTTTTATTAAAATTAATTAATTAATTTAAAAATAAAATCGACCACTTGTGGTCGGATTATTTTGAATTTTTTTATGTTTTAACTCTTTTTTTTATTTTTAAAAAAATAATAATGGATTTTAAAAATATATGAAAAAATTTTAAAAAATCGACCACATGTGGTCAATTTAAAAAGCTACCACGCTTTTATCGATCACGCATTTTGGTTGGTTTTGTGGTCAAAAATACAGGAAAATCGACCACTTGTGGTCAGTTTTTCTATTTTTCAGTAGTGACAAGCCTAAATTGTATATCACCAATCTCTTCAAATTTGAGCTCAATGCTACAAAGCATATCATATTGCGAGCTAAATTTTCAAATCACAAAGCTTTTCAAATTCAAGAAAAATCTCTAAATTGACATGCTCCTTAAAACACGAACCTAAACTGTATATCACCAGGCTCTTCAAATTTGAGATAAGTATTTAAGTTTAAATGCTCCTCAAAACACGAGTCTAAATTGTATGTCGCCAAACTCTTTAAATTTGAGCAAAGTCATCAAGTTGAAACACTCCTTAAGGAACGAGTATAAATTGCATGTTCACTCCTAGCCCGCAAGAGTATAAACTGTGTACGACTCAAAGAAAAAGTCCACTAGGTTGAAAACCTCGAAAGAGAAAGCCTAGGCAAAATTTAGGACACGAAATAAACACTCACCGCAAAACAACGTTATGACTTGATCCTCTTTACTGAGATACGTAGGCGCTTGAAATTTTATTCTAAGTTCAATTACATGAGTGTCAAAAAAAATACATGTCCTTGCTTGATCCATCATATAAAAGTTAAGATTGTATACATCTCAATTAAGTCTTGAACTTATGCCAAATAGCTGTGGCTCAATAGGGGCAACCCATCAAAAAGAAATGAAGCTCTTTCAATAGGATTTAGAATACCCAAAACCTACAGTTTAGGGCGTAGATCTGTCAAACATACAATTATCAAGTTTGCAAGTCAAAAGCTTTAATTCTTAAGGTTTTCAAACTAAAGTTTCAAGTCTAACCCGATTGTGAGACAAAGACGTGAAAGCAATAGTCAACAAGTTTGAAGTGAAAGCCAGAGTTTAATACTACAACATCAACACATCAAAATCAGCAAGCAATTCTTGAAATTAAGATTCAAAAGGAATACTAAGAGAAATATGCAATATAAAAAAAGAGTTTCTATTAAAATTAATAGATCCAACTACTCAATAAAAGGTTGAAGAAAGCAACAAGAAGGTTTGAAAGAAAGGAAACATCTCCTAAGGCTAATCTAAGTATAGGTTATAATTGACTAAATCTTGTAAAGCAACCTCTCAGACTTGCTGCTTATTCTCCATGACCTTTGAGGCATTTTCTGTTTCCAGAGAGATGTTAGAACACTTGGAAAACTCTTATTCAGTAGCTGAAACTTTGGATTCCATCTCTGCAGCTTCTTGCTTGGCAACATCTCGACGAGCTTTTAACTTTTTTACCTTCTTTCTCGCCTTCTCAAGAGATTTGCAGGCGGCAGAAACTTCTTCAAATTTCTTATCTCTCTCTTTTAATACAAACTCAAGGTGCTCTTTTTCTTTCAAATATAGCTCTGGCTCTTTAATTATGGTGGTTTTATCAACAAGGATAGATCATTCTTGGTCATAGAAAATCACAAGCCCAAAGAAAGACTCCAATAAATTTTGCAAAGGGGAAATATTCTTACCTATTCCACTTATGTCATTGAGTATGACTTCGAAGTCATCTTAGATAGATGAAGCACGATTCAGAGTAAGGCCTACAAGTTTGTTATGGATACTAGCCCAAGACTTCATGATAAATTCCTTTTAAAGCTTTGAGATAACCTTCTTGCCTTTAAAAATAGACATGGATACCGCTGGTTTCCAGGGAAGGTTTGATTCTATATTTGCTTTGACTTTACCGCAAGGATTAGAAGTGACCTCTTTGAATGGCAGAAGTAACTCTCTTGAGTTTGAACCTACTATAGACTCACTATTATCTTGTGGCTTACTTTGGTGAGGATCGTCCAAAACTTAAAAAATTTTTGGCTGCACACACAAAGAAAAACATCATGTGATTGGTATGTAAAGGTGATTAATATATTATAAATAATAGAGATATAAGTCGTTACCTTTTCGATTGATGACTGAGTCTTCAATGAACTATCATCACTAGCAAGAATCTCTACATGGGAGTTAGAATCACCTAGCTTGTCCAAAGATGGTTTTACCTTCTTCCAACAATGATCTCCATGACTAATATCGCTCTCGTATTGAGTTGGTCATTTATTGAAAGTCTGTTGAGTCAAGACAGGCGGCTCTTCTTTTTGAGTTTCTACACATAAAGGGCCCTTGACTTTGTACGGAATAACTACTTTAGATTTCAAAATGACAGGATTAACTACAATTGGAACCTCCTCGCCATGTTCTTGAGGAGTGTTGGTAATAGGACCCATGACATTCACCAAAGTATGCAAGTTAGCTTCAAGAAAGTTCCCATGAAATTTTTCCCACTAAGATTTATATGCAATAGAGGAGTACTTTTGCATATTAGGTATGGCCATAGGAAAATTTGCCTTTTCCATGGATCCATATGACACATAAATACGATAAAATCTGAGTCCTTCATCAAGTGATGCACTACGAATATCATTTGCTAAGCTACCAGGGAGGTTTTGATAGAATCCAAACTGACGGCTAAATCAATTCGGGTTGTATGGCTGGGGATCAATGAGTCTTCATACCTGATAGAAAGAAAGTTAAAACAGAGGCTCAAATAATAACTTATCTCTGAATCTGTATCTTTGTCATTATCCACAAAATAGTGAATATTGGACTTGTTCGGCATAGTAGAAATCCAAGAAATGTTATCTCCTCAATAGATATATTTTCTGGCATGCTCTTTATAAAAATATCTTGCAACACCTTCTCTAGAATATTCTACCATTAATGGAGTGAAGGGCCCATTAGGTAGAGAAAATATGTCTTGAAATAGTAAGCAAGCCAACCATACACATAATGGATTGGAAAAAATACTTTGATTTGCTCAAGCTGTGAACATTTGGTAATCCTATTTAAACCATTATAAATGCTTGACAAGATAGGAACGACCAGACTAAAAGTTTGCTTATTGGCTATCATAGCTGGAATTCTAAAAGTTTTCAGGAGAATGAAATCCCCATCCTTAGAAAGAAACATAAAAGTGCATAACCAACATGGTAATAATGCCGCCAAATATGTATCAACCCTATGTTCATACCATACTCCAAGTTTAGAAAATGTTGCATCCTCTGTGCTTAACCACTTTGCTGCGTTAGGAATAGTCCCTGTTGGGTTAGGTGTTGACTTCAAGCAAACAGATTTGTTCTCCTTCCTCACTGGAGCTACCTCATATCTCAAGACTATTTTACACCAAAACTTTATCCACTTTTCTTAGAGTAACTCTTGGATTATGAGACTCTCCTTCTTGAAGATACTGAAAGGCTAAATACGAATTCACATGTACTGGGGATGAATCTCTCATTCTTTTTATCAACACCAGTGAGATCTTTGAATGCAGGCACTACTTTTTTATAAGGAAGACCTCCAATAAATAGGCCCCAATTTCATGTAAATCCCAAAGGGATATAGACAGCTCTCCAATCGATGTCAGCAACATGTTTTTCCTTGAACAGCAAGCTTTAAGAAAGGATTGCAATATGTTTGAACTTCGATCATAGGTAAACAGAGAAGCATAAACAGCATCATATACTTTTACTGCCCTCAATGTTTGGAGACTCCTAGCTTATATGTCCTCGGCCCATTCCTAGTATCCTTGAGTATGATGAAATTCACTATCTACCTTCATAGTACTTCCCCAAAGTACGTCTCCCTGGAGTATTCAGTGCCCTAAGCAAGGAATGGGGTTCTCAATATTCAGTTAACATTGGTTTGGAGTTTAAAGAGTTCATACTTTAAGAGATCTATTAGAACCTATGTCATCTTCAAAAGTCCAGTCCGATATATGAAGAGAATTCATCAAGGGTAGCCATGGATCCTCACACTTATCGACTAATGGAGTGTGATTCAATAGCTTGGATAAAATTATACCATCATCAGCCTTAGTTAGGAGATACTCGTTCTTGAAAGATGAAGAGGTATACTCTTTAAAGTGAACCATTGCTACAATCTGCATGAACAAAGGAGGTTTAGTTAAAAACAAAGTTGAAGTTCGATAAAATACCTGCACAAGCATTTGCAAACAAAAATTTCCTCTATATTTTAGCTTTATTCAAAGAAAAAGGAAATTGTCACCATCTTAAAGCCAAATTGGTCGATCTTAGAGTATACATAGGTGAAGTTAAACTCTCACACCCTAAGTCGATTATTGCATAGCCACCATCTTAAAGCCAAATTGGTCGATCTTAGAGTATATAGAGGCGAAGTTAAACTCTTGCACCCTAAGCCAATTGTTGCATAGCCACCATCTTGAAGATAAATTGGTCCGTCTTAAAGTGTACGGAGGCAAAGTTAAACTCTCGCACCTTAAGCTGAGTGTTGCATAATCATCAAACTTGAAGCCAAATTAGTCGGTCTTAAGGTGTATAGAGGCAAAGTTAAACTCTCGCACCTTAAGCCGATTGTTGCATATTGCTATCTACTTCAACCCTACAAAAAAATAAAGAAGAAAAACTACAAAAAAAAAAATGTAAAAGAAAAAAAAATTACCTTAACTTTGATTCTGGAAACTCAAACTAGAGGTATTTCTAATAGATCTTGCAAATTGATGCTTTGTATGATAAAAGAATATGGGATATTTATAAGGATGAAAAAGAGATGGCGGTATAAATTTCTATCGATGTAGGAGAGAACTACCCTTACCCAATATTAATGGGTATCCCAATCCTTGTAAAAGACAAGAAAAAAATGGGTGGCATCACCGCCTACAGGCTTAATTCTCTCACAATTTACGTCATATTAAAACTTAGGGTGTGTTTGGTATGATGAAAAATATTTTTCAGAAAATGTTTTTCAATTTTCTCTTGTGTAGTGCAACAAAAGTTTAGGAAAATATTTTCCAAGACAACTTATTTTCCACCATTTGATGGAAAATGACTTCCTTCATGGGCCAAGGGAAGTCATTTTGAAGAAAATGACAAATGTGACTTATGACCTCACCCTCACCCCTCTTCCCACTCCAACAACACTTATATTCACATGACTCAAAAAATTTATATTTCTCAAAAATTTGCATTACTCGAAAATATTTTTCACTGTGCTTTGCTTCAATTTTTCACTGTTTGAAATAAAAAATAATGAAGCTCGAATTTTTTCCATTTTCAATTCGTTGAATATATTGTTATTTTCATATGCATAGAGGAAGACTTACTTATGTTACTTTTGTTAATTGCATATTTCATTTTGTTATCGATGTAACTTGTTTCAATAGTTGCTTAAAATTAGTGATTCTAATATTTTAGTATTCGATATTGATATTATTTGTTATGCTTAAATTAGTTCTTACAAATTGTTGAGTTGCTAGAGGCATTGATATACTAGTTAACAGATAGTAGTATTTTCAAAAAAATATCTTTTCACTCATCAATCGAACACTAGAAAATATTTTTCTAAAAAATATTCACTACTCACCAACCAAACACCATAAAATATTTTTCGAAAAATATTTTTCATTCACCAACCAAACATGAGAAAATAAGTAGAAAACCAACTTATTTTCCAGAAAAACATTTTTCAAGAAAACATTTTCCATGAAAAATATTTTCCATCATACCAAACACACCCTTAGTCTAGTGGTGGGCCATGGAGTAATGTTAAAAAAAAAAAAAAAGCAACGTTGTAAATCCACAAAAGTCTCTTACAATTATATGTGACGGGTAAACTTGTGACCATAATAGAAGAAACAATTGCATGTCAATTGTAGTGTACGGAAGAAAAAGTGTCACATAATGATGATCATTGAAATCGAAAAAAAAAATAATTAGTTATTCTTTTTTTTCCATGCAAATATGTTCATTTCTATTGAACGTGATATATAATGGTACGTACTTCAAGTCCAGTCTGAAAAAAATTAAATATTCCGACAAGTCTTGAAGTAGGGAGCACTTAGTAGACAACAAAATTTTAGTAAATTAAAAATTTGTACAAAATTTAAATTATATTAAATTAAAATATATTAATCCTAAATAAATATTGTGGATTAATAAAATTGAATTGATTATTTAAATCTAAACATATATGGATTTAACTAAAGCCTAGTTTTTATTGGACTAGTCCATTAATTTGGGCTACAAATGATGAGCCAACTTTGCTAAAGCCCAAGATATTTTCATATTCTAGAGTCTCAGATGAGCGCCACGTGTCGAATGACGTTGCATGAAAAGTCAAGTGAAAGAGTCAATAGGACCATGTCATATGCCAAAATAATGCAGCCTAAAAGGCGCCACATCTCTTGAATTTAATTGGTCAAAGGAAGTCAATCTTCATCATGACTCTTTCTTTTTCATAACTATAAATAGGGGTTTCATAATTCAGAAAAGGGACAAACAACTCTAATAAAAAGAAAGAGAACGCTCGTAGATCAAACGCCGCAATTTCTTAACAAAACTCAAGCATTCAAATTCAAGTTCATCAGGATCAAGCCCCAAAGTCCTTGAATTCAAGTACAAGTCAAGATCAAGTCCGTCAAACTTCCAAATCAAGTTCAGATTCAAGATAATCTAGAAGCCCTTGAATTCTTACCAAATCAAGTTCAGAGTCAAGATAATCTAGAAGCCCTTGAATTCTTATTTAAAAGACGAATCAGGGGATTCATAGAGATTGTACCACTCATATATTAAAATCAATAAAATAATTATTGCGATATTTTTCTCATTTAGATTACTATTTTTCCAACTCAAAATTTTATTATCCAACAGTTGTGTCAATCACAATGAATAAAATATTTTCTTTTTATAATGTTCCACATAGACGAGGTAATTAGTGGATATCATCTCACTACAACAACAAAAAAATTTAGTTACAACAAATATGCACTTTAATGGCAATACAAATTATCGCTAAAGCTTTTATCGGTATTTAATTAATCGTCATTGAATTCAATGTCACTAAAAGTTATACCAACACTTTCAAAGAGTGCAACCCAAAATACCAACTATTGCCGCCAAAAGGCCTTACGTTTTAGTGGCATTTATTTAGCGGCAAGAACAATTGTCAATAAAACTTTTCTGGAATTTACATGTTGTATTGTCATTAATGATGCACTTTAATTGTGACATTTTAATCAAAGAAAAGAATATTAAATAAATCATAGTGAGGAAGATAACAGTACAAAATACACGATCATAACAAACTATTCATTCATCATCTTTAAGCTTGCACAAAAATTACAAAGATCAAAAAGAGTAATTAGCAACATTTTCCAAGTAGAAATTAGGTTCTACTACCACAAAGAATAGAAAAAAAACTCTAGATCTTAGTTCACTAGCTAATGAAGAAGTTACAAACAATCTCTAACTCAAAGCTAACGCCAATTTCTCGTAACAAGAAATTCATCATGAGTGTAAAGCTGATCAATGATGTCCAAAGCAATACAGGACATCATGATTTATTCTTTGAGGTAGCATTGCTGCTAGTTTACCTTCTTACCTTCTCATGGTGTACCATAACTTTGACTACTACCCACTTCTTTGAAGGCTTATCTTTTATTCGAATTCCACTAAAATCTTGAGCAAACTTCTATGCATCCACATAATCTTGATTATCAGGTTCAGTATTCTAAATAGGCAAATTAATCTTTCAAGTCCTAGCCATCTTCTTTCTCAATTCTGCAAGAAAAGAAGATTGTTAAAGTTAAAAGGAGAAAAATAAAGTGACAACAGAAGGAGGTCAACCAATAAGAACTCAATAATTAATGTCATTACAATAAATACGTCTATTTAAGATCAACATTCAGGAACGAGTGAATAATTTCGTCTCTAAAAGTATACTTATTAGGACGAGATTAAATTTCAGTCCCTAATTGTGCATTTTATTGTGAAGGTATAAAATCTGGTCCTAAAAAAATTATTTACCGGTCCCTATTGAAATAATTTAGAGTATTGAGAAAGTGCGCAAAATTTGTCTAATAAAAATACTAATTAATAAACCTTAAGGCGCCAAAAAGTAAAAACACTCTGTATTATCAAAAAACTATCACGCCCTAAATGTTGCTCCAACATTATCGATCAGTTTTCCATCGATTTTTCTCATTGAACGCTCAAATCGTTTCTGCCCTAATCTCATTGTTTTCCATCGCAGCTTCCATAACAGATTTCGTTTGTTTGGTTCATGTTCATCCATGATATAGGATGGACAATCTAGTTGGAAGTTGTAGCATAGGGGATTAACATATGCCACAAGTTTACTGTGCAACCAAAGATGGCGTTTGGGCTTGAAAAACAAAGTTTCTCAAGTTGTTACAAGATGCCTCGAACTATAGTGAATTAGTAATCAACTCACTATGATCCCATTGAGCAAGTAGAGCAACTCGATGGCCAATTGTTTGCCTTTTTTATTTTGATGAAGTATTCTGATGCATTATTGGCACAACTTCCTGGAGTTTCTGCTATAGGCTGACCATATCTAGATGGTGTTTCATCGTCTCTAGTGGCATCCAAAGACATCATGCTCTTCTTCATCAAAAGTCTTTACTCTTTAATTGGTCTTCCCGACAAACAAGAGCTGCAACATTATCCTCAGTTTTAAGGTCAAAAAGATACCCAACTCGTGCTATAGTCTTTTGAACAAGCAGATCAATCTCATATTGTTTGGTATCTTAATAGTCCTTACTTGTTAACTTGAAACGTCTCCTCTGTTCAGTGTCATATACCTTCTAAGCAAAAAAAAACAGGATGTTTTTTCCTTCTTGGAATCTGCTTGTTTAATGGTACAAAGTGCACCATTCACTTATGCATGACGACTCCACCGGACCTCATCTCAGTGAAAACTACTGGATTTTCAGAATTGCTTGTTCTGCTTATCTACTCTATCCTTATCTACTTGTTCTACTTGCTTATTTTCAGAACTTCCACTCATGTAATGGATTCCTCTTTCCCCTGAAAGATAGTCGTATACTGACTTGAATTCTGAATCTATCATCACATATCTGATACCACCACTATCTGAATCTTGTTTCTCAACTATCCATGCCTTATGACCTTGTTTCTCAGTCCATTTGATATACATTTTTGTGAGTTGTTCTACCAAATCTGGATGGAAGTATAATAGTGAAAAGCAGTACCACCAAATGTACACAGCAACCATAAAGAACTAGATACCTTTTACTTTACAACTCCAGCTAGGCAGCTACCTTTAAGGTCTTGCCTAGAATAAAATTCTTAAGGAAATAAAGCTACATAGGGTTGAAGAAAAACCATCTCTTCAACTTTGAATAAGCAAAACAACTAGATGCTTATGAGTTGCTTGGAGACGAGTTACTTAGGATAGTAAGAGTGTTCCAGAGACGTAAGAGTAGAAGTCTAGTATACCTACTTTCTAATCTCAACTACAACTAGTTACCTTATTCGATATCAGGTCTACAAACTACTAACTCCTCTCTAAATTTCTACCATTTCCCTACCAATTCCAATGTTTTCCATAAAATAACAAAAATGTTTGGAAGTTCAGAATCATTCCATGTAAAATAAGCTTCACACAATTGAAATTTAGATCTTTTTAGAAAAAAAATCTATCGTGCAGATTGACTATTAAATTTAAGGTTGAGATGAGTATATCAGTGAGCCGTAATAAGGAGCAATTTGTACTTACAATACTCCAAAGTTGCACTTTTTGTACCTTACCTAAATAGCATGCTTATATAATAAGGAGAAATTCTGCACTTTCATACTTATCTAATGTCTTATTCACATTGACATAAAATGTATAAGCCTGCTTTAAGATGTCATAGTTGATAGAATCCATGCCTACCAGCTCGGTTATCAGCTTAGCTTCTTCGGCCTGTAGAATCACACTCAATGAAATAGAATCAACTGATGGGATTGAGTTTGAAGATTTTTTTTCTTTTTAACGTCTTCAAGAACTGGGCAATAAACATATGCTGACGACAAGTGAGAATTAGGTTTGAGTTATCTTGCACGACACCTTGTATCTAAGGTCTTTACGGGCATCAATGGCTTTGGCACTTTCAGCCAATTGCACGAGATCTTCATTTGACTTGGCTAAGTCATCCCACAAATCATATTCACGAATAATTTCTTCCTGTTTAAGGCGTCTTGCTTCTTCAAATTCTAGTGCCATCGGAGCCAACATTTCAGCATGCAGTACCAAATCTTCAAATTTTCTTTTCAAAGCAAATGAGCCTACATCATGAAACCATCATTTACTATACACATATTAAAATGTAGAGATTTTATATAAGTAACTAGATGTTGTGTATAATTTTTCTAACGGTGACTCCATCTATGAACATGAATATGTTGAGGATTCTAACTCAATTGTGTTGCATTCATATGCCTCTTGACAAAGATTCTTCTTGACTTTTCTGTGCTTCTTCCCTTTAAATTGTCCACTTCTCCTTTCAGATAAGGGCATTTGCACACCCAGTGACGTAGCTATTAGAACAATAATGATAATCGTACAAGAAATTCAAAATAAAACTTCCTTGGCTTAGAGGCACGATAATACGCTTCTTGAAGATAGTTGGAGTCTCTCCCACGAGCAAACGGAAGAACAAGTGACAACTCTATTTTCAGGATTCAACTAAGCCACAAAACAAGTAGCATTCAAGAATGTTGCTTTTTATTCTTGAATTGGTGATTTCACCATTTGATCAATGTCTCTCAAGTGTTTTTCAAGGGAAAAGTAGTTTTGAGTGTTTGTCTTTTCAAATCAAAGAAAACAATATTTATAGGATGAAAGTTTCATGGATGAGAAACATATTAATTAAGTAATAGTTAATAGGTTCATGTATGTTTTAAAATAAAAAATGTCATTCTTTCATGAACCTATAACGTAAAACTTAATGAATAATGAATTTGTCAAATACATTTCCTTTGTAACTTAAAATTTATGAATAATGAATTTGTCAAATTCATTTCCTTTGTAACTCAAAACTTTAAGTGATGCATTTGTTTCAAAACTAATTGAAACATAACTCTTAAAAATCTTTAACCGGTGTATTTGTTTCAAAATTTATTGAAACATAAAATCAAATATCCCTCACTTGTTTCAAGAAATTTTATCTTTAAAAAATAAAATTCGTTTGAGACATTAATCTATCAACATGTATCAATAATGGTGTCTTTTGGACTTGAACCATTAGCTAGTGAAGACTTTCTAAATCATTGACTACTTAGTGAATAAATCTTGAACTAAGTGGTTCATTGAATGAAGTAGAAAAATACTCCATGCATATTGCTATGTTCCGGTGAAAATCAAAATCCTTTGACACCTCACAGCCATGTGTCCCGAATCCTTTTAGCTAAGTGCTTTAAGATTTTCCTTTAAAAATCTTATTGAAGCGGCCTCCACTTCGCACTTAGTGTGGTGAATTCATCAAGAGTAACTTTGCATACTCCGACTAAATAGTCTATGAATTTCATTAAGAGAAATTAATCTCATCCTCCTTTACAATAAAGTATCAGTAAATCTATCAAGAGTGTTCCTACACACTCCAATCGAAATCGGTGCATAGACTTAATAAGAGAATATAATCTCATTCTTTTCTTTTGTAGGAATACTGTCAAATCTATCAAGAGTGTTATTATTTACTCCAACCGATATCGGTCTTATAGATTTATCAAGAGAATAAATCTCAACTTATGCATATCTACTCACTCTCTAGGGAAAAAGGAAATTTTATGGATGCGCTTCACAATTATAACTTTACTTGTTTTTCCCTTTGAACCTAAGATTACATCATTAGGTAGGGTTACCATAAAGTACAATCAATCTACAACAGGCTTCATTCCCATCCCATTACAAGTTTATACCACCAATTCCTTGCCTAACCATTTAGACAAAGGATCTGCTAAATTGAGTTTGGACTTCACATATTGAAGCGATATTATGCCATCCTCCAATAATATTTTCACATGATTGTGTTTGAGACGAACTTGTCTTGACTTGTCATTGTAACAATCACTTGAAGCTCGAAATATAGCAGCTTTATTATCATAATATATAGTCAAAGGTGGAATTGGCTTACCCCATAATGGAATATCTATCAGTATACTCCGCAGCCAATCAGCTTCTTCTCCAGCAGAAAACATAGCGATAAATTCTGACTCCATGGTTGAGTGAGTAATACATGTCTGCTTCTTTAATCTTCAAGATATTGCTGCTCCAGCCAAAGTGAAAATCCAAGCAGTAATAGATTTAGAGTCATTCGGATCAGAATTTCAAGTAGCATCACTATAGCCTTCAAGAACTGCTGGAAAGGTAGAATAATGCAGGACAACATTAATTGTACCCTTCAGATACCTTAAAACACGAATTAAGGCATTCCAATGCTCAACTCCAGGGCTACCAGTAAACTTGCTCAAAGTTCCTACAGCATAACTAATATCTGAGAATATGTCAGTTGATCAAGAATATCACCAGAGTTTCGCACTAGTTTGATGCTAGGATCAAATGGTGTAGGAGCAGTCTTGTCGTCAAAATGACCAAACCTCTTTAGAACCTTCTCAATATAACTTGATTGAGTAAGAGTCAAACCACTTATCGATCTTACAATTTTGATGCCTAAAATTACATCAGTTTCTCCAAGATCTTTCATTTCAAACTGAGAAGCAAGAAAATATTTTGTTTCTTTGACTCTTTCAATATCAGTTTCAAAGATCAACATGTCATCTACATAAAGACATATTATAACACCAGAATTTTCTTGAAATTTACTAAATATGTAGATATCTTCATCATTGATTAAGTAGCTATTAGAAATCATAACTTTTCTAAATTTATCGTGCCATTGTTTTGGAGCTTGTTTTAATCCATAAAGAGATTTAAGAAGTTTACAAAATTTACGTTCTTGATCAGGATTGACAAATCCTTCTGGTTGTTTTATGTAGACTTCTTCGTCTAGATCTCCATTCAGGAATGCAGTTTTCACATCCATCTGATGAATCACAAGACCATGAATTGTTGCTAGAGCAATCAAAAGATGAATAGAGGTCGTTCGAGCTACAGGTGCAAAAGTATCAAAATAATCAATATCTTTCAATTGAGTAAAGCCTTTAGCTACCAAATAGGCTTTGTACTTATCTAAAGTACCATCGAATTTTATTTTCTTCCTAAAAATTCATCGGCAACCAATTGGGTTACGTCCAGGAGGACGATCTGACAATATCCATGTATTATTAGATAATATAGAATGCATTTCATCATCAATGGCTTCACGCCAAAATGGAGAATCATGTGAAGACATAGCTTCAGCAAACTTTCAGGATCCTTTTCAACCAAATAAGCTTGAAAATCAGGTCCAAGGTCTTTTGATTTGGCTGATTTTGAACTACGTCTTGGTTGACTTTCTTCCAATGGCTCAACTATTTTATTTTTAAGAGGACGAATAGAAGAACTTGAATCTTTTTCAAAAGAATCCTTTTTCTTGGGATATATATGCTCAAAAAAATTACCATGTAAAGATTCAATAATTGTGTGAGGACTTGGGGTCTCAAAATTTAAAAATCTATAAGCCTTACTAGTTTGTGAATAACCAATAAACACACAATCTACTCCTCTATAGCCAATTTTGGTTAAATGTTGATTTGGTAATCGAACATGAGCACGCAACCCCATACTTTAAAATAATTTATATTTAGTTTTTGATTATTCCAAAGTTCATATAGAGATGCATCATGATTTCTGAAAGTAATTCTATTCAAAATATGACATGCTGAAAGCAAAGCTTCAGTCCACAAATTTTCAGATATACCAAATCCATAAAGCATAGAATTAACCATTTCTATGAAAGTCTTATTTTTTCTTTCTGCTACACCATTTTGTTGTGGTGTATAGGACATGGTCAATTATTTTCAATGCCTTCTCTCTCACAAAAATTAATAAAATCTGACTTTAAGTACTCTCCACCTCTATCAGACCTAATTGACTTAATTTTCACACTCAATTTATTTTCAACTTCTGCTTTATATGTTTTGAAAGTCTCAAATGTTTCATCTTTTGTTTTCAATGGAAAGACATAAGTATATATTAAGTAGTCATCAATAAAAGTGATAAAATACCTCTTTCCATGACGTGACAAATAATCCATCTCACAAATATCAGTGTGGATTAATTGCAAAAGTTTGAAAGTCCTTTCAACTGTCTTAAAGAGTTTCTTAGTAATCTTACATTTACTACAAGTAAGACACTTAGTAGTATGATTCTTTCCACAATCTTTGATTAATCCATTATTCACCCTAAGTTGAATGGATCTAAAATTCACATGTCCCAGACGTTCATGCCATAAGTCTAGAAACTCCGCAAGATAAGCAGAAATATTTTCATTTTCAATATTGAGTTTAAATATTCCATTTGCAACATAACCTTTTCCAAAAAACATTCCATTTTTAGATAAAATAAACTTATCTGCCTCAAAAACCAATTTAAAACCATGCTTCGAAATAAGCGTACCTGACATTAAGTTCTTTAGAATATTAGGAACATGCAATACATCAATCAATATAACTATCTTTCCGAAAGTAAACTTCAGTTCAACAGTTTCTTTTCCCACAACTTTAGTAGAGGAGGAGTTTCCCATATATATAGTTTTACCATCCCCCACTAATTCAGAAGTCTTGAAAGAATTTCGGTTACCTGATATGTGACGAGTTGCGCTAGTATCTATCCACCATTCCACTTGATCTTCCGCTACAAATACTTTTGTGACCATTGCCACAAGATCATTTTTTTTATTTTTATTTGCTTTTTCTTTCTTCTTTTTGGCTTTGAGAATTCTACAATCACGCGCATAGTGATCAACTTTGTGACAAGGATAGCATTCACCAGATTTAAAATTGGCACCATTCCACTTGAAATTTGTAGTCTTCTTTGCCTTTGAAAAAATCTTGTTTTCAGGTTCCTTCTTGTTTGATTTTTCTTCAACCATATGAGCTTTCATGACAGGTTCCTTCAAATTATTATTATCGCGTCATCGTGTATCTTGTTCAATTTGCAAGTGTTGCAACAATTGTTCAAGAGTCAAATCTTCCTTTTTGTGTAAGAGCTTGCTTCGGTACTCTTTTCAAGATGGAGGAAGTTTTGATACAATAGCACCAACATAAAAGTTTTCATCAAGAGCAATTTCAGATATAGCAAATTTATTAGCTATAAGTTGGAATTCTTGTACTTATTCAGTGATTGACTTGTCATCAACCATTTTGAACTCGATATAATTTGAAACGAGAAATTTCTTAGAACTTGCCTCTTCGACTAAATAAATAGTTTGAAGAGTGTCTCATATCTCTTTAGCATATTTGCATTTAACATAATATTAATCATAATATTTGTTAGACATTCCTCCAAGAATATAATTCTTACACAAATAATCATCAAATAGCCATTTGGCAATTTGTTCTTTAATCAAAGTAGCCTCGTCATATGCTACCTCAGAACCAGGAGCATTAGGACAAGGTTCTTCAAGAACATATGCCAACTTTAATCGTTTTAAAAAGAATTCCATCTTTTCACGTCATCTAGGAAAGTCTTTGCCATCAAATTTTTTAAAATTATGATTAGACAAAGATGAAATACTATTTGATATTGATGTAGAAGCCATAGAGACAACTATCTTTAAATTGTTAGAACAATAATAATAATTGTACAAGAAATTCAAAATAAAACTTGCTTGGCTTAGAGACACGATAATACACTTCTTGAAGATAGTTGGAGTTTCTCCCACGAGCAAACGGAAGAACAAGTGACAACTCTATCTTCGGGATTCAACTAAGCCACAAAACAAGTAGCGTTCAAGAATGTTGCTCTTCTATTCTTGAATTGGTGATTTTACCATTTGATCAATGTCTCTCAAGTGTTTTCAAGGGGAAAGTAGTTTTGAGTGCTTGTTTTTTCAAACCAAAGAAAACAATATTTATAGGATGAAAGTTTCATGCATGAGAAGCATATTAATTAAGTAATGGTTAATAGGTTCATGTATGTTTTAAAACAAAAACATATCATTCTTTCAAGAACCTATAACGTAAAACTTAATGAATAATGAATTTTTCAAATACATTTCCTTTGTAACTCAAAACTTATGAATAATGAATTTGTCAAATTCATTTCCTTTGTAACTCAAAACTTTAAGTGATGCATTTGTTTCAAAACTAATTGAAACATAACTCTTAAAAAATCTTTAACCGATGTATTGTTTCAAAATTTATTGAAACATAAAATCAACAGTAGCCAGGAATTTTCACAAGGAAATTCAAAATTTTTGAACCTATAATCTAAAACACCTTTTGAACCACCTTTGTCTCTACAATTCAAATTCTTCTCATGCCAAAAGGGGATCCAAATCTTCTCTCCATATATGCAAGAAGAAATATTTTTTAATTGAAACAAGCTACAGTTCGAGTTCCTAGATGAAATTTGATGGCAAGTTTGAGGGGTTGTCGATGTTTTATGCCTTTATGTTAAGTTTGCAATCACCTCATTGATAGACCTCTTAAACAAGAATCATGAATGACTGATAAAGAAGTTATAATTTCAGCTTAACTTAGTGACCACCTCATTTTAGCTTAATTTAAACTATCCCTCCATTTTAATTTAGTTGTATTACTTTTCTTCTTAGTCCGTTTCAAAAAGAACTACTTTTTCTTTTTTAGCTTTTTTATTTCTTTTGGTACATTTTACTTATCTATAGTTTAATATCATGAGATTTTAATCCCATAATAAAATTAATATATTTATGTGTCTATGCATCTTAGTATAATTTTTTTATTCTTTATTTTTTCTCAACTTAATAATTTTTTTTATTTTACAAGGTTGTGACACCTAGTAAGCAATGGATGCAACTTATTAATGATCGATCCAATAAAATCTACAAAAAGAGGGTGAAAAAAATTTTGAATTATGCTTTTGAAAAAAACAGGAGAAGAACGTGAAATTCGATGTCCATATAACAAATGTTGCAATACTACTTTAGGAACTCATAAAATAATTGGGAGACATTTAAAAGTATATGGAATAGTTCAGAATTATACTTTTTGGTTTTACCATGAGGAACGCTTGGGTGAACCGTTATCTGAATCTGAGTCTAAAGATGAATATGATGATGAAGTGGAAGAATGTGAAAGTGAAGATGAAGTTGAAGAATTATTGAGAGATCTGTATCTTAATCTTGATGGTGGACCTACACATATTGATTGTGATAATTTATTTAAGGAGGAGCCAAATCTTGAAGAAAAAAATATTTACAAACTATTGAAGGATTTCGAGCAGTCATTGTACCAAAATTCAAAAGCATCAAAGCTTTCATATTTGATTAACTTACTTCACACTAAAAGTATGGATAGTTGGAGTCATACACTATTTTCAATGTTATTGAAAATATTGAAAGAGGAGTTGTTGCCTGATAGAGCCGATTTTCCAAATTCATATTATGAGGCAAAGAAAACAATTTAAGAACTCGGACTTCTTACAATAAGATAGATGCTTGCACTAATGATTGCCTGTTATACTAGAAGAAAGATAGCTTATTCGATACTTGCAAAGTTTGTGGTGCGTCTAGATAGAAAATAGATACCCATAGCGGAGAAATAAGGAACAACAAAGGTAAAAAGATCATAGCAAAGAGTTTACGCTATTTTTTCTTAAGGACTAGACTTCAGAGGTTGTTTATATCTTCAAAGACATTTACTCTAATGACATAGCATAAGGATATTGAAGTTGATGATGGGATATAAGGCACCCAGCTGATTCAATGATATGGAAGTTATTTGATGAACATTATCCTCCATTTGTTATCAGGCCCCGTAATGTTAGACTTGGACTTGCTAGTGATGAATTTCAGCCATTTCGGGATTCAAAAAACTTACATAACATTTGGCCTATGGTTCTTATTTCTTATAATTTATCATTGTAAGATCCCGCAAAATTCTCTCATATTCTGAGCCTTAGAGCATGTTCAGTGGAGTGTAAATCCGGTCCAAAAGGGGGGAGAAATATCTTCCCAAGTGATAAGTATTTTAAACCATGTAAAATTTCACTAATATCAACTTTTTATCATGTAGAGAATTGAATAAGCTTTTCGTCGATGCCAAATTCGCCCAAATCCGACACTTGGGCGAAGAGTTGGAACCATTTTAGTGAGACAGTGTGCCACCTGGCACTTTAGCGCCTCACGGAGCCAGCGAAAATGGCAATCGTCAAAATTCAGTGAGCCTTTGCGATTATGGTGCATCGCGCCAAGGCTTAATTTCAGAGTTGTCAATTTTCAATGCACCAACGTGATTCCACCGCGTCACGGTGCCTTTCCAGTTCACAACCAAGGTGGCAACGCGATTTCCACCGCGTCGCGCCACTAACCAATTTCCCAATTGTCCATTTTTCAGTGAGTTGGCGCGATTCCACCACGTCGCACCAGCATGTAAAATCGAAATTTTTCAGTTTAATTTCAAGGGCGAAAACGGTCATTTTGCTACCCCTGTATATATTTCTTAACACGAAATTTGGCCTCATTTAACCCAAAAATACTAGTTTTCTTTCAAAATTGTTCAAGAACAAGAGCTAGGGTTCCTAAATCATGACCCCAATCATCAAGATTCCTCCGTTAACTTTTCTAGAATCAAGAAACTAAGGTATGTAGAAGTTGATTCTTGGGTCCCTTTCATCCAAGAAGCTCAAGAATCCTTTTCTAAATTTCAAAGATCTTATGTTTATGAGTTTTCATGATTCATGTGAATTTAAATTGGAGTTCATGCTATTATTGAGTTTTTAATTCATGTTTTGTTTATGAGGTTTCAAGCTTTGACCCTAGTATGTGATACCATATGATGCTCATGATAAACCCTCTTCAAGTTGCTTGTTAAGTGATGTGTGTTGACAGTAAATTTTGGCTCTCCAAACATGCAATTAATGCATTTTTTGACTTTTGATCGTTAAAATGGCATAAAATACAATTTTTACATATTTTTTGCAATTGTTAATAAATTATTGATAATTATTATTATTTTATAATTTTTTACTCATTTATTTTCATATTTTAATTTTACATGATTTATTAGTAATTACTTTTAATTTCACAAATTTTAGAATTTTTTATCAGTTATTATTATAATTTTTGCACAATCCTCTGCATACGTATACAACATAGTACTACAATTCTTTATATCATAGTATAATTTTAATTATTTATAAATAATTATATTTTATCTTTATTTATTGTTTATATTTTATTTTTTTGTAATTATATACCAAAATTTATATTTTTTATATATTATTTAATATAACTTACAAATATGAATCGATTTAATTATTTTAATACACGTAGAAATAAATTAAAATCAAATCTTCTCACTTTTGAATTTATTTAGTTTTTGACTTATGTTCACCTACCCTCCCCAATTGAAGGGATTATGTTTGAAAAAGTAAATGTCATATCTTTTTTTTTTCTTTCTTTATTAACAAAAACTACACACACAAATGAAAAAAAAAATCCCACGTACAAACACACCAAAAATATTTTCATCTTTCTCTCCCCCTCTCTCTATCTACAAAAAAATCAAAATCCATTCTCTTGAATTCTTCATTGCTATCTTCATCTTTTTTTCTTTTTTTTACTATTCACATCAAGCATGCCTGTTTAATTTTGTAGAACTGTTTGGCTTTGGTATTTGTGGCGTTGCTCCGACGAAAGCCGTTGAAGCAATCCATTTCGGACGCTGATTTATTTAGTAGTATACATTAAATGTGGTTGTTTGATTTTTCGTTTCACAGATCTCGTCGGAGTTGGTGAAGCTCTGTTAAAACTGACAAAGCTCTGCTATTTACTATTTTTTTTTTCTTTAAGGTGTTTTCTTATAAAATTGATTAGATTAGTGCCTGTTATATTGTAAAATTTTATATCTTAATTATTGGTTGTTCGCTACTAGAAAGTTGAACTCCATTTATGAATCTTTATTTGATTATTCATCCATGTTTAGATTTCTTTGTTTATTAATGTTGTGTTCTTATCATTATTTGCTACTATGTTTTGTTGTTATTTTGTTACTTGACTGCAATATTGATTATAATTACTCTTTGTTAGTTATGTCAATTACTTGTTGCTAACGTTGCTTTGATTATTCATTATTCCTATAACTTTCTTTTTTAACTTTGTTATTTTTTATTAAGGGTCGATACATATATGGCCAATGAAACTATCTCTCCATTTGGATATTGGAGGTCAACCCGTTATAAAAGACGGATTTTATGTTATAAAGTTAGTATTTCCAATGATTTGTTTCACTGTGGTTTGGTGTTTGATTTGATGTTATTTTTTATATTTGCCAAATTTTGTGTTTCTAATTTTCCGCGTCTTGGTAAATTTTTCACAATGTTCGAATGATCTATGTCTAATTTTGTTTGGTTGCCATATTCATTGTTTGACTTTTATTAGCTGTAAAGTTTTAATAAATGTCATCATTATTTTGATTCTCAATTATATTTTGTATCTATTATTTTGTTGTTGTCTCAGTATTTATTAGTAGTTGTTGCTGTATTTGAATTCTTTGTAATAAATGTTGCTATTGTTACTTTATTATTGCAATTATAATTAAATATAAGTAGTATTAAAATACTTGACCAATAAAATTATCTCTCCATCTGAATATTTGAGATCATTTTGTTATAAAAGGCGGATTTTATTTTTTCATGTTTGCTTATTTGGTTGTTATGCGATTTATTATTATCATTAAATTATTGTGTTGCTTTAATTATTGTATTGCTTTAGTTATTGTGTTTCTTTAATTGTTATCTTGCTTTAATAATTGTGTTGCTCTTTAATCATTGTGTTGCTTTAATTATTCATTATTATTATTGTTATCTTTTACTATTTTTTATCATTGCTACTTTATGAAATTGCTTTAATTATCATTGTTATTTTATTTCATGCATTTTTATGCCTATAATGAAAAAAATATAAAAAATATTTTGGCTGATAAAGAAATTCTCCATCGATTTTTGAGACTTTGCAAATAAAAAGACGGATATTACGTATATAAATACGTAATAAATAAATTTTGGGCAATGATGAAATCTTTATATTTTCAAAAAAGAAAAAAGTTTTATCTGAGCCCGCTTTTCAATAAAATTATATTTTTTCAAGTATATCTATGTACACATGTCTTTTTATAATTATTTATTTGTTACTAACATTTTATCTACAAGTGTTTATACAGGTTATTGAGAATACTCACCGGGAATAGCATTCAAAGAAACTTTAATTTTTATGTTTGTATTTTTATACTTTCACATTTGTATAAATATTAAATTTTAGTGAAGTCTTTATTTTTTGGGTGTTGGGAGGGATATTATTTATTTACGCAACTTTCATCACTCGTTAGATGAATTTAGGTCGTTACTATTAATATAAAAGAATTAAATTAATTTAGATATTTAATAGAATAATTCATATTTTTACACTAACAATTTTACGTAATCTTTTCTTTGAACAAAAGTTTCTTTATTTAATCTTTTTATTTTCTCATACATATTCTCATGTATTTTTGTTTATTTTTATACACTTTTTATACACATATTTTACGATAATATATGTAATTTACACTTTCTTTATATATAAATGGTTTATATTATTTTAATGCATATTTCAAATCTGTATTTATAAACATTGATTTTTCCTCTTTCTTTTAATAAACCTAAGTCTGGTCAGAAACCACATTTGTGGATTCTAAAGGGTGTCTAATACCTTTCCTTCGAAATAATTTGAACCCTTATCTAGAATCTAAATTGGTTCGTAGATAAGAATAAAGTCACACTTGTTAATAAATAAGTAGGTTTTCTATTTTTCCTTAAAAATTAGGTGGTGATTCTGTACAGAATTTATTCTTTTAGAGTCCATAATGTCGTGCTTGTTTTGACCTTAGATAAAAATCGGGTATGACAATGTGTTCATGTCAATTAAGTGTAGAAATCGTTGAATAAGCAAAGCATGCTCCCCATATGTTTTATAAAATGCTTATGTGAAAGAATTAGAGCCATTATAACATGTTGACTAGAAATCCCTAATTTTTGTGCAAGCCCATGCATGCCAACTGTTTGTTGAAAGGCCTTAGTAAATGAATTGTGACATGATAGCATGAAATTTCCTAATTATGTGCTCTTCGATACATGCGAAGACTTTAATACATGCTAAGTGTTTGATGCAAGATCTTGTTGAATGGAGTATAAGCCAATAGCATGTCTCCCTATACTATTACATATTTATGATTTCTAAATACTTAAAGAAATGCTTTAGTGATTGTAATGATGAATGAATGTCAATGGTCTTGATTATTCAAGAATGGTTATGTTTTACTTTTATGTTATCGAGTCCTGGGGGTATTTATACCCGACAAATTAGCTGCAGTCTAGAGCCCGTGTCAGTTTTCTCGATAATCTCGGTTAAGCCACGACTCTCAAAACCCAGTGAGTTATAGAACTCTGTACTCTCAAACAGATACAGAACTAAAGAAATCTCAAAAATCTCAGCACCGTTAGTAATCTAGCCTCAGTTTTGTACTCAGCTTAGATCTAGTAGTATTCACGTGTTTAGCTCAAAACTCAGTATCATGCAGTTAGATAACGAGATTCAGTATCATTCCATCAGATACGGAACCAAGTGACTTCAGCGTAACTCGGTCAGATCATTCGAGAAATATGATCAGTAACAGATTCAGCTTAGTTTAAGTTCAGTTAAGAATCAGTTCAGAGTCTTTCAGTTGGGAGTAGGAGCTAGCACCGAGCGAGTGTAGGGATGGAGGCTCCCCGTTAGAGATACAAAGTCGTTATGATCAATCCCTGAACTTTAGAACTGCGTATCCAGCGCAGGATGCAGGAGTCACCCATTAGAAAAGGCTTGTCACCCGCTAGATAGGCTTGTCTATTATACTGCCTTAGGCTTGACTTCCTGTGAGGGTCACCTGTTAGAGAGGCTTGACCAGAGAGGTCTTTACCTGTGGCACGGTATTAACACCCTTCTAGTTGAGGTTACAGGTTGAACCCCACCAGTTTAGATTCGGGACATGTCGGTTAAGTAAGAACTCCCACAGTTACAGTTTCAGTATCAATCTTCAGAAAAGAACTCAGAAATCAAGACTGTCAGATTCAGTCTTCTATCTCAGTGAGGAACTCAGATAGTTCTATTGATTCATGGGCCACCCGTTAGATAGGCATGGTCCCACATAAAGTTATTCAGTATCAGTGTTATCAGATCCAGAGATCACCCGCTAGATAGGCTTGATCTCAGATTCAGTTGAGCAATCTTATTATCAGATCCATAGATCACCCACTAGATAGGCTTAATCTCAGTCTCAGATTCAGTTGAGTAATCTCATTATCAAATCCAGAGATCACCCTCTAGATAGGCTTTATCTCAGTTTCAGATTCATTTGAGTAATCTCATTATCATATCCAGAGATCACCCGCTGATAGGCTTGATCTCAGTCTCAGATTCAGTTGAGTAATCTCATTTATCAGATTCAGAGATCACCCGCTAGATAGGCTTAATCTCAATCTCAGATTCAGTTGAGTAATCTCATTATCAGATCCAGGGATCACCCGTTAAATAGGATTGATCTCATTCTCAAATTCAGTGATTATTCTCATTATCAGATTTAGATATCTTCTGCAAGATAGGTTTGATTTCAGATATAATCTTTTCTTATCATTGATAGTAGATTCTTGAATTATCCATTAGAGAGGTTTGATCTTCGATGCGGTTAGTCGAGAGTAAAAAGCTTAGAATTCAGTCATTGATATGAGTAGATTCAGTTAATCAGTTCCAGCAACATCAATTTCTGAGATCACTCACTAGAGAAGATTGATCTCAATTTCTGTACTCGGTTATCAATATCAGGAGATTCAGTTGTTCAGTAGCTCAGTATTAGTAGTGAGTTCAAATGATAGTAAGGCGGTATTCGAGTTTCAGTATTTTGAGTCACGATGATTTCAGTTATGATTTATGCATTCATGGAGGTGTTCTCATTCAGTACTCTCATGATTATTCAGTTAAGTAATTGTTCATGCATAAGCCCTTGTATTTAGCCTTACCTCATCTTCATACTCGGTACATTCCTGTACTGATGCATTTACGCTATGGTATTTTATTTGACACCATAGGTTCAGAGGCATGAGATCCAGAGTACCCCCAGCAGCTCAGTCCCAGTCAGCAGCAGTAGGCGTAGTAGTGAGTCCTCTTCATTCGAGGATGATCCTTAGTTTATTATTGCATCAAATCTGGTTTAATTTTAGTAGACGGAGTTAGTTGGGGACATGTCCCATCAACTCTATTGTTCAGACAGTTTAGAGGCTTTTCGGACAGATGTATGAGTGTTCAGTTTTTTCATTTTTGAGTATTTTTAGATATTTTTGAACCTTATGGCCAGTTTCCGCATTTATTATTTATAATATGCAGTGCTCAAGTACAGATATTAGTAGAGGATTAGCTTGTGTTCCTTCGAGATCATGAGCACCGTGTGACGTTTTGATTCTAGAAAAATTGGGTCGTTACAACTACCTTGATTGTGTATGAAACAAGAAAATTTTATTTTTTCAATGCTTATTTCTGATCCAAATGGTAGAGGAGATGCAATTGATATATATCTTCAACCTTTGATAGAGGAATTGAATGAGTTATGGGAAATAAGTGTTGAGACCAATGACTAAACAAAATTTTATGTTGCATGCATCTTTGTTATGGACCATCAATGACTTTCCAGCATACGGAAATTTATCTGGATGGAGTACCATAGAAAATTGGAATGTCAGTGTTGTACTAATGACACTTTCTCAATTCGATTGGCTAGCAGTAAGAAGCAGTGTTTTATGGGTCATCGGCGTTACCTTTCTCTTTGTCACAAATGGAGGTATGAGAAGCAGTCCTTTGATGGTACAGAAGAGAAAAGGTCACCACCGAAAAAAATTCTGGCATTGAAATACTTAATCAAGTACAAGATGTTGAAGGGCAACAATTATCAAGAGATCCAAAGAAAAGGAAGAAGATATCACATAAAGTTCGAAAGGATAATTGCAACAAGAAAAGTATCTTTTTTAAACTTCCATATTGGGAGTATCTCTCACTGTGACATAATTTGGATGTTATGAATATTGAAAAAAATATATGTGAAAGTTTTTTAGAGGACATTCATGAATGTCAAAGGAAAGACCGGGGATACAATTAACACTTGATTAGACTTGTAAGAGATGAACATTAGATAAAAATTGCACCTCATTCAAAAGGGAGAGAAAATTAAAGTTCCAACTGCATGCTACACATTATTTCCTGAAGATAAGTATAAATTTTGTCTTTTCTTATAGAATCTGAAAGCGCCTAATGTATTTTCATCTAATATTTCTCAATGTGTGAACTTAAAAGATCACAAGATATCTGAGTTGAAAAGTCATGATTTTCATGTTCTTCTATAATATCTTCTTTCTCTTGCACTTTGTGGTATGTTTTTCAAAGAAGTGTGTGAACCACTTATTGATTTATCTCATTTTTTTAGTGTTCTTGGATCCAAGGAGTTGAGAATTGATGATTTAGAACATATTGAAGTGCAAATTCCCATAACACTTTGCAAGTGAGAAAGGGTCTTTCCTCCTTCATTTTTTGATGTCATGGCACCTTACCTATTCATTTATCTACTGAAGCTAAGGTTGTTGGGCCTATTCATTATAGGTGGATGTATACTATGGACTTATGGTTGTATTTTTTGAAATCCCTCATTGGTAATAGGGCATGTACAGAAGGTTCTATTGCAGAGGGCTACATCGTAAATAAGTGTATGACCTTGTGTTCAAGGTATTTGCATAAAATTGACACAAAATTCAACCGGCCTGAATGAAATTATGATGGGGGTTCAAAATAATAAAATGGAGGTTTATCTATATTTTAGCAAATTTGAAAATTTTTGAAATCTAAAAATTCATGTGAGATTGAGGCCGGTAAATTGGAACAAACACACATATACATATTAAAGAATTGTAATGAAGTCTTACCGTATCTCAAGTATGGAGAGCACTCATGTAGTATTATTTATATTATTTCCTTTAGGGTAGTTTATTTTCTATATGATATTTATGATTCACTTTAATTTAATAGAGAATTTGCACAAACTCATAAGGATACTGTTTGACACTTGTCTGATGCAGAATTGAATCGACAATTTATTAAATAATTAAAAGATAGGGTAAGTAATACATAAACATCAAATTTAATATTTTGATATTGTATTACTCATTCGAAAGTATTCAATGCAATCTTTTTGATAGGTCACACAATTGCATAAAGGAGATAATAGTCGGATCATGAAAGATCTGCTTTCACTTTCACGCGGTCCTACCAAATATTTGACATATTGTAAAGGTTATATTGTTAATGAATATAGATTTCATGCATAAGATTATGATAAAAAGTTAATAACTCAAAATTGTGGTGGTGTTGTAGTTAGTGGTAGCGGTACTCCTGATGAGAACGTTTATTACTATGGATATTTAACAGAGGTTATTGAGTTGTAATTTGTACCGGATAGAAGAGTGACCTTATTTTGATGCAATTGGTTTGATGTGCATGATAAAATAAAGGGAGTCAAAAAAATGATATGGCTACGTGAGTGTTAATCCGAGTAGATTTTTGAAAACAAATGAGTCATGTTTTAGCGGACCAAGCATCTCAAGTATTTTATGTTAATGATAATTCCAATAAAGGTTGGAAAGTAGTGAGGAAAACTCAACCTCGTGATTCCTATGAGATATTGGGGAAAAAAATGATGATATTCAAATGGCTTATGATATTATAGAGTTAGAAAGTTCGTCACAAAAAAAATAAAAAAACTAATGAGGTAATGTTTTGATTATCGAAAATAATAATTATATTGTTAGACATTCTTATGACATGACCATTTTCCGTATTACTACATTGTCACACATTTTTTCATATTATTTTTTTCATTTTCATTTGTTTTATAGGTTCAAGATGAAATGATTGAAGACTAAAAATGAGGTCGGGCCAACTGTATAGAGTACTATGAAGTATACATTAGTCTCGCCTAGTGCTATAAGAAAAGGATGAGGACGAGGGCTTAGATCTTTAGCTGAGAAATATAAATGTCAACTAAGTTATTTCCTCAATCTAGTAATGTTGTTAAGCAATACTTCTAAGAATTTGAAACAAGTAAGATATTTTATATACCAAATGAAATCAGGTTGCAATTGATATTCTAGGCTGTGAACTAAATATTTCTTTAATGATCACACATGTAATAAAGTTATGTGCCATATATTTATATGAATTTAAATGCTAAATTATAGAATATGATTTGTTTGTCTAGGTTCTATAGGGAAGGACCGAGGACAAGGGCTTAAATACTCCACCATGTCAACTAGTCAAGGAATGAAAATCATTGGTAAGAATTCCATGCTTATTGAGAAAGAGTATGTGAAAATAATACTCCATATCCTACATCTATTAATCAAGTTAAGAAATACACCCAAGAATTTGAAACAAATTTTTTGTTCAAATATGTTGTGTTTTTTCAAATTTACTATGCATTTGATGAACTTTAATGACATGTTTGTTGGTTTCAGGTGCTATTAACAAAAGGGGCTAGATCAAAGAACTAGATCTTTGAGCTCCTCTTAAGGGATTTCAAAAAAAGGTGAAATCTTTCAATAAGAGCACCCTCAATGCTAATCAGCATATGCAAACTCCATCTAAAATCACAAGTTCAAGTTCTACTATGCCTTTTTGTCAAGAAATGTGAAGAATGGATAAAAATCCTTTGATTCTTGAGAAAGAGGATATGCAAGAAAATATTTCATTGCCTCCATCGGTTGATCAAGTCATGCAACACTCTCAAATGTTGAAAAGGTATGTGTTGAATTCATATGTTATTAATATGTTGAACTAAATTTAATTGTTGTAGTTTTTATCAAACTGTACAACTATAGGTTCATCTAATCCTAAAAAGGTAAAATGAGTTCGGGGTATCAATAAGTGCAAAAAAATTGTTGCACTTAAAATCGGACAAAAGCTAAAATTAACCTTTTGTAATAATCGAATGGTTAGAAAAAATGACAAACTATTTTTGAGGCATTTAAAAAAATTATTCGGGATCGTAATATATGTCCGCTGGGAGTATCATCATGGATTCATATTAGCCAAGAAAAATTGAATCACATATGAGCAGCTGTTGAGGTAATTAACATATCTACACCTGATTCAGATTTTTTTTACTATAGAAATTCTGCTTATTCTTATAAAATCTGAGGTCACCATCTTGTTCATGTTCTAGACCTTTCTTGATAAAAAAGTTTGGTAGTACTTGCAACGCATTAACTTAACCCTTCTTTTGAATATTGTATGATAAATTTAAGGGTGTTAAACTGAGTGATCATCGTAAACATATTGTGAAATGGATGAATGAGTTATGGAACAAATGGAGAGGATACTTATACGTAAAACATGTCAAGAATAAGTCAATTCAACAAGCTCTGGAGAATAAGCCAAATGGAGTAGACAAGAAAGAATGGAAGTGGTTGGTAAAGGAACATTTTTCTTTCGAACCTTTTCAGGTATGTTGTTGTAATTAGTAATACAATCCTTTTTCTTTTAGCTGTTATACGTAACATTTGGAGTTATTAAAAGGATGCATGGAAATATAGTTTGTACAAGAATGTTAAGTAAGAATTGCATATCTTCTATACCAGATTCAGTTAGAAACTCAAGTAAAATGCCCAAAACATAACCTAATTCACCAAGAAGATTATTTGTGCATGATACACTATAGTATGGTAGAATATTATATGTTACTTCCAACTTCAATAGTATGTTCAGACTGGGTGCCATTGCATCATGTGATTTCAAGCATGGACTACTTACTTGCAGGACTAATATGACTACTGCAATTAGCACTGATAAGTTGTTGGATTTGGTTAGAAAAAACAACTCAGTCAGTACGTACCTATATATATTGCCTTGCCTTGAAGACCACCATAATCCATGAAAATTTGAATGTTCACTATGAGTTGTATCCTGCATTTTGGTAGTGTATTAACCACTAAAAACAAAAATGAAGCCATTTCTACTGCACAGGAAGACATGTCACAACGATTAACCAAGTTGATTTTTTTCAATTCCTGACACCTCACCTGAAACAAGAAGAATATAATTTCTCATAACTTAAAGAAAACTGTAGAACTTGTTTTTTTTATAAATGCCAATAAGCAAGAGTGAACAACTTCTGATATTGTTATTAATGGGAATCATATGTAAAGGTAAAATCACGAACAAATTTTAGTAACCTCTTTGGAATTTATACCCCCACCCAAGGTGTCATCCAACTCTAAACAGAATGTTGTAATACGTACAACAAATTTCTCCTCGTTTAGCATTTCCCAGGCACTCTGTGCTTCTATCCAAAAATGCATAACTAAATATGATTCCTATTATTAAAATAATTAAAGAAGAAAAATGACATTACATGTGTCACGCCCCAAAATCCCATCGGGCGGACTGGCACCCGAAGCCGAGAAGGCTCGGGAGAACCCGTTCAAATACCTGTACTTTTACTTACATGTCACCAAAAATTTGGGTAGCACTTCATTGCATATAGAAGAGTCTAATTACCTGTATCAGCACAACACGCACAAATATATATATATATATATATAATACTTAGCTGTCGGGGCCACCACATATACAAATATAACATCACTATATAAACCCCCATGACTTTATCCTTCCTTATGTCTACAAAGCCTCTAGGATATACATGACATAACTAGGGTCGGGACAAACCCCCGCCCACACATGACTCCTGTAAAATAACAAAACATAAGGAACCAACTCGGAAAGCTCCGAAGCAAACTGGAGCTCACCAACAATAGTTGTATGACCTGGCTCCTATCTATCCTGTGAATGAGCTGAAGCACCTGTGCCTGCAGCATGAAATGCAGGTCCCCCCCCCCCCCCCCGTGAGGGACGTCAGTACGAAATATGTACTGAGTATGTAAAGCTGTAAATAATCATATGTGATATGGGGGATTAAGAAAATCAGACACAAGTGAATAAATCATAATAGAAGTGAACCACACTTCATAAACACTTTTAGGATCATGTACATTATCATTAATCTGAATTGGGTTCTTGAATTGAAACACATTTGTGGTACGGTATACATTCATTCATTTCATTCTTTACAATTATCATTCGCCATTACCTCCTCCTCCCGAACCTCCAATCACCTAACAATAATCAATACTGCAACGTACTGTGACCATTAGGCTGCCCCCAGTCCATATCAACTGTAATCATATCAAGTATCGGGATCGGCCCATGCTAGGCTTAAGCCCCTGGGCTACCACCCACACGTATATCAAGTAACACACATAAGAGATCTTTCCAAAAACTTAGTTCAAAAGCTTTTGAGATTATTACATTAGTGTTCATGCCAATATAGTACCTTTGGAACAATGATATATCAATAGGAACCAAGTAATAGACCTTCTATACAATAACGATGTAATAAAGACTCATTGGTACATCAACAATGTGTTTCAGAATCATCAATATCACAACAATGAAATAGGATCCTTTTGGTATATCAATGAAACATTTTGACACTTTATAGAATGGAAACAACTTCGTTGGTAACGTAGAACAATACATGTTTTTGGACAACCTAGGAATCTTACTTGATGGAACATTGGTGTTTTCATGCCAAAGAACATCGTTAGAGTATGCTTTACATACCTCGTTGTAGATTCGGATACCAATTCAACACAACTTCCCGCCTTTACAAATCACTTATCTACAATGAAATGTTTGGAATCTAGTATTAGCAACCCAACACCATAATTCTCTTCCATAATTCCATACAACCAATATTTGCAAAGCATTCCAAAAACCAACTTGAACAATAGGTTTATGTGTATATATATATATAATCATCATTTCAATACCATATCATCACACCAAATCCCTTCACAATTCAACATAATCCAACCATGCACAAGAATAATCCAACATCACTTCCAATCATCTTTCAACAACAATCAAATAACATACTTCTTATGCTCACATGCATATATATACATATCCATATAAATAACACCAACATAATTTACATCCTCACCATAAAATGGCCCTTTTGATTTCGAAGTCCTGTTGGCACAAATAAGGGGTGCTTCTCGAAGCCCTCGAGACGGTGAACACAACTACGGAATCAATTTGGATTTTCTACGGTTGAATCACAAGATAATTGGAGTTGAAATTAGGCTAGGGTTTCTTATTCTTCAATAACTTGGATGATAAATGATAGATATGAGGCTAATTATATGTATATAATGACCAATTTTCGTCCATGAGGTGATGGAAAATGACCATATTGCCCTTAAAATTTAAGTAAATCTGAATCTGTCCATGGTGGACTGTTTTGATAGGCTAAAGTAAATCGACCATAACTCTTTGCTCCGATAATGGATTTGGCTGAAACCAATTACATTAGAAAGAAGACTCTCGAGAATTCTCATCGATATATAGCATCTCACACATTTCATTTTTTACAAGGAGTTATGATCGTTTAAAGTCGACCCAAAAATCTGTTTGGCTGCAGTACTTTTATGTGCAGAAAATTTCTGCACATTTACTGTTCATTGCGTCCACCGTTTTCAAGTTTCGAACATGCTCGCTTATATCCGATACTCATTTGTTTTCAGAAATCTTTATATCGTTGGAAAGATAACTCGATAAACTTCGCATAGAAACTTCGACGAGCAAATTCTGGTATTAATAAAGTCGATTCCTATACACATATAATCAAACTATACACTTGAAACCATCTCAAAATAATCAATACTCATACTTAAACTCATATATACCTAACTTATGATCAATACATATACTCCAACACATATAACCATGGCTAATGCACGTAATTAAGTACGGGGTGTTACATCCTTCCCCCCTTAAGGACATTCGTCCTCGTATGTGAATGTAGTTATTTAGCCGAAACAAGTTCGAATTCATAATTGATATTCACGTCATCATATAGATATTATGCATATGTAAAAACTTACTTGTTAGTGTCCCAGTTCCACTCCTTGCACTTCTTTTTCACCTTTGAACAAATAAGGGTATTTCGATTTCATTGCATCATCCGCTTCCCATGTAATCTCATCCCTTTGTTGATTTCTCCAAAGTACTTTCACCGATGCTACTACTTTATTTCTCATCTTCTTAACTTGACGATCTAATATAGCAATAGGCATCTCCTCATAGGTAAGATCTTCTGTTACCTGCACATCTTCAGTAGAAGTAATAAGGGACGGATCTCCGATGCACTTTCGAAGCATCAATACATGAAATACTGGATGCACTGATGAGAGTTCCTGGGGTAGCTCTAATTCATAAGCTACTTGCCCACATCTTCAAATAATCTTATACGGGCCTATATATCGTGGACTCAACTTTTCTTTCTTGCCAAATCTCATCACCCCTTTCATTGGCGATACCTTCAAAAATACCCAATCACCTAACGAAAACTCTAGCCCTCTTCTTCTACTATCCGCATATGACTTGTGTCGACTTTGGGCTGTTTTCAACCGTTGCTGAATCACCTTGACTTTTTCTATGGCTTGAGACACAAGATCCGGTCCGAACATAAGAGTTTCACCCGCTTCGAACCATCCTATTGGTGATCTACACTTCCTCCCATATAAAGCTTTATATGGTGCCATTTTGATACTTGAATGATAGCTATTATTGTAGGCAAACTCAATAAGAGGTAAATGATCATCCCAGCTGCCTTTAAAATCTATAACACATGCTCGTAGCATATCTTTAAGTGTTTGAATGGTGCTCTCTACTTGTCCATCCATCTGAGGGTGAAAAGTTGTACTCAGATTCACTTGTGTTCCCAAAACCCATTGGAAAGACTTCCAAAAGTTTGCGGTAAATTGAGTTCCTCGATCCGATATAATAGAAGTTGGCACTCCATGTAATCAGACTATTTCTTTAACATACAGCTACGAATATTCTTCAACTGTGTAAGTGGTCATAACGGGTAAGAAATTTGTGGATTTAGTAAGCCTATCCACAATCACCCTTATAGAATCAAATTTTCGAGTTGTACGAGGCAAACCTGTAACAAAATCCATGTTGATCATGTCCCACTTCCAAATTGGAAGATCTATGTATTGCATAGAGCCTCTGGGCTTTTGATGTTCCACTTTAACTCGTTGGCAATTTGGACATTCAGCTAAAAATTCTGCGATGTTCCTTTTCATGTCATTCCACCAATATACATCCTTCAAATCTTGATACATTTTGGTTGACCCTGGATGAATAGAATACCTTGAGAAATGTGCCTCAGTCATAATTCTTTTTCTTAGCTCATCAACAATAGGCACACATAGCCGATTTTGGCATAGAAGTACTCCTTCTTGAGAAAGCTCAAATACCTTCGTTGCACCATTTTGAACATTCTCTTTGAGTTGCAATAAAACAGGATCTGCATCTTACTTCTCTTTCACCTCAGCTACTAATGAGGATTCCGCGGCATTATGCACAATAAGCTCCTCCTCCAAAGTTTCGAAAAGACGAACTCCTAGACTAGCTAATTGATGAAGATCTTTAATCATCCCTTGCCTTTCTACAGGTTCCATCATAGCCTTACGACTCAACGCATCAGCTACTATATTCACTTTCCCTGGGTGATACAAAATATCAACATCATAATCTTTTAATAGTTCCATCCACCTTCGCTGCCTCAGATTTAGATCTTTCTGACTGAAAATATATTGTAAGCTCTTGTGATCAGTATATATATCAACATGAACACCATATAAATAGTGGCGCCATATTTTTAAAGCAAAGATAACCGCTGCCAGCTCAAGATCATGTGTCGGGTAATTTTTCTCATGTGGCCTCAATTGCCTTGAGGCATATGCTATCACCTTACCACGCTGCATTAATACACATCCTAAACCAATTCTCAAAGCATCACAATACACTGTATACCCTTCTGTACCTTCTGGAAGTACCAACAAAGGTGTAGAAGTCAACTTATTCTTCAATTCTTGGAAACTCTCCCCACACGCATCATTCCATTGGAACTTGGATGCTTTATGCGTTAGCTTAGTTAAGGGTGCTGAAATAGAAGAAAAACCCTCAACAAACTTTCTATAATAACCAGCCAACCCAAGAAAACTACGAATCTCCGTAGGCGTTGTGGGCCATGGCCAATTATTCACAGCTTCTATCTTTTGAGTATCGACCTGTATGCCTTCATTTGATACAATATGGCCCAGAAATGCCACTGACTTTAGCCAAAATTCACATTTAGAAAATTTTGCATACAGCTTGCAATCTCGAAGAGTTTGCAACGCCTGTCGCAAATGATTAGCATGATCCTCTTCTGATCTAGAATAAACTAGAATATCATCAATGAAAACTATCACGGATACATCTAGAAATGGCTTAAACACCCTATTCATTAAATCCATGAAAGTTGCAGGTGCATTAGTTAGCCCAAATGACATAACTGGAAACTCATAATGACCATACCTTGTTCGAAAAGTTGTTTTGGGTATATCTTTTTCCTTGACTCTCACTTGATGATAACCTAACCTCAAATCAATCTTAGAAAAACATTTGGCACCCTGTAACTGATCAAATAAATCATCAATTCTTGGAAGAGGATATTTATTTTTAAGAGTCACTTTATTCAGCTGCCTATAATCAATACACATTCTCAATGTGCCATCTTTCTTGCGCACAAACAGCACTGGTGCTCCTCAAGGGGAAATACTAGGCCTAATGAACCCCTTTTCTAGCAAATCTTTCAATTGCTCTTTCAATTCTCGTAATTTTGCTTGGGCCATCCTATACGGAGGAATTGAGATTATCTTAGTGCCTAGTATCATATCAATACCAAATTCTATTTCTCGTTCAGGAGGTAAACCTGGAAGATCTTCAGGGAATACATCAAGAAATTCACTTACTACTGGTACAGTGTGAAGATCTGGTGATTCCGATTCCGTATCCTTTACTCTAACTAAATGACATATGTAGCCCTTGGAAATCATTTTTCTCGCTTTGATATAAGAAATAAATCTACCTCTTGGTGCGCCAATCTTACCTTGCCATTCAATAACTGCTTCATTAGGAAAATATAAATACATCTTTTTCGTACAACAGTCAATTTTGGCATAACAAGATGCCAACCAATCCATACCCATTATAACATCAAAATCTACCATTTCTAGTTCTACAAGATTGGCCATCGTGTCTCGACCACACACAGTTACTACACAATCTTTATAAACTCTTCTAGCAATAATAGATTCCCCAACCGGGGTAGACACTTCCAACGGCTTTTCTAATAATTCAGGGGTTCATTAGAACTTTCCAGCAACCAAAGGAGTAACATATGATAATGTAGAACCAGGATCAATTAGAGCATATACATCAAATAAAAATATGGGCAACGTACCCGTAACCACATCTGGGAAAGCCTCTAGATTCTGTCGATCCGCTAAAGCATAAGTGCGATTCTGAGTCCCGCTGGAACTGGCGACTCTTCTTTCATTTCTAGCGTGACCTGCAGGTTGTGCGCCCCTACCAGAATAAGATATCGATGACGATAATGCAACAGCTAATCCCGAAGGTCGTGCTACGCCACCTGCGCCCCTTCGTGGGCATTCTCTCATCATATGCCCCGTCATACCGCACCAAAAACAAACATTTGGTCCCATTCGACATACGCCCATATGATGTTTTCCGCATCGATTACATAGCTCTCGAGAAGATCTCGATTGGCTCATGTTCCCTTGCCCATGATAACCCACTGATCGTGAACTATGACCCTCATTTCTTTGCCCAAATTAACTGCCTCTGAACCCCTGATGCTGTGGTGGAGCACTAGCTGCAGAATAAGAAAATAATGGCCTAGGTGGTCTAGAAAAAAATTGAGGTCTAGAACCTCCCTATGGTGCCATAAACTGCCCTGTAGATCTGGCCCTCTTAGAAGATCCGCTTTCAAATTCCTGTGTTCATTTTCTTTGCCTCTGGTCTTCCATTTTCTGTGCAAATGCTTGGATCCTAGCTATATCCATGTCTTTATTCAGTACAGCAATAGTACAATCCCTAACCAAATACGGATCCAATCCATCCACATACCGATGAACTGTGTTATCTATAGTAGCTATAACATTAGGAGCATATCTGGACAAAGAATTAAATCAAAGACTAAACTCCCTCACACTTGTATTACCCTGTCGAAGACTTAAGAACTAATCCGCACGGGCCTGACGAGTCTCATATGGAAGATAATGATCAATAAATGCCTCTTTGAACTCTTTCCAAGTAGCTGGGGGTGCATCAATGCCCCTTGACCGTTTCCAGTCTTCATACCAATATATAGCCTCACCTTTGAATCTATACGCGGCTAACTCCACTGTCTCTCTGCCCGATACATGCATCACCTCTAGGGCCCTTTGGATCTGATCAATAAAGTCCTGCGGGTCTTCATTAAGATCGGATCCGGTAAAAATAGGCGGATCCATCTTAAGAAAATCTTGCGTCCGAAGACTAGCCGCCCTATCAGTACCGCTAGAACCCGAGGCAGGAATAGCTTGCCCTTGGACTTGACCGGCAACAATCTGGGTCAATAGTTGTACTGCATCCCTCATATCCTGATCAGCAGCATTAACAAGTGGTTCTGTGAATGTGGTTCACCTCCCACTTATTTTATATGGAGTGGAAGATATTTCAGATACCCGCTCAGCTTGAGCTTCACTCTGATTAACTTGTATAGGTGGTGACTTACTAATCCCTTCTCCGGCAGCCACGTCTACCCGCTAGCCGGTATTCTTACTTCCGGTATCCGGCATTCTTACTGTAATAAGAGAAACAAATGGATTCAGTGGTCAACTATGACTTCATTTGCTATATAAACTCTATGGCACGATCTATGATCTGAAGGAAAAAAAACAATTTCCTAAATGTCCATAGCCTCCTGTTTATAGATGTGGTGCACAACACACCGATAAACAAGACTTTGCGTGGACACGGCTTTGTATACTCACTAGGACGAACCTCTCTAATACCACTTTTGTCACGCCTCAAAATCCCATCGGGCCGGACTGGCACCCGAAGCCGAGAAGGACCGGGAGAACCCGTTCAAATACCTGTACTTTCACTTACATGTCACCAAAAATTTGGACAGCACTTCGTTGCATATAGAAGGGTCTAATTACCTATATCAGCACAACACGCACAAATATATATGTATAATACTTGGCCGTCGGGGCCACCACATATACAAATATAACATCACTATATAAACTTCCATGACTTTACCCTTCCTTATGTATACAAAGCCTCTAGGATATACATGACATAACTAGGGTCGGGACAAACCCCCGCCCACACATGACTCCTGTACAATAACAAAACATAAGGAACCGACTCGGAAAGCTCCGAAGCAAACTGGAGTTCACCAATAATAGTTGTATGACCTAGCTCCTATCTATGCTGTTAATGAGCTGAAGCACCTGTGCCTGCAGCATGAAATGCAGGTCCCCCCCCCCCCCCCGTGAGGGACGTCAGTATGAAATATGTACTGAGTATGTAAAGCTGTAAATAATCATATATGATATGGGGGATCAAGAAAATCAGACACAAGTGAATAAATCATAATAGAAGTGAACCACACTTCATAAACACTTTTAGGATCATGTACATTATCATTAATCTGAATTGGGTTCTTGAATTGAAACACATTTGTGGTACGGTATACATTCATTCATTTCATTATTCACAATTATCATTCGCCATTACCTCCTCCTCCCGAACCTCCAACCACCTAACAATAATCAATACTGTAACGTACTGTGACCATTAGGCTGCCCCCAGTACATATCAACTGTAATCATATCAAGTATCGGGATCGGCCCATGCTAGGCTTAAGCCCCTAGGCTACCACCCATACATATATCAAGTAACACACATAAGAGATCTTTCCAATAACTTAGTTCAAAAGCATTTGAGATTATTAAATTAGTGTTCATGCCAATATAGTACCTTTGGAACAATGATATATCAATAGGAACCAAGTAATAGACCTTCTATACAATAACGATGTAATAAAGACTCATTGGTACATCAACAATGTGTTTCAGAATCATCAATATCACAACAATGAAATAGGATCCTTTTGGTATATCAATGAAACATTTTGACACTTTATAGAATGGAAACAACTTCGTTGGTAACTTAGAACAATACATGTTTTTGGACAACCTAGGAATCTTACTTGATGGAACATTGGTGTTTTCATGCCAAAGAACATCGTTAGAGTATGCTTTACATACCTCGTTGTAGATTCGGATACCAATTCAACACAACTTCCCGCCTTTACAAATCACTTATCTACAATGAAATGTTTGGAATCTAGTATTAGCAACCCAACACCACAATTCTCTTCCATAATTCCATACAACCAATATTTGCAAAGCATTCCAAAAACCAACTTGAACAATAGGTTTATGTGTGTATATATATATATAATCATCATTTCAATACCATATCATCACACCAAATCCCTTCACAATTCAACATAATCCAACCATGCACAAGAATAATCCAACATCACTTCCAATCATCTTTCAACAACAATCAAATAACATGTTTCTTATGCTCACATGCATATATATACATATCCATATAAATAACACCAACATAATTTACATCCTCACCATAAAATGGCCCTTTTGATTTCGAAGTCCTGTTGGCACAAATAAGGGGTGCTTCTCGAAGCCCTCGAGACGGTGAACACAACTATGGAATCAATTTGGATTTTCTACGGTTGAATCACAAGATAATTGGAGTTGAAATTAGGCTAGGGTTTCTTATTCTTCAATAACTTGGATGATAAATGATGGATATGAGGCTAAGTGTATGTATATAATGACCAATTTTCGTCCATGAGGTGATGGAAAATGACCATATTGCCCTTAAAATTTAAGTAAATCCGAATCTATCCATGGTGGACTGTTTTGATAGGCTAAAGTAAATCGACCATAACTCTTTGCTCCGATAATGGATTTTAGTGAAACCAATTGCATTAGAAAGAAGACTCTCGGAGCTTCTCATAGATATATAGCAGATCACACAGTTCATTTTGTACAAGGAGTTATGATCGTTTAAATTCGACCCAAAAATCTGTTTGGCTGCAGTACTTTTATGTGCAGAAAATTTCTGCACATTTACTGTTCATTGCGTCCACCGTTTTCAAGTTTCGAACATGCTCGCTTATATCCGATACTCATTTGTTTTCAGAAATCTTTATATCGTTGGAAAGATAACTCGATAAACTTCGCATAGAAACTTCGACGAGCAAATTCCGGTATAAATAAAGTCAATTCCTATACACATATAATCAAACTATACACTTGAAACCATCTTAAAATAATCAATACTCATACTTAAACTCATATATACCTAACTTATGATCAATACATATACTTTAACACATATAACCATGGCTAATGCACGTAATTAAGTACGGGGTGTTACAACATGTTACTGTCAACAAGCCATTTAGCCTAAATAATGTCTTAGTTTTATCCCATAGGAGTATTGGATTTGTATACAAGCTTTATTACTGACTTTATCATTTTATGGATTGAACCACTCTCTTTGGGTATAGTTTTATATGTTTAACACAATTATTCAAAAGTTTAATAGAGACTCTACATTTTGTGCTCTATTGGTACTTTGCTTGACTCCTAAGCCGGGCATCTATCGGTTATTCAAAAGTTGAGCTTCTTGAATTCTTAGATTATTAAAAGTTAGCTTATTATTTTTACCAATATAGGCAAGAAGAAGTAGGAATGCAACAAATAGAGGTAAGTAGACGATGCTTCATCACATGGGTAGTAAGCCTATTCGAGATAGTATTTATGATCGGGTATTATCATAAAGTTATTTTCTTAAAAAAAATATTTATGGGGTGTTATTTGACATGTTTGTCTTTGATGTAAAGGGAGGGGAGATGACAATCCATCAGATATGGTGACTATTTTCTATGAGTCTTGAAAGAAAGATAACAAGCTTGTTGAACCTGAAGCTATTGAAAAACATATGTGTTTGATAAATTGAATATGCATATTAATTACATGAAATTATATGGAATATTGATAGAAAATATTTCTTTATATATTTTGTAGGCTCAAATAGAAGATATGGTAATTGCGGAGTCATCTTTCGCAAGCATAGCGATTGCTGAAAAGTGTTATGGACCTCAAAATCGTAGCTATGTAATATGATTTGAAGGTGGAGTAAAGGCGAAAAACATAAAAGGTGGCACTTTCTCCAAGGCTGAATTATTGTCCACGCTGCGTTCTACTCAACAGGAAAACAAATACTTGAATAAGAAAAAAAATCCTTGAATGATCGTTTGTCTACCTTAGAAGATGAGATGAAAGAAATAAGAAAAATAAGAGAATTCTTCACTGCTCAACAACCACAAGTCAAGGATACAACATCGCCCATTTCAACTGAATGATTAACGCCTTATGCTCTCCAAGTTAGTAACCATATACCTTCTCACTCCTCTCTATATCTTTATTGTATTGGTTTGAGAAATTTTGAATGCATGAACTGTAGCAAGTGTCTGACTAGGACAACTATAATACCCCAAAAAATTCAAACCAATATTAGAGCCATGTACCAAGATCATGCATAGTACATAATGGTTCTTTTATAGTTTTATGAGTAGTTTAGATGTATATTAAGGCTTCAAATAACTCCCAGCTATCAGACGAATCAAAACATTCCTCACCGATCGTATTCTTGAGAAAGATATTTCCATAGTCAGATTCAAATGAGCACATCTCTCATTATACTTGAAATTTTTAAGCTCATGACCTATCAATAGATATATAATTGAATTAGCTTTCCAACGATAGTTATTTCGCCTAAATCCGATATCAGAGCAAAAAGTTATTCCTATTTTACTCCAGCATATCAGGAGGGAAATAGTGTGACGACATTCATGGTAGCTTACCACATTTGTGACGCCCTACCACAAAGTTCGTCAGCCTTAGGAAGAATCCAGATAATATGTGATGACATTTGTGGTAGCTTACCATATTTGTGATGCCCTACCACGAAGGTCGTCAGCCTTAAGCAGAAAATAGCTCCTATGTGACGACATTCGTGGTAGCTTACCACATTTGTGATGCCCTACCATGAAGGTCATCAGCCTTAGGCAGAAACCATCTCCTGTGTGACAACAATCGTGGTAGCTTACCATATTTGTGACGCCCTACCACGAAGGTCGTCAGACTTAAGAAGAAACCATCAATTCCAGCTTCTGTGTGACGACATTTTTTACGGCTTACCATATTTTTGACGTCTTGTCACAAATGTCATCAGTTATTATTTTCAGCAACTGAAAATTTATTTCATAAGGGTATTTTGGTCTTTTTCCTTCACTTCCCACGACTTATAACCCTAAAGAGGGGTAATTTTTCCCATTTTTCTTCAGTTAAGGATCTTAAAAACCCTCTCTAACGCTCTCAACCACAAGATTAGGGTTTCCATCAAACTCATCTCTCAAAAGCAAGATTCAAGCCTTTTTCCAAGATAATTGAGAATTAAGTTTCCCAAATCCAAGAACTCTCCAGCAAATCATCGAGGTTTCCTTTCTAAGGTATGCGTAGTGTTTATCTATGGATCCAATCCGTTCATAGAGCTCAAGAACCATATTTTAAATATTATTTTGTAAACCTTTTGTGGTGATATGAGTATGTACATGTTGACGATTGTTGTTTAGGTTTCAATATGATGTCTAAAGGTTTTTTCATGGAATATATATGGTTGTTAATTGAAAACCATGAACTTCAGGTGGTTTAATATGGTACAAGTATGAAACTCACCTATGCCTTAAATAATGCATGCAAGGTGTTTGATAAAATGCTTAAGATGCTAGAAATTCATGTTTGTATGGTTCTATGATGTCTAAATGACAAGTTCATGTTAGTTATATACTTCAATATGAATCCCATACTTTTCATGTGTTGCTATTGTGGTGGTATGAAGCATGTAAGATAATAAAGATATACAATATGTACACGAAATATATCCATGCATTCCCTACAATGTTTAAGATGTTGAATAACTATATGAAACATGATATCCTTTACTTATGATATTATGAATTGTGGACTCAAATCTTATGATCAAGTCATAGCATGTGTGTCAGTTTCCTTCTATCGAGTCCTGGGGGTATTCATACCCGAAAACTATAGTTGTGTGCCTAGAGCCATGTCATGTTTCACGATATACAAAATCAAGCCATGATTCAGTAAAATTCAGTCAGTCATGTGACTGAGAAAACCTCATGGTCTCAGTCAGTTATCAGATATCAGTAGTATTCCATCAGTCAATGAAATTCAGTAAGTTCCACTTACGTACGGTCAATTAAATTATGTTCAGTTTCTTCAAATGGGAGTAGTAGTTAGCACCGAGTGAACCCAAGGATGGGAATTAACCTATATATGAGGGTGTGATTCTTAGCAGTCATCGTTGCATTCTAGAACTATGTAGCCAGCATAGGTTGAGACATCGCAGCCTGTTATATGAGGGTAGACGAGGTGGCTTAACCTGTTATATGAGGGTTCCCATCGTTATCACTAGAGTTACCTGTTATATGAGGGTTTCTCACATGTTGTTCTTACCAGTGGTGCGGTATTGACACCCTTCTAATCAGGCAGAGATTGGACCCCATCTTAGCCATAATGGCACATATGGGGTATGTCGGTTAAACAACTACCTCCCATAGTTTCAGTATCAGTCTCAGTAAAAAAACTCAGATAGTTCTTCAGATATTAGTATACCAGGACTGTTAGATACGTTCAAATTCAGTTATAGCATGGAACTCAGAGAGTTCAACCAGATTTAGGGCTGTCAGATACAGTCATCCATGTTATTAGAACTACGGTTCCAGCCATGTATGAGCGTACAGATTTAGCTATCACGTACTCACGATCTTAGTTGCTATGTATGTATATTTGTACTCTTACGTTCATATCAGTCAGTCATTAGTATTATTCATGCATGTAAACCCTTGCTTTAGCCAACCTCACTCGTATACTCAGTACTTCCGTTGTACTGAAGCATTTACGCTATGGTGCTTTCTTTTTATGTTACAGCATAGGTTCGAAGGAACGAGTCCCAGAACAGCAGTAGAAATCATATTCAGCATACAGAGTTGCAGTGAGTCCTCTTCATTCGAGGATGACATTATTTGATTTATTCATTTATTTCTTCAGTTCAGTTTTTTTGGAGTTAGTTGAAGACATGTTCCTTCAACAACTTATTTCAGACAGTACTTAGAGGCTTTTGGATTTATGCTCAGATTTATCTTTCAGATTCAGTTTCTAGTTGTTTTAGGTATCTTTCACCCTCACGGATGTTACTATTTTACAGATTCTTTATTCAGTTGAACCTTATGACCTACATGTTCATATTTTCTGCATTATTACATTATATATTGCAGTGCACAGGTACAGATATCAGTCATGGGTTAGCTTGTGGTCCTTCAGAGTCATAAGCACCGTGTAGCATTCCGATTTAGAAAATTGTGGTGTTACAAACTTGGTATCAGAGCCTAAGATTCAATAGAATCCTAGGAAGTTTGAAAGTCGCATCTAGTAGAGTCTTGTACATGGGTGTGTTGCGCACCACATTTATGTACAGGAGGTTATAAGATGTTTTAGGAATAGTTCCCTTTCTTCAGTATTCATGTCGTGCTAGTAAGCATAATTTCAAGTCAGTCTCTCAGTCCAATCTGCTCTTCTCTTATTTCAAAAACATGTCTCTAAAGAGAAGATATTAGCCAGCTCCTCAGCCCGAAGATCCTTTGGGCAAACATGTTTCTCATGCAGAGTTCAGGACCGCATTTATAGCTCTTGCTCAGTCTGTATCTGCCCAAAATGAATGACCAGCAGTCGTTCCGACCAACCCAGTGGCTAATTCAGCAGCAGATAGGATTCGGGACTTCACTCGAATGAACCCTCTGTCCTTCTTTGGGTCTAAGCAGACGAGGATCCTTAGGAATTCATTGACCAAGTCCAGAAGGTCATTGATATCATGGGAGTCACTTCTTCTCGGAGTGCCGAGTTAGCCACATACCAATTGCAGGATGTCGCTCACACTTGGTACAAGCAGTGGTTAACAGAAAGGTTAGAGGATGTAGGTCCTGTTGAGTGGGAAGAATTTCTCACGGCTTTCTTAGACAAATTCTTTCCCCAAGAGCTGAGAGAGGCCAAAGTTCTTGAGTTCATCAATCTCAGGCAGGGAAATATGACAGTTAGAGAGTATTCTCTTAGATTTACTCAGCTAGACAGATATGCCCCTCATGTGGTTGCAGACAATAGGGCTAAGATGAGCAAGTTCTTGTCAGGGTGAATGAAAGCGTAGTAAATAAGTGTAGGTATGCGATGTTGAACAGTGATATGACTTTAGCCAAGCTCATGACCCACACTCAATAGATAGAGGAGCAGAAGGTTAAGACTAGGGAGATCCAGAACAAGAGAGCAAGAGCAGGCAGTTTCAGTTTTGCTCAGCCCAAATCAGAGGGAGGGAATCGTTCGCAGTTTCATCCTAAGTCAGTAGTTCCAGCCCCTTCCTCTGCTAGTGCCCCAGTGCTGAAGTTCAGGGATGACAACAGATGCAGAGCACCAGGCTCTAAATCTCAGAGCATTGTTAGCAGTGCCCGAACTTATCCTCAGTGTCAGACCTGCGATAAGCACCATAGGGTGTGTGTAGAGCGGGTCAAGGCATTTATTTTGGTTGTGGCAAGCCAGGCCACAGAGTTAGGGACTGTCCTCAGCCAGGTCCTCAGGGTCAGTAGAATCGTTCCACAGCTCAGTCTAGTCGCCTGAACCTGTAGGGTGCCACTTCCAGTGCTACTAATGGGCAACGCCCAAATAGACTCTATGCTCTTCAGACCCGACAGGATCAGGAAAATTCTCCTGATATTGTTACTGGTACATTATAGACTTTTCATGTTCAAGTTTATGCTTTGATAGACCCAGGTGCATCCTTGTCTTTTGTCACTCCATACATAGCAGGCGATTTTGAAATCAGTCCTGAAATTTTAGCAGAGCCCTTTTCAGTCTCTACTCGGTAATGATATTTTAAAAATCCACGTCAGCAGATTTAGTCAAGTTAGAGATGACTAATTTTGATGTCATTCTCGGCATGGATTGGCTTCATTCCTACTATGCCATAGTCGACTGCAGAAACAGGATAATTCAGTTTCAGTTCTCAAATGAGCCCATCCTAGAGTGAAAGGGTAGCACTTCGTCTTTCAGGGGTCAGCTTGTTTCCTACCTTCTGGCAAGGAAAATGATTTCTAAGGGGTGTGTTTATCATCTCGTGCATGTTAAGGATTCCAGTTCCGAATCTCCCAGTCTCGAATCAGTCCCAGTAGTTAATGAATATTCAGACATCTTTCCCAAAGATCTTCCAGGCATTTCTCCCAAAAGGGAAATAGACTTTGGCATAGACCTTCTCTCAGATAATCAGCCTATTTCTATTCCGCCATACAGAATAGCACCAGCAGAACTCAAAGAACTAAAAGATTAGTTGAAGGATCTCTTAGATAAGGGATTCATCAGGCCCAGTGTATCCTCATGGGGTACGCCAGTCTTATTCGTGTGCAAGAACGATGGTTCTCTCAGAATATGTATTGATTACTGTCAGCTCAACAAAGTCACAGTCAAGAACAGGTATCCGCTTCCTAGGATTGACGACTTGTTTGACCAACTTCAAGGTGCCAGTTATATCTCTAAGATAGACTTCAGATCAGGCTATCATCAGCTCAGAGTTAGAGAATGTGACATTCCGAAGACAGCTTTTCGTACTCGGTATAGTCACTTTGAATTTCTAGTCATGTTCTTTGGTCTTACCAATGCCCCTGCAACTTTCATGGACTTGATGAACCGGGTGTTCAAGCAGTACTTGGACATATTCGTCATAGTCTTCAAAGATGATATTCTGGTCTATTCTCGCAAAGAGCCTGATTATTCAGACCATCTCATAATTGTTCTTCAGACTCTCAGGGATCACCAGTTGTTCGCCAAGTTCAGTAAGTGCAAATTTTGACTAAGATTAGTAGCATTCCTTAGCCATATTGTTTTCGATGATGGCATTAGAGTAGATCCTCAGAAAACCAAAGTGGTAAAAAACTGGCCTCACGCTGTCTCTCCATCAAATATCAGGAGTTTCTTGGGTTTGGATGGCTATTACCTATGGTTCGTCAACGAATTTTCTTTTATTGCATCTCCTATGTCCAGATTAACTCAGAAGAAGGTCAAGTTTTAGTGCTCAGAACCTTGCGAGAAGAGTTTTCAGGAGTTGAAGACTCGACTCACCTCAGCTCCAGTTTTAGCACTTCTCGACGGTTCTGATGGATTCGTAGTATATTGTGATGCATCCAGAGTAGGTTTAGGTTGTGTCCTCGTGCAGCATGGTAGAGTCATAGCCTACGCCTACAGACAGTTAAAGCCCCATGAGGAGAATTATCTTACTCATGACCTTGAGTTAGCAGCAGTTGTCTTTGCCTTAAAGATTTAGAGGAAATATCTATACGGTGTTCATGTAGACGACTTCACAGATCATAAGAGCCTTCAGTATGTATTTTTCCAGAAAGATCTCAATCTTCGTCAGATAAAGTGGTTAGAGCTCTTGAAGGATTATGACATGAGTGTTCTTTATCATCCGGGCAAGGCCAATGTAGTGTCCGACGCACTCACTAGACTGTCCATGGGTAGTTTTTCCCATGTTGAGGATAGTAAGAAGAAATTAGCTTAGGAGATTCATCAACTTGCCAGACTAGGTGTTCGCTTAGTCGACTCTTCAGAGGGTGGTGTATGTATTCAGAGTAGTTCAGAGTCATCCCTAGTTTTTGAGGTAAAAGAGAAGTAAGATAGGGATCCTAGCCTTATCAAGCTAAAAGAGTCAGTTCAGAGTCAGGAAGTAGAAGTTTTCTCCTAAGGGGAAGATGGTGTTCTTCGTTGTCAGGGTCGTCTGTGTTATCCCGGTGTAGATGACTTGAGGTAGCAAATTTTTGCAAAAGCACATGGTGCGCGATACTCTATTTGTCCAGGGGCCACTAAGATGTACCGCGACTTGTGGGAGATTTATTGGTGGAGTGGGATGAAGAGGAATATTGCAGAGTTTGCGTCTAAGTGCTCTACATGTCATCAGGTTAAGATAGAGCATCAGAAACCTAGTGATTCCATCCAGGAGTTCACTATTACTACTTAGAAGTGGGAAGAAGTGAACATGGACTTCATGACGGGTTTGTCTAAAACACGTCATCAGTATGATTCAGTTTGGGTCATTGTAGACAGAATGACCAAGTCAGCTCATTTTCTTCAAGTTTGTACCTCTTACTCAGCCGAGGATTATGCCAAAATCTATATTATAGAGTTGGTCAGATTACACGATGTTCCACTATCTATCATCTCAGACAAAGGTACCCAGTTCACCTCTCACTTCTGGAAAGCATTCCAAAAGGGCCTTGGTGCCCAAGTTCATCTCAGTACAACATTTTATCCTCAGACAGATGGTCAAGCAGAAAGGACCATTCAGACTCTAGAAGATATGCTAAGGGCATGTGCAATTGATTTCAAGGGAAGCTGGGATGACCACTTGCCATTGATTGAGTTTGCATACAATAACAGCTATCACTCCAGTATTCAGATGGCTCCATTCGAAGCTCTCTATGGTAGGAGATGTAGGTCTCCAATCGGTCGGTTTGAAGTTAGTGAGACCGCAGTCATAGGGCCTGACTTAGTATTCTATGCCTTAGAGAAAGTTCAGTTGATCAGAGAAAGACTTTAGGCTGCTCAAAGCCGATAGAAATCTTATGCGGATGTTCGTAGAAAGGATCTCAAATTTGATATCGATGACTATGTCTATCTCAAGATCTCTCCCATGATGGGAGTGAAGAGATTCGGCAAGAAATGAAAACTCAGTCCACGATATGTCGGTCCCTTCAGGATTCTCAGTTGCTTCGGCAAGGTAGCCTATGAGCTCGAGTTGCCTTCAGATCTAGCCTCAGCTCATCCAGTCTTCCATGTCTCTTTGTTCAAGAAGTACATAGGTGACCCAACAGTTGTAGTCCAAATTTAGATCACTGACATTCAGAATAGCCTCTCTTATGAAGAGATTCCAGTTAAAATCCTCGACTATCAGACTCGCAGGCTGAGGAACAAAGAAGTCCCTCTAGTCAAGGTTCTATTGAGGAATCAGTCCATGGAGGGAGCTACTTGGGAAGCAGAAGCAGACATGCGAACCAAGTACCCTCATCTTTTCTCTACTAATTTAGGCTTAGATCGAGGTAACCATTTTCCTTAAGCTTGTTCAGTTACATGTTCAAAATTCTAGTATAAAATTGGTATCAAGTATCAGTGCAAAGCTTATCATGCATTCATGAGTTCAACTTATCAGTCATGTATCAGATATGCATGTTCAGTTGGGCTATATTCAGTTTAGAATTCAATTCAGTCCTAAAATCATGTGCCATTTAAGCATAATCAGTGTATGCGTCATTTTATATTTTCTCCTCTCTCAAGCAGTCATCTTTCGAGGACGAATGTTTCCAAGGGGGAGATATTGTAATACCCCAAAAAATCTAAACCAATATTAGAGCCATGTACCAAGCTTATGCATAGTACATCATGGTTCTTTAATAGTTTTATGAGTAGGTTAGATGTATATTAAGGCTTCAAATAACTCCCAGCTATCAGATGAATCAAAACATTCCTCACTGATCGAATTTTTGAGAAAGATATTGCCATAGTCAGATTCAAACGAGCATATCTCCCATTATACTTGAAATTTTTGAGCTCATGACCTATCAACAGATAGATAATTGAATTATATTTCCAACGATACCAATTTTGACTAAATCCAATATTGGAGCAAAGAGTTATTCCTATTTTACTCCAGCATGTCAGGCTGGAAACAGTGTGATGAAATTCGTGGTAGCTTACCACATTTGTGACGCCCTACCATGAAGGTCGTTAGCCTTAGGCAGAATCTAGCTCCTGTGTGATGACATTCGTCATAGCTTACCATATTTGTGACGCCCTACCACGAAGGTCCTCATCCATAGGAAGAAACTAGCTCTTGTGTGACGACATTCATGGTATCTTACCACATTTGTGACGCCCTACCACGAAGGTCGTCAGCCTTAGGAAGAAACCAGCTCTTGGGTGATGATATTCATGGTATCTTACCACATTTGTGATGCCCTAACACGAAGGTCGTCATACTTAGGCAGATACCATCAATTCCAGCTTCTGTGTGACGATATTTTTTACGGCTTACCACATTTTTGACGCCTTGTCACAAATATCGTCAGCTATTGTTTTCAGCAACTGGAAATTTATTTCATAAGGGTATTTTGGTCTTTTCCCTTCACTTCCCACGACTTATAACCCTAAAGAGGCATAATTTTTTCCATTTTGCTTCAGTTAAGCATCTTAAAAATCCTCTCTTACGCTTTCAACCACAAGATTAGGGTTTCCATCAAACTCATCTCTCAAAAGCAAGATTTAAACCTTTTTTCAAGATAATTGAGAATTAAGCTTCCCAAATCCAAGAACTCTTTAGCAAATCATCGAGGTTTCCTTTCTAAGGTATGTGTAGTATTCATCTATGGATCCAATCCGTTCATAGAGCTCAAGAACCATGTTTTAAATATTATTTTGTAAACTTTTTATGGTGATATGAGTATGTATATGTTGACGATTGTTGTTTAAGTTTCAATATGATGTCTAAAGGTGTTTTCATGGAATATATATGGTTATTAATTAAAAACCATGAACTTTAGATGGTTTAATATGATGCAAGTATGAAACTCACCTATGCCTTAAAGAATGCATGCAAGGTGTTTGATGAAATGCTTAGGATGCTAGAAATTCATGTTTGTATGGTTCTATGATGTCTAAATGATAAGACCATGTTAGCTATATACTTCAATATGAATCTCATGCTTTTTATGTCTTGCTATTGTGGTGGTATGAAGCATGTAAGATAATAGAGATATACAATATGTACATGAAATATATCCATGCATTCCCTACAATGTTTAAGATGTTGAATAACTATATGAAATATGATATCCCCTACTTATGATATTATGAATTTTGGACTCAAATATTGTGATCAAGTCATATTATGTGTGTCAGTTTCCTTCTATCGAGTCCTGGGGGTATTTGTACCCGAAAACTATAGTTGTGTGCCTAGAGCCATGTCATGTTTCACGATATACAAAATCAAGCCATGATTCAGTGGAATTCAGTCAGTCATGTGACTGAGAAAACCTCATGGTCTCAGTCAATTATCAGATATTAGTAGTATTTCATCAGTCGACGAAATTCAGTAAGTTCCACTTATGTACAGTCAGTTAAATCATGTCCAGTCTCTTCAGATGGGAGTAGGAGTTAGCACCGAGTGAACCCAAGGATGAGAACTCACCTGTATATGAGGGTGTGATTCTTAGCAGTCATCCTTGCGTTCCAGAACTATGTAGCCAGCATAGGTTGAGACATCGCAGCTTGTTATATGAGGGTAGATGAGGTGGCTTAACCTGTTATATGAGGGTTCCCACCGTTCTCACTAGAGTTACCTGTTATATGAGGGTTTCTCACTTGTTGTCCTTACCAGTGGCGCGGTATTGACACCCTTCCAGTCAGGGCATAGATTGGACCCCATCTTAGCCATAATGGCACATATGGGGCATGTCGGTTAAACAACTACCTCCCACAATTTCAGTATTAGTCTCAGTAAAGGAAATCAGACAGTTTTTTAGATATCAGTATACCAGGACTATTAGATACGGTCAAATTCAGTTATAGCACGGAACTCAGAAAGTTCAACCAGATTCAGGGTTGTCATCCATGTTATTAGAACTACGGTTCCAGCCATGTATTAGTGTACAGATTTAGCCATCACGTACTCACGATCTTAGTTACTATGTATGTATGTTTGTACTATTACGTTCATATCAGTCAATCAATAGTATTATTCATGCACGTAAACCCTTTCATTAGCCTACCTCACTCGTATACTCAGTACTCCAGTTGTACTAATGCATTTGCGCTATGGTGATTTATTTTCATGTTACACCATAGGTTCAGAGGCATGAGTCCCAGACCAGCGGTAGCAGTCGCATTCAGCATACAGAGTTGCCGTGAGTCTTCTTCTTTGAAGGACAACATTATTTGATTTATTCATTTATTTCTTCAGTTTAATTTTTTCGGAGTTAGTTGGAGACATGTTTCTTTAACTCCTTATTTTAGACAGCACTTAGAGGCTTTTGAATTTACGCTCAGATTTAGCTTTTAGATTCAGTTTTCAGTTGTTTGGGGTATCTTTCATCCTCACGGATGTTACTATTTTATAGATTCTTTATTCAGTTGAAACTTATGGCCTACATGTTCATATTTTCTGCATTATTATATTATATATTGTAGTGCACAGGTACAGATATCAGTCATGGGTTAGCTTGTGATCCTTCGGAGTTATAAGCAGCGTGTAGTATTTCGGTTCAGAAAATCGGGGTGTTACAACAACTATGCACATAATTATAAAGTTAATAGCTATTCTAGTGTCCAACATGTTCAGTATCTTTAGTTTTAATAAGAAACATAATTTGTTGTTCAAAGGCCTGAGATTTTTTATTTATATAAACAGACACATGTTTTCATCATGAACTTTTGCTTTTTGAAAAAAAAAAAACTTTGTGTAACTCTGAAGCTTTACTGGTGCTATAAATATATATATGTTATGCAATACCAATGAGTGGTTACACCGAAGAACATATTTTTTGAACATGGGACTTTAATATCTTTTCCTGCTTGTTACCGTGTTATTATACACACATATAGATGTTGCATATGGCATCATGCTTTCTCTTCTTCAGAGAGATCTATGGATCAAATTGTTCTGGAGTATTTTAACAATTCTTGCAGCAATATGAATACAATGTCTACCATTGGAAAGACACTGCAACATTTCTGTCAAACTACAACAGCAACTCTGCTGCAGGAGTAGTTTTTCGTAACAGGCCCTTTAGTCTAATAGAATTGCAACAATGATGTCCTCAATATAGTGAATGTTATCAGTAAGGTTTAGTTGTACCATTTCTTATACCACAATAGCAAACGTTAACACACTTACTGCCAATATAAATCCCTCCACCTAAGTCAGAGACATTACATCACATCTGTTTTTTCTTTTATGATAATTCCTAGTGGTGATATGCTTTATCTTTCTACTTTATGGGTTGCTAATGTTGGGACTAAAACTCTCAATACTATCAATTGGCTTCCTACTGCACTCTCGGGGGATTTAATAGTTAAATGAAAATATGATTAACTTGACAAAAGAAAACAAAATATTGTTGAATATGATTGACTTAACAAAATGTGAGCGTTATATTTTAGTTCTAATATGAATATTTTTAGTGATTTGATTAGCCTTTTTTAAAAAAATTTAAATTTACATTTACTCAAGTAAGAATACATACAGTCATAGATGTTCATGTTGGCATCATCAGCTGGCAGACCAACAAACACGTCTTTTAGATTCAGTATCTGGATCATAGCACTCCTAATATCAAACTTTACCCCCTAGGACAGGTCAAAAAGGGATAATAGCTCCTGTTTTAATAGGCTCGACAGACCCCATATCTTTCTTTGGATCATCAGATACTAGCAAGAATAAAAAAGCTGGGGATACTTGAGCTCTCTCTCTTCTAGATCTATTTGAATGCCTACCTATGGTCCCTATGGTATTTTTGTTGATAAAAGAATAGCCAGCATAATGAGAAAGAACATAATGATAGAAAAGAATTACTCAAGTAAACCAGGTTTGTCTATTTTTGTTGTCAATACTTGATCTTCCCTAATATAGAGAAATGTTTGTCTGCGCATGTTAGATGAGTTTGATCTTTGCTTTGGTTTTTATAAGTAGAATTGATTACTTTATTCTTTACTCAATTATTAGAGTTTGGCATAGGATGACTCTACTTACTCATTTAGAATGCCTTTTTAAACTATAAATGGTTAATGTATCTCAAATCTTTTCTAATTAATTTTTTTTATTTTGTTGCAGCGTTCGTTGATCTTTCAAGATAACATTTAGATTACTATTGTAACATTAGTTATTTATTATTATCTTTTAAATTTTACACTTACATATTCTGAAGATTATTGAAGACAAGTCGAGATTCAAGTTTTGAAGATGCTCGAACTCATTATTATTTTGCTATGTATTCAAATATTATGAAAAAATTGATATCATACTCTAGCTCGATTCGGATGGTTACTAAGTTCTTTGTGAAATAAATATTGAAACTAATTAATATCATGGGATGTTAACTATGTTTTTTGGTCTCTAATTATATCATATTTTTGTATCGTGATTTCCGATAGCAATGTGATATTTATTTTATGAAATTTATTATTTTGTGGTATTAGGCTCATGTATGGTCATTTAGAGACTAGAAATATTGTCTGTCTTTAAATATTTGTCTTCGACCAAAGATGATGCTTGTCTTTAATGGTTGATCTAGGACTAGATTGTTGGTCGTTCTTAAAAGTTGATCTAGGATCAGGATGTTGCTCGTCTCTAATAGATAATTTAGGACCAAGTATTGCTCGTTCCTAAAGCATAATTTAGGATTAGTTAACCGTTGGTCGAAAAAAGAGGGTAACGGCCAAGTAATTAGATTATTTGGGACAAATATGCTTCGCTAAAAGATAATTACAATCAGGTACTTAGCTTATTTGGGACAATATATACCGTCACTAAAATATAATTGTGGCCAGGTAGTTAGCCTATTTGAGACAAGTGTTAGGGTTTTTGCCCTAATTTTCTTATCAAGTTTAAGTTTTACTTTTCTTGAAAAAAATAAAAGTAATACCATAATTACTTTTACTTTTTCGGAAAGAAAAATATAAAAAAAAAATATATTTGGCAAACCTCTTTCTAAGAGGAAAGGTTTTGAAACTCTATAAATAGAATACCCCTTCTCATACAATAACACAGTAGCATCCACAGTGTAGTCATTTAAGAGTCATGTTTAGGGGGAGATAGTCTCCCAATAATTTTATATTTTCTTTATTATTAGTTTTCATGTGCAGGCCAATTGGCTAAATTATATCAATAATATTACGTTTTAGTATATTTTTATTTGTCATCTGAATTATCACCATCTTGATTTTCAAACTATAATTTTTTGCATGACGCCCTCTCGATTTCGAACCCAACAAGTGGCATCAGAGCTTATGGTTCAAAGATCTAGTGGTTTGGTAAAATGAGGTTGAAAACAAGTCCAATGCGGTTCTAATCAATTTGCAATTAATTGGATGATAATGAAGATTTTTGTCTAACTACATGTGGAGACACTTGTCGATCATATTTCAATAATCTTGCTGTCACATATTTGAAAATAAAGCTTACTTTTAACCATGCAAAAGGGCTCCAATATTTTTAATCCGAAAAGGGCTGATATATTTTAACCCAAAAAAGGCTCATTTTTTAAAGCATGTCAAACAGCAGTGATATATGAAGAATGCGTGAAGAATGAAGATTATAAACAAGAAGAAGGAAGATCAAAAATATTTTGTAGAAAATCAAGCCAAAAAGGGGAGATTTGTTGTTAGGGTTTTTGCCCTGATTTTCTTACCAAGTTTAAGCTTTACTTTTCTTGAAAGAAAAATAAAAGTAATACCATAATTACTTTTACTTTTCCGAAAAGGAAAATATAAAAAAAATTCATATTTGGCAAACCTCTTTCTAAGAGGAAAGGTTTTGAAACTCTATAAATAGAATACCCCTTCATACAATAACACAGTAGCATCCACAATGTAGTCATTTAAGAGTCATGTTTAGGGAGAGATATTCTCCCAACAATTTTATATTTTCTTTATTATTAGTTTCATGTGTAGGCCAATTGGCCAAATTATATTAATAATATTACGTTTTAGTATATTTTTATTTGTCATCTAAATTATCACCGTCTTGATTTTCAAACTATAAGTTTTTGCATGACTCCCTCTCGATTTCGAATCCAACAAGTGGTATCAAAGCCTACGGTTCAAAGATTCAGTGGTTTGGTGAAACGAGGTTGAAGACAAGTCCTAGGCGGTTCTAATCAATTTGCAATTAATTGGATGATAATGAAGATTTTTATCTAACTACATGTGGAGACAATCACTAATCATATTTCAATGATCTTGTTGTCACATATTTAAAAATAAAACTTACTTTTAACCCTGTAAAAGGGATCTAATATTTTTAACCCAAAAAGGGCTGATATATTTTAACCCAAAAAAGGCTCAATTCTTAAAGCATGTCAAACAACAGTGATATATGAAGAATATGTGAAGAACGAAGATTATGCACAAGAAGAAGGAGGATCGAGATATTTTGTAGAAAATCAAGCCAAAATGGGGAGATTTGTTAGAATTTTTGTCTTGATTTTCTTACCAAGTTTAAGTTTTACTTTTCTTCAAAAAAAAAAAAGTAATACCATAATTACTTTTACTTTTGCGGGAAGGAAAATATAAAATTTTTTTTATATTTGGCAAACCTCTTTCTAAGAGGAAAGTTTTGAAACTCTATAAATAGAATACTCCTTCTCATACAATAACACAGTAGCATCCATGATGTAGTCATTTAAGAGTCATGTTTAGGGAGAGATATTCTCCCAACAATTTTATATTTTCTTTATTATTAGTTTCATGTGTAGGTCAATTGGCCAAATTATATCAATAATATTACGTTTTAGTATATTTTTATTTGTCATCTGAATTATCACCATCTTGATTTTCAAATTATAAGTTTCCGCATGACGCCCTCTCGATTTCGAACCCAACAACAAGATATACCGTTGCTAAAAGCTAATTACGACAAGGTAGTTAGTGATAACGCTCAATCTACAGCTCTCGTAGGAGTGTAAAGCGGTCGTAGTCAAATATAGAACCCAACTGGGTTGGGTATCGATCCCACAGGGAATAGCTTGGTCAACAAGTAAGCAAAGATTACTAGACTTTTAGTGCAAGTCTCGTAAAAGGGGGATTGTAAAGTGTAACCAAATTATTAAAGTAAAAACTGAAAATAGCAACGTAAAAAAAAAGAATGTTTAGTAGGTTGTAAAATAATGAGAATTGAAGAGTTGGGGTTATGTCCACCTTATGAGTTGTACGTCTCTATTGGCTATGAGTTATGCGGAATTCAGACATGCATGTGCTTATAGAGAATTGTATTCGATGGTAAATCCAGGCGTCTTTCGACCAATTCGAGGATTATTTCACTTTAACTCTTTCGAGCTTAAAGCGTGTCTAACGGTACGAATTCTCCAAGAGGTTAATCCAGTTACGGCACTAACTTTTTAATAGGGGATGGGACCCTACTACCTTGACATTATCTCTTTTCCAGACATATAACCTTTCTTTCGAACAAGTTAAATGCTATACTGGCGTATTCTTGCGTTTGCAACCACAAAGAATTTAGGTTAAGACGAAGAGAATAATGATATAAGCAGCATACGTGTCACGAACTCACAAACTCATAGTAATAGATAGTATCTCATTCGGCTTCCATAACCCCAACAGAGAAGTTTAGTTACCCATGAGAGCAAAGGAAATCACAATTCGCCTATCATCAGTTAGTTTATTTTGGGACAAGATATACCGTCGTTAAAAGCTAAATACGATCAGGTAGTTAGTATATTTAAGACAAGATATACCATCGCTAAAAGATAATTATGATCGAATTTTTTACCGTCTGAAAAGGCTTTTAAAGACCAACTTATTAGAGTCGTCACAGTTGACCATTTGCAGCGGAGCCTGTTAGGACACGATGCGACTAGTTTATTCCCGTCCTAAATGACCAATTGGAACAAGATATAAACTTTCTGGAATCAGATTCCCCTTCCTAATAGGCTGTTTTTCTGGTAGTATGTCCTGCTAGTTGCATAGCTGAGGGAGTATTGACAATATCCGTAAAGAATGTTCCAATTTACTATCAAAAGAAGTTTAATAACTTAAAAAGATCAATGTTTATGTCAAACAACTTGAAAAGAAAATAAGTTATCTTGTATAGGGGATTCTCAGTAATTTCTAGCGCAGTTGAGATTCAATAACAGAGATATGTGCATTGGCTTGAAACTGAATATATGCAGGGAGCTAAACCCACACTACCAACTAAGCTTGGATGAATCGTTGGTACAATTATGGTCAACTAGTTTTTTAAAGATTTCAATAATATAATTATATTATGATCAACGAACTTTCTAAGTTGAGTTAGCTAAAAAAACATTTTCTTTAAACACCTTTAACCGATACAATAAGGAAAGCAAGAAAAAATTGTGCGAATGGGATGATGTGTGACAAATTGATAATAAGATGGTTGGAAATAAAAGTTCACGAATACGGGTGCTTTTAAAAGCTCATCAGGTTAAATATGATAATTTCAATAATCACTGGTAACCTTAATATTTATCTATAAAAGTATGTACTATTAATTTCTTTTTTGCAGGCTTTCTTGTCTTCTATATTCCCGAGGTAGAATTTAAGTGTAGGGGGTTGCTGGCTGCAACAAATTTTATATAGATAGATATAAATTACAATCACAAATAAAATATGATGAAATAAGAATTTTATTGATAAATGATATGGGTACAATTCTGTTTCTTCTTTTATTTTTTTCTTTTGATTTTTTTAGTAATTCAAGTGTAGTTAGTAGTGTATTTCTCAAATATAGAAAGATTTAAATATGAATTTTTTCCGTAATTCGACAGCTGATGTAATCGGAATGTGATCGGAAAACAAGATAGTTCTGACTACTTTTCAACTGTTTCATGATAGTCGGAATATAGCTTGTCGGAAAAATGTGTATTTTCGATTACTATAGTAGGAAATTCAATAAATATTTATTTAATAATTATAAATATTTCGACTACTCTAATAAAAAATTTAATAAATAATTATTTAATAATTATAATTATTCCAACTACTGTAATAGAAAAATTAATAAATAATTATTTAGTAATTGTAATTATTCCGACTACTGTAGTCGGAAACTTAATATATATTATTTAATAATTATTGTTCCGACTACTTTAATCAGAATTTTAATAAATAAATATTTTTTTCGATTACTGTAGTCAGAAACTAATAAAAAAATTATTTAATAAAATAATCATTCCGACTATTGTAGTCGGAACATTAATAAATAATTATTCTTCCGACTACTTTAGTCAGAATTTTAATAAACAAATAATCACTTATAAAATAATTACAACAACAACAACAGACCCAGTGTATTCCCACATAGTGGGGTCTGGGGGGGTAAGATGTACGCAGTCCATACCTCTACCTCTAAAGAAGTAGAAAGGCTATTTCCGATAGACCCCCGGCTCGAGACACGAGATACTACACAAATACATAGTAAATCATAGAACAAGATGACATAACATAAATACGACACCCATAAGTAATAAAAACAGAGAAAAGCAAACAGATTCGTAATAAAACCTGGAACAAGGTATCATAACAAGAATAATACCCCCACCAAGTGATTCCCTACACTAGCGACCCACACTGACCCTAGCCTTCTGCCCTAATTCGCGTCCTCCAGATCTTCCTGTCTAGGGTCATGTCCTCGGTGAGCTGTAACTGCTCCATGTCCCGCCTAATCACCTCACCCCAGTACTTCTTCGGCCTACCTCTACCCCGCCTAAAACCATCCAAAGCTAGCCTCTCACACCTACGAACCGGGGCATCCATGCCCCTCCTCCTCACGTGTCCGAACCATCTCAATCGGACTTCCCGCATCTTATACTCCACTGGAGTCACACCAACCTTCTCTCTGATAGTCTCATTCCGAACTCTGTCCCCTCTAGTCAGCCCACACATCCAACGCAACATCCGTATTTCTGCCACCTTCATTTTTTGAATGTGGGAGTTCTTAACTGGCCAACACTCCGCTCCATACAACATGGCCGGACGGACTACCACCCTGTAGAATTTGCCTTTAAGCTTGGGCGGCACCTTCTTATCACACAACACCCCCGACGCGAGCTTTCACTTCATCTATCCCACCCCAATACGGTGCGAGACATCCTCGTCAATCTCACTGTTACCCTGAATCACGGACCCGAGATACTTGAAACTATCCCTCTTACATACCTCCTGTGATTCCAACTTCACTACCACCTCATTCTCCAGTCTCATGTCATTAAACTTGCATTCCAAATACTCTGTCTTGCTTCTGCTCAACCTGAACCCTTTAGACTCAAGAGTTTGTCTCCACACCTCTAATTTGTCATTCACACCCCCTCGCGTCTCATCAATCAAAACTACATCATCTGCAAAAAGCATACACCAAGGCACCTCCCCTTGAATACGCCGCGTCAACACATCCATCACCAAAGCAAACAAAAAGGGACTAAGAGTAGATCCCTGATGCAATCCTGTCAAGACAGTGAAATACTCTGAGTTTCCTCCCGCCGTCCTCACCTGAGTTTTCGCTCCATCATATATGTCCTTAATTGCTCTGATATATGCCAGCGGGACTCCACTCACCTCCAAGCATCTCCAAAGCACCTCCCTGGGGACTTTGTCGTATGCTTTCTCCAGGTCGATAAACACCATGTGCAGGTCCTTCTTCCTTTCCCTATGCTATTCCACCAGCCTCCTTACCAGGTGAATTATCTCCGTCGTCGAGCGGCCAGGCATAAATCCAAACTGGTTTTCCGAAATAGACACTATCCATCTCAACCTCACCTCGACCACTCTCTCCCAAATCTTCATAGAGTGACTCAATAACTTAATCCCCCTATAATTATTGCAACTCTGAATGTCACCCTTATTCTTATAAAGAGGGATCATGGTACTCCACCTCCAAGCCTCGGGCATTTTCGCCGTCTTGAAGATTTTGTTAAACAATCCAGTCAACCACGTTACACCAGCCTCTCCAGCGAACTTTCAAAAATCCACCGGTATCTCATCCGGCCCCGTCGCCCTACCCCTTCGCATCCTGCGAACAGCCTCTCTAACCTCTTCTACCTTAAAACGTCTACAATAACTAAAATCCCGACACTCCTCTGAGTGCTCCAGCTCCCCTAACACAATAGCTCTATCCCCTTCACCATTCAAGAGCGTATGAAAATACGACTGCCATCTATTCTTAATGTGGTCGTCCTCCACCAACACTGTACCGTCCTCCCCCTTAATACACTTCACCTGGTCGAGGTCACGACCCTTCCTCTCCCTAGCCTTAGCGAGTCTAAACAATTTTTTTTCCCCTCCTTTCCCCTGTAACACTGCCTACAAGCTCTCAAAAACGGCCGTCTTAGCCGCCGTAACTGCTAACTTAGCCTCCTTCCTAGCTAACTTGTACTCTTTCCTATTTACCCACTTCTCTTCTTCGTCCTTACTCTCAACCAACTTAGCATACGCCCCTTTCTTGGTCCCCACTTTCTTCTTAACCTCTTCATTCCACCACCAATCCCCCCGATGATGCCCGGCCCAGCCCCTAGAAACACCTAACACCTCACTTGCATTCTCCCTGATGTACCTAGCCACCCTATCCCACATACTATCCACGTCCCCCCTACACTCCCACACCCCCATTCCCGCCAACTTCTCTCCTATCTCCCACGCATTCACTGGCGTCAAGCCACCTCACTTAATTCTAGGCCTACACTCCTCACCCCTCCTCTTTCTATTCTTCTTTATACCCAAATCCATAACCAAGAGCCTATATTGGGTCGAGAGATTCTCACTCGGGATGACCTTACAGTCCTTACACAACACCCTATTCCCTTTCCTAAGCAACAAAAAGTCAATCTGGGACTTGGCTATCGCACTTCGAAAGGTGATCAGGTGATCGTCCTTCTTCAGGAAGCCCGAGTTCACCACCACCAGCCCAAAGGACCTCGCAAAATCCAATAGAGTAGCCCCCTCTTCATTTCTTTCCCCAAAACCAAACCCACCATGCACATCACCAAAGCCTCCCGGTAACGCCCCGATGTGCCCGTTGAAATCTCCTGCTACAACAATCTTCTCCGAGCTAGGCACGCCTCTCACCACCTCATCCAAAGCCTCCCAAAACCGTCTCTTCTCCTCCCCTTCCAAGCCCACTTGCGGCGCATAAGCACTACACACGCTCAGGGTAAACCCCCGAATGACCAACTTAATAGTCATCAACCTATCGTTGATCCTTTTTACCTCTACTACCTGATCTCTAAGCTCTTCATCTACTAAGATGCGAACTCCATTCCTACGCCTCTCGCTCCCAGAGTACCAAAGCTTGTAACCATCCACATCCCTAGCCTTAGACCCTACCCACTTGGTCTCTTGAACACACGCAATATTAATCCTCCTCTTTCTAAGAATCTTCACAAGCTCTATGGACTTACCCTGAAGAGTCCCTATATTCCAAGACCCAACCCTCAGCCTACCATCACTATCCACACGTCTTCCTCTACCACCCCTGAGGCCAAACCTTGGCCCCCCTCCCACTCCCGCCCTTTCCTCTTCCCCCGCCCCCACAACAGCCCCCCGCCCCAACCCCCTCGGACATGACCCTATCCAACCATCAACGCCCACAGCCACTACTACAAGAAAATATAAGAAAATCTAAACAGTGGTAGTAACAAAGCAGCAGCAAGAAATACAAGGCTCACACAAATTCGAAGAAATAATCAAGAAACAAAACTAAACTCAAATAGAGAGCAAACACCAATGGCCTCAACACCCAAAACCCCAAAAACAGAGCCCCAAGCCGATAACCCAATAAAGGCAGTGCCAGAAGCGACAACAGACAATATCAACAAATCAAACGCAAGTCAAGATACAGGAGATAATACTAGCATAATACGAAGAATGAAATAACAAAGGTTAGAAGTCACCGGGTTACGCTTGTAGACCAAGTTCTCCTTTCCTGCAAATACCAAATCCGGCCAGATCTGGCCTGTAGATGATGTGGCGACGGTGGGGGTTTTCGGCAATGTGATGGTCGCCGTAGGCGTGCTTGTGTGTTTTTCGGTGGGTTTGTGCGCAGATCTGTGTGTGCGGGCTGTGGGTCGCCGATTTTGGATTGGTTACTGACAGGTTTCACCGGGAAACCAAATACCCAACGCAGCTCGAACTTCGGGGAGCTCCGGTGACGGAAGGACGGCGGCGATGCCTGTTCTCCGGTGGCGGCACTGTTTCGCCGGCAGGGTGAGCTGCAGACGAAGCTTAGAAAGAAAGAGAGATGGAGGGAACCGGAGAGAGGTCGGGTCGGTTCGGGTCCCTGGACGGCGAACGGTGTTCGCCTGCGGTGACGACGGCGGCAGGTCTAGGCGGTGACAAAGCGGTGCCGACGCTAGTTCGCCGGAGGGGGGAGGGGGAAGAGAGATCGTAGAGCGAGAGGGAAGGCGGCGCCGGTACCGACGCCGTTGTCGTTGTGGTCGGATTTTGGGTGGGGAGAGAGTTTGGTTACGGAGGGGGTGGGGGTGGGGGTTGCTGGCGAGAGAGGTTTCTCCGGTGGTCTCGCCGGTGCCGGCGAGAGAGGGCGGCCGGTGAGCTTTTTGAGAGAGAGGAGAGAGAGAAAGAGAGAAAAACTCCACTAATAAAATAATTATTTAATTAAATCTTGCATTAGCTTACACTGCTCTCAGATTATAAACATAACTAATGAATGTATTTTTCATAGTAGAATCAAACACAACAAAAATGACTAGAGAAAAAGTCAGATTATAAACATAACTAATGAATGTATTTTTCATAGTAGAATCAAAAACAACAAAAATGACCAGAGAAAAAGAGTAGTTCATTGTACAAAGCTCTCGATAAATGCAGGATTGGAGAGTCGAACTGCGTTGAGTCTATCATACGCAAAACAGAAAATCCATTGGCTAAAACCAGATGAGTAGAAAATCCATTGATACTAGTAGTAATGCTAAATCAAGCATTCGGTAATGACCTTGGTATGTGATAATGGATTGTAGTAATCAACTCTTCTCTCCTCGAATGAGTACTCAATATGATCAGCACCAACAGAAACATGGTGACTAGCTGGGGTCATTACAGTCTGCATGGCAGTGGAAACTGAGGAAGGAGTTACTGGCATTGGAAAGGGCAATGTTTTTGGGGTAATGCATCCTTCAACGAGAGAGGCAATCTTTGTTGGAGTCATAATGGGAGATTTGTTCAAAGACACTATTTCCTTGAGTCTTCCTTCAGCAGAGGTAATTTAGGTTGGTCTCATTACTGGAGTTTTGTTCAACTGCAGTGTTTCCTGGACTTCTCGGCTCTTTAGGGTCTGATTCTGAATATTAACCGTGCTTGCGTTTGATGAGAACAACGACGATAAGGGAGATAGAGGCTTCCTTCTCTGTGTTGATTCAGTTCTAGGCGGAGTAAAAGGGCCTTCCTTGTCTGTGAAGATTCAGTTCTTGGTGGATTTTAAAGGGCCTTCCTTGTCTGCACTGATTCAGTTCTAGGTGTATACGGGAAACAGAGGCTTCCTTGCTGCTTTCTTGATGGCAAGATACTACCTCTCCTGCCTGAAACAAAAATTCAAGTTAGACAATTTGAATATCAATAGTGCAGTACTTAAAAGCTGCAAAAGCTCAAGCAGATATGAAGGATCAATCGCCCCTACAAATTTCTAACATTAGCACTTGAGATACAACAAACATTCACGCATATTAAAAACTAAATAGATTTCTCAAGAAATCAATTTGCTTAGGCATAAAAATAACCCACAAATTATTGCAGATATGATTCAGACATTCAGTTACAATTCAATTTGTTAAAATTAGCTACATGTAACATTGCTATATTCATGACAGGAAACAGTTACCAGAATCTATAGTTTTAACAGAGAAGGCTGAATTTTGTGTTCCAATAACCATATATATGTGACTTCCTACAGATTTTCTCAAACTCCAGCCTTTTTCTCAGAAGAACCTCTTTCATTTTTGTTGATTTCATTGCCTGCAGAAGACTTCTGCATCTGCCTGCAGGCCCAGTCAGGAGAGTTCAAGATCTCATAATAAAACACAGGAAGTTGAGAGCCAGTCCAAGTCGGATGGGATGTGTTGGGGCAAGTTCAGCAGATGCAATATCCTACAAACATTATAGAAAATGAGGAAAACTGAACATATACTAAACAAGATTGTTCATACCATAACCAAGAAATCACAGCAAATTAAATAACTCATGCCATAACTTATCTCCAACTCTCGAACATAATAAGAATGACCTTTCAATTATATTGAAAGGCCATAGCTACCACAAACAGAAACGAAATAAGCATCTTCACTTGCCAGAACATATTTAAACTAATAACCCAGTCTACATGAGGAGAAAATCCACAACCACATACTCTAAACAGCATCAAGGTTATCTATATCCGCACAAGAATGTTGTAGTTGTGAACCAGCAAAAGGTCAATTATTCACTAAGGAGGAGCATTTCATCATATTTTTGTTTTAACAAAAAAAAAAGAGTTCTTCATAATAGTATTATGTTGCTCCATCGCTTTAAATCCAAACATATTGAAAAATGTGCCCCCAAAAAAATGATCTTGCAAAAAAAATATATAGGTCTCTCTGATCCCAATTTGTATCAAAATTGGAATTTTCAAGATTCAAACTTCATTTTGGTCATAAATTCAAACATAGAACTTTGGATTTTTTGCAATATAATTTATACATTTGAAAATTGCATAAAGTAAATCACAATAATTAACAACTTAAAATATAAAACTTTATATGACTTTCGAAATGCTAAGTGTGACATGTAAATTAGCAGGCAGAGAGTAATATGTCAGAAGTCATAAATAGAAGATCTACTGGAAACAAATACTATTATTATGCAAAGAGTAGATCTGCTGAGACATATAACAAATCAGGAAGCTCAAATCTACAGCAGGCAGATCCATAAAATCTAAACAAATTTATAAACAGTTTAAACAAATTCACAAAAGAGCAAATTAAATCACAAACCTGAGCAGCTTTGTAAGCAGTGAGAGTACTCTCAGCAGCCTCTTTATGTTCAGCACCAGTCTTAAACTCAGCCAAATAGCGATGATAATCACCCTTTATTTTCAGGTAAAATACCTTAGAATCACCAGATGTAGCAGAGGGAATAAGCTTAGAATCAAGCAGTTTGAGAATTCCATCAGAAATCTTCGACAACTCATTCTCAATCTTAGATCTGTATTCCTTTATGGAATTAACATGTTCCCCATTTCCTCTTGACTCTTCCTTTTGCTCAATTGATGAAATTATACGACACTTCTGCCTCTGCCTGCAGAAGAATTATAGGATCGCGATAATTTCATTACCGCTATGAAAACATCACAACTAGACTAGGGTGTCCTCAATTTTTGCTAGAAATTAACAGCATATAATAATTAATTGGAGAAAAGTTAGTTTATTTTTTCCATAGATGTTGAAGACTGTCCGCAGACAGAACATTATGCTCATTTATTTCATTTTCTGAAGCTGCTATGTGCCTTGTAAAATCATGAAATTTTTCTTGCTCCTCCGCCGGTGTATCCATCAAATTCCACAGCTCAATCAAGGTAGTTACAATATCTTGAAGCCAAGCAATGAGAAGAACAACATTAGTAGAGAGGCATATACAACTTTGTTTGAAATCAACAAACCCCTGACTTTCATCTCCTCCAACAACTCCAATCCTAATCTTATATTCTGCTGCTTACAAGCAAACGTAAACACAAAAGCTATAAATCCTGCATCAAGCTTAATCCCATTCATTTTACCCTCCTCGAAAATCTTCACAGCCTCCTCCATTTTCCCTTCTCTTACATGCACAAGCAGACATCACAATATGAACCTTCTGTTTCATTTATCTTAGCAGCCTTACATCTAAAAAACCCTACTATTTGATGTGTGAAAATCAACATTTGAGTGCTTTGTCACAAATTAAAAAGTGACAAGAAATTACAAATGAAAGTTAGAACAAGTCTCAAGTAAGGATTTAAGCATACAATTTGTGAAAATCTCTCCAGTATACTCCAAAAATCTGTCCAAATTAACTTTCAGCAAACACAAAAATGCCAAACAAAATACCTAAGACACATTACTCCCGTATCATAACCCAACCTACAAACCTAAATCAAACCGCAAATTAAAAAGCAAAACAATTTATTTATGTTTTTGATTATGATGGTCGGAAATTTATTTAATTGGATCTGATTAAATATAGAGAGTAATATATTTATATTTATTTAATTAATTACTTTTTCGATTACAGTACTCAAAAATATATTTAATAATATATTTAATTATTTATTTATAATTAAACATATTAATAATATATTTATTTATATTTTTTACTAGAGTAATCGGAAATATATTTAATTGGGTTTGATTATATATATACAGTAAGATATTTATTTAATTATTTATTTTTTCGACTAGAGAGGTTGGAAATATATTTAATAATATATTTATAATTAAATATATTTCATAATATATTTATTTATGTTTCCGATTACAGTAGTCATAAATATATTTAATTGGGTCTGATTATATATATATAGTAATATATTTATTTAATTATTTACTTTTCTGACTACAGAAGTCAAAAATATATTTAATAATATATTTAATTATTTATTTATAATTAAATATATTTCATAATATATTTATTTATTTATATTTTCGATTACAGTGATCAGAAATATATTTAATTATTTATTTATAATTAAATATATTTAGTAATATATTTATTTATTTATGTTTCCGACTACTAGGGCTGTGCAAAAATCGAACCAACTGATAAACCGAACCGATAAAAATGTTATTGGGTTATTGGTATTGGGTTATTGGGTTATTGGTTTGTTATTGGTTTTATAAAAAAAATTATTGGGTTATCGATTCGGTATCGATTTAGGCCTATTGGGTTATCGGTTTAACTGATAACACAATAAGAATACACTAAAATTACCATTTTATCCCTATTTATATTTATTTATATAAATATTTATATTATTTGTATATAGTAATATTATATATATATATATATATATATTGGTTTAATGCGTAATTTTATTAACCAAGGGTCAACTGACCCGACCCAACTTGACCTATCATATCCAAATATATCAATTAAATATCTAGTAGGGTTTCTAAAATGAGACACTAAGAAAATCCCTTTCATCTTCTTTCATTTCTGTCGCATCTCTATGGCTTTCTTTGTCAATGAACAACTTAGGCTTCTTCTTCTTCGGACCATCAATACTATCCCACTGGTATTGGTGATAACCTCGTCTTCTAGCTTGTAAGAGTAAGATTTCTTATTGTTTTTCCTTTCTCCTTCCTGTCTCTGTGTACCTGTTAACCATTTCTTTGTTCCAACTGAAATCTCCAGTATGTAGGTGAAATCTATCGTTTTGATGTTACAAAAGACGGATTCAGTCCATTGAGAAAAGACACATCCACCTAGTAAGAAACCCTCTTTGAATTTGTTGAATTCACCTCCTAATCTTGCATATAACTTGCTCCTCCACTGATAGTTGACGAAGGGAGGGAGATTATACAGTGCTCGGACCCCCTGACAACTGGTAGATGTCAATTTGCTCAGCTGCAAATCTTGAGAATCAGACCTCCGACCCCCCTGATTTACTGAGATACTAAGATTGATGGTTGTACTCACTAAGATTGAGGAAGATATAGATGTCCTCGAAAAGTTTGAACAAGGTAAAAATATTTTAATTATATTAGTTTTGTATTATTATTGTAAACAATCGTTAACAGTTTCGTGACTGATTAATAGAATTTCTCTGTAGAATTGGCTAATACTCGCATTCTTGATGATTGACATGGAGTTGAAGTTCTTATTTTTTTGCACTTGAATCTGGGCATCTGGTAAACCACATATCCTAGCGATAATTTATTATAAGTCATATATTTTTTTAAAATTAGTCACTGAATACAGTGAATAGTCTAACACCTATGTAAGTGGAATATTGCTTAAACGAGAAAACATTCTTGAAGCATGGGAGTCCCTGGCTATATTGACTAAGTAAATCATTTGTTTTATGCAATTTCTGAAGCATTCATATCTTAAAAGAGTTAGGTTAAAAGATTATACAGAGAGGGAGTTCTTGAACTATGAATTACCATCGAAGCCTTTACTTCCACTGAATCCTCTGTTGTCTTTCTTCATCTGACCCATTTCCGTTTTTATTTCCCTCGCCTGACCGTTTTCTCTACTTGATCCAGATGGATTCTATTTTATAAGTATTTTTCTTATTGGTTAAACCGAAAATCGAACCGTTAAGAATCAATAACCGATAAACCAAAAACTGATAAAAAATATCTTATTGGTTGGTTATTGATTTTGCATATTTAAAAATCGAAAATCGATAAATCGAATCGATAACACACAAAATCGAACCGAACCGACCGATGCCCACCCCTACCGACTACAGTAGTCGAAAATATATTTAATTGGGTATAATTCTCTCTCTCTCTCTCTCTCTCTCTCTCTCTCTCTCTCTCTATATATATATATATATATATATATATATATATATATATATATATATATATATATTTAATTATTTACTTTTCAGACTACAATGGTCGAAAATATATTTAATAATATAGTTAATTATTTATTTATAATCAAATATATTTAGTAATATATTTATTTACTTATGTTTCCGACTACAGTAGTCGAAATATATATTTCTCAAAATTTACCGCCAAATATTCTGACTGTTGTTATCAAAAAATATGTCAGAGAAATATTTTATAAAAAATTAAAATAAAAAATTAAGTTTTCCGACTGAACTTGTTGAAAATATTGCGACTGATTTTTTTTGATTGAAAATTTCAGTCGGAAATATACAAATTTCTAGTAGTGTTTCAAACCTAGAAATATTTGAATTTGATCTCCATGAAAGGAGATTTGTGAATCTTCTTGGTATATTTGATTATCAAGAAGAGATGGTTTTGATGTGCTTATATCCCATTAAATTTGTGGGATATTGGATATGTTAGGAAATATTTGCCCCTTTATATAAGCGTAATTTAGGGTTTGTGGAGTAGACTTAGAGCCCGTTTGGATAGGATTAAAAAATTACTTTTTAACTTAAGTAATTAAAAAATTAAAATAAATAATTTTAAATTAAGCAGATAAGTGTTTGGATAAAAGTGCTGAAACTGAAAAAAATCAGTTGATGTGTTTGGTAAACAAGTGTTGTCAATCACTTTTTTGTTGTCAAAATGACTTAAATATCCTTAAAGATGTTAACACATAATAACGTCAATTATTTATGATTTTTAATTCTAATACTTTAAAAATAATTTCTATTTAAATACACTTTCAACGTAAAGTGATTATCCAGGTCAATTTATAAATATAAGTTACTTTTTAATTTTTAAATATTAAAAAATAAAATTTTTAAGATATTTTTTATATAAATATGGTATTATATTGTAATATTGCAAGCTTGTAAACAACATAAAATTTTTAGGAATGAAACAAACTATTAAAAAGAATCAATTTTTAAAATTTGAATAACATGCAGGGATTCTATATGAACAGATAGAGAAGAACTTACCACAAGCTCGATTTGACGATAAAATTTTTGAGTGTTTTCTTATGTAATGATGGATTCTCTAAAAATAAAGGAAAAAGATAAAGAGAAAACTGGAGGGAAAAGATGAAAAAAAAAAAAAAAAGAAAGAAAAATCAATAAGGGATACAAAGTTTAGGGTATTGTTGGAATTAGAAGAAAATATAAGGGATAAAAAGGTAAATGTTTTGGTTAAACCTAAAAAAAAATTAATCTAAAACGTAAAAAGTTGGGGGTATCCAGCTTCTCAATTTTTAATTTTTTTAATCCACGTTTAGTTTTTTTAAAACTTTTTTTAATGTTACCAAACACCTAAAAAGGCTAAAAAAGTGTTTAAAATCTAGTTTGATCAGATTTTAATCATATCCAAACACCCTCTTAAGCTAGATTTAGGATAAAGTAGCCTATAAGCGTAATTTAGGATTTGTGGAGTAGACTCCAAGCTAGATTTAGGGTAAAGTAGCATCGAAGAACTCTATTAGAAATTGAATTGGATTCTTTAAAGTCCACAAATTTTTATGTCTACAAATGTCCCTACTTCAATGCTTGTCAGAGTGTAGACTTGATGAAACTCAAAGACGAGTCTTGAAGTACCCATAAAACTTTCACGTTTTTGTGACTGTAGATTTGAATAAATGATTTATGAAAGAAGAGATGAAGGGCAGATTTGGTCCCATGAGCATGCCAATATGTTTGCAATAGATTTTATAGTGACAGAAATAAATTGCAATCACAAATGAAATATGAGAAAATAAGAATTTTATTGATAAACGATATGGCTACAATTCTGTTCTTCTCTTAATTCTTCCCTCTTGATTTTCTCAGTAATTCGAGGGTCGTTAATAACGTATTTCTCGAATGTAAGAAGATTTGAATACTAATTTTCTCCGTGCATTTTTATATATGCGTAATTTAGGATTTAGAAAAGTGCCTACAAGTTAAATTTAAAGTAAAGTAACCTCCAAAAACTCTAACAGGAATTAAATTGTTTAGAATACATAAAATTTCGATGTCTGGATTGCTTCGACATGGCATACATAAATTGCCACCCACCCCGGTAAAAACTTACACGCACTCAATGTATGCACCAAATTAATATTTTTTACCATGATTATATAATTAAATTAAGTAAAATACATGTTGATTAATAATAGTTAAATAACATGAACTTCAAATTCAAACACATAACATGGATGTATTGACTTGGTGTATATACTGAATGCATGTAAGTTTTTTCCCACCCACTACCAACTCCAATCACGATTTGTTCTAATCTTCTGCCTCCATTACACGAAGAATAGGTAAGTTCTCCATTTGCTATCCATGTTATATTTAAATAAATTTAGATTAGTGTGTTCCATACTAATAAATTTAGATTGGATGTGCTAAGATAAATCAATCTCAATCAGGCCGACCAGCATACCTCAAATATGTCAGATGATCGGAGAATACTCAAATCAATTTGGCCACCTCCATTTCTTAATGAAGAAACAGGACAAAACTTTAATGTTTATCTCACGTGCTAGATCTTATTAACAGCCCATACTAAGGTCCTCGCGGTTTAAGGTCCGCGTTTAGTTATAAAAATTATAATTTTTAAAAATTAAAATTGAAGTTAATATAAATTGAAGTTCTTTTAAAAATTTTGTGAATAAAGTAACAGTGATTTTTTTTTTTTTTTTTTTTTACTAAAGTGCGAATATTTCACTTTAAATTCTTTTGAATAATTTACTTTGTTAACTAAAGTAAAATAATATTTTTTAAAAACTTAAAAAAATTCTTATTAACAAATGAATACCGAAACCATTTTCGAAATTATTTGAGTATTCACAAGACTAATGCAATGAAAAGCTCCAAAAGAATCCTAAAGCATACTCCACTAATTTTGTCTGATAAATTTCAGTGGTTTATCAATCAATCGGGTTGCCTTTTGAATTCAACAAATTGAACAGCTATAGTGGCCCACAAACGGTCAGAACCCCACATGCTTCCCTTTAACCTTATCTCGACATCTTCATCTTCATTCATACGTCCCAATCTCAAGATTCTCTTGCCTATGACCTCCGTACGGAGCAAATTGCTAATATTTTCAGGGCCATATTCGTAAATAAACATATCCCCTGCGCGGCTATATTATTCGCTCAAACCAATTAGCTAAACGTCAACATTATGTATAAACGAAATAATTATTAAATAAATAAAGATGATATTCTTTTTCGAAAGAAATCAAAAAAAAAATATTTATATTTATATTTATATCTATAATCTATATTTATAATATATTAAATGTGTGAAAATTCTTAAAATAGTGATTTGAACTTTTTGCTCTTTATTAAAAATTTTCGTAATAGATAAAATTATTTTTTTACTTATTTTTTTTATTATTATAATATTATATTTAATATTAACTAAAATTTTAAAATATATAGAAAAAAAATTAGTTGTATTTCCATGTTTTCAATTAAAAAAGAAATGATTTAATTAGAATGAAAAAACAAATCCTAAAATTGGAGAACTAGCAAAAGAGCCGAAATAATGTGAGGAGTATTTTACTCTTTATTTTTGAAAAAAATAGAAGGGTCGTACTTCTTTGAAAAGCACGGAACTTTATTTTTGGAAAATTACAAATACTTTCAAATTCCCTTATTTTTTAAAACATAGTTTTTCTTAGAAAAAAAAAATAATGTTGCAACATTCAGTTGTATCCTAATATAAATAATTTATATGTAGTATCAATTATAGGCGTCCCAAATCAAATTCGTTTTGATTTATGAATATATTTTCATAAAAATAGTTTTTTTGAAAACAGGAAGTCTGAACTCTCTATAAGAAAATTCACCATTGATTTCAGTATAGTTGCGGCACTTTCTTTTCATTCGTTATTTATTAGTATTTTCTTAAAAGAGTTTGGATGAAATTTTATGTATTATTATATGGAGTTGTATGATAACTTTAAATTTCTAAAATTTTATATCTTAGTTGTTTATTACTATTGAATTTATGTTCATTGAAATATGATAAGGTGAATTTGTCGCACTTCTTTTGTGCCTAAGAATTCCTAAATTGTTTAATATTTATGAGGTTTAAACCTTTTTTTTATTTTGATTTTGATTTAAGTAGTCTTCAAAACTGAAAAGTCGATAAACTCTTCATCAACAATCTACCTGTCATTGAGGTATTTTCTTCTCATTTTTTGTTCATTAGTATTTTTTAAAAAGAGTTTAGATAAAAAAAAATTAAATTGTAATGTGGAGTTGTATGATAATGTGAATTTTCTGATCATTTATTTTTAGTTGTTTATTGCTATATGTGTTTTCTTTTTATTTTAATTTTGATTCAAGATGTCTGCAAAAATAAAAAATCGATGAAGTCTTCACCAACAATGTTAGTGTCATTGATGTACTTTTTTCTCATTCTTTGTTCATTAATTTTTTTTTTAAAATGTTTGGATGGAATTTAATATGTTGTTATGTGAAGTTGTATGATAATGTGAATTTTCAGATCATTTATGTCTTAATTGTTTGTTGCTACATGAGTTTATGATCTTTGAAAGATGACAAGGTGAATATAATATACCTTTTTAGCCTAAATTCGTAAATTATTTAATGTTTATGGTATTTTAACGTTTTTTTCTTTTGATTGTGATTTAAATCATCTTCGCGTGATCAAATTTATATTTGACTACACATATGAGAGAATGTGAGTGTTGTCTGTTAACGAACAGGTTTAAAGGAAAAAGAAAAATTAAATTAAACTAAATTAATGACAGTAAATTTTATGTAAGAAGGAGATCAATTAACAAAATACTTTAAATAAGATGTGACGAGTAAAAATTATTTGCTATAAAACTGGTTATGCAATTCTGAGGCGATATTATCTCTAATATCTAATATGTGTTTTTAATCTCTAATCTATAGTATATATAATCTATAATATATATACTCTCTAATCTAAAAGTGGAAAGACCCTTAGAAAAGTGATTCGATTTTTTTGTCCTTCATTAAAAGTTTCTCTTTTAGACAAAATCGTCTTTTCAATATTTTTCTCAAATTATTGTCAATAGGAATTTGAAATTAATTAAAGTCCTTATTTAAGTTAGGAAATAAATCATAATATTTAATAGTTCTAAATCAATTAAAATTTTACCTTACATATAATTTGTTAAATTAAATAAAAATAAAGAATATTTTGAATTAAAAAAGAATACAAAAAAAAGAATAAAAAAAAACTAAACCTAAAAATAAAAAATACCACAAAGGCTAATTTATTAAATCGAATAAATACAAATTTAAATCGACAAAGGACATTAAAAGTACCGGAAGAAAGAAAATAAAACTAAACCTAACATTACTTTTAAATTGAGAATCCTTCCTTTTTACAGCAATACGTCCACAACGTAGTTCTCAAATTAGATTTTTCTTTGCTATCGTTCTTCACAAATTTACTTATGATTTGAGGTAAACTTTCTAAAATTTTAGTTCTTGATGTTTACAATCTTGATAATATCTGTGAATAAAAAAAAAAAATTGCTTCTAATTTGAGTTAAGTTTTCTAAAATTTTAATATATTCTTGAAGTTTATAATAATAAATTATCATGTATTCATGCTATACAATTGTTGATTAAGAAATTTTTAGTGAAATATTTACAGTATTTATGATTACAGAGACAGTTTTTTCTACGATTTAATATAAGTTTTCTAGAATTTTAGTACGTTTACAAAAATAAATTATCATATATTTTTTTTATAGACAATTACTAATTAAGATATCAAACTAATTTTATAAAACTGAACTCCTTGAAGTAAGGTACACGCGTGAGACGCGTATAATCGAACTAGTAGATATAATAAGAGGAAGGAAGTAGTTTAATTGGTTGTTGATTCTCATAAAAGAAAATAAGTACTTCCTCTGTTTCATAATAAGTTAATTGTTGAATTCTGACACACATGTTAAGGAAAAAAATAAAGACATAAATTTATCATGTTTTTCCATTTACACCTTTTTCAAATTTTAAAATCTTAATAATGATATATCACACATTTAAGGGAGGATAAATTTGAAAAAAAAAAAAAAACTCAACATCTACCTTGAATTGTGAATCATTTACTTATTTTGAACACAAAAAATTATTTCAACAATTCACTTATTGTGGAACGGAGAAAGTAATAGCTAATCGATTTATTATCTAAATTTCTAGAAACTAACATGGGGAATCGAAACAAACCACATGAGTAGATACTTAGGTCTCATTTGACCATGAAAATTATAATTTTTTGGAGTTGGAGTTGAAGTAAGAGTTGTGTTTTGACCATGAATATAAATTAACGTTGTTTTTGAAATTTTGTTAGGAAAATATGAGTAAAAAAGTGTAAAAGTAAGTAAAATTTATTTTCACTTTTTCAAATACAATTTTAAAAGTATATTTGAAATTCTCATGGCCAAACGTATACTGTCTTCACTTTTTTCATTAAAGTAAAATAATTTTTCGAATAAAAAGTAAAAACTTTTCATGGCCAAACGACTACTTAAAAATTTAAATTTTATTATTGAGATTTTTCCTATATCTATATTTCTTCTTTTAATTACTAGTCTCTCTATTTCAATATGATAGAAGTAAATTATTCTTTTCAAACTAAACTTACAAAATTACATTGAATTTGTTATTTCTTAATTTATATAATTAAGTCGGAGTTATTATCGGTGAAGGTTTGATCCTTAGGCCTGTTTGGATTGACTTTTAATAAGAAACTTATAAATCAAAAATCATAAGTTAATATTATTCTATTTTTAACTTTTGTCTTATAAACACTTATTTTGACTTAAAAATAAATACTTACAAACATCTTTTTACTTTATCAAACAGAGTCAAAACTAAAAAAATACTTAAAAATTAAAAACACCTAAAAATAAATCAATCTAAACACCCCTTATTTCCCTTTATCCCCTCTCTCAATTTTTCTTTCCTATGCCCCCCAATTTTATTTTATTTTTAAAAACAAAATATTAGTACTAACTAATCTCCATTAAATTCCAATAATACCACCGTCACTCTCTTATTATTCCTTTTTGACTTCTTCTTTCTGCATCCCTTCACCTAATCCTAATAATAAACCTCTGCATATTGTATCACTCTTTCGCCATCTCTTTTCAAAGCTTACATCCTTTTTCCCTTTGGTTGCTAGATTCAAGCGAAAATGAGCCGTTTCAGGAGATTTGACCTTATCGACTACTCCCCTTCTTCTTTCTTTCTCCAAGAATCCTCATTTTTCACCCCCAAAACCCTACTCCTAAACCCCCACTACCTCCACATTGAAGATGAACTCGACTGCACCCTCGATCTCCTCTCCCCCAAGCCTTACTCACCCACCACGCTCCTTGATCTTAGCTCCCCCTTCGATGATTTTGACACCATTACCGATCTGATTCAAATCGAAAGAACCCCTTTCTACACCACTACTCGCTACCGGATTCACCACCGGGTCGGACTCAGGACTGAGTTACAGTGTCTGTCCGACCGAGTCGCTGCGCTCGAGCGGGGGCTATTAGCGGAGAGGAAGAAGGAGAATAAAATTGGTGAGAGGAAGTACACGTGGACGGCTGAGATCAAGAGTCCTGAGAAGGGCGGCGTTGATCGGAAGTTTAAGTGGGTTGCTGAGGTTAAAGATGGTAAGAAGAAAGGTGGTTTGGATAAAAGCTACAAGTTTAGTGCTGAGATCAAAGGAAAAGGTGAAGATTCACGTAGTTACAGTTTTAAAGCATCAAATGCTAGCAGTGATGGAGATGAAAGTGACAAAAAAGAGAAGAAGAAAGATAAGAAGAAATGTGAAAGCAGTAAATCTACACGTTTGGTTGAGATTGAAGAGCCTTCCCATCATGGCGCACTTGTTTTAAGACAGGTTCAGTTTCGATTTTCACTGTTTTCCCAATCAATGTCAGACTCTCCGAAAATGTTGTCGACGTACCTGTGTTGAATCCTCCAAAATGCACTCGTTTTAGAGGATACCACACACATCCAACAACATTCTTAAAGAGTATGAGCAGCATAGGTTCTTTGAAATGCTCATTTCGTTCACTTTAATTTGTGCGTATCTCAAGAAATTCGTATGAACATTTTACTATACTAACCATATTAATTGATGTTTCAAGTGGAAACATTTGGGAAAATAAGTAATCAACAGTGATCAATGTTGAGGGTAAAACTGGAAAAAAATACTGTCTTTTCTATGTTAAATAAAAGTGACAAGTAGGAGTAAAAATCCATTTTTGAAATACTGACCAGTAAAAATTAAAAGGGGGAGAGTAACATTGACACTATCTTCTCTAGGAATGCGAAATCATGAAATTTTGTTCAATGGGAATTGTGTTTTTTGTTTGTGATGTATAGGTATTTGCAAAGAGGGTGGAGAAGAGAAGGGGGAAGAGGAAGGAGCTGTCACCACAAGATGCAGCTTTAGCTATTCAAATGAGTTTCAGGGCTTACTTGATAAGGAGGTCGCAGGCACTGCGTGCTCTGAGGGAGCTGGCCATTGCCAAGACTAAGTTGAAGGAGCTAAGGGCTCTCTTCAACAACTTCACTTACCGACGACGTGTTGCCGGTGATGCTGAGGAGCGACAGAGGTTCTCTGAGAAGATTATTGTGTTACTGCTCACTGTTGATGCCATTGAGGTATACATATTACTAGATTTATTATATGGCGATGTTGCTCGTGGTTTTTATTAATTAACTTATTGAGTTTAGTTATCTGATGTATTACTTTTCCTTTTCCAAATTTTATGATGGTGTTTGACCAGATTTGGAGTTTAAGATCTAGTGTCACTTAGTATATTATATAAGTGGTAGTTGAAGAAAATATTCAAGTAGTACCGGAAAAAAGCACACCAAAATTTATTACTTGATTAGTCAAATGGATTTGGATATTTGGAAGTTATGAATATTGTTGTACAAAATAGTATTCTCAAAGACTCTTGAGTTGTCCCAAAATAAAACAAGAGGGCGTATAAAGTGGAATGGATAGAATACTAAAATTTGCTACTTGGGAACCTTATTTTTGCAGGTAAAGCATCATTTATCTGTTCATGGATCTATTATTTCGGATGTTTGTAAATGTTGCATGATCTGATTCCTAGAATTAGCGTTTCAGCGCCCTCATTTTAGTGATTCTTGTCTATTTTTTTTCTTATTGCTTTTCATTCTCTTTTGGGGGTGTTGGGTGGTCCACTTTTGAAGTAGTTCATCAAATCGAGGCTCATTAATAGGAAGTATGGATCTGAACAATGAAAAATATTATAAGCATGACAGTTGGGACAGATACATTTTGAGACGTTTGTGCTTCTATTTTTGCTAATCATTATCCAGTACAGATTACTCCTCTTAGCATTGTCTAACTAAACAGGCAACATAAGGATGCAGTTTATTGTTGCTATACTGCTGCCTTTCCTCGAATTGAAGTGGGGAAGCACAAATTTGCTGTTTTCCAGCTAGCTTTACAATATCTTCATCATTTCCATAAATACTTCTAGTAAAACCTTTTTCGGTCTGTATTTTAATTGATTTGCATGACGCGGTGCCTACTGCAACCAGCAATGTCATCGTTAACTTAATTTTATTTTCTATATTAGAATCCATATATATAATTTGTCAATTACATCAAATGTGTGCATATAATGGGATCACATATTTTCTCTACTTGCAATGTGTTATGCAAATCTTAGGCAGTTTCGACCCTTTTTGGCATTTTCCTTTTGTTTCAGAAATGCATTTATTCTTTACTTTCCTTCTGTATTAGGGTGCGGATATGATGGTCCGAGCTGCAAAGAAGTCTATGGTAGACGAGTTAGAAGCAATGCTTGATGTTATTGACCCCCAAACTGGTGGGAGGCCTGTATCTGCTGCTAGGAGGAGAACATTTGATATGCCAGATGGTGCCATTCAGAAGGAACTTGCAGCTGGTGTGACTCAAGTTGTCCGAATGCTTGATGAGTCCAATGCTGCTGAAACCTTTGAAGGATGCGTATGAGTCTATGACATGTGAGATTCCGCTGGTCTCAGGGGTTTGCTATTGTTGTATGTTCTAAGTAAGACCGACTATGGTATGAAACTACTACTACTGTTGTTAACGTTTCTTTTATTCTGGGTAATGGAGATCAGAGCTAGTATGTAATCTTCTTCCATCTTTTGGTATGAAGTTTTCACTTGGCTTTACTCCACCCACTTGTAGGGATATCGTTGAAGCATAGGTGATCATGTCAAGGGTAATGCTTGATGTTTCCTTTGTAAATCACATGCATTTCGCTATCATGTTAGGTAGATCTTGTGCTCCGACAATGTGCACTAGCATCTGTGTTGTTAATAATGTGGACAACATGAATCGTGATTTCACTTTGACCTTGTTGAAATTTCAGTTGGGACCGCTAATGTGGTGTAGTTGCTAGGCTGGGCATATTTTGGTTTAAATCGAAAAATCAAATCGAAATTTTAATTTCGGTTTGATTTTTTGGGTTTTTGGATTGGTTTCGGTTTTTTATTTTTAATATTCGATTAAACGGTTCGGTTTTTGATTTTTCAAAAAAATAATTCAGATAAATCGATTAATTGAAATTCTATAAATAATTAATAATATCTCTCTATATATAATATATATTTAATATATAGCAATATAATATAAATATATGATAGCAATCCTCATAACTAATAAGTAATGGCACGCTACATATAACTAACAACATACATCAGTCCAATAGTAGAACAACCGATCGAACCATAGACCGCCGGCGAGATCGTCGTCTGTACAACAATACTAGAGCCGGCGACCAGACGACCATTCTGGGATGCAGCCTGTAGTACCGACTGTGGTCTTTTTGGCAGCGGCCACTCTTTCAAATTCTGAGTGTTTATGCAAACTTATGCATAATGAAGTTATATATTATGTTATGGTTATATCATTTAGTTTCATCCATGTTGAATTATTTATATCTAGGAATGAAAAATACGTTTGATTTTTTTTTTTTTAAATATTAATTTTAAATGTTCAGTCATAACAAAGAGAGGTTCACTATAACTTTCAAAACCGAAATAAAAACCGTAAATAACCAAATTGAATTTGTAGAAATCGAATCGAATTTATATTGATTTGGTTACGATTGTCAAACCGATATTAAACTATCAAACCGAATAAATCGAATGCCCAACCCTAGTAATTGCGTTTCAGCTTAAGCTAAGTTGTAGCAAAAAGACCTTAGCAAAAGTTGGTTAGCTACGGGTAAAACTTTTAGACCGGCATATACCTAATATCATCTTTATTAGCCATGCACATACGAGTAGTCTGTTGGTTAGAAGTGAAAAGACATTATTCATGAGTTGGCAAGAAGGATATGAATCACCTTATTTTCCACTGTAATTTTGTATCAGAAGTTTGGTCCTTTTTTTCTTCAAGTAAATGGGGCATGGCAATGGTCTGAAGCAGATGTTGAAACTCTATTGATACCATCCGTTGAATTATTTTCCCTTTTTAATATGCGAGGGAAAATCATTCCATTTTTGGTAGAAAATATTGTCCTGGGAAAATATTTCTAGCAACCACATAACTTCAAATGATTTAATTTTTGAGAAATATCCAACAAAGATGAGCTAAGTCGGGATTTGTTAATTAGTGTGCTATAATGCGGTTTGTACCTCCCAGCTCTGCTAAGACCACCAAAGCTAATGGTAAGGCAGGTACTAAGCAGACCAGCAGTCGTCTTTCTTTCGGATGCATTACTTTTTGCGATGCCAGTGACATTCTAGGTAAACGGACACCTAGAATTCGGGCCCCGGGCAGATCCAATTCTGAAGAGGGGGTAGCACTTAGTAGTCCACTGGTCAATACATAGACGGTTTTTGTTCTTTTCTCCACATGGATTTAGTAATCCTTCAATCACGAGCTAGCTTTTCGGATTAAGTTAGGTTATGATCCATTTCTTTACGATAAATACTAGTAATATGCAGTGACGGATCCAAACTTTTTACCAAGTGGTTTCAATATATAAAAAATAAATGTGCAACAAATGAAAAATTGAGGATGTTTTTAGGAAAATTAGCATGTTTTTAGGAAAAAAAAGTTGAAAAATGAACATTTTTTTAATCCAAAAACGTGGCTGTTGTAGCTTGTAGGTTGCTGCTCAAAAGTATTATAAAAATGACTTGCTTAAAAAGTTTTATAAAAAGAACTACTGCAAGGTAGGTTCGAACTCGCGACGTTGACTTTCAAATTTGAACCCGCTTCCACTAGACGAGCGCCTTAACTTGTTTAAAATGGATTCAAATTTAAATATATGCTGTTATACTTATAAAGACTAATTATATACACATATAAGTATAATTTTTCGACGAAGTGGGTTCATATGAACCCACTTGAACCATAGTGGGTCCGCCTCTGGTAGTATGCGTCTATTTCATACTCCCTCCGTTTCATAATAAATGAATGGTTGGATTTTGACACAAAGATTAAGGAAAAAACATTAAAGACATAAATTTAACACAACTTTCCATTTTTACCCCAAATAAAGAAAAAGTTGACCTTGTAATACCTTTTCAAAAATTAATTGATTGTCAAATTATAACGATAAATTTTTAAAAAAAATTAAATGATTCAGTTAGTTCGAAAAAAAGTATTTCCTTTTCAATTGAGAAGCTGACATAAATAACCCCACTCATTTACAAGAGTAGCAACCAAATGTATATATGCACATATTATGAGGAAGACTCTTTTTATCAAGCACATTTATACTTTTTCTTATTTCCAAAATATAACAAATAAGAAATATGTTACAAAACATGACAGATTTGAAAAAAAAGAAGAAGAAAAACATATTCCGTTTGTGCGCGGGACGCAGCCCCTAACCCTCTCCCCCACACAACCTTTCATCCTTATTTTCATCGTTCACCAATCTTCTACATTATATCACTTGAGAGGTGGACACCATGCTTCGGTTCTTCCTTCATTCAATCCCACCAAAACTCTCAATATCACCATAGAATCAATCTGCCACCCTTTCTCTTCCCTTTAACAAACAATCAATTTAACCTCTATTTCCTTATTTTGAAAAGAAAAAAAAAACATTGTTCCCGCACCCTACCAATCACCATCGACCACTATCTAGCCTCTCCTCTAACTTTTGGCTCTACCTCGTCCGATGTGAACTTATAATGTAGACTTGATTTTGAATTCATCTTTTTTCTGTTAGTTTTCAAGCTTCGTCATTGATGTGAATAAATTAAACATAAATTTTATACAATCTTCTTTATTTTAAGAGGAAATGGATTAGAAATCCATTTCTCCGGAAATAAATTATTTGATTTTATTCTCTAGCCATTTACTAGGATCACGGTGAGAGAACCAAAAATTATGAGCTCATTTCAATTCCTCAAGAGTCAGCTCCCGATCTTGAAGATTAGTTGAAACCCTAAGAATTCATTTCGGTTGAGATTGAAGAATTTTAAGGTGACTCATGACTGTATTAAATTATATTAAATTTGTATGAATATTGTATGAAAGTTGTATACAATATTGTTGTAGTTGTATTGAATTATATTGTAGTTGTATTGAATTTTCAAAACCCTAACATAAACTTCATACAAATTTACAAAGTTGCATATTTCGTAGCGACTGTATATAGTTTTCAGACAAAAAAACGTGAGCAGAATTTAAGCCATGAGTGAGATATACATATTTTCATACAGTTTTCTTACATTAAATTTTGAGCATGACTCCATATATATTTTGTAAAAAAAACTATTCATGTTTATGTTATATATATATTGAAAGTTCTAACTACGTATCGTAAATTCTCCCTTTTCACTTTTCTAAAGTCTTTTGGGATGGTTTGAACGTAGAGATGGTACAAGCCTGGTGGCAAATGCATTGAGCTTCGAGTTTAAACCCAACTTAATTAGGATATGTTCGGCCTAGCTTTCAAAAATTGTTTTCCCAATATTTTGAAAAAAATGGGTTTAACCAAATCATTTGAGACCAAATTAGTAGTTTGTGTTTGCCACATAATCATTAACCAAATAATTTTCAAAATGCCACATCCTTATATTCTCTAGCATGTTTTGATTGCATAATTTCCTTCTTGTAGTGTCTAAATGGAATGCATAATTAATAGAGTAAATGTATTAATTAAGAAGCAAAAAATAATTCAATAGTTAGGCGCCGACCATAACGTGATGTATAAGTCTACTATTACTACTAGTACACAACAAGTTTGATAAAAATAATAAAACTAATTGAATATGGGCCAACGCCTTTCTTCTCCCCTAGTGTTTTAGTTCCAAGAGATTTCCTCAATCTTTCCAATCTGATTTGTATCAAAACTACCTCTTTCTCTTTCTCTTTCTCTTTCTTCTTATATAATATTTCATTTGATTCCTAAAGCTAATTGAATAATAATTTCGAACTTGTTGACATGGAATATTTTACTTGTTTCAGTGTCTCATTTTGACGAATCTAGATATAGGAAACCACGACTTCGAAGAATGCAGTATATTTAACTTAACAAAATTGGCAAAATGATTCTTAAAGGAAAAGTGTAAATATGAGAAAAAGAAGCAGTTGAAATAAATCAATAATGTTACGAAATATAAAGAAAGAACAAGAATAAATAGAGAGAAGAGAGGGAAATTCTTATTTATCTTGAGTGATTCTCTTGGGACGAGAGATTGAGAATACAATAAACAAAAATTCATCTATTTATAGGGGAAAATACTCTATCAAATTGGTAAAGGATTGCTCGAGTTCATGATTGAAAGAAGGTTGATCAAAATTGAGACACTTTCAGCAGATGATAATAAAGCAGTAGTGAAAGAGAAAGGAAAGGGTTATTCTAAAATGAATTTATTCTCTATATGTGATTTTGACAACAATCTTATCCCTTTGAAACTCAATCTTCCAATGGTTTGAAAGCCTTTAAAGATGATCGAAACACGTTATACCTAACGAACTAGGGTAGCTGTAGGACTCTCGCTAGTATTGACCTACTGGACTAGTACCGATGGTGGCTCCTTAGATGAGTCTTTGTTTAGGATATTTCATATCCTAATAGATATCAACTAGATCTTGATAGATCTTATCTATATTCTTGATAGACATTCACTATAATGTAAATACATTTATAACACTCCCCCTTGAATGTCTAATTGATAGATAATGTGCCTCGTTAAAACCTTACTAGAAAAAAATTCAGTAGTAAAAAAATCTAGTGAAGGAAAAAGAGTATACATCTTTAATAATACGCATTTCAGCTGTCTCATTAAAAACCTTATAAGGAAAACTCAGTGGGACAAAACCTTAAAAGGAAAAAAGAGTACAACGCGTATTTTCTCCCCCTGACGAGAACATCAATGAACCTTTGCATCCTGATCTTGTGCACCATCTTCTTGAAAGTTGCAGTTGGAAGATTCTTGGTGAGTAATCAACCACATTATTGTTTGAACGAATCTGTTAAATGTTAATATCACCATTCTTTTTGTAGCTCATGCGTATAGAAAAGTTTTGGCGAAATGTGCGTCGTTCTATCTCCTTTTATGCGTTTTCCCTTAAGTTGAGCTATCCATACTGCATTATCTTCATATAAAATCATGGGTACTTTATCATATTTCAAACCACATTTTTTTCGAATGAGATGTATCATAGACCTCAATCATTTTGGGTTCGAAATCAAGAGGACGTCGTGCGAAATTTTAAAATTTGAAAACCCTGAGATGATAAATCAAACAACAAAGAAAACTAAACTAAAAATACAATATTATTGATATGCTTTGATCAAGAGACCTACATATTGAAAATCTAATATCGAAAAACATTAAACCTATTGGGAGAAATCTCCCCCCAAACAAGCCTCTTCAATGAATTACATTGTGGATGTTATTGTGTTATTGTATGAGAAGAAGGGTCTTCTATTTATAAAGTTCCAAAATCTTTCCTCTTAGAAAGAGGTTAGCCAAATATAGAAAAGTTTTATATTTTTCTTTCAAGAAAAGTAAAAGTAATTATGGTTACTTTTATTTTCTTTCCAAGACAAAGTAAAACTTAATTTTGGTAAGAAAATTAGGGCAAAAATCCTAACAAATCTCTCCTTTTTGGCTTGATTTTTTGCAAAATATTATTGATCCTCCTTCTTCTTGTGCATAATCTTCGTTCTTCACATATTTTTCATATATCACTGCTGTTTGACATGCTTTAAAAATTGAGCCTCTTTGGATTAAAATATATCAGCCCTTTTCGGATTAAAAATATTGGAGCCCTTTTGCAGAGTTAAAAGTGAGCTTTATTTTCAAATATGTAACAATAGAATTTTTGAAAATATGATTGACAATTGTCTCCACATATAGTTTATTTTGACAAAATATCTTCACTATCATCAAGTTGGTTGCAACTTTAATCTCAACATGTCCTCAATTTGAACCATCGGATATTTGAATCGTAAGCTCTGATACCACTTATTGGGTTCGAAATCGAGAGGTCGTCATTCGGAAGCTATTAGTTGCAAACTATTGTGGTGATAATTCAGACGACAAAGAAAAACATACTAAAAATATATTATTGATATGATTTGGTCAAGTGACCTACATATTGAAAACTAATATAAAAAATCATAAAAGAAACTATCAGGAGAAAATCTCCCTCCAAACAAGACTCTTTAATAACTACATTGTGGATCCATTGTGTTATTGTATGAGAAGAAGAGTTTTCTATTTATAGAGTTCAAAACCCTTTTCTCTTAGAAAGAGGTTAGCCAAATATAAAAAAATTTTATATTTTCCTTTCAAGAAAAGTAAAAGTAATTATGGTTACTTTTATTTTCTTTCCAAGAAAAACAAAAAACCCTAACAAACCATACACATTCTCGGCTTGCTTCAAGAATAGTTATTATCTTAGCATGGTTCAATGAGGTGTTTATGATATAATGCTTTGTAGATCTCTAAGATATGGCGCTATCTCCACATATAAACACATAGCCTATTTGAGACCGAGTTTTATGCGGGTCGAATAAGTACCCAACAAATCAGCATGACAAATAAGATTGAAAATACAATCGTTAAAATAAAATAAGTCATATCGATTGTCTCTTTAGGTACCGTATATGTGTTTGATCTCTTTCCGTTGTCTCCTATTAGGAGAAGAACTATACCTTGCTAATAAATTAACTGAAAAGTCTATATCATGCCTTGTAGTATTTGCAAGATATACTAGTGTACCACTTGCGCTAAGATATGGTACTTCATAACCAATTCAATTCGATATATTTTTCATTTCAACAAATAATCTATTGTTTTTGAAAAAACTCTCCAAGAGTTCCAAAAATTTTCAAGCTATAAGTTTATACAATATAAGGATTATAAATAAATTTTCCAGAAACTTTTATATGCTTCAGACATTTTGAATCCTTAAAAAAGTTTTCATGTAAATTTTGTCAAATGACAATATTCAACATTTTATGAGTGGCATCTTCAAGTATCTGGACTGCAAATCAAATAAGTTTTATGCTTACCAAGATGCATCTTATCATGTCACTTGATAAATATTTCTACGCAACATGCTTAAATAAATATAGAATTTAGATCCTCATAATTTTTTATAATATTACGCCAATATTTTATCAAAATATTGATGATATATCATGCTGTATCGGTTCACAACGTGACATGACATTTTGAGATTTCATCACTTCATTAGTTCCAGGTATCTGAACCTTTCATAAGGTTTCATAAAGTGTTATGTCGTAGGTTCTTCGAGAGCAAATTGCCTTCTTATTATGATTAGTTGCTCCTTATTCTTTTCAAGGATTATTTCATTTGGAACCAATTGGTCTACCACGCTTTACACATGCATAGACTTTGTCCTTTAGGGACACAAAATAGGAGCACTTGCAGCTTAAATATGAGATGCTTTCGACATTTGACTTGAATTATCTTTTGAATGAGGATTTGATGATAATTCTAACATATTTCATAGCTGCTTATAATCTCCCCCTTATGTTAGGACAACTAACATATATCCTTCATCTTCTTTGAGGAATTCATCTATATGCATCATGGTATATTCGTTAATTGTATACCGCATGTCAATTATTAGATGACATAGTTGGTTCCTGACCTTGAACCAATTGAGAGGGAAGAAATAATCATAAGTTATTGGTCTAATGCATACAAGTGCTATTGTATGCAACATATTATATTTCAAACCACCATATGAAGCTTTATTCTCATTAGCAATGATTTAGCTATTTATCAAAGACATTCAATGTCAAACTATCATCATCAAGATGAATTATCTTGATTACACAATCTGAAAGTTATGCTCTTAACTCAATTTTATTGAGCAAACAACTTTATGAATGTCAAACTGCAGGTTAACAATAAACGTACAAGTGATCATCTTATATCGATGCATCTTAATAGATTACATGACTAGTGAATGTGCCCAAATTCACCTTTTATGCTTTTTCAATTTTGAGGGATCAAATCCCAACACTAGTTGGTCCAACTAACTTATCATGAGAACACACAACATTAGAAGTACATGAATAATTTTCTAATTCTTCAATATATGTTTAATACTCACTATGCACATCTTTTGGGTGCCGCAATCCTTTATTTTAAATTTATGAATTTTTATTCTAGCAAACTCCAAGTTTACCATGACATATATCTGTTACTTTAGTAAATTTTAGATTTACTATTACATGAATAAATTTCAGATCTACTACTTTAGAAGTAGATTTCAAAATAACTCTTCTTAATTATTCAACCTCTTTCGGAGGTGAGTTGTGATACCATTACAATCAAGTGCACGTTTGCATTAATAAGTTTCTTATTCCACAGGAATGGAATATAATCGTGCCTTAAGCCTATCAAATTCTTATAGCTTATAACCTCTTTCATAATATTGTTACTTCAAGAGCTCATTGAGGCATAAATATCTTTCAAAGTTATATATTGCTACCACACACTACAAAAAAAATGCGTTATAGCCACGTGTAAAACCGTGGCTATATGATACCCAAATCATGGCTAAACAGTTTAGCCACGGTTAAAGGTGTGTCCAACGGGGACGTGGCGAGTAAATTAGCCATGATTTTAATGTCCGTGGTAACATTTCACTAGCCACGATTTTTGAATGTGTTTAGCCACGACTTTTTCATGGGTAATTTGTTCAATTTTTTTTACCATTACATCAATTAGCCACGGTCGTAACCGTGGCAAACATGTCCACTTTTCGTAAGAAATATTTTTTGCATATAAATTAGCCTCGGTTATAAATTAGCCACGGTCATAACCGTGGCAAAAGTACCCAGTTTTTTTCTAAAATATATATTTTGCATATAAATTTGCCACGTTTTTAACCGTGACAAAAATGACCAGCTCTTTTTAAATATATATATATATATGTGCACATATATTGCAATTGTTTTTCTTTTAAATACGTTGATAGCTTGATACTAATTCCCGAATAATGATAAACATTTGCTTATAAATTGACCATTATACACAAGATTGATATTAATTGTAACATAATTATCAAAATTCTAATATTGTTCAATTTATTGACACAATAGATAAGGTCCAAACCTTAAATATTCATAAAAGATAACACAAATACTAATGTTAAAAGTTAAAGAAACACCATATTTGTCGTTTGTTTCAAAATATACTAAAGGCTAAGAAGATTTGTTTAAAGTAGGCAACTCGCTACCAAACATTACCACCTAAACCACGCACACGTCTAGAATGTTCAGATCCACACACTTTTCCAATGGCGTCGTTAGGATGAGCTAGTATCTTCAAAGGAAGACCACAACTGATAGCAAGTTCCTGATCTTCAGGTAGATGCTCCAGTATTTTAAATAAAATAGGTAAATGAGATATCCTCGCACCAATAAGACTTTCAGTAATTGCTCCTCGTACCAATAGATAAATGAGAGAGCTTGCTCCATACATAACCTGTCAAGCAAGCTATAGAGAAGTGTGAAGCAATTTAGAAGCAAGATTACTCCCAAGTCCAAGGCCACGATAAAGTGATGTATGATGCAAGAACGGTCAGGTCCCTTCTCCAAAATATGGCTCATAAATGCACAACGGTTGACCAGTTCTTTCAAGCTCCGCTTCATCCCTTTCACGCAAATCGTTCCTAGACCGATCGGCCCTTTTGGCACTTCTATACACTTCCTCCAATGTTCCCCGAGGTTGATCAGTTCTGCCCTTCAACTGCATCGAATTTAAATGCAAAACGATAAAAGTACCATTAATCTCCAGATTTTTACAGTTACAAAACAACTCTTTTTGCTTTGTTGGTAGAAGTAATAACCAGTCACAAAGTCAAGAATTTAAGGGAGATCAAACAGAAATTTAAGAAAACAATGGCAAGTCCAAAAATCAATTACCTCCTGGTCTTCTCTTCGGTTTCTCACATTAGCTATCTCAGTATTTGTGTGATCGTCCCAAACGCTATAAAGAAATTCCTCACTCTTTTCCACCATGGCTGCAGAACCCTCTCTTTGAGTCGGATTCCATTGCCTTTCAAACCCATTCAAATATCTTGTGGTCTTCAAAGTGTTGTTCTTTTAATATTTTGTCTCAATTGCTTCAAAAAGTTGGCATTGCCATTCTGCTTTTGGTTTTTCAGGAATTTCAGTAACAGCCTTGGGATATGCAACTTCGGATGGAAATTGGAGAAAGTTCTCCAATAACAGAGCATACCCTTCCACACTTTCTGATACCATGAGGTTCCTTGCATTATGTTGCCCAACTGAAGCCGCCTTGCAGGCTAAAAGTGACAGTTCACCATTTGATACTACTTGCAACATGATCTGTGCTAAAACTTTGACATTTTCTTTTGGAAAAAGATAGCCATTCACCTTGTCATCGACCTAATAATAGTGTAAAAATAAATCAGTAGGAGATATGTGTGACCAAACGCTTTGTGGACCGGTGCAATAAAGACAAATTAAACATAAAAGTCTTGAGTAGGATACAAGAGAAGCTAAAGCTGAGAAGCTAAAGCTGGAATTAGGTCAAAGAAAAGCTATGAGTGTCTAAAAGAATATCAAATACTAACCATTACCAGTCTGCCAAAAGAACAAGTGTGAGCATTTACATAGCTAAATCATTTTTCCATCCTTGTAAAAACTAAGTTATCAGAATAGAAAGATTTCTTTAGGTGATCATCTTCAAACACTTTCCCATGCACGGGATAAATTCTTGTAGTTGAGCTAAGTGTGCCATGATGATGGATGAAATCAAAAATTGATTCAAGGCTCAAAAATAACTTGCTAGTAACAATATATGTTCTCAACCACAACTACAAAGATGTATATGTTAACCTAGGCAACAGTTTGAAATCCATGGAACATTTAATGACTTGATATACCTACATATTTCTTTATCATTGGTAGATCTGGAGCTACTATAGGTTTCCCAAAGCACATTGCCTTTAACAAAGTGTTTGGAAAAGATTGCTCCTCAGGGAGAGATGCATATATGACAAGGTCAGCCACACTAAAAAAAAAACCTTGAAACAACAGCCATCCTCACGATTATTAGACTAAAAAACAACTTGTATCTTTTCCACATTCAAGTCTTCATAGTTTTCTGGAGCTCCTACACTTCAAAATTATTTCATTACATGAGTTATTGACAAGGTGAAGATCAACCAAAAGAAAGGTCTAAGATCCTCCCAGCTTCTAATTTGTTTATTCAGGTAATTTAGCTCATATATAGTACCTCTTCCATTGTTTCAAGGGGATTTTTTTTTGAATCGTGACCCTTTCAATTTTAGCTTGACAACCTGAATTTCCAGTTAAGTAGGTGAAACAATAAACTGGAGACTTCCTAGACTTGCAGAGTAACCATGGGATTGAATTTGCATTCAATTCATCAGTTTGGGAGTGCTTATAAATACCACCTTGAGTTAGTAGTATCTTTTGAAGTGTAGTGGAAATTAGAAATAAATGTAGTATTTAAGGTCTTCAACTTAGAAACAGTGGAATATAGTAGGCGAAGCATTCGGGCATGTTATGAACAGCATAGCATGCCTATTATGAAAAACAAATTCAGAAGTACTATACTTAGAAACAGTGGAATCATAAAATCATTTATTAGATCAGTGAAGGAAGAAATTACACTAGAGTATCAATCAGTATCTTGAGTAGGACTCACTCGACTTAATGTTCTTCCAGAAGGAGTAGTGTCAAATAATGACATCGAAGACTGCATTATGCTATCAAGAATTTAATATAAGAAACATTGAACTGTTTTGATGGACAAAAATGCGACAACAAATGATCTGACGACCACAAAGATGCAGCAAATGTCAGTTATGAATGAGTAAACAGAGAAACATTGAATATATTATCCTTTGAAGTCTTATATGCAAGAAAATGGTCACTCAACATAGGAACAAAGTTACCATTAGATTCTCCTTGTACATAATTTGTAAGAGTGACAAGATTTTTAGTAATTAGAGATGGTCTAGTTCTTAAATCTTAACTACTGGAACTTCTTACAAAATTCATATGAAGTATGCTCAATTGGCAATTGGCAAATATAGCACGCTAGCCTAACAAGCACAAAGCATGAATGATGGTCCGCTGCTTACTTGACTCATTACACACATTGGCCTTAAAGCAATTATAAAAACTATACATCCGAAATCATAGACAACACTCCATCCACAAACAAGAAACTTAAGACACATATAAACTTGTACATGCACAGCTAAAGGTAAGAAAAATATAAAGGGAGAGCAAGAATGTTTTGGCATATGTCTACAATCATGTAAATGAAGGAAACATTTACACAATCACAAAGCAATCACAAATTTGCATTTTCTACAATTTGCATTTTCTAGAATCATTGCTTCATCAAGAATATGAAATGGTCTAGTTACATCTAATTATCCTACATAACTATCAAAATACAAGACATAGTTTTGTTATTCCGCTGGTGATATGCTACCTATTTAGTCTAAAAACCCCACATAATAAGAATTCTAGGCAAGAACACATGTTACTCAGACCCCTTACAAAACCCTTACAAACCCCTTCCAACTGATGTCACCAGATCTTGTAGAACACTAAGAAAGCAGTAATTTGGAGCTGGAGAAGATCAGTGTTGCTATTAAGATTTAAGGGCACAATGTGAGTTGTACGGTACCATATAGTGTCAAGCATAAAATGCTTAACAGTTGCGAAAGGAATTGATCAACTCACAGACAAATGTATAGTTCAGGTTCTTACACGTAACGAGGACGACAAAACCTTTGAGCTAAGCATCTGTAAGGGCCAAAACGGCCTAAAGAACTTTAAAAACTAGAAGTTTGGCATAACATGAGTTGTACAGTTAGTTATAAATTAAATAGCTTTAAAACTAGAAGTTTTAGGTTCTAGATACACTCGTAACTTTGCTCGAACAAACAAAAAATTCAGGCTTTACGTTAAATCCGACAAGTTCTTGAAACATATACTTCCCCTGTATGTCGTAATTGGATATTTAACAAGTTCAAATGAAACAAAAGCATAAACTTTCACAAATAGCATCAAACTAAAAGATACACTTTCCAAGCATGTCTAGAAGCTCAAGTTTACTACATAACTTCCATTCTCTTGACACGGCTTGCCTATAGTTCCATTGCAGATTTCATAAAATTCATCAAAATTCCATTCTTAATAACTAGATAAACCCATCAAAAATCCCATTTTAAAAAACTAGAAATCCCATCAAAACCCATCAACATTCCCATTGTTAACAACTAGAAAAGCCACAACACACATCACATTACAGATTTCATAAGCTCAAAACTTCAATAAACAAGAGAAATATAGAACCCTATTTCTAATTTTTACCTTAAACACTCTAAATTGTAAAGATCTGTTACCTGGAAGAAGTAATTTTACCACTTTCGATTACAATTAAAGCTAGAAAAATTGAAGAGCAGTTCAATTTTAAGAAGAACTCAATCCAACATCCGGCAGCAAAGTCGCGATTTGGGGCTAAAAAATGTATTTTGGGGGAAAAAGAGAATCCGGAAGCAAAGTCGCGATTTGGGGCTGAGAAAATGTATTTTTGGGGGAAAAAGAGACTTTTTGGGTGAAATAATATTTTTTCACTGTAATTGGAGGCAAATAAAAATTAAGGAGGGAATGAAATATTTTTGCCGCCCAAGTTAGCCACTATATTTTTGTCACATTTTTTAAAGTGTGTAGAAGTTTTAATTATTTAGTTAATTTAGTCATGATTTTGATAATCGTGGCTAATAAATCATGGATAAAAGGTGAATTTTTGGTAGTGACATTCACTTCAAGAATGAAGCAAATTGTCATCTTTTGGATCTGTCATATATTGTTATCATATTCATTTCATGGAATGAATCATATTAATAAGACGGGTGACTTTTCACCAAATATACATTATTTTGCCTTACTCATCATAATAACATTAATATGATGCATTGCGATGCAAACTCAACATCTTATCCATATAAAGGTTTCTTAGACATAAATCGATGAAACTTGAACCCAACACCTTATCATCATGATGCATCAAAATTTTAATCCAATATGTTATCTTTTTGGTGCGATAGAACTTAAATCCATCATCTTACCCTCAATCAATAATTTCATAAGTCAAATATATATTTAAAGACCAATTATCTAAACCCATAGAATACAATATAAGTTGGTTTTTCTTAAAACAAAAGGTAAAAAAAATAATAGATGAATAGAATCTGTATTTTCCCTTATTATATAAGAGGGAGTTGGGCGAAGCACAGGCCTCTCCGTCGACATGTCTGCATCACTACGAGGGAAATTTTGGTTATTTCGTTGCTTATCTAAGTAACCTTGCTTTTCATATGACGCGTGCACTGCAGCTTTTGTTGCCTTTCTCTCTTCACCTTCGTTTCTTTATTCATGCTTATCTGAATTAAGCTTCTATGTGCAAAGCAAGTGTAGAGTTGATAGTTTATCGGTCCAGTTAATTTTGGTAAGATTTCAGTTAGAATTGCACAGGTCGTTGCTGATTTTTTTGCCGCACAGTCGTTGTTTTCTGTGGGATTTTCTCAGTTGCAGTTGTAAGAATTTTTTCCTTCACCTTCTCATTCTTTATATTTTTCCCTTGATTTGTGTTTTCTTGTACATCATCTTACATGTTTCATAGGAATTACAATTTTTACTCGAAAAGTTTATTTGTTTTGAAGGTGCTTGACAAAATGCTTCAATGAGTCAGGCTTTCTATAGAAACATATTTGATAAGAGTTTTGTAGAAACAAATGGACTATTAGGTATTTTCTGTGATAGAATTGTGCTATTTAGATGTTTATATTGTTTACCTGGTTGAATGTTTTAGTTTTCGATATTTCCGTATTAAACAAACATTTCTGTTGTAATTGTCGCTGTATTTTAACGTTTGTACTTTACCTTACAGTCTTTGGTGAAGAAATTCCCAACGTCGAAGCTTCCGAGTCGACAGTCTTTGTGAGTTCTCCTCGGTGATGACTTTTACTATTTCGTTCACTTTCATATTGTTGTTTTGGATTCCTTACTCAGGCAAGTTGGTTACTTTATTATCCATTGCTTCGGCTCTTCTACTGACCTGCTAGGAAGTGCGAGGCTATCCCTGTCACGCCCCAAAATCCCATCGGGCCGGACTGGCACCCGAAGCCGAGAAGGTCCGGGAGAACCCGTTCAAATACCTGTACTTTCACTTACATGTCACCAAAAATTTGGACAGCACTTCGCTGCATATAGAAGAATCTAATTACCTGTATCAGCACAACATGCACAAATATATAGATATATATATAACACTTGGCCGTCGGGGCCACCACGTATACAGATATAACATCACTATATAAACTTCCATGACTTTACCCTTCCTTATGTCTACAAAGCCTCTAGGATATATATACATGACATCACTAGGGTCGGGACAAACCCCCGCCCACACATGACTCATGTACAATAACAAAACATAAGGAACCAACTCGGAAAGCTCCGAAGCAAACTGGAGCTCACCAACAATAGCTGTATGACCTGGCTCCTATCTATGCTGTGAGTGAGCTGAAGCACCTGTGCCTGCAGCATGAAATGCAGGTCCCCCGTGAGGGACGTCAGTACGAAATATGTACTGAGTATGTAAAGCTGTAAATAATCATATGTGATATAGGGGATTAAGGAAATCAGATGCAAGTGAATAAATCATAATAGAAGTGAACCACACTTCATAAACACTTTTAGGATCATGTACATTATCATTAATCTGAATTGAGTTCTTGAATTCAAACACATTTGTGGAACGGTATACATTCGTTCATTTCATTCTTTACAATTATCAATCGCCATTACCTCCTCCTCCCGAACCTCCAACTACCTAACAATAATCAATACTGTATCGTACTGTGACCATTAGGCTGCCCCAGTACATATCAACTGGGATCGACCCATGCTAGGCTTATGCCCCTGGGATACCACCCATAAACACATAAATAGGGATCGACCCATGCTAGGTTTATGCCCCTGGGATACCACCCACACGTATATCAAGTAACACACATAAGAGATCTTTCCAATAACTTAGTTCAAAAGCTTTTGAGATTATTACATTAGTGTTCATGCCAATATAGTACCTTTGGAACAACCATACATCAATAGGAAGCAAGTAATAGACCTTCTATACAATAACGATGTAATAAGGACTCATTGGTACATCAACAATGTGTTTCAGAATCATCAATATCACAACAATGAAATAGGAGCCTTTTGGTATATCAATGAAACATTTTGACACTTTATAGAATGGAAACAACTTCGTTGGTAATGTAGAACAATACATGTTTTTGGACAACCTCGGAATCTTACTTGATGGAACATTGGTGTTTTCATGCCAAAGAACATCGTTAGAGTATGCTTTATATACCTCGTCGTAGATTCGGATACCAATTCAACATAACTTCCCGCCTTTACAAATCACTTATCTACAATGAAATGTTTGGCATCTAGTATTAGCAACCCAACACCACAATTCTCTTCCATAATTCCATACAACCAATATTTGCAAAACATTCCAAAAACCAACTTGAACAATAGGTTTATGTGTATATATATATATAATCATCATTTCAATACCACATCATCACACCAAATCCTTTCACAATTCAACATAATCCAACCATGCACAAGAATGATCCAACATCATTTCCAATCATCTTTCAACAACAATCAAATAACATACTTCTTATGCTCACATGCATATATATATATACATATCCATATAAATAACACCAACATAATTTACATCCTTACCATAAAATGGCCCTTTTGATTTTGAAGTCCTGTTGGCGCAAATAAGGGGTGCTTCTCGAAGCCCTTGAGACGGTGAACACAACTACGGAATCAATTTGGATTTTCTACGGTTGAATCACAAGATAATTGGAGTTGAACTTAGGCTAAGGTTTCCTTATTCTTCAATAATTTGGATAAAAATGATGGATATGAGGCTAAGTGTATGTATATAAAGACCAATTTTCGTCCGTGAGGTGATGGAAAATGACCATATTGCCCTTAAAATTTTAAGTAAGTCCGAATCTGTCCATGGTGGACTGTTTTGACAGGCTAAAGTAAATCGGCCATAACTCTTTGCTCCGATATCGGATTTGGGTGAAATTGGTATTGTTGGAAAGATAATTCAAAGCGCTTTAATTTCATATAAATTAGGACACCCAGTTTGTTCTGTACAAGGATTTATGATTGTTTGAAGTTGATCCTAAAAAACTGTTTTGAGAGGCTGAAGTAAAACGAGTATAACTCCTTACTCAGATGTTGGATTTGGATGAAACCAATTGCATTGGAAAGAAGACTCAAAGATATTTATTTTTATAGGTGGTAGCTCTCCCAGTTCATTACATTTAGGGAGTTATGATCATTCAAAATCGACCAAAAAAACTGGCAGGCCTCAGTAGTTTGAATTTCCTGCACATTTACTTTTCACAATTATCCCGGCCGCCATTTTATAGTTTCAAACGTGCTCGATTATATCCGAAACTTATCCGTTTTTGGAAATCTGTATATCGTTGGAAAGCTTATTCAATAAACTTCGTATGGAACCATCGACGGGAAAATTTCGGTATAAATAAAGTCGATTCCCATACACATATAATCAAACTATACACTTGAAACCATCTCAAAATAATCAATACTCATAGTCAAACTCATATATACCTAACTTAGGATCAATACATATACTCCGACACATATAACCATGGCTAATGCACATAGTTAAGTATGGGGTGTTACAATCCCACTCTTGTTGTGTGGTCTTGCTTATCAAATTAAACCATCTTGTATAAGCTAGAGCATAGGGAGTAAATTTTTGTAGGTAATTAACGAATTGATCTGCATGTGATGCTTATATCAAGCTCATAAATATATGATATATGTTTGCACATACTACAATCTTTAAAACTTATCATAAATAAACCATTTATCTTAAGGATCTACTACTCTTCTTGGTTAGGTTGTTCTATTGGAAACCAAAAGTTTATATGGTATGTACAGATACATATACACAAATATCTTAAAGCTATGGTTGCCTAAGTTGTTATTTGGATTGGCTTATTTTGTTGGCTTTTAAGCACACTAATATTACTTCCTTAACTCTTTTTCTTTATTAATTACCCTGTCACGATGATTAATAAAGTCCGCCTAGAGTCGGATCGGCTATTTGGAGCTTAGTCCATATCTTGGCAGGACGACCACTATGGTCTGCAACCATGCTAGATGCCTTGCTTCCTTTTACCCTGCTTATAATATCTGAGCTTTAAATTGAATCTTCCTGCAGTATGTATACGTACACACATTCATCATCCCTTTATCCCTTTATATATATTTTTTCTTCTTACTTTAATATTACAGAGGTAGTGGTTTCAACATGTGTTTGCGTTTCTTTTGCATTTTTAGTTTCTACTGACTCCACTGACTGTAGATGAATTGCATCTTCATTCAGAGCTGATATGATTTGTTCTTTAAAGTCTTTTAGGCTTTCTGGTGTTATACTTTGATAAGTCACTGACGTCTCTTTCTGTCATGACTTCTGTATTTACAACTTCTCGTATACTTTGCCTGCAGATGTCTGGAGATAAGAAAAGAACCCTTGCAACAGATTCAAGCCAGAATAACAAACATCTATGCCTGTCTACTACAAATGCTAAAATAAAATTTAATCGGCGTAAAAAATATAATGAAATTTCTCCAACTGTAAAAAAGACATTATTATTACAAAGGCGCACCATAGAACTCAATTTAAGGAGGTGTTCTGCACAAATTTACACGCCGAATAGTTCTACAACATCAACATCTTCTGCATCTAATTCACCATTTCGGCAAAACAAACCTCTTGTGATAAGGGATATTGCGTTGCGACAACACAAGGTTAGCAAATTAAACTCTCGCTTTTTACGCATCAAAATGATTGAAAATATGCACCTATTTGAATATGTGTGCCTTCCCTTACTTTTTTTTTTAATATAATCACTTTAATGCATTCTCCATTTATTTATTAGCTACTACATTTGATTTTAATATGTCAGCTGACACTTCTGCTACAGGGAAAAGTTTACTTCAACCTTTCTGCATTTTCGAGATAGGTGAGTACAATCATATTTTCCCTACTAACATTGTACTAGCATCACACATTTGCTCATGTAAGTTATAATTGATCTTATATTAGGCTCTACATCACGTACACCTGATGACCAATCTGGCATTGCTTTGGGAAATATAATAGACACAAGTTTGTATTTGTGTCGACATACAATAATATTTACTACTATTCCCTCAACTCTAAATTCATTTCTAACTCTTTCTATACTATTCAGGACATAAGATAAATAGAGGTCGTCACATTAGCGTCAATCAGTTATAAATTGAATATGTAGTTCTGAAAGTTGTGCCAAATTGTAAATTCTGTCAAACAAAAAGATTTCAGTATGAACCACCTGCATTTTATTGTGATAATGGTTCTATTAAACTTACAACACATAAAATGCCTATTGAACTACGACATTTATTCTTAGATACTTCGGAAGAGTCTGAACATTTATGAATATATGCTAGGAAATACAATAATATGTTTGCATTCACTTCAATTGGAGTAAAAAATGACAAAGCTTTGGCTCAAAGATATCATGGTATTTATACCTTTAGAGTTAAAGGAAAAATGTACTACTTCATTGACGATTTATACCACGCAACTGGAAAAGAAAAAAAACTTACAAATATACTTTTATGACAACGAAAATGAAGTGGAAAATAGAATTGGTTGTTCGGTTGTAATTTCAGAAATAATTGTCAGAAAATTGATGAATATCTTAGAAGTTAACCCATACTCTTTTTTCCTTAAATCTTTATCAGATGTTCCAGAACTGTCACACTTTTACATTGCATTAAAATGTGACTCTGGTTTAGATCAGTATGTATATAACTTGCCTACTACATCTGAGATTTCGGCAATATGGGTCGATAGAGATGTGCATTCTATCTGCACACCTCATAATCGTATTTATACTCACAATAATCAAAGCCAATTAGTTAATTACTATTACGGATGTTATGATCCCTTGCAATACCCATTACTATTTCCATATGGTCAAGTTGGCTGGCATTGTGGTATCAAAAAGATATTACAACCAAATAATACTACTAGACATTGTTCCCCTTGTGAACAGGAACACTTACCAAGTGTTAAAAATATGTGTTCAATAGATAACTTTCTTGATATGGAAGCTCAAATGCTTGAACAACAAAAGAAAAAAAAGAATACCGTATCTTGTCGTGAATATTATTGCTACAAAATTCAAATGAGAAATGATGAACTCTTACACACCGGAAGAGCATTCCAACAATATATTGTTGATATGTTCATAAAAGTTGAAACACAAAGACTAGACTTCTTTTTCTTCAACCCAAATTTATTTCGCATGGAAGTTTTGAAAGGTCTTCTTGATGTTCTAAGACATGGTGAAAGAGATGCTGCAAAAATTTGAAAACAAATATTTCTTCCCGTTATATTTACAGGAGGACCAAGAGATATGCGCTGACGATATCTTTATGCTATTGCTTTAGTTCAACATTTTGAAAAACCTGATTTATTTTTAATAATGACATGTAACCCAACATGGCCAGAAATAAAAGAACATTTGTTACCTACTAATGAAGCACAAAATAGACCTGATTTAATTAACAGAGTATTTAGAGCAAAAGTTGAGGAAATAAAAACTTATATACTAAAAAGAAATGTATTTAAAAAAGTTGTTGCTTTTATTTACAGTATAGAATTTCAGAAACCCGATCTACCACATGCACATTTTCTTATAATTCTTGCTAATGAATATAAATTATTGACACTCGAGTTTTATGATAAATTTATTCGTACTGAATTACCCAATTCTAATAAAGAGACTTACTTACATTCAGTTGTTCTACATCATATGATACACGGCCCTTGTGGCCACTTAAATCCTACAAATCCATGTATGAAAATGGATATTGTAAATCTCATTACCCTAGAGATTTTGCTGAGCGAACATCAAAAGAGAAAAACTTATATCCAACTTATAAAAGACGATAGACGGGACAAACTATAAAAGTTAGAAAACAATTTCTCAATAATTCATGGGTGGTGCCATACAATTCATTTTTACTTGGTAAAATTAATTGTCATATAAATGTTGAAATATGCTCTGACATCAAAGTTATGAAATATCTTTACAAATATATTTATAAAGGACACGATAAAATTGCTTTTTACATGCATGAACATGATAAACAAACAGAAATTGATGAAATAAAAGAGTGCCGATCTGCTTGGTGGGTATCTCCACCCGAAGCTACATGGAACTTATTTGGTTTTCTATTAGTGAGATGACACCAAGTGTTTACCATCTTCAGCTACATCTTGAGGACCAATAATATGTTTCTTTTAAAAGTGCTCAAAGTATAAATTCAATTATAAAAAATACAATGATTAGAAAAACAATGCTAACTGAATTCTTTGTAATGAACCAAACAAATAAAGACACAAAAGAACTTAAACTATTATACAAAGAATTTTCTGAATATTTGGTATGGTCAAACACATATAAAATGTGGACACGTGGAAAACAACGTTCAGTTATTGGACGCATTGTGACATGTCATCCAACAGAAAGAGAAAGATATTATCTTAAATTATTATTAATGAATGTATGAGTTCCAGAGTCATATAGAGATCTTCTTAAAGTCGACGATAAATATTGTTCTACTTTTAGATAATCAGCAGAAAAAGATGATTGCTACATTCTGATAATAATTTGATTGATTGTATGACTGAAGCTGTGAGTTATCAATTACCATATGGTTTGAGATGATTATTCGCTACATTATTAGTGTCTTGTAATCCTACCAATCCTAAATAATTATAGGAACAATTTGAAAACTCTATGTCAGAAGATTTTAAAAACCTACAAAACATTAAACTTAAAAATATCCGACATCAAGTTTTGGACCATATTAATGATGAATTACATTCAATGGTACATGATATTAATAAGTACAAGCTTGTACCAGAAAATATTAAAGCTTCTGCAATTGCCAAAAAAACAAAAGATGTTCAGTTTGAGAGAAACATAAAAGTTTTCAAAGAAGGTATGCTATTAGAAAAAAAACTTAATATAGGACAAAGAAGAGCTTATACCTTAATAATTGATAGAATTTTTTCAAATAAAGTAGGAGCTTTCTTTATTGATGGACCTGGAGGAACTGGTAAGAGTTACTTATACCGAAGTCTATTAGGAACGATAAGATCAAAAGGATTTGTTGCATTAGCAACTACAAGTTTCAATGTCGCAGCCTCCATTCTTCCTGGAGGTCGAACTGTTAAAATATCTGTTGATGTTGATGAAAATATTAATTGCAATGTCAGCAAACAAAGCTCACTTGCCTCTTTAATTCAAGATGCAAAATTAATTGTATATGGTGAAGCATTAATGGATAAAGGAAAAATTATTGAAGCTCTTGATTTACTCTTGAAAGATCTAATGGATACAAAGATGCTCTTTGGTGAAAAAGTTGTTTTAGGTGGTGATTTTAGACAAACTCTTCCTCTTGTTCGAAATGAAAAAAAAGAAGACTTCATTTCACAAACTTTACTATATTCACAAATCTGGAACCAACTAGAAAAGTTACACATATCAGAAAATATGCGTGCAAGAACAGATCCATCTTTTTTTGAGTACCTAATGAGAATTGGAAATGGAAAAGAAAAATTTAACTCCAACGACAAAGTTGAAAATTCCAAATATTTGCTCATTCCTTTTACTACTGAAGAACAATCTCTAGATGAATTATTCAAGGTAACATATCCTAATATAAATTTGTTATTTCATAACTCTTCTTCTTTAGCTTCCCGTGTAATTTTAACAACAAAAAATAATTATGTTCATGAAATAAATGATATGCTTATATCAAAATTTTCAAATACTGCAAAATCATTTATTGCAACTGATGAAACTATTGAACCAAAAGATCAAAGTCAATTTGAAGATTATCTACATACTATAAATCCCGCTAATTTGCTACCTTACAAATTAACTCTGAAAGAAAATTGCCCAGTAATGTTATTACGAAATTTACATTCCTCTGAAGGTTTATGTAATGGTACACGATTAACGTGTTGTAATTTTAAGACACATGTTATAAGTGCTAAAATTGCTAGTGGTGATTTTCAAAACAAACATATCTTTATTCCTCGCATACTATTATCAGTCTCAGCAGATGAAAATTTGTCAGTTTCTTTCAAGATAACACAATTTTCAATACGATTATGTTTTGCTATGACTATAAATAAAGCTCAAGATCAAACTTTAAACTACATTGGAATTTATTTGCGTGGGTCTATTTTTTTTCATGGTCAACTTTATGTGGCTTCATCTAGTGCTAAAAGTTCAAAAGGCATGAAATTGTTTATTAGGCCATTAACATCAGATAGTAAAGATGACCACTCAACATATAACGTTGTCTATGATGAAATTATAAAAAAGGCATTCAGTTAAATAACAACATACCCATTTTGTATTGCCTATAGTGTTACTACTTACTCATCCCTTCCTACTTCATCAGCTAGTTTTCCCAAAAATTGTTTCTTTTCCTGAAGTTCTACATATTCTACCTGTACAATTACCAGGTGAGACTTTAATTTGAGTAATATTTTATTTTAGCGCTTTCAATTTTCTAAACCTATATAATACCAATATTATCATATGTTCAAATCATTATTTATTTTTCAACAATCTCTGATTAATACCAACCTAATTCTATCATTTATTGATTAGTTCTAGAATACCACGGTGAAAAGTGGCATAACTATTGAATTTGGTCCAGGGTTTACTGAATTCGTAGATGATCAGTATTCCAGAATACTGATAGTTAATCTCCAGGAGATGCTAATGACATATGCATTACTCTACCCTTCTCAGATGCAGTGTTAATGCAAAAGTCTTCTACTGTTGATTATGTTATTTATCGGAGTGCAACATTGTTTGGAGATGCCACAGACTTTTTACCTCTTACCTATGTAAGTTGTGTTAATTTTTATATACAACACGTCCATTGGTCATGTAGTCCACAAATTTCATCAGCTCTCTCTCTTGCTTCTGTCAATTTCATCCGTCATCATACATATCACTATTCACAATGTAATTACAGAATTAATGATTTAGTTGTCCAGCTTATGTTGTTCCGTTGTTCTCACACTATTCTCAACCTTTTCAGCTTATGATTTACTTCTTCTTACAATCCAACCATTAACATGAGAACAACTCAGGACATAAAGAACTTATAATAGAATAATGGATTAAAGTTTCACATAAACTTTAATCAATGATATAATCGCTGGAAATTATATGGTATAAGTTTTTGTCTTTGGCAGCTAAAGAATTGCTTTGCCTTTGATACAATCTTCGCGGTTGATGTAAGAAAATTTATGGATGAAGAAATTTTTGTTGGTAAATTGAGAAGGCCTTTTCATGAAGTAATACGCAAATTGTAGAACAAGTTATTACAGGCTGCTAAAAGAGAGGTCGTCTTGTGGTTTATGGGGGAAAAGATGAATAATATTGTGAAGTAGGTAGGCTTTAGATGTTTTAAAAGATAAGTACTACTTTTGATTGTTTCGTTATGCACTATTAACGCTTGAGGCTTTTGAGAATGGACTACATTACAGTTAGTTAAGGATTTTTGCTACTTGATTCAAGCATTTGTCCTTCAAAGAGCTTTATTCACTCCTTACTTAGCTTAGGAGTGGGGGAAACTGAACATCAATCAAATAAGTAGGTTTATTTCACTTGAGTAATTTTTAAGTGTATGGATTGTGGAGAAAACATGAACTTTAGGAAAAAAGATAGTGATGTAGACCAATAGATCAACCTAATGGATCCAAAAAAGTTTAATGAACCTCCAAATGAATTCTATTCATTACAGTATATATTCTATGATAGCCCCACGAAATTCATTTATTTGTGTGGTTTTAGTAAATATTCCATTTGGATGCCCGAGTGACAAATATTTTTCAGAAAGGCCTGGGAAATAAAGAAAGATATGCAACAACAAGAAGAAGGCTAAAGATTGAATAAAAGAACTCTCGAGCATTTGGAAATATGAAATCTATTATTTGGTTTCTTTATCTTTCTTAATCTTAGTGTTCAGAAGGTTGAGCTTGACAAGATATACCTTTCATATGATTGTGCTTTTGCCTTTATTTACCGGTTATTTCTTGCTTGCAAATTGTGAATTTGTTGAGTTGGTTTATTACCCTTCCTTGTTTGTTACAATCTAATTTTATTTCCCCATTTCTGTCAGGTGAAACAGGAATACAAACAATTTAGTGATGCCACTTGCGCTCAAGTTCATGAAGCTACAGGTTCTAACACTTAAACAAAATTTACAACAACTTGAAGATAATATTGTCGAGACAATTCCCAATCACTATCATGAATTCTAAGACCTTGATCTTAGCAAGAGTTTTAAGCTTACTGATCGTTCCCTTTATGCTTTAGCTCACAGCTGTCCAAACCTCATGAAGCTGAATATCAGTGGGTGCTCTACTTGTAATGATGGTGCAATTGTGAATCTTGCTGAGCGTTGCCGAAACCTAAGTGTCTTAAACCTTTTTGGGTGTATTAAAGCTACAACTGATAAGCCATTGAAGCTATATGTCTTGACCTCTCAAATGACGACTAAAATGACTCTTACTACTCCTTACAGGCTATTGGTTATTACCATAACCGAATGCACACTACATGTAAATTTAGGTTGGTGTGATAAAGTTGGTGATGAAGGGGTAATGAGTTTAGCCTATAGATGTCCTAATCTCAGAGCCCTTGATCTGTGTGGATATCTCCTTATAAAAGGTAAAACATGTGTCTTTATTTATGTATCTAATGTCTTTCCTTAGAAGCTCTAAATAATCTGATCTGACTCAGATTTTCCCATATTTATTACGGCATAAGTTGTATTCGAGTGTTCTACAGGACAGAAATCTTATCAAAGAAAAAAAATTTATTCATGTCCTATTAATAACTTAATTGGAAGCAAATGTTGATATAAGATACATATAGTGATGCAACATATTGTCTTCCAAAGGAGCAAAAACTACAGCGCAAGTGGGACAAAAGACCAAGGACACTGCACAGGCAATACAAAGCAAAGTGCCGGAAGGGAAACAAATTAATTAGCTTTAATGATGTGAAGCCTGCACTTTAATTTTAGTTGCTTTCTTTAAAGTCTTTTGTAAGCATAATTTCATCTCAAAATTTCACATTGCCTCTATCAATACAATTAGCGATACATTCTTATTGGGCCCGTGCACGACACGGTTAATCTCCCACTAGTATTATAAAAGAAGGAGTTGGTCCAAGCACATGCCTCTTCATCGACATGTCTGTGTCACTACATAAGGGGCATTTTGGTCATTTCGTTAGTTATCTGAGTAATTTTGCTTTGCATATGATGCATGCACTACAACTTTTGTTGCCTTTCTCTCTTCACCTTTGTTTCTTTATTCATTGCTTATCTGAATAGGTTTCGATTGGAATTACACAGGTCGGTGCTGATATTTTGGTCGCATGATCGATGTTTTCTGTGGGATTTTCTCAGCTGTAGTTGTAACAATTTTTTCCTCCACCTTCTCATTCTTTATATTTTTCCCTTGATTTGTGTTTCCTTGTACATCATCTTACATGTTTCATAGCAGTTACAGTTTTTAGCCGTAACGTTTATTTGTTTTGAAGGTGTTTGACAAAATTCTTCAATGAGTCAGGCTTTCTATAGAAATATTTGATAAGAGTTATAGTTTCTACATAAAAAATTTATTTGTTTTGAAGGTGTTTGAGAAAATTCTTCAATTAGCACAGAATTTCCAGTATTATTACTGCTGCAGTTGTTGTTGTGTGATGATTGAGGTTTCTAGAGTTAATAGGGTAGCAAAGCTATGCCCGTAGCTTGGCAAACCAACCCAGAAGGCCTTATTTGTACAACAACTGTGGTTCTAAAAAAAGGGTTAAAGGATCTGTCAGCTTAATACATATGCCCACCAAATTAATACTATGAAATTTTGACCTTGTAGAAACAAATGGACTATTAGGTGTTTTCTGTGACAAAATTGTGTTATTTAGATGTTTATATTGTTTACGTACCTGAATGTTTTAGTTTTCGATTTCGCGGCTTGAGTGTTTTCGTATTTGATTTCATCACTTGAGTGTTTTCGTATTAAACAAACATTTTTGCTGTAACTGCCACTGAATTTTAACGTTTGTACTCTACCTTACAGTCTTTGGTAAAGAAATTCCCAACCTCAGAAGTTTCCAACTCGACAGTCTCTGTGAGTTCGTTGATTGCATATAGTTGTTTTGGATTCCTTACTTATGGAAGTTGGTTACTTTATTATCCAGTCTTTCGAATCTCAGCGTAAGTTTATTATATGTATATATTTAAATGCTTGTTTCGAATCGAGAGTAATAGTCTCAGCCACTGAGTTGGTTCATAGCCCACCCTAAATTTTCCTCTGATTACTCCCTTCCAACCTTCTTGAAACTTAAAATAGTTTCTATCCTATATTTTGATTTGTTCACTGCTAATGAAAAAGAGAATCTTGACTGTCTGGTTTCTTATGAAATAATGTAGGGGTGCAATCTTACTTAAATCTTTAGGAAATCATTTTCTTCATCAAATAAATTTACTCCATAGAGTTTGATTGCATCTCACATAATATGACACTTTCATATCTTGTTGTTATAGAGAACCTTAATTTTATCTCTATAGATAACTATTATTTTGTAATGGAACATGCTTAAATACAAATTAATGCATATAGGAAATTCTTGAGTTATTCAGGATTAAGAAATATGTGTTACTGCTCTAAATGAATTTACTTAGACTTATGATGGAAACATTGTGTTTTGCTGTATTAAATATTAAAATAATAGAAGTAGGCCAAACCTAAATAGCTTCATGTGTTGTTGCTGTCTGATTATGATGGCTTCCAAGGTTTAAAACAAGAAGAAAAATAATGTACAATTTCCCTTTATTATTATCATGTGTCTTTTGTCTAACAATACATTGACTTCATTGATTGGTTGCAGGTCGAATATGAGTACCTCGCTCTGTATAACAACTATGGAATTGGTATTCCTACATAGAGTCCTCTCGCTTCAGACGTTCTAAATGAAAATTTTAGTGCAATAAACACTCCACCAGTCAGTCGATTTGCATTGGAAAATTACAAGGTAAAACCCTGAATTCGAAAGAATTGAGAGCGTTAAAGATGGTGAAGATGAAGGAAGGAAATAAAGGAAAATCCTTATATGAAGGCTATGCAATTCATGAGCCAGGTGCTCATGTTTGAAGAGCGCATAATAAGAAACTTCCTTAGTATTTAGAGAGAAATATCAATGTTAAGTTCTCTGATGTTGCTGAGCTTGGAAAAATTAGGGAGGAGCTTGAGGAAATTGGTAGGTTTTTCACCCATGAGATACTAGATTAGATATATGCAGATACTGATTTTTATGTGTCTTTTTTAATGCGGGTTTCAATTTGAATTTATTATTTGATCCATATTTTCTTTAAATAGGAAGTTCTTTTCTTTCTAAATCTGATCAACATGGACTAAGCCACATCAATTTCTCTTGACTTGTTCGTTATTTGTTCTGTCAACTAGAGTGTATTCCTGCATTATACTGTCATTTGGATTAAATAGATAAAAAGTTACCAGATTTTCCACTGATATTCCAGCGTTAGCAGGTTCAAGCTTCTTTATATATATATATATATAGAGAGAGAGAGATGATAGTAGATAGATAGATTCTCCTATTTTAGTAATTTTTCTTGTCGATATTTCTCTGTTATTTTCATTTACTTGCATTTCAATTTTTTGTGTGTGTTAACATAATCACATGCAAGAATATTACTCCTCCTAACTAAATATAAATAGTATGTTTGGTATAAAGAACCTCCTTATCTGTCTGTCTCTCTCCCCTCAAAGTTCTTGATTACTTATTCTTGTTGTCAGAGATGATCTCATCGAATCATCATTTATCAAAACCACTGTGTTGTATACCCTGTAAATGGTCTTTTCTCTCGAGACCTCACTTATGGGATTAATCTAAGTATATTGTTGTTGTTGTATACACATAATTTGTTGCAGGAGTCCATCGTACTAAGTTTTGACATTAACTTAGCTGTTGTATTAATAGAAGAACCTGTGTAGTTGTCCTGCGTGCTCTAATATGGACTGTAGCTTATTCCAGTTTCAATATTATTTAGTTTTGACAATGCAGAATGTTTCCTTGGTTGTAGCTACAATATTATGACGACATTTATATGTAATGAGTATCTCCAGTCTATAAATCTTAAACAAATATTTATCTAATCTTTTCTTCATTGTTCAAAAGTGCTGCTTTCTTGATACCTATTCTTTAAAAACATGTTGTGTAGAAAGTCTCAAAATCTACTGCAATTTTTTGAAAAGACGACGTTATAGGTATATCATATCTTACTACAAGAGCACTCATCATGGCAAAAATATCTGCTTCCTGAATTGTGTTGGGTTTGCCTGCAACCTCTTCTTACTTTACTGCAGAAATCTTAGCAAAGGAAAAAAAATTATTCATGTCCTATTAATAACTTACTTGGAAGCAGATGTTGATATAAGATAGAGATATTGATGCAAAATATTGTCTTCTAGGATACGTTAACAAGAGTGCAAACATCAGTGAGCAGCAAAAACTGTAACGTAGGTGGGACAAAAGAATGCAGTAGGCAATACAGAGCAAAGCATGGAAAAGGAAACAAATTAATTAGCTTTAATGATGTGAAGTCTGCACTTGAATTTTAGTTGCTTTCTTTGAAGTCTTTTGTAAGAATAACTTCATCTCTAAATTCCACATTGCCTCTATCAATACAATTAGCGATACATTCAAGTTTCGCTACCAACTCCTTGGGCACTAATATGTTTTAAAAGGCAACCCGAATTGACCTAATACATTATGCAACTTACATATTTGAAACATAAGAAACGTAAAAAAACACCACATACCTTTTGTTCAAATACCCACAAATAATTGGTGACTTGCCATTGATATAACCAATCAAGGTTATAAATTTCAATAGTACCTGCATATTACCGTATGAAAGGATTTTTATCCTTTTGCGCATAAAAGGTAGCAAGTGTGCCTCTGTCAATATCTTTGAAACGTCGTGTATTATGACTTTAATTCAAAGAAAAATTAGAGACTCGTGCTGATAACGTGTTATGAAATATTGTGCATAGTGTGCAGCAAGTGTGCCTCTGTCAATATCTTTGAAACGTCGTGTATTATGACTTTAATTCAAATAAAAATTAGAGACTCGTGTTGATAATGTGTTATGAAATATAAATAAAGAACAAGAATACATAGAGAGAAGAGGGGACAATTCTTATTTATCTTGAGTGATTCTCATGGGATGAGAGATTTAGAATACAATGAACAAATCCCCCTCTATTTATAGGAAAAAATACTCGTAGTTTCTCTCCAAAATGTAGATATTTCATATCCTAATAGATATCAACTAGATTTTGATAGTTGATAGACATTCACTATAATGTAAATACATTTATAACAAATAACAAGTTTCTTAGAATTAAGTTCAGAGGCATGGGGTGGGGCCATGATTTTTAATTTATAAATATTGATTTTTCACTTATTAGATTTTAAGTTGATTATTTATATATATTTAATGAAATTTTTATATAAATAAATGATGTGAATCAAAATTACCGTGTTAAATTCTACAACTTCGTATCTAATGCATTCGCTCTGGCCTGACACCAACTTAGAAATTAGGGTCTTAACTCTCAACTGCCGTCAGCCTATCAAATTAGCAAACTCTAAGCAACAGACATTTCGAAAGTGAAATTTTACTAATATCACTTTAATGTTGTCTAGAAATTTTTTCAAAAAAACAATAATATAATAATACTTCATAGGATTTCTCTAGTCCATTATCATGTCTTTTTTTTCCTTTCTAAATACCTGATCACTAGTATATTAAGAGTTCGTTTGGATAGAATTAAAAAAATAGCTTTAACTTAAGTGATTAAAAGCTTAAAAAAATCCTTATAAATTAAGCAGATAAGTGTTTGGATAGCAATGGTGAAACTAAAAAAAAATTGTTGATGCGTTTGATAAACAAGTGATGTTAAACACTTTTTGTTGACAAAATGATCTAAATGTCCTCAAAGTTGTTAATACCATAAATTAGGTGAATTATTTATAATTTTAATTCTAAAATAATTTTTTTAACAAGCCTTCAATATAATGATGGATTCGCTGAAAACAAAGGAGCAAGACAAAGAGAAAATTGGAGGGAAGAGACGAAGAGAAACGTAAAGAGAAAAAGAAAGAAAAATTATATATTTAAGGGCTACAAGTTCAAGGTACTGTTGGAATTGTAAGAAAATATAAGGGATAAAGAGGTAAATATTTTAGTCAAACCTAAAAGAATTTTAATTTAAAAAGTAAAAAGTTGGGGGTACCAGTTTCTCCCTTTTTATTTTTTTAAATCAGTTTTTGTGTTATGAAATATAAAGAAAGAACAAGAATAAATAAATAAAGAGCGAAGAGAGGAGACTTCTTTATTTCTCTTTAGGGATGAGAGATCATCAGGTATTGAGGATACAATGAACAAAACTCCTCTATTTATAGGAAAAATACTTTTAGTTTCTCTCTAAAAGATAGATACTTCATATCCTAATAGATATCAAATAGATCTTGATAGATCTTATCTATATATTTGATAGACATTCACTATAATGTAAATACATTTATAATACTTCCCCTTGAATGTTTGATTTATAGATAATATGCCTCGTTAAAACCTTACTAGAAAAAGTCCAGTGAAAAAAATCTAGTGAAGGAAAAAGAGTACACATCTCTAATAATACGCATTTCGGCTTCCTCATTAAAAACCTTACAAGGAAACCCAGTGGGATAAAACCTTAAGAGGAAAAAAAGAGTACAGTGCGTATTTGCTCACCCGATGATAACATCAATGAGCTTTTACATCCCGATCTTGTGGACCATCTTCTTGAAAGTTGCAGAAGGAAGAGACTTGGTGAATGAGTGAGTCACATTATCACTTGAATGAATCTGTTGCACGTTAATATCACCATTCTTTTGTAGTTCATGTGTATAGAAAAACTTTGATGAAGTATGCTTTGTTCTATCTCCTTTTATGAATCCTTCATTAAGATGTGTTGTTCATGCTGCATTATCTTTATATAGAATTGTGGGCACTTTGTCACATTTAAAATTATATTTTTCTCGAATAAGATGTATCATGAACCTTAATCACATACACTCTCGGCTTACTTCATGAATAACTATCATCTCAGCAAGGTTCGATGAAATGGCTAGATAGTTTGCTTTATATATCTCCAAGATATGACAGTGTCCCCACATGTGAACACATTGCATGTTTGAGATCGAGATTTATGTGGGTTAAATAATTACCCAACATCAGCATGACCAATAAGATCGAAACTGCAATCTTTAGAATAAAATAAGCTTATGTCTTTTATCGCATTTTGATGTCTCTTAGTAGGAACAGGAATAAACCTTGCTAACAAATTGACTGAAAAGGCTATATCAGGCCATATAGTATTTGCAAGATACATTAGTGTTGTGCATTAATGGCACTAAGATATGGTACTTCATATTTATCATTTCAGTAAATAATCTATTGCTTTTGAAAACTCTCCAAGAGTTTCGACAATATTCAGACCATCAATTTATCCCTTATAAGGACAATAAACAAGTTTCCTAGAAACTTTATATGCTTCAGGCATTTTGAATCCTTTAGGAAATTTCATATGGATTTTTGTCAAGTGACAATATCAATATGTGTGACATCTTCAAGTTTCTGGACTGCAAATCAAATAAGTGTTATGCTTACCAAGATGCATCCTTTCATGTCACGTGATAAATATCTCTCTGTCAGCATGATTAAATAAATGTAGAATTTAGATCCGCGTAACCTTTTACAATATTGTATCAAACATATCATCGATGATAAATATCATTTTATATCGGTTCACAATGTGACATAATATTTTGAAATCTCATCACTTCATTATTTTCAGGTACCTGAACCTCTTATAAGGTTTCATGAAGTGTTATGTCATAGGCTATTCAAGAGCACATTGCATTCATATTATGATTATTTGCTTTTTATCATTTTCAAGTATTATTTCATTTGGAACTAATTAGTCTACTACGCTTCACACATGCATAGATTTTATCCTGTAGGGACAGAAAATAGGAGCACTTGCAACTTAAATATGAGATGTTATCGGCATTTGACTTGAATTATCTTTTGAATCGGGATCTGAAAATAATTACTAACATATTTCATAGATGTTTATATTCTCCCCCTTATGTTAGGAAAACTAGCATACATCCTCCATCTTCTTTGAGGAATCCATCTTTGTACATCTTGGTATATTCATTAATCGCATACCGCACATCAAAACTATTAGATGAAATAGTTGGTTCCTGACCTTGAACAAATTGAGAGGGAAGAAATAATCATAATTTATTGGTCTAATGCATACAAGTGCTATTATATGCAACATATTATATTTCAGACCAACATATAAATGTAATACCCCATACTTTTCCTAACTTAATTTCGGTCCTAGAATGTCAAAGGTAAGCTTCAAAGATTAATGACTTTTATTACATGTAGAATTCTCCAGATTTAGACCCTCCATTGTATGGTAAATTGAATTAGTTTTCCATCGATACGAAATTCACCTAAATTCGATACTCGACTGAGAAGTTATGGCATTTTTAGTAAAGCAGTGTGCCATTTAGGCAAGCACCACATCGTGGAGAGGGCCAAAATGGCAATTGTCCGATTACAGTGGACCTCTACGATAAGCCCGCATCGCGGTGAAGCCTTATTTTCTAATTATCAATTTCCAGTGGCTCATCAGGATAGTGGCGCATCGCGGTGATGGCTAAAATTGCATTTCAGTAGTGCACTGCGATAGCTCCGCGTCGTATAGAATGTCCAGTTCTCAGTTGTCGAATTCAAGTGAGCCACCGCGATAGTGGCATGTCGCAGAGGCATGCAAATTCGGAAAATTTCTCTTGTTTCCAGTTCCAATTAAATTTTAAAAGCGACACTTTGGTCTATTCCCAAGCCCTTAATTCGTTATAGACAAGGGATTTAGCCTATTCCAAGCACTTTATGCTTATTTTCATCAATACTTTCTCAAAGAAAAATCCTAGAGCTCAAAGCTTACTCTCCAAGAAATCAAATTCCTCCATTGTTTCTCCAAGAAAACTCAAAATTTAGGATTCCTAAATTAAGATGATCAAGAGTTCATCTTCAAAATCACAAATAGAGATTCAAGTTCAAGCTTTCTTAGAAATTTTATTAATTAAGGTATGTGGGATTTATGAACAAGATACTTCTTTCATCCTTGTGCCCAAAACTAAGTTTTTATTTCAAATTTATATAGATTTGGATGATTATAAATGAGTTTTGAATTGGGGTTTATACCCATTATTGCTATTTGCAAGATTATGAGATTTCAAGTATTTTAGAGGTTGAATTGCATGACTATTTACATATTTACATGCCTATTGCAGTAAATTTCAGATTTTGAATTGAATCATCATTGTTTTCATTAACAAGCATGATTACTATGATATTTTGACATGAACTTGATGCATGGGTTATTAAGTTCAAGTTTATATGTTGATATTTCAAGAAAGATGATGCTTTAAGCATCTTATGATCAGATTATTTATAAATTTTCAATAAATCTTTGATCTTTCGATCTTCAAATAAGTTTTGGAATTCACTTTACATATTTATTACAGATTAAAGAAATCAGACTAGTTTTACTTACAGATTGAATCAGATAAATGCATAATTGGTTTCAGAATAAACCCTTATGTTAGTTTTTAAAGTGGATTTCTAATAGAATAAGCATACCGATTAAAGTGGGTAGTATTTAGCACCGAGCGGAAAGTATGGGATCCATAAAACTGCATAGCCAACGTAGGTACAACTTCAGATTATTCCCATTTCGATATGGATGACAGATACAGATGTGATCACTTAGATTAGGTTATACTCCTTGGCAAGAGTATGACACCTCTTCCCATCGTGAGGTTTTCCCCATAGGGGAACAAGACGTTGGACTCCATGTTAGCTCACATGGTTTATGTTAGTTAGAAGAACCTCCTTACAGACTACAGATTTCAGAATAAAGTAATCTTAACAGAAAAGCTTTTAGAAAACTAAGTGTAAAGGCTCGCACCTTACTCAGATTTTGATTTACTGTGAAGCTTTAGCTACAGACTTCAGTTTTCAGATTTCAGATATAGATGTGAGTCTTTTCTACCCTTAGACAGTATGAATTAATGATAGTATATCTTTTAGAACTAAATATTATGGCTCACTAGATTTATTCAATATGTTTTACTACTCATGATTACAAATTTCAGTTTCTCAGTTACTCAAGCTTGTGTGAGTTATTTACATTTGGCATGCATTATTTTATAAATTTTCATGATGATGAGATGATGTTTTAATTATGCATCCACCCCCATATACTCAGTACATCCTCAATGTACTAATTCACATATACGTCTATGTGCTACATTATTTCATAATGTAGGTTCAAGTGCTCAGTTTCAGCAACGTGAGTGATTTTCGAGAATCTCTATCTATATCTAACAATTGGTGAGTCCTTATAGTTTGGGGACTTAGTCATTCAGATTTTTAGCTTTCTAGTATAAACTATTTTAGTATTTTCAGACATTTTGAGTCAGCTGGGGGTTTGTCCCAGTGACTCTCTAGTCATTAATCATTATTCAGTATTGATGTTTCAGACATTATTCTCATATATGCTCAGTTAACTCAGATGGTTTTTCGCATTTCATATGTCTGTATTCCTTTATTATGAGATTCAGACTTAGTAGAAGGCAGACAGGGTTAGCTTAAGGCTACCCGTAGTCTTGAGCACTGCGTGACATCTCAGGACCAGATTTTGAGGCGTTACAATGAAGCTTTGTTCTCCTTAGAAATGATTTCGCTATTTATTGAAGGCATTCAATGTCAAACCATCATCATCAAGATTTTCTTGATTACACAATCTGAAAGTTATGCTCTTAACTCAATTTTATTGAGCAAGCAACTTTATGAATGTCAAACTGCAGGTTGACAATGAATGTACATGCGATTATCTTATTGATGCATCTTTTCAAAATATATCATATGATAGGTGAACGAGCCCATATTCACCTTTTATAATTTTTAAATTTTGAAGGATCCAATCCCAATATTAGTTGGTTCAACCAACTTATCATGGGAACAAGCAACATTAAAAGTAATGAAGAATTTTCTAATTCTTCAATATATGTTCAATACTCAGTATGCACATCTTTTGGATGTCGTTATTGCTCATGTCAATTTATGAACTTTTATACTAGCACACTCCGAGTTTACCATGACATGCACCTTTAATTTAGTAAATTTCAGATTTACTATTACGTGAACAAATTTCAAATTTACTACTTTAGAAGTAGATTTTAGAATGTCTCTTCTCAATTATTCAACATCTTTCGGAGGTGAGCTGTGATACCATCACAATTAACTGCACGTTTGCATTAATAAGCTTCTCATTCCCAAAAATGGAATATAATCGTGCGTTAAGCCTATGAAATTCTGATAACTTATAACCTCTTTCATAATATTGCTACTTCAGGAGCACATCAAGGCATACATATCTTTCAAAGTATATCATATATTGCTACCACATTCACTTTAAGAATGGAGCAAATTGTCATCTTTCAGACTTATCATATATTATTACCAGATTCACTCTATGGAAACTTATCATATATTGCTATCACATTCACTTTATGGAGACTTATCATATATTGCTACCACATTCACTTCAGGCAATGGAGCATACTACATACTTTTCACCAAATACACATTATTTTACCTTAGCCATCATAATATCATCAATATGGTGCTTGAGATTCAAACTCAATGTCTTATCCATATAAAGACGTCTTAGGCAGAAATCGATGGGACTTAAAACCAACATCTTATCATCATGGTGTATCAGGACTCTGCCCAATGACTTACCCTTTTAATGCGATAGAAAAATCTACAGTCTTACACATTCAATGGTATTATAGGCCAAAATTTCATGGGATTCAACCCCGTAACTTTTATAGTATTTCATACTCCAAAATAAGTACTACTTGATCTTATAAAGTACAATTACTTTTAGTCACTTCTAATGATCAAAACAAATAGATAAATAAATAACGAAAACAAAATCATACCTGATAAATATGAATTAAGCTTTCAAAGTTTACAAGAAACTTGAGAATTAGATAGAGACAAAGAATTGACTGTGTATATTTAGATGCCATACTTGTATTCGAACATCCCGTATCATCAGCCATAGATCATTGGAACATTCATACATAAAAAAGTACTATAGCAAAGCACATGCTAACTGAATTAATTCCATTTGTTAGTAATGGCTCTCTCAAAATATATATTAATATGAAAGTAAAATAATGATATACCCTTTCAATTTTGACATCCTTTTGTTTTGAAATCTACTATTCAAAATTTAATGTCACTTACCTATGCTTGCACATTCCTACTGCTTGTAAGAATATTACTAGTCATTTACCTCAAATTCTTTTAATGGCAGAGAATCATGCTTACCTTAATTTTTTTTAATGGCAGAGACTTATACTGATAATGTATTATAAAATATAAAAAATAAGAATAAATAAATAGAGAGAGAATAGAGGAGACTTCTTTATTTCTCTTTAGGATGAGAGATCGTTAGGGATTGAGGATACAATGAACAAAAATTCTCTATTTATAAGGGAAGATACTCTTAGTTTCTCTCTAAAAAAATAGATACTTCATATCCTAATAATTAGATATCAAATAGATCTTATCTATATATTTGATAGACATCCACTACAATGTAAATACATTTATAACGTTTTGACTTTTTAAGCATTTTTTTATTGTACCAAACACCTAAAAAAGCTCAAAAAGAGATTAAAAACTGGTTTGATTAGATTTTAATCCTATCCAAACAGGCTCTAAGACTTCTTTGATTGGAAATAAGTTATCTCGGAATTAATTATTCTAGCACTAGTTATTCCATCCCTAAAGTGGAATAAAAATAACACTACCATTTTAAAATAAATTATTTTATGCATTTTATTTCAATCAAACATGAAATAAGTTTATCCTAAAATTACTCCCGAAATTAGCTATCTGTAATCCGTTATACCAAACGATCCTAAATGTATTAATAAGAGGGGCGTTATAGTCATCTCCTTACCATGGATCTATATCATTTTTCCCTCAGTTCTTTTCTTCTCTTCCTCATCACTGAGAACTAGTTCATTCATCATTAATTTAGTAGTAAACAGTAGTTATTCTTTAGGTGATTTGATAGATACAAGGTTTTTTTGCATAAAGGATATAAAATTAAAACTCTTTAAAGATATTAAGTACTAATTTATTATAGTACGGTATGTTTAGTAATTGGGAATAGGTTAGCACACGTCACCAATGGAATTTCTAAAATGGATATGCGTGTATACATTGCAAAATGTATACGTGTATAGCAAATGATATATACGTGTATGCCAATGCAATACTTGCTAATTTTTTTTATATTTTTTTTTTTGTAATTTCAGTTGTTCGAAAGCAGTGCTGACTCTACCTATTAAAAAAAGGCAATCGTCTTAGACCTCCAAATTTAAAGGGCCTCATTTTTTTTAATAATAATAGATTACTAATTTTTATGAAAAAATATTAAATATTATTTATAGAAAAACAAAGTTCTTATATAAAATTAAAGAATTATTACAAGAATTTTGATGTATTCCATAAAGATTAAATGCATTAGTTATATTAATGGAAAAAATATTAAAAGAATATTCTATAATATTTATAACTTTACATCTCGAAATTCAAAATATTGAATTTATTAACGAAAATATTTTTTCTTAAAAATTTAAGGCCTCCGTTTAATTTTCGCCTTAAGCCATAGATGTGCTTGAGTCTCCCCTGTTCGAAAGGTTTTTGTAGCCCAATTTAACAATGCTCTAGGTGAGGTAGTGTTACACCCTTTTTTTTTACCAAAAAGATCATTTCAAGTTTGAAAGGTTTTTATTATTAAGTGACAAAAGGTAAAATTTATTTCGAAAAAGATTCATTTTCATTTGAACTCAGAGTCGTCACTTGGCATGAATCTGGTATGTCAAGTCATCTTTGAAAATCCTTTTTCAAAACGTTTTTTAACTCTTTAAAACTGATCTACGAACAGAGATTTCGGTTAAGAAATTATGTTGACCGAGGGGAAGGTGTTACGCACCACTTTATCTTGTGGTTCGATCACGATCGCTCCGTGGAGTATATCGGCTAGTATGATGCTAAAAAGTGAATAGACCAACAAAACACATAAAACAAGCAAACAAACAAATCAAACAAAATTCAAAAACCAAAGTAATGTCCGGTCCGAATTACACAGTACCAAAAGTAGAAAAATTGCGGAAATGTAAATCCTATTCTAAACTAATCCTAGGCTATGTTCTACCGGATACCTCGGGTCTTGATCACGAACATTCTTAACGTACAAAATACTTTTGGACATTTCCTTGGTGAATAAGTACAAATGGCTTCGGGGCATTCCCTGGCTAAATGAATACATTTCTTTCAATGCGATAAATTTAAATTATTCAAACCATTCAAGCATTAACCATTCCGCAATCCCTAAATTTGCCTGCCCCTTATCGTTTGCCTATCCATTTGGCGGCCTAGTCATAATACTATCATATTCGACGAAATCAAGATTCAACTCAAATCAATCCACAGTCAATGAATCAAATTAACCAATGTTCACTTTTATCAATGTTTCAATTCCCGCCCCAAATTCAACTCATGGTTCCAACGTAACAATTCACAATTACTACTTTTAACAATCCATAACCATTATCAATGAAATCAAACGACGAATCAAACTCACCGAACATTCATATCATATCATGTTTCACACAAATCAATCACGTATAATGAAATAAAAATGAGAAGAGATAGAATTGGACCTTAGATCAAGCTTTTATTATGCAATTGGGAGACGGAACCGAACCCGACAATCTTGAATTGAACCTCACTCCAAACCAATCTCAGATTTATCCATGTCCCCTTTTCTTTCTTCGCCAACCCGAACCCAAAATTGCAAACCAATAACAAACCGTATCTGATTTCGTGCACAGTGCCACTATTTCACCCATTTTCCATCGGGTTTCATCGAAATTAGAGTTGGGTTTATCGTTTTGAGCTAAACCTGTCTAACGGGCCGGGCCGGGTCAACCCGGAACCGGCCCCCTCTCTCTAACCGGGTTACGGGCCGGTGACGGGCCAGTTTTGGCCTTAACCGGTCCGGGCCTGGCCAGGCCGCACAGTAAAAAAAATAAAACCCACCCGGAACCGGCCCACTTAACCCAATCGGGTCAAACCCGCTAAAACCCGGTCAAACCCGGTCAAACCCGGATAAAAACCGGTCAAATATACACTACATATACGCTATATACACAATCTATACATTAAATATACACTTCTATAGAAGATATATACAATGTATACATTAAATATACACTTCTATAGAAGATATATACACGTGTATACATTAAATATACACTTCTATAAAAGATATATACACATGTATACATTAAATATACACTTCTATAGAAGATATATACACGTGTATACATTAAATATACACTTCTATAAAAGATATATACACATGTATACATTAAATATATACTTCTATAGAAGATATATATAATGTATACATTAAATATACACTTCTATAGAAGATATATACACGTGTATACATTAAATATACACTTCTATAAAATATATATACACATGTATACATTAAATATACACTTCTAATCTTCTATAGAAGATATATACACGTGTATACATTAAATATACACTTCTATATAAGATATTAAAACTTTAAATTGATAAATAAAAAAAAATAAAAAACAACGACTAAGGAGTGAATGAATTTGTGGAATTTTATTGATTGCAAAATGATCCAAAATTTATAATTTACATGAATGAAAAATCTATAAATTATGCATCATTTTTTCCAACTCATTCATGTTAATATTAATTGGAATTTGCATAGGATAGTCGAAGTCAACGGGGGCAAACCCATGCATTGGACTTGATTCTGTTGAGTTCTCCCGTGAAGTCATTATTTCTTCAAGTTTGAGGTCGTCGCTTGGCTCTGGTTCCATTCCTTGGTTTCTTCTTTCTGCTCTAATCCAATCTCTAAGGCAAACTAAAACATTCATTGCGTTGCTTCCCAATGAGTGTCGGTTGTCTCCAAGCTGTTGTCGTCCCTGACTGAAGGCGCTCTCTGATGCAACGGTTGACATTGGAACATTCAAGATATCTCTGGCTAATCTTGAAAGTACAGGATATTGTGATTCATTATTTCTCCACCAATCCAGCGAGTTGATCCGTCGTCTGCGATCCTCTGGTGGCGTCCGCAGATAATATTTCAGCTCTTCCCGATAAGTTGATGTGTAAGCTCTCTCATCCACACTGTTCCAACAAGTTAAATCATAAAACGAATCAGAAAAACCACTATGTGCCGACCTTTTAGAAGATGATGGCTCCTCGGGAGGATGAGGAGCGACAGTTGGACTGATATTTGTAGGTACGGCTGAATCAAATAAATCAGCATAGTGATTATATAATTTTTCTATATAATCTTTTGCATCAGCCGTAGCCGTCCACAAATCAGGCTGCTCTTGTTCAGACTCACGGTTAGTATTTATTTCTAAGTTAGCATAAATAAGAGTACTAAAGTGACACATATGATTAAATTTCATGCAAGGATTTAAAATAGCACCAACCAAGTAAATAGGGGGAATCGGGAAGAAATATTTTTTAAATTTCGTAAACATAGCGCCAACAGCTTCTTTATAACCTTCTTTATTTTTATATTGTTGGAGCAAACCAGAAATATCGGCTATATATGCCAAAATATTACAAACAGTAGGATAGTATGCACCGGAAAATTCAACCGTAGCTACATAAAATTTTTCTAAAAACTTAACAAGATCATTAATTATAACCCAATCAGAATTATGTAACATGCAATCAGCAGAATCAGCAAAAGAACCACAGTGTTGGTTAAAAGTTAGTGTAATAGGAATTCTATATTTATAACAAGTTTTTAAAAATTCATACGTAGAATTTCATCTAATATCAATTTCCTCAGGCATTAAAATCGGTGTAAGTCTATTTTCTTGACATTTAACTTTAAATTCTTTAATTCTCGCTCTACGATTATTTCCTTGAATGAAACCTACGGCAAGACGAATTTTTTCAATATAAACCTCAAAAAAGTCAAGACCATCTTTTACAATTAAATTATAGATATGACATGCACACTTAATATGAAAAATTTCAGGAAAGGGTGGAGATAACGTAGATTTTATTTTTGTTATAGCATTCTTGTTGTTAGAAGCATTATCAAAAGCAATACATAAAATTTTATTTTCTATACCATAATATCCGGCAATTTTAATAATAGAATCAGAAATAAATTGTCCAGTATGTTTGCGATCTTCATCATATAAAAAAGCAAGAATACGTTTTTGCATTATGAAATTACTATCCATCCAATGACAAGTAACAGTTAAATAATCATTTTTATTAACAGCACGACCAAGATCAGAAGTTAGGGACAATCTACATTGAATATTTTTTAAGAATGTTGATAAATAAAAACAATATTGTGAATGGAGTTTAAAAATATCAGACCGACAAGTAGTTCTAGGAATACCATTAAACATAGGATTATAAATTGCTTGTATATAACGGATAAAAGCATCAGAAGAAGGAAAAGTAAAAGGCAAACAACCCACAGCTACCATTTTAGCTATTTCTTCCCGGTCCCTCAATTTATTATACTTTTTCGCTACTTGACCGGTTGTTGGGTCCATTCTAGTTTGCGTTGACCCACCAACATCCCCACCACCTTTTGCAATATTTAACTCTCTTTTGTGATCTTCAGCTATATGTCTCATTAACGTACCCGTACCCCCTTGCTTACCGCCACTTCTATGCTTATATATTTGTTGACAAATATTGCACTGCACCTCAATATCTGATATACGTTCAAAAAATTGCCATGCAATACTAGTTCTTTTATGGGGTTTTGGGGCACTGGGAGGACGGGAAGGGAGATTAACTGATTCAGATCTAACGTTAGCATCTCCTACTGCGGGTGTTTCAGCAATATTTTCATCATCTTCGTCTACATTAACTGCATCTACTTCATTTTCTTCTTCTATACCGTAATTTTCTTGAAATTCTACATAATCCATATCGTGAGCACCTACACCTATTTCTTCCTCAAAAGGTGTACCAAGCGGTACCGGAGGCGAAGGAACACGGGTATATCTATTACTTGAACTACCTCTACCGCTAATAATTCGCTTTTTACTACCACTACCGCTTCCGGGACAAAAATTTTTAACACCTTTAGCAGCGAGGTTTTTTAATTTATCCATAATATAAATTAAATTAAACTAAAAATATTCAAAATACACAAATATAACAAAATTAAATATTAAACAATTAATACAATAAATAAAAATTAAACGTAAGAGATGGAACGACAATACCAAATTTTGGAAGTATCCGAAGATTGCGACTTTAGAAACTTCCGCTCTTACTTTGTAAACGAAAAAATAAAAAATTAAAGTGAACACTTTAAGAAATTAAATATATTGAATATTTTAGAATTGAGAATTGAGATTTGAGAGAGAATGAGATTTGAGAGATTGAAAAATTGTGTGAGAAATGATTTGAAGTTGTAGGGTATTTATAGATTTATTTTGAGGATTAAAAAATATTTTATATATATATATATTTTTTTTTAATGAAATGGGCCCAAACTAGCCGTTTGGACCCAAAAACGGTAATATTACCGTTGGGCCAACGGCTAGTTTGGCCCAACAGAATTTTTTTTTATTTTTTATTTTTTTTTTTATTTTTTTGGGTTACCGGGCCGGGCCGGGCCGGTTAACCGGCGGGCCTGGACCGGGTTGGTCCGGGCCGGGTTAATCGGGCCCAATTTTTTTAAAAAACCGGACCGGGACCCGGTACCCTAAAGCCCTAGGGCTTTCCGGGCCGGGTCAAACCGGTCCGGTTTGATGTTACGGGCCGGGTCGGGCCGGGCCGAGCCGGGTCAGCCCGGCCCATTTGACACCTTTATTTTGAGCTCCGGCAATCCATGGTAGTTAGCAAAAAAATTTCCCTGCGAGATTTCACCGGCAAACTAGAAGTGGAAGAGAATTTGAGGATTTTCGGGGGTACGAGTACCAATTCCGACGAGAAATTTGCTGAAAAACCAAACTAGTCATCCCTTTTCTCTCATATTCCCTTTCTCTCTTAATTTCAGCTCCCTCTCCCTTGATTCCGATCCGATGTGCGTGTGAGTGTATTTATTTTTGTGTGTAGTGTTATGTGTCTATGAATATTGTATGAGGATGTATGAATATGGATCAGTGATTGTGGGTATATGAATGTGAATTCTCAGAATATGTATGTTGTTGTGTGGGAATTGTGTGTGTTGTGTATTACAGTAAGCTCCTCCAGAATTCTCTATGAATTATGAGAGTTGGTGTATATCTAGCTATGTATGTGAGTTGTGTGCGTATATAGTCGTGTGTATGGATTTAAGTGGAGAAGCTTGTGAGGTATTTTTTTGTTCGTCCATCTTGTGTGTGTGTGCTGTGTATTATGAGTGGGGTGGGATATGTGGGTAGAACGGGATAGGGGGTATGAGGTGGCAAAATTAGTTAGGGTGGGTGGTGAATTTGTTAGGGTAAGGTGTCCCAAGTTGTTTAGAATTTGTTGGATTTGTTATTGTGTGGAACTTATCACATCAGTGAAGGTACGTGGTAAGACGGGGTAAAAAATGATTTTGGGAGGGACGAAATTATGTGTCTTCATCATGTCCCTCTTTGGGGGTAAACATGAAGTGTTTTCAGACAAAGAAGTAGACAACGAGACAGAATTTTGACCCGAGCATTATTTAAAAGGATGAAAAAGAAGGACATACACAACCAAATCTTTATTTTGGAAATCCTATCCATCCCAAGTTATGTGGGAATCAAGTCACTTGTGGTTCAGGGATTGAAAATAAAGGACTATACCGAATTGGAGAGTCGAGTGAGGCCCTATCGAGGTTCTGGTCCGCGGCTCTGTCATTACATCAAAAATAAAAATGACAAGTTAAAAACATGAATAAAGTTACAAAAGTCCTATCTATGCAGCTTTCCTTGGCTCTTGACTTGCTATTTCATCACCCTATTCTCAAGGTGGGCTCCTAATTTGCAATTTGCTTACTCTCTTCTTCGCGGCGAGCTCCCGACTTGAAATTTCATTACCTTGTTGCTTGACTTTCAATCTCTTCACCCTGTTCTCCAGGCGGGCTCCTGACTTACTATTTCTTCAATCTGTTTACTTTCAATGTATTCGCCTTGTTGCTTGAATTTTAACTTCTTCACCTTGTTGCTTGACTTTCCATTTATTCGCCCTATTCTTCAGCGGGCTCCTGAAATCACATCAAAACTAGAAAAAAAATTATTCCAAACAAAGGTTATGATAGAAATCTCACTTTTCAACAAATAAAGTCTCATTTTTTTTCAAAAATGTCCTAAGTGATGCTTTCAATAAAATGAATTAAATTTTTTGCCCCAATTTATCATCAGAAAACTTTGTGAATGTCAAATCCAATCATAACTACTTGCATGTTGCAATGATGAATCAAGACTTTGACCAATAAATGCATATCTTGAGAGTAAAATTAAATGACCAAGACAAGGAAGTGTGTCTCCTAAGAATTAAAGTGAGGAATTCTGACTAGAAAGTGCTTCTTCTAGAGATAAAGGTTTAAATTAGGAAGTGTGCCACCTGACAAATGAAAATTGATAAGGAAGTGCGTCTCCTAAGGGTTAAGTGCAATGACTCAACTAGAAAATCCATTTTCTAGGAGTCAACGGGAATGAATCGACTAGAAAGTGCATTTTCTAGGAGTCAAAGGGAATGACTCGACTAGAAAGTATATCTTCTAGGAGTCAAGGGGAATGACTCGACTAGAAAGTACATCTTCTAGGAGTTTAGGAGAATGACTCGACTAGAAAGTACATCTTCTAAGAGTCAGGGGGAATTACTCGACTAGAAAGTACATCTTCTAGGAATCAAGGGGAATGACTCATCTAGAAAGTATATTTTCTAGGAGTCAAGGGGAATGACTCGACTAGAAAGTACATTTTTTAGGAGTCAAGGAAAATGACTCATCTAGAAAGTATATTTTCTAGGAGTCAAGGAGAATGACTCGACTAAAAAGTATATTTTCTAGGAGTCAAGACTTAAGTTAGGAAGTGCATCACCTAACAAGTAAAATTTGAATTTTCCAATTAAGGAAGTACGTCTCCTTACAAATACTACTTGAATTACCCAGATAAGGAATGCATCTCCTTACAAATGACACTTAAATTACCCAGACAAGAAAATGCGTCTCCTTACAAATACCACTTGAATTACCAAAGCAAGGAAATGTGTCTCCTTACAAGTGCAACTTGAATTACCCAAGGAAATGCATCTCCTTACAAATTCTGCTTGAATTACCCAAACAAGAAAATATGTATCCTTACAAATGCCACTTAAATTACTCAGATAAGGAAATGTGTTTCGTTATAAATGTTACTTGAATTATCCAAGGAAATGTGTCTCCTTACAAATGTCGCTTGAATTACCCGAACAAGAAAATGCGTCTCCTTACATATGCCACTTGAATTACCCAAACAAGGAAATACTTCTCCTAAAGATTAAATGGAAGGACTCAACTAGAAAGTGCGATTTTTAGGAGTGAAGATTCAATTTAGGAAGTGCATCACCTACTAAATGAACCTGAATTACCCGGACAAAGAAGTGTGTCTCCTAGAGATATTGGATTGTGAGTTTTACCATGATTTTGATTACCAAACCTGTGCAGCAACATTGCCCCTTGTATTTGTAGAAGTGAGAAATTACGACATTTGATGTTTAGGCTTTTAATTCCCTGATTTGAAGGTAACATGTGCTCCTGTTTCATACAAAGAAAACTTGTGAGTTTAAAAACATGGTGGATGATTTGTGGCTTTAGCTTTCTCGGTAATCGCTCTTGCCCTCGTCACATTTAATCTTGTTTCAACCATTAGCATATGTCATTTACTTGCTGCATCATTAACCCAAAATCAGAGTACTAAGAGTGACTCTGAATCGAACAGAGTATCTCTTTTTTCCATGTTCCTCAGATAAGTCCTTTGAATCTTAGTATTTCCATGAGTTTTCAGACTTGTCTGTTGACAAAATATTTTACATGCCTGATTTCAGCTCACAATCATGTCTCTTTTATGTACTAGTTTTTTGTCCTGCTTTGTGCAATTGAAGAAGTTGGTAGCCAGTTTTGAAATCTTTTCTTACTTGCTTTGACATTGATTTGACTGAAAGACACAAGAAAAATGACTTTCCATTTGTATAACTGACTCAAGAAAACAACAATAAAAATATAGAGAACAAAAAACAGACAATGAATGTCCCCACTAAAATAGAGAAAAGAAAAATTTATCTGAAAGTGACAGTCAACTCTAATGATTATGACATGCATTTTGGTAAGTTGCCTGATCTTTCCATCCAAACTTTTTACCAATTGTTCTTGAGTTAATGACCCTGAAGCTGAGTTACTTCCTTGGGTCAGTTGCATTCAGAGACCTCATTCGTCTAGTGGCACCTAGAAGGGTTTTCGCCAACAATTCTCTCTCATTTTCTTTGTCTCAGCTTACCATTGCCTTACGGTTCCCATGAGGGTTCTCACCAACAAAACTCTCTCATTTTCATTCTCCTCGGTCCATCATCGACTTGTGACGTCTATGAGGATTTTCATTAATAGTACATTCTTATTTCACTCTCTCAACTCACAATCGCCTTACAGTGCCCTTGGGGGTTTTCACTAATAAGACTCTCTCATTTCATCATTCATTTTCATTTTTTTACTCACCATCGTCTTACGGTGCCCGTGAGGGTTTTCACCAATAAGACTCTCATTTCATTCACTTTTTCTTTCTTTAACTCACCATCATCTTACGTTGACCATGAGGGTTTTCACCAATAAGAATCTCTCATTTTTATTTCTCTCCTGATTCCTGATGTTGAGGAAGACAAGTAGTTTCCAATATTCATCATCATATGCATTGCATGCTTAGCCTTATTATTCTCAAAAATTGATCTGAAGGTCTTTCTTTGCTTGTAACTTGACTTTTGGATAGCGTTAGAAAGATAGGATGGCATGAGGCCCAAACGACAATTGAAGTGGGGTGGGACTTACAACTTTTGGAATTGACTCAAAGAACAATGATTAACTCATGCCCTAATTTATTTTGACTGGGTAATTCTAAATTGTTCATTTGCTTGGACCGAGCCCAGAGTAAGGCAGCCTACGTATCTCACTCTCGATAGGGGAGAATTAGGTCACACGTAGTTTCAACAACTTATTTTTTGCTTGATTCTGATTTCTTTTCTTTTTTTTTTCTCTTTGAAATTTTTTTTGGCTTTATTTTCTTGACACTCTTCTTTTTCTTTTTTTTGACATATTTTTTCGGACTCTATTCATTTGCTCGACACTTTTCTTTTGAACTTTGTTGACTCTTATCTTGATTCCGAAAGAGGGGTGTGGAAGAAATTAAAACTAAGACTCAAATGGGGTAAACAAAGGATGACACAATGTTTGGATAGCAGAATAAAATATCTTTGTCATATCAATCCTTGAAAATGCAAGTGCATAACATGCAATATAAAAGTTGGAGATGAAGATTATTTGTGACACTTTAACAACACTAACTTTAACTGAGCATGTGTGTCACATCTTCTTCTATAGTTATCCAACATACAACTCCACCTTTGTTGTACATCTCTCACATCAAATGATCCATGCTTTCATAGAGCTGATTATCTTTCTGTTTCTCTTGATATAGGGATCACAATCTACTATTTGACCTAATTGAGCTATGTTTTTCAATTGATGACCAAGTTATTTTTGTCATTCTCAAGATAATTGCCTTAATTTTCAAAGAAGGCTTCAACTTGTCACCAAATGTCTCAATACCTATACCTATTTTCTCAAATATTTTTTATAACTTTAGCCCTCTGATCCAAAGCTCATGCTTAAACTGGATTTTAAGATCTAGCTGAAAATTCCGTCAGCATGTCATATCACTAGACTCATAATAAAATGTATTGGGCGAAGAAAACAAACAAACAACACATATTTAAAACACAAGAAAAAAAGGGACACTCAATTTAGTTGAAATGAAAGATAGAAGGGTTTGAACATAAACGACAAAGGGACAAAATGAGATAGATCCCGAACTACAACCCTGAAACAATTAGAATAACAGAAAACAAAAAAAACAAGCTACTAAACCCCTTCCTATTAAGCAGAGGAGTGACTTCTCAATTGCTAAGCCTGACATCTTAGCCACTAGTTTGCACATCAGCATGACTAGAGCTTTTACCACTGTAAATTTTCTGCACCCTAATTGATTTATCTTAAATCATCTTTTTTAATCTGTTTTCAAAGCACGACAATCTTCAATACTGTGATTCTGAACATCAGAATGATATGCACACCGTACATTAGGATTAATACTTCTTGAATGTGGGTCAGGAGTATACCGAAGGAGAGAAGTGATCATGCCCCACTTTACCAATCTCTAGAATAAACTGTCATACGATTCTCTAATTGGTGTGAATCTATCCCTCAACTTCTACCTCATTTCATTGTTTGGCTTGGACCAAAAATCAGGCCTAGAAGAGCTTTGATATGTTTGTAGAGTTAGAGAATGATTCTGAGGAGTTGGTGTGTGCCATTATGGGTAAGATGGGGGTTGAACATGTGGTTTTGTGTTATATACTGGATATGGAGATGGGATAATAGAGTATAATGGATTTTGGGAGTAATTATGGGGAGCTTGGGCATAGACTTGGGTTTGAGCCTGAGGGTAACGACGACGTGGTCTTCTTGACCGAGTCTGTTGTCCAACTATAATAACAGATACATCCTCCTCATTTTTATTCCCTCAAACACTTCCCAAACCTTTTTGAATTGCTTGAGTAGTCGCTTTTAATGTTGCAAAACTCATAATGCGGCCGGTCTTAATTCCATTCTCTATCATCTCTCCCATTTTGAGGACCTCAATAAATGTCTTGCCTAATACATCTAACAAGTGTTGATAATATGTTTTGTCTTGAACTTGAATAAACCCTCCACTATCTTACTTTCTTTCATTATCGGTTTGACCCTAGCAGCTTGTTCACGCCATCTAATCGCATATTCTCTAAAACTTTCAGGACTTTTTTTCTTCATGTTAGTTTGTGATTTCTCATCAGGAACCAATTCCATATTGTACTAAAATTATTGCATGAATTCATTAGCTAGGTCATCCCAACTATTCCACTTATCGATGTCTTGGTCAACAAACCATTCCGAAGCTAGACCTGAAAGACTCTTACCGAAATAGCCATGAGTAATTCTTTCTTCCCTCCAGCGCCTCTTAGTTGGCTACAATAACATCTCAAATGTGCTACGAGATTGCCATGTCCATCATACTTCTCAAACTTTGACATTTTAAAACCAAGAAGAAGGTTAACACATGGAAACATACACAGATTTTTATACGAGACACTTTTATAACCACCGAGTCCTTGCAAGTTCTTCATAGCCAGTTCCAAACTTCTAAATTTTCTGGTCATTTCCTCTTGTTTTTTTTGTCATAATAGGCTTCTCAGTGTTAAGAGGAAATATAGGCATGTGAGTGTAGCCGTAAGGACCAGTCAACTTAAATCTTGTAGAGTAGAGAGGCACAACCGATGGATGAACATAAAAAGTAGAAGCTCCAAGTTGGGGTGGTGCTGCAAAAACATGAACAGTAGGTGGAGCCGAGCATGTGGTAGTCTTGTGTCGAGGATTGTGAAAATAAATATTGGAATTATTTGGATAGTGTTGCCTAGAGTGGACCCTGATACATGTTGTGGCGTGTCAACGAAAATGGAAAATTATGCAGGTGACACAGGATTCATGCTAGAAAGATATTCCAGATTATCAATGGAAAATAGAGGAGGCGGCAACCCATTAGCCAAAGCTCAATGCATTTCTACCATTTGCTGCCTTAATTTCTGAATCTCTTCATTAATTTCTAAATTGTCATTCCCCAAACTCCCTATCTGATTAGTGACAACAATCTCGGTATCTTTGTTGGCCATAACTTTCTCTTTGGCTTGGTGCAATGCGGAGGACCAACCAAAATGTCATAAACCAACCACCTTAAACTAACTAAAAATAAAAACACCAAATGTGTTAGAGTTCAAAATTTTTTTCAAAATCTTTTTTTCTTGAAATGATCACCAAACCCTAAAAGGGAGCCTATGTATCTCACTTTCGAGAGAGGAGAATTAGGTGTGCGTAGTTCGTGAAGCTTGGCCAAAAAAGTCCAATCAAACTATTTTTTTTCTTTTCTTTTCCTTGAAACTTTAAGAAGAAAATAAAATAAAAAATTGTCAAAAGAATTGACGAAAATCTTTTTGAATTTTTTAGCTTTAAATTCCTATGCAAAATGAAACCTATGATTACCAAAGAAATATCTTTTAGGATTTTCGGTTTTGAATTTCATAAGAAAGTGAAACTTGAAACTACTAAAGGAAAATCTTTTTGTAGTTTTCTTTTAAAGATGTATATGACACCTACTCTAAATTAAGAGTGAAGAAAATCATATTGGATTTTTTAATAAGATCACCGAAACCTAGAAGGGCTGCCTACATATCTCACTCCCGAAAGAAGAGAATCAGGTGTGCGTAGTTCGTCCAGACTAGAAAATTAAGGATTAAATAACAAACTAAACATTGATTTAAGAGACACAACCAAAGACAGGCGATGAATAACGTCAATAAATCTTTTTGAATTTTTTTATTTGACACTTCATATAAAACTGGCAACAACAACTACGAAAGGAAAATCATTTTGGTATTTTCGTTATAAGAAATGTATAAAACTTCTACCATCTTTGTTTGAATTTTTCTTTTCATAAAAAACTCCTATTGAATTATTTTTTTTAAAATTCAAATTATGAATGTTTGCTAAAGAAAACAAAGACAAAATCTTTTTGATGCTTCACTTTTTTTGAGTAAATGAGTGCAAAAGGAAAAAAAATCTTTTTGAATTTTTGAATTGTGAAAAACAAAAGCCAAAAAAAACACTAAAAAACTACAAAACTCTTTTTTTTTTACTCACTTTTCTTTTTTCTCTCTTTTTTCTTTTCAAACACGTTTTTTTTTAATTCTAGTACATGTTTCCCCCCAAATCAGTTTGTTAAATGACTCTATTACCCTCAAGATGCAACAATTACCATGTAGGGATGCTTTAGGGGTGAGTCTCCTACAAAGGACCAAGTGGGTCCCGCTAGGTCTCAATATGATACAAATAAGCATGAGCTAAAGGCTGACCTACGCTGGAGTTCACTAAGAAGGTTGTTCGGGAGAGTGTATGGTCGATAGTGATTGCAATAACTTTCCACCCACTCCATACCAGCTGACGGCTCCCCATCTCAAAATAAGAGTGACTCAAATAGAGGTCGTGTATACAGTGTGTACTACGGGACTTGTTGTGAAAGAAAAGACTCAGGTTATGAAAATAATGACAGATATAAAGCAATAACACATAAGAGAAAAATTATAAACACGTAGCACATAGGCACTCAACAATGATAAAAATAACACAAATGATAACACAAACAAGGCGTTTATACACCTATAAGGTCAAACTGAGCCGATACAACTCAAAAATAAGTTTAAATTCTGAAAATTCCCAGCAGAGTCGCCAGAGCTGTCACACCCTTTTTTTTTTACCAAAAAGATTCATTTTAAGTTTGAAAGAGTTTTTATTATTAAGTGACAAAAGATAAAATTTGTTTTGAAAAGGATTTTTGTTCATTTGAACTCAGAGTCACCACTTGGCATGAATCTGGTGTACCAAGTCACCTTTGGAAATCTTTTTTTAAAATGATTTTTGACTCTTTAAAAATGATCCACGAACAGATATTTTGGTTAAGCAATTCTGTTGACCGAGGGGAAGGTGTTAGGCACCCCTCGGTTCCGTGATTTGACCACGATCACTCTGTAGAGTGTATTGGCTAGTATGACGTTATGAAGTGAATAGACCAGCAAACACACATAAAACAAGCAAACAAACAAATCAAACAAAATTCAAAAACCAAAGTAATGTCCAGTCCGAATTATACAGTCCCCAAAATAGAAAAATTACCAAAATATAAATCCTATCTAAACTAATCCTAGACTATGCTCTACCCGATGCCTCGGGCCTTGATCATAAATATTCTTCGCGTACAAAATACTTTGGGGCATATCCCAATGAATAAGTAAAATTGGCTTCGGGACATTCTCCGGCTAAATGAATACATTTCTTTTAATGCAATAAAACAAAATCATTCAAACATTCATTAATCCACAATCCCTAAATTTGCCTACCCCCTATCGTTTGCCTATCCGTTTGGTGGTCTAGTCATAATACTATCAAATTCGATGAAATCAAGATTCAACTTAAATCAAACTACAGTCAATAAATCAAATTAACCAATGTTCACTTTTATCAATGTTTCAATTCTTACCCCGAATTCAACTTAACGTTCCAACATAATAATTCACAATTACTACCTTTAACAATCGATAACCATTATCAATGAAATCAAACGACGAATCAAAATCACCGAACATTCATATCATATTATGTTTCACACAAATCAATCACGCATAATGAAATAAAAATGAGAACAGATAGAACTAGACCTCCGATCAAGCTTTTATTGTGAAAATTATGCAATTGGAAGACGGAATCAAATTCAACAACCTCGAATCAGACCTCAATCTGAAACAATCTCAGTTTTTATCCATGTCTCCTTTTTTTCTTCACCAACTTGAACCCAAAATTGCAAACCAACAAGAAACCTATCTAATTTCGTGCATAGTGCCACTATTTCACTTATTTTCCATCAGGTTTCATCAGAATTAGAGTTAGGCTTACCATTTTGAGATTCGGCAATCCATGGCTGTCAGCAAAATAGTTTTTTCGACAAGATTTCACCGGCGAACCAGAAGCGAAAGAGAATTTAAGGATTTTGGGGGTGCGGGTACCGATTCCGATGAGAAATTTGTCGAAAAACCAAACCAGCCGTCCCATTTCTCTCGTATTCTCTCCCTCTCTCAATTTTAGCTCCCTCTCTCTTAATTCCAATTTGATGTGCATGTGAGTGTATCTATTTTTATGTGTAGTATTATGTGTCTTTGAGTATTGTGTGAGGATATGTGAATATAGATCAGTGATTGTGGGTGTGTGAATGTGAATTCTCAGAATATGTGTGTCACTATATGGGAATTGTGTGTGTTGTGTATTACAGTGAGCTCATCTTGAATTCTGTGTGAATTATGAAAGTGCATGTATATCTAGCTGTGTATGTGAGTTGTGTGTGTATATAGTCGTGTGTATGAATTTTAGTAGAGAATCTTATGAGTTATTCTTGTGCGTCTATCTTGTATGTGTGTGTCGTGTATTGTGAGTGGGGTGGGGTATGTGAGTAGAAGGGTGTATGGGGTAGGGGTGTGAGGTGGAAAGATTAGTTAGGGTGTGTGGTGAATTTGTTATGGTGAAGTGTCCCAAGTTGTTAAGAATTTATTGGATTTGTTATTGTGTGGAACTTAGAGTTAAAAGGAGGAAGAAAACTGGAACAATATGGATGAAAGAATTATTCAATACTGTTGTCTACATAACAATGAACCTACACTGTATTTATATAGATAAAAGAGTCCTAATTATCTCCTAATTACTAGCCTAATGATAGGGGAGATCCCTGATTTAAGGATTGCAGATTTAAGGGGATCAGATTCATGATTTTGTGATAATCAGTATATGATTTTGTGACACTAAATAAGGTAATGTCTAATTAAGGTAACGTCAATACCCTCCCTCAAACTTATGTTGTGTATCAGAAAACATGAGTTTGGACAAAAGATAACTATGTCGACTTCTTGACATGGCCTTAGTGAACAAATCAGCCAATTGATCTTTAGAGGATATATATCTAATATTAATGCTACGATCTTCAACTAATTCTTTGATACAGTGATAATCTACATCTATGTGCTTAGTATTTTCATGATGCACGGAGTTGGTTGCTATTCTGATTACACTAGTGTTGTTTCATACAATATTGTTGATCCTTTCATTTTGATGCCAAGTTCTGATAATAGCCAGCCAAATGATTTCAGAGCACTCAACTGACATACTTCTATACTTTACTTCTATAGATGACTTTGATATTCGAGATTGTTTCTTACACTTCCAAGAGATCATACATGATCCAAGCATCATGCACCATCCTTAGTGGATTATCTTAAATTAGGGCATTCTGCCCAATCCACATCAGCGTATCCCACTATGTCCAGCGATGAAGATGATGGAAATAAGAGACTTCGATTCATTGTGCCTTTTATATATCTAATAACTCTGAGCAAAGTTGAGTAGTGAATCTTGTAGGTCTTCATAAGAATCTGGCTTAACACTTGTACTGCATAAGAGATATAAGGGTGACTCATAGTAAGGTATATAAGTGATCTAACTAGGCGTCCATACAGAGTTTGATCTCCAAAAAGCTCTCTTTCCTCATTTTTGTATTTAGTATTCGCTTTCATTAGAGTAAGAACCTTCTTATGATCAGTTAGATTAACTAACTTAACAAGATTTTCTGCATATTTTTGCTGACTCAATTTTATGCCTCTACACCATAACTTACCTCCAAACCCAAAAAATATGTTAGCTTTCCAAGGTCTTTCATCTTGAACGAGGAGTGTAATAGGTTTTTGAAATGAGAGATTCCAACCTTATCATTCCCTGTAATAATCATGACATCTATATAAATAAGGAGAATAGTAATACTTGAGCCAGTCTGATGTAGGAATAATGAATAATCTGAGCTACTCTGAGAAAAACCAGCACCAAGGATTGTAGTTCAGAATTTTCCAAACCATGAGTAAGGAGCCTGCTTCAATCCATAAAGAGATTTCTTAAGAAGACACACCTGATTTGGACTAGAATATTTGTAACCTGGTGGTGGATTCATGAAGATCACTTCTTGCAAGTCACCATGTACGAACACATTCTTGACGTCTAGTTGGTGTAACTTCCAACTTCTTATTGATCCTAAAGCAAGCAATATATGTACTGTCGTCATCTTGGCTACTAGAGCAAAGGTTTCTTCGTAGTTGATTCCATAATCCTGTTTGTACCCTTGAGCTACCAATATTGCCTTGTATCGATCTAGGGATCCATCATCTTTCATCTTGATTGAGTACACCCATCTACTTTCAATAATTGTTGTGTTTGTTGGTCTATCCACCATATCCTATGTATCATTCTCCTCAAGGGCTGCTAGTTCTTTATTCATTGCATCTTCCCAATACTTCTTACCACTAGCCTGCATGTAAGTACTTGGCACAACTATAGAATTCAAGGTTGTTAGTAAGGCATATGATCGACCATATTCACTTGTAGAATATCCATATCGGCTTGGAGGAGGAACATGACAAGATGAGAGTCTAACAGGGTCAATAATATTTTGAGAAGGTGGAGGTTGATTATTATAATTTAAAGAAACATTATGCCAGTCAGCTTGATGAGGTAAAGAATTAGTGTTCATAGAAGTAATATCATTATCAAAGAAAGGATCTAAGTCATAAGTAGTACTTGTTGTGGCAGAAGACAAGTTTGGTGATGGACCAGTGGCTAGGTTGTTATGGCAAGCAGAATCATGAGTTGTGAATTCTTTCAAAAAGGATATAGTAGAAAATTGTGAATCTTTATTAGTATAAGTAAGAGAATTTTCAAAAAAGATAACATGTCGAGATATTCTCAATAAGCAACGTGTTGAATCATAACACAAGTACCCTTTTTGGATATCATTGTACCCCAAAAAAGTACATTTAACAGCTTTTGAGGATAATTTATAACGTTCATAGTCTGAAAGAAGAACGAAACATACACAACCAAATACTTTAAGGTACGAATAGTCGGGCAATTTTTTAAAAAAGACAAAATAAGGAAAATTTTGTTTGATAACAAGCGATGATTGTCTATTTATAAGATAAATGGACATTTGGATTGCTTCAACCAAAAATATTTTTGGAACATTTGATGTATCAAGAAGAGCTAAGGCAGTTTCAACAACATGTCTATTCTTACATTCCACCACACCATTTTGTTCTGGTGTATAGGGAAAAGAACGTTGGTGAATAATGCCTTTTTCTTGAAAAAAACTTGTGAGGTTTGAATTTACATACTCTCCTCTCGAATCTGAATGAAAATCTTGATCTTTTTCTCAAATTGAGTTTTGATGAGGTTATAAAACTTTTTGACAATGTTTGGTACCTTAGATTTGTGTTTCAAAAAGAAAACTCATGTATAACGAGATGCTTGATCGAAGAACAAGATAAAATACTTGTAACCCATACGAGATATAATTGGAGAAGGTCCCCTAAAATCATGATGAATTAAATCAAATGGAGTAGAATAAGTAGTACTGCTTAACTGAAAAGGAAGTTTATGACTCTTTGATTTTGCACAACTCTCACAAGGTAATTTAGAGGGCAAAATTAGTGAGTCTTTACCTAACAAATTATAGGATTTCAACATGAAATTTAAACGTGAAGCATGTGGATGGACTAAACGAAGATGACATAAAGTCCACATTTTATTTGAAAACTCAATATCTCTTTTTGAAGCTGAAAAAAAACAATGATGAAATTTTGTGTCCGGAGATTGAAGAAGAAATAGCCTGCCAATCTTACTCCCCCTGGCCATCGTTTTCCCTGTCAATATGTTCTGAATAATACAATCATTAGAGGAAAAAATAATCAAACAATTTTGTTCTACAAGTTGTCCAACAGATAAAAGATTCGCAGTAAGTTTTGGTACACAAAGAACTTCTGAAAATGGTTTAATGCAACCCATACCTGATGCAGATAAAACATGGAAATTTGTAGTAACAATTTCATGTGTGGAACGCGTTTTAGATAGATTAGAAAAGAGTTTTTGGTTTTCTGTCATGTGGTTAGATGCAGCAGAATCAATATGACATACCATTGAATTTGAAATCTTATTCTTACCGAGATATGTAGCGGTCAGAGCCGTAGAGATTACATTAGGGAGAGCAGCCGCCAATGAATCTTGTATCATCTTATAAATGTCATTGCAATCAAATAATTGTGGTGCATTTTGTGTTTCTGGAGTGTGTTGTGTACCCACATCCCTTGTCATCGCGTGAAGGCTTTATGAGAAATTGAGTGTTTTACTGAACCACATTTCTTACGGCATTCCAGAATAATGTGAGCATCCTTCTTACAATAGTTACAATAATTTTGCTTTTTGCAATGGGAAATGACATGCCCTATTTCTTTGCAATGATGGCATTGAATTGGTTTGTTAGAGTTGCCCGAGGAAGAACTTCTGTATGCAGTCATGGCAGTGTTCACAAAAAGGGAATTTTCCATAGAGGCTTAAGAACCTAACCGAGTTTCTTCTCGAAGTACTTCAGAAACCACCACATCTAAAGTTGGTAGTTTTTCCCTGTTGAGAATGTTGGCATGTAAAGGCTCGAACTCAGACCTAAGTTTCATAAGGAATTGGACAGTCCTTGTCCTCTTCGTAGTAATCATTAAGTCTTTTAGTCCAGCGGCACTAATTGAGGCAGCAAAATATTGATCTTGCTCTACCCATAATCTTAATAATCTCGAATAGAAGCATCGAACACTTTTTTCACCTTGTGTCGATTCTACAAGTAGCCTTTCTAATTCAAATTCTCTAGCCAAATTTTGTTGGTTAGCCAGAGTATGTAGATGACTCCACATTTCAGATTCTTTCTCAAAAGATGCCAGCTCCATAGCTATATCAACAGAAACGAAATTGACAAGCCATGTTATGATTTTGCCGTTATTAGCTTCCCAAACTTCTTTTTCGTTCTCTTCTATAGGTATAGCCTTTGAGCCATCTAGAATACCAAGGAGGCCTTTGCCTCTAATGAAAGCCTTGAAATAGAACTTCCAGATTAGAAAGTTATGTCTGTCGAATTTGATTGATAAGATATCTCGTGAATCCATTCTGATTGAAGGAAAAAAATTAGAGTCGGAGGGAATCAACGAACAAATCCAAATATTACAATCAGAGTAACAAATGTAGATAAAGAATCCGAACCCAAGATGAATCAAACGGATTTTCTGGAAAAAAAAAAAGAACTGAATATTAAGAGCTTAGAGATAGGAAAAAAATAAGGTTGTTGATACCAAGTTAAAAGGAGGAAGAAAACTGAAACAATATAGATAAAAGAATTATTCAATATTGTTGTCTACATAACAATGAACCTACACTGTATTTATACAGAAAAAGGAGTCCTAATTTTCTCCTAATTACCAGCCTAATGACAGGGGAGATTCTTGATTTAAGGATTGCAGATTTAAGGGGATCAGATTCATGATTTTGCGATAATCAGTATATGATTTTGTGACACTAAATAAGATAACGTCCAAATAAGGTAATGTCTAAATAAGGTAACATCAATACTTATCACGTGGGTGAAGATACGTGATAAGATGGGCTAAAAATAGTAAAAAATTATTTTGGAGAAGGACGAAATTATGTGTCTACAGATAGCTTAAATTTCCACATTGTTTCAGCAACATAATTTCGTCTCTCTTTCCCTCTGAACTCCCCCTTCCCCTCCTCACCCCCCCCCCCCCAACCACCATCCCTTTTTTTTTTTTTGCTTTATATTTATGTTCGGTCTTATTGATGTCCCCTAGTTTGCATATATTACGGTGTGTATTGCACGTAATACTACTCTTTTGTTTGAATTAAAAAAATAATGGATGTAAATAAAGTACAAACGATATTCTAGTCAACATCAATTATCAGTATAAATTTTACAAAATTTTCATAGGTTGATATCGCTAAGTTAATTTGTTAAATTGCATTGACTTTAAATAAATGATTGTCTAATATGTTTCACATGGCAATATTGGAAGTGCATAAAGAGTATTTTTCTTTTTTAAGTATCCTATAGTTGTATATGTTGAGTTGACACCACACTTAAAAGAATTTTAATCAAAAGATGTATTTTATTAAATTAAATTTATTAATGCTATTTTAAAATCTTAAATTTGACAAAGGTATTTTATTTAATTATTTAACACTAAGGGATCGTTTAGTGTGAGGAATAACAAAAGATAATCTCACGATAATTTTTTAGTATCCCTTAATCCATTGTTTGGTAACAAAAATATAAAATAACTTATCTCATAATTAATAGTTAGTACTGAGATAAGTTATCCCTATCTTTGGGTGGTATAGTAATATCGGAATAACTTATACCGAAATAAAATATGTAAAATAACAAAAATATCCTCCTTAAAGCCTCTTTAATACATCACTTTTTCACATCCATATATATTCCCATAATTTTTAATAATATTTCCTTCATTACTCTTTTTTTTTTTATAATATAATTTTTCATTAAAAAATTACACTATAATATTTTGTTACTTAAAAATTTAAATTTTATATATCAATTAAGATAACTTTAATATTTTACAATATAAGAGAAATATGTGCTTAAATGAGGTGACAAAGAACAATAAAATCTCTTTTACTTTAACAAATTTAAGATAAAAGTTTTATTTTAAAAAATGCACAATACAATCATGAGAATACACACACAAAAATATTTAAGCTAAATAAGATAAATAACTTATTTTTAGAAATTATACGACGCATACTATTTTGAATATGACAAACTAAACACTCAATAACAAATAATCTCAGCATAACTTATCGCAACATTATTTATCCTAGCATAACTAATCCCAATATAACTTGCCTTTAAACCAAACGACCTCTGAGAGAATACGAAAAAAATAGTAAAAACATAATTAGTTTGCTAAAATGGACATAACTATATTTATATTTATAATATATATCTATAATCTATAATATATTAAAAGTGTGAAGACCCTTAGAAAAGTGATTCGAACTTTTTACCCTTCATTAAATGTCTCCGCAATAGACAAAATTATCTTTTCACCTTTTTTTTCTCAATTTATTATTTATCAAACCAAGGACTCCTAAAAATATATGGATAGAATTTAAGCACTCCTAAAATATATATTTGGAATAGAAATTAAGGACTTTTGATATATATGAAAAAAAATAATTAGTAGGATATATATGAAACCCTAATTAAATAAATATACTAAATTTTCAAAATTACGTAATATTTTTCTTTAAGTAGGAGTCAATTTTTATTTTTATTTCAATTTCTTTTGTTATTGGATTTTTTTAGGTGTAGAAAAGCTTTAATATTGACTTTTTTCTTTTCTTTTTTGATTTAGAGTCTTCTATGTTATATAAAAATAATTATTATTGCATAATTTCATTCATGAACTTTATCATCAAAACTACTTTTCTTTTTAAGAATTTTTCTTTTATTGTAGATGTTAATGTTTGTCTTATTACTTTCTCTTATGTTTTTCATCATAAATATATTATTCATATGTTTTATCAAAATTGCAGGTTCTTGAAGTGAGTTTGTGTAGAGATATTTTTTCTAAAATTTTAGACTGATTTCACACAAAAAATTGATTGGTCATTCTGAATGCATAATAATTAATAATGAAATTGACTTATTTATAATTTTGGATAAATTATTTGGATCATCGCATTCACGAAAAATTGGTAGATCATTATGAATTCATAATAATTAGTAATCTTATTAATTTAAGATTTTCTTTATCTATACTTTAAGGTTAAAAATTACGTGTACTGCATTTTGAGGATTATTCATGGGATTAGGCTTTCAGAAGATTTGATTTTTATTTATTAGTTGTTTGGTGTTTGCTTAGGTATAAGGAGGTCATCATTAATTTTGAGAATTGATCCTTGTGAATTGAGGTAAACTTGATAAACCTTTCTTATTTAAATGTAAATCAATATATATACCTTCTCTTTATTTATTTATTTTTTATTTATTTGCATTATAAAAGTTAAAGTCTTCAGTATCTGCATTGGAGCTAGACTGAATCTGAATTGACATTAAAAAGTCTCATATTGGAGGTCAAGCGTTCTCTATCAAATTTGGCTTGGAACTTATTATTCAATTCTAAGATTGTCAAGAAATTGAGGAGCAATATAATAAAGTTATAGTAACTTAAATTATGATCAACAACTATGTCTTTGTTGGGTGAACTTGGTGAAATTATCAGAAATATAATATGCGACAAGATAGTAATATATGAAATAGTAAATTCATGTATACTGGCCCATTAATTATATGCATGAAATTTTCTTACAAAGTGTTTATGGCATTTGAAGCATAATTTTATGAACAGGCTAGTTGAATAAGTGACCTTTTGGTTACTATTGCTCTTCAGTCACTTCATGTTTGACATTACTTTTCTCACCCTATAAACAAATAAAACACAAATATTCATTTAGTCTCAATTAAAAGGAAGAGTACTATTTTAAAATTTTGCAAGGCATGAAACCTAAAAAATTCTCAAAATAAAGAGTACTTGTTTGGCTCAATCAGTGACAGGTGTGAAAGAAATTACACGAAAAAATATCTTTCCATATATATATACATATACATACCCTAGAACCTCAATATCTTACTTTTTTTTAGCAGACAAAAGAGATACACGAATCCCAGTTTTTTATTTTATTTTTTATTTTTTGTTCGTTTTGAAAAACAATATCTTTTTTTTAAAATAATCTATTTCTAAATTTTCATATAAAATATTTAACATTATAAGATTAAAGTATATTTTAATATATTTCACATGTCTATAACTTACAGTTATAATATTTAAAGGAGATATTAGAAAATGTGTGGTGAATTTTCATGATCTTCATTATGTACATTTTTTATCTTAAGATTTAATGTTGATATATATATATATATATATATATATATATATATATATATATATATATATATATTGTTAATTAACTCTACATACACGTGCAAAGCACGTACACCTAAACTAGTAAATAAAATAGAGGGAGTAACTTACATTTCGTAGTACACTCTGCCCTAATGCGTCTAAGCTATATGCTTTTAGTTTGGGTCAAATCGGAATTAGAGAACTTTATATTTATTTACTATCTCGAGAAATTAAGTAGTTGTTTGGCCATGAATATTTTTTTACAAAAAATTATTTCACTTTACTGATAAAAGTGAAAACAATAGTGTTTGACCATGAAAATTCAAAACACAATTTGAAGTTGTATTTGGATAAGTGAACACAAGAAAAACTTGTTTTCACTTTTTTCACTGTTACTTCTCTTACAAAATTTCAAAAACAATTTCAATTTATATTCATGGTCAAACACAACTTCAACTCTAGCTTCAATTCCAACTCTATTTTCAACTCCAAAAAATTATGTTTTCATGATCAAACGAGAGTTAAATTTCATTTATCATATATTTTATATATGTTTTCTATACTATATCATACTGTAGCATCCAAGGGTAAAAGACATTTTTGAGAGTTCCTCCCTAATGAATTTTGCAGGATGCTTATCATTTAATATTGATATCTATATTAATAAAAACGGATTCAAACCAGTAGGGCTTTAGGGATGAAGGCAGTATATAACATCCTTAAAAATAAATACGAAGAAAATTATAAAGTCCTCAATAGGGATATCAACTGGATTTTAATGACCAAAGAAAAATCAAAATCAGTAGTCTTAAGGGACAAAATCGCTGAGAATGATGGACATGGACAAAGTCCTCAATAGGGATACCAACTGGATTTCTAGAATATGAACATCTCAAAAGAAATGATGGAGAAAGCTCATCAATGTCCGAAGAAATGTAATTTACATCTATAAAGAGAATCTAGCAGTGGAAGAAAAGACGTAAAGCAAAAGCACTTATGACACCATAATTATCGGCACCAGGTGACAAAATGATAAAGAAGACTGGACTCCACGGTCCAAAATCAGCTAATCAGAAAGAAGAAGAATATTATCTCTTATCCTGATAAGGGACTAGAAGAGAAATAAAGGCTTTTAAAGGGATGACCCTGAAGAAAACAAATATTGTAATTCTACCCCTCCTTGTGTCTATAAATGAAGAGATAGAAATTCATAGAAGGTAGACTACATTTCTGTGAAAATTTCTTTCTTAGAAAATGTCAGGTATCTTCTTTATGTGTGAGTGAGAAACACTTCTCCCGTCAGGAAAAAGTAATAAATAGTTTGTGTGTGATTATAAGGAAGATCTGATTAAAGATTTTTCCTATGTTGTAATATATTCATGAAATAAAAAGTTTGTTTTATATATATTTTGTCATTTCTATATGTTGGTGATAAATGAAGGTTGCGATCTTCAGCCTCGACGGAAGAAGAACGGCCCAATAGCCTGAGATAGTGAGTTGCAATAGGCTAAATAGTTCTTCATAGCCGAAAGGAGAAGCACTGTGGTGTTGATACAACCAATATAAAATAAAGTCAAAAGGTATACATATAAACTCTATGTACATATAAGAAAGTACCTATAGAGAACATTAAAACATGAAAATAAGAAAAATTTGTCTTCATATCTACTTTGTACACTCATACATAATACGTGTTACAAAGCACCTATAGGGAACATTAAAACATGAAAATTTTATATTTATCATCATGAGAGAGGTACAACCACCATTAAAGAATCTTAGAAAAAGGTTTTGGGAAACCAAAACAAGTATCGAAATTCTTAACAGAGATATAACAAGATTAAGATATTATTATCAAAAAATCTATCGATTAAAAAATACTTCAAATATTTCTAAAATTAACAGATTAAAAATACTATGGTTTAGAGCATTGGACAGAGTTCGTATGTGAAAAGAAATATGAGAATTACAGCTTAAAAGCATAAGACTTTTAATAAAGAAAATTACTCTTTATACTGCATAATGAGTTATTATACTATTTTTCTTGATGAAAAAATATTAATCACCATTTTAAAGGTGATAAAATTAAATAAAGATTTACAAGAAAAAATTCTTGAAAAAATTATAGATTATCTTGTTCAAGAACAATGGTCCATTCATGACTATTCATATGTGGATAGTGATGATGATCCATACTATTAGTATGATGAAGGTTATTTCATTGATTAAGTGAATTAAAATTTTGCATGCACACCCTGTTTGCGAACAACCCTGATTAATTGGTATCAGAGTCAAGTAGCTAAATTAACCTAGTTATTAAACTAATAGAGAAAATCTTAATATGAGGAGACCATATAAAAATATACAAGCTTTCAGAGAAGTCAAAAGAGCTCTAAATAGTTACTATTTAGAATATAAAAGATTGAGTGAAACTCAAGAAGATCCTTATAAGTTAGAACATCTAATCGCTATGACATCTAGCTTAAAAGCAAAATTAATAGGATATTTAAAGTCTAGAAGAATTGGGGTTATACTACCTAATTATAACAAGATTAGGTTTAAACCACCTAAATATAGTCTATCCAATAGATAAAGAAAAAACGTTAAAACTATTACCAGAACTAAAGCAAGAGCTTAACCTCCGAAAGGAACGTTATGCCTACAACTCATTTTCAGGAGTCTACAAAAAATCATTATACTTCCAAAAGAAAATAATATTTGAGTTAGAACAGGAAATCTAACATCTAGAGTATAAATTAGAACATAATCTGTTTAAATGAGTAATAAAGAACAACAACAACAACAACAACAACAAACCCAGTGTATTCCCATATAGTGGGGTCTGGGGGGAGGGGGAGTAAGATGTACGCAGTCCATACCTTTACCTCTAAAGAAGTAGAAAAGTTGTTTCCGATAGACCCCTGGCTCGAGACACGAGATACTACACAAATACATAGTAAAGCATAGAACAAGATGTCATAACATAAATACGACACCCATAAGTAATAAAACAGAGAAAAGCAAACAGATTCGTAATAAAACATGGAACAAGGTATCATAACAAGAATAATTGTAACACACCGTAAATTTTTTTCGTACACTTATCGCGATTATATGGAGTCCTAAAGGCTTGCGTATGGGTTAAATTAAGTTTATGATGTTCGGAAGTATCCCGTCAATAGTTGTATGTGTAGGTATTGGAATAAGCTTTCCAACGATATAAAGTTTGCCCAAAACAGAGGAGTATTTCATATAAGCGAGCACATTCGAAATTTCAAAACGGTGGCCGGAAAGCCTGTGAACAGTAAATCTGCAGGAAAATTACTGCAGCTAGGCAATTATTTTTTTGGGTCAACTTTAAACGACCATAACTCCTTGTACAGGAAGAACTGGGTGGTATACTTTATATGAAAATGAAAGCCCTTTGAATTATCTTTCCAATGCAATTGGTTTCACCCAAATCCGATAACGGAGCAAAGAGTTATGATCGATTTACTTCAGCCTGTCAAAACTGTCCACTGGGGACAGATTCGGATTTATTTAAATTTTTAGGGCAAAATGGTCATTTTCTATTACCTCTTGGACGAAAATGGGTCTTTATAAACCTACACTTAGCCTCATATATATCATATACCATCCAATTATTAAGAGAAGGTGAAACCCTAGCCTAATTTCAACTTCAAATATTTTGTGATTCAACCGTAGAAAATTCGAATTGGTTCCGTAGTTGTGTTCACCATCTCGAAAGCTTCGAGAAGCACCCCATGGTTATGTAAGGAGGATTCTAAATACAAGAGTTCATTGTTAAGGTATGAATATTGTTTATTCTTGATTCTTATCCATGAATAAGTATTGATAAAGGATTATGAGTATTGTCTTGATGTTGGAAGATAACTAGAAACATAGTTATGAATTGTTTTGTATAAATTGTTAGTAGTAAATTATGGAAGTTGTTGTATTGGATTATGGAGGATGAATTGTGGTGATGTATCATTATATTAGTGGTTATGTATACCTAGTGATCATGTTGGTATTGGATGGTGATTAAGAAGGGAAATAAATGCTAAGAGTGATGTTGAGGGATATTTCATGAAAATGCATGATATGTGAATGTAATAAGAGTATAAGAGGATGTATGTAGCACTCTTATTGATGAGTTAAAGGATTACTTCCTAGACATTATTTGGTGAAGTTAATACCTAAATGGTAAGGTTTGGTTGCTAATACTAGTTTGCCACAAATGACTTATTGTAGATAACTGTTCGAAGAGTACGGGAAGTCAAGTTGGGCTTGTATTGAAGTGGTTATATCAAGGTATGTAAGACATACTCTATCTAATCTTTGGCATGAATAATGACCCGTGGCACTCTCAAGTAAGCTTCCAACATTGTCCTACGACACATGACACATAATAACATCATATGATCTTCGACACTACCAATTGAACTTGTTTTCACTTTTAAGATGTCCGGCTAGTCAATAAAATGTCCATATACTATTGTTGACTCCGAAATGGTTTAATGAGGTATCCATGATTCTCTACTTCATTTTCATGATATTGATTACCTATTTACATGTTTTCCTATTGAGGTATCATGGTTTCAAGTTCCATAAGGTGTGACCACAAAGTAACCAATCTCAAAGATTAATGGAATTAAGAAATGGAATGTCTGTATTTTAAATTGATGATATGATGTATTGTATCAGTACCACTGATCAGTTGGCCATTGTATTATAAAGTTTATGTATATATGCTATTCCAGGGGTGGTCCCTGATGTATTGTATTAGTACCACTGATCAGTTGGCCATTGTATGACATATGTTATGTATTGATATGGATTACGGGAAGTAATGATATGAAAGTAATGTGCAGGTATCCCATCAGCTCTTTTAAGTGTGGTCTACTCATACTGTTTATTCACTGGTATCTGGGTTCTGTTGATATTTTGTATCTCATCTTGATACTCACTGCCTTACATACTCAGTACATATTTCCGTACTGACGTCCCTCACGGGGGACCCGTATTCATGCCTGCAGGAACAGGTACTTCAGGTCATACACCTCTGCAGTAAGAGCCAGTACATTCTGTTGTTAGTGGTGAGCTCCAGTTGTTTCGGGGCATCCCAAGTCGTTTCTATATGTATTTTTGGTATTTGTATAAAAGTCTTTTGTGGGCGGGAGTTTGTCCCGACCCTAACTCAGTTGTGTATCTACGTAGAGGCATTTGTAGATATATTGTACAGTCATAGGAGTGTTTGGTTGATAGACGTGATGGCTCTGACGGCCAATTACTGTTTATATATATATTTATGCGTGTCTGCTGGGCTGATGCAGGTACTGTTTTCTTCTATTTACAACGAAGTGCTGCCCAAATTTCTAATTTTCATAAGTAATGTAAATGTGAAAGTATAGGTTATGAAAGGCTTCTCCCGGGCTCCCTCGGCTACGGGTGCCAGTCCGCTCCGTAGGGACGGCGATACGTAACGCCTGCATTCACTTAGGCAAATCCCACATCGGTAGTGAAGGGGAACGAAGTGTGCCTTATAGGTGCATGGATACCTTCCACGTATGTGATGCGTTTTAAAACTGTGAGGAGCCGAGGCTCCAAAGCGGACAATTTCGCATGCGCCGGTGGGCTGGGCTGTTATAGTTGGTATCAGAGCCAGCGCCGGTGCCGGTGGTGGGGCAAACCTCAGCGAGGATGCTGAGTCCCTACGGGGGGTGAGTGTAGGGACGGCGATACGTAACGCCTGCATTCACTTAGGCATATCCCACATCGGTAGTGAAGGGGAACGAAGTGTGCCTTATAGGTGCATGGATACCTTCCACGTATGTGATGCGTTTTAAAACCGTGAGGGGGCGAGGCTCCAAAGCGGACAATTTTGTATGCGCCGGTGGGCTGGGCTGTTACAATAATACCCCCACCAAGTAATTCCCTACACTAGCGACCCAAACCGGCCCTAGACTTCTGCCCTAATTCGCGTCCTCCAAATCTTCCTATCTAGGATCATGTCCTCGGTGAGCTGTAACTGCTCCATGTCCCGCCTAATCACCTCACCCCAGTACTTCTTCGGCCTACCCCTACCCCGCCTAAAACCATCCAAAGCTAGCCTCTCACACCTACGAACCGGGGCATCCATGCCCCTTCTCATCACGTGTCCGAACCATCTCAATCGGACTTCCCGCATCTTATACTCCACTGGAGTCACACCAACCTTCTCCCTGATAGTCTCATTCCGAACTCTATCCCCTCTAGTCAGCCCACACATCCAACACAACATCCGAATTTCTGCCACCTTCATTTTTTGAATGTGAGAGTTCTTAACTGGCCAACACTCCGCTCCATACAACATGGCCGGACGGACTACCACCCTGTAGAATTTGCCTTTAAGCTTGGGCGGCACCTTCTTATCACACAACACCCCCGACGCGAGCTTCCACTTCATCCATCCCACCCCAATACGGTGCGAGACATCCTCGTCAATCTCACCGTTACCCTGAATCACAGACTCGAGATACTTGAAACTATCCCTCTTACATACCTCCTGCGATTCCAACTTCACTACCACCTCATTCTCCAGCCTCATACTATCAAATATGCATTCCAAATACTCTGTCTTGCTTCTGCTCAACCTGAACCCTTTAGACTCAAGAGTTTGTCTCCACACCTCTAATTTTTCATTCACACCCCCTCGCGTCTCATCAATTAAAACTACATCATCTGCAAAAAGCATACACCAAGGCACCTCCCCTTGAATACGTCGCGTCAACACATCCATCACCAAAGCAAACAAAAAGGGACTAAGAGTAGATCCCTGATGCAATCCTGTCAAGATAGTGAAATGCTCTGAGTCTCCTCCCGCCGTCCTCACCTGAGTTTTCGCTCCATCATACATGTCCTTAATTGCTCTGATATATGCCAACGGGACTCCACTCACCTCCAAGCATCTCCAAAGCACCTCCCTGGGGACTTTGTCGTATGCCTTCTCCAGGTCGATAAACACCATATGCAGGTCCTTCTTTCTTTCCCTATACTGTTCCACCAGCCTCCGTACCAGGTGGATTGCCTCCGTCGTCGAGCGGCCAGGCATAAATCCAAACTGGTTTTCTAAAATAGACACTATCCGTCTCAGCCTCACCTCGACCACTCTCTCCCAAATCTTCATAGAGTGACTCAATAACTTAATCCCCCTATAGTTATTGCAACTCTGAATGTCACCCTTATTCTTATAAAGAGGGATCATGGTACTCCACCTCCAAGCCTCGGGCATTTTTGCCGTCTTGAAGATTTCGTTAAACAATCCAGTCAACCACCTTACACCAGCCTCTCCAGCGAACTTCCAAAAATCCACCGGTATCTCATCCGGCCCCGTCACCCTGCCCCTTCGCATCCTGCGAACAACCTCTCTAACCTCTTCTACCTTAAAACGTCTACAGTAACTAAAATCCTGATGCTCCTCTGAGTGCTCCAGCTCCCCTAACACAATAGCTATATCCCCTTCGTCATTCAAGAGCTTATGAAAATACGACTGCCATCTATTCTTAATGTGGCCGTCCTCTATCAACACTGTACCGTCCTCCCCCTTAATGCACTTCACCTGGTCGAGGTCACGACCCTTCCTCTCCCTAGCCTTAGCGAGTCTAAACAACTTTTTTCCCCTTCTTTCCCCTATAACCCTGCATACAAGCTCTCAAAAGCGGTCGTCTTAGCCGCCGTAACTGCTAACTTAGCCTCCTTCCTAGCTAACTTGTACTCTTTCCTGTTTACCCGCTTCTCTTCTTCGTCCTTACTCTCAACCAACTTAGCATACGCCCCTTTCTTGGTCCCCATTTTCTTCTTAACCTCTTCATTCCACCACCAATCCCCACGATGATGCCCGGCCCGGCCCCTAGAAACACCCAACACCTCACTTGCATTCTCCCTGATGCACCTAGCCACCCTATCCCACATACTATCCACGTCCCCCCTATACTCTCACACCCCCATTCCAACCAACTTCTCCCCTATCTCCCACGCCTTCACCGGCGTCAAGCCGCCCCACTTAATTCTAGGTCTACACTCCTCACCCCTCCTCTTTCTATTCTTCTTTATACCATAATCCATAACCAAGAGCCTATGCTGGGTTGAACGATTCTCACTCGGGATGACCTTACAGTCCTTATACAACACCCTATCCCCTTTCCTAAGCAACAAAAAGTCAATCTGGATCTTGGCTATCGCGCTTCGAAAGTTGATCAGGTGATCGTCCTTCTTTGGGAAGCCCGAGTTCACCATCACCAGCCCAAAGGACCTCGCAAAATCCAATAGAGTAGCCCCCTCTTCATTTCTATCCCCAAAACCAAAACCACCATACACATCACCAAAGCCACCCGGTAACGCCCCGATGTGCCCGTTGAAATCTCCTGCTATAATAATCTTCTCCAAGCTAGGCACGCCTCTCACCACCTCATCTAAAGCCTCCCAAAACCGTATCTTCTCCTCCCCCTCCAAGCCCACTTGCGGTGCATAGGCACTACACACGTTCAGGGTAAACCCCCGAATGACCAACTTAATAGTCATCAACCTATCGTTGATCCTCTTTACCTCTACTACCTGATCTCTAAGCTCTTCATCTACTAAGATGCCAACTCCATTCCTACGCCTCTCGCTCCCAGAGTACCAAAGCTTGTAACCATCCACATCCCTAGCCTTAGACCCTACCCACTTGGTCTCTTGAACACACGCAATATTAATCCTCCTCTTTCTAAGAATCTTCACAAGCTCTATGGACTTACCCTGAAGAGTCCCTATATTCCAAGACCAAACCCTCAGCCTACCATCACTATCCACACGTCTTCCTCTACCACCCCTGAGGCTAAACCTTGGCCTTCCTCCCACTCCCTCCGTTTCCTCTTCCCCCGCCCCCACAACAGCCCCCCGCCCCAACCCCCTCGGACATAACCCTATCCAGCCATCAACGCCCACAGCCACTACTAGAAGAGAATATAAGAAAAAATAAACAAAGGTAGTAACAAAGCAGCAGCAAGAAATACAAGGCTTACACAAATTCGAAGAAATAATCAAAAAACAAAACTAAACTCAAATAGAGAGCAAACACCAATGTACTCAACACCCAAAACCCCAAAAATAGAGCCCCAAGCCGATAACCCAATAAAAGCAGTGCAAGAAACGACAACAGACAATATCAATAAATCAAACGCAAGTCAAGATACAGGAGATAATACTAGCATAATACGAAGAATGAAATAGCAAAGGTTAGAAGTCATCGGGTTACGCTTATAGACCAAGTTCTCCTTTCCTGCGAGGTATGTTTGATCCCCGCAAAATAATGCAGAAACTGATCACCGTAATATTATCGCCGGAGCTTCGCCCAAGTGCCACCGGAGTTAGAGCCGGTACTGTCGGAATCTGCTACCGGCGCTCTGACAACCAACCAAATAAAGACAACACGAAACCGAAACACCAAACAGATCGAGCTGGTCGGATATGGTGACGGAGATCTGGTCGGATCTCGGGTTGGGTCCTAGCCGGCGCACGGTGATGGTAAAACGACGAGCTGGTCAGCTGACCGACGCGTTGTGGCGGAGATCTAGCCGATTCTCGGTCGACGAACGACGTGAAGGTTGGTGACGGGCTGACTGCCGTCGTTGACCAGAGAGAGAGAGGAGGAAAGGCGGCGACGGGCTAACCGCCGGGTCTGGCCGACGCGCCGTGGCTGGAGCTGGTCACTGACGACGGGATCTGGTGGCTGACGGTGATGACGGCGGCGTTATTACTGCCGTCGTCGTCAGTCGGACGAAGTGACGGTCGTTGATGGTCGGACGGAGTGACGGCGTCGGTGTTGCTGCTGGTTATCGCCAGCGTCGGTGCTGTTGCTCCGGCGTCGGTGACTTATTGGAGGAGAGAGAGAGTGAGTGAGTTTAGAGAGAGAGAGTAAGTGAGTTTACACAGGACAATGGCCACTAAATTATAAGCGTAAACAATTTGAAATTCTTAAAGATAGCTCACCAGCTAAAATAAATAATTTTATTGAAAAGGTTGATACTTTTAATAAAGAAATGAGAAAAAATATTAGGGATGAAATCTTCATTCCAAGAATTTCCAACAAAGGAATCTATCAGAAAGGAAGCATTGATGAAAAAATTATATCTAATTTTCTCGAAAAAGGACAAAAAGAAGCATTACAAAAATTAGAAAAAACTTTAGAAATTTCTAAAAATAAAGACATAAAAGAAGCTTCTACTCTAAAACCAAAGTAGAAGATCTTACAGAAATAAAAGAAAATGAATGCACTAGACGAACTAGTCTATGCTCTGGAAGAGCTTGATCTTAATGATCAAAACTACCGTGTTCATACCAACCATGGAGATACAGGAGGACCCCAAGGAAACTTTAGAAACCCTAAAAAATAAGGAAGCTCGTTTAATGAGCCAGTACCAAAAAGTAACTTCCTACCTAAATCTAAAAAATGAAAAGACTATAATAGTCAATACCATATAAATTCTAAAGCTAAATTCATGCCAAATAGACTTCCAGTAGGATACGCTGAATCTACCCAGTTTATGAATTTAGACTGTAAAAGAGAACCAGGAGAATTTCTGAAATTATGGGCGAAAAACCTAGAACTATTCTTCATCCTAGGGAAAGGAATCAATTACAGCAATGAAGAAAAATACTTGATAGCTACAAACACCTTTATTGGAAAGGTAGACAATTGGTTTAAAGGAATAATAGAGAAAACTGAAAAAATATTTAGATTTGAAGTTATAGAGCAGTTTAATAAATCAACCCGAGAGGGTATAAATCACATAGTAAAATATGTAGGAGTTGAATTCCTAGGAAGCCAAGGAGATATTTCTAAAGGAAAAGAAAAGCAAAAAAAACTTCAAATTTGTAAGATGGAGTATATTCAAGAATATACTTGCGAGTTTGAAACATACTACTACAATTTATTCGATAGTAGCGTGAACATGACTTCGTACATAGAAAAGTATTATCAAAAGCTACCAGGATATTGGGCTAGCTATTTTAGAGAAGAATATGCTAAGTAAGATCAAACGCATGACTCTCTAGGAAGAAGGATTGTCTTCCTTAATCAAACACTTAGCTAGCTTTGCATGCTACGTAATATGCAAAGAAAAGCTAAACGAATTGGTACCCAGATCTACTGTGAAGATACAGAAGCAGCATCTCACTGGAGATGTCATGAAAGAAATCCTTTAAAAAGAAAAAGAAAAATCAAGGGATTAATAAAAAGGAAAAACATTTTCAAAAAAATTATGTATCGAGAAAAAGGTACTTTAAAAATGAAGAAATTTCAAAAAGAAATCTACGAATAAATGCAAATGTTATAATTGTGGAGAAGAAGGATACAAAAGTTATGAATGTAACAAGAAAAGAGTCAAAATATCTAAAATAGATAGAGAAGAAATTAAGACAGACCTAGAGTCAGTTTCATCTATTAAAAGTGAAGACTTTTATATAGAACTCTATAAAGAATTCTCAGAATCAAGTAGTGATTCAGAAGAATGAATCAAAAAATTGAGAACATAGAAGAAACCACTCAGGTTATAGAGGCTGAAGAAGATCAGCGAGGATATGCATTAAAAGCAACATTCCATAGAGAATTGCTAAGAAAAATCCAAGGATTAAAATTCAATCTTCGAGCAGAAGATAGTATAGTACAAAGAACTTTTTCAAGAAATAAAATCTCTTATCATGAATATCAGGAGATTGAAAAAGTAATTGAAGTCACTCAAACTGCTGGAATACATAAGCTTAACTTACTAACAAAGCCTATGATCGATTATATTTTAAGAAAAATTCCAGAAAGGAATAGGAAAAAGATGAATCATGTTCATCTTGGAGGGATCCATATAATGGTTAAATCCACCTTTAAAGAGGGAATAGACTGTCCCATAGTAATTAACCTTTCAGATGAAATATTTATTAATACCAGAGAAGAAAACCTAGGTATTGTTGAAGGAAATTTGGCTTGCACCAAATTACTATTCACCTATAATCTCAGGTATTGTATTTTACTAAAAGATGTAAATTTTAACGAAGCTTTAAGTTTGCACTTTCAAGTAAAAAGAAAAGATTTATTTAAATCAGATAATCATATTATGAGCATATATTATCAAGCTCTATATACGGTTATCAATTTAAATTATGAAAATGTCTATAAAAATAAAAGCCTAGTCGGAATTAACCAAGAATGCACAGGAATAGATAGAATAGTTGAAGCAGAGATTCAACAACCAAATATTCCTACTGAATATGAAATTCATGTGGAAAAAGCTATAGAAATAGGAAGCTCCACAGCTTCAAATACAAGACTCTCAATAGAATATGGGAGAAACTCCATACGAAAAGGTAATTCCATGAGATTTAATAGAGAAAGCTTTAACAATGTTACCGAAGTTTCAGGAAGATTCTTTAACGGAAGTGACTAGAACAAGCAAACAATCCTAATACAGTCAGGATCATCAGCAAATCATGTCAAGGAAAGTATCCTAGGCGAATTAGTTAGCTTTAAAGGTAAGCCTTATATTTACAAAACGTTTGAAGGAAATAGTTACGAATGTTCGAAACTAGTAGAGTTACCAATACAACTTGAAACAACTAGAATAAGAGTTCCTTGCTATATTAGTAATCATGAAAATGACTACAACATAATTTTAGGGGGAACATTTCTTAATAGCTTGGATCAATACAATATCCAAAAAGAAGGAATCCAAATAACCTTAGAAAATAAAACTTGTTTTATTCTTAAAATTTAATGCCTAAAGAAACTTCTTTTGGAGTATCGGTATTCATAGAATTTACAATCTATGAAACAAAACTGACTTCTTGTTGTCAAATAGATAATGGCTACGAAACCAGTTTAGCAAAATCTTTTTTAATTAAAAAAAGGAGATATTAATAAGGCTAATACCTCTATTATCGGTATTATAGGAGATAAAGAAAAATTAACACATGAAAAGAAAAATGTAGAAATAATTCTAGGATCTAAAATTGTTTCTATAAAACATGTTTTTTCATATGATAAACCTGAAACTGATTTATTATTAGGAAATGACTTTATACAACAATTTCAAAATTATCATCAAACAATATATATGGTTGGTTTTAAAACCCCATGTAATCAATTTATAAAAATTTCAAGGAAACACAATCCTTATATCTTGATAAAAGAAAAAGGAATCTTTAAAAAGAAGTTTTTAGATACCCCTAAAAACCACTCTTGTAAATGTCTCAATCTTGAGAAAATAAAATAAGATTTACAAGTTTCTTATGGAGAAAACCCATTAGAAAATTAAGATAATAACAATGAAAAAACGGTCTTAACTCTTAAAGATCCTAGTATCATCATAAGAGTTAAACCAATGTTTTATAACGAAGAAGATAAAATAGAATTTAAAATTCAGATATAAGAACTCCTTAATCTTAAATTAATAAGAGCAAGTAGGAGTCCACACAGTAGTCCTGCATTTATGATAAGAAATCACACAGAACCAAAGAGAGGAAAAGCTCGAATGGTCATAAACTATGAAAAGCTAAATAAAAATTGTATTTTTGATGGATATTTTATTCCAAATAAAAATAATTTAATTAACCTTGCTAAAAGGAAAAAACTACTTTTCAAATTTTGATTGCAAAAGTGGATTTTGGCAAATTAAACTTTCAGAGGAATCAGTCCCTCTAACACCATTTAGTACTCCTAATGGGCATTATGAATGGTTAGTAATGTCATTCGAACTAAAGAATGCACTACAAATTTTTTAAAGAAAGATGGATAGAATATTTTCTGAAAAGAATTTGCTAATCGTCTGCGTAGATGATATTTTAGTCTGTTCAGAAAACTACCAAGAACACTTAATACATTTAAAAGAATTTTTAAATATTTGTCTTAAAAATGGAATTGCTTTAAGTCAAAAGAAAGCAGAGATAAGCAAAAATAAAATAGAATTCTCAGGAATGATAATTTCAAAAAAATGGAATAGAATTACAATCTCATATTTCAAAGAAAATAACAAAATTTTCTAATAAACTAACAATAAAATAAGAAATACAAAAGTTTCTTGGATGTTTGAATTATGCAGGAGTATTTATTCCGGATCTTGCAAAAAAGAGAAATCCTTTACATAAACTCATTCGAAAGTCAAATCGACTTGGATGGACCAATGAATATACTCTTTGTGTTCAAAAATTAAAAGAAGAGTGTGCTAGGCTATCAAAGCTTAGATTACCAGAACCAGAAGATAATTTGGTTTTACAAACTAGTGCTTCCGACTATCATAGGGGAGCATTATTACAAACAGATTTAAATGAAATCTGTAGATATACCAATGAAACATTTAATGAAGCTGAAGTTAACTATTCCACAAATGAAAAAGAATTATTAGCAGCAATAAAAGGAATACGAAAGTTTTCTACATTTTTATTACCAAAACCATTTGTCATTAAAACAGACAATACACAAATATCAATATTGATATTCAATAAACTACCTTCATAACCACAATACAGAAGGTTACACAGATGGTAGGTATTATTGTCATTTTATACTTCCAAAATTAAAAATATTAAAGAATCTAACAATGTTTTTACAGATTTTCTTTCAAGAAACGTCCAATATAGACAGTAAAACTCAAGTACTGATTAACAGATTATGGCAGAAAATGAATGACATTGACGATGCCATAAATGAAAAAAGTAACATGTTGTTTGCAATTCGAGACGAACTTGTAACCTTGTCTAAAAAGGCAAAGAAATTATAATTTAAATTGAGTCGGCTTAACACTGATCAAGCTGAAACATGACAGAATTTTAATTCCTACGCAAGCATCTGGAAACCAAATCCAAGGGATGACAAATCATCCCTAACAAAGTGGCAGGAGATGTCCCACTAGCACCTAGTGCCAAAAACATCTCGATGGTAAGCAGCCCGGATATGCCGATGGCCGAGTCTTCGGACAAAGCTAAAAGTCGAGCAGAAACATAGAGAAAATTCTCTAAAGTAATAAAATTAGTAAAAACTGAAATAACCTCTGAGAAATCAGAAAAAAAGAACTAACTTCTCTTCAGGAAATAAGTTTGTTTCTTTTCAGGTAGGAAAAGTCCATCCGAAAGAGGAAGAATATCTGAAATTTACAAAACAGCTATACAATCTACCAGAAACCTGTGGAGAAACTTTCGGAGTCATCGAAATAAAAAGTTTATATCCAAGGATTTCTATCTTCCCAGGAGGATGAGCTGGTTTCACAACAAAATTATTTGAATTCAGTTATTTAGACCGTGTTTATTCCAAGCCAGATCTTTCTGAATTAGAAGGACTACCAGTACATTTGACTAGTTCAATCAGAAATTACACCTAAGAGGAAGCAATCTATTGCAGATTCTATAACATTGCAATGGAATCTCAAAATGATCAGTTATATTTTCCATATATATATATAGAGAGAGAGAAGAGCCATAACTAGGACGATCAAGGGCAAATTTGTTAATCAACAAAAAGTCTAGCTTAAACTTGTTATACATCATGCAAAGAGTGGGGAATTTCAAAAAAAAAAAAGTGCATGTTTCAGAAAATTCTAATGACTATGCTTTGAAGAATTTAAGAAAATCAAGTGACATCTTAAAGAAGTGGGACCCATTATTTTTTTTCTTCAAAAGGTTATGGAGAAGTTTTTTTCTTAATTTTTTTTATGTAATAGCTTCAGAATTCACGATCATACACTTTCTTTTATTTTTCTTATTTATTTAAATAATATACTTGAATCAAATAAAAAGAATAATTTTAAATTTAAAGAGAAATTATATTTGAATTTTTTTTCATTTAAATATTTTTATTTTTGATTTCAGACAAACTTTCTCTGCTCTTATCCAAAATCACAGAATAAACATTGTGAAGTTTTTTCATGTATTTTGAATTCGATGTCTAATCAAAGTTATATAAATTGACATATTGGGAGACATAGTTTATCAGTGGATTTGTAAATACTCACATATGTTCCATAAATGATAAAAAAGTAAAATTAATTTTGGCCACACACTTAATTGCATAAAGTAGTTATTACTATATTATAGTAAAATAAGTTAAAAAAATACTCATAATTATTAAATGGACGTGTATCTATTATATAATACACAATAAGCGAATCCCTCTAGAATTTCAAAACTTCACTTGGTACACATCATTACAAAGATTTACAGTACATATAAATTATGAAAACATAATTACTTACTAATCATCTGTTAAAATTATTTTAAACAACATATTTAAAATTTAATATTAACTACCTCATGTTAAATTAGTACAACATATATCATGTTAACTTTTGTTAATTTCTTAGATTCTTCTTATTTGAGATAGTAAATTTTCTCTTCAGATAGACAAACCATTTTAAAAGAAATTTCTTGCTTACTATATTAAATTAATCTCCTATTCTTGGCGTATATAAGACAAGACATAAAAACAATCTTTTAACATTATGATTCATTAAAACCTTCATCCATGTCCTTATTTCTGTTTGAAGCGAACTTAAATGTATTTAAAATCAATTTATGTATGAATTAGTATTCTTTATTGCTTCGTATTATTCTATAAAAAATGTTAATAAATAGATATTTATAATTTTAATTTATTCTCTTGTATAGTTTTAAATAAAGTAGAACATTAAAATTAGTTGTTTAATATAAGAGAATGTGTTTGATCTGATATTAAAATAAACACTAGAGTGCATGATATTTTAATGTTAATTATGAAAATTTAAATAATTTGTAAGATATCATTTGATTTTATAAAAATAAGAAATTATATTTTATTATATAGTGTGATTTCTAATTATACTTTCTATTGTGTTTATAATTATTTAAATAATTAAATAATTATAAAAAATTGTAATATTGGGCCCGTAAACGGGCCTTTATTATCTAGTATATATATATATATATATATATAAAAAAGAAGCTTGACAATATTGTCATTCAAACGAGAAGCTGACATATTATTATTACCATATGATAAGAGTGTAGTGAACCGTATCTCCTGGAATTGGATGTTTTGCTTCTTGTTGGTCTTTGGATTAAGACTGTCTAACGGGCCGGGCCGGGTCAACCCGGAACCGGCCCCCTCTCTCTAACTGGGTTACGGGCCGGTTACAGGCTGGTTTTGGCCTTAACCGGTCCGGGCCGGGCCGGGCCGCACAGTAAAAAAAATAAAACCCACCCGGAACCGGACCACTTAACCCAATCCGGTCAAACCCGCTAAAACCCGGTCAAACCCGGATAAAAACCGGTCAAATATACACTATATATACGCTATATACACAATCTATACATTAAATATACACTTCTATAGAAGATATATACAATGTATACATTAAATATACACTTCTATAGAAGATATATACACGTGTATACATTAAATATACACTTCTATAGAAGATATATACACGTGTATACATTAAATATACACTTCTATAGAAGATATATACACGTGTATACATTAAATATACACTTCTATAGAAGATATATACACGTGTATACATTAAATATACACTTCTATATAAGATATATAAACATATACACATGTATACATTAAATATACAGTTGTATAGAAGATATTAAAACTTTAAATTGATAAATAAAAAAAAATAAAAAACAACGACTAAGGAGTGAATGAATTTGTGGAATTTTATTGATTGCAAAATGATCCAAAATTTATAATTTACATGAATGAAAAATCTATAAATTATGCATCATTTTTTCCAACTCATTCATGTTAATATTAATACGAATTTGCATAGGATAGTCGAAGTCAACGGGGGCAAACCCATGAATTGGACTTGATTCGGTTGAGTTCTCCCGTGAAGTCATAATTTCTTCAAGTTTGAGGTCGTCGCTTGGCTCTGGTTCCATTCCTTGGTTTCTTCTTTCTGCTCTAATCCAATCTCTAAGGCAAACTAAAACATTCATTGCGTTGCTTCCCAATGAGTGTCGGTTGTCTCCAAGCTGCTGTCGTCCCTGACTGAAGGCGCTCTCTGATGCAACGGTTGACATTGGAACATTCAAGATATCTCTGGCTAATCTTGAAAGTACAGGATATTGTGATTCATTATTCCTCCACCAATCCAGCGAGTTGATCCGTCGTCTGCAATCCTCTGGTGGCCTCCGCAGATAATATTTCAGCTCTTCCCGATAAGTTGATGTGTAAGCTCTCTCATCCACACTGTTCCAACAAGTTAAATCATAAAACGAATCAGCAAAACCACTATGTGCCGGCCTTTTAGAAGCTGATGGCTCCTCGGGAGGATGAGGAGCGACAGTTGGACTGATATTTGTAGGTACGGCTGAATCAAATAAATCAGCATAGTGATTATATAATTTTTCTATATAATCTTTTGCATCAGCCGTAGCCGTCCACAAATCAGGCTGCTCTTGTTCAGACTCACGGTTAGTATTTATTTCTAAGTTAGCATAAATAAGAGTACTAAAGTGACACATATGATTAAATTTCATGCACGGATTTAACATAGCACCAACCAAGTAAATAGGGGGAATCGGGAAGAAATATTTTTTAAATTTCGTAAACATAGCGCCAACAGCTTCTTTATAACCATCTTTATTTTTATATTGTTGGAGCAAACCAGAAATATCGGCTATATATGCCAAAATATTACAAACAGTAGGATAGTATGCACCGGAAAATTCAACCGTAGCTACATAACATTTTTCTAAAAACTTAACAAGATCATTAATTATAACCCAATCAGAATTATGTAACATGCAATCAACAGAATCAGCAAAAGAACCACAGTGTTGGTTAAAAGTTAGTGTAATAGGAATTCTATATTTATAACAAGTTTTTAAAAATTCATACGTAGAATTCCATCTAATATCAATTTCCTCAGGCATTAAAATCGGTGTAAGTCCATTTTCTTGACATTTAACTTTAAATTCTTTAATTCTCGCTCTACGATTATTTCCTCGAATGAAACCTACGGCAAGATGAATTTTTTCAATATAAACCTCAAAAAAGTCAAGACCATCTTTTACAATTAAATTATAGATATGACATGCACACTTAATATGGAAAATTTCAGGAAAGGGTGGAGATAACGTAGATTTTATTTTTGTTATAGCATTCTTGTTGTTAGAAGCATTATCAAAAGCAATACATAAAATTTTATTTTCTATACCATAATATCCGGCAATTTTAATAATAGAATCAGCAATAAATTGTCCAGTATGTTTGCGATCTTCATCATATAAAAAAGCAAGAATACGTTTTTGCATTATGAAATTACTATCCATCCAATGACAAGTAACGGTTAAATAATCATTTTTATTAACAGCACGACCAAGATCAGAAGTTAGGGACAATCTACATTGAATATTTTTTAAGAATGTTGATAAATAAAAACAATATTGTGAATGGAGTTTAAAAATATCAGACCGACAAGTAGTTCTAGGAATACCATTAAACATAGGATTATAAATTGCTTGTATATAACGGATAAAAGCATCAGAAGAAGGAAAACTAAAAGGCAAACAACCCACAGCTACCATTTTAGCTATTTCTTCCCGGTCCCTCAATTTATTATACTTTTTCGCTACTTGACCGGTTGTTGGGTCCATTCTAGTTTGCGTTGACCCACCAACATCCCCACCACCTTTTGCAATATTTAACTCTCTTTTGTGATCTTCAGTTATATGTCTCATTAACGTACTCGTACCCCCTTGCTTACCGCCACTTCTATGCTTATATATTTGTTGATAAATATTGCACTGCACCTCAATATCTGATATACGTTCAAAAAATTGTCATGCAATACTAGTTCTTTTACGGGGTTTTGGGGCACTGGGAGGACGGGAAGGGAGATTAACTGATTCAGATCTAACGTTAGCATCTCCTACTGCGGGTGTTTCAGCAATATTTTCATCATCTTCGTCTACATTAACTGCATCTACTTCATTTTCTTCTTCTATACCGTAATTTTCTTGAAATTCTACATAATCCATATCGTGAGCACCTACACCTATTTCTTCCTCAAAAGGTGTACCAAGCGGTACCGGAGGCGAAGTCACACGGGTATATCTATTACTTGAACTACCTCTACCGCTAATAATTCGCTTTTTACTACCACTACCGCTTCCGGGACAAAAAATTTTAACACCTTTAGCAGCGAGGTTTTTTAATTTATCCATAATATAAATTAAATTAAACTAAAAATATTCAAAATACACAAATATAATAAAATTAAATATTAAACAATTAATACAATAAATAAAAATTAACCGTAAGAGATGGAACGACAATACCAAATTTTGGAAGTATCCGAAGATTGCGACTTTAGAAACTTCCGCTCTTACTTTGTAAACGAAAAATTAAAAAATTAAAGTGAACACTTTAAGAAATTAAATATATTGAATATTTGAGAATTGAGAATTGAGATTTGAGAGAGTGAAAAATTGTGTGAGAAATGATTTGAAGTTGTAGGGTATTTATAGATTTATTTTGAGAATTAAAAAATATTTTATATATATATTTTTTTTTAATTAAATGGGCCCAAACTAGCCGTTTGGACCCAAAAACGGTAATATTACTGTTGGGCCAACGGCTAGTTTGGCCCAAGACATTAAAACTATTATTATTATTTTTTTTTTGGTACCGGGCCGGGCCGGGCCGGTTAACCGGTGGGCCTGGACCGGGCTGGTCCGGGCCGGGTTAACCGGGCCCAATTTAAAAAAAAAAAACGGACCGGGACCCGGTACCCTAAAGCCCTAGGGCTTTTCGGGCCGGGTCAAACCGGTCCGGTTTGATGTTTCGGACCGGGTCGGGCCGGGTCGGGCCGGGTCGTTTGACACCTTTACTTTGGATCGTAGTTTGATTTCGAAGCCTACAAGATAATTTTTTGAATTAAAATTTTCAAAAACGCCATTGAATATTGAAGGAAACCAAAAGGGAGGAAAGGTCCACAACTGAACCTTTTGCCCCAGTTGTGGATTAATCTACTCTCATTTAGATTGTATTTATTTTTATTAAGATTCAAATGTTTAAATTTAATGTACTTTTAAATGATTAAGATGTTGTTTCTAGATTTGAAAAATGAATGATTTAAACTGTTTGTTTTTCAACATGTGAATATACAAAAAGAAATTATTTCTATATATAATAAAAATGCAATTCAAATAAAAAATTAATTATATATTAGAAAAATATGTAATTTAATATGATAAAATTATTATTTGATTGAAAAAAGAAATATTTATGTTTGTTAGTGATAATGGAGATGGTTTGTAATGGTGGTTGCGGTGGCAATGATTGATGTTAGTGATTAGTAAAGTGGTGGTGATGGTTGGTATTGTAGTGACAGTTATGATGGTGATGATATTTGTGATGGTTGGCATTGTAGTAACTATTATGATAGTGGCGATTGATAGTGATGGTGGTGATTATGATGTAAAATTGGTTGATGTTAGTAGTTGGAGGTGTTGGTTGTGATGGTTAAAAAAAGAATGCATGATGGTTGACGATGTGTTGGTGCGAGTTGGAGACATTGTTAGTTATGATGGTGGAGATGGTTGTTAGTAGATATAAATTGGAGCGAAGGTAGTGTTGAAGTGGTGGTAGAGGTGGCGACACTAGTGACAATGGTGGTGGTGGCGACGGCCGAAAAATGTGTGGAGGTTAATGATGTATTAGTGGTAGTTAGCGGTGGTGCTAGTTGTGATAGACAGTGGCGGACCCAGAATTTAAGGATAGTGGGTGCTTAAAAAATTAAAAAGCCGAAAAAAATAAAAAATGAGCTCAATGAGGTCGAACCCGTCACCATTTCTAGTGAGGCACCTTAAGATCAACCTAAATGCCAGTGCACCCAACCAACTTTTGTTTGAGTGGGTGCTTTTATATATTTTATACCTATTTTCATATATTTTCTATGTAATTATACCTATTCCGCATCAAGTTTAGTGGGTGCTCCGGCTCCCCAAATTATAACGTAGGTCCGCTCCTGGTGATAAATGAGTTGTTCGGTAGTAGGGATTAACCGATACCGGTTAATGATGGTGATGATGGTGGCGGTGGATATAATTACAATAATGAATGTGGAAGGTATGGTAGCGGTTGACAATAGTGCTTGGTTGCAACATATGTTGTCAATGGTGATTGTGATGGTGGAGGCGATTGGTGATTGATGGTGATGGGTGGTGGTTGACAATGGTGACGGTGACAGAGGTGGTTAGTAGTGGTGACTGATAATTTTGGATTGAGTGGTGGTGAATATTATCCAACACTAGAATACCTCCGGATGATATTAATACTTGATTTTAGATCTGAATGATTAAAACTTATTAAGAGCTAAAATCTTAATAAAAAAATAAATACACTTAATGATTTAAAGTTTGAATCATTCATATTGAGACGTTCACTGAAATACAAACAAATAAGGCATTAGAGCTAAACGTTTAATTTTTTTGTCCAGTCATCATTTCTCAAAACCATGACTCAATCATTTTATCTATGTGCTATATATCTTCCCCTCCTAAATTGGCAAACGATGTCCAGATCCACAAATTGACTATCATGGCCCAAAGCAGTGACAGATTTGGACAACTCATAAAAGAAATTCCAAAAATAATCAATCCCTACCACTTCGGAGAGTGACTATATATTATAACCTGTAGTTGATTCATTATTACAGATTGAGAGGTTGGATCCCTGTCACTCCTTTGTAAGAATGTTTGGTTCGACCTCCCCCAAATTAAGAATGTTTTGGTCCACCTTCCCCAATCACTCCTTTGTTTTTGATATTTAGCATGAATAATAATATATATTTATTTATGAGACCTAATATTGGAAAACCAGAAATTGAGATGGATCAAATTCTTATAACATGTTATATATAAAAAGATGAAATAGTGCGTGCGGTACTTTTGTACCTTTGCTAGTATGTTAAAAATATAAAATAGCGCCTATTGCATACTTCTTTTTACGGTTTCTGAAAAAATAGTCATTGTTTGTGAATTTACATAACCTAAATAAACCTAACTCAATTCAAACCTGATCCATGAAGTAGTAATTCTCCAATTCAACCACATATCACACTGGCGTGGAGCACTAACAACATGTAGAAAATTTATAGGGAAAATTTGAAAATAGCAACTATAGAGTCTTAATTATAACTTTTATAGCAACAGTTTCATAATTACGAAAAATAATAACTTTTATAGCAACAGTTTCATAATGACGAAAAATAGCAAATTGTATTTTGTATTTAAGTAAACTGTTGCTATACAAATACATATACAACAAGATTTATTGCCCTTGTTTTACTCAAATTAGTTGAGTTAAATAACGAATAATTATCCATCTAATTAAATTCTCATAAATTACTCTTATTTAAATTAGTAGATTCCTTTTCCAAATCAAACTCAAATATGCAGATTATTATTTTCATGATCTTTAAGATTTTAAAATATCATTCTCTTATATCTCTAACTATTTTTTCTTGTTAGTTTTTCATTTTTTTAATTTTTTTTAAATTCTAATTTATTTTTCTTTTCCACTTTATCTTTTCTCTTCTACTTCTCTTCTTTTTTTTTTCCTTTTTCGTTTTTCTATTTATTTATTTTTTTCCTTTTCTCATATTTTTTTTTCGTTTTCATCTTCTTCTTTTTTTAAATTCACTTTTATTTTTACACTTCTATTTCTAGTTTTTATTCCTCTTTCTTCTTCTTCTTTTTTCCTTTTTCACTTCTTTTTTTTTTTTGAATTTTTTTTTTGGGTTTTGGTTTTTTCTATTTTTTTTCTTTTTTTACTCTTCTATTTCTATCTTTTATTTTTAAAAGATAAATATCTATATCATATATAATATTAAAAAAATATACAAAATAAATAGATATACAGATCTGCATATGTATTTACAGTAAAAACATACATATATATCTGCATATGTATTTACAGAAATACATATCTGACTCACATGTATATATATAAACATATAGGACACAAAATCTCTAGAACAAAAATGACAATTATATACATATACATATAGGTAATAAAAAAATATATGATACATATCTTAAACATTAAAAGAAAATAAATAAGTACATATGTTACCCTCTAAAATGACATAGTATGCACAGTTCAAAGATAAATTCAACACCGTATAAAATATATATAGCTCTGCATATGTATTTGCAGAATACATACCTGATTTATATATATATTCTTATTTTATATGAGTCACCTTTGTATTTCGCAAATACATATGAAGATATATAGTATAGTTATATTTGTTACTGTTTAATATAAATATGATATGTATCTCGTAAATACATATGTATGTTTTGTACTGAAATACATATCCAGGTTTGTATGGCTATCCATTTTGTATGCTTTTTGAATATGTGCATGTGATATATATCTTTATTTTTTTAAAATAAAAGTTAGAGATAGAAGAGTAAACAAATGAAAAAAAGAAAAAGACGAAAAAAAAGAGAAGTGAAAAAGAAAAAAAAAAGGAATAAAGAGAAATAGAAGTATAAAATAAAAGAAAAAAGAAATAAATAAAATAGAAAAAGAAGAACAAAATGAAAATAGAAAAAAAAATATGAGAAAGAAAAAAAGAAAAAGAAATCAAAATAAAAAAATAAAATGAAAAAAACTAATAAGAAAAAAAAATATAGATATAAGAGATTGAAAGATAGTAATGATGTTTTATACTGAAATCTTGAAGATCATAGAGATAATTATCTTCAAATATGAAAAGGCGAAGAAAAAAAAAAGGAAAAAAAAAGAAATAGAAGAGAGAAAATAAAGTGAAAATAAAAAAAAAGATAAAAAAATAAGACGATAAAAAAAGAATAAAAGATATGACTATATTTAGGGGAGGTGAAATAGTGGAGTGAAAATAGGAAAATGTAAAGTAGTGAGAGTAAAATATGCACTTGCCTAGTTAATGAGTAAATTAATATTACTCTTGGTATAAACTATAATTTTATAAAAGTATTTTTATTTATTATAATTATAATTTTAAATATGCAGTTTTTATAATTTTTCCAAATATATTTGTCTACTAAAAGTTTAAAGAGATACGGAGCAGTAAGAAATCATAGCCTAGTCGTGTTTTCAACTTGCTTTGATTTCTATGAAACAAACTTTAGATTTGTGATGCCTCAGACTAGACTCAGCATTGCACATCCAAGTTGGCAACACGCATGCATTCAATGGCGGAGCCAGAATATTCACAAAAAGGTTCATAAGGAAATATACGAACTAACCGAAGGAGGTTCAACGTCTAATATATATACATAAAAATAATTTTAACTATTCATATATAACATAATTTTTTGTCGAAGTGGATTCGAATGAACCTCTCGATAAAGGGTAGATCCACCACTTCATACATTGCCTAGATTTGGACTCTGACGTTTCTCCAACATACACCTTCCCATTTATTTTCTTTTTCCCTTTTTAATCTTCCTTCCAGAATCATAAAGTCTGATGGATTCAAGTCACAAGCTTTGAAATCCTTGCAAAAATGTTAAGGCTTTCTTCTAGAATGTTACATTTAATATAGTCGATATAATTTCGTCTGTAACTTTTGACCAATAAACGAAATTGCATGTGATACATGTGAATATATATCATTTTGAACTTACATTAATTTCTCTTGATCGGTGGGCCAATAATATGCAATTTAAATCAGGATAGTACCCACTTTTAGGTTATTTTCTGGTTAATTTTTTCCCTTTTGGTTGCAACGCAAGTTTTCTTTTGGTTTAAACCATTCGGTATTCGGTACCCGCTTTTTAGGAGTTCGACTATATCCGAATTCATCCCGCGTCGGGCTGTATTTGAGAGGGAGAGCTTCCAACAGAGTGTTTGTCCATACCCAGGATCGAACCCTCGACCTCTGGGTAGGTTGGGGCAGCCCCTGGTTCAACGCAAGTTGCATTGGCAAAATTGGGTTATCATCTATCACTTCTTTTTTATTTATATGAATTTAGGTTATATATAGTAATTTTATGAATTTTGATATAATTCAACATGTTCTAACAAGTAGTTTATCATTTATTTTAGGTTATCATGTATATTAAGTATTAAATAAACATAAATATAATTACTTTTTAAGTTATATAATTATATACTCCACTTAATTACACTTTTAAGTTTTTACTATTAATGTTTAAAGTTTAACTTTTTCTTTTTACTGTTAATGTTTAAAGTTTAAGTTCGATCCACTTAATTACACTTTTATGTTTTTAGAACGTTAAGTAATTTATAATTTGTTGAAACAATCAGTATTACACTAAGTAGGCATTTGAACGTGAGATTTTATCTCTTGATTTAAAATCATGAGATGAAATCAGCATCTGGATATGCGATTTTATCTCATAATTTTAAATCATGAGATGAAATCTCAAATTCTTCAAAAAAAAAAAAAAATTGATTTGAGAATTTCATATCATGATTTGGATAGTTTTCACAACTTACAAATATTTATGAGAAAATATACTACTTAAAAAGTCCAAATCATATACTCTCAAAACAAAACTTTACCTTCATCTTAAATAATTTTATATCATAATTTTATCTAACTGGACAAACGAAACCTAAATTAGTTCAAAATCCAAATAACCTCTTAATTATAGAGAGTTTTGAGAAAGAAAGTAGCAAGTGTGTGGAGTCGAAGTGTCTTTCGGTACCATCAAAGAATATGGTGTAGTGGATAAAATTATTTTTTCTTAATCAGGAGTCTCAATTTGAGTCCTGGATATGAAAAATTCTTAATAGGAATCGTTTTCTTTGAATAAATTTTATACAATGCGAATTTAAATTAATCGAACTTCAATATGAATACTAACATAAAACAAAAAAAAAATATGCTTTCGACGCAAAATCACCAAAATAGAATCCGAAACCATTCAATGCCACCAAATTAAGAAAAACACCAAACTATGTCATATATTTTAAAAAATACCAAACTATGCTTAACTCACAAAAATTATGAGTTACGCACAAATATTTTTAATGGAAGACAGCTGACGACGTTAAATTTTTTGAAAAGTGCATAACTCACATTTTTTGTGAGTTATTCATTCTTATTTTAACATAACGCACAAAAAATATGAGTTATGCATTTTATTTTAACATAACTCGCAAAAATTGTGAGTTATGCATTCTTATTTTAACATAACTCACGAAAATTGTTAGTTATTCATTCTTATTTTAACATAACTCACAATTTTTGTGAGTTATGCATTTTATTATAACATAACTCACAATTATTGTGAGTTATGCCTTTTATTTTAATACAACTCAGATAAATTGTGAGTTATCCTTTTTTTTGTAAGTTATTTAAATAATGAAAAACGTTTCCAAAATTCTATTTAACATATAACTTATAAAAGTATATAACTCATCTTTTTTGTCAGTCATGCATTTGTTTTATCATAACTCACAAAAAAAGTGAGTTATATACTTTTTAAATTCTCCTATTTAAATATCCGTATACATTAATTCTTTGTATATGGTTTTCAAATTCTTCTTCTTCTTCAACTTCAATTCTTCTTTTTTTAATTATCCTCAAACTAAATTTATCTTTTTAAAACTTTATCAAATTTTAGAGAATGAATTCTGAACGTGTTAAAGTTACACTTTTTGAGGATGGCGAAATTATTCACGAGGGAAATACAATATATTATATTATGTCCCCCAAGTCCAACGCGAAGTATCCAATTTCAATTGGTTACAGAGAATTTGTAGAATCAATTTTTAGAAGAATGAAAATAAAAAGTAATAATTTTGATTTATTTATAGTCGGGCAATATCCAAATTCCTTCTCATCTCAAGGAATGGTAAATTATGGAGAATGGATTATTAGTGATGATGAGTCGTTGACTGAGTCACAAGGAGACCTCAGAAATAAATCAAAATCATTACTTTTTATTTTCATTCTTCTAAAAATTGATTCTACAAATTCTCTGTAACCAATTGAAATTGGATACTTCGCGTTGGACTTGGGGGACATACTATAATATATTGTATTTCTCTCGTGAATAATTTCGCCGTTCCAAAAAAGTGCAACTTTAACACGTTCAAAATTCATTCTCTAAAAATTTGATAAAGTTTTGAAAAGATAAATTGAGTTTCAAGATAATTGAAAAAAGAAGAATTGAAGTTGAAGAAGAAGAAGAATTTGAAAACCGTATACAAAGAATGAATGTATACGGGTGTTTAAATAGGAGAATTTAAAAAGTATATAACTCATTTTTTTGTGAGTTATGATAAAACAGATGCATAACTCGCAAAAAAGGTGAGTTATATACTTTTATGAGTTATATGTTAAATAGAATTTCGGAAACGTTTTTCATTATTTAAATAACTCACAAAAGAATGAATAACTCACAATTTATCTGAGTTGTGTTAAAATAAAAGGCATAACTCATAAAAATCGTGAGTTATGTTATAATAAAATGCATAACTCACAATTTTTGTGAGTTATGTTATAATAAAATGCATAACTCACAATTTTTGTGAGTTATGTTATAATAAAATGCATAACTCACAAAAAAATGTAAGTTATGTTAAAATAAGAATGCATAACTCACAATTTTTGTGAGTTATATTAAAATAAAATGCATAACTCATAATTTTTATGAGTTATGTTAAAATAAGAATGAATAACTCATAAAAATTGTGAGTTATGCATTTTTTAAAAAATTTAACATTGTCAGTTGTCTTCCAATAAAAATATTTGTGCATAACTCATAATTTTTATGAGTTAAATATAATTTAATACTTTTTTAAATATATGACATAATTTGATGTGTTTTTTAATTTGATGGCATAGAATAATTAGAATTCACCAAAATAGATTGGGAAGTGTGTTCCCAAAAGAGCCAAACATCAATGGATCTTTAGACAGACCCCACATGTACTTCCATATCAAATCTCACTTTCCATAGTCTTAACTCTTTTGTTTCTTTTGTCTTTTCCTTTTCTATTACGTATACTAGTATATACCTGTGTGATGTGCGAATAACACTAAAATATTATTTTTAATTATTTCATATTAGAATATATATAATTTGAATATGTTAAATCGAACTATCTTAGAAAAAATTATAACTATCATATTATTTCTTAATGAAATTGAATAAACTAATTTTTTTCTCCCCCTCCGCTAACCCACCTAGCTCCCACCTCCACCTCCATTTTTTTTTTTTCTAAAAAAAATATATACATACGTAGTCCCCTTAAGTACGCACCATTTTTCACTTAGACATCTCAAGTGGACATTGTTCCATTTTGTCACCTCAAACGGCCTTCAAGTGTATCACTTTGACACATTTTGCTGAATCAGCAAAATAATTTTAGTGCGTGAAACACACACTCCGCTGAGGTGGAAAGTGACGAATAAAATGCGTACACGTGTCATTTTTGTCCAAATAGTTTATAAATAATTAATTTTAAATAAAAAATACCCAAATAATTTATAAATAATTAATTTAAATAAAAAATACCCCCTCCTCCTAACCTACCCACCCCACCAACCTTCTTCTTCAAACACCCCACCCACCCACCCGCCACCCCACCCCACCAGTCTTCTTCTTAAAACACCCCACGCACCCTTCACCCCCACCCCACGCACCTCGCTAATATTTTCTTCAAACACCCCACTCACCCCGCCACTCTTCTTCCCCTCTTTATCTTCTTCAAAGACTCCACACCCACTCACCACCCCCGCACCCCAGTCATCTTTAATTTTTTCATCAATTTTGCTTTGATTTTTAATTTTTCTTCACTGATTTTAGTTGATTTTTAGATTTTCTTCATGAATTTAGCTTCATTTTTTTCCAGATTTGCTTCATCTATTTTTCTTCAATTTTTAGTTTTTTTAATTGATTTTGTTTGATTTTAATTTTTCTTCTCGTATTTAGCTTTATTGTTAAATTTCTTTCATCAATTTTGCTTCGATTTTCAATTTTTCTTCACTGATTTTCTTGGCTTTTATGTTTCAATTTTATTTTTTTTATTGATTTTGTTTAAATTCAAGTTTTCTTCACTGATTTAGCTTTATTTTTAAAATTTTCTTCATCAATTTTGTTTGATTTTTAGTTTTTCTTCGTTGATGTTGCTTATTTTTTATTTTTCTTCATCGATTTTGCCCTTAATGATTAAAAAAAAAAGGTTCTTTTTATTTAATTTTCACGAACCTTTAAATGCGTATACAAATTTCTCTCAATAATTTTTATCGTTAAATAAATTAAGATTGACAAAAATAACGGATAAAAAAGTGAAAGAAATATAAATTAATGGGCGTTGAGTTAATATATTGCTTTTGGCAAGACAAACTCCTAAATATGTATCTAATTTTTAAATCTCTCTCAATAATTTTTACCATTAAATAAGCTTAAAATTAATAAAAATGATGGATAAAAATAAGAATAAAAAAGGTATAAATTAATGAAAATGAGTTAATATATTGTTGGTGGGCCAAATTGGGCACCACATCAGCCAAAAAATAGCTTTCACGCGCCTTCATGGAGGTGTAATACACGCACCTGGCCAACTCAGCAAAAGGTGCCAAAATGACACACTTTATGGCTACTTGAGGTGCCAAAATGAAACAATGTCCACTTAAGATACCTAAGTGAAAAATGATGCGTACTTAAGAAGGCTGCGTATGAGTTTTGCCTCACTTTAATTTACTTCAATATTTGTTACTTAATTTGCTCTGAACCAAATAGTTGCAGACGAAAAAAAATTACAATATAAGCTATATTCTCAACATGAGATCCTTGTATATTTTCACTATATAATACAATTAATATTCATATCCAAGTGATGAAAAACATTGTGAAAATCTATAATATGACTTATTTAAATGCATAATTCATATCACTTTAATAAATATTCTATTATCATCTTATTTATTAATTCAATGTACTTAATAAGAATTTTTCATGAATTCAATGAATAAATAAAATGTGCATCAGAATATCTTATAAGTTCCTTAAATAATTTAATTTTCTTCTACTCATTTAATAATATCTATACTGCCGCTTAGTGTGCTGACAGAGTAGGAACGGAGAATTAGTCTCACAGCTGCCGGCTGTGGGGATACCTTGGGAAACCAAAAGAAAAAATATATCTATACTATTTTTGTTTAACTTATTGCCCAAAATGATATTAGAATTTTTATAGGTGAAAAATTATTTTATTTTTAAGTTTCTTAAAATTAAGTAACCCCCACGGCTTTGAACATTCATCTTTAATTTTTTATGTACAATATATATTAATTATTTTCAAAAATTAATTCAAAGTATTTTATATCTTTATATTACATGCATTTTATTTTCATTATTTAATATTTTTATTTTTAACTCCTTTTCTGAAATTACTTCTTTATCATATTCTCAATGTGAATTTTAAGTACATGCACACAAATTAGAATAACCTACAATCCGTTCAAATAAAAATTCAAATATTAACCAAAATTATATTATGTTTATTAATTTAATTAATCTAGTCATTGGAAAAACTTAAAAGACAAAAAATAAATTAATCCAACACATAGAATTTAGCAATTATGTTTGTTAATAAATGAAAAAGTTTCATCATCTCACTAAATCAACTTAGCTTTTTCCTATTAAAATTTTTCTGCATCTAAAAGTAAAGAAACGTAAACCTATATAATTGTCTATAATATCTGTCTATAAATAGTAATACATTTAATATTTGCATCACTTGGAATCAGAATCAATTTGTGAGGTATAAAAACTTTGTTCATGTATAGAAAGTTTATATTGTCTCTCCATATTTTTTATCCTATCAAGATAAAATAAAATAACATAAAAATATAATATAATAACGTTTATACTATTATTGGTGCATAAGAATCATATCAAAATAAAGTTATTTATTGTTACAACTCAAAATCAACTAATAGCTACTATTAATCTTTTCATTACTCTAAATGACTGTTTGAGTTCAAACAGTTCTATGATCCTTCAAATAAATCTCTTTTAAGTTTGTCTTCAATTAAAAGTGATTTTGAAACACAATGAATTAGTTCAACGATTGAAATGAAACAAAATACCTAAACATACTCCATCAAAAAATATTATAAAAGATATATACTGATGTATGTATAATAAATATTCAATAATATATTTTTAAAAAGACATTACACTACAAATTCAATAAGTATATTAGGGTAAAGAAATTGTCACGAATCTTAACAAAATGGAAGCAACAAAAAAGGATGATATTGAATACTCAATTAAATTATAGTGGAAAAAAATAAGTTGTGACTATAATCTTACCCATTAAATCGAATCACAAAAAAATAGATATTGCCATTAATATAAGTTGGTAGACCTTGAAAGTTAACAAAAAAAAGATGAAGATGAATAGCATATCCTTCTTGCATATAAAAAATAAAAATATTAAGTTAAAATTTTAAAGATGAATGAAGAATGCAGTAAAATATTTCACTCGATGGTGTACATATGACAAAGATTAAGAAGCTAGAATCTCATTTCGATTCAAATTTTACTTAAATTTAAATTTAAATTCAAATATCATAACAATTTGTTAGAAGAAGATAAATTTATTATTATTATTCATTATCTTATACTTTTTTTCAAATACAATCCATAATTATCTTGTTAGCTATAAACATGAATTGAAATATATTTGAAATCAATAAGCTAATTTTTATATATAAAGTAAATAATAAAAAAATAAATCCATATTTATAATTTTAAATTTTTGAAAGTAAGGGTGAAATTTGGATAACCTATCACAAATCGATATTATAATTGTATAAATAATTGCAACTATGATTAGATATTATTATTATTATTATTATTATTATTAATAATAATAATAATAATAATGCTATTATCACTATTACAACTACAATTACTACGTACTACTATTACTACTACTTATTATTTAATATTTAAATAAAATAAATTTTAATATATTTAATAACATCAAAAAAAGATAAGTTTATGCAATAGTTATAATGCACTTAGAACTCTTCTATATGGGATTCTATTTATAACAATTGCCAATAAATGTTATTATTTATTATTATTAATTATTATTATTACTATTATCCGTCTTCTTATTATTCTACCACTACTACGTACAACTCTTCTCTATTATTATTATTATTATTATTATTATTATTATTATTATTATGTAAATAAACTATATATATATATATATATATATATATATATATATATATATATAAACTATAATATGTAAATTTTATAAGATATAGATTCGAAATTGTAAGAGTCTATTAACTCTTTAATTATGAGTTTCTATTTATTAAGAAAACAATTTTTTTAAAAAAAGGATAATATATTTCAAATTTAAATGTTTAATCTTTCAATTCAAAATTTTTGTTACATATTTTTAACTCTTTCTTAAAATTATCAGTTGACTTATTCTTGTGTTGCCACTTGACATCTTGTCTTCCTTTCACTTTTGCTTTATATATATATATATATATATATATATATATATATATATATATATATTATTATTCGGTCTCAAGTTATCTGTGATTTTATTTTTTAATTATTTTTTAAAAGACGTAATCTATTTAGAAAAGTTTTAATTGTTTTATTAATCTCTATATCTTATGATATAATCCTTTTTACTGATATTTACACTATCATATTTCATCACTTCATTTTATGAGATGTTTGTAATCTTCAAGAATAATTACTATTAAAAATCAAATAGAAAAATAATTAATTTTATTCCTTCATCCATTTTTAACCTGTTCAATACTAAAAGTAAATGTCAACTTTTAATTATTCAATTTAAAAAATTAAAATATAATTTATTACTTATTTCCTAATTTATCTTTATGTTGTATTATAATAATTATATTAATTTAATATTTTAAGATAAAAAATTAAATATTCATAAAATATATGAAAAGAACTATAAGTTGTAAGTTTTCTTTTTTCAATATGATAAAAAAATAAATATCTCTTAAATTGTTGATCAAAATTTACATTGGTTGATTCTAAAAAAGAAAACTATGATAAGAACTCGGAATAAAAATGAGTCACGAAATTAAAAAAGTGATCAAAATAGGCTATCTATTTAAAAAGTTATCAAAATAGGCTAAACGTAATAATTTATTACGTTTTTCACTTTTCGTTAACGGTCAACTAACGGAGTTGACTTATATAAAAATGTAAGAATTTCTTACATTTTACAATTTATTTGTAAAACGTAAGAAATTTTTACGTTGTATCAGAAAAACATGTAAAACGTAAGAATTTATTAAATGTTACGCGATAATCGAAAAAAAAATACAGTAAGTCATCAAATCAAATAAAAGTCACTTTTTAGAAAAATGTCCTTCCACATAATAAATAATTACGTTGTTCTTCCTTGGTGGTCGCCCACAGTCCTTTTTCAGAAAAAATGTTCTTGTTTTTTGAGCAACATTTTGAGTAGAATGGCCAAAATAAGTAGTCTTTTAATATAAAAATTAATTTTGTCTATCAAGTTTCAGTAGTTCAATAATTATTCAAGCAATAAAGTCTAAAATATCACATAACCTGAATTGATTTCATTCAAGAAAAACTAGTTCATCAAAAGTTCATAACGGGTATTTGATTTCAAAGACAGAATATGAATAAATTAAGTAGTATATGATAATTATCGTTAAAATGTGGTTGGATAAACAAAAATTAATTTAATTTTAATAAGCTATTTTGAATTTAAAATTACTGTATTGTTGGATTAAGTAAGTTCCAGAATTTCTTAACATAAGATAATATTATTAGCTTTCGGATAAATTGACACAATTTTTTTCTCAAGGGGCATCATATCATTAGCTTCACCATTTTTTAAAATAAAATTATCAATGTAAGGCTTTACTCACACATTTAACATAAAATGATAAAAGAAAATCTAATACAAAATATGAAATTGATAAAAGAAAATCTAATACAAAATATTACAATTTCACATTAAATTAGTCGTATGTGGTTTGATTTTAATGTATTCAAACTTATAAATTCAAATAACAAATCATCATCATCATCATCATCATCATCATCATCATCATCATCATAATAATAATAATAATAATAATAATAACAATAACAATAATAATAATAATAATTATTATTATTATTATTATTATTATTATACACTCAATCAATTTGGATGAGCTCGTAATTTATGATTTATAAATACTCTTATAAGTTATAAATTAAAACTATTTTAATATATTAACTAAAATTAAATGCAAATTTAATTTTATCTTACTTAAATACTAAAAATACTTCAAAACTATTTTGACTTAAAAAATATCTAAGCTAATTCAAATAGGTTCTCACTCCACCTCAAAATAATTGATCTCTGTTGACTTAACACTCACTTAAAAAAATATTTATTAGTAACTTATTCTATCAAACTAGTTTTATTTATTATGTTTTTAAAATATATAATTGAATATATACACTTAGTCATTTAATGGTAGCATTAGTATTAAGAAAATCTAACAAATTCTTTTAATTTATAAATAAGATAATTAAATTAAAATAAATATTTTTAATAAAAAGATCAACCAAATTTTATTAATTAAATTAAAATAATATTTTTACCAAATATGTCCACTAAAACAAAACAAGAATATATAATAGAGTTTTTTTAGGTACTTCTCTCTACAGGATTTCTCACTCCAATTGTTTTTACCTTTCACCAAAGAAAACATTTAACTACTAAACTAGAAAAATCAGTGTCTCTTTCTTTTTTTGAGTTGTGCTTAACTAGCCCCACTTTCTGAAAAAGGACTGTGGGGGACCACCAAGGAAGAACAACGTAATTATTTATTACGTGGAAGGATATTTTTTTGAAAAATGATTTTTAATTAATTTGACAATTCACTGCATTTTTTTCTCTCGATTATCGCGTAACATGTAAGAAATTCTTACGTTTTACGTGTTTTTCTGACACAATATAAGAATTTCTTACGTTTTACAAATAAATGTGTAAAACGTAAGAAATTCTTACGTTTTTATAAAAGTCAACTCCGTTAGTTGACCGTTAACGAAAAAGTAAAAACCGTAATAAATTATTACGTTTAGCTTATTTTGATAACTTTTTAAATAGATGACCTATTTTGGTCACCTTTTTAATTTTGTGACTAATTTTGGTTCCGAGTTCCTATGATAACTAGAGGAGTAGAAAAGATATTTAAAATGGAGATGAGTGGATTTTTCCCCGATAAATAGTACAATTTATCAAAAGTGAGAACTGAAAGTACAAGGGTGAACAAACTACTAGACAATCATCCAATAGTGACTTCAAGCTTAACGATAAACTAGCAACAATTACTCAGAAGGCATTATAAGAGTAAATATTAGAATTTTCTAACAACTTTGCTATTCTAATCCTGCTACTTGCTCTAAAACAAATCTCTTGGATGATATTTTTTATCAAGATCTTTTGGTGTTGTTTTTTCTGTTGGAACAGTAACATATTTCTCTTCCTCTAAATGTTGTACACAGCCTCAATTAGCATTATTCCATACACTTGATCTCTTAGAATTCTTCTCCTTGCCCATTTCTCAGCCCATGACAATTCGACATCCCACTACATAGGATCTCTATTGATACTCAACCAGTGTAGTAACATCCTCTACATATAAGTTGACACATCACATTCAAAGAACACGTGTGTAATTGATAGCATCCAGGCTGGCCTACTTGCATTAAGATTGACGGGCTTCAATGAAATCAAGAAGATGCTTATGATGGAAGAAGAGCCCAAGAACGAGTCCAAGAATTATGGAGAAGAATGGGCAAAGTGCTACACATATTTCATGATTCAAGTCCAAGCCTAAAAGGAAGAAGATTGAGCCTATATGGATTGTGAGTAAATTTGAAAACTTTTCCTTATTTTCTTAGGAGAGAATTTTTGGTATTATTTTTACATGCTTTCCTAGTCCTAGTAGGATTTTATTTATTATTTCCATAATAGTAGATCCTAATCCCATGCTATTTGGGATAACTTTTTCCTAGTTCTAGTTAGATTTGATAAAGGTAGATTCCAATCCCATGCTATTTGAGATAGTTTTTTTTCCTATATAGGAATGAATTTTGTTATTTTCAATCAGACAATATTATTATTAATTGAGAGTTTCTCTTATTTACACCTTTATGTGTGGCTACTTGGAATTTATCTTGCAACCCTATAAGAACGATTCTTTAGGAGGTAAGATTAATTCTTAATTTGATATCTTTGGTTTCTATTAAAGTTAATTAAAGAAGATGATTAGTCTTATACTAATTGTTGTCTTTAGTTTCTTTGAAATAGAGGTCTAGATCACTTTTGATCTAAGTTCTTGAATTGACTCTATTAGTATCATAATTAGTCTTAATCAGCTAATTTTGAATACTAAGATCAAATATTAGCACTTAACCTTGAAATTGGGGATTTTATTCTCCAATTTTGCCTATCTTTAATTTTTTGCCTTTTATCTTAGTATTTTCGCTTCCACATTATTTTCTTGTTTATTAACGTAACCCGATTCTTATCAAGTGGTATCAGAGAGGTTCTATCAAGGTTCCGTTCTTGATAATCTTGGAGTTTCAACTAAAAAAAAACACTCAAAAAAATATATTTTTTTCATTGTTAAGTTACATAGCCAGAAAAAAAAAGAAAAAAAATGAAATAAAAAAGAGAGAAAATTTTTCTGTTTGAGAATTAAGGTATTATAAAAAAAAAATTAGATTTTTTTTGTGTTTCTTGATTTCCAACATCAACAAGTAAAATCAAGAATAGGAGAAATTTGAAAATTTTTCTATTTACACAAATTAGTCTTTTTTCCTTGTCTCATCAAACCCAATTTATCTGGGTATTGATAAATTATTTTCTTTCTACATCTTACTTCTAAAAAGTTGTTGCTAATAGGGTTGTATATATAAATCCTAAAGGATCCAGCCAAAGGTAGTAATTTGAATGGGAAAAGGGCAAGAAAGGGTAAGATAAAAAAAGAGTCAAATTAAGAGTTTTGTTTTCTTTAACTTTTGGAGATGTCTCAAAAAGATACTGATGCTGGGACTCAAAACAACGACATAGCCGAGGAACTTAGAAGGATTTCTGCTCGACTTGATGCATTAGAGGTCACCCAAAACCCACCTAATCAGGTGAATATAACTAATTTAAGGAGAAGTGTTTTTCATACAAGGTGTGGGATAAAGGATAATATTTTCTCTATGATTATTGATTTTGAAAGTGATGCTAATGTGATAAGTTCACACGTGGTTGAGAAGTTAAAACTTACATGCATCAAACATAATGATTTCGGTGAACTTAAGGTGACTAAACAATGCATGATTTCTTTCTCCATTGGAAGGTACTCTGATAATGTTCTTTGTGATGTAATTCCAATGCAAGATTGTCATATCAAGCTTGGGCATCCTTGGCAGTTTGATAGGAATGCAATTTATGAAAGGGGGAAGAATAGAGTTTCTTTTGTGCTAAACAAAAGAAAATATAAATTTGTACCTTGTAACGCCCCGATTTGCTGAACCGAAATGCTACACGGTGCTCATGACCCCGAAGGACCACAAGTTAACCCATGATTGATATCTGTACCTGTATACTGGATAAAATACTAAATAATACAAAAACATGCACTGAAAGGCCATAAGGTTCAATACTGAACATAACACGGATGAGATAACATCTGTGGGGTAATACAATACCCAAAACAAAACTGTAAACACTGAAGTCTGAAACATAATAGTCTGCATCTAGTCTGAAAGCCTCTACTATCTGAATAATCTAAATAAGGAGTTGATGGGACATGTCCCCAACTAACTCCAACTAATAACTAATCAATGAAATAGTGAAGAAATAATCAGCATATCCTTAGAGGATGAGGACTCACTTCTGACTCTGACTGCTGAAACTAGAATCTACTGCTGATCTAGAACTCGTGTCTCTGAACCTATGGTGTAACATAAAAGAAAGCACCATAGTACGAATGCGTCAGTACAAAGAAATGTACTAAGTATACATGTGAGGTAGGCTATATGCAAGGGTTCACCTGCATGGCTACTGCTAACTAACTATCTAACATGAAAGCGAGAATGCATACTTAAATACGTAACTATAACTGACAACGTGATACCATGATTTATGAGTCTGTATACTGATAACATGACATACTAGTAACTGATATGACTGATAACATGAAAGGCTATATCTGAATAAAATTGATAACATGGGTGACTATAGCTGACAGTCCTGAATCTGATGGAACTATCTGAGTTTCGTACTTATCTGAGTTGACTGTGTCTGACAGTCTTGAAATCTGAAGAACTATCTGAGTTCTATTACTGAGACTGATTGACTGTATCTGACAGACCTGATTCTGTAACATGAAACTGTGGAAAGTAGTATCTAACCGACATGCCCCAAAGGTGCTATAATAGCTGAGCTGGGGTCCAATCTATGCCCTGATCGGAAGGGTATCAATACCGCACCACTGGTAAGGACAATATGTGAGAAACCCTCACATAATAGGTAAGTCTAGTGAGAATGGTGGGAACCCTCATATAACAGGTTAAGCCACCTCATCTACCCTTATATAGCAGGCTACGATATCTCAACCTATGCTGGCTATATAGTTCTGGAAAATCACACCCTCATATAACAGGTGAGTTTCTATCCTTGGGTTCACTCGGTGCTAATTCCTACTCCCATCTGAATGGACACTGAAACATGATTTACTGAACTGAACATGAACTGAGTGACTGAATTCCGTTGACTGACGAAATATTACTGAATCTGACAACTGACTAAGTCATAAGATCATGGAGATTTCCTGAGTCATAAGACTGTCTGAAGTCTAAGAGTTCATAGCTTGACTATGAGTATCGTGAAAACATGACATGGATCTAGGAACATAGCTAATGTTTTGGGTACAAGTACCCCCAGGACTCGATGGAAGGAAACTGACTCAGCATAAATTATTTGAATACATAATAATTATCATGTACATTTACTGCAACATTTCATCAAATATGTGATAGGCACAAGCTTGTACGTACATGGGGATTTCATGATATCATACTAATTAGACGCTTTCCCTTCATCTAGGAATTCAACCAAACACATAGTACGCATAGAATATGTAAACAATAGCATACAACAATTAACTGTTGTGATTCAATTCCAATTTAATCATTCAAGGGTTTAGTCCTAAGGTTTCATGAATCTATACCAATACAAATCAACCCATAGGGAATTTAACACTCATTCATGGAATACAATTCAATTACTCATTATCAACATGAACAAAAGCAGCCCAATCATGAAATTCATAAGAAAATCCATAACTTGAATTTAGAAAATGGATTCTTAGGCTTCATGGATGAAAGGAGTACATGAATGAACACTATGCATATCTTAGTTCGTGATTTCGTAAAGATTGATGGTGAAACCTTCTTGAAATTAGATCTTCTATGAAAACCCTAGCTTGTTCTTGAGAGAAACTTTAGAGAAGAGAGTGTGTTTTGGGTGAAAAATGGTTGAATCATGTGTTAAAGGGCTTAAATAGAGGTAGAAAATTGACCCTTTTAACCCTGGACGCGTCTTGTAATTTCAGTAAAAATTTTCTGAATTGAATCCCTGGCGCGACGCGGAGCTAACGAGCCGTGTCACTGAAATTTGATAATTAGGAAACTGAGGGATGGCGCAACATGGAGCCATCGCGTTGCCCTTTCCTTCGTGACCTGAAACTTTGGCACGACGCAGGGGAAATCACACTGAGACACTGGAAAAAGGATAATTCTAAATTTGCGTGCTAGCGCGACGCGCCATAATCGCGTACACCTACTAGAAATTTCCAAATGCCATTTCCTCTTGGCACGGTGTGCCACTGACTATTATGATACTGTTTTATGATGGGAACTTGAAATAGTTGTAACTTCTTACCCAGTTATCAGATTTAAGCGAATCATATATCGATGGAAAGCTTATTGAATTTTTCACATGATAAAAATTAAAAATCTTACAAATTTCTCATGGAATAATTATCCTTCACTTTAGAAGCTAATACTAGGCATTCTTGGGATGAAATTTGCTAGAAATATTTAGGGTATTATAATATCTCTCCCTTGAAAACATTCATCCTCGAATGAGACTGACTGAGAGGGAAAACAATAAACTAAACATGAACTGAACTTGAATAACTGGAATATGATCTCATGACTGACAAGCTGAACATAATATACTGAACATGCATATCTGATGCATGTGTAACTGATTCATAAATGCATGAATGAATGTTCTGAGGAACTAAGTTTCTCACAATGAGAATGCATTTCTGATGCATAATTATATAACTGAGTTGATACATGAATACACGACTAAATATGCAATGGTACTTATACCAAGTTTATACTGGTAACATGAACATGAAACTGAATATTAAGTTCGTGATGAGCACTAATCATGAAACTGAGTAAGCTTAAGGAGAACTATTACTTTGAGCTTGACCTGAGTTGGCGGAGAAGAGGTAAGGATACTTGGTACTCATATGTGCTTCTGCTTCTCAAGTAGCTCTCTCGACGGACTGATTTTTCCAAAGAACTTTAACTAGAGGGACTTCTTTGTTCCTCAATCTACGAGTCTGATAGTCTAAGATTTTGACTGGAATTTTTTCATAAGAGAGAGTGTTCTGAACATTAATACTCTGAATAGGGACTACGACTGGTGGGTCACCTATACACTTCTTGAGAAAAGATACATGGAAGACTGGATGAACTGAGGCTAGATCTGAAGGCAATTTGAGCTCATAAGCTATCTTGCCAAATCGACTGAGAATCTTGAAGGTACCGATATATCGGGGAATGAGCTTTCCATTCTTTCCAAATCTCTTCACTCCCTTCATGGGAGATATCTTTAGATAGACATGATCACCAACCTCAAATTTGAGATCTTTTCTACGAACATCTGCATAAGACTTCTGTCAGCTCTGAGCAGCCCGGAGTATTTCTCTAATTAACAGGACTTTTTCTAAGGCGTAGAATACTAAGTCAGGACCTATGACTGAGGCCTCACTAACTTCGAACCAACCAATTGGTGATCTATATCTCCTAACATAGAGATCTTCGAATGGAGCCATCTGAATACGTGAATGGTAGTTGTTGTTGTATGCAAACTCAATCAAAGGCAAGCGGTTATCCCAAGTTCCCTTGAAATCAATTGCACACGCCCTTAGCATACCTTCTAAAGTCTGAATGGTCCTTTCTACTTGACCATCTGTCTGAGGATGAAAGGTTGTACTGAGATGAACATGGGTACCAAGACCCTTTTGAAATGCTTTCCAAAAATGAGAGGTGAACTGGGTACCTCTGTCTGAGATAATGGACAACGAAACACCGTAAAATCCAACCAACTCCTAGATATAGAGTTTGTCGTAATCCTCAATTGAATAAGAGGTATGAACTGGAAAGAAATAAGCTAATTTGATCATTCTATCTACAATGACCTAGACTGAATCATGCTGATGACGAGTTTGAGGCAAACCCATCACGAAGTCCATGTTCACAACTTCCCACTTCTAAGTAGGAATACTTAACTCCTGTATGGACCCACTAGGCTTCTGATTCTCTATCTTAACTTGCTGATAAGTAGAGCACTTAGCCACAAACTCTGCAATGTCTCGCTTTATCCCACTCCACCAATAGATTTCTCGTAAGTCATGATACATTTTTGTGGCCCCTGGATGAATAGAGTAGCGCGCGCCATGTGCTTTCGCAAGAATTTGCTGCCTTAAGTCGTCTACACCTGGAACACATAGACGACCCTAACAACGCAAAACACCATCTCCCCCTTGGGAGAAAACCTCTACTTTCTGATCCTGAACTGACTCTTTCAACATGACAAGGTTGGGATCTCTATCTTGCTTTTCTTTCTCCTCGAAGACTAGAGATAATTCTGAACTACTCTGAATACTTACACCACTCTCTGAAGAATCAACTAAACAAACACATAGTCTGGTAAGCTAATGGACTTCTTGAGCTAACTTCTTCTTACTATCCTCTACATGAGAAACACTACCTATGGATATCCTACTGAGAGCATCGGCCACTATGTTGGCCTTACTCGGATGATAGAGGACACTCATGTCGTAGTCTTTCAAGAGATCTAACTACCTTCTCTGACGAAGATTGAGATCTTTTTGAGAAAAGATATACTGAAGACTCTTGTGATCTGTGAACACATCTACATGAACTCTGTAGAGATAATGCCTCCAAATCTTCAATGCAATGACTACGGCTGCTAACTCAAGATCATGAGTAGGATAATTCCTCTCATGGGGTTTAAGTTGTATGGATGCGTAGGCTATGACCATACCATGCTACATAAGGACACAACCCAAACCTACTCTGGATGCATCACAATACACCACGAACCCATCTGAACCATCTGGAAGAGCTAAGACTGAGGCTGAGGTAAGTTGTCTTCAACTCCTAAAAACTCTTCTCGCAAGGGTATGACCACTGAAACTTGACTTTCTTCTGAGTTAATCTAGACATATAGGATGCAATAGATGAAAATCCGTCAACAAACCATCTGTAATAGCCAGCAAGACTCAAGAAAATCCTGATATCTAATGGAGAGACAGGTCTTGGATAGTTTTTTACTACTTCGATCTTTTGAGGATCAACTCTAATGCCATCACTGAAAATAATGTGACCAAGGAATGCTACTAACCTTAGCAAAAATTCGCACTTACTAAATTTGATGAATAGCTGATGATCTCTGAGAGTATGAAGTACTATTCTAAGATGGTCTGCATGATTACGCTCAGTGCAGGAATAGACCAGAATATTATCTATAAAGACTATGACGAACATATCCAAGTACTGCTTGAACACGTGGTTCATCAAGACCATGAAAGCTATTGGGGAATTGGTAAGACCAAATGACATGACTAAGAATTCAAAGTGACCATACCGAGTACGAAAAGCTATTTTAGAATGTCACTTTCTCAAACTCTGAGCTGATGATAGCCGGATCTGAGGTCTATCATAGAGAAATAGCTGGCACCTTGAAATTGGTCAAATAAGTCATCGATCCTGGGAAGAGGATACTTGTTCTTGACCGTGATCTTATTGGGTTGACGGTAATCAATGCATATTCTAAAAGAACCATCTTTCTTGTGTACGAATAAGACTGGTGCACCCTACGAAGAAACGCTGGGTCTAATGAATCCCTTATCTAAGAGATCCTTCAAATGTTCTTTTAATTCTCTGAGTTCTGCTGGTGCCATTCTATATGGTGGAATAGAGATAGGCTGAGTATCTGGAAGAAGATTAATGCCGAAGTCTATTTCCCTTTTGGGAGAAATTCCTGGATCTTCGGGAAAGACATCTAAATATTCATTCACTACTGGGACTGATTCAAGGATGGGAGTTTTGTAACTAGTGTCCTTAACTCAAACAAAATGATAGACACATACTTTAGATATCATTTTTCTTGCCCGAAAGTAGGAAACAAGCTGACTCCTGAAAGTGGATACACTACCCTTCCACTCAAGGACGGGTTCATTTGGAAACTGAAACTGGACTATTCTATTTCTGCAGTCGACTGTGGCATAGCAGGAATGAAGTCAATCCATGTTGAGAATGACATCAAAATCAGTCATCTCTAATTCGACTAAGTCTGCTGAAGTGACTTTCTGAAATATCATAACCGGGCAGTTCCTGTATACCCACTGGGATATGATGGTTTTGCCCACTGGGGTAGAGACTGAGAAGGGCTCTGCTAGAATTTCAGGACTGATTTTGAAATCAATTGTTATATAGGGAGTAACAAAGGACAAAAAAGCTCCTAGATCTAGCAAAGCATAAATATGCACATGAAAGATCTATAACGTACTAGTAACTACATCAGGAGAATTTTCCTGATCTTGTCGGGTCTGAAGAGCATATAGTCTATTTGGGCGTTGCCCGCTAGTAGCACTGGTAGTGGCACCCTGCTGATTTGGGCGACCAGGCTGAGCTGAAGAGTCATTCTGTTGACCCTGAGGACCTGGCTGAGAACAATCTCTAACTCTGTGACCTGGTTTGCCACAACTAAAATAAATGTCACTACCCGCTCTACACACACCTTGATAGTGCTTACCGCAAGTCTAGCAAAGAGGATAGGTGCAGGCACTGCTAACACTGCCCTGGGTCTTAGAGCCTGATGCTCTATCTTTGTTACCCTCTCTGAACTTAGGAACTGGAGCACTGGCTGTAGAGGGAGCTGGAACTGATGACTTAGGAAGAAACTGGGAACGGTTTTCTCCTTCTGATTTAGGCTGACTGAAATTGAAGCTACCTGTCCTAGCTTTCTTATTTTGATTTTCCCGCTGCTTAATCTTCCTCTCCTCTATTGCTGAGCATGGGTTATAAGTCTGGCTAAAGTTATATCACTATTTAGCATGGCGGATCCGCACTCTTTAACTATGCTATCATTTACCCCTGAAGTGAACTTACTCATCTTGGCTCTACCGTCTGCAACCACATGAGGGGCATATCTGGCTAATTGAGTAAACTTTAGAGAATACTCTTTCACCATCATATTGCCCTACCTGAGGTTGATGAATTCTAGCACCTTAGCCTCTCTAAGCTCTTGGGGAAAGAATCTGTCTAAGAATGCAGTGACAAACTCCTCCCACTCTATAGGACCTGCATCATCTGACCTTTCTAATTTCTATTATTTGAACCAAGTATGAGCCATATCCTACAACTGATATACAACCAGCTCAGCACTCTCAACAGTAGTCACCCCCATGATATCTGTTACCTTCTGCCCCTGATCTAGGAATTCCTGAGGGTCTTCATCTACTTTAGACCCGTGGAAGAATGGAGGATTCATTTGGGTAAAGTCTCGAATCCTAGCTGCAGCTGAGTTGGCCACTGGGCTGGTCAGAACTACAGCTGGTCGCTCATTATGGGTAGCTACTGACTGAGCAAGAGTGGTAAATGCAGTCCTGAACTCCATATGACAAATATGATCATCCAAAGGTTCTTCGGGCGGAGGGGCTGACTAATTTCTTCTCTTAGGAGACATATTCTGAAATAAAAAGAAGAAGCGAATTAGACTGAGAGATTGACTTGTTATTATGATCACTGGCACGACATGAATACTGAAAGAAGGAAAACTATTCCTAAACATCTCATAGCCTCTTACACATAAATGTGGCGCACAACACACCCATGTACAAAACTCTACTAGATGCGGCTTTCAGACTTCCTAGAATTCTATTGAACCTTAGGCTCTGATACCAAGTTTGTAACACCCCAATTTCCTGAACTGAAATGCTACACGATGCTCATGACCTCGAAGGACCATAAGCTAACCCATGACTGATATTTGTACCTGTATACTGCATAAAATACTAAATAATGCAGAAACATACACTGAAAGGCCATAAGGTTCAATACTAAACATAGCATGGATGAGATAACATCTATGGGGTAATACAACACCCAAAATAAAAATGTAAACACTGAAGTCTGAAACATAATAGTCTACATCTAGTTTGAAAGCCTCTACTGTCTGAATAATCTGAATAAGGAGTTGATGGGACATGTCCCCAACTAACTCCAACTAATAACTAATCAATGAAATAGTGTAGAAATAATCATCATGTCCTCGGAGGATGAGGACTCACTTCTGACTCTGACTGCTGAAACTGGAATCTATTGATCTGGAACTCGTGTCTCTGAACCTATGGTGTAACATAAAAGAAAAAACAATAGCAAGAATATGTTAGTATAAAGATATGTACTGATACATGTGACGTAGGCTATATGCAATGGTTCACCTGTATGGCTACTGCTAACTGACTGTCTAACATGAACGTGAGAATGTATACTTAAATACGTAACTGTAACTGACAATGTGATAATATAATTTCTGAGTCTGTATACTAATAACATGATATACTAGTAACTGATATGATTGATAACATAAAAGATTGTATCTGAATAAAATTGATAACATGGGTGACTATAGTTGACAGTCCTAAATCTGATGGAACTATCTAAGTTTCATAATGTATCTAAGTTGACTGTATCTAATAGTCCTAAAATCTGAAGAACTATCTGAGTTCTATTACTGAGACTGATTGACTGTATCTGACAGTCCTGATTCTGTAACATGAAATTATGGGATGTAGTATTTAACCAACATACCCCAAAGGTGCTGTAATAGCTGAGCTGAGGTCCAATCTATGCTCTAACCGGAAAGGTATTAATACCGCGCCACTGGTAAGGACAACATATGAGAAACCTTCATATAATAGGTAAATCTAGTGAGAATGGTGGGAACCCTCATATAACAGGTTAAGCTACCTCATCTACCCTCATATAGCAGGCTACGATGTCTCAACCTATGCTGGCTACATAGTTCTGGAATGCAAGGATTGCTTCTAAGAATCACACCCTCATATAACAGGTAAGTTCCCATCCTTGGGTTCACTTGGTGCTAATTCCTACTCCCATATGAATGGACACTGAAACATGATTTACTGAACTGAACATGAACTGAGTGACTGAATTCCGTTGACTGACGAAATATTACTGAATCTGACAACTGACTAAGTCATAAGATCATGGAGATTTCCTGAGTCATAAGACTGTCTGAAGTCTAAGAGTTCATAGCTTGACTGTGAGTATCCTGAAAACATGACATGGCTTTAGGCACACAGCTAATGTTTCAGGTACAAGTGCCCCCAGGACTCGATGGAAGGAAACTGACTTAGCATAACTTACTTAAATACATAATAATCATCATAATATATTTACTGCAGCATTTCATCAAATATGTGATAGGCATAAGCTTGTACGTACATGGAGATTTCATGATATCATGCTAATTAGACACTTTCCCTTCATCTAGGCATTCAACCAAACACATAGTAGGCATAGAATGTGTAAACAATATCATACAACAATTAACTGTCGTGATTCAATTCCAATATAATCATTCAAGGGTTTAGTCCTAGGGTTTCATGAATCTATACCGATACAAATCAACACATAGGGAAGTTAACACTCATTCATGGAATACAATTCAATTACTCATTATCAACATGAACAAAAGCAGTCCAATCATGAAATTCATAAGAAAATCCATAACTTGAATTTAGAAAATGGATTCTTGGGCTTTATGGACGAAAGAAGTCTATGAATGAACACTATAATACCTTAGTTTGTGATTTCGTGAAGATTGATGGTTAAAAATTCTTGAAATTGGTTCTTCTATGAAAACCCTAGCTTATTCTTGAGAGAAGAGAGTGTATTTTGGGTGAAAAATGGTTGAATCACGTGTTAAAAGGCTTAAATAGAGGTGAGAAATTGACCCTTTTAGCCCTGGACGGGTCTTGTAATTTCAATAAAAATTTCCCAAATTGAATCCTTGGCGCGACGCGGTGCTATCGCGCTGTGTCACTGGAATTTAACAATTGGAAAACTGAGGGATGGTGCGAAGCGGAGCCATCGCGTTGCCCCTTCCTTCGTGACCTGGAACTTTGGCATGACGCGTGGGAAATCGCGCTGAGACACTGGAAAAAGGACAATTCTGAATTTAAGTGCTGGCTAGATGCGCCATAATCGCGAACACCTACTGGAAATTGCCAAATACCATTTCCTCTTGGCACAGCACGCCACTGACTAATATGGTATTTTTTTTACGATGGGAACTTGAAATAGTTATTTTGACTCTTTTGAAGATACTCATGAGAATATTTGCATTAAAAATCATCATTGAATAAACTTATTCCTAAGGTAGTCCAAACTAAATATCCCATTGAGCAAGTGCATATTGATGAGAAGTATAAATATAAAGAGAATTATTTTGGATCTTTCCAAGATAAAACTCGTGACAAAAAGATAAAAAATACAGTTGTGAATCTAACGCTTATGCAAAAGGAATGAGGTGTTGTTATTTTGCCCTATACGACCGAATACGGTATGTATGATTGGTTTATTCACATTCTTGGGATTCCTAGAACACCTAAGGTCTTTTTTGAGGGGATGAACTACACTCTTAATTCTTACATTGATATGAATAGGTACGTGGGAAAATATCTGAGAAGTGTAATTGAGTATGCTTGGCTATATCATAAAAGTGTTCAATTTAATACATATTCTATAGGTGTTATGTCATCTTTGTCAAGCCTATTAGAGTACTTTATTGATAAAGTTAAATTGGAGAAACACATATCATCTCCAACGTTATCCATACATGAACTTTTTTATGCTCATACAAATAAGAGAATTTTCTATTAGGATGACGATGTCTACATGCGTTATAAAAGGTAATTTTATACATGCAAGGATTAATTGGGTTAAGTGGACACATGGTCACTATCTTGTTTTGTTCCACCATTGTTATTTTAAAGTAATGGATGTTGTTTACTATTGTATGTCGTCTTGATTATGCAATATTCAAATTCAAGGATGAATTGTTTTCAAGAAGAGGGGAATGATAGCATCCAGGCTGGCCCACTTGCATTAAGATTGATGGGTTTCAATGAAATCAAGAAGATGATTATGATGGAAGAAGAGCCCAAGAACGAGTCCAAGAATTATGGAGAAGAATGTGCAAAGTGCTACACACATTTTATGATTCAAGTCCAAGCCTAAAAGAAAGAAAATTGAGCCCATATGGGTTGTAAGTAAATTTGGAAACTTTTCCTTATTTTCTTAGGAGAGAATTTTTGGTAATATTTTTACATGCTTTCCTAGTTCTAGTAGGATTTTATTTATTATTTCCATAATATTAGAACCTAATCCCATGCTATTTGGGATAGCTTTTTCCTAGTCCTAGTTAGATTTGATAAAGGTAGATTCCAATCCTATGCTATTTGGGATAGGGCTTTTTTCCCTATATATAGGGATGGATTTTGTTATCTTCAATCAGACAATATTATTACTAATTGAGAGTTTCTCTTATTTACACCTTATTTACACCTTTGTGTGTGGCTACTTGAGATTTATCTTGCAACCCTATAAGAACGATTCTTTAGGAGGTAAGATTAATTCTTAATTTGATATCTTTGGTTTCTATTAAAGTTAACTAAAGAAGGTGATTAGTCTTATACTAATTGTTGTCTTTACTTTATTTGAAATAGGGGTCTAGATCACTTTTGATCTAATGAATTGACTATATTAGTATCATAATTAGTCTTAATCCACTAATTTTGAATACTAAGATCAAATATTAGCACTTAACCTCGAAATTGGAGAGTTTATTCTCTAATTTTGCCTATATTTAATTTCTTGCCTTTTAATCTTAGTATTTTCGCTTCCGCATTATTTTCTTGTTTATTAATGTAACCCAATTCTTATTAGTAAGACTCTATTTAAACGCCCCAGATCTGGTACCCGGAATGCTAAACAGTACTCATGGCCTCGAAGGACCACAAGCTAACTCATGACTGATATTCATACCTGTATACTGCATAATATACTGTATGATTGCAGAAACATGAACTGAAAGGCCATAAGGTTCAAGACTATAACATAACTGATAAAGATATAACATATGAATGGGGTATGAAATACCCAAAACAAAACTGAAATAACATGATAGTCTGGAAAACCTCTAACTGACTGAACTGTCTGAATGAGGAGTTGATGAGGTATGTCCCCAAATAACTCCAACTAATAAATTACTTAATGAGATAATAAATAAATGATCATGTCCTCGAGAGATGAGGACTCACTGCTAACTCTGACTCCTGAGATTGAAATACTACTGATGCTCTGGAGCTTGTGCTTTTGAACCCATGGTATAAGACACCATAGCGCAAATGCGTCAGTACTCTAAATGTACTGGTATGTATGTGAGGTAGGTTGAATACATGGGGCTCATGTGCATGAACAATACTAGCTAACTGACTAATATGAACATGAGAATATATGCATGAATACATAGTAACTATATCTGAGATCGTGATAACATGAATTTACTGATAACTAACATGGCTGATAACTGAGTTCTGATGACATGAGTAACTGTATCTGACAGTCTTGAATCTGACGAAACTAGATGAGTTCCGTACTGTATCTGAGTTGACTGCATCTGACAGTCCTAAATTATGTAGAACTATCTGAGTTCTATTACTGAGATTGAATGACTGTATTTGATAGTCCTGATTCTGTAACTGAAATTATGGGAAGTAGTTATCTAACCGACATGCCCCTAATACGTCATTATGGCTGAGTTGAGGTTCAATCTGTAACCCTAATTGGAAGGGTGTCAATACCGCGCCACTGGAAAGGACAAGCTGTAAGTGTCCCTCATCTAATAGTGTTCCCTAAACGAGAATGGTGGGACCCTCATCTGACAGTGTTTATCCACGTCATCAACCCTCATCGGATAGTGTTGATGTCTCAACCTATGCTGGCTACATAGTTCTGGAACTCAAGGATGACTTTTAAGAATCATACCTTCATCTGATAATGTGTGTTCCCATTCTTGGGTTCACTCGGTGCTAATTCCTACTCCCATCTGAATGAACTCTAAACATGATTAACTGAACTGAACTGGGCTAAGTTAAATGAGTTTTGTTGGCTGATGGAACGCTACTAATATTTAAAACTAACTGAAATTACTAAGATTACTGAGTTTTTCTGAGTCATGAGACTGACTGAATTCTACTGAACATGGCTTGACTGGGGATATCTTGGAAACATGACGTTGATTCTAGGAACATAGCTATATTTTTTGGGTACAAGTACCCACAGGACTCGATATAAGGAAACTGACAAAGCATGACTTTTTTGAGTACAAGATCCACATTAACAATATATAATCTAATAAGTTATGGATTTCACGAAGTACATGGTATCATACTATCTAACATGGACGAGAATGCTGATAATCATATCATAATCTCATGTTCTAATATCATGGGCATTCCGACAACATATACATTTCACAATGATAGCATGGAGACCATTTAAACATAGGAGGATGACAAGCATGTCACAGTTAATGTATGTTTTCAGCTATAAGGCATGATTTCTACTCCTTTAAGCATTTTATCAAACACCTTGCATGCACAATTTAGAGCATATGAGAAATTATCAAATTACACATCATAAGAAACTAAATTCATGAATTTTATCTTGCATATTAACATAATATCATGAAAACATACACAAGGACTCCAGCTTTGAAATCAATCAATGTCAACAACATGATTACAATTAACCCACAACATAAATGCCATGACTTATAGATAAAAATAAGGTTTTGGGGCTTCATGGATGGAAGGAATTCATGAATGAACACAGTGCATACCTTGGTTTGTAAATACACGAAGATTGACGGAGGAAATTCTTGATCTAAATCTTCTATGAAAAGCCCTAGGTTATTCTTGAGAGGTTTTTGAGAGAAGAGAGTGTATTTTGGGTGAAAAGTGGCTGAATCACGTGTTAAAGGGCTTAAATAGGGGTGGAAACTTGACCCTTTTAACCCTGGATGTGTCTTGTATTTTCAGTAAAAATTTCCCGGATCGAACCCCCGGCGCGACGTGGCACTATTGCGTTGTGTCGCTGGAATTTGATAATTGGAAAACTGAGGGATGGTGTGACCCGGAGCTATCGCGTTGCCCCTTCTTTTGTGACCTGGAACTTTGGCACGACGCAGAGGAAATCGCACTGAGACACTAGAAAAGGTTAATTTCCATTTTAGCTTGTGGCGCGGCATGCCACAGACCAATATGGCGCTGTTTTGCGACGGAAGCTTGAAATAGTCATAACTTCTTACCCAGTTATCGAATTTAGGAAAATTTTATATCGGTGGAAAGCTTATTGAAAATCTTAAAAATACCATGTGTACAAAAGTGGATTCATCTTTCAAAGAAATCTCCTAATCTTTTTTTAGATGATTTCAAGCTAGAAAAATATACAGGGTATTACAATATCTCCCCCTTGAGAACATTCGCCCTCGAATGAGAGGAAGAACATAAACTGACATACATACTGAACATGAATAACTGAAATATGATCTCATGACTTACATGACTGATAACTGAATATATCATACTAAACATACATAGATGATGGATGTGTAACTGATTCATGAATGCATGATTGAGTGTTCTGAGGAACTTAGTTTCTCCCAATGAGAATGCATGTATGATGTATAATTATATAACCGAACTGATACATCAAATACATGATTAAATATGCAATGGTACTTGATACCAAGTTTGTGATGAACACTGAACATGAAACTGAGTAAGCTTAAGGAGAACTGTTACCTTGAGCTTGATCTGAGTTGGCGGAAAATAGGTGAGGATACTTAGTACGCATGTTTGCTTCTTATTCACAAGTAGCTCCCTCAACGAACTGATTCTGCCAAAGAACTTTGACTAGAGGGACTTCTTTGTTCCTCAGTCTACGAGTCTGATAGTCTAGAATTTCGATTGAAATATCTTCATAAGAGAGGTTGTTCTAAACATCTACACTCTGGATAGGGACTACAACTTCTAGGTCACCTACGCATTTCTTGAGCAAAGAGACATGGAAGATCGAATGAACTGAGGCTAGATCTGAAGGCAATTCGAGCTCATAAGCTACCTTGCCGAATCGACTGAGAATCTTAAAGGGACCGACATATCGGGGACTGAGTTTCCATTTCTTGCCGAACCTTTTTACTCTCTTCATGGGAGAGATCTTTAGATAGACATAGTCACCAATCTCGAACTCGAGATCTTTTCTATGAATATATCTGCATAGGACTTCTGTCGGCTCTGAGCAGCTCGTAGTCTTTCTCTAATCAACTGGACTTTTTCTAAGGCATTGAATACTAAGTCAGGCCCTATGATTGAGGCCTTATTAACTTCAAACCAACCGATTGGAGATCTACATCTCCTACCATAGAGAGTTTTAAATGGAGCCATCCGAATACTGGAATGATAGTTGTTGTTGTATGCAAACTCAATCAAAGGAAAGTGGTCATCCCAACTAACCTTGGAATCAATTGCACACGCCCGTAGTATATCTTCTAAAGTCTGAATGGTCCTTTCTACTTGACCATCTGTTTGAGGATGAAAAGCTGTACTGAGATGAACTTGGGTAACAAGACCCTTTTAGAACGCTTTCTAGAAATAAGAGGTGAACTGGGTACCTCTGTCTGAGATAATAGATAATGGAATGTCGTGTAATTTGACCAACTCCCTAATGTAGAGTCTGGCGTAATCTTTGGCTGAATAAGTGGTATGAACTGGAAGAAAATGGGATGATTTGTTCATCCTGTCTATAATGACCCAAATCAAATCATGCTGATGGCGAGTTCGAGGTAAACCCACCATGAAGTCCATGTTCACTTCTTCCCACTTCCAAGTAGGAATAATGAACTCCTGCATAGGAGCACTAGGCTTCTGATGTTGTAGCTTAACCTGTTTACATGTATAGCATTTAGCCATAAATTCTGCAATATCTCTCATCATCCCACTCCACCAATAGACTTCTCACAAGTCACGATAAATCTTTGTGGCCCCTGGATGAATAGAGTAGTGCGCACCATGCATTTTTGCAAGAATTCGCTGCCTTAAGTCATCTACATCTGGAACACAGAGACGACCCTGACAACACAATACACCATCTCCCCCTTGGGAGGAAAACCTCTACTTTCTGATCCTTGACTGACTCCTTCAACTTGACTAGACCAGGATCTCTAGCTTGCTTTTCTTTCACCTCGAAAACTAGAGATGATTCTGAACTACTCTGAACCCATATATCACCCTCTTCTATATCGACTAAGTGAATACCTAGTCTGGAAAGCTGATAGACTTCCTAAGCTAATTTCTTCTTACTATCCTTAGCATGAGCAACACTACCCATTGACAGTCTACTGAGAGTGTCGGCCACTATGTTGCCCTTGCTCGAATGATAAATGACACTCATGTCATAATCTTTCAAGAGCTCTAACCACTTTCTCTGATGATGATTGAGATATTTTTGAGAAAATACATACTGAAGGCTCTTATGATCTGTGAACACATCTAAATAAAAACCGTATAGGTAATGCCTCCAAATTTTCAAGGAAAAGACTACAGCTGCTAACTCAATATCAAGAGCCTGATAATTTTTCTTATGAGGTTCAAGTTATCTGGAGGTGTTGGCTATGACCTTACCATGCTGCATGAGGACACAACCTAAACCCACTCTGGATGCATCACAGTATACTAAGAACCCATTTGAACCATCTAGAAAAGCTAAGACTGGGGATGAGGTGAGTCGAGTCTGTAACTCCTTAAAACTCTTCTCGTAAGGATCTGACCATTGAAACTTGACTATTTTCTGAGTCAATCTGGACATAGGAGATACAATAGACAAAAATCATTCAACAAACAGTCTATAATAGCCAGTCAAACCCAAGAAACTCCTGATGTCTGATGAAGAGACAGGTTTGGGCCAGTTTCTTACCGCTTCGGTCTTTTAAGAATCTACTCTAATGCCATTACCCAAAATGATATGACCAAGGAATTCTACTGACCTTAGCCAAAATTTGCACTTACTAAATTTGGCAAACAATTGATGATTTTTGAGAGTCTGAAGTACAATTCTGAGATGGTCTTCATGATCACGATCACTGCGGGAATAGACCAGAATATCATCTATGAAGACTATGATGAACATGTCCAAGTAATGCTTGAACACACGGTTCATCAAGTTCATGAAAACTGCTAGGGTATTGGTTAGACCAAAGGACATAACTAGGAATTTGAAATAACCATACCAAGTTTGGAAAGCTTTTTTTAGAATGTCACATTCTCTAACTCTGAACTGATGATAGCAGGATTTGAGGTCTATTTTGGAGAAACAGCTAGCACCCTGAAGTTGGTAAAACAAGTCATCGATTCTGGGAAGAGGATACTTGTTCTTGATTATGACCTTATTAAGTTAACAGTAGTCTATACACATTCTGAGAGAACCGTCTTTCTTACGCATGAATAATACTGGCGCGCCTCACGGGGAAGCACTGGGCCTGATGAATCCCTTACTAGGAGATCTTTCAACTATTCTTTTGATTCTCTAAGTTCTGCTGGTTCCATTCTGTAAGGCGAAATAGAGATAGGCTGAGTATCTGAAAGAAGATCAATGCGGAAGCCTATTTTCCTTTCGGGAGAAATTCTTGGAAAATCTTTAGGAAAGACATTTGAATATTCATTTACAACTGGAACTGATTCAAGACTGGTAGTTTCAAAATTGGAATCCTTAACATGAACAAAATGATAGACACATCCCTTAGATATCATTTTTCTTATCTGAAGGTAGGAAATAAGCTGACCCCTGAAAGTAGATACACTACCCATCCACTCAAGGACGGGCTCATTTGGGAACTGAAACTGGACTATCCTATTTCTGCAGTTGACTGTGGCATAGCAGGAATGAAGCCAATCCATGCCGAGAATGACATCAAAATTGGTCATTTTTAATTCGACTAGATCTGCTGAAGTGACTTTTTGAAATATCATTATCGGGCAGTTCCTGTATACCCACTGGGCTATGATAGTTTTACCCACTGGGCTAGACACTGAAAAGGGTTCTACTAGAATTTTGGGATTGACTCCAAAATCAAATACTATATAGGGAGTAACAAAAGACAAGAAAACACCTGGATCTAGCAAAGCGTAAACATGCATATGAAAGATCTGTAACGTACCAGTAACCACATCAGGAGAATTTTCCTGATCTTGCCAGGACTGGAGAGCATAGAGTCTGTTTGGGCATTGCCCACTAGTAGCACTAGAGGTGGTGCCCTGCTGATTTGGGCGATCGGATTGAGCTGAGGAACGGAGATGACTCTGATAACCTGAGTGAGGGAAGTCTCTGACTCTGTGGCCTGGCTTGCCATAACTAAAACACACATCGCTGCCAGCTCTGTACACATCCTTGTGGTTCTTACCACAAGTCTGACAAAGGGGATTAGTTCGGGCACTGCTAATACTGTCCTAAGACTTAGAGCCTGTGCTCTGTCTCTGTTGCCATCTCTGAATTTTAGCACTGGAGCACTGGCTGACGAAGGAGCTAGAAATGATGAATTAGGACGAATCTGAGAACAATTGCCTCCCTCTGACTTAGGCTGACTAAAATTAAAGCTACCTGTCCTGGCTCTCTTATTTTGCTTCTCCCTCTGCTTAATCTTCTGCTCCTATATCTGCTGAGCATGATTCATAAGCCTGGATAAAGTTATGTCACTATTTAGCATGGTAGATCTACACTCATTTACCACGCTATCATTAACCCCTAAAATGAACTTACTCATCCTGGCCCTGTTGTCTGTAACCACATGAGGGACATATCTGGATAATTGAGTAAACTTAAGAGAATACTCTTTCACTATCATGTTACCCTGCCTGAGGTTGACGAATTCTAACACCTTAGTCTCTCTCAGCTCTTGGGGAAAGAATCTATCTAAGAATGTAGAAGCAAACTCCTCCCACTCAACTGAACTGCATCAACTGCCCTCTCTGACTTCCACTTCTTGAACTAAGTGTGATCAACATCCTGCAACAAATATGCAGCTATCTCAGCACTCTCACTAGAAGTAACCCCCATTATGTTTGTAACCTTCTACACCTAATCTAAGAATTCCTGAGGGTCCGCATCTGAATTAAACCCGAGAAAGGATGGAGGATTCATTCGGGTGAAATCTTGAATCCTGGCTGCAGCTAAATTGGGCAGTGGATACACCAGAATGACGGTTGGTCATTCAATCTAAGCAACAATTGAGTTAGCAAGAGTAGTGAATGCAGCTCAGAACTCTGCATAAGAAATATGTTTGCCTAAAGGTTCTTTGGGCTGAGGGGTTGGCTGATTTCTGTTTCGACTTTTAGGAGGCATATTCTGTAGAAGAAAAGAAGAAATGGATTAGACTGGAAGATTGACTTGAGATTATGCTCACTGGCATGACATGAATACTAAAAGAGGGGAAACTGTTCCTAAAATATCTTATAGCCTCCTGTACATAAATGTGGCGCACAACACACTCATGTACAAAACTCTACTAGATGAGGCTTTCAGACTTCCTAGGACTCTATTGAACCTTAGGCTCTGATACCGAGTTTGTAACGCTCCGAATCTGGTACCCGGAATGCTACACAGTGCTCATGACCCCGAAGGACCACAGGCTAATCCATGACTAATATTTATACCTGTATACTGCATAATATAATGTATGATTGGAAACATAAACTGAAAGGCCATAAGGTTTAAGACTGTAACATAACTGATAAAGATATAACATCTGAATTGGGTATGAAATACCCAAAATAAATTGAAATAACGTGATAGTCTGAACATGATAGTCTGGAAAGCATCTAACTGACTGAACTGTGTTAATCAGGAGTTGATGAGACATATCCCCAACTAACTCCAACTAATAAATTACTTAATGATATAATAAATAAATGATCATGTCCTCGAGAGATTAGGACTCACTGCTAACTCTGACTGCTGAGATAGGAATGTTACTGATGCTCTGGAGCTTGTGCTTCTGAACCTATGGTATAAGACACCATACGCAAATGTGTCAGTACATTGAATGTACTGGTATGTATGCGAGGTAGGCTGAATGCATGGGGTTCATGTGCATGAACAATACTAGCTAACTGACTAATATGAACATGAGAATACATGCATGAATACATAGTAACTATATCTGAGATCGTGATAACATGAATTTACTGATAACTAACATGGCTGATAACTAAGTTCTGATGACATGAGTGACTGTATTTGACAGTCCTAAATTTGATGGAACTAGCTGAGTTTCGTACTGTAACTAAGTTGATTGTAGCTAACAGTCCTGAATTCTCTAGAACCATCTGAGTTTTGTTACTGAGACTGAATAACTGTATCTGATAGTCCTGATTTTGTAACTGAAACTGTGGGAAGTAGTTATCTAACCGATATGCCCCTAATGCGTCATTATGGCTGAATTGGGGTCCAATCTGTAACCCCTATTAGAAAGATATCAATACCGTGCCACTGGAAAGGACAAGCTGTGGGTGACCCTCATCTGATAGTGTCCCCTAAACGAGAACGATCGGACCCTCATCTAACAGTGTTTATCCACCTCATCAACCCTCATCGGACAGTATTAATGACTCAACCTATGCTGGCTACATAGTTCTGAAATGCAAGAATGGTTTCTAAGAATCACGCCCTTATCTGACAGTGTGTGTTCCCATCCTTGGGTTCACTCGGCACTAATCCTACTCCCATCTGAATAGACTCTAAACATGATTAACCTAACTTAACTGGGTAGAGTTAAATGAGTTCCATTGACTGACGGAATGCTACTGATGTCTGAAACTGACTAAAATTACTGAGATTACTGAGTTTTTCTGAGTCATGAGACTGGCTGAATTCTACTAAACATGGCTTGATTGAGGATATATTGGAAACATAACGCTTATTCTAGGCACACAACTATATTTTTCAAGTACAAGTACCCCCAGGACTCGATAGAAGAAAAGTGACAAAGCATGACTTTCTTTCATACAAGATCCACATCAACCATACATAATCTAATAAGTTGTGGATTTCACGAAGTACATGATTATCATACTATCTAACATGGACGAGAATGTTGATAATCATATCATAATCTCATGTTTTAATATCATAGGGATTCCGACAACATATAGATTACACAATGATAGCATAGAGACTATTTAAACATAGGAGAATGACAAGCATGCCATATTTAGTTTATGTTTGAGCTATAAAGCATCATTTCTACTCCTTCAAGCATTTTATCAAACACTTTGCATGCAAAATTTAGAGCATAGGTGAAATCAGCAAATTACACATCATAAGCAACTAAATTCATGAATTTTATCTTGCATATTAACATAATATCATGAAACACACACAAGGACTCCAGCTTTGAAATCAATCAACGTCAACAACATGATTACGATTAACCCACAACATAAATACCATGATATATAGATAAAAACAAGGTCCTTGAGCTTCATGGATGGAAGTAATCCATGAATGAACACAACGCATAACTTGGTTCATAAATACACGAAGATTGACGGGGAAAATTCTTGATTCTGAATCTTCTATGAAGAGCCCTAGGTTGTTTTTGAGAGTTTTTTGAGAGAAAAGAGTGTATTTTGGGTGAAAAGTGGTTGAATCAAGTGTTAAAGGGCTTAAATAGGGGTGTGAAATTGACCCTTTTAACCCTGAATATGTCTTGTAATTTCAGTAAAAATTTCTCGAATTGGACTCCAGGGGCGATGCAGCGCTATCGCGCCATGTCACTGAAATTTGACAATTGAAAAACTGAGGGATGACATGATGCGGAGTCATCGCGTTGCCCTTTTTTTTGCGACCTGAAACTTTGGCAAGATGTGGAGGAAATTGCGCTGAGACACTGGAAAAGGACAAATGCCATTTTAGCTTGTGGCGCAGCGCGCCACTGACCAATATGGCGTTGTTTTACGATGAAAACTTGAAATAGTCATAACTTCTTACCCGGTTATTGAATTTAGGCGAATTTTATATCGATGGAAAGCTTATTGAATTTACCACATGACAAAAATTGAAAATCTTAAAAATACCACGTGTACAAAAAAGGATTCATCTTTCAAAGAAAACTCCTAATATTTTTTGAGACGATTTCAAGCTAGGAAAAGGTATGGGGTATTACACCTACTCAAAAAGAGGACATACCAAATTTATTGTGACACTCATCTATTTAGTCTATCTCGAGTAGAAAGTCTTTTATGGATAGCTAGTTGCAATATAAAGATTCATCTGGTCAATCCCAAGTTATTACAGGTGATTTTTTTCTAAGGTACCTTCTGATAATGGCCTTGTAATTTGGTATAGAAACTTTTGATAGAGAACTAGAAATGTATTATATATCAATAATTATATACCCTGCTCTAATAAAGTATTTAGTAGCGTTTAAAATTTCCTGAGTGACCCAGAATGTCTGTTTTGGCAATTCTTCCAGTAAGTTTCTGTTTCTCCCATAATAATAGTGAATTCACTTTACCCACAATTTATTTTTCTTTGTACAAATATTCCAGAAAAGCTTAGCTACAACTATCTTGTTCCAGTCATAAATGTCAAGAATATTCAGGCCTCCAGCTGATTTAGGATAACATACCCCACTCCAAGCTAGTAGTACTTGCTTGAACATTTCAGTTCCATCGGGACATAAAAAATTTATGCATGTAGCTTCAATTACCTCCACCACTCTTTTTAACAAGACAAAGATTTGAGCCCCAAAGACTTAGAATTGAGAACCAGATAGATTTGATAAGTTGGGCCTTACATGCATAGGATATAAATCTAGTAGTTTAGGATTTAATCTGTTGAAGATCTTGTCTAGGAGAGGTTGGCACTAAACAATAGATACTTTTAGAACTACAAGGGACACCTAGACATATGAAAGGCTACACTTAAATCCAAGACACTTTGGTTATCTTGTTGAACCTGAGGTGACAAATTAACACAATAAATAGAGCTTTTGGAAGGATTTGCAATGAGACAAGAGGCATGAGAGTGGATGTTATTATATTCAAATGTTAATATATATTAAAATTATCATTCTATTTACTATCCCTTAAAAAATATTTAATCAATATTGGATGATAAATGGAAAAAGTTCGTGAACTTTTAAAATGATAAAAAAGGCAGTTCAGCTCCCACATAGCTATGCACAGGAACTAACAGGTTGTTTGGATGGTGGTTTTCTGTGGTATGGTATGGTTACAAAGCCAATTATGTTTATTTTGGTTGTTTTCTAAAAGACATGGTATGGTATGGTAATCTTTCATGATTTGGTAATCATGAAATTGCCCAATTTTTAGAACCACCGATTTAGTGGTTTTCCATGGTTTTCTTATTTATTTTTTCAATTATGCCCTCATATAATATTTTCTAATCCTATTTTATCCTTTACCCCATATTACTTACAACCCTAATATCTTATAATTTTTATGCACAACTCCACTGTTATTCTACGTTCTCTTCTGGATGCTCTTATTCCTTCTCCAATCGATAACATAAATTTGATTCCTTTGGATTGACAAGATTTTACGTCAGAACTCACGTTAACATATCCATTTGGAGTGTATGGATCACAATGGCCTTCTAAATCGAGCATCGCGTTTCGACCGCTGCCAAATGTTGAGAGAAATGTTATGTTCACGGAGTCATAGTTCCCTGTAGCACAAGTATCGGCTAGTGTCCCTTCGTTGCCATTTTATCCCCAATAGATAGCAATTCCCCCTGCTTCAGACCTTGTTGCTAGTGCTAAAATCAGTAATATTGGGACATAATACAGAAAATAATAAAGCTTTGATTGCCATGTTCTAATTGGTCTTCAATATGATCTTTGATTTTGTTCTTGTTGGAATAATGCAGCAAAGCTACATGCTTTTATAGGGAAAGAGTTGAATCTGAATGGTAGTGAAAAGTTGTCCTTAATACCACTTGTAGACAAAGTTAGAAGCCATGTTACTGTTAGTTTGTGCTTTTGCCTGGTGTAGCAGTTGTTAATAATCCAATATTGACTGCTAATACATAGAAAACTTGAAAGAAAATAACCAAATATTGCCTATGTACCTAATAATTCAATTAGGGGCATTTTAATAAATTTATCTGTTAAGATACAGTATCATACCATCAAATCAAATAAAAAAAACTGTTATTAAACCGCAGTGAGCGATAAAGTGCATCCAAACATTGTATTGTACCATACCATACTATATTGTACCATACATTATGAAACCATGATAAACCACCATCTAAACAAAGGCTAAAAAGAACTCCACCACAAGAGTGTATTTATAGACTCTAAAATAACTATTTATAAAAGTACTCCCTCCGTTCTTTTTCGTTGGCATATTTTATCTTTCTAAAGTTAATTTAATTAATTTTAAAGCTAAATTAAATTCGATTAATAATAATCTCTATTTGGTAAGTTACCCTCGTTTGACCATAGGTTTCTATTTACTACTCATTGTCAGCTCGGTACCCACAAATAACCCAGTAATCAATCACGGCCAAGTTCATGTAACACGCACAAGGTATTATAAAACTGTGCATCTATTTTTTTAGGAGTGGTAGTTTTACTTTTTTTTTTTTTTGGTTTCCCAAGGTATCCCCACAGCGGGTAGCTGTGAGACTAATCCTTCGTTTCTCTGTCAGCGCATTAAGCGGTAGGGAACTGGCCACAGAGTTTTCTCTATTCGCCTGAGGCAGATATCGAACCCCCGACCTCTTGCTTAAGGGACATGGCGCTAAACCAGTAGTTTTACTTTTTATTTTGTTTTAAAGTAACTGTAAAATTTTATTTTGATTATGTGAAATATATATTTTGAAATGGAAAAAGTACTAAAAGGTTGTATCTTTTTAAAGCTATTTTATTAAATGAAAATTAAGAAAAATATATTTTACTTTCTAGGTATGAGTAGTTTTTTAGGAAAAGCTTAAAAATTAAAAGTACCATTTATTTTCACCCCCAACTTTGATTAAAAAATTAAACTCCCCCCTCAACATTAAATAATAATCATACTCCCCCTTTTATCTCATGCAATGTTCATTTTGTCCTTATAATTTTAATCATATATTTCTGTAATATCTTTTTATATTATATGTAGTGAATATTTTTGTAACGTGGATATTTGTAGCATTTTATTTAAATTTATTAACTTTATAAGCAAATTAATACTTTTTTATAAATTTATCACAAAATTCAATATTATTTTTTAAGATCGTTATTTTAGTATTATATGTATTAAAGAGTCGTTTGGTGTGAGGTATGATTGTAATAATTCAGAGATAAAGTTCATGATTATTTATCCTGCGTTTAATTAGATGTATTGGGTAGTCTCAAAATTATTTGTTGTACCATTTATACCACAGTGATGAGATAAGTTATCACACATACATGTTAGTACAACTTATTTTGTGATAACTAATCCCAGAATAACTTGTTTCCAAACATATATATGTGCATGCATGTGTGTATGTTTTCGTGTTTTATCACTCTCTTACTAAATTTGTTTCATATTACTTAACTTTTTGTTGATATAACACAATCCTTAAGAAAAATTTTACTTAGAGGTATATTTTGCGAAATTAACCTTATTAATGATAATTTGAAACTTTAAATTTATCTATACTGTTACTTTATATAGTTATTTAACACTAAAGGGTAGAAAAAAAAATAATACAATTCTCTTGATTTCACAAATTGAACATATAAATTAAAACATCTATTTTTAGTATGAGAATCAAGTGATAAGAAACGATATTATATATTGTCTATATTAGTAAATAAGTTGTGATTGTCATTAATAGAGTATTACATATTTTATAATTTATATAAATAAATATAATCTTTAAAATTTGACCTTATTTTTATTCTAGAAAAACATCTAGTACCCCCCGAACTATGACCAAATTTGCTACGACACACGTCAACTTCACGGGGGTCCTATTACCCCTTAAACTAAATTTTAGCATATTTTTGTCAATCTTTTTAGCTAACGTAATACCTTTTGTCTATCATTTTAGATGGCGTGACACCTTTGATGTGGACTCCATTTTATGTAATAAAGGTGCCACATTAGCACAAAAAATATCAAAAATATGCTAAATTTGAGTTCAAGGGATAGTAGGACCCCTGTGAAGTTGGAGTGTGTCGTAACAACTTTGACCATAGTTCGGGGTGGTACTATAGGTTTATCGCTTTCATTTATTGTTTGTATTTTCTGCATTGAAATATGTTTATAAAATTAGTATTACTTATTATTTTCACTTATAAAATAAATATTATAGTTTTGGTTATTATTAATAAAACTAATTTTCTTATCATGCTAATTTACTTCATACAGATCATCATTAGCTTATATACTTAATTAGTATTTCTTACTTTTTTTCTAGAAGATAATGTTTATGTTTTTATGAAAATTTTGTTATATGAATTTTTTTTAAAATGAAAATATGATGATTTTAAAGAAGTTAAAGAAAAAAGAATAAAAAATATAAAGGGTAAAATATGAATTTTTAAAAGTCAATTAGAATAAAGGGGAAGTATAATTATTATTCAAAGTTAAGGGGGAAATTTGATTTTTAAGACAAAGTTGGGGATGGAAAATGATTTTTACCCTTTTACAATTGCGAGAGCATTGATTACTCCAACTCATATTAACACTCAAGTTGGAAATGCTTTAGTTTACACTTTTACACTTTTAAATTTACAATTTTAAGTTAACTAACTTATGAGATAAAATAAAATTTCACAGAATTAGTGTTAGTATTATATTTCATATTTTCTTTCTGTATTCGTGTCATAATTTACTTTGCTATTCGAATACAAAAATTGTTCTCTTCTTAGAGTGACAACTTTCCTCTTCTTTTTTTTTTTGGCAATGTTAATAGGGAATTTAAAAGTTTCGACGGGACAATAATAGAAATGTAGCCAATGGTATCTGAAATCATATATTGCTGTTTAAATTACCAGACCCCACTAGGTGGGAATACACTGGGTTTGTTGTTGTTGTTGTTTGTTTAAGAAGTTAGTTTGACGGAATTTGTCTCACAGCCATGAGTATATTTTGAAAAATCAAGACTCAAGAAAGAGAATATTACATATTTTTGTTATGATAGTAAATATTTAGTGATTATGCCTCAATAAACTATAATTTTATTGGGACGATAAAGGTAGACTAGTTTGATCAATCAAAAATAAGGCAGACCACTTGTGATCATAAAACTAATGGAGTATTAGAAGAAATGGAGATGAATTCAATTCATCTGATATTAAATGAAAATTAAAAATGTGTTGCATTGTAAAATTATTTTGTGGTTCATTCTTTCTTGACAATATTTTTCAAATAGAGAAACATTATCGCTGAGGTTTCATTGTTTTAATGAGTCGGTGAGAATTTCATTGTCAGCCTCTCCTTTCCCATTTTCATAGTCCCAGACTGTATCCTGCAATAACAACAACGAAGAAAATAATTAATAGTATATTATAAAATAATTCTTCCTTCGTTCTTTTTTAATTGTTTCATTATTTTTTAAAGTTAAACAATATAAATTTTGATCAACATTTTAAAATATATTTCTTAATCAAATTGAAAAAAGAAAATTTGTAATTATAATAGTTTTATGTAGCTTTTAAATATTTAAATTTTAATTTAAAAAATTAAATTAATTTAATCTAATTTAGCTTTGAAACTTAGTCAAGTTAGCTTACAAAAAATGAGGGGAGTAATTAAGAAAAAATGGAGGGAATATCAAAAATACAAGGCAACAAGATGCAGAGAAACAAGTTAAGGGAGAGATATTTCATTTCAGTTGAAATTGATGTACAAAATGAATCAATATAACTTTCTACATATAGTTGCTAAAAAAGACTTTCTATTTATAAAGAAATGAAATTGTTGTGAAGCTTTTTAGAAAATTATTGTGAGATTTTTCAGAAGCTACATGTTAGCTATTGCAAAATGTTTCAGTAGCTGTTTGCATCGTAGAGGAATCTAAAATTTGATGTTCATGAGTTTAATTTATAAGATATTTAACCTATTATACTGTAGAAAGCATTAAAGTTAGATTTTTTGAAATATCATAAATTCTTTAGAATATTTTTGATGAAATATCTAGATATTTTAGTAATTTAGATAGAAAAATATAAAAAGTTATAGTAATATTGTAGTTAGAGATATTGTAGAATTGATATTATAGTTAGAAAAGTTTAGATGTTTGTAGAAGATAGTATGATTGTCTAGGCTAGTTATTTTGTATCAAGAACTAAATTTAAAAAATTCTCTAGGCAAGTAAAAATACGAGGAAATATGTAAATTTATAAGCGCAACTAAAAACAAATCAATTCAAGCAGTCTTCTTCCAATTTTTTTTTTCTAATATCTTTCTTCTACTTTCGTAACTTTCTCTTTCAATCTTAGCTAACAATCTTAAACTAGTGAAAGATTTTTTAATTATACTTTACTTCTGCTCTTATTTACATGGTATCAGAGTCATAGTCATACATTGACTTTTGAATCATATTTCAAGATGGGTAAGTGGTAGATTCAATTGGTTTCTATATAGGGATATCAACGATTGTGGTAATAAAGAGGGGATGGAATTATTGAACCAGTTCAATTACAAGGTATGAAAGATATAGTTATATCTTATGGGTGATGATTTGTGGGTTATTGTCAGTCAAAGTAGCACAAATCCTCATATACCGGAGAATGATGGTGCATATAAGAAATAAAAGCAGACTAATGCGAAGACAAGGTTTATCTTGAAGAGATCTATCACCTTCAATTTATTCGATCATATTATAAGGTATAAATCAGTCATGAAATATAAAAGATCCTAAATCAGTTATTCAACAAAAAGAATAAACCTTGGCCATAGATATTGAAGAATGAATTGGCTAATATCATCTAAGATAATTTTTCTACCGCCGCATATTTTTTGAAAGATTAAGAGCTTATATTTTGAGATATCTTTATTAAATTTGGACGAAGCTATTTCTGAAGTACGGATACGAAGAATTATTATTTGTAATTTGAAGTGAAAATATATTTCCTTTGTAACACCGATTCAAGAATGAAATTAACAATCATCCTCAAAGAAATTTGAGAATTTGTTATCGTCACAAGTGATACTGGCCAAATAGTTGACTAGTATATTTATCAAATAAGGGAAAGAAAATGTTCTTATAGCCGTCAAGAAAAAATTTAAAGGAAAAAAGTGGAATATGTGTCACTCTTGATAGTCAGGTGGTTCAAGCTCACCAGAAAAAAAAAGTCTGCTAACAATTATGATAAGAAACCTCTCAGCTATTATCGGTGTTGTAAAGTTAAAAAAGTAAGAAGATATTGTCGAGTCATGAAAAATAACATGAAAACTAGGGAAGGTGCTTAGTAGCAAAGAGTCGAGCATTTGAAAGAGTCTGAACAATGTATTCGAAATATAAAATAGTCCATTACTTAAAGAAGGAAGTCATCAATGCAATCAACAAAAATCAATAAAATTCTAAATACGATCAGACTGGTGACATGAAAACTGTTGTTGAGAAAATAAATAAAGAAGATACTAAAATTGATAATAACAGTTTGAGCATATAAAAACATTGAAGTAGAACTTACGGTAACATTATTTGAAGCTCCATATGTCGATGATGACCATTCAAGGAAAAACATTGAATGAGATGTAGTGAAAGTTGAAGTTCCTGACCAACCATCTGCCATGTGAAGGTCATTTACTAGCTTAGAAAAAATATTGAAAGATAATGAAGAAGCTAAAGATCAAATAGGTGAATAAGGTGAAATTGAAGACTTAATTTCAAATGAAAAGGCATATAATATGATTGAAGAGCTAGAAACTGAATCTTGATGAATCCTATTATGGGGATGAAGCTTCACGAAAAATTGACGATCAGATCATTATCAAATCAAATTAGGAGGCTAATACAAATGTAATATTCTTGTCTTATAGAGTTGCATCAGAAAAAATAAGTTCTAAAATCTTGAATCCTAAAGCTCCAAACTTTTTTTATCACATATGTGTCTCCAGATAATGAAGTTGTAGAGGAACTCAGAGAAAGAAGAAGGTCAAAAACTCAACATCATAAATTCGACAAGGTGATGATTCACATGATAATCAAAGGGTGAGAGGACTATGTCAAGCTAGCTTGCTACCGAGAAGAAAATTTTGTGTGCATTTTTCTTTCTTTGTAGGACTAGTACTCAATGATAAAAAAATCTTCAGCATTTAAAAAAAAAAGGAGTTGAAAAAAAAAAATTTAAGAGTTTCACCAAGACATGGTTCAAAACATCGTTGGAGTTCTTCAGCAACAAGTTTGTGGTAACTTTCAAAAAATAATTTAAGGGGGAGATTGAAAAATATTAAAATTTACTTTTTTGAAATATCACAAAAATGTCCTAGTGTAGTAACTTTAATACAATATCTAGATATTCTAGGTAATTCTAAATAGAAGAATCTAAAAAGTTATAGTATATTTTCGTTGATATTGTAGTTAGAAAAAATTGTATATTTGTATAATTAATATTGTAATTTGTTGAAGATGGTAGGATTGTCTAGCCTAGCTCATTTGCATCTAGACTAGAACTAAATCTAGAAATTCTCTCATTTGTATTTAGAACTAAATCTAGAAATTCTCTAGGAAAGTATAAATATGAGTAGTCATGTAAATTTAAAAGCAATTAAGAATAAATCAATTCAAGTAGTCTTCTTCCAAGTTATCCTTTCTGACATCTTCTTTCTACTCTCATAGCTTCCTCTTCTTAGTTGAATTTTTCGATCTTAGTTAACGATCTTGGACTAGAATTTTTTTTTCTAATTATACTTTTTTCCCATTATTCTCTAGATATACTTTTAAAACTATGGGTCCAAACTTACTATTTATTAGAATTTTAACAAAACTTTATTCATAAATTTATGTTTCGAGTTAAAAATATCGTATTCAGATGAATTTGATATCTGCATATTGCATCCACCACTAATCTACATGAGTTATATATACTTACTTGATTACAAGCTTCTTTAGAACGCTAAATTACTTATAAACACAATACAACATATTTATAACACAATAATATTTGAAATTATAATAAGGAAAAATTACATAAAGTAGCATGCTTAAGAGTATAATTATAATAAACAACAACACTTTTTCAAAATTACAGTTTATAGCAAGAGTAGCATTATTTTGCCCATAAATTTCAAATACGTGTGTTTTACTCCCTCTTTCCTATTTTCACTCCATTACTTTACCTCTCTCATATTTTCACTCTATTACTTTACCTCTCTTCTATTTTCACTCCATTACTTCACTCCCTCAAAAAAAGATGTTTTACAGTGTAGTTTTCAACAACTAAAATCAAAATCAACTGAAGATTTTTATCTTCATTAGCTTCAAAAATTCAAAATAAATTTTCAATGATGTTACAGGTATTGAATTAAAAAAATTATTTTCGTAGATCAATTTCAGCAACTTAAAACGATTTAATATTGTTTGATATCGTTTTTATGTCTTTAGTCTTTTTTTCATCAATTTTTTTCCAGCAAATATTTTTTGAACATTTCGTATATGAATTTAAGAAAAATAAAGGCAACTGCACTAGGAGATCGAATTAGATGAAAATCGAACTGATTGAGTTAATGTTTGTTCAAAATCGATTTTGATACGTTAAATATTTTTTTTTCTTGAGGCAAACAATAAAATGCTTCTCTTTGTCATGTATTGTATAGACATACTTTGTGACTGGTACAACCTAAATTTTTTTAAAAAAAATTAGTTAAAAAACTCAAATTCAGTTGGACATTAGTATTTTTTGATTCTGTATGTGTATTTACAGGTCTTTATATGTATTTTTCAGCTCTTTTATGTTTGTATAAGTACTTTATGCACAACTATACATATATCTTACATAATACATATGAAAATATATTTTTTAATGGAGTCAAATAATATATACATATAAGTAATAATATACAGTAATTACAAATGCATATAAGATAATTAAATGTATTTTGACATATCGTCATACGTGTACACTCTGATTCGTTCTGTTGGAGTATTTCTTGAAATACAAATGCCAAAATAAAATACAATTACATTTATTAAATATACAAATACAACTACAACACAACATACAATTACAAATGTAACTACAACATACAACATACAATAAAGATAAATATATATCAAGATAAATAGTATAGTTGTTTTATACTGTTTTAAGATATGCATTTGTACTTTTTGTTTAACTAGTATTAGTACCCCGCACGATGTGCGGATAATATTTAAGTAAAAGTAATCATTAAACAAAGATAGATTAAAAAAAATTAGATTTACAAATTTATCAAATAGTAAAGCATAAAAAAAGTTCATTGACCAATAGATAAACCAACATAAACTAATGAAATGTAAGTCAAAATCTCCAATCAATTATAAATTTCTTGAATAGTTCATAATAAATTACTTCAAAATGAAAAAAAAAGTAGATAAAATCAATTTGAATTTGTTAAAAATATTTACCTATATACGAATATTGAAAGGAGACCAAGTATAAAAAAAAAATATTATCGTTCTAGTTATACCATTTATAACATGCACATTTAAGTTAAAATAGGATCATAAAATACTAAATATAAAAAAGAATAAAATTTATTTCTAAAAATTTTAAACGAATAAATCATAATAATCTCAAGCAAGATCTTGAAATTTTTATTTTTCATTTGCGTCAAAAAAATTGATATATTTTTTAAAATTTTATTAATAGATTCATTATTTAGTGAGATTATATTACAAAAATTTATATTTGGATAAAGAAATCACTAAGGTAACAAACTTATTTTTCTCAAGAAAGAAAAACACTATGAATAATTAAAATCATTTTTAACAAATAATTTTCTTGTTTCAAACCTATATTGTTTGAATATATAGTGACCTTCTCATAGGTTTCTTCTTCTTGAAATCTCATTATTAATTAGTGACAACACTACTTCAATAGGCGGATCCTTTATTATACCAAAATATGATATTGAATAACGATTAATAAAATAAAAAAACCAATCATTTTTATATCATAATTATGCAAGACCTCAAAATAATATGTAATCAAAAAATTATATTATTCATAGTATAAATTTATATTTGTATAAAGACATTAAAAAATTAACAAACTTAATTTTCTCGAGAAAGAAGAATCACTACAAATAATTCAAACCATTTTCAACAAATGATTTTCTTGTTTCAAACCTATGTTACATTGTGATTACATTGTTCAACCTTCTCATATGTATATTCTTCTGCTGACTCTCATTCTGAAATATTGATAACATTTCATCAATATGTGAGATTCTTATTATATCGAAACCTTTATATTTAAAGCCTGAAATTTATGAAGAAAATTTCAAATTAATATTTAGCAAACTATTGACAATTCTTCTTTCTATATATTCATAATGAAAAATTTGATAAATACCAATAAGGCTAATGATCAATAACAATAATGGAGAGAGAGAGAGAGAGAAAAGAAGAAAAGTGTGACAATATTTCTGTGTTATTGAATTAGTAGTAGTCAATGTTCGCCATTTTTTTCTTACCAATATATGTATATCAATTACGTAACTTTGCATATATTTTCTGTTAAAATCATTCTCAATGTTAACTGATTTTTACATCAATTTAATCTAATTAATTTGATAAAAATAAAATTATTATTAATATTATAAATATCTACTTACCATAAATTTGTCCTAGTTCTATATCTTGATTATATTTAAATGTACAATTACATAAAGGACTCAAAAATTGAAACAATTGATATTAGTTACCTTTATAATTTCAGAAATTCAATCCCATAAATTTCTCATACTTTTATAGTTTGATTATATTAATTTGATATTAGTTAACTTTATAATTTGGGGAGGAATTTAAAAAGATAACAATTAATTTTTTTCTCAATTACTAATTTGTTTCTCAAAAATTTCTTATAAAATTATAATTTGACTATAGTCAATTGATTATTTAATTATCTTTATAATTTTCTAATCACTCAAATAACGTAACAATTATTTTCTTTCCTAATTACGGATTTTCTTATATTAATTCTTTATTGTTTTACAAAAATAGGTCAAACTTATTTCCTAAAGTTAAAATATTTTTTTTGAAAATGTCAATTAAACTTTTTTCATATAAGTTGTTTGATTGCTAATTGATTATTAATTCACAATTTTTTCTTGTAATACTTTTTGATTTACTCAGTTGTAATGAAATCATAATTTTTTAATATAATATCATTATTTATATTGTTTGAATATTTTGAGGGATGACATCTATATTTTTTTTTTGGTTTTCCATCTGGTGTCCGGTGACCTCATTGAAGCCCAACTAATTTGGATCGCGCGTTGCAGGACCCATTAAGGTGGCAGCGTTCCCAACAAAGTTTTCTTCATACCAGCGTCAAACCTTGATCTCTGGTTAAGGGTGAAGTAGCCCCACTCACTGCACCACAACCCATATTGGTGACATCTATATTATCATATTCCCCATTTGATAATATTTGTTTCAAGATTGGCAGTTAACTATTTTTTATTATCAAAAATGTAATTAGTGAAATTCATACAAAGAATGTTTAATTAGTTGGATTAGTCTCAATATAGTAGTAATATCTAATTTTAACTATCTTTCAATTAAATTCGTATTTTTGTTTTATTTGAATTCAAAATTTTACATCCTTCCATTAATACTAAAAGTTTCTTATCTCAATTAAAATATTTCTTTTTCAATTATGTCTCTTGATTGTAAGTGATTACCCTATCATATTGAGTTACCCAATATGTTTTTCATATATGTCAAGTAATTGCACAACTAATATTACATACTTTTTTTTAAACATACGAAGGCTATAAAATAAATAAATAAATAATCGATAAAATATAAATTAATTAACTACTAATCTTAATATGAAATAATTGAACAACCATTTATTTTTACCCAATATGAAATGTGAGATAATATTAAATAAATAAATAATCTATAAAAACATAGAATAATATGACATAATTAACTACTAATCTTTATATGAAATAATTGAACAATCATAATGGTTTTCATCCGACAAAAATGAAATTTATGTTTTTGTAACCACAATATGAAATAATATTAAATGAAATCATAATAGCTTCCACCCAATAGAAACAAATATTAGTTATTTTTTTACCAAAATATGAAATAATAAATAATATTAAATATTTAAATAATCAATAAAGTAGCTTTTTGTTATAAAATGATAGCTTTTTGTTGTAAGAATTCAAGAGGATAGTTCTCAAGATATCACTTGGCTTAAATTTAGGCTAGACTATACAACTTTATTATGTATATAGATGTGTATATAAATATTTCACCAATACAAACACGCGCACACACACACATACACACGTATTCACAACCTCATTTGAAATTAAATAGGGAACTTCACCTTTTCTCAAAATGACACTCAATAATTTGTAATTCTGTTAGGTTTCTGTATCTTAATTTCTTCCAAAAACTATATAGAAAAATAAAGTAGTATCAGTTTAGTTTAATAAATAATTATACCAATAATAAAGATTCCAAAAATGTAACAAAATTGAAGTAACGAAAAATACAAGAAAGAGAATACAACTATTAATTGGAAGATAAAAAAAAATAGCAAGACTAAATAAGAAAATAAAATCAGTTGGGTTCATAATCTAGAAATCATCAACTACTCAGAAATAAAATAAAAAATAAAAGACATATCCTCAAGCAATTAGTATCAACTTTTTTTTTTTTACAAATTGCAGAAGAAACTATATTACAACAATTAAATTATTATATAATATGATAGTGAGTATGTGAGTGAATAGTATTCAGAGAAAAATAATTGAAAAGTTCAAAACTAATTCTCTATTGAACTGTATGTGTACACAAACAATGGTCTTTTCTTTCTTTTGTGGAAATACACTAAGAGTTGAATAAAACCTCCTCCTTAATCGAGCGAGTTCTTGTTTCTATGCTTTCTGCTTCAGATAATCTCATAGATTGATATTGTGGAGTTAGAATTCACATATATATAGTATTTTACATAGAGGTTTTTATATAGAAATGACTCTTAATTACAATAATATTTTACCATATATGTTGCTTGACTACTAATCAATTAATAACTTTCATATAATTAATGTGATAATTAAAATATGAAATAACTTTTCCATATTAATATTTACTTAAAAATCTAAACAAAGTAAAAATAAATAAATTGATCAAATAAAAGGCTGTGATTTAAATGAATAAGTTTGTTTACTTGTGAAAAAGATTCCCTACATAGAAGAGAGTTAATTGAGATTATAATCTGTAAGCAATTTACCATTTTGAGCAATAAATTAGTAATAAATTATTTAGGTAGAATTAGCAAAAATATTTCTAGTTAAAAAAGGAAATAATCGATTTGATTGAAATTTACTCTAAATCATTTGATTTTATATATTTTTTTAAATTTATTAATATGGCAAAAAGAGAGATTTTATGTCATGTAAATTATTTTTTAATGGTAATATTATACACAATATAGTAAATGTTTTATAGAATAACCTAACATGTTGCAAAAAGTCTATCTATAAAGGAAAATTAATACGAATTAATAATTTTATTAGCAATTTATAATTCTTAACCTACAACTCAAGTATAAATCATCTAAATGTAAATATTATGCTTTAATTCTAATTAATATAGAATTGCTGAAAAGTAAATACTTAAAGTTTTCTATTTATGTGCGCTACCTCTCCTGTAATTTTTTATATTTAATTGATTACATAATTATCTCTCTTTCCGTAATTGTAGTTTTCATTCAATATTAGTCAAACTTAATTGATTTATATATACCATAATATGAAAATTTTGAATAAATCTATAATATTAATGCTCCTTAACTCTTAATATTTTTCATCCAAAATAAATAAAACTTAGTTATTTTTTATCACAATATAAAATAAATATAAAATAATTAATTATTTATAAAATAATTTTTATTATCAAAATGTCAAGTTGTTAGTTCTCAAGATGCCACTTGGGTTAATTATAGGCTAAACTATTCTTCTTTATTGTGTGTGTGTGTGTGTGTGTGTATATATATATATATATATAATAATAATAATAATAATTAACTACTATTCTTAATATGAAATAATTGAACAATTATAACAGTTTTCATCTAATAGAAATGTGTTATGAAATATAAAGCAAAGAAGAAGAAGAATAGAGAGAGAAGAGAGGAAGCTTTTTTATTTCTCTTGAGGGATGAATTACAATGAAGCAAAACCTCTTTATTTATAGGAAAAAACTTTTTCATGAATAGACATACACAATATATGATAAAGTAGGTATTCACTATATATGGTAAAATAAACATTCACTATATATGGTATATTTATAACACTCCCCCTTGAATGTCTAATTGATAGATAATGTGTCTCGTTAAAACCTTACTAGAAAAAATCCAGTGGAAAAAAAAATCTAGTGAACGAAAAAGAGTACACATCTCTAACAATACACATATAGGCTACCTCATTAAAAACCTTACAAGGAAAACCCAGTGGGACAAAACCTCGTAAGAAAAAAAGAGTACAGTGCGTATTAACTCCCCCAAATGAGAACATCTTTGAGCCTTTGCATCCCGATTTTGTGCACCATCTTCTTGAAAGTTATAGTTGGAGGAAACTTGGTAATTAAATTAGCCATATTATCACTTGAATGAATCTGTTGAAGGTTAATATCACCATTTCTTTTGTAGCTCATATGTATAGAAAGGCTTTGATGAAGTGTGCTTCGTTTTATCTTCTTTAATGAATCCTTCATTATGATGTGCTATGCATGTTGCATTATCTATGTATAAAACTGTGGGTGCATTGTCACATTTCAAACCACTTTTTTCTCAAATGAGATGTATCATGGACCTCAACCATACACATTTGTGGCTAGCTTCATGAATAACTATTATCTCATCATGGTTCAATGAAGTGGTTAGATAGACTGCTTTGTATACCTCCAAGATATAACAGTATCCCCACATGTAAATATATAGCTTATTTGAGATCGAGCTTTATACGGGTCAGATAAGTACTCAACATCAGTATAACCAACAAAATCGAGACTACTATCTTTAGAGTAAAATAAACCCATATGTTTGATCTCATTTCGATGTCTCCTAGTAGGAGCCAAACTATACCTTGCTAACAAATTAACCGAAAAAGGCTATGTCATGCCTTGTAGTATTTGCAAGATACATTAGTTCACCAACTGCACTAAGATATGATACTTCATAATAAAGGAGTTCCTCATTTTTTTTTCTTGAGGTCGGAATGAATCCTTATTTAACTATGCATGTTTCTCATTTAAGCAAATATTCTACTGCTTTTGAAAACTCCCCAAGAGTTTTAATAATTTTCAAGATATAAGCTTATACAATATAAGGATTCTAAATAAGTTTCCCAGAAATTTTGTACGCTTCAAACATTTTGAATCCTTAGAAAGTTTTCATTTAAATTTTGTCAAGTGACAATATTCAACATTTCATATGTGACATCTTTAAGTGTCTGGACTGCAAATCAAATAGGTTTAGCACTTACCAAGATGCATCCTTTCATGTCACTTGAAAAATATTTTTATGCCGGCATGCTTAAATAAATGTAGAATTTAGATCCTCATAATCTTTTGCAATATTGCGTCAATATTATATTAAAGATATCGTCGACAGTTTCTCATTTTGTATCAGTTTGCAATGTGATATACCATTTTGAGATCTCATCACTTCATTATTTTCAGGTACCTGAACCTTTCATAAGGTTTCATGAAGTGTTATGTCGTAGGCTCTTTAAGAGCACGTTGCCTTTTTATTATGATTATTTGCTCCTTATCTCTTTCAAGAATTATTTCATTGGGAACCGATTAGTCTACCACACTTCATGCATGCGTAGATTTTGTCCTTTAAGAATGCAAAATAGGAGCACTTGTAGCTTAAATATGATACTAAATCTGAGTCAACAAATGCTTCCGGTATTTGACTTGAATTATCTTTTAAATGAGGATCTGATGATAATTCATAACATATTTCATAGCTACTTATAATTTCCCCCTTATGTTAGGAAAACTAACATTTATCCCCCATCTTCATTGAAAAATTCATCTTTGTGCATCATGGTATATTATTAACTGTATACCACATATCAAAACTATTAGATGGAATAGTTGGTTGCTGACCTTGAACCAATTGAGAGGGAAGAAATAATCATAATTTAATTTATTGGTCTAATGCATACAAGTGCTATTATATGCAACATATCATATTTCAGACCAACACATGAAGCTTTGTTCTCATTAGTAATGGTTTACCTATTTATCGAAGGCATTCAATGCTAAACCATCATCATCAAGATGAATTATTTTGATTACACAATCTGAAAATTATGCTCAATTTATATTAAACAAGTAACTTTATGAATGTCAAACGTAGGTTGACCATGAATGTATATGCGATCATCTTATTGATGCATCTTTTCAACATATCACATGATAGGTGAACGGATCCTTATTTACCTTTTATTCTTTTCAGTTTTGAGAGATTCAATCTTAAAATTAGTTGGTCCAACCAACTTATCATGAGAACAAGCAACATTAAAGTTTATGAATTTTTTTTTAATTCTTCAATATATGTCCAATACCCAGTATTCACATCTTCAAGATATCGCAATCGTTCATGTCAACTTATGAACTTTTAATCTAGTAAATTTCAAATTTACCATGATATGTGTTTTTATTTTAGTAAATTTCAGATTTACTATTATAGGAATAAATTTCAGATTTACTACTTCAGAAGTAGATTTCAAAATAACTTTCTCAATTATTCAACCTCTTTCAGAGGTAAGTTGTGATACCATCACAATCAGGTGCACATTTGCATTAATAAGCTTCCCATTCTCCAGGAATGGAATATAATTATGCCTTAAGCGTATCAAATTATGATAGCTTATAACCTCTTTCATGATATTGCTACTTCAGGAGCAAATCAAGGCATATATATGTTGTGGAGAATTTTTCTCTAACATGTCTTATGATCATAACATGCGTGTGAAAATATCATCACTTTTGATGATCATTATCATATTGTCCCTTCACGCTTATATTCGTGCATTCAATCACTTGTCTTCTTTCAGACATATTATGCATTATTACCACATACACCTCAAGAATGAAGTAAGTTGTCATATTTCAGACTTATCATATATTGCTACCACATTCACTTCATGGAATGAAACATATTCAATGGGTCAAATTTTATGACTTTTCACCAAACACCTATTATTTTGCCTTAGCCATCATAATATCATCAATATGGTGCGTTGAGATCCAAACCCAATATTTTATCCATATAAAGGCGTCTTAGACATAAATCGATGGGACTTGAACCCTATATCTTATATAGTATTTCATACTTCAAAACAAGTACTACTTGATCTTACGAGGTACAATTACTTTTAGTCACTTTTGATGATTGAAATAAATAGATAAATAAATAACAAAAATAAAAGCATACCTTTGTAAATATGAATAGAGCTTTCAAATATAAAAGTAAAATAATGATACACCCTTTCAATTTTGACATCCTTTTATTTGAAATAACCCAAATTTTAATCACTTACTTATGCTTGTGCCTTGCACGTTTCTGCGGCTTCTAACAATATTACTATAAGGATATCATAATATAATAAGTAAACAAATCAAATCCCATTAGAAAGCGCAATGGACCGTAAAGATGAATCAGTTGGGATTATAACAATTACGGAAAAGGAAAAGAAAAGGAACTATACAAAATTTTTCAAAAGCTTTGTTGCCACCTGCCAAGCTAACCACTTGTATTATAATAAATATAATGTCAAATCTTTTATATAGAGAATAGGCCATATACCTTCGGTTATTCTGTTTCGTGATTTTTGTGCTTACCTTATTTTTGTCGTGTGCACTTCTGTGTTTCGTGATTTTTATCCTTACCTTATTCTTGTCGTGTGCACTTCTGTATTTCGTGTATACCTTAGGAGAGCTCGTGTTGACAACGTATTATGAAATATAAAGCAAAGAAGAAGAAGAATAGAGAGAGAAGAGAGGAGGCTTCTTTATTTCTCTTGAGGGATGAATTACAATAAAGCAAAACCTCTTTATTTATAGGGAAAACTAACCTTGGGGTTTGTAACTTTTTCATAAATAGACATACACAATATATGGTAAAGTAGGTATTCACTATATATGGTAAAGTAGATATTCACTATATATGATATATTTATAACAAAATGAATGTTAATTGATTTTTACCACAATATGAAATAACATTAAATGAAATTATATTAAATCATAATAGTTTTCCTCTAATAGAAATGAATCTTAATTGTTTTTACCACAATATGAAATAACATCAAACGAAATAATATTAAATCATAATAGTTTTCCTCTAGTAGAAATGAATCTTAATTATTTTTTACCACAATATGAAATAATATTTAATATTTAAATAATCAACAAAATAGCTTTTTGTTGTGAAATGATAGTTTTTTTTATAAGAATTCAAATAGTTAGTTCTCAAGAATACACTTGTCTTAATTATAATTATGTTAAATATGCATTTTCTTACATAATACATATGAAAATATATTTTTTAATGGAGTCAAATACATATATACATATAAGTAATAATATACAGAAATTACAAATGTATATAAAATAATTAAATGTATTTTGAAATACCGTCATATGTGTACACTCTGATTCGTTCTGTTGGAGTATTTTTTGAAATACAAATGCCAAAATAAAATACAATTACATTTATTAAATATACAAATGCAACTACAATACAACATACAATTACAAATATAACTACAACATACAATTAAGATAAATACACATCAAGATAAATAGTATAGTTTTTTTATACTGTTTTAAGATATGCATTTATACTTTTTGTTTAATATGACAATGATATGTATTTTGTAAAAACATATGAGTTTATATATGTATGTTTTATATGATAATATATACTTTGGACAAGCCATGTATTCTGAAAAATACATATGCAGGGATATATATATTTATTATAATGTAATATGTATGATGTAACAAAAAACATATGTATATTATGTATTTTATATTTTTTTTTTGTGAGAAGTACATGTAATATAGATTTATGTCATTTTTTTGGTCTATAGTTACCACGTGATCAAATATTCATGGCAAGATTACTTTCAAAATTTGCACCACTTATAGGATGTCACACGATCAACGATATTGAAGAACATATTAAGGCAATGTTATCAAAGGAGTAGTACAAGATTTTTCGTCATAAGAATATTTTTTATGTCTATAGCATAAAGAAGAAATGTGTAATTCAAGCGCCATTAGACAAATGTATAATGTCACTTTTTATTATAGAGATTTTGTATCCTATATGTTTATATATACATATGAGTCAGATATGTATTTTTGTAAATAGAAATATGCGAATATATATGTATATTTTGTACTGTAAATATATATACAGATCTGTACATCTATGTATTTTATATATTTTTTAAAATATGTATATGTGATATAGATACATATTTTTTTAAACTAAAAAGTAAGAGATAGAAGAGTAAAAAAAAGAAAAAGAAAAATCCAAAGAAAAAGAAGTGAAAAACGAAAAAAAGAAGAAAGAGAAATAAAAGCTAGAAATATAAGTGTAAAAATAAAAGCACAAAAAAAATAGAAATAAATTAAAATAGAAAAAAAGAAGAAGAAAATGAAAATAGGGAAAGGAAAAAAAAGAAAACGAAAAAGAAAAAAAATGAAAAAGTATAAAAAAGAAGAGAAATAAAAGAGTGAAAATAAAGTGAAAAGAAAAAAAATAAAAATAAAAAATAAAACGATAAAAAAGAAACAAAAATAGGAAAAAAAAGAAAAATATGAGAAAGAAAAAAAAAAGAAAATGAAAAAAAAAAGGATAAAAAAAGAAGAGAAATAAAAAAGTCATATAAGAAAAATGAATTTTTATAATTAAAAGTAGCATGAATTAATGAACGGTTACCTTTCTTATTTAACTCTAACTGATGAGATTTAAAATAGGAACCACTATTCAATTTGTATCAATTGCTATAAAAGTTAAAAAAATAAAAAAATAGAAATATAAAAAAAGAAGAAGACTAAAATAAGGAAAGAAAAAAAAAATGAGAAAGGAAAAAAACAAGAAAAAAAGAAAAAAAACAAGAAAAAAAAAATGAAAAAGGATAAAAAAGAAGAGTGACCACAACAACAACAACAACAATAAATCTAGTGTATTCCCACTTAGTGGGGTCTGGGATAAAAAAGAAGAGTGAAAATAAAATAAAAAGAAAAAAAGAAAAAGAAATCGAAATAAAAAAGTAAATTGATAACAAAAAGAAACGAAAATAGAAAAAAGGAAAAAATATGACAAAGGAAAAAAAGAAAAGAAAATGGAAAAAAAAGAAAAAGACAAAGGACAAAAAAAGAACAGAAATAAAAGAATCATATAATGAAAATGAATCTTTATAATTAAAAGTAGCAAGAATTAAGAGATGGTTACTTCCCTTATTTAACTCTAAAGGATGAGAGTTCAAATAGAAATTACTATTCAATTTGTATATATATTTATATAACAACATTTTACCTAAATACATTATACAACTTGCTATTTTTTATAATTATAAAATAGTTGCTATAAAAATTATAATTATAAATGTTAAGTTGCAATTTTTGAAAATTTTCTTTACAGGGTGTGTTTGGTATGTTGGAAAATATTTTTCAAAAAATGCTTTCCAGTTTTCTTATGTTTTGTTTGTTTATATGTTTTGAAAAATATTTTTCAAATCAACTTATTTTCCTTAAATCTAAGCAAAATGACTTCTTTTAAAAAAGTAAGGAAAATATTTTTCAAAACTCTTCTTCAACCCACTTTAAAGTTGAAATGTTCGTATAATTCTCAAAATCATCTATCCCGCTCTCCGCTCCAATACCCGATCACCTCGACACCACCCTTACCCTTACCCCACCCCACACCACACCACCTCTACCCCTACCCCACCCCACCCCACCCTCTACCCCTACCCCATCCCCACCCCCACCCCACCTCCAAAATTCAATTATTTTAAAAAATATTTTAAATTTTTTTCTTAGTCCATCCTCTACCCCCACCCCACCCTTACCTCTACCAGCTCCCTTCCAAAAATAATATCTACATTTTATTAACAAATTCAAACTTTTCTCTTACCCTACACCCTTACCCTCCATCCTCCTCACCAGCCCCCTTTCCTATCTCCCACCTAAAAAAAAAAACATTAATTTTTTTAAATTCTTTTTCCTCCCCCTTCCCCCTCACTCCCCTACCCTGACCCCAGCTCCTACTAACCCCCCTTCCCCTACTCCTCCCGCCAATTTTTTTTTTTTTTTTAAGCAAAAAAATTCAAAACTTTTTCTTATCCCATCCCTACTACCTATTCTAACACCCCCACCCACCCGCCTACCAACCCCCTTCCCAAAAAAGAAATTAATTCTTTTTTTAAAAAGGGATTCTAAAATATATTTTTATGCTTTAGCTAAAGCATAAAAATAAGAAAATTAGTAAGAAATCAACTTATTTTTCAGGAAAATTTTTTCTAAAAAAATATTTTCCATCGAAAACATTTCCTTCATACCAAACACTCCCATAATAACCTCCTATGTTCGATTCTTTTATAGATCTCTCACTTAACCAAAATTTTGGCGTAACTAACCGTCTTTTTTCAAATATTTGAAAGTAATTTATTAAAAACATTTTGGATGTAAACTGAAAATGTAACAAAGAGAGGTAGTAGAGTATTTTGGCATGAGGGCGTGATGCTGATGGTCGGGGCAAAGGATGGATCCCTTGGACAATTGCAGCCAATGCTTGACTTGTTTTAACCGCAGGCGAGCCCAGCTGGCATGAAAATGACCACACTTTAACTCCACATACGTCCAACACTGTCCATTGCGACGGGACCTAACACTAACGTGGCCACGTCATTCCTGACACAATCACAGGTGTCCTTCACCTTCTTTTACATTAAAACTCTCTTTTCCACGTGTCTTTTTTAATTTTTTTTCTCTTCCTAATATTTTATGCTTATGGTAGGGGGTCATTGGTTAGGTTGGCAGTTTACAACGTTGATGTTCTTATAAAATTCACCAATAGAAAATATGAAATGATTTGCCGCGTTTCGCTATAAGGAATATTCATTGTCTTTGAATTTTTTAAAAAATTATTCAAAAAATAATATTTGATTATAAATATTTAGATATATTTGGAGTTATATTTGAAAAAGTAAAACAAATCTTAATCTATTTCACTTTCAATTTTTTTTATAAAAACTCATAAAAAAATTTCAATTGATATTCACCCTGAAATACAACTCCAACTCCATTTTTTTTTTTAATTTTCATTGTCAAACGTCTACTTTATGCACAGAGGTAAAATATATACCCCTCCACTCCATTTTATAGTGTTTAGTTTGGTTGAACACAGAATTTTAAAAATATAAGAAGAATTTTAAAATTTACGATTTAAAATAAGTCATAAGTATATATGTAGCTACAAATCATTTCAATTAAAGTGAAGTTGATATTTTAAAAAATATCATTATTTTTAAATATAAATATGTTATTATTTTTGAGATTGAATAAAGAAGTGTCGATGTAAAATGAAAAAAAGAAAATATGTACTCCCTCCGTTTTATATATGTGTCGTCATTTTTTTTTATCTGTCTAAAAAAGAATGTCATCTTTTTTTATTTAATAATTATTTAGAGACATCATTTCCATTTTATCTTTATTGGATTTCACTTAATAAGAAAAATATCTAAAAAGTAAATATTAAAGTGATTTTAAATTGATAATTTTATAAATTTTACAAAGCATCATTTATTTTTTTAAACTTCATATCTGATTAAATAGTAACACATAAAATGAGACGGAGAAAATTTTTAATGGTCAATTCAAATAATGGCAGGAAAAATGTTGGTGGAACCTCAGTTGTTTGATTGATTTAGTAATTAAATTGAGTGGCTAGGCAAGCCCCTCTAAGAAGGGAAAGTCTCATGTTCCATGCATCATATCTAACCCTTATTTTAAACTGATTCTTAAATTGTCCAAATCGTGCTAATAGTGACCAATAACAACAATTAAGATTAATATTGTAATAGACAATGTGTTAGGTGAAGCATTTTACATTTGTTTCTAACTTTTGTTAAAGAAAGTTCTAAGAAACTTCAATTTTTTTAGATTCCGACAATTATTATCATGAACTTTTGAAATTTGAGGTAATGGTCATTTTGTATGTGAACTTTAAGGTATCTCTTAAAATATTAATCGATTATTTTCTATAGATAATTCAAACACAAAAATTCCCAAAACTATTCTCCAAACTTTATTTTCAAATTTAATTATTTTAAAAGCAAAATGATAAGTAAGCTCAAATAGCAATTAAAGGATTAAATCCCAAGTGACACTATGGCTCTATCTGAAATAATCTGAAAAAACAGTTTATCGGCTTAATTGTTTTTTTTTTGTTTTTCAAGATATTCTCACAGCCGGCAGCCGTGAGATTAATTCTCCGTTCCTCTATCAACGCACTAAGCGGTAGGAAACTGACCCCAAAATTTGCTCCATTCGCCATAAATGGAGATCGAACCTTCAACCTCTTACTCAAGAAACATAGCGTTGAATCACCATGCCAAATGAGGATTAAATACTGAAAAATAGAAAAAAGATTAAAAATTATGGACATCTCGTACAAAATGAGGTGCATTTAAAATGTTAACGAGAAAAAAAGAGAAATGTTTGGTGGAGCGCGGGGGGGGGGGGGGGGGAAGAGAGAGGTTGTATTTTCAACTGTCAGGCACGCCATGAGGAAAAGCAAAGCGTGGTCAAAGCGCGGAAGGGGTTGAATATTTCCTAGTAAGTTGGTTTTTCTGATTTCGTTGGAATTCAACTATACAAACGGGCAACCCACCCTTCTTTTTTGCCTTCTCCACCACGTCTCTCATATCATACCCACAACAACACACCATTATATAAACCCCCCCCCCCCCCCCCCCCCCCCCCTTCCCTTCTTTTCTCTTTTTCTCCTTCTCTATTCTCTCCAAATTTTTATTTTCCACGTTTACCATAAAACAAATTCCAGTTCCTCGTTCTCTGTGATTTCATTATTTTCTTCTTCTAGGCTTTCGTGGTTGTTGTTGCCTCGTTGTCCCGTAGGTATGCTGACGTCATCATCTCATTTCTCCCCAGCATTTTCATTTTTGTATTGTTAAAATTCAGTAGCTATCGTCTTGTTCTTCGAGCTTGTTGGTTCTGTTAATAATGTTGCTATTGCCTGTTTTGTATGACGACATTTTGTTGTGTTTTTGAAGGGGTTTTGTTTTATATTTTCGTTCTGGAAAAACACCACATTTTTAGGCGTTCCTTGCATTGACACGTTTCCCTTCATTTCCTCCTAGTAAATCAGGTGCGCTTTTGCCAACACTACACCTTTTTCCTCTTTTCTTTTAGTCGCATTTCAATCTTCTTCTTAGTCCTGTGATTGTAAAATATCGTTTTAATAATTAATTTTTTGGTTTTTTTGGAGCATTTTTAACCACAAGCTTGTATTTTTTTTTTTGGTTAAGATGTTTTATTCTCTTGGCATTTGACCTCTGCTTTCTCTGTTTTCTATAATAGTTCTTCTTTTTTTTTTTTTGATATTTTTTGTTTTTATTTTTCTCCCCGCGTTCGTTCATATGTGTTGGCTTTTGTAAACAGCCTCTGTCCTTCACGATGTAGGGTCAGCGTTTGCTCTATCCTTCCCAGGGCCCCACGTGTGAGGTTAATGTGGGTACGTTGCTGCTGTTGTTGTTCATATGCGATGGCAGAATAAATTTTAGGAACTTTGCCATCGAGAAATCGTTAGAAATGCCTTGCTTCGTAAAGTATTTATTGTTATTTGTTTTTGTTTGAGAAGTTTTTTCAGATATTATATTGTAAATCTGTGGTGCTGCTTCAAGAGATTGATAAGTATGGTTGTTTCTGTTTCTCTCCTAACAGCAACGCAGATATTGTTACCATAAGACTACTGTTTTTGTAATGGAGCTGTATGATCTGATGTGATGTATGTCATAATGTTCGTCTGTCAACTTTTTAAAAATTATTTTCAAGCTCGATTAATTGTTGCCAGATTCTTGCACCCAAGGGTGGGGCCTGGTGGTCAATGAAGTGGTTGAGAACCATGAGCTGTCAGGTTCAAATCGTGGCTTCTTTCCATCTGTCCTAGCCTTGGTGCATAGAGTTACCTGACACCTGATGTTGGTCGGAGGTGTCAGGTTGTTGGTTGGAGGTGTCAGGTATCCCTGGAATTAGTCGAGATGAGCTCAAGCTGGAATGGACACTGCGGTTGTCTTTAAAAATGGTTGTTGCCAGATTCTTCCTATAATAACATGATCAGGAAAGGCTTATGTTAATACATTTGTTGATCTTTTTCACGGATCTAATCCACAAATACACTCTAGGAAAAAATATTATCTCTTTTTATCCAGCTGTTAATGGATATGTTTTTGATCTTTGAAGCAAAAGCAGAAGTAGTATCAAAATGAGAAGGGGTCAGAAAATAAAAGGTTTGAAAGGCAATAGTTAGGTCCAAAAGTTTCTATTCCTGGTGGTGGTCAGCAAGTTGGTGTATGAAAGCTACTATAATATGGAGAAATATGTATTTATCATGATTCTTGGTTTATCTTCAACATGCTTTTGTTCTATTACTAGAATTTAATGTGAGGGGTCCATATTTAATGCCTCCCATTCTTCTCTGTAGGGACCATAATATGTGGTTGCATCTGCTGTTTTTTTCCTCTCAATTTGTGGGCTATGGGGAGGTTAACAGCTACCTACTGCCAATTGCCAAATTTTGTTACTAAATATTAGTATTTGGACCAGTATTTAAATTTGTTTATGAGACCTCTCAGATAATATGCTGTATATTCATTCACAGGTAATCTGAGAATGTATCTCTCGTCAATGTTAATATATTTTTGTTAGTTGACAGCAAGTCATGCAGTATTCCAGTTTTTATGCTATATGGAATCACTAGAAACCTTGACTTGCAATGTTTGTGTATGGTTATTGATTGAGATTCTTTTAAATAAAATTCTTTCATGTCTTGTTCTACTTTGCTTCTTTCCTTTTTGGAGGAACCTTCTCCTGCTTGTGACTAATTTTATCATGCAAATTGGTTAACAGTATTATTTAAGCTGGGATAGGCAGAAATGGATTTCTGTTCTCTCCATGTTACAAAAGTTCTGGACTTCTGTTGCATTCTAGATGCTGCATTACTTTAGACTTTAATCTGTTTGTTACATCTGTGATATTGAGACATACAACTGCTTCACATATTCTTCTCGCTCATATTTTGCAGTTTATTTTATCCGACAACACTAGAAAACTGCAGTTAAGAAGCAGGAAGATGTGCAAGTAAGATTCACATTGGATTGTAAATTTTACAATTTTGATATTGGCATCTATCCTTCACTCACTTGTTGTGTGGTGATTGTCAGTTCCCAGGGCTCTTTTGCTTGATGGACCATACACCTGGCTGCAGTGATAAGGTTACTTTGAAGAGGTGGTTTTTCATTGACAAAAGAGTTGGTTAGAAGTGTGTGAAACAATTTAAGAGCAGAGTACTCAAAACCGTTGTCAACTGTTTGCATAGTTTTAAACTTATTTTCTTCCATATAAAGATATTGGGGACAATGGACCTGAAATCAAATACATCCCCGGTTGTCACCGATCCTGCCCCAATGACTCAGTCCAGATTGGGCATCCACTCTACTTTAATGCCATACTCTCCGGCTGGGCCAGCTTTCTCTCCTACACTCTTCCTTACTATCCCAAGGAAGAAGCCAGGAATTCTAGATGATGTTAGGTCAAACACTTGGTTGGATGCCATGAAATCGTCATCTCCTACACATAGAAAGAAAAGTAAGGATTCAACTGCTGAAATATCAGCAAATGAAAATGATCTTGCCTACCGCATCTGGATGGTATGCTCGTTATGTTCTCTGTAATATAATTTAGTGAATACTTTGCCTGGATCGTACTTCTGGAGGCATATAAGAGAAGTGTTGTAATATTTTTTGTGCTTTTGCAGCTCAAGTATCCCTCAGCACTTTCCTCATTTGAGCAAATCACAAATTATGCAATAGGCAAAAGAATAGCACTTTTTCTGGACTATGATGGGACTTTATCACCGATTGTAGATGATCCAGATCGAGCTTTCATGTCTAGTGCTGTGAGTATCTTAACTTTTTAATGGGAGAAAGTTTCTGCCACACTTGCAGAATTCCTTTGACACTAGTCAACTCTTTTTCAGATGCGTGCTGCTGTGAAGAATGTGGCTAAATATCTTCCCACAGCAATTATTAGTGGGAGAAGTCGTGATAAGGTGTTTAACTGTGCTTTCATTTAACTGTGTTTGAACAAGATTTCTTTTTTACGTGCAAATCTTGTTGTTACTGTATTAAAAACCTTCAAGATTCTTCTCTTATCGGTTGGATATTCTCGTGTCTAGGTATATGACTTTGTTGGACTGGCTGAGCTTTACTATGCTGGTAGTCATGGCATGGATATAATGAGCCCTGTTCGATCCATTTCTGATGACTATAGTTGTCTTAGATCTACTGACAAGCAGGTAATGATGCTAAAGCTGATCTTTATTGAAGAAATTAGGACGTCCAATCATCTTTTCTCTTATGAGCTACTGACATCAATCAACTTCTATGAACACAGGGCAAGGAAGTTAATCTTTTTCAACCTGCTAGTGAGTTCTTACCAATGATCGATGAGGTAAATAAGTGTTGCTAAAAGATATGCTCTTTGTGGAGGTGCTAGTATGAAACAGTGTTTTCAATATATGCTCAAGCAGGTTTTTATATCTCTTGTTGAGCTCACAAAAGATATCACCGGAGCAAAGGTCGAAAACAACAAATTCTGTGTTTCTGTTCACTATCGTAACGTTGATGAGAAGGTATGGATTTCTAACTTTGGTTAATATCAATATAAATAACTGTTAACTTTTCTCAGTGATTAAAAAAAAGGATTGTGCTACTTTTCTTAACCAGACATAAGGTTCTTATCCCTTATATTTTTTGCCTGCTTAAACTATCGTAATATAGATGAGAAGGTAAGGATTTCTAACTTTGGTTGATATCAATATAAATAACTGTTAACTTTTCCCGGTGATTTAAAAAAAAAAGGATTGTGTTGCTTTTCTTAACCAGACATACGGTTCTTATCCCTTGTATTGTGCCTGCTTAAATTATTGCAGAGTTGGTCAACTATTGGAGAATCTGTTGATGAGTTGGTAAAACGCTATCCACGTCTGCGATTGACACATGGCCGGAAGGTACATATATGAGCTGGCTTTTGCAGTGCATTTTGCAGGGCAGTAGGGAAAGTTACTGCCTTGGTATATTTTAACTCCTCTAATTAGCTTCTCCTCAACCTTATTTAGGTTTTAGAAGTCAGGCCTGTGCTTAACTGGGACAAGGGGAAAGCTGTTGAGTTCTTACTTGAATCGTTGGGTGAGTTATGCCTTTGAATGCTTTATGGAACGAGTTACTGAAGGTTTTAGGGTGTGCCAACGGTTGAATCGTCCCAAACTAACATAAGTGCATATTTTTTTCTTTTTTTAGGGTTGAATAATTGTGATGATGTTCTTCCCATATATATAGGAGATGATCGTACAGATGAAGATGCATTTAAGGTAAAGTTGAGCAAACTAATAGGATATTTTATAACAGGCACACTTCCTTCTGGGTTCATCAACTACGTTTTACTAAATTGTCAAATGCACTTGTTAACAGGTTTTGAGAGAGGGAAATAAAGGTTACGGAATCTTAGTATCCTCTGCTCCTAAAGAAAGCAGTGCATTCTACTCTTTGAGGGATCCATCTGAGGTATGAAAGTGTTTCTTAATAGTATACCCTTGTTTGATAATTGAAGGAAATTAAAGTTGTTTAGCATTTTCATCTAACATGTCTGCTTTATTCCGATCTTTCTTGCTACATGATTCTGAGCGGTTGCATTTCTGTGGTTTTAGGTGATGGAATTCCTCAAGTGCTTGGTATCATGGAAGAAGTCAAGTGCTTGTAACAATTAACTATTTAATACATATACCTCATTTTGTTGATTTCTTTTCATATGGAGATCAAATGACTACTTGCGGATGGTTTAGGGAGCAGAGGTGCTAAGTTAAAGCTTCTAATGACAGTAACGTGATTCTAATTCACTGTTTCTGCTCAGAGCTTTTCTTTGTAAATTCCTTTTCGTAATTGCGGCATCAAGGATGCCCTTAGGCCAAATGTATAGTCATCTTCCTATTTTATTTTTCGTTTCAAGTTTTATGTTGTTTTTAACTTTGGCTGCCAGTTCTCCCCAAGGGAGAGTGTACCAATACCTGAATTGCTTAATACATCAAGTACAAACTGAATTACTTTATTTAGGTAATTTATGTGTTCAAGAGTCTTTTTCTTGCCCTATCACACTGCTGATCCTTATTGAAGCATTGAATTATGCCTGTTCCCTCCTAGTGATCTTTCTATACCCTATGTTAAGATCAATCCAAACTGAACTGAACATATGTGATGCCATTGAATTTTTTCGTAAAATTCAAAGTGATGTTCGACGTTCAAAGGTTAATTGCTAACACGGGAGCCTTGTGGTTGTAAATTCACACATCAAATCAAAGGGCTTACTCGCTTCTATATTTCCGTCTCCCATTCCCCAGGGATCACACAAATCATAAATTTCAAGGAAAAAATGACACCTATGTACAATAGCTAAACCCTCTCCACATTTCTTCATTTTGTTTTTGTTGAAAGGGAATGCGTTAAGATAAAATTAGTGTTCAAGGTAATTACAAATGTCTGGTTTGTTAATCTGGTTGCAAAACAAAGTAAGAGGAGTCATCAGAAGTAGTATTTGTTACACAAGAGTTAACAAATCGTTCAAAATAAGTTTCAGCTATGTCTGTCCAAATCTCTCCCCGTGTATGCACCGGTGAAACTTCAAAAATTAATGTCTCCTTCAAGTTAGCTGTGGTTGCTCCTAACTTTGCCATGACATCAGCTACTCCATTTGCTTCCTTAAAGTAGTGGGTTACTTGGGGCCTCCCTAACCTTCTAATTCTTGACCTGCAATCATCAAGTAGATCATCATAAAGTAAGTTACCAACTTTTAACATGGAAATTACCTCTTTGGAGTCGATGTTAATTTCAAGGGGTAAGAGATTTTGTTCTTCAGCTATTCTCAGACCCTCCACAAGAGCTGTGAGTTCCACTTGGTTGTTGGTGGCACGAGGAAAGTGTTTGGCAAAGCCAATTTCCCAACCACCTCTACAATTCCTGATAACTCCACCTATCCCTCCCTTCTCAGGATTTTTTAGGCAAGAGCCATCAGTATTAAGCTTGTAGAACTGGAGGATAGAGGGGTTCCATTTGACGTTGATGGGGGTTAGTCTATGGGCATGCATAACTCTGTTACTGGCTATATGATAGCACTTAACAGATTCAACATAGACCTCATGGAAATTAAGCTTCTTACTTTCATTATTGAAGGAGTTGGGAGTTCCTGTTCTTCCAGATTCCCCAAAGGGAAAATGGAAGAACATGATACCACAGAAGGAGATTGTCAAATTTTTTATTTTTCTATTTCCTCCATGTGGTGGACCAATTCTGAGGGTAGAAACTTGTAAGGGAGATCCCCATATTTTCTCCTTTTTCAACAATGTGATGCTAGGAATCTGTTATTGAGGACAGTGGAAGAAGATGTGTAAGAGTTCCTCTGAAGGGTGGTTGCAACTAGAACAGCTAGGGGCAATATTGAGGCCCATGTGGGAGAGGGTGCATTTTGTAGGTAACCTGTTATGTTGGGTTAACCATAAAAAGAACTTCATTTGGGGGGAGGAGGGGCAATGGATCCAGTTAAAAGAGTTGGGAGCTCTATATTACTAGTTCTGGAGTTTTTATCAATAAAAGTGTAAGCACTCTTACTAGTGAAGAGGCTATTACCAGAGATTCCCCATATGAGATGGTCGGAGTTGATTCTGGTGTTATGTCTGAAAAAACTTTAGATGGTTTCCTTGATGTGGTTAGGGATTTGGATTGGTAAGGTATCCAAGTCCCATGAGTTATTTTGCCAGATAGAGTTTAGCTTGGTGGTTAACTGGTCTTGGGTTAGGGGTCCTTGGATAAGGCTTCTAAGAGGTGGATGGTGTGGAACCACTTGTCCATCCAGAAGTTTACCTTGTGCCCATTATGAACCACCCATTGGGAGGCTTTAATGTAGTGCTCCCAACCTAGTTGAAGGCTTTTCCAAGTGTTGGAAGTAGTCTTTTTGATGGTTCCATCTTGGTTGGTGTACTTGTTCCTCAGGATAGAAGACCAAAGCTTACCAGGGTGTTGATGACATCTCCAAGCCAAGCCAGTAAGAATGGTCTCATTTTTTATCTTGGCTCTTTCGATGCCCAAGCCACCATTCTTCTTGGGCAGAGTTAGGGTATCCCAGTTAATGAGGTGTATTTTTTACTTTTCAAAGATGGATCCCCATATAAAGTTCCTTTGGGTTTTGTCAATGGTCTTGAGAATTTTGTTGGGAATGGAGATGTATAGCATAACATGCGTGGGGATAATGTTGAGGGATGATTTAGCTATAGTGGCTCTGCCGGCCATGTTGAGGAATTTTGTTTTTCAGCCTGCTATTTTATTGTTGAGGTTGTAAACAATAAACTGAAAGTCCCTGTTGCAGGGTTTTCTGCGGAAGATTGGAAACCCCAAGTATTTCCCAAAATCCTCTCTAGCATGAATATTGAGAATAGTAGAGAGGGAGATTTGTCACTGGAAGAGCAGTTTCTAGAGAACACAACTTTAGACTTGAGGTGGTTTATTTTTTGGCTAGAGTAATGGCTAAAACTTTTAAGAATTCTCTTTATAGTAGTGTAGTTTTTTTGATTGGCCTTGGCCATAAGGACCAGGTCATCAACAAAGACTATGTGAGATAGATAGAGGCCCTTTTTGTTAATGGTGATGGGGTCCTAGTTTAAGATGTCTATCTCATGCTCAATCCTCCTAGAAAGGAGCTCCATACACATTATGAAGAGGTAAGAGGAGAAGGGGTCTCCTTGCCTAATTCCTCTACTGGGTTGGAAAAAGTCAATTTTTCTTCGTTGACTAGAATGGAGATGGAAGAAGAAGAGATGCAGGACATGATGAGAGAGCTAAGCTTAGGGGAAATGTTAAAGAAGATGAGGGCTTGTTTAGTAAAGCTCCATTCAATTCTATCAAAAGCTTTCTCTAGATCTATTTTAAGAATCATGTTCCCTTTTTGTCCAGTCATTTTCCTAAAATGAGAAATTCTTCCTGGACAGTGATGGCATTGTCAGAGGTCTTTCTTTTGGGGAGGAAACTAGCTTGGTTCTGACTAATGTTTTTATCCAGGTGGGGTCTGAGCCTAGAAAAAATAATCTTGGTAATGATTTTATATTGAGTGTTGCAAAGGCCAATGATTTTATATTGGTAGGTAGTGTTCACCTTTCTTTTTATTTTATTGGAGAGAAAGGTGTCCTTGTAGAATTTGATGGTTTTGGGGCCCACAATATCCTAATATCTTTGGAAGAAAAAGGGGTGGATACCATCAGGGCCAGGTAGCTTCCTAGGTTTAAAGGAGAAGAAAACCTCCTTGATTTTTTTGGGGGTCGGGATGGAGTCCATATGGTTGTTGTCTTCCTGAGTCAGGCTACCCCTGGAGGAGGGGTTTTGCTGGAATCTTAAGCTAGAGGACAGGTGTTCAGAGGAGTAGAAAATGTGGTAGAACCTAAGAATATTATCTTTGATGACTTTAGGGTCAAAGGTCCAATTTTCACCATCATCTTTGAGGGCATTGATCTTGTTTCTTTTTTTTTTCTTCTATTGAGGGTACAACTGTGGAAGAAACTGGTGTTGGATTCACCCCCAAGGAGTCAGCCGATTCTGGATTTGATTCTCTAGAATTCCTGTTCTTATTGAAGGATGAGGCTATAATCTTTAGTGAGGTTTCTTTCAAAGTCATGCAGGAAGTGATTGGTGGGGTAAGAAGAAGATCCTTGGATGCCAGCAATTCTGGCTAGGATCCTTCTTTGCTTGTGAAATTTTTTACCAAAAGATTCCTTGTTCCAAGTAGTATCATTATCTTGGAAAATGGATAAGGACTCAGTAAGGGTTGAAGCACCGGAGAAGGAATCCTTGACTACATTGTGGAAGTCAGGGTGGGTTCACCACATGGTTTCTAGTCTGTTCACCACATGGTTTCTAGTCTGAAGACTTTTGCTGGAACTATTGGGATGTTTATGGAGGTCTAATTTAAGGGGACAGTGGTCAGAATAGGTTCTAGAGAGGTGGGTGATAGATGCTTTTGGGAAGAGTTTAATCTAAGGATCATTGGCAAGACATCTGTCAAGTCTCTCAAGGAATAGACCATGTCTATTCCTATATCTTTTATTTGTCCACCTATATTTATCCCTTTAAATCTAGGATCAATGAGTTTGCATTGATTAATGCAAACCCAGAAAACTGCAGATCTTGAGGTGCTAATAGGATTACCTCTAAATTTTTCAGAGTTTATTAGCACCTTATTGAAGTAACCAACTTTGATCCAAGGGCTAGTGAGGTTGGCAACGTGGGAATGAGCAAAAATCTGAAGGCTATTCCAGGGGTTCTTCTTATCATTAAAGGATATGCTAGCTTAAATAACACTAAAATACCAAGGTGAAGGAGGATTACTGACCTTAACAATGGTGTCGGTGACTTGAGGGGATATACCAATCTCTTGAATATTGAGGGTTTTAGAGTCCCACATTACCACAATGCCTCTAGAATTTCCATTTGCATGAAATTGAATGTGACTATTGAAGCCAAGAATTTCAGCTATGCCTTTGTACTCCTTCATGTGAGTTTCAAGGAGAGCAACTAAGGAGGGCTTGTGGATGTTGATCACAGATCTATAGTGGCGTTTGAACTCAACATTATTTGCCCCCTAACATTCCATATGATGTAGTTCATAATTAAGGTTTGTTTGGGGGTTATGTTATCCAAGAGGATCTCCTTCCCCTTGGGGAGTGATGGAGTCGATGCTGAGTCCACCATTTCCTTTCTTTTCCTTGAAAGAGATTTCAGCTTGGTTGTTAAGAAAATACTTGGGGTTGGGATCAGAATCTTAAGGCTCATTTTTTGAAGCTCTAGAGAAATGAGGACTAGCAATATTTTGCGAATAAGGTCCTCAAATATGTGTGTGAGGGGTCTGTCCAAGGTAAGCACTTCTGCTTTTGGTACCTTGAGGGTTTCCAAGATGCTTTTCATTTCTGTGTTGTTTTATCACAAGGCCTCCAGAGTTAGTTTTCTCTCCTCCAGTTCCAGTGCCAAAGCCATTTGAGATGGTTCTGGTTGGCTTTGTGGATGAGGGGTTAGGGGATTGGTCATATTTTCCCTCACAAGTAGAGGTCCTACTTCCAGAAGTCCTGGGACTCTTGGTGGAAAAAAAGGAAGGTTGTAGCTCATTTTGATTAGCTCTGCTAAAATCAATTTCGGGGAGAAAAATGGTGGGGATTTCTGGCTTGTGTCAGTAGACCTGAGTTTAATCTCTCCATCACTACCTGAGCTAAGTAGTGGGGGTTTTGAATGAGAATTGTGACCTGTTTCCCTTCTAAGGTCAACTTGAGAGGTAGTACTTGCTGGGATAGACAAAGTTCCAACTAGGAAGTTGGTTGGCAGTCTATCACAAATGGTTCAAAGATGAAGGTTACTGTGTTTTGGAGGAGCTTGAGTTGAGGTTTTCCATTTCCCTCTCTCTGAGAAGTGTTATGATTGCTTGTTGGGGTATCTTAAGTAGTAACTTTATGGGAATAATCAGGTTTCTCAGTGAGTTCTTGCATCGCTTCATCATTGCCTTTACTATGGGAAATTAATGAGGAAATGTTGGAAGTGACAGTTACTTTCTTTTGATTGATGAGAGCTTTTCGCTCAGTAGAAATTGTCACTGGCTTTTGGGTGCCGGAGGAAGAGAGAGAGAGTGAGAGGATCGAAGAGTTTTTTCTAGCTCACTAGGAGAGCCGACATCTTTATTATTAGTGGCGTGCTTAGGAATATCCAAGCTCATTGGGTTGGCTCTAGGACTAATGGTAATGATTGGGGACCCTTCTTGGGCCTATTTTTGGGTAATAGGCTTAAGAGGCATGGGTCTTTATTTATTTCCCTTGTTGGATTCAACTGAAGAAGGTAGTTGGTATATATTGGCCTCCAATAATTTGGGCCTATTAGCCTGCAATCCAATTTTTGTACTCACCCAAGGAGTGTGGGTCTGGCCTAAATTTGGCCCAGTAGACACGCCCAGGGGTCCGTGCTTGGTTTCTCTACCTTCGGTGGTCATTTATGGATGATCGAGTGCGGAGAACTAGAGAGATCGAGTTTCAAGGAACTTACCTGTAGTAGCATCGAACATCTTTACCTTAATGCTTTGTGTTTATATCCGTTTACCTTTCACCGGTGGAGATTTTTTGATGGTTTTCCTGCTGGTGAGTTCCACTATTCGCTATTCGTTGGTTGGTAGAGTGGGGCTCTTGAAGTCTGGCTTTGTTGGGTTTAGGTCTTGTTGGTGGGAATGTGGGCAATCCCTGCTAATGTGGCCTAGTCTACCATAGCTTTTGCACAAAAATCCTTTTCCTTCATAGATGATGCTCTGTCTGTGTGTACCAATGACTACTGAGTTCTTGATCGGAGTATCCATCGAGACTTGTACACATATCCTGGCATATCGCCATCGCAGTGTGGCAGATGTACAGGCATCTATCTTTAGCAACTTTCCAATTGATTGTCCCACTTTGGCTAAAATTTGACCATCATAGAATTCGATCGGGAGATGTGGTAATTGTACCTAGATTATGGTGTATTCAATTGGGGAATTTGTTGGGATGAAATTGGGTTCCCATAGCCTAATTGAGAGGAATGATCCAACAACGAACCATGGTCCTCCTTGTGTAATTCTTTTCTGAGATTCCTCCACTTTGAGTTTGACTGTGTAGTATTCTAAACCCAGATAAATCAATATGAAAGCTTCTTTGAGCTTCCAGAGATCTGTGAGTTTCTCTGGAGGTAATTGCAGTTTAACTTCTTTCCAACTAGCTTGATGATAATCGAGAATTTCCACAGCGAGTATAGCCTTATTTTTTCTTTGGGGGTCAGGGAAGGGGCGAGTAATGTGCCTTCTTCTTCAGCCGGAGGAGGATGTACTATTTTCTCGATGTCTAGATGTGCCAAGGATCTCGTGGTTTCTTCGATGTTGCCTCTCAAGGCGTCGTAATAGCTCACCTTCCCAAGGACAGGTTTTGTGTTATTTGGATCAGGTGGATCCGGTGGGATTAATGTTTGATTTGGTACATTAGTCATGTTCCGGTGAATTTGTGTGAAATTTGAGGGATAAAATCTAGAGAGAAGGGGGTTTGTCTCTCTCTCGAAAAAGCTCCCCTCTCCACATTTAATTTTACTTTATCTTTATATTAAAAATAGTGCAAGAATTAAACAGTGTGATTTTACTGATCCTATATAAACTCTGATAAAATGAAGAGATTAGGCTCTTGATAAATAAAATTTTCTAGCAATACAAGTTTTTTTTTTCCTGATACTGTTCTTATCATAAATAACTATATAAAGTAGTAGTAGTCAAATTTAAATTTCTAAAACATAATTATTTAAGTTATTTTAGTAAAATAAATTCATAATAAATCTTTTTTCAAAAGAAATGTCAAATCAACATGATTCGAGGAGAGTAATAGTTATTCACATATACTTTAGGGAAAAGGACAATATTGGCCTGTCGGCCGAAACAAATTTCATCCAAACAACCTAAGAAATTGCATTTCCATATTGTAGCCAAATGGTCAGCCGCTGACGTGTGCTCTGACACATGTCCTTTTTTTTTTTACTTTGTTACTTTTTGGTTGGCCAATGCTTTTTTTTTTTTGGCCACTACTTTACTTTTTTTTCTCCTTTACTTCAAAGAACAATTGATCTATTTTTTTAAAAAAATTCTATCAAAATAAAAAATGATTATAAAAATTGTATTGATGATAAAAATTATATGCACATTATAACAATAATTATATAGTTTCAACACACATTCTATATAATATTTAGCTGCAACAATTATTTAGATATATATTCTGATACGACTCTAGCTACGAAAGTGGGTATAAAGTACAAAAATCGAAAGATAATATAGAGAAGACAATAAATAGATAGAAACAAGATAAGGAACACAAGCAAATCAAAGGTATTTCAAACCAATGACCCTCAAACGTAATCCTAATAAAGTCTTACGTAGACTGAAAGGGTATAGTTCACCCAATCAACCTTTATTTCCAAGAAAACATTCCACAATAACTCTCTAATCACACTATCAAGTGTTTGGTTCATCAATAATCAAAATAAGCTAATGGAAAATAACCCTAGAAGTTTTTATTTATAGTCTTAACAAAGGCCCAAAAGTGACTTTGACAACAACGGAATAAAGCCCAACAAAATGACCATTTTGCTTAGTTGGGACAGCCCACCCGATGGTCAGTCCACCCTTCAGTCATACCTAACCCGCACGAAATTACCTTGGGGATTCCATAAACGACTCAAGGGACGGCCAATGACCAAGGTGTCGGGCCATCGCACCTCTAGTCACTCCAAAATAATGGAGTTCTTTGACATTTTCGCCTCCCAACTTAATCTTCAACATATGGCATCCCTTGGTAGGCATTAAAACATGTTCTAGTGTGCCCATTTCCATGAACTTCCCTTCAAAGTCTTACAACTCTCGACCATGGTTCCTTGTTGGTGACTTAGAGAGGATTTGAATCGTATTATCTTCTCCTTCTTGAGAAGGATTACACCTCAAATCCGGATCCTGCATAAGGGAAGTGTTGGTTCTAGGCAAAATGCTAGTACCATGATTAGCAAACATCAAGGGCTTGGGGTGGACACAAAGTTCCCCTTCTTGAACCAAGTTCATTTCCTTCTCTTGGCTTGGGTCTTATAACGCCTATACTCATCACTCGCCTCATCATAAAGTTAAAATTCATTATCTCTCCTTCTTAAGGCCAAACATCTTTATGGGAAACTTTCATCATTAAACCATTGGGTACAGTAATTTCCCCTCCACCTTTCACAAGTTCCCCTTCATCCTCAAAGTCTTCACCCTTTTGGGTTTTTTCGTAACCATTATCTTCTTGGTTCACATTATCCCCAACAAAGTATGCATCACCTTCCACTAAAACTATATTTCTTTGATTGGGGCATTCACTTGCCTTATGACACCTCGATATTTAAAAAAAATAATACCTCTAGGATTGGTGTTTAAGTATTAATTACCTTCATTCTTTGGTGGATACCTTGGGGTATCCTTCTTAACGGGCGTTTTCTCATAGGACTTGTTGAAATCTTTATTCTTATTCCATCCGGATGACCTAAAGGGTGGGTAGCCCTTATTGAAGGTCTTCTTTGCATTATTGTTCATTTCAACCTCAATAGCCGCTCTAACAAGGTCTTCTATCCATTCAAACTTATGGACAACTAGTTGAAAAGCAATGTCATAGTCCAACCCTTCATTGAACCAAGCCATGCAATGGTTTGGGAGTTCAACAATCTTTAGTCGAAGGATCAAGTTTTGGAATTCTTCATAATAGTCTTCCACACCTCTACCTTCTTGTCTCAAGTTGTATATCTTGGTGAATTGTTCTTGTTGTATCTTGGCATCACATATTTATCTCTCATAATTTACTTTAATTGGACACAATATGGAAGATTGAGATTACCATCTCTCTTTTGTTACGTCCTTTGGGTTTCCCACTGAGTAGTAACATACCCCTTGAATTGAGCAATTGTATGGGCATCTTTATTTTATCTAGTCAAATCATTAAGTTAGAAGATCCTTTAACATTATACTTTCCAATCAAGGTAGGCCGATGAATCACTAGTTCCTTTGAAAGTAGGAAGAGTAATGTTGATAGAGTTAAGACCCGTGTCTCGACCAACATTTTCTCTTTGATCCCATTGATGATCTCCTATAAATAGAGGTTATTTTCCTAAGTTTCCTCTTTTATAATTAACCAAACCAAATCTTTCTCCTCGTCCTTTATGTCCCCCCTCTTGAGCTCCTCATTTATTTCATAGAAGTTCTGTAAATAGGGACACTTCATCCAGCTCTTTATTTCCTTCATAAAGTTTGTCACCTCCTACATCTTCAATTTGAATTGGTTGATTGAGGTTAGTTGAGATTTGAGGTGGTGGGTTTTTTTTTAATAGGTTGGTTTTGTGGAGATTCTTAGTTGACTTGATTGAATTGAGGTTGTAGTGGACGAACAAGATTTTGGTTACTTGGGTAAGTAGTGGCTTGGAGGATGGGATCATGTACTTGCCTCGGTGGATTGAGCATTTGGTGGAGTGTCTCCTGAGTTATAGTAGTGGAGATGTTTTAAGCATGCCCACTAAAGGAAGCGTGATATTTGTGAGGAGTAGATATGGTGGAGTTTAGACGGCCTTCCATATTGCCCATCCTTATATCTATACTAGTCACACTTCCTTTAAGAGACCCTCATCAATTATTCATAACATTAAGCTTCTCCATAATGGAAGCTAAAGTCACTTTAATGGTGGATTTAGGTATCTCACCTCCTCGGACATCGTACCTAATCAAAATAATCTCTAACAAAAGCAACAAACAAGTTAGCGCTAAGAAAGCAACCTCAGAATCTACACTCCTTTGTATTGCCTCGCGCTTGGATTCATAATAGATGCAGGTTTGCTTATAGTCAAATGGTACAAGAAGTGTCGATTGCTACTCTCGATTACAATAGATTCTTGTTTGAAGTACTCAAGAAATGCTCACAGACTTGATAGGAACTTGATCCAAGAATTTACGCGAAATAAAACTAGAAAAACACACAAAGAAATGGGACGAAGAAAGAAAATGAACTTAAGAACTAATTTCACAACTAAGTAGATGGATTAATAGTTGTTAATTAGTGTTAGAATCAAGTAATATATGTTTAAGAATCAAGGAAATGAAACTAGGAATTTAAAATGAGCTTACGGAACCTTTTCAGGATGACTAGTGGTGCGATTGGCCGTCGCTGGGGTGACTGGTCATCCCAGGAGCCGTCGCTCCTTAACCAGTATCTATCCTCAGTGACTGATGGTGTGACTGGCCGTTACCTAATCCATCGGTCAGATCCAGATGATGCCTTTGTTAGTCTCTTTTCCTTCTTTGAAATATTTGTTAGATTAAACAAGTACAACGCTTGTTTCTTTAATTCCTTTGGATCAAACCCTTCTTTTTGTGGCTTCTATTTCAACAAGATTTGAAGAACTTGAAGAATATTCAAATTTTGGACCTCAAGCAAATGATCTTGGAATTCAATAAAATTCAAAACCCAAGCTCCCTTCAATCTCCCGAACAAACCCTAATAGTTTTTATACTTCAAAACTAACCCAATAATTTCAGATTTTAGAACCCACTTGAGATTTCTTCAAACTCAAGCTTCAAAAATGATGGGTTACTCAAGACTTATCGGATTAAGCTTAAATTTTAGACGTCTCAAATGGAACTAGAGAATACTATTCCAGAACTAAAAACACAAGAAAACACAAAAATCAAAAACTAAAAATTTAAAAATGACCCAAAAATGTGGATGATACTTTTTAGTGATTTTCTAGATAACAAACCTAAGACTAGAATTGTTGGAACGATCCTAAGCTCAGCTCTTATACCAAATAATGCAACTCAAGCTACAAAAATAGATATAACGTTCGAAAATCAAAATATAATAAAGAGAAGAAGATAAATAGAAAGACACAAGATAAGGAATGTAAGCAAACCAAAGGTATTTCAAACCAATGACCCTCAAACATAATCCTAATACACGCAACAAACTCCTACGTAGATTGAAAGGGTATCATACTCCCAATCAACCTTTATTTTTAAGTAAACATGCAACAAGAAATATCTAATCACACTATCAAGTGTTTGGTTCATCAATAATCAAAATAAGCTAATGGAAAATAACCTTAGGAGTTTCTATTTATAGTCTTAACAAAGGCACAAAAATGACCTTGACAACAAAGAAATAAAGCCCAACAAAATGACCACTCGGCTTAGCTGGGACAACCCACCCGATGGTCAGTCAAATGTGGGATTGTCAGTTCCTCCCCCAGTAGCACTTACTAGTGTGCAATTACCTTGGGGCTTCTATGGACGGCTCAAAGAATGGCTAGTCACTAAGGTGGTGGGACATATCACCTTTAATCACTCCAAAATAATATATTTATTTGATATTTCTGCCTCACAACTCAATCTTCAACACATATCATCCTTTGGTAGGCATTAAAACATGCTCCAATGTGCCCATTTCCATGAACTTCCTTTTAAAGGCTTGCAACTCTTGACCTTGGTTCCTTGCTGATGACTTAGAGGGGATTTGAATCATATCATATTATATTTAACATTTATATAGTTTCTATCTACATCATATACCAAAATATATTCTACACAATAAATATACACTTTTTATACACATACAATAATTATATAGTTTGTAAGGGTAATCCTAATCTTAAGGGTGCTTAATAATTTAAATAATAAGGACATGATCGAATGAGTGAGTTCTAAAAGAGCAATCATACTTAGAGAAGGTGACCTATACTACAAAGATGAAGTGGAGCAAGAGAAAAGACATATAAAAGGGGTTTACAATCTTGATGAGAATGTGGAGGTTGAAGTGGGTCCATGTGATGGGAATATCAGCGTCCCAAATATGCTAGCCAACAAAGTGCCATTTGAGGAGGTTTGTCTTAGAAAAGGAGAGATTAACATTCTACTTTACTTGGCTAAGAAAGTTATGACCCCTCTCAGTTTTAAGAACTCCCTTAAAATCCTTAATATTGAACATGATGAACCCTTGAGTTTGAGGATAAGTTCTCTTTAAGAAGGAGAGAATGATAGAAGTCAAATCGCCCCAAAGACTCAAACTCAAGGCAATTGTCAAAGCTTTAGGGATGAGGAGAAGTATTGCGACCCACCAAGAGGAGGATGGACGAAGGAAGGATGCCCTATCTTTAATATTTGACTTTTGGGCCACTTTTGGATCCAATTAGCATTATGTTTGGATTTTGGGTCACTTTTCGGCATTTAGGGTCACTTTTAAGCCCAATTGTAATAAATTTCTTGGGCAATAAATAGGTAGTCTTCTCCTTATTTTAGGTTAGATGATTTTTGATGAAAACCACACTTGAAAGTATTTTAGAAAGCTTGTTGGGAGTTTCTATGATTTGAGTAGAATCATTGGGTTTGAGGGTTCAATGTCCCTATCAGTCTTCATATGATTTACGTGCTTGTAGTTGATCTACGTTTGAGGGCCTTAATTTAATATATTATGGTTTTCCTATGTTTCTTCTCTTGTGCCTATCATTTATCCTCTACTGTCCTTGTCTATTGTTTTCCGTTGTCTATTCGTCTTTCCTTTATTATCGTTCAATTTTTGTACTTGTATTTTATTTTGATATTTCTACTTGTAGTATTTGGTATCAGAGCTGAACTTGATTTCGTTCCCACAAAGTCAATCTTGGGTTTTGTTATCTAGAAAAATTAAAAGATCATAAAAAGAATTACTATTTAATTTTTTGTGTTTAGGTCAAATTTTGAGTCTTTGATTTTGTTGTTTTCTTGATTTTCTTGTTAGATTCTTGTTCCTTAGCACTATAGAGTCTAAATACCAAATTTGAGCTTAAGCCGACCTAAATCAAAGATTCTACCGTTATTGAAAACTTAAATTTAAAAATTTGAAAATGGGTGTTGAAATCTGGATTTTGTAAGAATTTGAGCCTAAGATTAGTTGGGTTTTGTTCGGAAGCTTGAAAGGAGCTCAAATTTCGAATTTCATCAAATTTTGAGTCTGTTTGTTTGAGGTTCAATTTTTGAATGTTCTTGAGTTCTTGATGATGTTAATGCTTCGAAGAAGGAAGATTGTTCAAAAAGGATGTGTTTGATCCAAGAAACATAAAGAAAAAGTGGGCAAAAGTGTTGGTACAAAAGAATATCCAAATTACCAAGGAATATTCCAAAAGAATAAGACAAAGGGGGACCACAAAGAGAGCATTTTCGGCCTTGTACAAGCTAAATTTTGGGCCATCTACCTCGGAGGTACGTTGGAGCTATGACTGACGTTCTAAAGCAGGTCAAACCACACCTTCGACACCTAGTTTGTGCCTGACCTTCTAAAGCATGTCAAAACAGCCCCTCATGTCTTTTGACTTCTCTTGGGGTGCCTCCAATCTGCTCTAACAGATAAAAAGCACATCTTAAATTCTCCCAATCCACTCCTGCTCTGGTTCAATCCATCTAGTTTCAATTCTTGATCCGTCTTTTCATTTCTCTTGATTATTAACACTAATTAACAACTATTAATTTATCTACCAAGTTGTTTACTTAGTTCTTGAGTCCGTTCTTCTTTCGTGTCCTATTTCTTTATACATTTTTATCATTTGTTTTCCTAGTTGACTTTTGATTCAAGCCCTTTATTTCTTAATCGAGTAATCGATTCTTCTTTCAACTATCATTCATTCTAACCGAGAGTAGCAAGTTGACATCTCATATACTAACATAAACAAGCAAGACCAACAAGTGAGCTAATTGTGAGCCAATCCAAAAACTTAGATTGAGAGGTTTGATTTTACTAACATTAACCTTGTTTATTAGTTGTGTTGAGTGTCTTGTTGATGGGTACCATGGCACCGGGATATGAGATCAAACCTACCACGAGTGGGGCAAGCTTAGACACTTTGGTCAAGGCAATTATGGGGTTGCAACAAGATATAATGTGATCAGCGAGGAGATGTCAAACATGTGTTACGACACAAACCAGGGCATGGCCATGATAATTCCCATATGGACTGGAGACCACCCCTGCACCTAACCAAGTAAACACAACATTCTCGATTGTTGGATGAATTTTGAATATATAATAAGATAGAATAAAAAATAAATAATATTTTTATGATCATTATCCAACCAAACCGGCCGATACAATCGACCAACATCACTCAATAACCACAGTAATCCAAACAAAGGCTTCTAAGCAAGAACCAAAATTGAGTATTACTAAAGCATTGGGACATGCCCCCGACTATAGCCAAAACAAGTCTAAACAGTATGAAGTATAAGAGACCAAAACAAGTAATGTAGTCTTTTGATGTATGGAAGATCACCACGTCAATGTGAACTCACATGCTGATCCCGAATCCTAATCACTAAGCAGGAGAAGTAGAAGTATGGCCAGTTCCTGTATCGAGTGGGGATACAACATACGTAGAAGGTTAGCGGTTGGAGCGCTAACATGTAACATAGTTATGATCAACAGTATAAAAAACATTTAGAATTCCATACACATCATCCAATGCATATATATATATAAATATCATATACCGGGATAGGGAACAAGGCTTAACATGCAATTTAAAATCTTAGTCTGGATTGTGTAACTCAACCGTCATAGCATACAAGGCACCCACAGGCTATATAGGCCCAACTCTCCCCTAGTTGGTAGGGCTCAGTGCGTGTGGCAGCATGAACCAGAGGGTAAACATATGCACTATAGGGGACTCAAACCTTTTTGCATATCAAGGTGACACAAGCACCAAATCATGTGATGAGATATCGGGGACTCAAACCTCCCAATCATATAATAATAATGATAATAATAATAATAATAGGGGGACTCGAACTACCCGATCAAATAGACCCCCGCGTCGGTAACTGTAATTTTCAGTGTTAGTCCCTCGGACTTCAACTTTCACGACTCAGCTTCACAACCCTTTTTAAAGCCCAATTAAAATAATTACCACACAATCTCATTTATTGAACCATATTACACATTTAGGCATACATTGTTGGTATCATCATACCAACTACACTTGCAAGGTAACGTCAATGTGCCGAGATAATTTTATTACTTGGGGAAATCACAATCCCTTTAGTTAAATTATGCAATAACTTTTGAAAATACCAAACAACAAGCTTCAATTTAACATAATAATGCAATAGTTCAAGAATAGTCAAATTTCCATATTTTTCATAACTAAAAGCAATTCATATTATGGGGTTGGGATCATAACCACTTCAAAAGTCACAAGTTTTGGGGAAAATCACAATTTCAGAGTTCATTCACCATACCTAGGAACCCACAAGTTCAAAAACATATTTAAAATATGAGTAATCCACAGTAAAATCATGGGAAAACAATTAATTAACTATTTATGTCAAATCCCCCAATCATGACAGAACCCTTACTTTTAATCACATAAATAACTATGTACTTTTATGCAATAAAGATATTAAGTTCAAGGGTAGAGTCACATGCCTGAAATATCAAGTTTCACGGAGAGAATTTAACTCTAGAGCCTTAGATGACCGACTTGATGAAACCTTAACTTGACTTGCTTAAGGAAAATTAGAGAACCTATTGGAGTGTTTAAAAAGTTACTTAGATTAGCTTCTACGTGCTAATAACACCCTAAAGAGGTTATAAGACATGGATTTCAATTTGGTTAAGAAGGGAAATGTCCAGAATACCTTTAACTTGAAAGCTGAAAAAGTACTGCATTTTACTATGGGTTAACCGTTGACTCGTAGCCACTCCTTATGACTTGTCACCACGAGTCGTAACCAAGGCAGTACGACCAAGGCACCCTACATTGTTGTCCTTATGACTCAATTACATGAATCGTTATAGGATCCTATGACTCGTAAGGTTCAGTCGTAGTTAATACAGACTCCAAATTGAGACTTACACTGGACACTCTACGATTACACCTAACGACTTGTAACATATCCTTACGGCTCTTAGTGAGCCACTCATACTCAGAGTAGAATTAAGCCAAAAACTTACTGATTTGGTTACGAATCATCCCAATGACTCGTCAAGACACTCTACGACTCATAGGATCCAAGCATAACCAGGGCAGTGAGTACAAAATTCTTGGAATTTCCAAGGACCAAGAACCCGGGGCGTTACAACATGAATAAAAAGATATCAATTGTGGAAAAAAGAGTAACAAATATAGATAGAAGGATGGTGAGTGTAGAAGGGAATCTTAACTCTTCAAATACTACTCCCCAAAACAATCCCCAAGCATCCTCAAGTGGGTAAGTCCTAGAGACTTTGGCTACTATCTCTCTTAGAACTCTCCACCATATGTTTTACTCTCTCCCACAAGAAAGTAATCCCTTACCTACTACTAATACCTACCAAACTCCACAAGATATAGATTGACCACTATAATTCAATTAACAAATGCCCCACAACCCACCCTAAGTTCTATAAATTCTCAGTCCACCCTATCAAACACCATAAAATCAAGTTCTAAACTGTTAAATTCCCTAAGGATTGAATCTACAAGGCCTCAACCCACCTTACTATCCGTCCTATCTAATTACCCCAAATTCAAATACCATACTACCAAGTTCTACTTAACCAAATGCCACCAAACAAAGTCGTAGAAATTCAAGAAGAGTTTGAAGGAAATGTTGAAGGAGGTTATGGGTATGGTGCATAAGGACATGGTCCAAGGGACCAAGATGGATATAAAGTTCATGACACGAACCTCAATTTTATCAAGGTCATTCTTCCTAGTTTTCATGTGGTAGTGATCCCGAAGGGTACCTCAAATGGGAGTCACAATGTGATAGGATCTTTCAAGATAATGATTTGCCTGATGTTAAGAAGACAACCAATGTTGTTGCTTAATTTGAAGGATATATTTTAACTTAGTGTGAATCGTCTAAGAGAATGCAAGGGGTTCTTTATGGAGGTCATTATCCACCATGGGAAGTAATGAAAGCACCTATAAGAGCCAAGTATGTATCAAAAAGGTATAGACTAGGGTTTCTTACCAAGTTGCACAATTTGACACAAGAAGACAAGAATGTTAAAACATACGATGATGAATTTCAAAATCTACTCTTAAATCTTGATTACAACAAGGATAAAGAGCACACCGAGATCTGATTTAAGGTGGGGTTGAATCAAGAATTTGCCTCTCGAATATCAATAAATAGGCTTGCCCAGATGGATGATCTCTTAGAGGTGACTATTGATGTTAAGCAAGATATCAAGGCAAAGAATGAGACAATCAAGCCTAAGATAGAGAATTAAGTGTCCTCCCTTTAGAGTCAAGGCTCTGAATTCAAGAAGACTTTTGAGAAGAAATCCATAGAGAAGAATGCTCCAAGGTATCCTACTAGAGACGGAGGTAATCCTAATCTTAAGGATAGTAAATTCCTTAAATGTAAAGGATGGAGTCACCAAATGAGTGAGTGCCCAACACTAAGAACAATCATACTTTAAAAAGGTGCTCGTACTACAAAGATGAAGTAGAGAAAGAGAAAAGACATATAGAAGGGGTTGGAAATCTTGATGAGAATATGAAGGTTGAAGTGGATCCATGTGATGGGGATATCACTGTCATAAATATGCTAGCCAACAAAGTGTTATTTGATGCGGTTTGTCCTCAAGAAAGAGAGATTAGTATTCCATTTTACTTGGCTAAGCAAGTTATGAATCCTTCCAATTCTAAGAACTCCCCCAAAATCCTTAATCTTGAACATAATAAAATCTTGAATTCGAGGACAAGTCCTCTTCAAGAAGGAGAGAAATGACTTAGAATGACCATTAATTGAAATTACTAGGCCGACTGGCCATATAATATCCAATGTCCCAAACAAAGGTTAGCATATGTCCTTTTTTCTATATTTACAAAGATTTCTTAACAATTGTAGCATAATAAAATAGCACCGAATAGTCTTAATTGAATTGGCTTCTTTGATCTTCCACAATTTATGCACCCATCGTCAACTGGATTGATTCCATTGATCCTCTATTATGACATCATCTCAAAACACATCAAAATTTTCCACTACTAACAACCGAAAAAAAAGCTTTCGAGTTCGTTGTGATAAAATTTTACTAAAATCTATATTTAATCCAGATGTGAACATCAGCCCGATAGTGTACATCACCTGTTTATATTCAATATATCATTGTATGTCATGCACAAGCTCTTTCAACTATACAAAGATATACACTGATATGTAAAATGAGATGCAATATACAAGAGTATGTACGAGGATACACACAAGTCTGAAAGACCCCAACATCCATACAATCAATCTCTCATCAGCAAACATAAATGGGTACACCACCGTCCACCAAGAAATTAGCATCTTCATCCTAGGAAACTAGACACGAAATATTTTCAAAAGGGGATAAAATGAAGTTTAAAAAATCATAACAAATACAAAAATTTACAATCCCCCACAAAGTCAAAGATTTAACTAGGGGTGCACATGATCCGGTTGGTTCAAATTTTTAAATATCAAATCAAATCATTCACATCGGGTTTTTAAATCTATAAACCAATTCAAACCAATAAAATTCAGGTTTTTTAACTTTGAATTTTTTAATTTTCTCGGATATTTTGAATCTTTTTGGGTTCTTTCAATAAAATCTTAATACAAACATATAATTAACTTATGCTTATGCTGTTTCGTTAATCCTTGCAAGAAACAACTATCTTAGGCGTTCCTTACAAAAATAACACTAAATTTTAAATTAAAAAATAAATATAGTTTATGTATTTATACAAAATAAAAGAATAGATGTCCGACATTATTGACATTAGTCATTACTAGTGTTTAATTGAATATTTTTGTTAGCATTAGTATTGCTTTGGGTTTTATTTGAATTACTAATGAAAAAAGATAGCAAAAAGCCATAGCAACAAGTTGCTAATTACCTGAAATAGCAACTTGCATTTGTATTTGATCACCTTTTTTCATGTTAAAATCCATGTGCATATTTGTAAACACCCTGATTTTCGGATATCAATTGAGATAAAAAAGCAATGTGATCTTTAATCCCCTTAAAAAAGGAACAATAATTTCAACCCAATTAAATCACATTTATCAATTAATTGAAGATTCCATTTACAAATAGAAGTATTACAAAGAAAATATTAAAAGAGTTTTTTCTTAATTTTCTTTATTTTTGTCCCTTCTATCTCTAGCTTCTCTTTCTCTTGTTATTAGTATTTAGTATTTTATATTTTATATTTTATATTTTCACATCTCTCACCTTCTTTGTATTTTATATTTTCTCTTTCTCATTTTTTTGTATTTGATATTTTTTCCTTCTTTGTTCACAGCTCTTCTTATATTTTGTATTTATTTTTTTGTATTTGATATGATTTAACTAAAAAATGGAGCTTTAATGATATGACTTAAAAAAAAAAGTTTCAATGGAGGAGCTTTAATGGTGACATTGTGTTGAAGAGCTTTAATGGCGTTGAAGAAGAAATGGTGGGTAGTTAAATGATATGATTTAATTGTAAAATGGAGCTTTAATGAATGATTTAGAAAAAAAAAAGCTTCAATGGAAGCTCTAATGGTGAATTGAGTTGAAGAAGAAAGAGTGGGTGGGTTGGGGGGAGAGGAGTAGTGATAATTTTATAAAATAAATAAATATTATTTTTTTTTTAAAAAATATAAATTATATATCAATTATTTTACGCGTGGCAGCTTTTGATTGGTCAAAAAAGTTAAATTCGAGCCCTTTCACGCTCCTGTGGCGCGAGTATACACGTAGAGGGTCAAAATGGTGTGTTTGCAATGGATTAACTAAGAATCGTGGGGTAATAGGTCGAATTCAAAGTTTAGGTGTCTTTTTGAAAATCTCGTCCAACATCAGTGGGGTAATTATGTATTTACTCTTAAAAATACTATCATCATTCTTTGAAATATATATACAAATTCATTTATTTGTTATGAAATACATATACAACTACAAATTCAGATTTTATTGACATCGAATACATATACAAAGTACGTATATATTACTACTAGACAGCCACCAACCTTATCCTTCCCCTATTTTTTCAATGACCTCCACGAATACAAGAACCCATTTCTTTATCATCCTATTTTTTCTTGAGACTCACTATTAATGGTGAAGCTCCGAGCTTCGATCAAACAAATTCCATTTTCTTTTTCGGTGATATTCAACTGATCAACGAGTTTTAACTCCACTGGAACTACCCCCCACTCTGACGGATAGCAAACCCATAAACTCTAACGAACAACCACAATAACAACAACCACGAACCAACAATAACCTCTCTTGTCAAATCAAATGAAGAGTGAAAGAAAAATAATAAATAAATACAAAATATAAATTGTTTGAATATGTGTTGAAGTTGAATGCTCAATTGTAAGAGATAAATCTATAATATATTAAAAGTGGGAAGACCTTTAGAAAAGTGATTTGATCTTTTTGCCCTTCATTAAAGGTCTCCGCTTTAGAAAAAATCATCTTTTCTTGTTTTTTAATTAAATTATTAAAATATTACATATTAACTATAATAAATATATTCAAAATTAAATGGAGAAGCTTTCTTATTATAGTTAAATTCTTAAACTTATGGTAACTTTTATTTATGTTATTTTTTTTTCCTTAAATGCTTGATCAATATGTCCCCCAAAAAATGAAATATACTTGTTATGTAGTGTTTGTTTTATCAGATTAGCTCCAATGAGACCTAGATTTTGTTGCTTCTTGTTATCGTTCTTTTTATGTGTATATATATTTTTTTAATTTTTAGGTTTGGAAGTTTGGAATTTGATCAATTTTAGAATTATTTTAATGAAGTATAATTAGTTTTCCTTATCAATCATGTTTGTTGGTTTTATAAAGTTATTAGATATCCTTATCTTCTCCAAACAATATATGAACAATTATATACGATTCATTATTGATTGTATAATATTCTTGAGCAGGTGAAGCAAGATTCATGTGTAGTGTATGATTGAGACTGTGTGCCGGTTAACAAAGAATTTGAAGGTATGTGTACACAACTCATGCAACATCAATTTTCTTGGAGAAGAAGACCAAAAACGTCAGCAACAAAAAGAAGAGAATATAAAGTTTTCTGATTGTTCAAGCCCTATGCAACTTGACTCCCTTATTCTAACAGTTGTTTGGATTTCATATAAACACAATATTTGTCAACGATGGCAACTCTGACGGCCAATGATAGTAACTTCAAAGAGGACCAGTTTCATGTTGTGTCAAATATATTATTAGGGCTTCGCGCCTCTTACCTCGAATTATAAAGGTTTCAATCTCTTTTCATTTGCTTTACTCACAATTATAATGATTTCGAATCGCTTAGTGTTGTAAATTGTGGCAAGTGAATGATTGAAATATTATTGACACGTTCATAGCTTTTTCCATATGAAATTGAATGGGATAAACAATATAATATTTATCATGCATAGTTGTGTCTTTTAATTGTAATAGAAAAGTTGATTTATTGGAATAATACATGGGCAATTCCTTAAATTGATCGAGATATTTTAATTATTGACAATTCACAATATTTAAAAAATATATGATAAAATTACAATCAAAACTTAATTTATTTGAATTTTGAAAACTGAGAGAGTATTTCTAATATTGCCCCTATTTATTACTTCTTAGTGGAAACTATGATTTCATCTTGCACAATCACTTATAGTGATCTTCATCCTAAGAGGTTAAGTTTTATGTTGTTATTTTTTTCGACTACTAACGCCTCTCTCTTCTCTTGATCATGTTTCAATGAAACTACGAACCTTAAGTTAAACTAAATAAATTGATAGATATGATTTAGATAGCATACAAAGATGCTAGAAGAGAAACAATAATATAATATATAGACAAAATAGGTTTGCAATTCTTTAGATTTGTCGATAAATTTTATTTAAACATTCGAATTATGATTTATTTCAATCGGACACCTGACACTTAATAAAGTTTTCATATTGCTACATTTTAATGTGTTTCAAAATAAACATTTAAGAGATATGTGAAGATAAATAAAAAAATAATTTTTCAAAATTCAAAGTGTCTAATAGGAATACTTTAAATAACATATTATTTTATATTATAATAGTAAAAATATTAGTTCGTTGTCCTCGATCTAACCCTTTCTAACGACATATGAATTGCTTCATATGCCATTTCGAGAAAGTTTTTAAAGCTTTTTTTTTTTTTTTGGATCGTTCTATAGCCTTGGTAGATTTTCTTAGTTTAGATTAAAGTGGTTTTTAATACTTTTATATGGTTTTGTATGAATATATTAATTTTCTATTTAAGTGGTTTTTGTATTTAATAAAATCGTCAATTTATCTAACTTATTAATCAAGACATATTTCTTTTATAATATCGAAGAAATTTTATAAAAAATACATTAAAGTGAGGTACACGCGTAGGACGCGTACCCTTAACTAGTAGGTAAAATAAGAGAAATAAAAATTAAAAAACGGCATGAAATCTGAATTTTATCAAAGTATTGCTATTTTTGCTATCTAAAATAATTATATTAAAATCTTGATATTTAACTTACTTATGGACTTAAGTTTGTTATGCTCTGTAATTTTCCCATTAGTAATATGTATAGGCTATAAAATTTACTGAACTATTCAAAATTCTAAATTTAAACGTGAAATAATAAACCTATGAAAAAGTTTAAGAAATTTTATAAATTACTCAATAGTAAATATTTTTTAAAATTATACAAATATAATATCGAGTTGGTTCGATTTGATTTGACTTTTTATAGTTAAAATCAAACTAAATTAATTATAGTCGGATTTTATTTTTCAAATATCAAACAAATCAAACCAAATCATTAGTCAATTTATTTTTTGATTTGACTCGAATTGCAATTTGATGAAATTTGCGATTCGATTTTGTTCACCCATATTCTTAACTACATAATGCATTTCCTACATATCCTCTAGGATGATAAGCATGAGAGAAGGAAGAGGATGGAGTTATTGCCGAGTCGAATGCCAATTTCAGTGCTAGATGCATTAATTTAAGCATTTGACTCAGGTGATAAATAAGTTCATGAAAATATAATTCGTCAATTCGTTTAGGTTTGGACTGATTATTAATAGATAAAATTATGTAAAATATCCATTGAGTTAAATTTCTTACACAAAAAATAATTTACTTTTTTTAACTCAAAATGGCCAGTCGGTCATATTATTTAAACTGGTCAGTCGGCAACTATCTTCAATTTCAGTTGCCTTCAGTCCTCTACCTGATATGCTTGGCCATTTGGACATTTTCTTTTTATTTTTAAATTTTTTTTTTTCCGAGCTATTTTTTTTATAAAAAAAAACTTTATGTTGTTTAAATTTTTTTTGTTGTTTTTTTTTAAAAATATTTTTCTTTTATAACTGTTTCACTTCTTTTGTGGACAAATGAATATTTATGATGTTTTATTACTTTTTGCTTATACTTTTATTTATTAAAGTGGAAATGCATGACAGTCAAATAAATATCGATATTAATGCATAACATAGAAGGTGAAGACAAGACTGTTGTTTAGCGAAATAACAAGCATTTAACTAGGCAATCGACAATCCAGTTGCCATCCATCAAGAGTGAATGATGTGGCATCAGGTAGTTCTTTGAACCGAGGCATGTGAGCCCGAAGATGGATCGAGACACAATTATACACATTTATACAATGTCAATACGTTGCATACCTATTTATACAATAGCGATACATATTTATACATACACTTTTATTACTATTTATATAATACTGATACACACTTATGCACCATTTATACAATATTGATACATTACATAACTATTTGTGCAATATCGATACACATTTATACACATTTATATAATATCAATATGTTATATAGACATCACATAACTATCTGTACATCATATAGACATGTTGATACAACATTTAATTATACAATATCACTACACATTTATATACTATTTATGCAATATCAATACATTATATATACACTGCATAACTATTTATACAATATTGATGCATTACATATATACTACATAACTATTTGTACATCATATATACATAGTATAAACTATTTATAGAATATTAATATATAAAAAAATTACACGGAATAAGCATTTTTAAAAAAACGAACCAGTTTTTTTCTTATGAAATAATGAAAACGCAGCAAAAGAAAAATATTAAAATTACCACCGAATAAAGGAGGAAAATGGCCTAATGGTCATTTTAAGTAACAAATAAAACCTTGACGGTAGTTGTTGTAAACCTTTTAATTTTTTGTATATAAATAAAAATTTTCGCTTATTAATATGCTCATTTATTAGGACAAACTACCTAAATAGCCAAATGTTCTTATTATATCTACTTATTCACTTAATACTATATATTAATTATATAATGTCTCGCTTTTTAACACATTATCCGGATACATGCACAAATATGACCTTTAACTATTTAAAACTGCACAAATATGACCTCCACTCCTACATGGCAAAACGCGTGTTCAACACGCAAAATTGAGCGCGTTTAGCTTAAAATCTAAGGGCATAATACATAAATATGATCTTAAACTTTGACAGTGCACAAATATGACCTTTAACTATTCAAAACTGTACAAATATGACCTTTAAATGACTTTTCACTATTATTTTTTTTATTATTTTTGGCTCAAAGATGAAAATGACATCTAATTTCTTTTGTCATTGCAGAAAAAGAGCAACATTGAAGATTTATTAATTAGGTGGGTCAGCCTCATACGAAAAAATCACGCGGGTATGTATAACTATTATAAAGTAGAGGACGAATTTAAGTTATATAATATATATAAATATAATTTATTTAAATATTAAATTAAAGATGAAACTATACTAATAATAAAAAAATTATATTTTTAATAAAATGTTATTAAATTAACGTTATTAAGGATAGCAGTAGTAGTATATTAAATTAACGTTATTACAATGTTATTAAAACATTATCAAATTAACTCAGGGATGGACCTACGTGATTGCCATGGGGTTCACCCGAATGCCCTCGGTAAAAAATTAAGTTATATATATAAGGTAGAAAATCTTATTTATGTACGTATATTAATGTTGAACCACATGAAACAAGACACTTAGATAGCCCAGTGGTATTATTTGCTCTTCTTGGGCGCTTCCTTAAGCCTACTGCGCGAGTTCAATTTTTTAATTAAAAAAAAAGCTAGGTGTTGCAGCTATAATAATAATAATAATAATAATACTAATAATAATAATAATAATAATAATAATAATAAAAATGACGCCTTTTTAACACAAAAAGCAAAACTTTGACAGAGCACAAATATGACCTTTAACTATTCAAAACTGTACAAATATGACCTTCCTCCAAGTCAGCCCTTTTAACGATGTGGCACTGTGTGATTGGATTACTTTTCCACGTAGGTGCGAGTGAAACTCACGCATGGGGTTGCAAAATCGGAGGTCATATTTGTTCAGGTTTTGAATAGTTAAAGGTCCTATTTGTGCACTATCAAAGTTTAAGGTCAAAGTTATAATTTGGTGTCAAGTTTATGGTCATTTTTATGTATTAACTCCCACAATTATCGGACACATGCATATACTTGCAACTAATTAGCCATAATTGAACCATGTATTTGAATGCGTTAACCACATATCCGGCTCCCTTGGAGCAATTAACTCCTATACTGGCAAGTTTTCTAATGTTTGCCCTTATTATTAATTCAGTCCATAGTAAATTGAGGTTGATATGTTACTCAAATTAACTTATAAGAGATCTTGTCAAACAAAAATATTTTTTTGTTATATATAGTGTAACGACCCGAGACTACCCCCTAGTCGTCACACGATGCTTGAAACCACAAGTGATCCAAGCTAACCCATGAACTGGTGTACTGTTAAGCAACTGAATTATAATAAAATAAATAACAAGTTTTGCTGTACGGAAACATAATCATGGCATAATCTGAATATGTACAATACCGATAAAGTTTACAATCTGATTAAAACTAAGAAAAGAACTGAAATTACATGACTGACTCTCACTGACATCTATGAAGCCTCTACTATACTGACTATAGATAGCTGTGACATGCCTCCAACTACCACTAATCAATACACATGAAAATGAATGAACTGTACATGAACTAAAACTGTTTGGAGTTTCCAAAGTAGGAGAACTCATTACCTGCTAGCTGAAATCTGCAACTGTCTGATCGTGATGTGCGGGCTACAAATGGTACCTACATTATGAAACAATGTAGCCACATAAATGTATATGTGGATCAATACTTCTGAAATGTACTGAGTATGCAGGGGTGAATGCAATAAGTAAAACTAATTTCATATGTAATCGTAAAACATGTATGCTAAGTGTAAGTGGACTCACCAATAGGCTGGAATAAATTGAAAGCTGAAAACATCTTAAACCATGAGTAACAAACGTACTCTGATAAGATGGTGAATCTCTACACTTAGTTTCTGTAAAACTATACTTTAATGATATAAGTAGAACTGAAGCTGGAATACGGTAGAACATGAATACTGTATGAATACTGAGTCTTCAACTACGTGATGGAGACTGACATAAATCGAGGATCTGAATATACAATCACAGTGAGCACGAATGCATAAACATACTAACTTATTTGATTAACCGAATAACTGATAGCTGAATACTAATCATGTCAGACTAAACTGTACTTAGTCTGAATAACTAGACTGAAACTGTAGAGTATTATGCATATAAGGTAAGGACTGATTGAGCAACATGAGATAACTGAGCATGAATGCGTGAAATGTATTATCTGAGAATGCAAAACCAAGCGTATAACATGATTCTGAAATAGTCTGTAAACTAAAGTACTGAAATACTGATAACTGAATAACTGATAACTGTACGCTATGGTCAAGCAAACCTAAAACTGAACTGAGATCTGAGCTGACTGAATTGAGACTATAACTAAGACTGTAACTGAGACTGGATACTGATTTATGATAACTAAGTGACTGATATCTGAGATTACTAATAACAGTATTACTAATAGCTGAGTGACTGTTTCTGACAGTCCTGATTTTGTAGAACTGAACTGAGTTCCATAATGAGTTTGAAATTGAAACTGTAACTGTGGGAGTGTTCATCTAACCGACATACCCCGATTATAGACTGATTTGGGGTCCAAACTGTGACCCCAGTTGGAAGGGTGTTAGCACCGTTCCATGGGTACTAACAAGGGATATGTGGATCCACTAAAGATTCACCTTCATCTGGCAGGTGAGATATGTGTTACCCTCAACTGGCAGGTGAACATTTTATCAACCCTCAACTGGCAGGTTGACATATTTAACATATGCTGGCTATGTAGTTCTGGAACTAAGGGATTATTACTAAAAGTCACGCCCTCAACAGGCAGGTAAGCCCTCATCCCTAAGTTCGCTAGGTACTAAATCCTACTTCCAACTTAATAGACATTGAACTGATCACTAGACTGTATAAGGCTTGACCGAACTGTTACTGATTGTGTTGACTAACTGAACTAGACTGAGTTCACTAAGTTCTATAGCTGATTGAGTACTACTGTTTGTGACATTATGAAAATATTTTGTAGCTACTGTAATTCTAGGTAAACAGCTAGATTTTCGGGTATTGAATACCCCTAGGACTCGATAGCATCAATAGCAAAACATGGTAAAATCTTGAAAAGCATTACATTGATTACTTATTCATCACACATCCATTTAGACATTTTGTCAAATACTTGAGAGGCTTGAACTTGTACATGAATGGGACCATATGATAACATGTCATGAACTCACTACTCAATTTATATAGGCATTCTATCAAACACTTGGGAAGCATAAACTTGGACATGAGAATATCTTAAACATGGGAGCATAGCATGATTACATAACTAAAATCATGAATTGGGGAATTCACATGTAATTAGCTTTAAATAGGACATGGGGGTTTCATTAAAACATGTAAAGTTCATAGCTTGAACGTAAGAATGTCTTAAACACGAGGGAAAAATAGGGTTACGTGAAAAAATTCATAACTTGGGGATTCATCTTGAAATTGATTGGACATGATATGGGAATTTCATCAAACATGTGAAAAACATGAATTTAAAATATGAGAATGTTGGTAAAAATCATGAATTGGAAAAAGGCATCATTTCCACCCCATACTATACAAGAAAAGTCTAAGCCACACCTAAATTAATAAGTAACCTATTACACACCTTAACTATATAAAAGTGATATTATTACCTCCCCGCGATCCCCATTCTAAGGCACGTGTGTTACACTTATTTTAGGCGCGTCCAACGTATTAAATAACAAAAGTAAACGGCTAAAAACATTAAGGAAAAAGGCATCGTTTTCACCCCAAACTATAGTCGAAAAGTCGAATCCACACCTAAACTATATAAGTGACCTATTACACACCTTAACTATAAAAAAGTGATACTTTTTACTGACGTGGTGCTGACATGGAAGTGCGTGTAAAACACTACACCACATGCAAGTGGTGATAGCCTGACAGGGTGTAAATAGTTTCACTTTTTTATAGTTTAGGTGTGTAATAGGTCACTAGTATAGTTTAGGTGTGGCTTTGATTTTTCGGGTATAGTTTGGGGTGGAAACGATGTGTTTTTAAGATCTATCATGGAATTCACTTGAATAAATCATGGGAAACTCAAATTCGTAGCATGAGGAATTCAAAATCTTGCATGGAATCACACTAGGGCTGAAATTAATTAAAATCACCATGAAAACATGCAATCCAATCTTTCTTGAATATACAAAATACCATAATAATGGAAAATTCATTCTTTAATTAAAATAAAAGGGTTTTGGGGCTCCATGGGTGAAAGGGGACCTATGGATGAACTCCCGATACCTTAAAGCTTTAATCTTAAAGGAGAAACACAATCTTGAAAGCATTCTTGAATTAGAAAACTTAAGTTCTTGCTTTTCTTGAAGAAAATTTGATGAAGTTTTTGGTGTTCTTGAGGGGGATAGGGTTTTTCTTTGAGAGAAAAGATGAATAATAGAGTGTACAATGCTTTTGGGAGCTGAAATTAAGTGTTATGGGTGGATTTGGGTGAGGAGAAGTGACCAAAGTGCCCCTAGATCCTTTAGAAACTAAAATAGCGTGTGAAATAGTTTCGTAACACATTGGCCATCGAGTCGCGTCGCTAATCTCATCAACAACCGACGCGTTGTGTCCCAATCGCATCGGCTTAATTCCTCATATGAAAAATGCTATAACTTTTCGTTCAGGTATCGGATTTAGCCGAAATTGGTATCTTTGAAAAGTTAATTCAATTATCTACACTTTGGTGGGTCTTACCCTCCCCATACCTCATTTTGTGGGAATACACTGAGACTGTTGTTTGTTGGAGGTGGTGGTGGGTCTTGAGCTGCAAAATTCTATGTATATAAAAAGTTATACGCGTTTAAAGTAGATTCTTGTACAATCGATTACCAAACTTTGGATGAATCAAAGGCTCTAAGCTCAACTTTGTTTTAAGTGATTCTTATGAACATTTTTCACCTCAAAATCAAATCAAACATGAGGATAAAGATCGTGAAACTCATATTTGCATGGAAATCATTTAGATCATAACTTATACACGTAGGAAACGATGATTCAAAGACTAACCCAAAAATACGGGGTATTACATATAGCAATAAAGAAAAACAATAAGATTATTAGGTATTTTAAAAATTTTGGCATAATACATAATTGTGTTTTATAATTTGGCCTCGGCTAATATCTATGCCATCTAACTTTGAATCCGTATAAATAGACACTTACATAAAATTAAATGAGTAGATACAAACATCGAACATGGCACAAGTAATTCTATTATAATGAATTTTTTGAAAGTCTGTATATATTTTTCAACTTTTCAATTTGCTTCATTTTGAGAAAGAAGCCAGAATAATTATGAGTGTCAAATTTAGTGGCCAAAATATAGTTCACTTAACAAATGTATGCAACAAAAGCATGACACATTATTGAAGCTTGTTTTCAACTTCATATTTACCGACATGGGTTGTGGTGCAGTGGATGAAGCTGCTCCACCCTTAACCAGAGGTCGAGGGTTCGACCCTGGATATGGACAAAACTCTGTTGGGAGCGCTACCCCCCGAATGGGGTCCTACCCGACACGAATTCGGATTAGTCGGACTCCAATGCGGATACCAAATACCGAATGGGAAAACAAAAAAAAACTTCATATTTAAGTTTAGACATGATAAATGAGACTTCTTATACAACAAATATTCACTTAATGCACACACATTAGATATCGAGCGGTCTGTGCTAATATATTTTATTTTTTTTGTCTCAATTTTTGTGATACAAATAGAATTTAGATGTTTTTTATATGTTTTTATATATTTTAAGTTGTTAATTATTATAATTATAATACTTTTTAATGTAATTTTCAAATAATATATGTTACTCTCTTTGTCTAATATTTGTGACATTGATAGTCTATTATATTTTAAGTTTTTAATTATTTTGATTCATAATACCTTCTTTTATTTCAATTTAAGTGACACTGATATAATTTCGAGGGTCAACTAAATATTTTTTATTTTTTAAATTATTAATTATTATGATTTATAGGTTTTTTTAAAAATATATAACCAATTATTTTTTTTAGATATTTTACGTTGTTAACTATCGAATTTATAATATTGTTTTTTATATAATTTTAAAATAATATACGTTACTCTCCTTGTCCAAATTTTTGTGGCCTTGATAATCGATTATATTTTAAAAATAATTTAAACTTTTAATTATTGTGATTTATAATACTTCTTCTTCTATTCTAATTTAAGTGATACTGATATAATTTTTTTGAGTTGTTAATTATTATGATTTATAGTATTTTTTGCGTATTTTTAAAAAAATATAATAAATTAAAAAGTAAGACAAGCAAATTAAAACAAAGAAAAGATATGGAGGCAAGAAAAAAGACCAACGAAATTGTGCCAAAGCAGGCAGCTGACCAACATGCCTTTGGCACACACATTTTTATCAGTAGACTTTTCATATAAACTTCATATTCATACATTTATGACAATACCTTTTTAAAACATATAATGTGCTAGTTCAGTTGAAATATATAAGAAGCGTCTACATTGTATGCAATAATGATACATTTTTTATGCATATAGTAACATGATATAAATATTTTTATACAACAATGATATAATAACTATACACATCCTATACAGATACATATTCTATATTATATAATTTTCATAAAATTTTATATAAATATATATATATATATATATATATATATATATATATATATATTCTATACAATATTTATACAATTTTTATATTTATCTTATATAACTTTTAACTGTCAGATTATCTTAAAAAAATTAAGTTAAAATTAAAGAAGAATATAAACTATTAAGAAGAGATAGAGAGGAGGTGGGGAGACTAGTAAGAGAGAGGAGGGGGGGGGGGGGGGGGCGGGGCGGATGCAGAGGCGAGAGACAAAGGGGCTGAAAGAGGAAGTATGAGTGAGATTTTAGGGCTTAGATACATCGTCCATACAACATATATGCAACTTTTATTCACACACTAGTGGAGTATGATCCATATTAGAACGGGTCAACATTAAGACATTTTGACTATGTATGATAGGTTAGATTGATATAAATTCGAATTATGAATTATAAAACATGAATATACAAAACATATTAACTATTTGATAGTATTTTTCAAGAAGCCAAATTATCTCACAAGATAATTATGTATAACTTACTCATATAAATAACAAATTTGATGCATTTTGAAGTTTAGATCTTTAATCATATGACTAAGATTTGCTACATTAAGTATAAAGTATGAGATTAAAATTGATACATAAGACTTGATACCTTTTGTATAAAATAAAAAATAATTATTGAAAAATATAAAGAGTTATCTAGTCATTGCATATTACATCACAAGTGGGTTGCAATTAATAATTCAAAATTGCGTTGTATTCCCCTACTAAGTCGACATAAACATCCTTAACTTTCATTTCTCCTTCTCTTTTATTTGTCAACTTGTTCTTTAAAGTTAAATTAAATTAATTTTAAATTTAAATTTTAAGTATTTCAAAAATTATAAAAAAAAAGAAAACTATAAGTTACGGTCTGTCATATTAATTTAAGTTATTTGACTTCGAGAACACGATAAAACATACTTCTTGTATATTTTTTATGTAATATTTAAATAATTTACGTTACTTTTCTTGTCTAAACTTTTAGGGCCTTGATAGTCAATTATATTTTAAAAATAATTTAAGTTTTTAATAATTGTGATTTATAATACTTTTCTTCCATTTCAATTTAAGTGACACCAATATAATTTCGAGAGTCAACCAAATATTTTACATCTTTTAAATTTTTTAAGTTGTTAATTATTGTGATTTATAGTATTTTTTACGTATTTTTTTTGAAATATATAATAGATTATATTATTTTTTAGATATTTTAAGTCATTAATTATTGTAATTTATAATACTTTTTATGTAATTTTTGAATAATATATGTTACTCTCCTTGTACAGAGTTTTGTGTCGTCAATAGTCAATTATATTCTTTAAATAGTTTAAATTTTTAATTATTGTCATTTATGATATTTTTTTAATTTTAATTTAAGTGGCACAATGTTTAGATGACCACAATAATTAATTAGGAGTGATATAGTAAAATCACGATTGAAGCAGCGAAGCATAAATGTCTTAAATGACTTACAACAACTAATTAGAAGTGATCTAGCAAAATTACAATAAAAATACTTGTGAAAAAAAATTTAAGTGGACCTCATATAAGATGTCAAGTTAACTTAAAACATTAAGAGTTAATTTACCTTTTTATTAAATATTATTAATTTTTTAATACTTAAATGGCTTATAATAGTAATTAATTAGGGATGATATTTAGTAAAACTATGATTGAAGCAACTGAAGAGACATGTCATAAATGTTTATTTTCCTTTTTTTAATTAAATATTATTAATTTTTAATACACAAATGACTTATAATAACTAATTAGGAGTGCTATAGTAAAATCACGGTTGAAACAGCTGAAGCAAACATGTCATAAATATTTATTTTACCTTTTTTTTTAATTAAATATTATTAATTTTCTTAATACATAAATGACTTGTAATAATTAATTAGGGATGATGTACTAGAATCACCGATCGAATATTACTAATTTTTAATACATAAATAACTTATAATAATTAATTAGGGGTGATACAGTAAAATTACGATTGAAGCAGGTGAAACAGATATATCATAAATTTTGATTTTTTTTTTAATATATAAATAATTTATAATAATTAATTAGGAATGATATAGTAAAATTACGACGCAAGAAGCCTGCTGAAGCAGGCATGTCGAAACAACGTCAATATCGACTCTTCTATAACTAGATGTGCACGGCCCGTGCTAGCATGGGCCCAATATATATTATTTTTTATTTCAACTTATGTGACGTAAATAGAATTTAGATAATTAATCATTAATATAATTTAAGTTTTTAATTATTGTAATTTATAATAATTTTTCTTGTATTTCAATTTAAGTGACAATGATATAATTTCGAGAGCCGCCAAATATTTTGTATTTTCTAAATTTTTAATTTTTTTATTTATGTGATTTATAATATTTTTTACATAATTTTTCAATAAGATATGAATACTCTCTTCGTCTCAATTTATGCGGTACAGATAAAATTACGACAATCACTCAATTTTTAAAATATTTTTATTAATAATTGTTAGTTACAGTACTTTTTATCTTATTTTCAAGGCAAAATGCTCTATTGGACTCCTGTACTATGTCAGTTTTGTAAGTTGGACACTTCTACTTACATATTTGTCATCTGGACCCCTGAACCCATGAAAAAACTACATTTTAAATACTTTTTTGGAGAGTGTAAAACACTCTCCCATGTCAGCTACCATATCAGCTACCACGTGTGCCATGTCATCTGCCACGCGTGCCACATCATCTGCCATGTCATTTTTAAAAATAAAAAATAAAAAAATAGAAAAAGTATTACATTAAATTACAAGTCAATTTTAAAATGCTACGTAATAAATTAAATATTAAAATTAATTTAATTAAATATTTTTTTTTTATAAATTGTAGAAAAATTTGAATAATCATGCTTTTAAAATTTGAAAAATTTGAATAGTCATTTTTAAAATAAAAAAATAAAAAAATAAAAAAATAAAAAAATAAAAAAATAAAAAAATAAAAAAATAAAAAAATAATTAAAAAATTATTACATTAAAATTAATTAAATATTAAAATTAATATAATTAATTAATTTAAATTTTAAATTTAAATTAGTAAATAATTAATTAGTTAAAATTCTTAATTAATTATATTTAAATTAATTAAATTTTAAATTAATTAATTTATCAAATTTAAAATTCTTACATAATTTAAATAAATTTTACTTAAATAATTAATTAATTTAAATATGATTTACATATTTAAAATATTTAATTTAAATTAATTATGGGGGGAGGGGCTGGGGTGGGCTGGGGGGATGAGGAAGGGATGAGTAGGGTGGGGGCTGTGGGAGGGGGTTGCGTGGGGCTAGGTGGGGTGGGAGGCTGGAGAAAGGGGGTTGGGTGAGGTGAGGGGTTGGAGGAAGGGGTTGGGTGAAGTGGAGGGATGGAACAGGGGTTGCATGGGGCTTGGTGGGGTGGAGGGCTGGGGAAGGGGGAAGAGGGAGGGGTTACGTGGGGCTGGGTAGGCTGGGTAGGTTGGGGGATGGGCTGGGGTGGGGTGGGGACGGGCTGGGGTGGGATTGGAAGAGATTGGCTAGGGTGGGGTGGGAAAAAAAATTAAATTTATTATTTTTAAATTTTTAAAAATATTTTTAAATTAAAAAGAATGGAGGAAAAAAAGGAGGGGCTGGGGGTGGGGAGGGAAAAAATATTTTTTTAAAATTTTTTAAATTTTTTTTATCTGACTTTTTAATTTTTAAAAATATTTTTAAATTAAAAAAGATGGAGGGGAAAAATAGATCCTTTTTTATTTTTTATTTTTTTTTTTAAATTTTTTAAAAAAAAATTAAAAATATTTTTACATTATTTTTAAATTTTTTAAAAATTATTTTTAAATTATTAAAAATATTTTTAAATTTAAAAGATGGAGGGATAAAAAGTCCCTTTTTTAAATTTTAATATTATTTATATTTTTTTAATTATTTTAATGTAAAATTTGCCAAAAATTGACCTCCACTCTCACCCCTAGGGGAGTGGTTACACTCTCTTTGTCCTAGTCACCATGACCTTGCCACATAGGCATGGTCAACGGTAAAAGGGTGTGAAATGTTGCTTTTTGATGGGTTCAAGGGTTCAGATGACAAACATGTAAGTAGAAGTGTCTAACTTACAAAACTGACATAGTACAGGGGTCCAATAGAGCATTTTACCTATTTTCAAATAATATATGTTACTTTATATTTTTCTCCAGAACTCTATCAAGAAACTTCCAGAATTAATCTTTTCAGGTATGTTACATGTTCATTCACGGGTTCCTTTCACCCATGAAGTCCAAGTACCATGTTTTAAATCCAAGTTGTGATCTTTACAAGTTACCATGATTTTAATTGTGATTTTACCCATAAATTTCCATGAATCTTGTCCTATACCATGTTTCCATGAAATTGATGTTGATTATTACACTCCACATGTTTAAATGTTATTGTCCACTAATTTAATTCATGATTTGTGATATCAGTGTTGAAATTGTGCTTTTACTACAATCTTTAAATTTTTCTCATGATTACTATACACCATGCATACCAAGTGTTTGATAAAATACCTATTGAACAAATGCTTTTATTTTATGTCCTCTAAGCTTAAGTACCATTTTACTCTTATTGCTATCGAGTCCTGGGGGTTTTGAATACCCAAAAACATAGTTGTGTACTTAGTCTCAGCATTTTCAGAATAGTTTCAGAATATGTTATGAGCATTATCATTTCAGTCAGTCATCAGAATCAGTTAAACTTAGAACATCTTAGCATTTCAAGTCAGTTCAGTTGGGAGTAGGATTTAGCATCGAGCGAGTGTAGGGATGACGGCTTCCCCATCAGATAGGCAGAGTTGTTAGCAGCAGTCCCTATACTCCAGAACTACGTAGCCAGCATAGGATATGAGGAGTCACCCATCAGTTTAGTCTTGACTACCTCGCAGGGGTCACCCATTAGTTTAGGCTTAACACCTTTAGTCCTTCGGGACAATACATTAGTGTAGTGGATCCACACAGCCAGCGTTGGTACCCGTAGCATGGTACTAATACTCTTCTAACTGGGGTTACAGGTTGGACCCCGATTAAATCAGATTGGGTCATGTCGGTTAGATGATACCTCGCACAGTCTTAGTCCAGTAATTTAGTTTCAGCTGCTTCACCATAGCATACAGATATTAATGATTCAGTTATCAGATATTAGTATTTTAGTATTTACAAATTATATTCAAAACATGTTATATGCGTGGTCATACATCCTCAGTACTTATAAATTTCATGCATCATCAGTATTTATACATTTCATGTATCCTCAGTATCTGCAGATTTTATGCACTATTCAGTACTTCATGTTGTATGCATATATTTAGACAGTTATTATTCACGTTCATGAAACCATGCATATCAACCTACCTCATTTAGCATACAGTACATTCAAAGTACTAATCACATACTCTTTTCTTTCGCTATGATGTATCATATCATAGGTTTGGATGCCCAGTTCTCAGAGTGCACATAGATTTTCCAGACCATCAGCCATTGCTGTGGTGAGTCCTCATATTTTGAGGACAGATTATTTATTTTCATACTTTCAGTTTAGTAGTTAGTTGGGGCCTGTCCCATTAACTCATATTCAGTTAGTTTAGAGGCTTTCAAACACTACAGACAGTTATCCAGTATTTAGACTTCAGTTGACATTGTCAGATATGTTATTAGTAATAATAGTTTAGTTTACAGATTCTATCAGTTTTATTGCATATAATGTTATGGATTATCAGTTTTTTTCACACATGTTATTATCCTATTCAGTGCCCTCAGCAGGTACCAGCTCATGGGTTAGCTTGTGGTCCCTCGGGATTGTAAGCAACGTGTGATGCCCAGGGTGTACTCTTGGGGTGTTACAAACTTGGTATCAGAGCCTAAGGTTTTAAAGTGTCTTAGGGAGTCTGAAAGCCACGTTAAGTAGAGTCTTGTCCATGGGCGTGTAGCGCGCCACACTTATGAACAAGAGGCTACGAGGCGTTTTAAGAAAAGTTTTCCTTATTTTGGTATTCATGTCATGTGAATGAGCATATATGCTCATGTTAAATTCTCTGTCTAATCTACTCTCTCTTCCATTAATAGAATATGCCTCCCAAAAGACTAATGGAAGAAGAACGGGAAATCAGCCAGCACCTCAACCCATTCAGGAAGATCCCTTGAATGAGCATGTTTTTCATGTAGAGTTCAAAGTTGCATTCACTACTCTAGCCCACTTTGTAGTGGCTCATAATGCTTATCCAACCATTGTTCCGTCTAACCAAGTGGCCAATACTACCGCAGCTAGGATTCGGGACTTCACCCGAATGAATCCTCCTTATTTTTTGGGATCTAAATTTGAAGAGGATCCACAAAAATTCTTAGACATGGACCAGAAGGTAACAAATATTATTGGGGTGACTTCTAGTGAGAGTGCTGAATTAACTACTTATCAATTGAAAGATGTAGCTCATACATGGTTTAAGTAATGAAAGGTAGATAGGGGCGTAGACGCAGGGCCTATTGAATGGGAAGAATTTGTTACGGCTTTCTTAGATAGGTTCTTTCTATTTGAATTAAGGGAAGCTAAGGTTTTAGAGTTCATTAACTTGAAGTAGGGCAGCATTACAGTGAAGGAGTATTCCCTTAAGTTTACACAGTTAGCCAGATATGCTCCTCATGTGGTAGTTGATAGCATATCTAAGATGAGCAAGTTTGTGTCTGGGGTGTCTGACAGTGTGATCAAGGAGTGTAGGACTGGGATGTTGATTAAGAAGATGGACTTATCTAGGCTTATTGTCCATACTCAATAGATTGAGGATCAGAAAACTAAAGAGAAGGAGAGAGAGAGAGAGCAAGAGGGCTAGAACATATAGCATTAATTTCAATCAGCCAAGGTCAGAAGGTGGTAGTCGTCCTCAATTTTATAAAAAATCTTCAGTCCCAGCTCTAGTACCCTAATACCCGAATTCAAAAATGATAATAGGGATAAAGTGCCAGGCTCTAAGTCACAGAAGAGTATGAATAGTGTTCGCATAAATCCTCTTTGCCAGAAATATGGTAGGAATTATCAGGGTGAGTGTAGAACGGGAAGTGATGTGTGCTTTGGGTGTGTCAAGACAGGCCGCCGAATTTAGGAGTGTCGGATAGTTGCTAAAAAAGGTAGGGATTTGCGCCAACAGGGCAAGTCCCATCAATCATTAGCTCCAATCGGCCGCCCAACTCAGCAGGGTGTTGCTTCCAGTGCTACCAGTGGTCAGCATCCAAACAGATTGTATGCTCTTCAATCCTGACAAGATTAGGAAAATTTTCCTGACATCGTTACTAGTACATTGCAGGTCTTTCATTTACATGTTTATGGTTGATTAGACCTCGGAGTTTCTCTTTCTTTTGTAACCCCTTATATAGCTATCAACTTCGGAGTCTATCCTAAAATCTTAGTAGAGCCTTTATTAGTGTCTACCCCAGTAGGTGTCTCTATCGTAGCTCAGTGGGTATATAAGAACTGCTCAATTACAGTGTCTCAGAGAGTCACCTCAGTTGATCTTGTGAAATTAGAGATGACGAATTTTGATGTCATACTTGGCATAGATTGACTCCACTTATTCTATGCTTCAGTTGATTGCACAAATAGAGTAGTTCATTTTTAATTTTCAAATGAGCCAGTCCTTGAATGGAGGGGTAGTACCACAACCCCTAGGGGTCAATTTGTTTCATACCTTAAGTCAAGAAAATGGATATCCAAGGGGTGTATCTACCATCTTATTCGAGTCAAGGACTCTAGTTTAGAGACTCTCAGCCTTGAGTCAGTTCCAGTCGTAAATGAATGCTCAGATGTATTCCTCAAAGATCTTCCCGGAGTTTCTCCCGAAAGGGAAATTAACTTTGGAATAGACCTTCTTCTAGATACATAGCCTATTTATATTCAGCCATATAGAATAACTCCAGCTGAACTCAAAGAGTTGAAAGATATCCTTGACAAGGGATTCATCAGGCCCAGTATTTACCGTGGGGCGCACTAGTTCTATTCGTGCGTAATAAAGATGGTTCTCTTAGAGTATGTATTGACTACCGTCTGTTGAACAAAGTCACAATCAAGAATAAATACCCACTTCCCAGAATAGGTGACTTGTTCGACCAACTTCTGGGTGCCAGTTATTTATCTAAGATAGACCTTAGATCCGGCTATCATCAGCTCAAATTCAGAGAATATGACATTACAAAAATAGCTTTCAGAACTTGGTATGGTCACTTTAAATTCCTAGTCATGTCATTTGGTCTTACCAATGCCCCAATAGATTTTATGGACTTGATGAACCGAGTGTTCAAGAAGTACTTGGACATGTTCATCATAGTCTTCATTGATGACATTCTTGTCTGCTCCCGCAATGAAAATGATCATGCAGACCACCTCAGAATAGTATTACAGACTCTTAGAGCCCATTAATTGTTCACCAAATTTAGTAAGTGCAAATTTTGGCTAAGATCAATAGCTTTTCTTGGCCATATTATTTTCGGCGATGGCATTAGAGTTAATCCTCAAAAGACTGAGGAGGTGAGAAACTGGTCCAGACCCATCCCTCCATTAGACATCAGGAGTTTCTTAGGTTTGTCTGGCTATTACCGATGATTTTTTGAAGGGATTTCATCTATTGCATCCCCCATGTACAGGTTGACTCAGAAGAAAGTCAAGTTTTAATGGTCAGATTCCTATGAGAAAAGTTTCCAAGAGTCGACTCACCTCAGCCCCAGTTTTGACTTTGCCAGATGGTTCAGATGAGTTTGTTGTATATTATGATGCTTTCAGAGTTGGGTTGGGTTGTGTTTTGATGTAGAGAGGTAAGGTCATAGCCTATGCCTCTAGACAACTTAAACCTCATGAAAAGAATTAACCTACCTATGATCTTGAGTTAGCAGCTGTTGTTTTTACCTTGAAAATTGGAGGTATTATTTGTATGGGGTGCATGTAGATGTGTTCATAGATCACAAAAGATTACAGTATGTGTTTTTATAGAAGGATTTGAATCTACGTCAGAGGAGATACTTAGAGTTATTGAAAGACTATGACAAGAGTATTCTGTATCATCCAGGAAAGGCCAATGTAGTGGCGGATGCCCTAAGTAGATTGTATATGGCTAGTGTTACTCACGTTGAGGATGATAAGAAGAAGTTAGTTCCAGAAGTTCATCAGCTTTCCAGATTAGGTATCCGTTTATTTGATTCAGCTGAGGGTAGTGTTTAGGTTCAAAATAGTTCAAAATCATCTTTGGTTTTCGAAGTGAAAGAAAAGCAAAGTCTAGTCAAGTAAAAAAAGTCGGTCAGAGATCATAAAGTGTAGGTTTTCTCCTAAGGGGAAGATGGTGTATTGCATTGCCAGGGTAGATTATGTGTTCCGTGTGTTGACGAGTTAAGACAATATATTTTAGTAGAAGCGCATAATGCGTGTTACACTATTCATCCAGGGGCATTACAGAGTTTGTAGCTAAGTGCTCAACGTATCAGTAGGTTAAAATTGAACATCAGAAGCCTAGTGGCTATATACAGGAATTCAGTATTCCCACTTGGAAGTGGGAGGAAATGAATATGGATTTTGTGAAGGGTTTGCCTCATACTCGTCAGTAGCATAATTTGATTTGGGTCATTATGGACAGAATGACCAAATCATCTTATTTCTTGCTACTCCATACTTTTTATTCAGCCGAGGACTATGCCAAGCTCTATTTCAGAGAGTTGGTTAGGTTGCACAGTGTTCCATTATCTATCATCTCAGGAAAAAAGGTACTCAGTTTACCTCTCATTTTTGGAAATCTTTTCAGAAGGGTCTTGGTACCCAAGTTCACCTCAGTACAGCCTTCCACCCTCAGACAGATGATCAAGCAGAAAGGACCATTCAAACCCTTGAGGATATGTTGAAAGCGTGTGTAGTCGACTTTAAGGGAAGTTGGGATGATCACTTGCCTTTGATTGAGTTCGCATATAATAACAACTATCATTACAGTATTCAGATGGCTCTGTTTAAGGATCTATACAAAAGGAGATGTAGATCTCTGATTGGTTGGTTCGAAATATGTAAAGCCACGGTAGTAGGGCTTGACTTGATGATTGATGTTTTAGAGAAAGTTCAGCTGATCAGAGAGATGCTTAAGGCAGCTCAGAATCTATAGAATTCGTATGCGAATGTGAGAAGGAAGGATCTCAAGTTTGAGATTGGTGATTTATGTATCTAAAGATATCTCCCATGAAGGAAGTGAAGAGGTTCGGTAGGAAGGGGAATTCTTAGTCCTTGATATGTTGGTCCTATAAAATTCTTAGTCGTTTTGAAAAAGTAGCTTACGAGCTTGAGTTAGCTGAAGACTTAGCTTCAGTATACCCAGTGTTTCACGTCTCCTTGCTAAAGAAATTCATAGGTGACCCGACAGTTGTAGTCCCCTTAGAGGGCGTAAATATTTAGAATGATCTTTCTTTCGAAGAGGTCCCAGTCCAAATCCTCGATCATCAGATTCGCAGACTAAGGAACAAAGAAGTTCCCTTGGTCAAAGTTCTTTAGAGAAATTAGTCTGTTGAGAGAGCTACTTGGGAAGAAGAAGCAGATATGCGGACCAGGTATCCTCACCTCTTCTTCGCAATCTCAGACTCAACCTAAGGTAACAACTTTCCTTGATCTACTCTATCTCATATTCAGTCCCAATTACATATTATTTTTATGAAAGTCATGCATTCATGAATCAGTTCAGTCAGGTAATCATGCTTCAGTTGTGCATGTTCAATGTAAAAACTCAGTTCCTCAGTATTTCCAGCTTAAATTACACCCATTCGAGGATGAATGTCCCCAAGGAGGAGATAATGTAATACCCCGTATTTTTCTAACTCAGTTCTGCTTTTAGTGTATGAGAGTTTCTATGTAGGACTTTTAATGCACTTATAATTTTCCAGATTAGACCTACTAGGTGGTAGGAAATTGAATTATCTTTCTAATGATATAAATTTAATCCAAATCCGATATCCGGGTGAGAAGTTCTGACACTTTTAGTAAAGCAGTATGCCAAATTGAGCAACACCGCGTCGCGGTGGTAGGCCAAATGACATTTGTCAGTTTCCAGTGAATCACCGTGATAGTACCACATCGCGGTGAAGTTCAGTTCCCAACTGGCATTTTCCAGTGTGTCAACGCAATAACGACGCATCATGCCAGTGTGCCATTTCACAATTATCACTTTCCAGTGAGACTTCGTGATACCTTCTCGTCACGCCAATGTGTAATTTCGCACTCGTCCTTGGACTACACTAGTCGACAAAAATCCAGTGGCTCACCGTATCACGGTGATGGCCAAAATTGGGATTTTCAGTAACAAGAATTTAATTCTTTTTAGGGGTATTTGGGTCTTTTTCCATGACCCTAATCAACCCCAAACACGAGATTTAATCCTTAATAACCTAATTAGTCATTATTTTACTCAAATTTCCTCAAATAAAAAATATTCTCTCCAAATTAGCAAACCCTAGCCTTCAAGAATCAAGGTCAAATCTCAAGAAGTCTATCAAGAAAATTTAAGAATTAATCTTTTCAGGTATGTTAAGTGTTCATTCATGGGTTTCTTTCACCCATGGAGTCCAAGTACCATGTTTTAAATCCAAGTTGTGATCTTTACTAGTTACCATGATTTTAATTGTGATTTTAACCATGAATTCCCATGAATCTTGTCCTATACCATGTTTTCATGAAATTGATGTTGTTTATTCCACTCCACATGTTTAAATGTTGTTGTCCACTGATTTAATTCATGATTTATGATATTGGTGTTGGAATTGTACTTTTACTACAAGCTTTAAATTATTCTCTTGCTTAATGTACACCATGCATACCAAGTGTTTGATAAAATGCCTACAAGGAGGAATATTGAACAAATGCTTTTATTTTATGTCCTCCAAGCTTAAGTACTATTTTAGTCTTATTACTATCGAGTCCTGGGGGTTATGAATACCCAAAAACATAGCTGTGTATATATTCTCAGTATCTTCAGAATAGTTTCAGAATATGTTATGAGCATTATTATTTTAGTCAGTCATCAGAATCAGTTAAACTTAGACCAGTTCAGCATTTTAAGTCAGTTCAGTTTGGGATAGGATTTAGCACCGAGCGAGTGCAGGGATGACAGCTTCCCCATCAGATAGGCAGAGTCATTAGTAGCAGTCCCTGTACTCCAGAACTACGTATCCAACGTAGGATATGATAAGTCACCCATCAGTTTAGTCTTGACTACCTCCCAGGGGTCACTCATCAGTTTTTAGTCTTTCGGGACAGTACATTAGTGTAGTGGATCCACACAGCCAGCGTTGGTACCCGTGGTATGGTAATATCACCCTTCTAACTGGGGTTATAGGTTGGACCCCGATTAAATCAGATTGGGGCATGTTGGTTAGATGATACCTCCCATAGTCTTTGTCCAGTAATTTAGTTTCAGTTGCTTGACCATAGCATATAGATATCAGTGATTCAGTTATCAGATCTCAGCACTTTAGTATTTACAGATTATATTCAAAACATGTTATATGCTTGGTCATGCATCCTCAGTACCTACAGATTTCATGCATCATTAGTATTTACAGATTTCACGTATCCTTAGTATCTATAAATTTCATGCACTCTATTTAGTACTTCATGTTGTATGCATATATTCAGACAGTTATTATTCATGTTCATGAAACCATGCATATCAGCCTACCTCATTTAGCATACCAGTACATTCAAAGTACTGATCATATACTCTTTTCTTGCACTATGATGTATCGTATCATAGGTTTGGATGCCCAGTTCCCGAATCGCACATAGATTTTCCAGACCATCAGCCGTTGTAGTGGTGAGTCCTTATATTTTGAGGACAAATTATTTATTTTCATCATTTCAGTTCAGTAGTTAGTTGGAGTTAGTTGGGGCTTGTCCCATCAACTCATATTCAGTTATTTTAAAGGCTTTCGGACACTACAAACAGTTATCTAGTATTCAGACTTCAGTTGACATTTTCAGATATGTTATTAGTAATAACAATTTAGTTTACAGATTTTATCAGTTTTATTGCTTAACTTATGGCTTATCAGTTGCTTTTTCGCACATGTTATTATCCTATTCAGTGCCCTCAGCAGGTACCATCTCATGGGTTAGCTTGTGGTTTCTCGGGACTGTAAGTTCCGTGTGACTCCCAGGGTGTACTCTCGGGGCATTACAGTGTATTTTTGACTTCTCTTTTTAATCTATAATTAAAAGACTCAAAACAGGATATTAATAATAATAATAATAATGAGTTAGAATGCTTATGATTTATCACTATTTGGACACTTAGTTAAAATTTGTTCTTTTCTCATTCAGCTGAGAGCAAATGTTCAGGAAATCAGTTATGGGATAGATAAAGTTGCCATTTGAATTTTAGTGAACTATATTAAATGTTCGCTCCAAGTTGTAACAATATTACCATACTTAGGTTACCTTATGCTGGTTTTAGCATAAATTAAGTGAAATAAAGTTCAAAAGCACGCCCTCTATGATAAGTGTGAAGAGGTGAACCATGGGCCTAACTCAACCTCAAAAGCTAGCCCATGAGGGGATGATTTATAACCTATTTCCTCAATCAACATGATACTTAACACACCCCCGTCTTCTCATTCGTGTTAGAATTTGATGGTACTGTTTCATTTTTCCTTTCCTGTTCTTTTACCTTCTTAATTTTGTTAGTTCTTTTAAAATTTTTTATTGTTGTGGCTGAATTTTATGGATGCTAAATGCTAGATTGTATTTTTAGTTGTAATAAATAATTGTAATTCTATTTGCTTTAGACTTCTTTTCAAACCAGTTAATTCCTAACTCGATTTAAATTTTTTTTTTTTGTAGAACTCAAAACTGTCACACAAAGAAAAACCACTAGCATATCTCATATATAAACATACTAACAATAGCTGCCAATATCATTGAACATCCACTAATATTCTACCTGTAATTCTCTCTCTGGTAGTTGCACTAGATTCCCGAATATACTGACACTGTGCGTTGTCTTTCATGTATATTGTTAATATTTACTGCTATTACCTTAATTAATAAACTTTTCTTTATTGTAGATATGTGGTTTACTATTCAACTGTATAACTTAGCCATTTCTAATTAAGAATTCAAAGTTGTAAAGATGACATTTATATATAGAACTCGGAATGGGCTAGAGTGATTATCACAATGTTCTAAAGCAGGTGTGCTATAGCTAACTACGTAGCCAACTAATGTCGAAATTATATTTCTCACTTAGGATACTGAATTTAGTTGATTGTTATTGTCTTGTGATCGATATGTAGAATTTCTCAAATGAAAAGTTTGTGCATATATCTCAACGTCACTTAATTTGCAGTAAGTTTGGAATACAGGAGAGTGAGCCATGCACAAGATTGTGAAATTCCAAGGTAAAATAATAAAATCTTGACACTTTTGCCCCTTATTGTTTCCTTTCTTTTTTTGTTGTGTATGGATCCATTGCTTAAACTGTACCCTTTCATTGCCTGGCTAATAAAATAATAGGACGTGTAATAAGAAAGAAAGGTACAACCTACTTCACTAAGCTCTCGCTATTTGCGAGTCTGGGGAAGGGCCGAAACACGAGAGTTTATTGTACGCAGCCTTACCCTGCATTTCTACAAGAGACTGTTTCCATGTCTCAAACTCGTGACCTCCTGTTCGCATGGCAACAACTCTACCAGTCTCTTTACTTTTCCTAGATGCTATACATAGTTTATACTATGGTTATACATGATGTTACACATAAATATATCATACATCCGTTGGCTAATTTTAGTTTAAGCAGTTTGATTTTTTTGAAAAATTTAAAGATTCCTAGCTTACTATTTTATGATTTAGGTTCAATGCTACTCAGATGCTGGAACTTATCAGAGGAAAAGGTTAGTGTTTGTTGGTGACTCCATCAACAGGAATCAATAGAAATCGATGCTTTGCTTGCTAATGGGAGCAATAAAAGATCCAAAAAAGGTTTATGAGACTCGTGGCCGGAGAATAACCAAAGAGAAGGGAAATTATTATTTCAAGTTTGTGGTAAATCAATTCAAATTTGTGATTGGAGAATAATCAAAGAGAAGGGAAATTATTGTTTCAAGTTTATGGTAAATCGATTCAATTTTGTAATTTAACTGAATATACTAAAGATTGAGTTTTTTTTTCCAGTTTTCATTTCTTGGTGACATTGTTGCAGGACTATCAATGTACAATTGAATACTATGTATAACTCATTTTTTGGTTCATGAGGGTAAGGCAAGAATAGGCAGCAAATGTGTGCAGACCCAGCGTATCGATACGATTGACAAATCTTCATCAAGATGGAGAAGGGCTGATATTCTGGTTTTAAACACTGCTCATTGGTGGAATCACCATAAAACTAAAGCAAGGTAAGCCATTTGGAAGACGTTATCCTGGGGACCAATTTAAAGCTACTTTCAGTTTAATACTCCCTCTAATTCAATTTGTTTGTCTTAGTATTGACTTGTTACGGTGTTTAAGAAAGTAAACGTTTGAATCTTGTGGATTTAATGTGCATTAGAGGCCTACATTGATCGGGAGATGGGATACCGGTCTCATTACTGCTTATAGTTATTCCTGTATAGTAGTTTATTATATGATGGTAAGCTTATTTGACTTATGGATCTTTTTTTCTACAACAAGATTATATAAATCCTGTGTCTACAATAGAATGTGATCACTGATTGAGATTGGCACATGAAAAATGTGCCATGTGAGATACGGAGCATAAAAGTGAGGGTTAATTTGGTGAGAAAGATTGCCAGTTATACTTACCGCTTGATGTGGATGCCCTTTGGGTTGAGGGGCAAGATATGATTAAGAAAACGAGGTTGAATTTTGCTACAAAGATCTGGTGGCTGGTAGTGCATTATCATTTATATCTGATTGCAGCGGACAACTTACTTACATGGGATGGTGAAACATTGATTGCGAGGTTGAATTTTGAAACAAAGTTCTTGTGGCTAGTAGTGCATTATCGTTTATATCCGACTGCAGTGGACAACTTACTTACATGGGATGGTGCAACATTGATTGCGAGAATGTTAACTGGTTATGATATTGACTTTGCAGCCATTATTAGGTACGAGATGCATGGGCGTGCTTTTGGTGAGCTGGCTATTCTTGCCTTTTCATGCCTTGTATAGTTATGGTGTGATGTCACGATATCTGAGACCAGTTCTGGTGAAATTGTTGACAACACAAAATACCAATTCCAACCCCAAAGTGGGAAATCACGGAAGAAGATCAACAACAAATAACTCAAACGCACTATCAAATTTTATATTAAAACTAAATTTAAACACAAAAAAACCTTGATGTAATTGTAATTGCGACAAACAAAATTGACGTTTACAAATTAAATTTAGCTCATTGTTATTAGGCCCGCGCTAGCGCAGGTTTCTACATCTAGTAGAATATAGAAATACTAATACATAGTAATACACTACTTTATACTTTATAGCCCTGACTCAAGAATGTGTTATGAAAATAGACTCATATATCTAAACCTTTAAGGGGCTGTTTGGTTTGAGAATATTCTCAAGATTGTAACGCCCCATGTTTTGGGCTACAATGAAAACCGTTATTTCTATGCATAGATGATCCATAAGCCATAAATCCAATGCAAATTTTCCATGTTAATCAAGTATGTAGTGTGCTAAGCTATTTGAGCATGAATTAAGATCATAAAGGTCCCCTAACTCAAGGTCAAGTTGAAAGCTTTCCTATCGTTCGAGTTTTAATGAGCGTCAAAACTTGAGTCAACTTCAATTGACTATTGTTCCTTGTATATAACTTAATGGATTGCCTATAATATATCAAAAGAAATATCTTTGAATTAGCTTTCCATCAATACCAAATTCGCCTAAAACAGACACTCGGTGAAGAAGTTAGAGCATTTTTAGTGTCAGCATTCCCGATTGAACGGCCACCGCATTGTGATAAGCCTTAAATCGACAATTGTCAATTCCATTAGCTCACCATAATTTCCAGCGCATCGTGGTAAATCCTTTTATGGCGTTTCAGTCTCGGATTTTAAATTTCAACGTTAAACTAGACATTTTCCATGGCCCTAAACTCATCCAAACACGGAATTTAATCCCAAATACACCTAAATACATACACTTTCACCAAAATTCATCAATAATGCTCTCTAGGGTTTCAAACAAGAATCCCACATAATTCAAGATTCAACCGTGAGTTTTTGAAGATAATTAGAGATTTGGAATCCCCAATCCGTAAGCTTCAAGAATCATTCATTATCTCCAGAATAGAGGTAGGTGGGGTTTATCCAAAAAACTACATGGGCTTAAAATTATTAAAGCATGATTTAAAGGATTTGATGCATGAATTTTATGGGGATTTTGAAAAGTATATTATTGGTTATGCATTTCAGAAGTTTCAATGCTACTATTGCTTTGGCCTTGTGGTCTTTTCCCCTAAATTGATTTACATATCTATGTATATGTATGAAATTGAGATTTAAGATTGTTCAGAGCATAAATTATTAACTCCCTCTCTTGTATTGAATTAAAGATTATGGTTTTGTGATTTGAAAGGTGTTTTCGCAATATTATAGCGTTTGAGTATGATTTGAAATTATTGAGAGGGTGTTTCTTGATATAAACGTGTTCTTGTGTTTAAGAGAAAGAATTGTATGTGAATTGAGAACTTTGACATGACCACCTTGTATTGTACTATTGAAATGTTTGACAAAGATGAGTTCCTTGCATGTGGTTATATGAGGTTTGAGAAAGAGTTTTTTTGAATTGAATTATTGAAATTATGATCCCGAAACTTGTGTTTTTAAAACAGAGATATACGATAGACTAATAATGGATCATAGATGTGACTTGCAAGTCAATGGTATGACGATACCATAAGTATGTATTCCACAACAGAGTATGTTTTCAGAGTATGATTTCAAACTACATTTTCAGAGAATGCATGTTTTAAAAGAGTTAAAAATGGGCTGAAAGAGGGTTAGGTGGTTACCCGAAGAAGGCTTGAGTTCAAGTAAATCTTAGCCTAAAATCGTATTTTGTCAATACGGGTACATTATTTCTCCGTGAGGGATTTTTACGCTGGCCTAGTGCCCTATGACATACAGAGCAAAGACTTTGACCCTTGTAGCAAACTTAGATTGGGGGCTTGGCTGCCGAGTTAATGAAAGATTCCATATATCCCGTGGAATAATAGAGTTGTAGGGTATACCACCTAGCGTAGAAGTAAAACAAAGAGTCACAGAGTTCAGATAATTTTACAGAGTCTTTCAAAAATACCCATGTGATTTCTTACTGTATTATATAGTTATGAATTATTTTAAAACAACTCTCATATATGTTGATTATAAATGACTATTTTGGATTAGCTCTGCGTACCAGTACATTTGCATTGACCCCCCTCCCCTACCTCTTAGGTTCTGAGGCTTAGTCTAAGGGTCCAGATAAGCAGTAGATAATTCAGACAGCTGATTAGCTTATGTAGTGGTGAGCCTTTTCTATTCCAGAAGGCCCATATTTTTAGATTATGTCACTTATTTCAGTTTTGGTTTATTGGAGGCCTTGTCTCAGTTTTAGACAGTTGTCAGATTTTCATGTAGTAGAGATTTCGCAGACTGAGTCAGATGTTATTTAGATGTAGTTGCTTTATAATTTCCATACTTATGTTGAATTTAGAATTGACCATGGTTTCATAGCAGATTATGTTTCCACATCTTCTTTTATTATATGAATGTTGTGCATGATTACCAGATAGAGAAGGGAGTTCTGGGCCTTCATGGTTTGGGATGTCCGTCACAGCCAGGCCCTTGGTATTAGAGCAAGGTTCATGGTCCCAGGGTGTCTGCAAAATCGTGTTGGTTAGAGTCTTATTTATGGGTGTGTTCCACGCCACACTTATAAGCAGGAGGCTACTAGGCGTTTAGGAATATTTTTCTTTCTTCATGTTCTAGTTCGTGCTATTGAGCCAGAATGTTCCTCTTCCATACTCTAATTCGTGCTATGGTGTCCCTTTACGAAAGTAAAGTCATCCCAATTCTTTTCTTACTTTGATGTGTTCAGATATATCTCCTTGTTGAAGTGATTTAGGTGAAGAATTCTTGAATCTAAATGGTATAGCCTTATTGATTGAACCATATAAGATTTTGAGATTGTGCAAGGACTGGAGAAGAGTCTTTTAGTGCTTCAGAGTGTATTAATTTTCATGTGAACTTTTATTCTAATGAAATCGTGCTTTTGAGCCTGCTGTATTAAGTGTATTCAGTCCCTTTCTAATTTTTTTATGTTGCAAATGTCATGCTTATGAGGGAATAAGATATAGCAGAATGTTGGAACTGTATTTTCACCCGAGTAGTAGTATAAGTTAAAGTGTCGGTGTTATGACCTATTAGTAGTGACATTAGACCAAGAAGTTGGTGATACGAAGTCACAAGGGTAGAAATCAGAGTGAGGACAACTTTTGTGTAGATAAATATGTTTAGTTAAATAACTGATGTTTGAGGATGATTTACCCCTTTATAGTGATAGACTAATGTGGTAGCTAGTAATATGTGTGGATTATATAGTATTCTGTGGGGGGAGTGTTTGATTCAAATTTTTACTCATACAGAGTAAGATATGTATTCTTAGATCATTGATTATTGTGATTTAAGTTTCTATATCTTGTAAATTTGTTATCGTTGTGTTGTTTAAAAATCAAAGTCTAGTAGAGATGTGTGGGATCTATTTTAATTCACTAGCAACTTGTTGTCCATCTTGTTTATTCTTGTGTTGGTTGGAACTGAGGGGTTTAGGGGCGTAATGGCAAGAAAATTGGAAAGGGCGATTTATTGAGTGTATGTATAGCCGAACCTTTTTGCATGAGATTGAGTTGGTATTAAAGTGATACGTCCTTGTGTGTTAGTTTAGTATAAGGTAGAGAAAGAGTTATTAGTTAAGGTGAATTGTTGTCTTCTTGAAGTATGAAAATGGCTAGGTGAGCCAGTAAGTAATAATTAGAGACTCATGGTTGTTTGTGGAATTCTAAAGTAGTCTAAATGCACGCTTGGGCAAGTAAGTGTGATGTGAGAAAGCCGTATAAGTAGATAAGATTGTATGGGGTTATAATATAAGATTAAGGTTGACCATGTCTATTACGTGACTTTACTCCCCCCTTGACCTTCATTCCATTGGTAGTTGTAAACTAGTACTACTTGTGAGAAGGTATGTAGTAGATTTTCAAGGTATTTGGGTATAATGTCCCAATTTGATGGACTAGTATGTTATGTTCCCTTCCTCATTTAGATGATTGATGCTAGACTGTTGGCTTGAATTTAATGTAGGATGTGGATGTAAGAATAGTGGCTTAAGATTAATGATGAATTTTTTGTTAGAATTGTGTGTCAGGTTGGGCTATAAATCATGCTTAGCACTAGACATTAAGTTTGAACAATTGATGGCCATTAAGGTAGTTGTGATGATTGCTTAGGTAATGATATCGATTTTATGGAAGTAATCTAATAGGCTTGAATAGTGTACGTAATAGATTAAGTTTATTTAATTCATAACAAAATATGATATTGTATGTATGAGGTAGAAGTATGCGCAAGGTGATATAAAGTTGTGGCATTTTCTAAGACTATTACATGTTGCATGTGGCTAGTAGACATAGTAGTACCGTTGATTTGCTAGGTGGAGAAAGACTAGTAGTATGATTCATCAAAGGCTTGGTGATATCCATGTTAAGTGTTATAATCTAAGTTTGAATTTTAAAGGTTGAACTAAAAGAAATAAGAGTTGAAGCGCTATAGGGTGTGCACTCCGACTATGGGAATATTCACGAGGATTCAGAGTTAGTAGTGTTCAAGTATAATGTGATCAACTATTGGGGGCTATAGAAAGATAGAATGTGTCTCAGAAGGTAGGGTTAGTAGTGGGTTTTCCCCTTCCAGGTGTAGCCATTCAGGTTAAGTTCTATTAATTATAGGTATTGTCGTATTCTAGACCGCAGAGTGCAGTGAGTGTAGTTCAATTTAGAGTATAGTAAGGGATCTCTCAAACTTAAGATGATGGCTTAAAGCTAAGGGGGAGATCATAAAACAAGTGGCCAAGACATGCTCTCAGATTCTAGTAGTGATGTCAGTATGGTATAGAACATCAGGAAGTGAGGGTGATGCTCAATCCATTCTTACCTCAGTATTTTTTAATTATCTCAATACTTACTCATACCTTACATTCCAGTTCCACGATCATATTTCATGTTCATGTATATGAGAGAGAATCACGTGCTCTTCCAGTTCTAAAATAAGGAGTTCCAGTTCATCCAGTAGTAGGAATCACATTCCATATGTTATGAACTTCAAAATTGAGGTCATGCAGCTCATGACTCATGTACTCATGCTTTATAGTGTTCTCAGTTCCCAAAATTCATGCTATAATCTTTGTGATTGATGAGATTCAGCTTATAGTCATGTATGCCCCAGTTCAGATCACTTTGATAAATCCCTGACGTTGATTTGCTATTCCTTCGGCCTCAGTTAAGTGTCAAGTCTCATATAATATCCCCCCATGCTTCAAGGTCTTATGTTTTAACCTTTTAGTGACTCCTCTTTATCTGATGATAGTGGTGATGATTAAATGCTTCTTATTAATGGAAGATCATAGTATGCTTGTTTTAGATAAGGCCATAAGTGTGAAGTATGATTTGGGGACAAGTCTTTGATATATGTGATGGTTAGTGGAGATTTGTGTGTGTATGTTCTTGGGATAACGCGTGGGAGTTATATTGATAGTGGATTAGAGAATACATAAAGTATGTCCTTATGGGTCTTTGCCTTGGAGTTCATATGTGGTTATTAAGGTAGGCTTGAATGATATGTTGGGATTTAAGTAAAGGAACGCTATATGTGCTAGTGAACCCATAATGAGAGTTCAGAGTTGGTCATTGAGGTGGTAAATCACGTTATGCTTAGAGTGTGATCTTTAAAAAGATATAGAAGGTTGAATCATATGGTTTAGACTAGTATCGTGGTATGGCATGTTGTATTTTGTGATTTATAATTATGCTTGATCACGGTGAAAGGATTTAAGCTACTTTAGACATTAGTAGAAAGGTTTAGCAATACCCATATGAGAACTATAAGTTGAATCAAAGGAGCATGGTACTTGAGGGGAATAGTATAGTTAAGGGATATTCGAGAAATATGCGGAGTTTGAAAGTGCCTGGTAATTCTACCCTACTTTATAAGTTATACATCTATATTCCATGCTATAGAGTAGTGTCATTGTTGTGATTCCTTAGTTGGATGTCTTATGTAACTAGTGCCCAAGATTCTTTGCTCTCTAACGCTACTATGACTTCTTTAGAAAGAGTGTTGAATGAGATACTCCAGTTAAGTAAGAGGGTCCAGCATAATTCAGTCTGTATAGCCAGTAATTCATTTTAACAATCAGATAGACAAGTTACTATGGTTTTCCACCTTTTCACCCAGTCCTACTATCCAAAATCTCAAGCATATGACCACCCCAAGAGATAATCTATTTCATCCATGTAAATTCCGAATTCAATTTAGTCAAAGCATCATGTTTCATATTCAGCTACTTAGTCATGACTCGGTTCATAAGAGTGCATAGCATAATTTCAAATGTTTCCAAGTATTTTAGCTCAGGCAGTACAATAACCTGGTGCGATCTAAGACATGTTGCCTTATGATTTGTTCTTGCATAAGTTATCAATTCTCAATTCAATATGTATTATTTGATCATGAACACTTCAAGGGAATCTTAAACTCTCAGCATGAATCAACTCCTTGAAGTAAGTGAAGTCAAGTCAACTCAAAATTCAGTTTCATGATAGAAGTTCAAATGTTTCAGATCAGTTATATCCTTTCTTAGAAGACACATCAGGTCCGCGTTATTCTATACCTTTAAGCTTCAACGTTCCTACCAATCATTCGGGGACAAATGATCCCACATGGGAGATATTGTAACGCCCCGTGTTTTGGGCTATAATGAAAACCGTCATTTCTATGCGTAGATGATCCATAAGCCATAAATCCTATGCAAATTTTCCATGTTAATAAAGTATGTAGTGTAGTAACCTATTTGAGCATGAATTGAGATCATAAAGGTCTCATAACTCAAGGTCAAGTTGAAAGGTTTCCTATCGTTCGAGTTTTAGTGAGCGTCAAAACTTCAGTCAAATTCAATCGACCATATCTCCTTTTATATAACGAACTGGGTGGCCTACTATATTTCAAAATAATTATCTTCGAATTAGCTTTCCATCGATACCAAATTCGCCTAAAATAGACACTCGGTGAAGAAGTTAGAGCATTTTTAATGTCAGCATTCCCGATTGACTAGCCACCGCATCGCGATGAGTCTTAAATCGATAATTGTCAATTCCAGTAGCTCACCGAGATTTCCAGCGCATCGCGGTGAAGCCTTTTACGGTGTTTCAGTCTCGGATTTTAAATTCCAAGGTCAAACTAGACATTTCCCATGGCCCCAAACCTATCCAAATACGGGATTTAATCCCAAATACACCTAAATACATACACTTTCACCAAAATTCATCAAGAACGCTCTCTAGGATTTCAAACAAGAATCTCAAATAATTCAAGATTCAACCATGAATTTTTGAAGATAATTAGAGATTTGAAATCCCCAATTCGTAAGCTTCAAGAATTATTAATTATTCTCCGAAATAGAGGTACATGGGGTTTATCCTAAAAACTACATGGGCTTGAAATTGTTAAAGCATGATTTAAAGGTTTTGATGCATGAAATTTAAGGGGTTTTTTAATACTATATTATTGGTTATGCATTTCAAAAGTTTCAATGCTACTATTGCTTTGGCCTTGTGGTCTTTTCCCCTAAATTGATTTACATATATATATGTATATGTATGAAATTGAGATTTAAGATTGTTGAGAGAATAAATTATGAACTCCCTCTCTTGTATTGAATTAAATATTATGATTTTATGATTTGAAAGATATTTTCGCAATTATAGCGTTTGAGTATGATTTGAAATTGTTGAGAGGGTGTTTCTTGATATAAATGTGTTTTCGTGTTTAAGAGAAAGACTTGCATGTGAATTGAGAACTTTGAAATGACTACCTTGTATTGTACTATTGAAATACTTGACAAAGATGAGTTCCTTGTATATGTTTACATGAGGTTTGAGAAAGAGTTTCTTTGAATTGAATTATTGAAATGGTGGTCTCAAAACTTGTGTTTTGAAAACAGAGATGTACGATAGACTAATAATGACTCAGAAATGTGACTTGCAAGTCAATGGTATGACGATACCATAAGTATGTATGCCATAACAGAGTATGTTTTCAGAGTATGATTTCAGACTACGTTTTCAGAGCATGCATGTTTTGAAAGAGTTAAAAATGGACTTAAAGAGGGTTAGGTGGTTACCCGAAGAAGGCTTGAGTTCAAGTAACTCTTAGCCTGAAATCGTGTTTTGCCAATACGGGTACATTATTTCCTCATGAGGAATTTTTACGCTGGCCTAGTGCCCTGTGGCGTACAGAGCAGTTAATGACAGATTCCATATATCTCGTGGAATAATAGAGTTGTAGGGTATACCACCTAGCGCAGAAGTAAAACAAAGAGTCACAGAGTTCAGATGATTTTACAAAGTCTTTCAAAAATGCTCATGTGATTTCTTACTGTATTATATAGTTATGAATTGTTTTAAAACTGCTCTCATATATGTTGATTATAAATGACTATTTTGGATTAGTTTTGCGTACCAGTACATCTGTATTGACTCCCCTTCCCCATACCTCTCAGGTTCTGAGGCTCAGTCTAGGGGTCCAGATAAGCAGTAGATAATTCATACAGCTGATTAGATTACGAAGTGGTGAGCCTTCTCTATTCCAGAAGGCCCATCTTTTCAGATTATGTCACTTATTTCAGTTTTGATCTACTGGGGGCCTTGTCCCAGTTTTAGACAGTTGTCAGATTTTCATATAGTAGAGATTTCGCAGACTGAGTCAGATGTTATTTAGATGTAGTTGCTTTACAATTTACATACTTATGTTGAATTCAAAATTGACCATGGTTCCGTAGCAGATTATGTTTCCGCATCTTCTTTTATTATGTGAATGTTGTGCATGATTACCAGATAGAGAAGGGCGTTTCGGACCTTCGTGATTTGGGATGTCCGTCACGGCCAGGCTTTAGTTTGGGTCGCGACAAAGATAAAATAATAATCTTGGGATAAAACTTTTTATCCGTCATTTTGTTGTAAATATTTGGGATAACTTATCCTGGGATTAATAATTAGTCCCGGATAAGTTATCCTCTCAATTGGTGGGATAACAATCCCAACATTATTCTTACATGGGATAAAATCATAAAATGACAATGTTACCCTTAATTTGAGTGCTAAAATTTGAGTGCATAATTTAAAATTTTTACTAAAAATATTTCTGTGAAGCAACTATAATTCGAGTGCATAATTTATTATATTTCTCAGGCTAACACAATTAAATTTATTATAATTTATTATTTGTACTATAATTTGAATGCATAATTTAGTCTATTTTCGCAATTAAATATTTTAGGAAGTATAAAGGCATTTACCGTTCCAAATGGTTGTAAAATATATAAATTATGTTTATTTATATATTTTAATTTATCTAAAATTTAATAAAAAACTTTAAGAATGAATATTTAAAGCTTAAAAACAAATATATATATATATATATATATATATCAATTTATTTCTAGAAATTATACCATGCATATTACTTTGAATACAACAAATCAAACACTCAATAAAAAATAATCTCAGCATAACTAATCCCAGTATAACTTATCCCATCATAACTTATCTCAAAATAACTAATCCCGGTATAACTTGTTTTCAAACCTAATGACCCAAAAATTAAACAAAATTGACGGTAGTAACTAGTAACCACTTCCCGTCTTCCAATTTATATTTTTTGTTTTATCTTATTCAATTTTATAAAATGCATGGCACAACATAATTTCAGTTTGTGATTTTTTTTTTTTTTTGGTTCATGTTTTGATCATTTAAGGATGCAATATTAAGAATTCCCTAAAATTGAAATGAAAAAAAGTTTGTTTAAATTTTGAAATAAAACGAATTGATTTGTGCAATTCAAAAAAAAATGAAAGAAAAAAAAAATCAAATTGAATCTTAAATTTTGAAATCAAACGGATTGAATTGAGTAATTCAAACAAAATGACAAGAAAAAAATATCAAATTGAATCTAGATGAACCAAATTTGGATGAGAATTTTATAAATTTAAATTTTAAATTTTAAATCGATAATAACCAAAATTAAATCAAACCAATTTGTGCACAAACTTATAAGATTCAATAATTTTTTAATTTTTAACTCAAACTCATTTTAATTCGCACAAATTCAATTCAAATCACCCCTTTTGATGCCACTACTCAGCAACGTACTAACTTTAAACGCCCATGCATGCTTTGCTATTTGGCCCACTTAGAGGGAAAAAAAATGAAGCAAAAAGTAGCTCCATGAACATGCATCGATCTTCTCGATGAGAGGAACAAACTCACGAGATCCATGACAACACAACACCGAACACATAGCTAGACCCAGCTTAGTAAAAACTTGCTACGAATATGGATTACTTAGTACCGTATATACCACAGACGGAACCGAGATATCTACTATACCCGAGATATATGAAGCATTTACCATATTTAAAAGAATAACCAAAGGTACTTTATTTTTTATAAAGATCTACACGGCACCAGCAGAGATATTATTTGACGAAGTAAAGAAACCTATACAAGTTGTAAAGTTTCTTTACTTAGTCAAATAATATCTCTGTTGGTGCCGTGTAGATCTTTATAAAAAATAAAGTACCTTTGGTTATTCTTTTAAATATGGTAAATGCTTCATATATCTCGGGTATAGTACATATCTCAGTTGAGAGAATATCCGAATTACCATGCTAGTAGTGACCGAAGAACATGTTATTTAAGAATAATCTAGTATATAGTCATCTCAGATTACTATATACTAGATTATTCTTAAGTTTTAGAGAAGGAATAGATACACCGATAGAATTATATTTAGCAGATGATAGAATTATAAAACCTATAGAAAAAAGTATAATAACTGCCGTAAAAGGAAATTTAATATACCAAAAATTTAAATTTATAATAAGTGCAAATTATTCAGTAGCAGTAACAGATAGAAATATAGATAAATCATTAGTATTATATTGGAAGATATCAGGAATAGAATTAACCCCAGGAAGTAAAATATTTACAGCAAGATGTAAAAATTTATATGTATGTAGATTGTTGTTTAATTTTTTCTATTTCCTTTTTTCTATCTATCTCTTCATTTTCTTTTTCTATTCTTACCATTGCTGTTAATTTATCTTCTAATTTTAATTCTTCTTTTTCTAACATTAAATATAAATGTTCTCCTATTTTCTTGTATCTTCTTCCTAAATTGGAAAATACTATTTTTATTTTTGATCCTTCGTGATTTTCATATATTTTTTCATCTATTATAAATTCTTCTTTATTCATTTTATTGTAAATAGTTTATGTTGATATATATATTCTAAACTATCTATTTGGGATTCTAATTTTGATATTTCATCTTTTTGTATATTTATTGAATTTTTACTAACTCCGGCAAATATATTATAATGTAATCTTTCTTTTCTTATTTTTAATTCTTTACGTTTTTCAGAGATAAATTGTTTTAATTCTTTGTATTTTTGTTCTTTATTCATTTGAATTGTGTTTGTAATATTTTGGTGGATATCTAAATCTAATTTTATCATAATTAGGTGGTATATGTCTCATTCTTCTAGATTTTAAATGGATTATTAATTTTGCTTCAATACTAGATATTAATGTAATTAAATAGGCTAATCTTTGTGGATTTTCTTTTGTTTTATTTAGACTTATATATTCTGAATAATTACTAACTAACGATTCTTTAATTTTTCTAAAAGCTTCTCTATTTTTAAATGGTCTTCTCATAATTAATTTAATAAATAACTAAATTTAAATCTAACTTAACTAATTTAACTAATTCCAACATAGCTATTTTAACTAAATTTAACACGTATATCACTTCCGTATCTTTTAAATTACTGTGCTCTCTAAGGTTTTTTCTATCCATATTAACTTTTCTTTTAGATCTTCTATTATTTTTCTAATTCGGTTTCTGTAATTAATTTCGTTATTTAGATTATCTTGATTTTCTCTAGTTTTTCTAATATATTCTAACATCCACAATCTTGGTCTGAATAATATCCTTCTGGGTAAATGTCTTCGTATATTTGTGCTGTGGCATTTATCATTTCTATTTCATAGTTTATTTCATAGTTTATTACTTCTTCTAATATCATTTTCTTAATATCTATTATTTCTATATCTTTAAGTATATATAAGACTAAAATTCTAAGGTAGTCTAAATGGGCTATTTTTTAAAATTGATATTTTATAGTTATTTGTTTTAGTCTTAGTGGCTTTTGCATATTTTTATTAAGAGATTTTATATATTTTTTATTTTCCATGTATTTGTCTATATTTATTTTTATCTGTTCTTCTAGTAACTGTAATTTTTGCGTATCTTTAAAAATCCTACGTAATTTTAACATAATAAATATTTATAAGAGTAGTTAGGTATGTGTGGTATATAATTTATTCTATCCGTATAATTTTTTCCATATGCTTTTTCTAATATAACTTTTCTTATATCTGCAACATGTATATCTCTAAGTACATACAAAATAAGTATCTTAAATTTATCTACCATGACATCAGATATATTATCATTCATTATCATAAAATTGCTTTTTTCAAAATATTCCCTTCAACCATATACATAACAAGGTGTACATATTTTATTGGATCTCCTTTACTTTTTATATCATTTATTTCTTTATTAATTATTCTTTTTGTTACTAGTGGTATACTAGCTTTTCCTTTTGCATATCTACAGTCTATTACATGTTCTTTTTGGCATACTACATAATATTCATCTTTTTTCCTAGTAAAAAGATTTTTTATTGTTGGTATTTTAAATATTTTTTCTACACTTAAATCTAACTCTTTTCCTTTTATTTCATCAAATATATTACTGTCAAATATTATCTTTTGTTCTGTTCCTTCATCATTTAAATATTCTTCCTTTGTTATTATTTTTATATCTTCTTCAGTCATTTGATTCATCTATCTCACTATCTATTTCAGTATCTGTGTCATTTTCTGAAATTTCATATATACTATCTTCACTTTCTAGTTCATAATCTATATAATCTATTTGCATATATTCTGTATTTTCTATTTTTATTTCGGATATTTGTTTATTTTTTGGATTTTTAGGTAATTTACAATCTCTAGCTAAATGTCCTAACTTTCCACAATTATAACAAGTACATTCTTTTATAGATTTTTTCTTTCTATATGGTCTTTTATTTTTGTAATTTTTTACATAATATCTTTTTCTTGGTTTCTTATATTTATATTTTGATTTTTTATATTTCTTATATTTCTTATGTCTTTTTCTTTTCTTATAATATCTTTCTTCGCATCCAAATTGAGGTGCTATTTTATTTTTGCAACATGCTAAATTTCTTATTAATGTTTTTTCCATTTTAATTCTTCTCTATATTTTTCACATAACTTTCTATACCATTGTTGTAAAAATTTTATTCTAGCTCCTAATGTATCTACTATTTTTGTTTCTTCCCAACTTTTTATTATTTTTGAACTAAATGGTTCGGGTAATTTATTAAAATATAATTTTCTTATTTCTTTACTTTCTTCTATGCTATATGATCCTTTATAATAATAATCTTTAAATGCGCAAGTATATTCATCTATATAACACATATTACATATTGTTAATTTTATCATTAAATTCCTATTTGTTTTTTCTTCATCTTGTTCTTCTTCTAATGTTGTCATACTACCAAATTCATCTTTTATAGCTGTTTCATATTTTTTCAATAATTCTATAGGTGTTAATTTAGTTGTTGTTGATGCTGCTCCTTCCATAGGTTTATTAGCTCTTAATACTTTCTTACTATTTTCAGTTAAATTTGTAAACCATAATTTTACTGATCCTATTAGAGTTTTTTCTATGTATTCTGGTGCATCTATTATGTTTATATTATTGTCTAATAATTGTTTTGTCATATATCCTACCCATAATTGTATTGTTTTTTCTGTATCTATTACACAGTCTAGATCTAAAAAGTTATAATTTTTATTAACTATTTGTTTTGGTGTCCATTTGTCATATTCATTATATCTTTTAAATTTATTTTTGTAATATATAGGTTTTCTTATTTCTGTTGTTTTGGGTATTAAATTTTCATCTTCTTTTTTGTCAAGAGTATTTATTTCTGCATTATTATTTTCTAAGTTTTCTTGATTAATTCTTTCTTGTTTTTCGTTAATTTCTAAATCTTTTATATTTGTTAATATTTCCGTATATGTTTCACTATCTTCTGAATCATAATTATCCGTTTCTTCTACCTCTATATTATTTATTTCTAATTTTTCTTTAAATTGATTTATCTCATTTATTAATTTTTGTTCCTTATCTATTTCTTCTTTTTCTTTTTGTCTTTGTTCATATAAATCTTTTAACATTTGTAATTCTTTTTCTAGTTCAGCAATTCTACTATTTTTAGTTTCTTCTATTTTTCGTATTTCTTCCGTAGATTGTTGTTTAATTTTTTCTATTTCCTTTTTTCTATCTATCTCTTCATTTTCTTTTTCTATTCTTACCATTGCTGTTAATTTATCTTCTAATTTTAATTCTTCTTTTTCTAGCATTAAATATAAATGTTCTCCTATTTTCTTATATCTTCTTCCTAAATTGGAAAATACTATTTTTATTTTTGTACCTTCGTGATTTTCATATATTTTTTCATCTATTATAAATTCTTCTTTATTCATTTTATTGTGAATAATTCATGTTGATATATATATTCTAGACTATCTATTTGAGATTCTAATTTGGATATTTCATCTTTTTGTATATTTATTGAATTTTTACTAACTCCGGCAAATATATTATAATGTAATCTTTCTTTTCTTATTTTTAATTCTTTACGTTTTTCAGAGATAAATTGTTTTAATTCTTTGTATTTTTGTTCTTTATTCATTTGAATTGTGTTTATAATATTTTGGTGGATATCTAAATCTAATTTTATCATAATTAGGTGGTATATGTCTCATTCTTCTAGATTTTAAATGGATTATTAATTTTGCTTCAATACTAGATATTAATGTAATTAAATAGGATAATCTTTGTGGATTTTCTTTTGTTTTATTTAAACCTATATATTCTGAATAATTACTAACTAACGATTCTTTAATTTTTCTAAAAGCTTCTCTATTTTTAAATGGTCTTCTCATAATTAATTTAATAAATAACTAAATCTAATCTTATCTAAATTTAAATCTAATTTATCTAACACGTATCTCACTTCCGTATCTTTTAAATTACTGTGCTCTGATACCATTTGGAGGGGGGTGCGGATAACTAAGCTGATAAATAGATTTATTATAACTGATGAATCTATTCTTTCTTTTTTGTGCGTGGTAATGACAAGAGATATGATTATACCGCAAGATATTGGTACACAGCCAGAGATACCCAGAATCGAGATACCAAAATTTTATGCGAATAAAAGAGTTATCGGACTATCTACGATTTTACAGGAACTAGCAAATACATATTGTAATCAAAATCCTATATGGAGTTATTATTCAAGAAATCATGTATTAATATATTCAAATTCAAAAGAGCTACGAGATACAGATATGGAAACAATTAGGCAATGGATTATGACGTTGCTTAAACCGGAGACAGAACCTATCGCCAGAGCTATTAAAGAAAAATTTATTTCAGAAGAATTATTGACCAGATATTGCAAAACTATTGGACACAAATACCCAGACCACAGATGTTCAAAATGTAAATGAGGAGATAATGACGTCCCAACAGTGCAGTTAGAATAAAAGAAGATAAAGACGACAGCTGGAAAGATAAGATCAGAACAATAATGGAGATACAACAGATATGACAAGATAGACGGAAGACTTATTTTGCAAAGTTTACGTAAAAGTTAAATAAGAATTCAATATGATGTAACTTTAGTAGTTAGCTATTTTAACTAAATTTAACACGTATATCACTTCCATATCTTTTAAATTACTGTGCTCTGATACCATTTGGAGGGGGGTGCGGATAACTAAGCTGATAAATAGATTTATTATAACTGATGAATCTATTCTTTTTTGTGCGTGGTTATTTCTTAGATTTTGTGTTAATAAATTATTCTTTTTATGAGATGTATTCATTAATTTAGTTTATTATTTTATCCTGTGGTAACTGCTGAGTTACAAATTTCTGTGTAATAACTTATTCTTTCTGTACTGTAGTGTATATCTAATTCTAGATTTTCTATGTCATTTATTATTTTGTGTTGTTCTTCTCGTAGTGAGTTTTTTATATTATATAAACTGTTGCATGTACTTTTTCTAAATTTTCTAAGGTTTTTTCTATCCATATTAACTTTTCTTTTAGATCTTCTATTATTTTTCTAATTCGGTTTCTGTAATTAATTTCGTTATTTAGATTATCTTGGTTTTCTCTAGTTTTTCTAATATATTCTAACATCCACAATCTTGGTCTGAATAATATCCTTCTGGGTAAATGTCTTCGTATATTTGTGCTGTGGCATTTATCATTTCTATTTCATAGTTTATTACTTCTTCTAATATCATTTTCTTAATATCTATTATTTCTATATCTTTAAGTATATATAAGACTAAAATTCTAAGGTAGTCTAAATGGGCTATTTTTAAAATTGATATTTTATAGCTATTTGTTTTAGTCTTAGTGGCTTTTGCATATTTTTATTAAGAGATTTTATATATTTTTTATTTTCCATGTATTTGTCTATATTTATTTTTATCTGTTCTTCTAGTAACTGTAATTTTTGCGTATCTTTAAAAATCCTACGTAATTTTAACATAATAAATATTTATAAGAGTAGTTAGGTATGTGTGGTATATAATTTATTCTATCCGTATAATTTTTTCCATATGCTTTTTCTAATATAACTTTTCTTATATCTACAACATGTATATCTCTAAGTACATACAAAATAAGTATCTTAAATTTATCTACCATGACATCAGATATATTATCATTCATTATCATAAAATTGCTTTTTTCAAAATATTCCCTTCAACCATATACATAATAAAATATAGTCATCTCAGATTACTATATACTAGATTATTCTTAAATAACATGTTCTTCGGTCACTTCTAGCATGGTAATTCGGATATTCTCCCTTAAACAGCGCCTCGACTTTGGTTACTCCCCGCCACGGCTTCTTGCCTCATTGGTTTCACCTTTAGGATGGCATAGTTCCTTGGAATTTTTCTCCGTTTCCACTTTGCTAATAAACTTCTTAACATATTATTTTTCGAATAATTCTACTATAAAGTAACTAATATGAATTTATTTTATCATATCATGATTGTCGGGAATTATGAATTTAGCTATTCATATCGTAAATAGATATACCTGTTCCGGTAGCTTTGATATTTCTGAGGTTTGTTGTTCCATAGCTTTTTCCATTGCGGTGTATATATTTAATTAACTGGGCTAAATATTTTTGAATTGGAATGGAGAGAGTATTTTTGCTGAATGTTTGAAGGCTTGCCTTTGCAATGCCTCCTAAGTTCTTTATTTATAGAATGAAAAGTGTACTACATTTTTACATCCGTATTCAATAATGTGCTAAAAAACTAAAAGACTAAAAAACTAAAAAACTAAAAAACTAAAAAACTAAAAGTCTTCTCCAAAAGACTTTCTAACCTTTACATTTATTTCAATGCTAACTACTAAAGTTACATCATATTAAATTCTTATTTAACTTTTACGTAAACTTTGCAAAATAAGTCTTCCGTCTATCTTGTCATATCTGTTGTATCTCCATTATTGTTCTGATCTTATCTTTCCAGCTGTCGTCTTTATCTTCTTTTATTCTAACTGTACTGCTGGGACGTCATTATCTCCTCCGTTACATTTTGAACATCTGTGATCTGGGTATTTGTGTCCAATAGTTTTGCAATATCTGGTCAATAATTCTTCTGAAATAAATTTTTCTTTAATAGCTCTGGCGATAGGTTCTGTCTCCGGTTTAAGCAACGTCATAATCCATTGCCTAATTGTTTCCATATCTGTTTCTCGTAGCTCTTTTGAATTTGAATATATTAATACATGATTTCTTGAATAATAACTCCATATAGGATTTTGATTACAATATGTATTTGCTAGTTCTTGTAAAATCGTAGATAGTCCGATAACTCTTTTATTCGCATAAAATTTTGGTATCTCAATTCTGGGTATTTCTGGCTGTGTACCAATATCTTGCGGTATAATCATATCTCTTGTCATTCCTATTTTTACAACTTGTATAGGTTTCTTTACTTCGTCAAATAATATCTCTGCTGGTGCCGTGTAGATCTTTATAAAAAATAAAGTACCTTTGGTTATTCTTTTAAATGTGGTAAATGCTTCATATATCTTGGGTATAGTACATATCTCAGTTCCATCCGTGGTATATACGGTACTAAGTAATCCATATTCGTAGCAAGTTTTAACTAGGCTTGGTTTAGTTTTTGGTAAGACAATTAGCTTGTTGTATCCGGTTAATTTCTGGGTTATATAGTTCGTATCTGGTTCTTGGATATTTGTAGCTTTGGGGTTGCTATTTAAGAAAGTTTGTACGTTGTAGATATTTTCTATATATGTGCGGGCTGTGTAGTTCTATGTCTTTTTGTCTTGGTTTAGGCTTTCTCGATATGTGGTAACTTGTGGGGGTGTAAACATAGGGTCTTTTGGTATATTTGGTGTATATGGCTTGTCAAATAGCTTATTTAAGTTCATATTTTTTCTAACTCCTTTGCTTGTACCTGCAGAAGTAGATTGATAAGCGTTATGGGTTTTATGGAGTATCCCAACATCTCCTTCTAGCTCTGGAATTTTATTGTCTTCCGATCGACATAGCTCTGCACATTGCTGAGTTAGCTGATTCATAGCTATAGACTTCAGATTATCTTCACTAGTCTTTAGCTTTAGCTTTTCTATCTCAGTACCCATACTGTCTACTTTCAATGAAAGCATAGTCAGGGCGTTGAGTATCTTTTCATGTATATTTTCTTCTATCATTTCAGTTTGCGTAGCTTTGTCTTGATATGTAATCTGCAATAACATTTTTGTTAGTACTGATTACTTCTATTACAAATGTAAAATTTAATATATTTAAAACTAGTCTCCGAATCTCTTTTGTTGTAACTGAATTTTGTATTTTCTTTGTTAGCCACCAGCGTACCTGTGTATTATCTGTCCGCACAATAAATTTGTTATATACAATATATGGCTCAAATGCTAATAAACATTTATATAACGAACATAATTCTTTCCTATTTATCTCCCATTTTATTTCTGTTTCGTTGAACGTACCTGAGTAGTATCTACAATGATGTTCTGTTTTTTCTGCTTCATATCTATATTTAAGTACTCCTCCGTAACTACATTCACTGGCATCTGCTTCTACTATGTATGTAAATTTTCTATTTTCATCTGGAAATTGTAATTTTGGTAAATCCTTGCAAAGTAATTTTATTTTTTGAACTTGTTTTTTATCTTCTTCATTATAATTATATTCTATATCCTTTTTTAATTTTTTCTGTAGTGGTTTTAGGTTCTCTGCTAATTTTGGAATATATTCTCTTACTTGGTTTACTAATCCTAAAAATGATTGTAATTTCTTTTTTGTATCTAATTCTTCTTTCGAATTTATTATTTTTTGTACTATATGTTGTTGCATTTTTACTCCAGTTTTATCTATTTGTATTCCTAAAAATTCTATCTGGTTTTTCATAATTTCGGCTTTCTTTTCACTTAGACTTATTCCTGAATTTTCTATTATATCTGTAAATTGTTCTAATAATTTTATATGTTCTTCTTTAGTCTTTGTATATAATAATATATCATCTATGTATACTATGCAATTAGGTAATTGTTTAAAATAATTATCCATAAAATGTTGATATCTACCTGGTGCATTTTTATATCCAAAGGGTAATACATTCCATTCGTAAAATCCTTGTGGTACCGTAAATGCGGTTAATTCTTTAGATTCTTCTTCTAACTTTAGATGGTAAAATCCTGATTTACAATCGAATTTACTAAAATAATTATATCCTTGGATTTGTCTTATTTTTAATATCTTATTTGGTATTGGATAATTATATGTTATGGTTTTTGCATTTAAATTTCTATAATCAATAACCATTCTACTTTTTCCTCTTTTTTGTTCACTATGTTTATTTACTATAAATGCTGGACTATTATGTTTACTATTACTTTTTTGTATATATTGTTTTTCTAATAATTCATCTATATGCATTTTAAATTCTTTTAAATCGTCAAAATTATATGTTAGTGGTTTTTGGGTTATTATACTGTTTTTATCTATTAATTCAATTTTTATGGTAGTTTTATGTTTTTCCCATCCTTTATCCAGTCAGTTTTCTTTCTGATTTTATTACTAACTCTTTTTTGCTCTTACTTTTTGTTTACATGGTGTTGTGAACCACCAATCATTTCTAGTTATTATATGTGGGCATAGTTTATCTAAAAATGGCATTCCTAAAAGTATATCTTTTGATGTTAGTTCATAATTATAAATTTCTTCTATTGTCAATATCTTATCCCATATTTGTGCTTTTACATTCCTAGCTTTATAAGTAATTAAGCTTCCTTCATTATTAAATCCTTTAACTACTATTGGTATTTTTAATTTATCCCATTTACTTTCTGGTAAGCAATTATATCTACATAAATTAGCTTCTGCTCCTGTATCTATCATAGGCGTATAATATCTACTGTAATATCCTTCCACTACTATCTTCATTAATACATATATTTTCATTTTATGTTAAGGCTCTTCTTAAGAGTAATCTTTCCTTATTATATGTTATGGCTAATTGTGTATGTTCTATATTATATGGTTTTACTTGTTCTAACCATTTTATTCCTAATATTATATCTGCTTTTTGCATTTCTTCTTTTACCTCAAATTCTATTTTTATTTTTCTAATTCCTCCTATTATTATTTCTTTTTCTGCTATATCTTTATTATTTATTAAACTTCTCGGTAGATCTGGGCATATATCATTATCAGTTTTTATTTCTTCATTTTTTACTAGATATTTTGCTATATAATTTTCTTCTTGTCCTGTGTTTAATAATATTAAATGTTCTTTTTCATTTATCTTTCCTGTTATGTAATACTGGTTTAAATTACTTATTGAATTTGTTTCATAACTCATTCTTTTTTATGAGCTCGATGACTCTGGTTTTTCATTAGCTATTCTTTTCGTTGTACTTATTCTATCATTTACTATTTCTAAATTTTCTTCTATATCTATGTCTTTATAGCTATAGTCATTATAATCTATTGTTTTTACAATTTGTTCAAATGGGCTATCTATTTGTATTTTATTAATCTTATTTTTCCCTGTTATTTTATGTTTTGTTGTTAATACATATAAATTTTTACATCTTGCTGTAAATATTTTACTTCCTGGGGTTAATTCTATTCCTGATATCTTCCAATATAATACTAATGATTTATCTATATTTCTATCTGTTACTGCTACTGAATAATTTGCACTTATTATAAAATTAAAATTTTTGGTATATTAAATTTCCTTTTACGGCAGTTATTATACTTTTTTCTATAGGTTTTATAATTCTATCATCTGCTAAATATAATTCTATCGGTGTATCTATTCCTTCTCTAAAACATGCTTTTATTAATATTTCTGTACCTCCAAGGTGTACATATTTTATTGGATCTCCTTTACTTTTTATATCATTTATTTCTTTATTAATTATCCTTTTTGTTACAAGTGGTATACTAGCTTTTCCTTTTGCATATCTACAGTCTATTACATGTTCTTTTTGACATACTACATAATATTCATCTTTTTTCCTAGTAAAAAGATTTTTTATTGTTGGTATTTTAAATATTTTTTCTACACTTAAATCTAACTCTTTTCCTTTTATTTCATCAAATATATTACTGTCAAATATTATCTTTTGTTCTGTTCCTTCATCATTTAAATATTCTTCCTTTGTTATTATTTTTATATCTTCTTCAGTCATTTGATTCATCTATCTCACTATCTATTTCAGTATCTGTGTCATTTTCTGAAATTTCATATATACTATCTTCACTTTCTAGTTCATAATCTATATAATCTATTTGCATATATTCTGTATTCTCTATTTTTATTTCGGATATTTGTTTATTTTTTGGGTTTTTAGGTAATTTACAATCTCTAGCTAAATGTCCTAACTTTCCACAATTATAACATGTACATTCTTTTATAGATTTTTTCTTTCTATATGGTCTTTTATTTTTGTAATTTTTTACATAATATCTTTTTCTTGGTTTCTTATATTTATATTTTGATTTTTTATATTTCTTATATTTCTTATGTCTTTTTCTTTTCTTATAATATCTTTCTTCGCATCCAAATTGAGGTGCTATTTTATTTTTGCAACATGCTAAATTTCTTATTAATGTTTTTTCCATTTTTAATTCTTCTCTATATTTTTCACATAACTTTCTATACCATTGTTGTAAAAATTTTATTCTAGCTCCTAATGTATCTACTATTTTTGCTTCTTCCCAACTTTTTATTATTTTTGAACTAAATGGTTCGGGTAATTTATTAAAATATAATTTTCTTATTTCTCTACTTTCTTCTATGCTATATGCTCCTTTATAATAATATTTTTTAAATGCGCAAGTATATTCATCTATATAACACATATTACATATTGTTAATTTTATCATTAAATTCCTATTTGTATCTTTTTCTTCATCTTGTTCTTCTTCTAATGTTGTCATACTACCAAATTCATCTTTTATAGCTGTTTCATATTTTTTCAATAATTCTATAGGTGTTAATTTTGTTGTTGTTGATGCTGCTCCTTCCATAGGTTTATTAGCTCTTAATACTTTCTTACTATTTTCAGTTAAATTTGTAAACCATAATTTTACTGATCCTACTAGAGTTTTTTCTATGTATTCTGGTGCATCTGTTATGTTTATATTATTGTCTAATAATTGTTTTGTCATATATCCTACCCATAATTGTATTGTTTTTTCTGTATCTATTACACAATCTAGATCTAAAAAGTTATAATTTTTATTAACTATTTGTTTTGGTGTCCATTTGTCATATTCATTATATCTTTTAAATTTATTTTTGTAATATATAGGTTTTCTTATTTCTGTTGTTTTGGGTAGTAGATTTTCATCTTCTTTTTTGTCAAGAGTATTTATTTCTGTATTATTATTTTCTAAGTTTTCTTGATTAATTCTTTCTTGTTTTTCGTTAATTTCTAAATCTTTTATATTTGTTAATATTTCCGTATATGTTTCACTATCTTCTGAATCATAATTATCCGTTTCTTCTACCTCTATATTGTTTATTTCTAATTTTTCCTTAAATTGATTTATCTCGTTTATTAATTTTTGTTCTTTATCTATTTCTTCTTTTTCTTTTTGTCTTTGTTCGTATAACTCTTTTAATATTTGTAATTCTTTTTCTAATTCAGCAATTCTACTATTTTTAGTTTCTTCTATTTTTCGTATTTCTTCCGTAGATTGTTGTTTAATTTTTTCTATTTCCTTTTTTCTATCTATCTCTTCATTTTCTTTTTCTATTCTTACCATTGCTGTTAATTTATCTTCTAATTTTAATTCTTCTTTTTCTAACATTAAATATAAATGTTCTCCTATTTTCTTGTATCTTCTTCCTAAATTGGAAAATACTATTTTTATTTTTGATCCTTCGTGATTTTCATATATTTTTTCATCTATTATAAATTCTTCTTTATTCATTTTATTGTGAATAATTCATGTTGATATATATATTCTAGACTATCTATTTGAGATTCTAATTTGGATATTTCATCTTTTTGTATATTTATTGAATTTTTACTAACTCCGGCAAATATATTATAATGTAATCTTTCTTTTCTTATTTTTAATTCTTTACGTTTTTCAGAGATAAATTGTTTTAATTCTTTGTATTTTTGTTCTTTATTCATTTGAATTGTGTTTGTAATATTTTGGTGGATATCTAAATCTAATTTTATCATAATTAGGTGGTATATGTCTCATTCTTCTAGATTTTAAATGGATTATTAATTTTGCTTCAATACTAGATATTAATGTAATTAAATAGGATAATCTTTGTGGATTTTCTTTTGTTTTATTTAAACCTATATATTCTGAATAATTACTAACTAACGATTCTTTAATTTTTCTAAAAGCTTCTCTATTTTTAAATGGTCTTCTCATAATTAATTTAATAAATAACTAAATCTAATCTTATCTAAATTTAAATCTAATTTATCTAACACGTATCTCACTTCCGTATCTTTTAAATTACTGTGCTCTAATACCATTTGGAGGGGGGTGCGGATAACTAAGCTGATAAATAGATTTATTAATAAAATAAGAAAGAAAACTGATTGGATAAAAGGAAGTGAAAAAATTACACAAAAGTTAGAAAATATAAAAAACGCTGAAGATACAATAGAATTAGTAGTATTCTCGATAAATAAAACAGAAATAACTATATTTTCAATAAATAAGATAGAAATAGTTAAGAAAAAATTAGAACAATTATATAGTGAAGATCCATTAAAAATCCATTGCCTAATTGTTTCCATATCTGTTTCTCATAGCTCTTTTGAATTTGAATATATCAATACATGATTTCTTGAATAATAACTCCATATAGGATTAGAAGGAATAGATACACCGATAGAATTATATTTAGCAGATGATAGAATTATAAAACCTATAGAAAAAAATATAATAACTGCCGTAAAAGGATATTACAGTAGATATTATACGCCTATGATAGATACAGGAGCAGAAGCTAATTTATGTAGATGGAACATTAAATCTAATTGGTCTCTAGAACTTGAACCATGGTAGTTATATATCACATTATTTGCTTTCACTCGCTTTTTTTTTTGACAACCTTTTCAACTTTTTAAATTTTTGTATGAGTCTAATAAACAAAAGAGAAATCTACCACAAAGTTCTCCCACAAAGTTCTCTTTTCACATTAGAACTTTTAAAGATCACATTTATTTGCTTTTGTTATTCCTCTCCAAAATTTTAAGTGCACCTTGATAGTTGATAGATTTCATTTGGGACTTCAAAATCTGAATAAATAAATACATAAACTAATTAAATGAAGTTCTCTCTCTCTATATATATAATAATTTTAATTATATATGAATAATATAATTTTCCACCAAAAGAGTTCGAATGAACCCCTGACTCTACTGGCTCTACCCCTGATTAATACTCTAATCCAAATAATCGTTTAAATTTTATTTTCCTTTGTTTTAGGTTTGAGGGTTTAGGTATTTATTTTAAAGCATTTCAATAGAGACTAATTTTCTTTTAAAAAAAGTTAATAACTCCTCTAAATTATTCACTTTTTATGAACTTAATACTTAAATTATAGGGTGTTATCACTTGTCAACCCTCCTAACCTATAACGTATACTATCTATAGTGATTTGAAGAGTGGTTTCACTCTTTTGTGGGGTGTGGAGCTGGAAGGTAAGTCAAAAAGACAATCATGTGGCATTTTACATTATTTTTTATTTATTTTTGTTTTATTCATTTTTTCTTTTTTAAATCTCGAAATATTTTCTGATGGACTAATTAATTGAAATTCATATCCGTAAAATAATAGTAACATAAGAATAACTAAGCTTAATGTTTTAGGGAACGAGTCTCTCTCAGCGCAAGTCAGCTTAACGTGCGCACCCATGGGGAGGAGAGCTCGAACCCTATCTCAGAAGGAAATTGAAGCTCAGGAAAATGCAAAACAACTAAGGAAGAAGGGATCTCAAGGCAACTGTGCGCATGGGGAGGTTAATGGAGCTAGCAAGCATGAAGAATTTAAGTGACGACAAAGCAACTGCGGAACATAGTGAAGATGAATATATTGCCATCCCAATTGGACCTTGATGAAGTACTGGGAGCACCATGGAAGGCAATTGAATTGCAGTAATCTAATGGAATAGTGAATGTGCAGACTAACGTACCTGACCCTACACATGTAGTGAGGGACTGGGAAACTATCACTAAGATGAAAACGGGGGTGCTAGGAGAAGTTCCTGAGCAGATGAAGTGTAAAAGGAGGCAGAAACAGAGCGGAAGGCTTCAATATGGGAAAATTTGACATTTCTAAAGTGTCAAATGCAGGATTTAAGCTCGAATTTGTCTCTCCTCTCAAAGCTGGGGAAGATAAAATTGATGTTGATGATATATCGACCGAATTTGAGTGTTGGAAGAATACTATTGTGTGCTATATACTTGGTGCACAACCACCTTTTTCAGTTTTGAATAGCTACATACAGAGAATCTCAATGTTGAAAAATGGTAGTATTAGATGTTATTTTCCACAATACGGGCACGTAGAATCTGTATAATAGAATAATAACTTCAACTCGAGTTCAAGTATGAACAAGAATACAATGAAGTTGAACAAATACCCCCAACACAAGATCAAAATGATCTTTACAAGAGGTGTATTTTATATTTCAAAAATATAGATGAAACAGAAATTGTTAAGGCCAAGTCGTCCGAATTCACGGACTTTCCTTAAGAAATAATTTCCCTCACTGTACCCGAGGTTATGGAATCTTCCTCCCAGGATAAAATGTCCTTCAATCCGAGTATAGCGGTACCTCAAATAGGCGGATTCTTCGAACACACTAACGGTTTGTATGATCACACTTAGAGTATTTAAAGTATATTTTTAAGAAGAAGAAGAAGCTTGTAATTCTGAAAATTTTTCTGTCTTAACCTGTGGAAGAAAGCAGGTTATTTATAGCCACAACATGCCCCTTTGAAAGGTGGCATTGGTTCAATTTAGAGGTGTGTGTCTTTTCCTGAAAATACATGTCTGTTTACTTAAACCATTGCAGTAATTTTCTGAAATAGTACACCATTTCTTGAAACATTGCAGCAGTTCGTGAAGCAGTGCAATGTTCACGCGTAACAATGCTACTGTTCACGCGAAACAATCACTGTTCACGCGTCAGTCCGTGAAGCAGTGCACTGTTCACGCGAAACAGTGCTACTATTCACGCAAATCAATCACTGTTCACGCAAAACAGTCACTGTTCACGCGTTCCTGCATGTTTTAACATTTTCATTCACACCCTTTCATCACTATGAACCCAACAATCCTCCACATGAATGGAGAATGACTATTATTTTCGTAAAACTTTTACGGACAAGTATGTGATCATCAGGAAAAGACTGATTGCATCTGGATAAGTGAGTTTCCCTTTGAACTTTCCGTAGTGAACATGCATCGGATGAACTCGGTCAATCGGTAGATTTGATATCTTTGAACTGTCGAGCTTTAATGTACACCTAGACAACACATGTCACACAACCAGCCTTTTACGATTTATGGTTCTTACGGTTTTGTTCTTTTCAGCCATGAACACGTCCCGATTTTCATGAGAGCTTAGAGAATAGGCCTTTACTAACATTCTCTTTGAAGTGGCTTCCACTTCTCCCACACATAGGTGATTTCTAAACATTCAATCCTATAGATTAAACTATTTGGTCAAATCCGCCAAATTTAGATAATCATTAAAAGACTTTTCACCTTAAGTCTTATCCTTGTTTACTATACATTGTCTACATTATGAGAATGGGTTGGTTAATTGACAATGTTGAACCTGTCAGACACAACATTGTTTGATCTCCTTGAACCTAGCTCTTGGGATCTCCAGTCTGCTAGGTAAAGTTACCGCCATGATGACTTGTCCTAGGCCTTAAACCCATTCCCTTGGATGTTCTTTCCACTCCTTCTCTAAATAGGCCTTTTGTAAGTGGATCCGACATATTATCTTTCGACTTTACATTGTCTACAGTGATAATTCCACTAGAAAGAAGTTCTCTAACGGTATTATGTCTTCGTCTTATATAACGAGATTTACCGTTATACATCATGCTCCCTGCCCTACCTATTGCTGCTTGGCTATCACAGTGTATACATACTGGTGCCACTGGCTTGGGCTAATACAGAATATCTTCCAAGAAATTTTGAAGTCATTCTGCTTCTTCACCGGGTTTATCTAATGCTATAAATTCAGATTCCATTATAGAGCGAGCGATACAAGTCTGTTTGGATGATTTTCAAGAAACTGCTCCTCCATCGATAGTAAATACATATCCACTTGTGGATTTTACTTCGTTCGATCCGGTGATCCAATTTTTATCACTATATCCTTCAAGTACCGCAGGATATTTATTATAATGCAAAGCATAATTTTGAGTGTATTTAAGATACCCCAAAACTCTTTTCATTGCCATCCAGTGAGTTTTGTTGGGATTACTCGTGTAACGACTCAATTTACTGATAGCGTATGCTATGTCTGGTCGTGTACAGTTCATTATATACATTAAACATCCCAATACTCTTGCGTACTTCAATTGCGAGTCACTTTCACCTTCATTCTTACGAAGTGCAAAGCTCGCATCCAATGGAGTCTTGGCAATACCGAATTCCATATACTTGAACTTTTCAAGTACCTTTTTGATATAATAAGACTGTGACAATGCCAACCTTTGTGGAGTTCGATGGATTCTTATACCTAAGATCACATCTGCAACTCCAAGGTCCTTCATATCAAACTTGCTCTCGAGCATTCATTTTGTTGCATTTATGTCAGAAATGTCTCTACTGATGATCAACCTATCATCCACATATAAATATACAATGACTTGGTGATTTGGAGTGTCTTTAATATAAACACATTTATCATATTCATTTATTTTGAATCCGTTTGCCAACATGATTTGGTCAAACTTTGCATGCCATTGTTTTGGTGCTTGCTTTAGTCCATATAATGACTTAATAAGTTTACACACATTGTTTTCCTTTCCTGGAATCACAAAACCCTCAGGTTGTTCCATGTAAATTTATTCCTCCAAATCTTCATTTAGGAATGCAGTTTTTACATCAATTTGATGAATTTGAAGATCATATACCGCCGCCAAGGCAATTAATATTTGAATCGAGGTTATCCTTTTTACTGGCAAGTATGTATCAAAGTAATCAAGACCTTCCTTTTGTTTGAAGCCTTTTACTACAAGTCTTGCCTTGTATTTATCAATAGTATCATTCGCCTTCATTTTCCTTTTGAAGATCCATTTAGAACCTAAAGGCTTATTTCTGGGAGGAAGGTCAACCAATTCCCATGTATGGTTGCTTAATATTGAATCTATCTCACTATTGACTGCCTTTTTCCAAAAGGATGAGTCTGACGAAGACATCGCTTCTTTAAATGTTTGAGGCTCATTTTCTAAGAGAAATATTACAAAATTCGATCCAAACGAAGTTGACGTTCTTTGTCGTGTACTACATCTTGGATTTTCTTCATTATGTACATGCTCACTTGGTTCATCTCGAGGTCATTTGGAACCTCCACTAGACTGTTCGTGTCTAATTTTATACGGGTAAATGTTTTCAAAGAATTCAGCATTGTCTGATTCAATTACCGTATTTTCACTAATATCCGGATGTTCGAATTTATGAACCAAAAATTGACATGTTTTACTACTTTTAGCATATCCTATGAACATGCAGTCCACCGTTTAAGGTCCTATTTTAATCCTTTTAGGTATAGGAACTTGAACCTTCGTAGACACCCCCAAACTTTGAAATATTTCAAGTTAGGTTTCCTTCCTTTCCATTTTTCGTAAGGAATTGATTGTGTCTTACTATGGGGAACTCTGTTGAGTATACGATTGGCCGTAAGGATAGCCTCTTCCCATAAGTTTTGCGGTAAACCAGAACTTATAAGTAAGGCATTCATTATTTTCTTCAAAGTTTGATTTTTCTTTTCCGTAATTCCATTAGATTAAGGTGAATACGGGGCCGTAGTTTGATGGATTATTCCATTCTCTACACATATTTGCTCAAAGGGAGATTCATATTCTCCGCCCCTATCACTTCTTATCATTTTGATCTTTTTGTCTAACTGATTTTCAACTTCAGTTTTATATTGCCTAAACGCATCTATTGCTTCATCCTTACTATTTAGCAAGTAGACATAACAATATCTAGTGCAATCATCAATAAAATTTATGAAATACTTTTTCCCACCACGAGATAGTGTTGACTTCATATCACAAATGTCAGTGTGTATTAAGTATAAGGGATTGGAATTCCTTTCAACAGACTTATAAGGATGCTTTACATACTTTGATTCCTCACACGTTTGACACGTTGATTTATTGCACTCAAAGTTTGGCAAAACTTCTAAGTTAATTAGTTTTCGTAATGTTTTGTAATTAACATGGCCTAAACGTTCATGCCATAAATTATAAGACTCAAGCAAGTAAGAAGAATTTGAACTTTTATTCATTTCAACGTTCATTACATTCATCTTATAAAGGCCCTCAGTGAGATAGCCTTTTCCTACATACATTTCTCCTTTGCTAATAACAATTTTTCCAGAAACGGTTACACATTTGAAACCGTTCTTATCTAGAAGTGAAATAGAGATTAAGTTCCTACGTAATTCGGGAACATACAAGGCATTTTTAAGTGTCAAGACCACCTTGAACGAAGTCATTTTCAAGCATATTTTCCCTGTTCCTTCCACCTTAGCAGTTGCGGAGTTCGCCATGTATATCATTTCTTCTGCTTGAGCTGGAGAAAATAACAAAAACAATTCTCGGTTAGTAAAAACATGGTGGGTGGCACCAGAATCCATCCACCATTCGCGTGGATTCCCCACCAAGTTGCATTCCGTGAACATAGCACAAAATCATCATATTCTTTGTTGGACTTAATCATATTTGCTTGGTCCTTTTTCTTGCCTTTCTTCGGGGCTCGACAATCTATGGACTTGTGACCAATTTTGCCACAATTGAAGATTTTTCCTTAAACTTTTTCTTGGGTTGCTTGCTTCCATGTTCATCTTTCTTTCTTTTCTTCGAGTTATTTTGGTCATCTTCTACAATATGTGCTTCACTAATTGTAGAATTTCCCTTTGACCTTCTTTCGGCATCTTTATTGTCATCTTCAATATGAAGACAGACGATAAGATCTTCAACGGTCATCTCCTTGCGCTTATGGTTTAATTAGTTTTTGAAATCTTTCCACAAAGGTGGTAGCTTCTCAACTATTGTTGCTACTTGGAAACCATCATTCAAAATTAAACCTTCTACTAGGAGATCATTTATGATGACTTGCAACTCCTGTACTTGAGAGACAACAGATTTGCTATCAATCATTTTGAAGTCCAAGAATCGTGCAACAAAGAATTTCTTAATCCCCGCATCCTCCATTTTAGATTTCCGTTCAATTGCCCCCCACAATTCCTTTGATGTCTTGGTTCCACTATGGACATTATAAAGGTCGTCTTGGAGACCACTCAGAATATAGTTCCTGCAAAGGAAATTCGAATGTTTTCAAGCTTTTACAATAACGAAGTGGTCTTTGTCTGAGGTTTCCTCGGGAACCTCGGGAGCGTCTTCACTAGTGAACCATTGTAGACATAAAGTGGTGAGGTAAAAGAACATCTTTTGTTGCCACCGCTTGAAGTCGATGCCAGAAAATTTTTCAGGCTTCTCCGCCGGTGCCATTGTTGGCGGAGCATTTGTGCGACTTAATGTGGCAATATTATTTACCCCCATAGATATTGTCGCATCCATCATTTGACTTTCAGTTGTCATTTTTCCTGTCACCACAAGACAGAAAACTTAGTATTTTTCAGAATACTATTTATAAAGTTAAGTAACTTGAAACTCTTCTTCTTGTTTCTAGTTAACGATGAAGTTTTTATTACTTCGAATCGTCAACCGAGTGAACCTTAACTTGTGATGAAGATTTTATGTCTTCTAATCACTAGTTAAATTCAAGTGGAGTAGAAAGCCTAAGCTTTAATCTCCAAAAACAAGCAATACAAATTCTGTAAAAAAATTATTCCTTAAGATTGTTATTTTCCACAATACGGGTACGTAGAATCTGTATAATAGAATAACAACTTCAACCCGAGTTCAAGTATGAACAAGAACACAATGAAGTGAAACAAATGCCCTCAACACAAGATCAAAATGATCTTTACAAGAGGTGTATTTTATATTTCAGAAATATAGATGAAACAGAAATTGTTAAGGCCAAGTCGTCCGAATTCACGGACTTTCCTTAAGGAATAATTCCCCTTACTGTACCCGAGGTTATAGAATCTTCCTCCCAGGATAAAATGACCTTCAATCCGACTATAGTGGTACCTCAAATAGGCGAATTCTTCAAACACACTAACGGTTTGTATGATCACACTTAGAGTATTTAAATTGTATTTTTAAGAAGAAGAAGAAGCTTGTAATTCTAAATTTTTTTCTGTCTTAACCTGTGGAAGAAAGCAGGTTATTTATAGCCACAACATGCCCCTTTGAAAGGTGGCATTGGTTCAATTTAGAGGTGTGTGTCTTTTTCTGAAAATACATGTCTGTTTGTTTAAACCATTGCAGTAATTTTCTGAAATAGTACACCATTTCGTGAAACGTTGCATCAGTTCGTGAAGCAGTGCACTGTTCATGCAAAACAGTGTTATTATTCACGTAACAGTGCTACTGTTCACGTGAAATAGTCACTGTTCATGCGTCAGTTCGTGAAGCAGTTCACTGTTCATGCGAAACAGTGCTATTATTTACGTAACAGTGCTACTGTTCACACAAAATTGTCATTGTTCACGTGTTCCTGCATGTTTTAACATTTCCATTCACACCCTTTCATTACTATGAACCCAACATTAGATTAGTAAGATTTGGCAGTCAGGTAGGCATGAATGAGGTTTTACGTGAAGAAATATACCATTTCAATAATAATCCTCTCACAGTCAAGGCTTGGTATGAGGATATAAAGTTTACAAAAAATGAGTTGATACTATGCCAATTTGGGTGAAATTACTAGAATTAGAGTTTAAATACTAGGGACCCAAAGGGTTGAGTAATATTGGGAGCCTAATAGGAAAACCATTAATGGCGGATAGCAATACTAAGAAGAAGATAGGCTTGCTCTTTACAAGGCTGCTCATTGAGGGTGATGTAAGAGTTATTCTTCCTGATGTGGTACACTTCAAGAATGAAAAATGTGTCCTTGTAGAGCAGAAAGTCCAATATGATTGAAAGCCTGTACTGTGCAAGTTCTGTCAGAATTATGGCCACAATGAGGTTGATTGCAGGAAGAAGAAGCCTCAAGTGGAGAACGTAAAAAAGCCTATTATTAATAGGGACATGATTGACCAACAAATGGCACTAATGAGAGAAGTGGTAAAAGCTGATGGGTTCAATGAACATAGGAAGGAGGCAATGGTGAAGAAATAAAAAAGAAATACAGGGAAACAAGTGTCTTAAGATGATACAGTAACAGGATGGACCACCGCAACCTCACAAACTGCTAAATCTTTTTAATGTGCTTTGTGAGGGAGCAACAAGTGAAGATGTCCAAAGAAGTCTTGTTCGACATGGGGATGGCAGTGTTTTGGCCCCTCTAATTAGTGGATAATATACTATGCTGGAATGTTAGGGGCTTGAATGTCCCTAACAAGCAAAAGGAGGTAATACTCTTTTTTCAAAGGGAGAATGTTGGTTTAGTAGCCTTGTTATAAACCAAAGTGAAGGTGAATAAAATACATGTTATTACGAGTTATATGTTTGGAGTATGGAAGTATATGACAAATTTGAATTATTATCACAATGGTAGAGTATTGATATTCTGGAGACATGATTAGTTTCAACTAAAATAGATTGATGGAGATGCTTAAAGTGTTACTTGTGCAGTGGAGGATAAAGTTGCTCAAGAGATGTTTTACGTAATAATTGTGTATGGGTTTAATACCAAGAAAGAAAGAATAGAGTTATGGAATTAATTAGAGGGTTTGAGTAAGCGAATCACATCACCTTGGATACTGCTAGGGGACTTTGATTATGTGTTTCATGCTGAGCACAGGATTGGTGAAAATCTAGTGCAATTAAATAAGGTGTTGGGTTTTCATAACAACACTGATAAATGTGAACTATTGGAACTATCGTGTAGAGGAAGTAAATATACATGAAATGACAAACATGGTAGATATAGAATATTCTTAAAAATTGATTGAGCTTTTATAAATAAGGCTTGGCTGGATAATATATAAGTGATAATAATAACTTTCCTGGAGGAAGAGATTAGTGATCATTGTCCACTGAAAATCTCTAAAGATGTAAATACTAATAAGGTGAAGAAGGCGTTTAAGTATTGCAATGTATGGGCTAAACATCCTCAGTATTTGCAGGTTGTGTAACAGGAATAAAAGGCTCAAATAATGGGGTGTAAAATGCTGCAACCGGTGAAGAGACTTAAGTTGTCGAAGAAGAAATTGAATAAGGAACACTTTAAATCTTGGTTGAGGCTGAAGAGGACAGAGTGGCCTTAGCCAATGTACAGAAATTGCTACACAATAATTCTACAGACTTGAGTTTGCAGGCACAGAAGAAACTGCAGAGTCAGAAGTTTTGGAGAACATCTTATCTAACTGAAATTTTTTTACAACAAAGAAGTAAGGCTACTTGGATTAGATTGGGCGATGAAATACGAGGTACTTTTACTCTATGATCAAACATAAAAGACAACAACATGTTATCACTCATATTAGAGACAAAGCTGGATTTATGTAGATAAAGAGATTGGTTATAACATAAGTTTTGTTTAAGTATTATGAAGAAATGCTAGGAACTAGAGAGAGAAATAGAGTGCAAGCATGTGGTAGTATCTTATAGAATGGTTATAACCTTACAATAGATCAACAACTAGAGTTGGTTCAACCTTATTGCGGGAGGATATGCAGAAAGTTTTATTCAACATAAATGTGAATAAAAGTCCTGGACCAGATGGGTTTGGGAGTGGATTCTTTAAAAGTAGCATGGAGCATTATAGGAGAAGATTTAACACAAGTTGTTTTACAGTTTCTGAAAAATGGTAAACTGCTGAAACAGGTGAAATCTACCCTCATTTATTTGACACCAAAAATAACAATACCAGAAGATATAAGCTAGTTTAGGCCAATCTCTCGCTGTAATATCATTTACAAGTGTATTTTAAATATATTATGTATGAGGTTAAAAAGAATATTTTCAAGTCTGATAGCTAAAAATCAAGCAAATTTTGTTGAAGGAAGGCCATTGATTCATAATGTACTTATGTGCCATGATTTGCTTAGTTGCTACAAAAGAAAAACTTCAGCTAGATGCCTTATGAAAATTGATCTTAGAAATACATACGACATGATTTGCTAGGAGTTTATTGAAGAAGTTTTAAGAAGGTTTGATTTTCCTGAATCTTTTATCAAATTGGTTATGACCTATGTTATTACTACCATGTTTTCTGCGAAGGTTAATGGAGAAGGGCATGATTTCTTTGAAGGAAAAAGGGGCCTTAGACAAGGTGACCCTATGTCTCCTCTCTTATTTATCATTGTGATGGAGTATTTGTCTAGAGTACTCAATAAAATGAGCATGCTACCTGATTTCTAATTTCACCCCATGTGCAAAGTATCAAGGCTCACACATTTGATTTTTGCGGATAACCTTATGATCTTTTGTAAAAGTAATTTGAGATTTGTTACTAGAGTAATAGGGGATCTTAATCACTTTAGTAGTGTGACTGATTTCGTTGCAAACCTTGACAAATCTGTTATCTTTATAAACGGTGTGAATGAAACTGTCCAGCAAAGTATTTTGTCAACAACATGTTTCACAATGGGTGAGTTGCAGATTAAATATTTGGGGCTTCCGCTTACACCCAAGAAATTGACTAGGATGAATTCTCAATAGTTAGTGGATAAAATAACAAACAGGATCAAGGTATCTTATGTTAAACATCTATCATATGCAGGTAGATTGCAAGTTATAATGGCAATCTTGTTTTCTATATACAACTATTGGAGTTCTATATTTATATTACCTCAGAGTATACTGAAGGGGGTAGATAGATTATGCAAAGATTTATTATGGAGAAGCAACTGGAGGAAAGAAAAAGATAGCACTGGTAGCATGGACTAAGATATGTGTCCTTAAGAAATATGGTGGGCTGAATCTCAAAAGCTGTAGTGATTAGAACATAGCTGCAGTTGGAAAATTGCTCTGGCAATAAGCAAGGAAGGCAAGATTATTGTGGGTTAAATGGCTTAATGGTATATATATAAAGGATGGAGAAACCATTTGGGATCATGAACCTCCTGGTGACTGTAGCTAAAATAATTTTTTTTTTGAAAGATCAGATGGTGCATTGGTATTGATAAAATAGGTACATGCCGACAACAACTGGTATTTACTTAGCATCATCTAGTTATAATGCTTTACTGAAAAATCGACAAAGGGTACAGGTTGCTTACTTAATGTGGAGTTCACTCATGCTACCTAAACAACGGGTAATAGTCTGGCTAGCCTATCAAGAAAGACTGCTGACATAAACTCTTACTCATGTTGTTTATGTGATGATGACAAGGAAGAGACACATTTGTATTTATTTGCTACTTGTGAATGGATAGCACAACTGAGGAATAAGTTGAGTTAATGATTGGAGACTACAATTATATGTGGCAATACTACAACTACTCTTAAATGTATCAAAACAAGGAGATAGAGCCAATTCAAAAAGGAAATTGTAGCTGCTATTTGGGGAGCAACACTCTACTATACATGGCAGGCTAGAAATACCAGAATATTTCAACAAAAAAATGTGCAGGTAGACATGAAGCTGGTACAGATACAAAGGGAAATAAGGGAGAGATTATACATATTGCAACACACCAGGAGAGCTGGGAGATGTTAGGCTTTAGTCGGAAAACTTTATAGTTAAGTGTTGTTTATTTTGGTTCTTTTTGAGGTCTAGATGTGATGATCATATAAAGGTTATTACACTCTGGAGGCTCTTTGTTTGTAATTGATTGATTTTGCTATGATAATATTCACAAGTAGTTACCAAAAAAAAAATAATTTAAAAATAAATCCAAAATTAAAGACTCACGACCAACTTGTATCATAACAACGAATTCAATTAAAACAAATTAATAAAATAAGAAGAAACAAATTTTACAATTATCAGTTAAGCGTAATATAAAAAATTATTTGTTTTCTTCTTGGCTTATTTAAATTTACTGATTTATTTTTCTTATTCTTTAAAGTTCAATAATTTATTTCATAAATTAAGTTGAAAGCTCACATTTCTAAATAGCAGTAAACAAAAAATATTATCAATAACAGTAAACCTAATTGCAAATTATAACAGAATTTACTCAATAATAATAAATCTAATTGAAAAGTTTGAATATTAAAATAAACTTAAAATGAATTTATTCTCGCTAGGAGTTATATATTTTTAAATGAGTCTAACAGAAGGAAAAACATAGACAAAAAATACTTCCTCCGTTCGCTTTTACTTTTCACATTTTGACTTGACACACTCATTAAAAAAATAATTATTAAAATGATTATTTTACCATAGTACACTTATTAATTGATTACTATTGTATTTGGAAATTGGTTTAGAAAATAAAGAATTAGTGCCAAGGATAAAATAGAAAAATAGGAATTGTCTCCTCTGAATATGTCATAAATAAGAAGTAAAAGTAGAAATCCAATTAAGAATATAGTAATAAGTAAAAAAATAATTACTACCATGGATTGTGGTGCAGTGGATGAGGCTGCTTCACCCTTAACCAGAGGTCGAGGGTTCGACCCTGGGTATGGAGAAAACTCTGTTGGGAGCGCTGCCGCCTTAATGGGCTCTGCAATGCGTGATCCAAATTAGTCAGGGCTCCAATGCGGACATCAGACACTAAATGAAAAAGTAAAACAATAATTAATTTTAAAAAATGAATGTAAAATGTCTCATAATTAATCTTTTTGGTCTAATTCTACACTACAAAAGAGTGAGGTCACTCCCATGCCACTTGGCACTGCAGGGGCTATTGGGGAAAGCAACATGAGAAAATTGAAGAAAATGTGTCTTTTAAGTCTTGAATGAAAGATTAGTGACATTGACCAATTTAAAGGGCAAACATAATTAAAAAATTTGATTAGGTTAATTGTGGACATGATTAATATTTTCTAAACTTTTTAATCTTTTCAAAAATGCAATTTAACCCACACCCACAAAACTTTCCTCCCTCTGCAAATCAATCTCTCTCTCTTCTTTCTTTCTCTCGATAGTTTCTCTCTCTAACTTCTCCCAACCAACAACTTTTCAAATTTCTCCCTTCAATCTTGTGCAACTTCAACCTTTGGCAACAAGTAGTTTTAAGTTCTTGCCCGTTCCTTTTTGACTTTCAACCGTTAGTCGACGTGACAACATTCTCCGGCGACAACAAGTTCTAGTTCTTCATTGTTTCTTTTCAATTTTCACAAGTAAAAAATTAGGGCTTTTAAGTTATGACAAAAATGAGGAATTTGATTTGTTGGTGTTTGTTATTTTTTTATGTTTTTTTTAATGTTTGTTATTTTTTAGTTGAATTTCTTATCTGGATGTATCTGCTACTGCTGTTTTTTAATAATAGATAAAACATGTAACGTGAATCCAACAGATGAGTATTTCTTGCAACATATATGACTAATCTGTTGCACAGATTAGTAATCTATTGCAACATATATGACTAATCTGTTGCACAAATTAGTAATATGTCGCAACATATATGACTAATTTGTTGCAACATATATGACTAATTTGTTGCAACAAATGAGTAATCTGTTGCAACATATGAGTAATCTGTTGCAACATATATGATTAATCTGTTGCAATAGATTACTCATCCGTTGGATTCATTTTATAGTGTTGTAATACGAATCCAACATATGGGTCATCTGTTGCAACAAATTAGTCATATATTGCAACAGATTACTCACTTGTTGCAATAAATGACTCATATGTTGGATTCATGTTGCAGGTTCTATCCATTGTAGCAGTAGCAGATACACCAAATAAGAAATTCAATAAAACTTATAATTTTACTTACAAAATAAGCTATGAAGTAATGTCCAAGTGATATACGAACAAAATTTGACCTAAAAAAATTTTAAAAATTTCTACAGGGGCACAATGAATAAGTAAAACACATGAAAAATTTCATGAAACAGGTAAAGAAGACAAAAATAATATACCATACATCAAATGCAAAAGGATCAAGGGGACAAACATTTGAGTTCTTCTAAAAACGTTTAAGTTCCCTAATATTTTAATTGCTTTCTAATAGTTGACCCTTCTGTCACAACAGATTTTCTATCTGTTTGATAATTTGCAACAAATGAATCATCTGATGCAACATGCTAGTCATCTGTTGATTCAAATTAAGCAATTATTAGTAATAACTAAACTGATTTAGCTAAAATTAAAGACGTTTCTACGATAATAGGACAAACATTTGTGTTCTCCTAAAAATATTTGAGTTCCCTAGTATTTTAATTATTTTTCAACAGATTATCTATTTGTTACAACAAGTTAGTCATCTATTGCAACAGATGTTTATAACAGGTTAGTCATTTGTTTATTCAAATTAAGCAATTATTAATAATAACTAAATTAATTTAATTAAAATTGAAGACAAGTCTTTAATACAAAACCTTAGACAAGCGGACAAATGTTTGAGTTCTCCTAAAAATATTTGAGCTTTAGTATTTTAAATTACTTTTTAACATATATCGAACTCGGAATCAAAATGAGCCACGGAATTAAAAAAGTGACCAAAATAGGTCACATATTTAAAAATTTACCAAAATAGGCTAAACGTAATAATTTATTAAATTTTCTACTTTTTTCTTAACAGTCAACTAACGGAGTTGACTTTTACAAAAATGTAAGAATTTCTTACGTTTTATATTTTTTTACAAAACGTAAGAAATTCTTACGTTTTACATGATAACCGAGGAAAAAAATACAATGAATTGTCAAATCAATTAAAAAGGTATTAAAAGAAAGATTTGTTCAACATAACAAAAAGTTACGTTCTTAACTTTTTTATAGCAGTGGTCCCCCACCCACAATTCTTTTTTCCACAAATGTCCCATCACTTCTACTTTTTTCTCTTTTTACATACGATAATTATGAATTTTTTTATTAGTTAAATTTATTTATATTTTACATGTAGTTCAAATAATTTATGTTTTCTAATAAATTTTTATGTTTTACATAAAAATTTTTTTTTAAAAAAAGTATCAATTACCTCATTAACTTAACAATTTTCTTATATTTATTCTATATAAAAAAAATTATCACTTCTATCCTTAATTATCCAATTTCTCTTTAAAAAAATTATACTTTTGAGTTTTTCTCTACTCCAAAATAGTGAAATGTTGAATTATCGTCAATCAAATATGCTACTATATGCAAGAATTATATTTTTTTTAGGAGTGTTTCTAAAAAAATAAATTTTCTTATATTAATTTAGGAGTGTTCCTAAATTAAATTGTGATGTTTTACTCCATTAATTATAATATGAAACGTATTTGTGCATGTGAGTCTCCTCAATATCCTAATCGAAAACTACGATGAATCACTATCCAAAAAAATTAATTTCATATTTTTAACACACCAAAAAAATATAATTCTTGTATATAGTAGCATATTTGATCGACGATAATTCAACATTTCATTATTTTGGAGTAGAGAAAAACTCAAAAGTATAATTATTTTAATAGAGATATAAGTTATTATTTTTTTTATATAGAATAAATATAAGAAAATTGTTAAGTTAATGAGGTAATTGATACTTTTATTTTTAATTTTTTTTCTGTAAAACGTAAAAATTTATTACATATAGAAAAGAATAAATTATTTTAAATACATGTAAAATATAAATAAATTTAACTAATCAAAAAATTCATAATTATCATATGTAAAAAGAGGAAAAAGTAGAAATGATGGGACAATTGTAAAAAAAAAAACAAATTGTGGGTGGGGGACCACTGCTATAAAAAAGTTAAGAACGTAACTTTTTGTTATGTTGAACAACTCATGTTTTAGTATCTTTTTAATTGATTTGATAATTCACTCCATTTTTCCTCGATCATCGTGTAAAATGTAAGAAATTCTTACATTTTATATTTTTTTTTTATAAAATATAAGAATTTTTTACGTTTTACAAAAAAAATGTAAAACGTAAGAAACTGTGAAAGTCAATTCCGTTAATTGATCGTTAAGAAAAAAATTTAAAAATGTAATAAATTATTACGTTTAGCCTATTTTGGTAACTTTTTAAATAGGTGACCTATTTTGGTCACTTTTTAAACTCTATGGTTTATTTTGGTTCTGAGTTCACATATATCTTATCTATTTAATAATTTTCAATAGATGAGTCATATGTTGCAACAATTTAGTTATTTGTTGCAACAGATGTGTATATTTGTTGGATAATTTTCAATAGATGAGTTAGCTATTGCAACTGGTTAGTCATCTGTTGCAACAGGTGTCTATATATGTTTGATCATTTTCAACAAATGTCTTTAACTGTTTGGTCTTTTCTAACAGATTACTCATCTATTGCAACATGTTAATTGAAATCGTAATTGAACTTATCAATTCATCTTTAATTTTAATTAAATCAATGTTGTTATTACTAATAATGTCTTAATTTTAATCATTTCCAATAAAACTGGTCAATTAACATTTTACTCAAGACAAATACACTTAGATGATCATGTAATTACTATGAGATTAATTAAAATCATAATTAAATTATCAATTCATCTTTAATTTTAGTTAAATAAATTTAGTTATTACTAATAATTACTTAATTTTAATTATTTCAAATCAAATTGCTCAATTGATCATTCTACTTAAGACGAAATACTTAGTTGATTATGTAATTACTATAAAATTAATTGAAATTGTAAGTGAACTTATTAATTCATGCTTAATTTTAGTTAAATCAATATAGTTATTTCTAATTATGGCTTGGAAAGGATCATTTCAAATAAAATTGATCACTATACACTTAGTTGATCGTGTAATTACCATGAGATTTATTGAAACGGTAATTGAACTTATTAATACTAGTTAAATCAATTTAGTTATTACTAATATAATGGCTTAATATGAATCAATAGATGACTAAGATGTTGCAAAAGATGAGTAATCTGTTGAAAATGATCAAACAGATAAAGACATCTGTTGCAACAGATTAATTACCTATTACAACAGATTAGTAATTTGTTGGAAATAACAAACAGATAAAGTCATATGTTGCAAAAGATTGGCCATCTATTGTAAATTACCAACAGATAAAGACATTTGTTACAACAGATGACTAATCTATTACAACATATGTGTATATCTGTTTGATAATTTTCAACAAATGACTCATCTGTTGCAACAGATTAAATCTGTTGCAATAGGTTATACACTTAAATGATCATGTAATTACTATGAGATTAATTGAAATTGTAATTATTAAATCAATTTGGCTATTACTAATAATGGCTTAATTTGAATCATTTCAAATAAAATTAGTCAATTGAACACTCTACTCAGAACGAACACACTAAGATGATCGTGTAATTAATATGAGAATAATTGAAATCGTACTTGAACTTATCAATTCATCTTTAATTTTAGTTATATCAATGTAGTTATTACTAATAATATCTTAATTTGAATCATTTCAAATAAAATTGGTCAATTAACACTTTACTCAAGACAAATATACTTAGATGATCATGTAATTACTAACTGTGAGATTAATTGAAATCGTAATTAAAATTATCAATTCATCTTTAATTTTAGTTAAATTAATTTAATTATTACTAATAATTTCTTGATTTTAATTATTTCAAATAAAATTGGTCATTCTACTTAAGACGAAACACTTAGTTGATCATGTAATTACTATAAAATTAATTGAAATTGTAAGTCAACTTACTAATTCATCTTTAATTTTAGTTAAATCAATATAGTTATTTCTAATTATGGTTTGGTTTTAATCATTTCATATAAAATTGGTCAATTGATCACTCTACTCAAGACGAACACACTTAGTTAATAGTGTAATTACCATGAGATTAATTGAAACTGTAATTGAACTTATTAATTCATGTTTAATTCTAGTTAAATAAATTTAGTTATTACTAATATAATGGCTTAATATGAATTAATAGATGACTAACATATTGCAAAAGATAAGTAATCTGTTGAAAATGACTAAACAGATAAAGACATCTGTTGGAAATGACCAATCAAATATATAGACATATGTTGCAACAGATGACTAACCTATTACAATAAATGACTCATCTATTGAAAATTATCAAACAAATATAGACATCTATTGCAACAGATGACTAAGTTGTTGCAATAGATGACTCATCTGTTGAAAATTATCAAACATATAGGATATATGTTGGAAAATAATTTAAAATAGTAAAGCTCAGATGTTTTTAAAAGAACTCAAATGTTTGTCCCCTTGTCTAAGGTCTTGTCTTTAATTTTAGTTAAATTAATTTAGTTATTACTAATAATTGCTTAATTTGAATCATTTTAAATAAAATTTATCAATTGATCATTCTATTAAGGACGAATACATTAATTGAAATTGTAAGTGGACTTATCAATTCATCTTTAATTTAGTCAAAATCAATTTATTTATTACTAATAATGACTTAATTTGAATCATTTGAAATAAAATTGGTCGATTGATCACTCTCCTCGAGACGAATACACATAGTTGATCATGTAATTACTATGAGATTAATTGAAATTGTAAGTGAACTTATCAATTCATCTTTAATTTTAGTTTTATCAATTTAGTTATTACGAATAATGGCTTAATTTGATTCATTTCAAATAAAATTGGTCAATTGATCACTCTAATCATGACGAATACACTTAGTTGATAATTTAATTACCATGAGATTAAATAAAATTGTAAGTGTATCTTTAATTTTAGTTAAATCAATTTAGTTATTACTAATAATATCTTAATTTGAATTATTTGAAATAAAATTGGTCGATTGATCACTCTACTCGGGACGAATACACTTAGTTAATCATATAATTAGAATTAGATTAATTAAAATTGTAAGTGAACTCATTAATTCATGTTTAATTTTAGTTAAATCAATATAGTTATTACTAATAATGGCTTAAGTTGAATCATTTAAAATAAAATTGGTCAATTAATTATTCTACTAAGGATGAAATACTTAATTGATCATTTAATTATTGAGATTAATTGAAATCGTAATTGAACTTACTAATTCATCTTTAATTTTAGTTAAATCAATGTAGTTATTTCTAATAATGATTTAATTTGAATTATTTCACTTAAAATTTGTTAATTAATCATTCTACTCTGTACAAAACACTTAATTGATCATGTAATTACTATGAAATTAATTGAAATTGTAATTGAACTTACTAATTCATCTTTAGTTTTAGTTAAATCAATATAGTTATTTCTAATGATGACTTAGTTTGAATCATTTCAAATACAATTGGTCAATTGATCACTCTACTCAGGACGAACATACTTAGTTGATCGTGTAATTACCATGAGATTAATTGAAACTATAATTGAACTTATTAATTAATATTTTATTTTAGTAATCAATTTAGTTATTACTAATAATGACTTAATGTGAATCAATAGATGACTAACATGTTACAACAGATAAGTAATTTGTTGGAAATGACCAAACAATAAAAACATCTGTTAAAAATAACCAAATAGATATAGACATCTGTTGCAACAAATGACTCACTTGTTGCAATAACTAATATATCCATTAAAAATTATCAAACAGATATAGACATCTGTTGCAACAGATGACTAAATTGTTGCAATATATGACTCATCTGTTGGAGATTTGTAAATAGGTAAAATATGTGTTGAAAAGCAATTGAAAATACTAAAGCTCAAATATATTTTAGGAGGACTCAAATGTTTCCCCCCTTGTCAAAGGTCTTTTCTTCAATTTTAGTTAAATCAATTTAATTATTATTAATAATTGCTTAATTTGAATCAACAAATGACTAACCTGTTATAAGCATTTATTGCAACAGATGACTAACTTGTTGCAACAAATAGGTGATCTGTTGGAAAATAATTAAAATACTAGGAAACTCAAACATTTTGAAGAGAACTCAAATGTTTGTCCCATTGTCTTAAAGACTTGTCTTTAATTTTAGCTAAATCAATTTAGTTATTACTAATAATTGCTTAATTTGAATCATCAGATAACTGACATGTTGCAACAGATGATTCATCTTTTGGAAATTATCAAACAGATAGAAAATCTGTTATAATAGATGGGTTATCCATTAGAAAGCAATTAAAATACTAGGGAACTTAAATATTTTTAGGAGAACTCAAACGTTTGTCCCCTCGATCTTTTTGCATTTGATGTATGATACACTATTTTTATCTTCTTTACCTGTTTCATGAAATTTTTTATGTGTTTCACTTATTCGTTGTGCCCTTGTTGAAATTTTTAGAATTTTTGTAAGTCAAATTTTATTCGTATATCACTTGGACATTACTTCATAGGTGATTTTGTAAGTATAATTATGATTTTTGTTGAATTTTTTATTTGGTATAGTTGTTACTGCTACAATGGATAGAACCTGTGACATGAATTCAATATATGAGTCATTTATTGCAACAAGTGAGTAATCTATTGCAACATATGACTAATCTGTTGCAACAGATGACCCATGTGTTGGATTCATGTTACAACTCTATAATACAAATTCGACAGATGAGTAATCTATTGCAACAAATTTATCATATATGTTGCAACAGATTAGTCAATATGTTGCAACAGGTTACTCATCTATGCAATAAATTACTCATCTGTTGGATTCACGTTACATGTTTTATCTACTATTGAAAAAACAACAGTAGCAGATACAGCCAAATCAGAAATTTAACTAAAAATTATAATTTTACTTACTAAAATCACCTATAAGTAATTCTCAAATGATATACGAATAAAATTTGACCTAAAAAAATTTGATCAAGTAGCAATAGTAGCGGTAACAACAATATTCAACAACAAGAAGATGATGATGAACAAGAAGAGATGATAATGAAGAACAAGATGATGATAATGAAGAAGAAGATGATGAATAAAGCAACAACAACAATGAACAACAAAAATCATGAAGAGAGAGAAATGTGCCTTTTTTCCCTCTATTTCTAGTTACATTAGGTTTTACATTGGATCAAAGTATAAATTCAAAAACTTGTGGGTTATTTTTAAACTTTTCTTACTTTCTTAATTCTTAATAAAGTAATTGTCACCCCCACTCAATTATTAAGATTTGTGTCACTCACACTTCATTTTAAAACTCTTTGGTCACCTAGAGCCCAAGGCCCCAAGTAACATTCTGAGTTTAATTAAATATTAAACTAATAAAACATAGGTGGTTTAAGAAATTTCGAGGTATTAACTTTTTTTAAGCTCAATTTTTAACATTGAAGTGTAAAAGAATTGATGCATAAACAGGTCTCTCCTATAAGCATTTAATATAAAAAAAATATAGACCGAATCAGAAAGAAACCATGTCTGGATAACTCATATTTCAACTTATTGGTTCTTACAAATTAGTTTAGCAATACTAGCTAAAATAACAAAGGTTTATTGAGAAATCAGTGGCTCAAGGCCACCGCGGATTATGACTTAGCGCCTCTAAATCAGAATCCAGTGCAATGGGTCTGTTAGTTCAACATAACCTTCTACATATATTGAGCTAATAGAATTTCTGGTGGCCCTCATTTTCAACTGTGCATGCAAATAATTTGGGTTGGCATCACCACTAATGATAACCCAGAGATATAAAAATGAATGATTGACAATGTCGGGTTCATTGATGGATCAGTTTAACTAATAATATGTCTTTGTTTTGGATGGAAAATAGAAAATAAGATGAGAAGTCATGATTTCCTTTTGGATTTGGGTGTTCAATTATTTGTTTTTTTATATTGAGGTTACATATTCAGAGTGTTCGCAATTCTTTAACTTAAATAATTGAGTTGACCATTTTCAACCAGGCAAATCCTATTACGCCAGCTATTAATATATGGTGGTGTAATATACCACAATTACAATAAATGATTATAATTGAAAATAAAATGAATAAAAATAAAAAAAATAAAATAATATTTTTCTTACCTGAGGCGCGGATATCTCGCTCTCTTCAAGGAGATTCAAATTCACTGCGGCATAATTTATACCGATCCAACAGTATCTCGTGACTTGTCCCCTTTAGGATACAACAACCTATTAACGATATACAATTCAAACAACTCCGGATTAGTTGAAGAGTCCAAAACTCCACCATAAGAACACCTTCCTTTAACATATATTTACTCTCTTTGTATAGTGAATATAGTTAAAAACTTAGAATAATTTCTTTGTTTCAACTCTTTCTTTCACTAATATAATTACTCTCTTTTATATAGTGAATAGTAGACTTAGAATATTTTCTTTGTCTCAACTCTCTCTTTCATCACCACTATACACTATAATTTTTTTTACACTTACAATATTTTCTTGTACATGCAATAACATGCAAGACAACCTCTATTTATAGATGAAGTATCAACTCTTGTATTGAATAGGAAGAATGCGGTGTAGTGAAGTGGGTATATAAATAGTTGGATGTTACATGAGTTACAAGCATAATTAGTATAATGGACAAATAAAGATTTAGTGGTTATAGGAGTTTCAAGAAACTAATGACCACATTCTTCTACTAACAAAGTAAATAATAATACTTATAATATATAATTTATACCCACTATTATATGCACTTAATATATTAATTTAATAATAAAATACATATACACCAACATTCCTCCACTCATGACCACATTCTTCCACTAACAAAATAAATAATAATACTCATAATACACAATTTATACCCACGAACATATGCACTTAATGTATTAATTTAATAATAAAATACATATACACTAACAATATATGTATTAAAAACATGATTGTATTGTGATTAGAGTAATTCAAACTTCACTATTTATGTGTTGTTGTTTCTTTCAGTAAATAATTCCTTCGAACGCGATTGCATCATTTCCAAACCTTAGAAATATGAAAGAATTCAAAATTACTTCGTTGGATCATCATTTTAGATTCTCTTAACCATATTCATAGTCTATGCTAGGGTGGCTAATTTGATGTGGTTGCTGTAAGCCTGTTAAACGCGCCGGGTAGACTCGGCCTGACCAGGCCCACTAAGCAAACTCAGCCCGATCAGCCTATCGGGTCCCGGGCTAGGTTAGTTTTTTGTGTCTGGTTAACCCAGCCCGATCAAAATCGGTCCAGGCTCGCCGATTAAACGGTCCGGCACGATTAATTTTTTTTTTTTTTTTAAAATAAGATTTTTTAATTTATATATTATATAAATTAATATATAACTATAAATATAGTGTGTGTGAATATATTGTAGTATATTTTATTTAAAGTAGTACGTATATATTGAATGGTACGTATATATGTGTGTATATTTTCTAAAGTAGTATATATTTAACGTATACATATGTATATGTTTTATAAATTAGTGTATAACTATATATTTAGTGTGTGTATATATTGTAGTATATATATATATTGTAATATATGTTTTATTTAAAAAAGTATATATTGAATAGTACATATATATGTGTATATATTTCTAAAGTAGTATATATTTAACGTATATATGTGTATATATTTTATAAATTAGTATGTAACTATATATATAGTGTGTATATATTGTAGTATATGTTTTATGTAAAGAAGTACATATATTGAATGATACGTATATGTGTATATATTTTCTAAAATAGTATATATTTAACGTATAAATGTGTATATGTTTTATAAATTAGAATATAACTATATATATAGTGTGTGTATATATTGTAGTATATGTTTTATTTAAAGTAGTACATATATTGAATAGTACGTATATATGTGTATATATTTTCTAAAGTTGTATATATTTAACATATACATGTGTATATGTTTTATAAATTAGTATATAACTATAGATTTAGTGTGTGTATATATTGTAGTATATTTTATTTAAAGTAGTACGTATATATTGAATGGTATGTATATATGTGTATATACTTTCTGTAGACGCATATATTTAACGTATACCTGTGTATATGTTTTATAAATTAGTGTATAACTATATATATAGTGTGTGTATATATATTGTGGTATATGTTTTATTTAAAGTAGTACATATATTGAATGATACGTATATATGTGTATATATCTTCTATAGACGTATATATTTAACGTATGCATGTGTATATGTTTTATAAATTAGTATATAACTATATATTTAGTGTGTGTATATATTGTAGCATATTTTATTTAAAGTAATACATATATATTGAATGGTATGTATATATGTGTATATATCTTCTATAGACGTATATATTTAACATATACATGTGTATATGTTTTATAAATTAGTACATAACTATATATATTGTGTGTGTATATATTGTAGTATATATATTGTTGTATATATTTTATTTAAAGTAGTGCATATATTGAATGGTATGTATATGTGTATATATCTTCTATAAACGTATATATTTAACATATACATGTGTATATATTTTATAAATTAGTATATAATTATATATATTGTGTCTTTATATATTATAGTATATATATTGTAGTATATGTTTTATTTAAAGTAGTACATATATATTGAATGGTACGTATATATGTGTATATATTTTCTAAAGTAGTATATATTTAACGTATACATGTGTATATGTTTTATAAATTAGTATATAAATATATATATATAGTGTGTATATATTGTAGTATATGTTTTATTTAAAGTAGTGCATATATTGAATGGTACGTATATATGTGTATATATCTTCTATAGACGTATATATTTAATGTATACAGGTGTATATGTTTTATAAATTAGTATATAACTATATATAGTGTGTGTGTGTGTATATTGTAATATATATATTGTAGTATATGTTTTATTTAAAGTAGTACATATTTATTGAATGATACGTATATATGTGTATATATCTTCTGTAGACATATATATTTAACGTATAAATGTGTATGTGTTTTATAAATTAGTATATAACTATACATATAGTATGTGTATATATTGTAGCATATATATATATTGTAGTATATGTTTTATTTAAAGAAGTACTTATATTGAATGGTACGTATATATGTGTATATATTTTCTAAAGTAGTATATATTTAACGTATACATGTGTATATGTTTTATAAATTAGTATATAAATATATATATATAGTGTGTATATATTGTAGTATATATATATTGTAGTATATATTTTATTTAAAATAGTACATATATTGAATGATACATATATTTTTGTCTATGTTTTTTAAAGTGGTATATATTTATCGTATACATGTGTATATGTTTTATAAATTAGTATATAACTATATATATTGTGTGTGTATATATTGTAGTATATATTTTATTTAAAGTAGTACGTATATATTGAATGGTACGTTTACATGTGTCAATATCTTCTATAGACATATATATTTAACGTATACATGTGTATATGTTTTATAAATTAGTATATAACTATATATAGTGTGTGTGTATATATTGTAGTTTATGTTTTTATTTAAAGTAGTACATATATTGAATGATACGTATATATGTGTGTATATTTTCTACTAAAGTAGTATATATTTAACGTATACATGTGTGTATGTTTTATAAATTATTATATATATCATTATATTGTAGTATATGTTTTATTTAGAGTAGTATATACATTTAACTAACGTATAGTCGTATATACGATTACATGTGTAATTGTGTATATGCGTATATATTTTTAAATTGTAATGCAGTATATACTCTATATATAGTATATATATATTGTTTAACGTATTTAAAATGTATATAGGTGGGTATATAGAGAGTATATTGGAGAAAAAACTTTTTTTTTTTTTTGACCGAATTTGACTAAATTTTTAATTGGTTTTGACCGGGATTAGGTGGATTGGATTGGGTTGGGTGAAGTGGGCCGATTCAAGGTTGTTTTTTTAAAAAATACTGTTAGGCCTGGAACCGGACTGACCCGTTTAACCAGGCCCAAATCCGAACCGGCCCACTAACCGACTAAACTTCACGGGCCGATTCCGGATTGACCCGGCCCACTTAACACCCATAGGTTGTTGGGACATTCCTACTCTCACAGTTTCAGGTGTTTAATTATTTTATCTTTTAAAAGAAAAAGAAAAGCAGAGTAGAGGTGATACTTGATAGGACATACATTATATTTATCAATTGTGCATTTTGCATTGAAAAAAAGATATAGTGTCCTTGTAATCTATAAAATAATACATTTAAATTTTTTTATTTATACCATAAATTAATATTGAAAAAAAAAGTTGAATAAGTCCATCTAGTTATTCATTCTCTTATATGGCCACACCTATGGTTGCTTTGGTTCGCGGACTATTTATGTAGGAACAGCTAATAACAATGTAGAAATTAGTTTTATAATAAATACAATAATTTAATAATTGTTATACCTCGAGGGCTAATACATGAATTATTACGTAAGAATTATCATCTTTCAAAGAATTACCTTCTAATACTCTTATTCACATATTGCTAATCACATATATGTCGTTTCCCCGCACCTTATGTCCCATAAAGCAATATATTAACTTTAATGTAACTTTAAGTAAATATCAGTAATACTGAATTGAATATGGTGTAGGAGAATATTAGAGTGATTGGTAAAGTTGTTGTCATGTGACCATGTAACGATCCAAAATATCATTTTGCTGAAATTGGAAGTGGAAATTTCCCCTAGACTTCCCTCAGAGAAATTCAGGATTAATCTAGAATTGACTTATTTTTTAGGGTGCAATAATTGAACGAAATCTCATATTAGTTTGGCTTGTACTGAAGGAATTAGATGTGATAATTAGATAGCCAATGAATATAGAAAGTTGTAGCAACTTTCGGCACCTGAAACAGAGTTATAGAACTCCGGTTATAGCGTTTATCGGGGAGGAGTTGGTTCGCAATATCAAAATTCATGGTGTGTTTTGTAAAATGAGAAAAAGTAAGGAGGGGTTATAAGTTTCTGCCTCAGACCGTTGCGGCAGAAAAATTGACCCCTGCGGCGACCTCCGTGTAAAAGGACGTGAATTGCTGTAGCAGAAATTTAACGACTGCAACGCAATTTTAACCATTTCAACGTTAATGCACAGTAAAAATTTCAGTTTTAAAATTTTAAAAATATTTTCACTCTCCACTTTTTTAAAAATGTGATAGGGCTCTGGAGAAAGGCGATTTCAGAAGAATTTTAAAGTTGTTCATCTTTGGAGGTAAGTACTTACGTTCTAGACTTGAAATTACATTGTTTAGTCTTAGAAAATCACTAGAAATGAATTAATGGTGGATTTTGGTGTATTTAATCCTAATTTATGAAAATTGATAAAAATCGATAGGAATAGTTATGAATGTGATATGTAATGATCCCAGGGTATTGTAAAACACTAATGAAACTAGAATTACTGTTGTTTATGTTACTTCAAGTAAAATTCATGAAGTGAAAATGATAAGGAAATTCTAAGATGATGAAATAGAATAAATTATGGCTAAAATCAATGAATTTTGATCCCTAGTAGTTAAAAAGGGATGAATTATTGAAATGGATGTATATTTTGTGTTGTATAGATCAAGAATGAATTAAACGAAAACAAAAAGGGGGAAATATGGCTTAAAGGTTACTTTGAGCAAAGGAGTTGAGGTAGGCTATGATTTTGTGTAGCCCTTACACTTTCTTGACTTTGTTCTTGTTTGTGCTTTAAACATCTATGATTGCTTTCTAGCATGACTCATGATTTGATAACTACATGCATTGTGATGAGGTGTTGAGATAATGGATCAGGTACAAAGCTGGTACAATATGATATAATGTGATAACAACCTGGTACCACACCGTAAGTTATGTTGTTGATGATAACGATAAGAAGGGTAAGAGATGATGCTCACATCTTACATACATGCACTCATTCATATGTATTAAGTTCTATTTTGATGAACATATATGATGATGAATGGTTGATGAAAATAATTAAGTATTGATGCCTGTAAAAATGAACCTGTGAATTGTAATTATATGATGTGTCATGATGTATTTGTCTAATTGATTTCATTGGTTATGAGTTTTGTTTTGATTGTTTTATACCTGTTTCACTTGTGTATTTGTACATTGTTGAGTTAGTCGACCTATGATGCTTTCCAATACTTATTTATGTATTGATTCTACATAGACTCTTTTTTTGTTGAGCGCAGTACATCTTTCAGTGGTTGACATATGACCTCGGCTTTGATTAGTGATCCCAACTTAATTTGAAGGTGAGCATCATATTCGTGTAGCCTTATTCGTGTAGCCTTCTGATCTTCTTATGATGTTGACATTCCTTAGTTTTGGAACTATGATGATTTTCATTTGGTTATGTTTTAGGATGTTCTTTCTATTTTCGAACTCATTTATTTTTATTTTAGATGTTCTTGTATGGTGACATCAGGTCCTGGGGATGTAATAAATAGAGGTTTTCACGTTCTATTAGTGACTTATGATTTTAATGGTTTGACATTTTTATCAAATTAATCAATAATGGGGTTTTAGAACTTGTTTGAGACAAAGTTAGAATAGGGTGAATGTGCATGTAATACTTGGTTAACATGAGGGTTGGATTAAGTATGGTTCTTCTTCATTGTTTAGGGCGGGTGTTAATTATAACTGTTTGGATCGTGATAGAGATAATATCATATAACTAAATTTATAGATATCATTGTACAAGAATAGGTCTAGTAAAGTCTCGTGGAACAGTACAGAGACTTTTGTATTTTTCTTTAGTAGGCTACAGTGTTTTAGGAAAAAATTCCCTTTTTCTTCTTCCTTTCGTGCTATTAGTTGATTCCAATTGTTATCTGGCAATCTAAATTAGTATGTAATCCTTTCACTGTTATTCGTAGACCGTGAATACTCATTCCACCAGTGAAGCAATAGAAACTCCCAAAGTACTATCTACAACAACACTCGCACCAACTATGGGACCATAGTTCGAGGCAGGCCTTAAGTTAGAGGCAGAGCAAGAAAGAGAGAACAGGGAGCAACATCCATTAGGGGTGGAGCACAGACAGTCGTGAGACCAAAAAGACAGAGATCATCAATATCCTCTCCCACCATAGGATACTCCAGGCCATACTCAGGATGAAGAAGAGGTAGTTGAGGAAGAGGAAATGCTAGCTCTAGAGAATGTAGTGCCAACACCTGCCTTTATTTGCATAGGTGATCCAACAAGTCTTGAGATTCTTGAGTAGCTTGGCTGGAACTGGCTATATCCAGTAATTTTTGTTGCTTTGTAATATCACTTAAACTACGCCTCCTAGAAAGTATAAAGTTATTATTGAATTGAATATAAAACTCAAATAGGTTAGGGTTAATCCCATAAGAAATAAGACAAATCCGATCACGTTTATTGAGGTAAATTGGTGATTAAGTAAAAGCAGGGGGATTTGTGTAAAATAAAAGGCTATTAGAAAAATTGTTTTCAAATTTGTAATCAATATGATATGATCATTAAGATTATGATCTCCATGATTTCATAACTCCACAAGTTATTTGTGCTAGAAAACTATTCCAATGCGTTGTTTGCAAAATCTAACAAGACAGGTTCACATAAATGTCTTTCGATCTTGATTAGATCAATTTCACTCGTCTCCTCCTGATTTAAAGTGTCCCTCTACTAACCTTTGTTCTTGATTAGATTAACTACCCCTGTTACGACTCTAGTTATTTGATGAAGGTTGATAACTTTACATCTCTATTTTTATTCTCTTTTCCTAATCTATACCTCTCTCCTGAGCATGTTTTGAATACAAGTAATAGTAGTTGATTCCATGCGGCTTAGGTCTGCCATAGAAAATTACCCAACTTAATAGGGATCCCTTCCAATTCTAGTAGGTCTGTCATAGTCCTAACGTATGCATCCATTAGAAGGGTAATTTTAATGAAGAAAATACCAATACGTGCAAGCACATTGGTCTAAATTTTCCTCACACTTAACCTATTTTGTTAATTTATCATGGTTCTCACAACCTTAATTGTAGTATTTAGCTACTCATAATTGCAAGAACACAAGAATAATTCATAGATGAAAGCATTTTCATGAAATTACAATCAGAAATAAACTCTAAAATCTCAACTTTTATAAAAAACCCTAGGAATGTTGTTCGTAAATTCCAAAAATATGTCTTAGAACTTCACAAAATAATAATCTCCAATAGAAATAGTGCCTAACATGTAAAAATAACCCCACAAGAGTATTTATAAGTACAGAAAATCCTATTCTAAAGAAAACAAGAAAATAGTACCGGCTGCCTCGGCCGAGAAGAAGGTACAATCGAGGTTAGAACCCACAATCATCCTTTTGCTTCTGTGGTTTGTACTTGGACTTGTTAACTTCTAAGATTTCAAAGGTATGGTGCTCAGTTTGGTTCTGTGGTATCAATGTACGATCATGGAAAGCTGTCGTCTGATCACTGTTAGCTTAAACATCTGCAACATTTATATCTTGTCCTTCATCCTACGATATCACGATACAATCATCACATCAAGGTACTATCGTGTCTTTTTCTCGTCTGATTATCTCAAACTTGGGTTTGTAGCCTTTTTCTTAAGCCTTCTTCCTATGATAACAAGGCACGATCGTGGCTTCATGGTACGGTCATGAGAAACTTTTGTCTGATAATCTCCTAAGGACACTCTCTGATTCAAGGCACAATTGCCTTTCTAGGATCATAGTCAGAATCCACCATTATCATTCCTTTCATATGATTCCCCCCTTTTTCTCTATTCTTCAAGAAATTTTCTTCTCTAAGTCTATAAGGCTTCCAAACACCAAAAAACATATTACTTATAAATATTCCTTATTTTAAGTGTCTAAGTGTCGTAAGTTTATGATACATCAACACCCTCAACTTAGAATATTTGGATGCAAACTAAACACTCAACTTAATAAGACTCTTAACTTAGAGCAAAACAAAGATCACTTTGGCAGTCATTTTTACAAAATCAGTTTTCCACACATACAACCCATATAAATAGATTTGACACCCTCTATTCTTATCACAAACCACCAATGCGTTATATATACAAGATCAGTACTTCTAACACTAAGGGATCAATACATGGCATTATATTGTGAACAGTCAACCCAACCAATTGACCAATACACTACCCAATACAAGTAATAACTACACCATAGCCCCTATGCACTCACATCAAAGAATTCCTTGATCACTCAGTAAATGCAATGGAATCTAGTACTGGGACTTGAATCAAATCTCTCACTTTCAAGATGAAGTCAGGTTGTGTGCGTTTCATACCATAGGCTTGCCTTTATTTTCTACCAGACAATTGAGTTAGAATAACTATAGGTCTTTTTTAGGCTTGTATTGTATGCTTGGGGATAAGTATGACAAATTTTGGTACATTGACTTATTCCTCCTCGGCACTAGCACTACAATACATTTGACTTCTCTTTCCTACTTTCCCTTATTTTCATCCCCTTTTCACACATCATATTTCTTTTGACTCTGGGAAATTTTATTTTCACAACATCTTTTTTTTTCTTTGTTTCTTTTAATTCTTTTTTTCTTACCACACCAAATCTATTTTCTTTTATTTTACTAACTTCTTCTTCATACCCTATTAAACTACTATCACGACCCTAACCAGGGCCAAGTCGTGATGGATTTCTCAAGCCCACATGAGCCGAGACCACCTCTTATCCTGATATCCAGAACACAAATAAGATAAACAATGGAATACAATCATATACATAGAAATGAAAGTAGATAAGACAAAGACAGTATAAGGGCCATAACCAACATCCAACCCACGTATGTCCACAAAAGCCTCTAAAAACTAGAATATCAAATGGGTGGAGACAAGCCCCGTACCATGACAATGGAACTCTTCAATTCCCAAAATATGAAAAAAAACTTAAGGAAATGACAAAACTTTTCAGAAAATAGAGACTCACCACTTCACAACAACTTAATGGGCAATCGCACCACCTAATGCTGCACAAGGGTAACATAAAAGTCTTCGGGCCGTACATCATGAAACAAAGTAGCATCCTAGGACGGTCAGTGGGATAAGCATTGGCATTTAACTCAGGAAAAATTATAAAATAGTGCCATATCCATAACCATTCAAACCACATGCACACATTCATTCATACATATATATATATAGGATGCCGAGCTAAGGTAACGGGTCATGAACATGAGATTTTAAAATTATTAAACAAGACTGTGTAGCTCCAGCCGTCCTAAGGGAACCCATGGGATATATGGGTTCAGCTCCTCCTGCTAAAAGGGGCCTTAATCCATGTTAGCCGCACGAATTAGGAAATTTGAGGAAGGGCTAGAAATACCAAGGCTCCAACCATCCCCAAAAATATAAATATTGAGTGAATTATGCATACGGTCATAAGGAACCCTATGCCAGCAAATGTGGTTTCCAATATTGGTCCCCCCAGGACCCCCACCTTCACGGCGAGCAACACAACCCCCTTTAAGTCCAAATTAAAACATTTGCACATAATCCTAACCGTCAAGCCATGAGTCATTTATTAAGGCATTTACCGTTGGTATTATCACACCAATTATGCTTGTAAGCTAAGTCCAATTATGCCATTCCAATCCAATTAAACTAACTGACTCCCAAGTTCCATTTTAAAACCAAACCATGGACACCAAGGCTTTTCAAATCCATTTTAATTTGTTTGTCCATTAATATAATGCAATAGTTTCAAAAGTGAGTTAAATCATGCAAATTCCTCATTTAAAACCAAAGTTTATGAAGGTGGGTTGAGGATATTACCATTTTCAAGCCAAAATCCAACAAGTTGGGTAAACCCATGTTCCCCATTTCAAATTTACATAAACATGCACCCATTCAATTTAAAAACCACAACTTAAAGCATGAAAATCATATTCAAAATATGGGGAAAGAAATTCCAATAGTAAACAATCCAAAATCCTCAACCCAATTTCAAACTTACCATCAAATTGACATGAACAATGATTAAACATATGCCCTTATATAAAAATCAAGTTAGGAAGGAGAGACATGCCTGAACACTAAAGAAATTTGAGGAAAAATTCAGAGTTTGGAGATTGGATGATTAATCTCTTGAAAACCCTAATTTCTCTTGCTTGAAAGTTTGAGATGAGAGAATGATATTTAACATTTGATAATTAGGGATGGCAATGGTGCGGTGCGGTTGCGGTGCAGGTTTTTTCTAAACCCACAAGTTTTAAAACCGCACTGCACCGTATCACCTTTAAACCCACCCCACACTCATACCCGCGCATACCCGCACCACACCGCATCACACAATGTTTTTGTTTTTATTTTTATTTTTTTAAAAAAAAATTGTAAATCCATTAAAAAAATCATAATATTTTCAAATCTACAACTAGGAAGTAGTAATTAATTTCTATTATATCACTTTTCACTAAGAAATTCTCAAAAAGTGTCACGTGTACAAGTAATGATCGAATATCATATTTTTATTAAAATGAATAGAGATATTAAGAAAATTATAAAATTATTTATTTGTAGTCTTATACACGTTGTTTTAAGTATCATAAAAATTTAAGTAAAGAATACATATAATTTTAGGTATATTTACGAGAATAATATAATTTTTAGCTTTTTTAATTTAAACCCTCATATACCCGCAACCCGCACCACACCGCACCATTAAAAATAAACATACTTTAACCCGCCCCACAACCGCACCGCACCGCATAGCTTAAAACCTGCCCCGCCCCGCACCCGCACCTCTCCATTGCCATCCTTATTGATAATTGATGTTAAAAGGGACCCTTAGACATTTTAAGGCCGTGGGTAAAGTGTAAAGGAATGAAAATACCAAAATACCCTTAATGAAAACATTCAAAAAAATAGCTTCCAATTATTACGGGTCAAGTGTTGACTCGTGGTGACTGGTCACGAGACATTTCTTGGACTTGTGGCTGGGGTAGAAACCTTGGTTACCTTCACTGTTATAGTCTCTAGTTCCTCACCACGACTTATGACCTTACCCTGCATCTCGTTAGGACTAAGTCGTGATCAAGATAGTAACCTGGACATACTTCACTGATGAGACTATGAGGCTCACCCTACGACTCATGATGAGTTATAACGACTGATCACCTGAGTTGTAGTCTGTACAGAGTCATCAATACTTAAAAAATTTTAGAGTTCAAGATCTGGGGTATTATAACCATGCACCCCTATGATAGACACCCTCAATTTAGACGATTTGCTTGAATTGAGGTACATAGTGTCCAAGGAAGGACCAAGGCTAAGCGATGTTCATTGTAAGTACAAATAGAGAGATGAATGGTCTAATGAAATAAAATGGTCACTTAAGGCTCAAATTCAAGATCAAGGAATATTTATTTTATTTGGTCAGCCATTTAGGCTATACTCAACTTTTTCAAAAATGGCCTATGATCCTTTCCTAATATCCTATCCTACAACTTTTAGCTAGACCAATCGAAAAAGTTCTAGATTTCAAATGCACACTGACTAGGTAGAATACTTACTCACTCGTGGCTCAGGGTTTTTGTTTAAGTTACTACCTTAGTTCGTTCATGCAAGGTCTACCAGGTTATCCTATTAATAATTCTCATGCCATGTATAGATCCTAACCTTTGTTATAACCCAATACATGTAAATACTCAATCACAAAAACAAAATTAGTAGGTGTATCATTTTAAACACATTGAAAAATAGGTTTGTGTGCACTTGACTACATCCAGTTTTCTTAAATTACTCGAAGTTACACAACACAGACGCAAACCCAACCAATAATAAAATAATAAAACATCTAAACATATCGATTCTAACTATCATATATCAGTCGAGGGAAAAGAAACACGATAATAAAACTCTCAGCTGTGTTACACCCCCACTCTCAGCTTAGAAATCATGCAATATCCCTATTGCACAAAATCCTAGAAATAAAAGACTAGGGTAAGATACATACCTATAATGCTCTATGTGCTAGTGGAAATCCAATCTCGAGGGGATACATGCGGGTTCCTAACCTACTCCACCACTCTGGTGTCCTCAGTTATGGCCGAGGCACTTATAGATAAGTGATAGTGGTAGCAGCCGGTGCACTTAAAGTATCAAAGGAAACCTTTGTACCTCCACCAACTGTGACACCCACCTCTATGGTAGGTGGCATCACATCACCCTTCATATTAGCTGTCTTAGAGGTTTGTCCAGCTTTTCTCTATTTTTTTTCCTCTTCTTCTTCTTATCTAATCTTCTCTATTTTTTTTAAACCTCATCTCCTATCCTTATATTTTGAGGCTCCAAGTCACCTCCTACCTCCTAAAAATATGTATCATTAATATTTTAGCCGGGAGTGTAAAATTCCAAAATAAGAGTCCACATCTACTATTAAAACTGCCTGTGAAGGCATATGCAATGGTGGAGCAAGTGTAACATCCACTCTCTCAGTCAATACCCAGACTGTTTCCTTTAATTAGAATAGATCTACTCTAATATCTAACAAATCAAGTGCATTAAATACATCCATCCTAGTTGTTATCTAGTTCTCAAACCTATTTGTTCGTGCTTGGATAGTTTTCACCCTACCTCGTATCTTATCACTCACATAGGACTTAACCACAACCTTAAGCTTTTTGATCTGAGCACCATGTTATAGTAGGCTCCACATAATTTCCTCAAACTATAAAGTTGGGATCAATGCATAACCCACAAAAACTAATGGTTGAATATGAACAGATATCAATGGTGACGAGGATGAAAAAGCACCAAAATTAGACTTCGGTATGTCACTAGTTGGGGCACTCCCAATTATATCAAGACTATATAAGCCTTATGTAGGGGAAGCCAGGTTACATATATATTTTATCAATGCCATGTTTACAACATTCGATGACTGAATCAGACAGTCCACTGCAATAATAATTGGGACCTGTGCGTTTTGCATCAATTGAGTCACAAGATAGGGGAAAGGAAATATGGTGCTAAACTAAATCACCCTATCTCGAATTTCTTTCATGATAATCTGTGGGATATTTAAATCCACTCTTGAAACTACGTCCGCTACCAGGCAGGGATTGGTTGCACCAAATATATTGTCATTGGCTGTTCGTGAAATCTGGTGCTTGACAATCAATCACCATGACTTTGCGGTGAACTTCAAGCTATGTTTATAAATAATGGCTCTGTTGGCCATATGGCATTATCTTCAACCTCAGCAATGTGTCCAGCCAGCCACTTATAGTTCAGGATTAACATTCGTGGTCAATTTCTTTACTTTTCTCAGATCATTTATATACAGATCATATTCTGAGGTCTCCTCAACTGTTAAAAAAGCTTCTCCGACTAATACCTTACGATAGCCTAAACGGAAATGTCGCTATATACATCTCTAACCCTAATAGTATCCAGGCGTGGCTATTTCTTCATGTCTTTATCCTTTCTTGAAAGAGTCATATTTTTTACCATTGTCGGATAGTTTGCATAAAATTCCCAGAATAACCCCGACACATAAATCCATAGGGGTCTAGTCATCCACACTAGCTTATATCTTTATAACCCTTGCACCAACTCCAAAACCTTCTAGAGTGACTCAATTAGTCCTTGGGGATCCTCCTGAATACTTCTGTTCTAGTTTCCTCGGTCAGTCAATAAAATTCCATCAACATAGTAGTCCCATGAGTTTGGGACTACTTATCTACTTGGATCACCTCTTGTTTGAGTTGGTGCATTAATAGTAATATCAGAGGGTTCGTATTTGGAACCATCCTACTCTTTTAAAGTACACAAAATGTCCTCAATATCACCCCTCATATTTGGTACCTTGCCTTTCCTTTTTAGACTAGAAAGGTTGATGGGTGGCTACCTCAACCATCGCTGTAGATGTTGCAGCCTTTGGCTATTTCTTATTTTTTATCTTTTTTCTCGTGTTTTGAGGTGAATGTGTCACGACCCGAGCCTAGGCCCTAGCCGTGACGAGCATCCCAAACCATGAAGGCCCGAAACACCCATTCTCTATCTGGTTATCATGCACAACATTCGTAATCATAATAAAATGCAGAATTGAAACTGAGTACGGATTACATGGTCAAGTTCTACAACATTTCTGAATAATGCTATCTGACATCAGTCTGCGAAATCTCTACTAAGAACACAAACATCTGTCTGAAAAGAAACTGGGACAAGGCCCCCAGTAAACCAAAAACATAATAAATAAGATAATGTTTGACATAATTTGGCCTTCCGAATAATAGAAGGCTCACCACTGCGAGATCAAGTCTGCAAATCCGAGAATGTCTACTGAGTAGCTAGACCCCTAGACTGTGCCTCAGGACCTGGAAGAGGGGGGGGGTCAGCACAAAAGTACTGGCACGCGAAGCAATCCAAAAATAGTATAATGGAATATATATATATATATATTAAGTGAAAGCAATTTTTCATCAAGACATCATGTATAAAACTGTTTCTGAAAAATATATGGGCTCTTTCTGAAAACATATAACCTACCTATTCATTTCAAATCAAGATCTGTGTTTTACTTCTGAGTTAGGTGGTATTCCCCTACAAGTCTGATATTCCATGAGCTGTATGGAATCCGCCATTGACTCGACGGGGAAGCCCCCAACCCAAGTGTGCCGCAAGGGTTGGAGTGTCTGAGTCTGATACGCCACAGGATATTTAAGTCACCGCATAATAGTATACCCGGGTCGGCAAACCACGGTTTTAGGCAATGAGTCGCTTGAACTCAAGCCCTCTTCGGGGAACCACCTAACATCTCTGTATGCCCATTTTTAACCTTTTCTGTACATGCAACATTCTGAATGTCTAAAATCATAAAAGTCTGAAATGTTTGTTAGTCTGAGTCTGATATGGCGTTAGTCTGAATTGGTATCGTCATACCAAGACATTGCAAGTCATGATTTTTCTGAGCCATAATGTATTAAGCAAGAGCTTTCATTCAAAACATAGTTTAGACCACCAAAACATGTAGCTGATGTAAATGATTTCATATTCCAAAACTTAAAGTTCAATTCATGCAGAAATTTCATCAAACACCTGGTGGTCAAATGTCTTTAGCAAGTTCATGTATTCAAAATTGAAACACATTCATTCATATATGTATATAAACTGTCAAATCGCTTTGGAGATGGTCAAAAGACCAAAACAATGATGTTAAAACATCCTATACATAAATATATATACATAATTTAAAACCCCATTCTAAAACATGATTGTTTTTATGTCCATGAGAATTTAGGAAAAACCCCGTGTACCTCTATTTCCGAAAATACTAGATGTTTCTTGAAGCTCATGGATTTGTGATTCCGAATATGTAATTATCTTCGAAAACCTATGGTCGAATATTGAATTATTTGGGTTTTTATTTTGAAACTCTAAGGAGTGTTCTTGAGCAATTTTGATGAATGAAAGTGTATTTTGGTGTTTGAGGGATTAAATCCCGTGTTGGTGGTACATATAGGGGTGAAGGATGACCAAAATACCCCTAAGGAACAATTAAGGTCAAATCTGTCCCTCAGTTGACAGTTTGATAGTTTGGAGTAAATTGATTATAACTTTTTACTCATATAATCAAATTGGATGAAACCAACTGCATTTGAAAGAGGACTCAAACAGATTTCGTTAGATATATTATAGCTCACACGGTTCATTATATACAGGGATTTATGATTGTTTGAAGTTGACTCTGAAATGCTGAAAACTGGGCAATAGGCTATGCGTTTTGGTACTGTTTTGAAATCCAAACACGGCCTTATGAGTTCTGAAAAGTTTCAAAACTTATCCGAGATGCACTATGAGCTTTCCCGATCGTAACGCAACTTAAAAATCTAAAAAAGGATGTCGGAAAGGTTGAAAAGTTGTATCCCGAAGATTGCCAGCTAAAATGACTAAGTCTCATTTTACACTTGGAAAATTTTAAGTCATTAAGTCTAAGAGCTCAATATTAAAGACTAATCTATGTACGCCTTTTACGGGGCGTTACAGAATGTTGCTCATAAGATAAGCTTATAAAAAAGATCACCTTGGTCCTACTTAAGGATTCAGACTCCCTCTCTAAGATTGGAGGTGTACACTTGGGTGCCCGTGTTATGAACTGAGACTACCCTTAGTCATAACATAATGCTTAGAATCACAAGCGACGTAAAGCTAATCCTTGGCTTGTCAAAGAACTAAGAATATAGGTATAACTGATAAAACACTTATGCATAACCTGACTTAAATAATATAATAAATGTTCAAAGGAAACAATTCATCAATAACCAAATCTAAGATCATAAATTAAACATCTAATTATGAGTCTAAAAAGCTTTACTAAGATGAGTTATTGGCATAAGCCCCCAACTAATTCTAACTATTAAAAAATTGGGAACGAAAAAGACAAAATGAAATGAAATAATGATTTTGGTTCTGTCATGTTGAGGACTAACAAAAATTGTTATTGTTGATAGATCGTACTAGGCGCGATCTAGATGCTGAGCGTTAGGACTAAGATTATAGGACAATATCACATAAAAGAAAGTACACGATTAGTACTTTGAATGCATTGAGTATGTATGATAAGAAATAACTGATTTAAGCTTAACATGGTAATCTAATGCAAGACCAAGTAATGAACATGTGTTGTATAATGAACTGAATAACTGAATACAAGGTCATGCAAGAATCTCAATTGAAAATTGTGGACTATGGGAGTTAATACTAATAGACATACCCAATTCGAGCTATCCGAGGTCCCATCTATAACTCCAGATGGAAGGGTGTTCAATACCCTGTTAAGGCTACGAACACTGTTTGACATGGATCCACTGAACTAATGTCCAAAAAGACTAAGGTATCATGCCTGGTCTGATGGGTGAACCGTTATAACCTATGGTGTCCTCGTAGTTTTAGGACTTTGGGACATTAAAATCCATTTTAGTCCATTTATCCATTAATATAATGCAATAGTTCCAAAAGTAAGTTAAATCATGCAAATTCCACATTAAAATCAAAGTTCATGAAGGTGGGTTGAGGATATTACCATTTTCAAGCCAAAATCCAACAAGTGGGGGAAAACCTATGTTCCCCATTTCAAATTCTCATAACCATGCACCTATTCAATTATGAAACCATAATTTAAAGAATGAATATCATATTCAAAACATGGGGAAAACAATCCAATAGTAAATAATCCTCAACCCAATTACAAACCCACCTTCAAATTCAAGTGAAGAATGATTAAACATATGACCTTATATAAAAATCATGTTAGGAAAGAGAGACATTCCTGGACACCACAAAAATTTGAAGAAAAATATAGAGTTCGTAGCTTGGATATTAATCCTTTAAAAACCCTAATTTCTCTTTCTTGGAAGTTTGACAAGAGAGAATGATGTTTATGAGTTGATAATTGATGTTAAAAGGGACCCCTAGACGTACTAAGGTTTTGGGTAAAGTTCAAAGGAAAGAAAAGACCAAAATACCTTTCACTAAAACATGCATGAAAATTTCTCCTAGTTACGAGTCAGGTGACAACTCGTGATGACTGGTCATGAGTCATTTCCTGGACTTGTGGCTGGGACATAAACCTTAAGAACCTTCACTGTTATGGTCTTGAGTCCCTCACCATAACTCATGACCTTACCCTACTACTCATGAGGATTTAGTTGTGATCAAGACCGTAACCTGGGCACTCTTTATTGGTGAGACTACGAGTCTTACTCTACTACTCGTGATGAGTGATATGACTCATCACATGAGTCGTAGTCTGGACAGGGTCGTCAACACTAAAAAATTTGTAGAGTTTAAGACCTAGGGTATTATATTACCCCCCCCCCCCCCCCCCAGGATCATTCATCCTCAAATAAGGAGTTCAGACACCCCTTGGCACAAAAATAAGAAAGAATACACACATAAAAAAATGACAAATTCGAAATACCACAAAAAGGAGAATGAAAATCATAACTCAAGCATTTCCATCTAATGCAGGGAACAAGAACGGATACTTGACCTTCATATCTTTCTCAGATTCCCATGTAGCTTCTTTCACATTTTGGTTCCTCCAAAGAACCTTCACCTAAGCTACACCCTTAGGTCTCAACCAATGAACTTGCCTATCCAAAATCTCCACTAGGACTTTCTTATAAGACAAAGAATCCAAAATACCAACATCCTTCATAGGAAAAATCAAAGAAGGATCACCCCCACACTTCTTCAACATAGACACATAGAACACAAGAGGAATAAAAGTCAAACTCGTGGGTAACTCCAATTCATAAGAAACATTCCTAACTCTCTTCACAATCTGATATGAACCAATATAACGGGGACATAGCTTTCACTTTTTTCCAAACCTCGCCACTCCCTTTGTAGGAGAGACCTTCAAGAACACCTGATAGTTAACCTCAAACTCCAACTCCTTTTGCCTCACATTCGCATAAGACTTTTGGTGACTTTGAGCAGTATTAAGCCTTTCTCTAATCACCTTCACCTTCTCCATGGCATAGTGAACCAAGTTAGGAACAAATAACCTAGCCTCACCAATCTCAAACCACCCAATAGGAGACCTGCACCTCCTACTATAAAGAGCCTTGAAAGGAGCCATCTGACTACTCGAATTATAACTATTATTGTACACAAATTCAATTAGAGGTAAGCAATCAATCTAACTTTCCTTAAAATCAATCACATAGGCCCTTAGAATATCCTCCAAAGTCTGAATAGTCTATTCTACTTGTCCATCTATTTAGGGGTAGAAAGCGGTGCTAAGTTTTACCTTAGTCTCTAACCTTACTAAAATGAATACCAAAAGTGAGAAGTAAATTGCATACCCCAATATGAAATAATCGACACTGGAACACCATGCAACCTTACTATATCCTTAATGAACAATAGCATAATCTTCTCTCGAGTAGTTCGTCCTCATAGGCAGGAAGTAAGTAGGCTTAGTCATCCTATCCACAATGACCCAAATAGAATCATATTGATTCCGAGACAACACAAGACCCATAATTAAAACCATTTTGATCATCTCCCACTTCCACATGAGAAACTCTATCTCTTGAGACATGCCACCAGGCCTTAAATATTCTACCTTAATTTGCTGACAGACCATACACTTGGCAATAAAATTTGACATATCTCTCTTCATGTTGTTCCACCAATAGATTTCCTTCCAGTCATGGTACATCTTAGTCAAACCCAGATGAATCATATGTCTAGACCTATAGGCCTCAGTCAAAATCCTTTCTTTTAACCTATCCATATTAGGAACACACAACCTACCTTGGTACTAAGATGCTATCTCCTCCAATCTAAAAATCCATAACCTTTTGCGAACCCACATCATCCTTAATCTGCATAATTATGGGATCCAAAGTTTGCTTCTCCTTCACGTCAGTACTAACAGATGATTTAACCACTTTTGAACAATGACTCCCCCATGCTTAATGTCTAAAAGATAAAATACCAAGTTATCCAACCAATGAATGTCCTTCACCAACCCTCTTTTCTCTTCATCAACATGGGATAAGATCTCCATATATAACTTGCAAAGAGAACCAGCAATACCATTAGCTTTACCTGAATAATAGTGAAGACTCATGTCGATAATCCTAATATAATTTGAGTCAGCGCCTCTGCTTTAGATTCAAATCCTTTCGAGGGAACATATACTACAAGCTCTTATGATCCAAATAGATATCCAGGGGCATCCCATACAGATAATGACACTAGATTTTCAATGCAAAGACCATATCAGCCAACTCTAAATTGTGAGTCGGGTGATTTCTGTCATGAACCTTAAGCTTCCTGGAAGCATAGGCTATAACCTTAATATGCTACATCAAAACACAACCCATTCCTATATAGGACAATTCACAAAACACTACAAAACCACCAGTACCCCCAAGCAGGGTCAAGACTGGCACAAAAGTTAACTTATCCTTCAACTTCTTAAAACTACCCTCACAAGCATCATACCACAAGAACTTGACCTTCTTTGGAGTCAAGCAATAGAAGATGAAATATCTATAAACCTTCTATAGTACCCAACCAAGCCTAAGAAGCTCCTAACGTCGATTGGAGTCGTGGCTCTAGGTCATCTCTTAACTGCCTCAACTTTCTGTGGATCCACTTTGATCCTCTAAGTAGACACCATATGCCTAACAAAGTCGCAATATTCAGCCAAAATTCACACAGAAAATTTATTATACAACCTCTAATCCTTAAGAGTCTGTAACCCAATTTGGAGATGGTTGGCATAATCCTTCTCATTCTTAGAATACACTCGTATATAATCGATGAAGACTATCACAAATAGATCTAAAAATTGCCTAATACCTAGTTCATAAGATCTATAAAAGCAGTTAGATCATTAGTTAACCCAAATGACATAACCAGGAACTCATAATGGTCGTATCGAGTTTGAAAAACAGTCCTGGGAATATCACCTTCACTAATTTTCAATTGATGATACTGTAATACCCCAAATCTGGTACCCAGAATGTTACACGGTGCTCATGACCTCGAAAGACCACAAGCTAACCCATGACTGATATCTGTACCTATATACAACATATATACTGTATAATGCAGAAAATGAACAAAAATGCCATAAGGTTTAAAACTGTAACATAAGATCTGATAAATCACAACATATGGATGGGGTAAAAAATACCCAAAACAAAACTGAAATAAGCCATTTGTACATACTGTAGTCTGAAAAGCCTCTAAACATGACTGTCTGAATAAGGAGTTGATGGGACATGTCCCCAACTAACTCCAACTAATAAACTAATTAACGAGCTAATAAAATGATGATCATGTCCTCAAAAGATGAGGACTCACTACTAACTCTGACTGCTGAGACTAGAATCTACTGATGCTCTGGAACTTGTGTCTCTGAACCTATGGTATAAGACACCATAACACAAATGTGTTAGTACTTTGAATGTACTAGTATGCATATGAGGTAAGCTAAATGCATGGGGTTCATATACATGAACAAAGATAATAACAGACTGACCATCATAAGTGTGAGAGTACATGCATGAGACATAAAACTGACACTGATACTGTGATAACATGATTACTGAATCTGAATACTGATAATATGACATATTGATAACTGATATAACTGATAACATGAGTGACTGTATCTGACAGTCCTGAATCTGATGGAATTAGCTGAGTTCTGTACTGTATTTGAATTGATTGTATCTGACAGTCCTAAAATCTAAAGAACTATCTGAGTTCTTGACTGATACTGATACTGAAACTATGGGAAGTAGTCATCTAATCGACATGCCCCAAATAATGCATTATAGCTGAATTAGGGTCCAATATGTGCCCTGATTGGAAAGGTGTCAATACTGCGCCACTGATAAGGAAAATATGTGAGTGAACCTAATATAACAGGTAACTCTAATGAGAATGGTGGAAATCCTCATATAGCAGGTTAAACTACCTCATCTACCCTCATATAGAAAGATATGATGTCTCAACCTATGCTGGCTATATAGTTCTGGAATGTAAGGATTTCTTCTAAGAATCACACCCTCATATAACAAGTGAGTTCCCACCCTTAGGTTTACTTGGTGCTAATTTCTACTCCCAACTGAATAGACACTGAATATGATTTTCTGAAACTGAACATGGACTGAGTTACTGACTTCTGTTGACTGATGAAATACTACTGATATCTGACAACTGACTGAGTTCATGAGATCATGGAGATTTCCTAAGTCATAAAACTATTTGAAGTTTAAGGATCATAGCTTGACTGGGAGTATCATGAAAACATGACATGGCTCTATGCACACAACAAATATTTTGGGTACAAGTACCCTAGGATTCGATAGAAGGAAAATGACAAAGCATGGCTTGCTTGAATACATAATAATCACCATAATGCATTTACTGAAGCATTTTATCAAACATGTGATAGGCATAAACTTGTACATACATGGGGATTTTATGACAACATGCTAGTTAGGTACTTTTCCTTCATTTAAGCATTAAATCAAACAAATTGTAGGCATGGTACATGTAAATTTCATTGTACAACAACTAAACATCATGGTCACATTCTAATTTCATCATTCAAGGGTTTAGTCATATGTTTGCATGAATCTATATCTATAATAATTAAACCCACATAGAAATTATCACCCAACATGTAGTAAAATTCAATTTCTCATTTATCAACATGAACAAGAACAACCCAATCATGAAATCATAAAGAAAATCCATAACTTAAAGTTGGAAAAGGGATTCTCGGGCTTCATGGATGAAAGGAGTCCATGAATGAATACTATGCATACCAGGGTTAAGATTCTTGATGTTCTTGAACTTGAAGAATTGGAAATCCCATAGTTCTTGAAGAAGATTGGATTTTGTTTTTGAGATTAATGTTAGATAGAAACCCTAATATTGGTTGTGAAGTAATAATGAACCAAATAGCTGAAATCGGATATAATTGGGTATATATAAGTGGGTGGTAAATGACTAAAATACCTCTATTTAAACGACTTAAAAAAATTGAATGGGACCTACGATAGTGGGTGCGATGGTCCGTCGGCCCTGACCGTCACTTTTAGGCAAAATGAGGGTCTCACTATTTTGGCTGCGATGGCTTGGGCGACGGTCTATCACAGGTTTGACGTTCGTCAACCTGACCATCGCACCTTATCTAGAAGGTGACCTCACTATTTCCCTTGTGACGGCTTTAGCGATGGTCCATTGCTAGTTCGACGGTCCATCGATCTGGGCCGTCGCTCCTAGGCAAAAGGTAGTTCTCACTGCCTTGCTGCGATGGTCGTGGGCAATGGTCCGTCGCTAGTCCAATGGTCCATCAGCCTCATCGTCGCATCTGGGCAGTTTTACTGCCTTCTAAAGTTTGGCCATAACTTTCTCCTCCGATGTTAGATTTTGACAAAATTGGTATCGTTGGAAAGCTAATTCAATTTCCTATGTGACAATATTAAAAATACCTTTTGTACAAAAGTGGATCTAGCTCCTAACATTCTTGAGATGATTTTAACCTAGGAAAAATTATGGGGTATTACAATATCTTCCTATTGAGAACATTCATCCTCAAATGAGACTGAGAGTGAGGGAAGAAGATAAACGACATACATACTAAACATGAATAACTGAAACATGATGTCATGATTGACATGACTGATAACTGAATATATCATACTGAACATGCATATCTAATGCATGTGTAACTGATTCATGAATGCATGACTGGGTGTTCTGAGGAACTAAATTTCTCACGATGAGAATGCATGTCTGATGCAAAGTCTTATAACTGAACTGATACATGAATGCATGACTGAATATGCAATAGTACTTGGTACCAAGTTTGCGATGAACACTGAACATGAAACTGAGTAAGCTTAAGAAGAACTGTTACCTTGAGCTTGACCTGAGTCGGCGGAGAAGAGGTAAGGATACTTGGTATGCATGTCTGCTTCTATTTCCTAAGTAGCTTCATTGACAGACTGATTTTGCCAAAGAACTTTAACTAGAGGGACTTGTTTGTTCCTCAGTCTACGAGTCTGATAGTCCAGGATTACTACTGGAATCTCTTCATAAGAGAGGCTGTTCTGAACATCGATTCTCTGAATAAGGACTACAACTACTAGGTCACCTATACGTTTCTTTAACAAAGAGACATGGAAGACTGGATGAACCGAGGCTAGATCTGAAGGCAATTCGAGCTCATGAGCTACCTTGCCAAAGCAATTGAGAATCTTAAAGGGACCGATATATCGGGGACTGAGCTTGACCTTCTTTCTGAACCTCTTCACTCTCTTCATGGGAGAGATCTTTAGATAGACATGATCACCAATCTCGAACTTGAGATCCTTTTTTATGAACATCTGTATAAGACTTCTGTCGGGTATGAGCAGCCCCAAGTCTTTCTTTGATCAACTGGACTTTCTCTAAGGCATCGAATACCAAGTCAGGCCCTATAACTGAGGCCTCACTAACTTCGAACCAACCAATTAGAGATCTACATCTCCTACCATAGAGAGCTTCGAATGGATCCATGTGAATATTGGAATGATAGATGTTGTTGTATGCAAATTCAATCAAAGGCAAGTGGTTATCCTAACTACCCTTAAAATAAATTGCACACACCCTTAGTATATCTTCTAAAGTTTGAATAGTCCTTTCTGCTTGACCATCTGTCTGAGGATAAAAGGTTGTACTAAGATGAACTTGGGTACCAAGACCCTTTTGGAATGCTTTCTAGAAATGAGAGGTGAACTGGGTACCTCTATTTAAGATAATAGATAATGGAACACCATGTAATCTGACCAACTCTCTAATGTAGAGTCTGGCGTTATCCTCGGCTGAATAAAAGGTATAAACTGGAAGAAAATGGGTTGATTTGTTCATTTTGTCTATGATGACCCAAACTGAATCATGCTGATGATGAGTTTGAGGAAAACCCATCATGAAGTCCATGTTTACTTCTTCCCACTTCCAAGTAGGAATAATGAACTCTTGCATAGGACCACTAGGCTTCTGATGCTCTATCTTAACCTGCTGACATGTAGAGCACTTAGCCACAAACTCTACAACATTTCTCTTTATCCCACTCCACCAATAGACTTCCCATAAGTTGCGGTACATCTTTATGTCCCCTGGATGAATAGAGTAGCGCGCACCATGTGCTTCTGCAAAAATTTGCTGCCTTAAGCCATCTACAGCTGAACACACAAACGACCCTGACAACGCAGAACACTATCTCCCCCTTGAGAGAAAACCTCTACTTTCTGATCCTTGACTGCCTCTTTTAAATTGACAAGGCTAGGATCCCCATATTTCTTTTCTTTCACCTCAGAAACTAGAGATGATTTTGAACTACTCTGAACCGATATATCACCCTCATCTGTATCGACTAAGCAAACGCCTAGTCTTGTAAGCTGATGGAATTCCTGGGCTAGATCCTTCTTACTGTCCTCAATATGAGCAACATTATCCATAGACAGTCTACTGAGAGCGTCGGCCACTATATTGGCCTTGCTCAGATGTAGAGGGCACTCATGTCATAATCTTTCAAGAGCTTTAACCACCTTTCTTATGAAGATTGAAATCTTTATGAGAAAAGACATACTGAAGACTCTTATAATCTATGAAGACATCTATATGAACTTCGTAGAGGTAATGCCTCCAAATCTTCAAGGCAAAGACTACGGCGGCTAACTCAAGATCATGAGTAGGATAATTCTTCCATAGGGTTTAAACTGTCTGGAGGCGTAGGCTATGACCTTACTATGCTGCATGAGGACACATCCCAAACCTACTCTGGATGTATCACAATACACTACGAACCCATCTAAACCATCTGGAAGATTTAGAACTGGAGTTGAGGTGAGTCAAGTCTTCAACTCCTAAAAACTCTTTTCGTAAGGATCTGACCACTGAAATTTGACTTTCTTCTGAGTCAATCTGGATATAGGGGATGAAATAGAAGAAAATTCCTCTACAAACCATCTATAATAGCCAGCCAAACCCAGGAAACTCTTGATATCTGATGGAGAGATAGGGCGATACCAGTTTCTTACTGCTTCGGTCTTTTAAGGATCTACTCTAATGCCATCACCAGAAATGATATGGCCAAGGAATGCTACTGACCTTAGCCAAAACTCTCACTAACTAAATTTGGCAAATAGCTGATGATCTCTGAGAGTCTGAAGTACTATTTTGAGATGGCCTGCATGATCTCGCTGAGTGTGGGAATAGACCAGAATATCTTCTATGAAGACTATAACGAACATGTCCAAGTACTGCTTGAACACACGGTTCATCAAGTCCATGAAAGTGGCTGGGGCATTGGTACGACCAAATGACATAACTAAGAATTCGAAGTGACCATACAGAGTACGAAAAGCTATTTTCGAAATGTTACATTCTCTGACTCTGAGATGATGATAGCCGGATCTTAGGTCTATCTTGGAGAAATAGCTAACACCCTGAAGTTGGTCAGACAAGTTATCGATTCTAGGAAGAGGATACTTGTTCTTGACCGTGAATTTATTAAGTTGACGGTAATTAATGCACATTCTGAGAGAACCATTTTTCTTGCACACAAATAAGACTGGTGCACCCCATGGGGAAATGCTGGGTCTGATGAATCCCTTATCTAATAGATCCTTTAATTTCTCTTTCAGTTCTTTGAGTTATGTTGGTGCCATTCTGTATGGCAGAATAGGGATAGGCTGAGTATCCAGAAGAAGATCAATACCGAAGTCTATTTCCCTTTTGGGAGGAATTCTTGGAAGATCTTCGAGAAAAACATCTGAATATTCATTTAAAACTAGAACTAATTCAGGACTGGGAGTCTCAAAACTGGAATCCTTAACATGAACAAGGTAGGAAATAAGCTAACCCCTAAAAGCGGATACACTACCCTTCCACTTAAGGACAGGTTCATTCGGAAACTAAAACTAGACTATTTTATTTTTGTAGTTGACTGTGGCATAATAGGAATGAAGCAAATCCATGCTGAGAATGACATCAAAATCAGTCATATCTAATTCAACTAAGTCTGCTGAAGTGACTTTCTGAAATATCATAATTGGTTAGTTCCTATATACCTGCTGGGCTATGATAGTTTTACCCACTGGGGTAGAGACTGAAAATGGCTCTTCTAGAATTTTGGGACTGACTCCAAAATCGACTGCTATATAAGGAGTGACAAAAGACAAAGAAGCTCCTGGATCTAGCAAAGTGTAAATATGCACATGAAAGATCTGTAACGTATCGGTAACCACATTAGGAGAATTTTCCTGATCTTGTCAGGACTAAAGATCATAGAGACAATTTGGGCTTTGCCCACTAGTAGCACTAGAGGTGGCACCCTACTGATTTGGGAATCGGACTAAGTTAAGGAGCAATTCTGTTGACCTTGAGGACCTGGATGAGGATAGTCTCTGACTCTGTGGCCTGGCTTGCCACATCCAAAACAATTACCACTGCCAGCTCTAGAAATACCCTGATGGTGCTTGCCACAAGCCTGGCAAAGAGAATAGGTGCGAGCACTGCTAACACTGCCCTAGCACTTAAAGCCTGGTGCTCTATCTTTGTTACCCTATCTGAACTTAGGAACTGGAGCACTGGCTGAAGAAGGAACTGGAGCTGATGACTTAGGATGAAACTGAGAAAAACTTTCTCATTCTGACTTAGGCTGAGAAAAGTTGAAACTACCTATCTTTGCTCTCTTATTCTGTTTCTCCCTCATCTTAATCTTCTGCTCCTCTATATGTTGAGCATGAGTCATGATCCTGGCTAAAGTCGTGTCACTATTAAGCATGGCGGATCTGCACTCATAAACCATGCTATCATTTACCCCTGAAAAAAACCTACTCATCATTTCCCTGTTATCTGCAACCACATGAGAGGCATATCTAGCTAATTAAGTAAACTTAAGAGAATAATCTTTCACTGTCATATTGCCCTGCCTGAGGTTGATGAATTCTAGCACCTTAGATTCTCTAAGCTCTAGGGGAAAGAATCTAACAAGGAATGCTGAAGCAAACTCTTTCTACTAAACTGACGCTGCATCGTCTGCCCTCTCTGACTTCCACTACTTGAACCAAGTATGATGCACATCCTGAAATTGATATGCAACTAGCTTAGCACTCTCACTAGACGTAACCCCCATTATGTATGTACCCTTCTGTACCTGATCTAAGAATTCCTGAGTGTCCTCGACTATCTTAGACCTAAGAAAGAATGAAGAATTCATTCTGGTGAAGTCCCGAATCCTGGCTATAGCTGAATTGTCCACTGGGTTGGCCATAATGACAGCTGGTCATTCATTATGAGTAGTAACTGACTGAGCAAGAGTAGTGAATGCATCCCTGAACTCCGCATGAGAAACATGTTCGTCCAAGGGATATTCTTGGACAGGTTGGGTTCTTCTCTTGGGAGGCATGTTAAGAAATAAGGAGAAGAAATGGATTAGACTGAGAGATTAGATTGAGATTATGCTCACTGACACGACATAAATACTGAAATAAGGAAAACTATTCCTAAACATCTTATAGCCTTCTGCACATAAATATGGCGCACAACATGCACATAAATATGGCGCACAACATACCCATGCACAAAACTCTACTAGATGTGGCTTTCAGACTTTTTAGGACACTATTGAACCTTAGGTTCTGATACCAAGTTTGTACCGCCTTGAATCTGTTACCCGAAATGTTACACGGTTCTCATGACCCCGAAGGACTACAAGCTAACCCATGACTGATATCTATACCTGTATACTGCATACTTATTGTATAATAAGTAAACATGAATTGAAAGGCCATAAGGTTCAAAACTATAACATAAGATCTGATAAATCATAACATATGAATGGGGTATGAAATACCCAAAACAAAACTAAAATAAGCTATCTGAACATACTGTAGTCTAAAAAGCCTCTAACCATGACTGTCTGAATAAGGATTTGATGGGACATGTCCCCAACTAACTCTAACTAATAAACTAATTAATGAGCTAATAAATTGATGATCGTGTCATCAAAAGATGAGGGCTCACTTCTAACTTTGACTGCTGAGACTGGAATCTACTGATGCTCTGGAACTCGTGTCTCTTAACCTATGGTATAAGACACCATAGTGCAAATGCGTCACTACTTTGAATATACTGGTATGCATGTGAGGTAAGCTGAACGCATGGGGTTTATATGCATAAACAAATATAATAATAGACTGACTATCATGAGAGTGAGAGTACATGCATGAGACATAAAAACTGACACTGATACTGTGATAACATGATTACTAAATTTGAATACTGATAACATGACAATGATAACTGATATAACTGATAACATAAGTGACTATATCTGACAATCCTAAATTTGATGGAACTAGTTGAGTTTTGTACTGGATCTGAATTGACTGTATCTGACAGTCTTAAAATCTGAAGAACTATTTGAGTTCTGGACTGATATTGATACTGAAACTGTGGGAAGTTGTCATCTAACCTATATGCCCCAAGTAATGCATTATAGCTGAATTGACGTCCAATCTGTGCCCTGATTGGAAGGGTGTCAATACCTCGCCACTGGTAAGGACAAAATGTGAGTAACCCTAATATAACAGGTAACTCTAATGAGAACGGTAGGAACCCTCATATAGCAGGTTAAGTCACCTCATCTACCCTCATAAAGCAGGCTATGATGTCTCAACCTATGCTGGCGACATAGTTCTGGAACACAAGGGTTGATTATAAGAATCACATCCTCATATAATAGATGAGTTCCCACCCTTGGCTTCGCTCAGTGCTAATTTCTACTCCCACCTGAATAGACACTGAACATGATTTTATAAAACTAAACATGGACTGAGTTACTGACTTCCGTTGACTGATGAAATACTACTGATATCTGACAACTGACTGAGTTCATAAGATCATGGAGATTTCCTGGGTCATAAGATTGTCTGAAGTTTAAGGATCATAGCTTGACTGAGAGTATCATGAAAACATGACATGGCTCTATGCACACTACTTATATTTTGGGTACAAGTACCCCCAGGACTCGATAATGCATTTACTGAAGCATTTCATCAAACATGTGATAGGCATAATCTTGTACATACATGGGAATTTCATGACAACATACTAGTTAGGTACTTTTCCTCCATTTAGGCATTAAATCAAACATATTGTAGGCATGGTATATGTAAACACCATTGTACAACAATTAAACATCATGGTCACATTCTAATTTCATCATTCAAGGGTTTAGTCATAGGTTTGCATGAATCTATATCTATAATAATTAAACCCACATAAAAATTATCACCCAACATGGAGTAAAATTCAATTTCTTATTTATCAACGTGAACAAGAACAACCCAATTATGAAATCATAAAGAAAATCCATAACTTAAAGTTGAAAAAGGGATTCTAGGACTTCATGAACGAAAGGAGTCTATGAATGAACACTATGCATACCTGGGTTAAGATTCTTGATGTTCTTGAACTTGAAGAATTGGAAATCCCTTAGTTCTTGAAGAAGATTGGATTTTGTTCTTGGAGATTAATGTTAGAGAGAAACCCTAATATTGGTTGTGAAGTAATAATGAACCAAATGTCTAAAATCGGATATAATTGGGTATATATAAATGGGTGATAAATGACTAAAATACCCCTATTAGAATGACTAAAAAAAACTAAACGGTACCTACAAAGGTGGGTGCGATGGTCCGTTACTGGGTTGACGATCAATCGGCCCTGACCGTCACTTCTAGGCAGAATGAGGGTCTCATTATTTTGGCTGTGACGGCTTGGGCAAAAATCCATCGCAGGTTTGACGATCCATCAACCTGACTATCGTACCTTATCTAGAAGGTGGCCTCACTGTTTCCCATCCGATGGCCTGAGCGATGGTCCGTCGCTAGTTCGACGGTTCATCAGCCTGGGTCGTCGCTCCTAGGAAGAAGGTAGTTCTCACTTCCATGCTATGACGGTTGTGGGTGATGGTCCGTCGCTAGTCCGACGATCCGTCGGCCTCACCATCGCATCTGGGTAGTTTTATTGCCTTCTGTATTTTGGTCATAACTTTCTCCTCCGATGTCGGATTTTGATGTAATTGGTATCGTTGAAAAGCTAATTAAATTTCCCACTTGAAAAAAACTGAAAATTTTTAAAATACCATGTGTACAAAAGTGGATTTATATTTCAAAGAAATTTTCTAAAATTCTTGAGATGATTTCAAGCTAGGAAAAAGTATGGGGTATTACAGATACCCTGAATGAAGATCAATTTTAGAGAAGCATCTAGCACCCTGAAGCTGGTTGAAAATATCATCAATCCTAGGACGGGGATACTTATTCTTCGCTATGACTTTATTCAGCTACCAATAATCTATACATATATGAAAGGAACCATCCTTCTTACGCACAAAAAGTATAGAAGCACCCCTTGGGTAAACACTAGGATGAACGAACCCTTTAACATCAAAACTATATCATCTTTTCTATCTCCTTTAACATCAAAACTATATCTTTTTGGGAATTTAAACGGTCATTATGAGGCTTAATATGACCCTAAGCTCTAATTACTTAGACTAATATCTGATACTTAGTTTTAAAAGAGAAAAGATATGATTTATTTTTCCCAATACAGAGTTAGGTTTCATCTTCCTAAAGCATCCAACTCTAAAGAATTCTTCAGGGTTGTCATCTACAAGTACGTGGGATTTTATCAATAAGATCTCTTTCACCCATTGAGTCCCAAATTTAACCCTACTTTTCAACTTAACTTTCTTTCATAATTTAGGGTTTATGGATATTGATAAATTCATTGATATCTCAATATTCGGGTGTCATTGAGTTATAATCCCTATTTTAGCATAAATTTTAGTGTTACGAATAAAATTTAGTGTTATTACTTTGCCATGATCCCAAACCCTAGTTACATTGTAAAATACATGATTTTGGACCTGAGTCATTGAATTCTATAAATTCATCCATCTTACAAAATTGACGTAATAGTTGCATTCTTCAAAGATGGCAGGTTATGAACAATTAATTACCTAGGATTATATGAATATTCTCTTAGATGTCATATTTCCCAGTTTATATGTTACACAAAATTTTTCAGATAGTGCATTTGTTTTAATCCTTAAATTACTATTAGCATTGAGCATTTCAGCTATTAGTGTTATTCAGTTGGGAGTAGTACTTAGCACTAAGCGGATACAGGGATAAACGCTCACCTGCCAGCTAAGCTGAGACCTTTAGTAGAGGTCCCAAAGTCCCAAAATTATGAGGACACCACAAGTTATAAAGGGTTAGCCATCAGACCAAGTGTTATACCTTAGTCTTTTTGGACATCAGTTTAGTAGATCCACCTCAAATAGTGTTCGTACCCTTGGTAAGGTATTGAACACCCTTCCAGCAAGGGTTATAGGTTGGACCTATAATATCTCGAATTGGGGTATGTCAGTTAGTATTAACTCCTATAATCCACAATTTTCAATTCAAATTCAAATTCTTACATAACCTTGTATTTAGTTATTCAGTTCATTATACAACACATGTTCATTACTTAGTCTTGCATTAGTTTACCATATTATATGTACCATGTTAAGCTTAGATCAATTATTTCTTATCTTACATACTCAATGCATTCAATGTACTAATCATGTACTTTCTTGTATGCTATATCGTCCTATAATCTAGGTCCTAACACTCAGTATCTGAATCGCGCCTAGTAATCTCTAACAACAACAAAAGTTTTGGTTTGTCCTCAACATGCAAGAACCAGAATCATCATTTTATTTTATTTTGTCTCTTTTGTTCGTAATTTTTTTATAGTTAGAGTTAGTTGGAGGTGTATCCTAACAATTCATCTTAGTAGAGGCTTTTCAGACTCATAATTAGATATTTTATTTATGATCTTAGATTTGGGTATAGATGAATTAATTCCTTTGAATATTTATTATATTATTGATGTCATCTTATGGATAAGTGTTTTATCAGTTATACCTATATTCTTAGTGCTTTGTAAGGCCAAGGATCAGCTTTAAGTAGTTTGTGATTCTAAGCATTGTGTTATGATAAGGGGTAGTCTCAGGTCGTAACACGGGCACCCAAGGACACACCTCCAATCTTAAAGAGGGAGTCTGAATCCTCAAGTAAGACCAAGTTGATCATTTTTATAAGCTTATCTTACAAAGCAACATTTGCCTCAAAACACGGGGAAGAAGACAAAAAATAAGAAATAGCCAAAGGCCACAACATCCACGGCGATGGTTGAGGCAGCTACCTATCAACCTTTCTAGCCTAAAAAGAGAAGGCAAGGTACCCAATATGAGAACTGATATTGAGGACAATTTGTGTTCTTCAAAAAAGAAGGAGGATTCCAAATATGAACCCTCTGATGTTACTGCTGCCGCACCAACTTAAACAAGAGTTGATCCAAGAATATAGGTAGAGCATTTCTTTGACTGACCAAGGCAACTTGAATAGAAGTTTTCAGGAGGAGCCCCAGGTACTAATTGAGTCAATCTAGAAGGTTTAGAAGTTGATGAAAAGGTTCTAAAGATATAAGCTAGGGTGGATGACTAGACCCCTATGGATTTATGAGTTGGGGTTATTCTGGGAATTTTATGTGAACTATACGGCAATGGTAAAAAATATGACTCCTTTAAGAAAGGATAAAGAAATGAATAAATAGGCACGCCTGGATACTATTCGGGTTAGAGATGTACATGTTGACATCTCTGTTTATTCTATCTCAAGGGCTTAGTCAGAGAAGATTTTTTACCAGTTGAGAAGACCCCAAAATATGATTTATAGATAAATGATCTGAGAAAAGTAAGAAAATTGATCATGAATGTTAATCCTGAACTATAGGTGGCTAGATGGACTCATTGTTGAGGTTGGAGATAATGCCATATGGCCAACAACGCCATTATTTATAAACACAGCTTGAAGTTTACAGCAAAGTCATGGTGATTGATTGTCAAGCACTAGATTTTATGCACTTGCAATGATAATATATTTGGTGCAACCAATCCCTGACTGGTAGCGGTCATAGTTTTAATAGTGGGTTTAAATATCCCACAGATTAATATGAAAGAGATCCGAGACAGGTGATTTAGTTCAGTACCACATTCTCTTTCCCCTATCTGGTGACTCAAATAATGCAGAATGCAAAGGTCCTAATTATTGTTGCAGTGGACTGACTGAATCAGTTAGCAAATATTGCTAACATGGCACTGATAAAGATATATGTAACCTGGATTCCCCTACATGAGGGTTGGATAGTCTTGATATGATTGGGAGTGCCCCAGCTAGTGACATATTGAAGTCTAATTTTGGTTCCTCTTCATCCTCATCACCATTGATATTTTTTCATAATCGACCATTAGTTTTGGTGGTTTATGCATTGATCCCAACTTTATAGTTTGAGGAAATTATGTAGAGCCTACTATAACATGGTGATATAAAAAATCTTAAGGTTATGGTTAAGCCATATGTGAGTGATGAGATACGAGGTAGGATGAAGACTATCTAAGCACATACAGATAGGTTTGAGAACTAGATAACAACTAGGATAGATGCATTCAATGCACTTGATTTGTCAGATATTAGAGAAGACCTATCCTAATTAAAGGTAATGGTCAGGGTATTGATTGAGAGAGTAGATGTTACATCTTCTCCACTATTGCCAATACCTCCACAGGCAGCTCTGACAGAAGATGTGGACTCCTATTTTAGAATTTTATACTCCCGACCAAAATATTGATGATACATATATTAAGAAGGTAGAAGGTGAATTGGAGCCTCAAAATAGGAGGATGAGAGATAAGTTTTGAGAAAAATGATAGAGAAGATTAGATAGGGAAAAAAAGGAGAAAATGGATGGAGATACTGGATAAACCTCTAAGATAGCTATTCTGGAGGGTGATGCGATGCCACCTACCACAGAGGTGGGTGTCACAGTTGGTAAAAGTACAAAGGTTTCCCTTAATACTTTGAGTGCACCGGCCACCACCACTATCACTTATCTATAAGTGCCCTGACCACAACTGAGGACACCAGAGCGGTGGAGCAGGTTAGGAACCTGCATGTCTCCCCTTAAGATTAGAGTTTCACTTGCACATAGAGCTTTATAGGTATGTATCTTACCCTAGTTTTTCATTTCTAAGATTTTGTGCAATGGGGACATTGCATGATTTCCAAGCTGAGGGTGGGGCTGTAACACAACTGTGAGTTTTATTATCGTGTTTCATTTCCCTCTACTGCTATATAATAGTTAGAATCAATATGTTTAGATATTTTATTATTTTATTATTAGTTGGGTTTCTATATGTGTTGTGTAACTTAGAGTAATTTAAGAAAATATAATATAGTCAAGTGCATGCAAACCTATTTTTCAATGTGTTTAAAATGATACACCTACTAATTTTGTTTTTGTCATAGAGTATTTGCATGTATTGGGTTATAACAAAGGTTAGGATCTAGACATGGCATGAGAATTATTAATAGGATAACCTAGTAGACCTTGCATGAATGAAATAAGGTTGTAACTTAAATGAAAGCCCTAAGCCACGAGTGAGTAAGTTTTCTACCTAGTTGGTGTGCATGTGCAATCTAGAACTTGACCGATTGGTCTAGCTAAAAATTGTAGGATAGGATTTTAGGAAATAATCATAGGCTATTTTTGAAAAAATTGAGTATAGCCTAAATGGCTGACCAAATGAAATAAATAACCCTTGAACTTGAATTTGAGCCTTAAGTGACCGTTTTATTTCATTAGACCATTCATCTCTCCATTTGTACTTACAATGAACATTTCTTAGCCTCGGTCTTTCCTTGGACACTGTGTACCTCAATTCAAGAAAATCGTCTAAGTTGAAGGTGGCTATCACAGGGGTGCATAGTTATAATACCCCAGGTCTTGTACTATAAATTTTTTTAAGTGTTGACGACTCTGAACAGACTATGACTCAAGTGGTGAGTCATTATCACTCATCATGAGTCGTAGGGTGAGACTCATAGTCTCACCAGTGAACTATTCCCAGGTTACTATCTTGATCATGACTTAGTACTCACGAGCCGCAGTGTAAGGTCACGAATCATGGAGAGGAACTACAGACTATACAGTGAAGGTGCCCAAGGTTTTTGTCCCATCCACAAGTCCAAGTAATGACTAGTGACCAGTCGACACTTGACCCGCAATGACTGGAAGCAATTTTTCATGTTTTCATTAAGGTTATTTTGGTATGTTCTTTCCTTTATACTTTAGCCATGGCCTTAAAACGTGTAAGGATCCCCTTTAACATCAATTATCAAATCATAAACATAATTCTCTCATCTCAAACTTCCAAGCAAGAGAAATTAGGGTTTTTAAGAAATTAATCATCCAAGCTCCAAACTCTGAATTTTTCTTCAAATTTCTTTGGTGTTCAGGCATGTCTCTCCTTCCTAAATTGATTTTTATATAAGGGCATATGTTTAATCATTGTTCATGTCAATTTGATGGTGAGTTTGTAATTGGGTTGAAGAATTTGGATTTTTTACTATTGGAATTTCTTTCCCCATATTTTGAATATGATATTCATGCTTTAAATTATGGTTTTTAAATTGAATGGGTGCATGTTTATATGAATTTGAAATGGGGAACATGGGTTTCCCCAATTTGTTTGATTTTGGCTTGAAAATGGTAATATCCTCAACCTACCTTCATGAACATTGGTTTTAAATATGGAATTTGCATAATTTAACTCACTTTTGGAACTATTGCATTACATTAATGGACAATCAGATTAAAATGGATTTGAAAGGCCTTGGTGTCCATGGTTTGGTTTTAAAATGAAAATTGGGAGTCAGTTGGTTTAATTGGATTGGAATGGCATAATTGGGCTTATCTTGTAAGCATAATTGGTATGACGATACCAATGGTAAATGACTCAATAAATGACTCTTGGGTTGACGGTTGGGATTATGTGCGAATGTTTTAAATTGTGCTTAAAGGGGGTTGTGTAGCTCACCGTGAAGATAAAGGTACCAGGGGGACCAATACTAGAACCACATTTGTTGATTTGGGGGGTATTTATGACTGTGTGCATGGTTCACACAATACATTGGGGCCCTTTCAGCAAAGTGAGCTGAACGCATATAGCCCGTGGGTGCCCTTAGAACGGATGGAGCTACACTCTCCAGGTTAATGGTTTTGAAATCTCATGTTTATTGCCCTTTACCCTACCCCAACATCCTATATATATGTATGTATGAATGTGTATATGTGATTTGACGGGTTTTGGACATGGCACAATTTTATCATTTTCCCTGAGTTACATGCCACTGCTTATCTCGCTGACCATTCTGGGATGCTGTATCATTTTATGATGTAAGTTCCAAAGACAGTTTTATTACACCTATACAGCGTTTGGTGGTTCAGTTGTTTGTTGAGTTGTTGTGAAGTAGTGAGCCTCTATCTTTCGGAAAGCTTTGCCCTTTCCTTATCTTTCTTTTTAGATTTTTGGAATTAGAGAGTTCCATTATCATGGTCGAGGGACATGTCCCGAACCACTTGGTATTATAGTTTTTAGAGGCTTTTTTGGAATGTGTGGGTTGGATGTTGGTTATCGCTCTTAGACTGTCTTGGTCTTGTATACTTTCATTTCTATATGTATGATTGTTTTCTTGTTTATCTTATTTGTGTTTTGGATGTTAGGCTTAAGGGGTGGTCTCCAGCTCATGGTGGAATTGAGATACCCGTCACAACGAGGCCTTGGTTTGGCTTTGCTTGAGATTTAAATCCTTATGAGTGAACACATATTGCAAGCTCTTGTGATCGGAATATATATCAACATGCACCCCATACAGATAATGATACAAAATCTTCAACACAAATACCACATCCGCCAACTATAGATTATAAATTGGATAATTCCTTTCATGGACCTTTAGCTGCCTAGAAGAATAAGCCACAACCTTACCATGTTACATTAGGACACAGCCTAGTCCCACATGAGACACATCGTAATAAACCACAAAACCATCAGTACCCTCGAGCAGGATCAAAACTGGAGCAAACGTCAAATTATCCTTTAAATTCTCAAAACTAACCTCACCAGCAATAGACAATAGAAACTTCACCTTTTTCTAAGATAATTTAGTAAACAGAGCAATAATAGAAGAGAAACTCTCCACATATATCCTTTAATACTCGGCTAAACCCAAGAAGCTTCGAATATCATTTGGAGTTGTAGGTCTAGGATACTTCTTAACCGACTCAACTTTCTATGGATCCACCATGATCCCCTCACTAGAAACAACATAACCAGGATAGGTTATAACATTCAACCAAAAATCACACTTTGAATATTTGGCATACAATAGTTGATCCTTAAAAGTCTACAACACTACTTGGAGGTGATTGGAATGATCTTTCTCACTCTAAGAATATACAAGATATCATCAGTAAATAATATAGCGAACAAATCCAAGAACTTCCTAAACACCTGATTCATAAGATCCATAAATGTAGACGGAGCATTATCCAACCCGAATGACATAACTAGAAACTCATAATGACCATATCGGGTTCGTAAAGCAGTCTTAGGGATATCTGCCTCCATAATCGTCAACTGATAATAACCCGACTGAAGATCAATCTTAGAGAAACATTTAGCACCCTAAATGTGTTAAAAAGATCATCAATCCTAGGAAGAGGATACTAATTCTTCACCATCACCTTATTCAACTACTGATAGTCTATGCGCATTCGAAGAGAACCATCCTTCTTATGCACAAAAAACACAGGAGCGCCCCACGGAGAGACACTAAGACGAATGAAACCCTTATTAAAAAGATCCTTTAACTTCTCCTTAAGTTCTTTAAACTCATTCAGAGCCATTCTATATGGAGTGATAGAGATAAGATGGGTGCTCGATAGAAGCCCAATCCCTAAGTCTATTTCCCTATCGGGAGAAATACCAGAAGATCATTGAGAAACACTTTAGGCTATTTTTTAACCGCTTATACAGATCCAAGGAAAGACTTTTAGAATCAGAATCCTTAACCCAAACTAGATGATATAGGTACCCTTTGGAAATCAACTTTCAGGCTCTCAGATATGAGATGAACCTCCTTTTTGGTACTAAGGAGCTTTCCTCCCATTATATTATTAGTTCATTAGTGAATTAGAAACTGACCTTTTAGGACCTATAATCTAGAAGAGCGTAGCATGAATAGAGCCAATACATCCCCAAGATACCATCAAAATACACCATATCTAACTCTATAAAATCCACCAAGGTCTCTTTATGAAGGATGGACACTACACAGCCCCTATAGACTTTTCTAGCCATAATGGATTCACCCACTGGGGCAGACCCAGAGAAAGGCTCAGAAATACTCTCTCAACTAAAATCAAAATAAACAACCACATAAGGGGTCATATAAGAAAGGGTAGACCCCAGATCAATCAGACAATATACACCACAATAAAAAAGTTTCAACATACCAATAACGACATCAGGATATGCCTCAGGTTCCTGACGGGTGTCAAAATTATAGATTTGATTCTGGATAGTGTTGGTACTAGAAGTAGTACATTTTGGCGTAGCATTTGAAGAAGTAGCAATCAGAACCTTATTAGTATCAGAAGAAACCTAGTTGGATAGTGTCGCTGCAAATGCCTCGGCTGGCCACAATTATAGCACTAATTCCTCCCCGCATCACACTGACCATGATGCATCTGCCCACAAAATCTGCAAAGAGGATAGGGTGGGGTTTACTGGGCTTCACTAGCCTGAGATTGGGCACCTTGTGACTTAAACCCACTATCAGTATGAAAGTGACCATCACCAGACGTCTTAGGATATAAGGAACTAGCTATAAAATATAAACCAGAACTTTCCCAAGCCTTTTTCTTATCCCACTACCCACCATCTTTGCCACTGTTCTGTTGGCCTCCAAACTTCTGTGAATATCTAAACTTTTTATTCTGCCTCCCTCTCATTTTTTGTTATTTCTTGTTTTCATCTTTAACCTACTACATTTACACCACTAGCCTAGATATATCCATGTCATTATTCAACATTGCATCCTTTCACTCTAGGACAATGTCCCAAGACAAACCCCAAGCAAACTTTCTCATGCTCGTCCACAAACTAAACATAATTTTTGGGGGGAAAACAAGATAGCTGGTGGAATTTCAAAGCATACGCCTTCATAGTCATCCTTCCCTTCTTCAAGTTCAAAAACTCCTCAGGTTTAGCCTCCCTTAACTCCTGGGGAAAGAAATGATCAGGAAAGACACTCAAAAACTCATCCCATATAGATGACCCTGCATCATCACCCCTCAACTGCTCCTACTCCTTATACAGCTGATGAGCTATATCTTTCTATTGGTATATAGCAAACTCCATACCCTCAGAATTAGAAATGTGCATCATATATAAAAAAATTTCTATCTCATCAATAAACCCTTAAGGATCCTCCTTAGTAGAGCTAGTAAAGGTTGGAGGATTTAACCTCACAAACTGGCCAACTTTAGTGACCTTAGAAGATAGAGTAACAAAACCAACATGGTCAGGCTGATGAGATTGAGAAGTCACCAACTAAGTCAGCAGATGAATAAATCATTGTAACTCAACATTAGAAATATCTCCTTGGGGTGGTAGGGCATGAAAATCATTAGCTTGAGAAGCTTGAAAAGGACTGGTAGGGATCGATGAAACTCTACGAGGGGCAATATAGTTAGGAGCAAGGACCCTAGATTGGGTCAAAACTCCATAAACATGGCTAGTTCAATCCACATTATCCTCAAGAGGGATAATGGAGTTTCCACAAGCAACAGATCTTTGAAGAGGCACGATCTGAAATGCGACCAAACAAAAACTATAGGAGTTTTCAATACCCTAAACTCTATAGCCCAAAAATAGATCACAAGAAAGGGAAATATTCTTTATGCCTCGTAGACTCTCCCTTATAAGTGTGGAACATTATACAACCATACAAAAGACTCTATTTGACATAACTTTGTGGGCACCCAATGACCATGAACCTAGGCTCTAATACCAACCTTGTCACGACCCGAATCAGGGCCTAGTTGTAACGAGTATCTCAAGTCTACTAAGGACTGGAGACTACCACTATTAGCCTAGCCAACCAGAATATAATACAACTAGCAGCGGATGAGTTCTAAATATATAACAAGATAGAGATAAGTTTTGAACACATAACAAGAAAGGTAAATCCATAATAAGAGCGATCTAAGAATCCATAACATAATCCACCCACACTCTATCCAAAAAATCCTCTAAGAAACTAAACATCAACCTAAGTCGGGATATTCCCCCATCCATAGACAAAAAATAGATATAGTCTAAGACGTAAATAAAATAAGACCAGGAAATAAGGGCCTTCCTGAGAATAAAAGCTCACCACTTCAGAAAATCCAGAATCACCTGCCTCTACATAAGAAAATAGAAGTGTCTTCGAGCCCTACATCGCATAGGGATACAACATCCAGGGATAATTAGTAGGGTGAGTTCTAGCATGTAACTCAAGGAAGGAATAAAATAATACACCCAATCATATACATATATATAATATACCAAGATAGGGAACAAGGTTTAAAAGAAGAGTTAAGACATTAACCTGGACTGTGTAGCTTCAACCATTATAAAGGCAACTATAGATTATGTAGGTCCCGCTCTTCCCACTGAACAGGCCTCAATGCATGTTAGCCACAGATTCAAAGGTATCAAGAAAGGTCAACCCTTCTCCAATCTATGATAAATATATATAAGGTGTGACAAAAGTACACAACCATTAAGACTAAAACCACACTAGCAAATGTGGATTTCTAGTATCAGTTCCTCTGGACCTCCACCTTCATGACCAACTACACAACCCCCTTTAATACCAATTAAAACATTTACACATTCTTGTTCATTAAAATAAGGACCATCTATTAAGGAACACACTATTGATATTGTCACACCAATTCAGTTTGTAAGCTAATTTAATTATGCCATTTATATTGACCATCAACTTGAGGGAATCTAGGACCCCCATGTTCCAATTGTTCACCAACTTGGGGGAATCCCCAACCCCATGGTCCAATTATCCATTAACAAAGGAGAATCCACGGACCCCAATGTTTAATTTAAAATCAATTCATGGCCATAAGGGCCTTTCAAAGCTATTTGTATTTCAATAGCTTCTTATGCAATGCAATAGTTTCAAATTGGATTTCAATATGTATATATCCATGTTTCAGAGCCAATTTCATATAGTGGATTGAGGTTATTACCAATTTCATTACCAAAATCCATAAAGTTGGGGGAATCCACAACCCCTATTAGTTTATGTTGTATCTGTTTTGATGATAATCAGATAACTATAAGAGACCAAGTCCCTGAATAGTCAAGGCAATAGTACAGCTGGTACGCGTCTGCACAATTTTATCCTCTTGTGTAACAAACTATACAGGTAGTGTTTTTACTATTTAAGACAACTGGTCTAATAATATTTCAACCCTAATTATCACTCAATTATAAAAGGATAAGGATGTTTTTTTATTAAGTTATTTTTGTTGTATTCCAAATTAAAGAGTGAAAATTGAGAGAGGCAAAAACTCAATCTAGTTGCTCAAGTATAGCTCAGGTTTGTATTTCTAGTATTCATAAAAGAGTGAGTGTTCTTGAGTAAGTCTTGAATTGTAATTGAATTTCTCAAGTTATAAGAGTAATGATCTTTTACTTTTTCTTTGAGACATCTTAGGTAGAGTTTCCTAAGCTTGTTGCTGATTAGAGTTAATTAGCTTTGAGGGTGTCTTGATAGATCTTTCAAAGTGAGGTATCGCGCCCCATTTTTCTCACAAAAATCGAGATTCAACGTGATCATTATTTTTGGGATTATTTGAAGAGAGTGTGAAAAGTCGCCACCTAACGTATTAAGGTGCGTTAGGGCACCGGTCTAGGCCAACTATGAATCTATCTTGTTGTTTAGTCTTAGTTAACCAAAAATTTGGGTAAGAGTTCAAATTACCTTTAAAGGAACGCGTTAGTCACATTTTGAGGTCCATAAAGGTGGCTTCCATCCGAATTCGTATATTGTGTGAGGATTCTATGTGATCAAATAAAGGTCGCTTATTATTAACTTAACGTAAATGTAACTAAATGGAAAAACATGTGAAAAAACAAAACATGTAATTAATTATTTTTAACTAGCAATTACCTAAGTGATAAAATCATAGAGCATGCAAAAGACAAGCGAGGCATCGGGACTACTTATTAAACTAACTACCCCAAATAAGTAAGCTTGCAAAGTAAATGTAAAAAAAATGAATTTGAAAAATTAAAAAAAGAAATTTTTGGTCTCATTCGGATCAGAGCCCCAACTTGTTAATCATTATCCGACACACTAGTCGGATTCATAAAAAAGTAACAATGTCAACGTCGTGTAATGTCTCTAGGTATTATCACTACCTGCCCCACCCTATCTAGACTGGTTGTTGACTTAAAGGCGTTCTAAAAAAGGGATAAAACTAACGCCTTTAGAAATACTTATCGTCCCATTTATCACCCAAGAGGCATCAGGCTTTGCTAATTTGGATTTGTGGTCTAGATAAATAAAGCTATGTTTTCTAGTAGGACTCTAAGCGCGTAAAACACAAAGGATGTCAGGTAGCATGCAATGTCTCAAGTTATCCTCCTGATTAATTAAAGAGTGATTAATGTGATTAGCATGCAAGACAAGCAATTGTCTTATAGTTCAGACCTATAAGCATGGTATCTAGGTATCACATGATCACTTGTTGAAGAGAGATAAGTGTAATTTTTTTTAAAATAATGTTGTAAACTTGTTAGGAAGAAAACAACATGTCAAAGTAGAGTAAATGTGTTAGAGTTATGTTAATTGATATTATTTGTGCAAGACCTGTGGCAGACCAATGACAATGTTTGAAATTAAAGGTTTACATGTTGGAAACTACTACTGACATTTGTTTTTAATGCGGGAGAGTTTATTAACATACTGAAAGTCCATTTTTAATGTTGGAAGGTTAATTAACATACTAACATATCAAAACTTGATTTGAACACGCTGAAAATATATAAACACGCTTAAATTAAACTTAATATGCTAGCATGCTAGAAAATTATTAACATGCCTAAATTCAATGTCTTAATATGCTGGAAAACATATTAACATACTTAAATTCAATTTAATATGCTAACATGTTGGAATTGATATTAATGCACTAAAAATGATTTTATTATGTTGAAAAATAACTTTATATGCGGGAAGTTAATGATAATATGCTGAAATTAATAAAAGACATGCAGTAGAATAAATTCCAATATTTGAACATTAATTTCCATGTTGTCTGTCAAGTCAATATGCTAAAACTTAATTTAATATGTTTGAATTAGTTAAAACTCCTAAAGCATGATTTCTAGGCAGCCAAATAAGTTCATCATTGATCCTATATTAAGATATGCCTTGATGATTCATGTAGCACACAAGTCCCCACCCCCCACCTCCCACCCCGTGCAGTCTTTAATTTATTATTACATAAGAATAATGTGTATACAATGTTACAGACCAATATTAGAAAAAGAATAAAACAAACTAAATTAAGAGCAGGCAGCTTCCTTTCCTATTCCCGGACGATTCTTTAAATCCCTAAAACTGTCTATTTACACCTGTGAGACAATATAAGAAAAGCAAAGCAAACACAAAAGGCAAACAACATGCTTTCTAACACAGAAACGATAAAACACAGATATAGCAATCAAACACATTCCATAATATCATAAAATCATCAGATGGAATTTACGTCGATATGGCTTACTAGTATACGAAAAAAGAATAGTAAAGAAGATGTTTAAGCAATGTAATTGCAATAATAAAATAAACCGAATGCTTCATCAAAACCAGAAAATTATGCTTCCCAAAATAGTAGCGATCGCGGCAGTCTCAAAATTAAAAGTCAAGAAATATTTAAAGTGTGAAAAACAGAGCAAATGTTTGGTGTTTAACAAGCAAATGTCATAGTAGGAGCCAAAAACTGTCTCGAAATTGTAAAGAGAGGTGTTGTTTATATAACAAAGAGTATTAGAGAATTAAAGGAAGGAGGAATATTTGAGAATCAATTAGGGGAAAAACCATCTTCCCTAAATAAATATCAAATCAATTCAAAATAAATAGCTCCTAGTTACCTTAAAAAGGAGGTCAAAATATATTCAAATATATTTAAATAAAAGAGTATGACAGTTAAAATATTAATCAAGTCATAAAATGGGACAAAGGTAATATTTTCCATATACCATTAAAATGCACAATCACATCAGCTTCAATATAATTAAGGGGTATTATCAATTTCAGTTAAGGCAACGAAAATCAGTTATTGATAATCAGTAACATTAATCACTCACAATTAGAAAGAACGGGTTAAAATTATCATAAATAGAGGAGTAAGAATCATAGAGGCAAATCAGTACCTTTAATCAATCACAACAAAAACAAACATATCAAAACATGATTATAAATAAGAGGGTAAGAATCATAGAGCCAAACAAAGCATCTGAAAAGGCTACGAAAAAAAAAAGATTAATCAAATAGGAGTTCCATAATTGAATCAATCCCATTTTCATCATAATATTAGAAATCAAAAATAGCCCAATATCAATAATTACTCATCAAAAGCATTGACAGTCAATAATAAAAGTTGTTCGAAATTATAAAATTACGGAAACATCAACTTGTAGAAAATTTAAAATTTAATTAAAGTCCATAGAATTTGGGGCTTCTCACATATATCAATCTAGAGACATAAGAAAACACGTAATCAAACAAATTGAATCAAAATTCAAAGTCAAATGCCACATATTTTAAATCTAAGAATCTAATTTGGATAATTTGCAAACAAAGAAAATAAAACATGTAATTGAACTATTAAGAGTCATCGAAAACCTCGACTGTCATCAACTCCGGCGAGAGAATGATGAGAAATAACTAGTGGGGATGGAGGGTTTGGAAACGACTGCATGGCTAGGTGGTTTCACCAGAAGATTCAGCTGGTAGCTCCACCGAGGTGGTTCTGCGATGGGTTGTGGCTTGCTGGTGGCGCTGTATTTGCTCTCTAGGGGTTGTTATTATTGTCGTACGGGTGAAAGATAGAGTTCCTTGAGAGAGAGAGAGAGTGGTGACTATTTTAAGAAAATAAAGATTAGGGTTTGGGAATTATTGGGATAAAGGAAAGATTGGGTTTTTGGATGTCAGTTGTTGGATCAGTTTTGATCGACAACTGAGATTAATATTATTTAAAAGGTGTTAAAAGATTGACTTCCAATTTAAGCTCAAAATTTATATCAATTTGGCTATAATTGACACTAATTGGGTTCAAACAATGGATAAAATTTAAATAAAATTTGAGAAGATAATTGAATTAGATTAGGACTACTATTTTAGTAACTTTAATAATAAGATGTCACTATTAAAATAACTACACATGTAAAATTTATGTTACATAAATACATTATACAAAATTATTGAGAATAATAAAGGATAATGTATTTATAAATTGTGAGTGTGCATATTTATGAAAAAAATGATTTAATGAAATTATGTAAAATGTGGTATTTGAATTAAAAAATGATATTAAAATGTAATACAAGAATTTATACATTTTTAAACCATAATATGACTTGTCGAAAATTATTTGATAGCAAAATAATGCATAAAAAATATTAAAATTAAAGTTAACTAATTTCAATAAAATAGCAGCCTAAGAGAGCATCGACAGGTCAAAATTGGATATGAACATGAAGCTGCAGTAGAGCTACTACAAGTAGGAGGAGCATAAATTTAGGTTGAATTTGAGTCTATAATTTAGAGGTTGATTATAGTGGATTTCTGAGGTGATTGTGAGGACAAGTCGTATTTTTTCCTCCATTGAGTAGGGGATTTTCCACATTAAATCATGTGTTATTTAACTTTTTTGCACTATTTTATATTCCTGGTTAATTTACTGTCTTATTTTCTGTGATTGACTTAGAGAGACCAGGTCCCTCACTGTGTGGTGTAACCCCCAAGGGTTTCAACAATTGGTATAAGAGACGAAAAGCTCTAAAAGGTTCACATATAGAGTGATTAAGTTAGCATGGCTGCTCTACCTAGCCTGGAGAAAGGGCAATATACCACTAGACCACTAGATTTAATGGGCAGTACTATGGGTGGTGAAAAAATAGGATATTTGACTTCATTATGGCTGAGTATAGTGAACTAATGGACATAATTCTTGATGGTCCTTATGTTCCTGTTAGAGAAGTCAAAGAAAGAGAAGTGACAAGAATGGCTATCAAAAGCAGGAGGGAGTTTAATGATGAAGATAGAAAGGAGGCTGAAAAGAATTACGAGGCCAAGAAATTGCTAGTTTGTGGTATAGGGCTTGATGAATACAATAGAATTTCTGCATGTATAAATGCTAAAGAAATCTAGGAATACTTGAAAATAGCTCATAAGGGAACTAAAGATGTGAAGGATTCCAAAGTTGACATGTTAACTACCCAGTATGAAACCTTTACCATGAAAGAAGGAGAGACAATATAGGAAATGCATACAATATTCACTTCCATCACAAATGAGCTACACTACCTAGGAGAAGTGATTCCACTGTATAAGCAAGTGAGGAAGATTCTTGGGGTTCTACTAAAATCTTGGGAAAGTAAAGTAGATGCTATTGCTTAGGAAAGGAACCTGAAAACTCTCACAATAGATGAACCTATTAGAAATTTAAAGACTCATGAACTTAAAAAGCGGCAAGAACAATAGAAGAAGAAAGGAAAAAAGCAAAAATCTCTGGAACTAAGGGCACTTAAATTAGACTCTAATAAAGTAGGAACTTTTGGCAAAAATAATTGTGAGAGCTATGAAGAAAAAGTGGTCAATTTCAAAGAAGTGAAAGTAGCAGCAAAAAGGGAGGCACTGTGGAGGTTTGTCATAAATATGAAAGCCCTGAGCATTTTACTAAGGATTATCCAATGCAGAAATTAGATAATCAGGAATATATCAATACTGGAGGTGACAAAGGAAATAATAGAGACCAGGTCCCTGTAAAATAAAGCAAAAATGTTGCAATTGATTATGCAGTAAGGCAGGATCTAGTAATGTGGGGAGATTCCTCTAGTGAATCTGAGAAAGATAGGAAGCATGAATATTTTCCCATGCTAGCAGTGGAGGATGATAAAGTGGACTTTGATTTCTTATTTCCTTTTATGGAAAACACTAAAGATGAAGAAAATGAGATAACACTTTCTGATATTAAAGAAAAATTAGAGAATTACTCTGCTAGAAAAATAAAAAAGCTTGCCAATGTGCTGATTAATTTTATGTGTCAATTGACTAATGAAAAAAATGCTCTAGAAGAAAAGGTAGAACGTCAAGAGCTTGATTTGATAGCTTTAACCCTCCAGATATCTGAAACTGAGAAACAAGTTGCAAAGCTGAAATATGAAAATCTAAGCTTAGTTAATCAACTAGAGAAAGCTAATAGTGTCATTGAAAAAGAGAAAAATAATGCTCTAGAAGGAAAGATAGAAGATCAGGAACTTGAATTAATAGCTTTGACTCTCCAGATATTTAAAATTGATCAACGGGTTGCCAAGCTCAAATTTGAAACTCTGAGCTTAGTGATTCAACTGGAGAAACTAGATGCTTCTGAGAGTAAAGAAAAGAAAGAAGCATCAAAGTTCTAGGTTGATCTTGTAAAAAAAATTAGAGAATTTCCAAAAGCATCTCATGTCTGCACTCCAAAAGAATGGGGAGTTGGAGATGGACACGATCCGTCTAATAGAAGAACTTAAAAAATCCCTATAATGGACTACATTCTGTTAGATTCTTTTTTAACTTAACTAGTCAAGGTGATAATAATGGAAAATATCTTGGTTATCAAGAAGGAACCCAAGTTCATGGGTCTCAAGGAAATGTTACTCATGATACTAAGAACAAGGTCCACAAGCCTCGATGTACTCATTATGGAAGAGATAGGCATATAAAGAAAAATTATCAAAGATAGATTAGAGCTAGAATGAATGGTTCCGGGTATATTCAATAAGGGAATGCTCATTCTATGGGTTTCAAGCATCAGAAAATTATGAAAAAGAACTCTCTACCTAGATTAGGAAAAAGGCATTTTATCACACCATTGTCCACATACTGGGAACTCAAACTTAAGTGGGTTCCCAAATTCAATTTGTGATCATGGTTCCAGGTATGAGAAAGGGGATTGCAGTTAGAAATGGTTCATTGATAAGTGTTCAAAGTTTAATTCTAGAAGGTCTGACTGTTCTTACTCTGGCAAGACACTTCAGGTGGAAGTGTCTCATTTTGAAATGGTTGATTTCAAATGACCTGGTCCCTATAAAAACAGAGCTGAAATTCTCAAGGTAAGAAGTGCATGGAGCTCCTGATTAGTCAAAAAATCTATTGATCCCTAGTGGCAGTAAAGTCTCTGAAATTAAAGAATTCATTCATGATGATGATAGTGAAAGGCTAAAAGGTACAAATATGAATGATGTTAATTCAAAATGCCAGTCACTGATCCCAGCTCAAGTAGAAGATAAATAAGAAATGGTTATGTCAGAATTCTCAGGGACTTGGTCCCAAAGAAATTCATCTCAAAAGAAGGAGCTTGAGGTAGTGTGAATGAAGCAAAGACTTACACCTAGCTCTCAAAATTAATGTTGATCTTTTAATAGTTCTAAAGGGGGAGTGTGTTGTGGATAAAATTTGAAGCAAGCAGTGATTTGATATACTTGACATAAAATATGAATTAGTGTATCTCCTCAAAATTTGGCTATGTTTAGGAGGCAGGTATCCTTGGTAGAATAGGTGTATGTTGGTCTAACACAGTATTATACCCTTGCAGGTATACACCCATGAGAACAACTTTAGAGAAGGAAAATATGACATTTACAAAATCAAAGATTCATTCTAAGAAAGAGAGGGACCTAGTCCTTTCTCACAGGTTAGTGTCATGAATGTGCATTATTTTGTTAGTTCTAAGCAGATAAAGTCAAGTCCTCTCTCTCTTCCTGTGTCATAATAATTGTCTTATTCTAAAAGAAAGGATGTGTCGTCCTCGAATTAAGAATAATCACTTCCAATTCTCTTAAAAACCCTTTCTATGTTTGCTTCTTTAAAAACCCTTTCTATGTTTGCTTCTTTCTCTATATCTAGGGATACCCATTCCTTCTCTTATTTTTTAAACGGGAAGAAAAGTTCTGTCACAAACACTTCTCCTGTGAAAAGGACCTACAAATAGATATCAATTCCTCAGTTTCATGTCTTCTTAAGTAAATTGAACTTAGTATTATTAAAAGTCCTTCCTCAAATCCTCGTGAAAAAAACACCTTGTTTCTCACTCTTCCAAAGCCAAACCCCTTCTTCACTTAAGTTGTTGATGAAGAATCATCCCTGAGCCATCAAAACTTTTCTGATAAGACATTGATGAATGATGCTCCGGTGGCTAAAAACCTCATCTTTCTGTCAAATAGCCCAGGAAAGACTATATTATCTCCCCAAAATCAAAATTTTAGTAAAATACCAAAATATTCTTGAAAGTTTTAGCGAAAAGAAGGAGATTTCTGAGGGCCGTGGTCCCAGGAAGAGGAATAAGTTGAAAGAGTATTTGTGATCACCTATACTAGAAAGAAAAATAGGGAGATAAGTGAGGTTGTGTATAAAGAAGTGAGAAATATCTTCTTGAAGAATAAAAGGTATTAACTAGAAGGATTTTTAACACAAGTGTGTTAACAGAACCTGGAATATTGGAGTTCGTTGAGCTAGTAAACATCAAGGCTGAACGTATCTCACCAAAGGACCTATTCCCATAGTTTTTTATGAGATAGTTGGGGAATTATATTCCATATTTGATTTCTCAAAATATGGGTTGAATCTGACTATACATGTCTAATGAAAGAAAATAAAGTTGAATGAAGAAACCTCGAGAAGAATTCTGGAAGTTCCTATATATGGTGTGAAGACTGTCTCAAAGCAGTAACCCTCAATAGAGTATTAGCAAAGACATCTAAGGTGAAAAGGAAATGTGTGGCTACAATAAATAGGAAATCACTCATGAGTGAGTTTCAATTGGTCTTTGACTTAGTGAACAAGGTGATTCTTCCTAAATCATAAAAGAGAAACATTTACTCAGCCACTGATTTTTATGTGATGGAATGCCTTAGTAGATTTGAATTCATTAATCTACCTCTATTAATGATGGAACACATTCATAAAGCATTTCTTGGGAAAAATGGAAAACGTGGCATGCCATATAGATATTGGTTGAACAAAGTATTTGATCATGTTGGTATTGTCTGTTAAAATGGAACCCATGGAACTATGCTACAAATGTTTGGTATGAAGACACTGGTCAAAACTGAGTGTGAGCAAAAAAAATCAGATAGCATTTCTCAAAAGTAGTTCAGTAAGGAAATATATGAACTTAAGTTTAACTCAATTCCCAAGGATTAAGAAATTAGAAAGCTCCAGGTGACAATACAAGATCTCTCCAAGAGAAACCCATGTGTCTCTTAAATGCTTAGAATTGAGAATGTTGAACTAAAGAAGAGGGTGTCAACCTTAACCGATGAGGTCCTTATCCTGACTGCAGAGATAGGCATCTCAACAAAAAACTGACCCTACTCATCAAAAAGCTTTTCCCCAGCCCTTCACCTATTAATTTTTCTTGCTTTCTGTGGCTTTTTCTCTAAACATTTAAATTATGCACAAAATTTATACTTATCCTCTAATTATGAATAGATCTTTATTTTGTGTGTTACATCTATTCCCATTAAATTGCAAAGTTGTTCTTCATATTAGTGATTACCCCAGTGGACATGAGTCAACTAATTTGTTCTTATTTTACTCTTGGTTTATTGTTTTCACTTTTTTAATAATGCCAAAAAGAGGAATACTAATTTCATTTAGTAGGGACCAGGTACCGAATGTAGTGCAACTGTTGAATTCACAGATATGAGTATAAATGGCATGTTGATAGGGGGAAGTATGATAAGGCATTATGACAGGGGTAAGAAAATGAGTTGAGTTTTAGCTATAAATGATAACAAGGGACCATGTCCCTAAGTTGTATGATTAAGGAAGCATGGTATTGGATGATAGGGTGAACATTCATCTATAGTGGTATTAATCACACTAATTAAATGTGATGAATGTGTATTGATACTCAAAACTCTGTGGTTGGTTTGTCATCAACAAAAAAAGGGAAATTATTGTATCTTGTTTTTATGATAAGTAGATAACTACAAGGGACCAGGTCCCTAGATGTTCAAGGCAATAGTAAAGTTGGTACGCACCTGTATAGTTTATCCTCTTGTGTATTAAACTGTGCATCTGGTGTTTGTACGTTTTGAGACACCTGGTCCAATAGCATTTCAACGCTAATCATCACTCAACTATAAAAGAAAAAAGATGCTTCTTTATCAAGTGTTTTTTTTTGGTAACTAAAATATTTTTATTTCACTAAAATATGGGTTTACAAACCAACACAGGGCCTGACTCCCTATTTTCTTATTTTTGACTAAAAGCCTGTACTAGCTTTGCCCCTCCTAACATATAGAGATGCTACTCAGTAGTATTGAGAATTATAAAGCCTCATATTACATTTTCAAATCAAAAGTATTAATAAATCATCAATCTAACTTCATGGTGTTGTAGAAGCTTGTTGGAGTATCATTCCCCATCTTTGGTGCCTTTGACTCTATAAATGAATGTGGATTGCTATCTCCCTGTAGACCTTTTCCTATTCATATTTGCCCTTCTGGAGTCTGATGCTATTTATGCTTCTCCATATGATGTTGACCATCATTGCAAATACACTACATAGTATTGCACCTTGTGTAGACTTCCCTTTAGCTTGTCTGGATACCCACTCTGTCTCTTCATCCCAACTACCTATACTTTTCTGTATACCTAGCCAATTCAGCAACCTCCTCCATAACTGTTTGGTGATTCTGCAATCAATAAATAGGTGGTCATGTGCTTCATCAGCAGTTCCACACAACACACATATTTTTGGCACTTGAATTCCAAACTTTTCTAGTCTCTCAACTATAGAAAGTCTGTTCAGCAGAGCTAACCAAAGAATGAAGCTATGTCTGGGGTGTACTGAATGCTGTAATATAATACTTTTCTAGGGAACTTTGGGGAGCTGGGGGAGTTAAAGCATTGTACATCTTCTTTATTGTGAATGACTCACCATGACACATGCTCTCAATCTAACCTCCAAGTCCCCTTGTACTCCTGGGGCCTCCATAACATACTTCTATGCACTGATAATTTTCCTAATTGCCCCTAAGGTATTTTATGGACTGTTATAGGATTCAACATTTTCAGCCTTCAAATAATAGGTATGCACCTATTTTATCCATAAACCATCCTTCTTTTCAGATAATGCCCAAAGTTGTTTTATGATAGCAGCTTTATTCTAGAGAGAGATATTCAGAACATTTAAACCACCTATTAATTTTGGAAGAAAAATTTTTTCATAAGAAACAAGTGCCTTCTTTGAAGTCAGAATGGCTACTGTCTACAAAAACACTCTACAGAGGCCTGTGATTACCTTCATGATTCTTTTAGGCAGCAGTAAGATCTGAGCCCAATAAGTTTATATGCCAAAGATAATCGATTTAATCAGCTGTAATCTACCAGCATATGATAGTAATTTAGCACTCCATCATTTTATTTTTTCCACTATTCTATCCACAAGTGGTTGGCACTGGTCGATTGTAAGCTTTTTTTAAGACAATGGCACCCCTAGATATTTAAAGGGCAATTCAGCTTCAGTATAGCCCAAAAATTCCAGGATGTTGTGCTTGACCTGAGGTTTGGTTCCAGAAAAATAGATTGAGCTCTTGTTAATATTGGCTTGTAACCCTGTGGATTTTGAGAATTTCAGTAAAGCTTGATGGATCATTGTTACAGAGTTAATATCAGCTTTACAGAATAGAAGAAGGTCATCTATAAAACATATGTGCTTTATATCAAGTTGCTTGCACTTGGGGTGGTATTGAAACCCCTTCTTCTGGTCTAGGCATTTCAATTCCCTATTCAGATATTCCATAGCTATAAGAAACAAATAAGGTGACACAGGATCACCTTGTCTTATCCCTCTTTTTCCTTGGAAAGGTTTTGTAAGCCCCTCATTCAAGATCAGTGAATAAGAAATAGAACAAATACATTCCATAATCCAGTTGATAAAATTCAATGGGAACCTCAACTCAGCTAAAATACTCCTAAGAAAACATCATTCTATGGAGTCATATGCTTTCCTGAGATCAATTTTCAGTACACATCTTGGGGATAATCCTTTCCTTGTGTACCATTTAAATAACTCATGGCTAAATAAGATATTATTTATGATGCTTCTACCCTCTATGAATGCTGATTGTGATGGCCCTATGAGTGTATCAATAACCTTTTTTATCCTATTAGTCAGGATTTTTGTGAGCAACTTATAGAAAGTGGTGCAGCAAGCCATTGGTCTAAAATCTTTTACCATGGAAGGGTTGGAACATTTGGGGATCAACATAACTGCAGTGCAACTAAATGCTCTCAAAATCTTACCAGATCTGAAAAACTTTTTCATAGCAAGTAATACATCATCTTTGATAATAGTCCATTGACTTCTATAGAATTCCACAGGGAAACCATCAACCCCAGGAGATTTCTCTGATGGCATACTTTTCATTGCACTTAAGATTTCCTGGTCTGTTACTTCTTGTATGAGTTCAACTTTCTGAGAGTGTGAGAGGCAAGGCCCTTGCTTGATAACCTTAGAATTTAGGCAAGGCAGCTCAAGGGTAGAATCACCCATTATCCCAGTAAAGAACTCAATAAATTCCTTCTCAATAAGATTAGGGTTAGTAACTTTGTTGCCTGAGTTATCATAGATGAAGGTGACGGAGCTTCTATTACTTCTGATCTTATATTGTGCATAGAAGTACTTGGAATTGGCATCTCTACATTTGATCAATGTTGCTCTGGATTTCTGTCTTAGCACCTTCTCCTCTACCAAGTTCTAATGTTGAAATTCCTTTAGTAGCTTGGCCTTCTCTTGTATCAGTTCGTGATTCATAGGATCTGAGGGTAGCTTGCTCTGTGTGATGTCTAACAGTATTCTGGTTTGTTGAATTTTCTGTGTGTAAGCTGCCGTATAAGTATTCAGTTCCTGCAAATCATATTTAAGAGTTTTTAGTTTTTGGTTTAGCTTATACATATAAGTTCCAGAATAGTTCTTCCTCCACGTATTTGCCACAATCTGAGGGAATTTCTGATGCTCCAACATAATACTATACAGTCTGAATGGTTTAGGTCTGGAAGCTTTCTGACTAATATATTGGACCAAGATTGGAGAGTGGTCAGAAATTCCAGGTGATAGGAATTCAACCTCCACAATACCATATCTTTGTAGTTATTGATAGTTTTCCAGGACCCAGTTAATCTTTGAATACACTCTTTGATCTTGCTGTTGTTTATTGCAAAAAGTATAGTAGCAACCTTTTGCTCTTAGTGAAGTAAGCTGGAGTTCGTCTATACAATTCTTGAAATCCTGAAATTCTTGTTGAGTGACTGAAATCCTGAAATTGCAAAAAGTATATCTATTTTGGACCTTTTAAGAAAGAGACTAATCTCTTTCTATTTTAGGGGTTGATTTAAACCCCTGATGTTCTATTTTGAGAAAATCATATGTTTGGGGCCTCTCCAGGCCTGTCCAAATGTCCTCCATCATCAGTGCAGTGCATGAGAGGGCCAAAAGAGTTTGTATCACTATTGCTAGTAATGGCATGGTCAGTATTAACATATTCACCTTGTTGTATATGTCCTGAATTTTGCACAATCATCTTATCCTTGTAAGAGACTTTTGGATCAGACACAGGGAGGTTTATAGATTTATCCTTCTTTTGGGCTTCATCTTTCTGCATCCACTATGTCTTCTGGGGCCTCTTCTTTCTTTTGTTCCTCCTCCTTTTTCTTTTCACTTCTTTGAATTCATCCTTCTCTTCTACCTCTGACTTATTCTGAAATCAACAATTTGCTGTGACATGCCCAAACTTCAAGAAATTCTCACAATGTTTTGGTCGCCATTCATATCCTACTGGTTATTGGAAGGTAACAGTACGTGTGACCATTTCTATTGTGTCAATTAGGGGTTGTGCTATGTCTGTTTCTACCAGGACCCGGGCATAAGATATTCTTTCCATGTTGGCAGTAAACTGGTCTGTGTACTTTGGCTTGCCAATGGCACTTGCTACTTTACTAAGAGCTTTGCTAGACCAGTATCCTACCGGTATCCCAGGGAAAGTAACCCACAGGGGCATAGTGGTGATACTATCCGAGTTGAATTCGAAATCAATGTCCCAAGCTTGCACAGTGAATGGTTTGTTATGAAAAGTATTTGGTCCGCCCATTAACACCCTATAATAATCATCTACTGATTCTAATTAAAGGATAAAATAGCCATCATCATGATTCAGCACTTGAGGTTGTGTAGCACAATTCCAGGCATGCAATATGTAAGTCTCAATGGATTTATGGTAGGGGTATCCCCAATAACAAACCCTATAAGAGCATGTTTCCAGTACTCGGTTTGACTTCGAATATCCTCCTTGACTATACTTACACAGATCTTACCTTGCTTTAAAGTAGGGGGAACATAGGATAGAGCCTTTCCCACTGTTTGATTCATACCAAACTCTTTCTGCATTGTATTAGGTGGAGTCACAACTGCAGAGAATTGAAGTTTTTGATTCGCCGGAGGATTCGTCGAAGCACCATAGGTTCTCAGATGTACTGTTCTAGGAGAGACAGAACTTGACGATCTGTTTTCATCTTCTTCGGGTATTGATTTGAATTTTGGGGGTAAGAAGTTTCCAAAAGTAATCGAGGGAAGATTATATCTAATACCATTCTGAGGTGTTACAATCCTAGCCGGCGTAGTGATTTTCGATCGGGTCATAAGACAAATACTCAATCCAGTTGCTTAAGTATAGCTTTGGTTCTTATTTCTAATATGCACAAAAGAGTGAGTGTTCTTGAGTAAGTCCTAATTGCAATTGAATTACTCAAGTTATCAGAGTAATGCTACATTACTTTTGCTTTGAGAGAGCTTAGGTAGATTTGCCTAAGTTTGTTGCTTATTAGGGTTTATCAACTTTGAGGGTGTCTTGGTAGAGTTGTAAAGGTGAGGCTGGACGTAGTATAGCTACTACAAGAAGAAGGAATCTAGAGTTAGGCTGAAATTGAGTCTTTATTCAAGAGGTTGATTATAGTGGATTTTTAAGGTGCTTGTAAGGGAAAACCATGGTTTTTTCTTCCTTGAGCAAGGAGGTTTCTATGTTAAATCTTGTGTTATTTACGTTTTCTGCACTGTTTTGTATTCCTGGTTAATTTACTACCTTATTTTCTATGATTGACTTTGAGGGACCAGGTCCTTCACTAAGTGGTTCAAAACCTAAGGGTTTTAATAGTTTATCAAATCAATTTGGGGGATCCACGACCCCCTATTCCCATTTACCATGCCCACACACCCAATTAGTTCAAAAGCGATCAATTTCACAACATAAATGGTTCACAAAAGCCATCGAAAAAGTAATTCAATCAATAGTACCCTAAAGCCCTCAACCCAATTTCCAAATCAACAATTTTATCACATTAATAATAATCTTAAACACATGATTTTAACAAAACAAGTTTTAGGGAGAGATACATGCCTGAGATATCAAGAAATTGAAGAGAAACCACAAATTGGAGCTTGAATGCCCAATACCTTGAGAACCCTAATTGTTCTTTCTTGGAGTATTTTGAAAGAATAATAATGTTTATGTTATGATAATTTGACGATAATAGGGTTAAAAGAGTGTTTTTAGTCATGGAATAGAAGTTGGATAGGATAAAAGTCTGATTTTTCCTTAATGAGAACGTGTAGGAAAAACTGTCCCCAGTCGCTTCGTGTCACACTACCACTCGTGATGTCTGGGAACGATTCTTATCCTGGACCCATTGTATGGGAAGTGAATTAGGGTAACCTTACTTCTATGGCCACGAGTCAAACCCTACGACTCGCGACCTAAACTTATAACTCGTAGGGTCCTAGTCATCGTTATAGAAGAAATAATGGACCATCACACTGGTGGGACGACAAGTCTTACCTTATGACTAGTAATGTCTCCCCACGACTCATGAGGTCCTTTTCATACCCAATACAGATACTTAGCCATTCCTTATTGGTTTGCCTATGACTTGACCCCTGTGACTCGTAATGATTTTTCATGACTTGTTAGGGGAGTCGTTACTTGGGCAGTCAACACAAGAGTCAAGATATTTTTATAGAAAAATCAGGGGTGTTACATTCTCTCACCCCCACCCCCAGGATCATTCATCCCCAAATGATGAATCAAGGTATCCATTAGCACGATTATAAGACAAAATGCAATCCCAAAATCAGGAACTAAAGTTCAAAACTAATTGGGAATAGGAAAACATATACTTTAAGCATGATTGTCCAAGCCAAGGAACAAGAGAGGATACTTGGACTCATGTTCTATTCAGCGTCCCAAGTATATTCTACTACCTTTTGGTTCCTCCAAAGGATTTTCACTGAAGCTACATCCTTAGTCCTCAAACAACGGACTTGTCTATAGGACTTGTCTAACTCTCTTCGCCTTACATTCACATAGGACTTTTGGCGACTCTGAGCAGCATTAAGCCTATCCCTGATCACCATCACATTCTCCATGGCTTGGTGAACCAGTCTAAATAGAATAATCTGGGCTGACCAACTTATAACCACTCAATAGGAGATCTATCATAGAATGCTTCAAAAAGATCCATCCCAATGTTAAAATGATAACTTTTATTATATGCAAACTCAATGAGAGGCAAATGATCCACCCAAGTACCTACAAAATCAATCACATAGGCCCTTTAGCATATCTTCTAAAGTCTGAACGGTCCTCTCTTCTTGTCTATCCATCTGAGGTTCGAATGCGATGCTAAGGTTCACCCATGTGCCCAAACCTTTCTAAATCAAATTCCAAAAGTGAGAAGAGAACTACATACCTTGATCCAAAATAATTAAAATTGGAGGACCATGCAATTTCATAATCTAAATAAATAACTTAGCATAATCCTCTCTTAAGTAAGTAGTCCTCACAGGTAAAAAGTGAGCCGACTTAGTTATCCTATCCACGATGACCCAAATTGAATCATGCCGATTCTGAGTCTGCAGAAGACCAATAACAAAATTCATATTGATTGTATCCCACTTCTACATGGGCAACTTAATTTGTTAATACATACCACCGGGCTTTAAGCACTCAACCTTAACTTGTCGACTTCTATGCACTTAGCCACAAAATTAACCACATCTCTCTACATGTTGTTCCACCAATCAATCTCCCTTAAGTCATGTTACATCTTTGTCTAACCCAGATGAACTGTATACCTTGACTCGTGAACCTCAGTAAATATCCTTTCTTGCAGCCCACCAACATCAGGAAGATACAATTAACCTTTCTACCTATCACCACCAATCTCAAAAGCCCTAACCTTTTGCTAAACCACATAGCCTTAATCTACATAAGGATAGGATCCAAAATGCTTCTCCTTCATCTCAGCACCATGATCCCCTCACTAGAAACAACAAGACCAAGATAGGTCATAACATTCAGCCAAAACTCACACTTAGAAAACTTAGCATACAATCGTTGATCCTTAAGAGTCCGCAACACTACTCGGGGGTGATTGGCATTATCCTCCTAACTCTTAGAATATACTAAGATATAATCAATAAACACTATTATGAACAGATCCAAAAATTGCCTAAATAACCAATTCATGAGATCCATAAACATAGCCGGAGCATTAGTCAACCTGAATGACATAACCAGAAACTCATAATGACCATATCAGGGTTGGAAAGTAGTCTTAGAGATATTCTTCTCCCTAATTTTCAACTGATGATAACCGATCAAAGATCAATCTTAGAGAATCATCTAGTACTCTGAAGCTGGTAAAAAAAGATCATCAATCCAAGGAAGAGGATACTTACTCTTCACCATCACCTTATTTAACTGATAATAGTCTACGCACTTATGAAGAGACCTATCCTTCTTACGTACAAAAAGCACAAGATCACCCAACACAGACACACTAGGATGTTTAAAACCCTTATCAAAAAGATCTTTTAACTACTCCTTAAGTTCTTTCAGCTCAGCTGAGCCATTTTATATGGAGGAGTAGAGATAAGATGGGTATTTGGTAGAAGATCAATCCCAAAGTCTATTTCTCTATCGGGAGAATACCAGGAAGATCATTGGGAAATACTTTAAGAAATTTGTTACCACTGGGACAGGTTGCAAGAAAAGACTTTTAGAATCAGAATCCTTAACCCGAACCAGCTCATATATGCACTCTTTGGAAATCAACTTTCGAGCTCTCAGATAAGATATGAACCTCCAATTAGGTACTAAGGATCTTTCTCCCATTCTATTACCGGTTCATTAGGGAATTAGGAACTGACCTTTTGAGTCCTAAAATCTAGAGAAGCATAGAATGAATGAAACCAATCCTTCCCCAAGATCATATCAAAATCTACCATATCCAACTTTACTTAATCCACCAAGGTCTACCTACGAAAGATGGATACCACACATACCTTATAGACTTTTCTAGCTACAAAAGAATCATCCACCAGGATAGACACAGAAAAAGGCGCATAAATACACTCAAGACCAAAATCAAAATGAGCAGCCATATAAGTGGTCACATAAGAAAGGGTAGAGTCTGGATCAAGCAGACAATATGCATCATAAGAGAAAAATTTTAACGTACCGGTAATGAAATAAGGAGATACCTTATATTCCTTATAGGTGGCTAGAGCATAGAGTCGATTTCGGCTAGTACCGGTACCAGAAGTAGCACACTTTGGCGTATGAGTTGAAGAAGTAAAAATCAAAACCTTATAAGCTCCAGAAGCAACCTTATTTGGATAGTGTTGCTAAAAATGCCTCGATTGACCACAATTATAGCACCTATTTCTCCCCTCATCACACTGACCACAATGCATCCATCCTACAAAATCTATAAGGAGGATAAGGTACGCCTGACTGGGCTCTACTATCTTAATATTGGGCATCTTGTGCGTTAAACCCACTGTTAGTCTTAGAATAATGATAACCAGATGACTTATGATATTGGGCACTAGCCGTAGAATATGAACTAGAACTTCCCCAAGTCACCTTCTTACCCCACTGCCTACCATCTCTACCACTGTTGCTTTGAATATCTAAACTTCTTATTTTACCTCTATCTCGTTTTTGCTTGTTTCTTATTTTTATATGCAACCTACTTCATATACACCACAATCCTAAAGATATTCATGTCATTATTCAACATTGAGGCCATACACTCTAGTACCAAGTCTCGAGACAACCCCAATTCAAACTTTCTTATTCTCACCCTCAAACTAGACACAATCTCTAGGGCATAATGAGATAGCTAGTGGAATTTCAAAGCATACTCCTTCACAGTCATCCTTTCCTATTCAAGTTCACAAACTCATCAGCTTTAGCATCCCTCAACTCCTAAGTAAAGAAATAGTCAAGAAAGGCACTCAAAAACTCATCCCAAACAGTCGGGTCTGCATCATTGCCTCTCAGTTGCTACTACTTCTCATACCACTGATAAGCTACAACTTTTAGCTGGTATATGGAAAACTTCACACCCTTAGAATTAGAAGCAAGCATTGGTCAAAAAATCTTTTCTATCTAATCAAGAAACCCTTGAGGATCCCCCTCATCCATAGAGCCAGTAAAGATCAGAGGATTCAACCTCAAAAACTGGCTAACTCTAGTAACCTCAGAAGATGGATCAACATAATTAACATGGTCAGGATAACGAGATTGTGAAGTCACCAATTATGTCAGTAGATGAATAGACCAACGGAACTTTCCATTTGAAATGTCTCCTTGGGGAAGTGGGGCATAAAAATCATTATCCTAAGAAGCCCAATAAGGACCTGTAGGGACCGATTGAACTCTGGAAAGGGCAGTACAATTAGGAGCAAGGACACAAGACTGGGTCTGAACTCCATAAATAGGGCGAGGTCCATCCACATTCTCTATAAGTAGGACAGGGGAGTTTTTACGAGCATCAAATCTTTAAGGAGGTATGATCTGAAATGCGAGCAAATAAAGACAAGAGAAGTTTTCAAGACCTAAAACTCTAAAGACTGAAAATAGATCACAAGAAAAGGACACATTCCTAAATGCCTCGTAACCTCTCTTTTATAAGTGTGGTGCACTACAAACCCATAAAAGAGATAATTTAGACCAGTTCCAGAAACATAAGTATAACCCTTTAGTGCAGAAGCTGATAAAGTAGCAACTAGAACCTTATTAGCTCCAAAAGCAACCTTAGTAAGATAGTGTCAGTGCAGATGCCTAGGCTGACCATAATTATCGAACCTATTAATCCCCGCATCACACTTACCATGATGCAACTATCCATAAAATATACAAGGAGGGTGAGGTGGGGCTGTCTGAACTCTACTAGCCTGAGGTTGGGTACCTTGGGCTTTAAACCCACTATTACTTTGAAAGTGACAATCACCAGATGGCTTAGGATATGAAGCACTGCCATAGAATATAAACTCGAGTTTCCCCAAGTCTTTTTTGTGCCTCACTGCCTACAATCATTATCACTATTTTGCTGGTCTCCACCTTATTCTAAATATTTAAGCTTCTTATTCTTCCCCTCTCTCATTTCAGCTTGTTTCTTCTTTTTAACTTCAACCTATTGAATCTACACCACAAGCCTAGAGATATCCATGTCATTATTCAACATTGCGTCCCTACACTCAAGTACCATGTCTTGATACAAATCCGAAGCAAACTTTCTCATTCTTGCCCTTATACTAGACACAATCTCCGAGGCATAATAAGACAGCTAGTGGAATTTCAAAGCATACTCCTTTACAGTCATTCTTCCCTACTTTAATTTTATAAACTTCTCAACTCTTGAGGAAAGAAACAATTAAGAAAGGCATTTGAGAACTCATGCCATACAACTGGCTCTGCATCATCACCCCTTAACTGTTTCCACTCCTCATACCACTGATATGCCACATCCTTTAGCTGATATGCAGTAAATTCCACACCTTCATAGTCAGAAGCGTGCACTATACAAAAGATTTTTTCCATTTCATCCACAAACCCTTGAGTCTCTTCCTCAACCTTAGAGCCAATAAAGGTCAGAGGATTTAACCTTATAACTGGCCAACACTAGTAACCAAAAAATATAGAGAAACAAAACCAATACGATCAGGCTAACAAGACTAAAATGTCACCAACTAAGTGAGTAGATGAATAGATTAATGGAACTTGACAATAGAAATATCTCCTTAGGATGGTAGGGCATGAATATTATCAGCCCAAGGAGGACTGTCAAGGACCGATAAAACTCCACGGGAGGAAATACAGTTAAGAGTAAGGACCCTAGACTGGGTATAAACTCCATAAATAGGGCGAGTTACATGCGCATTGTCCTCAAGTGGGACAGAGAAGTTTCCACGAGCACCAATCTTTGAGAAGGCGTGATCTAAAATATGAGCAAATAGAGATAAGAGATGTTTTCAAGAACTTAGACTCTATATCTAAAAAAATAGATCACAAGAAAGAGAAACATTCCGAAATACGTTATAGCCTCTCCTTTATAAGTGTGGTGTGAAACACACCCATAAAAGATACTCTACTTAACACAGCTTTGTGGACACCTAATGACTACAAACCTAGGCTTTGATATCAACCTTTTCATGACCCAAACTAGGGCCTAGTCATGATTGGTATCTCAAGTACGCCAAGGATTGGAGACCACCCCCATTAGCCTAGCCAACCAAAACACAGTATAACTAGCAGTAGATGAGTTCCAAACATATAATAAGATAGAGATGAGTTCTAAATATATAGCAAGATAGAGATGAGTTCTAAACATATAACAAGATAGATAAATCAATAACAAGAGGGATCTAAGGATCCAAAACATGGTCCACCCATACTTTGTCCACAAAAGCCTCTAAGAAACCAAACATCAACCTAAGTCGGGATATTTCCCCGACCATATCTAAAAGAGCCCACAGAAATAGTGTAAGACATAAATAAATTCAAGACCATGAAATGAGGGCCTTCCAAAGAATAGAAGCTCACCACCTTAAATCTAACTCGTTATTCAGCCCCACCTTATCCTCCCTGTAGATTTTGCAGTCATCTTCACCATGGATACAGTGATGAGGGGAGGTACTTATGTTTTAATTATGGTTAGCCTGGGCATATGTAGAGAATATCCTACAGTTAAGGTAGTACGGCTAATAAGCTTATGGTCGCCACTTTTTTTGTCTCCTACATCAAAGGGTTTCACTTTTGGTACCAACACTAGCCGAAATAGTCTCTATTCACTTGCTACTCATTAGGAGTCTGAGGCGTCTCCTAATGTTGTTACTAGGACTTAGGGAAAATAGTTCCTGCATCCCTACTAACTGATGTAGTTGTAGGGATAATTTAAATAGACGATAAAGGCTCAGAAACCATAATCACATTATTAACCTCGTAAATAAAAAACCAAGAAAACTAACTTAACAGATGAGATTGGTTAGCATAGTTGGATTATTAAATTGCTTTGACCCTAGATTTCTCCTCTTATTATTTCAAATACTTTATATTCTCTTTATTGTTTTTGTTACTTATAAATTCTCAAACTTGAACTCTCTTTGGTTACAACTCATAATTAATTAATCTCATTAGTAACGCCAAAATTGGAATTTCTTGCTAAAACTAAGTGCCTATGAGATTTATATTCAGCTTAAAAGGGTCACTTTATTACTTGCACAACCACGTATAATTGCATGTTAGTAGGACATAAAATGCAGAAACTTTTGGTACCTAAATTAGAGCTAGCAAATTTTGGTACCTAAATTAGAGTTATAGAGTCATAGAACTCCAGTTGTAGTGTTTATCATTAAGGAATTAGTTTGCAATGTCAGATTTTGTGGTATGTTTTGTATAGTAAAAAAATACTGAGGAGGGGTCTTGAGATTCTACTTAGAACCATTGTAGCAAAAAAAGTAACAACTACAGCGGTACTTCTATATTCGTGCCCAAAACTGCAGAAATGTCCTTTACGAAAAAGGACACAGTTGCTACAACGGTACCACTAAAGCGGTAATTATCGCTGTAGTGGTAATACATAGCAAAAAATTTAGTTTTAAAACCCAAAAAATGCTTTAATTCTCCATTTTACAAAAAGCTTAATAGGGCTCACGGGAAAGGAAATTTTAGAGATTATTCAACTTTGGAGGTAAGTAATTATGTTCTATTCTTGAAATTACTATGTTTAACTTTAGAAAATCACAAAAGCAGATAAATGGCTGGTTTTGAGGGGGGGTTTAACCCTAGTATATGCAAAATTAATGAAAAATGATAGAAATGCTGAAGAATTTTGCATATAATGGTCCTAGAATGTTAGAAAACACTAATGTAACTAGAATTACGGTCCTTTACAAAACTTTAAATAAATCACTAAAATTCTGATAGTAACGATTAAAATGGTGGCGGTGATTGTGATGTGAAGTTGGTTGATATTAGTACTTGGACGTGTTGATCATGATAGATGAAAAGTATGTGCATGAGAGTTGAATATGTGTTAATGATAGTTAGATGTGATGGTAGAGATGGTTGTCAGTAGACATAGATTACAGCGAGAGTTATGGCTGATTTTCATGGAAGAGATGGCGGTACCAATGACAATGGTAGTGGTGGTTGCTGAGGAATGTGTGGGGGTTAGTGATATGTTAGTGGTAGTTCACGATGGAGATAGTTGTGATAGTGGATTTGGTTGATTATGGTGATTTACTAACAATAATTGATATGGTGGTGGTATTGATAGTGTGGAGGCAATAATTATAATAATAGAGGTGGTAGGTATGGTAGTAGCTAATAGTAGTGGTTGGTAGCGATGTTAGTTGTCAGGTCGAGATAGTGGGTTGTTGATGACTATAATGATGGTTGACTATGGTGGTGATGGCAAAGGTGGTTAGTGTGTGGTGACCGGTGATTGTTCATAGGGTGTTGGTGAATATTATCCCACCCAAAAATATTACTTAATGATATTAAAACTTGATTGTAAGTCTTAATGATTGAGACATATTCAGACGTATTAAGAGCTTAAATTTTTATAAAATTAAATACAATTAATGACCTAAGATCTGAATCATTTTTGTTCATATCTCAACCAAGTGCAAACAAATGAGGCTTAAGTCCTTCCATACCCAAACACGTAGAATAAATCAAATCGCCAAAACATATGAATAATGGATGAATTCTAAATAGTTTGATGAAAATTGATTATGAGCTGTCAAGGGCATGTGATTGTGAGTTAGGATATTTTGAATAGGATTAGTCACAGCGCACAAGAGCACACGCAAGTGTACATGGTATTATCAAGTAGTAAAGTGGCCTTCAAGAATCCAAGTATCAATCCCACAGGGACTTCAACAAAGATTTGATTTTAGTTTAACTTCTGAGATTAGTTTAGTGCAAAAGTAACAAAAAGAGAGATTGGAGTTTGTAAATTGAAAGTATAGTAAATAGAGCGTAAATTAAAGATCTTGGACAATCAAAAGGAGTAAAACTCATGGTTGAAGCACATGTACAATCACTTATCATGGTTGTAGATTCATAGGTTTAACCACATGATCATGGTCTCCCGACCTCTAATCAATTACCTAATGCGGACATTATACCTACATCGTTGAGAGGGGATGTAATAATCTAATTAAGTTATTTAAGCTATCATCCTACGTTTGATAAGTACGGTATATAAGCACATCCCTATCCTAGATACTAATCCATATTCCCTATTTCATAAAATTCTTCGTACCATACTTTGTTCAATCCCACATTCCATCTCCCTATTCTCTCTCCCGAGTTCACAAGGTTGACAATAGGTGTATTCTAAGGGTGATCAAGCCTCAAAATAGTTAAAATAAGATTGAATACACAACCAAAAATGATAAGAAAATCAATGAAATAATATCAAAACCATAGTACTCATGTATTCGTCTTCAACCCCGGAAAGAGGGCGTTTAGCCACGCATAGTCATAATCGTAATCACTAGATTGTAATTAACGACTAAGGGCATTAATGAACTAAATTAAAATGATAAAAACCTAAGTTATAAATTTGTAGAACCCTCCTTGATGTTATAATACGTCCAAATATGAATAACAATATGCACAAAGCTGTATTTATAGTAGACAACAAAGCCCAAGCCGCATAGGATCCAAAGTGCAACTCTTTGTAGTGTTTGGATCGGCTCGCGAGGCGAAGCTGGCTTGAATTGACTAGGGGTCGCGATGCGAGGCTTGATTGGGTCAAGTAATGGTCATTACGCAATGCTGTCTTGAGTCAAATGGGGGTCACGACGCGCCCATATCGCGACACCTCTCTAGAACTTGCTTCTAGAAAATTGGTTAAGTGTTAGGCATTCCTTCATTCATCCTTAACATTGTGGTGTCTTTACCTTGGTTTTCCAGCCATAAATTCATCTATATATCATAATAAACAGCTCAAAAAATATACTACATGAACACACCACACAATTTAGAGGTTCAAACAACACAACATTCATCACAACGAATCAAAAACCAGAGCTTAGACTAGGTTGATCTCCATGATCTTCAACTTCATGTTTCGACTCTATACTTGACTCACTTGAAATTCGTACACTAACAAAAAGTTTTTACACATATAATGACACCATTAAACCATTTAGAACACATTAAAAATAATAGAATCCAACAAAAGAGACTAGACAAGCACCTAGCTCGAGCTAGTAATACTAGTTTCATCGATTGAACTCTAAGTGATCCAATTAAACCCAAAATTGTTTGGAATACACTTTACGCATTGTAATCACACACTTTATCACTTAGATACTTATTTATATCAATATCAACACCTTAATCACTCAAGTTATCCTTAAAACAAAACAAAATAAGCTTGAATAGTAACACTAGAGTGCATAAATACACCCCACATTTCCACTCCATACTTAAACCTTTGTTCATTTTCGAAAAACCTTTTAATTCTAGCATGATAATATTTGGGGACTCTACTCTTCTACTAAATGCAAGACACTCAAGCTAGTACTGCAATGACTACATGGAATACAAGGTTCTCCACGAAGCATGTTATATACACAATTTGTAGCTCATGAACATTACTCCTAAACATCCTAGCCTAAAGAATTGACTCACCTAAGTGGAAAACTCATGCTTAACATTCAATCAAGGACATCATACAAACTACCCACATTCATCAAATATGTGCCCCTCATAACAAAGAGAGTTACCCAAAATCACTCACAATAATGCAATGAATAAACATAATAGGTACCAAGAATTAAGTTACGCTCACTCTCACAAAAAAAATCACAAGTTACACATAATGAATCATAGGCTTTCCTTTATTGTAATGCTCCACTAATATCAGAATGATGAATTTAGGATCAAATAGGTCTTTTCGGGTTGTAGTGTAGGCTAAGCGACGGTTAGGAACTATTTGGGAATAGTGAGTAACCTCTGTAAGCGCTTTAATACACTACATTATTTATTTAAAACCAATCTCCAACAGCCAAATTATACTATTTTGTCTACCCCTTTCTTTTGTTTTGCCCCATCTCTTTTTAAGAATTTTCACAAATACTTGGTGGACACATAGTTTATTACCACATGAATTAATTTTTTATTTTTCACAACCATGGCAATATTTCTAGAATAAATTATATGACTCATATCCACAATTCATCAATTATGAATGCCAATAACTATTACCTTTGAGCATCAAATTCACTTTTTTTCTTCTTAAACTTAAACTCCTTACTAAATCAATTTTTCACTAAAGCGCTTAGGGACTTTTTGGACCAAATTAAGGTCTATTAAAGAAGGGATTAGGCTACATATGAAGCTACCAAATAAAAAAGCTAAAGGCTCAAAGGGGTCAAATAGGATAATGCACAAGGGTAGGTAAAAAGAAGGTATAAAACAAGGCTATCAAAAAAATGCCTATATCATCTCCTAAACTCCCATTCTTTATTTCTCTTTACACATACGTCGGGAAAGTTCTAGACATCACATTCAACAAGGAATATAAAAATATCTCACATCACACAGGGCACATGCTTGACTCCCATAGAATCATCATAGACTCCCAATCAAACAATTGCACAAATTTAAATTTAAGCCAACATGTGCAAGAGTCAAAAAGTTGAGCCTAGGAGTCTCAAAAGTAGTAATTCACTTATTCCACATGCTTTACCAAACAAAATACTTGCACCATGTAATCAAAAATAGCACCAATCAAGAATATCTTACACAAAAAAATTTAATTGAGCCTAAAATTGGAAATTTTCCCACCCCACACTTAAAAATTTGTGTTATCCCTAAAGTGAACTTTAAAGTAAGAAATAGAAATACTCTCTAAGGCCTCTAGGCCTAGCTAGTAGTATATTTTGCATTGATGGGATCCACGGGACCCCATACTCAGTCTTCGCCATTCTTCAAGCTCAGTTTTTTGGTACTCAGACTTTTCATTAACCCGAGACTCAATCAAAACCAAAAACTACATGAAATAAGAACTAAAAATTAAAAATAAAACATACCTTTTGAACTTGGGTTGCCTCCCAAGCAATGCCTAATATAGTGTCACGGCACGACCCAAATAACGACTTAGTCGTTCTATTTATGAGGACATCCTCAATAATTTCTTTCGGATATACCATGGATCCGTCTGCCAGCTGCAAAACTGCCTTGGTCGGTTTAGTTTTTCCCAAGCCTAATGTTTCAAACAGAGACAGGGGCATCAGATATATGCTAGCCCCTAAGTCACTCAAGGTGAAGACCACTTTACTCCTAATTTGGATAGGGAGGGTAAACTTCCATGGATCTCTCAATTTCTTAGGGATTTTCTATGTCATTACAGCGCTATACTTTTCAGTGACTGTTATTTCCCCTACATTCTAAAATTTTACCTTATTATCAACAATATCCTACAAGTACTTTGCATACTTGGGCATACCCTGCAAAACATCTAACAAAGGTAAGTTAATGTGAAGCTCTCTGAATATGTTAAAGAACTTCTTAAATATTGCATCCTCCTTCACTTTAATTTGCCTCTAAGGGAAGGGTAGTGGCAGTGTCTTCTTCACTTTTGCTTCAACAACTTTTTCTTTCAAGTCATCAGACCTCCTTGATTTTTCAGCAATTTCTTCATTTACCTGTTCAGTCACCACATCAGCATCTACCTCCTTAGTTACCATTCAAGGTTCTCCTTGAAGCTCTTTACCACTCCTCAAGGTGATTGCCAAAATATGCTTTGGATTTTTTGTATCAGCTGTAAAACCACCTTGTGGCCTAGTACTCAATGCTTATTATAACTGTCCAATTGAATCTCTAAGCTTCTCTGAGCTACTTGCCAATTTTTTATGTCCGCAGCCAATTATGTCTGTGGTTGCTGAATTTGTTGTTGTTGTGTGTTCCATGGCTAAGTCTGCCACTTCATGTTGTAGGCATTACTATAATTTGGCGTTGAGCATTACCTACATACATCACTTATTCTGGATTAGAAGTACACATAGCCGCTAAGTGACCACTAATACCGTACACTTCACACTAACCTACAGCTTGTTGGATAGCATTGACTGTGGCTGCAGGTTGTGGAGCGCATAATTTTAGGTTGCTGAACTGAGTGTTTATCATATTTTGTAATGATGCAACCTGAGCTGATAAGGCAGTAAACTGGTCGACCCCCAATACACTCGCAATTCTTTTCATGGCACTTCTAGAATCTAAATTCCATTCAGGATTTCCTTGTGCTATACAATTCAATAATGTGTACATCTCATTATAAGCCAACTCCAGTGCGTGACCACCTGCGTCTAAATCTAACAAAATCGTTGTATTGTGATCAAGTGCTTCAACAAAATTGTGAGAAAGTACCTCGTTAAACTGTTGGTGGTGTGGACAATCCCAAAGAAGGGCCTTGAAGCATTCCCAAGTGTGATATAGATTTTTATCAGGCTTCTATTTGAAGCTCGTTACTCACAGTGAAGTCTCGCAGTCTTGCCTGGTGGAAAGAATCTTATGAGTAACTTTCAGGTTAAGTCATCCCATGATGTGATTGAATTGGTAGGCTAAGCATTCCACCACCTTTTAGCTTCCCCCAATAGTGAATAGGGAAAAAGTGTCAGCCTCACAAAATTTGTACTCACCCCAATCGGAATGAATGTTCCAGTAAGCTCAACAAAAGTCTGCAAGTGGACTTGTGGATCCTCGTGTAAAACCCTGACAACTATCCACTACTGATGAGAAGCTACACCATGTTGTGCTTTAACTCAAAATTCCCCACCACAGCTGGTCTTTGAATTAGGGAGGTCAAGTTTGTCGAAAGTGGGATTGCCACTTCTCATTGTTCTGTGGGCTGCTTGTTGTTCTGCAGCCATTATAGTAGGTTTACCTTGGTTTTCTTGGATTTACGGAATTTGAGGGAGAAGGTGTGTTTCTCTTCTTCTTTGATGAAAAGGTTGCTCATGTTCAGCGCTTGCTTCAACCAAGTCCTGATCCCTTGCCAGCTTTTGTAACCTATTTCCTGCAATCACAAAACCAATACCAAGTGTATAAACACCAAATAAATCTAAAAGTAAAACTAAAATAAATAGTTGCCAAATAACAAGTCCCCAGCAACGGTGCCAAAAACTTGACAGTGCACACGCAAGTATATGTGGCTTTATCAATTAGTAAAGTTGCCTTCAATAAGCCAAGTACCGATCCCACAGGGACTTGGTTCAACAACGATTTTATTTCAGTTTAACTTTTGAGATTAGTTTAGTGCAAAAGTAACCAAAAGAGATATTGGAGTTTGAAAATTGCAAATATAGTAAATAGTGCGTAAATTAAAGATCTTGGACAATCGATAGGAGTAAAACCTAGGGTTGAAGCACTTTGAACAATCGTACTATGTTATTGACTTTCAATCATTAATTCACTTATCTTGGTTGTATATTCATAGGGTTAATCACATGATCATGGTCTCCCGACCTCTAACCAATTACCTAATGTGGACATTACACCTACATCATTGAGCAGGGATGTAATAATACAATTAAGTTCTTTAAGTTATCAACCTATATTTTAATCAAGTATGGTATCTAATTACATCCCTGTCCTGGATACTAATCCGTATTCCTCATTTCATAAAATACTATGAACCATACTTTGTTCAATCCCACGTTTTATCTCCCTATTCCCTTTCCCAAGTTCACAAAGTTAACAATGGGTGTATTCTAAGGGTAATCAAGCCTCAAAATAGTTAAAATAAGATTGAACACATAACCAACAATGATAATCAAATCAAATAACTAATATCAAAACCATAGTACTCATGTATTCGGCTTCAACTCCAAAAAAAAGGAGTTTAGCCATGCATAGTCATAATCATAATCACTAGATTGTAATTAACGACTAAGGACATGAATGAACTAAATTATAATGATAAAAACCTAAGTTATGAAGTTTTAGAAGCCTCCGTGATGTTCCAATACGTCCAAAGATGAATAAAAATATGCGCAAAGATGTATTTATAGTAGACAACAAAGCCCAAGACGTACAGGATTCAAAGTGCAACTTTTTGATGCAAGGCTGGAATGAATTGACTAGGGGTCGTGACAAGAGGGTTGCCTAGGTCAAGTAGGGGTCACAATGCGAGGATGGATTGGGAGTCAAATGGGGGTAGTGATGCTCCCCTATCACGACACCTCTCCAAAATTTGCTTCTCGAAAATTGGTTAAGTGATGGACTTTCCCCTATTCATCCTTGACATTGTGGTGTCTTTCCCTTGGTTTTCCAGCCTTAAATTCATCTATATATCATCATAAATAACTCAGAAAAGATCCTACATGAACACACCACATGAATTAGAGGTTCAAACAACACAACATCCATCACAATGAATAGAAAACAAAAGCTTAGACTAGCTTGATGTTCATTATCTTCCACTTCATGTTTCGAATCTATACTTAACTCACTTGAAATTTGTAGACTACCAAAAAGTTTTTCCACATATAATTACACCATAAAACCACTCAGAACACATTAAACACAATAGAATCCAACAAAAGAGACTAGACAAGCACCTAGCTAAAACTAGTAATACTAGTTTCATCGATTGAACTCTAAGTGATCTGATGTGTGAGCAGATGCTAACACATTTGAGGATTTTAACTGAGAAAAATTGTAAAGTCTTAAGCAACTTTTGTCATTTTTGATTGTTTTCACTTTGATATTATAGTAAAATTCGAGATGTAAGAGAATCAGCAAGAATAGAAGTAAAAGAGTTAATTTTTGAGCAAGTAGGGAAGGAAGTATAGCTGACGACTTGTCTAATAAGTCATCATCTTTGTGATAAGCTATCAGAGTTGCCTTCAGCCTTAGACGGAGAATAGAATTCAGCTGGAATTTGTGATGACATTTGTGATAGGCCGTAAGAAGTGTGATAAGCCATCGGGGTCGTTGTTAAGCATAGACAGAGAATGGGCTTTAGCTGGAATTTGTGATGACATTTATGATAGACCGTCAGAAGTGTGATAATCCATCAGGCTTATCGTTAGGCTTAAGCAGGGAATGGATTTTGAAGTGAAAAAGTGACGATATTTCTGAAAAGTCATCACATGTCTGATAAGCCGTCATGCCTCATCGATAACCTAAGGCAAAGATTGTCAAAAATGAAGAGGATCTGATGACATTCCTGATAAGTCGTCAGACTCCAGATAAGCCATCACACACATCGTCTCCTATCCAAGAAAATACTGTGATCTATGATTTTGTTTCCATAATTAGGCTGAAGTATTTAAAGCATATATTAGGGTTTTCTAATCATCTTTGAACTCATATTTTGAGCATATTTTTCTCTCTATTTTCTGACTTGAACTTTACAATTATTTTTTGGAGAGATTATTAAAATTGTTTTGGGATTTTCTACTGTGAATCAAATCTGAGAAACACTTATTGATATTCATCTTGCTGTAAGTCATCTATCAAATTATGAATTCAACTTATTGTCTTGATTATTTTATTATAAGTAGCTAAATTCCCTTAACCCGAGTTGTGGGATTTATGGGTTTGGGTTTGTAACGGAACTAAGTGTTCAAGATTCTTACGGTGGTAGAAACTTCTTGCTAATTCCATTGTTTTATATTCTCACTATTGGTTGCAAACAATAGGCTTTTCTTACTGGTGATTTGCTTGAGATAAGAAATCAACCCTAGTAAGAAGTAAATTATCAACAGGGACTTGGAAGCATTAAACTTCCATTTAATAATTAATATTGTAACAAGATTAATTAACTTGAGACAACATTTTGTTATGAAATATAAATTCCCTAAGTTTGAGAGAATTAGGTGATTAATTGTCTAAATAGGTTGAGAAACATTTAGACATAACTTCGACAAGTATAGTCTGTTGTTCCTACCTACCACAAGAATCCTGAACTGTTACTAGCGTTTGTCAAATCCCAACACCCATAGTGAACATAACTCTGGTTTTCCTTATCATATTGATTTCAAACATTAAATTGAGAAGTAATTATTTGTTACCTATCTAAAAAACCCCATTCACAGAAAACTGATAACTATCGGTTGATTAACCCGCAGATAACTCAAATTCACACCATATTCCCTGTGGGATTTGACCCCAACCTCTTTGGGTTATATATTGACAACGATCGCTTACATTATCATAAGAGAGGTATAGTTTGAGCATTATCAAAAATGTCGCCGTTGTCGGGGAATATAGTTGTAAATTAAAGTTGTGTGTGCTAATTGAAAAAGAAGCTGACGCAGTGTTCAAACCACAACAAGACGGATATACCCTTGATGGAGACTTTGTGCAGGGCTCTTAACTCTGTGACAAAACCAATTGTAGACAATGTTGCTGCTGGTTCGTTTGTTGATCTTACATTCCTAGAGGTTTCAAAAATGCTAGAGAAAATGACCAAACAGAGTTGGGCATGGCATACCAGGGACTCTGGGATAGTAAGCCCCACAATTTCTATTGGTATGACTGCAAAACAACACAGAAGAAATGAGGAGTGTGATCAAGACATAGATCACCTAAAAGTACAGATGGACTTGCTAACCAAGCATTTACTATCAGGTAAAACTGAGAAAGTGAAGGCTGTGGGATCACAGAGCAAAGTAAAGTCTGACTCAGAAGAAGAGGCTAACTATGTACACAATCAGGGGGTTTCTGAGGCAATTCCTAAGGAAATCAAGGTCGGACTTATTATGATAAGTCTGGATATAAGAACCAGGAGCAAGGAAATTGAAGAAGCAATAATGACAGGAGCGGGTTATATGTCCCTCCTGGAAATCATGAGGCTGCTATAATAAGTGTTGAAAAGATGTCCCTGGAGGACATGATGGCTAAATTGTTAAAGGGAGTGGAGGCTACCAACTCAGGGGTGACTACCATGAAGACCGATCTGTCCTCGATGAGTTAGTTGGTAAGCACTCACTCCACTTCAATCAAATAGCTGGAATAGCAAATGATCCAACTCTCCACAGCGCTGAACCATATGATGAGTAGAGCGTTACCTAGTGATACAGCTCATAATCTATGAAATGATGGCTCCTGTATGGAGATTACCACTAGAAGTGGTAAGATATTACCTGGCCCTTCTGTGGGAAAAGGTGAAGTTGAAGATGTGACTGAAGCAGATGACGAACCTGAAGAAGAATGTTCAGCGGAGTCTGGGAAGCTGGATGGTTCTGATGATGCTCCGAAATAAGGAAAGCAGAAAGAAAAGGAAGTAGTGGTGAAAACTCTCCCAAGCAATGTTAAAGTAGTTAACAATAAATGTGCCTTTGGTGGAGGCACTTGAACAAATCCCAGGATATGTTAAATTTATGAAGGATCTGGTGACGAAGAAGAGGGTAGTAAGCTATGAGCCAGTGGATAATCTCCACCATTGTAGTGCCATAGCTACACGATCCTTAGTGCAGAAGAAGGTCGACCCTGGAGCATTCACTATTCCATGTACAATCGGGTCTCTCAATTTTGCTAAGGCCCTAGTAATCTAGGGGCAAGCATAAATCTGATGCCGCTAGCCGTGTATAAAAATCTAGGTTTGGGGGATCATACCCCGACAAACATGATTGGCGATGGAGATTAGGTCTGTAAAGCAACCAGTAGGAATATTACATGATATATTGGTAAAGGTGGCTGACATTATACTTCCTATTGATTTTGTAGTCCCAACAGTGAGGTAGAATTTGAAGTACCCATCATTTTAGAAAGGCCATTTCTTACGACTGGGAGAGTGGTAGTGGACATAGAGCTGAATGAGCTGAAGTTCAGGTTTAATGACAAAGAAGCAAGATTCGAAATGCACTCATCCATGACACAGTAAAAGGAGATAAGTGTATTCTCAACCTTGGATTTGCTTTATGAAGATGGGAAAGAGGTAGAAATATGGTGTCTTGACGAAGTCTAAGTAGTCAAGATAACCTAGTCATGCCGCAACATTAAATCAGCCACTATTGGGAGGCAACCCAAAATTTTTATGTTTAAACATAAGTTGTTTTAATTTATTTAAATAGGAAGCTTAATGAACTGAATAGGTATGCAGGGGATGAGCTAATGACCCTGACAACATATGGGATGAGCTATCACAATTGTGAAAAGCCATCAGATATGTCGTTAGAAAATCCAAAAGAAGGCGACACTCAGCCTAAGATTGACGACATCTGTGATGACTTATCAGACATCTGATAAGCTGTCGGTCAATTTTGGGCCCAATTACTGAAAATTTGACTCGACCCGCAGTCAAACTTTTTCACCTTCCCGTGTATCTCCTTTATTTTATTTAAGTTTTATTTCCTTCCATATTTAGTTTATTTACTTACTCTTTTCAAAATTATTTCCTAAGTAAAGCAAGAAAAACATCCCTCCCTATAAAGTGTGGGTTTGAAATCAAGGTCAAGAACTCTTATTTCATCTAATACTTCCCCTCACTAGAGTAACCAAGTTGAAGTCGCCTATCATGTATGCTCATAACTCAACTCTCCTTCTCATTTGGTAAGTGATGCAACTAATGTAAATCTTAGTTTCAAAGTAATTGAGGCAAACTTAACTTGCCATTCTGTGAAAAATGGAATCTAGGGTTTACAGTGTTACATTGTGTGTAAAAACCTAGGGCTTAGCTCAAGAACACAACTAACACAACTCCATGTGATTCTAAGAAGAAAGTAGATTGATAATCAAGACTAAAACTGAGCTGGAGGTTATATTCTGAGCTGAAGACGTGTTTGATAAGTTATCACGAATGTGACGGCTTATCAGAATATGTCGTCCCAAGTTGAGAAAAATAAGACTGTTCTATTTAAGACTAATGGCATGCCTGATAATCTATCACATTTGTGATGACTTATTAGAATATGTCATCACAACTTTGATCTGATACAATTGTGAACCTCTTTTGAGGGATGTGGAATTTTAATGACCGAACTTCTTAAGTTGGATGATTATGAGTGCTAAATGAATGCTTTCTTTTGCTACAGGTCTTAAAATGGTACCGAAAGGAAAGATCCCAAAACCTACAAAGAAAGTGACAAAGGGGAGGCCACCTGGAGACTCTTCGATGAGAAATCTGATTATGAGGAGGAGGAGCCACTCCTCAGGAAGCAAAGGAAAAAGAAAATCACAAAAAAACCTTCACCACCTCCACTAGTTAAGGTGGATAAAAGTGAAGAAAGTGATCCTAAAACAACAACAACACCTGACAATACAGCTTCTGAGCAGACAGCTTCTGAGCAGCCTGAGTCAGTGCATTCTGAGTCTGGAGAGCCTGAGTCAGATCATGTTGAATCTGAGCAACCTAAATCTAAGGGGCCATCATCTGAGTCCCCTTCTACTGAGCAACAGAATGATGAAGAATCTCTAATTTGGGGAACTCTGGTTAAATACAAGAACCCCGGGGTCCAAGACAGTGCTAGGTGGCAAATTCCCAAAGCATAACAAATCTTCTATGATGGGATTCTCAGAACTAAAATAAGGACCATTAAAAGTCCAATCTTTGAAAAAAAAAGATCATCACTACCGGGTTGAACAGATATCCTGAAGTGGAGCAAAAATTCTGAGAGTACGACATAGGATGGACCGCGAAAGAGGGAAGCTCATTTTTTCCTACACTGGTTTGAGAGTTCTATGCAAACTACCACACTCGATTGGAGAACATGTGCAAAGAAGGGAAGAAACCAGCAGATAACCCTTGTTGGATAAAGTTCCAGTACGGGTTGTGATAGTGGATCTCTTAGAAACAAAAATCAACAGATTTCTTCATGGCCCCAAATTTACTACTAAGGCTAATTCACCAACATTCTACACTCGGTTAAAGAATCGTGCAAATCAATGGTCTTGGTTGGCCACCCTCATAGCTGAAGGAAACCCTGAATGGCTGACCAACCCGAATAAAAGGATTTTCAAGGCCTCCCTGACTCAAGAAGCAAGGTTCTGGTAGGGTGTAGTGCGCACCCATTTGATGTCTACTGAGGGATATAACATGCTTGGAGATGATAGAGCAATACTGGTCCCAAGTCTTATGGCTAAACTCAACTTGAACTTTGAAAAAATCATTGCTGAGGAGATACAAATTTAGGTCTCAACGCCCGACATGGCATATCCTTTCCTTTGTCTAATTACGAGGTTGTGTAAGGAACCCAATGTACCTAAAGTTGCACAGATAGACAATGAACTACTTGCCAAAAAGACCCACAACCCTATCTGATATAACGAAAATCAGCCAAGGATAATACATGACAAAGGAGCAGGGGTTGCAATAAATCCACCAGCTACAGATACCAGCTCAGCACCTAATGTAGAGGTGTCGGATTCTGAAGCTATACTACTGACATCCCCAGCACTAGTAGACTCAGTGCCTAGAAATAAAATAAATCCTTCAGCTGTTGTGTTTACCATAGAATTTGCCTTCAACCCAATGAATTTCAGGAGAGTGGCAACATTTTGCCAAGCAATTTGCCTCTATGGTATATAAGAGAATTAAGGTCGCACTTGAGCCCTTCTGAGCCTTGCCTGGTCGTATTGATGAGTTAGAAAACCATTTCAATACATAGTTAAGAGAAATGTCAGGCTTAGACCTTACACAATTAAGATTAGCCCTGGACAGGGTAAAGGCAGATGTTGGAGTATTACAGTAGCACTAACTTATGGTGTTGGCAAACCTGACTATTGATGAGTATGAGGGTGAAATCTCATTGCTTGATCTCATAGAGGAACCAATAAATAAAAAGAAGAATAAAAGCGAAAAGAAAGGTAAGGGTAAGAGAGAAAGTCCTAATAGCGATGAAGAAAGAAAAGCGGAGAAGAGGGTGATGAAGAAGGCTGAAAAAAAGGAGATGAAGAAGGCGATGATTGAGTCCCTAGCTGACAATGAGAAATTGGAGGAGGCCCTACGACTGAGAGCCATAGATGCCTCAACTAGTAGGCCTCCAACAACTGCTAGGCCAGATGTGTCAGAACATAGGGAGGATCCCGTTGGAGATAAGCAGTTGAGGATGCAACAGCAAGGTCAGGGACCCATTATTCCCGTGCGTGATCTACTCCAAGTATACCCTAACCCTTAGTTTAGTTTTTCTTAGATTTTAAGTTGAGGGTGTAGGTTGTTGTTGTAACATTTTGTAGTTGACTAGGAGAAATACAAGTACCTGAGACAGTTAATGTAGTTTTGTTATTTTGTGAACACCTCTCAAATGGTCTGATTGTTTAACTGTGTGATTTGCATCTAATTGTGACCACTGTGCATCTTGTTATGGTATCAGTTCTAGTGACTTGATAATCATTGCTAAACAATTACATGAACTAGATAAGTAGTAACTTATGATATACTTGTGTGCCATGTGCGTGTGAGATTTTACTTAGTTTTCTTTGTATGTTGAATCCAGAACTTACCCGGTTAGTCTTACCTAGGTTGAAGGATAGGGGTTAGAAAAGGATCATAGGCCATTTTGATACTAGCCCACTTTTGGCCTAAATGACCTTCCCTTTATGCATAATATCCCTTGATCCCTATTGTGAGCCTGAATAGATTTTTTTTTATGATACCTATACCGTCCCATTTATATCATAATGAGCCTATTTTGGCCCTGGTCCTCCTTGGACACTGTGCACCTTGACTTAAGAAAATGGCCTAAGTTGAGGGTGGCTATCACAGGGGTGCATGATGTAAAATGAGTATGAAGAAAGGTAGAATAAAATAAAAGAATAAAAAACTGGGTGCGGTGGAAAAGAAAAAGAAAAGAAAGTTTGTGAAAAAAAAAGTGATTGTAGAAAAGACCACACCCATCCTGAATATGTGTGATCAAGAAAAGAGAAGAATATAAAAAGGTTAATAAGTAAGACCCCAGAAGCTAGTATAGTGTCAAGGAGGCTTAGTCACTTTAAATATCATCGAGTATCATACCAGCTCCAAGACTACATTACAAGCCAAAGATAAGACCTATAATGATCCTAGTTGACCTGTCTGAAAATCTTGGTAATGAAAATAAGGGCAAGCCTATGGTATTTGGCATACATTGATTGGAACTTCATTTTGAAAGTGAGTGTCTTTTGACTGTCCCCATGGTTACATATGTGATGTCTAATATAAGTGGAGTGGGACTTCTTTGTAGTGAGGGCACACTGGTTACGTTACTAGTTGCTAACTTGTTTGGATAGTCTAATATTGGTACATGTATGGTTGTTGGTGCTGAATTGAGGCTTTTAACTGAGAATAATTGCAAATTCTTAAGCAACTTTTGTCATTTTTGATTGTTTTCTCTTTGTATTTCAGTAAAAGTCGAGATGCAAGAGAATCAGCAAGAATGGGAGTAAAAGAGTTAATTTCTGAGCAAGTAGAGAAGGAAGTATAGCTGATGACTTGTCTGATAAGTTGTCAGCTTTGTGATAAGCTATCAGAGTTGCCTTCAGCCTTAGACAAAGAATGGACTTCAGCTGGAATTCGTGACGACCTTTGTGATAGGCCATCAGAAGTGTGATAAGCCATCAGGATCATCGTTAATCTAAGACAGAGAATGGGGTTTAGCTGGAATCCATAATGACATTTGTGATAGGCCATCAGAAGTGTGGCAAGCTGTCAGGCTCGTCGTTAGGCTTAGGCAGGGAATGGAGTTTGAAGTGAATAAGTGACAACATTTCTGATAAGTTGTCACATGTATGATAAGCCGTCATGACTCATCATCAACCTAAGGCAGAGATTGTCTAAAGTGAAAAGGAGCTGACGACATTCCTCATAAGTCGTCAGACTGCTGATAAGTCGTCACACACGTCGTCGCCTGTCCGAGAAAATACTGTGATCTATAATTTTGTTTCCATAATTAGGCTGAAGTATTTAAATCATATGTTAGGGTTTTCTAATCATCTTGGAACTCACGTTTTGAGTATATTTTTCTCTATATTTTCTGACTTGAACTTTACAATTATTTTTTGGAGAGATTATTAAATTATTTTGAGATTTTCTACGGTGAATCAAATCTGAGAAACACTTGTTCCTATTCATCTTGCTGTAAGTCATCTATCAAATTATGAATTCAACTTATTGTTTTGATTATTTTATTATGAGTAGCAAAATTCCCTTAACCCTTGTTTTGGGATCTATGGGTTTGGTTTTGTAACGTAACTAAGTTTTCAAAATTCTAACAGTGGTAGAAACTTCTTGTTAATTCCATTATTTTATATTCTGACTATTGGTTGCAAACAATAGGCTTTGCTTACTAGTGATTTGCTTGAGATAAAAAATCAACCCTAGTAAGAAATGAATTATCAACAGGGACTTGGAAGCATTAAACTTTCATTTAATAATTAATGTTGTAACAAGATTAATTAACTTGAGAAAACATCCTGTAATGAAATATGAATTCCCTAAGTTCGAGAAAATTAGGTGATTAATTATCTAAATAGGTTAAGAAACATTTAGACATAACTTTGACAAGGATAGTCTGTTGTTCCTACCTACCGCAAGAATCCTGAACCGTTACTAGCGTTTGTCAAATCCCAACACCCATAGTGAACATAACTCTAGTTTTCCTTATCATATTGATTTCAAACACTGAATTGAGAAGTAATTATTTGTTACTTATCTAAAAAAACCCATTCACATGAAATTGATAACTATCAGTTGATTAACCCGCAGATAACTCAAATTCCCACCATATTCCCTGTGGGATTCGACCCTAACCTAATTGGGTTATATATTGATAACGATCGCTTACATTCTCGTAAAAGAGGTGTAGTTTGAGCATTATCATGATCCAATTAAACCCAAACTTGTTTGGAATATACTTTTTGCATTGTAATCACACACTTTATCAATTTTATGCTTATTTATATCAATATCAACACCTTAAGCACTCAAGTTATCCTCAAAATAAAGCGAAATAAGCTAGAATAGTAACACTAGAGTGCATAAATACACCCAACATCAATTAGTATGAATGTTTAACTCGGGATTATTAAATTTTTCTTAGTTTTTTTTGAATTTTTTCTTGTGCAAAATACTTGAATAAAAACATAGTTGGAGGATCAATAAAATTGCAAAAGAAAATTTTCATAAAAATTCTCTCAATCTTTCATGATATCAAAGAAGTAGTTCTATCAAAGTCTTAATTACCAATCTTACTTTTTGCATTTCAAGTAAATCATGGTTGAAAGTTCAACTCCAGATACTACTAGAGCTAATGCAGTTATTGCAGATTCGTATCATCTTCAACCTTCTAATTTCTCTAGAATAAATTTTATGAACAATATCTTTGATGGAAGATGATTTTTACAACAGTGATAAGGTGACTTTGTGGTTTCTCAATTCATTGTCTAAGGTGATTAGGGACAATGTCATCTACTCTACCACAACTAAGGAGTTATGGTACAATCTAGAGCAAAGATTTGGTAAGTTCAATGATGCCAAACTGTTTCACATACAAAAGAAAATCAATGGATAAGTGCAAAAAAAGCCCAATATATCAAGTTATTTTAATAAATACACACATTTGTGGGATGATTTAAGTTCTTAAAATTTAGGTATTGTATGCCTTTTCACATGTATTTGTGATGGAGAATCAAAGATCTTTAAGTTCCAATAGGATCAGAGGTTGATCTAACTTTTTATGGGAATTAATAATGTCTATGGACAGTCTAGGGGAAATACACTCATGATAAAATCCCATCGGGTATGAATTATGCTTATTCACTGCTATTACAAGATAAACAACAAAGGGAGATCTATACCAATACTTAGGCTATTTATGATTCCTCTTCTTTTATGGTGAAGTCTAAGAAAAGTTTAATCAAAGATTTGATAATTAAATTTAAAATCAATTTTGTTCCAAATTTCAAATCGGCTAATGCTTCTCAAAAGGGCATTTTCTATGCCCAAAAAATTGATAACACACAACATCGATTCAAGAGAAGAAAAATCAAATTTAATCTAAATATTACATGCACTTACTGCTACAAAGTGGTACACAAACAAGAGGATTGTTTTAGGCTCCATTAATTTCCAGAAGACTTTGAGTTCACCAAGGGAAAGAACTTAGAGTTGCAAGTCAAAATTGAATAAAATTTTGGGAGGTGAAGATATTCAAGTGAAAATTGAAACACTTATTAGAGAAGAAAGATATTGTCACAGTCCGAACCAGGGTCTGACCGTGATGGGTATCCCAAATCCACTGAGGATCGAAGACCACTCTCTTTGCCTAGTCAAAATAGAATACAATACAACTAGCAGTGGATGAATTCCGAACATATAACAAGATAGGATGAGTTCCAAACATATAACAATATAGGAAACTCAACTAACTCAGAAAGGAATCAAAGAATTTTAACAACCATCCCAATCCACAGTAATCCACAAAGCTTTTAAACAAACCAAAACCAATTTGAGTCGGTACATGCCTCAAACGATAGCCCAAAGAATCTAATAGAAGTAGTCTAAAACATAAATGAAACAAGACTTTAAAATGCTAGCCCTTCCAGAATATATATAAATATATATGGATTGAAGCTCACCATTTCCAAGCTAACTGTTGACGATCCAAAAATCCTATCACTGTACAGGAAAAGCAAAAGTTTCCCAGGTTTCTGCATTGCGTGGGGATACAACATCCGAAGATGGTTAGCGGGGTGAGCGCTAGCATGTAACTGAAGAAAGGGATAAAATAATTCAAAGTTAAAACCACAGTAAAATCCATATGCACTCATTTTACATACATAAATATATAATATACTAGGATAGGGTACAAATTTTATCATGAAAATAAAACATTAACCTGGATTGTGTAGCTTAACCGTCATAAAAAGGCACCCACAGGCTATATGTGGTCAGTTCCCCCTGTTGAAAGGGCCCCACTGTGTGTTAGTCTCACAAATCAGAGAATAATCATACATACATATGCACCAAGGTGACTCAAATACCCGGTTAGATATCTAGGGTGACTCGAACACCCAGTCATAAAGTAAGGGTGACTCGAACACCAAGGCATTTAGATCCCCATGCCAGCAAACATGGTTTCCAGCACCAATCCTTTGGGACCTTCATTTTCTTGGCCAAGTTACACAACCCCCTTTAAGACCAATTAAAACATTTACACATTTCCATTCATTGAACCATAATACACATCAGGCATACACTATTAGTATCGTCATACTGACTACACTTGCAAGGTATTATGCAATGCCTGAAAAAGAGTCCCGAGAACTCACACGGGGCTTAGGACCACAAATGATCCCAAGATAACCCTTCTACTGGCATAACTCATAAGCCAATGAATAAAATATATAAATATGAATAAAATAAGCACAAGATAACTCTTTTCTGAATCTGATCAATACCAAACTAAATTAAAATAATTACAACTCTGCTTTTACAAATAAAATTGGAATCAAATACCTTAACTCTACTGACTTTCTATGAAGCCTCTACTAGTATTAACTATAGGTAGCAGGGACATGACCCCCAGCTATCCTAAATCAATATGACTAAATCAAGAAAAAATGAAGTACTGCTCAAACTATATGACTGACTTGAGCCCTTGAATCAAAAGGACTCATCACCTGCTGACTGGAAGTTACAATATGTCTGAATATGGTACGCATGCTACAACTAAACTGATACCGACATTATGAGACAATGTAGCACATAGACATATATGTGGATCAGTACTTTGAGGAAGTACTAAGTATATGGGGTGAAATGCATAGTTAAAACATCATCTCATCATCATAATTTGTAAAACAATGCATGCTAAATGTAAATGACTCACATAAGATGGAATATCTGAAATACTGAAAATAATAGCCACGAGAAGCAAGTCATGATTTATAAATCTAGTGAGTCATAACATTTAGTTCTAAAAGTTGTATTTGTATTCTCTCCTTAAATCATATTGTCTAAGTGTAGAAAGGACTCATTCAAAATCTGAAATCTGAAAACTAAAAACTATAACTATTATCTTTTTGAAAAGCATAGTCTGAGTAAAATATGTGAGCCTTTACACTTAGTCTTATAAAAGCTTTTCAATCATTCTTTTCCTTTGAAACTTAGAGACTTTGGGAGCTTTGGAAACTTGGAACTTTGGTTCTTAGAGAGTTTCTTCTAACCGACATAAACCATGTGAGCTGATATGGAGTCCAACATCTTGCCCATATTGGGGAGAGTTGTTCCACCCTTGCCATCAGAATAAAATATTAACTTAAGTGATCACTATCTTAGACCAATATGGGCAAATCATAAGCCTATGGTGGCACATAGTTCTGGGGCATGAGACCTTGGAATTATACCTTACTCAGTGTTAAATACTACTCCCATACTTATTGCTCAGAACTTTTAGGAAATCCACCTTAAAATAGCACAAAGGTTTATAATGAAAACCAATTTTACTTCTGTTTGATTTAAATCATAAACTGTATGAATAATGTGGATTCCTATCTTTGCTTAGATCAATAGATAAACTTTCTTTATCAAAATCTGAAAATAGCTAATCATGGGATGCTTAAAGATAGTCATTCTTGAAATGTCAACATACAAACTAGGGCTTAATAACCCATGCTTCAATTTTATGTCAAACACCATAAGTTTCATGCTTGATAATAAAAATATTCATAATTCAACTTAAAATATGGAAAATATGATCATACGCATTAATTCTTTGAAAGTAGACATGTTATTCAATATCCAAATCACTTAAAATCTCAAAATCATGCAATTAGTAACACTGGGTATAAACCCTAACTTAAATTTCATGGAAAATCATACAAAACTCAACAATTTATAATTTAAAGTAAGTTTTTGGGCACAAGTATGAAAGATTTATCCTTGTTCAAAACCCCACATACCTTGGATGATTAACTAGATGAAAAAGTTTGCTTTTGAGATTCTATTTGTGCTCTTGAATGATGATTCTTGGAATTCTTGAATTGGTAACTTTAAATCTTAAATTGATTTGGGAAAAGAATGGTGAAATCTTGGGGATTCTTGAAGTTGATTGTTGAAGCTTAGGGTTTTGCTTGAGAGAAATTTTGATGAATATAAGCATAAAATGCTTGTAATAGGCTTAAATCTTGTGTTTGGACGGAATTGGGGCTTGGAAATTATCCAAAAAATACCCTTTTTAAACCCCTACACGGAATTGGAAAAATGAACTAGGGTCTCAATTTGATGGACCACCGCGATACGCCACTATCACGGTGGCTTACTAGAATTTGACAACTGGAAATTTGGGGGTCTCCGCGACGCGGAACTATCGCTTTGTCCCACTGGATTTTGAAAATTGGGACCTGAAACTTCAACGTGATATGCCACCATCGCGGTGCCCTATAGAGATGCCATTTTGGCCTTCGGCTGGACGCGTCACTATAGCGTTGGACTACTGAAAATTGACAAATGAGAAAATGGACCTCTACGCGACACGCTAATATCACGGATGTCCATTGGAAAATGACAATCATTACCTTAACCACCTCTGCGATGCGGTGACTGCCCAGGTGGTACACTGCCAACTCAAAAATGCTCTAACTCCTCAACCGAGTATCGAATTTGGGCGAATTTGGTATCGATAGAAAGCTTATTCAATTTTTCACACAAGGGGAAGTTGAAATTTTGAAAATTCTACATGGAATAAATATTATTCATTTTGGAAGTTATTCCTTAACATTCTAGGAATGAATTTAAGCTAGGAAACTACGGGGTATTACAATATCTCCCTCTTGGGAACATTCGTCCTTGAATATGGGTAATTAGGCTGAAATCACCGAGGAATCTAAGGATATAAGCTATCATGCACAACTGAAATAAACTGCATGACTGAATCTTAAACATTAAGCTACTGAACTGATCTGCGCGTGCATGAATTCTCATGAAAATAGCTATATGGCTGAGATAGAAACGAGAGTATCAACTTATGAGTAACCATTAATTTAGGTTGGATCTATTTTCGTGAGAAGAAGAATGAGAGGTTTATAACATGAAAACTCGGGGCATTACAATACCTCTCCCTTGGGATCGTTCGTCCCCAAATGATACTGATTTGGTTGAAATACTAGGAAAAGACTGAGATGATACGCAGGATACTTATCAACTAAATCATGACTTAATATCTGAATCTGAAACTGATGCATGATGCACATACTGAGCTAAATTTTGCAATTTACATGGATGCAAAAAAGCTACCTCTTGAAATGGACATACTCATGAAATTTCATGTATTAAGACTAGACTAAATTGGAAGATGGAAAACTATAAAAATTTGTTTGTCCGACTGTTAAGCTAGATTTCTGGCTATACGGACTGAATCATCCCGAACGCTCATATCCCTATTGAGTATTTCTTCAACACCTTTGTAAGAAATTTCTAATGCTATTAGGGAGTAAAGAACTGTGGCCATGATCTGAACAAAATATTTGAATAGAAAACTACAACATTGCTACGACTCTATAGCATGGAAGTTAGACCTATAAATCATCAGTTAGGATAGAATTTCTAGGCCTTAATCAAAGTAACTTATTACTTTCAAGCTTATCAACACTTCTCAAACACTCCCTCAACTATACTATTCCCCTCAAATACCATACACGCTTGATTCAACTTATAATTCTCACATGGAATTGATAATTCCATCTACTAAAGTCTAAACTGGACAAAATCCTCTCATCAAGGTCAAGCCTAACTCGGAATCACAAGATATTGCACATAACCTCATAATACTAGCCTGAACCATGGATTCAATACCCCAAGCATTGTTGTAACTACTCCGCTCTACGATAATTCTTCTTATTACTTCTATAACAAATTCAACCTCTTACTAGGAAATTCATTAATGCACCACTCGTCTATCCTTTTATACACCAACATGACGTTCAAACCTAGCTTCATAACCACATACACTTCTAAACAAATACCCATAAGAGATTCTTTCTCATATTCTCTAATACCTCTATCAATAACAACTTTCATATACTAATCTTAATAAGGCACACATAAAATATTCTCAACTAACCAAGTCATACACCAAAAAGCTTTACCTCTATATTCCTTTATTTATATACCTACCTAAAACAAGCATACAACAATCTTCCCAAACATAACACATTTGCTCTCTCTTATCTACAGAATTTTTTCATCATCACTCTCTTGACCTTAAGGGGGTCACTGAAAGATTGGAATGCTAGGGTCTAAAACATGAAGGGATACTAAGTAAAACTTGACACTTTACTGAGGCCTAAGGAATAGAGTATTCACGTCATGGTTTTATTAAGGAGATCTAATCTGAGGACGTACATGATATAACTTTGAATTTCGCTGATCATTAAGGGTATTGCATGAGTACTGGAACTGAACATACTCTAATGCCTGAGTACATGAGTCATGAGCTGTATGACCTGAATTTGGAGTTCATAACTTATGGAATATTATTCCAACTGCTGGATGAACTGGAACTCTTCATACTAAGAACTAGGAGAGTACATGATTCTCTGGTAAATGCATGAGCATGAACTATGATCTTGGGACTGACACATAAGGCATGAATAGATATTAGAATAACTGAAAAACAAATACTGAAATAAGAATGGGTTGAGCCTCATCCTCACTTTCTAATGTTCTACACTACACTGCATCACTACTGGAATCCAGAAGTCTGACTTTAGCACTCATTCTATCATCTCCCCCTTAGCTTTAAGCCATCACTCTAAGCCTGTGGTCCCTCACCAAACTGTAAACTAAACTTCACTCGCTGCACTCTGGAGTCTAGAATAAAACAATACACGCAAATAATAAACTTACTCTGAAGGACTACACCTGAAAATGAAAAACCCGCTTCTAATACTTCCTTCTGAAGTACAACTCTATCTTTGTACAGCCCCACTAATCATCATATAATATCTGGAACACTTACCAACTTAGAATCTTCATGAGTATCACCACATCGTGAGTTCACACCATCTAGAGCGTCAACTCTCATTTCTATTCGCTCAATCTTCAAAGTTTCAAACTTAGATCCTAACACTTAACACGAATATCTTCAACCTTTAATAAACTATACTGCTTCCGTCATCGCCTACTAATATCGCATCTCTAAACTTATATTTCTAAACCAAGAGAATCAAGATAATACCAATAGGGCTCAACATCATCTATCCATAACTCAACTCCTTAACTTAGCCATTAAGAACATCTTATACTATATAACTAGTCTCCTTTCTCTTAGCAACTCAACGATACTACTAACCCCACACAATACGTAATAACCTTAGAAAATAAAGCAACCCCATATCACCTTGGGCATACTTCTTTATCACACATACAACACCATACTTAATTATGAATTAAAATGGACTCAAACTCTTGGACATACTGTTCAAGCCTACTAGATAACTTCCATATAACTAACACCACTAACCGAGAAATTATTACATCCACTTTGATGACCATCAACTGTTCAAACTTAATGTCTAGTGCTAAACATACTTTAATAGCCCAACCTCACATACAATTCTCACTTGAAAGCTATGAAATAAAACATCAAGAAACACTAGTCCATTAGAACTTCATAACAACAATAATCGATCGTAATCATATGGACTATCTTATCATAATCCATTAACACATCCTCGTTCTACGCATCATTACTATTCACCCTTCTATATCTCTAAATTAATAGTACTCAATCACCAAATACTTTCACCAATAACCAACTCTTTTCTAACATAATAAATACCGTCAATAACTCCTTCCGTACTTCAAGGAAACAACAATTTCACCTTAACTAATAACTCCTCCTTTACCTTCCACTAAACTAACACACAAGGACATATCACCTTAACACATCTTTATAACATGCATAAATTTATCTCTATATTTTCTATCAATCGCCATTCCTACTTTTCTGCCACTACTCTTCTACACTCATACTTCCAACTATAATATGGTTCTATTATTCATAAATCATAACACTGAAGTTCATAATACCCCCTGAATGCACACTTTATTTAACAATCTAGGTTCAGATATCACCTCTCACAAGCACTATCTGTACTGTAGGAATAATGAGGAACCGAAATGCATATCTAATTCGGTCTCTGCTGAACAACTGTAAGGATAAGAACATGGACTTTCAACTCAAGGAACTTAACATACTAAGGAGCTCCTCTTAATCCCCTTGTGTTACTTCTGAAGTCTCTGCTGGCAAATGTGAGAGCATTGTCTGGGGAGAAATTGGACCTTGCTAATCATGTTATCTCAAGTATAAGTCATAGATAAAGAATTTTGAGGTAACACACGAATAGGTAGGAGAATCTGAGAGAGCAACTTTACTGCACGATCTAGAGTAGAAAAGAAAGAAAACTTTTCTTAAATGCCTCATAGCCTCTCAAAGAAAAGTACAGACGTCGCTGTACCGTTCCGCAAGACTCTACTAGGCACGAATTCACAGACACCTTAGGACACTTAAAACTTATGCTTTGATACCAAGTTTGTAATGCCGAAAAAATGGTCCCGAGACATCACATGGTGCTTAAGACCACAAGTGATCCCAAGCTAACCCTTCTACTGGTATAACTCATAAGCAACTAAATAAAATACATAAATCAGAATGAAATCAGCAGAAGATAACTCTTTTCTGAATCTGACCAATACCAAACTAAATTAAAATAATTATAACTCTACTTTTACAAATAAAATTGGAATCAAATACCTTAACTCTACTGACTGTCTATAAAGCCTCTACTAGTATTAACTATAGGTAGCTGGTACATGACCCCCAGCTATCCCAAATTAATACGACTGAATCAAGAAAAAATAAAGTACTACTCAAACTATATGACTAACTCGAGCCCTTGAATCAAGAGGACTCATCACCTGCTGACTGAAAGCTGCAATCTATCTGAATATGGTACGTGTGCTATAACTGAACTGATACCTACATTATGAGACAATGTAGCACATAGACATATATGTAGATCAGTACTTTGAGGATGTACTAAGTATATGGGAGGTGAAATGCATAAGTAAAATATCATCTCATCATCATAATTTGTAAAACAATGCATGATAAATGTAAATGACTCACATAAGCTGAAATATCTGAAATACTAAAAATAATAGCCATGAGAAGCAAGTCATGCTTTATAAATCTAGTGAGTCATAACATTTAGTTCTAAAAGTTGTACTTGAATTCTCTCCTTAAATCATACTGTCTAAGTGTAGAAAGGACTCACTCAAAATCTGAAATCTAAAAACTATAACTATTATCTTTTTGAAAAGCATAATCTGAGTAAAATATGTAAGACTTTACACTTATTCTTATAAAAGCTTTTCTATCATTCATTTCCTTTGAAACTTGGAGACTTTGGAAGCTTTGGAAACTTAGAACTTTGGGATTTAGAGAGTTTTCTCTAACCAACATAAACCATGTGAGCTGACATGGAGTCCAATGCGTTGCCCACGTTAGGGAGAGTTGTTCCACCCTTGCCATCGGAATAGAACCTTAATTTAAGTGATCACTATCTTAGCCCATTATGGGAAAATCATAAAACTATGGTGCCACGTAGTTCTGAGGGAGACCTTGGAATCATACCCAACTCGGTGCTAAATACTACCATACTTATTGCTCAGAACTTTTAGGAAATCCACCTTAAAATAACACAAGGGTTTATAATGAAAACCAATTATAATTCTCTTTACTTTAAATCATAAACTGTATGAATAATGTGGATTCCTATCTTTGCTTGGATCAATAGATCAACTTTCTTTATCAAAATCTGAAAATAGCTAATCATGGGATGCTTAAGACATAGTCATTCTTGAAATGTCAACATACAAACTAAGGCTTAATGGCCCATGCTTCAATTTCATGTCAAACACCATAAGGTTCATTCTTGATAATACAAATATTCATAATTCAACTTAAAATCTTAAAAATATGATCATACGCATTAATTCTTCAAAAGTAGAAATGTAATTCAATATCCAAATCACTTAAAATCTCAAAATCATGCAATTAGCAACATTGGGTATAAACCCTAACTTAAATTTCATGAAAATCATAAAAAAAACTCAGTAATTTGTAATTTAAAGTAAGTTTTAGGGCACAAAGATGGAAGATTTATCCTTATTCAAAATCCCACATACCTTGGATGATGAACTAGATGAACAAGTTTGCTTTAGAGATTCTATTTGTGCTCTTGAATGATGATTCTTGGAATTCTTGAATTGGAAACTTTAAATCTTAAATTGATTTGGGAAAAGAATGGTGAAATCTTGGGGATTCTTAAAGTTGAATGTTGAAGCTTAAGGTTTTGCTTGAGAGAAATTTTGATGACTATAAGCATAAAATGCTTGTAATAGGCTTAAATCTTGTGTTTGGACGGAATTGGGGCTTGAAAATTGTCCAAAATACCCTTTTTAAACTCCTACATGAAAATGAAAAAATAAATTGGGGTCCCAAGTTAATAGGCCACCGCGACGCGCCGCTATCGCGGTGGCTTACTGGAATTTGACGACTGAAAAATTGAGGGTCTCTGCAATGCGGAGCTATCGCGTTGTCCCGCTAGATTTTGACAATTGGGATCTGGAACTTCAACGCAACACCCCACCATTGTGGTGCCCTATAGAGGTGCCATTTTGGCCTTCGGCGTGACGCGCCACTATAGCGTTGGACTACTGGAAATTGACAAATGGAAAAATGAACCTCTCCGCGATGCGCCAATATTGTGGAGGTCCACTGAAAAATGACAATTATGAATTTAACCACCTCCGCGACGCGGTGACTGCTCAGGTAGTATACTGTCAACTCAAAAATGCTCTAACTCTTCAACCGAGTGTCGGATTTGGGAGAATTTGGTATCGATGGAAAGCTTATTCAATTTCCCACATAATGAAAAGTCAAAATATTAAAAATTTCATATGGAATAAAAATTATTTATTTTAGAAACTATTCCTTAATATTCTAGAAAAAATTTAAGTAAGGAAAATACAGGGTATTACATATTATCATCATGCCAATTCAATTATCCTAGCAAGGAGGAATCTATAAGCCCTCAGGGTTTAATTAAATTAATGTGATAGAATGCCACTACCCCCTCTGTTCATTAAATCAAGTTTGGTTCTTTAGCCTATTATGCTATGCAATAATTTTAAAGGTATTTTCAATGCATCTATTCTCATGTTAAAGAAAGTTTCACAAGATTGGGTTGAGGTTATTACCAATTCAATTATCAAAATCTACATAATTGGGGAATCTACAACCCCTTAGTTTATTCACCATTCCCATGAACCCCACATGTTCAAAACCATCATTAAAGTATGAAAAATTATATATAAACCATGGGAACATCATTTAAGAAAACAATCATTCAAAACCCTCAATCCATATTTCAAAGTCAATATTCAAAGCCACTTGAATAATAATTTAAAACACATTATTTAACAAAAGAATCTTTGGAGAAGAGTAACATTCCTGAGATATCAAGAATTACAGAGAGAAATCACCTTTGAAAGCTCTAACTGATCAGCCTTGAGAAACCCTAGGTGTTCTTGACTTAGGAATTTAAGAGAAAACAGAGTACGTATTTGATTGTGGTTTGGATGATAATGAGGTCCCAAAAGGATTTTAAGGTCATGGGTCACGATTGAGAAAAAAAAAGAAATGTCCAAAGTACCCTTAATAAAAAGCTGAAAAATGATGCCTAGTGACTTAGATTACCTTACGACTCCTGAGGACACGTTATGATTCATCACCGCGAGTTTTAGACTAGGAAGAAACATGGGTCCTTCCCACTTCTTACCTTACACATCATACCATACAACTCATATTGTGATCCTACTACTCGTAGGGTCTAAGTCGTAGTCAGGACAGAATCAAGGGGGACCCATACTGATGAGGCTACGATTTACATTATATGGTTCATATAGAGTCTTCACGACTCATTAGGTACAAGTCATGGTCAGGGAAGTAACCTAGACAAACCTTACTAGTCAGGCTACGATTTGGGTTCTACGACCTGTATGGACACCTTACGACTCGTAAGGTAAGCCGTAATTTGAAAAGTAAGCTTAAAGTCAATAATTTTTTTAAATACAAAATTCTGGGTGATACAAATGCAATAACCTTTTTCAATTATATAGAAAAGTAGGTTCTAGCTCTTCTTATCCTTTTAGTTAGGAACAAAGAACAACAATATCACAAATGTTCAAACAATTCTAATTGCCCTAGTCAGGAAATGCTACCACAGAAGTGAATGCAAATGTTGTAGTTGGTACTATTTTTAAATACTTTAGAAAAATATTTTTCAATCTTTAATTCCTATAAGGATTGTTGACTTAGGTGCATCAGAACACATGTTTTTGATTCTTTCTATTTCATTTCTTTGACTCCCCTTCCTATTCTTATAAATATTTATTGCCTAATTCTTTCAAGGTTACTATTACACATATAGACTATATTTGTATTCTATTCAATCTCACTCATACTAATATGCTGCATGTCACTATTTTTAAATATAATCACTAATCAGTTCATAGGTTGTGTCATCAGATCAGTTGCAATATTTTATTTACCTTTAAGGGATGTATCTTGTAGGAGTTTTTAGTGAGGGGAGTGATAGCATTTGGTAGATTTAATGAAGTTTTATACATGTTACATCCATCGATTCTTAATTCTGATTTTAATCTAGTCAAGCATGTAGTTTCTTTACTAGAAGAAAGAAATTTCAGTCATTTTTTCATTTCTATTTTTTTTAGATTTTGCTAATGTTATTTCAAATGTAAGCCTATGACATTTGAGACTTGCACATTTACTCTTCTCAGCAAAGAAACATTTCAATTTTATCAAGAATTCTTTAAATTCTAACTTTATTTGTCATATTTTCCCTTAAAATGAACAAACAAGATCTCATTTTCTCTTAGTGCTATCAAAATTAAAGTAATTTTTTATTTAATACATGGGGGCCTTACAGAAATACCACTTATAATGGATACAAATACTTGGGACTTGAACATTTTTACTATCTTTCAAAAGCACTGCTTTTGTTGTTTTGAGATTATGTTCATTGTGGTTGAAAGGCACTTTAATCGGATGGTAAAGTGTATCGGGTCATACAACGCCTTAGATTTCGGAAGAGGAATACATGAGGCTACCTATTTACAAGAACATGAAAATTTGCACCATCAGAGTCGTGTTGCCACCCCATAGCAATATGGAGTGGTGTAAAGGAAACATAAACATCTTTTGAAGATTACTAGGGGTTTATTTTTTCAATCAAAGATTTTTTTTCATATTGGAAATAATGTGTTCTCGCAACAACACATTTATTAAAGTTCTTCATTCTAGAGTGTTGAAAGAGAAGTCACCTCATGAGTTGATTTAACCAAAAATCTTCTTATGATAGTTTAAGAACTTTTGATTGCCTTTGTTATGGTTTTACTTTATGTCAGGGAAGAGGAAAGTTCGATGCTAAAGCTATAAATACATCTTTCTAGGTTAACCGTCATACTAGAAGGGATATAAAGTCATAAATTTCAATACTGGAGAAGTATATATGTCTAGGTATGTCAATTTCTATGAGAATTCTTTTCCTATTGCAAAAACTCCTTTCTAATTTTCTTAGTAATCTCTCAATGTTGGAGATATATGAGATCCTAATTTTTTTATTTTCTTTAATAATTCTATTGATTCCACTCCTCCCCACCCTCATTTACACCTATAAACAATGCATTTTTATCCTCTAATTTATCAAATTCCTATCAATCTTCTCTTCTTTCTGTCAGTCCAAAACCTACGTCACAAGAGATTATCCCTCCACTTACAAAATCAAAGAGGATTTTGCAAATCAAGGCTTCTTATAAGATAATATTTGTAATAGTGTATTTCTGATCAGTTGAGTTGATTTCTATTATACATTCCCCTCTTCTCTTCCTACTTTTTCTCTCAATGCTCTTTCTCTTCCAAATCAACATCTTTTTTACTCCCTCGTTATTTTATTTAAATCAATTAGTTATTCTCAAGCTATAGCTCATTCAAGATTGGCAGACTACCATGAATGCTGAGATTGTAACTTTACAACTAAATAAAACTCGACACATTTTTGAGATTTCTTTTGGCATGAATGCTTGCTTTATAAATAAGTTTACGAGGTCAAAAGTCTCTTCGATAGTTCAATAAATATTATTAAAACTAGATTGGTATGAGAGGGGACATTCAAAGGCATGGGTGAGATTATAGTGAAACTCTTTTCATGTTGTCAAAATGACAACAATCAAGAGTCTCTTGGTAGTTGCAACCAAGAAAATTGGAAGGTATCTCATCTAGATGTTAATAATTCTTTCTTGGATAGTTCTTTGGATGAAGAAATTTTTATGAAGTTTTCTTCAGGTTTTCTTTCTCATACATCTGATTATTTTTGTCTCCTAAAAAATTTCATACATGATTTAAAATATGTTTCTCAACAATGGCAATCTATATTAGTTGGAGCTCTCAATTTTAAGGGATAAATAGGTTCTTTGAATGACTATTCACTATTTTTTAAAATTTTTGGGGGTTTGATTACAATACTGATAGTATATATTGATGATATCCCATTGACAAGAGATGATATTAGTGAAATTGTTGATCTTAAATCATTTCTAAATTCAGAGTTTAGGGTTGAAGATCTTGAGGATACACACTCTTTTATTGGTTTGGAAATCATCTAAGAAAATCAAGATTTTCTTATCAGTCAATAAAAATTTGCCATGGATCTTCTCCAAGAATTCAATCTTTTTCAAAATTCTAAAGTTTCTTCCTTTCTTGATCTCTCTACAAAGTTACAAGCTGATGGTGAAACACCTCTATCAGATCCTACTATTTCATATATTTAATGGGTAAACTAAACTACCTAGCTCATGCTCGATCAAATTTGGCTTCCCCTGTCTTGAAGTTAAGATAGCTTATGCAGCACCCATTATATTGTCATTTACTTCTCTTCAAATACTACAAAATCTGCAATTGGATCTGGATTAAGGGATCATTCTTTCTTTTGACCCTTCTCTTTTCATTTTGACCTTTTGTGATGTCGATTGGGCATCTTGCTCGGATACTCAGAGGTTTGTGAGTGGATTCCTTTATCACATTATGAGATCTCCAATGTCCTACAAATTGAAGAAGCAAGCTTTAATTTTTCTCTCTTCCACTGAGGCAGAGTACCTTTCTATGAGAAAAGTCATCATTGAACTTAAATGGCTAAACCTCTTATTGAAAGATTTTTTTGTTTCTCCATTTTTGTCGATGCATATTCACTCCAATAGTTAAGTCGTGATTCACATCACATGCAATACTATTTTTTAATAAGAGGATAAAGCATGTGAAACTTGACTGTTAATTTGTGCGACAATAATACCTCGCCAGGTTGATCTCTTTGTAGTTTGGATCAATCAAAGATCAGCTTGTCGACTTATTCACCAAATCTCTTTCTAAATCTTCTCATCATCAAATTTTGTCCAAGTTTGGGGGTTCTATCTCTCCCGTCCAGTTTGAGGAGGGGCTGTTGAGAACAATGAGAAGCTTATCACGAGAAAAGTTTTATCATCTATTAGTTGTGGAAAGAAAAAAGAAATTAGAGTTTTTGAACAAATGAGAAAAGTGGTTCAATTAATACTTAGTCTTTCTATGCTCAAATACGTGAAAGAAATCAAACCATCCAGACATATTCTTAATGGATGAAATCTAAGCCGTTTTAAGACAATTGATTGTGATCTGCTAAGGGCACATGAATAACAAATTTTTAACATGAAAAGAAATATGAGTTAGTTATATAGTTAGGGTATTTTGGATTAGTACAAGTGCATGTACAACTCAGGATTTATTAGTTTTTTTCCTAATTATTTTCTTTTTTCTTCTTTTTCTTGTCAAAGTACTTGTATAAAAACATAAGGGGTCGTTTGATAGTGGCTTGGAAGTGAGTTATGTAAGTACCAAATTCTGCATAAGTAATGTTGGAAAACTTATTAAAATTAAAATATTTGGTCGCAAAAATTGTAAAAAACTCTCATAGTTTAAGGTATGTCAATGACAGTGCGGTTCTTAAGGATATTTCATTAAGTGTAGGCATTAAAATTAATGCGGCGTTTGATTTGAAAATTCGAAACTCGCACAACTAATATCTATATAAGTTATGAAGGAATTTATTTACTATTTTATACAGGTTATATAGAAGGTGGAATAACTAATACACGAATAATTAAATCCTGCATAATTAATTTCTACATAAAATACATAAATTGTCTCATAATTAACTTACCTTCACAACTCTAATGAGCTAATATATTAAACGATCCCCAAATGTTGTACTATTAATTATGTAAAACATTTTTGGTGGAATTATTAATTATACTTGCTTATGCGATAAATCGAAATGTCACTTGAAATTGAATTACACAACACTCCATCCTCATGATCAGAAACACAATTGAATGATATATATGATGCCACGCAGCTGGGTTTGATAAAATATTCGTATTATTATCAGTTTGACATATAGGTGATGCCAGGTGGTTCAGTTTATTCTATTTGCCGACTAATACAGTTCAAAGATATAAGATACGTATATTTTTGTCTTACGTAAAAATTAAATTAGATCATTATAGTCTTACAGAATATGATTACACATCAAACATATTAATCAAAAAGTACTCGAATTCATTATAGTAGTATTGTTAAAAGAGAGTGGGATGGCCTTGGATCAGCGGTAAGTTTGCTTACCGTGGTGTGCCAGGGTCGGGGGTTCGAAACGCCCCTCCAGTAAAGCTGGGATGAGGGCGCGTAGGTCAGGTCCGGAGTGGTCCCCCTCTCCCCGACACCTACGGAGTAGGTATGAATTGGGTCGTCCCTTAGTATTGTTAAAAGAGAATTAACCGATTACTTCGCGCTTGTTTTAATAAGGCAAAATCCTCAAAAATTTACATTGTTAATCGTGAATGTTTTTCCTTTTTCTTTCCGAAAATCGGGGTTAGGGAAGAAAGGATGGAGAGATATATAAGATACGGGAATCAAACCTTTATCAATAAGGTGAATTATCAACTAATTGAGTTATTAATTAATTGATACTGAATTTAAAGATTTTCATTTTTCTTGGACAGTGAAAAAAAAGAGAGAATATTTTTTATTTTATTTTTAAAAAATCAAAATGATGCAAAGTATTGATTATCCCTTAATTTAATCTCTTGTAAAGTGCTGATTGTGAATTTATGAGAAGGACGGCTTGTGTTTGGATTTACGTTGTTGACAGGTCTGTTCCAATTTGGATAATACAATATGAGGTGTCAACACGTAGATCTATAAAACAAACAAAGGAAATAATATTTTTTTGTTTTGCATTAAATAAAAAGAAAGAAACAAGGGAAACTAATCAGTAAGTTGAAGAGTTGGATTTGTTGTTATTGAATTGGACCAGTTAGAAAAAAATTGCTGAAAAGTAACAGATTAGCATAGATTAGTCATTTTTAAAAATTTCTTTTTTGCAATAAACCGAGGCACAAGTATGTGGAATTTAAATTTTTGAGTCACCTCAGGTCCTCAACATATCGAATTAAATCATTCTCATACAATGTACAATGTGAAATGCGTAATTTGAACATATGCAAGTAACGGTAGGGTCATTTTTGATCTTGGATAATTATTTTAATTACATTAAGTATAGAAAAGAACTGGTTAGTTTTACTATGAAATACAAAAAGGAATTATTGAGGATAAAAGGTACACAACACCACTCTCTTATCTCTTTTATTAAAGTTTGCAAATAATTATAGAAACAAACAACAAGATGATTATACGAGTAAATTTTATTCATAGTTACTTAGCTTTGCGTGTTTATACGTAAAAGTCATTTTTCTTTCATTCATTACACAAAAATCACTTTACTTTGCTTCAGCCCTCACACGTCACTATGACCGAATTTTATAATAATACCAATGGAAAAGTGATATGACAACCTTAATTAGTTCTTAAATTTAATTTAAGAGAATATAATATATTACTCATATCTTGACCCTTTTTATAAGCGCTCAACTCAATTTTTCTTATGAATTATATAACAAAAGAATACTAATTTCCTAATAAATTACGCTACCTAATGAAAATTGTTTTCATAAAAAAAAAAAATAATATTTTTATGAAACTAAAATTTATAAAAATGAGAAAAAAATAGAACAAGATAACAAGAGTCTGAAACAAAAAAAATGTTTTATAATATTGCATTCATTTGTTAAAATGTTGGCTATCAAGCAACTCCAACAAAAAAAAAAAATAATAATAATATATATATATATATATCTTTATAGCCTCCATTGCTATTTATCTATTTTCTTCTTTTTTTTTAATCTTTTTCTTATTTATAAATGCAAGAGTTAATAATATTCTACACTATTTATTGAGTATTATTAATAATTAGTGTAGTTAAGCTAATGGAGAATTGAAAAAACCTATCATCTTTTAATTTTGTTCATCATGCCTTAAGAGTGGTTTAAAATTTTTTCCTCTCCCACATTTAAGAGTGACTATTAAAATTTTCTCCTTTTTTGTTATTTAAAGAAATCCATCTTTCTCTTATGCACCAAATAATGTTTCATATCTATAAATTTAAGATCTTTATATGTTATTTCTGCCACCATCTTCATACCTCATTCATGGTGACAATTATCACTACATTTCCCTCCAATATTTTTTTCATATTAAGATTTTCTTATTTTTCATAAGAAACTAAACTTCTTCTTTTTAAGGTTTTTGTCCATTATCTTTAAAGTTTGTGCATCATTATTAAAAAGCATGCGAGTGTCCATTATCAGTAAGAAGCATTCTCGCATGATGCTTAACACACTTTTGATTCTTAAGAGTTTTAAATCACTTTCAATATAGGCGGATCTAGGATTTAAAGTTTGTGAGTTCCCCATGTTAGATAAAAATAAAAATAAATAGATACTAAGGGGATTTGAATCCACAACCATGAGGTCAATAAAAATTTTAGTGTTTCTACTCCACTAGACCAACAATACACTTTATTTATGAGTTGCCAATTTATAATTCTTATATATTTACTAGATTTCTCTATACAAATACTAGATTCGCACGAAAGTTATTGGGTTCTCGGGAACTTCCACCCGGGCCTCTAGATCCGCCCCTGACTTTCAAGTTTGTCTATTAGTAACAAACATTCTCGCATGATTCTCGCATTTCTGTACTCAAAAATATGGGCGAGTTCAATTTGAGTGTTCATTGATCCAATGGATCTATATGCTTCGGAGTATTGAGACAAGGTGCAACATATTGTGATCAAAACATCTTTTTTAGATATAGTGGGTGTTAAATAGAGTTCCTTCATAAGATCATTGCTTTCACGAATGTAATTACAAAATGATGTTTATCTAAGAAAATTGACTAGCCTAAAATGTTAGCAACTAAATTTTAGAAGCTATATTGATATATTAAAAACTTTCTTTGCCTTGTGTTATAAATAATATAGATGTTATAGGAATTTTAATGATTAGACTTATATTTTCTGTTTCTTTTAAGTCTTTTAGAATGATAAGATACAAATTATATTTTCTTTCATCATCTTATTTCCAACTTCTTTATGATATAATATAAGTTACATTGTGTCATTATTAAAAGAAATCTCTTAAATTCTTAACAATCTCACCTAGATTCAAGAAATTACTTATTACCTTTATTCCTTTTTAGTTATGAATTAAGTTTTGCACAATCAATAATTAGGAGTGTAGTTTAACTAATATAAATCTTTATTAATTGTTTACTTTTGTCCCTCTGAATATTAAAATAATAAATTTTTTAAATTGACAAGTATTTAGAAACATCTATATTTAAAATATGCAACAATTAAAAAAAAATGGGGGAAATGTCATATGAAAATTTTCCTTGTCATTTTATATGTTACTTAATTCACGATTGGTGAAAAGAATTAAAAACTATTAGACCAAAAAAAAAGTGATAGATCATAACATTATATGATAATCTATTTTGTTTTTATTTTTGTTCACCTTATTTAAACATCTCAAAAGTTATCAAATAGAAGTATTAATAAATTATTATGATAATAAAAATAGAAAATGAGAGGACTCATGCAACTCTATTATTATGGACTATAACGCTTACTAGAGACTTGAGTGTACAACATCTATAAATGTTATTTATTACATAATTAATATCTTATTTATGAAAAAATAATTAAACAATAACGGATAAGATGAAAGGACTTATGAAAATTTCCAATAATAGTAGACGAGAGGGTTTATATAAGACAAAAAATTCTTTATTTATGTATAGAGGTTACTTAGTACAATAATTATAAATATTTTTATTTACATAATTAACGTTTTATTTATGAACAACTAAATAAAAATGAATAAGATAGGGATTTACATAAATTCTCTATTACTAATAAATATTATCTTTTATAACAATTGAGTAATATTTATAAATATTCAAATATGAATAAGAAGTTAAAAATCTGTGTATCCTTCTTCTCAATAACTCATCTTCATTTAAATGTATAATTTCTCATAACTTTATCATTATTAAAAATATTATGTAGAGTATATAAATTTAATCGGTTCTTGATTATCGCATGAAGCGTGAATCTGTTCACTAGTGCTTAATAAACCAACGGTTAGAATGTATGTATTACATATGTGGAAACTACAAAAAGACATCCTGTGTCATCTAAACTATATTTTAATTTAACACAAAAACACAAAAATTCTCCATTTCTATAATTCCTAGGGACCTTAGATTTCTTCTTCATCCCATTGGTGACATAGTCACTCATGATTTTTTTCTTTATAGGTCTGCCTCTCCTAAAAACACCAACAACTAACTCAAAAACTTCAGCACATATAGTAGCTTTAGAAACTTCAACAGACATAGCAGCTTCAAAAATTTTAGCAGATACAACAATTTCAAAAACTTCAGCAAACACAACGCTCCAAATTCAACAAGAGAATCAACAGACATAACAGTCATCTGAAAAATCAAAATTTAATTAAATTCACTTAAAATTTAAATTTAAACTAATCATAAGAAAAATTAGCATACTTCAGTAGACTGGTTTTACAAGTTAAAGTTCAGTCCTTAATTTTTATTTATAATAAATTCATCCCCCATTTAAAGTGATAAATGAAGACAGCCAACATTTTGACAGATGAATGCTACATTATCAAGAAAAAAATCAGACTCTTGTTATTTTGTTCTATTTTTTTCCTCATTTTTATAAATTTTAGTTTCATAAAAATATCAATCAATTTTTTTTATGAAAATAGTCTCCACTAGGTAGCCTAATCTATTAAAAATTTGATATTCTTCCGTTATATAATCCATAAGAAAAATTGGGTTAGGCACATATAAATAGGGTCAAGATATGTGCAATATATTATATTCTCTTAAATTAAAATTAGAAACTAATTAAGGTTACCACATCATTTTTCTGGTGAGTTTATTATAAATCCGGTAATAGTGACTTTTGTGACGGTCGAAACAAAGTAAAATAATTTTTGTATAATAAATGAAAGAAAAGTGACTTTTCTGTAATGAATACAAAGCTAAGTAACCATGAGTGAAATTTGCTCATGATTATAGAGTTAATAACTCAAGTGGTCACTCAACTTTGAATTTTTTTCCCAAAAAGTCACTCAACTTTGGACTTTTATCTCAGAAAGTCACTCAACTTGATCTTTACTTCAAAAGTCATTCAACTTTCACATTTTTACTCAAAAAGTCAGTCAAACTATTTAATCATTTTTTTAAAATAACATTTGCTTATATAGAATTACTATTTAAATGCAAAATTTCTTAATGAACCTTTTATCCTTATTCCCACAAATTAATTTTTCTTTCTCATTTTTCTTCTCCTTCTCACATATTATAATTGATTCAACATTAAATATGCCTAATAAAATATTAAAAGGTCAAATTAAATTTAACAATAATCGAAGTATAAAAAATTATTACTATAAACTACGTTAATACGATGAAATATAACTAAATAATAAGTAATTTAACTCATTTATTAGTAAAAGTCACGTGTACGTAGTTATTACATACATATAGTGAATCCCTATAACATAGGTATATTACTCATAATATTTAGTTATGGGTATAAAATCCCGAATTAACCATACATATACATATAATGCAGTATATTTTTCATACATATAGTACAAATATTTATAAAAAATGGCATCCTTAGAGTGAAAACAGGAAGGGGGAGAGAGGGGTATCGTTGAGAGCGTCGCATTTATAATAAGCTGCATAATATGCAAATTTAAATTTCATTAGATTTCAATGCGAACATCAATATCAGATGGAAAAAGAGCAGTTGAAACAAGGATTGAAAAGGTATAGCAAAATAATTATAATTTTAATTCTTTGGTTATTGTAAAAATTTTAATGTGATCCTTTGATATTTTATTAAATATATTTAATGTTGAATCAATTATAATATGAGAGAAGGAGAAGAAAAATGAGAAAGAGAAGGAGAGATACTAAATTTATGGGAATAAGGATAAAAGGGTCATTAAGAGATTATTTTTTATTTTTTTGAATTTTGCATTTAAATAATAAGTTCACATAAGCAAATGTTATTTAAAAAATAATAAAATGGGTGTTTGGCTTAGCTTATAAGTTGGTCAAAATAGCTTATAAGTTATTTTTTGCTTAAAAAGGTGTTTGGCAAATTTTACAAGTACTTAAAAAAAATTAATTTAACTTTTCTTAAGCCAAAAACAAGAAGTAGCAAATCCTAGCTTATTTTTTTCTAACTTATAATCTATTCATATTTGTCCAAGTAATTGACTTTTTTGCGCTTATACTTTTCATTCATTGGTGTCCTTATAATTTTCATTTATTGATGTTCGATTGGCGAGAATGAAGATTTACTTGTCTGAATGAAAAGTTAACATTTCTCTTCACATAAGCAAGTTAGTATAATTTGGTTTATTCCTTAGTGGAAAATTAATGTGAAGAGAATAATTAGTGAACAATTAATTGGATAAAATATGTAACACTTTTCTTCACATGTCTCTCAAATTATACCAAGAACAAAATATGTAACATTTCTCTTCACATAAGCAATTATACTAATTTTTGGCCAACTATCACAATTGTTCAAATTCTCTTCACATTTCTCTTGCCCATCTTTATTAATTTCAAAGTTTAAACTCCAATTTACACAAATACCTATAACGTTTGGATATATGCATCATTTTCTACTACTATTATATAATGTCAAATATAAAATATTTCACCATTATATCACGATAAATTCAACAATGCAATATAAAAAAATTAAAATAATATTTGAAATAAAGATTATTAACCTAACCATGAAAAAATAAATAAACTTTTAATTGCACATCAACGTTATATGAAATCTTAATATAACCATGAAGAAACAAATAATCTTTTAATATATAACTATCTTTTTCAAACACAAACATTCAACACTTAAACTCTTAAAATAATAATTTTTATGCGCACAAATTAATAGTCATTCATGAAAATATTTATATATATATATATTAACAACTATAAGGGTATTTAAGATATTTTAACTAAAAAAAGTGCTTAAAAGCATTATTTACCAAACACATCAATAACTTTTTTCAGTTTCAGTACTTGTATTCAAACACTTTATTTTTAAAATAAGTTCAGCACTTTTAAAAAAAAAAATTTTAGCCTATCCAAACGGGCTAAGTAATTTGAGTGACTTTCTAAGTAAAAATATAAAAATTGAATGACTTTTGAAGTAAATAATAAAGATAAGTTACTTTCTAGGATAAAAATTCAAAGTTGAGTGACCATCTGAGTTATTAACTCCTTGATTATACAAATAACATCTTTGGAGGATGAAAACAAATGTGCAGATATTTTGATAAATAAAAGCACATCCACAAATATGAGGAATACTTGCTAGGAGGGGAAGATACAATTAAAATTGAATTTTCGATCCTAACAAATTTAAACAACATAGCTTGTTAATTTTTTCCTTTGTGAGAAATTTATTTAATATTTCTAACCTACCACAAAAAAGAACATGAATTTTCATAACAAAAAAAAGAAAAAGCCCTCGTGCACTGATGTACAGAAGCATAGCAACCAAAATGCTTGCCTACCTCTTGATAGATTGTCTAAACTGTTTTCATTTACTTAAATTTATAAATATTACTTAATATATTAGCTTATGCTATAAAACTTTAAGTTTCAATTTTTTTTCTAATGAAATCAAAATATGACCCCACATCAGTTTTAGGATTAAGAAATATTAATTAAAAATAAATCTTGTTTAGAAATCGTGTCAAATTAGTACCGAATAGTTGACCTACAGATGGGAGCTCCCAGCTTGGTTTTATGACCAACGACTTATCCAGCCAACATTATCTACCAAGAAAATGGGATGGATAGCAATTGCACATAAGTAATGAAAAGTGGAACAAACTTATAAGGCTAAAGTCATCGAAAGACCCGCAAACTTATTTCAAAAATTCACTTAGATCTCTTAATTAAAGTTTGTACCTATCAGACTTCTATCCCCCCAAAATTTTGATACAATCCAGCATTTTTTGCCTACATGGCATGCTGCGTGTTTTTCACTCACTTAGGGCGCGTGAGGAGTAATTTTTTTACTAAATTACGAATAAAAATGTGCCAAGTGGTATTGAGGGCCCAAGGTGGGTTAGGGGTCTGATAGGTACAGGCCTTAGTTGAGGGGTCTAAATAAATTTTTGGGACAAGTTTGAGAGTCTGCTGATGACTTAAGCCAACTTATAACCATGTACTCATATGCTAAAATGATAACCAGGTACTCATATGCTATTCGTTTTAGAATTTATTTACATATATACAGTGATAATGTAGAAAAATTATATGAAAAATGTAGTTTTAACATTATTATAATATGTCAAATACCATTTTTAAAAGAAATTATTGACAGACAACTAATTTTTTTATTTTTTTACTATCAATGTATTTTAACATGTGACAACAAATGGTCAGTTATCAATTTTATCATGATACTGATTTATGTAACGTTCTCTCACTTTTAGTCAATCTCCAATAGAGTAATAACCTTCAATATTTATAAACATTTAAATTTAACTTCTCATTTTACATTTAGGGTGTGTTTGCCGTTTGGTACGAAGGAAATTTTTTCCTGAAAAACAAGTTGATTTCTTACTTGTTTTCTTATGTTTGGTTTGTGGATGGAAAATATTTTTCGAAAAATAATTTCAAGTATTTAGTTGGTGAATGAAAAAATATTTTCAAAAAATACATTTTAGTGTTTAGTTAAAGTGTAAAAATACATTTTAGAATCCTTTTTTAAAAATTAAATTTAAAAAAATTAAATCCTTTTCTGGGAAGGGGGTTTGCAGGCGAGTGGGTGGGGGTGTCAGAATAGTTCGTAGGGGTGGGGTAAAAAAAATTTTAATCTTTTTTTAAAAAAGTATTTTAAAAATTTGGGGGGGGGGGGGGGGGGGGGAAGGACTAGTAGGAGATGGGGGTCAAGGTAGCGGAATGAGGGGGAAGAAAAAAATTGATTTTTTTTTAAAAATAAATTTTAATTTTATTCCTTTTTAGGTTGGGGGAGGGATGGGAGAGGGGCTGGTAAGAGGGGAGGGTAGAGGTGTGGGTAAGAGAAAAGTTTAAATTTTTTAAGAAAATGTAGATATTGATTTTGGAAGGGGGGTTGGTAGGGGTAGGGGTGGGGTGGGGGTAAGGGATGGACTAAGAAGATTTTTTGAAATACTTTTTAAAACAATTGAACTTGGGGTGGGGTGGGGGTAAGGGGGTAGGGTGGGGGTAGGGATGGGGTGGTGTCGGTGTGATATGGTATTGGAGGGGTAGATGATTTTGAGAATTGTATGAACATTTCAAATTTAAAGTGAGGTTAAAAGAGAGTTTTGAAAAATGTTTTCCTTACTTTTTGAAGGAAAGTCATTTTCCTTAGATTTAAGGAAAATAAGTTGGTTTGGAAAATATTTTCCTAAACATATAAGCCAACCAAACATAAAAAAACTGAAAAACATTTTATGAAAAATATTTTCTTCCAGACCAAACACACCCTTAATGGGATGATATATAATCAAATAAACGTGCATAACTTATTTAGACTACAAGTTTAATTCAATCTTTTTCTAATTTCATGCCTAGTAATTACAACATCATATAAAATGGAAGGGAAAGAGAAATATGTATCATAAAAGTTTATATATAATTATATAAATATTTTCTGAGCCACGAGAGATGACTTAAATTTTTTTATCTTTGATATAGATTGGTACTTGTTTGTGTACTAGATATTAGAGCGAGTGTTAGCACAAACTCAATTTATATTACTTTTTTAAAATCTAAGTTATGTGGCATAAATGAAATTTACAAAGTCAATCAAAATTTTTTTGTATGATTTTTAAAATTTTTAAGTTATTAATTATTGATTTATTGTACTTTTACATAATTTTCAAATACTATATTATATTTCTTTTGTCCCAATTTATGTGGCACTGAAGGAATATTTGAGAAAGTCAATCAAATTTGTTATATAGTTTTAAATATTTTAAATTATTAATATTATAATTTACACAAATTTCTATTTAATTTTCAAGTAATATATGACATTGATAGAATTTGAAAAGTTACAAAATTTTTATACCTCTTTTAAATATTTTAATTTGTTAATTTTTATAATTTATATTACTTTTCACGAATTTTTCAAATAACAACTTTCAATTTATGTTGCATTGATAGAATTTTGAGTCCACCAAATTTTTATGTGCCTTGAAATAGTTTAAATTGTTAAATATTGTAATTGGTGATATTTTTATGCAATTTTTTAAAATATAATATCTTTTACACAATTTTCAAATATATAACAAATTAAAAATAAAAAAATAACTAAATTAAAACAAAAAATATGAAATTAAAAAAATAACCTTAAGCGGAAGTAGGCAATTGCAAGCAGACATGACTACCACTAGCTGATTGCTTCAGTTGCCTGCTCATGTCATCTATCGTAATTCATTGAAGTAATGATCTCAAATTATTATTTATTTATTTTTTATTTGGTGTCTAATATTCATTGAAGCCTGATAAATACTTTCTCCGTTCTAAATTATTCATTCCAAATTTTCTAATTTAATTTTTTATTCTACTTGTCTTTTTTCTTTAATCAAGAAAAGAAAAAAAAACTCATATTTTATTCTTTGCATTAATTACTTTTTCTTCAAATTAAAATTAAACATCATTTAATAGGGGTACTATGATAAATTAAGCATGTTATTAATTATTTTTTTAATCAATACGTCATCTCAATTTGAGACGGATAATTTGAAACGGAGGGAATAAGGATTAGGGTCCATTTGGGGGAAAGTAGTTCAGGAGTTTTCTTTACAATATGACTCGAAGTCAAGACCTCTAATTAAGGAAGGAACATCCTCATCCGCTATTAGTAAAATATTTTTTATTTTAGATGTTTAAAAATTAATTATTTTTTATTTATTCTTGGTAGTAATTATTTTTGAAGACTAGAAACACTTTAATTATAAAGTGATAACACATAATTAGAGTAAATATTTAATAAAGTTAGACTATATCTATTCTGATATAAAATTATTAATGAAGCTGCTGAAGCAGATAACTTGCGGATGACATGTCTGCTTCAGCTACTTTAATTGTGATTTTACTATATATATATATATATATATATATATATATATATATATCATCCCTAATTAATTATTATAAGTCATTTATGTATTAAAAATCTATTACTACTATCTATTACTAAATGAAGCAGCTAAAGCAGACAGCTTGTTGATGACATGTCTGTTTCAGCTGCTTCAATCGTGACTTTACTATATCCCCTAATTAATTATTATAAATTATTTATGTATTAAAAATTAAATATAAATTTAAAAAGTAAAATAGATATTTATAGCATGTTTGCTTCAGCTGGTTCAACCGTGATTTTACTATATCATCCTTAATTAATTATTATAAATCATTTACGTCATTTATGTATTAAAAAATTAATAATATTTAATTAAAAAATTAAAAGAGATATTCATGACATGTTTGTTTCTGCTACTTCAACCATGATGTTACTATATCATTCATAATTAATTATTATAAGTCATTACGTGTTAGAAAATTAATAATATATAATTAAAATAAAAGTAAAATGGATATTTATAACATGTCTGCTTCAACTGCTTCAATCGTGATTTTATTATGTCATTCCTAATTAATTATCATAAGTCATTTATATATTAAAAAATCAATAATATTGAGTTAAAAAAAAATATAATAGACATCTATGACATGCCTGCTTCAGGTACTTTAATCGTAATTTTATTATATCACGTACAAATAAATGAAGCATGAAATACGTAAACTTTTTTGTTTCGGTGATCGATATGTTTTTCACCCACTGCTTGCTCTGTGATTTTACTATATCACCTTAATTAATTATTATATTTCATTTATGTATTAAAAATTAAGTATATTTAATAAAAAAAATAAAATAGACATTTGTGACATGTCTGTTTCAGCTGTTTCAACCATAATTTTACTATATCATCCTTAATTAATTATTATAAGTTATCTAAGTATTAAAAAATTAATAGTATTTAATAAAAAATTAAAATAAATATAAAATAATAAATTAACTTTTGATATTTTAAATTATCTTGACATCTTAGATGAGGCTCACTTAAGTTATTTTCGAACGTATTTTTATAGCAATTTTTTTATATCACTTCTAATTAGTTATTATGAATCATTTAAGACATGTTTGCTTTGCTACTTTAATCGTTATTTGCTCGACTCTCGAAATTATATCATTGTCACTTAAATTAAAACAGAAGAAAAAGTATTATAAATCAAAATAATTAAAAACTTAAATTATTTAAACTATTTAATTTTTTACGCTCCTTCATGCATAAATATATTTTCTTAACACTTAATGAAAGATCTAAACTTTAAATAGTAAAATTATTGAGAGAATATAAACTGAGATTAAATTCTTAAATATACTCATATTATATATAAATATATCAATACTTAATTATGATGATTTATTTTATTGCTTTCACAATAATTTTAAAAATTTTAATTTTAATATGTTGAATCCGTGCTCAGCATGACCTACCGCCACTAGTTTAAGATATAAATAAGAATAAATTATCAAAAATCGTTCTAATTAAAGTTTCGCTTAAAAACATGTAAAAGAAAAAGACGAAATAGATAAATTTGAGACACATAGAAATACAATATTCCAACTAAGCATTTAAATGAAAAGCTAAATCAGCCTATAAATCCCTCCCAAGTTTACCCCCAAGTTATACAACCATTTTCTTACTCAATTCACTTGGCCCCACAACTCAGCCATTTTCTCTGCTCATCTATATATACAGCAGCACTACTCAATAGACTTAAGTAGTTGTAGCTTCCCCATTCCTCCCATCTTCCCTTATGGCCATCCACCCTTCCAGTTATGACCCGGAAACCTCCACGACCCATTACACATTTCTCCCCGGTCAACCCGATTCCGGTCACCGGAAGTCCATTAAAGTTGTCTCCGTCATTTTACTCTCCTCTTTCTTTTTGCTTTATTTAGCCACCTTTGTTATTCTCAACAACCAATCTCCCAACTTGCAAAATAAATCTCCGTCGGCGTCGGAGACTTTGACGCCGGCGACCCCGTCAAGAGGTGTTTCTCAGGGAGTGTCGGAGAAGACTTTTAAGGATGTTTCAGGTACTAGTCAAGTTTCGTACGCGTGGTCCAATGCTATGCTTAACTGGCAAAGAACTGCTTATCATTTTCAACCTCAAAAAAATTGGATGAACGGTAACTTTCTTATTTTTACTTTATTTTTTTTGAAAAAAGAAAATTACTCTCTTCATTATAATTTACTTGAGCCATGTTGACTTGATAAAAAGAAACGGAGTCAACATGGCCAAATAAAATGAAACATAGCGAGTAGTTTCCCTTTCATTTGATCTCAAAATTGAAATATTCCAGATACTTATACCAGCTTTTTCTTAATGATTCGTATGGCTATTGATCTGGTGGGGGTATCTTCTGGATTCTGAATGGATGCTATTTATGCTGCAGATCCTAATGGTGAGTTCAACGTTAATTACTAGTACTAATTGTCATTCTTAGAGCATTAGGTTACTGGTTAAAGAAAAAAAAACAATAAAATAGTAGTGGGAATAGTTACCATAACCAATCTAAAAGTTTATGTATGATGACAAGAAATTTTGACACTCGGCTTAGTTAATTTTCTCATGATTATATTATTATCTACCTTTTAGCTAATTATGGTTTTCATTGGTTTAAACCTATCAGTCCAGTCATACATGGCTAAGAAAATCATTAGGTTAATGAAGTAATTCGCAATTTCATCATTTGGATTTCTTAGCATTAAAGGATTCAGGTCCTCTCCATTTCTTTTATTTTTTCCAAGTTTGTGCTTAGATATGTTACTTAAATATCAAAGATCTAAAATAGTTTTTTAACCAAAAAAGTATACTAATTAATCATAATTAAAAGAAGAGATGGATGTTGCTATTTAAGTTCTCCAATTTTGGTAAGGAAATATCCAGCTTTCAAATTCAAAATTTGGGACCGGAAGGAATAACTTCAATTGAGTTGCATCAAACTTTTGGATATCAAATGAGTTTTTCACCAACGATCGTGATGTGTAAACATTTTTTCTAAAAGATTCTATCTATTTTCTGAAAAAGTTCTATCTGTTAAAAAATTCAGTTATATTTCTTTAATATTTTGGGAAAGTAATTTCAATACTTTTATTTAATATCTTAATTTTGAAAATTCTATTTCATGATTTACCATGCTTTTTCTTCATCAAACAACTTGTTTAAATGTTGATTTTGAATTAGTTTAAATTTCATCTATGAAGAAACAATTTTTTGGGTGCGTGAATGGAAAAATAAGTCTGGTATAAATAACGAAAATGCTTTAATTTGGTGTCACAATTTTTTTGCAATTTAAAAATGAATAGACTTAAACATATATATATATATATGTATATATATATATAAAATTAAGGTACTTGGCTACTTGGGCTCTTATATACTCCTTGGTTTTTTTACTTGACATTCTTACCTTTTATCCTTAAGAAAGCACTAATTAGAAAAATATAATTATACCATTCTTTGGTCTCAGTTTATTATTACTTTTTTCTTCCATCACATTTTAGCTTAAAAATAAAATTAAAAAGAAAGAATCAGTTCGCTTATTTTTCTAAACCGGTAAGTATTTTGAATAGCAATTTTTAATAAACAGGACAAGTTAAAAAGGAGGGATGAAGTATATTCTAACCTTTCTAGAGATTCATACATGGCTGAGGCCTGAGGGTGAAAGATATGTGAACTTGATGAATTAGGCATGTGGTTCCAATATAATTGGGATTATTAACATGACATCGTGTGGGTAGTAATGCTTTTGGGCAACATTTCTGGTAAATGAATCACATGATTGGTCTGTTTTATACAATGTCTGGGCATCTTTCACGTTGTGTGGGTCTTACCTTTTGTAGTAATATAATACTCCCTTCGTTTTATAATAAATAAATTATTAAATTTTAATATACATATTAAGAAAAAAACATTAAAGACGTAAATTTAACATAATTTTTTATTTTTACCCAAAAAAAATTGATCTTATAATACCTTTTCTAAAATTAATTAGTTGTCAAATCACAAGGGTAAATGTGAATTTTTTTTAATGATTTATTTATTTTGAAATACCAATAAATACCTTAATAATTCAATTATTTCGTAACTGGAGTACTAATAATGTAAGAGTTGGGGCCCCTCAAATTATTTATCCATCTTTTCACTTGTCTTTTCTCTTTTATAAGTATTTATTTTGAAATGGAGGAGGTTTTCTTGGCCTCTCCGCTATTATTAGCATCTTTTATCTGGAAAATTAGTAGAGGTTTGTTCATAAATATTATTTATAATATTTTAAAAATATTTTTATTTTATTTTAAAATATTTTTTATTTATAAAAATAAAAATATAAATAAAAAATAATTTCAATACATGTTTTCACAATTTTTAATTTTTTTAAAAATACCTCTTGAACTGTTTTATTTTTTTTGGACTTAATTTTTTCTATTGCTTTATAAAAAAATATATTTAAAGTTTAATTTTTTTTAAAAGAATATTACGGTCAAACACAATTCTAACTCTATTTTAATCTTTAAAATATCAAATAAAATGAATATGTTTTAACTTTCATGGTCAAACAAGTTAGTCGAGCAGGACTTTTACTAAGAGAATTTAATATGTGGACAGTAAAGGTATATATGAAAAAAAAAATCTAACATTTAATATATATATATATATATATATATATATATATATATATATATATATATACTAGATGTCGAGGCCTATGCCAGTACGAACCCAATATATATTTTTTTAATTTCAATTTATGTGATACAAATGTAATTTAGATAATCATATTTTTAGTATGTTTTTAGATATTTAGTTATCAACTATTATAATTTATAATGATTTTTATGTAATTTTCAAATACTATATATCACTCTCCTTGTCCAAATTTTTGTGGCATTGATAGTTAATTATATAAAATAGTTTGAGTTTTTAATTATTGTGATTTATAATATCTTTTTTTCTATTTAATTTAAGTGACACTGAGATAATTTCGAAAGTTAATCATATACCACAATTGAAGTAGTGAAACAAACATGTCTTAAATGACTCACAATAACTAATTAGAAATGATATAACAAAATTGCTTCAAAAATATTTAAGCGAGTCTCATATAAGATGTCAAGTTAATTTCAAACAATAAGAGTTAATTTGTGTGTATTTTTCCTTTTTATTTAATATTATCAAATTTTTTATACTTAGATGAGTTATAATAATTAATTTGGTGTGGTATGATAAAAGTACGATTGACGCAGCTGAAGCAGACATGTTATAAATGTCTAATTTACTTTTTCTATTAAACATGATTAATTTTCTAATATGTAAGATCCAACCAAATATCTCGATGTGGTGAATCAGACATGTATTAAATAACCCATAATAACTAATTAGAAGTAATATAACAAAATTGCTATAAAAATATTTGTGAAAAAAATTAAGTGGGTCTCATATAAGATGTCAAGTAATTTAAAACATCAAAAGTTAATTTATCATTTTATTTCTATTTTATTTTTTATTAAATATCATTAATTTTTTAATATCTAGATGATTTATAAATTAATTAGAGAGTAATATAGTAAAATTACGATTGAAACAATTGAAGCAGATATGTCATAATTGTCTATTTAACCTTTTTTATTAAATATTATTAATTTTTAAATATATAAATAATATACAATAATTATTTAAGAATAATATTGTAAAATTACGGAAGAAGCAGGCACGTCAATGAAGAGGTGCCTGAAACGTTTCTAAATAGTAGTAATATATAAATAAAATTAATATACAATTCACAAGTTTATTTATTTACTTTTAGAGGGAGGAGGATATGTCACTTATTAAATTTGCTTAGTTGTTGCACATAATCTTTTAGCCAAAAGTCAAAAATAAGAACTCCGTGGCGAAAATAAGAACTCGCGGGGAAGTTTCAAGTAAGTAAATGAGCGTCATCTTTTTTCGCGTAGAAAGCATGGCAATTTTGGTACGGAACATACTGAGATTTCGTAGTGCTTTTTTACAATTCAAATTACGTAGTTATATTGGTATTTGACTATTTTCTTTTTTTAATAATATTTTTATTTTAATTTTTTACGTAACATGTTTAAGATGATAATATTACATGCATTTTGATATATTTAACGTAACTTTAATTTAAAATTATAAGATTTAATATTTTTTTTATTTTTTTAAATTTCGTATAAACTCAAAATAGTTCATATACTTTTTGAAACGGATGTACTAAAACGTGTAACCTAGGATAATTACTTTGAAATTTCAACTGACGTGAATATATTGGTTAAACAGGTCCATTGTACCACAAGGGATGGTACCATCTATTTTATCAATACAATCCAGATTCTGCTATTTGGGGAAACATCACATGGGGCCATGCAGTATCCACTGACTTGATCCACTGGCTTTACTTGCCTTTTGCCATGGTTCCTGATCAATGGTACGATATCAACGGTGTTTGGACTGGGTCCGCTACCATCCTACCGGACGGTCTGATCATGATGCTCTATACTGGTGATACCGATGATTATGTGCAGGTGCAAAATCTTGCGTACCCCGCCAACTTATCTGATCCTCTCCTCCTTGACTGGGTCAAATACCAGGGCAACCCCGTCTTGGTTCCCCCACCCGGCATTGGTGTCAAGGACTTTAGAGACCCGACTACTGCTTGGACCGGACCCCAAAATGGGCAATGGCTGCTAACCATTGGGTCCAAGGTTGGTAAGACCGGTCTTGCACTTGTTTATGAAACTTCCAACTTTACAAGTTTTAAGCTATTGGATGGAGTTTTGCATGCGGTTCCGGGTACGGGTATGTGGGAGTGTGTGGACTTTTACCCGGTATCCACCTTAGAGGCAAACGGGTTGGACACATCATATAACGGGCCGGGTACAAAGCACGTTCTAAAAGCAAGTTTAGATGACAATAAGCAAGATCACTATGCTATTGGGACATATGACCCGGTAAAGAACAAATGGACACCCGATAATCCAGATATGGATTGTGGAATTGGGCTGAGGCTGGACTATGGGAGATATTATGCATCAAAGACATTTTATGACCCAAAGAAACAAAGAAGAGTACTTTGGGGATGGATTGCGGAAACTGACAGTGAATCTGCTGACCTCCAAAAGGGATGGGCATCTGTACAGGTATGGACTTCATTAACATTTTTGTACCATACATATCTTCTAGTTGTATCACAAATAATCGTCCCAAATTATATGTATAAGCTGGAGGCCTCCCTAAAAATTCCTTGTTTTGAGAAAGCTGTACGATCAATGAAACGAGCGGATATTACACCTCAATTCTCAATTCGTTAAGCTGGTGTTATAGGAACCTTAGGAGTTAGGACTCATTGTAATTTCATTATATGTACGCGGACTATCAATTGAGGTTTCTAATAATAGTGAGTTTTTGCTCAGAATCAACATTATACCCCGACTATCAACTATGATGATCTACCTTTTATAACCAATTTAGTGGTGTCCTAATACTCTTCAGGCATGTAGACAGAATATAATAACAGGGTCGTTCTGATATTGTATGCAAAGCAATTTCAGTCAAATATATCGATGCATTGATAGGTGAAGAGAATTGATAAATGTTTCGTTGTAAATTCTCAAATATGATGTCTCTAATAGATTCCTATACTAATAACAGAGTATTCCAAGGACAGTGCTTTTTGACAAGAAGACAGGGACACATCTACTTCAGTGGCCAGTTGCAGAAATTGAAAGCTTAAGAGCAGGTGATCCTAAAGTGAAGGAGGTCAATCTTCAACCAGGCTCAATTGAGTTACTCCATGTTGACTCAGCTGCACAGGTTTGTTGTTACTATTCTTAAAAATCCAAACTTTTTTGCTTAATCTGCAGTACTAAAACTTGTTTGGCAACGGTGCAGTTTGATATAGAAGCCTCATTTGAAGTGGACAAAGTCACGCTCGAGGGAATAATTGAAGCAGATGTAGGTTACAACTGCTCTACTAGTGGAGGTGCTGCTAGCAGAGGCATTTTGGGACCATTTGGCGTTGTTGTAATTGCTGATCAAACATTGTCCGAGTTAACTCCAGTTTACTTCTACATTTCTAGAGGCGCTGATGGCCGAGCAGAGGCTCACTTCTGTGCTGATCAAACTAGGTTTGCTTCTACTTTATCTGGCATCATTAATTTGTCTTAATAGCCCTTGACAAAATGGGCATGAATAAAGTAGCGTGTTGTGATCTGATGCAGATCCTCAGAGGCTCCTGGAGTTGCTAAGCAAGTTTATGGAAGTTCAGTACCAGTGTTGGATGGTGAAAAACATAGGATGAGATTATTGGTAAGTGATATTCAATTCTTTATATCAAACTTGTATTCAATTCTTTTAGTCATATCATTCAATTTGTTGAAATAATGCTCTTGTCTAGTTGGTTCACTAAAATGTATTATGATACAAATTAAAGTAGTTGGCAGTTGCATGTATCTGTTCTTGTCATCTTGTGGATCGATTTGAGTAAAAGTTTTATAAACTGAATTTAGGTGGACCACTCAATTGTGGAGAGCTTTGCTCAAGGAGGAAGAACAGTGATAACATCGCGAATTTATCCAACAAAGGCAGTGAATGGAGCAGCACGGCTCTTCGTTTTCAACAATGCTACAGGGGCTATTGTGACTGCCTCCCTCAAGATTTGGTCACTTGAGTCGGCTGATATTCGATCCTTCCCACTGCAAAAGTTGTGATTTATATCTTCTTCATTCTTTTCTCATTTGAAGGTTATTCCACCGTCCCATCAAGAAATCCAAGATAGAGAGAGTACGGTAGAGTATGTAGATTTATTTGCCATTTTAGTGGAGTATTTTTCTTCTGGACTTCTGCTATTGTTGCCCAGCAGTGTCAGCGTGGGCGGATTACCCATATGATATGGGTTCTGTGAACCCAATAGCTTGGATTCTGTAAAAGTAAGAAAGTTCAGCAAATATGTACAAATAATTTATTGGCTTCTTAGTTCTTACTGATGATGGGGGTTAGACTCTCCTGCATACACTTCCAATACACTTGATTCACTTTTTATTTTACAAAATGTAAAACAAGTAATTATTTGACCAACACGAAGGAGACCTAAACCAAATAAATGATTATTGGCCACCGTCCACTGGACTATTTGGGGCAAAGTAATCCTCAGCAGTCAGCATACAGGAAAAGGCTGCATGTTTGTTTATTATCATAGATCAATATTAAAGTATTACAAGTCGTCTATATTTATAACGGTAATATTATACTTATATGTTGTGTTTAAGTGGTTCGTTTACTTTTTATTATATTTTGAATATCGCATCTGCTAGACCTAGTTTTTGTAGCTGATATCTTAAACTTTTTATCTTTTTCTATTTCTTTTTTTCCAAGACTCTCCTCTTGATATGTATGTAAAAAATTATTATATCCATTGTTCATATTAAGTAACTAGTAAATATGTGCGCACTTCGGTTAGTTATGAATATTTTTTAATATAAATATTTAAAAAAGATTTAGTGGAAGAATAAGGAAAATTACAATAAAAATTATAGTAGAGAAATAGAATAAAGATACAATTTCTACATTGAGTTTAAAATATTATTCCTTTCAAGGAAATGAAATTTTACAATAGAAATGATCAAAAAATAGAACTACTATGGTGACAAACAAAATTTTTTAAAATATCAAGCATGAAGAAGGAAAACAGACGGAGAGAAATGAGAATAAGAACATATCATTCTGTTTGTTAGCCTCGAATCTATTTCTTGAAACTTCAACTTAATGTGAAAATCAATAAAGTTCAATTCAAAAAAATTATAACCCCAAGGACCAAATAAAGAAATTTAAGAGAATTAATCAAATTTATATCGATTGCCAAACGAATAAGAAAAATAAAGACATGTTATAAAATAATACTACTCCAATAGCGACAAAAACTACAATTCTTATTATCATTCATCACACACTATGGATGTCAAGTGGGCCGGACCGGGTCAACCTGAAACCAGCCTGTGAGATTTAGCCGAGTTGTGGTCTGGTCCGAATTTGGGCTTGGTTAAACGGGTCGATTTGGTTCTGGGCCCAACAGTAAAATTTTTAAAAACAACCCTGAATCGGTCTACTTAATCCAATCCGATTCAACCCACCTAAACCCGGTCAAAATTGGTTAAAAATTCGATCAAAAATAAAAATAAAAATTTTCTCCACTATACACTATATATACCTACCTATATACATTTTAAATACGTTAAACACTATATATACACTATATATATGCTATATACTACAACATTAGAATTCAAAAAATATATACACATAATAGATATACACAATTACACATGTAATCGTGCATACGACTATACTATACGTTAGTTAAATATATATACTACTCTAAATAAAACATATACTACAAGATATATACTACCATATAATGATATATATAATAATTTATAAAACATATACACATGTATACGTTAAATATATACTACTTTAGAAAATATACACACATATATACGTACCATTCAATATATGTACTACTTTAAATAAAATATATACTACAATATATATATACTACAATAGTACAATATACACACACACTAAATATATAGTTAATAAAACATATACACATGTATACGCTAAATATATACGTCTATAGAAGATATATACACATATACACATACCATTCAATATATGTACTACTTTAAATAAAACATATACTACAATATATATATATATATATATATATATATATATATATATATATATATATATATATATATATATATATATATATATATATATATATATATATATATATATATATATATATATATATACACACACACACACACACACACACTAAATCTATAGTTATGTACTAATTTCTAAAACATTACACATGTATACGTTAAATATATACTACTTTAAAAAATATACACACATATATACGTACCATTCAATATATACATACTACTTTAAATAAAATATATAACAATATATATACTACAATATATACACACATTATATATATAGTTATATACTAATTTATAAAACATATACACATGCATATGTTAAATATATACTACTTTAGAAAATGTACACACATATATACATACCACTCAATATATACGTAGCACTTTAAATAAAATATACTAAAATATATATACTACAATATATACACACACTAAATATATAGTTATATACTAATTTATAAAACATATACACATATATACATTAAATATATACTACTTTAAAAAATATACACACATATATACGTACCATTCAATATATACGTACTACTTTAAATAAAATATACTACAATATATATACTACAATATATACACACACTATATATATAGTTATATACTACTTTATAAAACATATACACATGTACACGTTAAATATATACGTCTATAGAAGATATATACAAATATATAAGTACCATTCAATATATGAACTACTTTAAATAAAACATATACTGCAATATATATATACTACAATATATACACATACTAAATATATAGTGATATACTAATTTATAAAACATATACACATGTAAATGTTAAATATATACTACCTCCGTTTAAAAAAGAATGACCTACTTTGACTTGACACAAAGTTTAAGAAAATAACGAAGACTTTTGAATCTTGTGGCCTTAATTAAAGTTGTGTCAAATGTACCAAAATGCCCTTTAATCTTGTGGTCCTAAATATGTCATGTGGAAAGTTGAAATTAAAGTATTGTCAAAAAGGAAAAAGGTCATTCATTTTAAAACAAACTAAAAAGGAAAGTAGGTCATTCTTTTTTAAACGGAGGGAGTACTATTTTAGAAAATATACACATATATACATACCATTCAATATCTACGTACTACTTTAAATAAAATTTACTACAATACACACACACTAAATTTACAGTTATATACTAATTTATAAAACATATACACATGTATAGTTAAATAGATACATCTATAGAAGATATATACACACATATACGTACCATTCAATATATGTACTACTTTAAATAACACATATACTGCAATATATATATACTACAATATATACACATACTAAATATATAGTTATATACTAATTTATAAAACATATGCACATGTATACGTTAAATATATACTACTTTAGAAAATATACATACATATATGCGTACCATTCAATATATACGTACTATTTTAAATAAAATATACTACAATATATATACTACAATATATACACACACTATATATATAGTTATATACTAATTTATAAAACATATACACATGTATACGTTAAATATATACATCTATAAAGGATATACACACATATATACGTACCATTCAATATATGTACTACTTTAAATAAAACATATACTACAATATATACATACTAAAATATATACACACACCTAATATATAGTTATGTACTAATTTCTAAAATATATACACATGTATACGTTAAATATATACTACTATAGAAAATATACAAACATATATATGTACCATTTAATGTATACGTACATATATAAAATATATGTACTTCTTTAAATAAAGCATATGCTACTTAATATAACAAATTAATAATACATTATAGTAAATTACTAATATATTAAAACTAAGTATTTGATTTAAACTAAAAATTCAATTTAAATCATTAAATGGAAAAAAATACGAAGTAATGACTAAGGAGTGAATGAATGTTGAATTTTATTGATTGCAAAATGATCCAAACTTTATAATTTACATGCATGAAAAATCTACAAATTTTGCATTATTTTTTCCAACTCATTCATGTTAATATTAACGGCAACTTGCATAGGATAGTCAAAGTCAATGGGGGCAAAATCATGCATTGAACTTGATTCTGCTGAGTTCTCCCGTGAAGTCATAATTTCTTCAAGTCTCTGCTCGTCGTTCGGCTCCGCTTCCATTCCTTGATTTCTTCGTTCGGCTCTAATCCAATCTCTAAGGCAAACTAGAACATTCACTGCATTGCTTCCCAATGAATGTCAGTTGTCTCCAAGCTGCTGTCGTCCCTGACTAAAAACGCTCTCCGATGCAATGGTTGACATTGGAACATTCAGGATATCTCTAGCTAATCTTGAAACTATAGGATATTGTGCTTCATTATTTCTCCACCAATCCAACGTATTGATCTGTCGTCTGCGATCTTCTAGCGGCAATCGGAGATAATAATTCAGCCCTTCCTGATAAGTTGATGTGTAAGCTCCCTCCTCAATACTCTTCCAACAAGGTAAATCATAAAAGTGATCAGGAAAATCACTATGTGTCGACCTTTTAGAAGATGATGGCTCCTCAGGAGGACGAGTAGCGACAGTTGAAGTGATATTTGTCGGCACAGCTAAATCAACTAAATCAGCATAGTGGTTATATAATTTATCTATGTAAGCGTTTGCATCGGCCATAGCCGTCCACAAATCAGGTTATTCTTGTTCTTCATCATTAGAATCATTGTTAGTATTTATCTCTAAGTTAGCATAAATAAGAGTACTAAAGTGGCACATAGTAGTATATTTCATGCACGGATTTAGCATAGCACCAACCAAGTAAATAGGGAGAATCGAAAAAAAATATTTTTTAAATTTAGCAAACATGGCACCAACAACTTCTTGTAACCTTCTTTATTTTTATATTCTTTGAGCAAACAAAAAATATCAGTTATATATGCCAAAATATTACAAACAGTAGGATAATAAGCACCAGAAAATTCAACCGTAGCTATATAAAATTTCCAAAAACTTAACAAGATCATTAATTACAGCCCAGTCAGAATCAAGTAGCATGCAGTGGGCAAAATCGGCAAACGAACCACAATATTGGTTAAAAGATAGTGTAATAAAAACTCTATATTTATAACAAGTTTTTTAAAAAATCATACGTAGCATTCTATCTAGTATCACATTCTTTAGGTATCAATATCGGTGCAAGTTCATTTGTTCACATTTAAGTTTAAAGTCTTTAATTCTTCTTCTACGATTATTTCCTTGAATAAAATCAATGGCAAACCAAATTTTTTTAATATAAAGTTCAAAAAATTCAAGACCATTTCTTACAATTAAATTATATATATGACAAGTACATTTAACATAAAAAATTTCAGGTAACGGCGGAGATAGCTTAGATTTTAACTTTGTTATAGCAGTTTTGTTGTTAGAAACATTATCAAAAGCAGTACATAAGATTTTATTTTCAATACCGTAAAATTCTGCAACTTTAGCGATCAACTCAGCAATAAAATCTCCAATATGTTTACGATCTTCATCATATAAAAAAGCAAGAATACATTGTTGCATAACAAAATTACTATCTATCCAGTGACAAGTAATGGTTAAATAATCATTTTTATTTACAGCACGATCAAGATAAGAAGTTAGGGACATTCTACATTAAATATTTTTTAACAATGTTGATAAATAAAAATAATATTGTGAATGAAGTTTAAAAATATCGGCCCTACAAGTAGTTCTAGGAATACCATTAAACATAGGATTATAAATTATTTAAATATAATGAACAAAGGCATCAGAAGAAGGAAAACTAAAAGACAAACAACCCACAACTACCATTTTAGCTATTTCTTCTCGGTCCCTCAATTTATTATATTTTTTCATTACCTGATCGGTTGCTGGGTCCATTCTAATTTGCGTTGGCCCACCAACATCCGCACCACCTCATGCAATATTTAACGCTCTTTCGTGATTATTACTTATATATTTCATTAACGTACCCGTGTCCCCTTGCTTGCCTCCTCTTTTATACTTATATATTTGTTGATAAATATTGCATTGCACCTTAATATCTGATATACGGTTAAAAAATTGTCATGCAATAAGTTAGTTTACGAGCTCCTGGGACATGGGGAGGACATGGAGAGAGATTAATCGATTCATATCTAACGTTACCATTTTCTACTGAGGGTGTCTCACCAATATTTTCGTCATTTTCGTCTAAATTAACCGCATCTACTTCATTTTCTTCTTCTATACCGTAATTTTTTTGAGCTTCTACATAATCCATATCCTGAGCACCTACACCTAAAGGTACACCTACTTCTTCCTCAAAAGATTGACTAAGCGGTGCCAGAGGCACACGGGTATATCTACTACTTGAAGTAATTCTACCGCTAGTAATTTGCTTTTTACTACCGCTACCACTTTCGTGATAAAATTTTTTAACACCTTTAGTGGCGAAGTTTCTTAATTTATCCATACTATAAATTCAACTTAAAAAATTTAAAATACACAAATATAATAAAATTAAATATTCAACAATTAATACACTAATTAAAATTAAACGTAAGAGATGGAACAACAATACCAAAATTTGAAAGTATTCGAAGGTTGCGACTTTAGAAACTTCCACTCGTACTTTTTAATCGCAAAATTAAAAAATTAAAGTGACACTACAAGAAAGAAGGCATTTCCTAATAAAATTTTTTGTTGCCATATATCGAATTTTGGCAACAATAAAAAAGTTGTTGCAATAAACGCCGATGCGAAAAGTTCTTGCAACAACAAAATATATTGTTGCCAAAAATGACTTAACGCAACCAAAAATATTGTTGCCTTACATTCATATAGTTGTGGCTTATAAAAGTTTTCCCAACAAAATCTAATGTTGCTATAAATTAACTTTTTTACCAACAATATTAGTTGTTGCAAAAACTATGTTAGTGGTCTGTTAGAAAGCTTTTTAGAAACAACAATTTTTATTGCAATAAATCATATTTTTTGTACACCTTCAGCAACAATTTCTGAGTAGCTGCTACATACAGAATACACATTTCTTTTAATAATTTAACACAATTATTGAAATTAAATTTTTTATAAATTTGCAAAGGTCAATACATATGATTGATGCACCGGATATTTTCTACTTTCAAAAAACTAATTACTTCTACACATCTCTTTACTTGTAACAAATATATACAAGGCCATAATATTCTAATCCTATTAATAATTCAAAAAAAATTGTTCTTCTCCCAGCGGCATTTGAATTGCTACTTGATTTATGCGTTCTCATCCTTACAAAAAAATTAATTATATTTTGATAAAAGAAAATAAAAAAGTACACAAGTACATAGTAAATATGCAACAACATATAAAATAAAGGCAATAGCAAACTATCATCATAAGCCTCAAACTATCATCATAAGCCTTCTGAGTTGTTAGGAAAGACTTTGCAGGTATACAATCACTTTTTCAATACTTCATTAAGTCCTATCTATGATTACTGAAATACCAACAACATACCCAATGTAATCTCTCAAGTGGGGCATGGGGAGGATAATGTGTATAAAAACCTTATTCCTATAAGGTAGAGAAGTTATTTTCGATAGACTCTCAACTACATTCAGAGTGCCCATGAGAAGAAAAATGCACAGTTAAATTCAAAATAGTGCAATACTCATAAGTAATCAAGAGTTACTATGGCAAATAGATTGCGATAGCCAACTGCCTTACCGCTAGTAAAAGTGTAGTTTACCTTGTATTTGCTGATGTAATCCTCTATTGGTTTTGTCCTTGCAGTAAATTCATAATCAACTATAAATGAAACTAAACCCTTTTCCTGCATTCCAAGAAAGAGAGAAAAACAATGGAAAGAGCTTTGTTGATCCATGTTGCAATATGCAGACAAGAAAAACCATTGTCTACCCAAATGAAAAACTCGAGAATATACTCTCCCAGATGGAAACAAATGATCACATTCATCCCGATTAAGATCTAAGTAGACTATACATTATTGTCGTGGAAGTTCAAACTCAACCACTTTAATAGACCGATACTTGTAAGCACGATCCACAAAATGATGACTCATCGAAGCTGATTCTTCTGCAGCTTGAGTTTGTTGGCGGTGTGGGACCTCAACTTTATAAAAGAGGGCCTCAACCACAAGATTGGATGCAAACTTATGTTCAAAGTCATTACATGTGAGAACCTTCTGAAGCTTTCGGCAGCTCATGAAAGAAAAATGAATGCAATGATCAAGTCTTGAACTACGAATTTCTTGGCATTCATCTATTAGGGGATAATGAGCCCTTGTCCACTTCAAGACAAAGTCATATACTGTGTCTTTTGATGCCACCTGGAGATCATCTCTGGACAAAATTGCCTCAATACCAGCAAGAGGCAACTTCATGACCTCTTCTTGGAACCTGTCGAGCTGAATGAGCTGAATAACAAGTACTGGATGCTTCAATAGAAGAACTTTTAGTAATGTAATCCATATCAATCCTTCATACAAGATAAAAAGCAACATGTTATAAAGTTCATGACATATGACTAATCAAATTGAAATTAATTTGTATTACTTTCACCTGAGGTTATGCATTAAAATCATTATGTAATTAAGTTTATTGACAACTTTCTGATGTTGAAACTTACATGAACATTTTATGCATAGGTATATAGAAACTCCCAATAGTGACTCAAATGTTATAGAAAAGGTTCCATCTTGGCCTATTGGAAACTTAATATTGAAATAGGATTTCGAACCATCCGCTGAAATTGGCCAAAATAAAATCCAGTAGCAGAAATATTCCTCAAAAGACAAAACAAAATACACATACTAAACAATGGCTTTGATGGACTTAATTATCATGTTGTGCTACAGGCTACAACTGTCTGGATAACAAACTAAATAACACAAGAAAAACTGAAAAGGGGTAGACACAAATGGAACTAACTTGGTAATATCTTTGTATCTTGCAGCTAGAAATTTTTTTGGTGCATCTGTCAATAGCTGAACTGCATCAGCCATCAGGACACTAGAAGAAAGCTCCAAATACAGTAACGCCGACTCTGGAGTCATAGGCAAATTACGCAGTAGCCTGCTGCAATACCTCATGCAAGAAGCAACCTCAAACTTGTCAGCAACCATGAGCACGTCCAGCAATGCAGGGGATATATTTGTAGTCAATGTATTGCTATGCATAAAATTTAGGAGCTCCATCAATGTAGCTTCCTCTGCTCTATAGGAGCAAAAATAACAATCACTTCTATGTGAGACGTCATTCTGACTTTCAAGCCACTTCAGATGAAACAACAATATTCGATACACAATTTTCAAAACCAACTATCTAGTTGATCAATATTATAAAACACTTATGACAGAACAGGCATTTTAATTCCCTATGATCTGTAAATTCCTCATATTCATGATGAATGAGAAACTGCATTCAGACTTGATAGACTTTGTTCACGTTGATTTCTACTAAAGTTCATTGACCTGCAGTATCTAAATCTCATGCTTGATTTGCAGTTAGTGACAATTAACAATAAGTACCTATGCAAAATAAAGGTGCAGAGATATATTGTAATAAGAAAAAGAGCATGATTCAGAGTGACCATGAGAAGACAAATGCACAGTTAAATTGCAGATAGTTCAGCACTCATAAGTAATCAAGAGTTACTACAGTAAGTTAACAAAACAGGAAAGAGTTTAAACATATACACATTAAAGAACTCATTTGGATAAACAATGAAAGATAACGAAGGTTAAGACGTGGAGATATCTGATGATCTTGAAGAATATCAATAATACATTATACGTAGCTCAGAAACACAGAACTAAAAAAATCACTAACCTATTTTTGAATATTCTAGGAAACTAGTTGTACATGATTCAGAGTGCCCATTCGAATCCAATCATAACATAGATGATGATACCATAACTTACTGCTTGTACGAATACGTAAGGGATTTTAATGAAAACTTGCAATATAATATAGGAAAGTTTTCATATATTAACTATCACGACCGGAAATCGAACTTGTATATTCACCTGTCCAAAGGCATAGGGTATGGCGGAGTATATTCAGGCAGCTCTTTCTCTGTAAAACATTGTACGCTCAACGTCTACAACTAGTTGCACTGATGATGCATTTTGTACGCCAAGGAAAAAACATCAACATACATTGATCCCATAATGTTGAAAAGATCTTGGCTCTTGCTCCTATAACAAACAAAAATTATTTTAAGTATGAAAGGTCAGCTAATGAGACAATAAGGATAAGTTTCATAGTCGAGAGAAAAATAGCCGGTGTATTGAATACTATATCAAATGATTGATGACTACCCAAAGTCCTAACATTGTAAGCTTTCATGTTTTTGTACTTACACTTTGGTACCAAGATCCCAAAATATTTTCCCGAAGACTAGTTCTATGAAGATTGTGAATATGAATCTGACTGTAGTGTAAACAGGATTATGCCAGTATGACCAGTGTTTCTTCTACAGGCAAGCCATATACTGTATTCGAAATGACTGTGAGTATTAAGTTTAGAAATACAGATCCTTTGAACCAGGGCGATGGACACTTAATTCACTAATCAAGGCTTTTTTCCTCATGTACAGGTCAGAATTCTTGTATAAATTGGTGAAATAACCCCTAACGTCATTTCTTGAGCCGGGGCTGTGACTTCCAACATCAAGTAGCTGCATTATAACCCTCCTTTATCTTAACTACGCCAGGCATCAACTGCATTCAAGGTAAAAAGAACATCAGTATTTGATCATATAATATCAGAAATGAAAAAGGTCATTTTCTTTATGCAGTACAAATTACCTCAAAGTATTTGATCAAATCATAAGAATAGTGACCTAATGGACCAACGTATATATCTTGACCTTTTTGTTTCATTAGAAATAGTTGCAAAGCCATTTTGATTTTAGTACTCAATGGACCAACGTATATCTCTTGCCCTCCTTGTTTCATTAGAAATAACTGCAAAGCCGTTCTTTCCATCTCTAGTCTATAATACCCACAAATACAAACAAACTTGTTTTAACTTTTAACTAAGGAATACTGCACTGTGGGGTTGATAGGAGTAGCATACAGAAGCACATATTCATTTTAAAATTGCTTTCCTTTCCTCACTAGTGAGCTGATTAAAAGATGAGGATGGTGATTATGATTTGACAGAGATTCCATCATATACTCTTGAATATCAAGTAGCATAGACTGTAGGCATCATAACACTATAAAGTACCACTTGAACTCATTTTATGAAAAAAACAAAAGTTAAGCAACAGGCACTCTTAAATGCCTAAAATAGTTGGGGCCTCTACAGATACGCTCAACAGCCTTAGAGATCCATTACCAATATTCCTCAGTCTCATCATTTTCTCGATTAACCCAATGTGTAGCCATAGTTTAGTAAAATAGGCCAACATATTAACAATTGATAAGCAACTAGTTAAGTAATGAAAATACGTGAATTGCAGAAAGGCAGATTGATGTACAAGGGTCATACATCCAACTAGTTAGGATGAACAAACTCTTAGATTAGTCCTTAGAAAAAAAGACAAAATAAAAAATGAAAAATACCAGCTTAAATGATTCAGAAAGAGATTTCACTGAAGTGTACGCGAGATAAAGGAGAACACTTTTGTAAAACTCGGCAAACTCCTGGCGAGCTTTATGGTACTGAGACAAAACCCAATAATATCTTGCATAAATAGAGGATCAATGCCAGTCATACTATCAAGTGTAGTCTTCCCCTCATTTAAAAATTTCTGTCACTCTTTTGAATCTCCTTTCTCAAGCTTAAATAGGGCAATCTACATCTTAATATAAAGAATTGGTTCCTCTATCCGGGTCTCTTTAGTATTATGAAGTTTCTCTGTCACTCCTTCAAGGAAGCCTATGGCACTTCTTTCTCGGATTATTGCCGAGAGAGTGAATATTGACGACAACAAATGAAAAATAGATACAAAATTGAAAGGCGTAAAAGAATTATTTGCCCACATGGGTCCTACTTGTTCCTACAAATTTGAATGGATGGTATAAGAAATTAATTGGAAGTGATTTTTCTGAAGCAATTGAAATTAGAACGAAGAAACTTACCAATTGAAGCCTTACTTTCTTTTGTGGAAGCCAAGTCATTCAAAGCTCTAACATTCATGCTGATGGAATTCTGAAGGAGAAATAAAAGAGAAAACCTAAACTGAATGAAGGTAAGGAAGGGAAATTGAGTAAAAAGGGAAAAAATAAGGGAAATTTTTCCCGCTTCTACTTTTGCTAAAATTTGAGAGAAGCTAGTTATTTTATTTTTATTAGTAAAAATGAACAAAATTATGAGAAATTTAAATATTTTAGCAACAATCAAAAATACTTTTAGCAACAATAAAAATATATTATTGCAAGCATATTTATATTTTAAATTATTTTATTAATCTATGATATTTGGCAACAAGATTAAAAGATTTGGCAACAACAAAAAGTTAGTTGTTAAAAGTTTTATTCTATGCCAACAATTAAATTAAGTTGTTGCCAATTATTAAATTTGGCAACAATATTTTGCTTGTTGGCAAAAAGTTGTTGTCAATTCTATAATTTCTTGTAGTGTGAGTACTTTAGAAAATATATAAAATATTTGAGAATTGAGAATTGAGATTTGAGAGAGAATGAAATTTGAGAGAATGAAAAATTGTGTGAAAAATGATTTGAAAGTGTAGGATATTTATAGGATTTTTTTTGGGTTTAAAAAATAATTTAATTGATTTTTTTTAATAAAAAGGGCATTATAGCCATTTTGGGCTCCCAACAGCTATATGACCGTTGGGCCCAACGACTATAATGGCCCAACGACCATTTTTCATAAAATTCTATTTTTTTTAAAATTTTTATGCAGGCCGGGACGGTTAACCGACGGGTCTGGACAGATTTTGGTCCGGGCCAAATTAATCGGGCCCAAAAAAATATGACCCAACCTAAGACTCGGTACCCTACAGCTCGGGGGATGACCGGGCAAGGTCAAACCGGGCCGGGTTGGTGTGATGGACCCGGCTGACCGGGTCAAACCGACCCGTTTGACACTCTTATCACACACACAAAAAAATTCACACGCATTGAGCAATCATGATATGTTTTGGTGGTGATTAAACACAGACATTGGGTAGAACAAAAATGAGAATATTTTTCATGAGATTTTACAAATTTGACTGTAAGATATTTGTTCGCCTTGAATCTTTCTTAGGGATTTGATATAGTTATTAATTTAACTACTCTAATGCCATGATAGTTTACATGTAATATTTAATTTAGATCTACCTTAAATGTTATTTTTCATTGTGCGTACTCTCTTGTTGCAAGCACAAACTAGAAATAAGCTTGAGATTAATATGCTTTCTAGATATATCGACCACCTTAGAGCAGGAGAAACTCCGGACAAGTCTTCAATTTCAAATTTGTTCCTCAGAATGCTTTTTCACCCTCAAACATTAAAAATTTACATCTGATAACTTATGTAAACCCTAAGATTAATTAGAGGTGGATTCAGAATTTAAGTTTTATGAATTCAACTTTCAAAATTCTTACTATTGAACCCATTATGCCTTATAAAAAAATCTAGAATTTAAATTTTATAAATTTTTATACATAAATTTATACATCACACTAAAAATACCGAGTTCAGATTCCGATACCGAAAGGCTACATCCACATCTAAGATTGGAAAAATAGAAAAAAAAATTCTCATAGTTTAAGCAACCATACCTTATTATATGATTGATTGTGTTAATGTGAAAGTCCTAAGCTTCCTAACAGAAGTATATGCTTTCCTTTAAATTGATGTTGTCACAACCTCACCAATTGTACGTACATACATTTCACTACTTCATAAACATATGACTTTGCGAGATAAATATCCTTATGGGAGAGATATGTCCCTCTATTTGAGGTAGGATTCAATATTAGGAACTAATCATTTTGCTTCAGCTACCTAAACTGCAGAAACTTATAATACTCTATAACACATGCATAACCAAAATCTTGATAAAAGAACAAAAATTTCATCGGTATGTGATAACTAATAGAAGATGACAAGTTTCTTAAGATTCATGTCACCACCGATCCCAACTTATTTTACATCAATAACTATGAATTTTAGTAAAAGATCAAGCTTCATGAAACAGGAATAAGAAATCTTTGACGAATGAAACACTTCTCAATGAGAAACCAAACTTAATAAGAAGCTTTATGTGTTTGAATTCAACTCTTCGGCAATGAAAAATAAGTACAGATTATAGTGGTAACAATATTAGTATTTTTTTTGTTGAAGAACCAAATCTTATGAATTTAATAACAATGCTTCTATTATCTGGTGTGCGGGCGAATTTGAAATATTTTTTTTGTCCAGCAGTTATATAATAAAAAATAAAGAATTTGGTGTTTGTATAACCATCAGTAGATACTAAGATTAAGAAAGAATTCTAGGTGCGCCAAATGAAGAAAACACACTCACTTCATGTCTTCTAACAATTACTTCAAAACGACACCATCTGGCATATCAAATGTTCTCTTCCTAGCTACATATAAAGGCCTCCCACCAAATTGAGGATTGATAACATCAAAAGATTTAGCGTGACAAAAAAAAAATCGTCAATTAGTCGTTTCCAAAAGTGGGTGGCTAAATGTATATAAAGACGATTTAGTGCTTTGTCGCTAAAAATATTAAATTAGCTACAAAAAAAAAAAATTCGTCCCAAAATATGTAACATTTATGAAGAATTTGTTTGTCATAAAAATAATTTTTTTTGTAGTCGATGATATGCTTTTGTCACTAAAAAGTTATTAATACCGACAAAATTTTATCGTCCCTAATTAATTAGTTCAATCAACGACAACACCAATTGTCTCTAGAGTTATACATATTTCGTCGTTGAACAAATGTATTTTCGTCACTAATGATAATTTTTTTTGTGTACAACAAATATTTTCGTATTTAATGTATTAATTAATGAGAAATTTGTTATTATAATAAATGTTAATAATTCGTAGTTAAATCTACCATTTTGTCATTAAAAATAGTATATTTTACCGATGGTATAGAACTGTCATTAAATTGTTATGATTACTGACAATTACGATTGTCATAAAATAAAAAAATTAATTTGTATCAAATAAAAAGTAAGAAATTGAGACAAAAGCATTTGTCACTAAATATAATCAAAATTTTGACAAACTAGTTTATTTCGTGACGAAAATATTTATCTTGAAAAGTCTGATTTAATCATTGCTAAAAATTACCTTTGACAATAAAATCTTTTGTCACTAATTACAAAAAAATGCTTAATTATTTTATATTGATATTATCTTTTAAATTAGAATTTAATAAATTAAAAATAAATTATAAAACATGCCAGATAATGATAAAATTCACCCACAATCAAATAATTAAGAAAATTAAAATTGTACCAAGGTAATCTCTCCTTACAGGGCAAATAAAACTAAAACAAGTCCAATGACGAAGGAAATGTAATTGAAATATAGTGCTAAATATTACTATTATCCTAAACTAAGACAAATATGTAGAGGTTTCTTCCAAAGTACCAATAACGTGTTGAGTTGCAATTAGTCTTCATCCAACTCTTACTTTTATACCTGTGGAAAAGAGAAGAAAATTATGCAAGCGCAAGTTACATTATTGTTAAATCAGCCCGCACCCATATGGAAATACTAACAATTCAGAATTTTAAATAGCTTAATACTTGACTTGTTTACTTTATTCAGGTAAATTATAGATAAGAAAAAATGTCACAAAAGTATGATAACTGTACAACAATCTTCTCCCCCGAAGGCCGTCTCTATCAGGTTGAGTACGCAATGGAGGCTATTGGAAATGCAGGTAGTGCTATAGGCATCTTGTCCAAGGATGGGGTGGTGTTGGTAGGTGAAAAGATAGTAACATCTAAGCTGCTTCAGACCTCAACATTGAGTGAGAAGATGTACAAGATTGATGATCATGTGGCATGCGCTGTAGCTGGAATTATGTCTGATGCCAACATATTGATCAACACGGCCATGGTTCAGGCTTAGCACTATACATTCTCTTATCAAGGATCCATGCCAGTTGAACAACTTGTTCAGTCACTATGTGATACTAAGCAAGGTTGTACACAGTTTGGTGGACTTCGTCCCTTTGATGTTTTATTTATCTTTGCAGGTTAGAATAAAAATTATGGCTTCCAACTGTAAATGAGCGACCCAAGTGGAAATTACAGAGGTTGGAAAGCTGTAACAATTGGAGCAAGCAACCAAGCAACTCAATCAATTCTTAAGCAGGATTACAAGGATGATATCACAAGGGAAGAGGTCGTTCAACTTGCTCTTAAGGTACTTTGTAAGACAATGGACAACACTAGCCTCACTGTAAAGAAAATTGAACTTGCTGAGGTATTTCTCTCTAATGGGAAAGTTAAGTATCAAGCATGCTCTCCCGACACTCTGAACAAAATATTGGTGAATGCTGGATTGACTCAACCTGCAACAAAAGAATCGTAGACCAATATCTTTGGATCGAGATTTAACATCAAATCTCTCTACACCATGTCTGGCATGTTGTACTAAAACTAAGTGGTGGATTTGTGTTTTATTATAGTTGCATCCATATTTATGTCAAAACACTTTCGATTTTGAATTTTATTTTGGATTAGTTCATTGTTTGTTGTAATCATCGTACTTAATAAATTTTGAATTACTTAGTAGTTAGAAGGGAATTGGTAACAGAGGAAGGAATGATATATGGTGGAAAACTATTCCAGTATGCATATGGTGGACACTATGGAAGAATTCATCATTTGTTAGATGATGAGTCTTTTGGTGTGAATACTATGTTACCTTTATCCAAAAAATAAATGTAGTGAATTGTTCTTATGAAGTTCAGAGTGATCTACACAGAAGAGGGAGGTGTACCAACAACTATTAGGAGACATGGAAGGTTCTCATCCAACTGTTAACAATTTTCATGTTCTCAACGAAGAGCTACAAATGGAGCAAGAATTACGACCAGGTCCTAGAGTGATGTCAACTGTCAAAGGTGTAGAGTACGCTAAGGGAAGAAAAATGAGAGTTGGTTAGATTGACTTTAGATATTATGAGGCATTAGTTGTAGTCGCAGATAGTCAGAAAAAAATGAGATGGAATGAAAGTAAAAAGTATTTTCTAGAGTTTTTCATTGCCAGTTGGTGTGATTTTGGTAATCCCTATCATGTTAATCTACTATAGAAGAAGAAGGCTTTAGAACTCAAAAATATAGTTAAACTGGATAAATCATTTTGTTAAGAATGTAAATTATTTACTTATCTATTATAATATAAATAAGATATTTGGTATAAACTATAAAATCTCGTTAAACATAAAGTTCTAGTAGGTCAAATAGAAATATACCTAAAGTTGGCATTCTGATGGAGTTCTTTCTCCGATGCATCATTAAAAATATGCAAATTAGATAACAAATGCTACATATTTTATATATTTAATAAAGCAAAATTAAATAGAACTTATCATATAAATTTGCATTACTTCTAACCTTGACAGCGATGGACTAACAAGAAGCTGCATTTTCTTAAGCATTTCCTCTTGGTGTGCTGCTACAATATTCAACTGAAAAATTAATGTTTTAATCTGCAACTGTTGGCCTTGTATCTGCGATTGCTGGCTTTCTACCACAGTTTCAGCTGCATTTAATCATTTTTGTAACTCATTTTGGGCACTAGCAGCTTTCTGTTTTGCCTTTTTGAGGGAGTCTTCTAACTCTACCATTATCCTTTGTGTTGCCCTTGTAGTATTAGGTTTAGGACCATAACCAAGACCTTTTATGTACCCCGACTTTGTACCAAGCACAACATCCACAATTTCATCAATAGTCATGGAAGACTCTCCAGAAGTATAAAGAGCTTTTAAATCTATCATGTTGTCCTGCATAAAATAATAACACAAAAAAAGAATACATGAAGAATATTAATCATACAAATGCAATGGTATGTTACTAAAATATTAATTTCTTACATAGTTAGTCTCAGCTTCTTCAGATGACTATCCTTTTTTCACTTGTGTAATGAGTATGCTTGTAGAACTCAATTCTATCACGCTCTACACCTTCATGTTCCTTTTCACCCTGTATAACAAGAAAATAATATGAAATAGTATTTAAAGGCATCTGAAATGAGATACAACTGACATACCTAGTCTCTTATTTATCAAACAACAAAATATTAAATAGTATCAAAGTGTTAGTAGTACAAAGAATTAAAATGGTATAACTTACAATTTCTGCACGAGATGCTACAAATGCTTTTGATCCTATGAAATGATTAGATTTACGCTTAGTTCGATTGACCTTGTTTATTTCACATCATTTCTGCAAAGAAAAATAAAAACATCATAACGTAATTAACGAGAATAACATGAATATAAATTACATTGTGCTCTGGATCGTTCCACATGTCACAAAGCTTATTCTAATTTTCAAAGGTCAACTATTCAACTTCCATTTTACGAGCTTCTTCCACGGATCGTGCACTTTCAAATTTTTGTTTTAACTTGTAGCGCCATTGCCAGGTCCTATTTTTCAGAATATCCTCACAGCTATCTTTCACATAATGCTCATCCAAATTAATGTCAAACCTCTCCTAAAAACAAATAAGTATTGAAGAAACACACGAAACAATCAAAATCTCTTTTAGATTAAAATTATAATCATAACATCTGTTAACATACTTAGTACCTTAAAACTCTAATGCCCTTAAAAACATACATTTTAGTTCAAGAAATTTATACCCATGATTTGAAATCTATAGGTTCAGATTATAGTCCTTTTTAAGTTACTGGATTCCAAATTATTAATTTATACATATTAAATAGATTTATAGAGTTCGGACCAAAGTTTCTAGGATTGGCCGAACTCATACCTTTGTATTTGGCTCTGGCCCCGACCACCTATGGTGGCTCATTGATCTAAAAAGTCTTGGTATATATTTAGTTGTCATACTTGATCTATGTAAATTTTAATTGATTGATATATTGTAATAAAAATGAATGACAACTGAAGTTGGATTACTTAAATGAATAGCTAATGTGATTAACTTAAGAATGGTATAAATGCAGAATGCAGGTCTTGTATTTTCAAACTAGTGTTACTTTTCTTATAAGATGGACATATATTGATAGGCATAGTGGAAGTCATTTTGGACTCCTATATAGTAGATATTCAAAAAAAGGTATTTTATCTTGACGTCTTCGGAATGTATATGAACCTAGTAGTCTGTGATTTTGGAAACTCTGAAGTCTTACTTTGAAATATGTGGACTTGGAATTGGACAAGACAATACCATTTGAAAGATTTACAGTTGATTTAAAATCCAAGTACTGCATGAAATGCACCTTAGTTACTTGTTCAATACAAGAAACTAGCAGCATTTATTTCTTCTGTATCTTAAAAATATGATAGGCGTAGAGGATATAGAGGCTTACGTGATGTTAGGCCTTCAATCTTAGACATGATGGTCAGATGTCTAGCTACATCAGCCATCTAAGCATACTACTACAACAACATAGCCAATATATTCCCACCAATGGAGTCTGGGGAGGGTAAGTGTACGCAGTCCATAAAACTACCTCAAATGTGAGATAGAGAGGTTGTTTCCGATAGACCCCCGGCTCAAAATAAAACATCATACTATAAAAAATAGTGATATTACTAACAACAAATACGATGAAATTTACTCAAGTCAAAATTGTTAATACAGGTTTCTTTTCATTAGAAGCTTCTCTATTTCAGCCAGAAGCATAAGAATATGGGGTTACTGGCAATGAGCAATTCAGAAAATTTCCTAAGGGGGTTCAAGAATTATTATGTACGTACTTAAAGTAATTTGTGACTTATATACTTCGTAGAATTTTTTACATATACAATATAATTTTTTGACAAAGAGTGTTCAACTTTCTGATATTGTCATAGTCAACTGAGGATTAATGCACATTGCACAGTATGTCCAGGAACAAGGCATCACAAGATATCTTCAGTAATAAATACAGAAAGAAAACATTTTCAAAACTTAGTACTTATTCGGATATAACAAACTACAGCCAACATCAATTGGTAACCTATAAGAGAGATGCTAGGGGTGAAATGATGGAGGCTTCAATATAATAGAAATTACAAAAGAAGAACTATGTTGATAGGGTAACACTGTTCACCATTCTCTGATGTAATGCAGCTGCTTATTGAATGGGTTTTGTCACTATAGACAGCCGAAGAATTCGAGCTAATCTTTTTGTCCCTGGAACTAGGAGATGGACTTTGACAAGCAGAATATGATTTTGTTTTCTTGGTGTATGATCAAAATAAAAATAGGTTTTCTTGTCATAATTTGTTGTAATTTTGTTTTAGTTTGTTGTTTTTAGGTTGCAAATATGCACTATGGGAATGAGATGGTGACTCGGGATAGATATGTGTTGGACAGAGAGTTCAATTACTGTACCAACCTCAACACCACTCAGTTCTTGAGGAAAATTAATGACATTGAAAAGCTAGACTCGATTATATTTACTGGCAACAATATTAACTTCCCCTTCTGTTATTATCAGAGTTCAAAACAACATGAAGTATCTATTAATTGTTCTTTTCTTTTCTGAACCATTGGAAACTATAATAAATATGTACATGGCACTATTTCATCATGGGTATGAGACAGGAAGAGAGTTAATATTTTAGCTTTACAAGTGGTGTAGGTACAACATTCTGAGAGATAATTTCCCAAACATGCACAAAGTCTTATCCCAGAAGGATTTGTCAATCCAACAAATTCAAAAGATACAAGGTGAAGAGGTTTTCTGGGACATGGGTTCAAGAGGAATTCCCATAACTCGGAGGTGATTGAGTTCCAAAGATTGCTAGATTTGGTTCACAAACAATGTAATCAATCGATAGCCATGATGGCTGGAGGTGGGTGTTGGGAAATAATTGAGCTGTATTTGTTAATTCTTTTTATGAAAAACATTTTGAGTATGGAGGTGATCGCATTTTCATATAATTAAAATGGACGGAGGGAGTGATATGGTATTAAATAACTATTACTATGGTTAAGCGTATATTATTTTCTTGTAAGGGCCGTTGATAACTATTACTATGTTGAGCTCGTTTGGTCTTTTTTCGCCTACATCTGGCTGTGTGTTCTTCGTCCCATTCAAATAACAACCCTATGTGATGGCCTAGACATGAATATTGCATGTGTAGTGCATCTGCTAAATAATAAACAATGGATGTGAACATTAATCATATACGATAAGCAAATATTATATGTCGTTTAGATTACAAGAGTGTTCCAACATTGGGCCCGTGCTAGCACGGGCCATCACTATGTAGTATAATACAAGTTACCATTTTTGAAAAAAAAATATAGTTGAGTTGAATGTATTACCAGTATTAACAAGGGGAGTAGTGCTATTCGATTCATCTGGTGATTGAGTTGCTTGACTAGTTCCCCCGGTAAGTGTAGTTTGCCTAAGGACACCCCCTCCCGGAGCCATTGATTTGCTAAATTATGCTCAAAGCAATATGAATTATATTTTAAATAAGAAAAAACTTAGAAGCTACGTTCCAACATAAGTTAGACTATTATAGGAAAACAAAAAGTAACTGCAATATGATAAGTAGTTTAATTGAAAAAAAAAAATACAAGATTAAAGCAGAGACCTCCTAGAACCTCTTTAATCTTGAGTGCTTGACCTTATCCATTTACATTGTTGTTGGAAAACAGCAGAACAGGAACAATAATTGATGAATTTATGTTTTTCAATTTATGTTTTCTACCCTTCCTAGACCCCACTAGGTGGGAATATACTAGGTTTGTTGTTGTATATTTTCAATTATGTGTCTTGGCTTTAAGTTATTATGATTTACCATATCAGCATAAGCCGTGTTTTCTGTACTTAAATAACTTTTCGGAGGATCAAAAGATTTCAGCACGAAGGTTGTATCAGCTATGGGCTGCTGAAGGTATTATATCATTGGAAGGTAACCAAGGAGAAGAGACAACAATGATGGAGATAGGGGAACATTATCTGCACGAGTTAGCTATATACAATGCTCTTTTTCCAACCCAATAAAGCTTACTAACTTTTCTTACACTGCTCAAATTCCTAATAATAGTTATAACTTTCTCAAATCTCCACACTGAATTTGGTCTAAAGTTTGTTAATGACCATCTTTCTGGAAAAACTTATATCTCTGGAGATCAATTGACAAAGGATGATATTAAGGTGTATGGGGAAATCTTGAAGCAACCTAGTTCAGATAGTTATCCCAATGCTAGTAAATGGTACCAAGTTGTTTTTGCTAAACTTGCATCAAGTTTTCCCGGGAAAGCTGTTGGTGTGAGATTTGGAAGCCAAACTGCTCCTACTATAGCTGAACCAGCTCAAAAAACTGCTAAGCCTTCCGATGATGACATCGATCTCTTTAGAGAAAAGACAAAAGATGAAAAGATGGCAGCAGAAGCAAGAGAGGCTGTGAAGGTATCTACCAAGAAAAAAGTCAGTGAGAAATCACCCGTTCTTATGGACTTTAAGACTTGGGATGACAAAACAAACATGAAGAAACTTGAGGATGTTGTTCGGAGTATTGAGGTAGAAGGTCTTCTCTGAGGAGAATCTAAATTGGTCCCGGTTGGCTACGGGATTAAGAAAAAGCAGATCATGCTTACCATCATTAATGAACTTGTCTCGGTGGATACTCTAATTGAAGAACGTATAACCTTAGAGCCTATCAACGAATACGTGCAAAGTTTTGATATTGTTGCCTTCAACAAAATTTAAGGTCAACATACCAGGGAATTTTCTAAGTCTCGCGCCTTGTAAGGCTGTAATTTTGCTAGTTTTCAAGTTGTGATACTTTATAAATAGTGTTTTGTCTTTCAATCTCTGTTCAAGTACGTTTAGTCGCGAAAATGGGCATTTAACTGTGAAAAAAAACTATATTCCAATGTCTCTGCAATAATTTCACAATGTTGAGGGTTTTGTAACTTGGAAATGATGAAGAACATCGATTCGCAAGTTTCTCCTTTTAGAATCTCTTCAAGTTAGCAAAACTACAGAAACTTGGAACCGTTATCTCACTGGAGTTAGAGGAGATGGAAGAGATAATCACACACCTCATGCTAAGAATGGGGGGACTTAGGGAAATATCTTTTCGTATTTACTATAATTTTCATTTGGAAAAAGATCTAAACCTTCTGAAGCAACTGTTAGGTTGTGACCATCTCCACAAGTTAGATCTAATCGGACATATCAGTAAGCTACCAAAACACCACTTTTTTTCATAAAGCCTCACCAAGTTAACAAAAATTAGCTAAACATCTTTTGCTAATCCATTGCTAAGTAACTAGTAACTAATAGGATTTTCTAATAATCCGTTGCTAAATAGGATTCACCACTAAGTGTCAGATACCAATTAACAAATCATTTGATATATGATTGTTGAATGCAATTATTTATCTAATTTCATTCAAAGATAAAGTATGAGGATGAATACATACATGGTTTTCTTGTTCAGATTCGGAAATTTTGCTTCACTTTCCAATGAAACTCCTTTTGTTTTCTCATATATATGGTCATTTTCCTGAACTTTTTTTGGAGCCAAAAACCTAAAATAAAATAAGTACCCATAAACGGTTTCTTCTCCATTTTCCCTCGTAATGCCTCAGATCAACAAACAAAATGTGGAAGTTTGAGTAGTGCTTTTTGCTTTTAGCAAAGACCTTGTTCAAAAAGCTGAAACAAATAGGGAGTTTTGGTAAAGTTGGTGTTTTTTTTTCGTATTAACCAATTGAGAATATGATGGAAGATGGTCAGTCTAACTACACTATCACACGTGAGCAGCTTGACTATAAGTTACTAAATCTATAGTTTTACCGATAATTTTCTAGAATTCAGCCTTATAATTAATTAAGATACACAAGTTTTTACTTAATTATAAATAAATATGATTAGTTATAAATAAATATTTTTAAAAGAGAAATTATGGGTAAACTAATGGTTCGTTTGGTATGAGGTGCTAAAGCAAATAATACCGGGATAAAATAATAATTTCAGAATAAATTTTTTTAATGCATGTCTGGTTGACAATATTCGGGATAACTTATTCCGGGACTAATAAATAGTATCGAAATAAGTTATCCACAGGTGGGATAACAATCCCATCATAATTTATCCTTGGGATAAATTTATAAAAGGACAAAATCACCCCTACCTATATTTATGCACGAACCACTTTATGTACGTTAGTATGTGCATAATTAATTAATCAATCTAACTTAACCACTTTAGGCGATCCATAAATTATACTGACATAAACATATACATTAACCAAATAGTAAGGTAGTAATTTTATATTTATTCAAATGATAAACATTAGAATTTGGCCATCTAGATGGCTAACAAACTTTATAACATAAGTAGACATGTTAAATAAATATAAGAATATTTTACGCATATTACTATTTTTCACAATTTATGTTAAATATTTGATAAATAATAAACTAAAATCTTTTCATAAATGTATAAAATGTAGATGAATATTAAATTTTGTTTCTTTTAAGATGAAATTTGTAATGAATTTATCCTCAATATTTTTATAAATATTAAAAGTATTAGAGCTTGAATTAACCTATCTTCAATTGAGTAATATTTACCAACAACCTAAATTACCCCCAAACCCATAAATCCATATTAGCCTCTTATAACTAATTTTTTAGCCAAAGACAAATTTAATTAACTAGCACAGGCCTTATCGTAGTTATAAGTCATTGTTAAGCATTTGAATTGAAATGTTGATCACTATATTATATGAGTGATCCGCGTTCACAATAGATTCCATTGTTCAATTGCATATTTTAAATTAAATAGTTTTTTAATTACTTGAAAATTGATATTGTATATATTAATAAAAATAAATTTTAATAGTCTATATTATTTGAGTGATATGTGTTTAAATGAATTGGCATAAATAACAAATCTTCTTGTACTTTAACAAACTAAAGTTGAAAGTTTTAAGCATTTGAATTGAAATGTTGATCACTATATTATATGAGTGATCCGCGTTCACAATAGATTCCATTGTTCAATTGCATATTTTAAATTAAATAGTTTTTTAATTACTTGAAAATTGATATTGTATATATTAATAAAAATAAATTTTAATAGTCTATATTATTTGAGTGATATGTGTTTAAATGAATTGGCATAAATAACAAATCTTCTTGTACTTTAACAAACTAAAGTTGAAAGTTTTTATTTCAAACTAAATAAGATGTAGTAAGATTATTTTCTTAAACACACACGACATAATCATAGGAAGGCACATGCAAAAAAATTAAAGCTAAATAAGATGAAAGTTTTATTTTTAAAATACATACGATATAATCATGAAAATGCACACACATAATAAAATTAAGCTAAATAATATGAAGGTTTTATTTTTAAGAATAAATATTTAAAGCATCAAAAGAAATATATATAAAATAAAGTTAAATAAGATAGAAGGTATTTTGGTAACCAATTAATTTATTCGTAGAAATTATACCATGCATATTACTTTGAATACAACAAATCAAACACTCAATAAAAAATAATTCAGCATAACTAATTCCAATATAACTTATCACATCATAACTTATCTCAGCATAACTGTAACGCCCCGAAAACGAGTCTCGGAGCATCACAAGGTGCTTGAGGCTACGAGTAGCCCCAAGCTAACCCTTTGAGCCATTTTCATTCAGTTCAACACAAATCAACGGGGTTTCCATAAATAACCCTCAACTATCAACATAGTAATCATCATCCAAGAATAAAATTTTTTTAGAAAGATAACAAAATACGACTTATTAGTCAACTCCCAACATCTATACTAGTCTGACAAGCCTCTAAGAAAATCAATAAAACCAACGAGCCATTGAGACATGCCCCAACTGACTCATACTCAGTTATCAAATGTAAACAATTCCGTGAAACCAACATCAGACATCACGTCTTCAAAACACGAGGACTCACCACAACAAAGGATGTAGAACAGTGTGCCTGAAGAATCACTGTCGAACCTGGAACTGAGCACCTGAACCTACATTCCGAGAAAATGAAGACCACATCCGAAGATGTGGGTCAGTACCATGGAAAGGAACCGAGTATATAGGGGTGTATGCAGTTGTATAAACATCATCATCATAAATATTTATAAGAAATATGTAGGATGTATGAAAGACTCACATAGCCTGAAGAAAATCATCATAATCATGAGAGGATGAAATAAGTATAATAACACATGTGAGTCATCATATAATTTGTCAATCACTTTCAGTTCATCAAGAATATCAATTCTCATAATGTAAATATCATTTAAATTTTTCGAAAGAATAACTTTCACAATTCCACTTTCAAATTACTTCACCGTTCACCATAGATACAAGGAAACACACACACACTGGGAGATCCTATAACCGACATAAATCATGTGAGCTACATGGCGTCTAACTACAACCCACGTTGGGGATAGCCATCCTATCCTTGCCATCGGAGTAGGACGATCGATATCAAATCCACACAAACTAGTAATCACTATATAAATCAGCCTCAGGCTCACTCCTACGGGGGCACATAGTTCTAGGGAAGTAAGGTCGCTTTATACCTCCCACTCAGTGCTAAAGATTTCTCCCGAACTTAGATCAGATCATTTCAAAGACAATCTACAATAAAATAATTTTAGTAATATATAAATATACATCGGGAGCCATCATGCTTCCCATCTATCAAAATCAACCACGTTGTGGATTTTTTTCACACTCGAGTTCAAAACAACTCCATTAAGACCAAAAGGTCAAATCATTCAAAATATCTCAAATATTCAACATTAACGTGCTTATAACACATATTTTCTCAAAAAAACACAATTTCCAATGAGGATTCATGACCCAAATATCAAAATCATGATAAATATCATTCAAGATTCATGTTTTATATCACCACACATGTAAATTCATCTTTCAAAATCATAAACATCAAGATTTCATAATAATCCTTATAAGATATGGGTTCATGCTTAAAATTCATAAAAATCAAATAAAAATCATGCCTTTGTAAAGAAAATTACTTTTGGGCACAAGAACGAAAGAGAGTTCTTGTTGAAAAACCCCACATACCTTGAATGATGAACTTTAGATCGATACTCATTTTTGAGAGGTTAATCGTGCCTTTGAATGATGGTTCTTGGAGTTATTGAACTAGGAACTTGGAATCTTGAATAAATTTGCAGAAATAAATGGTGAACTTTGGAGGTTCTTGAAGTTGGGTGTAGGAGCTTAGGATTTTCTTTTTGAGGGAATTTGATGAAATATAACATATAATGCTTCTATAGGCTTTAATATAGGGTTTGGACGGATTTTGGGTGAGGGAAAATGACCAAAACACCCCTAAAAATCAAATAATTCTCGAATCTATCCTTTGGTGGACTGTTTTGATAGTCTGAAGTAGATCAACCATAACGTTTTACTCCGATATCCAAATTGGATGAAACCAATTTCATTAGAAATAGGACTCTCATATCTTTCCATTGATATATAGTATCTCACCCAGGTCATTGTGTACGAGGAGTTATGATCATTTGAAGTTGACCCAAAAATTCACTTTTGATAGGCTGAAGTAGATCGACCATAACGTTTTGCTTCGATAGACAAATTCGATGAAACCAATTTCATCGGAAAAAGGGCTCATAGAGCTTTCCGTTGATATATATTAGATCACCCAGATCATTATGTACAAGGAGTTATGATTGTTTAAAGTTGGAGCAAAAATGTGCCAGGCCTCAGTACTTTTTTCTGCACATTTTACTGTTAACTACTATTCACGGTTCGATCGAAATGTTCATAACTCGTCGCTCGGGTGTCCGTTTTGGATGATCCACTTATCGTTGGAAAGATTATTCGATTATCTACGTAATGGTGGGTCATAATCTAAGACATTCCGCATGGAAAATTTATAGTTCATTCTAGAAGATAGAACCCAACACGTTTACGCACAAAATTTCAACGAAAAATTTCCCGGGGTATTACAATAACTAATCTCAGCATAATACATTCCCAACCAAACAACCCCTAAGGGTCCTTTGGTGGGGTTTATAAAATTTATACAAAATATGAGTTATTAATAATGTTTGGCTAGTCATGTTTACATATTATTCAGGTGGCGTTTGATTTGGTGTAAATAATAACATTAATTGCATAATTTAAAAAAAAAATTTACTTTTGACATTATCACTCCTAATTTTTTTAAAAAAAATAATAAATTTTTAACAAAAAATCTTAATTTGAAAATATTATTTGGGTGATTTTTTAATGCTGGATATTCTCAACAATAAATATGGTAAAATTTTATATGTGGAAAAATTAAGGATAGAGAAAGTAACGTATATAATACAAGAGAAATTTTAAAAATACTATAAATTATAATAATTAATAATTAAATTTTTTAAAAAACATATAAAAAATTTGATTAACGCCAAATTACATTTGTGTCACATAATTAGGACTAAATATTACTTCCTCCGTTCATATTTACTTGTCCATTTTATTAAAAATAGATGTGCAATAATATTATTTAATTTAAAAAATCAATGGATAATTTTTCATTTCTGTCGATTTTACCATTGATATTAAATACGATTCATTATCCAGTAAATTTTTAAAAAAATTAAATTTATTATATTCAAAAGATAATATAGTAACATTATCCCTATCATTTACTATTTTTAAACATATGTGTCAAAGTTAATAATGAACAACTATTGATTGGTCGAGGGATTAACATATAGGGAAAATGACATGGGGTGGCCATTTTTAAAAAAAATGGACACAATTTGAAAAGGTGGACAAATATAACCTGTCGGCTAAATTTAATCCCCTTTTTTAGCCATTTGGCCAATTGGGCACATGCAGTCTCTATACTCAATTGATACACTTCTAAACCAAATTGATACACTTTTATAGTATATTGATACACATTTTAAAAAAGAGAAAGGAAATTCTATGCAAGCACATGCAGTCCCTATACCCAATTGGTATACACTTTTATTCTATATTGATACACTTTTATACTACATTAATATACCTTGATACCTCATTGATACACCTTTATATCACGTTGATACAATATATATACCATATAAATATACCTTTTACAGAGAGTATACTCCTATATTTATTTAAGATGACATTATGTATGACTCATGTATAAATAAGTACATTCTATGTTTTGAGTCTAAGCTATTGTCCTCGTTTTCCTATTGGTAGGCACAATATTGAAAAAAGATTAGTACACTAGGTTAACTTATCTGTGATCATTTCCATCTTGAGTCATCAACATATTTTACTATCTTAAAGTTTTTGAACATTAAATCGCAATATATTTCCTTGCTTATATGAAAGATACATGTAAAAACTAATAATTTGTGCTTGCTTGGTACGTTCAGGGAATGACTTGGATGCATTAATAAACAGTGTGGCAAGAACGGAAGGTGTCATGAGGCGCCGTGACCTTTCTAGTGTCTGTTTTGCACCTAACCTTGATTTCCCCATTATTCAAAAAAAATAAAATAACAACATTAAAAGAAAAAAAATAGTGAAAATCAAACAAAAAAAATAGGAAGAAAGAGAACGTAACATGTAAAATAATTGACATTAAAAATTTAACAATAGATAAAGAAAAGACCAAAAAAAAGGGGTAGTAGCAACAGAAAAGCCTAAATGCCTATCTATTGGAATTGCCAAATCAGTGGAAATATTTTGGGCGAGCTGATATTTGTGTCCTTTCCCCTAACATATATTACTCTAAATATATATTGGGCCCATATTAGCGCGGGCGATTCGATATCTAGTCTTACAAATATAAATGAAAATGAGCAGACATTTAATATATATTCTTTCTACTATCTTCAACATGTGGGGCATTTCAAATAAAATAAAGTATATATGATTGGTCTTGAGGGAATATTACTCTAACTTCTGTATGTTTTCAAGATACAATATAAAAATCATTAAATAGGGATACTATAGTAAAATAATTATTTTATTAATTCTTCTTCCTAAATAGATGTGTCAAGTAAAAGCAAACGAGTACTTGTTATATTTTAAATTACGGTATTAGTAAGGGATAGAAGATATTGTAAATAGAATTCAAATAGACGTCGACTTTTATCCAGTCTCGAAAATTAAACTTTTAAACGAATAAAATTCTTATAAACACTTTTGTTTAAAAGAAGTCGCCTAAGGATGTTTGTAATACTGTAAACATGACACATGAATATCTCAATCACATAAATTAGGATAGGAATACACATATTATTTGAAAATAGTAAAAAATACCATAAATCTCAATAATCAACAACTCAAAATATAAAAAATCACCGGTAAAAAATTGGGTTGAGTCTTTAAATATGTATTCGATATTTACACCAAGTAAATATTACAAAATATATTTATTGTACAGAAATTAATATTAATTAATAATATTTAATTTTTGATTAAAATCATATATAAGAGACAATTTGATATACTAATTATTCCCTATTGATGTAGGTTTTGAAATGATCCGTATTTAGGGAGATGTGATTTGAACAATATACCTGACATAGTTAGTATACGCACATACTACTTTTTTTTATTTTTAATTTTTTTGCACTTTTAAAAATGTTTTTTTTTAAAAAAGAAAATTCATTTTAACTTTTCTTTTTAATCAGTTTCTTTTCCTTTTCTTATTCTCTTAATTAAAGTTTAAATTTCAAAAAAATAAAATCCTTCTCCTTATTTCAAAGAACACTACACAACAGCTCCATCAAGTTCAAGTCATCAACAACATGTCACAATTCATGCACGTAATTTAGTCAAACGTTATCAAGCTCAAACAAAGTATTCAGGTACCTCTAAGCTGAATATTCACAAACAAAGCTAACCCCATAAAGATTCAAGAATTCCATATTCAGGTACCTCTAATTCTTGGTTTTTAATCTTAAATTTCCTCAAGTTTGGTACTTTTTTTCATCTAGGGTTCATGATTTTACATTTAGGTGAGTTGATTTAATTCAATTACCTCAATTTTTTTTTTTAATTCTAATCTTGTTCAATATTGTAAATTTTTAGTTTGGAATTTATAATATTACATTTAGTTGAGTTGATTTAGTTTAATTACCTCAATTTTCTAGGTTAATCTACATTATAATCTGAATTTATTGTTCAAGATTGTAACCTTTAGTTTGGGGTAGATAATTTATATGATTGGGTGAATATAATTGGATTTTGACTTTATATTTATTGAAACTAGAGGTAAATAGAGTTTTTTTTATTCTTGATATGAAAATACTAAATTCTGATTTATGAATTGATTTGTTGAAGATGGAAATAGAGAAAGGCGGGGGTTGATAATGCTTAAATTGAACAGGTTAGGGCTTAAATTGGGTAGGGAAGGGAGAGGAAAATTTAATATGTAAAATAATGGGGAATAGTAGGTACCGCATCTAAACTTTTAGTAGAAAATTATAAAACAATGAGTTACCGCAAAGGCTTAAACTCCTATGATATTTATTTTCCTGTGCAGGTGATCATGGATAAAAGATGGATGCAAGAACCAAAGTTTACTAAAATATGTATTGAGGGTGTCCAATCTTTTATACGGCTTGTTCGATCTCACTTTGATTGAAATACCAAAATTCGATGCCCATGTACAGATGATGTGTGAGCATATGCTAACACATTTGAGGCTTTTAACTCTAAATAATTGCAAGGTCTTGAGCAAATTTAGTTATTTTAGATTAGTTTATGTTTGATTTTGCAGTTTAAGCTAATATGATAGAGAACCAACAATAATGGAAGCAAAAAGGTTGAAATTTAAAGAAATCTGAAGGCAAGTATGGCTGACGACATTTGTGATAAGTCGTCAGCCCTGTGATAAGCTATCAGGTTGGTTGTCATCAATAGACAGAGAATTAGCCTAAAGTGGAAGTTGTGACGACATTTTATGATAAGCCGTCAAGGGTCTGATAAGTCGTCAGAAATGCCGTCAGCCTTAAACAGGAGATGAGTTTGAGCTGGAAGAGTGACGATATTTTGTGATCAGTCCATCAGGATGGTGTTAAGGCATCAAGGATACCTTCAGACATAGATAAGACATGAGAATTGAAGCTGGAATGTGATGGTGTTCTTGATAAGCCATCAAAATCCTAATAAGCCATCACCGTCGTTGTCAGTCTTAGACAGCAAGAGCCAAAAGTGAAGCGGAGTTGACGACATCCGTGATGTCGTTATACTTCTGATAAGCTATCACGGATGTCGTCGTCTATTTTGAGGAAAAGTTGTAACCTTGATTTTGTTTTCATAATTAGGGTAAGCTATTTAAAGCTTTGTTTTAGGGTTTTCTAGGAGATTATTCCAGACATTATTCGACACTTTGAGTTTTGATAACATGCTTTAATATTTTCTCTCTCAACTCCTAGATTTTAATAACACAACTATTTCGAGAGATTATTATCAGTATTTTTGGGATTTTCCTTTGTGATCTAATCTACGATTCACTGATTATTATTCATCTATGTAAATTTATATTTCAAATCATGAATTCGATTATGTGTTTTGTTCATTACATCATGAGTGTCTAAACTCCCTTAACCTAAATTATGGGATCTAGGGTTAGGTCTTGATGAGGTACTAAGTATTCAAGATTCAATAGGTGGTAGGATCTCTTGATAATTCTGAAGTTTTAAATAACGTCTGTTGGTTGCAAATAGTAGACACACCTGCTTTGATTTGCTTGAGAAAGAAATCAATATAGTAGGAAGTGAATTATCAACAAGGACTCAAAAATACTTCATTTAATAATTAGCGCTGTAACAAGGTTGGTTAACCTGAGGTAAAATCTGGGCAGTGAATAGAAATTCCCTAAGCCCTAGAGGATTAGAGAATTAAACGCTTAAGTAGGTCGAGAGACATTTAAGCATGACATCGATAAAGATAGCTTGTCATCCAACCCACCGTGAGAATCTTGAATCACCTTTAACATCTGTCATGTACCGAAAGCCCTAGTGAACATAATTCTGGTTATTTCATAAACTCTTGATTACAAACACCAAAATTAAAGTGACAAACAATTATTTGTTAAACTTAACCCCCCCATTTCAGGAAACATTAGACTATCAGTGAATTAAATTGCAAACGACTTGAGTTCATACCATATTCCTTGTGGGATTCGACCCCAACCTAGTTGGGTTTTATATTGAAAATGATCGCTTACAACCATTCAAGAGTTTAATTTGAGCGTTATCAAAAATGGCGTCGTTGACGGGGAATACGATTGTAAACTGAAGTTTGTATGCGCTAATTGATTGTTACTTAACTTTCCTAGATTTACGTTTATTTGTATTTTCTTTATTTGTAGGATTTTATAGTGTATGTCAAGCACCAGAAGTTCCGAAAAAACTTTATTTCCACTAAATCCGAAACCGCTACGAATAGGAAGAATGGAAGAACAACAAGAGGCTGACAAACTGGCAGCCTTAGCTAGAGCTCAGGTGAATGTGCAAAATATTGGGCAACATGCACGACATCCAAACCTTGAGGATGAAGATTTAAGGGACGAGGAGTTATTGAACCCTGGTAACCCAAGGCGTGCAGAGAAAATTGCTGCACAAGTACCACGTAATGTTAACCCAAACCTTCCATTCCAAAGAAGACAAGAGTACCAACCGGTCTAGTATGATCTGAATGATGATGATGATAGCATGGACGGGGTAGGTACAACGTGTAAAATTATTCCTCCACCGCTGGCACCTAGAGACAAGTTCAACATTACGAGTACTATGATCCAACTCCTTAATCTAAAGGGGTTATTTGGAGGCCTTTATGGGGATGACTCCAACTTGTATCTGGTGAATTTTGTCACTATTTGTAAATCTTTTGATAACCCAGGAGTGGGATAGAATGCTATCCGATTGAGGTTATTCCCGTTGTCTCTATCTGGGAAGGAAATATTATGGCTGAATGAGCTTACGCCTGATTCCATCACCCACTAGAGGGAATTGAAAGAAGTATTCCTAGAATGGGTTTTTGCACTCTCCAGAAGGGTACAGTTGAGAGACGAGATCAGCAACTTTAGACATCTCCCTACTGAAGCTTTGCATGAAAGATAGGAGAGATTTAAGAAGAAGCTGACACAATGTCCGAACCATAATATGATGAACCTATACTTGATGAAGAGTTTGTATAGATCCCTAAACTCTGTAACGAAGCCGATTGTAGATAATGCTACTGGTAGTTCGTTTGTTGATATGTCTTTTTATGATGCCTAAGATATGCTGAATAGGATGACCAAACAGAGTCGGGCTTAGCATACCAGGGAGTTTGTGGTAGCAAACTCCACTGTTTCTGTTGGTATGTCTGCTGAACAATGTAGGAGAAATGAGGATAGGGATCAAGACATGGCCCATTTAAAGACTCAGATGGACTTGCTCACCAAACACTTATTATCGGGGAATACTGAGAAAGTAAAGGTTGTAATGTCTCAAAACCGAGTTGATATGGAACCTGAAGAAGAGGCAAATTATGTTAATATCAAGGGGGGTTTTTGAGGCAATAGCCAATGGAATCAAGGTCAGAATGTTTATGACAAGCCTTGTTACAAAGACAGGGAGGAGGGAAACTGGAGAAGTAATAATGACATGAGTGGTTTATATGTTCCTCCTAGAAATTGGGAAGCTGCTTCAAACAGCTCTGGAAAGATATCCATGGAGGACATGATGGAGAAGTTGTTAAAGGGAGTTGAGGCCACCAACTCTGGTGTAACCACCATGAAGACCGATATGATATCCATCAGCCAGTTGGTGCACTCACACTCCACTGCCATCAAATAGTTAGAGTAGCAGATGAGCTAACGTTCTGCTGCATTTAACCAGAGAAAGAGCAAAACATTACTAAGAAATACGGTTCAAAATTCGTGGAATGATGGTTTATGTATGGCGATTAACACTAGGAGTGGTAAGATATTACCTGGCCCTTCTGTGGGAAAATCTGTAGATGGTGAGGTAGTTGTTGATGAATCCAAAAAAAGTAATCCAGTGGAGTTTGAGAAGATGGATAGCTCTGTTAATGCTTCAGAGAAGGAAAGAAAGAAGAAAGAGGAAGTGGTGTTGAAAACTATCCCAAGACCACCACCTCCATTTCCTTAATGATTGAAGAAGAAGGCTGAGAATGCAAAATTCAAAAAATTCCTGGCAATGCTCAAGAAATTGGCAATAAATGTGCCTTTGGTTGAGGCACTTGAGCAGATACTAGGATACTCAAAGTTTATGAAGGACCTTGGGCCATGATAATGTAAGTGGATGCCTATTATTCTAATGAAAGAGAGAAATTGGAAAAGTGAAAAAAAAGGAATAGTATGAAGTGCAAAAGAATTAGTCAAAAGAAAATGCTTTCAAAGAATTGGGTAAATCAAGGTAGCAAACATAGACATGTATGAATTTTTGAAACAACTGAAGTGGTCCGTAGTCAAAAGTTAGGTTAAATAATGCGATGTAGATGTTCATAGAGCTGACTCAGAATCATCACCCCTTGGCTGACCCCATTCCTCTTACCACTATTACGCCACATCCTTCAGCTAGTAGGCGGTAAACTCCATGCACTCTATATTAGCGGCATGCATAACACAAAAGATCTTATCTATTTCATCCTAAAAACCTTAAGGATCCTTATCGACCTTAACTCCAGTAAAGGTTGGATGATTGAACCTCATAAACTGGCTAGCCCTTATGGCCTCAGAATATGGAGTGATAGAAATCCCGTGCTCAGCTTGAGAAGCTACCAACTGACAAAACTCAATATTCTTCACATTATCCTGAGGAGCTCAATAAGGACTGGTGGGAACCAGTGGAACTCCAGGAGGGAGATCAGGGACTGGACCCTACACCGAATCTAAACCCCATAAGAATGATGGGTCCCATCAACATTGTCCTCGGGTGGGACAGAAGAGTTTTTATGAACTTCAAATCATCTGGGAGGCATGATCTAAAAAGTGAACAAATGGTATTAGAGATGCTTTTAGGACCTTAGACTCTACAACTTAAAAATAGAACACAAAAAAGAGAAACATTCCTAAATGTCTTGTAGCCTCTCTCTTATGAGTGTGGCACACTACACACCCTTAAAAGAGACTATACTCAACACAACTTAGTCAAACACCCAATTGACCAGAAAACTAGTACTATGATACCAATCTGACATGACCCAAACCAGGGCTTAGTCTTGTCGGGCATCTCAAGTCCAACCAGGACTAGAGACCACCCCCAATACCCAACCAAAACATCCCTGCACCCTATGTCAGATGAATTCCAAACATATAATAGGATAAAATAATAATAATTCAAGGACATTAAATAAAAGTTGTAATTGTAATACAACAACCTCAACCAAATATCCAACCAGTGCCAACCCTAATGCTAATACCAAGGCTGACACCAATGTCGATACTATCCATGCCTATAGTAGTCTGACAAAGCCTCTAACCTAAATTAAAGTACATTCGGTCGGGATATGCCCCGGACCACAGCCAAAACTAATCCAAAGCAAATAATAATAATAAAAGAAGTCCATAGCATGAAGTGGAGTCTTCTGGAGTATAGAAGCTTACTACTTTAGTCTGACTCAAAGCCTTCCCCGAATCCAAGTCACTAAATAGGAGGAGTGGTAGTATGGTCAGTATCTGCATCACGTGAGGATATAGTGCTCGAAGATAGTTAGCAGAGTGAACACTAGCATGTAACTTATGGATAAAGATAAGACAATGTCATTATTTAAAACCTATTCAATCACATATATACATATATACCGTACCGGGGTATGGAACAAAGTTTAGCATACATTTAAAACCTTAACCTGGACTGTGTAGCTTTGTTGTCCAAAATGTCCAACCATGGGCTATATGGGTTCAACTCCTCCTACTGAAAGGGCCTCGATATGTGTTAGATGTACAAACTAGAGAATAATCTGAGATGACTAGTACATCTCCCAAAATATAAAGTGTGACATTATACACAAGGTCACCATAACCAAACCTTCCATCGCCAAACATGAGTTTCCAGTATTGGTCACCCCGGTAACTTCACCTTCCATGACTTTTCTACACAATCCCCTTTAAGATCATATTAAAGCCAATTAAATATGCACAACCATTTACCAAGGATTTTTTAATTTGGTATTAACCATTGGAATCATCATACCAAAATTAGAGTTTGCAAGTCTGTTCCAACCATTCCATATAAACCATTAAACCAAATTAGATTCCACTATTTAATATTAAACCAAAACAATTTATAATGAAACCATGACCACCTAGGCCTTTCAAAAATCATATCAAACCAGTCAAAACCAATTCATGTTTCTTTAACCATTCATGCAATGCAAAGATTCCAACAATAGTTAAACTATGTGACAAATCATTCTCATTGATAATTTCACAAACAGGTTGAGGGCATGCCATTATCAAAGCCAAAATCATCAAATTTGGGGCTCAACCATGACCCCCTAATTAAATCACCATTCCCATGCACCCACATGTGGAAAACCATATTTAAAACAAGGGAAACCATAATTAAACTATGAGAAGCAATATCCATGAACAACAAAACCCTAAATCTTTATTTCAAAACCACAACAACATCATGAAAACCATAAATTAAAATATATTCCTTTAGTAAAATAAAAATGAGGGAAGAGTCACATGTCTTAGACACCATGGAAGATGAAGACAAACCACCCTTGAAAGCCTTAATTGATTATCTTGAAGAAAACCTAGCCTCTTCCTTAACATAGAGTTTGAGATATTTTTATGAGTGTTTGATTGAGAATAATAGGTTAATGCAGTCCAAAAAGGTATTTTATGTCGTGGTATCAAAGGGAGTTAAAAAAAGCAAAAATGTCCAGAATGCCCCCAAATTAAAACTGTATAATTACCGTAGGTGGTTATGAGTCAACCCCATGACTCTTGACCATAACATACAACTCATTCTATGGATTCATCACTAAGACAGTGAGTTGGAAACCCATACATTGTCCACCATATGACGCCCTGATCCTTAATCGTGACCATACCATACAACTCATATGGTCTAGTCATATCTAATACAGAATCCAAAGGGATTGACACTGAATAACATATGACTTGTCATAATGGCTCGTAACCTATCCTCACGGTTCTTAGTGAGCCACTCGTACTCAGATCCAAGTTTCACTAAGTTTCTGATTAAATGAAGGATCGTCCTAACAACCAATCACCACACCTAATGACTCGTACCACCAAACCATAACCATAACAGAAACCCAACCACCATCCACTGGACTCTTTACAACTAGGTTTACCTGACCCATACCCAAACCATATGACTCTTATGGCGAGATATCATTAGGATAGTAAGCTCAAAGCTTAGGATATTTCCAAGGGCCAAATCTCGAGTGTTTCACCAATTCTATAATGTAGTATGATTGTTTGTAATGCCATAACCATGGATTCTCTCTACTGCTGTTCAAGAACCTTTAATTTATTATATTTTCAAGTTTACTCTTTTTTCACTCGCAAATAATCTTATGGTTATGTTAGCACAAATTTAATCTTTATAGTTGGACTAGTCTGGGATAGTTGTTAACACAAGTCTCTGAGGGATCAATACAAGGCTTGTAAAAGGATACTATATTCCTTGGTGAGACCACATACACTTATGTGTGTACTTAGGCATAATAGCAAGCTAGCCTAACACTACTTGGTCGTATTCCATGAATTTTCCCATCAATTTTCATCCATTTCATGGTAAATTCATATAAATTAGGACCTTAAATCCATAAACTTTAGGAGATAATTTGGTCCCCGATTTATGCACCATTTATCCTCAACTTTTGAGTATATATTCTTTGTCTTTCGAGGGACCTCATAATAAATTTAATTTTAAATTTTATTTGCTGACCCCACGGGCCAATTATTGACTTTGATTTTGAACTAGCCCTTGATGTAGCAATATAGATATCATTTTACTCCTTATGATATGTACTAGCAATAATGAAAGAATTAGCAAGAGTTTTTAGAACTGCTTTAAGCATTAAGTAATAAGCAAGATCCTACCTCTACCTGAAAGCAGCAGTGAGGCAAACATAGATTTTGTATAAAGGTTGGCTGCCTTGTAAGGTTGCTTTCCTAGTTCACCGATTTAGATTACTATTTAGATAGTGTGGCGATATTTCAGGATTATGGAGCAAAGGCGAATAATTTATGGAAGATTCAAGGACTTGCTGTTTGGCATCAAGGTAGGCTTCTATCTACTCTTCTTCAGAAGATAGTGTATTATATATAGTGCATGTTAGGTTAGAATATTAGGATGTGATTCTTAGTAGAACACCATGATTTAGCCTAAATTATGAGTTCGGGGAATAGAATGGTAAATTGACCCTTAAGATAAATTATTTATTTTGCCTATAGGATCTTATAACCCTAGGTTACTAGCATGTTAGACCTAATTGAGGCTAAGGGACCTTTAGTATAAGGTTTACTACTTCACTTGGTGGATTAGCTTGGTTTACTAGATTATGGTATTATGGTTATGGTGTCTATATATTATTATGACCAAGGCTGTGATTACGATATTAGTTAGAGTATAGATGAGAGATCTGTCCCTATAAAGAACACAACTATAGTCTATGGGCACTTAGATGCTTATGATTGTATTGTTTGGATATTGGTGTTGGAGTTCATAAATTTGGTACTTTTATGCTAACTTAATGGTATGATTCCAATTAAAAACATGATTTTACTACGACTTTCCCTAAAAGGAATTTATTCTCACTTTTCACATTTAAAATGGATTCCTTCATAATGGGAATCATACCACCTTGATGGATGATTTATGAGATTTTGGAACCGAAATGATGCTTTAAAAATTTGACCAAGATAAATTTTGATCTACAATTTTACTGCTACCATTTACTTTGATTGTAAGAGATTTTGACCCTTTCTACAATTTTATGTTGATTTAGTCCTAGAGTTGACCCTGAGTAATCAATTTATAGACTTATTCTCTTTTAGCAATGATTCGATTCCATATATATATATATATATATATATATTTATTTATTTATTTATATACATATCTATTTGATACTGGATAAAGTAGATTGATGATGGTAATGATGATTGAAAATCCTAGATCAAGACTATCTCTATTTATATGGGTACTCTCAAACCCCCTAGGGGCCCTTTCATTTATGAGAAATCATGTCGGAGAAGAGAGGTCATCGTAGGTCCTGCCTTTATGAGTCATCGAGCTGAAAGAGATATATACATTAAGTTACGTTATGGAACTTAGATCAATTATGGTATTATGTATTTACTTACATTCATTCATGCATGTGCATTTCCTATCACCAGTATGTTGTTTGGTTCCTACATCTATATTAGTACTCCTTGTTGTGTGTTGATTGAGTTTTCCTTGTGACGGGCTTGATTTAGGTTTTGTATGTTCAAACGAGCTGATTAGTTTATTGTTATTATTATGATTAATTCATGATATTTTGATTATGGATTGGTACTGAGATTCGTGGTATGATTCTGATTCCTTTCTTTGCCGGTTATTTTTTGTAATGACTCTTTAGGTTATTTTTTATAATTCTATTTATTTGCACCACTTTAGCTTATCCATAGCTACCCCAAGTCCTTTATGACTTGCTGGAACTTGTTTCCGAGTAGTTTGTTTAGTTTTTAGAGCCAATTCTCTATTTAGAATTCTTTATTGGTTCCAAATGGCCATCGAGCAAAAACTTTAGTAAAATAATCTTGGATGCAAATTTTAACTCTTTCAACAACTCTAGAATATCTATTTTAGTCTAGGTAGACCTTTGGTTTGGGTCCTAATGCACCCGACCTCATTTTGGCCTATTGGTCAAAAAGTTGGAAAATTAAAAGATATAGGTATGGGGCTCATATTTCATCTAAATGACCTTGGATGAAAAATTCAAATTCTCCAACACATCCATAATGTCAAATTTTTTGGGGTTACATAGTTTATTTGCAAAAATCTGACTCCAAATGAGTTCCAAGGGCCAAAAACAAGTTTTTAACCTTGCTGGTGCTGGTGTTGGTGCATGTGCTATCGCGATTGGGGCATTGTGATTTCACTATTGCAATCACGATAAGACCATTGTGATCACACAACTACGATAGTGATCCCTAGGACTGCGATAGCGATATCTCCTTACCAGAAGGGGCTATAAATAGCCCCCAATGTTGCAATGTTGTCATTTTCTTATCCTTGAGTCCTAAAAACCCTAAATGGGTGTGATGACTAAAAATTGATTCTATGGGGAAACTTGGGAGCTTCATTAACATCTTTTAATATGAATATCTTTGGATTTAAGGTAAGAATCCTTCAAATCCATGCTTGAATTTCTTTGTTTTGACCCAAAACCCTAAATTCACTTAGGGCTTGATTTTAGCCAAATTTTTTCTTGGTTTTCACCCATTTCTTGAGGGTTATGATTCCTTGTTCATGTATGAACACTGCGTTGACCTTGTAAATCTATTTTTATAAGTGGGACCCACTTAGAGTTTTGGTGTTGTTTTTGAACCCGACACATAACAGTGCAATATGGGTATTATTTTCCTCCTATTAAAGTGTATATTATGATGTGGATAGTGTGATGACATTTTGGGATTGTGAAATATAGATGGCCTTTTGGTGAATGATGTAAGGATTTACAATTCAGCTTCAAGGTAGGCTTCTGTCTACTCTTCTTCGAAGATGATGTGTGATATATATTTGTGTGAATGTGAATGATAAGATTGATTAGGGGTAGAATGACTTAGTATTGATATGGAAGTTGGGGGATTAAATAAGGGTTTTGACCGGTAGGTTGAAATGCTTAATACCTTTTTTGAATCCTATTGACTTCTCCCTAGATTGAACTAATTTGTAGCATGAATATGATATAATGCAAGGTTTGGGGTGCAATTTTAGCATTGGAAGTATGGTTAGTATATTTAGCCACCTTAGGGCAAGACTTGTGTTAGCCCTTGTGGACTTAGTTGTAGATGTTAGGTCTAGTTGAGACTATTGAGACTTTAGAATAAGTTTACTTTGTGGCTTGGTAAATTGTGGTGACTTTCCTTGGATCATGATTATTGTCCTATAGAGGTGATTTTTTTTCATTGTTATGAGTTATGATTTATTGATGCATTATTCCTCCTATGGGTTAAAGGAAGATGTTGGACTGATAATATAATTTCATGTAAAATTTGATGAAATTTATAATATTCATGTTATGTATATATGCTTATTGATAATGTAATATCAATGATGAACAATTGATTATGGAAGTATACTGTACCTTACTTCCATTTTTATGTTTATTTACTTTAGCCCTCGTGGGGCTTGCACTTTACTATAGGCCTTGCGGGGCTTACTCTCTATTATTGACATTGACGTGGATATTATGATTATATGATAATACCCGCCAAGGACAAAAGATATTATAATGATGCCCGATAAGGACGGACGATATTATTATGATGTGATGATACCTGGTAAGGTCAAATGATGTTATGATAATGACATTGATACTCGAAAAAGCCAGAGGATGATTATATTAATATGCCTCTGTGCATAGCTACTAATTTGAGTTTGGCTAGCCCTATGTATGGAAAGTATATGTATATATACCGGCAAATCCAGAGGATAATTATGATGAGGGTGACAATGATGATGGTTATGATAGTGATGGTCATGGTCATGGTATTATGATATTATAGATTCTATTGCATTTATAATTATATGTGTATTGCCTATCACCAGCATACGCCTATGCCTATCAGCTCGTATGAAAGGGTTGGATAGATATGGGTGATGACTATGACTTTTGTTATTATATGCTGATTAAATAATTTGAACCTGGGGCGGTATGGGCACTGATAACGCTCAATCTACAGCTCTTGTAGGAGTGTAAAGCAGTCGTTAGCAAATATAGAACCCAACCTGGGTTGGGTATCGATCCCACAGGGAATAGCTTGGCCAACAAGTAAGTAAAATTACTAAACTTTTGGTGCAAGTCTCGTAAGAAGGGGGGATTCTTGTTGTGCAAGTAATGTAAACAAAAGCTGAAATTAATAAAGTAAAAAGAGAGATTGTTACGTAGATTGTAAACAATGAGAATTGAAGCGTTGGGGTTATGTCCACCTTCTGAGGTATACGTCTCTATTGGCTATGAGTGTGTAGAATTCTGACATGCAATTGCTTATAGAGAATTGTAGTCGATGGTAAATCCAAGCGTCTCTCGACCTCAACAAGGACTATTTCACTTTAACTCTCTCGAGCTTAAAGCGTGTCTAACGGTACGAATTCTCCAAGAGGTTAGTCCAGTTACGGCACTAGCTTTTTAATAGGAAAGGGTGTCCTACTACCTTGACATTATCTCTTTTCCAGACAAATAACCTTTCTCTCGAACAAGTTAAATGTTAGACTGGCGTATTCTTGCGTTTGCAACCGCAAAGAATGTGGATTAAGATGAAGAGAATAATGATATAAGCAATATACGTGTCTCAAACTCACAAACTCACAGCAATAGATAGTAACTCATTCGGCTTCCATAACCCCAACAGAGAAGTTTAGTTACCCATGAATGCGAAGGAGATCACGATTGACATTGTTATTATATCACGATATTAAGTAATGGCGTGTAGATCAAGTGATAGGCGTGAGGCGTGTTTCCTTAGCTTGGTAACGATTCTCTTGTTGTGGAATTTAAGAATAGAAAAGTAGATTAGAAGTGTTTGTAGTGGAAGATGAGAGAGATGGAAGAAAATTAATTGTTGAATAGAAGATTGTTCTCTCCACTAAGGGAGGAATGTCTAGGAATCTCTAGCATGATAGGGTATTTATAATACTCCTATCCTACTCCTACTATGCTAATGAAATAAATAACCAAATCCTACTAGGCCTATGGAACACTTAACCCAAATGTACTAGGTTAAGGTAACATTATCAGAATCCAAATAAACTAATGAAATACATAACCTAATTGTACTAGGTTAATGTATCTTTGTCAAAATCCAGCTTTGTGTCTGTAAGTCCCCAAAGTCTTCAGAATTGCTGTTTTAGCCCGGGACAGATTTTTCATGCAGCAGTTTTGGTCCTTTAGGCGTCCCACTTCCTTCTCCTTCGTTCGTGAGCTTTCTTTTGCGTCAAGTAAGCCATAAAATTCTGTATTTTGCATCATTTATACCTGAAGCTTTTCTAATCATGTTCGTTAGCTCATTTACAGGAAAAAGGACTAAAAGTGCATGAAATATATAATTTGTTCTCAAAACTAGGCTAAAATATGGGCAAAATATATTGATATAGGCGTGTAAATTCGCCTATCATCAGGCACGCATAAGCTCAGCTAGGTATATGGTCATTTGGAATAGCCGGTTACTTGCTCTGTTATTGATACTGTTATTATCATTGTTATAATCATTGTTCTGTCTAGCTTATGACAGATTGGTCATTGATTTAACATCGAGATTTGAGGTATGATTTTGGCCTCTTCTATCTTACGATTACATTATTATGCATAATTAATTCTTGATGAGACAAATGGATTAGAAACCTTGATCACGTTAGTGCTAAATCTTGATAAGATTATAATGAGGCCTTAAAGTAAAGATATAATGATCTAGGTTGTTCTTCGAGTTGACCTTATATCTATATATATGTATATCTAGATATATGTAACTATGGTACCATATATCCTTTCCTTCATTTATTCATATTATATATTCATTTCTTGATTTTGTATATTGCTATATTTCCTTATTTTGTCCTTTATATGTATATTGGCTAGGATATACGGTATAGTGTTGAGATTCCTCAGTATAACTGGAATAGGATAGTTCATCCTTGATATTTTCTTAGCCTTAGTATGTTAGTCTCTTGAACATGAATAGGATAGAGTATCCTTATTATCCCATTGGAGTTGTTATATGATTACTGTACTCTTGGTTGTCATTTTCACTCAGTTTATATGCTATGTATATCTGGTTTATCTCTGGAGCTCAGTTGGCAGTTGCCTACTAAGTAGCATTCCTTTGGTACTCGTACTACACTTCTACAGCCTACAAATCATAGTATGGGTTATCATCATTGATGTTTACATCGTGTGGAGCAGCCATGGTTCGGAGACTAGGGTGAGATCTTGATGTTCAGTGCATTACTTTCCTCCCTCTTATGTACTAGACTAGTCTTCATGTTGTATTCGGAGATAAGTTGTAACCGTGTATTCTTTTTATAATTCATTCTTCTACTCTTGTTATATTAGAATCTTTTGTACTAATACCTCCAAGTTTTGGGACTTCATTATGTCTTTAATCTTTTATTTCATTTTTTTCGGATTCTTTCTTTAAGTAGATTGAGTAGTCCATTACTAGCCATTCAAACTATGGGTTTGTCTTGCCTACTGGTGTGTTATAGTAGGCACCATCATGACTTGAGAAATTGGGCTGTGACATTTTATTTTGAATAATTATCTTAGGTTTAGACGTTTGGATTATGGACCCTGATTATGCCAGCACTAGCTCCTATAATGATTAGAAGGCCTTAAGATGTTATTATGACTACCTTAGATTGTACCTTCGAGTTAGTCTTATATATATATACCTAGTTATAGTATTACCATATATCTCTCTCTTTCTTCATTTATTCATGTTGTATATCCATTCCTTGGACTTGTATACTATAATATATCCTTCTTCTACTCTTTATTTGTATATTAACCAGATATACAGTATAGTGCTTTAGTTCCTGAGTATGGCTAGGATTGAATAGTCCATCATTATTGCCTTTCTAGTCTTATTATGTTAGCTTTATGAGTATTTGGGTTTAGTTTACATTTCTTCTTTCTTATTATCTATATTTGCATCATCGTCGGAGCTCAGTCGGCAGTAGCCTACTGAGTACCACGTGTTTGGTGATTATTCTATACTTCTGTAGCCTGCAAATCATAGTACATGTTCTCTCCATTATTGTGTGCATCATGCAGAGAATCTATGGATCGAAGATTTAGGGTGAGCTCCTGAGGTTTGAAGATTACTATTCTTGCTCTTATAGATTGACTGATCTCTATGTTGTATTTAGAAATGGGTTGTGTCTATATATTCATTTAATACTTCATTTATATTCTTAATATATTAGAAGCTCTTGTATTGATTCCATCAGGTTTTGGGACTGTCTTATATGTATTAACCTTTTGTCATATTTATTCTACATTTTCCTTTCAGTTTTCTTGATAGTCAGATACTAGCGGTTTTGGACTATGGATCGGCTTATCTACTGGTATGTTGTAGTAGGTTCCATCATGACCTGATAAATTGGGCCATGACATATCTCTAGGTAATATTAAGAACACCCATAAATTTTCCCCAAAAATCCATCGTTAAAGGCCATTCTAAGGATTCTTACATGTTAACAGAATAATAGATGAAGAAGATGATGGAAAAACTGATCTCTATGAAGAATTTTCACCCCGACCCTTGGGAAATCACTTCTCTACGGTTGGGGAACAAAGTTCTCCTATTTCGCACATGAAAGTCAAGTAAAACTTGTTTAAATACCACTAGAATTCTCACTACAACAAAATTATAATTTCAGCCTGGACAGTGTATGGTAAAGCAGTCATAACTATTTGCTCCGACTCAAGTTGATATACTACTAATTTCATTGGAAAAAGGATTTAAATATATTTGATTTGGTTGGTATTGGTCCCCATAAATCTTCATATACTAGGATATATGACCATTTGTAGTTTGCCCCAGTAGAAATCCATATCAAAACTCTATCAGAAAGAAAATTTTCAACTTAACCTTGTGCTAGTGATGTTGTATGACCTTAATTTATACCTAAAGAACTTCCAAACTAAAGGATTGATATTAATACTCATGAATAATTAAATTAATCTATCTCGAGTCTATCTAGATACATCAGAAGGTTTAAATCTTATCCAAAAAGTTTAGGTGACACAATAGACAAAAATTATGGCTATTTTGTACTCAAGTTAATACTGAGGAACAAAAGTTAAGAATTTTAATTAGTTTATCACGGATAATATTATAACACAAAATGGGACATTATAATTAGATACAAATTTATCATCCGTTTGTCCCCAAACGGGCATTCGATAGAGAGAAGCACGAGGTTGAAACTAGAGAGATATTACTAACAAAGTTGCTTATATTGCACCTGATATCACTACCTTGATATCACAAACAAATAACCCACATTCTATACTCTATCATTCTATAAAGGATTGTCAAGACTTGAAGATGCGGTGCCAAATATTTACACACAAATAACTTATTCCCCTTACAATAGTCCGAGTCTGAAACTTGAGTTTTACAAGTCGAAGCAAGATAAAGAGGGTTGAAAGATTCACTTTGAAAATTACCTCTTTTTTGTCTTAGGTTCATTCTCTCTTCACAAAACAGAAGAATGGGGAATGAATTTTGAAAATCATTTTAAAAACTAGAAACTGCGACATTTATTGTTTGGGTGATGCCTCTACAACAAACAAGTTTCTGCTGTGGTGGATCCTTTGACTGCAATGGCAAAAATTCAATTCCTAGAATGGTAAGTTTCACCCATCTTCCAGGTAACCCTAATTTACAACATAAAAATCGAGTTTCAAACATCTAATCACAAGCCTATCATGATAATTACTGTTATCGGAGTTCTAGAGCCTCACAATCAATTCCAAAAAAGTGCTTTGGGATGTTACATGAGTCTACTACTCAAATTTCAACACTAGACAAGTCTTATCGAATCCACCCAATATGCAGATTCACCCTTAGACACCCAACTCTATTTCTAGCCAAGACTACCCTTAAAAAACCTACATCTTGATCATATTTAAGTCACCACACCATTTACAAGTCACATAACTTAGATACTCACATGAATCCAATCAAGACAACTAGATTCATTAAATAAAGCAAGCTTTAATATCTCATAACCCTTATTATTTTCACCTCAAGATAACCCATGGTTCAAGCCTAGTATTTACTACTATCCATAGGTAACAAAACAACCTCTCACTCATTATACATGCTTACAAATATTAGCCATAGATATCCTATAGAACTGGAGCCTACAACATATTCTCTTCCACAACATAGCTAAGAATCATCTAATCATTATACCTTAATCACTCAAAATCAATGCCCACAAAGTATCTCCCAAGGAAAAATCAATCATGCCATTTAATGGGTGTAACTACGCCATTCGAGTTTGCATTAACACCATAATGGGGATTACTACCCTCTAAAATTGTCATCTATCAGTCAATTCTACAGGATACTAAATACATAATTCAACTGCACGACCAAGTCAACAATCAATTTATCTTCTCAAGGTCTATATTAATGCACCAATCTATAACTAAAACTTATGCCCAGTCAATCACTGACTTTAATACGTATCCTACGCAAAACTTTAATTGACAAGACTAGTTACCCTTTTATTAACTACACCACGCTAAGGTATATAGACCCATTCTTATTTCTACCTTACATAATTTTTACTATGGGCCTCGCTAACTCTTAACCACTCTGAGATTGAACCTTATACAATAAGTAAACTGGCAAGGTTTAACAATATCATTGATTACAACTCATTAACAGTCTCATTACCAATATCAAATTCCAGACAAGGTATCATTAAAATTCCTTAGATATCAATAACTTCCACTAGTTTTTGCCACTTTTATATGAAGCTCATTATTTTGTCAAACATCAAAAGTCAGCTCATACAAGGAACTCAAAGTAAATATCACTTAGGCAGTTTTAATAAGGAACTAATAATAATTTAAAATAATAGAAAGCAAAAGTATCCAAATAAAGTCTCAATAGCTAAACAATATAATGATCCATATAAAATATCAAATAACAGGACCACACAAGGATCCATTCACAATATCCAATAATTGGTCAGCACAAAAAACTATTCACAATATCAATTGTAAGAGCCCGTCAATAAGAAAAATCTTATCACCTCAATGTTTTGTTCATGGATTTCTTATTATCTTCCTATGATATCATGTCCTCATATCATCCTCCTAATTCTCATATCATCAATTTCGTCAGCATACAATACTATCAAGAACATGTAAGCAACAAAGAATTTATTTATTTCACAATAGTAAAAAATCACATAGTTTCATTACAATTTTCAAAAAAAGCAACTTAGTCAGTTTATGTCACCACAGTTTATATAGAAAAAATTCAGAACAATCATTAGAATTTAACAATTCAAGTTCAGTCCAATATCAAACCACAGGCAACCAAATAAGTTCACAACTTTCATACATCTTCATATAATGATATTAACCCTTAGCCATTAATAACAGATGTCAATTGGAATCTCCTAGGTTCCCATACGAACTCACCAAGATACCAATTAGACTCAATTGTATCCTAATAGAGCATTGTTGATATACCAATAAGAATCATCGAGATACCAATTTAATCCAACTTAGTTGTCAAAGATAGTACGATACAACACAGAAAAATAAAGATAACGACATCTACATGACTCATAGTTTTTCAAAGATTGGGTTTGGGGCCTTACACACCAATTTGTAGAACTCTATTTAACATTGCTCTTGTACTTATGGGATAGGTGAACCTTATGCTATGATACCAACTATCAGAATCCAAACTAATGGACCATGCAGGCACCTACACTATCCTAAGTAGCTAGGAGAACCCTTATTTCCAAGCTAAAAAATGTGAAGGACTTTTTCGTTTGAGGAAATACTAGATTAAATATAACAAAGTAAATTTCATACCAATAGATATACTTTTTCAAAAACTTCTTATAACTTTCTTTCACTAATCCAAGACTTGGTCTTACATGTACAAGAGCTACTTATTATAAAATAGGCTAATGATAAATAAATAACACAAAGACTCTAATAGTTTCCAGGACAGAAGTGCAGAAGTTAGTGCTAAATATCACCATACATATAGTAACTCCAAACTAGCCTACATATTATCTACACCACAAGAAGAAATGTAGAAGAGTAGGGTCAGTACTAATACATAAACAAGTAGGCATCATAGCCAACCAGTGTTAGTCTATATAATCATAAATTAGAATCAATGAAAAGAAATCATGACATCTTAAATAGAATATAATTTAACTAAGGTTGTAATATCATTTTAACACTTTGCCTATATAATTTACAATTCCCCAACTTTATTAATGAGATTACATTCACACTAGTATAGTCTAGTCTCATTAATTCACACCATCCACCATCATCAAACACTAAACCATCACTATCGCCCCTTTATTTGCATTACCTTTTCCATTACCCATATCTATAGGATCAGCCCAATATTCATAGACGACTCACACTAAACTCTCGAGCTAACAACCAAACACTCTTTTTTAACATTTAAGAATAATAATTTACCAATTGGGAAAGCTATGATTACAACAAGTATAAATGAGAATGTCAACCAACATATAGAAAGTAAGTACAAAGTTTCACTTTTCCAAGTACATGTTGCATAATCAATCTCAAGGATACAATTAAGTAGAGAATACAAGTCAACTCACATCTCAGTAAAACACACAAGAGAACTCAAGTCTTATTACCAAACCTTAAAAATACTCTTAAAGAAGGATTAATTCAATTATTGAACTATAGGACCCTTTCATTGGGATTATTAATAGGATTCATCACTGTATATCACTTTATTATTAGTTTCTTTATTATTATTATTATTATTATTATCACCATACCATCTCGTGGCATCCGATCCAATCACATCTCACAATAATATTAAAATTTAATGTCGACCATATTTCTCAAGAAATAAATAAGGGAGAAATATCAGAATTAACATCAGCCATATCACTTGAGAAATCTATAAGGTATCAATAACAAAATTTAACATCGGCTACATTGCTTGAGAAGTTAATAAGGTAGCAATACCATAATTTAACGTCGGCCACATTGCTACTATCAATCTTTCCACTTTTCAATTTGTAATAAGTATTCATCATTTACTTTTACACTAGCATAAAGGTAAATCATAGTCATCTTTACTCAAGGCATTCTTTTCAATCACATTATCATTGTGGATCAAGATCTTTCATTTATCAAAATTTTGGGCCTCTCAAGGGCATTATTTTAATAATTCATTATGATCATCAAAAGACATTCAAGGCATTAATTCAAGGATTTATCATTAATAAACAAGACTCTCATAAGCACAATCCAATAAATCATCATTATCACCTATTTAGCCTCTCATGGGTATCTAATAAATAAAGTATGTTTATCAATACCAAATCAAGAATGTCATAAAATAAATTAACATTCAACACTTAAGCATAAAAGTCACTATTGGAGCTTTCATTACTCATTAATTATTAAATACCAAAACCACCTCAAATATCAGAACTTAGGTTCTAACATCACCACTTATAACTAGCACATTTAAGTATATCATTATCCTCTACATCTTTTCATATAATACAATCCTCACAATGATTCAAGTCATCTATCCCTTAGATATTACAATGCTCAGCAATATTTGATCCTAGCATAATTCTTCTCATTATATTATTGCACAATACATACAACTTAATACCCTTAAAAATCAACTAGATTCATCACCAATACAACTCAATGACATCACGCTTACACACTTTATCCACGGATAATTTCCTTTTGAGCATATAGCATATGGTATCATAGAAGTAACACATGATCAATCAAGAAGGTAGTTTTTTTTTGGATTAAAACAAGTTTATATACTTTTATCCACCTCAACTCTATGCCCATAAGCCTAGACATATTTTCTCCAAAAATTCTACTTTATGAAAATTTGAAGCAACACATTCTACTACTTGTTAAACCAGTTTACCTGGATGCCAATCTTTCTTAAAAAGCAAGTTGCAATAAGGATGCTCTTTTTTTTCTTCATGCCTTGGAATAATCAATCATCTAAAAATCAAGCAATTATAAGAGTAATTAAATAATTGCTCTTCAAACAAATATCTTGGGGATTCAAACCCACTAATCTATCCTTAATTCAAAGTTTATCATTTCCTAAGGTAAATTAACCATTAATTGGTACTCTCAAGCTTAACCCATCCCATTAATAGAGTTTTTATGTTAAATGTTTCATATTTATAGAATTCAAGGTTTCTAACCATTAGATTACATAATCTAGTTTACCAAATTCATGTTAGGAATCTTTTGTTTATAATCTAGAATTAGCTCTAGGTAATTTTAAGAACACCCATAAGTTTTCCCCAAAAAATCCATCATTAAAAGTCTTTTTAAGGATTCTAAAATGTTAATGGATTAAAAGATGAAGAAGATGGTGAAAAAACTTACCTCAATGATGAACTTTTATCATGAAACTTGGTAAATCACCTCTCTAGGGTTAGGGTGACACGATCCGAACTAGGTCCTTATCGTAATAGGTATCTTAGGCCCAAAAAGGGACTAGAGACTACACCATTACCCAAGCCATCCGACCAAGCATATATCCTATATTGGATGAAGTCTGAACATATAACAAGATAGTATATTTAATAGCATACGGACTTTGGGATAGGTCCATTATCATGACCAACCCAAGCAAGTCTTACCATCCAATGCCCAATCAATCAACCATAACATAACCAAAATAATAACCAAGTCCTTATTCACACAATAACAAAATGGAACAATTATAAATTGAATATAGTCATTTAATATCATCCCCATTACCAATATCAATGCTAAGGCTGACACCACTACTGCCTCCGCCCATACCAACCCAAAGTAGTCTCATAAAGCCTCTATCCGAGATAAAAACAATATCTGATTGTGACACGCCCCGACCATAGCCAATCCCGATGTTCAAGTCTAAACTAATAAAGACATAAGAAAACCAAAACTAGAATGGAGACTTCTAAAGTATGGAAGCTCACACTTCAAGTCAACATGAGTTGATCTCGACTCTAATCACTGATTAAGAGATATAGTATGACCAATACCTATATCGCATGGGGATACAACATTAAAGATGTTTAGTGGTTAGAGCGCTAGAATGTATATATCATGCTAGGAAAAGGAACAAGGTTTAATATAAATATTTAAAATCTTAGCCTTGGTTGTGCAACTTAGCTATCTTATTGGTTACACGTACGAAATATATAGGTTCAAGTTCACTCCATTTGGTTGGGCCTTAATTTGTGTAGCTGCATAAATCAGAGAATAATCTTATGCATACTAATGGAGGACTCAAACCACCCACTCATATACTAAGGTGATTTGGTCACTCGATCATGTAGTGTAGTATGACATGGTCGACTCAAATCTACCACATCATATAGTATGAAAGATTTGAACCCTTTGGTCATATTAAGCAAGAGGACTCGAACCTCAGGCCGTTTTGACCATTCAAACTTCTCGGTCATAGTAACTATATGGACTTGAACCTCAAGTGGTTTTGACCCCACGCTGGTAAATGCAATTTTCAGTGTTGATCCTTAAGATTCTACACCTTCACAACTCAGTTACACAACCCTCTTTAAAACATAATTCAAACCATCATCTCACATACACAAATATTTAGCCAATTACTTACCAAAGGCACTTCGTTGGTATCATCATACCAACACTACTTGCAAGTATACCACATGACATTACCAATATCAATCAACCATTCATTCAATTGACTTTGGGAGTCAAACCAATTGTCTAACAAAAGATACTTGTTTAATTCAAAGTTTAAGGACTTAAACCCATTGTCTAACAAAGATATAAATCAACTTAATATTTAGGGACTCAAACCCATTTAACAATATAAACCACCAAGGTTACCATTAATATCATTACATAGACAACAAGGCATTCACAAAAACATTTACCAACTATTCATATTCATTAGTCCAATGCCTTAGTTCAAAACATCATTAACATGTGACTAGTTTATTCTTCTAGGCATTTTCACAAACACTTTAGGGTATACTATTATCAAGGCCAAAATTAAAGTAAAAACCATCAAGTTTAGGGTAACCCATGACCCATTTGAAAAACCACAATTACCAAGAAACCATATGTGCAAACCATCACCAAAAATATGTATAAATACAAGTTAAACTAAGAGTAAACAATACTCAACCATATGCAACAAAAATTTTAGTTTTCAAAACTACCATGTAAGACTCATAATCACATTTTAAAACACATGATATTTGATAACTAACAATGAAGGAAGATTCACATACATTATTCATGAAGACTCACGGAAGAAACTTGACTATTAAGTCTTTAGATGAACACCTTTGAAGAACCTTAGCCCCAATCTTTAAGAGAGAGTTTAGAGAGGATTTTGGAGTGTTTAAATCTTTCCACGTATGTTATGAGAGGCCAAATTAAGTTATAAGACATGGGGACTTAAGGGTTTTGGGGTGGGAAATGACAAAAATGTCCTTAGCTTAAAAGCTAAAAACTTAATTGGAGAAGGGTATGACCACACCCCTTAAATGTTACCCTAGGGTACGAGTGGTACCCTTATCTCGTACCCTAGGAATCCTATTAGACCTCAATACTGACTAGCATCCGACCACACAAGGTCCAACTCATATCTTAACATACAACTAGTACCCTTTGAACCGTACCTTTGTTAAAATACTTTGGACATGACTTAGGGCACCATACGATTTGGCTCTTTACTTCTTGTACCCTATAATATGACTAGTAATATGCCTAGTCATACCTTGGATAATAATTGACATAAAATATAATGTGAAATATACGAGTTAGGGTCCCTAAGTTGTACACCATCCTACGACTATTACCCCAAGTTATATGATGTCCAGTGAACACAAAGTCAAAAAATTTACAAGGGTCAAAAACCAGGGTATTTCAATCTCCCCCACTTGGATCATTCGTCCTCGAATGGCAAGTAAAGAAAAGAACATGAACGATTTTACACATTATTACACATCAAATTAACCTTTAACAAAGTTAGAAAATAAAGATACAAAGAATCAATCTATACTTTAACTAAGTTAAAAAACAAAGATATGATGAAGAACACATACTTTCCACATGAATATCCAGAATGGGGAACATATATGAATACTTGGGCTTTATGTCCTTCTCAACTTCCCAAGTAGCTTTCTTGGACTTTTGGCTTCACCGTGGAACCTTTTTTGAAGCCACACCTTTCATTCGGAATCAGCAAACTTGTTGATCCTTGATCTTAATTGGAACTACCTCATAAGATGAGGAATCTAGGATACCCAACCCTTCCAAAGGAATAATTGATAAAGAATCATCTACACACTTTCATAACATAGAGACATGGAAAACCAAATGAATGAAGCTCAAACTAGAAGGAAACATGACCAACTATTTCCACCAACAAGTACGAACCAATATAGAGAAGACTCAACTTTCCCTCCTTACCAAAACTCACTATTCCCTTCTTGGGAGACACCTTCAAGAACACTCAATCCCCAACTTCAAACTCTAAGTCCATTCGCCTCATGTCCGCATAGGAATTTTGGTGATTTTGGGCGGTCTTAAGCCTATCCCAAATAACCTTCATCTTCAGTATTCAACCTATGTAATTAGCTATGAACATCACGCCTCACCAATTCAACCTTACTATTCCCCATAGACACACCACTATAAGAGCTTGAGTCTATCTATACATTGCTCCCATGCTTAAGCCTATTCAAAGCTAAAAGAGGTTAACTTAGGCCACGAGTGTCATGAACCAAAGCTACCCTCTAGTTTTAACACGGTACTTAAGGCCATAAGTGACCCCAAGCTAACCCATGGTCTTATACCTACTGTGAGCACTGAATAAAATGATAATAATACGACATGTGTAGATGATAAACTGACTAAGTGCTACAACTGGAATACTAAAATACATAAAATGGCATTACTAAAGAATCTAATAAAATACTAAAAACTAGACTGTCTTCCCAAAAGCCTCTAAAACATAAGGAGTTGATGGGAAAACCCCCCAACTGCCTCTAAATGAATAAACATAAAGAAATACTAAAATAATATTTCATGTCATCGATGGATGAAGACTCATCACTATAACTTTTAACTTTACGAGTCTACACCCCAGATGCCACACGGTGCTTATAACCCCGAAGGACCACAAGCTAACCCATGACTGATATCTACTGTGAGCACTGAGAAATAATACTATAATAAATGCAGAAAAATAGTCTGAAATGCCCTAAGGTTCAAAACTAAAAACACTGGTAAAGAATACCAACTATAATAATAATAATTTGTACAATTGAATACTGTATGAAAGTCTAGTCTGAAAGCCTCTATCTGTCTGAATATGGAGTTGATGGGACAAGTCCGCAATTAACTTCGACTACTAAAATAAAATAAATACTAAAATAATGAAATGATATGATGACTTTGTCCTCAAACTATGAGGACTCACCACTAGGTCTGCTGCTGATAGTCTGGGCTACTAAGTCCGGTCAGGAGTTCATACATCTGAACCTATGATATAAAACATCATAGCATAAAAGAAAAGGTATGCGTTAGTACTTTAAATGTACTGGTATGCTATGTGAGGTATCCTTATATGCAAGGGCTCATATGCATGAACAATAATTGACTAAATAACATAAATAAAATTGAATGAGAGCGCATGTATTGAAACTCATAAAACACTGATATGCAATAATATGCACATATTTACATATACTGTGTCTGAGATTATAGTACACTAGATACTGAGTTTTGATAACTGAATGACTGATATCTGAGTTTACTGATAACTGTACTATTGATAGCTGGGTGACTATTTCTGATAGTCCTGATTCTGTAGAACTAAAATGAGTTTTATACTGAGTTGGGTGACTGTGTATGACAGTCCTGATTCTGTCAAACTGAACTTAGTTCTATACTGAGACTGAAACTAAAACTGTGGGAGTGTTCATCTAACCGACATACCCCGAGTATGATAGAATTTGGATCCAACCTGTGACCCCAATTAGAAGGGTGTTGGCACCTTTCCAAGAGATACTAACAATGGCTATGAGTTAACCCTCTCCAATAGGAAGCTCTTTCATAAACCCTCACTAGCTGCAAAACTCATATGAGATGTATCAACCCTAGACTAGAAGAAAGACATCATAACCTATGCTGGCTACGTAGTTATGTAATGCAGGAGTTGCTACTAAGGGTCAAACCCTTTACTGACAGGAATGCCCCCATCCCTGGGTTTACTCGGTGCTGATTGTTACTCCCAACTGAATTAACATTGATTGATTTATAGTCTATACTAGGCTTGAATGAATTGTTATTGATCATGCTGTCTATCTGAACTAGGTTGAGTTCAGTGAGCTCTATTAACTGACTAAGTACACTGAGTTCTGTTAACTGACTGATTACGCTGAGTTTTGTTAACTGTCTGAGTACTACTGGACCTAACATTACTAAGACTATTCTTAAACTACTGTAAATCTAGGTAAACAATTAGATTGTTGGGTATTAGACACCGCCAAGGACTTGATAGCATGAAAAGTAAAGAATAACATGATCTTGAAAAGCATTATAATATTCATAACTCATTCATAGAGACATTTTATCAAACACTTGTAAGATATAAGCTTATGCTAGCATGTCATGATTTCCGCATTTAATCCATGTGAGCAATCTATCAAACACTTGTGGAATATAATCTATACACATAATACTAATCAACATGTAGGGGTCATGATTTTCAATCCTAACTCACAAATTCAAGGGCTTTAACATGAATTCACATAATACTACACGTATGTCAAAATAAATATACATGAATCTTATAATAAATCAGGAATTAGAAACCCAATTAACATCATAATCATGAATACATTCAAGCCCAACATGGAATTCATGAAATTAACAAACTTGAAGTTTTAAAAGAGGTTCTTGAACTCCAAGGGTGGAAGGAAACCCTTGGATGAACACCTAACATACCTTGGGGCTTGAATTTATGAAGATTTATGGTGAGTTCTTGAACCTTGAATTTAAAATTTAATGCCCTAGGGTTTTGTTCTTGAGAGTATTTGAGAGAGAGTGAGTGATTTTTCCCTTTAGAATGATTGATTTTGGGGATGAATAGAAGTGGGATAATGACCCATTTACCCCTTTGGATGCGGAATTGAAAGAGGGAAAACAATGTCTAGTGATGCGCAGACCGACGTACCGCATCAATGGGATCAACGCAATGGCCAACGCATCGCTTTGAGTCAGCGTTGATTCATTGGAATTGCACTCTGAAGCTGGAAAAAATATTTGTCGATGTGATAGGCGATGTGACGTGTTGAGATTGCATCGACCCACTATTTTGGTCATCCAAATTTGATTTAAACAAGGTCAAAAAATACAAAACTCACTCGAAGTGACTTATCAACACACCTGATCATGATTTAATCCAAAGATTAGCATTCCAGTGCTCCATCATAATACTGGAGCATCGCGCCATAGGCTCAGTTAAAAATTATCATTCTTATAGTGTTCCAAAGTGATTCTACAACATCGTATTGAGTCCAAAATTCTGAATCAAAGGGGCATCACAATTCCACCACGTCGCGCCAGTCCCCCAGTTCCCTATTGTCATTTTTCAGTGACACGGCGCGATAGCGCCATGTCGAGCCAAGTGTCCAAATCAGGTTTTCAGTGATGAATTTTTAAATCTTCCCAGGGGTAGTTGGGTTTTTTTCCACGACCCTAATCAGTTTAAACACGAAATTAAGCCCCTTAATACCCTATTAGCTCATTATTCACTCATTCTTCCCCAAATTAAAAATACTCTCTCAAGAGACGAAAATCCTAGCTTCAAGAATCAAGGCTAAAGCTAAAAAATTTCCCCAAGAACCTCGAAGAATTAATCTTCTAAGGAATGTTAGGTGTTCATCTATGGGTCCCTTTCACCCATAGAGTCCACAAATCCACTTTTAAAACTTTAAGATCTACGATTCATGATTTACATACTTGAAATTTGATTGTATTAGTGTTCTTGATATTAAATGAGTTCCAATACATAATTAATTGTATATTCCATAAAGTTTGAATAGCATGTACATTGAACTGTGAAATTCCTATCATAATCCATGAATTTGCAAGTTAGGGCATTGTAATTGCCATGCTTATGTGTTAACCATGATTATGTGCATTAAGTTGTTCTCTCTAGGTGTTTGATAGAATGTCCATATGAATGAATTAATGAAATCATGGTATGTTAGTATATGTATAAGCTTATTCCCTACAAGTGTTTGAGAAAATGTCTCTATGAATGATTATGATTTTCAAAAGTGTATTATGCTTAATTTTTCATGCTACCGAGTCCTGGGGGAATTTAATACCCAATAATTTAGTTGTGTGCCTAGTGCCAGTGTAAGTTATAGAACCTCAGTCATGTCACGATTATTAGTACTCTCAGTCAGTTACAGAACTCAGGAAAATTTGGTAAACTCAGTATCAGTTTAATTTCTTTTAGTTGGGAGTAGGATTTAGCACCGAGTGAACCCGAGGATGGGGACTCACCTTCCAGTAGAGGGTGTGATGCTTAAGAAATCCTTTTATTGCAGAACTACATAGCCAGCATAGGTTGAGACATCAAACCTGTCATATTGAGGGTTGATGATGTGTTTTAACCTGCCAGTTGAGGGTTCCACTGTTCGCATTAGCGTACCTACTAGATGAGGGTAACTCTTCAGTGACTTTTCCCATGGCACGGTACTAACACCCTTCCAATTGAGGTAACTAGTTGGAACCCAAATTTAATGAGAAAAAGGGGCATGTCAGTTAAATGATTACCTCCCACAATCTCAGTTTCAGTCTTCAGAATAGAACTCAGTTCAGTTCTACAGAATTAGGACTGTCAGATAGAATCAACTAGTATTAATAACTTTAGACATCAGTTACTCAATATCAAAATTTAGGACTTAGCTCCAGACAAGCTTAGTCACTGTATTTATCTATATGCACATTACTGCATACTCAGTATTTACAGTAGTATCAGTTATCCATGTACTCTCATGTTTTGTTACTCTATATTATTTCAGTCAGTTATTGTTCATGCATTTGAACCCTTGCATTCAGCCTTACCTCATATAGCATACCAGTACATTCCACGTACTGATGCATACTCTTTATTTGTATTATGATGTCTCATATCATAGGTTTGGATGCTCAAGTTCCTGACTACGCATAGACAGACTCAAACTCTATTAGAATTTTCAGATTCATTAGTGAGTCCCCATCCATCTATGATATTCTTTTATTTCATTATTTCAGTAGATTTAGTATTTCAGTAGTAGGAGTTATTTGGGGGCTTGTCCCATCAAATCTATTTTCAGATAGTTAAGCTAGAGGCTTTTCAAACTAGACTTTTAGACAACTTACAGTTTTATAGATATTATCACAGATGTTATATTTTATCAATATTTCAGTTTTGAAACTTATGGTATTTTAGCTAATTTTTCTGTATTATTCCAGTATTATATTTCTAGTGCTCACAGCAGATATCAGTCATGGATTAGCTTGTGGCCCTTCGGGGTCATAAGCACCGTGTAGCATCCGGTATACAGACTCAAGGCGTTACAAACTTGGTATAAGATCCTAAGGTTCAATAGTGACCTAGGAAGCCTGAAAGTCGTATCTAGTAGAGTCTTGTGCAGGGGTGTGTAGCGCGCCATACTTATGGACAGGAGGCTATGAGATGTTTTAGGAAAAGTTTTAATTCTTTCAGTATTCATGTTGTGCTATTGAGTATGAGCTTAAGTTAAACTCTCAGTTTAATCCATTTTCTTTTTTCATTTACAGAACATGCTTCACAAAAGGACTAACGAAAGAAGAACCAAAAATTAGTCAGCACTTCAACCCGTTCAGGCAGATCCCCTAGACGATCATATCTCCCATGCAGAATTTAGAGCTGTATTCACTACTCTAGCGAACTCTAGTAGCTCAGAATAAACGATCTATTGTTGTTCAGGATAACCCAGTGTCCAATACTACTGCAGCTAGAATTCAGGACTTCATCCTAATGAATCCTTCCCTATTCTCAGGATCAAAGCCAGAAGAGGATCTTTAGGAGTTCTTTCAGGTTCATAAAGTCACAGATATCATGGGAGATGCTTCCAGTGAGATTGCTAAGTTAGATGCTTATTAGCTACAAGATGTAGCTCTTACATGGTTTAAGTAATGGAAGGTAGATAGGGGCACTGATGCAGAGCCCATAGAGTGGGAAGAGTTTGCTACTTCTTTCCTAAAGATATTCTTTCCCTTATAGATGAGAGAAGCCGAGGTATTAGAGTTCATCGACCTCAGGAAAGGAATTATGAGCGCGAAAGAGTATTTCTTCAAGTTTACTCAGTTAGCCAGGTATGCTTCCCATGTAGTAGCGTACAATAGATCCAGAATAAGAAAGTTCATATCTAGGGTGTTAGATAGTGTGGTTAAGGAGTGCAAAATAGCGATGTTGATTAAGGAGATGGACATATCCAGACTCATGGTCCATGCTCACTGGATTGAAAAGGCTAAGATCAGAGAGAGAGAGAGAGAGAAAGAACAAGAAAGCTAGAACAGGTAGCTTCACTTTCAATCAGACTAAGTCAGAGAGCGGTAACCATTCCCAATTTCCTCCAAAATCTTCAGTTCCATCTCTGTCCTTAGCCATTGCTCCATTACCTAAGTTCATAAATGGTAACAACAATAGGTAGCCAGGCTCTAAATCTCAAGATAGTGTCAGCAGTGCTAGAACAAATCCTCTTTGTCAAATATATGGCAAAAACCACAAGGGTATCTGCAGAGCTGGCAGTGATGTTTGTTTTGGGTGTGGCAATCTAGGACATAGAGTCAGAGATTATCCTTAGTCAGGTTCTCAGGGTCAGCATACTCATTCTTCAGCTTAGTTAGGTCACCGAAATCAGTAGTGTGCCGCTTCCAGTGCCACCAGTAGGCAACGCCGAAATAGGATTTATGCACTTTAGTCCAAACAACATCAGGAAAATTCTATTGATATGGTCATTGGTATGTTACAGATCTTCTATTCACATGTTCATGCCTTATTAGATCTAGGAGCTTCTCTTTCTTTTGTAACTCCTTGCATGGCAGTCAACTTTAAGTCAGACTAGAAAGTCTTAATAGGACCTTTCTTATTTCTTACCTTAATAGATAAATCCATTCAATCCAGATGAGTATATAGAAATTACTCGATTATAGTATTTCAAAAATCCCCTTATCTAATTTTAGTTATAGAGTCATTATGTTCTAGTTTCCTGATGGACCAAGTAGTGAATGAAAAGGAAGTACCTCAGTTTCAGTTGATCTATGTTTGAATCTCTAGATTAAACTATTATAAAGAGAAGCTAAGAATTCTAAGTTAGTCAGTGTTGAGGTTGCTATATGATGATTTTTGGGGAAATAGAAATCTAACAATCATGTATCATAAGGAAGTACTAGCAATGGACCTTACATTATCAAAAGTAGTCCTTCAGAATGAGTTTAGTATTTATAAGTATTGTCATATCTCAAACTCTAGAGTAAAGTGGTTTCAATCTGATTAGAGTTTATTAAGTGCCTCACGGTCTTAGAATAATGACTTTAAGCTAAGGGGGAGATGGTAGCATAAGTAACCAAGTAAATCTCTCAAATTTTAGTAGTAATGCAAGTATGAGTACAAAAGAAGTGGGAGAGGTTGATTCCCAACCCGTCCTTACCTCAGTGCAAAGTTTTGCACTTCACCTATTAGGATATAGATATCTACTCACACAGTATATCTCAGCTCTACAATCCAAGCCCATTTTCGTTCACATCAATGAATATCATGTACGTTTATAGTTCCTAGTATTAGGAGTTCCAGTTCACTTAGAGTCTTGAATCATGTTCCATGAAAACAAAAACTCCAAACTCAGGTCATGTAGCTCATGACTCCTGTACTCATGCTTTATAGTGTGGTCAAATCAGCATTCAGTTCCAGTTTTAGGTTTGCTTAACCAACACGTATAGTTATCAGTTATTCAGTTGTCAGTATCTCAGTATTTCAGAATTATGTCATGTGCTTAGTCTTGCATTCCTAGATAATACCATTTCTACGAATTCATGCTCACTTACCTTATGTTCCTTAGTCATTCCTTACCTCAGATATATAATACTCTATAGTTTCAGTCTAGTTATTCAGGTTAAGTACAGTTCAATCTTACATGACCAATATCTAGCTACCAGTCATCCAGTTAATCAAATAAGTTAGTATGTTTACGCATTCATGCTCAGTGCCTATGCGAATATTTTTAGTAGCCCCAAGTGAAATGCAGTGTTGAAGTAGAAATTACAGTTGAGGGAATAGTTGAGAAGTGTGTCTAGGATGGAAAGCTAGTAGTTTCAGTGCATGAGGCGTAGTAACTCTACGTTCGATAACATTTCATAGGCCTCACCCCATATTATAAAATTATATCCATGACATGATTTGTTATCCAGATGTCACATTCAGAACATGCCAAGATTTCCTTGCTCCCTAAAGTTAGTGGAACTTTATAGAAAGAGTTTCAAGAAATACTCTAGTTGAGTATAAATTTTTAGCATGAGATAGTCCGTATAACCAATAATTCAATTTAGTAGTCAGACGAACAAGTTCATATATTTTCCATCTTTCCATCTAGTCATATTATCTGAAGTCTCATGAATGTAACCATTCCAAGATAAAGCAACCAGGTTGCATATTCAGCCTAGTTCATATGTTATTCCTCAGTTTCTGATCCCAGATATTCAGTCACAATTCAGTTTGTAGGTGCCCCATGCATCATCTTATTTTTTCTTCAGAATCTCAATCAAGTCAGCATTCTCCAGGGGACATAAAGTCCCAATGGGGAGATGAACTATAAACCCCCTAGTTTTCATAACCTAAACCTTCCATGTTCTTTTTACCTAATGAATCTAGTTTGGAGTAGTGGGTACTCCCAACTTGACCCTCAAGTCCCAATCTCAACCGTAAACCATGTGTGTTTGGAGTAGTGGGTACTCCCAACTTCCCATTCATGTGTGTTTTGTAAAGGACCTTGAGTCGAGGTCGGTGATTCAGTATTCTTGAAAATTTCTCCCATAAAAGGAGTGGAGAGGTTCAACAATAAGGGAAAGCTTAGTCCTGATATGTCGGTCCGTACAAAATTCTTAGCTGTTTTGGAAAGATAGCTTATGATCTTGAGTTGCCTTCAGATCTAGCCTCAGTGCATCTAGTATTCCACGTCTCCTTGCTAAAGAAATGCATTGGTGACCCAGAAGTCATAGTTCCTTTAGAGGATGTAAATATTCAGAATGATCTCTCTCACGAAGAGGTTCCAGTCTAGATACTCGATCATCAGATTCGCAGACTAAGGAACAAAGAAGTTTTCATAGTCAAAGTTTTTTAGCGGAATTAATTCATAGAGAAAGCTACTTGGGAAGCAGAAGCAGATATGTGGACCAAGTATCCTCACCTCTTCTTCGCAACCTCATATCCAACTTAAGGTAACAGTCTTACTTAGCTTTACTCAGTTCCATGTTTAGCTATAACTACAAATTGGTATCCATTACTACTGTATATTCAGTCATGCATTCATGAACCAGTTCAGCCATGTACTCGTGCATCAGATATGTATGTTTAGTATGAAAATTCAGCTATCAATACTTCAGTCATGTATTCCATGCATTAGATATGCATGTTCAGTGTAAAAGCTCAGTTTGTCAGTAGTTCAGTCACGTAGTCATGCATCAGATATATATGTTCAGTGTGTAAAATTAGTCTATCAGTGTCTCAGCTTAATCAGTCTCATTTGAGGATGAATGTTCCCAAGGAGGAGATATTGTAATGCCCTGTATTTCTTATGATTAACTTAACTCTCAGTTCATGAGTTATCCAATATAAAATTTTTAAAATACTTAGTATTTTTTAGTTTAGAGACTTCCATTGCGTAGGAAATTCAATTAGCTGTCCAATGATATAAAATTCTCCCAAATCTAATACTCGGATAAAGAGGTAGAGCCATTTTTGTAAGACTGTGTACCCACCTAGAATGTCAGTGCGTTGCGGAGCCAAGCCAAATGGAAATTGTCACTTTATAGTGCTCCATCGCAATATTAGAGCATCACTCTATAGGCTCAGTTCACAATTATCCTTTTTCCCGTATTCCAACGTGATTCTACCGCATCGCGCTGAGTTCAAAATTTAGAATCAAAGGGGCACCATAATTCCACTGCATCACACCAGGCCCCCAGTTCCCAATTGTCATTTTCCAGTGACACGACGCCATAGCACCGCATCAGATTCCCAAATTGGGTTTTCAGTGCTGAATTTTTAAATCTTCCCAGGCGTAGTTGGGTCTTTTTCCATGGCCCTAATTAGTATAAACACGAAATTAAGCCCCTAAATACCCTATTAGCTAATTATTCACTCATTCTTTCCCAAATTAAAAACATTCTCTCTCAAGAGGCAAAAACCCTAGCTTCAAGAATCAAGGCTAAAGCTCAAGAATTTCCCCAATAACCTCCAAGAATTAATCTTCTAAGGTATGTTAGGTGTTCATCTATGGGTCCCTTTCATCCATAGAGTCCACGAATCCACTTATAAAACTTCAAGATTTGCGATTCATGATTTACATGCTTGAAATTTGATTATATTAGTGTTCTTGATATTAAATGAGTTCCAATCATGATTAATTGTAGATTCCATAAAGTTTGAATAGCATGTACATTGAATTGTGAAATTCCCATGTCATAATCCATGAATTTAAAAGTTAGGCCATTTTAATTGTCATTCTTATGTGTTAACCATGATTATGTGCATTAAGTTGTGCTCTCTAGGTGTTTGATAGAATATCCCTGTGAATGAATTAATGAAATCATGGAATTTTAGTATATGTATAATCTTATGCCCTACAAGTGTTTGAGAAACTATTTCTATGAATGATTATGATTTTCAAAAGTATATTATGCTTTATTTTTCATGCTATCGAGTCCTGGGGGTACTTAATACCCGATAATTTAGCGGTGTTCCTAGAGCCAATGTCAGTTACAAAACCTCAGTCATGTCACGATCAGTAATACTCTCAGTTAATTACAAAACTCAGGAAAATTTAGTAAATTAAGTATCGGTTCAGTGTCTTTCTATTCAGAGTAGGATTTAGCATCAAGTGAGCCCAAGGATGGGGACTCACCTTCCAGTAGAGAGTGTGATACTTAGAAGAAATCCTTGTATTCCACAATTACATAGCCAGTGTAGGTTGAGATATAAAACCTTCCAGATTTAGGGTTGATGTGTTTTAACCTGCCAGTTGAGGGTTCCACCATTCTCATTAGAGTACCTTCCAGATGAGAGTAACTCTTCAGTATTTTTACTCGTGGCATGGTACTGACACCTTTCCAGATGGGGTTACAGTTTGGACCCCAAATCTATTAAGAAAAATAGGCATATCAGTTAGATGATTACCTCCCACAGTCTCAGTTTTAGTTTTCAGAATAAAACTCAGTTCAGATCTACAGAATCTAGACTGTCTGATACAGTCAACCAGTATCAGTAAATCAGTTATCAATAACTTCAAACATCAGTTACTCAATATCAAAATTCATAACTTAGCTTCAGACATTCTTAGTCACAGTATTTATCTATATGCACATTATTGCACACTCAGTATTTACAATAGTATCAGTGATTCATGTACTCGCATGTTTAGTTACTCTATATCATTTCAGTCAGTTATTGTTCATGCATATGAACCCTTGTATTCAGCCTTACCTTATTTAGCATACCGATACTTTCCACGTACTGGCGCATACTCTTTTTCTGTGCTATGATGTCTTATATTATAGGTTTAGATGCTCAGGTTCCTGACTGCGCATAGACAGAGTCAAACTCAGTTAGCAATTTCAGATTCAGTAATGAGTCCTTATCCATCGAGGATATTCTTTTATTTCATTATTTTAGTAGATTCAGTATTTTAGTAGCTGAAGTTAGTTGGGGGCTTATCCCATCAACTCTGTTTTTAGATAGTTCAGATAGAGGCTTTTCAGACTAGACTTTCAGAGAACTTATAGCTACAGATGTTATATTTTATTAGTATTTCAATTTTAAACCTTATATAATTTTAACCTATTTTTTCGTATTATTACAGTATCATATTTTTAGTGCTCACAGTAGATATCTGTCAGATATCTATCATGGGTTAGCTTGTGGCCCTTCGGGATCGTAAGCATTGTATAGCATCCGGGGTACAGACTCGGGGTGTTACAATAGACTAAGTTGAGAGTACTTATAGACTGAACTTACTTATTGGACATGCATAACTGAATCATGATTTCATGACTGAAACTACTGATATACTGAATTTTCATACTGAACATGCATATCTGATACTTGAGTACATGACTAAACTGATTCATTAATGCATGACTGTATATGTAACGGTAAATAATAACAAGTTTATAACTGTAACTGATCATAGAAATGAGTACATCTAAAGAAGACAGTTACCTCAAGATGAATCTGAGTTACTGGAGAAGAGGTGAGGATACTTGGTTCGCATACCTGCTCCTGCTTCCCAAGTAGCTTCCTCAACAGACTGATTCTGCCAAAGAACTTTGACTAAGGGAACTTCTTTGTTCCCCAGTCTGTGAATCTGATAATCGAGGATTTAGACTGGAACCTTTTCGAAAGAGAGATCATTTTGAATTTCTAATCCCTATAAGAGAACTATGACAGTTGGGTCTCTAATGCATTTCTTTAGCAAGGAGGCATGGAATACTAGATGCACTGAAGCTAGGTCTGGAGGGAACTCAAGCTCAGAAGCTACTCTTCCAAAATAACTGGGTATTTTATAAGGACTGACATATCGAGGACTGATTTTTCCTTCTTGCCAAACCTCTTCACTCCCCTTATGGGAGATATTTTTAGGAATACAAAATCAATGATCCCAAACTCGAGATCATTTACTGAACAAGCATGAATAGAAATATGAGAACATAAATGCGCCTAAAATGTGATACATAAACTAAACATCATAAACTAAATTGATACCTTGAATATATGTCTTACGACTGAGATTGGAACTTGAGGATCCACTTATGAGTACCCACTATTACAAAATGGATGCGTTACGTGAAGAGAAAATGGAAAGTTTAGATCATGAAAGCTTGGGGGATTATAGTGCATCTCCCCCTTGGGATAATACGGCCCCTGAAGGATACTGACTTGACTGAGCTACTGAGGAAAGATTGGGATGATGCACATGTTACCTATAAAAAAATCATGACTGAATATCTGGGATCTGAAACTGAAGCATGATACATGAACTGAGCTGAACTCGCAACTACCTAGTTGCTATATCTTAGAATAGTTACCTTCATAAGACTTTGGATAGTGCGATTAGATAGAAAGGTGTGAAACCAAACCATACGAACTTTTCTTCCTGACTGCTAAACTGGATTACTGGATTTACAGACTAACTCATGTTAGGACTTATACTTGACTGAAGCCTTTCTTTAACACCCTTTCTATAGAGTTCTAATGGCTTTAGGAAGCAAGGAATCTTGGCATGGGCTGAATAAAATATATGAATAAGAAATCACATCCTGATTAAAATTCTGTAGGGTGATGCAGGGCCTATGAAACATCATATAAGATAGAGTGACTAAGCCCTATGCACTGTATCTATAAATTTTCAAGATTAGACATATTCCTCGAATACCCACTCAACTATATTCTCCACCTTAGTACGACACTTCACTTGAGACTACTGAAAATATTCTCATGGGTGCTGAGTACGATGCATAAACATACTAACTTATCTGATTAACTGAATGGTTGATAGCTGAATACTGGTCATGTAATATTGAACTGTACTTAGTCTGGATTGAAACTATAGAGTCTTATACATATGGGGTAAGGACTGACTGAGTAACATGAGATAACTAAGCGTGAATTTGTGAAAACTGTATTATTTGAGAATGCAAGACCAAGCGTATAACATGATTCTAAAATAATCTATAAATTGAGGTACTAAAATACTGATAACTGTATGCTATGGTCAAGCAAACCTGAAACTGAATTGAGATACTGATCTGACTACTGGAATGAGACTGTGACTAAGACTGAGACTCATACTTGAACTAAATGTTTGATTCTGATAACTATGTGATGGATACTGATATAAAGCGAGGATCTAAATATACAATCGCACTGAGCATTTTCTCTACTCCTCATCTCATAAAAAAATCTGATTTCCCTCCCTTCAACAACTAAATACACTTCTTGATAGCCATTTACTTAGCATAGTAACCTGACATTTAGGCCTATTTTCATAACTACAGCCTGGTATGAAACAAGTATGAAAAAAATCTTTCCTTATCATGAAACATTTACTCTCTCTCATCTAAGCAATCATTCATCACTACATTATTTCATAAGTAGAGTTCACTAAAGGATTAAAACATGATGACCTAAAATGTGAATGAATACTATGCCAAAATCGACACTTAACTGAGGCCTGAGGAATAGAATATCAATACCATTGATTTATCAAGAGATCTAAACTAACAATATACATGACATAATCTGAATTTAGCCGACCGTTAGGAGTGTAGCATGAGTCATGGGAACTGGGCATCCTATAAAGCATGACATGAGTACATGAGTCATGAGTTGTATGGCCTGAGTCTGGAGTTTTTGTATTCATGAAACATGATTCATAATACTGAGTGAACTGAAACTCCTTACACTAGGAAATGTAAGCGTACATGATTTTTGCTAACATGCACAAATACGAGCTATTATCATAGAGCTGACATGTAAGACATGAATAGATAAGATACCATGATAACTAATAGGTTTTGAGAATCTAAAGTACGATTCTAAGATGATCTGCGGGTTTATCCTCATTACGAGAATAGACAAGAGTGTCATCTATGAAGACTATGATGAATATGTCCAAGTACTGCTTGAAAACGGGGTTCATCAAGTCCATGAAGGTTGCTAGAGCATTGGTAAGACCAAATTACATGACTATGAATTCAAAGTGACCATACCGAGTTTTGAAAGATGTTTTTGGAATGTCATATTCTCTGAATCTGAGCTGGTGACAACCTGATCTGAGGTCTATCTTAGAAAAGTAATTGGTACCCTAAAGTTGGTAAAAAAAATCATTAATTCTGGGAAGTGGATACTTGTTCTTGAATGTGACGTTATTTAAATGACGGTAGTCTATCCACATTTTGAGAGAACCATCTTTCTTACGCATGAATAGAATTGGTGTGCCCCATGGGGAGACGCTGGGTCTGATGAATCTCGTATCTAGGAGATCCTTTAACTGATCGTTTAACTCTTTGAGTTCTATTGGAGCTATTCTATATGGCAGAATAGAGATATGCTGAGTATCTGGAAGAAGGTCTATTCTGAAGTCAATTTCCCTTTCGGGAGAGGCCCCAAAAAGATCATCGGGAAACATATCAGGAAATTCACATTCTACTGATACTGACTCAAGATAAGAGGTCTCTGAACTAGAGTCTTGGACTCAAATGAGATAATAGACACATCTCTTAGATATTATTTTTCTCGCCCTAAGGTAAAGAAACAAGCTGACCCCTAAGTGCTAAAGTACTACCCCTCCACTCAAGGACAGGTTCATTTGGAAACTGAAAATGGACAACTCTATTTCTGCATCCAACTAAAGCATAGCATGAATGAAGCCAATCATGCTGAGAATGATATCAAAATCTATCATCTGTAATTCTACTAAGTCTGCTGAAGTGACTTTCTAAGATACCATAACCAGATAGTTCCTGTATACCCGTCGGGCTATGATAGATTTTCTCACTAGGGTAGAGGCTGAGAAGGGCTCTGCTAGGATTTTGGGCCTGACTCTAACGTCAATAGCTATATAAAGAGTTATAATGGACAAAGTAGCTTCTGGATCTAGCAAATCATAAACGTACAAATGATAAACTTGTAACGTACCAGTGACCACATCAGGAGAACTTTTCTTATACTGTCAGGACTGAACTGCATAGAGTCTGTTTGGGAGCTTTCCACTAGTGGCACTGGAAGCGGCACCCTGCTGATTTAGGTGACCGAACTGAGCTGAAGGACGATTATACTGACCTTGAGAACCTGACTGAGGATAATCTCTGACCCGATGGCCTGGCTTGCCACATACAAAACATACATCACTTCCAGCCCTGCAGACACCCTGGTGGTTTCTACCACATTTCTGGCAAGGAGAATTTGTCTGGCCTCTCTTTTGCCTTGGATTTCTAGCCCTCTTATTCTTTCTCTCTCTTTTCCTACATCTCTTCTCCTCACTCTATAGAGCTTGAGTCATAAGTCTAGATAGTATTGTAGCCAGATGATTGTTCTGCACTACTATTTAATAAGCTAAGGCAGTGAAAACAATCCTGAGTTCAGAGTGAGACACATAATCATTCAGGGGATCTGCCTGAACGGGCTGAGGTGCTGGCTGATTTTCTATTCTTATTTCATTGTTCTTTTTTAAAGGAATGTTTTATAAACAAAAGTAAGAAAAGGATTAGACTAAGAGTGTGACTTGAGCTCATGCTCGCTCGCACGATATGAACATTGAAAGAAAGGAAACTTTTCCTAAAACGCCTCATAGCTCCTTGTCCATAAGTGTGGTGCACTACACCACATGCACAAGACTCTAATAGATGTGGCTTTCAGACTTCCTAGGACTTTGTTGAACCTTAGGCTCTGATACCAATTTTGTAACGCCTCGAGTCTACACCCCGGATTCCACATGATGCTTATGACCCCGAAGGACTACTAGCTAAACCATGACTGATATTTGTTGTGAGCACTGAGTAATAATACTGTAATAAATGCAAAAAAATAAGATGAAATACCATGAGGATCAAAACCTGAAACACTGATAAAGAATACCAAATGTAATAATAATTTGTACAACTGAATACTAACTAAAAGTCTAGTCTGAAAGCCTCTATCTGTCTGAATATAGAGTTGATGGGATAAGTCCCCAACTAACTCCGACTACTAAAATAAACTGGATACTGAAATAATGAAATGATATGATAACTTTGTCCTCAAACTATAAGGACTTACCACTAGGTCTGTTGCTGATAGTATAGGCTATTAAGTACAGTCAGGAGCTTGTATGTCTGAACCTATGATATAAAACATCATAGCGCAAAAGAAAAGGTATGCGTCAGTACTTTGAATGTACTGGTATGTTAAGTGCAGTAGGATGATATGCAAGGGTTCATATGCATAAATAATAACTGACTGAATAGCATGAATACAACTGAATGAGAGTACATGTATAATTGAAATTGATGAAACACTGATTATGTAATACTATACACGTATCTACATATACTGCATCTTAGATCACAGTAACACAGGATACTGAGTTCTGATAACTGAATGGCTGATATTTGAGATTACTAATAACAATACTACTGATAGGTGGGTGACTATTTCTGATAGTCCTGATTCTATAGAACTGAAATGAGTTCTATACTAAGTTAGGCGACTGTGTCTGACAATCCTAATTCTGTAGAACTGAGCTGAGTTCTATACTGAGACTGAAATTGAAATTGTGGGAGTATTCATCTAGCCGACATACCCTGAGTATGACTGAATTGGGGTCCAACCTGTGACCCCAGTTGGAAGGGTGTTAGCACCTTGCCAAGGGCTACTAATAATGGCTATGAGTTAACTCTCTTTGATAGGAAGCTCTTTTGTAAACCCTCGCTGGCAGTAAAACTCATACGAGATGTATCAACTCTAGACTGGCAAGAAAATATCTCAACCTACGCTGGCTACGTAGTTCTATAATACAGGGATTGATATTAAGGGCCAAGCCCTTTACTGACAGGAACACCCCCATCCCTAGGTTCACTCGATGTTGATTCTTACTCCCAACTAAATAGATACTGACTGATTTCTAGTCTGAACTAGGCTGAGTTTACTTTGTTCTATTAACTTATTGAGTACACTTAGTTCTGTTAACTAACTGAATACGCTGAGTTCTGTTAGCTGTCTGAGTACTACTGGACGTGACATTACTCAGACTATTCTGAAACTACTGTAAATCTAGGTAAATAGCTAAATTTTCGGGTATTATATACCTCTAGGACTTGATAACATGAAAAGTAAAGCATAGCAAGATCATGAAAAGCATTACAATGTTCATAACTCATTCATAGAGACATTTTATCAAACACTTGTAAGATATAAGCTTGCACATATGCTAGCATGTCATGATTTCCCCATTTAATCCACATGAGAAATTTACCAAACACTTGGGGAACATAATCTATGCACATAATACTAATCAACATGTTGGCATCATGATTTCCTATCCCAACTCACAAATTCAAGGGCTTTAACATGAATTCACATAATACTACACACATGTCAAAATAAATTTACATGAATCTTGTAATAAATCATAAATTAGAAACTCAATTAACATCATAATCATGAATATATTCAAGCCCAATATGGAATTCATGAAATCAAAAAACTTAAAGTTTTAAAAGAGGTTCTTAACTCCAAGGATGGAAGAAAACCCTTTGATAAACACCTAGCATACCTTGGTGCTTGAATTCGTGAAGATTGATGGTCCATTCTTGAATCTTTAATTTGAAATTTGATGCCCTAGGGTTTTGTCCTTGAGAGTATTTGAGAGAGAGTAAGTGATTTTGCGCTTTGAAATAATTGATTTTGTATTTTTTGGGATGAATAGAAGTGGGATAAAGCCCCATTTACCCTTCTGGACGTGGAATTAAAAGAGCAAAAACCATGCCTAGCGATACATAAATCGATGCACCACACCGATGAGATCGATACAATGGTCGATATATTGCGTTCAATCCACGTTGATTCACTGGAATTGCAATCTAAAGCTAGAAAAAATATTTGTCAACACGATGGGCGGCGTGGCACGTCGCGATCGCATTGCCCCACTATTTTGGTCATTTAAACTCGATTCAAACGAGGTCCAAAAAATCCAAAACTCATCTGAAGTGACCTATCGACACACCTGATCATGATTCAATCTAAATATTGATGTTTAAGGTCATAAGGGTAAAATAAATTCTAAGTGTAAACACTTAGCTGAAATTTTTAAGTCTGGAACCTCTTTTATGCTCTAAAAGTCTAAGTTAAGCATAGAATTTTGTGGTGTCTTACACTACTTTAGGGAACTGCTGAGTTGTCTAGGGATGGTTGAGAAACTATATGTCAGAACCTATATTATTAGACAACATAGTGCATGAGGAAACTATTTGATTAGTACTTTGAATGTACTGGCATGTGAGGTACAGGCTAACTTAAATCATGTGGAAATTGAATGTAGTTGGATAAACATGTAAAATTGAGAATGCAAGAGCAAGTAAGCATGTAAAGTTTAATTCATAACTTGATGATTTAGTATGAAATCAATTGAACATGACATGGTAAATTGAAATTTATAACATAAAGTAACCTAATTTACATAGGAAGGCGTATTGACATGCCTTGAATTCAAATTTCTAAGAAGACATGGATTAAATTCATGATTTACATTGATAATTTCCCAAAAGAAGCTTAAAATCAATACTTTAACAAAACGGGGATATTTGGGACTCAATGGATGAAAGAAAACCATTGATGAATGCACCACATACCTGAATATTGAAGCCTTTGGCTAAATTTCTTGGTATTGAACTTGAATCTAATGAACCCTAGTTGGTTTGGGGGAGAAAGAAATCACCTGTTTTGATCTATGATGGATGATTTATGAATAATGATACGTTAGGGTAGTTTTTACACTTGATAAACTTTTGGAGGGTGAAACGACTTAGTTTTGGAGTTAAAAGAGTGGGAAAAGACCAAAAAACCCGTAGAAATAGTCTGGAAAATGACTGGAAGCCGTCCCAACGAGTTCGGGTACAACTCATAAGTTATGGGTACGGGTCATACTTCAAATCATCACCAGGAAACCAAATTTTAACCCCTACTATTTTGGGTATGACTCATCCTAACGACTCATATGGTCTGCTTACGAGTCGTAACCACTGATAACTTTGATAGTGCTTCAGTAATTTGGCCATAACTTTTCACCCTGATATCAAATTAAGGAAAAATTAGTAAAGTTAGAAAGCTAATTCAATTATCTATCTATTAAGGGGTCTTTAGATCAGAAAGTCATAGTAGAAAATAATTTATTCTCATTTGAATATGACTATGGTCATATTCTTCATTAGAACTTAATCGCTAAGGGATGTTTCAACTAGATCATAAGCTAGGAACTATTTGAGGATTTAATATATGTCCAAGTAACTTATTAAGCTACCAAAACATGACTCTTGATTCTTGGATCCTTTATCAGTCAGGATACGAGTCATATATTGCGACTTTTAACAAGTCATTACGACTTGTAGTCACCACTCGTAAGAAAGATAAAAACTTAGGGAACCTAGGCAGTTACCCTTACGACTCTACTTCATACTACTCGTACCATGCCTTGATGACTTTTAGGGTCAACTCGTATCCATAAAATAATTCAAATACTCCATACTGCCATAGGTATGACTCCAATATATGACTCGTATGTTTTTTATATGACTTAAGGAGATAAGTCGTATGGTGTTTAGTAGCTTTTTGGCACAGAGTATTATAATATATCCCCCTTGGGGTCATTCGTCCTTGAATGAAACTATTTGAGATGAGGCACTAGTAAAGGTGATATCGTCTACTAAACACCCATGAGCTGATTCGTGATTAAATAACTGATTCTAAAACATGATGCGTGGACTGAACTGAATTCATGAATGCATGCTATGATATGAGGATGGTTATATAGCTGAGATAGAAAATAAGAAAATCAATTTAGGGAAACCATTACCTCAAGCTAAATCGGAATATATAGAAAAGATATGGGGATACTTGTGTTGCATATCTGCTTCTGCTTCCCAAGTAGCTCCCTTAACACACTGATTCCTCCATAGAACCTTAACCAAGGGGACTTATTTATTCTTTAACCTACGAATCTGACGTTCAAGGATCTCAACTGGGATTTCTTTGTAGGAGAGACTATCTTTCACATCCACACTCTCAAAGGGATTGACTGAAGTTAGGTCCTCAATGTATTTCTTTAACAAAGAGACATGAAACACCGGATGCACTGATACCAATTCTGCAGGCAAATCTAACTCATAAACTGCCTTTCAAAAATAACTTAAAACTTTATATGGGCTAATATAGCGGGGACTGAGCTTTCACTTCTTGCCAAATCTCTACACCCCCTTCATGAGTGAAATTTTCAAATAAACCTGGTCACGAACATCAAACTCAAGATCATTTCTCCTCACATATGCTTAATATTTCTGACGACTTTGCACTATCTTTATCCTTTCCCTAATCAACTAAACTTTCTCCATCGCCTCAATCGCCTCATAAACTGAATCTGTCCCTATCAAAGTAGACTCTCCTACTTCAAAGAAACTAATAGGAGACCTATATCTCCTTTTATTGAGAGCCTCAAACGGAGCCATCTAAATACTATAGTAATAAATATTGTTGTAGGCAAACTCAATCAAAGGTAAGTGGTCATCTAAAATACCCTTAAAGTCATTAACACATGCCCCTAACATGTCCTCTAAAGTCTAAATAGTCCTCTCTACCTGATCATCCGTATGAGGATGAAAAGATATACTAATGTGAACTTATGTACCAAGCCCTTTTGAAAAGCCTTCCAAAAGTGAGAGGTAAACTGAGTACCTCTATCTAAAATAATAGATAATGGAACCCCATGCAAATTCACCAACTCCTTGAGATAGTGTCACGACCCAAAGATACCCTCTAGTCATGACAACGGTGCTTACGATCATAAGTAACAATAAGCTAACCCATGAGTTAGTACCTGCTATGAGCACTGAATAAAATAATAATAATAATGGACATGTGCGGAAACAACTGATAAAGATATAAGATTTGAATATTGGAAATACAATTTAATCTTAAGTCTGAACAAGAGATAAAAACTATTACAAAAATGAACGAACTATCTTACTGACTGTCTGAATGTCAAAAAACCTCTAAATTAACTAAGGAGTTGATGGGACAAGTCCCCAACTAACTTCGACTAACAGAATGTACTGAACTACTAAATAACTAAAATAAACCATTATGTCCTTGATAGATGAGGACTCACCATTGCTACAGCTGAGTAACGCTGGGATGTCTAACTATCAATGGGGATCTGAGCGTTCGAACCTATGATATAAGACCACTAATCGCAAAGAAGAGTATCTGGTAAGTACTTTGAATGTACTGGTATATAAGATGAGGTTAGGCTGAAATGCATGGGTTAATTGTGCATGAAGTAAAAACTGACTGAATAGCCTTAGAAAACTAAGTATGCATGCATGAAAACTGAAATACTGATAATGGAAGACCAAACATATATTATTTCTAAAATAATCTATAAACTAAATTACTAAAATTTGATAACTGGATATCCAGGATATCCAGAATTCTATATGCTAAGGTCAAGCAAACCTGAACTGAATTTTGTACTGAATACTGAACTGAGCTTGTGGGAGGTATCATCTAACCGACATGCCCTAATCTTCTCCATCGCATCAAACACTAAATCTAGCCTTATCAAAGTAACTTCAACTACTTCAAACCAACCAATAGGAGACCTACATATCCTCCCATAGAGATCCTCAATTGGAGTAATCTGAATACTGGAGTGATAGTTGTTATTGTTGGCAAACTCAATCAATGGTAAGTGGTCAGCCCAACTACCTTTAAAGTCAATAGCACAAGATCATAGAATGTCCTCTAAGTTTAGAGTGGTTCTCTCTACCTGACCATCTATCTGAGGATAAAAAGTTATATGAGATAAACTTGGGTACCAAGAACCTTTTGAAAAGCCTTCCAAAAATAAGAGATATACTAAGTACCTCTATTTGAAATGATAGATAATAGAACTCCATGCAACTTAACCAACTCTCTGATATAAAGCCTGGCATAATCCTCAGTTGAGTACAAAAGTATGAACTGGCAAAAAATGAACTGATTTAGTCATTCTATCTACAATGACCCATATCGAATCATGTTGACGTCGTGTACGAGGTAATCCTATCAAAAAGTCATTGTTAACCACTTCCCACTTCTAAGTGGGGATACTAAACTCCTGCAGTGTACCACTAGGTCTCCGGTGCTCAACTTTAACCTTTTGAAAATTTGAACACTTAGGCACAAACTCTGCAATATCCCTCTTCATGCCATTCCACCATAGATTTCCCGTAAGTCACGGTACATCTTAGTTGGATGAATGGAATATCGTACACCATGCGCTTCTGCCAAAATTTGCTGCCTGAAATCATCAACACATAGAACACATAACCTACCCTGATATACAACACACCATCTCCCCCCATAGAGAAAATCTTTACTTTCTGATCTCTAACGGTTTTTTTCAATCTAACCAAACTGGGATCTCAATCTTTCTTTTCCTTCACTTCGGCAACCAAAGAAGATTCTGAACCATTTTGAACCCATATAATACCTAAAGCTGAATCAACCAACCGAATGCCTAATCTAGCAAGCTAATGAACCTCATGAACTAATTTCTTCTTATCACCCTCAACATGAGCTACACTACCCATAGACAATCTACTAAGGGCATCTTCCACTACATTGGCTTTGCCCAAATAATACAACATACTCATATCAAAATCTTTCAACAACTCAAGCCACCTTCTCTTACGAAGATTTAAATCCTTCTGTGAGAACACATACTACAAACTTTTGTGATCTGTGAACACATCAACATACACTCTATAAAGATAATGCCTCCAAATTTTTAAGGCAAAAACAACAACTACCAACTCAAGATAATGGGTAGGATAATTCTTTTCATGGGGTTTAAGCTGTCTAGAGATGTAGGCTATGACCTTACCTCTCCGCATCAAAACACAACCAAGACCAACTCTGGAAGCATCACATTAAACTATAAACCCATCTGAACCATCCAACAAAGTCAAGACTGGGGCTGAAGTGAGTCGAGTCTTCAACTCTTGAAAACTCTTCTCATATGAATTTGACTACTGAAATTTGACTTTCTTCTGAGTTAATCGAGACATGGAGATGCAATAGAAGAAAACCCTTTAACAAACCATTTGTAATAGCCAACCAAACCTAAGAAACTCCTGATATCTGATGGAGAGATAGGTCTGGGCCAGTTTCTCACTGCTTAGGTCTTTTGAGGGTAGACTCAAATGCCATCACCCAAAATAATATATCCAAGGAAAGCTATTAATCTTATCCAAAACTCACATACTGAACTTGGCGAATAACTGATGAGTTCTAAAGTTCTACAATACAATTCTCAGATGGTCTGTATGATCATTTTCACTGCAGAAATAGACAAGAATATCATCAATAAAGACTATGACAAATATGTCCAAGTACTGCTTGAACACTCTGTACGTCAAGTCCATGAAATTTATAGGGGCATTTGTTAGTCCAAAAGACATAACTAGGAATTTGAAGTGACCATACCTAGTTTTGAAAGATGTTTTTGGTATGTCATATTCTTTGACTCTAAGTTGATGATAGTCGGATCTGAGGTCTATCTCAGAGAAGTAACTGCACCCAAAAGTCGGTCAAACAAGTCATCAATATTGGAGAGTGGATACATATTCTTGATTGTGACTTTGTTAAACTAATGGTAATCGATGCACATTCTAAAGGAACTAGAGCACCTCATGGGTAAACACTGGGCCTGATAAAAACCTTATATAAGAGATCTTTCAACTTCTCTATCAATTCCCTAATCTCGGTTGGAGCCATTCTATTGGAAGGAATAAATATAGGCGGGGTATCCGAAAGAAAATCTATTCCAAAGTCAATTTTCCTTTTGGGAGGAACTCCGAAAAGGCCTTCAGGGAACACATCTAGAAATTCCCTTACTACTAAAAATGACTCGAAACTTGGAGTCTCGAAACTAGAGTCCTTGACTCGAACAAGATGGTAAACACACCCTTTAGATATCATTTTTCTTGCCTTAAGGTAAGAAACAATCTGACTCCTAAGCATAGAGGTACTACCCCTCAATTCAATGACTAGTTCATTGGGAAACTGAACGACTCTATTTCTATAATTAACTGAGGCATAACATGAGTAGAGCTAATCCATGCTGAGAAGGATATCAAAATCAGTTATCTCTAACTCCACCAGATCTACTAGGGTATTTTTTGAGATATTGTGATCGGGAAATTTTTGCATACACACCAAACTATAATAGATTTACCCTCTGAGGTAGACACTGAGAAAGGTTCTATTAAAGATTTGGGACTAACACCAAAGTTGACAGCTATATAGAAAGTTACAAAAGAGACTGAAGCTTCGGGGTCTAATAAAACTTAAACATAGAGATGAAAGACATGTAATGTACTCGTAACTACATCGGGAGAACTTTCCTGATTATGCCGGGTCTGGAGGCTGCCCACTAATTGCACTGGAGGTGGTTCCCTGCTAAGTCAGGTGACCTACTATTGCTGATGAATGATTAGACTGACCCTAATGGTGTGAATCCTTTCCCATTCTTAGAAACTAATTAACACACCCGTATCCGATGGGCCGGTTTGCCACATCCAAAGTACACATCACTACCAGCTCTACACTCACCTTGGTGATTCCTACCATATCTCTGGAAAAGTGGATTAGTGTGACCACTATTCAAACTACCCTGGGACTTAGATATTGGCAACCTATCCTGACTGTCTTGCCTAAACTTAGGCACTAGCACACTGGCTGAAGATGTAGCTAGGGCTGAAAATTTCTAAAGGAACTAAGAACGGTTACCACCTTCTGACCATGGGTGAGAAAAGTTAAAACTACTTGTTCTGGCCCACATATTCTCTCGATCTCTTTCTCCTTAAACTTTTCTTTGTCAATCTGCTGAGTATGAACCATAAGTCTAGATAAGTCCATCTCTTTAATCAACATGGCAGTCTACACTCTTTAACAACACTATCAGCTATACTAGACATGAACTTACTCATTTTAGACCTATTGTCTATAACAATAGTAGAAGCATACCTCGACAACTGAGTAAACTTAAGCGAGTATTCATTCACACTCATGTTGCCCTGCTTCAAATTAATGAACTCCTAAATCTTAGCCTCCCTCAACTCTAATGGGAAGAACCTGTCTAGAAAAGCCGTGGCAAATTCCTCCCACTTAAAAGGCCCAGCATCAACACAATGGTCCTTCTTCTACTGCTTAAACCAGGTGAGAGATACATCTTAAAACTGATATGCAACCAACTCTGCACTCTCACCCAAAGTGATGCCCATAATATCTATCACCTTCTAACTATATCAAGAAACTTCTATGGATCCTCTTTAGACTTGGATCTCGATAATAAAGGGGGATTTATCTAAGTAAAATCTAGAATCCTAACTGCAGCTGTATTTTTTGCTAAATTAGATAGGGAAAAAGCTCGCTGGTTGTTTTGAGCATCTACTAAATGGGCTAAGGTAATAAAATTAGCTCTAAATTTGGCATAAGAGACATGCTAATTTAGGGGATCTTCCTAAATAGGTGAAGGTAAAGGCTGGTTTCCATTCCTTCTTTCGTTGTTTCTTATAGGAGGCATGGTCTCTAAAGGAAATGAAGGAGAGTCAGAATGAGAATTTAAATAGAGCTCATGCTTATTTGCACGACATGAATACTAAAAGAAGGGAAACTTTTCCTAAAATACCTCGTAGCCTCTTGTCCATAAGTTTGGCGTGCTTCACACCCATTCACAAAACTTTACTCAACACTTCTTTTAGACACCCTAGGATACTATAAAACCTTAGGATTTGATACCAAGTTTTGTCACAACCCAAGGCTACCCCCTATTCATGACAATGGTGCTTGAGGTGACAAGTGACCACGAGCTAACCCGTGAGCTGGTACTTGCTGTAAACACTGAATAAAATAACAATAGTACATGTGTGCGGAAGATAAACTGCTTAATGTAATGATAATATGAATACTGAAGATGTGGTTCAACCACAAGTTTAAAACATCAGATGAAATACTAAAATCTTACTACCAATTTAAAAGAACTAAAAATACTGAAAAAACTGATAAGCTGAAAAGTTGTCTAACTGATTCTATAATTGGTTGATTGCCTAAAAAGCCTCTAATTGACTGAGAGGTTAATGGTACAAGCCCTAACTAACTCCGAGTGATTGAATATAAAGAACTACTGAAATAACTATAATAATCAATTATGGCCTTGATGGATGAGGACTCACCACTACTGCTGCTGTGTACGTTGAGCTATCTAGGAGCGGTTGGAAAACTGAGCGTCCGAACGTATGTTTTAAGACAACATAATGCAAAGAAGAGTATGTGATAAATACTTTGAATGTACTGGTACATAAAGTGAGGTTTGGCTGAAATGCATGGGGTACTTTGCACATAAGATAAGGACTAACTGAACAACATGAAAAACTAAGCATGAATAAATGAAAACTATAATAGCTGAGAATGTAACACAAAGCATATACATATTTCTGAAATAATCTGTAAACTGAAATTTGTATGACTACATAATTGTAAATTTGTATGCTTTGGTCAAACAAACCTGAATTAAATATACACTGAATACTGTACTGAGACTGTTGGTGGTATCATATAGCAAACATGCCCCAATCTAAGCTAATTGGGCTCCAATATGTGACCCAAGTTGGAAGGGTGTATATATCGTGCCACAGGTACTAACACTGGCTGACGATGTGGATCCACAAGGTTGATGTCCCGTAGGACTAAGGAGTTAGTCCTAATAGGCGGGTGATCGCTAAGAGAGTGTCTGTCCTAAACTAGACGGTGAAATCTCATAAGCCTACGCTAGCTATGTAGTTCTGGAACTTAGGGACATCTACTAAGGACCTAAACCTAACTGGTAGGTAAGCCCCTATCCCTAGGTTCGCTTGATGCTAAATACTACTCCTAACTGAACTGACACTAGTACTGAACTGAATTAAGTTTAACTGGATATTATTTCTGATAGTGCTCATCTTAATCCTAATAACTGAATAAGTAAGGATATTCATGGTTCAACTAAATCATACTTGAAAATATGAAAATCATGTAAAATATGTAGGTATCAGGTATTCATTATCCATCAACAGTGAGTAATCATTAAAATATGACATTTAAACTTAAAATTGTAGTATTGAATCATGGTTCAACTCAAAACATGAGCATTTCATCAACCATATGGAAAGCATGGACTTGTACATGGGGGTATTTTAAACATGATAATTCAACAACATGAAGTTCACTTGGCTAAGACATGGAAAACTGAAATTCATAGTATGAGGAATTCAAATCTTGCATGGGATCATAAATGGACTTAGGTTCATTTAAATTACCATGAAAGCATGATTTAAACACATCTTAAATGATATAAATTACAATAATGATAGAAAAATCAATTCTTTAATTGAAAAGAGGGTTTTGGGGCTCCATGGATGAACATTCCACATACCTTAAGCTTTTAACTTGAAAGGAAAATACTATTCTTGAAGCTTCTTGAAGGCTCTTGAATTTGGGGAACTTGAATTCTTTATTTCTCGGGGGAAATAGACTTGCTTTCTTGGGAGGAAAATTGGAGAAGACGGGCAAAATTATGCCCTAACTAATGCGCAAGTCGTGTTATGAACGACTGGGTTGAGGGGGAAAAACCCAATTACCCCTCTGTCATTTAAATTTGGAACTAGACGTAACAAGCTTACTGCTATGTAGTCTTATCGTGGCCATTAATTTCCCCCCTTCGATGTGGTCTGTATGACATCAGGACTATTGTTGCATCGCGGGCTTATTGCGGTAACCCACTGGTTTCATTATCCAAACATGCCCTAAACCTTGTATGAAAAATCTAAAACTCCTCCCTGACATACTTTTTACATCCCTGAACATGAATTAACTCAAAAATCAACGTCTCGGGGTCTGGAAGATCAAAAATAAAACCTAACATTTAGTGAAATTTTTAGGCCTTAAGCCCCTTATGCATGCAATTAAAAGATGAATTAACCTGAGAATAGTGTAGGGTATTACATTGGGATTGCCCATTATGATAATGCCCTGGTTCGGGTTGTGTCATATGACTAACTCCCAAATCTAAATATATCCTTATTTTGCCTTTCCAAACCTTCTATCTACACCAAACCAAGCAGAAAGTAATTTGAGTCATGTTTGTGCAACCCCATTTAAACTTGGAGAACTAAAGTTGATCCACCAAAATCCATAATGGACGGCATAATGATAAGACCATAAGGGGCTACCTAGACACAAAAATAGTGATGATTAATGTCTACAACCTATTGCCAATGCAATAACTGGTCTGGATGACCTTAAAACTGATATTCAAGAATCTGAAGGGCAAACTCCCAGAACCAAATGATCCATTCTAGAATGTACCACCAACAGAGGATAAAACCATACTAAGTCTAACTCGAGCACACTCCTGCTGATAAGAAAATCCACATTAGAACATTGAGAACCAAGGCCAAAAGTATCATCAAGTGTCAATGGGCTATCATTCGAACATCAATGAATCATAATCCATTTGAATTAAAGAAGACTGAACAGGCAGTTAACCATATCTGCTGAAGGTATAGTGTATTGAGGAATAACTAAGCACTCACCAAGGTTGCAAATGGTACTAGTAATAGCCAAAACTCTAGCAACTTGGAGAAATGCAACCTTAGCTGGAAACTAGCCAATCCAATACTCTATCTAAAGCAATGAATACCCATAGGAACACATCATCAAGGAGAAGCACTCCATAAGGTCTTATTAGGCCAAGCAAATATCTAATTAAGGATTTCCCAAAACTATCCCTGTAAAACAACCTTAACCCAAATAAACCATAAATCACATCGCAACAAAATAGTACTCCAACCTCAATGTCAATGTCATGGTCAAGACCATTATTGAAAAATGAACTAAGCTACTCAAGATAACAAATTTCTAATTTTCCAACTTAAAAAGTGGTCATGTGAAAAGATCGCCTATCTCCACTTCCCTGACTCATTTAGAACAAGAACGACATCATGAAAAGAATGGAATACCAAACTCAATACCAATATCAAGATAAACTATCACCAGGATACGAACCCAACAAACCTAAAAGGCAAGCCCAAAACCTTTCAATATCAACTTTATGCCCATTGCCGAGTGATAAACCAGTCAAATCAAAAGAACAAATCCCAAACTATCAAACACAAAATAGAGATATAAAGAAAAGGATAGATAATGCTAAAATCTCCACAAACCTAAAGGAAAGTCCCAGAATCTCAAACTCAAAATTGGGCAATAAAACTAAATTGCCAACTCTAGAACCATAACAGAATCATGGAAAGTGAACCTACCTTTACTTTCATAGACTACTCAAAAACTAACTTAACCTTACCAATGAAAGAGGAAAACTACCAACCTCACCTTACTAAAAGAGGGAAAACCATCTAATTACGCTAGCCGCCTACACCAACGAACAAGAATCACGAGGAAGGGAATCCTAACTAGATAATATTGTTTTGTAGCTAATCAAGTGAGAATCAATAAACATAAAAATAATGACAATAGTAATAAAAATATGAGTATAAGGAGTATGTGGTATAAAAAATGAGAATCAATAACAAATATCACTCTAGAACCATAATGTAATACCCCAAAACTTGGTCTCGAAATGTCACACGGTGCTCAAGACTACGAGTAGCCATAAGCTAACCCTGTCAACCTTCTACTAAGTCTGAATCTCATAATATAGACATAAGAGTCATACTATATACAAAAAACTATCTGAATACAATATCTAAAAATAATGTTTAAAACCTCAATACTGAATAATTTGAATCAAAACTAGCAGGCTGACAAGCCTCTACTACTAATATCTACAGAACCACTGGGATAAAACCCCAGCTGACTCAAAATGTCTAAAAATACTGAATAATCTAATACTAATAAGCTTAAAAACTGAACAACTAAGTCCCCAAACTATGAGGACTCACCAACTATCAGCATGTAGATGGAGATACTTAAAATCACTCTCGCTACTAAAACTAAGCACCTGAACATACATTATGAGACAATGTAGCATATAGACGTATATATGGATCAGTACTTTGAGGATATACTGAGTATATAGGGGTGGAATGCATAAGTAAAACAAAGTCTCAATAACATTCATAGTTTATAAAATAATGCATGCCAAAAATAAATAACTCACATAAGCTGGAATATCTGAAATACTAAAATTTATAATCATGAATAACAAATCATACTTTGTAAATCTAGTGAGTCATAACATTTAGTTCTAAAAGTCGTACCAATGTTCTGTTTGTAAATCATGTTGCCTACGTGTAGAAAGGACTCACTTCTGTATCTAAAACCTGAAAGCTAAAATATGTAACTAATATCTTTCTATAAAGCATAATCTAAATAAAGTTGTGAGCCTTTACACTTAGTTTTCTAAAAGCTTTTCTTTACTAGTAGGGAAATACTTTAAACTATTCTAAAAGCTTTTACTGTTGGGGAGGTTCTTTTAACTTACATAAACCATATGAGCTAACATGGAGTCCAACGTCTTGTTCCCCTATGGGGAAAACCTCATGATTGGGAGAGGTGTCATACTCTTGCCGAGGAGTATAACCTAATATAAGTGATCACATCTGTAACTATTAATCTGATAATTAGTACCTATGTTGTCTACGTAGTTCTATGGAAGTTAGGGCACGCTAATCCCTTACTTCCCTCTCGGTGCTAAATACTACTCGCTTTAATCTGTATGCTCATTCAGTTAGAAATCCACTTTAAAAACTAGCATAAGGGTTATTACGAAACCAATTATGCATTTATCTGATTCAATCTGTGAATAAAACTATTCTGACTTTTGAAATCTGTAACAAATCTGTAAGGTGGATTCCAAATCTTATCTGAGGATCAAAAGATCAAATCTTTAATGAAAATCTAAAAATAAATTATTTATTTGATACTTAAAGCATAATCGTTCATGAAATAATAATGTTCAATCTAGGGATAATAACCCATGCATCAATCTCATGTCAAAACATGATAATAATCATGCTTGGTAATAAAAATAATGATAATTATACTCAAAATCTAGAAATTTCTGCAATAGGTATGAAGACATGAAAATAAACATGCAATTCAACTTCTAAATCACTTGAAATCTCATAATCTTGCAATTAGCAATAATGGGTATGAACCCTAATTTAAATCTCATGTAATTTCACAGAAAATTATGTAAATTTGTAGTTAAAAGATAGTTTTGGGAACAAGGATGACAGAGGATCTTTGTTCATAAACCCCACATACCTTAATTGATGAAATTTCTAATAAAGCTTGATCTTGAATATCTATCTGTGCTCTTGAAGATGAACTCTTGGTTATCTTGATTTTAAAATCCTTAATTTTGGATTTTCTTGGAGAAACAATGGAGGAGATTTGATTTCTTAGAGCTTAAGTTTTGAGCTCTAGGTTTGTTTTTTGAGAGAGAATGGATGAAAATAAGCATAAAGTGCTTAGAATATGCTTAATTCCTTGTTTTGGATGAATTGGGGGCTAGAAATTTACCAAAGTGCCCCTTTTAAAATTTGATCAGAACTGGAAACAAGAGAAATTTTTCAAATTTGCATACCACCGCGATGCGCCACTATCGCGGTGGCTCACTGGAATTCGACAACTGGGAAATGGACATTCTACGTGATGCGGAGCTATCGCGGTGCACTACTAAAATGCCATTTGGGCCATCATCGCGATGCGCCACTATCGCGGTGAGCTACTAGAAATTGATAATTAGGAAATAAGGCTTCACCGCGATGCAGGCTTATCATGGAAGTCCACTGGAATTGGGTAATTGCCAATTTGCAAGTCATCGCAGCGAGATGCTTCCCCAGTTGGGATACTGCTTTTCTAAAAATGCCATAACTTCTCAACCGAGTATCGAATTTATGCAAAATTGGTATCAGCGAAAAGCTAATTCAATTTCCTACACAATTGAGGGTATAAATCTGGAAAATTCTATATGTAACAAAGGTTATTAATTTTTGAAGATAACCCTAGACATTCTAGAAGCAAAATTTAGCTAGGAAAAAGTATGGAGTATTACAATATCTCCCCTTTGGGAACATTCGTCCTCCAATGTAGCTAGTTAAGCTGAGAATACTAAGGAATCTGAGTCTATAAGATATCATGCTCATCTAAGATAAACTGTATGATTGAATCTAAAACATACTGAGCTACCGAACTAATCAGCGAGTGCATGAATTCACATGAAAATAGCTATATGGCTAAATCTGAGACTAGAAAAGAACTGAATGAAGGAAGACTATTACCTTCGGCTAAATCTGAGTTCGTGGAGAAGAGATGAGGATACTTAGTATGCATGTCTGCTTCTTCTTCCCAAGTATCATCCTCAACGGACTGATTTTGTTGTAGAACTTTGACCAAGGGAACTTCCTTGTTCTGTAGTCTACGAATATGATTATCAAGAATCTCTATTGGAACTTCTTCATATGAAAGGCTATTCTGAATATTTGTACTTTCTAGAGGAACAATAATGGTTGAATCATCCATGCACTTCTTCAACAAGGATACATGGAATACTGGATGAACTGAGGACAAGTCTACGGGTAGCTCAAGCTCATATGCTACCTTTCCCACGCGGCTCAAAATCAGAAAGGGACCTACATATGGGGGAATAAACTTTCTCTTTTTACCAAATCTCTTCACCCCCTTCATGGATGAAACTTTCAAATACACAAGGTTATCAAACTCAAACTCAAGATCTTTTCTTCTTATGTCTGCATAAGATTTCTAATGACTCTGAGCTGCTTTCAATCTCTCTCGAATCAACTAAACTTTTTCCATAGCCTCAAACACCATGTATGGCCCAATCAAAGCGGCCTCACCCACTTTGAACCAACCAATCGGCAATCTACATCTCTGCCCATAAAGAGCTTCAAATGGGGCCATTTGAATACTAATATGGTAACTATTATTATAAGCAAACTCAATCAATAGCAAATGGTCATCCCAACTATCTTTGAAATCAAAAACACAGGCCCTCAACATGTCCTCTAGAGTCTAAATGGTCCTTTCCGCCTTACCATCTGTCTGGGAATGAAAAGCTGAACTAAGATGAACTTAGGTTCTAAGACCCTTTTGAAAGGCTTTCCAAAACTGAGAGGTAAACTGAGTACTCCTATCTGAGATGATGTATAAAGAAACTTTGTGCAATCTGACTAACTCTCTGATATACAGCTTGGCATAATTTTCATCCATGTAGGACGTGTGAATTGGTAAGAAATGCACTGACTTAGTCAATCTGTCTACTATCACCCAAATCGAATCATGCTAACGATGCAAATGGGATAATCCAATCACAAAGTCCATATTCACCTCTTCCCATTTCCAAGTGGGAATACCAAACTCTTGCAACGTACCACTAGGTCTTTGGTGCTTTACCTTAACCTATTGATAAGTTGCACACTTGACTACAAATTCTGCTATATCTTTCTTCATACCACTCCACCAATAGATTTCCCGCAAGTCGCGGTACATCTTAGTGGATTCTAGATGGATAAAGTAACATGCACCATTCGCTTCTACCATTATATCCAGCCTCAAATCATCAATACATGGCACACACAATCTACTTTGGTATCTCAAAACACCATCTCCCTCTTGGTAGAAAACCTCTACCTTTTGGTCTTTAACTGACTCCTTCAACTTAACCAAATTAGAATCCTTATCCTGTTTTTCCTTCACCACCGAAACTAGAGAAGATTCGAAACTACTTTAGACCCAAACATTCCTTTCAGGTGAATCAACCAATCTCACACCCAACCTAGCTAACCAATGAACTTCCCGAACTAAATCCTTCTTATCATTCTCTACATGACCAACACTACCCATGAATAATTTACTAAGGGCATCTGCCACTATATTGGCCTTGCCCAGATGATACAACACACTCATACATAATTTTTCAACAATTCTAACCACTTTTTCTATAAAGATTCAACTCTCTCTGAGTAAAAACATACTATAAATTTTTGTGATCAGTGAACACATCAACATGCACCCTATAAATATAATATCTCTAGATTTTAAAAACAAACACAATAGCAGCTAACTCACGATCATGGGTCGGGTAGTTCTTTTCGTGAGGCTTAAGCTGTCTAGAGGCATAGGCTATGACCTTACCTGTTTGCATCAAAACGCAACCCAACCCAACTCTAGAGGCATCACAATACATAATGAAACCATCTGTACCATGATGAAACTCCTCTCACATGAATCTAGCCACTAGAACTTAACTTTCTTTTGGGTCAATCTAGATATAGGAGATGCAATAGAAGAAAACCCCTTAATAAAATGTCTGTAGTAGATAGCTAAACCCAAGAAACTTCTAATGTATGATGGAGAGATAGGTCTAGGCTAATTTCTTATGGCTTTAGTCTTTTAAGGATCAACCCTAATACCATCACTGGAAATAATATGACCGAGGAAAGTTACTGACCTTAGCCAAAATTCACACTTGTTGAATTTGACGAATAACTGGTGATCTCTAAGAGTTTACAACATAATTCTAAGGTAATCTACATAATCATCCTCACTACAAGAGTAGACAAGAATATCATCGCTAAAGACTATGACAAACATGTCCAGATACTATTTGAACACTCTGTTCATCAAGTCCATGAAGGTTGTTGGGTCATTAGTTAGCCTAAAGGACATGACTAGAAACTCAACATAACCATAACATGTTCTGAAAGCTATCTTTAGAATATCATATTCCCTTACTCTAAGCTAATGATAACCGCACCTAAGGTCTATCTTGGAGAAGTAACTTGCACCATGGAGTTGATAATATAAGTCATCAATTCTAGGAAGAGGATATTTATTTTTTATCGTAACTTTATTCAGCTGGCGATAGACAATGCACATTCACAAAGATCCATCTTTCTTTCACACGAATAGGACGGAAGTGCCCCATGGAGAAACACTAGGCCTCATGAAACCCTTATCTAAGAGATCTTTAAGCTGCTCTTTTAACTCCTTAAGCTCAGCTGGAGCCATACAATATGGAGAAATAGAGAAAGGCTGAGTATCTGGGAGAAGGTCAATATCGAATTCTATTTCCCTATCGGGAGGTACCCCTAGCAAATCTTTGAGAAAGACATCAGAAAACTCATTGACTACACTGACCGACTGAAATGTTGGAGTCTCAGACTTAGTGTCTTTGAACTGAACTAGATGATAGATACACCCTTTGGAAATCAACTTTCTGGCTTTAATATAGGATATGAAATGACTTTTGGGAGACACTGAATTTCTTCACAATCAAAGACTGGCTCATTTGGAAACTTAAACTTCACCACTCAGGTGCGACAATCTATGGATGCATAACACAAATAGAGCCAATCCACACCAAGAATAAGGTCAAAGTCAACCATATCTAGCTCTATTAGGTCTACTAATATGATTTTATGAAGGATAGTGATAGTACACTTTTTATAGATCTATTTGGCAACGACTGACTCACCCACTGAGGTAGAAACCAAGAAGAGCTCAGGGATCTTTTTAGGACTTAATTCACTGCAACTAGTGGGGTCAAATAAGAGAAACTAGACCCAGGGTCTAACAACACATAAACATCAAGATGAAAGACATGAAGCATACCAGTAACAATATCTGGTGAATTCTCTTGCTCTTAACAGAATGGTAAAGCATAAAATTAATTCTAGAATTGACCTCCACTGGTACTGAATGATACACCCTGAGGAGGGACTAGGCGACCTAAAAGAGTTGGTGCACTAGTACCCTGAGTCGGGGGACAAAAATCTCTGTTTACCTGCTTAGCATACGGATACCCTTTAATTTCATGACCCAACTTACCACAACCATAACTACCCTTCTTCCCTAACATACACTATAGCGCCCTAAATATGGTACCCAAAATGCTACACGGTGCTCATGACCCTGAAGGACCACAAGCTAACCCATGACTGATATTTGTGCCTGTATATTGCATGATATACTGTAAAATGTGGAAACATGAACTGAAAGGCCATAAGGTTCAAACTGTAACATAATATCCGATAAAATATAACAGCTGGGATGGGAAATAAATGCCCAAAACAAAATTGTCTAAACATACTATAGTCTGAAAAGCCTCTAAAACATAACTATCTGAATAAGAAGATGATGGGACATGTCCCCAACTAACTCCAACTAATAAACTAATTAATGAGATAATAAAGAAATGATTATGTCCTCAAAAGATGAGGACTCACTACTAACTCTGACTGTGGAGACTAGAATACTACTGATGCTCTGGAGCTCGTGCTTTTAAACCAATGGTATAAGACACGATAGCGCAAATACGTTAGTACTTTGAATGTACTGGTATGCATGTGAGGTAGGCTGAATGCAAAGGGCTTACATGCATGATCATGCTAACTGATTGAATAATATGAACGTGAGAATACATGCATGAATACATAATAACTATAACTAGGGCCGTGATAAAATTTTTTACTGAGTCTGAGTACTGATAACATGAGATACTAATAACTGTATAACTAAAATAATTGATACTGAGCGACTGTATCAGACAGTCTAGTTTCTGATGGAACTAGCTGAGTTCTGCACTATTCTGAGTTGACTGTATCTGACAACCCTGAATTCTGTAGAACTATTTGAGTTCTATTACTGAGACTAAACGACTGAATCAGATAGTCCTGATTTTGTAACCAAAACTATGGGAAGTATTCATCTAACCGACATGCCCCTAATACGCTGTTATGGCTAAGTTGGGGTCCAATCTATAACCCCAATTGGAAGGGTGTCACTACCGCACCACTGGTAAGGACAATCTGTGAGTAACCCTCATATAACAGGTAACTCTAGTAAGAACGATGGGAACCCTCATATAATAGGTTAAGCCATCTCATCTACCCTCATATAATAGGCTATGATGTCTTAACCTATGCTGGCTACATAGTTCTGGAACGCAAGGATTGCTTCTAATAATTACATCTTCATATAACAAGTGAGTTCTCATCCTTGGGTTCATTTGATGCTAATTCCTACTCCCATCTGAATAGACACTGAACATGATTAACTGAACTGGACTAGACTAAATTCATAGAGTTCCGTTAGCTGATGGAATACTATTGACATTACTGAATTACTGAGCTTTCCTGAGTCACATGACTGATTAGGTTCTATGGACCATGGCTTGACTGAGGATATCGTGAAAACATAACACTAAATCTAGGCACACATATATTTTGTCGGGTATAAGTACCCCCAAGACTCGATAGCATGAAACTAACAGAACATGATACTTCTTAAATACATGACCAATATCAACAATTCATAATACATCAATTTATAAATATTTCATGGGAATTTGATTATCATAGCTTGGTACGTGAATAAGATAGCATGTATACATAGCATAATTTCATAAGGCTAACTCATGAGTAATCCTACAAGCAATTTTAATACATAAGAATAACATGGAAGTCATTTTGGACAGAAGGTTAAAGCATACATTGTCATTTGGGTCACAATTTAGCTATAATGCATAATTTCTATCCCTTTAGGCATTTTATCAAACACCTTACATACACAACTTAAGGCATACGTGAAATCATCAAATTTCACAAATCATAAACCACCAAATTCATGGATTTCAATTTGTATGCTAACATAGTTTTCATAATTTTACATAAGGATCGCAACATGGAAATCAAACAACAACCATCACATAACTTGAGCAACCCACAACATAATAATCATAACTCATAAGTTAAAATAGGGTTCTTGAGCTTTATAGATGAAAGAAATCCATAAATCAACACAACACATACCTTAGTTCATGATTTAGCGAAGATTGATGGAGAGATTTTCTTGAAATTGAATCCCCAATTGAAATCCTAGTTTGTTCTTGAGAGAAAATTGAGAGAAAATAGTATATTTTGGGTGAAGAAGGGCTAAATCACGTGTTATTGGGTTTAAATAGGGGTGAAAAATTGACCCTTTCAACCCTAGATGCGTCTTTTAAAATTGGTAAAAATTTCCTGACTTGGACCCCTGGTGCGTCGCAGTGCTATCGCGTCGTGTCACTGGAATTTGACAATCGAGAAATAGGGGAATGGTACGATGCAGAGCCATTGCGTTGCCACTTCATTTGCGACCTGGAAGTTTGGCGCGACGCGGGAAAAATTGTGCTGAGACACTGGAAAAAAAGATAATTGCCATTTTAACTTGTGGTGCAACGTGCCACTAACCAATATGGAGTTGTTTTACAATAGGAACTTGAAATAGTCATAATTTTTTACCCGGTTATCGGATTTGGGCGAATCTTATATCGATGGAAAGCTTATTGAATTTCCCACATGACACAAAGTGAAAATCTTAAAAATTCCTCATGTAATAAACATCATTCAATTTAGAAGCTAATACTTAACATTATTAGGACTAAATTAGTTAAGAAACTTTGGGGTATAATAATATCTCCCCCTTGGGAACATTCGTCCTCAAATACGATTGACTGAGAAGGGAGAAACGATGAGCTGAAGTACATGCTGATCACGAACAATTGAAACATAATTGACATTTTAGGAATTTATACTGAGCGTGCATATCTGATGCATGATTTCATGACTTAACTGACTCATGAACAAATGACTGAGATTTTTTATAACTGAATTTCTCACTAAGAGAATGCATGTCTGATGCATGAACACATGACTAATCTGAAGCATGAACATATGACTAATCTGATGTATAAACATATGACTGAATATGCAATGGTACTTAGTACAAAGTTTAAAATGGAATCCTAAACATGAAACTAATACTAAGTCATAACTAAAATCTGGACATGAAAACCAAAAAGCTTAAGGATAACTATTACCTTGAGCTAGATCTGAGTTGGTAGAGAAGAGGTGAGGATACTTGGTTTGCATAACTGTTGTCCAAGTAGCTCCCTCAATGGGCTGATTTCACCAAAGAACTTTGACTAGAGGGATTTCTTTATTCCTCAGTCTACGAGTCTATAGTCTAGGATTTTGACTGGAATCTTTTCATAAGAGAGGTTGTTCTAAACATCTATGCTCTGAATAGGGACTATAACTGCTGGGTCACCTATCACTTATTGAGCAAAGTGACATGGAAGATTGGATGAACTGCGTCTAGATCTGAAGGCAATTCGAGCTCATAAGATACTTTGCCAAAGTGACTGAGAATTTTGAAGGGACCGAAATATCGGGGACTGAGCTTTCCCTTCTTGCCGAACCTCTTCACTCCCTTCATGGGAGAGATCTTTAGATATACATAGTCACCAACCTCGAACTCGAGATCCTTTCTATGTACATTTGCATAAGACTTCTGTCGGCTCTAAGCAACCTGGAGTCTTTCTCTGATCAATTAGACTTTCTCTAAGGCATCGAGTACCAAGTCAGGTCCTATAACTGAGGCCTCACTAACTTTAAACCAACCGACTGGTGATCTGTATCTCCTGCCATAGATAGCTTCAAATCACAGATTGAAAGTGTTCATTCCAACTACACTTGAAATCAATTGCACATGCCCTTAGCATATCTTCTAGGGTCTGAATGGTCCTTTCTTCTTGACCATCTTTCTGAGGATAAAAGGCTATACTGAGATGAACTTGGGTACCAAGACCCTTTTGGAATACTTTCTAGAAGTGAGAGGTAAATTGGGTACCTGTATCTTAGATAATGGATAACGGAACATCGTGCAATCTGACCAGCTCTCTGATGTAAAGCTTGGCATAATCCTCAGTTGAATAAGAGGTATGGACTAGAAGGAAATAAGTTGATTTGGTCATTCTGTCTACAATGACCCAAACTGAAGCATACTGATGACGAGTATGATGCAAACTCGTCATGAAGTCCATGTTCACTTCTTTCCACTTCCAAGTAGGAATATGGAACTCTTGCATGGACCCACTAAGCTTTTGATGCTCTATCTTAACTTACTGACATGTAGAGCACTTAGCCACAAACTCTGCAATATATCTCTTCATCCTACTCTATCAATAGATCTTCTTCAAGTCGTGGTACATTTTTATAGGACTTGGATGAATAGAGTAGAGTGCACCATGCGCTTCTGTAAGAATTCGTTGCCTTAAGTCATCTATACCTGGAACACACAGATGACCCTGACAATGCAAAACACTATCTCCCCTTTAGGAGAAAACCTCTACTTTTTGTTCCTTGACTGACTCTTTTAACTTGACTAGACTGGGATCTATATCTTGCTTTTCTTTCACCTCGGAAACTAGAGATGATTCTGAATTACTCTGACCCGTATATCACCCTCTTCTGTATCGACTAAGCGAATGCCTAGTCTGTCAAGCTGATGGATTTCCTGAGCTAACTTCTTTTTACTGTACTCAACATGAGCAACACTACCCATAGAAAGTCTATTGAGAGCATCGGTCACTATGTTGGCCTTACCCGGATGATAAAGGACATTCATGTCATAATCTTTCAAGATCTCTAACAACCTTCTCTGACGAAGATTGAGATCTTTCTGAGAAAAGACATACTGGAGCCTCTTATGATCTGTGAACACATCTATATGAACACCGTATAAATAATTCCTCCAAATCTTTAAGGCAGATACTACGACTGCTAACTCAAGATCATGAGTAGGATAATTCTTCTCGTGGGGTTTAAGCTCTCTGGAGGCATAGGCTATGACCTTACCACGCTGCATGAGGACGCAACCCAAACCTACTCTGGATGCATCATAGTACACTATAAACCCATCTGAACCGTCTAGAAGACCTAAAACTGAGGCTGAGGTGAGTCGAGTCTTCAACTCCTGAAAAACTCTTCTCGCAAGGATCTAACCATTGAAACTTGACTTTCTTCTGAGTCAATCTGGACATAGGGGCTGCAATAGAAGAAAATCCTTCAACAAACCATCTGTAATAGCCAGCCAAACCCAAGAAACTCCTGATATTTAATGGATAGATAAGTCATGGCCAATTTCTTATGGCTTCGGTCTTTTGAGGAGCAACCCTAATGCCATCACCGGAAATGATATGGCCAATGAATGCTACTAACCTTATCCAAAATTCACACTTACTGAATTTGGCAAACAATTAATGATTTTTGAGAGTCTGAAGTACAATTCTGAGATGGTCTACATGATTACGCTCACTAGAGGAATAGACCAAAATATCATCTATGAAGACTTTGATGAACATGTCCAAGTACTTCTTGAACACACGGTTCACCAAGTCCATGAAAGTTGGTGGGGCATTGTAAGACTAAAGGATATGACTAGGAATTAAAAGTGACCATACCGAGTATGAAAAAGGTTGTTTTTACAATGTTACATTCTCTAACTCTGCGCTGATGGTAGCCTGACCTGAGGTTTATCTTAGAGAAATAGCTGGCACCCTAAAGTTTATCAAACAAGTCATCTATTATGGGAAGAGGATACTTGTTTTTTACCGTGACTTTATTAAGCTGACGGTAATCAATACACATTCTGAGAGAACCATCTTTCTTGCATACAAATAAGACTAGTGCACCCCACGGAGACACACTGGGCCTAATGAATCCCTTATCTAAGAGATCCTTCAACTTCTCTTTCAATTCTCTAAGTTTTACTGGTGCTATTCTGTATAGCAAAATAGATATAGGCTGAGTATATAGAAGAAGATCAATGCCAGTCTATTTCCCTTTCGATAAGAATTCTTGGAAGATCTTCGGGAAAGACATATGAATATTCATTCACGACTGGGACTGAATCAAGGTTGGGGTTTCAAAACTAGTGTCCTTAACTCAAACAAGATGATAGACTCATCCCTTAGATATCATTTTCCTTGCCCAAAGGTAGGAAACAAGCTAACTTCTGAAAGCAAATACACTACCCTTCCACTCTAGGACGGGTTCATTTAGAAACTGGAACTAGACTATTCTATGTCTGCAGTTATTTGTGGCATAGAAGGAATGAAGCTAATCCATGCTGAGAATGACATCAAAATCCATCATCTCTAATTTGACTAAATCTGCTGAGGTGACTTTTTAAAATATCCTGTATACCCGCCAGGCTATGATGATTTTATCCACTGGGGTAGAGACTGAAAAGGGATCTGCCAGAATTTCGGGTCTGGCTTTGAAATCAACTGCTATATAAGGAGTAGAGAAAGACAAAAAAGAACCTAGATCTAGCAAAGCATAAACATGCACATAAAAGATCTGTAATGTACCAGTAACCACATCAGGAGAATTTTTTTGATCCTGTTGGGACTGGAGAGCATAGATTCTGTTTGGACGTTGCCCACTAGTAGCATTGGAAGTGGCACCCTGCTGATTTGGGCAATTGAACTGAACTGAGGAAAAGTTGTACTGACCTTGAGGACCTGGCTGAGGACAGTCTCTGACTCTGTGACCTAGCTTGCCACATCCGAAATAAATACCACTTCCAGCTCTGTAAATACCCTGATGGTTCTTACCATAAGTCTGGAAAGGAAGATAGGTGCGGGCACTACTAATACTGCCCTGAGACTTAAAGCTTGGAGCTCTATCTTTATTACCATCCCTGAACTTAAGAGCTAGAGAACTAGATGAAGAAGAAGCTGGAACTGATGACTTAGGATGGAACTGAGAGCGGTTTGCTCTTTCTGATTTGGGCTGAGCAAAGTTAAAACTACCTGTCTTTGCTCTACTATTTTATTTCTCCCTCATCTTAACCTTTTGATCTTCTATCTGCTGAGCATGAGTCATAAGCCTGGCTAAAGTCATTCACTATTCAACATCTCAGACCTACAATCATTGACCATACTATCATTCACCCTAGAAACAAACTTACTCATCTTGGCCCTGCTGTCTCCAACCACATGAGAGACATATCTAGCTAATTGAGTAAACTTAAGAGAATACTCTTTCATCGTCAAGTTGACCTGCCTGAAATTGATAAATTCTAACACCTTAGCCTCTCTCAGCTCTAGGGGAAAGCACCTCTCTAAAAATACGGTAACAAATTCCTCCCACTCTATAGGTTATGTATTAACCGACCTCTCTGACTTCTACTACTTGTACCAAGTGTGAACAATATCCTACAACTAATATGCAGCTAGCTCAGCACTTTCAACAGCTGACACCCCCATAACATTAGTAACCTTCTGAACCTGATGATGAATTCCTGAGGGTCCTCATCTGACTTAGAACCGAGAAAGGATGGAGGATTTATTCGAGTGAAGTCCCAAATCCTGGAGCAGCTGAATTATCCATTGGGTTGGCTGGAACGAAAGTTGGTCATTCATTCTGAGCGGCAATTGACTGAGAAAAAGTAGTGACTGGAGCTCTAAACTCTTCATAAGAAATATGTTTGCCCAAAGGTTTTTTGGCCTGAGGGGATGACTGATTCCCATTTCTTCTTTTAGGAGGCATGTTCTGTAGAAGAAAGGGAGAAACAGATTGGACTGAGAGATTGACTTGAGATTGTGCTCACTGGCATGACATGAATACTGAAAGAAGGGAAATAGTTCCTAAAACATCTTATAGCCTACTGTACATAAATATGGCGCACAACACACCCATGTACAAGACTCTACTAGATGTGGCTTTTAGACTTCCTAGGACACTATTGAACCTTAGGCTCTGATACCATGTTTGTAACGCTCTAAATCTAGAACCCAAAATGCTACACGGTGCTCATGACCCTAAGGACCACAAGCTAACCCATGACTAATATCTGTTCCTGTATACTGCATAATATACTGTATAATGCAGAAACATGAACTAAAAGGTCATAAGGTTCAACTGTAAAATAATATCCGATAAAATATAACATCTGGGATGGGGTATAAATGCCCAAAACAAAACTGTCTAAACATACTATAGTCTGAAAAGCCTCTAAAAAATAACTATTTGAATAAGAAGATGATGGGACATGTCCCCAAATAACTCCAACTAATAAACTAATTAATGAGATAATAAAGAAATGATTATGTCCTCAAAAGATGAGGACTCACTACTAACTCTGACTGCGGAGACTGGAATGCTACTGATGCTCTGGAGCTCGTGCTTTTAAACCAATGGTATAATACACAATACTGCAAATGCATTAGTACTTTGAATGTACTGGTATGCATGTGAGGTATGTTGAATGCAAAGGGCTTACATGCATGATCTATACTAACTGACTGAATAATATGAACATGAGAATACATGCATGAATACATAATAACTGTAACTAGGGTCATGATAACATGATTACTGAGTTTGAGTACTGATAACATGAGATACTGATAACTATATAACTAAAATAACTAATACTGAGCGATTGTATTAGACAGTCTAGTTTCTAATGTAACTAGCTGAGTTTCGCACTATTCTGAGTTGACTGTATGTGACAGCCCTGAATTCTATAAAACTATCTGAGTTCTATTACTGAGACTGAATGACTGTATCTAACAGTCCTGATTTTGTAACCAAAACTATGGGAAGTAGTCATCTAACCAACATGCCCCTAATACGCCATTATGGCTGAGTTGGGATCCAATTTGTAACCCCAATTGGAAGGGTGTCAATACCGTGCCACTAGTAAGGAAAATCTGTGAGTAACCCTCATATAACAGGTAACTCTAGTGAGAATGGTGAGAACCCTCATATAACAGGTTAAGCCATCTCATCTACCATCATATAACAGGCTATGATGTCTTAACCTACGCTGGCCACATAGTTCTAGAACGCAAGGATTGCTTCTAAGAATTACACCCTCATATAACAGGTGAGTCCCCATTCTTAGGTTAATTCAATGCTAATTCCTACTACCATATGAATAGACATTGAACATGATTAACTGAACTGGACTAGACTAAATTCATAGAGTTCCGTTAGCTGATGGAATACTATTTAGATTACAGAATTACTGCGCTTTCCTGAGTCACATGACTGGCTGGGTTCTATGGACCATGGCTTGACTGAGGATATTGTGAAAACATGACACTAAATCTAGGCACACATCTATATTGTTGGGTACAAGTACCCCCAGGACTTGATATCTTGAAACTGACAGAACATAATACTTCTTAAACACATGACCAATATCAACAATTCATAATACATCAATTTATAAATATTTCATGGGAATTTAATTATCATAGCTTGGTACGTGAATAAGATAGCATGTATACATAGCATAATTTCATAAGGCTAACTCATGCGCAATCCCACAAGCAATTTCAATACATAAGAATAACATAAAAGTTATTTTGGACATAAGGTTAAAGCATACATTGTCATTTGGGTCATAATTTAGCTGTAGTGCATAATTTCTATCCCTTTAGGCATTTTATCAAACACCTTACATGAACAACTTAAGGCATAGGTGAAATCATCAAATTCACAAATCATAAACCACCAAATTCATAGATTTCAATATATATGCTAACGTAGTTTTCATAATTTCACATAAGGATCCCAACATGGAAATCAAATAACAACCATCACATTACTTGAGCAACCCACAACATAATAAACATGATTCATAATTTAAAATAGGGTTCTTGAGATTTATGGATGAAAGGAATTCATAAATCAACATAGCGCATACATTAATTCTTGATTTGGCGAAGATTGATGGAGATATTTTCTTGAAATTGAATCCCCAATTGAAACCCTAGTTTGTTCTTGAGAGAAAATTGAGAGAAACCAGTATACTTTGGGTGAAGGATGGCTAAATCACGTGTTATTGGGTTTAAATAGGGGTGGGAAATTGACCCTTTTAACTCTGGATGCATCTTTTTAAATTGGAGAAAATTTCCCGACCTGGACCCCTGGCGCGACGCGGCGCTATCGCACCGTGTCACTGGAATTTGACAATTGGGAAATAGAGGAATGGCATAATGCGGAGCCATTGTGTTGCCACTTCTTTTATGATCTGGAATTTTGGTGCGACGCTGGAAAAATTGCGGTGAGACATTGAAAAAAAGACAATTGCTATTTTTGCTTGTGGCTTGGCGTACCACTGACCAGTATGGCGCTATTTTACGATAGAAACTTGAAATAGTCATAATTTTTTACTCGTTTATCAAATTTGGGCGAATCTTATATCGATGGAAAGCTTATTGAATTTCCCATATGAAAAAAGTGAAAAACTTAAAAATTCCTCATGGAATAAACATCATTCAATTTAGAAGCTAATACTTGGCATTCTTGGTATGAAATTAGTTAAATAACTTTGGGGTATTACATACACTCACCCAGATGATTCTTACTATACTTAGCATATGGAGGATAACTGGTTCTTCCACTCACACTATTTTGAGGTTTGGACATAGAAGACTTACCCTACTACTTCTTCCTAGCTCTGGGAATGGGAGCACTAACTAAAGATGGTGCGGTCATAGATGAACGATTCTGAAACTACGAATGATTTCCCCTTGAGACCTAGCCTAGACATATTCAAACTGCCCAGTTCTAGCCTTCTTATTCCTTCTATTTCTTCCCTTAAACTTCTCTGCCTCAATCTGCTAAGCATGAATCATCAACCTAGCAGGATCCATGTCTCCAATAAGCATGGGAGTCCTACACTCTTTGACTACCAAACTAGATACTCCAGTAACAAACTTACTCATACTTTCCCTAGGATCAGCTATCGTATCAGGGGCATAAGACAACTAATTAAACTTAAGGTAGTACTCTTTCACTGTCATTGAGCCCTGCCTCAAATTTGCAAACTCCTCTGTCTTAGTTTCTCTCATCTCATACAAAAAGAACCTATCTAAAAATGCATTCTGAAATACTTGCCAACTCATAGGAGTTGCATTCTTACCTCTACCATTCTTCCATATAACTACCCAATCATAAGCTACATCCTATAATCTATAGGATGCCAACTCTAGACTCTTCTCCTAAAAAATATACATAATCTGGGTGATCTTCTTCACCTCATCTAAATATAGTTGTGGGTCCTTACTTGCTTTTGACCCAAAGAACTCTGACAGATTTATTTTCATAAAGTCTCAGATTTTGGATGCTACTAAATCCCTATTCTGCTTAAGAGGTACTATTTCTTGATGGTTGCCCTGAATATTAGCGGTCACAGCTTAGGTCAACGCCTAAAAGGCATCCCTAAATTCAGTATGAGATATATTCTCATTTAGAGGGTCAGCAGGTTGGGGTGGCTGGTTATCATTTTTAAGGGCATTAGCTTGATGAGAAGGAATATTCAATATCTCATAAAGGCATGAGTTAAAAGTAGATAGAGATACTATAATCATGATAGATCATGAAAGAAAGAGATGATTTTCTAAGAACGTCCTGTAGCCTCTTGCTCATAAGTGTGGCGTGCTTCACACCCATGATCAAGACTCTATGTAACATGGCATGTCTGATTCCCTAGGACTCTTATAAACCTAGCTCTGATACCAAGTTTGTAACGCCCCAAAATTTGGTCCCGAGATGTCACACGATGCTCAAGACTAATAGTAGCCTTAATCTAACCTTGTCTGCCTTTTACTAAGTCTGAATCTCATAATATAGACATAAGAGTCACACTATATACGGAAAACTGTCTGAATATAATATCTGAAAATAATGTCTGAAACCTCAATATAGAATAATCTGAATCAAAACTAGCAGTCCGACAAGCCTCTACTATTAATATCTAGAGAGCCACTGGAACAAACCCCCTAATGACTCAGACTGTCTAAAAATACTGAATCATCTAATACTGATAAGCTGAAAATCTGAATAAATAAGTCTCCAAACTATGAGGAATCACCAACTATCGAGATGTAGATGGAGATGCTCAAAATTACTCACGCTGCTGAAACTAAGACCTGAACCTACATTATAAGACAATGTATCACATAGACGTATATGTGGATCAGTACTTTGAGGATGTATGGAGTATATGGGGTGAAATGCATAAGTAAAACAAAGTCTCAATAATCATCATAGTTTGTAAAACAATGCTTGCCAAATGTAAATGAATCACATAAGCTAGAATATCTAAAATACTAAAATTTGTAATCATGAATAACAAATCATACTTTGTAAATCTAGTGAGTCATAACATTTAGTTCTACAAGCCATACTAGTGTTCTGTTTGTAAATCATACTGCCTACGTGTAGAAAGGACTAACTTCTATATCTGAAATCTGAAAGCTGAAATCTATAGCTAATCTATTTTTGTAAAGCATAATTTGAATAAAGTTGTGAGCCTTTACACTTAGTTTTCTAAAAGATTTTCTTTACTAGTAGGGAAATACTTTAAACTATTTTGAAAGCTTTTACAGTTAGGGAGGTTCTTCTAACTGACATAAACTATGTGAGCTAACGTGGAGTCCAATGTCTTGTTCCCCTATAGGGAAAACCTCACGATAGGGAGAGGTGTCATACTCTTGCTGAGGAGTATAACCTAATCTAAGTGATCGCATCTGTAACTGTCATCCATATAGAAATAGGAATAATTTGATAATCAGTACCTACGTTGGCTACGTAGTTTTATGGAAGTTAGGGCACGCTAATTTCACACTTCCCGCTCGGTGCTAAATACTACTCCCTTTAATCTGTATGCTCATTCTATTGGAAATCCACTTTAAAAACTAGCATAAAGGTTATTACGAAACCAATTATGCATTTATCTTATTCAATCTGTGAATAAAATTACTCCGACTTCTAAAATCTGTAATAAATCTATAAAGTGGATTCCAAATCTTATCTAAGGATCAAAATATCAAATCCTTAATGAAAATCTGAAAATAAATTATTCATCTAATGCTTAAAGCATAATCTTTCTTGAAATAATAATGTTCAATCTAGGGATAGTAACCCATGCATCAATCTCATGTCAAGACATCATAATAATCATGCTTGGTAGTGAAAACAATGATAATTCATCTTAAAATCTGGAAATTTCTGCAATAAGCATGAAGAGATGAAAATAAACATGCAATTCAACTTCTAAATCACTTGAAATCACATAATCTTGCAATTAGCAACCCTAATTCAAATTTCATATAATTTCATAGAAAAACATGTAAATTTGTAGTTAAAAGCTAGTTTTGGGCACAAGAAAGAAAGACGATCCTTGTTCATAAACCCCACATACCTTAATTGATGAAATTTCTAAGAAAGCTTGAACTTGAATCTCAATTTGTGCTCTTGAAGATGAACTCTTGGTTATCTTGATTTGGGAATCCTCAGTTTTGGGTTTACTTAGAAAAACAATGAAGGATATTTGATTTATTGGAGCTTAATTTTTTAGCTCTAGGGTTTTTCTTTTAGGAGAGAATGGATGAAAATAAGCATAAAGTGCTTAGAATATGCTTAATTCCTTGTTTTGGACGAATTGGGGGCTTGGGAATTTACCAAAGTGCCCCTTTTAAAATTTGATCAAAACTGGAAACAAGAGAAATTTTCCAAATTTGCATGCACCGAGATGCGCCACTATTGCAGTGGCTTACTGGAATTCGACAACTGGGAACTGGACATTCTATGTGACATGGAGTTATCGCGGTGCACTACTGAAATGCCATTTTGGCCATCACCGCGATGCGCCACTATCGTGGTGAGCCACTGGAAATTGACAATTAGGAAATAAGGCTTCACCGCAATATGGGCTTATCGCAGAGGTCCACTGGAATTGGATAATTGCCAATTTGCAAGTCACCACGGTGCGATTCTTCCCCAGTTGGGATACTACTTTACTAAAAATTTTATAACTTCTCAACCAAGTATCGAATTTATGTAAAATTGGTATTGATGGAAAGGTAATTCAATTTTCTACACAATTGAGGGTCTAAATCTGGAAAATTCTATATGTAACAAAGGTTATTCATTTTTTAAGCTAATCCTAGAAGCAAAATTAAGCTAGAAAAAAGTACGGGGTATTACACATAAGAAGGCCAATATGCAAAGATAAATAGGACTCGAACCAAAATACTACATCTCTAGGAAAATTTCAATATCGATCCACTCTATCCACTAATGAAAGAATCCATCTATAGGGGAAGTAATACAATTATGAACTCTACACCAAGGCACACAACAACCAACATTAACCTACCAAGGAATATAATCATTAATGGGTGTGAAAACCCCAATTCAAATCAAACAGAAGGTAAAGGCAAGAAATAAAAGGTGTACCTATAATGGCAACAATTGAGATTCATAAGCCTAACATTCTCAAAGGAGTATGAATTTGAGCGGGTCCAAACTCAAGATGAGTGTATGAATCACTAATCGAGGTACTAAGTGCACTAACTGAAGGTGCCACAACACGTTGACATTGATCTAGATGAGAAGAATGAATAGTAATACCACTCAAGGGACACTCTCTAGACCAATGACCAACCTATATACAGTCATAGCAAACCTTTAAAGCCCTAACCTGGAGAGAAACATGATCTGATCTCAACTGGCTAAACAACTAACGTCAGGGACACTCCCTACTAAATAATCACCCTTCCCATAATAATAACATAACACAGGAGCTCTGGGCTGGCAAGGAATATATGCTAATACCAACTGAACAACCAACTCACATCTGGGGCACTCCATGGCCCTATGGCCAATCTCGCCAACACCAAAACAAGATCTTGGAATACACTGAGGTGTTGCACCCAACGATACCGAATGGCTTTTACGGACTAAAGATCCAAGCTGAATATTTCATAACGTTTGATGATAACTCTGCTAACTATAACCACCATGACTAATATAAGATCCACCTATAGCTTGAGATGCGACCTACGTAGAACTAACAATCTACAAGTGAAGGTGATCCCTGTCTGGAGGATTCCTACTTTTGGACGGAATACTAATAGCACTATACTGATGATATGTCCTCTTACCACCACCTCTATAAGCCTTAATACATGTTCTCTTTGTGGCCCTCATATGATCAAAACCTTGAGAGAAAAAAGTCCCAGTTGCTATCAGATGCCCAATAGAGTGGCAAAGCTAATCCTCTAATAAACCCATGCACCATCTCATGATCTGAAGGATATAACATAGAAGTATGTCTGTACCACTCAATAAACTGAATCACATACTCCAAAACCTATAGAGAACCCTATTAAACACCGATAAAACCAACTCTTGTCGGAGAACTACTCGATGTAGCAGATATCATCTCTGGCTGTAATATCCGTAAAAGGCTCAAAATCCCAATGTTGAATCTTGAAAGGTTTAAATAGTCACAAACTCTATGGAACCTGGGTTGGCCTAAAATCCTCTGGTTGAAGTTGAAGCCTTAGAAACATGTGTGAATGCCTCGTCCGCATCTATCGACAACCGTGTATCATCCATCTGGAATAGAATAGAGTCAAAGAATGTAATAGAGATTTATAGAAATATGGAAACATAATAAGGAGTCAAGAATAAGAGTTACTAAGAATACCCTATAGCCTTCCAAAGATAGGATACCAACTTCTCCGCACCGATTCGTAGGACTCTACTACCACTACTAAAAAAAGGCCAAAAAACGAAGGCCAAAAGTGATAGTCAGCGTCGCTTTTTGGCTAAAATCAATGCAAAAGTGACGTTGTCACTTACGTTGCAAAAAGGCCTATTGTTTTTTTGAAACCGACGGTCTGCGTCATTTTATTTACGACAGACAGTGTCGCTTTTTAAAAAAAGGTTTTTTTAGTTATTTTTAGAAAAAACAACATTGTGCGTCATTTTTTGCTCTTCATGTGAAGAACACATGATGATCAATTAACAACGAATATTATCATTTTATTAAAGAAAAAAATTATTTTTTCCAAAAAAAATGACACTATTCACTGTATTTTGTGAAAAATAAAATCTTTTTTTTAGAAAAAGCAACGTTGGTCGTCGCTTTTTGTTCTTCATAATGAAGACAAAAAGTGACGGACAACGTCGAATTTTTGAAAATTTATTTTAAAATATTTCAAAAAAGCGACGAACAAAAGGGACCTTATCTATCGCTTTTCTACATTTTTTTTAGATATAGAAATCTGCATTTTCTACATCCCACCTTCCAAATAAAAATGCAATTCAATATATACAGCCTCATGCAACACACATTATTACAATAATCATACAACACACTACAATAACAAATCATTTAAGAAATTCAAATCAACAACACTTAAACAATCAATCCAACAACATCCAAAACACTTAACAATGAATCCAACAACATTCAAAATAATTAAACACTCCTAAAGATTTTTCACTAGTTAAAAGCTAAGTTCAAGAGTATCTAAAAATTGTCTAAAAGTCAAGTCCAACAACACTAAAGAGTAGCCCCAAAAAACTCTTCATCACTCTCTATTTCCTCTTCACTACTTCAATCAGGAGCAACGGCCTATGCCAAGGCACGTTTAATCTATTCAATCTGATATGACATAGCATCATGTCTCTAAAAAATAGTAGAAATGACTTGATCGTGTTTTGCCAATCAACACCACATTGTATGAAAATCAATTGACAAGTGTTATACCTTATTATAAAGTTAACTAAATAATAATTAAATCTAATATACCTTAAACTCTTGAAACATGGCTTGTTTAGAGACTATTGGAATGTCCCACCATCCGTGCCAAGAATATATAAAAAGTCTCCTAACGCTCTCCCTTATAGCCTCATTAACCTTTTTTACGCGGATACCACTTGTAGATAACATAATAAGTATGTAAGCTTGAATATTTTATTAATAAATAAAATAAACCTATCAATTGAAAAATAAACTTACGAAGATCCATCAGGCTCGATGAACACTCTACCAAGCTTGTCCGTATCTCTAAGAACTAGACCAATCAGATCTGCATCAATATCTTCTTCTATATGAGGAGGTGAAAGAGAAGGTGGAGGTCGAGGTGGAGGTGGTGGTGACTTGATCATTCTAAAGTCACTAATACACACTTCAAAACACAACACTTAACCATTTTCAATTCATGAATTCACATTTTCAAGTGATTACACTTTACTAATTTCAAAACACAATTTCACCTTTCAAGTAAATACACAAAACCATCTTCAAATCACTAATTCACTTCTCAAGTGACTACACTTGATCAATTTGAAGTCACTAGTACACATTTCAAAACACTACACTTAACCATTTTCAAGTCATGAATTCACATTTCAAGTGACAACGCTAAACCATTTTCAAGTCATGAATTCCCATTTCAAGTGACAACACTAAACAAATTTCAAGTCATGAATTCACATTTTCAAGTGATTACACTTTACTAATTTCAAAACACAACTTCACCTTTCAAGTAACTACACTAAACCATTTTCAAGTCACTAATTCACTTCTCAAGTGACTTGATCAATTTGAAGTCAGTAGTACACATTTCAAAACACTACACTTAACCATTTTCAAGTCATGAATTCACATTTTAAGTGACTAAACTTAACAATTTTCAAGTCATGAAATCATATTTCAAGTGACAACACTAAACAATTTCAAGTGATTTCACTTTACTAATTTCAATACACAAGTTCACCTTTCAAGTAACTACACTAAACCATTTTCAAGTCACTAATTCACTTCTCAAGTGACTACAATTGATCAATTTGAATTCACTAGTACATATTTCAAAACACTACACTTAACCATTTTTAGCTCTCTAATTTACTTCTCAAGTGACTAAACTTGACCATTTTCAAGTCATGAATTCACATTTCAAGTGACAACACTAAACCAATTTTAAGTCATGAATTCACACTTTCAAGTGATTTCACTTTACTAATTTCAAAACACAAGTTTACCTTTCGAGTAACTACACTAAACTATTTTCAAGTCACTAATTCACTTCTCAAGTCACTACACTTGATCAATTTGAAGTCACTAGTGCACATTTCAAAACACTACACTTAACCATTTTCAAGTCATGAATTCACATTTCAAGTGACTAAACTTAACCATTTTCAAGTCATTATTTCACATTTCTAGTGACAATACTAAACCAATTTCAAGTCATGAATTCACACTTTCTAGTGATTTCATTTTACTAATTTCAAAACACATTTTCACCCTTTAAGTAACTACACTAAACCATTTTCAAGTCAATAATTCACTTCTCAAGTGACTACACTTGATCAATTTGAATTCACTAGTACATATTTCAAAACACTACACTTAACCATTTTTAGATCTCTAATTTACTTCTCAAGTGACTAAACTTGACCATTTTCAAGTCATGAATTCACATTTCAAGTGAAAACACTAAACCAATTTTAAGTCATGAATTCACACTTTCAAGTGATTTCACTTTACTAATTTCAAAACACAAGTTTACCTTTCGAGTAACTACACTAAACTATTTTCAAGTCACTAATTCACTTCTCAAGTCACTACACTTGATCAATTTGAAGTCACTAGTGCACATTTCAAAACACTACACTTAACCATTTTCAAGTCATGAATTCACATTTCAAGTGACTAAACTTAACCATTTTCAAGTCATGATTTCACATTTCAAGTGACAATACTAAACCAATTTCACATGAATTCACACTTTCAAGTGATTTCACTTTACTAATTTCAAGACACAAGTTCACCTTTCAAGTAACTACACTAAATCATTTTCAAGTCACTAATTCACTTCTCAATTGACTACACTTGATCAATTTGAAGTCATTCGTACACATTTCAAAACACTACACTTAACCATTTGCAACTCTCTAATTCACTTCTCAAGTGACTAAACTTGACCATTTGCAAGTCATGAATTCACATTTCAAGTAACAACACTTAATCAATTTCAAGTCATGAATTCACACTTTCAAGTAATTTCACTTTACTAATTTCAAAACACAAGTTTATCTTTCAAGTAACTATACTAAACCATTTTCAAGTCACTAATTCACTTCTCAAATGACTACACTTGATCAATTTGAAGTCACTAGTACACATTTCAAAACACTACATTTAACCATTTTTAACTCTCTAATTCACTTCTCAATTGACTAAACTTAACCATTTTCAAGTCTCTAATTCACTTCTCAATTGACTAAATTTAACCATTTTCAACTTTCTAATTCACTCGCTAAGCAATAATGATACATAAACCTTATCTTAAAACTATTATTTAGAATTTCAGTTTCACCAGAAAACCTTTCCAAGCACAGACACACCACATCATGCAAAATCAAGTGATGTAAATAATTAACAAGATTTTATGTTTCGACAGATTTTCCAACATAATTATAGCAATGGGAACATATACTATGCCAAAAAAAACATATTGCCGAAAAAGCTAAATATCATTAAGCAACACCAGCATCAGAATAAAAAGTACACAAGACACTGAGCTTTAAAGAAAGCTCTCCCCCTATTCATTTTTTTACCATACCTACGAAACCCTAAAATTAACAAAAGAGAAAAAGAGCAAGTATTTAATGGGATAGGTAAGAAAGTCATATAGTAAAATATCTAAGGTATTACACAGCTTTCCCTGCCAATTTCACAAGTGTTAAAAAGTCAATATAAAAAGTAAAAAATAGCTTATAGAAATGGGGTTACTTTGATTAGTCTCTCTGGATGGTGGCGCGTGGCTGGAATCGAGTTTGCTGGCAATGATTTTTCTGACAGAAAAGAGTCGCCACCGATGGCGACATGGCGCAGAGGTTGTTGGTTGGTGCTGGTGTCACAGCAACGTTGGTCAACGATTCTCTGGCGACTTAGGCGACTTGTGGTTGAGGGCTATTTCAGTTGTTCACCAGGCGTAGTGTCGATGTCGGCTGGCCGATGGCTATTTGCTTAAAAAAATAGAAGGGAGAGAAGAAAGAGAAGGAGAAGGTTAGCAATTTTGAGAAAATAGTGGGGATTAGGGTTTGTTGTTGGTTTAAAAGGAAAGACGAAAAGTTTTAGATCTCAGTCGTTGGATCATTTTTTATCGACAGAAGAGATAAAACTAATCTGAAAATGTGCTAGAATTTAAATTTCAATATGAAATAAAAAATTTGGCTAAAATTGTCATTAACTTGATACAAAATAGCTAGAAAATAAATAAACTGAAAAATTGCATTGAATTAGGGTTGTTATTTTAATAAATGTGGAAATGATGAGAAAAATAGTAAGATGCCGCTATTAAAATAAAATAAGCATGTAAGAATTAATGTTACATAAAATTGATTTAATATTAACCATTGATCAAATATGATGAATGATTGAGATTAAAATTGAGGAGAGGAGCTAACTTGGGATTAGAAATTAGGTTAAAAAATGATTGAATTGGAGATTTTGATTAGGTTAATACAACATATTAATCTGATGAATTTTTGATTAATTAGCTTCATTATTATAATTTCAATAGTGTATTATTACCTTAATCATATGATGTTAGCATATTATTCAAAATATTTGGACATATAGATTCAGTTAGCTAACTTTTAACTACTATGTACATCACTATAGGAGAGATACATATTTATACACACACACACACACACATATACATATATATATATATATATATATATATTTGATTGACTATCAACTTTGTAATATATACTATATACATCACACACACGAGTATATCACATAAAAAATATTACACAAAAATTATTGATAATAAATTTGATAATAAATTTGATATATTACACAAAAATTATTGATAATAATAATAATAATTAATCAAGTTGACATCTTTTGATTGTTTTCTCTATGAGATTTCAAGAAAATGAATACAACAACTAAGTATAGGTTGAAAAAGATTGAATTGGGGATTTTGATTGAGTCCAATTAATCTCAATTGATATAAATTGATTATAAACTGGCTAGAATTTAAATAAATTAGGAAAATTGAATTGAATTAGATTGATATTTAATAAGTATAGTAACTATATAAAATTAATATTAAAAAATAAATAAAATTATTATTTTCAAATTAATTAGAAATAAATTGTGTAAATAAAATTAATAATGTCAATCGGATAATAATGCCAATGCATTTCGTATTCTACAAATAATTTTTGGTTAATTAATTTTTGAATACGGTAGTAAATATATATATCTCGTAATACAACATATTAATCAGATGAATTATCGGTTAATTAGCTTTATTATTATAATTTCAATACTGTATTATTACCTCGATCATATGATGTTAACATATTATTCAAAATATTTGGATAGATAGATTCAGTTAGCTAGCTTTTGACTACTATACATCACTACACCAGAGATATGTATATATGTGTATATACGTGTATATATATATATATATATATATATATATATATATAATATTAAAAGTGTGAAGACCTTTAGAAAAGTGATTTGAGCTTTTTACCCTTTATTAAAAGACACTGTAATAGACAAAATCGTCTTTTCACAGTTTTTCTTCAATTTATAATATTGAATATTAATTATAATAAATATATAAAAGAATTAAATGTAGAAGATTTTCTAATTTTAGTTGAATTCCTAAATTCAGAACAATATTTTATTAAAGAAAATCAAACTTCAAAAATATTATTATGTAAAAAAAATTATATAAGGTAAAGTTCTGAATATTTTAAAAAATTTGGTGAAAGTATTTTACATAAAACAAGTTAAGGTTCCAAAAAAAGAAGTAAAAAAAGTTTCTTCCAAAAACTATATTCAGTACGTGATGTTTTCCAATTAAAAAGGGTAGGCAAACTTTTCAAGAAAAAAAAGGTTTTGTGATTTTTTAGGTAAGGACTGTTATTTTTTTATTATAATATTTTAATTTAGAAGTCATTACATTTTTTTTTTCAATTTTAGAATTCCTTTTTTAGGTTATACAGATACCTTATATGGGTAATAATTTTTTTTGACCGTAGCTTTGTTATTGGGTAACTTTATGATTTCTGAATTTTAAATTTCTATTTATATTACGTTTTGATTTTATTGATCATAATTAACAAATCATCCTTTTATGTCTGTAAATAGTTTTGTTATTAGATCTCTAATATAAGGTATTGATTTAATTTTCTGGTTTCGAATTTTCTTTTGTATTACATTATTTTTATTGATCAAGAATAATGAAACATATTTTTATGTTTGTATGTAATTTTCATTATTGAATCTACAATGTGACTTTGTTGTTTCTTGGTTTTAAATTTTCTTTTTTATGACATTGGATTTATTGATCATGAATAACAAACTTTCGTTCTACCAAAAAAAAAAAAAAACTTTCGTTATTGAGTTACTTTGTGGTTTCTACTCAAATAATAAGTTTATAAATTTTTCGTGTAAAGGTTAGGTTTTATTGTATTGTTTTGATATTTTTATTATCATATTATTTTGTTGTAATTTATAAATAGTCGATAAATATCGATTGGCTTTAAAATTTTTCTGAGGTAAAGATTAGGCTTAATTATATTATTTTGATATTCATACTTAATTTTTTTTTTTGTATGTATAAACATTAGGTTTTGTTGTATTGTTATGATATATCTATTATCGTATTATTTTGTTGTAGTTTACGATTTCTTTTGCGAAGGTTAGACTTAATTGTATTGTTTTGATAGCTCTATCATTGTATTATTTTGTTGTAGTTTACACGTGGTTGATAAATTTAGATTGAATTTGAGACTTTTTTTTTTTTGCTAAATGTTAGGTTTAATTAAATAAATTCTTTTATCTTTACAAGTTCAAAAGATGTTAAATCTATTTATTGTATTCTTCTTTATTATTTAAACAAATATCCTATATTTAGTGTAATATTTGAACTCATTAAAGTGAGGTACACGCGCAAGGCGCGTATACCTAAACTAGTAATATTAAAAGTGTGAAACCCCTTAGAAAAATGATTTGAACTTTTTACCCTTCATTAAAACTCTCTAATAGATAAAATAGTCTTTTCACCTATTTCCTCAAATATAATTTTAATTTTATTTATATTAGTAATATTATATTCTAAATCTAAAATGTTCCAAAAAGAAAAAGAAAACGAAAAACTTCCCTAAATAACTGTTTGAATCCTAAACTAAAACTAAGAAAATCCTAAATAAAGAAACCTAAAAACGTTAGTCCAAAATCTTTCAAGAATTTAATTATAGTAATTTAATTATTTTCCTAATATTTAAGGATTTGAAACCAACTAAAATTCTATATTAATTCTTCCTTATTTGAGTTATGTTGTATGTTGTATATTTTATATCAGAACCAAAGATATAAAATATATAGAATACCTTATGAAAATATAGAGGAATTAATAAGATTAAAACAAACAACTAAAGAATATTATGAAAAAACATTTAATTAACCCACCTAAATGACAGATAAATTTGAAGTACTAGTTTTATACATACTTAGAGATATAGAAATTATAGACGTAAAGAAAATAATATGGGAAAAAATATTTAACATTGAAGATGAAGAGTTAGATATAAATCAGATAGAAGACAAGTTAGGAGAAATATACTTAATTGATGACAATCACTATTACTACCTAGATAATTATTCTGGTGGATATTATACAGATTAAGAAATGCTAGAATATATTCAAAGAGTTAGAGAAAAACAAGGTTGGTTATACGAAGAAATTAATTATAGAAACCAGCTTAGAAAAGAAAGAGAACAATTAAAAGAAAGATTAATTTGGATAAATAAAACCATAAAACAACTAGAATTAAAAGACAGTTTAGAATATGATTTAGATATGGAATTATTCATAGACGAAAAAGACAGGATAATTAACGGAATAGATAACCTAGAATTTAATATCAGATATAGTATAATTAGAATAAATTATTACAAAGAAATTTGCAGTATCACAACTACTTTAGGATAAAATGATAGACTATGAGTATTTAAAATATTGGAGACAAGATATGGAAGAAATAAGATTAGCAAAAATATTTATGAAAGAGAATTTAATTGAATATTTTAGAACAAAAGATATAGAATATTTAGAATACCTCCAAAATAATATACAAGAATTATAAAGACTAAGAGAAAAAACTAAAGAATATTACAGTAAAACATTTAATCAAATACCATCAAATCACCTCCAAGATATGAACATTAATAACTATAATGGATCTATTTTTATTTGTTTACCCAAGTTATCCACACCCCCTACAATTGAAAGGAAGAATCAAATAAGAAGTTTGAGGGCCTCTATAAGGTGATTAAGAATATGTTTAGTGACAAGGTTGAAAAGGCAGTTGTTTTAGACCGTGTTGTGGACTCTCCCTGTTGTTTGGTAATTGGTGAACATGGAGAGAATCATGAAATCGCAATCTTGTTGCTTAGAATAATCTTTATATCTCTACGATATAGAGGGTAAGGTAAGCATAGACTTTGTTCCTCTCGAGACTACACTTATGAAATTATTTTATGGGTAACTTAATCCATTGCTATGGTGTAAATGATGTGTAAAATAATTTCATACTAACTAAATACCTCACACTAAACACGAGATAAAATGGTCCTTCATTTTATCATAGAACTATTTATCTCTTCTATCTCACACCAAACGATCTTTGAGTATATTATTGTTGATGATAGTGGTGGATTGAAAACTATAATTTACGTTGTTTTTTTTTAGACAGCTCTTTTAATGGGTAACTAATTATATAGGTGATACATTTACATTTTATGTGGAGTATAAATTTATGGATAAAATTCATTAATACTACAATATATATATATATATATATATATATATATATATATATATATATATATATATATATATATATATATATGAATTCCTAACTTTAAAATATAATTCATTTAATGTTAAGAATTTTGAAGATTGAATTCACAAATTAAAATCCTAAATCTGTGTATGTACTATTGTATAATGTTGTTATCGCTTTAAAAAAGTAGTGCTACATGTTGGCACCCAATTTTGACCGTCCGATACCCCTTTTAGATTGCTATTTTATCAAAATTATTTGACACAAAATATATATATATATATATATATATATATATATATATATATATATATATATATATATATATATATATATATATATGAATTCCTAACTTTAAAATATAATTCATTTAATGTTAAGAATTTTAAAGATTGAATTCACAGATTAAAATCCTAAATCTGTGTATGTACTATTGTATAATGTTGTTATCGCTTTAAAAAGTAGTGCTACATGGTGGCACCCAATTTTGACCGTCCGATACCCCTTTTAGATTGCTATTTTTTCAAAATTATTTGACACAAAATAGTAATATTTTTACACATTATTTCGGTATCAAATAATTTTCGACTAGTCACATTCATGATTTTAAGAATAAACAAATTATTTTATTACTTTTTAGTAGCATTTTTACAATTTATTCAAGTACGACATTTTACATAATTTCATTAATATTTAGTAAAATTATTTTTTTCGTAAATATGCACACTCACAATTTACAAATATATTGTCTAGTTTTTGTTACTACTACTCTTGGGTCTATTATCCAGGGGAATGACGAGATTGATGAGGATATCTCTAAACGTATTGGAGCAGGATGGATGAAGTGGAAGCTCGCTTCGGGAGTGTTGTATGATAAGAAGGTTCTCTTTAAGCTTAAAGAAAAATTCTACAGAGTGGCAGACCGTCAGGCCATGCTGTATGGAGCGGAGTGTTGACCAGTCAAGAACTTCATTTAAAGACTGAAGATGACGGAAATGAGAATGTTGCGATGGATGTGTGGACTTACTAGAGGGGATAGAGTTAGGAATATGACTATTCGAGAGAAGGTGGGAGTGGCTTCGGTGGAGGATAAGATGCCAGAAGTAAGGTTAAGATGGTTTGGACATGTGATGAGGAGGGACACAGATGCCCCAGTTCGGAGGTGTGAGAGGCTGGCCTTAGATGACTTTAGGAGGAGTAGAGGTAGGCTAAAGAAATATAGGAGGGAGGTGATTAGACATGACATAGAGCAGCTGCAGCTCACTGAGGACATGACCCTAGATAGGAAGGTATGAAGGTCGCAGATTAGGGTAGAAGGTTAGGGCAAGTGTATGAATTGTGGCTAGGTGTTAGGAGAGCGAGTGCGTATACGGATAGTAATCCCAAACCTGTGTCCTTGAGTAGGAGCCTTTAGCCAGGTGAGTTCGGGTGGGGTGGGTAAGTGGGTGTCCTAGTTCTTATTTCTTATTTCGTATTGCTCATATTTCTCTTATTTCGTACTTCACTGATATTTATTTCTATTATTTCTTATATCTGCATGCCAACCTTTCCTGTTACATGTTCCAATACGATCTTGGTGTATTATTCGAGATTCTGAGCCGGGGGTCTATCGAAAACAACCTCTCTACTTCTTCGAAGGTAGTGATATGGACTGCGTATATCTTACCCTCCCCAGACCTCACTTTGTAGGAATACACTGGGCCTGTTATTGTTTTTGTTTCGTTACTACTACTCTCAACAATTTTGTATAATAATTTTTACTGGCATGATTTTAATATTGACATCTTGTCGTTTTTCTCACATCATTATCATTATTATTAAAATAGCAGCCTAATTTAACTAGATTTTCCTAATCTATTTAATTTCTAGCCAATTTGTATTCCGTCAATGACAATTTTAGCCAATTTTGATATTAATTCAGATTTGGAAACTTTTTAAAATTATTCTAATCTTTACCGTCGATCAAAATCGATCCAACAGCTGAGATCAGATCAGCCTCCTTTCCCTTTTTAAAAAAAAACTCCAAACCCTAATCTCATTTTTATAAAAACATGTGCCTCCCTCCCTATCATCTCTCTCTCTCCCCCTACGGCGACACCGCGACCAGCGCTGCTGCCGAGCCCCCATCCCTCCTTCATCCCTCTCCGGCGGCGTCATCCACCCGCCAACGGCGCACCAGCCAGCCAGTCCCTTCCCCGTCGCTGCTCCACCGGAAAGCCACCAGCACCGAAGGCCTTTGGAAACCAGCGACCAACCACCATCCCACCGGCTCAAGCCCACCAGCCGCTGCTCCGTCGCCTTCCTCAATAGCTCCAGCCGGCGAAACCCCTACAGCCGCCATGCAACGCCGCCAGCCGTCGACCAGCTCGCCTCCCTCTCCACGCTGTCAGCCACTCCAAACCGTTGCCAGATTCAGATCCGCCTCCATCCCCTCTCACTAGTCACTACCTCGCCGGAGTTGATGACCGGCGAGGTTTTCAAAGAGCCTCTATGACTAGAGCCTGGTTTGATCTCTTCTGTTACCTTAAATTATATGTGACTTTGCTTGCTTTTATTCGAATTTCCAGATTCAAGATACATTGTGTTCAAGTTTGAGTTTAATGTCCTTAATAGTGTGTTCATTTGGGTCTCTAGACTAACATATTCGAAAATCCTAACTAGTTTTGGCCTCATCTCACTCTTTTCGATCCTCTTTGTTCAACATTATTGTAGTGTCGATTTTTAATCTTTTTTTTTTTTTTTTTAATTTCATGGATAGCTTGGGTATTGCTATTGTAAACTGTATGAATCTGGCATTAAGCAGGCAGATTTGAATTTTGACATGTTATTTGGTAACTATAGAGCTAATTTAGGCGTAAATGCCATCATCTGATAATCCCTCTGATTTTCTTGTTCTGGAAAATTACGTGATTAATTCCGTTAATGACTCTCATATTCCATGTTATTTACTTGACCACTTATGGTAATTCTTTGATTTGATTAATCCCGTGTGATTTACCTTGAATATTTGTCTGCCTTGGTTTCCGACTGTCTTTCCTTTCTCATGATTCGGACAGCTTTTCATTAGTTTATTTTTGGTAAGGTCAAACGTATCTTTGATGCTGTATTAATTCAAAATTATTGCATTAAAGGAAATGGTTGTGACTGGTTGTTTAAAATATTCTTCTCCTCCTTAATTAATGGGGATTGATTTTCTAGAATATTTCATTCTTTTTTTTTTACTTCCCCTGATGGATTCTTCGGTATTTCCTACCTTTTAACCCTCTGCCCTCTCACTATATAAACAAACCTCCTATTCTCTTATGGGACAAGTTACCACGAATACATATACTCTCTCTGACAAAAAGCTTAAAACAAAAAGAAGAGGCAATTTTACTTCATTATTTTGGCACTCATTTTTGGAGCATTAATCTTAATTTTTCGGTGACAATTCGCTTTCGGATTCCGTGACTCTTGGTTTTCTTTTATTATTATTATTCGTTATTGTCAACTTGGAAGTCACTAATCGATGCATTCTTTTCGTATTTGTGATAGCAAAACATAGAAAATATGTCTATAGAAACACTAATAAATAATGCTTGCTTAAATATGCCTTTGTTTTCTTTGTTCTTTGAGACGATGTGTTGTTTAAGATTATGTGTTCTTTTTTGCTTGCCTTGCTCTTTTGATTCGTATCTAACAGGTATCCTTAAGTGGTGTTCACAAGAGTCGTCGGGGTGTTTACAATGGACTATATTAGTCTTCCTGTTTAGTTTTATCTTTTTATTTATCTTTGTCATTTGATTTGTAATATGATTGTACAAATATTATTATATTATAATAATAAACATTGGGGACCACTCTAGGATTGGGGACTTACGTGCTCTATGAATAGTAAAGATAGACACAACTTAAGGTTTATATTTGTTACGTGCTACGTGAATCATTTAGGCACACAATCTTAGAACTTATTAACATATGAATCGTTTAGACACGCAATCCATGGTTTATTAATTAATCCGCTTAGAATTATTAATTTTAGGATTTAATTGAATCCGTCATCCTAAATTTGATTGCATTAAGCATATCAATATATTTTGCATGTTGGCACTAGATTTAAGCATGTTAATGTATTTTAGCATGTCAACACATTAAAGCGACTTTAAGCATGTTGTTATATAGCATATCAACACAAATTAAAGCACGCCAATACTTTGGGGTGTATTGACATAAAATTTCTGTGCATTAATATATTTTTTAGCGTGTTAAACATTAGGTTCAAATAATTTCAGCATGTTAAAACTGCGTTTTTGCATAAAACAATTAATTATCAGCATGATTAAATGTTAATTTAAGCATTTTCAGCATGTTAAGTAGTGGACTAAGTATGTCATTATATTTTTCAGCCTATTAAAGCAATTTCAGCAAGTTAACACGAAATCCTTGCGCATTAGTATATTTTCCAGCATGTTCAATAATATTTTTAGCATGTTTAAGTGAATTTTCAGAATTAATTGAATTCCTAGCATGAATAATAATTTCTAGCATGTTAAATATTAAATTTCAGCATGTTCATATAAGGATAAGTATTAAGAAATAAGTTTCCAACATGTTAGCATGATAATTTGGATGTTAGTATGACAAGCATATTTTCCTACATACTAAGTCATTTTGTTAGCATGAGATTCAAGTATGTCAATGTGTGTTTAGCATGCTCACATTACATATATTTTGCATGTTAATTCTCTCAAGCATTAAAGAATGTATTTCCTCCATGTTAATGGATTTTCTAGTTTAAAATAAAATAATGTTTAACATGTAACTTTAATTTTCCGACACTATAATTAGTTTACAACACATCTTGCATAATGAAATTTGTGAGCACAATTCTTTGATATATTTACATCACTTCAACATGCCCTATTTTATAACATTACTTTTGACATGAATAATAGTTGTCTTTTGTCATATTAAGCAATTGTTGAACACTTAGATACCATGCCTATAGGTTACTAAACAAAAAAATAAGTGATTATTTGTCGTTGCATGCTAATCATATTAATCAACTTTAATTAATCAAGAGGTAAACTTGGGACAATTATGTGCTACGTGACGTCCTACTCGTTACGCGTTTCGAGTCCTAGGAAACATAGCTTTATTTTGTCTAGAGCACAAAATCAAAATAGCAAAGTCCAATGCCTCTTGGACGATAGGTGAGACGATAAGTGTTACTAAAGACGGTAGTTTTATCCTTGTCGCAGAACGCCTTTAGATTTAACAACCAGCCTAGGTGGGGTGGGACGAGTAGTCATTCGGAAGTGATGATCTCCAACATATTAATGGTAAGACTTATGACATTGTCGCTTGTCTAAGAATTCGGCCAGTGGGTTGGGTAATGATTAAACAAGCTGGGGTTTTGATCCGAATGAAATCAAAACCTTTCTTTGTTTGATTTTCAAATTTACTCTTTTATTTACCTTGCATGTTCATTTATTTGGGTTAGTTTATTACATAAGCAATCCCTTTTATCAAAATCACTTAGATAATTAATAATTAGAAGTAATAAAAATAGTGCGTTTGTTTTATTCATTACTTCATCATTTAGTTAAAACATTATGCTAATGAGAATAAGGGACCTTTATTTGATCATGTAGAATTTTCAAGTAAAATATGAATTCGGCTGGAAATCACTTTTGTGGATCTCGAAAGGTGTCTAACACCTTCCTTTCGAGGTAATTTGAACCCTTACCCGAATTTCTGGTAAACTAAGACAAACAACAAAAAATAGGTTGGTAGTAGCCTAGATCAGTTTCCTAAGCATCTTAATACGTTAGGTGGCGACTCTTCACACTCTTCCTCCAAACAATTTCAAAAAGGGTGGTTACGTCGAATCCTGCTTTTCGCAAGAAAAATGGGACGCGACACTACATATTTCAATTCATTGTGATTTTATCGAAAATAATCTCTCGTATCATTGAGGTAGCGGTAAGGTCTACCATCAACTCTACTTTGTGGGATTGCATTGAATATGTTGTTATTGTTGTTTAAGATAGCAATCTTGAGCTCAAAAACCTATACAAAGTAATATTTTATGGGGATCTTTAAAAAATAGCAACATTTTGCTATAAAATCCACCTTTGATAGCCACATTTTACATAATTACCATTTATAGCCGTTGTATTCAATTTATGCCTGCTGTATTCGGTTTTACAGATAGTATGTATTCATATAAAATATGAATACAATCCCTATTTAGTCGCGCAAAAAATGAAATTCAACATTTTTAAAAAGAAAAAATCTCAATCACGCTTATCTCGTTGAACTGAATATTTTCTTGCCTAACACTACCATTATCTTTTTTATCTTTTTTGTGTTTTCCACGTTTTTTCTTCTTCTTTTTTCTATGTTTCCTACTTTTATTTTTTTCGTTTCTTTCTTTTTGTTCTTTTTTGTTTTTTTCTCTCTTTAATCTTTAACTTCTATTTCTCTTTCTTCTTTGATTTTTTTTTTTACTTTTTTTCTTTATTTTTTTTTCTATTTTATATTTTTTGTATTTTAAAAAAATATGATTGTTCGAGCACAAGTCACGAATAACGTAAATACCACAATTATTTATCGTATTTGTAGTCACGCCGCCATTTATATTTTTGTATTTATTGATACAACTGTCTTTGTATTTGTATTTTAAAGTTTGCACTTGTATTTGTATTTTATAGTTTAAATTTGTATTTGTATTTAATAGTTCACACTTGTATTTGTATTTGTTAGTTTGCGCCATCATTTATATTTTATATAATTCACACTTGTATTTTAAAGAACTAATTTGTATTTGTATGTTATAATTGATTTCATATTATATTGGATTATATTTATATTATGATTTTATTGTGTTTGTATTTTTAGATTATATTTGGATTATACGTGTATTTGTATTCTATTTTCTTCATTATCTTTTTATTTTTAAGAAATTATTTTGTATTTATATTTGTATTTGTAAGTTGATTGTATATTGTATTTAATCATGACTATGTACAATTTATCATTTGTATTTGTATACAAACAAGTAAGTGCATTAATTGTATTTTCGTGATTCTAAAATATATAAATATGTAATGTATCATTTGATGCAAATGTACCATTTTGTGTTTGTATATCAAAATTATCATTCATATTTGTAAATAAACAAATATCACTGGATACAAATACAATGACTAACAAATAAAACAAACAAGTATTCGTAGAAAGAAAATTTGAGTTGTATTTATTTGTATAAATAAATACAACTAGTATCAATAAATACAAACAAGTATTCGTAGAAAGAAAATCAATCGTTTCTTTCATTAATTAAAAAATATAAATGATAGTTCAAACTTGTATTTATATGTTATAGTTCGCACTTGTATTTATATGTTATAGTTCACATTTGTATTTGTATTTTATAGTTTGCACTTGTATTTGTGTTTGCTAGTTTGCACAAATGAAAAGAAGGAGAGAAATTGAAAAGAAAAAAAAAGGAGGAGAAAAATGAGAGAAAAAAATGAAGGAGAAAAAATAAAAAAAAAGAAGAAGAAAAATGAAAAGAAAAAAGAAAAATGAATAAAAAAAAGTGAAAAAATTAAAAAATGAAAAGAAAGCAACCAAAAAAAAGGAAAAGAAAAACTGAAGAAAAAAAATTGAAAAATGAAAAAAAGAAGAGAATAATAGAAAATAGAAAAAGAGAGAAAATACATGAGAAATACTATGAATTGTAATTAGGAATACTTAATAGGTAAGAGGGTGCTATGAATTATAATTAATTAAAAATTAGGCTTTAAGTGGTAATAAAAGCCCAATAATGCCTAATCCGGGTAATTTTTCCATATTTTATTTATATTTTTTGTAATTACAACAAGTATTTAGGAACAAAAAAAAAATATTATTACTATATAGCATGAAGGTTGTTAGAGAAATGAAGGTACTCAAAAAATTGTGATTTTAATTGTGAAGAGGTAACTTTTTTTTTTATTATTCGTATTACATTTTACGTTATACTTTAAAAGTTTTATACTTAATCTATAATATATTAAAAGTGTGAAGATCTTTAGAAAAGTGATTTGAACTTTTTGTTCTTCATTAAAACACTTTATAATAGAGAAAACTGTCATTTATCATTTTGCTAAATACCCTAATGATGTATATCCTAAATTTTTGGTCTTCTTTCCATGTAGAAATAGTTTTTCATTAATTAATTTTGGACTTCCTTTTATGTAGAAGTCTTTTTTTTTTTTTTTCACTACAACTTAGGTTTTTCTTTTTTTTCAATCTTTTAGAGATGAATCTTTCTATAATTAGGAGTAGCTGACTTATCTGTCTTTTGTTCATAGGATGCTATTTTTTAAGCTATTTTTTCTTAGTTTAGCTTGAATTGCTCTTGATTTAATTTTGTACTTGGTTTTAATTTTATATTTCAACCCAATTAATCTTCAAATATTATATTTCCTCAAATCAATAATCTATGTGAATGATGTTATGTTACAATTCTTCTATTTGCTTTATGTTCATTAAATTCCTATTGTGTTTTTTCTTTGCAGGAACATTCGATTAGTATTTGTGTTGCGATTCCAACATTCTTTACTATAACACTTTAAATAAAATAAAAAATACAAAGGAAAAAATAAAGCAAAAGATAATAATCAAAAAGTTGAGATAGAAGAAAATTGAAAAACATCGTGATAGTTGTACAATTAAATCATGAAATAATTACTTATTTCATGTGATAAAGGAACAACTGACTTTTTCAAAAAAAAAAAAAAAGTCTTTGTTAAATTAGTTCCGAAACAAATAAAATAAGGGAACATGGAAATCAAAACTAACATGAAATATCGGTGAAATTTGTTGATCGAATTTGTGAGTTCCTTTTTAACAATAACTTAACAGAAATAGATAGGTTATTTTGGCAAGAATTTTACTTTAATAGAAAACAAATTAAGTAAATTGAAAGCACTTGAATGAACATGTTCATTTCAAAAAAAAAAAAGAGTAAATTCTATTTTCTAATGTTAGCATCCAAGTAATTGTATGGATCTTTGTCTCTTTACTTTTCTATTTAAGTTGTATTTGTATTTTCTTAGCACTTTGAACTTTTTTTATTAGCTGTTGATTGCCCATTGCTTTTAAATGTTGGCATTGCCTAATTATGTGATTTTTTACATGTGCTTTGTCATATTTTGAAATTCTATCCTTAATTTTTGAGATTCTAGCATAATTTATGTTTGATAGGTTGTGACCTCACCTTGAAAAATACAGTAAGGATAAAAATTTCAATGCAAAATATAAGCTTCAAAAGAACACAGATAATTGAGGTATAACTTCTATCAATTTAATTAACATATGATTTATTATTTTCGAAAGTTAGATGATCTATCTACATTTATTATTTAGGAGAAAATAATTCTCGCAATAATTTTTTTGATTGGTCATATGTGGATCAATTGATTAGTCACAAAGAAATTGAGGTTAAAGCTTTTAATATGCATCATGATGTTGTCGTAAGTGTATCATTAAATATTTACATTTAATTATGTACATTCTTTTATTAAAGATAGATACAATATTGATTTTGAGTAATTGGAGAGAGTAAAAAATTTGTCCATGTACGATTATTAGCTGTAGCAAGGTAAAGGAGTGATGTTGAACAAAACTAAAAAATAATAATATATTCTTACAAAGTATTTTTTTTATTTGTGTTTTCTTAATTTTATGATTTTTTTCTCCCTTTCTGTTATATTTTATATTATGAATATTAGTCTCAACCCTAAATTGGATCATAGAGTACTAATAATATTTATATTTTAATTTAATATGATGTATATGTACAACAAATGCTCCTTTGTGGCTTAATTTTCCTCTAAATGTTTTTCTTTGAAGAGATTTTTTTTTTAATTCATTAAATTTTTCATTTTATGTGTAGTTTTATTGATTAAGATAAATACTTTTAGTGTCAAATTATATCTTTTAAATAGATACAACATTTATCTTTTAATTCTATATACATCACATACACGAGTATATTACCTCGTAATACAATGTATTTCATAGATACTCTGATGAATTATCATTTAATTTAGCTTATATTATATATTATTACCTTGATCAATCGATCGTATGATATCAATGTATTCAATATATAGTTGAATACATTTATTCATTTTTTAAATATAAAAATTATTTATTTTGTAGTAAATTAAAAATATCAAATATCGACGGACAGTGTCGTTTTCATAAAGTTAATTTTTAGTTATTTTTAACAAAAGCGACACTGTCCATTGTTTTTTGTAAAAAATACGAAAAAATAAAAAGATAATTAAAAATTACGACGAATAATGTCTCTTTTCTATAATTAATATTTTAAAAATACAAAATTATAGCGACGTTGTTCGTCGATTTTAACCAAAATAATTAAAAATAAAAATAAAATTTAAAAACCAATGGACAACGTCGCTTTTTGTCATAAATTTAATTTTTATTTATTTTTAACAAAAGCGAAACTGTCCGTCGCTTTTTGTAAAAATATAGAAAAAATAAAAATAATTAAAAATTACGACGGATAACGTTGCTTTTCTATAATTAATATTTTAAAAATAAAAATTTATAGCGACGTTGTCCGTCCATTTTAATAAAAATAAAAATTTAATTTAAAAATCGACGGATAACGTCGCTTGTTATCATAAAGTTAATTTTTTATTTATTTTTAATAAAAGCGACACTGTCTGTCGCTTTTTGTAAAAATGCAGAAAAATAAAAATAATTAAATATTGTGACAGATAGCATCGATTTTCTAGAATTAATATTTTAAAAATAAAAAATTATAGCAACATTGTCCGTCGATTTTAATAAAAATAAATAAAAATAATAATTAAATTTTAAAATTGAAGGACAACATCGCTTTTTAAAAATTAATTATTACTATTTTTAATAAATAACGACGCTATCCATCGCATTTATTAAAAAACATTATAAATTATTTATTAATTAGTTGGCACAATAGTTCGCAAAAAAAAATGGCGGATATTAAGACGTTGACTGTCGATTTTAATAAAAAAATAAATAAAAATTAAAATTAAGCTAAAAAGCGACGGACAGTGTCGCTTTTCTCGTTGCTTTTTAAAGCGACATAGTTCGTTGCTTTTTTTGTGTCGCTTTTTGGCCTTTTTTAGTAGTGTACACCCCAAGCTCTTATACCAACACATCGGTAAACCTATCTCTAATAACAATTTGCCACGACCCAATTTCTTAGGTCATAATGACACTTATTATAACCCACCAATAGGTAAGCCAATCCGTAGTCTGAAACTTCTAGTAACGGACTATCAAGGGAAAGGAATGATACAATGAAATAAATATAATAAATGGGCTAATATGTATAAAGCAACCCTAAAACTTGGTGAAGTTGGTATAAGAGCTTCTAAGAGAATAAAAGTATACAATAACAGTATAAAGTCAAATACTGAATGAATATACATGTACAATGCATCTCAGAATACAACATAGAGATCAGTCAAATCCATAAGAAGGGAAGTAGTGATGCTCTGAACGTTAGGAGCTCACCCTAAATATTCAATTCATAGCTGCTCTGAATGATGCACACACCAATGACGAAAACTCATACTATGATTTGCAGGATGCAGAAGTGTAGTATGAGTACCAAACATGTGGTGCTGAATAGACAAATAGCGATTGAGCTTTAAAGATAGTGCGAATATAGATAACATACAAATAGGAATATAAACTACTGGAAACTATCCAGAAAGATAATATAATAAAGCTAGAGATACAGTAAGGATAAACTATCTTATTTGAGCAGTATTTAAGATCTACAGTGTTGTACCGTATATCACTAGCCAATATACAAATAAAGAGAGGAAGATGGGTATATAGTAATTTATATGGCAAAGGAATACATATACAATATGAATAAACAAGAGAAGTGAGAGATATATGCTAATACCATATCAAGATATATGTATATACATAGGTATACAAGACTAACTCAAAGGTAACAACCTAAGGTAGCCAATCTAACCTCTCTAGTAAATCCTAACCATGTAGGAAAGCTAATGCTAGCCTGATCAGGGCCTATATAAAGTGTCTAACCATGAATATATTGTCCATAATGTAAATTATAATAAAGGGAAAAGAAATCAAAATCATGCCTCAAACCTCAGTATCAATCCCTAATAAGCCCGCTATGAATTAACCATAATAACAACAATAAAGTAACCAGCTAGTCCGGACAAACAATACCTAATTGGGACCTCATAAACTCAGGGGGTTCAATCAACACTCAGCAAACAACAATAATGTACAAATATAGACACCCATATAGCTTAAAAGTTTGCATAGGCAGGACCTACAGAGACCTTTCTTCTCAGTCATGACGACTCACAGATGAAGGAGCCCTTAGGGGATTCGAGAATATCCATATACACTTACCTGGTCCTGATCCAAGATTTCTAATCATAAATTTATTATATCTAGTACTAGAAAGATGTATATATAATAAATGGATGAACTCAAATTGTGGATAAGAGAGTGTAAGTCTATAAATTCATTGCCCAAGATCAACTCTGGGACTAAATCATCATAAAAGTGTAGAGAGGGTCGGGATATCTCTCGATTGAAGTAAATAGTAGCAGTAAAAGAGTGGATAAACCATGGATTAGATTCAATCTCGATCTAATTTCTAAAATATCATTTTTAGTTGTAAAATCTCATAAAGCATCCATTAAGGTGGTACAATCCTCGTTAAAAAAGAATCCATTCTAAAAGTGAAAAGTGGAAAAAAATTCCTTTTTTATGAAATAGTAGTAAAATCATGGTTTTGTCTAAGATCGTACCACTAAATGAGCATGAACGCACATCATAGTATGCGTTCCATCACCAGTATCCATACAATACAACATAATGCTCCTAAGCGTCCATAACTAGAATCACGCGCCTATTTTAAGTGTTGAATACTCACCTGGAGTCCAACTGGTATGTAACCATTGCCTCGGGCCCAACAGTATATAACTATCACAATATCAATACTATAACCCAAAAACTATGATCCAATCCATTAAATTTAGTAGTAAACCTTATAATAAGGGATACTTAGCATCAACTATGGTTAGCATGCGTATAATTTAGGGTGATAGGCTTTTACCGCTATAACAAGTATTTCATCTTAAGAGTCGATCACCATTTTATCCCAAACTACTAAATTAGGCTAAGTCAAGATATTCTAGTTATATACAAGTCATATCATACCCATCTAGCATGCAATATACACTACACATCATCTATAAATAAGAGTAGACCAAAGCCTACCTCAATGACAAATCGTAATCCTTGAGTCGTCGACAAACTGCTTGTCTCTGTGCTCAATGATCCCAAAAACACTAACACGTATCAAAATAGTAATCTTAACATCATTAGCAGTAAAACATGACCCATGTTGCTATATAAAGGATCGGGTTAGAATTCTGGTCAAGAAGGCCCCCAAACAAATTCCAAATTGAATCTGTCATGAGGTCCCTCAAAGGACAAGGAACGTGTGCTCAAAAGTTTAGCACAGATGGTGCATAAATTGGGGCCCAAATCAGAACCTAAGGTCTAAGGGCTCAAAGACCAAAACACTAAGAATTTACAATGAAATAGTATGGAATTTGATGAAGAAAATAATAGGACATGACCAAGGAGTGTTAGTGTCACAACCCAATTACTCAATCGTGATTGCACATACTATAACCCACCAGTAGGTAAACCAACTCGTAGTTTAAAACTTCTAGTAATGGACTATCAAAGTAAATGAAAGAAACAACAGAATAATATAATAAAGGGGCTAATATATATATATATATATATATATATATATATATATATATATATATATATATATATATAAGACAACCCCTAATACCTTGTGAAGTTAGCATAAGAGCTTCTAATACAAAAAAGAGTACAAAGTCAGATACACCCATCTCTAAATACAACATAGAGACCAGTCTAAACCACAAGAGAGAGAATATTAGTACTCCGAACACCAGGAGATCACCCTATATCCCTGATCCATAGTTGCTCTGCATGATGCACACTACAATCGCAAGAACCCGTACTATAATCTGCAGGCTGCATAAGTGTAGTATAAGTACTAAACATGTGGTACTCAGTAGGCAACTGTCGACTGAGCTCCAAAGATGATTCAAATATAGATAACATGCAAAGAAGGAAAATAAACTATGGGAAACTATCGAGGAAGCTAACACAATAAAACTAGAGAAGAAGTAAGGATACACTATCCTATTTTAGATATATTCAGGGGCTAAAGTACTATACCGTATATCACTAGCCAATATACAAATAAAGAGTGGAAGAAGGATTTATGGTAGTATACAAGGATAAGAAATACATATACAATATGAATAAACAAGGGAATATAGGGATATACTGTAATATCATAGCTAGATAAATATGTATCTATAGGATTACTCATAGTAATGACTATGGTAACCAACCTAGCATCCAAAGCATCCTAATCAAGTAGGAAACTGGAGTTGTCATAGTCAGGGCCTATAGTCAAAGTGTCTAACCACAAATATAGTATTCATAAGTAATTTACCCAAAAAAAGGAATAGAATCAAACCTCTAACCTATGTATCAGTCCATAATCAACCTGCCACGAGGTAACCATAATAATAATGACAAATAAATGGCAAGTCTAAAAAAATAATATCTAACCAGGCCCCATAAACCCAAAAGGTTTAATAAACACTCAGCAATCATAACCTATACCTATGCAACCCCACATAAGCCTAATAGATACAAACACCAAACAACATATTGGTGATAGGCAATGCGTATGCATGAATGAATACAAAGTAAATATATAATACCACAATGGATAGAAGTGCCATCACGCACCCAGTGTATGTACCTCCTCCACCTCGAAGGCTCACAAAGGTAGGACCTCTTTTCTAGCATGATGTCTCATGAGCAAAGGGACCCCAAGGGAATTTGGAGATACTCATACACACTGACCTAGTCCAAATTCAGGATTTCCAATAATAATTATCATCAGTCTACTCTATTCAGTACCGAAGATATGTATAATGCACGTACTTAAATCATGCCTAAAAAGTGTAAGTCGGTAAATCCATTACTCGGGATCAACTCTGGGACTAAATCATCACAATAAAGGAGAAAAGGTCGAAATATCTCACGACCAAAGTAAATGATAGTGGTAAAAGAGTGTGTAAACCATGGACCAAAATCAATCTTGGTCTAAATTTTCAAAACATCATTTTTAGTTCACAAAGTTTGTAAATCGCTAAGTAAAGTGGTAATATTATGTATTTGTAAAAGAACCCATACTAAGAGTGAAAAGTCACAATAAATCTCTTTTTAGAAAACAATAGTAAGATTATGGTTTGGTTGGAGTCGTACCACTAAGTGAGCATAAATGTACCATAATATATACATGCCCTCACTACTATCCAAGTAATACAATCATAAGCATCTAAGTTTTTGAAAACTAAACTACGTCCTTTATAAGGATAAAATACTCACTTGGAGCCCAATTGGTATCATAAACACGACCTCGAGCCCAATTGTATATAACCATCATAATATCAATAATATAAACCAAAAAACTATGATCTAATCCATGAAGTCAAGTGATAAACGTTATACTAAAGGGTCCTTATCATCAGCTATGATCAATATCCTAGTAACCTAGGGTGATATGATTCTATAGCCATAGCAAGTATTTTATCTTAAGGGTCGATTCACCCTTCTAACCCCCAAACTTTTAAATTCAGCTAAGTCATAGTGTTCTACCCATAATCATATCCTAAAATTACCTAACATGTAATATATATCATACACTATCTCATAAAGAAGAGTAGGATGAAGCCTACCTCAATACCAAACCACAAGTCCTTGAATCATCCATAAATTATCTGTCTTTGCTCCACGATCCCAAAATGTTGCCATGCTATTAAAATAGTATTATAAACGTCATTAGGAGTAAAATGAGATCCATATTTCTATATAAAGGGTCATGTCAAAATTTAGGTCAAGAATGGGCCCATGAGGCCCACAAATAAAACACAAAATTAATCTGTCACGAGATCCCTCGAAGAATAAGGAATGTATGCTCAAAAGTTAAGCATAATTTGTGCAAAAATTAGGGTCCAAATTAGCTCCTACTAAAGTCTAGGGCCTTAAACATCTAATTTCTAAGAATTTTGAAGGAAATGGGATGAAATTTGAAGGAAAAAATAATGGAAAATGACCAAAAAGTGTTAGGCTAGATTACGTTAGCTTCAATGGGTGATTCCCCACTTTTTCCTCTCTTCAAGCTCGCAAAATGGTGGGAAAATTATGAGAAAATAAATGGGAATTTCTGGTGAAGAAGGGGATTTAAAAGTCCCCAGGTACTTTTAAAGCGACCCAATGATTCCTAAGCGATTCCCCTATAAATATCTGTCCTTCACTTGAGCGGTAGAGTACCGCATAAGTGACCTACGCTTAATTGGCAAGGCCCTCACTTAAGAAGTTGGGCGGGATCCAAGGGAGATTGCTAAAGCGTTCCCCTGGGAGTATAAGCAACCATCGCTTAAGCGACCAAAGGTCCAGTTAAGCGGTTGCACCAGTGTGTTCCATGAACCAAATTTTGATAAGTCAAAATAGACTACGACTGGGTGCTCGGTATCCATTCAAAACCCCATGCAGACACAATGTACATTCAAGCTCAATGGAACCATTGAAACTTTCATCCAAGATCATTTTGACTAAATGTGGGCCTTCACCTATAGTTTTATTTTTTTTGTATAATCGACCCAATAGCTCAAAATGAGTCTGGAAGCCTTGGGACCTGAACCAAGGGTCTCCCTAGCCTAAAATCAATGTTCTGGAGCTGATGGAACTATCAGAATTCTCATCTAAGGTCGCGTACTAAGTGTTTTGGTTCAAAAAAAATTCCTTAATAGCAAAAGCTCCAAATTGGGGAAATGAGCTAAAACCTAAACAAAATGTTCGATAACCAAACTGATAGTTGCGGTAAGTTATAAATTAGATGTAACATTTGTAGAAAGGCTTAAAATTCTAGAAATGTGCATAGATTGAGTAAAGAACCTAGAGGATCATTATAATATCTACTACTTAAAGGACGTTCATCCATGAAAGTTAATGGATAGAAAGAGCATGAAATCTAAAAGGCACGAGGTGTTGGCCCCACACGCTCCAAGCAAGAATTTTTATAAAACCTCTATGGAGAGATAATGCTTCCAAGGGATTTTTCCATAGGTTTCCTTTTTTCAACCAACTCCTTAGTTCACCTTCCAACAAACTAAAACTTGACCTCAACAACTAACTGACTATCAATTGAACTGAGAAAGGCCAATGCACGCTTATCCAAACCATAATACATTGATACCACACTGATACCATCACAACAAAAAAAAACTCATTCAAGATAAAAGTAATCCAAGGTATGAATCATGCAACCAACTCCGAGATCCAAAGATAACCTTCTTTTTCCTTCCCAAACCTACCATCCACTCCAAATTACGAAAAACCTCACCTGAGTTCTTTCTGTGTAATTCGATCACACTAAACTCAGAGAACTGAAGCCGATCCACTAAAATCCATGATAAAACTCATGAGATAAACCCATAGGGTGCTACCTGGACACACAAAAGGTGATGACCAATGTCCACAAACTACTGCCAAAGTTATAATGGGTCCGGATGACCCTTGAAACTGATAGTGGGGAGTCCAAAGCATAACCATTCACCACTGAACAATCCATTTCAGGCTGTCCCACCAACTGACAATGAAAATGCTAAGCCTAACTTGTGCACACTACTTCTGCTGAGTAGATATCTAAAATTCTAATGAAAATTAAAAATCAAGGTCAAGAGCAAAAGAAACCATCAGCAAGTGTCAATGGGATATAGTATAGAAATCAATTAACCACCACCTATCTGAACTAAAGAAGATCGAATAGGTAGATAAGGAGTAAGCTAGCTTATAAATAAATTCTTAGTTGACACAAATATGAGAATGGAGGCTGCAACCAAGTTACTCAATTCAAAACTATGACTTCAATATCAAAGCCGAACAATTCGATCCCAACCGTCAAAACCAATCATATAACAGGTAAGTGTTCATACTCCAAACTTATCATAACCTTCAAACTACTATTCCAAGGCATCAAAATCCAAAACTGAAGTCGACAAAGTCTGAAATAAGGAAAAATACCCAAAACAACTTCACTATCAAAATCAATCACATCCCTACAAGATCTTGCCAGAGAAAAAATTAAAATATAGCTAAGAACCAAAATCATAATAGAGGAAAACCACTGGCTGAAGTCACAAGCGATCAACTCCATATTTATTGAAGGGTATAATTCACCAAGGCATACCCAAGCAGTCACCAAAGCTACAAATAGTACTAGAGATAACCAAAATACTAAAAACTTTAAGAAATGTAACCTTAGATAGAAATTGAATAAAGAAAATCAAGCTAATGAAATCTCGATTGGCCAATTCAAGAAGCGGACACAGGAAAAGATCACTTTTATCCATATCCTTTAACTCTACTAGAACAAAAACAACATTATAGACAGAATAGAGTACCTAACTCTACACTAATACCAAGTCAACCTATCACCAAGAGACAAACCCAACAAACCTAAAGGATAAGTCCAAGACCTCTCAACAGCAAGAATCAAACTATCACTAGTGATGAACTAGCAAAATCAAAACATTAGATCCTAAATTGGTCAACCTTAGAAATAAGTTATAGAGAAGGATAGCCAATGCTAAAATTATAACAAACCAGAAAGTAAGTCGTAGAATATAAAACTCAAAAATGGGTAATGTAATAAGTTCTCCAACTCCAAAACCATAATAGAACCTTAGAAGGCTAACCCACCTCAACCTTAATAGTCCACTCAGCAACCAATTTAATGAGCCAACAGAAGAGGAAAATGACTTATCTCACCTTCCTATAAGAGATAAATCCTCCAACCAAGCTAGTCGCCTATGCCAATGAATAAGATTTGGGAGGAAGGAAATTCTAACTAGACAATGCTAGTCTAGACATTTATCAAGTAAGAATAAATCTATGTCAAACAACGATAATAACAATGGCAGTATAAACATCGATATAAGGATTAGGCGGTACCAAAAATGAAAATCGATAATAAGTACCACTCTAGGGCCATAAGAAGGCCAATATGCCAAGGTAAATAGGACTCGAGCCTAAATGCTACACCCCTAGGGAAATATTAATATTGATCCACTCTATCAACTACTATACAAATTCTTCTATGGGGGATAGTCAAATAATCATGAACTCTAGACCAAGGCACACAACAATCAACATAAAAATACCAAGGCATATAATCATCAATGGGTATGAAAACCCAATACACTCGAATAAAAAGGTAATGACAAGAAATAAAAGATGCACTTATAATGGTAGAAACCAAAGTCACACGCCTGACGTACCTGAGGGAGTATGAATTTGAGCAGGTCCAAACACAGACTGAGTGTTAGAGTCACCAACTGAGGTACTGAGTACACTACCTCTAACTGAAGGTGCCAAAACACTATGAGACTAATCTGGATAAGTTGAATAACAAATAATCTCACACTGGATACACTCTCTAGACCAGTAACTAGTCTTTGTACAGTCGCAGTAAACCCCTAAAGCTCTAACCTAGCAAGAAATATAAGTAGACCTAAATTGTCTGGCCAATCGACGCTGGGGGCACTCCCTATTGAAATGACCATCCTCCCTACAATCATAACATACCTAAGAAACTCTAGGATGAAAAGAGACATATGGTAAATTTATCTGAACAACCGACTCACATTTGGAGCACTCTCTAGACTAGTGAAGAACCTCACCACAACCATGGTAAGCTCCTAGAATACTTTAAGGTATTGCGCCCACTGATCTAGAATAGCTGTCGTGGTCTAAAGATCCATACCCAATATTTTGCTAGGTCCGATAAGAACTTTTGATGCTGTGAACACCATGATGATTTTGTGAGCCATCACAACCTAATACGCGACCTGCATGGAACATCAGGCTACAAGTAAAGTTGACCTCTGCCAGAATGATCCTCACTCTCAGATGGAATACCAATAGCACTTTACTGATGACATGGCCTTTTACCGCAACTTCTATAAGTCTCAATACATGCTCTCTCTGTGGCCCTCGTATGGTCAACAATCTAAGAGAGAGAAAAACTAGCTTTTATCAAATACTCTAATGCTGAATAGAGTGGCAAAGCTAATCCTCCAATAAACCCATGCACCATATCATGCTCTGAAGAGTATAGCATAGGAATATCTATGGCCCACTCAATAAACCCAATCTCATAGTCTAAAACTGACAAGGAACCCTACTGAATGCCAATAAACCCAACTCCAGTCTAAGAACTAATCGAAGAACCGAACCTCATCTCTTGATGTGAGAAATCCAAAAAAAAGCTCAGAATCCCTAATGCCGAATCTTGAAAGGCTGAAGTAGCTAGAAACTCTACCGAAGCCTAGGCTAGTCCCAAATACTTCGGTTGATGCTGAAGATCTTTGATATCAATCTTTGACTACCTAGTTGATACAGTGCTGAAACTCTACAAATGCATATTGTAGTCCTATCTACATCTATTGATAACCTCGTATCATTTATTTAGAATAGAATAGAGTTAAAGAATGTATTAGAGGTTTATATAAATATGGACACACGATAAGGAGTAAAGAACAAATCTTCTTAAGAATGCCCTGTAGCCACCCGAAGATAAGATACAGCTCTGCACTGATTTATAAGACACTACTAGATACTTAGCTTGTATACTAACACACCGGTAAACCTAGGCTCTAATACCAATCTTCCATGACCCAATTACTCAAGTCATGATAGCACCTACTATAACCCACCAGTAGGTAAACAAATCCGTAGTCCAAAACTACTAGTAACGGACTATCAAAGAAAATGAGAGAAACAACATAATAAATATAATAAAGGGTCTAATATATATAACCCCCCCAAGAACTAGTAAAGTTAGTATAAGAGCTTTTAATATAATAAGAGTACAAAGTCAGATATTCAATATATATACAAATACAACCCACCTTTGAAAACAATATAAAGACCAATCTAAACCACCAGAAGGGGGATATTAGTACTCCAAACGTCAAAAGCTTACTCCAAATCAACAATCCATAACTGCTTCGCATGATGCATACAATAATGGAGAGAACCCATACTATAATTTGTAGATTGCAGAAGTGTAGTGTGAGTACCAAACATGTGGTACTTAGTAGGCAACTGCCAAATATAAATAACATATAAGCAGGAATATGTTAAAGGCAACTCTCCAGGAAGCTAACACAATAAAACTTGAGAGGCTATAAGGATAAGTTATCCTATTCTAGCTATATTCGGGGGCTAAATTACTATACTATATATCACTAGCCAATATATAAATAAAGAGTGGAAGGAGGATATATAGTAGTATATAAGGCCAATGAATACATATATAATACGAACAAATAAGGGAAGAGAGGTATACATGGTAATATCATAGCTAGATATACATGTATCTATAGGAATATTGTTCATAATGTAATATACTATAAAAAGGAAAGAAATTGAAATCATACCTCCAACCTCAATATCAGTCCATAATCAGTCTGCCATAATCGAACCATAGTAACAACAATAAAATAATCGGCTAGTACAAGCAAGCAATACCTAACTAGGGCCCCATAAATCTGAATGTCTCAATCAACACTCAACAAACATCAATCATATCTTATACCGATATGACCCCTCATAAGGCTTATAGACATAAGCACCAAATAACATACTAGCGATAAGCAATATGCATGCGTGAATAAATGAAAAGTAAATCCATAATACCACAACCGATACAAGTGCCATAATATACCAAATGTATATATCTCATCCAGCTCGATTTCCCCATAAAGTCAAGACATACAGTGACCTCTCTTCTCCAACATGACGGATCACAGACAAAAGGGCCCCTAGAGGATTCAAAAAATATTCATATATACTAACCTAGTCTCGATCAAGGATTCATAATAATCATTATCATCAGTTTACTCTATACATTAATAAAGAGATGTATATATTATATATGCACAGACTCAAACCATGGCTATAAAGTGTAAGTTTATAAATTCGTTGCCTGAGATCAACTCCAGGACTAAATCATCATAACAATATGCAAATGGTTAAAACCTCTCACGATCAAAGTAAATGGTAGTGGTAAAAAATTAGATAAATCGTGAACCTAAATCAATCTCGATCTAATTTCTAAAACATCATTTTTAGTTCACAAAGCTCATAAATCACTAAGTAAGGTGGTATGATTCCCTTTTTGTAAAAAACCCATTTTTAGAGTGAAAACTCAAAATAAATCCCTTTCTAAAAAACAATAGTAAAATCATGGTTTGGTTGGAATCATACCACTAAGTGAGCATCAATGTACCATAATCTATGCATACCCTCATTAGTATCCAAACAATATCATCATAAGTGTCTAAGAGTCTGCAAACTAAACCATGTTCTTTATAAGGATAAAATACTCACCTGAAGACTAATTGGTATCGTAACTACAGCCTTGAGCCCAATAGTATATTAGCCATCATATATTAATAATATAAACCTAGAAGCTATGATATAATCCATAAAGTTAAGTGATAAACCTTATACTAAGGGTCCTTAGCATCAACTATGATTAACATACTAGTAACCTAGGGTGATATAATTCTATAGCCATAAAATTATTTCATCTTAAGGTTCGATTTATCTTTCTATCCCCAAACTCCTAAATTAGGCTAAGTCATGGTGTTTTGCCCATAATCATATCCTAACATCCTTACCGAACATGCAATATATATCAAACACTATCTCACAAAAAAGAGTACACCGAGCCTACCTTGATGCACCGTAAGTCACTAAATTATCTACCTATGCTCTACGATCTCAAAATGCTGCTTTGGTATCAAAATAGTAATCTATGCATCATTAGGAGTAAAAAGAGACCCATATTACTATATAAAGGGTCGGGTCAGAATATGGGTCAAGAACAAACCTATGAGACTCACAATTAGAATTTAAAAATGAATCCATCATGAGGTCCCTCGAAGGTTAGAGAATCTGTGCTCAAAATTTAAGCACAACTTGTGTATAATTAGGCCCCAAATTAGCCCCTAAGGTGTAGGGATTTAAAGACCTAATTTCTAAGAATTTACAATGAAATGGGATGTAATTTGATGGGAAAAATAATGGAAATGACCAAAGAATGGTAGGCTTGCTTAGCTTAGCTTCAATGGATGAGACGTTACTCTTTCCTTTCTTCAAGCTTTCAAAATGGTGGGGAACTAGTGAGAAACTGAATGGGAATTTTGGGTGAAAAGGGGCATTTAAAAATTTCTAGGTGCCACTAATGAGACCCAATGATTTCTCTGCTTAAGCGGTCACATGATCTTTTAAGCGATTCCCCCATTAGTATCAATCATTTACTTAAGCAGTCGAGTACCACTTAAGTGACCTCTACTTAAAGAGGAAAGTCCATTGCTTAAAAGATTGGTTAGGGTCCAAGGGCGATCTTTAAAGCGATCTCCTAGTTGCGTAAGCAACTACCGCTTAAGAGACCAAAGGTCCGCTTAAGCAGTTTCACCAGATAGTGCCATGCACCAGATTTTGCTAAGTCTATATTGACTTTAACTAGGTGCTTGGGATTCATTCGAAACCCCGCATGCGTAAATGAACTATGCTATTATATCAAATTCGACATTCCAAACTCAATGGAATAATCAAAACTTTTTAATTCGAGATTGTTTCAACTAAATACGGGGACCATACCAATAGTTTCATTTTTCACATAATACACCAAATAGCCCAAAATGAGTTCGAAAACCTTGAAACTTGAACCAAGGGTCCCCCTAGCCTAAAATCATTATTCCAAAGTTGATGACATAATCAAAATTCTTATCTGAGATTGCCTACTAGGAGTTTTAGTTTGAGACCGATTTCTTAATAGTGAAAGCTCCAAAATAGAGAAATAAGTCTAAAACACAAAAGAACTATCCGATAACAAGGCAGACAATTCTGAAAAGTTATTAATGACTTGTAGCAACTGTAGGAAGGCTCAAAATACTAAAAATGAACATAAATTAAGAAAATGGCCTGAAGGGTCATTATAGTTAGGCTAACTTATCTTCACATTAATAGATGATTTTCCATACTTTTCCTCTTATCATGCTCCCAGAATGGTGGAAAATGATAGAGAAAGAAGTAAAATCAGATAAAAAAAGGGATTTAACAATCCCAAGGTGCCGCTAAAGTAGTCACTTATCCACTTAAGCGGGAAAAGCCCACTAAAGTGGGCAGACGATGGAATGTGGGCATTGCTAAAGCAGTTTCCTTGCCTCTAATGTGTTATCCTCTTAACCGATCCTTAACCATTAAAGTGAACCTCATCCAAATGTCCAAGGCTGTTAAAGCAGCTCAGGGTCATTAAAAAATCTTTGATTACTAAAGTGGTTAAACCAAATGTCAAGCACCAAATTTTTGTCTAAGTCCAAATGAACTCCAACTGGATGCTCGAGATTCATTCAAGACATCATGCATGCAAATAAACTATGCTTCCATACCAAATTGATATTCTGGACTAAATAGAACCATCAAACTTTTATCCGAGATCTTTTTGAAGAAATATGAGGCCTATACCAATAGTTCTATTTTCAAAGAATCCACCCAATAGTCCAAAATGAGCCCACAAGCTTCGGAGTCTGAACCAAGGACCCCCTAGCCTAAAATCAACATTTTGGATAAGATAGAGCTATTGGTATTCTCATTTGAGGTTGTTTACTAGGATTTTTGATCTAAGACCAATTCCTTCATAGCAAAAACTCTAAAAAATAAAAATAAATATAAAACCTAAATGAACTATTCGGTAACAAAACCGATAACTTCGACAAGTCATAAATTATCGGTAGCTATCATGAGATGGATCAAAAAACAAAAAATATACTTAAATTAAGGAAATTACCTGGAGGTTCATTACAAAGTTCATAAAGTACCCCTAGCACAAAGTTAAGTTGAAAGTGTACTTACCGATTTATTTTCAGGCTAAGTTTAAACTAGGGTCAACTTCAAATTAGCACTCCTTGTAGAATATATGGAGTTAGGGAGATAATATCCTCCAAATTAAATATCTCTGAGTCTCTTTCCAACGCAATCGACCATATGTTAATCTACTTTATGAGTAAAAATTTATGTAGGTTTACTAAAACTATTTATGCTAAAAAAACTGAGGTTGTTGCAGTGGTCCTGTCATGACCCGAACTAGGGCCTGGTCGTGACGAACATCCCGAATCATGAAGTCCTGGGTGACCTTCTCTATCTGGTAATCATGCACAACATTCATATAAATAAAAAAGATGCGGAAACAAAATCTTTTACGGAAACATGGTCAATTCTGAATTCAACATAAGTATGGAAACTGTAAATCAACTACATCTAAATAACATCTGACTCAGTCTGTAAAATCTCTACTACATGAAAATCTGACACTGTCTGAAACTGGGACAAGGCCCCCAGTAGACCAAATCAGAAATAAATGACATAATCTGAAAAGACAGGCCTTCCGAAATAGAGAAAGCTCACAAACTGAACACTGCAACTCCATCTGATAAATGCTACTAATTTTTTGGACCCCTAGACTGAGCCTCAGAACCTCGAGGAGGAGGGGGAGTCAATAAATTTATACTGGTACGCAGAGAAAATCCTAAATAACAATTTTATCCAACATATATGAGAGCAATGTAAAACAGTTTTCACAAACGTATAGCATAGTAAGAAATCACATGGGCATTTTAAAAGACTGTAAAAATCATCACAACTCTGAGAAATCTGTGTTACTTCTGCGTTAGGTGGTATACCCTACAATTCTGAAAATTCCATGGGCTAAATGGAAACTGCCATTAACTCGACAGCGAAGCCCCCAACCCAAGTATACCGCAAGGGTTAAAGTCTCTGAATCTACTACGCCACACGACAGTCACCAGCATACAATAATAATCTACCCGTATTGGCAAATACGATTTCAGTCTAATAGTTGCTTAGACTCGCGCCTTCTTCGGCTAACCACCTAACCCTCTTTAAGCCCCTTTTTAAAACTCTATCAAATCATGCAGACTCTGAAAGCATGCTCTGAAAATACATTCTAAAAACATATTCTGAAAATATAATCTATCATGGCATAAATACATATGGTATCGTCATACCATTGACTTGCAAGTCACATCTCTGAGCCATTATTAGTCTATCATAAATCTCTATTTTCAAAACACAAGTTTGGGACCACCATTTCAATAAATCAATTCAAATAGACTCTTTATCAAACCTCATGTAAACACGTGCAAAGGACTTATCTTTGTCAAGCATTTCAATAGCACAAGGTGGTCATGTCAAAGTTCTCAATTCACATGTAATTCTTTCTTTCAAACACAAGGACAGATTTATATCAAGAAACACCCTCTCAATAATTTCAAATCATACTCAAATGCTATAATATTGTGAAGACATCTTCTAAATCACAAAACCATAATTTTTAATTCAATACAAGAGAGGGAGTTCATAATTTATGCTCTCAAACAATCTTAAATCTCAAATTCCATACATATACATTCGGAATATGTAACTTAGAACATAGATTCCAAAACCCCTTTGAAATTCATGCACAAAAATCTTAAAGTCATGCTCTAATGGTTTTAAGCCCATGTAGTTTTTAGGATAAACCCCACGTACCTCTATTTCAGAAATTAATGGATGCTTCTTGAAGCCTACAATGCGAGGATTCCAAATCTCCAATTATCTTCTAAAACTCATGGTTAAATCTTGATTAATTTGGATTACTACTATGGACCCTAGAGAGTGTTCTTGAATATTTTTAGTGAAAGTATCAATGATGTGGGTATTTGGGAGCTTAATCCCGTGTTAAACTTGATAAAGGGAATCAAAATACCCAAAATACCCTTAATAAAATGGACAAGGGTGCTGAAAATAGGCTGGGCACGATATGCCAGGCAGTACCCGGCTTAGAGAACCGGTGTAACCCAGGCTTCGCCTACCTTAAAGCAGTGGAGTAGCCCGAACGACGCCTGCATTAGCTCGGTGGGGTACCTCTGGTGGCGCATCCTTATCGCCCCGAGCTACTGGAATTGAACACCAAACATGCCCTTAGGCTAGTCTAAAAATTCCAAAACTTACCCGAGATGTACTATGACCTTGCCCCATCACAACACAATAAGAAAATCTAAAATCGAAGGTTGGGAGGACTGAAAATAAAATCCCCAAAGTTTAATAGCTAAAAATGAGACTAAGTCTCTTGACACTTAGAATATTTTGAAGTTTCCAAGGCTAAGAGTACACTACTAGGGGCTAGTACATGCATGACTTTTACGGGGCGTTACATTATCCCCCCTTGGTACATCTTAGTAGAGCCTGGGTGAACAACATACCTCAAAGTGTGAGCTTTATAAAAAATTCACTCCCGCAGGCCATCCATATCAGGCACACACAATCTACCCTGGTATCTCAAGATACCATCACCACCAATATCAAATGACATCACCTTCTGTTGGCCCACATCATTCTTAATTAGCATCAAAATGAGATCTTCAACCTGCTTTTCTTTAACTTCTACACAAAGGGATGATCTGGCTATCTCATGTACGACCACCCCTTCATCTTCAAAATCTAAGAGTCGCACTCCAAGGTTTGCAAGTCGGTGAATGTCCTTCACCATTTCTCTCTTCTCTTTCTTAACATGAGAAAGAATGCCCATAGACAATCTACTGAGGGCGTTGGCTACAACATTTGCCTTACTCGGATGATAGTGAAGGCTTATGTCATAGTCTTTCAAAAGCTCCATCCAACACCTATGCCTGAGGTTTAGTTCTTTCTATGTGAAAACATATGGAAAACTCTTATAGTCAGTAAAAATATCAATATGCACCCCATAAAAATAATGTCTCCAAATTCTAAGCGCAAACACCACAACTGCTAACTCCAAGTCGTGAGTGGGGTAATTCTGCTCGTGCACCTTTAACTTCCTAGATTCATAAGCCTCCACCTTACCATAAATCATAAATACACACGCAATTCCCATACAGGACGCATCACAGTACACAAAAAAACCCTTTGTTCCTTCTAAAAGGGTCAGAACAAGTGTCGTAGTCAATTTATCTTTAAATTTCTCAAAACTGTTCTAACATGAGTCAGACCACATAAATTTAACCTTCTTCTGAGTCAACTAAGTAAGTGGAGCAGCTATAGAAGAGAAACTCTCTACAAATCTCCTGTAATACCCTGCCAAACCCAAGAAGCTTCGAATGTCAGTTGGATTCGTGGGTCTGGGCCATTTCCTCACTGTATCAACCTTTTGGCAATTAGTATGGCATAACATAAATGGAGCCAGACCATCCCTAAGATAGCATCAAAGTCAACCATATCTAGCTCAATGAGATTTTCTACTGTATCCCGGCTATAAACAGTCATAACACAACCCCTATACACCCTTCTAGCAATAATAGAATCCTCCACTAGGGTGGAAATAGAAAAGGGTTCAGGAATCACATCAGGTTTAAACCTAAATCCAACAGCCACATAAGGGGTCACATAGGATAGGGTAGATCCGGGGTCAAGCAATACATAAACATCATGAGAAAAGATTTAAAATATATCGGTAACTATATCTTGCGAGGCCTCTTTCTTCTGGAGGTTGATCAAAGCATACAACTAGTTGCAGCCATTTCTGGCAGTTGAAGTGGCATCCTTCTGAGGTGGTGGTGCAGAAGAATTCACCTGTGTCTTGGCTCCAACCACTACTCTTTGTTGCCGAACAGTCTCTCTAGATTTGGCTCTGCTGGCCGCATGAATAACACACCAAAGCCTCAAACTGACATCTCCCTGGCTGATTCCTCCTGCATCTCCCATAGTGCGGATAGGATCGAGAGGTCTAAGCTATACTTTTCTGTGACTGTGTACCATACATCCTTGGCCCCTGACTAGACTAAAAATTCTGGGTGCACTGCTCAACTGCGGTTCTGGACACTAGAGCACTAACTGCCAACTGTGCATTACCCCAGTTCTTTTTATTTTGCCATTTGCTGCCCTAAATTTTGCTCTGCTGCTGACTGTGACTTTGGTCTGACGTTCTGTCCCTCTTCGCTTGCCTGTCCCTTTCCCTAGATTCGACTATCTTCTTTTTCTTCTTCTTCTTAACCTACTGTATGTAGACTGTTAGCCTAGCAATGTCCAATTCCCTATTCAGCATAGCTTCCTGACACTCAAGTACCAGATCATCTAAAAGACCAGAAGCAAAGCCCTCATACTACTTGTCATCTCAGGAGCATAATAGGCCAGTAGATTAAACTTTAAAGTATACTCCTAAACACTCATCTTACCCTACTTAAGGTTTATGAACTCCTCTACTTTATCTTCCTTCAGCTCCAAAGAAAAGAATCGGTCAACAAAAGCTTCCACGAACTCGTCCCAAATTGTGGGCTCATCACTTTCACCCTTTGCATCTTCCCACTCATTGTACCATTAATTCGCTACATCCTTTAGCAGGTATGCTGCTAGCTCAACACCTTCCACCTGATCAACATGTATTACTTTGAAAATCTTCTCCATTTCATCTACGAACTCGTGCGGGTCCTCTTCTATCTTAGCGCAAGAGAACTTGGGCGAGTTCATCCTCATGAATTGGCCCACTCTAGTGACTTCGAATATAATAGATGCAGACCTAGTATCCTCCTTCCTCTGAGTCTCTGCAAGTACTAGCTGTGCAAGTATGTGAATGGATAGTCTGAACTCAGCATTGGACACTTCTCCTTCATGAGGCTGAGTATGATTGGACCCTATTTGGGGAGCTTTAGGAGGACTGGTCGGTACAAGAGGTACTCCCGAAGTAGGAACAGGTTCTGGGGTATGAGCCCCATTACGGGTCTGCATCCCATGGGTGGGACAGACTTCATCATCCTGAGAATTCACGTTGGAGCGATGGGGAGGCATAGCTAGTTTTCTAAAAAGCAAGAGATCACTGATTAGAGGACAGATTAGACTCCGAAGCACGAACTCAAACACAAAGAGGGGAAACATTTCCTAAATGCCTAGTAGCCTCCTGCTTATAAGTGTTGCGTGCTACACAACCATAAACAAGACTCTACCCGACATGATTTCACAGATACCTTGGGACTATGAACCGTGCTTCGATACCAAGTTTGTTATGACCCAAACTAGGGCCTGGACGTGATGGACATCCCGAAACATGAAGGCTTGGGCGCCCTTCTCTATCTGGTAATCATGCACAACATTCATATAAATAAAAAAGATGCAGAAACAAAATTTGTTATGGAAACATGGTCAATTCTGAATTCAACATAAGTATGGAAACTGTAAATCAACTACATTTAAATAACATCTGACTCAATCTATGAAATCTCTACTACATGAGAATCTGACACTATCTAAAACTGGGACAAGGCCCCAGTAGAACAAATCAAAAATAAATGACATAATCTGAAAAGACAGGCCTTCCAAAATAGAGAATGCTCACCAACTGGACACTACAACTCCATCTGATAAATGCTACTAATTTTTTGGACCTCTAGACTAAGCCTCAGAACCTCGAGGAGGAGGGGGAGTCAATAAATATGTACTGGTACGCAGAGAAAATCCAAAATAACAATTTTATCCAACATATATGAGAGCAATATAAAGCAGTTTTCATAAACGTATAACATAGTAAGAAATCACATGGGCATTTTAAAAGACTCTGTAAAAATTATCATAACTCTGAGAAATCTGTGTTACTTCTGCGTTAGGTGGTATACCCTACAATTCTGAAAAATTCCATGGGCTATATGGAAACTTTCATTAACTCGGTGGTGAAGCCCCCAACCCAAGTGTGCCGCAAGGGTCGAAGTCTCTGAATTACTACGCCACACGACCGTCACCAACATACAATAATAATCTACCCGTATCGGCAAATACAATTTCAGTCTAATAGTTGCTTAAACTTGTGCCTTCTTTGGGTAACCACCTAACCCTCTTTAAGCCCCTTTCTAAAACTCTATCAAATCATGCAGACTCTGAAAGCATGCTCGGAAAATGCATTCTGAAAACATATTCTGAAAATATAATCTGTCATGGCATAAATACATATGGTATCGTCATACCATTGACTTGCAATTCACATCTCTGGGCCATTATTAGTCTGTCATAAATCTCTATTTTCAAAACACAAGTTTGGGACCACCTTTTCAATAAATCAATTCAAAGAGACTCTTTCTCAAACCTCATGTAAACACATGCAAAGGACTTATCTTTGTCAAGGATTTCAATAGCACAAGGTGGTCATGTCAAAGTTCTCAATTCACATGCAATTCTTTCTTCAAACACAAGGACATATTTATATCAAGAAACACCCTCTCAACAATTTCAAATCATACTCAAATGTTATAATATTACGAAGACATCTTCTAAATCACAAAACCATAATCCTTTAATTCAATACAAGAGAGGAAGTTCATAATTTATGATCTCAAACAATCTTAAATCTCAAATTCCATACATATACATATATATGTAAATACATTTAGAGGATAAGACCACAAGGTCAAAACAATAGTAACATTAAAACATTCGGAATATGTAACTTAGAACATAGATTCCAAAATTCCTTTGAAATTCATGCACAAAAATCTTAAAGTCATGCTCTAATGGTTTTAAGACCATTTAGTTTTTAGGATAAACCCCACGTACCTCTATTTCAGAAATTAATGGATGCTTCTTGAAGCCCACAATGCGAGGATTCCAAATCTCTAATTATCTTCTAAAACCCACAGTTAAATCTTGATTTATTTGAATTACTAATATGGAACCCTAGAGAGTGTTCTTGAATATTTTTGGTGAAAGTATCAATGATGTGTGTATTTGGGATCTTAATCCCGTGTTAAAGATGATAAAGGGAATTAAAATACCCAAAATACCCTTAATGAAATGGACAAGGGTGCTGAAAATAGGCTAGGCGTGATATGCCAGGCGGCGCCCAGCCTAGAGCACTGGTGCACCCCAGGCGTCGCTTGCCTTAAAGCGGTGGAGTATCCCGAGCGGCGCCTGCCTTAGCTCGGTAGGGTACCTCAGGCGGCACCTCCTTATCGCTCCGAGCTACTGGAATTGAACACCAAACATGCCCTTAGGCTCGTCTAAAAATTCCAAAACTCACCTGAGATGTACTACGACCTTTCCCCATCGCAACGCAATAAGAAAATTTAAAATTGAAGGTCGGAAAGACTGAAAATAAAATCTCCAAAGTTTAAGAGCTAAAAATGAGACTAAGTCTCTTGACACTTAGAATATTTTCAAGTTTCCAAGGCTAAGATTACACTACTAGGGGCTAGTACATGCATGACTTTTACGGGGCATTACAGGTCCCAAGTCGCTTTAGCAATGTCAATGGCAGTTTAAAAGATTATTTGATGGACTCCAGTCCTAAAACACAAATAGTTCATTCCTAACCCTAGGGGAGCAATTTTCTCATGTTTGGAGTGGAAATCCTTCGGTTAGGAAATATTGTACTCCATTTTAATAATGTTTTGTTATAATAGGGAATTTATGGTTTCTTATGGTTTAGAATACGAAATTCATGAATTTATGGGGGAAAACCCATGGGTGCATATATTTTCACTTAGAATTGATTTATGCTTTTGAATTAACACTTCCTAGTATGAAATTAAGGTTCAAAACATAAAAGTTGATAGCTAAGGAACCTTGAATTCCATAAAGGTGAAATCTTTAGTTTTAAAACTCCAATAGTGTAATTGGGCTCAGCTTGATAGAACTATTTTGATGACTAATTGGACCTTGGGTAAATTTGTAGGCATGAATAAGGATAAAATTAGTTGCTTTGAATTTCCAAGATATTTTTTTGAAGAATAGTTTATATATTGCTTTTCTAACTATTGCATTTTAGATGATTTAGCCTTCAAAAAAGTGAAAAAAGGGAAGATCATCCATGATGTGTCTTATTTATTGCAACAACTTGAATTCTAGGTAGATTATGATTTATGAGTAGTAGACTGGGGTTAGTAATCGTAATCTATAAAATAGATTTGATAGGAGAACTCATGCTTAGGCTTACAGGCATGGAGTTTGGATGGATAAAATATGAATTTAATGTAATAAAGACTTAATTGTGTATTATTATATTGTATATGAATCCTTGATGATACGACCATGATTATCTTGGAGCATATTAGAAGGGGATTCGGTATATGGATGATAGCTTGGAACCCATAGAAAGGCATGAATAAATAGATACATAAGGTCATGTTCAATTAAGAAGGCCCCTTGTGGGTTATTTGTAAAATAGTCACTTTTGGGCTATTTCTGTAATAGGTTGTTTTTATAAAGGCATTGACTATAATTAGTTTTCTTAGCCATTTTCATCACTTAGATTTTTTATGATGAAATTGTCTTGAATAGACTTGATATAGTTACTCTAGGCTAGGGTAGTAATCGTGTTCAGTTCCAATTGTTAGCTTAGATCAAGTTGCTTATGTTATCTTCTTCTCTTTATTGATCACCGAGTTATCATACTGTGGATTCAATTTGATTTCTCTTGAATTCGATTAAGTTGCCTTTCACCCTTGGTTTATTTGTTGCTCAGTTGAGTTTTTCTTTCTTCAGTTTTCATCTCTTATTTTTAAATATTTTTAATTTTATTATTTAATTTTGCATTTTGATATTAATTTTAGTCACCTCTGACAAGGATAGTTATCATTTTGGTATCAAGATCCTAGATTAAGTTTTGTTTTCACAAATCTTAATCTTGGGGTTTTGATCTATTCAAAGAATCTAAAAAAAAAATAAAAAATCTTACAAAAATCTGATTTTTTTTGTTTTGATTTGTTATTTTTGACACTAGACTTTGATTCTCTAGCATTTTTTGAGCTTCAATCTTGAATTTCACTTGATTTGGAGGAGTAGATTTGAAGATACCATTAAAGAGTTTTGTGCTTTGAAACTTTGTGAATTTGAAAAGGTGAGTTTATTTTTCACTTGGTTTTGAAGGCTAAAACTTAGTGGAGTTTGTTTGTGGCGTTGAGAGCAACACGTGGGTGAATAATTTATAAAATTTGAAGCAAAAACAAAAAAGTTATGTTGTTATAAAGTTTGGATTTTTTTTTGTTGGTGTTCTTGAACATCTTCATCTTGTTTTTGGAGAAGAAGATTAAAAAAGATACACTTTAATTCAAAATTCTCAAGTCAAAGTTGGTCAAAAAATTAGTGGCTTCACTAGTGAAATTTTTTTTTAAAAATCAAAATCTGAAAAAAAAATTGCAAAAACAAATAATTAAAAATTAAATTTCACATGGGCATGTCATGTCAGCGGTCAAAGTTAGCCATTGACTGCCAATGCAGTGCCACATCAGCACCAACTGCCTAGGCAGTGCATCCAGCCTCCCTACTCATGCCACATGGTGCGTGGAGCCCAAGTCAGAGAGCAAAATGTGCAGATTTTTTGCAATTAGTTTTTTAGGGGGTCCTAAAGTTTTTTGGACCAAATTTTTTTTTTAAGTGTTCGAATTTCATGATTCTTTTTCTGTTCTTTTTCTCCATCAATTTCTCAACTATTTAATAAGTAATTAACATCTTTATTTATTTGTTAACTAGTTTTAATCATCAAATCAAACTCATTTAAAGTGATGAATTTCTTCAATGCCTCAAAAGTTTTTCAAGTGTTCGATTTTCGTGATTCTTTTTTAAAACATTTTCTCCTTCAATTTCATAACTAATTAAAAAGTAATTTGACATATTTAATCATTTTTTTAACTAGTTTTAAAATATCAAATCACATCTTTGATTCATCAAATTAAGCAACACAAGTAAGTTTTCTACTTTTGTTACTTAGTCTTTTTTTTGAGTCCGTTTTCTTTCGTGCTTCTTTTCTTTAAATTTTCTCATCTTAATTCATTCATAAATTTTTTGATTCAATTACTTTAATATTTAATTGAATCATCCTGCTTTCAAGATTCACAAAAATTTATTCCTCTACAAGGATAGATAACCTTGAATTGATTAAGCAAAGCTAGTAACACTATCAATTTGAAAAAGAAGTCATAGAAGATGAGTCGAGAGTTCATTTAAAGAGTGACATAAGGATCTTATTACTAACTTGTTTTCTATTTTTGTAGGTACAAAAGTTCATATAAGGGCGAATGTCATTCATAGCTTCATACTATTATGGGGATGACCTTACTGACTATGCTTATAGCGACATGAACTATGAGTATAGTGATCATGAGCCTTGTGGGGGTTATTTGAGTGATTATAAGCAAAGTAATGAATACCATTAGTATCATGGTGAATCCTATGAAGTATATGATGGTCCAAAATATTATGATCGACATGGTGATGAAAATTACCATACCAGAGACAAATATGAGATGCATAGCGCTTACAGCTCTTATAATGAACATGAAGTAGTAGAAGTATCTTATGATGAATTTGATGGTGAAGATTAAGGGTATGGGGGTTCTTATATTACATACCATGGTGATAAGGACAATGTGAGGCACGATTCTTTCTCCCATATGTCTTATGAACTCTTTGAGGAGAATTTTGATATAAGAGGAAGTCGTGGAGATTAATTACCTTTATTTCTTGTGCTACTTAATATCCTATCCAAGAGTGTATAGGTGTGTGGATGGTACCAATTCAAAGACATTGTGTGGACCTTAGTCATAGAACATTTTTTACTTTTTGTGGTGCAAGAACTTGTACTTTTTATCCTCATTCCAATGTGACTAGTTTTCAATATGGTAATGATGTTGAAGGGAGGGTGGGAGGATCAATGACCCATAGAAGTAAAAGAAACTTATTATTTCAAGATGTGTATGACTAAGAGAGGTAGATTCATAAAACAAAAGTTACCAATGAACCACTCCTAATTGAGGATCTTATTGCTTTGAGGATGAACAAATTATGTGTGTCTATGCTAATAACTCTTGACAAGATCTCTGGTCTCCAAAGAGTCGAAAGTATAACAAGCTACTTCTTGTACAAATATGCTTGATGACGATCCAGTGAGTGAAATAAAAGTTGTTCCTAGAACCCAAAGTAGAAGTTAGAGGTAAAGGGATCTCCAAACCCTTTTTCAAGGAATTCTTGGTACTTGTACTAACTATAATAAAATAAGAGACACAATATTGTGAGTAGTAATGGTGTGATATGTGACAACTCTTGAGTGGAAAAAGAAAATGTTGTGAGGAGTGTTGTGAGAGTATTGTCACAATCTTATACTAGATTTTGTAACGTCTCTTTCTTTTCTAGTTGTCTAGATTCTTATGGAGGTATCTTGGAAGTAATCCTAGTGAGAGGCTTTGATCAATGAAGAATCATGAGGCACTAAAAATCTTTCCAAAAGAACATTTATGTTCCAATGTTGAAAACTAAGGTGAAGATAATCATTCATGTGATCTACGAGGTAACAAAGCTAAGCCTAACTTTGTTGAAAGTAAATGATCATTGTGTGACTAGTCGTCAATTGAGTGCAAGTGATATTGTTTCATATGATCTTAATGATTCTTAATGTGTTTGTTGAGAGTTTTCATACACTAGTTGATCCTAGTGATGACCAAATTGATTCTTCTGGTAAGATCAATTGTGTCCACCTAGTGTTGACACTTGTGTCATGAATGATATTCTTTTCCATGTTTTGATAATATGCATGTTTAGAATATGGATACACTAGTTGATCCTATTGATGACCAAACTAATTTTTCTAGTAAGATCAATTTATGTCCATCTAGTGTTGATATATTTATTTTCAAAGATAGTTCATTATTAATTGATATTGGTGTTGATCAACTCGCGTGTAATGACGACTCACTAAGTGAGGAGTTTTGTAATGAAATTAAGGAACCCCAATTTAATATTGGCATTAATATAGTTGGTCATATAGATAGTCATGTATCACTACACCAAAATAATGAATCCTTAAATTTTGATCCAATTCCTTGTTCTTCTCATGAGGATTTTGAAGTGGAATGTGTTCTTAATAATAATACCTTGTTTGATATTGACATGATTAATGAAGGTGAAATGCACAATGGTGTGTCTTGGTATGATAGTAGTGTAGCCCCTCTTGAAGGCTGCCAATTGATTGAGAATCCACTATGATATGATGGCAAATTTTTTAAAGATGGAACTCTCTTCTTTGAAGCTGATAGTACATTTGTTGAAGGGGTTAACAGTTATAAAAAAAGGTTTTATGTTCTCTAATGACCCCTTCATTCTTATGTGATGACATGCTTTATCAAGGCCTTAATGCTTGTGGACTAAAGGGTGATTATATATGTGGGCACACCTTGAATGAAGTTTAAGTAACACCTTTCTATACTATTCGCTTGCATATGATGATACTCTTGTCTTTGAGTGGAGTAATTGTGTATGAGTTTAAAGTGCCAATAGTTTAAATAGGTGTATGCTTGACCCATGTTTATGGATTTTCTTTTCCTTCTACCTCAATAATAATTTGAATAGTGGTATTTATGATGAAATGCCTGGTCTAAATACAAGCAAGTTTTGAGTGAGGTTGTTGTCTTGCATGGTGATAAGTATAATAGTAATATTTTTTATTATATGATTATTGTTTGGTGTTATTACCTGATCTTATGGGCTTGAATAAGATATATTTGCCAAGTTATATGGGGAATACCTTTGTATTTGATCTTGATGATGAATTGGGAGTAATCTCATTCTTGAAGATAGCTAGTGCACTAGGTGGAATTTTGACTTGGGATGACCTTGTTTATGACATGACACATAGCTATGTGGGATACCATGTGTTACTTGACTTAAAGAGGGATTTGTGTTTTTCTAAATACAGAACCATTGAGGACTTGCATGTGTGGTTGCTTAAACACCATGATTCTTTTGATTTACCCCTTTGTCAAGGTTTCCTATGTAGATAAGTTTCTCTTGTTTTGTTGGGATACAAACCATTATGGCTTATTTTGATGCTTGGTTATATGTTAAATATACACAGCCTTAGTATAGAGATAGGTTTGTTAATGCTAAACATTGTGCTAACCCTCAAGCTATAAGGATTTGTTTGTTGTTTATCCGTCTCATATTTTTACAAGGTTTGAATTTGAGGGTGAATACTTTTGAAGAAGTAGAGGATCATACGAGCACGATTAGGTTGGAGCATATTAGTAGGGGCTTCCATATATGGATGATATCTTGGAGCTCAAAGAAAGGCACGAAGAAATAGATACACAATGTCAGGGGCAATTAGGATGTCATATGGGCAATCAAGAAGGTCCCTTGTGGGTTAGTTGTAAAATAATCACTTTTGGGATATTTTTTTAATAGGCTATTTTTGTAAATACAATGACTATAAATATTTACCTTATCCCTTTTCATCAATTAGAGTTTTGATGATTGAATTATCATGAATAGACTTGATATTTTAGTTATTCTAGGCTAGGGTAGTAATTGGGTTCAATTCTAATTGTTAGCTTAGATTGAGTGATTAGGGTGGACTCCTATATTGTTTGTGTTATCTTCTTCGCTTGATTGATCATCGAGTTATCATATTATGGACTTAATTTGGTTTCTCTTGTATTTGATTAAGTTTCCTTTCTCTCTTGGTTTATTTGTTGTTCAATTGAATCTTTTTCCTTCACTTCTCATCTCTTATTTCTTAATTATCTTTTAATTTTGTTGTTTAATTCTACATTTTAATATCAATTTTAGTCACCTTCAACTAGGATCATTATCACTTAATGTTTGTTTTGTATTTGTATGACTCAGTGGTGGATTGTAATATGAATTATATGAATATAGAGATGACAAGAAGATTTTATGAGCTTATAATCTAAAGATTCAGCCTAATTACCATAAAATGGTGAACTTGATATTATTTGTGTTGGAATATGAGATTAGCTTGCTTAAAGTTAGATATGAGAACTGATTATGGTATGAGGAGGCAGTGACTCAACTTAAGATCCTAAAGTCAAGTTAAGATAAGGGTTAGGAAGTAAAAGGCACAAAGGTGTATGATTAAAACTAAATTGTAAGTTGAATAGAGTTTAATTATTGGGTAATGGAGTAGGCTTTTGAACCTAGTAATGAATTAAATGTAAAGGTTGCTAGATAATAGCAGAATCCCTAGTCTTGGTATAAATAAAAGGGGATTGGATAGTGAATGGACTTATGAATGTTGAACTAGAGTTTAGGGTCTTTTGGGTTGAATGGGCACTCCTAAATAAGTAACTTAATTTAATGAATATAACTTGATAATACTTACTTGAATAAGACATGGGTTGGTTTTCAGAGATACTATAATTAATGAAACCAAAGAATTATATCTTCTTGTGATTTGGTGTGTTAAAGTATGATTGGGGTTTACCTGGAATAATTAACTCGAGTTGACCTAGTGTTTGGGTGATTGCCTATTATTGAAATGAATACTTAAGGAAGGTATTTTTAAAATGACATTCTATGTATAAAACCATTTAGTAAAGTTATATGCAAAGCTTGTGGTTGTTATAAATGTTGCTTGTTATCACTGTTTTTTCAGATTGTTGTGATATTATATTGGTTATTTATAAAATGTATTGGTAATTGGACATCTTCACAAGATTTTTGGGCACTTGATGTCTGGATTTGGTATATGGATAGAGCTTATCTCGTCCAGTTCATAGATAATGGGCACAACCATAAGACCCGTAGCATATATGTACAAGATATGAATGAGTGTGATGGTTCCTTAAGTGGACCAAGTATATTATTATTGTTATTGTTGTTGTTTATAATGGTTCAATGAGTGTACCAAGTTATATTGTGATTGTTGTTGTGGATTCCTTGCGTAAACCAAATTGTGATGTTGCTTGTTATATTCGGGATTCTTGTGTGGTCCGATTACTTGACATATATTTTTGGATTTTTTGTTAGAGTCAGGGTTGTTGACTTGGTCATGGGTTGACATAACTTGTTGTATCTTGAATTGTACTTGGCTGAAGTTGTAGAGTTACTGAAAAGGCTAAGTGTTATAAACTTGATATATTTATCATAATGTGTGTTCATAGTTGCATTTGTTACAAGGCGATGATTATTGTTTTTCATTTATCACTGAGATTAATTGAGACGCAAGTGAAATAGATTGACTTAATAACTACTGGGTTAAATAAGTGAGAGTTAGGATGGATTACACATGATGTAAAGGTGATGAATGTTCAACTGGAATAAGAATGGAAATAGTCTTAATCAAAACAAAGGATAGAGAGAGCATAACTGGATGAAAGTGTTATGAATAAAATTATTATATAAGTTTTCATGTTTTCTTTTAGTGATTTTTATATTGTGTTTATATTAGCTATCCATATTCGATCGATGATACCTACTACTACGTGTTATTTATACTAATACTACTCTTTCTATACCTTTTTGGGGGAATAGTTTGGTTACAGGGTCAATTGATATTTCACAGATGATATGGATAGTGATCTCCAACAGTTTCTACTCTTCTCATTCATGGTGAAAGTTGTGTTTTGTTTTGTCCTTCGTTTATTAGAATCTCTTATACCTGTTTAGACTAGGTCCTTCGGTATTTTTGATTCCACATTTATATATTTGTAAAGTCTATTGTATTAAGGATTTGGTACTTTGTTACTTATCTTAAGACTTTCACTTAGCACACTGAAAGGACTGTAAGAGATTCTCCTATCTAGGTAGATTAGAGTAGGTGCACTCACAATCTGGTAATTTGAATCATGACAGTGGTACACCAAGGTACCTGAACAAAAGCTCACCCTTATTAAACCTCAAGAAGTTCAACACTATTGTTTCTTATTCACTAGTCATACCACCATAATAGACTGAACTCTTAGAAACATTGACAATCATTCTAGAGGAATTGGTCAAAAAAAGTTGTACTAAGATCGCATCTCCTCTACAAAACAAAAATAGGTCATCTGCAAATCTAAGATAAGTGAGGTTCATTCTAGCACACTTCGGATGGTAATTGAAATCTGGATTCATCCCTAAGTTTTTAAGCAACCTACTAAGATAATCTATGACCATAACAATAAGAAAGGACGATATAAGATCCCCTTACCTTAACCCCTTCTTAGCTTGATAAAGTATGGTTGGCTTCCATTTATGATGATAGAATAAGAAACTATTTTTAGGCAAGTCGTTATCTAGGGGACAAAATACTTGGAAAATTCAACCCTACAAAACTTTTTCCACAAAAGCACATTCCATGGAGTCATATGCTTTTTGCAATATCTAGTTTTAGCATACAACATGGTGATATACCTTTCCTCTCATAACCTTTAACTAGTTCATGGATAAGAATAATATTGTTAGTGATGACCCTCTAAGAAACAAAAGCTTCTTAGTTATGTTCTATCAAATAGTTCATCACACATTGAAGCCTCCTTGTAAGAAATTTAGTTATCAACTTATATAGAACCATACAACACAAGATAGTCCTAAATTCTTTAATGGATGAGGGAGAAGGTAGCTTTGGAATTAAAGTGATGGTGGAACATAAAATTCTTAGTGAGAAGGAATTTGAAAATTTAAAATTATTTAAAGGAAATTTTTTTTGGTTATGAGACATAAAATTGGTGGCTTAAAACATAGATATTGTCTACCAAATACCTAATTTTTAAACTCGGAATATTTTATCAAAAAACTACCTATCTATGCACGCATAAATATTATATCTACATAACATAGCGATACTTTCAAAAAAATTATGAAACTCAGCGACACTTTTAACCTCCCTCTCTCGCTCACCTCTCTCTTCTCCCTATTTGTCTCTTAGGATATTGTTTTTTTACATATCCTCCTATCTCTTAGTATCTTTCTTTCTTGTCCTCTTTTGTTTCCAGGACCATCAATCAATCAATCAAAATTGAAGAAAATGTTATCATGAATATAGAAAAAGATGAAATTAATAAAATTCATTGTTGTAGAGAAAATTAAAGACGCAATCATCATAATTATATGAGAATTTGTTATTAGGTGGCAGCAACTTTTGTAGGCATCGTGAGGTGATGAATGTATATGAGCATATTTGATACCGAATACAAGTTGTTGGACTGTATCTTTTCTTATTTAATGAAACTATTAGTACATATTTAATACCAAGTACATTTACCTAGATAAATATATGTTTTTCTTATTCTTCTAAGTATATATCTATGAATAAATGCATGATCCTTATTTGATAAAAGTATCAACACATTATTGATCCAGATACTTGTTTTGGATAACTATAGCATCTTCTTATTCTTCCTCCTCCTCCTCTTCCTTTTCCTCCTTTTCCTTCTCATTCTTCTCCTCTTTCTCATGTATCTATGGGCAAATACATTGAATACAGATATTTGATATTGAATACATATATCTACATAATTGTATATCTCTTATCTTCTTCAGTTGAAAATTGTGAAAAAAAGATATATTATATGGTATTAAAAGTTGATACATGTACGCTATGAAATAGATATAAGTTGTATAAAAAGAGCAAATACACAGGTGTAATTGTGTATCAAATACATGTATCTGATATCAAATATCTTAAAAAGATAGGGAGAGATATGAGCGAGAGAGGGAAGAGAGAAAGTGTCACTAGATTTCATAAATATGAAAAGAATCATCGAATTCAGTAATTAGACCCCATAAAATTAGGGTTTATCATAGGGTAACTTACATAATTACTCAAACATATTTATCATTAATAAATATTTTCCACATATTTAAAATAATTACATATATTTTCATAATTAAGATTGTTTTTCTCCTTAGAAATTGATACATAACATATCCATCTATACCGCATTCCCTCCACTAAAATCACCTCTTTTAACGCATGTTTATCTTTCAAAATTTTACTTACCCAAACTATTTATTTTCTTACTTCTTACTTATTCTTTCTCCTGTAAATTCTCCTTCTTCTTTCTCTCCAACCGCAGTTTCCTCATGGCTTGATGCTATTGCAGAATCTTCTTCTTTCGTCGTACCTTCATACTAAAAGAATTTCTCACTCCTTTAAAACCATCCTTTCAAGTCGTCGCCCAAAAATCTCAAAATTTTCATATGAAAATATGTATTCTCTTGATAATTAGGGATTTTCAATGCAGACACTTCAACATTCTTTGTCTCCATCACCATTGGAGGTTGTTGGTTCATCTCCACCATCTCTAATAATTAATGAATCTGATTCAATTTCTACAATTTTGATCATTAGTTTGATTTAATTTCTATCATTCTCGATTATTCAAATATAATATAACCAGAAGGTAGCTCATCTGATTCAAGATTTGTTCAATCTACAAGGTTGTACGTACCTCCGTTATATAATCATCATAAGACCACAAAATACATAGCTATGATTTGATTTTATGGGAGGCAGTTGCTCGATAGTGATTAAACTCAGAGGTAATTGATGGATATATTGGTATATTTTTTATATTAGTTACATATAAATATATTTAATTTGTGTTTCCATGTATCATGGTCTACTAAATTTATGAAGCTTAGTGATTATTCATGATACATATGAATATAGCTCTATGCACATATATTACAGTTCAAAAAAAAATACAACTTTTAGTTCATGATACATATAAATGTGTTGTGTCAATGTATCATAGTCTATTAATTAATATGAAATATGAAGCTTACTCTTTGTTCATGATATATACGAAAGTATTTGTGTGCATATGTATCATAGTTAAAAGAGTGTTATTTTTTATTCTTGATACATATGAATGCGTCTGTGTGTCAATGTATCATAGTCTACTAATTCATATGGAATATGAAGTTTAGTATTTACTCATGATACATATGAATATATATGTGTGCACATATATCATAATTCAAAAAAATTTATGTATTAGTGCTTATATGTTTATGATACATATGAATTTATTTGTATTCATCTTGTATCTAAATCCATCAATAAATTAGTGAATTTATTATTTTAAAGAAAAATAAAATGAAATTAATCAAATTACATAACCAAATTATACATGTTTTTTTTTTATAATAATAATAAAATTAATGAATTTATTATTTTAAAGAGTAATAAAATGAAATTAATCAAACAAAGATATATTTCTTGATTTTCGCCTTATATTCAGAGATTTGATTAATTTAATTTTCTAGATTAGTTGCTAATATATCAAAAAATTGATGTATTTCTTTTTGTGTGATTTATGAATATTGCAAAGTTGTGGAGATGGAGTAAATAGCTCCTAAACATGTGGAATTTAGGTTAACCCTTGATGATATGGTGTCAATAATATGGGAAAAAACTTAATTATACAAGATCAAATTGTTTAATGCAAGTTATAGCAAAACTTTTAAGTTTTCAAGTTATAGCAACTTTTATTTTTAAAAAAGACGAAGATAACTAAGATATAAATTTTCATTTTCTAAAAAAAATAAGTAAATACCAAGTTAAATAAGAAAAATATAGATTTTATATAACTAAAAATAAATATCTTTTCCTTCAAAATAGATTGCAGGTAATGATAGATACCAATCACACCCCAAAGCTCTCCTTAACCATTTTTTCACTTTTTAAAGAATACACGAATCTGGTTCATCTTCTTCAATAACTTATGTTTTTTTCAACAAAAATATATGACTTTTCAATCATAATCTGTAACGATCTAAAAATTTGATAAAATATGTTGTAACGCCCCGTATTTTTCTAGCATAATCTAAGTCCTAATACATGAGTATTCATATATAAAACTTTTGAAACACTCATTATTTTTAAGTTTAGAGCCTGTAGTTGCGTAAAAATTCAATTACCTTTCCAACGACATAAAATTCATCCAAATTCGATAAGGGGTAAGAAGTTATGGCGATTTTAAGTCTCAGTCGTTAAACACCATCATTTTGACCCTTAGCGTATCGCATCATCAGTGTAAATAGAAATTGTTAATTTTCAGTGTTGTTTTGCGATAGTGTCACATCGCACTGTAAGCCCAGTTCATCATTGTCCAATTCCAGTAAGGCAGCGCGATCATGGCGCGTCGTGCCAATGGTGAAAATCAGAATCAAAGTGACACCGCAATTTCTTTGCATCGTGCAGTCGGCCCAGTTCCCAGTTGTCAGTTTTCAGTGACACGACGTGATAGCAACGTGTCGCGCCAGGTGCCCATTTTGAAAAATTTGACAAAAATTAAAAGTTTCAACCAATGGTAAAACAGTCCTTTCCCCTAATTTTAATCCGCCCAGGTGCGCTTTTAAGCCCTAAAAATATTTTTAAACTCATTATTTTAATTATTTTTTCCCAAATCAAGGAACTTTCTCTCCCAAATCAATAGCCCTAGCTCTCTTTAATTTCAAGGCCAATCCTCAAGAACTCACCAAGAACTTTAGGAAATTCATCAATTAAGGTATGTTAGATGTTCATCCATGGAGCCCAAGTAACCCATTTTAATCACCAAGTTATAATATTTTCAAGTTATTATGTTTTAAATTATGATTTCATCTATGAATATCCATGCACTATTGATTTTATACCATGTTACCGTGAAATTATCGTTACTTTTCAATTTTCCATGTGGTAATATTATTATTTATTGAATTAAACCATGATTTAGTACTATTATGTTGAATTCATGCTATTTTTGTAAGTTCCATGGCATTCTTATGATTGTTTTAAACCATGAACTACAAGTTCTTGATAAAACGCCTACAAGAGTGATTGATTTAAATAAAGCCTTCATGTTTTGTCCTTCAAGCTTTAGTGTCATTTTACTATTATTGTTTTGAGTCCTGGGGGTATTGAATACCCAAAATCCATAGTTTTTTACTTAGTCTAGTATCAGTACATTACAGAATAGTCTTCAGAACATACTATGAGAATTATTAGAACAGTCAGTTACCAGTCAGATGAACTCAGAACAGTCTAGTATTTCAGTGTCTTTCAGTTGGGAGTAGGATTTAGCATCGAGCGAGTGTAGGGATGGAGAGTTCCTCATTAGATAGGTAGAGTCGTTATTAGAAGTCCCTATACTCTAGAACTATGTAGCCAGCATAGGGTATGAGAAGTCACCCGTCAGATTGGGCTTGACTATCTCGCAGGGGTCACCCATCAGATTCAGGCCTGACACCCTTAGTACTTTGGACATTATATCAGTTTAGTGGATCCACACAGCCATCGTTAGTACCCGTGGCACGATATTAACACCCTTCTAACTGGGGTTATAGGTTGGATCCTGATTAGCTCAAATTAGGAAATGCCGTTAGATGAAACCTCCCATAATCTCAGTTACAGTCTTAGTTCAGTTATGTAGTCTTAGAGTTGCTTGACCAAAGCATACAAATATCAGTATTTTTCAGTATTTTAGTTTACAGGTTTTACTCATTCCATGTTATATGATTGGTCATGTATCCCCAGTGTCTACAGATTTTCACGTATCTTTAGTATTTACAGACTGTCATACATACTCGGTATTTACAGATTCTCCACATTTTTAGTATCTACAGATTCCATGTTCTCTATTTAGTACTCCATGTTTTACATGTATATTTAGTTAATTATTAGTTCTGTTCATTAAACCATGCCGATCAGCCTACTTTATTTAGCATACCAGTATATTCAAAGTGCTGATCGCATACCTTTCTTTTGAGCTATGATGTATTATATCATAGGTGCTGACGTTCAGTTCTCAAACTGTGCTTATACTTTACTTCTCAGGCTATCAGTAGTACAGTAGAAGTGGTGAGTCCTTATCATTCGAGGATAGATTATTTTACTTCATATCTCTATTTTAGTAGTTAACAGAGTTAGTTGGGGGCCTATCCCATCAACTCATATTCATTCAGTTAGTTTTAGAGGCTTTTTAGACATTAGATTTAGTTATTCAGTATTCATACATTACAGTTAGTTTTCCAGTTTATCATTATTTTATCAGATTCAGTCAGTTGTTTCTATAGACTCATATTTTAGTTTTAAATTCAGTTATTACAACCTTATGGCATGTCAGTATTCTTTCACATTTATGATCATGTTATCCATTGCTCACAGAAGGTACCAGCTCATGGGTTAGCTTGTGGTCCCTCAGGACTGTAAGCACCGTGTGACAACTAGGGTGTAGTCTCGAGTCGTTACATATGTGAAATTTATGAACTTGTGTGATTTGACTATTTTACCCCTCTCTGTAGTTTTATTATGGTATTTTTGGAGTGTGGAAGTAATTGACATAATTTTTGATACATTTTTGTTCCATTTATGCGATATTGTGATTTTTTATGGCTTTGAAAGTCTTATTTTAGACTTATGGGGATATCTATTGATCCGTGCAATAGATGGCTGAATGAACTATGTCAGTAGCTCTGAAATATTGATTTTAGGATAGGTAGATCTTTGGTTTGGGTCCTGGTGCTACTGAACTCATTTTCACGATCAAAAAGTTAAAAAATTAGAAATATGGGTGTGGGACCCACATTGATTGAATCTCATTTCGATCCTCGGTTTAAAAAATTGTGATTTTAGGTTTTGGGGGTCAACTTTTTGAAAATGATATTTTTTAAAAAATTTGACTTTGTCAATGTGTTCGAAACATCAAATTTAGTATGATTGTAAAGTTCGTTTGTATATATCAGACTCTGAATAAATCCCGGGCACCCATCTAAATCCGAGGTGAACTTGAAGGGAAAAATCTGGTGCAAAAAAACAGAAAAAATCTGCAATATAAATATCCTTTTTGGCCTCTTTTTCTCATTTTTCATCTTGTCTCTGGAGAATTAAACCCTAAAATAGTGTGGGAGCTTAAAAGTAAAGTTTTTGGGAGCTTAGAAAGCTAGATTAACATCCATTTCTTGATTTTATTACGGATTTAAGGTAAGAATTTACCTTTTCTTAGTAATTTCTTGATTAATTTTTTAAAATTTCAAAAATCTTAGGGCTTGATTTAAATCCTAATTTCACTTCTTTTCACTTAAATAATATTTTTATCTGATAATTACTAGTTTTTCATCAATTTAACCTTCAAAAGAACTCTGATTCTTGATTTTACACCGGATTTCAAAGATTTTACCCAGTAAAGCTTATTTTTTTCTTCAATTTGAACCTTTTAACTCAATATGACTTGGGTTTTCAGCTATCAATTTCTAAAAATATAGGGAATATTTTTTTGATGTAGTGTTTCGATTTTTTCCTTCTTTTTTGAAAATTCATTCCGGGGATCCGTTTTGATCCCAAACCAGAAGTGGTCAATATGGGTGTCATTGGTTTTGTTTTGATACTATATTCCATATTTCATATTTTTAGCAGAGTTCGGGATATTCATGAAAAGTAAGTTTATGGGTTCAAAGTGTAGCGGACCGGTTTCGACTTTTGAGGTAGGTTATTTCTTAAACACTTTCAGACTGGATGGGTAGTAAATGATGGTACAAAATGCATGTTAAGAGTGGAAACTAATCTTAAAAATGGGTATCTATGTATTTTCTTGTATGGGGGCCTATATATGATGTAATTGTCAAAATTGAGATTTATGTGATGTGTGTGACTGTGTGGGGTCCAATGTGAAGTTGATAGCCTGAATACATGTGAATAATTATATTGTGTTGTTGAAATGTCTAATGTGGAACCATTGGTGTATTGTGATATATTCATACTTATTAGTATTTGAAATATGTGGAAATTCATGGATGAAACAGAAATAATAAATGGATATTGGCTCATATGGTTATGAAAATATATCATTGCGTTTGGTTATGAAAATGTATCACTGTGGTTGATTGTGTCAATATACCATGTGGTTAATTGTGAAAATACCCATTGTTATTAGTTGTGAGCATTACATCTCATATCATACTCATTCATGAAATATTTGTACCACCATGGCAACACCTAAGTAACACTAGCAACACTTTTTTAAAACCCTACCCGAGGGATATGCCAGGGAGAAGATATTGTAACATCTTGTAAAATTTTTTTCGAGGGATGTGCCAAAAAGGAGAAATAAGATATGTGGATTGTAAACGGGTTGACGAATCCCCCATAGGTCCTGCATTGGGAGGCTTTCCTTTGTAGGTGTATACAGGGATTATGTGATGATTCTGAAGGTTAAGCGATGACCTCGTGCATCATCATCAGCCGCATCATCATCATCATCATCATATACATTGCACTTACTTTATTGTATTTATGTTGTGTTGTATTGTCATATTGACTTGTCATCTATGTATTTGTCTTATCTTTCTTTACTTGTATTTGATGATCTTGTATATACATGTTCTCTCATAAACTACTTATATGTGATATAATGCATACTTGTGTTCTATATTGGTGTGATATTATAATATATGTGATATATTAGAACTGTTAGTGTAAGCGGTGTGGACTACCATTGTGGGACCTTTTCTTATTGTAGGTAACGTACCCTTAGTGTATATTTTGTATTCTTTATATTTTGTATTCTTTATTTTCTACTTTGCTTGGTCGGACTATGATATCTACTGAGTACAAGTGGACCATACTCATGTCTACTGAGCCCTTTTGGTGCAGGTCTTAGCCCGAGTGTGCCTTAACTTGCTTGACTCGGGTGATTGTTGGAGCTTCCAAGGTAGAGGTTAGACATTCATGCCTCCGAAGTTCATTTCTATCTTTCTGTATTAGTTATGTCTTTATTAGTGTTTAGAGATAGATATTTTCCTTTGTGGTTATTTTTCTAATGTATTTGACTTTGGGATTGTATTAATAGTTCTTATACTGTTGACACCCGATTTTGTGAGTTATGGCTGCATGTGTTGATTTTATTCTTTCCATTTTTAATATATCTATGTGGTTCGACTTTATTCTAGAAGCCTTGTCTTGGGGGTATTTCTATCTTTTTCCCGTGTATATTAGTTTGGGTAAAAGGCTTACTTGTCAAAGTTCGTTGTGACAAGTGTCATCATGACCTATAGATTTTTGGGTCATGACAAATTGGTATTAGAGTTGTCAGGTTTTATTGGTCTCAATGGTGTAAGAACATAATGTCTAATAGAGTCTCATGAATCAGTATGTAGACGTCCATATATATCTTTGAGAGGCTATAGGACGTCTTTAGGAAACTTTCCTCATTTATTCTTTATCGTGCAAAGTTCTTTCATACCTTGTGTTCTGAGTTGTGTTTCACTCTTTCTGCGCGGATGGTATGGCTTATACTACTAGTAATTGAGATATGCTGTAAGAGATTGGTGAAGATTATTTGTCGTTTGTAGGCCTATTGATGCTTCTGAGTTATCATCAAATTAGTTCACTTAGGATTTATGAGAGAGATTGGTGCCCTTTAGTTTGAGAGATCGTATGTGGGGTGAGTTTGATCATTTGGAGAAGGGCTCCACGACAGTTGCTGAGTATGAGGCATGCTTCCCTGCCCTGTCCAGATATTTTTATGATAGAATTTCTACCAAGTCTAAGAAGATTTAGAAGTTTGTGAAGGGTTTAGATGTCTCACTTTAGTTGGCTACATCTTAGATGGTCATGTTTGGGGTTTTTTTTAGAGTATCGTGGATTATGATAAGATGACAGAGGGTATTCTTAGTGCATCTATGGGAGGCACCAAGAAGGCGCAACATTTTAGTGAGTTTAGGAGTCAGACCACTCGAGGCAAAGATTTTAGAGGTTCTCATGGATACCATGGTTAAGCAGTGCAGGCTGATTTATAGAGTTTGGGTTGTGGATTTTATAGTTCAGAAGTTCAGGGTGGCCATTCGAGACCAATTGTACCTTCTCCTATTGAGGCTAGTCGTAGAGGTTGCTACGTGTATGATGAGATTGGCCATGTGGCCAAGGATTGTCTCCGTTTATTTTAGACAAGTATCTGTATTATTTGATCCCATATTGACTTTCTCCTATGTGTCTATGTATTTTACTTTGGGTTTTGATTCTGTTAATAAGCCTCCTGCCATGCCTATTTGGATATCTACCCCGATAGGTGATTCTTTAGTAGTGGATCGGGTGTACCGATCTTGTGTTGTGACTTTTGCTGGGCGTGAGACTTTGGTAGACTTGCTTGTGTTAGACATGATTGATTTTGATGTTATTTTGGGCATGGATTGGGTGTCTCCTTATCATGCATTGTTTTACTAAGACTGTGATTTTAGCTTCACTGGGTATACAAAATATAGCTTGGAAGGGTATACTTCATTCGGGTTCTAAGAGGATTATATCTTTTATCCAGGCTCATAAATTGGTTGAGAGAGGATGTTTATCTTACTTGGATCATATTCGTGACACCAGTGTTGTATCGCTTTCTTTCTTGGATTTTATTTGTATTGTCAGTGAGTTTATGGATATGTTTCCTAGGAACTTTCCTGGTATGCCTCCAGATTGAGATTTTGATTTCTCTATTAGTGTTGAGTCGGGCACTAAGCTCATTTCTATTCCTCCTTATAGGATAGCCCCAGCAGAGTTGAAAGAACTAAAGAATTAGTTGTAAGAGTTATTGGATAAGGGATTTACCTTACCTAGTGTTTCACCTTGGGGTGCGTCTGTCTTGTTTATGAAAAAGGGGTCTATGCATATGTGTATTGATTATTGACAGTTGAATAAGGTGATGGTTAAGAATAAGTATCCTCTTCCTCATATTGATGATTTGCTTGACCAACCTCAGGGTATTGCGGTGGTTTTAAAGAGTGATTTGAGGTTTGGTTATCACCAGTTGAGGATTAAAGCTTCAGATATTCTAAAGATATTTGGACTCAATATGGTCATTATTAGTTCTTGGTCATATCCTTTGGGTTGACCGATGCCCGTGCCACATTCATAGAGTTAATGAATTAGGTGTTTTGACCGTATCTCGACTCCTTTGTTATTGTGTTTATAGATGAAATCCTGGTATATTCCAAAAGTGAAGTTGAGCATGAGGAGCATTTGCGGATTATGCTTTAGAGATTAAGAGATAAGAAGTTATATGCTAAGTTCTATCAGGGAGAGTTTTTGTTGGAGTCTATTTCTTTCTTGGGTCATATGGTGACTAAGGAAGCTATTATGGTTGATCCATCCCAGGTTGCAGTGGTTTGCGATTTGGCTAGACCTACTTTGCCCATCGAGATTCAGAGTTTTATTGGCTTGGCTAGTTATTATCAATGTTTTGTCGAAGGCTTCTCTTCTATTGCAGCTCTTTTGACTAAGTTGACTTAGAAGAAGATTTCCTTCTAGTTGTCTGATGCTTGTTAGGTGAGCTTCCAAAAGTTCAAGAATTTGTTGACTTCAGCTTCTATCTTGATTTTTCCTAAGAAGGGCATGGGTTTTACCATCTTTTGTGATGCTTTAGGTGTTGGGTTAGGTGTTGTGTTGATGTAGGAGGGCAAGATGATTGTGTATGCATCTCGTCAGTTGAATCCTCATGAGTGGAATTATCCTACGCATGATTTGGAGTTGTGCGCAGTTGTGTTTACCTTGAAGTTGTGGAGGCACTACTTGTATAGAGTCTATTATGAGATCTTCTCAGATCATTGTAGCCTTCAGCACTTCTTTACCAATGGGAGATCTTAATATAAGATAGTGTCGTTGGCTTGAGTTGCTTAAGGATTATGACTTGACTATTCTCTACCATCTGGGCAAGAATAGTGTGGTTACGGATACCTTGGGCCAGAAGTCGACTAGGATGGGTAGCATGGCGCATCTTTTGACCCAGGAAAGGCCTTTAGCCTTAGAGGTTAAGTCTTTAGATAACCAAATGGTTAGGCTTAATATTTCAATATCTGAGCATGTTTTGTCATTTATGGAGGCTAGATCTCCTTTGATAGAGTAGATTTGAGCTCATCAATTTGATGATGTTGGATTGCGGTTGATTCGTGATAAGATGTTAAGTGGGGAGGCCAAGAAAGTCTCACTTGATTCAGATGGATTTTTAAGGATTAAGGGCCGAGTTTGTGTGCCGAGAGTGAGTGATTGGATTAGGTTAATCTTGGAGAAGGCCCATTGTTCCAGATATTTTATCCATCCAGGTGTGACTAAGATATATCGTAATTTGAGGCAGTATTACTGGTGGGGTGGTATGAGGTAAGGTTTGGCAGATTTTGTGGCTTGTTGCCTATGTTGTCAGCAGGTGAAGGTTGAGCATATGAGGCATGGTGGGTTACTTCATAGGTTACTCATTCCCGAGTGGAAGTGGGAACGGATCACCATGGACTTTATGATTGATTTCCTCATACATCTCATGGTTATGATAGTGTTTGGTTCATCGTGGATCTATTGACTAAGTCAGCTTATTTTATCTTGATTTAGGTCTCATTCAGTGCTAAGAGGTTGACCCGTGTCTATATTCATGAGATTATATATTTGCATGGTGTGCCGGTGTCCATTATTTCAGATCAAGATTCTGTGTTCACATCTCACTTTTGGAAGACTTTTCAGGATGAGTTGGGTACTCAAGTTGATCTTAGCACAATGTTTCACCCCTACACTGTTGTCCAGTTAGAGCGAACTATCCAAGATTTGGATGATATGTTTTATGCATGCGTGATAAATTTTGGTGGCCATTGGGATCAACATTTGGCTTTAGCAGAGTTTGCATATAATAATAACTACTATTTCGGTATTGATATAGATCCTTTTGAGGCATTGTATGGTAGGCGTTGTCGCTCCCCAGTGGGCTGGTTTGATGTTTCAAAGGTGAGACCTCGAGGTACGAACTTGCTTCGTAAGTCTTTGGATAGAGTTCGGGTTATCAGGATAGACTTAGAGCGACTCAGAGTAGGCAGAAGGGCTTTGCTGATCGTAGACTTCGTGCCTTGAGATTTGGTGTTGGTGATCGTATTTTCCTTTGAGTTTTACCCATGAAGGGTTTGATGAGCTTTGGTAAGAGGGGCAAGCTTAGCCCCAGGTATATTGGTCCATTTGAAATTCTTTGGAATGTTAGTGATGTGGCTTATGAGTTGGCTTTTCCCCCTGATCTATCAGTTGTTCATCCAGTTTTTCATGATTCTATGTTTCGTTGTTGTATTCCTGATGAGTCTTATGTCATTCATTAGGAGTCGGTTCAATTAGATAAGCGGTTGTCCTTTGTTGAGGAGTCGATCTCTATTTTGGCCAGGGATGTTAGGCGATTGTGCTCTAGAGTTATCCTTGTGGTTAAGGTTTAGTAGCGACATCACCAAGTAGATGAGGCTACTTGGGAGGTTGATTCTGATATACGTAGTTTTTATCCTCAGCTCTTCATTAATTTAGGTATTTCTTTGCCTTAGTTCGAGGACGAACTAGATTTCTAGTGGTGGATGATGTAACGATCTAAAAATTTGATGAAATATATAAAATTTATGATTTTGTGTGATTTGACTATTTTAGCCCTCCCCGTAGTTGCATTATGGTATTTCTGAAGTGTGGGAGTGATTGGCATGGTTTTTGATGCATTTTGGTATCATTTATGCGATATTGTGGTTTTTGATGACTTAGAAAGCCTTATTTTATACTTATAGGGATATCTTTTGATCAGTGTAATAAAAGGATAAACGGACAACACCAGCAGCTCTGGAATATCGGATTTAGGCTAGGTAGACCTTTGGTTCGAGTCTCGGTGCACCCGAGCTCATTTCACCTATTGATCGAAAAGTTAGACAATTGGAAATATGGGTGTGAGATCCACATTTGATCGAAACGACCTCGGATAGAAAATCCAACTTCGCCAACAGATCTGAATGTCGATTTTAGGATGGTAAGATGTTTGGTGTGATTTTACTGCTTTTAAATCTCATTTTGATCCTCGATTTGGAAAATTACAATTTCAGATTTTGGGGGTCAACTTTTTGAAAATGATATTTTTTAAAAAATTTGACTTTGTCAATGCGTTCGAAACATCAAATTTAGTATGATTGTATAGTTTGTTTGTATATATCAGACTCTGAATGAATCCCGAGCATCCCGTCGAAATCCGGGGTAAACTTGAGGGAAAAATCTGGTGCAAAAAACCAAAAAAATCTGCAATATAAATATCTGTTTTGGCCTTTTTTGCTCATTTTACATCTTGTTTCTTGAGAGTTAAACCCTAAAATAGTGTGGGAGCTTAAAAGTAAAGTTTTTGGGAGCCTGGAAAGCTAGATTAACATCCATTTCTTGATTTTATTATGGATTTAAGGTAAGAATTCACCATTTTCTTGGTAATTTCTTGATTAATTTCTTAAAATCCCAAAAATCTTAGGGTTTGATTTTAAATTCCAATTTTACTTCTTTTTATATGAATAATATATTTATCTTATAATTACTAGTTTTTCATCAATTTAACCTTCAAACAACTCCGATTCTTGATTTTAACCCGGATTTCAAGAATTTTCCCGGTAAAACTTCAAAATATCTTTTCTTCAATTTGAACCTCATTTTTTACTCGATTTGACTTGAATTTTCAGTTGTAGATTCCTAAAAAAATGAGGAACGTGTTTTTGAAGTAAAAGTTTTGAATTTGCCATTCTTTTTTGAAAACTCATTTCGGGGATCTGTTTTGAGCCCGAACTAAAAATAGTAAATATAGGTGTCGTTGGTTTTGTTTTGATGCATAGATCTCATATTTGATATTTTTAGCAGAGTTCGGAATTATTTGTGGAAAGAAAAATTGTGGGTTCGAAGTGTAGCAGATCAATTTTGGCTTTTGAGGTAGGTTATTGCTTAACTCTTTCAGACTGGGCTGGGTAGTAAATGATGGTACAAAATGAATGTTAACGGTGGGAACTAATCATGAAAATAACTATCTATATGTTTTGCCCGTGCGGAGGCCTATATATGATGTAATTATCAAAATTAAGATATTATGTGATGTGTGTGACTGTGTGGGGCCCTATGTGATGTTGATAGCCTTGAATACATGTGAATAATTATATTTTATTGTTGATGTGTCTAATGTGGAACCATTGGTGTATTGTGATATATTCATATTTGTTAGTATTTGAGACATGTGAAAATTCATAGATGAAATGAAAATAATTAGTGGATATTAGATCACGTGGTTGTTAAAATATATCATTGTTGTTGGTTGTGAAAATGTATCATTGTGGTTAGTTGTGGAAATATACCATGTGGTTGATTGTGGAAATACCCATTGTGATTAATTGTGAGCATTACATCTCATATCATACTTATTCATGAAACATTGGTACCATTGTGGCAACACCTGAGTAACACTGGCGACATATTTTTAAAACCCTTCCTGGGGGATGTGTGGTGGGGGAGATATTGTAACACCTTATGAAACCCTTTTCGATGGATGTTTCGAAAAAGATATGAGATGTGTGGATTGTATATGGGTTGACGAACCCCCCATGAGTCCTACGTTGGGAGGCTTTCCTCTGTAGGTGTATACGAGGATTATGCGATGATCCTGAAGGTTGTGTGATGACCTTGTGCATCATCATCATCATTATATACATTGCACTTACTTTATTATGTTTATTTTTGTTGTATTATCATACTGACTTGTCATCTTATGTATTTGTCTTATCTTCCTTTACTTGTATCTGATAATCTGGTATATGCATGTTCTCCTTTAAACTATTTAAATATGATATAATGCGTACTTGTATTCTATCTTGATGTGATATTATAATATATGTGATATATTAGAACTGTTAGTGCAAGTGGTATGGGCTACCATTGTGGGATATTTTCTTATTGCAGGTAATGTGCCCTTAGTATGTATTTTGTTTTCTTTATTTTCTACTTTGCTTGGTTGGCCTATGATACGTACTAAGTACAAGTGGATCGTACTCATGCCTACTGCGCTCTTTCGGTGCAGGTCCTAACCCGAGTGCGCCTCAACTTGCTTGACTCGAGCGATTGTTGGAGCTTCCAAGGTAGCGGTTGGGCATTCATGCGTCCGGAGTTTACCTCTATCTTTCTGTATTAGTTATGTCTTTATTAGTGTTTTGAAACAGATATTTTTCTTTGTGGTTATTTTTCTGAAGTATTTGACTCCAAAATTGTATTAGTAGTTCTTATACTGTTGACATCCAATTTTGGGAGTTATGGCTGTAGGTGTTAATTTTTTTCTTTCCGCTCTTAATATATCTATGTGGTTTGGCTTCATTCTAGAAGCCTTATCTTGAGGGCATTTCTGTCTTTTTTCCATGTGTATCAGTTTGATGAAAGGCTTACTTTTCAAGATTCATCGCGACAAGGGTCATCATGACCTATCAATTTTTGGGTCGTGACATAATCTTCCGAAAAATAGTTTTGTTTAGTCGATATTTTAGGGCAAGGTGAGTTCATCATTTTATGTGAAAACCAATTTCTTGAATTGTCAAATTTAAAAAACGTGACTCATAATATGGATTGTGATAATTTGCATTCAATAATGATACATCATAGAGAGAGATGAGATGCCACAGGTATATCATGATTATTAACTTGATAGTTTGCGTTAATTCTTTTTTTCTTTTTGAAATATATATTGTCTTATTATTGATTAAGAAAAAGACATTCAGAGAAAAAGTTAATATTATTTTTTATATGTATTTGTTTTCAATTATGTGATGTTAACATGTTGATTTTTTGCGAAAATATGATGAAAAGTTACAAAAAAATATTGTTCAACCAGTTTATAGGTGTATGATTATTGGTTGTCAAATGTTGATTATTGGTTGTCAAATATTTTCATTCGGTCATATTACATTCAAAAACCTATTATCATATTATATTTATTGTTTCAGTGATTTTTTTTATTTTTTATTTTTATTATGTGTGTTTGTCAGTATTAAAATATGTTGAAATTATCAAATTCATATGTTTATTATTTTTTATTTTTTTGATGTGTATGTTTTGTGAGTTTTAAAATTTGTTGTAATTTTGTAATAACATGTCTTTACCAATTAATGAGTATTAGTTACTTAGCAATTTTGTATTATGTTTGCAGGTTGACCTAAAGATTTTTCTGTTGATGAAATATGTATCATGCAAATATCAAGTATAAAAAATTGTTAAATGCAATAGCAAAACAACTCAAGATCGACATCAACTCAATTCAAATTGAGATTATGTTATTGATTGCAAGATGCCCACCAATGATAATACAAAATGATACAGGAGTCATGATGTATCTAGATAAAAAAAGAACTGTTATCAATGATTATACACATGATAAAGTCATGTTAATCCTTTGTTATATTTCTGCATAATGTTTCAGATATTAAAATATATTTTTTGTTGATTTTATGGAAAAAATATCATCTTTAAATTCAATAATGTAATCTTTTTATTTCTAAAATTGTAGACTTAATATATTAAGTAAATTTTGATATATATTGTTATCACACATATGTATACTGAAAAACGGGAGTAGATAACCGATAATAAAATATTAAAACTGCATAATTATTGATTTCAGACATCTGATATCAATTTTAATACCAAAAAAATACTTGATATAAACAAAATATAGTGGAATATGATTTATATTTCAAAACATAAGTTTACAAATTCAATAATTTTAAGTTATTTATATCAAATCTAGTACAAAAGATCATTCTCATTCAGTAAGAAAATAATTATTATTTATAGACCATATCATATATTTGACAATTTAGCAATTTCATTCAGCTGATATCACCTTTAATACCAACAAAATTTTTCATGTCAACAAAGTACTATGTTATATTATATATATAAAAGTCATTAGCGCTTCTTAGTAACTCAGGTTGAACAAACCAAATGCAGTCCTTGATATGTCTCTTCGCCTAGGCACTATTTTCTTATATGCAATTCTTGTTAATTTTACTTAAGTTTTTCATTTTTTGATACACAGTTCTATATTAATTACCATTTCTGCAGTGGTATAGTTTACCTTAATTTCGTGATAACTCTAGTTTGTAATCTAGTTGGATGCACTTAAATTCTTGTTGAATGCATGACTAGGATTTTTTTATATACTAATATATATAAATTGAAGGATAATAAATGAAGATATAATATTGACCAGATTTTATTTCTTTCATAATTATCAACATAGTTATTAAGGTTAAACGAAATACTAAACTCTAAAAAAGGAGTTGTTTTTACTTTAAAAAGGGAAGAAAAATTATTTTTTAAATTCTTAATAATTCTTGAGCATTTTTCAGACATGACTCAAGAAAAAAAAATAACACTAAATTGAAGGAACTTTTAATCAGAAAGGGGTAGTGAATGTTGGAAAATTCAACTTCACATGTATGAATATGAAAGGACAGAAAAAGAAGAGAAAAAAAAAAAATTCATGGTTGAAAAACATTTATCAATAAAGTTACATTGAATATCGTGTAAAAATTAGACTATTGCGTTAATTAATAAAGTTTAAAAAGTCAAATATCTTGTACCAATGCTAAAAAAAAAATATCTTTACCATATTTGAATCCTTAATTAAGAACAAATTTTGTAACTTATTTAATAAATTTAAAAAAAAAATTATTGATACCAATAATAACATTTGCAATAATTATAATGAAGAATGATGAATATTAAAGGATATAAATAAGGATATAATGTGAATATTAAATATGATTTTTTTTAATATTTTAAAAAAATTAAAATTACTATAACTTACAATTATTTTTTTAGTCTAATAATTATTGAAAAATATTGTTATAACTTGCAATTAAAAATCTAATAAATGTGTATAGGATAATTTTCACCAATAATATCTGAGTCACTAGCCCACCAGTAACTTGGAGCTGGTTACCTCGAAGAGACTCTTAGGCCACCAACTAATAACAAAGTTTAGGCCAAGTTTATTTGGATGAATTTGGGACATCCTGTGGAGTGTGTCTCAGAATAATATCAGTAAAAGTTACATAAATCTAATTTTTTTGGAGCTAATTATTTCCTATTCTAAATTTTTTCAAAAAATTATATGTATTAGTGCTTATATGTTTATGATACACATGAATTTATTTGTATCCTTCTTGTATCAAAATTCATCAATAAATTAATGAATTTATTATTTTAAGGAATAATAAAATCAAATTAATCAAATTACATAATCAAAATATACATATTTTTGTCTAATATTAATGAAATTAATGAATTTATTATTTTAAAGAGTAACAAAATGAAATTAATCAAACAAAGATACATACCTTGATTTTCGCTTTATATTAAGAAATTTAATTAATTTAATTTTTCAGATTAATTGCTAATATATCAATGTTCCTTTTTGTGTGATTTATAAATTTTGCAAAGTTGTGGAGATGGAGTAAATAGCTCCTACACGTGGAGTTTGGGTAAATTAACCTTTTATGAAAATTATCTTCATGTAGTATTATTAGATTTAAAATGACAAATTTTAGCAACACTTTTAAATAATTGCATTAATAGCAATTTCATTGCAAGTTATAGCAACTTATTAAAATATATATTATTTTTATTGTATTTTCAAAATTTATTTTTTTAATTATATAATTTTAAAACAGTTCCATATTTATAGGGTTGTAATCAATATTTCCCTTAAATTGTGTATTGATAATTATTGTAAATATATATTATATTTTTATTTAATAGATTGCACACTTATTGAAGGAAGATGACGTTAAAACCTGTTTAACTATCCAAAAAAGTTTTTGAAGTACTTCTCTGTTTCTCCATTCAAATACTCTAACCTTTAAAACTTTATTCTCTTTCTCCATTCTAATACTCAACCTTCAAAACTTTATTAAAAATCGATTCTCCATTAACATACTCAAGATAAAAATTGGGTTTCAGATAATATTTTTCTTCTTCCCGTAAAAACACAAAACTGATATATTTGGATTGTTCATTCTCCATTGTGAATCATGTCTAAACCAAAATTTGATTCTACTCCTTCGCGTAGAAGTCCTGTAATAATCGAAAATAATAGCCCCATTCATCTTGCTAGACCTTTGTTTGATTTAGGTTGTTTCACTCTATCTCCTCTATCGAAGTATAAAAAAAAATTGTTGAAAGTGTGTCTTACATCAAGAAGCAAAATCAGTACTTGCTCGATAAAATTGAAGTTCCGTTTGTTGATGAACCATCCAAGAAGCTCAATTTAAACATACATATTGAAAAAAAATCTCAACAAAAAGGTTGTTATTCCTCAAGATAAGAGGAATTATAAGAGAAAAAATATGGTTAGTGAGCAAGTGCCGGACTCCGATTTTGAGGATGAGATTTCATTACTCAAATCAAAAGTGTGGAGGCATACATAGACATAGATATTGTGTTTTGATGTTTAATTATTTGGTTACTGTTGTTTCTTTTTCTAAGATTGTTGCTATGAACAAAGTTTAGTTTTTGTATTTAAGTAGTATTTATATAATGTTACGCTACTTTAACACTTGTTTAGCATTTTACATCGTTGAATGAAAATGATATGAACTAAGTGTATTAAATTTGATATCAACTACATCAAATTATAGATTTTTCGATTCTGCAATTAGTAATATTTGACATGAGTAATGTATTTTGATATTTATTTGTGCTCATTACTCTTTGTCTTTCTAAGATTGTTGGTATGACCAAAGTTTAGTTTTGGTATTTAACATAATATTTATATAACGTTCTTCATCTTCTTCTGCCAGAAAGTACACACCAATATCAATCATGGCTAATATTGATTATTTTTTTTATTGCAATGAAAAATTATTTGACATCAAACAATTATCAATTAATTTATTTTCAACATGTACGGTTATAGTTTTTCATGCAATATCCATTACATACACTATAAAGGTTATGTAACATAAACATTTTTTTTATCGATTGTCACATTCATAAAACTCATTCAATACAAATGTATGTGACATATGTGAAACTTCATCGATATCGATTTTAATATCAATTTAATACATTGAAAACTCAAAAAAAATTACTTAAGTATGAAGTGAGTATATAAACTGATTTCAACGCAATTTATTAAATTTCATGAATATTGCATTTTGTACTATACTAGTTTCAAACACTAAAAACAGTGATACGTAAGTAAGTGTATGTACAGTGATACAAAATATATACAATTAACATACGTCAAATAAACATTCGTCTCTTTCATTGCCGGTGGTGGAATAATTGTATGCCAAATATATGTTATTTGTATATTCAATGTATCACTAGATATACAATAACATACACATGCAAAATGCATGTAACAACATAATTATATGTGTTGTAAATATCATTCTTATATTTTTCCTGTATATATGCGACAAGGTAATTGTATGTTTTGTGTATGTGACTGGTGTGTTTACTGTGTTTATATATGTTTTGTTAAAACACTATTGCTAGTTTTTTGAAATTTTTATTATTTCTTTAAATCGAATAATTAAGACCCTAATTTTACCGCTCTAAGTAAAATTTTCCTTCTTCTTTTTTTCAATCCTAGAGCCCTCAAATCAATCAACCAAATCAAGTGGCTTGCTAATGATTTGCAATATGTGTATTACAAAATTATGCACTCCTAATTGAAAACTGAATCTTCTAAATGCTCACATTCAGTATTCAAAATTACAAAAGTTGATATACCAAAATTTTGTTATCTAATTGTTATAATCTGTGAATTCGATGTATACTTGATGAACATTAATAAAAAAAAATAGAGAAAAAGAGAAGATGTAATGAAGAAGCATAAAAGGGATTAGAGGAGAGACATGACTTAATATAGCTATAGAACCGTTTTTATGTTAATCAATTTGGAACAAAATCGTTTCAGAGAAGATTAAGGGATGATTGATATCTGTCATAACTATAATCCCCCTTTTATGGGTATATAATATATTTTTCGTATATTAAAATTATTTTTTTCTTATTTTTAATCATAAAAAAATATTTTTTTTCTTTTTATAAATGATCTTTTGCTATAACTTACAAAGTTGAAAGTATTGCTATAACTTGCAATTTTCTACGTAAGGAATGCCAATAATATCCAAGGCACTAGCCCAGCAACTTAGAGCCCGTTACCTTGAAGCGATTCTTGGGCCACCAACTAGCAACAAAATTCAGGCCTAGGTTATTTGGATGAATTTGGGACATCTTGCGGAGCGTGTCTCAGAATAATATCCAATAAAAGTATCATGAGTTTAAATTTTTTGGAGTTAATTATTTTTTATCTTAATTTTTTTAAAAATTATTTAAAATGTCTGATTTAGTCCACACAATACGTCACTTAATTTTACATGGATATATCACATTCTGTCGGATATATCATTTAATTTTACACGAATACATCACATTCTTTAGTGATTTATCTAAACTTTTAAGTAAAATTAAATATTTTTTTAAAAAGTTGAGATTTTAGATTGTAATGATAAATTAAATTCTAGTATGATAGTAATTTTTTTCAATATCTAATTATACACAATTTAAAGTTGAGATTTTATGTAGTTACGATAAATTAAATTATGATAGGATAGTAATTTCTCCAATATTTAATTATACACCACACTGGTTGATGATTTCTCATTTTTCAAATAGAAAAGATTTACTTACAATTTTTATATTGTTATAAATGTATTTACATTACAGTGAATGTCTATCAAGATCTACTTTGATATCTATTAGGATTTGAAGCATCTGTCATTTACTCAAACTAGGAGTAAATTTTCCCTATAAATAAAAGTCCTTCATTGTAAATCATCCTCAAAGAAAAAATAAGAATTATTCTCTCTATTCTCTCAACTCTTCGTCTCTATTCTTTATTGTTTTATAACATATATTACATATTAAACGTTTTCTTTCCCGCTTAATCTAAAGTGGTCAAACACTCTTAAAAGTTTTAAACTGATGATCGAAAGTTTTTTGCTATTCTATAATATTAGTGACAAAAAGGAAAAGCTCTAATATTATACTATGAAAATATATAGAATTAGCAGAACCGTTTGGACCATTCTTCTCATTAAATAGAATTTGGCTCGACTTGATACTCTTCTTTGCCTTTCCTTTTTGCATTAGTTATTTCTCTTTTCATTTTGCATTTAAATACGAAAACAGGTTTATTGGTATCATAAACGGATCCTTATTGAATGAATAAATTGGCAGGACGTGCTTATTGCTTTACGTAATCTTTACATAGCTTCTTCCTTGTGCATTTATTATTCTAACCTGAGTTAGTTTTGTTGATGTATGTGTATTTTATTAGTAAATTAATATATTATATATTAATGGGTATAAATTGTGCTATTTGTTAGTAGAGGAATGTGGTTATAAGTTTTCTTGAAATTTCTATAACCATTAAATTTTTATTTGCCAATTATGCTATGTAATTATGCTAGTAATTGTTAAAAGTTACTTTTAAGAAATAATGCACGTGATTTATTTATTGATTTTTTTTCATTTTTTTGTACACACAATTCTTAGTTAAATTGGGATCTCTATTTTTTGTAGGAGACTGATTAGTTAATATTTTTTGTAGCAATTAGGTTTTCTTGTATGGTAAGTTTAATCTATTTTTAGCTATAATTTCACTATTTAAGGAGGAATTGATGATCACTAAAATATGAAGCTTTACCAGAAAAGAAAAATAAACTTCTCTGCATCTCTTCTCTTCTAACTCATCTCTATTTTCAGTTTTTAATAGTATTAAAATCAACAATTGATATTTAGAGTTATTTTTCTTAAGGGAACTATGAGTGAAGTTTCTGAAAATAGTTTTTCATGAATGGCTCCACCCGTTTTTTTATGGTGAAAAATATTAATTATGGGCCGTGAGAATGAAAACTTACTTGGAGGATCCTCATCTATGGAAAGCTGTGGAACAGGATTATGAAATCAATCCGCTGCTAAATAATCCTATCATAGCCCACATCAAGAGTAACAAAGAAAAGAAAACCACAAAGTCTAAGACGAAAGCAACTCTGTTTGCTTCTGTTTCAACAACTATTTTTACAAGAATTAAGTCTCTCACATCTCCAAAAGAAAATTTGGGATTATCCGAAGAAAGAATATGCTGGAGATAAAAGAATCTGAGGAATGCAAATACTGAATTTAATAAGAGAGTTCGAGTTGCAGAGAATGAAAGACTCTGAGACTGTAAAAAAGTACTCGGACAAATTACTTGACATTGTTAACAAGGTAAGATTACTAGGCATTGAATTTAAGATTCAAGAATTATTGAATTTTTTTTTGTTACAGTACCTGAAAGATATGAAACATGTATAACTACCTTGAAAAATACACAAGATCTTTCCAAGATTACTTTGGCAGAGCTATTAAGTTCTTTTTAGGTACTGGAACAAAGAAACTGATGAGGCAAGATAGCATGGTTGCAGTAACCTTAGTAGCCAACCACAAAACTCAAAGAAGGGGTAAAATTTTTAAAAATTACCCAACTTGTGAGCACTGTGAAAAAATGGGTCATTCACTATAAAGATGTTGGAAAATGTCAGACGCAAAGTGCAACAAACGCAATCAACTTGGTCATGAAGCAGTGATTTGAAAAAGCAAATTTGAGAACCATGAAACAAATGAACGTCTGATCAACGAACAAGAAGAAAATCATCTTTTTGTTGCAACATATATCTCTAGTAAGGTTTCAACAAATTTTTGGCTAATTGATATTGGTTGCACCAACCACATGACTTATAACAAGAGTTTGTTGAAAGAATTAAAGCTTACTGAAATATTCAAAGTTAGGATTGAAAATGGTGACCAAGTTCTTGTTAATGGAAAAGAAACTATTGTTATCATAACAAGTTCAGGTAATAAAGCAATTTCAGATGTTCTTTATGTACCTGATATTAATCAAAACTTATTGAGTATTTCTCAGTTAGTAGAAAAAGGATACAAAGTATCCTTTGAGGATAAACATTGCTTCATCAATGATGTTGCTGGAAAATAAGTTTTAAACATTAAGATGCGAGGTAAACATTTCTCATTTGATCCAATGGAAGATGTTTCTGTAGAACATGAAAAAGATCATAGGCTGAAAAAATTAGAAGAAGATCCTCTAATTGAAAAAGCACAAGCAATATGTGAACCTCCTAAGTTTAAAGAAGATTTCAATGTTCCTAAAGGAATTGAAGCAAATGAGGAGTTATCTATGTTTCAAAAACATAAAATAGGTAAGTTTAAATTCAAGATGCAAACAAAACAGGAAGACATACCAAAAGAATTTAATAGGCAAGGGTTGCATTCAAGATGAGAAGTGAATTTAGTTCACTTGTAACGCCCCGAATCTGGTACCCAGAATGCTACACGGTGCTCATGACCCCCAAGGACCACAAGCTAACCCATGACTGATATCTGTACCTGCATGCTGCATAATATACTGAATAATGCAAAAACATGAACTGAAAGTCCATAAGGTTCACATAGCTGAAGTAAAAAATAACATATAAATAAGGTATAAAATACCCAAAACAACTGAAATAACTGTCTGAACATAACAGTCTGGAAAGCCTCTAACTGACTGACTTATCTGAGTAAGGAGTTGATGGGATATGTCCCCAACTAAATCTAACTAATAATAATTAATGAGATAATAGGGAAATAATTATGTCCTCGAAGGATGAGAACTCACTGCTAACTCTGACTGTTGATATCTAGAATCTACTGATGCTCTGGAGCTCATGTCTTTGAACCTATGGTATAAGACACCATAGCGCAAATGCATCAGTACTTTGAATGTACTGGTATACATGTGAGGTAGGCTGAATGCATGGGGTTCATATGCATGAACAATACTGGTTAACTGACTAATATGAACGTGAGAATACATACACATATACATAGTAACTATATCTGAAATCGTGATAACATGAGTATGATGATGACTAATATGACTAATGATAGAATTCTGATAACTGATAACATGAGTGATTGTATCTGACAGTCTTGAATCTGATGGAACTAGCTGAGTTCCGTACTGTATTTGAGTTAACTGTATCTGATAGAGTTCTTTTACTGAGACCGATACTGAGACTGTGGGAGGTAGTCATCTAGCCGACATGCCCCCAAATGATGCATTACAGTTGAATTGGGGTCCAATCTATGCCCTGATTGGAAGGGTGTCAATGCCGCGCCACTGGTAAGGACAACATGTGAGTGACCCTAATATAATAGGTAAATCTAGTGAGAACAGTGGGAACCCTCATATAGCAGGCTATGCCACCTTATCTACTCTCATATAGCAGGCTATGATGTCTCAACCTATACTGGCTACATAGTTCTGGAACGCAAGAATTGCTTCTAAGAATCACACCCTCATATAACAGGTGAGTTCCCATCCTTGGGTTTGCTTGGTGCTAATTTATACTCCCATCTGAATAGACACTGAACATGATTTACTGAACTGAACATCGATTGAGTTATTGAATTTCGTTGATTGATGGAATACTACTGATATCTGACAACTGACTGAGTTCATGAGATCATGGAGATTTCCTGAGTCATAAGACTCTCTGAAGTCTAACGATCATAGCTTGATCGAGAGTATCGTGAAAACATGACATGGCTTTAGGCCCACAACTAATGTTTTGGGTACAAGTACCCCCAGGACTCGATAGAAGGGAACTGATGAAGGATGACAAGACCCACATCAATAATACATAATTTAATAAGTTGTGGATTTCACAAAGTACATGGTTATCATACTATCTAACATGGACGAGAATACTGATAATCATATCATAATATCATATTCTAATATCATGGCCATTCCGACACCATACACATTTCACAATAATAGCATGGAAACCATTTAAACATAGGAGGATGACAAGCATATTACATTTAGCTTCTGTCTTGAGCTATAAAGCATGATTTCTACTTTTTCAAGCATTTTATGAACCACCTTGCATGCACAACTTAGGGCATAAGTGAATTTATCAAATTACACATCATAAACAACTAAATTCATGGATTTTATCTTGCTTGGTAACATAATATCATGATAAACACACAAAGATTTCAACTTTGAAATCAGTCAACGTCAACAACATAATTACAAATAACCCACAACATAAATACCATGATTTATAGATAAAATAAGGTTCTTGAGCTTCATGGATGGAAGGAATCCATGAATGAAAACAATGCATACCTTTGTTCATGATTTTGTGAAGATTGACGGTGAAACTTTCTTGAAATTGGATCTTTATGAAAACCTAGCTTGTTCGTGAGAGAAACTTGAGAGAAACTAGTATATTTTGGGTGAAAAATAGTTGAATCACGTGTTAAAGGGCTTAAATAGGGGTGAGAATTTAACCCTTTTAACCCTGGATACGTCATTTAATTTCATTAAAAATTTCCCAAATTGGAACCTTGGAACAGCGCCGTGTCACTGGATTTTGACAATTGGGAAATTGAGGGATGGTGCGACATGGAGCCATCACATTGCCCCTTATTTTGAGACATGGAAATTTATAGCTACGCGGAGGAAATCGTGCTGAGACATTGGAAAAGGACAATTGCCATTTTAGCTTGTGGTGCGGCACGCCACTGACCAATATGATGCTGTTTTACGATGGGAACTTGAAATAGTCATAACTTCTTACCTGGTTATTGGATTTAGGCTAATTTTATATCGATTGGAAGCTTATTGAATTTCCCACATGACAAAAAGTTAAAATCTTGAAAATACCACATGTAAAAAAGTGGATTCATCTTTCAAAGTAAGTTTCTAACATTCTAGAGATAATTTCAAGCTAGGAAAAAGTACGAGGTATTACAATATCTTCCCTTAAGAACATTCATCCTCGAATAAGATTGAGAGTGAGGGGAGAAGATAACCGACGTACATACTAAACATGAATAACTGGAACATGATCTCATGACCGACATGACTGATAACTGAACATATCATACTGAACATACATATCTGATGCACGTGTAACTGATTCATGAATGCATGACTGGGTGTTCTGATGAACTAAGTTTCTCACAATGAGAATGCATGTCTAATGCATAATTATATAACTGAATTGATACATGAATGCATGACTGAATATGCAATGCTACTTGATACCAAGTCTGTGATGAACACTGAACATGAAACTGAGTAAGCTTAAGGAGAACTGTTACCTTGAGCTTGATCTGAGTTGGCGGAGAAGAGGTGAGGATACTTGGTATGCATATCTACTTCTTCTTCCCAAGTAGCTCCCTCGACTGACTGATTTCCCCAAAGAACTTTAACTAGATGGACTTCTTTGTTCCTCAATCTACGAGTCTGATACTCTAGGATTTTGACTGGAATCTCTTCATAAGAGAGGCTGTTCTGAACATCGATCCTATGAATAGGGCCTACAACTACTGGGTCACCTATACACTTCTTGAGCAAGGAGACATGGAAGACTGGATGAATTGAGGCTAGATCAGAAGGAAATTCGAGCTCATAAGCTACTTTGCCGAATCGACTGAGAATCTTGAAGGGACCAATATATCGGGGTCTGAGTTTCCCTTTCTTTCCGAACCACTTTACTCCTTTCATGGGAGAGATCTTTAGATAGACATAGTCACCAATCTTGAACTTGAGATCTTTTCTACGAACATCTGCATAAGACTTCTGTCGGCTCTGCGCAGCCCAAAGTCTTTCTCTAATCAACTAGAATTTTTCTAAGGCATCGAATACCAAGTCAGGCCCTATAACAGAGGCCTCACTAACTTTGAACCAACCAATTGGATATCTATATCTCCTACTGTTGGGAGATTCGAATGGAGCCATGTGAATACTGGAATGATAGCTGTTATTGTACGCAAACTCAATCAAAGGCAAGTGGTCATCCCAACTACCCTTGAAATTAATTACACACGCCCTTAACATATCTTCTAGAGTCTGAATGGTCCTTTCTGCTTGACCATCTGTCTGAGGATGGAAGGCTGTACTGAGATGAACTTGGGTACCAAGACCCTTTAGGAATGCTTTCCAGAAATAAGAGGTAAACTGAGTACCTCTGTATGAGATAATACATAGCAGAACACCATGCAATCTGACCAACTCCCTGATGTAGAGTTTGGCGTAATCCTCGGCTGAATAAGAGGTATGGACGGGAAGGAAATGGGATGATTTGGTCATTCTATCTATAATGACCCAGACTGAATCATGTTGATAATGAGTTTGAGGCAAACTCGTCACGAAGTCCATGTTCACTTCTTCCTTCTTACAACTAGGAATAATGAACTCCTGGTAGGACCATTAGGCTTCTGATGCTTTATGTTAACTTGTTGACATGTAGAGCACTTAGCCATAAACTTTACAACATCTCTATTCATCCCACTCCACTAATAGACTTTCCATAAGTTGCGGTACATCTTTGTGGCCCCTAGATGAATAGAGTAGTGCACACCATGCGCTTCTGCAAGAATTCGCTGCCTTAAGTTATCTATACCTGGAACACAGAGATGACCCTGACAACGTAAAACACCATCTCCCCCTTGGGAGAAAACCTCTACTATCTGATCCTGAACTGATTCTTTCAACTTGACAAGGCTGGGATCTCTATCCTGCTTTTCTTTCACCTCAGAAACTAGAGATGATTCTAAACTACTCTAAACCCATATATCACCCTTATCTGTATCGAATAAGCGAACGCCTAGTCTAGAAAACTGATGTACTTCCTCAGCTAACTTCTTCTTACTGTCATCCATATGATAAACACTACCCATAGATAGTCTACTGAGAGCATCATCCACTACATTGGCCTTGCCCGGATGATAGAGGACACTCATGTCATAATCTTTCAAGAGCTCTAACCACCTTCTCTGACAAAGATTGAGATATTTTTGAGAAAAGACATACTAAAGACTCTTATGATCTGTGAAGACATCTACATGAACTACGTAGAGATAAATCCTCTAAATCTTCAAGGCAAAGACTACAGCGGCTAACTCAAGATCATGAGTAGGATAATTCTTCTCATGAGGTTTAAGCTGTCTGGAGGTGTAGGCTATGACCTTACCATGCTGCATGAGGACAAAACCCAAACCTACTCTGGAAGCATCACAATACATTACGAACCCATCTGGACCATCTGGAAGTGCTAAAACTAAAGTTGAGGTGAGTCGAGTCTTCAACTCCTGAAAACTCTTCTCACAAGGATCTGACCACTGAAACTTGATTTTCTTCTGAGTCAATCTGGACATAGGGGATGGAATAGAAGAAAATCCCTTAACAAACCATCTGTAATAGCCAGCCAAACCCAAGAAACTCCTAATATCTGATGGAGAAACAAGGCGAGGCCAGTTTCTTACTGCTTCGGTCTTTTGAGGATCTACTCTAATACCATCACCGAAAATGATATGACCAAGGAATGCTACTGATCTTAGCCAAAACTCACACTTACTGAATTTGGAGAATAGCTGATGATCTCTGAGAGTCTGAAGTACTGTCCTGAGATGGTCTGCATGATCGCGCTCACTGCGGAAATAGACCAGAATATCATCTATGAAGACTATGACGAACATTTCTAAGTACTGCTTGAACACACGGTTCATCAAGACCATAAAAATGGCTAGGGCATTGGTAGGACCAAATGACATGACTAGAAATTTGAAGTGACCATACTGAGTTCGGAAAGCTATTTTCGGAATGTCACATTCCTTAACTCTGAGCTGATGATAGCCGAATTTGAGATTTATCTTAGAGAAATAATTGGCACCTTGAAGTTGGTCAAACAAGTCATTGATTTTAGGAAAAAGATACTTGTTCTTGACCGTGACCTTATTGAGTTGACGGTAGTCTATACATATTCTGAGAGAATAATCTTTCTTGCGCACGAATATTACTGGAGCGCCCCACGAGGAAGTACTGGGTCTGATGAATCCCTTATCTAAGAGATCCTTCAACTGTTCTTTCAGTTCTTTGAGTTCTGCTGGTGACATTCTGTATGGCGGAATAGAGATAGGCTGAGTATCTGGAAGAAGATCAATACCGAAGTCTATTTCCCTTTCGGGAGAAATTCCTGGAAGATCTTTGGGAAAGACATCTGAATATTCATTCACAACTGAAATGAATTCAAGACTGGTATTTTCGGAACTAGAATCCTTAACATGAACAAGATGATAGACAGATCCCTTAGATATCATTTTCCTTTCCTGAAGGTAGAAAACAAGCTGACCTCTGAAAGCGGATACACAACCCTTCCACTCTAGGACGGGTTTATTTGGGAACTGAAACTGGACTATTTTATTTCTATAGTCTACTGTGGCATAGCAAAAATAAAGCCAATTCATGCCGAGAATGACATCAAAATCAGTTATCTCTAATTCAACTAAGTCTGTTGAGATGACTTTTTGAGATATCATAACCGATCAGTTCTTGTATACCCGTCGGGCTATGATAGTTTTACCCACTAGGGTAGAGACTGAAAAGGTCTCTACTAGAATTATGGGACTGACTCCGAAATCGACTGCTATATATGGAGTGACAAAAGACAAAGAAGCTCCTGGATTTAGCAAAGCGTAAACATGTAAATAAAAGGTCTATAACGTAACAGTAACCATATCAGGAGAGTTTTTCTGATCTTGTCAGGACTGAAGAATATAGAGACAATTTGGGCGTTGCCCACTAGTAGCACTGGAGGTGGCACCTTGCTGATTTGGGCGACCAGATAGAGCTTAAAAGCGATTCTGTTGACCTTGAGGACCTGGATGAGGACAGTCTCTAACTCTGTGGACTGGCTTGCCAAATCCAAAATAAATACTACTGCCAGCTCTACAAATACCCTGATAGTGCTTGCCACAAGTCTGGTAAAGAGGATAGGTGCAGTCACTGCTATCACTACCCTGGGACTTAGAGCCTGGTTCTCTATCTTTGTTACCCTCTCTGAACATAGGAACTGGAGCACTGGCTTAAGAAGGAGATGAAACTGATGACTTAGGATGAAATTGAATACGGTTTCCTCCTTCTAACATAGGTTGAGCAAATTTGAAACTACCTATCTTCGCTCTCTTATTTTGCTTCTTTCTCATCTTAATATTCTATTCCTCTATATGCTGAGCATGAGTCATGAGCCTGGATAAAGTCATGTCACTATTCAGCATGTCGGATCTACACTTATTAACCACGCTATCATTCACCCCTAAAATGAACTTACTCACCCTTGCCCTACTATCTGCAACCACATAAGGGGCATATCTGGCTAATTGAGTAAACTTAAGAGAATACTCTTTCACTGTCATATTGCCCTATCTGCGGTTGATGAATTTTAGCACCTTAGCTTCTCTAAGCTCTAGGGGAAAGAATCTATCAAGGAACGCAAAAGAAAACTCCTCCCACTCAACTGACCCTGCATCGTCTACCCTCTCTGACCTCTACTGCTTGAACCAATTATGAGCCACATCCTGCAATTGATATTCAGCTAGCTCAGCACTCTCACTAGACGTAACCCCCATTATGTCTGTAACCTTCTACACCTGATCTAGGAATTCCTAAGGGTCCTCATCTATCTTAGACCCAAGAAAGGATGGAGGATTCATTCGGGTGAAATCCCAAATCCTGGCTGTAGCTGAATTGGCCACTGGGTTAGCCGAAATGATAGTTGGTCGTTCATTCTGAGCAGCAACTGATTGAGCAAGAGTAGTGAATGCGGCCCTGAACTCCGCATGAGAAACATGTTCATCCAAGGGTCTTCTTGGACAGGCTGGGTTCTTCTTTTGGGAGGCATGTTCTGAAATAAGGAGGAGAAATAGATTAGACTGAGAGATTGACTTGAGATTCTGCTCACCAACACGACATAAATACGGAAAGAGGGAAAACTATTCCTAAAACATATTATAGCCTCTTACACATAAATGTGGCGTGCAACACACCCATGTACAAGACTCTACTAGATGCGAATTTCAGACTTTCTAGGAATCTATTGAACCTTAGGCTCTAATACCAAGTTTGTAATGCCCCAAATCTGGTACCTGAAATGCTACATGCTGCTCATGACCTCGAAGGACCACAAGCTAACCCATGACTGATATCTGTACCCTGTATGCTACATAATATACTGAATAATGCGAAAACATAAACTGAAAGGCCATAAGGTTCACATAACTGAAGTAAAAAATAACATCTAAATGGGGTATGAAATACCCAAAACTACTGAAATAACTATCTGAACATAATAGTCTGGAAAGCCTCTAACTGACTGAACTATCTGAGTAATGAGTTGATAGGATATGTCTCTAACTAACTCCAAATAATAAACTAATTAATGACATAATAGAGAAATAATCATGTCCTCGAATGATGAGGACTCACTGCTAACTCTGACTACTGATATCTAGAATCTACTGATGCTCTAGAGCTCGTGTCTCTGAACCTATGGTATAAGACACCATAACGTAAATACGTCAGTACTTTGAATGTACTGGTATGCATGTGAGGTAGTCTGAATGCATGGGGTTCATATGCATAAATAATACTGGCTAACTGACTAATATAAATGTGAAAATACATACATGCATATATAGTAACTATATCTGAAATCGTTATAACTTGAGTATGCTGATGACTAACATGACTAATGACTAAATTCTAATAACTGATAACATAAGTGACTGTATCTGACAGTCCTGGATCTGATGGAACTAGTTGAGTTTCGTACTGTATCTGACAGTCCTGAATTCTAAAAACCTATCTGAGTTCTTTTATTGAGACTGATACTGAGACTGTAGGAGGTAGTCATCTAACCAACATGCCCCTAAATAATACATTACATTTGAATTGGGGTCCAATCTATGCCCTGATTGGAAGGGTGTCAATACCGCGCCACTGGTAAGGACAACATGTGAGTGACCCTAATATAATAGGTAACTCTAGTGAGAACGGTGGGAACCCTCATATAGCAGGCTATGCCACCTCATCTACCCTCATATAGCAGGCTATGATGTCTCAACCTATGTTGGCTACATAGTTCTGGAGCATAAGGATTGCTTCTAAGAATCACACCCTCATATAACAGGTGAGTTCCCATCCTTGGGTTCACTCGGTGCTAATTTATACTCCCATTTGAATAGACACTGAACATGATTTACTGAAATGAACATGGAGTGAGTTACTAAATTTCGTTGACAGATGAAATACTACTGATATCTGACAACTGACTGAGTTCATGAGATCATGGAGATTTCCTGAGTTGTAAGACTGTTTGAAGTCTAAGGATCATAGATTGACTGAGAGTATCGTGAAAATATAACATGGCTCTAGGAACACAACTAATGTTTTGGGTACAAGTACCTCCTAGGACTCGATAGAAAGGAATTGATGAAGCATGACGTTATTAAGTACAAGACCCACATCAGCAATACATAATTTAATAACTTGTGAATTTCACAAAGTACAGGGTTATCATACTATCTAACATGGACGAGAATGCTGATGATCATATCATAATCTCATATTCTAATATCATGGCCATTCCGACAACATACACATTTCACAATGATAGCATCAAAACCATTAAAACATAGGAGGATGACAAACATGTCACATTTAGCTTATGTCTTGAGCAATAAAATATGATTTCTACTTTTTCAAGCATTTTATCAACCACCTTGCATGCAAAACTTAGGGCATAAGTGAATTCATCAAATTACACATCATAAGCAACTAAGTTCATGAATTTTATCTTGCATGGTAACATAATATCATCATTAACACACAAAGATTCCAACTTTGAAATCAATCAACATCAACAACACGATTACAAATAACCCACAACATAAATACCATGATATATAGATAAAACAAGGTTCTTGAGCTCCATGGATGGAAGGAATCCATGAATGAACACAACATGTACCTTTGTTCATGATTTTGAAGATTGACGGTGAAACTTTCTTGAAATTGAATCTTTATGAAAACCCTAGCTTGTTCGTGAGAGAAACTTGAGAGAAACTAGTATATTTTGGGTGAAAAATGGCTGAATCACGTGTTAAAGGGCTTAAATAGGGGTTAAAAGTTGACCCTTTTAACCCTGTATGCGTCATTTAATTTCAGTGAAAATTTCCCAAATTGGACACTTGGCGCGACGCGGCGTTATCGCGCCGTGTCACTGGATTTTGATAATTGGAAAATTGAGGGATGGCACGACGCGGAACCATTGCATTGCCCCTTCTTTTGTGACCTGAAACTTTGGTGCGAAAAGGAGGAAATCGCGCTGAGACACTGGAAAAGGACAATTCCCATTTTAGCTTATGGCGCGGCACACCACTGACCAATATGGCACTATTTTACGATGGGAACTTGAAATAGTCATAACTTCTTACCTGGTTATCAGATTTAGGCAAATTTTATATCTATGGGAAGCTTATTGAATTTTCCACATGACAAAAAGTAAAAATCTTGAAAATACCATATGTACAAAAGTGGATTCATCTTTCAAAGTAAGTTTCTAACATTCTTGAGATGATTTCAATCTAGAAAAAAGTACGGGATATTACATCACTACAAACCAAAAGATGAATCTGTAGATATATTCACAAGGACATTTCCGATTATCAAGTGTGGAGATCTCAAGATAGTAGACTAAAATTTTGTAGTAACTAAAGCAAGAGGAGTGTTAAAAGTAGCTTTAAGGAATAATGCATGTGATTTATTTTTTGATTTTCTTCAATTGTTTTATATACAACTCTCAGTTAAATTGGGATTTCTATTTTTTGTAAGAGACTGATTAGTTATTATTTTTTATAGCAAATAGTTTTTTTTTATGGTAAGTTTAATCTATTTTTAGTTATAATAGCACTATTTAAGAAGGAATTGATGATCAATAAAATATGAAGCTTTTCCAAAAAAGAAAAATAAACTTCTCTGCATCTCTTCTCTTCTAACTCATCTCTATTTTCAATTTTTAACTGCATTAAAACCAATAGTAACTCATGTAACATCCAACCTATTCATTTTCCCATTTACTACTCCATTACTTATATTCATTACATGGAGGAGTTCTACTCCTATAAATGGTAGTGTTTCTTCCTTGTATTTGAGAAGAGGATGTATGAGAAATATGTTAAGCATGAAAAATATTATGTGTAGTAGTGAAAGAGAGAGTTTAGATAGAAAATATTCTAAGTCTTCAACTATATTTACTATACAAAAGAGAGTAATTATATTAGTTAAAGAGAGGTGAAACAAAGAAAATATTCCAAGTCTTTACGTATATTCATTATATAAAGAGAATTTTTATATGTTGAAGGAAGGTATTTTTATGGTGGAACTTTCGACTATTCAACTAATCCGGAGTTGCTTGAGTTGTACATCGTTGAATGACTGTTGTATCTTGGAGGGGAGAAATCAAGAGACATACTACTTGATTGATGTAGCTAATGTCACAGTGGACATGAATCTCCTTAAAGAGAGAGAGAAATCTGCGCCTTATCTAAGAAGAAGATTATTTCATTTTCTTCACTTTTTGTATTTTAACTATAATTTAATCATTTTGGTAGATTGCACCAATAATTTTAAGACGATTCATATTTTGTTACAGTTTGAAAAATTGCGGATATCAAGATGAGAGATCTCAATATCTCAATGTCACAAGTCCCTTCAAGAGATGGAAGGAAAGAGCTGAAGAGTAAAGTATTTTTCTACTTGCTTAACTCAAGTGAAGGAAAGGTAAAAGAACTTTTCTACTCTTGGCAAAACAAAGATGAAAAACCTTTCACCTAATATTTTTAATAACTAAAGTGATACTACTTTTCATGAACATAAAGTGGTATTCAAATTCTTGAAATAGTGGGGACTAATGAAGTGAGAAAAAAATATCATCATAAAAAATGTGATATTTACAGTTTTGAGAATGTGTTTAAAAAAGTGCCACAAGTGCATAATTAGTCTTGAAATAAATCACATGCATGTTACTATTTGCATATGACTTGATGTCTTTAAATTTGTCTCTAACAAGTAATTAAAGAAAGGATTAAAAAAATATTGAGTAGCCATTTAACATTAAATATTTAGGTGAGATAAATTTCATTCTAGGAATGAAAAGTACCTAAATCATGTGATAAACGTTTCTTTGACATGTCACATTATGGTGAAAAGAAACAATTATGTAATACAATTATTGATTGTATGAGTCATGCAACTCCTTTTGATTCAAATATGTGAAAGTGGTGTGATAAATAAAAAAGGAGTTTGCTAGTCTAATAGAATATGAGATATGGCATGAAATTATGTAAAAGTACTTAAGCAAGTTACACAAGCAAATTAGGTATATTTACTTGGTTGAAAAAAATTGTGACTTGTTTTATTAAAATAAATCATGTTGTACTTAAAAGTATTTTTGATGCAAATGAAAAAATAACTTGGTGCTATTTACTGAAATGAAGAAATAAATTATGATTTTCTAACTCAATAATAGAGGTTGAACTAACTATTTTAGCTTCAACTAGTGAAAAAGTAAATTGATCAATCACTTTTATGTTGAGAAATTGATTTCTCTAATTTTGAGTTATTATGATAGCACCAAAATTTATTGATAGAATATAAATCATTATTATAATGATAAATTCATACCATGAGGATAAAAATAGAATATTGTGAGATCATATTGATCAATGGTATACCGATATTAATTGTGTTAATTTTGTGATAATCTTGTAGATGAACTAGTTAAGGCCTTGGCAAGATAAAGGGTCGGAAACGCATTGAGGGGGGGAGGAAGCCTATAAAAAATCACGAGTCATATATGAGAAAATTCAACCTGGGGAATAGAGATTCTATAACCAGGTTCAATGGGAAGAATGAATCATATGATGACTAGGTGTGGAATGCACTATTGTTTAATCCTTCCTATGATGTTAGTGCATTTTATTCTTGTAATGATTTATGAAGTTTGAATCTAAGAACTCTTAATGAAATTATATATCTCGTATGAGTGGGGTGTCAAAATTACAGGGCCACCCTTGATAGATTTCACCTATGTGAGTGTGGAAATAAGCCACTTCCTATGAGAATTGGGCTTATTCTAAAAAATGCTCATGAAAAATTGGGATATCACATGACTATAATGTGTTGGATATTCAAACTTATGTCAACACCTTGATTGTTATTTGTAAGAAGTGATTCTTTATTTCCCTTAAGAAGTCTTGGTTCAAGTCTGAGACCACTACTTACTCTATAGTAAAGTTTACTATTTTACTAAGTAAAGGTTCAATGCAGAGCACACATTCATTATGCATAATAGTCTACTTTCAAGTAATTTGGTGAAATACTCTCTTAAATTAATATTAAAATGAGTGAGAAAATATTGGTGTATATGCATTTTATTAGTAAATTAAAATATTAAGTGCATATGTTAGTGGATATAAATTACGCATAAGAGTATTATTACTCACATTTGTTAGTGTAGGAATGTGCTCATAAGTTTTCTTGAAACTCCTATAACCACTAAATCTTTATTTTCCCATTATGCCATGTAATTGTGTTAGTAACTCATGTAACATTCAATCTATTCATCTACCCATTCACTACTCCATTACTTCATATTCATTACATAGAAGAATTCTACACTTGTAAATAGTAGTGTTTCTTACTTGTGTTTGAGAAGAGGATGTATGAGAAACATGTTAACTGTGAAAAATATCATGTGTAGTAGTGAAAGAGAGGGTTGAGATAGAGAAAATATTCTAAGTCTTCAATTATATTCACCGTACAAAAGAGAGTAATATATTAGTGAAAGAGAGAGTTGAGACAAAGAAAATATTCTAAGTCTTTAACTATATTCACTATACAAAGAGAGTTTTTACATGTTGAAGGAAGATATTCTTATGGTGGAGCTTTGGACTATTCAACTAATCCGGAGTTGATTGAGTTTTACATCATTGATGGACTGTTGTATCCTAGAGGGGACAAGTCAAGAGATATTCTACTGGATCAGTATAGATTATGCCGCAGTGGGCTTGAACCTCCTTAAAAAGAGGGAGATATCCGCACCTCAGCCAAGAAGAAGATTATTTTATTTTCTTCACTTTTTGTATTTTCAACTATAATTTAATTATTGTGATATATTACACCAACAAGTTTCATTGACTTTATATTTCTATTTAAGTCGGTTATTACTCATATGATGTTAGTTGTGATTGAGTCCTCTTAATTTCAATGTTCAACAAGTTGATAGAGGCCATCTACTAATTGGGAGTATTTTACCTCCCAAAATAAACTTTCTCTCACAAATTTGAATAAATCGAGAATCAAACAAACACTAAATGGGAAGTTGATCAAAGAAAGAGAGAAATTAAACTTATGTCTTTTGACTCTTATTTACCTTTGGGGGGGGAGGGGGGGGGGATATTCCTAAGGGCCTTAAGAAGATGGCCAAGAAAGTCCTTTATGAAATTGAATCATTTTGGTGATTTTCTGTTGAGTCTTGACGTATATAATTTTAATATTTTCTCCGTTAATTTTTATGTCCCTTGTTTCTAAATAAATTTTTATTTTTATTTATCACTTTTGACATATATAGAAAAAATATTTTTTTTCATGTTTTATTTTTAGTGTTAATTACTCATTCTCCATATCATTTTTCAATACTTAATATTTACTCACTAGATATTAATTAATACAAATAGTAAGGTAAAATACTCATATTAGTTATTATTTTTTTGATGAATAAATCAATTCAAAGCGTGACAAGTAAAAATAAATGGTGAAAGTATTCCAATATCTTAAAAAGTGATAGCTTTGGTTTTAAACCCTAAACTTAACAACATCTCCTATAGTCCACTGATTTTTACTATTTTGTATAACTACCATTGTTAATGGGCATGGATTGAACTAACAGAATTATTTGTACTTAATTATAAGGTCCTTTTGAGCCCAGAGCTTTTTGCCTCAAAGCCTTTTAGACGCTAATCAATAATCTTAAGTGACCCTAATCTTGAAGTGCTTTAGAACTCTGCATGTTAGGACTAATGCCTTCAAGATTTTATGTCACTTGTGGATGAAGTTTATTGTCGTGATTATTACAACCATATTGCAATATCCCGTAAATGATTGAATAAATATTCCATCCTTTAATAATAATAGGGAAGCCCGATGTACTAAAGCTCCCGCTATGCGCAGGGTCAAAAGAAGGGTCTCACGACAAGGGTATATTGTATACAGTCTTACCCATCCTTTAATAATAGTATAAACCACATAAATTCCTTCCCTAATGAAAGTATTTACTTAAAATCCCTGCTGGCTTTCTCTCTCCCAATTTTGGACAATATACTTATACATGTCGTGGATCCTCATACATTGCTGGAATGTATGATAAAACAGATTAACCTATATTAATGGAAAGAGAAATCAGATACTATCTTTCTGTTCCTTAATTAATGTCATTAATTGCCTATCATTATGTGGTGTATGATTAAATATAGTAACTGAAATTCAAATTCAAAAAATATCTTAAACATCACCATTAATTTTCTTTTTTGTTGCATAAAAAGGTCGACATCTGATTTCTTCACTTCTACAAAAATCAATATGAACATCCTAATTTTATTGCGTCATTCAGATATTTGGGAGTCGAAAATTATTTATCAATCCTATAAAAGTGATGAAATTATTGTTTCAAAAAGTATAACGTTCTTGAAATTGATTTTGATGATCGCGATGGAATTGAATATTGATGAAGTTCGTACAAAGAATTGAAGTAAAATACATTGTGGAAGGTAATTCCTCTCCAATTATCATAAGGAATGACAATGATGTGAGGGTTTACATTGAGTTGAAGAAAGATTCTCTAGGATTTATTAATTTTTAGCTATGTATTTCAACTTTCGACAAATCAAATAAGGATATCGAGTTTGATAGTGAAATAGGGGCTGTTCGTTGTATTGAAGGTAGTGAAACAGATTTTGTTATGTTATCAGTCGTTGAAACGTAAAATCAGTATTCAATATATGTTCCAGAATTTGAAGTGAAAAATTTCATTACTGATTGTACTAACACCTAAATAAAGGTTGATCAACTTTATAAGGATAAGAAAACTCTGATTGCGGTAATTGCAAAGTATGTGTTAGCAAATGGCTTCAACACCAAAGCTAAACAATCTGACAAACAAAGGTATGAACTGAATTTTTATTTTAATGTGTTGAATGGTTAATGTATGGTTATAATCGAACAGAAGTTTTGTGAAAAATATAATTTTCATGTTATTTTTGGTTATTTGAAAATAGTATTAGTAATGTATAATATATTTCATACATTCGTACCAATGTATAACAAAAACGTAATAGATGCAAATTCAGTATTTTAATTAAAATTATGAATTTTATATCTATATTATAATACATTGACTATCTTTTTATATTTGATGCAACTATGTACTGCACAGTTGTAACAAATACTATAAATAGATCCTCAAGGTGTCTTGTATGAATTAATCAGAAATATTTGTGATAAAAACATTTGATGCTAAACATACATGTAGTCTTAGTGATAGAGTACTGAACAACTTGGTTGCGATAATAGCTATTGTAAGTGAATTTACAGCACAAAAATTAATTAATCACAAGAGAATACACACGCCAGCGGACATAATTGAAGAGATGAAAATTGTTTAAGGAGTTTATATTAACTACATGAAGGCTTGGCGCGCAAAAGAGAAAGCAATTATGATGCTTAGAGGTGGACCAGCAGATGGATATTGAAAAATAATAGTTATATTTATATGCTAAACCAAGTGTATCCTAAATCGCACATTCGGATGAATAAGGCAATAAATAATGAGCTCAAATACTTGTTTATTGCCTTACTTCCCATGATAAGGGGTTTTGAGTTTTGTCGGCCTGTTGTAGTTGTTGATGGTGCTCATTTAAGTGGACCATACAAAGGAACCTTTATATCGGCGCAACCACACTTGATGGTGCAGGTCTTGTTCTTCACTTTTATATTTAAATGCGTGATCATATGAAGTTTTCTATGTATTGGATGTGCTTATACATTGATTTTGTATTTATAATGATTTAAAGACTTGCAAAAGTAGTACCTATGATTTTGACCTACACATATTTTATTGAATTGTTTTTTTTTATTTAGGCTATATTCTGCCATTAGCCTACAGTGTTGTGGATTTAGAGAATGGCAATGCGTGGACTTAGTTTTTTCATTAGTTTAGGGAAGCATTTGGAGAATGGGATAACATGTGTGTTGTATTGATAACGCTCAATCTACAACTCTCGTAGGAGTGTAAAGCGGTCGTTATCAAATATAGAACCCAACTGGGTTGGGTATCGATCCCACAGGGAATAGCTTGGTCAACAAGTAAGCAACGATTACTAGACTTTTAGTGCAAGTCTCGTAAAAAGGGGGGATTGTAATGTGTAACCAAAATATTAAAGTAAAAACTGAAAATAGCAAAGTAAAAAGAAGGAATGTTTAGCAGGTTGTAAAACAATGAGAATTGAAGAGTTGGGGTTATGTCCACCTCCTGAGTTATACGTCTCTATTGACTATGAGTGTGTAGAATTCCGACATGCATGTGCTTATAGAGAATTGTATTCGATGGTAAATCCAGGCGTCTTTCGACCTATTCGAGGATTATTTCACTTTAAATCTTTTGAGCTTAAAGCGTGTCTAACGGTACGAATTCTCCAAGAGGTTAATCCAGTTACTGCACTAACTGTTTAGTAGGGAATTTAGGGGGTGACCCTACTACCTTGACATTATCTCTTTTCCAGACAAATAACCTTTCTTTTGAACAAGTTAATTGTTTTACTGGCGTTATTCTATGCGTCTGCAGCCACAAGAATTTGCATTAAGATGAAGAGAATAATGATATAAGCAGCATACGTGTCACAAACTCACAAACTCACAGCAATAGATAGTATCTCATTCGGCTTCCATAACCCCAACAGAGAGGTTTAGTTACCCATGAGTGCGAAGGAAATCACAATAAACATGATCATTGTACCCCAATAAAGATTTGCACGTTAGGTGTAAGGGTGAGGATGGCGTGAAGTCCTTTGCAAAGTAACGTCTCTCTTGTTGTGGAATTTAATAGAAGAATAGAAGAAGAATAAAAATAGAATTAATGGAAGAATTAGAATTGTTGGAATAGTAAGTGAATGAATCTCTCCACTAAGGGAGGAATGAATCTCTCCACTAAGGGAGGAATGCTTCTCTCCACTAAGAGAGGAATGAATAAAAATCTCTAGCATGATAGGGTATTTATAATACTCATATCCTAATCCTACTAAGCTAATGAAATACTTAACCAAATCCTACTAAGCTAATGAAATACTTAACCATATTGTACTAGGTTAATGTAACATTATCCTAATCCTACTAAGCTAATGAAATACTTAACCCAATTGTACTAGGTTAATGCATCATTATCCTAATCCTAATAAGTTACTGCTAGTCCCCAAAGTCTTCAGAAATGCTGTTTTAGCCCGGGACAGATTTTCCATGTATCAATTTTGGTCCTTTAGGCGTTCAAGCTCCCTTTCCTTCCTTTGTGAGCTTTCTTTGGCGTCAAGTAAGCCATAAAATGCTGATTTCTGCATCATTTATACCTGAAACTTTGCTAATCATGTTCTTTAGCTCACTTACAGGAAAAAGAACTAAAAGTGCATTAAATATATAATTTGTTCTCAAAACATGGCACAAATATGGGCAAAATATATTGATATAGGCGTGTAAATTCGCCTATCATCATGTATCGAATCGAAATGAGAGTATCATAAAAGGTGTGAGCATTGTTTATCCTAATATCCCTCATCTAGCATGTATTTGACATTTATGAAAAAACGTTTGTACATATTTTAGAAAAAGCAAAGATAGACCTAATGACCTTTAATATTCTATGAGTAAAGTTTATAGAAAAGAAGATTTTTATTACATTATGTCAAAGGTTACTAAGGTTGATAATAGGGTTAAAGAATACCTAGAAGAAGCTGGATGTAAAAAATGGTCTCGATGTCACTCGCCTGTTAATAGAGGTAGAATGATGATGTCTAATATATCCGAATGTATTAATGGTTGCTTGGTAAAGGTTGGAGAACTTCCTATTTTAGGATTCCCTGAAAAAGTTATAATTTAATTTGCTGCATAGCATTGTAAGAATAGTGAAATTGCATCTTATACCAACACAACACTGGGAGAAGATTTAAAAAAATTCTGACTCTTAACGGGGATAAAGCTTTGCGGATGACGATATGTATTAGAATAGTTTTGAAACTATTTTTTTTATTCATTACATATTTTTATGTTAGCATATGTATTTGATCATTTGTTTCTAACAGGTTAAGGCAACTGCAAGTTATCTTTATTATGTATATGAATTAGGAAGGAGGTACATTATCGATATTGAGCGTGGCACATGCAACTGTGGTTGGTATCAAATTGATAAAATACCTTGTCCATATGCATTTGTTGTATTAAAGAGTAAAAATGTAGATGTAAAAGATTATGGTCATTACTGCTCTGAATTGTACAGGCCAAACATCATTGTCAAGACGTATGAATTCTTGATAGTTCCAATGTCAGACATGAGGATTGGAGTGTTCCTCAATTTGTAGAAGATAGAGAAGGTGTGCCTCCCAAATACAAAAGACCTCTGGGTAGGCCAAAGAAAGGAGACATTTGAAATCAAGTGAATCACTTTCTTCAAGTTCAAACTGTTGCGCTAAATGCGGACGTGCAGTTCATAACCAAGTGCGATATTTTCTCAAAGAAAACGTGAAGAATATAATTTGTTTTTCCATATGTTGATGCTTTGTTTGATTTTTTTTTGAATAATCATTTTACTTTGTTTATGTTGATACACTGGAATAATTTTGAAATATGTTTTATATTGTTATATGAAGTTTAATTCTTAATAAATGTTTGAGATTGTCACAACAATGTTCTACACTATACATAGATCATATTGGATTCCTTTACTATTTACCTTCATAATGTACATACAGGTGTATAAATATCTAATATGGTAGCTATAATAGTAAATATTCATTAATATGTATTGTATAACAAATAATAAAATATTAAACTACCGGATCTATTTAATGTATAACTTTTTTTATAACTGAACATATGTAGAGTTTATTGTCTAAACAAAAAAAAATTGGCACACTTGTGTATGGTATGTAATTCAAATTTAAGTGGCCGTTGTATAATGTTTATTGTGTATGAAATTATATTATACTTAAGTTTATATGTACGATACAAGTATTTTTTTGCTATAATGTGTCATATGTATGATAATGTATTTTACATTTATTACTTTGTGTGTTTCCAAGATTAAATGTAAGAATTGTAAGAAAATAGAGAATGTTATAAATGTATGATACAGATTTATACTTTAATTTATATGTATGATGTTAAAATTTTTGTTATTTTTGTATTAGTTATTAATTTTTAACAATATGTTTGATAATATGTTATAGTTTAATTTACGTGTATGAGACAAATGTTCTATGTATGAATGACATTGTGGTTAATCCAGACATTATATGTTACAAACTTATAAAAGTATTTCTGTACTAGATAATATTATACATTATATACAAAATAGCACATTAATGTATAATTCATTGTTATATGTTACATATAAATCACTGTTTAATGTAATACATGCCAATTTATAAAGTACCAATACAATATAATGTACTTACAATGTAATATCTGCCAAATAATATAGTAACAATACAATATGTGTTACGTCATTGCAATACACTTAATTAAAATCAAAAAATGTCCCAACCAAAGCTACTTACAATACATAACATATGTATGTATAAGAAGATTACAAAGATAAGAAAAAACTAAATTACAATCCAGCATAAAAAAAAGGTCTTTTAATTATTTTATATCAACTACTAAAACCTAAAACAACAATTAGATGTTTTCATGCAGACTATTAAAAAACAGTGTTACTCTAAAGTAACAATTGCACTTTCATCAATTGATTGGAGTTAACTATTCCGTGGACAAGGAGGATCATCATTGTCATTGTGTATTCTTTCTTTGCCTTTCTCACTCCGTAATGTCTAGTAAAGAAGCAAATCATGCACGTTGACTTTCAGCATCAAACCCACATGAATGCACTTCTAGTCCACTTAATTTTTCAGCATATGCAGCCACGAAGATGCCATAGTCCCTGAATTGAAAAAAATTATGAAATAATAGTTTGTTCAATAATTATAACATGATTATACATGTAATAAAAAAATTAAACAAAATCACTTACAGACTAGTAGATGCTTATTGTGGTATGTTTTGAACATAGTCAACATCAAATGGATTTTGATTGATAAGTTGAGTGTGTGACCAAGCTTGTCTTTATACACTTCCAGTGATGCCAGTCAGTTCACTCTGTCTTTTCAAAAAAATCACTGTCAGACAAGTAAGTAGGCAACATCACTGCCAACTTTTGTATTTTATTTGAAGGGTCCCTTTTCCTTGTACCATATAATGAGTTGTAGACACATATCACTCTCTCCTTCAATATAATTCCAGCCAACACCCAGTGAAATTCTTTGCTATATTTTACTGGAACATAAATCTCATCAACCATATGTCGTGGTAATCCAACAGGTATACAGAATTAGTAATTGTGTTCGTAGTTGATTCTTAATTCATAGCAACATCACATGATTCTTCATAATCTTTTTGCATAAAGGTCTGAACGTATGATGCATCTGGATAATATTGATGATATATCTTCTCGATATATGTTTTGACGAAGCAGCTGGTTGTTGTATATCTATAATTTTCACTCAGTTGCATCTTCAATTTCTTTCTCAAATGGTAGAAGATCATATCTAAATGTTAGATGAGCAAACAGGATAAAATATAAAAAGCAATGAGATGAGACGACGTAAGAAACTATGCTTGACAGATAAAAAAAATAGAAAATAGAAGATCAATTATTTTCCATGGTTGGAAAAAAATATTTAATCTATGAGATGGTTGTATAATGTAATATGTATATATGTAGCTATTTTAAGATGGTTAGATATATGTACATTTTTTACAGCAGTGTATGATTGACTGGTAATACACGTATGATATGGTATTATACTTCTGTTTCTATGTATGAGGCAAACTTTTAATTCAGTTTCTACCAATAAATTTAGTTTCTTACAATAACTTAAGTTTCTAAAAATGATTATTTTATGAGATGGTTGTACACAGTAATAAGTATGTACAACTATTGTAAATAAGGTTAGAGATACTTACATTATTTTACACTATTGCATGAATAGCTGGTAATACATATATGATAAAGTATTATACTTCAGTTTCTATATATGATGCAGGATTTTACTTTAGTTTTGGATAATAACTTCAGTATGATGAAATATTAGGTTTTATGTATGATGGAAGAATAAAACATATGTATGATGCAAGTATGTAACACCCCGTATTTCCCTAGCATAATCTAAGTCCCAGTACATGAGTATTCGTATATGAAATATTTAAAAAACTTATTATTTTTCAGTTTAGAGTCTGTCATTGTGTAGTAAATTCAATTAGTTTTCCAACGATATAAAATTTGCCCAAATTCGATAATCGGGTAAGAAGTTATGGCGATTTTAAGTTTCAGTTGCAAAACCCCATCATTTTAACCTCTAGCGCATCGCGGAGCAGGCCAATCTCCCATTTGGCAAAATCCAGTAAGGGTCGGCAATCCTGGCATGTCACGTCATAGGTTAATTTGATATTTGTCGATTTTCAGTGTGACTCCGCGATAATGGCGCATCACGGAGCAGGCTAATTTTCCGTTTGTCAATTTCCAGTGGGCCGCCGTGATCATGGTGCATCGTGGAGATGGCCAAAATGGCATCCATAGGCTTACCGCAATGGTGGTACATCGCAGCGTTTATCCAGGTCCTAGTTGTCCCTTTTCCAGTGGCTTAGCGCGATAGTGGCGCGTTGCACCAAGGCCAAAAATTAGGATTTCAGTTTCCAGCTTGTGTTTTTAAATTCGTTTAAGGGTATTTGGGTCTTTTTTCTAAGTCCTAAACTCGCCCTAAACACGAAATTTAACCCCTAATTGACCTAAATACTCATCATTATTCACTTTCTCTCAAATTAAAAATTTCTTCTTTCAAGAACAAGAAACCCTAGCTCTCGAGAATCAAGGTCAAATCTCAAGAACTCTTCATCAATCCTTCGAAATTCATCATCCCAGGTACGTTAGATGTTCATCCATGGATTCCATTCATCCATGGAGTCCAAGTATTCATTTTAATTACAAATCTATCATCTTTTCAAGATTTATGATATTAAATTATGATTTAAAACTATGAATCTCCATGAACTTCCTTGAATATTGATTTTTATACCATACTTTAATGGAATTATCATTGTTATCAAATCCCCCATGTTTTAATATTGTCATTTTTTGAATTAGATTATGATTTAGTGTTATAAATATTGAAGTCATGCTATTATTTCAAGTTTTATACTATTCCCATAAATTAACTAAACTATGAAGTACAAGTGTTTGATAAAATGCCTACAAGAGTGATTTATTTAATAAGAGCCTTCATGTCTTGGCCTTCAAGCTTTAGTGTCTTTCCAGTATTGTTGTTTTGAGCCCTGAGGGTATTGAATACCCGAAAACCATAGATGTTTATTTAGTCTAGTCTCAGTACATTATAGAATAGTCTTCAGATTATATTATGAGCATTATCAGAATAGTCAGATATCAGTTATTCAACTCAGAACAATCTAGTATCTTAGTGTATTTCAGTTGGGAGTAGGATTTAGCACTGAGCGAGTGTAGGGATGGCGGCTTCCCCTTCAGTTAGGAAGAGTCGTTAGTAGCAGTCCCTATACTCCAAAACTACGTAGCCAGTGTAGGATATGAGTAGTCACCCATCAGATTAGGCTTGACTGACTCGCAGGAGTCACCCATCAGTTCAGGCTTGACATCCTTAGTCCTTTGGACATTATATTAATTTAGTGGATCCACACAACTATTGTTAGTATGTATGGAACGGTATTAAAATCATCCCAACTGGGGTTATAGGTTGGACCCTGATTAGCTCAAATTAGAGAATGTCGGTTAGATAATACCTCCCACAGTCTCAGATATAGTCTCAGTTACAGTCCCAGCTCAGTTATTTAGTCTTGGTGTTGTTTGACCAAAGCATACAGATTTTAGTTATCTCAGTATATCAGTTTACATATTTTACTCAGTTCATGTTATATGTTTGGTCATGCATCCACAGTATTTACAGATTTTCCTGCATTTTTAGTATCTACCAATTCCATGCACTTTATTCAGTACTCCATGCTTTACATGTATGTCCAGTTAATTATTATCATTCCTATTTATGAGACAATGCATATCAGCCTACCTCATTTAGCATACCAGTACATTCAAAGTACTGATCGCATACCTTTTATTTTGTACTATGATGTCTCATTTCATAAGCGCTGACACCCAGTTCCCGAATCGCACCTAGATTCTTAGATTATCAGTAGTACAGTAGCAGTGGTGAGTCCTCATCATCTGAGGACAGATTATATTACTTCATGTCTTTATCTCAGTAGTTAGTAGAGTTAGTTGGAGCCTGTCCCATCAACTCACAGTATCTAGTTTAGAGGCTTTTTCAGACACTACAATTAGCTATTCAGATTTCAGTATTTTTATCAGATTCATAACTCAGTAGTTATTCATTATTAAAAACTTATGGCAATTCAGTTATTCTTCTGTATTCATAATTATATTATTCAGTGCTCACAGCAGGTACTAGCTCATAAGTTAGCTTGTGGTGTCTCTGGATCGTAAGCACCGTGTAACGACTAGGGGGTAGTCTCAGGTCGTTACAAACTTAGTATCAGAGCTAGGTTTTAAAGTGTCCTAGAAAGTCTAATAGCCACGTCGAGTAGAGTTTTGTGCATGGGTGTGTAGCGTTCCATACTTATGGACGAGAGGGTACAAGGTGTTTAGGAAAAAGTTTGCTTTCTTTCAAGTATTCATGTTGTGCGATTGAGCATGAGCTCAAATTAAACTCTCAGTCTAATTCATTTCTTCTTTCTGTTTACAGAACATGCCTTCCAAGAAGAACAAAAGAAGAACAGGAACTCAGCCAACCCCTCAGCCCATACAGGCAGATCCTCTGGATGAGTATGTCTCTCATGCAGAATTCAAGGCTACATTCACTACTCTAGCAAGCTTCGTAGCAGCACAGAATAAACGGCCAGCTGTTGTTCTGGCTAACCCAGTGGCCAATACTGTTACAACTGGAATTTGGGATTTCACTCGAATGAATCCTCCTTATTTCATGGGATTCAAGTCTGAAGAGCATTCAAAGGAATTCTTAGATATGGTTCAGAAGGTCATGGATGCTATGGGGGTGACGTCTAGTCAAAGTGCCGAGTTGGCTGCATATCAATTGTAGGATGTAGCCCATACTTGGTTTAAGTAGTGGAAAGTTGATAGAGGTGCTGATGCAGGGCCTATAGAATGGGAAAAGTTTGCCACGACTTTCTTGGATAGATTTTTCCCATTAGAGTTGAGGGAGGCCAAAGTGTTAATTTACTAATTTAAGGCAAGGCATCATGAGTGTGAGGGAGTATTCTCTCAAGTTTACTCAGTTAGCTAGATATGCTCCTCATGTGGTGGCTGATAGTAGGTCCAAGATAAGAAAGTTTTTGTATGGCGTGTCTGATAGTGTAGTCAAGAAGTGTAGGACCGCAATGCTGATTAGCGAGATAGATTTATCTAGGATGATGGTCTATGCTTAATAGATAGAGGAGTAAAAGATTAATGAGAAGGAGAGAGGAAACAAGATAGCTAGGATGGGTAGTTTTAATTTCAATCAGCCAAAGTCAGAAGGTGGTAACCATCCTCAGTTTCATTAGAGGTCTTCAGCCCCAGTACTTTCTTTAGCCAGTGTCCCAGTACCTAAATCTAAAAATGACAATAGGGATAGGACACCAGGCTCTAAGTCCCAGGTTAGTGTTAGCAGTGCTTGTAATAATCGTTTAATTAGAAATGTGGCAGATACTATCAGGGGAAGTGTAGAGTAGGTAGTGATGTGTGCTTCGGGTATGGCAAGCCAGGCAATCGGATTTGGGAGTGTTGGGTAGTTGCTCAGAAGGGTAGGGATGTTATGTACTGATAACTGTAGTCCAAAGAACCTATATATGTATAGGGTGATTAAACATAACCTATAAAAGTATAAGGTAATTCATACATAGCAAAAACACAAGTAGTAACACATAAGATATAGATATAAAATGATTCATCCATAGTATTACATAATAACTAATACATAACATGTATATGTATAAGGTTATTCATATATATCATTACACAAATCAGTAATACAGAACTATTTTTTATGTATAAGGTGATACATATATAGGATGAAAAGACATGACAAAAAGTTATATATTTCTAATATAGACACAAATCACTCATACATATCAGTTTTCAAGAAAATAAAAAATACTTTCTGATGGCTATGAACATCAGATGCCGGTGTACATTCAGTATTTGTGTTCACACATTCTTGGATATTTGTGTCCATATGTTTAATTGCAACTGGATCATTATTTGTGATTTAAGTCAATGGACCCTTGGCGCCATCTTCATGTTGTTTAAAAATGAAAAAAACAGGTTTACATATGGTAGAAAGACAGATTTATAGTAACAAACCAACATGTTTGACAATAAAATACCGGCTAATCCTCTATAGATGGACTGTCCTATTTTTTTTTATTCTTCTTAACGACCTTTTTCCTTATCAACCATCTCCTCATCCTTTATAAAATAACAATATGCTTGTATGAACATTTTATCAAAGTAATAAAAAATTGAATGCAAAATTTTTTTATATCAGTGATTCCTCATTTTCTTCTTTCTTCAAAACTTTAACAACCTCAGCAGGTATATTGGATATTACTGTAACCAGCTCAGCAATCTTTTTATCAACCTTATAACGTACAGAAAAAATATAATACTAGAAATAACTCAATCTTTTTTTTAAAAAAATTATCAATAAGAAAGTTAACTTACATAGTAGTTGATGTAAGCCTTTATCTCATCTATGTCTAAAGCCAACTTAGAAGTCCCTTCAGGCATTATGGTAGATGAAGGAACAGACTTAATTTGGTCACACTCAAAAGACACACCAAATTATCCTTGCTGACAATATTCAAATTGAGTTGATGCCTTATCTATTGAATCCTCTTTATTTTTAGAAAAAGAGCTCGACACATGACGCACTGAACGTGCTTGTGTATATTTCTCATTATCTTTCACCCCTGTACTTTCTTCCTCAAACATAACTATCTCTCTTCTCTTTGATGCTTGTTCAGCTGATAAAAGTGTAGATAAACTAGCCTTAATAAGAATTTCCTATGGTAGTATAGTGCTTAAATCATCAAAGTATTCATCCACAGTAATAACGCGTGGTTTCTCTTCATCAACTGACCTTTTCAACTTTTGATCAGCAGGTGTGTTAGCAATAAATGTTGGAAGTAGATCATATATCTCAAAATCTCCGTGTAATACCCCAAAAATCTAAACTAATGTTAGAGCCATGTTTCAAGCTCATGCAAAGTACATTATAGTTATTCGGTAGTTTTATAAGTGAGTTTGATGTATATTAAGGCCTCAAATAACTCTCATCTATTAGATGAATCAAAATATTCCTTACCGATTGAGTTGTTGAGGAGAATGTTGCTATATTCAAATTAAAACGAGCATATTTTTTATTCTACTAAGAATTTTTCAGATCAAGACCCACCAAATTTTAGGAAACTAGATTAGCTTTCCAACGATACCAATTTTGCCTAAATCCGATATCAGAGTGAGAAGTTACGATACTTTTAGTGAGAGGCAGTAGCTCATCGCGATTAGGTCGCATCACGGTGATGGACAAAACCACAGTCGTCCTTTTCCAATGAAGCACCATGATGGCACTACATCATACCAAGGTGCGATTTCACGTTCGTCTTTTTTCCAGTATGTCACCGGGATTGGCCAGTGTTGCGCCAGAAATCGTAGTGGAAGCAGGCATCGTGTTGCGTTGGAGTGCAAAATTGCATTCGTCCATTTTTAGTAACACAACATGATAGTAACGCATCGCTCCATAGTGCCAAATCGATATTGTCCGTTTCCAGTGTCACACTGCGATAGCGTCGCGTCGCACTGGAGAGAAAAATTGGGATTTTCAGTTTCGCAATTTAATTTTTAGGGATCGTTTGGTCTTTTCCCATGGTCCCAAATCAGTCTAAAACATGAAATTAAAACCCTAAAGGGGAATTATGTGCTCCATTACTCATAATTTTTCTCCAAGAAACTAATCCTCTCTCATGAACAAACCCTAGCCGTTCAAGATTCAAGCTCAAGTTTCAAGAAACCCATCAAGAACCTTCACGAATTCCTCAGTCAAGGTATGTTAAATATTAATCCATGGGTCTTTTCCACCCATGGAGTCCAAGAATCTAATTTTAAATTCAAAGCTGTGATCTTTTACAAGTTATTATGATTTTTAACCATGAGTCCCCATGAATTTTGATTCTATACCATGTTAACATGAAATAGTTATTGTTATTAAACCCCATATGTTTGAATAATATTGTTCGCTAATTTAAATCACGATTAAGTGATGTTGATGTTGAAATCATGCTATTCTTACAAGTTTTAAACTATTCACATGCTTAGCTTGAACTACGAATATCAAGTGTTTGATGAAATGCCTAGAAGAATGAATTTTAAATAAATGCTTTCACATTTTGTCCTCAAAGTTTTAATACTATTTTGATATTATTGCTATCGAGTCCTGGGGGTTATGAATACCCAAAAACTTAATTGTTTACTTAGTCTCAGTATCTTTGAAATGACTTCAGACATATTATGAGCATAATCAGTTCAATCAGTTATCATAATCAGTTAAACTTAGAACAATTCAATATTTTAAGTCAGTTTAGTTGGGAGTAGGATTTAGCACCGAGTGAGTGCAGGGATGGCGGATTTCCCGTCAGTTAAGAAGAGTCGTTAATAGAAATCCCTGTACTCTAGAACTATGTAGCCAGCGTAGGATTTGACGAGTCACCCATCAGTTTAGGATTGACTACATCCCAGGGTCACCCGTCAATTTAAGTTTGACATCCTTAGTCCTTCGAGATAGTACATCAGTGGATCCACGCAGCCAGTGTTAGTACTCGTGGCACGATACTAACACCCTTCCAACTGGGGTCACAGTTTAGACCCCAAATTAGCTTATTGAGGTATGTCGGTTAGATGATAGCTCCCACAGTCTCAGTTCAGTATTCAATATACTTTAATTCAAGCTTGTATTGACCATAGCATACAGTTATCAATTATTCAGTTATCAAATTTTAGAATTTCAGTTTACAGACTATTTTTAGAATCGTGTTATATGTTTGGTCATGCATTCTCATACTTTACAGCATTCGCACATTCGTATTAATTATTCAGTTATATCATGCTATTCAGTTAATTATTATTCATGTACATGAGCCCATGCATGTTAGACTAACCCTATTTAGCATACCAGTACATTCAAAGTACTAACTGCATACTCGTTTCTTGCACTATGATGTCTCATATCATAGGTTCGGATGCTCAGATTCTCAACTGCACTTAGACATCCCAGCATATTAGTAACAACAGGCGTGGTGAGTCCTCATATTTTGAGGATAGACTATATTTATTTTTATGCTTTAAGTCCAACAGTTAGTTGGGGTCTGTCCTATCAACTCTTATTCAGTCAGTTTTAGAGGCTTTCGGACACTTCAGACAGTCAGTCAGGTTGTCATTATTTTATCAATTTCAGACAGTTGTTTTTCGACGGTTGTTTCTGAATTTATGATTTAGAAATATTTTAGTACTTAAAATATTATGGCATATTCAGATATTCCGCATACGTATTTTTTTTGCTATTATTCAGTGCTCACAGATGGTACCAGCTCATGGGTTAGCTTGGGATGGTATTTCTCTGAAGGACAATAGTTTTTTTATCGACCTCAGAGTAGCACTCAAACATTCAAATATTGAGTATGCGTGACATTCCACCCAAAGAATATAACTATTTTGCGACGAAGAAATCCTGTCGCCATGAGTTCATCAACTTGTCAAATGTAATCTTTCCCCATAGAAAGTATCTGTAATGACTATCCTCAATCATATGGAAGTGGCCTAAACTGATGGGTGATTCACGATGCTAAGAAAATGGGAATGTATGAACAAAGTATAATATCGCAAGTTTCCACGCATCTTCAGAGTTGTCAAAGTTTCTCATCTTGACACGTTGTATCAGTGTTGACTTAGGTATTCTAGCTTTAGCATTGGGAAAATACTTCGACATCAAAGATGATTTTGATGATGAAGTATACATATACTCATCAATATTATAGATATATTTAAGACCGTTAATAATGGAAAACTCAAGCATCGTAATTTCAGGATATTCCCCTGTACCTACACATGAATCTCATCATTATTATCTTGCTAGATTTTTAGCAATAGAAGACATTTTGACATCTGCCCTATCCAGGTGCATTGAGGCATGTTGAGAAATACCCCAAAAATTATATTTCTAAATACCCCAAAAACATCTTCTCCAAAATACGTCTTTATGTGTTCGCCAAAAGCAGGTTACATAAGCTACCCATATACAATGGTTGAGCCGGGACTTTGTCAATACGGTATTTTATGCCCTAAAAAATAAAAGTAGACTCAAATTAAGAGATAAAAGCATAGCAACAAACTAATACGTATTAAAGATAACATTATACAATAGTTGCACATATATGTGGACACATTATACATTTAAAAAATAATCTTCACTAATGTATAATGTCACACAAGTTGATGTATAATATAATGAAATATAAAACATGAGACTTATATTATACATTAGTCTGACAAAATGACTAATGTATAATGCCTGATATATTATAACTTATACATTTAGAATATAATCTTCCATAATGTATAATGTCACAGTATACATATACACTATTCAACTCATATATGTATGATGTAAATGCTAATCAGAATGTATAATGTAACCTAATACAATATTTAGATTTCTAACAGTATAATACCACCTAATACATAAACTGTCTCTTATATGTAATAAAACTTCTTAATGTATAATTTTACTTCATATAAAGAATAAGACTTATATTATACATTAGTCTGATGAATAAACTAATGTATAATGTCACACTATACATATAAAATATTCACCTCATATATGTATGATCTAAAAGCTAATCAGAATGTATAATGTAACCTAATACAATATTTAGATTTCTAACTGTATAATACCACCTAATGAAATATAAAGCATAAGACTTATATTATACATTAGTCTAATGTATAAGGTATGCACAAGTGGATTGACTGAACACATTATACTTACAACTTATACAAGGTATGCAACCTGTATAATCCTACTATATGATTATCAACGTATAACTACCCATTTAATGTATTAAATTAAATAATATAAAATTATACCTTTGAAAGACGTGGCCGTCCGGATTCATCAATCTTCTTCTTATTTGTCAATTTAGAAGTTGACTTCTTCGAACTTGAACTGTCCACTTTCTTCAATTTCTTCATGGTTACCAGGTCGTTTCGGTGCTTGGAACGGTTCTCTGCGAAATTGGGTTCTTCGTAATCAAATATACTGGGAACAAAACCAACAATGGGAATATTTTTTTTTTTGAGCATCTAATTGACTAAGTCCTAAACTAAAGCTAGGATGAGACTCCATTACAAAATTTATACTTTCTTGAATACGCACTATCAACTAAAAATAAAAAAAGCCAAAGATCCAACCTGTAATATATGGAAAAAAACGAAAAAATTCAACTATCAAACTGGAATGACATTGAAAAAGAAAGTAATTTCATAAAAACATACATGCAACCACAAAAATTATCGGAAATAATTCTGATTTGGTAAAGTTGAAAAAGAAAAAATTCAAAAATTAATGAAGAGAATCAGTAAGTTCAATTAATGCTTGAAAACTTACAACTTCGTAACCTCTAATCACAATTAGCTTGAATTTGATCGTGAAATAAAGGTTTCAATAGTGGAGGAAATCTCAGATATGTAAATGGAGCAAAAGACGGCTTCTTTTGTGATGTATAAGAGATAGGAGAGAGAAAGTAAAAAGGATGAGGATTTAAGTAATTATTTTGGGGGTTTTTGTAATTTCTTTCCCAATATAGAATTTTATGTAATAAGGTAAAGTTACCTTGTGTATATAGGTAAATTTTAGTTAATAATATGGTCTAGAAATGTCCATATGTTATTTGTTTATTTATTTACTTTACAAAATTGACATATTTAGTTGATTTATTAATTTTTCTTTTCACCAATTTCTTAGAGGATGTCATGTTACTTTAAATTTAATTATTGGATGGTGTCTATCAAAACATTCTAACAATGTCCGTCTGTTAATTATAGGAAACTTTAAAAAAATAGCTTAGGTTTCAGCAAAATGAGAATGTACTTACCCTAACTTTCAAAACTACAATTTATATCCTTTATTTCTCTTTTTTATTTTTTTTTTCTTTTTTTTTTCTATCTTCTGTCTCTTGCCTCTACTTCTCTTTCTTTTTTTTTCCTTTTTTCTTTTTTCTTTTTTCTTTTTATGCTTTTTGTTTTTTATTCTTTCTCATTTTTCTTTTTTGTTGTATTTTATATTTTAGAGCATTTTTTTGTTTTTTCGAAAAACATGATTACATCAAGTACAAGTCATGGATGATGACGGATACATCATAATCGCTCATTGTGCTTGTATTCACCATCATTTTCTTTCTTTTGTTTTACTTTTTGATTTCTTTTTCTATTTTTTCTTTTTTTTTCTTTTTTTGTTCTTTCTTTTCGTTTTTTCTCCCTTCTATCTATAACTTCTATTTCTATTTATTCTTTTTTTTGTTTTGTTATTTTTTTTTCTTTTTTTTTTTGTATTTTTTACTTTTTTATTTTTTTGTATTAGCTTTCTCATTTTTTTATTCTTTTTCGTATTTCTCCCCTTTTTTGATTCTTTTCTTCTTTTTATTTTTCTTGTTTTTCTATTTTTATTTTTCATTTCTTTCTTTTCTTTTTCTCTTTTCTATCTGCAATTTTTGTTTCTCTTTCTTTTTTATTTTCTTTTTTGTATTTCTTATTTTTTTCTTTTAATTTTCTTTTATAATTCTTATATTTTCGATAAATATGGTTATGTCAAGGACAAGTCATGGGTGATAACGAAAATATCAAAATCGTTTATTATATTTAATTCATACTATTATTTATATTTTTGCATTCATTGATAAATTATATTTGTATTTTATAGTTAACGCTTGTATTTGTATTTTATAATTTGATTTTGCATTTGTATTTTATAATTCGTACTTGTATTTATATTTTATAGTTCACACCATCATTTATATTCTTATATTTGTTGATACAATTGTAGTTGTATTATAGTTTGCGCTTGTATTTGTATTTATATTTTATAATTTGACTTTGTATTTTTATATTATAGTTCACACTTGTATTTATATTTTATAGTTCTCACCATCATTTGTATTTTATAAAATTTGTATGTTTATTTTAAAGAACTATTTTGTATTTGTATTTTTCAGTTGACTGCATATTATATTTGTACTTTGTGGTTTGATTTTGTTTGTGTTTGTATTCTATTTTCGTCGATGCACTTGTATTTTTAAAAGAATTATTTTGTATTTGTATTTGTATATTGACCACATATTATATTTGCATTTGTAATTTCACTTGTTTCTATATGAATTTGTAGTTGACAACATCATTTGTATTTTTAAATAATTGAAAAAAATTATAATTGTTTCTTTCTATGTACACTTGTATTTATATTCATTGATACGAATTGTATTTTATTAATGCAAATTGAAAAATATAAATATAAATGATAAATTACAAAAATACTAATGTTAAATTATATAAATACAAAGTTTACATTTGTATCAAATGATACATGCTTATACAACTTGAATCATACGTATATAAATGATACTATTTATATTCAAATTCAAATACTCCCTCTGTTTCAAAAAGAAAGACTTACTTTGACTTGACACAAAGTTTAAGAAAATAAAGCAGAATTTTAAATCTTGTGGCCTTAAATTAAAATTATGTCAAATGTACCAAAATGACCTTTAATCTTGTGGTCCTAAACTTGCCATGTGAAAAGTTGAAATTAAAGTATTGCCAAAAACAGAAAGGGTTCATTCTGTTTTAAACTGGTTAAAAAGGAAAGTAGGTCATTCCTTTTTAAATGGAGGGGGTAATAAACTTGACATACAAATACTAACGATACATTTGCATAGAGTGACACATTTCATACTTATATATTTTAGACTCAAGTAAATACAATTAATTCATATATTTATTTGTATACAAATGTAAATGATAAATTGCATCCATGGTTGAATTATTCAAACACAAATAATAAATTTATTTAAAATATATAATATGATACGAATAAATATAGAATATAAAAAATATATAAAATATAAAATACGACAACGCCAACAAAAAATGAGAGAAAAGAAAAAGAAAATACAAAAAAGGGGGAAAAAGGAGAAAAAATGACAAAAAGGAAAAAACGAAACAAGAACGAAAACAAAAAAAAAAGACCGTAAAAAATAAATAAAAACAAGAAAACAAATAGATGATTTTGTTTTTCTCTTTTTTTTTTCTCATTTTAATTTTTTTTCGTTTTGTTCTTTTCATTTTTTTTCTCTTCTATCTCTAACTTCTATTTCTCTTTCTTTTTTATTTGGTTTTATTTTTGTACTTATTTTATTTCTCATTTTTTATTTTATTTGATATTTTCAAAAAATATGGCTACTTGAGCACAAGTCATGCATGATAACATAAATATCATAATTGCTTATCGTATTTGTATTCACACCATCATTTATATTTTTGTGTTCATTGATACAATTATATTTGTATTTGTATTTTAAAGTTCACGTTTGTATTTGTATTTTATAGTTCATATTTGTATTTGTGTTTGTATTTATTGTTCGCACTTATATTTTGTATTTGTATTTGTAAGTTGACCACATATTGTATTTGTATTTGTAATTCACTTGTTTCACTTGTTTGTATTTGAATTTGTTGTTGACAATATCATTTTGTATTTTCAAACAATTGAGAAAGAGTTATTATTTTTCTTTCTATGAACACTTGTATTTATATTTATTGATATAATTTGTAGTTTATTAATACAAGAACAATAAAAATAAAAATAACAAATTATACAAATACAAATGTTACATTAGTATCAAATGATACATGCTTGTATAACTTGAACCATACGCATACAAAATGATATTTGTTTATATACAAATATAAATGAAAATTTTGAAATACAAATACCAATGATATATTTGCATTGAATGACACATTGTAAATTTATATATTTTAGTCTCAGTAAATACAAATAATTAATATATTTATTGGTATACAAATACAAATGATAAATTGTACATATTCACGATTAAACTATTCAACTACAAATAATAAATTTATTTAAAATATATAGTATGACATAAATAAATATAAAATATTACATATAAAATAAAAAAACATTAAAAAATGAGTGATAAAAATATAACAAAGAAAAAGAAAAAAAGAAGGATAAAAAATGACCCCCAAAATGAAAAAGAACGAAAAAAGAATCAAAGAAAATATTAAAAAAAAAGACTGCAAAGGAAAAAAATTAAAAATAAAGAAACAATAGAAAGAAAATATAAAAAAGAGAAAGGATGAAAAGGAAAAAACTAAAAATGAAAAAAAAATTAAAAGAAAAATTTGAAAAACAAAAAAGAAAGAGAAAACAAAAAAAGAAGAAGAAAATATGTAAAACAAAAAAAGAAGTAAAAAGAGAAATAAAAGGTAGAGAAAGAGAAATGCTATAAATTATATTTAAAGCAAGATAGGCTATGGATGATAATTATTTTAAATTTAGACTAAATAGAATAATTAGAAATCTATGTTTATTAAGCCATGTAGTTATCCCTTAATATACTAGTATGTTTATTCCTGGAAAGAGTTCCATTTATCGATCTTTCCTCAAAAAATTTCAATTGCGAACGACGATTTACAAGTTTTATCTTTCAAAAAAATACATATTTTTATTAGTGGCAAATGATGTCGGATGATTATATTTGTTAAATCTTTTTAAAAAGGCCAAAAGTTAAAGACCATTCTTAAGGAAGTCATCGGTCAAATTTCTTGATTTTACATCACGTGGAGTTCATTAATGGAAAAAGTATTTTTAACGTGACCCAATCCAGGGCCTAGTCGTGTCGGGCGTCTCAAGTCCAACTATGACCGAAGACCACCCCTATACCCAATCAAACCAACTGATATACAACCAGTGTCGGATGAATTTCGAACATATAACAAGATAGAACATTTAGAATTAAATGACTTTGAGATAAGTCTAAAACCAAGACCAACCCAACCAAGTCATATCGTTCAAACCAAATCAAACAAATCATATTACACCCAAGTCCACATTTGTCTATACAAAGCCTCTAAACCATACCAAAGAATATCTAGTTGGGACATGCCCCCGACCATAGCCAAAAACTAATGTCAAAGGAATAGTAAAGACATAAGATAAACCATAACATGAAATGGGCATTCTAAAGAATAGAAGCTCACCACTTCAGTCTGACTCAAGTTGTCCTCGGATCACCAAGTCACTAAGTAGGAGGTGTGATAGTCTGGTCGGTTCCTGCATCGCATGGGGATACAACGCCCGAAGATGGTTAGCGGAGTAAAATCTAGCATGTACTCAGGAATAAGGATAAAATAATGTCATTATTTAAAACCAAAGTAAATAACCATATGCAATCATATACATATATACATATATACCATATCGGCAAAGAAAATCGGGTTTAGCATGCATTAAAAACCTTTAACCTGGATTATGCAGATTTACCGTCATAATCCACCCACGGGCTTTATGGGTCAAGTTTTACCCCTGAACGAGCCCCGGTATGTGTAGCCACATAAATCGAAGATATAATAGGGGTTGGGGATTTTCGTGTACCCGTCGTCCTCCATGATACATATATAAAAGTATAACTTGGGGGATTCACGTGTACCCCACAAACATATAGTCACCATGACCAACTCTCATGTCGGCAAACATAAGTTTCTAGTGTCCGTCCATTGGACTCACACCTTCACGGTTAGCTATCACAACTCACTATTATTGCCTAATTAAAACAATTTAGCACATAACCAAACCACCAATTCCAAGAGTCAATTATCAAGGCATTATGAAGTGGTATCGTCATACCGACTATAGCTTGCAAGCAATGTCATTAGCCAATACTTACGAGATTCCTATGTACCCCACAAGGTTTCTAGTTAAACCAAAGCCATGGACACCAAGCCCTTTCCAATCCATTTAAAACCAATCAAACCAATTTAAGTTCCATTACCATATTATGTAATGCAAGGATTTCAAGAATAGTCAAACTATGAGATAAAATCATTCTCATTGGCATTTTAACAAACGTATTGAGGGCATATAGTTTCTAAAACCAAAACCAAGTTTCAATTGACCATTCCCATGTAACCACATGTTCAAACCATAATTATAACATAAAAATAATAAGAAAAACATGGGAAAACATTATCCAGCCATGAACAACCAAAACCCCCAACCTCTATTTCAAAACCAAAACAAATCCACAATAATACCATGAAAATAATTCATTAAAACATATTTTTAGTTGAACTAACAATTAGAGAGGAGTAACATGCCTAAGTTACAAAGATTCATGGAAAGATTTTGATCCTTAAGCCTTTAGATGGCCACCTTGAAGAAACCCTAGCCCAATTTTCTTGAGAGGTTTTCAGAAAGAGTTTAGAGAGTGTTTAATCATCTAGAGTGTATAAAGGATGACCAATTAGCGTTATAAGACATGGCGTATTAAGGGCTTAGGTGGAAAATATCCAAAATACCCTCAGGTTAAAACTGAAGAAAAGATCACAGATAGGTACAATTGGACCCTTCAACTCATAATCACATCATATGAGTAGTACCCTCAAATTGTCACTTGATCAGAAAGTTAGACACCAATTTCATCCAACATATGACTCATTTGCCCAACTCTTGTCATCACCATATGACTAATACTATTCCAGTCGTACCCTAGGTAGAACATCAAAGACTAGACACTAGAAAACATATGGTTTAGACCTAACCTTTCATCACTTGAATATACGACTCATATGGAGTCTTCACGTACCAAGGATAAAACTTGTCCAAAATCACACTAACCAACATACGACTAGGGTCCCTAGAACCATACCATATGACTCGTATGGGTGGTCGTTACAAAAACAGTGAGCTCAAAGCTCAGGAAATTTCTAAAGGCTGAAACCCAAGGTGTTTCAGTTTTCTACCAAAAAAATCATTCTTATAATTTAAATCTGAGTAAAGATGGAAGGATTTAATTCACTTTATCATACCGGATAGATAAAATTGTTATTGATTTATTGTTATTGGGCTATTGAGTTAACGAATTTTTAATGGTTTTGTAGAAAAAATTATTGGGTTATTGGTTTGATTTCTATTTTATCTTATTGGGTAAACCTACAACTCAATAAAAATATACTAATTACTACTTTACCCTTAATTTTATATATATATATATATATATATATATATATATATATATATATATTTCTATTAATTTCTATTTAATTTCTACAAACTGAAAAATGTTTCAATATTAAGAGCAAGACTAACAATGTAAAAAACAAGACAAGCTAAGAAGAACAATGAAAAGTAAATAATAAAAGCATAATATAATATGAGTTTTTTTTTCTTTCAAGTATGTAGAACATCTTCTACAAGACCTCTATTTATAGTATTACATAGGGGGATTTCAAGAGGTGTCATAAACATGACATTAACTCATAAGAAAGTGGTAAAGAATATAGGGGAACGGATGATCAATGAGGAGGTAGTGGAGGTTTGGGAGTTGCTACATTTAAAGGAGGAATTACACAAATAAATTATGGAAATCCAAATTATTATAATCATTTAGAATAGTCCCCCTTGGATGTCCATTGGTAGACAATATGCCTCATTAAACTCTTAATAAGAAAAAACCCTGTGGGAAAAAAATCCTAGTGAAGGAGAAAGAGTACAAATATATTCTTGTAAGCATTATTTGTTTCCTTGTTAAAAATCTTGTTGGGAAAATCCATTGGGACAAAACCTAAGCCAAGGAAAAAAAGTACAGCATATACTTTCCTCCTTGCGATGTAAACATCATTTCATTTCTCAGAGACGACGCATCCCAGTCTTGAAGACCAACTTCTCAAATGTTGGGGTTGGTAATGCTTTAGTGAATAGGTCTGCCAAAATTATCGGCCGAACGAATTTGTTGAACAATTATTTCACCTTTCTTCTCAAGATCATAAGTGAATTTTTTTATTGAAATGTGTTTTGTTCTGTCTCTTTTAATGTAACCTCCCTTCAACTGAGTTATACATACAACATTATCTTCATACAATGTAGTTGGAATATCCTTATTCAAAGAAAATCCACACATTTCCTGAATATGTTGAGTCATTGATTTCAACCAAACGCACTTCCGGCTTGCTTTATAAATAGCAATTATTTTGCATGATTTAAAGAAGTTGCAGCTAATGTTTGCTTCATTGAACGCCATGATATAGTTGTGCCACCATATGTAAATAAATAACATTTTTGAGATTGAGCCTTATATGGATCAGATAATTATCCTGCATCTACATAATGAATCATTTCTGACTTGGATTCATTAGAATAAAATAATCCCAAGTCAATGGTTCCCCAAAGATATTTGAATATATGCTTGACACCATTCTAATGTATTTTTGTAGGGGACGAGCTCAATCTTTCCAATAAACTTACCGCAAAACAAATATCTGGTTGAGTATTATTGGCAAGATACATTAATGACCCGATTGCACTAAGATATGGAGTTTCATAATCAAGAAGCTTTCAACATTTTCTTGAGGTTGAAATGGATCTTTGTTTATATCAAGCGACCTCACAATCATTGGGGTACTCAATGGATGTGCTTCATCTATATAAAATTACATTAAAAAATCTTTTCAGTGTATGTTGATTGATGAACAAAAAATTTCATTTGTCAAAAGCTCAATCTGTAGGCCGAGATAAAATTTTATCTTTCACAGATCTTACATTTTAAATTCTTTCTTCAAACACTCAACAGATTTTGAAAGATCTTTAGAAGTGACAATGATATTCAAGTCATCAACATTCACAACAATTATAGCAAATTCAGATCTATACCTTCTTATAAAAACACAAGGGAAAATAGGATCATTTTTATACCCTTCTTTTAGCAAATATTTGCTAAGATGATTGTACCATACCCACATTGATTGTTTTGATCCATATAAGAATTTCTGAAACTTTATTAAGTAAGCTTCTTACAAACTTTTATCTGCTTCAGGTACTTTGAAGAATTCTAGGATTTTGATAAGAATATCATTGTCCAATAAGCCATACAAATATGTCGTGATAACATCCATTAGGCGCGTATTGAGATTTTCATAAACTGTCAGATTTATTATATATCTGAAGGTAATTTTATCCACCACAGGAGAATATGTCTCCACATAGTCAATGTTAGGCCTTTGTAAAAAACCTTATGCCACAAATCGTGTTGTATATCTTACGACTTTACCTTTTTCATTTTGATTTTGTACAAAAATTCATTTTACCCCACTGGCTTGAAACCTTTAGGTGTTTGGACTACTGATCCGAAAAATTCACATTTTTCAAGTAAACTCAATTCCTCTTGAATTGCATCCTTCCATTTTGACCATCATTTCTCTGTCTATATTCATTGACAAATTTTGGTTCCAAATCCTCATCTTGTTGTATTATTTCATTAGCAACATTGTAAGCAAAAATATTGTCAACCACAATATTATTTTGATTCCACCTATTTCTCGTCGAGACATAACTTATTGAGATTTCTTTATTCTCATAGTTTTATGTATTTTAACCACCTCAATGGTCTTATCATTTGTTCAATCTCAAAGCTCATTTTGAGTAATTGTCATCATATCATGGTCATTCTAATCATTTATTTCTTTTCTTTTTCAAGGATTTTCATCCTTGGAACCCATTGGTCTACCACGTTTCAAACGTGGCTTAGACTCATTTTTATTTACCACTTGTCTTATCGGGACATCAGCTCGAACTGGAGAATTCGCAACTGGAATATAAGATTTAGTAATCCTTGAAAGGTTAGTAAATGCATATGGCAGCTGATTTGCAATATTTTGCAAGTAAATTATCTTTTGAACCTCTTGATCACATTGATTTGTTCGAAGATCTAAATGAGATTGTGATAATACATTCCAATTTATCTCATATTTCAATTGCTTATGTTCTCCCCCTAATGTTGGGTATACTGACTCATCAAAATGATAATCAATAAATCTTGCCGTAAATAAATCTCCTGTCATAGGTTCTAAGTATTTTATAATGGAAGGAGATTTATACCCAACATATATCCCTAACCTTCTTTAGGATCCCATATTTGTGCGTTGTGGTGGAGTAATAGGCACATATACCGCACACCCATAAGTTTTAAGATGAATAATGTTTGTTTCTTGACCAAAAGCCAACTTTAATGGGGAGAATTTATCATAATCGGTTGGTCTTATGCGCATAAGTGCTACTGCATGCAAAATAGCATACCCCCATGTTGAGACAGGAAGTTTTGTCCTCATTAACATTGGTCTAGATATTAATTAAAGATGTTTGATCAATGATTCTGCTAGACCATTTTGAGTGAATATGGGCAATCGGATATTCAACTTTCATTTCAGTTAACATACAATAATCATTGAAAAACTGAGATGTAGGATCACCAGCATATCAAGACGAATAGTCTTTATTGCATAATCTATAAATTGTGCTCTTAACCTTATTATTTCAGCCAACAATCTCGTAAAAGTCATATTGCGAGTTGATAATAAGCACACATGTGACCACCTTGTAGATGCATCTACCAAGACCATATAATAGTTGAAAGGTCCACATGGAGGGTGAATTGATCCACATATATCACCCTGTATACATTCTAGAAATGCAGGGGATTCAATCCCAATCTTATCTATTGATGGTTTAATAATTAATTTTCCTTGAGAGCAAGCAGCACAAGAGAATTCCCTTGACTCAAGAATATTTTGATTCTTCAAAGTAAGCCCATGTGAATTCTTAATAATTATGTGCATCATATTAAAATTGGGATGGCCCAACCATTCATGCCAAATGATAAAATCATTAGAATCTGTAAACCTTTTATTTACTACGACATGTGATTCAACCATACAAATACTTGTCTGATATAATCCAAAAGAAAGTGCATGTAGTTTTTCATGCACAATTTTTTTCATGTTTTATAGCAGTAATATAAAGGTATTCAACCTTTCCTTCATTTGCAATCATAATATGATAGCCATTTAGGCAAACAACCTTGAAACTTACAAATTTTTTTGAAACTTACTACAATATAATGCATTATCAATGATCAATATTGTTCCCTCGGGTAGTAATAAGGTCGCTTTTCCAGAGCCCTCAATTAATTTTGTACTACCGAATATAGTATTAACATAGGCCATTTTCACAATTAAATTAGAGAAATATTTATTTTCTCTTAATATAGTGTGAGTTGAAGCACTATCAAGAAGGCACATATCTCCACTACTCATCTTGGATCCAATTAGAGATTGAAGAAATTTTATCATCTTCAAAATAAAAACATATGATAAGAAATGTGAAATCTCACAATCTTACAATGGAACTTAAATACTTCTTTTTATTAAAAAATAAAAACAACATAAAAGAAAAAACATAATAACTAAAGAAAAACAACATAACAAAACAACATTATTTATTTTTTCAATAAATTGATCAAGATTTAGTTTTGATTTTGTAACACCCCGTAGTCATACCACTCTTTTTATGGTTCTAAAATGATCTTTAGGACCCCCGTAGTGATGGTAAATCATGTATTGATGTTGTGGGAGGTGTTGGGAGTGTTTAAGAACCTCAAACTAAGTAGGCGTCACAAAATAGAGCTTAGGCGATGGTTAGGCATCGCCTTATCATTGCCTACCTTCACTGGAAAGGTTTGGCGATAGAGTTGGCACCACAAACCTTAAGGCTGGCCATGGGTTAGGTGCCGCAAACTTTATGGATTTCGATGGGTTAGGCACCGCCAACCTTGTGGTGGCAATGGGTTAGGCGCCACCTACCCTATGTTTTGGCAGTGTAGGAACTCCGTTTTTGAGTTAATTCAAGGGCAACAAAGTCTTTTTTGCATCCAATAGCCATCCCTAAACATATTTACATGAAATCAAAGTCCCTAAATACGTTTTAACTCTCTCAGATCCCTAGTTCATCTTTCTAATACACAAGAGGAGAAAAACAACTTAGAGTTTGCTTATCAAGCTTAAGGGTTCAATCTTTTCGTAATTTCTTCGTGATTAAGGTATGTGGGACTACTCTAAAAACCATGGGTGTAAGTTTTACTAGTTTATCAAGTTGAAAATCCCTAATCATATTTAGTGATAACGCTGAACTTACACGTCAAATTAAGTGTAAGGCAATCGTCGTCAATATATTTACCCAACTTTGGAGTCGGGGTCGAATCCATGAGGAATAATGTGAGTGGAAATCAAATTAGTTCAAAATGATAGCTACAAGTTAAATTCAAATAAATGGTACAAAAAGATAAAATGGGAGAGATAAGTTCTTATACTAATATTTTTTTGGGTAGGTTTCTAGTTATAATTCGGGGCTACGAATAATTAGAGTTTAACAATTATGCACGAATCTCGAAATTATGCATTACTAAGGGACTGACATATGGGAGTTAGTAATCAACATAGATTTAGTAAGTCAATTATGGGTAGGCTTGGTTAGAGATTTTGATGCTAGTATTTCGACTTAACACCAAACTTTCACCCATTGATTCTTTCGAATACCTAATATGTGTGTTTAACAATTTGTAACCACAACCTCAATCTAGGCATCCCTATTTCTAGGATGATACCTATGGTATAGTTAACCTCATATTCACCCTTATGTCTAAGATAGTAAAAATTTAGCAGAATACATGCATAATTGTCTATCATTGCTTTGGTTTCCATTTTCCTCTTTCAACGATGATATGGAGTCCTACACTTCACCCAGAAACCTTCTTTCAAAATGGCCTTGAGATTTTTAGAGCTTGAAGCTTTCACTCATCAAACCCATGTGAGTATTTAGGGCTTTCACCTATCAAATCCCAACCAAATTAGGATAGAAATGATAAAACCCATAAACATGAATTACCAAATAGATGCTAACAATAACAACTCACACACACTTTAACCCCTATTCACACATAACACCAAGAGGGAGATTTAGCTACACATAAGATAAAATAGAATAGATATACCCATAATCTCCATTAAAAATAAATTATTGAAGATTTAAGCGAATGTTACTTCAAACTTGGCTCTCCCACAATATCAACTATGGTAGTGAGCAAATCTTCCACTTATAAAGTCTCCAATATATTCTTCACCCAAAATTTACATAATATTTTCTTCTTCAAAAATAGAGCCAGTGGATTCAAGAGCTAAAACCTAAAAATATGGGGAAGATGGAATATGATATATGAATCAAGAGTTTGGGTCTTTTTGGCCAAAATTGGGATCAGCCACGTACATTTTTAGTTTTATCCTTGGGCTCAATCTTTCGCTAAGCTGTGATCGTGCCCGCGGCTTCCGCGATCATGATATGTAAATACGATCGTAATGTATTGACTCTTCTTGACCTCCGCGATATCAGTCAGTAGACCGCGTAAATCACGACCATGGTAACTGAGGCCCTTTGTTCCAGGCCTTCGACTGCACTTTCTTGCTTTTTTTTGACCATTTTGAGCTCCATTCCACATCTTTCCATCCCTTCAACTCTATACCTACAAAGAGTGGATATTAGTGTATTTAATTACAACTATGTCTCATTTATTCATCCAAAATAAGGTAATGTGTATAAATATTGAGTGCGAGTGAGTGGTACAATCACCACTCATCAATACCCCCAACTTAAAGCTATTGCTTATCCTCAAGCAACACTACCTCTTACCATGAGACACAATTATTTATGCCCAAACTTCATGCCTTAAAGATCACAATGACTTTAACCTTAGTCACTACCACCAGTAGCTTATTGCACATGGGTTAAGCAAATTTCACTATAACCCTCACTATAAAATTGCTTTATTCAAGGCTACAAAGAACTTCAAAGAGAGACCAAGCAACAAAAAAACAAAACTCTTGAAGTGACTCCCCTTTGGCCAGAACTAAGCTATAATCTATTTGCCTTATTGCCCGAAGGTGACAAAATCACCTAGCTCAACTTGTTTCACATGCCAACCTTATAAGAAAAAGAATTCCTCACACCAAGCTACAAAATATACAACAAGGAATTTTAAGTGGACAACTCTCTCCCTCACAAAAGAAATCTCCATGCAACAAGTGGCATACCATAGGCTTGTCCCTATTTTTAATCGTCACTACAAAGAAAGTAAATGGTCGGAGATCTCAAAGGAATTTCTAAGCTTGTAATGTAGGTTCGGGTTAGGGTAGGATATCATTTAGGAACAACATGGCTACACCCCTTCTTAAACATCTACATCACACTTGACAATCCTCCTTTTCCGACTAAGGGCAACTCTTTTTTATTTTCTCACTTTTTGTACGCCTATTTTTAGCTTCCGTAGTTCACCACTTTTTTTTAATTCCTTTTCTTGCAACTTTTGTGCAATTCAAATCTTTGATGGACTCATTCCTGTTCTATTCATTTATTTTCACGGTTTAGGCACATAAGGCATTTCACCAACACTTCGTGGCTCCAAACTTCCTTCCATCAACTTTCATCACCCCCCAACTTAGGCTTTAAGCCTCACGTTGCATTTTCAAGTTCAAGGAGGGTACGGTTCAAAAGAGTCATAAAAAGAATGGAATACAGCTTAAAATGAGTTTGCCAACAAAGGGTCCAAAAGCTTAAAGTGGGTAACTAGGGATTGAAATTATGCATGGGTGGGCTTTTTAGGCTAGAGTGGGTTCCAAAATCACAAAGATGGCCTAAGATCATTTCTCCAACCATATACAATCAAAATTAATTTTGAAATACTACCGGGGTAAGTTTTAGATAACACAGGTACACAAGAGATGAAAGCTAATGGCTCACCACACATAGTATGCAAGATTCACTAAGGGAGTTCAAATGTCCCTCTCGCTAGAGACACACGTGGAGTATTTATCATTATTCAAAAGACAAAAATTTGTGTAGCCACAAAAAGAAAAAAAGTTTTGTTACAACATTGCTCACATTCATGCTCTTGATTTTTTTATTTTTATTTTTTCAAAATTTTTGGATGGGGGGGGGGCGGGGGGGGGGGGGGGGGGGTTCTTTCTTTGCATTAGCATCTCACACAATTTGCTAAAGTATGGCTATATCCAAAGCCGTAGTCTCACATTTAGGCTCTAAACTGGAAAACCCAACCATATGGCTACTCAGACATTGCCAATGGTGTATAAAGTAACCCTAACTTTATAACATACAATGCCATAGGTACTTAGAATTTTTGACATTTATGCTATGGGTACTTAGATTTCCCCTACACCTATGCCTCAAAATCCAAACATAACGCTTTACCCTTAAGAATGCCGTCACTCAATCTATCATGGGGAAAAGTTAGTCTTGTATCATCAAAATAAAAAACAAGGCTAAAGTAAAAAGAAAAAAACTAGAACTAGAAGAAAAACATGATAATCCATAAAATGCGGACACCAACTGGGTGCCCAAAATATAGCATTTTAAAAACATAATTAAAACAATATCCAGGCATTATCCCAAAACAATTAATAACAATAAGAGAAATATCCAGCCACGCATCATCAAAATAACATAAAACTGGGGGCACCCCCAACTAAAAGAATGCAGTTTCCCTACTGCATGTGAAAGCAAAAAAGAGTAGTAGGGGTCTCCCTGAAGATGTATCAAGAGTTATCCTCTCCCGCTGACTATGCACCACCACCCCCAACATCATCAGCAGACCAATCAGTAGGGGCCTCATCCTCACTGTCCATCCTAGGTGAAGGTAGTCGATGGTTGGGCTTGAGCACTTTGAAGATGCCCTTCACCCCCTTCCATAGCTTCTTGAAGAATTTATCTCACTTTTTCTATCTCTTCACTATTTTCCTATGTGATTCCCTTAGGTCCCTATATGATGCATCCAAGGCTGAATAAGCTCTCTCAAAATGGGCAAAAATGGCTTCTTGTTTCTCCTACTCCTCTCTATATCTCTCATAGTCTGACTGAGCTACATACGAGTGACGAGCAGTGGAAGACTCTTTTGGTCCCAGAGGTAGTCTAGACAGTAGCTCTCTAACAACCCATATCTGACATAATATATCATCAAGGGGATTGACTAATGAAGGCCTATAAGAGTCTATGTCCTCCTGGGGTAATTTGTTAGAGTCTGCCTTCCTCTTTTTGCTCTGGCCTGGGGATGCCTCACCTTTAAATTAGAGTGTGAAGATGTGGGGGCCTGGGAGCATCCAGGTATCTGTAGCATACTTTTCTACTTATGCCCTCTTTCATAGCTTTATGATAAGGGAAGGAAGGAGAAGATGGGTACCTCTATGATTTTTTATGTACCTCCATTATGAATGCATAATATTTCACACATCTGGGCAATTCCAAAGAGAATATGGTCCACCATCCGATCTTGTAAGTCTGCAATAATGGTCATGTGAGTGCATAACGATACTCGGCTACAGATAATATTCAGCCAAATTCTGGCCTTCGCTGTGAAGTCATTCATTAGAGTGTCTCTCTTTGTAGTGGCCCAGGGTACATCTTTGCCAGAACATAAAATATTTGTCATCCAGCTCCTTGGCCCACATGATTTTGCATGGAACCGCTCCATGTCAGCATTTGGGAGTCCATACACTTCGTTGATACGCTCTGTCCCAAAGTTCACTTGTTTCCCCTGATTCATCATCACTGGGCTTGTGAAAAAAACTATGCTTATGTTAGCGTAGAATTCATGCACCCAATGCTCATTAGAAACACAGGGTTCCGGGGCAAGCATACCCACCCCATTTGAGTGAGTCTAGAATGAAAGCTTGGGAAATTTTTCTCTACTTTATCCAAGCTAATACCCCTTTTTGTGAGTAATTTAGTCCTATGCAAATCCGTAATGTAGAGGTTCTGACATTTTGGGTCATGAATCTAGTGTTGTCATATCCCTCTATCTCTGAGGCTGAGAACCTGTAAATAATACAACTTAGGCCAACATTAGTATTATCATACCGAAAACATGCTAAATTAAATAGGTAAGCACATGTGGTAGCGCTATGGAATGTTTCGGGGGCAGTTAAGGATGTGCAAAAATTTTGATGTCTATCTGAATTTGCCCTCAGTTATGGCGATCTCAGAGTGTTGACCACGATCGCGGTACCTGAGACCAAAATTGACAACTTCTGCGTAATGCTCAAAATGATATTATAACCCCAATTCTTTGTTTCAACTAGGTGTGACAATATTATAAACGCTTAACTAAAGCCTTGAATGTGTGATTGTGGCCTCTAAACTTGAAAGAATTCAAACTAAGCTCATTGGCGCATTCAATCAAACACATGGAGTACACAATTATTTCATCCTTTTAAAGATTAAATTTGGGTACTCAAGACTTCCCCATTAGCGTGTACACCTATTATAACAGCCAACCGCAACAAAAATTTCAACTAGGCATGTATTTAGCATTTGAAAACACTGATTTAGCCCATTTTCTACACTACGGGTTCTAAGCATGTGATTATAACAAAACCAAGGAAATTAAGTCAACTTACCGAATTAGAGGATGCATAGGATGAGTTGATACTTGAAAATACAATGCAAAGCCATCAATTTGAGAGTATTTTGATAGAAAAATTGGAAGAAATGCATGGGGGAAATGGCATTTGAACGGTTTTTTAAATTGATTAGACCGCGATCATGGCCATAGTTCCGCGATCACAGAGGCCACGTGACCACGATCGCAGAGGCTTGGACCGCGGGTGCAGTAACTGAGACCAGACAATTGTGGTTCCTACCTTTTTTGCTCAGTCCAAACTTGCCAATTTCACACTTTTCTTTTTCAAATTCGACCAATATGCCTCGCAACACCACATTTTATGGATTATGCATGTGCAAAAACAAAGTTAAAATATATTCTAGTACGCTCAATTAAAAAGGAGACGTGTCACTTTTCATAGCGTGATGGGTTACCTCCCATCGAGCACTTAGTTTAAAGCCGTGGCGCAACGCTTCCACTCCTTTCTTTTATGTTTCTACTTAGAAAATTTGAATCTCCATCTCAGATTTCATTCAATATGCAATGAGCGGCAGAGGGACAGAAGATTTAAATTTTCCAAGATGAAACTTAGAAAATATGAGGGTATGGAGAGAAAGCTTCGATCTCGCCATTTTGAAGACTTGAACCTTTTACCCAACTTCACATCAGAATGGCTCTTTGGGTAAAAGTGAGTACATCAATAGGACATTTCTTGAACATTAGAAATTTAACTCCTTAGCCTTTGATGAATGGGGTTCTATGTGCTCCCTTGGAATGTCAAACTCTAAAATATAAGAGTCGGACTCCATCATCCCACAATCCTCTATTTTTTCAAAGGGATGGATCCTTATCACATTCTCGAATCATAATATTGAAAAGTGGGTTGAACGAGGTCCAACACCTAATTTCGGGTTAACCCCCTCTGAAGCATCTTTACCCCGAAATGAACTAAAGTCATTATAAGAGATTTGCTTTGATTATTCTCTTGACTCTAGTATCATTTCTTTTATTTTGGATTCTTCTTCCTTATATGAGTTGGATGATTGGGAAGTCACTGAGGAGTCTTCGCTACCAAGCTTGTCATCATAGCTTGGTTTCTCTCCTTGACAAACCTCCTCTCAGGAGATGGGCATATTAAGGATTGTTTTCAGTTTTTCTTTTTTTTTTTGCATTACCTCCTTCTTGACACTTGTCCATTCTTGATACATGTATTCTATATTCTCCCCTATTGCATCTACCCGATCCAAAATAGCCAATAACCTTGAGTCACAACTATTGGACTCGGTATGTTGCTCTTCCTTTTTCTCACCATAAGACCTATTAATCTCATAAAAAGAACTAGAAATTTAGTTAGTATAATAGGGGGATGGGGCATTTGCATAATCATCTCTATGTCCATCTTGACTTCCACATAAGGTACAACCATACTCCCTATAAGATCGATATGGTGATCCCGCCTCTTTTAGGAGAGAATATTTACAATCTCTCGTGAAGTGTTGTCCATCACAATACAGACATAGGCGGTCAATATAGGCATTCCAACCACCTAATTCATATTTTTCGGAAGGTGCCATAGCAAAAAGTAGAAATAAAAGAAAATCTACCTACAACAAAGAAAATCACAAATAAATATTTACAAGCTTGAATTCAAGCAAGTAATTAAAATTTCAAACTAACTTAATACGCCAAATTATTCTCCGACAACGACGTCAATTTTGATAACGCTCAACTTATATGTCAAATTAAGTGCAAGGCAGTCATCGTCAATATATTTACCCAATTTTAGAGTCAGGGTTGAATCCACAAGGAACAATGTGAGTGGCGATCAAATTAATTCAAAATGATAGCTACAAGTTAAATTTAAACAAATGGTACAAAAAGATAAAATGGGGGAGATAAGCTCCTACACTAATATTTTTTTTTTGGGTTTTTCTAGTATATATTCGTTGCTACGAATAACTAGAGTTTAAAAATTATGCACGGATCTTGGAATTATACATTACTAAGGGAGTGACATGTGGGAGTTTGTAATCAACATCGATTTAGTAAGTCAAATATTGGTAGGCTTGGTAAAGATTTTGATACTAGTCTTTCGACAAAACACCAAACTTTCACCTATTGATTCTTTGGAATACCTAATAGGTGTGTTCAACAATTTATAACCACAACCTCAATCTACGCATCCCTATTTCTAGGATGATACCCATGGTATAGTCAACCTCACATTCACCTAAAAATTTAGCAAACTACACGCATAATTGTCTATTATTATTTTGGTTTCCATATCCCTCTTTCAAGGATGATATGGATTCCTACACTTTACCCAAAACCCTTCTTTCAAAGATGGACTTAAGCTTTCTAGAGCTTGGATCTTTCACTCATCAAACCCATGTGGTTATTTGGAGCTTTCACCCATCAAATCCTAACCAAATTAGCATAGCAATGATAAAACCCATAAACATGAATTACCAAATAGATGCTAATAATAATAACCCCCACACACTTTAACCCCTATTCACACATAACCCCAAGAGGGAGATTTAGCTACACATAAGATAAACAAGCATAGATATACCCATAATCTCCATTGAAAAATGAATTGTTGAAGATTGAAGCGAATGTTACTTCAAACTTGGCTTTTTCCACAATATCAACGATGGTAGTGAGTAAATCTTCCACTTAGAAAGTCTCTAATGTATTCTTCACCCAAAATTTACACAATATTTTCTTCTCCAAAAATGGAGGCAATGGAGTCGAGAGCTAAAACCTAAGAAAATTGGGGAAGATAGAATATGATATATGAATCAAGGGTTTGGCTCTTTTTAGCCAAAATTCGGATCAGTCACGTACATTTCTATTTTTTTCCTTGGGCTGAAATCTTCCACTAAGCCGCGATCGCGCCAGCATGGCTGCGCCCGTGGCTTCTGCTATTGAGATAGGTAAATGTAACTGTGATGTATTGACCCTGCTTGACTGCCACGATCATAGTCAGCAGACCACAATCGCGGTAACTGAGGCCCTTCAAATCAGTCCACAATTCAAGTGGATCTTTCACTGTCAGGTATTCAACCTTCAGTCCTTCATCCAGATGATGTAATAAGAAAATTATAGCCTTGGATTTTTTCTGACCCGACGTTGCATTATCCAGGGTAATAGTAGCACTAAGACCCTTAGTATCTAGGTGAATCTCAATGTTGAAAACCCATGACAAGTAGTTTTTTTCGAAGATGTCAAGTGCCTCAAACTCTAGCTTTGATAAATTTGAAATGATGAAAACTATCATAAAAATAATGAAGTTAGACAACAATACAATAACATAATCTCAAAATAGTAGTTCTATTTTTAAAAAAAAAAAAAAGATTTAACACATTCTTTTTAATAAAATAATTGTGTTACTTTTTTCACAAAAGCAAAGGCTTTTAAAATACACTATGAAAACATCAACCTAAATAATAACTATAAACAAAACACAAAATTTGAAACAAAAAGTTTACACAAAAAATGTTACTTCCTAACAACTTTAAAATTAAATTTCATGTGACATATGATTAGAAAAATTAAGTGCTAGAGACATACAAACTAAGATAGTGAGGAAAAAAAATAAAAGCGGCAAAAACTTAGTACAACAAGCATGTAACATATTTTTCTAGTAGCATATAAAGATGGCCAATGCTATTAATATTATTTTAGTTTTTCATGTGTAACATTTAATGTTAAAATCAAAAGTTTGGTAAAAGAAAATAAAAAACTGGAATGTTCAAGACAAGTAAGTTGATTATACCTGACGAATTGAAAACTTGAAAAAGAGTAGAGTCGTGTTGACAACGTGTTTTAATATTAAAGGCAAGACTAACAATGTAAAGAACAAGACAAGCTAAGAGGAACAATGAAAAATAAATAATAAGAGAACAATATAATATGAGTTTCGTTTTTCTTTCAAGTATGTAGAACATCTTCCTCAAGACCTTTATTTATAGTATTACATAGGAGGATTTCAAGAAGTGTCATAAACATGATATAAACTTATAAAAAAGTGGGGAAGAATATGGGGGAATGGATGATCAATGAAGAGGTAGTGGAGGTGTGGGAGTTACTACACTTAAAGGAGGAATTACATCAAGAAGTTATTGACATCCACATTATTATAATCATTTACAATAACAAACCTATTCAGTTTTTTGAAAACTTATAACCCGATAAAGACATAAATTTAATTTTTTTCAATTTTCTCTAGGATGAACCAATGGCGAGGGTGTGTGACAACGATGGTGAGGGTCGAGCGACTAGGATTTAGTTCAAGTTTGAAGATTTTTGTAAATTAAAACACATCTGTAGAATTTTGGTTGCAACTAAGATTCAGTTTATTTCATGTTAATTGCTACTATTTCTATTTTATAAGTATTTTCTTATCGGTTAAATCGAAAATCGAATCATTAAGAACTAAATATTGATAAACCAAAAATCAATAAAAATTATCTTATTGATTTAGCATATTTAAAAATAAAAAATTAATAAACCAAATCAATAATACATAAAATCGAACACACCCACCCTAATCAAAGCCAACCTTAGCGGGGTTGGGGAGGGTTTTTTGGTGAAAATGAACTTATTGGACCATTAACACTTGATCCTTTGATTAGTGGAGTGGCATCGATTATAGTTAATAGCATCATTCACTGACAAGTTATTATCTAGAGCATAAATTTCTTTTTTGTGTTTAAATTTTATGCATTGTCAGTATATAAAATATTTGAAGGTAAATTTGATCTGGTATTACAAATTGCTCAATTTTTTACATAAAATTTGAAAAAGAAAAAATTGGGTAACCCGCAGTAGCAGATCAAATTTATCTAATAGTGTAGAATATTTTATCCGCTGATATTTTGTACACTGACAGTGCACAAAATTAAATTCTTTATATACCAAACACCACAACATCAATTGTAATCCTTAGGGCTCATTTGGTAAAGTTTATAAGAATAAAAATGAACATCGATTTATTAGTAATGGAGATTAGTAATATTTGGATTAGTTGGTACTATTTCCTATTCACTATTTGATTTGATGTATTAAGGGTGGTTCTATCTTTATCTATACTTATTCATGTATTAATAATCTATGTATTGTCAACATTAAAATTTCCTATGTATTATGAATATGAGAAAGGACCAAAGGTGAAAAAAATTAGTTACTAAAAGATCTAGATTGGAATTATGTAGTTGGTTTTCTCTTTTGATTTTTCATTCAATGATGAGAGTTATTTTTGGATTCGATTAATTTGAATTCGCGTTAATGATTTTACTAAAAATAAAAAGGTACTGATAACTCATCACAACCTATGACAGTAAATTATACAATTAAATTCTTTATATTTATATTGTTTCATACCGATATTTTTTTGTTGTTATTTAGACTGACTGTATGTTATATATCAATAAATATTTGATTATTGTAAGCCAAAAAAGATGCATAAAATCTGGATTTTTATTGTCAAGCGTTACGGACATATAACTTTAATGTCAAATTCTAAACTTAATCACACCTTGCATAAATAAGAAAAATCTTTTATGATATATATATATATATATATATATATATATATATATATATATATCATGTAATATTCTCTCAAGTATTAAATTATAACTAAATTACTCCATCTCTCATAAATTTTCAATATTACATAATATTCCATTTAAAAGTGAGGCAGATATATTATGTAGTCACGATACATGGTTAGTCACAGAAATATTATAGATAACTAACTATTTAGATACACGTGGATACATGTTAAGACTTCCAGATACATGGTTAAGACATCTTGATACTTAGTTTAGTCTCATATACATTATATGTATCCACATATTTTCGATTTTATAGCATGTATCCACATGTATCTAAGGGGATACAACATGTATCCACGTATCTGGGGTTATTATGGGATATTAAAATGGTGAAACAATATGAAAAAATGATAAAGATATTTGGAGATTAATTTTTTTTTAATCAAAATTTCTAGGCCTACTAGTGATACTCTTTGAAATTTTATTTCTATAAAATTAATTAATAATTATATCATCAAAATGGAAAATAGCTATTATAAAAGGTTAATTTTACAAAGAGTATATCATTAAAAAATAGAAAAGGATCAAAACTACCCTGGAACAATATGAAGTGGAGAAAAAGTATCCTCCGTTATATTTTTTGGCTCAAACATATCCTTCACCTTAATGGAGTGCCACTAAGCACATCACGTGAAAAAAATTATTACATGGCCAATCCACGCCAGCATCCCATTTACTACAAAGGGCCAAAACTACCCCTAAACTATTTGAAATGGAGCAAAAATATCCTCAATTCATTTTTTGGCTCAAAAATACTCTTTATGTCTTTTGGCTCAAAAATATCCCTCAGTTTATTTTTTGGCTCATAGATACTCCATACTTTAATGGAGTATCGCCAAACACACCACAAGAAAAAAAGTTGTCACATGGTCAGTCCACGTCAACATCCCACTTAATACCCAGCCAAACCACTTAACCATCCAACTAAACAGCTCGTTTAATATTCGTACTCGGCCAATCTTTGTGATATTCAACTCGTTTTCATAAATAAAGGATAAATATAGATCCACTCTTCATTTCACTTGAACTCTCTTGAAAAAAACAATGCAAACTAAGAATTTTTCGAGGAAAAAAAGCTCATAGTACATGGATTGAAACTCACCCCATATTTATCATATCAACGAATATGGGAGAGTTCAACCCATGTACTAAGAGCTTTCTTTTTCCTCAAAATTCCTTATCTAGATCGATTTTTTTGGAAAAGTGTAAGTGAAGATATGTTGAATTTTTCTAAGATGGATCGGGTACAAATATTAAATGGAATGTTGTCATGATCCAAACCAGGGTATGACAGTGACCGGGTATCTCAAGTCCTATATAGACCAAATATCACCCCTACAATAAAACAAAACAAACCCAACATTTTCCAAGTCTGGATGAATTTCGAACATATAACAAGATAGCATGCAATAAGCTTAAGAAAATTCAAAATATATCTATAACCGATGTCCGGTGACCTGACAACCAATCGATCAATATCGCTCAATAACCATAGTAGTTCAAACAAACCCTTCTAAACAAAGAACCAAAACTGAATATCCATAAAGTGCCAGGACATGTCCCCAATTATAGCTAAAAATAAATCTACACAATCTGAGACATAAGAAACCATAACATGAAATATAGAATTTCGATTTATGGAAGCTCACCACTTCAATGTAAACTCATGAGATAATCCCAAATCCTAATTATCATGCACTTTAAAATGTTAGCGTGGATTGTGTAGCTCAACCGACATAACATATACCCACGGGCTATATGTTCCTCAGCTCTCATCCTCTAGTCGGGCTCCAGTGTGTTTAGTCACACGAATCAGACAATAATATCATATATATACACGGTGAACTCAAACCTCTCAATTATATACTAAGGTGACTTATGCACCCGATTATGTGATGATTTATGGGGGAATTTAACCTCCCTAATCATGAAATAATAACGATGGGGACTCGAACCTCATTGTTCACTTTGACTCCGCATCGACAAACGTAATTTCTGATAATGCCCAAGCTATACCTTCACTCCAAAGATAATTACGGTCCTTGCCAAATATAGTAACCCAACAAATGTTGGGGTCGAATACCAAGGTAATACGTGGACTTATGGATCTTATATGTTGTAATCAATAGGCAAAAACTAGAAAATTAAATGGGGGGATTTGAATAGCAATATTAAAAAAAGAGCAAATATCAACTTCGATTGTAATCAGTATTGGTGAACACTAGGATTGTGTTCCCCTCGGCTTCTCAACTTCACAGTCTTATCGTGATTTGTTGAAACAACCTGATACCTTACATGCAAAATCTGATAAATTATGTACCATCTACAGTTTTTTGGACGAGCAAATGGATTTTACCAATACCTTTTGAGTCTCAGGATATGACCATACTTACTCTTATCTTGATCCCAGTTAACTATTACTTTTTGAGTCTCTAGTTATTAAACGATAGCTAACCATCTAACTTAGATAATACCTAGTAGCATGGATCGATAATTCAACTTCAAATTACTATTGTAATTATCTCTTTCTAGTCACTACTCCTCTTTTGGAGTAAGTACCAATAATCTAGGTGGAATCTTAATGTTGGCCACCGCTAAAATAACTATTAAAGTGAAGATAATACAACACATGCATGGGTATTGGTTCAGAACAACAATAGAGCTTTCACTACTTCGTCAATACGCCAGGGTTTCCATAACTCTAGCTATGGGTTTTTAGCCGCTCATTCTTATGAAGTAATCAACAACATTCATGATTGAAAGCATAAGATGAAATCACAGTAAGTGAAAATGAATACCTAAAATTGTAACCGAATTAATCAACTGAAGTCAATACAAGAGAATTCTAGGACCAAAGTTGGATTTTGAAATCAAAATATGTTTGTAAGTACCTACAGTGCATTTTTTCTAATAAAAAATACATGAAGGATATTTATAGTACATGAGGAAACCCTAAAATAAAAGCCCGAATGAAATAGGAGAAAAAGAGTCGATGTCCACTTATAGTCCCTACTTGCGCCCTGTCCTTGGGTGCGGGTAGTATTTGCGACCAGTAGGGAGGGCGCAAGTGGCCACCACAAGTTCCAGACCAAAATTTCCTGCAAGTCAGGTCTCAAGATTTTGGACTTCTAGCATATGTTTTGCCCACATGCGGTCCACATGTTGACTTACCAAATGTCGGGATTCATCTTTTTAACTCTTCTTCAATTCTCGCACATGCTTTAATCACGAACAATATGGAAAGTGTCTTAAACATCCATAATTGCTCCAATAAGTAGCCAAAAATACTCTTTTTTTTAATCTTTTTCATGAATTTAGTGTCCAAAACATGATTTCCTGCAAAAAAATACCCAAAATGCGTCATATAACAAAACAACCTCATAAACTTGCATATTTTCATAGTTTTAAGCGTAGAAAATGCTATATTTCTATAGCACATCAGTTTTCAATATCGGTTGCTCGGACCTCCACATTCATGAATCAGCTACACAATCCTTATTAAAGTCCAATTAAAATATTTATCACATAATCCCATTCATTGAACTACAATATACATTTAGGCATATATTATTGGTATCTTCATACTAATGACACTTGCAAGGTAACAACAACATGCCAAAACAATTGCATCACTTGAGGAAATTCACAACCCCATTGGTTCAATTTTACAAATTTCCTCATTTCAAATAATTGAAAATCAATTTCACATTATGGGGTTAAGGTCATAACTACTTCAAAAGTTACAAGTTTGGGAAAATCATAATTTCCTAGTTCATTCACCATAACCATGCACCCACAAGTTTAAAACCATAATTAAATCATGAAAAATCATATGTAAACCATGGAAAAACATTGTTCAACAACAAGCATTCAAAACCCTCAATACTTGTTATAAAACCAACATGAATATCTCATGAACAATACTTTAAAGTATATGCTTTTAATAAATTAACAATAAGGGAAGAGTAACATGCCTTAAATACCAAGAACTTTGGAGAGAAATTGACCTTTGAGCCCTTAGATGACCAACTTGATAAAACCCTAGCTTGACTTGCTTGAGGGAATTTAGAGAGCCTTTTGGAGTGTTTGAAAAGTTATTTAGATTTATTTTTGAGTGCTAATGACACCCTAAAGGGGTTTTAAAACGTCGTTTTCAATTTGGGTGAGAGAAGAAATGTCCAGAATGCCCTTATCTTAAAAGCTAAAAAAGTGCCTCCATTAACTACGGGTAAACCAGTGACTCATAGTTACTCCATACGACTCATCACCACGAGTCATAACCAAGAAAGTCTCAAAGACCCCCATACACTGTTGACCCTACAACTCAATGAGTACCATTCATAATGAGACCCTATGACACGTAAGGTCTATTGACACCCAATTTTAGCTCTCCAAACTTAAAATTAACGTATTTAGGCCCCCTGATAGGTAAATGGCACAATATGTAATTTTTTACATATTTATTGTAATTATTAATAAATTGTTGATAATCACAATTATTTTAGGATTTGTACTCATTTTTATCATATTTTAATTTTATATGATTTTGTAACACCCCATATTTTTCTAGCATAATCTAAGTCCCAGCGAATGAGTATTCGTATATAAAATTTCTGAAACACTCACTATTTTTTTAGTTTAGAGTCTGCCATTGCATAGAAAATTTGGTTAGCTTTCCAATGATATAAAACTTACCTAAATCCGATAACCAGGTAAGAAGCTATGGCAATTTTAATCTCAAGTCATTAAACACCGTTATTTTAATGCTCAGCGCAACGCGTAGACAGTCCAAATGACAATTGTCGATTTTCAGTGTGACTCCACAGTAATGGCGCATTGCTGGGCAGGCCAATTTCCCGTTTTATCAATTTTCAGTAGGCTTCCCGATCATGGTGCATCGCGGAGGTGGCCAAAATGGCATCTACAGGCTTACCGTGATAGTGACGTATCGCGCCGTCTGTCCAGGTCCCAATTATCCCTTTTCTAGTGTCTTGGTGCGATAGTGGCACATTACACCAAGGCCAAAATCGAGATGGTCATTTTTCAGCATCCGTTTTTAAATTCGTTTAAGGGTATTTAGGTCTTTTTCCACGACTCTAATTAACCTAAAATACAAAATTTAACACCTAAACACCCTAAGTAGTCATCATTATTTCAATTGCTCTCACAATCGAAAATTCTTCATTCAAGAACAAGAAACCCTAACTATCAAATTCAAGGCAATTTCTCAAGAACTCTCCATTCATCACTTCAAATTCATTAACCCAAGTATGTTAGATGTTTATCCATGGATCCCTTTTACCCATGGAGTCCAAGCAAACTTTTTAAATTATAAAATTAAGATCTTTTCAAGTTATCATGTTTTAAATTATGAATTCATCCATGAATCTCTATGAACTATGATTCTATACCATGTTACCATGAAATTATTGTTATTATTCAACCTTTCATGTTTTAATATTATGATTTACTGAATTAAACCATGAGTTAATGCTATTATGATGAATTCATGCTATTTCTATAAGTTCCATGATATTCCTATGATTGTTTTAAAACTATGAAGTACAAGTGTTTGATAAAATGCCTACAAGAGTGATTTATTTAATAAGAGCCTTCATGTTTTGGCCTTCAATCTTAGTGTCCTTTCAGTATTATTGCTTTAAGTCCTGGGAGTATTGAATACCCAAAAACCATAGTTTTTTATTTAGTCTAGCCTCGATACATTACAGAATAGTATTTAGATTATGTTATGAGCATTACCAGAATAGTCAGATATCAGTTATTCAACTCAGAACAGTCTAGTACCTCAGTGTCTTTCAGTTGGGAGTAGGATTTAGCATCGATCGAGTGTAGGGATAGCGGCTTTCCGTTCAGATAGGCAAAGTCATTCGTAGAAGTCCCTATACTCCAAAACTATGTAGCCAGTGTAGGATATGAGTAGTCACCCATCAGATTAGGCTTGACTATCTCGCAGGGGTCACCCATCAGTTTAGGCTTGGCACCCTTAGTCCTTTGGACATTATATCAGTTTAACACACATCCATTGTTAGTATCGGTGGCACGGTATTAATGCCCTTTCAGCTGGGGTTATAAGTTGGACCCCGATTAGCTCAAATTGGGGAATGTCGGTATGATCATACCTCCCACAATCTCAGATATGATCTCAGTTACAGTCCCAGTTAAGTTATTTAGTTTTAGTGTTACTTGACCAAAGCATACAGATTTCAGTTATCTCAGTATTTTAGTTTACAAATTTTACTCAGTTATGTTATATGCTTGGTCATGCATCCTCAGTATTTACAGTTTTCCATACATTATCAATATCTACCAATTTCATGTTCTCTACTCAGTACTCCATGATTTACATGCATATCCAGTTAATCAATAGTTTTGTTCATGAAACCATGCATATCATCCTACCTCATTTAGAATACCAATACATTCAAAGTACTGATCGCATACCTTTTTTTGCGCTATGATATATTATCATAGATTTTGACGCTCAGTTCCCAGCTCGTGAGTAGACTCATCAGATTCTCAGCAGTAGTAGTGGTGAGTCCTTATATTTTGAGGACAGATTTACTTTATTTCATGTCTCAGTTAGTAGTTAGTTGGAGTTAGTTGGGGCTTATCCCACCAACTCATATTCAATCAATTAGTTATAGAGACTTTTCAGATATTAGAGTCAGTTATTCAGTATTCGGATATTACAGTTAGTGATCCAGTTTATATTTATTTTATCAGATTCAGTTAGTTATTTTGATAGACTCATATTTTAGTTTTAAATTCAGTTATTAAAACCTTATGGCATGTCAGTATTCTTTCGCATTTATGATCATGTTATTCAGTGCTGATAGAAGGTACCAGCTTATGGGTTAGCTTGTGGTCTCTCAGGACTGTAAGCACCGTGTAATGACTAGGGGGTAGTCTTGGGTCATTAAAAACTTGGTATCAGAGCCTAAGTTTTTAAAGTGTCCTAGGAAGTGTGAAAGTCGCATCGAGTAGAGTCTTGTGCATGGGTATGTAGCGCACCACACTTATGGATGAGAGGCTACAAGGTGTTTAGGAAAGGTTTTCCCTCTTTCAAGTAGTCATGTCGTATGATGAGCATGAGCTCATGTTAAACTCTCAGTCTAATCCATTTTTTCCTTCCGTTTACAGAACATACCTCTCAAAAAGAATAGAAAAAGAACAAAAACTCAATCAGCCCCTCAGCCCATCCAGGCAAATCCTCGGGACCAGCATGTCTCTCACGCAAAATTCAGAGCTGCGTTCACTACTCTAGCAAACTCTGTAGCAGCATAGAATGAACGACCATCTGCTTTTCCGGCCAACTCAGTGGCTAATACTATTGCAACTAGAATTTGAGATTTCACCCAAATAAATCCTCCTTCTTTCATAGGATCTAAGTCTGAAGATGATCCACAGGAATTCTTAGATATGGTTTAGAAGGTCACGAATGTTGTGGGGCTAACATCTAGTCAGAGTTCCAAGCTGGCTGTATATCAATTACAGGATATAGCCCATACTTGGTTTAAGAAGTGGATAGTTGATAGAGCTATTGATGTCAGGCCTATAGAATGGGAAGAGTTTTCCACGGCTTTCTTGGATAGATTCTTTCCATTGGATTTGAGAGAGGCCAAAGTGTTTGAGTTCATTAATTTGAGGTAAGGCAGCATGAGTGTGAGGAAGTATTCTCTCAAGTTCGCTCAGTTAGCTAGATATACTCCTCATGTGATGGCTGATAGTAGGTCCAAGATGAGTAAGTTTGTGTCTTTCTTGTCTAATAGTGTGGTCAAGGAGTGTAGGACTGCAATGCTGATTAGTGAGATGGACTTATCTAGGTTGATCGCTCACGCTCAACAAATAGAAGAGCAGAAGATTAAGAAGGGGGAGAGAGCAAATAAGAGAGCTAGGACAAGTAGTTTTAATTTCAATCAGACAAAGCCAGAAGGTGGTAACCATCCTTAGTTTTATCATAGGTCTTCATCCCCAGTACCCTCTTTAGCCAGTGCCCCAATACCCAAATTCATAAACAACAATTGGGATAAGGCACCAGGCTCTAAGTCCCGGGTCATTGTTAGCAGTGCTCGTATAAATCCTCTATGTCAAAAATATGGCAGACACCATCAGGGTGAGTGTAGAGTGGGTAGTGATGTGTTTCGGGTATGGCAAGCCAAGGCATCAGATTCAGAAGTGTCGGGTAGTTTCTTAGAAGGGTAGGGATATGAGCCAATAGGGTTAGACCCATCAGTCGTCAGTTCCATCCGATCACCCAATTCAGCAGGGTACCACTTCTAGTGCTACCAGTGGTCAGCGTCCGAATAGATTATATGCTCTTCAGTCCCGTCAAGATCAGGAAAATTCTCCTGACGTAGTTACTGGTACGTTGTAGGTATTTTACTTCTATGTTTATTCTTTACTAGACCCTAGAGCTTCTTTTTCTCTTGTAACTCTATATATAGTTGTTTTTACCCCAGAAGGCATTTCCATTGTAGCCAGATAGGTATACAGGAACTTTTCAGTAATAATAGCTCAAAAAGTTACTTCAGTTGATCTCGTGGAGTTAGAGATGATGAATTTTGATGTCATTCTCGACGTGGATTGGCTCCATTCATGCTATGCCTCAGTTGATTGTAGAAATAGAATAGTTCATTTTCCATTTCCAAATGAACCAGTCCTTAAATGGAGGTGTAGTACTATAGCTCTTAGGGGTCAGTTGATTTCATACCTTAGAGCCAGAAAGATGATATCAAAGGGGAGTATTTACCATATCGTGTGAGTCAAAGACTCTAACTCAGAAACTCCTACTCATGATTCAGTCCCAGTAGTAAATGAATTCTCAGATATTTTTCTTGAAGATCTTTTTGGAGTTCCTCCCGAAAGGAAAATCGACTTCAGAATAGACTTTCTCCCAAATACTCAACCTATATCTATTCTGCCATACAGAATGGATTAATTTGAACTCATGGAACTAAAAGAACAATTGAATGATCTCTTAGACAAGGGATTCATAAGACCCAGCATCACCCCGTGGGGCGCACCTGTTCTATTTGTGCGTAAGAAAGACGGATCTCTCAGAATATGTATATACTATCGTCAGTTGAACAAAGTCACAGTCAAGAATAAATATCCACTTCCTAGAATTGATAACTTATTTGACCAACTTCAGGGTGCCAATTACTTTTCCAAGATAGACCTCAGATCAGGCTATCATCAGCTTAGAGTCAGAGAATGTAACATTCTAAAAATAGTTTTCTGAACTCGGTATGGTCACTTCGAATTTCTAATCATGTCCTTTGGTCTTATGAATGCCCCATCAGCCTTCATGGACTCGATAAATCTAGTGTTCAAGAAGCACTTGGACATGTTCGTCATAGTCTTCATTGATGATATTCTTATCTATTCTCGTAGCAAAAGCGATCATGCAGACCATCTCAGCATAGTGCCTCAGACTCTTAGAGCCCATCAATTGTTCGCTATATTTAGTAAGTGTGAATTTTGGATAAGATCAGTAGTATTCCTTAGTCATATTATTTACGGTGATGGCATTAGAGTCGATCCTCCAAAGACTGAAGTGGTGAGAAACTGGCCTAGACCAATCTCTCCATTAGATATCAGGAGTTTCTTGGGTTTAGCTAGCTATTATCGTCGGTTTGTTCTCTCCTTAAAGGGTTTTATTCTATTGCATCCCCCATGTCCAGATTGACTCAGAAGAAAGTTAAGTTTCAATGGTCAGATTCATGCGAGAAGAGTTTTCAGAAGTTAAAGACTCGACTCACCTTAGCCTCAGTCTTGACTATACCAGATAGTTTAGATGGTTTGGTCATGTATTGTGACGCATCCAGAGTAGGTTTAGGTTGTGTCCTTATGCAGAGAGGTAAGGTCATAGCCTACACCTCCAGACAACTTAAGCCTCGTGATAAGAATTATCCGACTCATGATCTTGAGCTAACAGTTGTAGTGTTTTCCTTAAAGATTTGGAGGCATTACTTATATGGGGTGCATGTGGATGTGTTCACAGATCACAAAAGCCTTCAGTATCTATTCTCTCAGAAAGATTTGAATTTGCGTCAGAGAAGATGGTTAGAGTTATTGAAAGATTATGGCATGAGTATTCTATATCATCTAGGCAAGGACAATGTAGTGGTTGATACTCTTAGTAGAATGTCTATGGGTAGTGTAGCTCATGTTGAGAATGGTAAGAAGAAGTTAGCTTAGTACGTTCATGAGCTTGCCCGACTAGGTGTCCGTTTACTCGATTCAGTAGAAAGTAGCGTATGGGTGCAAAGTAGCTTAGAGTCATCTCTAGTTTTCGAGAAGAAGAAAAAATAGGATAGAGATCCCAGATTAGTTAAGTTGAAAGAATTAGTCAGAGATCAGAAAGTAAAGGTTTTCTCCCAATGGGGAGATGGTGTTTTGCGTTGTCAGGGTAGATTGCGTATGCTTGGTGTAGATGAGTTGAGGCAACGAATTCTTACAGAAGCGCATGGTACGCGTTACTCTATTCATCAAAGGGCCACTAAGATGTACTACAATTTGCGGGAGATATATTGGTGGAGTGGGATGAAGAAAGATATTGTAGAGATTGTAGTTAAGTGCTCTACATGTCACCAAGTTAAGGTTAAGCACCAGAAACCTAGTGGATCCATGCAGGAGTTCAGTATTCCCATGTGGAAATAGGAGGAAGTGAACATTAACTTTGTGACAGGTTTGCCTCGTACCCATCATCAGCATGACTCTATTTGGGTTATCGTAGACAGGATGACCAAATCAGCTCATTTCTTACCAGTCCATACCTCTTACTCAACCAAGTACTATGACAATGTCTATCTTAGAGAGTTGGTTAGGTTGCATGGTGTTCCCTTATCTATCATCTCTGATAGAGGTACTCAGTATACCTCTTACTTCTGGAGAGCATTTCAAAGGGATCTTGGTACCCAAGTCCACCTCAGTACAGCCTTCCACCCTCAGACAGACAGTCAAGTAGAAAGGACCATTCAAACTATTGAGGATATGTTGAAAGCGTGCGTATTTGATTTTAAGGGCAGTTGGGATTAACATTTGCCTTTGATTGAATTTGCATACAATAATAGCTATCATTAAAGTATTTGTATGGCTCCATTTGAGGCTCTCTATGGTAGGAGATGTAGATCTCTAATTGGTTGGTTTGAAGTAGATAAGGCTGCAGTAGTAGGGCCTGACTTGATGTTTGATGCGTTAGAAAATGTTCATTTGATCAAAGAAAGGCTTAAGGTTGCCCAGAGATGACAGAAATCATATGTTGATGTGAGGAGAAAGGATCTCGAGTTTGAGGTCAGTGACTTTGTGTACTTGAAAATATTTCCCATGAAGAGAGTGAAGAGATTCAGCAAGAAAGGGAAACTCAGTCCCTGATATATCGGTCCCTTCAGAATCCTCAATCATTTCAGAAAGGTAGCTTATGAGCTTGAGTTGCCTTTAGATTTAGCCTCAGTACACCCAGTGTTCCATGTCTCATTGTTGAAAAAGTATATTGGTGATCCAGCTGTAATTGTTTCCTTAGAAAGTGTAAATATTCAGAACAGTCTTTCCTTTGAGGAAGTTCCAGTCAAAATTCTTGATCATCAAGTTCATACACTAAGGAACAAAGAAGTTCCACTAGTCAAAGTTCTTTAGCGGAATCAGTCTTTTCAGGGAGCCACTTGGGAAGCAGAAGCAAATATGCGGACCAAATACCCTCATCTTTTTTCTGCAAATCCAGATTCAGTATAAGGTACTAATCTTCTTAAAATTTTCTTTTCTCTGTCATGCACAATTTCAGTCGTACATTTATGAATCAGTTGATTCATTCCTTCTATGCATCAGACATGTATATTCAGTGTGAAAGCTCAATCCATCAGTTCCCTTAACTTAACCAGTTTTATTCGGGGATGAATGATCCCAAGGGAGAGATATTGTAACACCCCATATTTCCCTAGCATAATATAAGTCCCAGTGCATGAGTATTAGTATATAAAATTTCTGAAATGCTCATTATTTTTTAGTTTAGAGCATTTCATTGTGTAGGAAATTTAGTTATCTTTCCAACGATATAAAATTTGCCTAAATTCGATAACCGGGTTAGAAGTTATGGCGATTTTAAGCTTCAGTCATTAAACATCATCATTTTAACCTTCAGCACATTGCGTAGATAGTCCAAATGACAATTTTTGATTTCTAGTGTGACTTCATGATCATGACGCATCGCGGAGCAGGCGAATTTCCTATTTGTCAATTTCCAGTGGGCCTCCGCGATTATGGCACGTCGCGGTAGTGGCCAAAATGGCATATATAGGCTTACCGCGATGGTGGCGCATTGCACCGTCTATCCAAGTCCCAGTTGTCCCTTTTCCAGTGGCTTGACCCGATAGTGGCGCATCACGCCAAGGCCAAAAATCAGGATGGTCAGTTTTCAGCTTCCGTTTTTAAATTCACTTAAGGGTATTTGGGTCTTTCTCCACGGCCCAAATTAACCTAAAACACGAAATTTAACCCCTAAACACCCTAAGTAGTCATCATTATTTCAATTGCTCTCACAATTAAGAATTCCTCTTACAAGAACAAGAAACCCTAGCTCTCAAATTCAAGGCAATTTCTCAAGAACTCTCCATTCATCTCTTCAAATTTATTAACCCAGGTATGTTAGATGTTCATCCATGGATCCTTTTCATCCATGGAGTCCAAGCAACCTTTTTAAATTATAAAATTGTGATCTTTTCAAGTTATCATGTTTTAAATTTTAATTTCATCCATGAATCTCCATGAACTATGATTCTATACTATGTTACCATGAAATTATTGTTATTATTCAATCTTCTATGTTTAAATATTATGATTGACTGAATTAAACTATGATTTAATGCTATTATGATGAATTCATGCTATTTCTACAAGTTCCATGATATTTCGATGATTGTTTTACAACTATGAAGTACAAGTGTTTGATGAAATGCCTACAAGAGTGATTTATTTAATAAGAGTCTTCATGTTTTGGCCTTCAAGCATTAATGTCCTTTCAGTATTGCTGCTTTGAGTCCTGGGGGTATCGAATACCTAAAGACCATAGTTATTTATTTAGTCTAGCCTCAGTACACTACAGAATAGTTTTCATATTATATTAAAAGCATTATCAAAATAGTCAGCTATCAGTTATTCAACTCAGAACAATCTAGTACCTCAGTGTCTTTCAGTTGGGAGTAGGATTTAGTACCGAGCGAGTGTAGGGATGGCGGCTTCCCCGCCATATAGGCAGAGTCATTAGTAACAGTCCCTATACTCTAGAACTACGTAGCCAGCATAGGATATGAGTAGTCACCCATCAAATTAGGTTTGACTATCTCACAGGGGTCACCCGTCAGTTCAGGCTTGACACCCTTAGTCCTTTGAACATTATATCAGTTTAGTGGATCCACACAGCTATTGTTAGTAACCGTGGCATGGTATTAACACCCTTCCAGCTGGGGTTACAGGTTGGACCTCGATTAGCTCAAATTAGGGGATGTCGGTTAGATGAAACCTCCCATAGTCTCAGATATGGTCTCAATTATAGTCCCAGTTCAGTTATTCAGTCTTAGTATTGCTTGACCAAAGCATACAGATTTCAGTTATCTCAATATTTTAGTTTACAGATTTTACTCAGTTATGTTATATGCTTGGCATGCATCCTCAGTATTTACAGATTTTCATGCATTATCAATATCTACAGATTCTATGTTCTCTAATCAGTACTCCATACTTTACATGCATATCCAGTTAATCATTAGCCCTGCTCATGAAACCATACATATCAGCCTACCTCATTTAGAATACCAGTACATTCAAAGAACTGATCACATACCTTTTCTTTTGCACTATGATGTATTATATCATAGGTTCTGATACTGAGTTCCCAGCCCGTGAGTAGACTCATCAGATTCTCAACAGTAGCAGTGGTGAGTCCTCATACTTCAAGGACAGGCTTACTCTATTTCATGTCTCAGTTAGTAGTTAGTTGGCTAGTTGGGGCCTGTCCCATCAACTCATATTCAGTCAGTCAGTTATAGATATTTTTCAGACATTAGAGTCAGTTATTCAGTATTCAAATATTACAGTTAGTGATCCAGTTTATATTTATTTTATCAGATTCAGTCAGTTGTTTTTATAGACTCATATTTTAGTTTTAAATTCAGTTATTAAAACCTTATGGCATGTCAGTATTCTTCCGCATTTATGATCATGTTATTCAGTGCTCACAGCAGGTATCATCTCATGGGTTAGCTTGTGGTTTCTCGGGACCATAAGCACCGTGTAATGAATAGGGGGTAGTCTCAGGTCATTACAGATTTATTGATAATTATCTTTAATTTCATAAATTTTAGGATTTTTATCAGTTTATTACTATTTTAATATTTTTGCACAGTTCTCTGCATACGCATACAACATAGCACTACAATTCTTTGTAGCGTAGTATAATTTTAATCATTTATAGCATAATATATTTTTTCAAGACAATTATATTTTTTATTTGTTGTTTATATTTTTTGTATAATTATACATCAGCATTTATATTTTTTGTATAATACGACTTACATATGTGAGTCAATTTAATTATTTTAATATACAAAATAATAAATTAGTCAAGTCGAAGTCTTATCACTTTTAAATTTTTTGACTTTATTTCACTCACTATCCCTAATTTAAGGGACTTGTTGGGAAAAAATATATATGAATATTATTTTTTATTATTTTTCCTTTTTTAAATACTCCACACATATAATAAACACACTAAGCACAAACCGCAAACATTCGCACCCTTAATTTCATAAATTTTAGAATTTTTATCAGTTTATTATCATTTTAATATTTTTGAACAATCATCCACATACGTATATAACATAACAGTACAATTCTTTTTATATATTATAATTTTAATTGTTTATAGTGTAATACATTTTTTAAAGATAATTATATTTGCTTATATTTTTCTGTGGTTATATATATGGATATTTTTATTTTTGTACCTTATTTAACACAGTCTATAGAAATAACATTGATTTATTTTAATATACAGAGTAATAAATCAATCAAGTCGACATCTCATTATTAAAAAGGTATTTGACTTTATTTTATCTACTATCCACAATTTAAGTGATATGTTGGGAAAAGATAGATTTAATATTTATTTATTTTATTATTACTTTCCTTTTTAAATACACAACACAAAGCACACACACATATACACATTTCTCTCTTTCTCTATAACCTCATTGTTTCTCTCTAAAACACAAACACACACACACACACACACATCTTCTCATTTTGAATTTTGATTTGGTGGGGTTGAATTTGAACAAGTCTTGAATCTAAGTTCTTGTTGACTTTTTTTTAGTTAATATTGTGAAGTTTTGACTTTGTTGAGTTTTGATTATTTGATTGAAGTATAAAGATCTTGCTGGTTTATTTGGGGGACATATGGAGCTTTGAACTTAATGTGGAAAGAAACAAAATCGAGAACTCTAATGCTATCACTGTTATTTTTTATTTTGGGTTCTAATTTTTGCATGTTTGACTGTGTTTTCTTTATGATATTTTTTTTGGTATTGTAGTATCTTACATTGTTGTAATGCTTTATTTTTCTAAAATTGTTATGGTTATTGTTGCTATATTATGATTAATAGTAATATACATTTTCTAATTTAATGGATGCTTTTGTGATGGATATTGCCTACTGTTGAGTATGTTTTCTCCATATTTGATTTATTTTTGTCTTTCTCTTTATTATATATTAATATTGTTCTGTTTAGATTGTTAAAAGCAGCTTGAAAGTTATATTTTGATACTTTTTTCGTTGTTATTTTGTTGATATTTTTATTGATATTAGTTAATATTTGGCCAAAGAAATTATCTCTCTGTCTGGATATTGGAGGTCACCCCATTATAAAAGACGAACTTTATTTTATCAAATTTATTATCTTATATTAAGGGCCGACACTGGCCGATAAAGAAATTTTTCATCGATTTTTGAGGCCTTTGCAAATAAGAGACGGATATTATGTATATAAATACGTAATAAAAATAAATAAATTTGGGCGATGACAAAACTTTTATAAGAACACAAAAAATTTTACAATTCTTATTTTGGCAAGACGATTTAGGAAGGTCAATCAATTGAGCAACCGCTTCGTAGCCATAGCATATTTAAAATCTAATCTGAGCCCACCTTTTAATGAAAATCATATTTTTACATACCTTTTCAATTTATTTTGATAATTATTTATTTGTTACTAACATTTTATTACAAGTGTTTATACAGGTTATTGAGAATACTCGTTGGGAGTGACATTCAAGAAAGACTTTAAATTTTATGTTGTATTTTGTATCCTTATACTTGTACAAATATTATTATAGTGAAAACTTTATTTTGGGGGTGTTGGGCGGGATTTTCATTATTTATACAAACTTCGCCATGCGTTAGGCAAATTTAGGCTGTTAATGTTTACATTAAAATTGATTTCAATATTTAATCCTCAAATAATTCACTCTAAAATATTACGTATTCTTTTTCTCTAAACAGATCTTTCACTATTCAATCTTTTTATTTTTATATGCACAATGTCATGTATTTTTGTTTATCTTAATACACTTTTTATACATATGCATATTTTTTACGATAATATAATCAAGTTACACATTCTTTATATATATATTGTCTGTATCATTTTAATATAAATTTTATATTATGTATTTATAAACATTAATTTTTTCTTCTTCATTTTTAATAAACCTAAGTCTGGCTGGGAATCACATTTGTGGATTCTGAAGGGTGTCAAATACCTTCCCTTCGGAATAATTTGAACCCTTACCTAGGATCTAATTTGGTTCATGGATTAAATAAAGTCATACTTGTTAATAAATAAATAAGTTTCCTATTTTTTTGTTAAAAATTAGGTGGAGACTCTATATAAAATTAATTCTTTTTTAGTCCATAATGTCATGCTCGTTTTGACCTTAGGTAAAAATAGGGTATGACAAGGTCCAGTCGTAGTTAGCACAAAATCCAATTGGGTAAACACTGGACATCCTACAATTTGCACCCAATGACTCGTAACAAGTTCTTAGGGCTCATAGTGAGCCACTCATACTCAGAGTAGAACTAATCCACTTAATTATTGATTTGGTTACGATTGGGTTCATTGGATCCGTCAAGACTCACAACGACTCGTACCCCCAAGTCATACTCAGGATAGTACCTCAAGCACTATTCACTGGACACCTTATGACTAGGGTCACTTGACCTATCAAGACACATTATGATTTGTCAGATAAGTTGTTGCCAGGGCAAAAAGCTGAGAACTCAGAAAATTTTCGAGGACCAAAAACCCGAGGTGTTACAAATGTTAAGTTTGATGGTTAAGTGGGTCGTATGGGTATTAAATAGGGTGCTGATGTGGCCTGTCCATATGATAATTTTCTTCCACATTGTGTGCTAGATGACACTCCATTAAAGTAGGGGTATTTGTGAGCAAAGAAATAAATAGCGTGGTATTTTTTATCCAAAAAATAAGTAGAAGGATATTTTTTGCTTCACTTTGAATAGTTCAGGGGTAGCTTTAACCATATGGGATGCTGATGTGAACTGGACATGCGAAAATTATTTTTACACGTGGTATGCTTGTCGAAACTCTATTAAATTAAGAAGTATTGTTTAGCCAAAAAAAAAACAAACAGAGGGGCATTTTTTAGCCAAAAAATAAATAGAGATGTATTTTTGAGCCAAAAAACAAACTTAGGAGATTTTTATCCATTTAAATAGTTCAGGGATGATTTTGATTCGTTTCTGTTGCAAAATGATTGTTACTGTTATAGGTAAAAAACCATTAAAGCATAATAGAAAATTATAATTTCAACAAAATTTTGACTATTACAATAAAATATTAAGTATTATATAAAAATATTGTTATAAAGAGCTAGTTACAACAACCTTACCATGTATTGTTGGCTTGCTATGGGACTTTTCTTTTTCTACTATTTATTAAAACTAGCTTGTCTTTCACAGGTCTAGTCACGTGAATTTGACCATTTTATTTTTCAAATTAACCCATTTCTGTCACTTTACCATGCACCCCGCCCTATTTGATAATTTTTCCCACAAGAAAACAAAAAAATAAAAACCCCACCACACTTTTTTACTATCCTTATCAATAATTAAAAAAAATACAACAAAATCACAACCACAACCTATCAAATATTAACAACTCACCCCCTATCCCTGCATGCCCACTAGGCCCCTCCACGCTTCACATTTTTTCTCTTAATTACACACACACAACTCCATAAATAGAGACCTCACAATACATCGACTCACATCCACTACCTAGAGAAAACCAATAACCATTAGAGGTTTACAGCAACAAATACACACACAGATAACCCATATAGAGGCAGACAGTGAGAAACGGAGAGAGATAAAGTCGGCGAGAGAAGGAAGAGAAGAAATAAGAGAAAAATTAGAGAAAGAAAGAGAAACAAGGATCGAATAACATTTCATACTAATCAAATTTTCTAGCAAAATTTCGCTGGAGTCGTTGTTCCACCAGTGAAACCAAAAAACCCTACAGAATCCAGGCAGCTGGGACCCTCATTTCAGTTCTCCGGCAAAACGCACCAAAAAACACCTTCTAGTATGACCAAACTCACACTGAACAGCCACTTTCGTCCCTATTTTTAGCTCAAATCCCATCAAAAATAGCAAAATCAGCGACCAAATCAACTAAACCCAACCCATTTCAGTTTATTTTGATGAAATCCCATCGAAAATGACCAAAAATAGAAAATGGGTTAGTCAGTCGATCGTGTTTATTTTAGATTTTTTTAGGTTTGTTCAATTTGTGGATTTGTTGTTAAGAATTTCTATTTGAGGATTTTGATCAGGTTTTGGTTAACTCACTATCATCAAAAAAATAGATCTGATTTACCGAGGTCTAATTTTGAACTCTATTCCCCTTTTTTTTATCTTAACATGGTTAATGATATGATTTGTTGATATGTTTGGTAGTGTATTTGAGAAATTTTAATTGTTATGGCCTTGAATGTTTGATTTTATCTTAAAACTAATTAATCGTGTGATTGGGAATGAAATTCGGGATGGATTGAAATTTGATAAAAATTGATTTGTTTGGCTAGCTTTGATTTGTTGGTTGTTGATTAAATAGGATAAATGGTAATGTCACTCTCCATTGATAGTATTATGTTTTAGGTCGAAACTAGTAGGCAAATGGTAGGTTGGGTAGGAAAATTATAGAAATCGATGATTGTTGAGTGATTGAATAATTGCGTTTAAGATTGTTTTATTTTATCGCATGAAATTGAAAATATATTCATTTTACCGAGGATGCCCCGAGATAAATTGTACATATTCACCAAGAAATGCTTTGAAGTATCATGTATGTGGAGAATATTCGTGATCAAGACCTGAGGCATCGGGTGGAGCATAGCTTAGGATAGTTAGATTAGTTTAGGTTTTCATTCAATATTTTTCCATTTTGGTCTGTTTTAGTTGGACTGGATACTATTTTTTGGAACTTTGATTATTTGTTTGTTTACTTTTTTTTGCGTATGTGTTGTTTGTTAGTTTATCATTTCATAGTGTCATATTAGCTGACATAACTCAATCAAGCGACCGTGGACCGAGGGGTGCCTAACACCTTTTCCCCGATCAACAAAATTCTTTAACCGGAATCTCTATTCACAGATTAATATTAAAGAGTCAAAATCATTTTGAAAAAGGATTTTCAAAGGTGACTTGGCATACCAGATTTATGCCAAGTGACAACTCTAAGTTGAATTATAAAAATCCTTTTCGAATCAAATTTACATTTTTAATCACTGTTATAAACAAAACTCTTTTCAAACTTAAAACCAATTCTTTTTGGGGTAAAAGGGGTGTGACAGCTTTGACGATTTTGTTGGGGTATTTTTTTAGAATTTCAATGTTGAGTTGTATCGGCTTAGTTTAGCACTATAGGTGTATAGACATTTTATTTGTATTATCATTCGTGTTATCATTTTATCATTATTGGATGCCTACGTGCTCTTTTGTTTATAGTTTTTCCATATGTGTTACCTCTTTATATCTTTCATCATATGCATTACCCTGAGTCATTTCTTTCGAAATAAGTTTCAGAGTACATGTCATATACATGAACCTTCGTTGAGTCACTTTTATTTTAGGAGGGAGAGCCGTCGAACGTATGGAGTAGGTGAAAAGCAATTGCGGCCACTATCAACCATATGCTCTCCTGAACAACCTTGTTTGTTGAACCCCAACCTAGGTCATTTTTATTTGCATTATGTTGAGACCTAGCGGGACCCATTTGTCCATTGTAGGTGACTTACCCCTAAACATATCTATGTGCTACTTGTTGCATCTTTGAGGGTTAAAAAGTCATTTGACAGACTGATTTAGGAAAGTATGTATTGAATTTGAGGGAAAGAGTGTGTTTAGGAAAAAAAAGAATGTAAAGAGTTTCATAGTTGTATAAGCTCTCCATGGGTTTTGTTTTCACAATCAAAAAATTTAAAAAGAAGTTTTTTACCTTGTGCATATTTTTCTTAAAAAACAAAAAATCAAAAAAAAAATCTTTTATTTCCTTTAGCATGCATTCATAACTTGAAAATATCAAAAAAACTAAAATTGGGTAGGAGCTTTCTGCCATTTATATAGAGAAAATTTTAAAAAGATTTCTTTTGATGTTTTATACATTTTATATAATAAAAATGCCAAAAAGATTTTTCTTTTAGTGCCTTCATGTTTTCTACGTCAAAACTTTCAAAAATATTTTTACGTTGGTGCTTTATTTTGAACAATTTCATATGAAAACATAAAAAAAAATTCTTTCATAGTTTGATTTCATTTTGTATGAAGTTTCAAATCTAAAACTCAAAAACAATTTTTATTTGTGTGTTTCACCATTTGTTTCTTATCATGTCTCCAATCGGGGTTCAATCAATTAGTTAATGATCAAATCAATTAGTTTTTTTGTTTTTCTTATTCAATTAGTTTAAGGTGATTGGTTTGTGGCATTCTGGCTAGTCACCCATATCACACTAAGTCTAAGAGAAAACTATGACCAACAAGGATACTGAGGTTGTTATCATTAATCAGACAAGAAGTTTGGAAAATGAGAATTTAGGATCTAATGAATAGATTCTGAAATTAAAGCAACAAATGAATGAAATGCATCGAGTTTGGACTAATGGATTGACTCCTCCTACATTTCCCACTGATAATTTGGAAAAAGTGTTGAGCTCTAACATATTTGTTATTTCTATTATTAAGTTAGTTTAAGATGGTTGGTTTGTGGCATTCTGGCTAGTCACATATATTACACTAAGTCCAAGAGAAAGTTAGATATGGACAACAAAGGATACTGAGGTTGTTATCATTGATCAGACAAGGAGTTTGGGAAATGAGAATTTAGGACCTAATTCAGAAGAGATTTTGAAATTAAAGCAACAAATGGTTGGAATGCATCAAGCTTGGTCTAATGGGTTGCCTCCCCCTATATTTTCCACTGATAATTTAAAAAATATTACTAGCTTACCTCCAATGTCTCATGCACAATTTTCATTTTTGTTGACACGCCATAACATGCATCAGGGCTTTACTCAGGGGCAACACTATCCCAACACTTTTAATATTCATTTTATATCTCCTCAACACAAAACTACCATATACTTGGTTCCAACTGTAATTCCCATTTTTGTGGGGCCCCACATGAAGTTCCTAATTCTAATGTCCATCCAACAATTGTGCTTCCCCACATTCAAGTGATCCTGCATTGAATATTTCTGGTGATCAACATTATGCTCTTGATCATATGCTTAAATTGACTGATCCTTATGGCTACACTCAAACTACTGAAGTTCCCCTTAACGCTGAGAAACTTGTTATGATATAATAACAAGAAAAAATAACTAAAAAGGTAAAAATTTTTGAACTGACAATGAAAAACTTACAAAGACTTGGTGGGTACAAAAGTGTCTCATATAAGGACTTGTGCAGTTTCCAAGTGTTAACCTTCCTCTTGGATTTAAGATGTCAAAGTTTGAGAAGTTGATGGACACGGCGCTCTCATAGCACATTCGAAATGTTATTGCAATCAATTGATGGGAGCTGGAGGGAAATAAGAATTGCTTATGGCTTATTTTAGAGAAATTCTAGCAGTTTTAGCTTCTGAATGGTTTGTTGATAAAGACATTGATAAGTGGAATAATTAGGATGATATAGCTAATGAATTTGTGCAATAATTTTAATACAATATTGACTTGGACTCCGATGAAAAGTCCTTAACCAGCATGATAAAGAAGAGTGCCGAAAGTTTCAGGGAATATGCTATTAGATGGCGTGAACAAGTGGCTAGGGTGAAACCACCAATGAAAGAAAGCAAGATGGTGGAGAAGTTTATTCAAGCGTAGGATGAAACATATTTTAAACATTTGTTATTATCATTAAGCAAGCCATTTATTGAAGTCCTCAAAATGAGGGAAATAATAGAGGGAGGATTAAGGCCGGCAACATTGTGAGTTTTGCAGCATTGAAAGCAACTATTCAAGCAATTCAAAATGGTTCAACAAATATTGGAGGGAAGAAGAATAAGGAGATGTTGATGTTATTGTAGTCAGAAAATGTGCACATCCAAGAAGATCACCTCACCATCACCCTCATTTTTAAGCCCAAGGTTATACCCAAGCTCCATATAATCACTCCCAACATCACTATCCTCCCCAAAACCCAATATAATCTATTTCCCTACCTCCATATCCAATATATAGAGCACAACCATTTGTTCAACCCTTTTTTATCCATAATAGAGTGCACCAACTCTTCAGAGTCAGCCTCCAACTCCACAAACATACCAAAGCCTTTCTTGGCTTGATTTTTCGTCCAAGTCAAACTATAAAAAGAGGCAGAAGTCAAGGGAGAGTTTCACTCTGATGATAGGTGAATTTACACGCCTATATCAATATATTTTGCCCATATTTTAGCCTAGTTTTGAGAACAAATTATATATTTCATGCACTTTTAGTCCTTTTTCCTGTAAATGAGCTAACAAACATGATTAGGAAAGTTTCAGGTATAAATGATGCAAAATACAGCATTTTATGGCTTACTTGACGCAAAAGAAAGCTCACAAAGGAAGGGAAGGAAGTCTACACGCCTAAGGACCAAAACTGCTGCATGGAAAATCTGTCCCGGGCTAAAACAGCATTTCTGAAGACTTTGGGGACCTACAGACACAAAGTTGGATTTTGACAATGATACATTAACCTAGTACAATTGGGTTATGTATTTCATTAGTTTATTTGGATTAGGAGAATGTTACATTAACCTAGTACAAATGGGTCAAGTATTTCCTTAGTTTAGTAGGATTTGGTTATTTATTTCATTAGCATAGTAGGAGTAGGATAGGAGTATTATAAATACCCTATCATGCTAGAGATTTTTAATGAAGTCCTCCCTTAGTGGAGAGGCAAGTCCTCCCTTAGTGGAGAGACACATTCTACTTCTAAATTACAACTCTTCTAATCTTTCCATTAATTCTATTCTTAAATTCCACAACAAGAGAATCGTTACTTGCTAAGGAATCATACCACACGCCTATCACCTAATCCACACGCCATTACTCAACAATAACAATGCAAATCGTGATCTCCTTCGCACTCATGGGTCACTAAACTTCTCTGTTGGGGTTATGGAAGCCGAATGAGATACTATCTATTGCTGTGAGTTTGTGAGTTCGAGACACGTATAGTGCTTATATCATTATTCTCTTCATCTTAATGCAAATTCTTGTGGCTGCAGACGCATAGAATAACGCCAGTCTAACATTTAACTTGTTCGAGAGAAAGGTTATTTGTCTGGAAAAGAGATAATGTCAAGGTAGTAGGACACCCTTTCCTATTAAAAAGCTAGTGTCGTAACTGGACTAACCTCTTGGAGAATTCGTACCGTTAGACACGCTTTAAGCTCGAGAGAGTTAAAGTGAAATAGTCCTTGTTCAGGTCGAGAGACGCTTGGATTTACCATCGACTACAATTCTTTATAAGCAATTGCATGTCAAGACTCTACACACTCATAGCTAATAGAGACGTATACCTCAGAAGGTGGACATAACCCCAACGCTTCAATTCTCATTGTTTATAACTTACGTAACAATCTTTCTCTCTTTACTTTGCTATTTTCAGCCTTTACTTTATTGTTTTCGTTACACATTACAATCCCCCCTTTTACGAGACTTGCACCAAAAGTTTAGTAATTTTGCTTACTTGTTGGCCAAGCTATTCCCTGTGGGATCGACACCCAACCCAGGTTGGGTTCTATATTTGCTAACGACCGCTTTACACTCCCACGAGAGCTGTAGATTGAGCGTTATCAAAAATTGGCGCCGTTGCCGGGGAATACGAGTGTCAATTAAGTTTGTGATAGTTGCTAGACCCTTTGGTCAAAGATTCTTGTACTTTTACTTTTAGTTGTTGTTTTTGTTTTATTCAGGTTCTATTGACAGAATGGATGCACAACGTGAAATTGATAGGATGGCTGCTCAAGTGCATCAACAGAATATTGATAACCGTAGGTGAGCAACAAATCCTGACGATGAGGATCTAGGCGATGAAGAGCTACTAAACCCACGGCATACTGCTGAGATGGCGGAACCCATGCAGAGGAGAGATCGTCAAGCGCGATTGAGACCTGATCGTCGAACTGTGCAAATTCCTTTTGATGATGATGATGACGATTTGGATGAAGCTGGTGCCACAGGAGCCATTGTTCTGCCACCCTTGGCATCTGGAGCAAAGTTCAATATCACTAGCGCCATGATTCAGCTTTTGCAACTCAAGGGATTATTTGGTGGACTAGCAGGCGATGATCCGAATATGCATCTGATCAACTTTATTTCTACATGCAAGTCATTCGACAATCCTGGCGTTGGACAGAATGCAATTCGACTACGCTTATTTCCATTGTCTCTGTCTGGGGAGGCAACTCTATGGTTGAATGGGCTGACTCCTGATTCGATTACTAATTGGAGGCAATTGAAAGACGCTTTCCTAGAAAGATTCTTTCCGCCATCCAAAAGAGCACAGTTGAGAGATGAGATCACCAATTTTCGACAGCTTCCAACTGAAGCTCTCCACGTTACATGGGAGAGGTTCAAGACGAAGCTAATGCAGTGCCCAAACCATCATATGACCAATGTCCACTTGATGGAGATATTATACAGAGCTTTGAATTCGGGGATTAAGCCAATGGTTGATAATGCGGCTGGAGGATCATTTATGGACCTCACCTTTGTTCAGGCAAGCAATATGCTATACCGGATGACAAAACAAAGTAGAGCTTGGCATACCAGGGATTCTGAGGTAGCAAGCCCCACTTTATCTATTGGCATGTCTGCAGACCAAAGAAGAAGAGAAGAAGAACGTGAGCAAGACATGGCGCACATGAAAACACAATTGGATCTTCTGACAAAGCACTTATTATCAGGGAAGACCGAAAAAAAAGCTGTAGCGCTAAAAGGAAGAGACGAATCTGATTCTGAAGAGGAGGCCAACTACTTGAACAATCAGGGGGGTTTCCGTGGGAATGCCCAAGGAAACCAAGGTCGAAACTATTATGATAAATCTGGAAGCAAAGACCAAGGTAGTTGGAAGAAAAATAATGAAAAGAGTGGTTTGTACGTTCCCCCTGGTAGACGTGATACCACCACATCTAATTCTGGGAGTATGGAAGACATGATGGCTAAGTTATTGAAAGGAGTGGAAGCAACGAGCGCAGGAGTTAAGGAGGTGATTGATGATTTGTCCTCCATGAAGCAACTAGTTGATTCTCATTCCACTTCTATTAGGCAAATAGAGCAGCAATTGAGCCAACTTTCAGCAGCATTCAATCAAAGAAAGGCTGGCACCTTACCAAGCGATACTGTGCAAAACCCAAAGAATGATGGGTCATGCATGGCCATCACTACCAGAAGTGGTAAGGTGCTGGAAACTTCAGCAAAATGCAAGCAAGTGGTTGACGAAGTTGCAGACATAGACATTACACCTAGTGACGTTACAAAAGGAGAAGAAGCCGCAACAACTACTCCCAACGTCAGGGACGTTTCACCTAGTGACGTGCAGCCTAAAAAAGTGGAAAAATAGAAGCAAGAGGAGAAAAAACTGTGGAGAGAACACTTCCATACCCACCACCACCTTTTCCCCAAAGATTGAAGAAGGTGGCGGATGACACTAAGTTCAGCAAATTTATGACTATACTCAAGCAGCTGACCATTAATGTTCCATTGGTGGAGGCACTTGAACAAATGCCTGGATATGCAAAGTTTATGAAGGACCTATTGACAAAGAAGCGGGCAGCAAGTTATGAGTTGGCGGATAATGTTCATCATTGTAGTGCAATCGCTACAAGGTCGTTAGTTCAAAAGAAGGCAGATCCTGGAGCTTTCACTATTCCTTGCACAATTGGAGCGTTGGATTTTGCCAAGGCATTGTGCGATCTAGGTGCTAGCATCAATTTGATGCCACTATCCATCTACAAGAAGTTGGGGCTAGGCGACCCTACACCAACCAATATGAGGCTCGTGATGGCTGATAGGTCGGTAAAACGACCTGTGGGTATCTTGAATGATGTGTTGGTGAAGGTTTCTTCATTCATATTTCCTGCCGAATTTGTTATTCTAGATTGTAAGGAGGATTCTGAAGTTCCCATAATCCTGGGACGTCCTTTCCTTGCAATCGGAAGTGTGCTTATTGACATGAAAGATAATGAGCTTTTGTTTCGAATTAATGACGAAGTGGTACGGTTTGATATATGCAAAGCAATGAAGCAGCCCAGCGATATGGATGAGTTATCTGTGACTGATGTTCATCATGAGGATATAAAAGCATTATCTATAGAGAAACAGCCTACTGTTGAGCCATTGTCTGCTGCACCACTGAATGTTGAGCATGAGGACAATAAAGAACTTATGGGTGATCTAACAGAAACAGAGCCGTATATTTCTAAGCAACCAGATTGTGATCTCAAGAATCAACCAACAGCGAAGACTCCCATTGACAAGCCACCAATGCTAGAATCGCAAGAGCTTCCCGATTATCTAAGGTATGTGTTCTTGGAAAGTGGAAGTATACTTCCGATAAGTGTGGTGGATGATTTAAGTGAACAGCACCTGGAGGCTCTCATCTCTGCTCTGATAAGGTATAAGAGAGCTATGGGTTGGACTATTGATGATATAATTGGTGACTCTCCGGAGAAACGTAGGAGCCATCTCGAAGAAGATCGCATGCCCATAGGTAAGCCTCATTGCCGTCTAAATCCTTTTAGAAAACGATCCACCATTTACCTCGACGAAGTCTGAGTACTCGAGGTAACCATGTCGTGCCACGACAATAAATAAGGCGCTAGATGGGAGGCAACCCATTGTTTATCGTTTTTCATTTATCGTTTATCGTTTTCTTTCATTCTAGTACTTGTCTTGTTTTTAATTAATGAAAATCCAAAAATAAGAGTCGTGCCACGACCAAAACTAAGGCGCTTGGTGGGAGGCAACCCATCGTACTAATCATTTTCATTTGTTTTGAGCAAAAATAGGTGCAAGAAGTATTCAACGAGGAGATTGATTTCAATTGACGATTTGGACGCATTGTATGGTAAAGTTGGTAAGTTAGGAATGGTGATGCACAAGGCTATGGATTGAGCATTTCTCACACCAAAATAGGCTTCGAGGAAGGCTAGGCCTTGGTAAAACAAGGCCACGAACGATGCACAACCTATCCTATAGCCTAAGGTCTCGGAATCTAGTGTGCTATACACTATGCGCCGCCTATTCCTAGGTATGCTTTTGACTATGCGCCGCCTATGCTATGGCATTTGGTCTCAGTATCTCATATGCCATAGACTATGTGGCGCATATGTCTACAAATGCCATAGACAATGCGGCGCATATGTCCCATTATGCTATAGACAATGCGCCGCATATGTCATGACTATGCCAAGCATTATGCGCCGCATATGTAGCATTTTTGTCTCCAAAACCGATTGTAAATGGTTCATAACCCGACCCATTCTCTTCCTATATAAAGGGGACTTAGTTTTACAACACAACCACACTAAAAATTGACCTAAGGGCGCCGCATATACATCCAAATCCTCTCAAAATTTTCTTCTTTTGCTCTTCCAATTCACAAAACCATCTCCACAAGCTTCAAGCAAGTAAGTACTCTCTTATTCTTCATTTATTTCTCGTAAGTACTACGTTGCTATGTCTATTATGAATTGCTAAATCGTATAAGATTGTTGGTGATGTTCATGTGTTTGGATTGTTGATACAAAATCATGTGAGTGAACATGTACGTAGGAAAATCTTGACTTGTTTCCGACTTGAAATTGGTTTTAATAGCATTGTTATACTATTTGCGGAATTACCATGGCTATGAATAGTGCTTAAGATTATTGTTTGGATACTTACATGTTAGACTATCCCGGCCATCGGGATAAGACTTATAGTGCCTACCGACATAAGAGGTTGTGATTGTTGTAAGAATAACTATTCCATGTGGTAACCCCTATGTAGTAGTGTTGCTATATCTACCATGAAAGTTGTCCAATGGCTGCAAGTAAGTGATGCATTGCTGATTTTCTTGTCGGAATACAATCCTAAAACGTATGTCGACGAAATCTGAGTAATCGACCACTTTCGCTTCACTGATTAGTGTTAACAAAACTAAGTGTGGGGTGGTACCCCTACTGCTTATGTATAGATTATATCCATTGAGATTGTGCTACCATTAACACTATTTCAAGTCTCAGGTACAATGGCCTCTAAAGAGAGACAAGGCAAGGAGAAGGCTACCACTTCCCAAAAGGGCAAGAAAAGAGGCCGCAAGGAGCAAGGAGAACCTTCCTCGATGCAAACACCTTGACTCACGCTTGGAATTAAGTGGGATACTTATGAGGAACTTCTAAGGATGACGACTCTGATGATGATTCCAATGCAAGGGGTATGACCCCAGACATTGAGGATAAGTCCGACCAACCAGGTTCCTCGTATTTATTTTCCACTGAGGACAGTGTCCCGACTAAGTGTGGGGTGGTGGTATTGCATGCTATACTTTCATGCTATACTTCTCTATTCGCATCTATGTTTGTTTGCTTTTGTTTTGTTTTTGTTTCGTTTTGTTTTTTTTAGTAGTTAAAATTTTTTTAGCTTCGCATGAAATTATTTTGATAGGCAGCATGAGATTATAACAAGAGTATGTGCTACAATTGTGACTATTGAGACATTTAGGCTCTAGCTGTAACTCATTATGTGATATTGTGTGATTCAATTCCTTCACTTGTTGGGTCGAGAGTCTATATTACTTCCAATCAAGTCGACCATGTGCCTTGTGTGTGTGAGATTAATAGTATCTTCTATGTATGTGGCTGATGCTAGAACTTGCCTGGTATGTATGCAAAGCGAAAATAAGGAGTGTAAGTTTAGGAGATGATTTAGGCATTTCTTCGGCAACCTATACATGTTTACCTTCAGTTTTACCTACCCATGGACATCATCCTAGTTAAACCCTTTTGAGCCTTTAGCCTATTTCTTTGACAACCTCGTATGTAAGCCTAATCCATTTTTTTCAAGACCGTAATTTGATCCAAATTCCTAAATGCTTTAAAGTGAAAAAGTCATGTGACAACAAAAGAGGAAATTGGGTGAGTATGATGCTTTAAATTGTAATGGTGCTTGAATGTGTTATGAAAAAGAAAGTGCTATCATAAGAGGTATGTTGTGAAAAGAAAAAGGAAAAGAAAGCTGAAAAGTGAGTTGTGCTTAAAATTGAAAAACAAAAGAGGAGAACAAGGGTGGTAGAATAAAAGAAAGAAGAAAGGTTGAAAGAAAAAAGTGTCAATGATACAATGTGATGTATTAAAGCGCTTAGGATCTTAGTCACTACTCCTGGCCAAAATAGTCCTACCCGTCCCTTAAGCCTACATTACAACCATCAAAAGACCTACTTGATCCTAATCTTAACATTCTGACATTTAGTAGAGTACTACATTAAGGGCAAGCCTATGGTCATCAGTTGCTACATATGAATTCTTTGTGAGAGTGAGAGCAAGGACATTTTGATACCCATGTTTGAAAAATATGCTATATTTGTGAGTAATTATGGGTACTATATTGTGAGACACACATGGTTGATGAGCTTTGGATAGTTGTATATGATTCTATGTACCTTAACGTTTGCATGCGAGTTGATCACCATCACTAGTCTACGCTAGAGGTTAAACTGTTTCTACTTATAATCGGGAAGCTACTCTTTGTTGATAATTTTTGTGCTTGTCTTGAAGAATGTTTTGTGTTGTTGCTGTAAAAACCCTAAGTTGATGCTTAGAAGGACATGATATTTTGTTCGAGGACGAACAAAGCTGCAAGTGTGGGGTGTTGATGATAGGCGAATTTACACGCCTATATCAATATATTTTGCCCATATTTTAGCCTAGTTTTGAGAACAAATTATATATTTCATGCACTTTTAGTCCTTTTTCCTGTAAATGAGCTAACAAACATGATTAGGAAAGTTTCAGGTATAAATGATGCAAAATATAGCATTTTATGGCTTACTTGACGCAAAAGAAAGCTCACAAAGGAAGGGAAGGAAGTCTACACGCCTAAGGACCAAAACTGCTGCATGGAAAATCTGTCCCGGGCTAAAACAGCATTTCTGAAGACTTTGGGGACCTACAGACACAAAGCTGGATTTTGACAATGATACATTAACCTAGTACAATTGGGTTATGTATTTCATTAGTTTATTTGGATTAGGAGAATGTTACATTAACCTAGTACAAATGGGTTAAGTATTTCCTTAGTTTAGTAGGATTTGGTTATTTATTTCATTAGCATAGTAGGAGTAGGATAGGAGTATTATAAATACCCTATCATGCTAGAGATTTTTAATGAAGTCCTCCCTTAGTGGAGAGGCAAGTCCTCCCTTAGTGGAGAGACACATTCTACTTCTAAATTACAACTCTTCTAATCTTTCCATTAATTCTATTCTTAAATTCCACAACAAGAGAATCGTTACTTGCTAAGGAATCACGCCACACGCCTATCACCTAATCCACACGCCATTACTCAACAATAACAATGCAAATCGTGATCTCCTTCGCACTCATGGGTAACTAAACTTCTCTGTTGAGGTTATGGAAGCCGAATGAGATACTATCTATTGCTGTGAGTTTGTGAGTTCGAGACACGTATAGTGCTTATATCATTATTCTCTTCATCTTAATGCAAATTCTTGTGGCTGCAGACGCATAGAATAACGCCAGTCTAACATTTAACTTGTTCGAGAGAAAGGTTATTTGTCTGGAAAAGAGATAATGTCAAGGTAGTAGGACACCCTTTCCTATTAAAAAGCTAGTGCCGTAACTGGACTAACCTCTTGGAGAATTCGTATCGTTAGACACGCTTTAAGCTCGAGAGAGTTAAAGTGAAATAGTCCTTGTTCAGGTCGAGAGACGCTTGGATTTACCATCGACTACAATTCTCTATAAGCAATTGCATGTCAAGACTCTACACACTCATAGCCAATAGAGACGTATACCTCAGAAGGTGGACATAACCCCAACGCTTCAATTCTCATTGTTTATAACTTACGTAACAATCTTTCTCTCTTTACTTTGCTATTTTCAGCCTTTACTTTATTGTTTTCGTTACACATTACAATCCCCCCTTTTACGAGACTTGCACCAAAAGTTTAGTAATTTTGCTTACTTGTTGGCCAAGCTATTCCCTGTGGGATCGACACCCAACCCAGGTTGGGTTCTATATTTGCTAACGACCGCTTTACACTCCCACGAGAGCTGTAGATTGAGCGTTATCACACTCTAATTGGAGAATCATATACAAGTTTTTTCCAAAAATTAAGGTAGTGGGGCATGATCACTCCTCTTCTTAGGTATACTTCTAACCCATATTTAAGAAATTTTAATTCTAATGTACGATGTGCATATCATTTTGATGTTTGGGATCACAGTATTGAAAATTGTCGTGCTTTGAAAAGACAAATATGAAGGATGATTCAAGATAAATCAATTATAGTGCAGAAAATTAACAGTGGTGAAAGCTCTAGTCATACTGATATGCAAATCAGTGGATAAGACGTCAAGCTCAGCAATTGAAAAGTCACTCCTCTCCTTACTAGGAAGAGTTTTAAGTATTTTTTCTCTTTTCTTTTTTGTTATTCAAATTATTTCAGATTGTAGTTTGGGATCTATCCTGTTTTATTTCTTTATTGTGTGCATTTAAATCCTTCAATCTTTTCTTTGAATAAAATATAGTGTCCCTTTTCTATTTTTTTTATGTTGTTTGTTTGTCTTCTTACACAATATATTTTATATTGGTTCTAGTGATATGACATGCTTTTGAAATTTTCAATCAGATCTTAAAATCCAGTTTAATCATGAAACTTGGAATTAGAATGTTAAAGTTAAAAAAAGAGCATCTGAGAAAATAGGTAGAGGATTGAGATATTTGGTGACCGGGTTAAAGCCTCACTTGAATAGATTGAAGCAACTACTTTGAGAATCATAAAAATAACTTGGTCGTTAATTAAAAGACTCATCTCAAACATTTTGAATTGGATCGAACAGTGGGTGGGCGATCCTCATGTCAAGAGAAACAAAAAAAATCATTTCACTAAAGAAGCCATCCAATGTAAGGTGTGTATAATAAATATGGAACTGTATGTTTGACAAGTGTAGAGAAAGAATTAACACGCATGCTCAGTTTAAATTATAGCGTTCTGAAAAAAATGTCATAAGTGATCTTTATCTTTCACTTTCATACGGCATGTTTTGTACTGGCATTTTTAAAGATTGATATGATGAAGGAATTTCATTCTTCTATTCAAATATTGGGTCATCATTTGATTACCTCATTTGAGCTTTAGTTTTATTTTTCTTTCATACCCCTCTTTTGGAATCAAGCTGGAGTCAACAAAAATTTAAAAAAAGGTGTCGAGCAAAAGAATATAATCAGAATAGTTAAAAAAGGTAATGAGTCAAAACAAAGAGGATAAGAGTGTCAAGAAAATAGAATCAAAAAAGTCCTGCAAAGGAAAAAATAAAGGAAAAGAAATCAAAATCATGCAAAAGAACAAGTTACCGAAACTACGTTTGACATAATTCTTGCTACGACAAGATACGTAGGCAACCCTACTCTGAGGTTCGGTCCAACCAAATAAACTATTTTAAATCACCCAGTTAAAGAAACTTAGGCAAAAGTTAATCTTTGTTTGTTTGATTCGATTCCAAAAGTTGTAAGTCTCACCCCATTTCAAGTGTCATTTGAGCCTCATGCCATTCTTTCTTTCAAACTCTATTCAAAAGTCATGTTACAATCAAAGAAAAACCTTCAGATTAATCTTTGAGAATGTTAAGGCTAATCATGCAATGGATATGATGATGCATTTTGGGTACTACTTCTCTTCCTTAGCATAAGGAACCAGGAGAGAATAATAATGAGAGTCTTATTGGTGAAAATTCTCATGGGCACCGTAAGACGATTGTGAGTTAAGAGGAATAAAAATGAGAGAGGTTTGTTGGAAAAAATCCTTCAAGGTGTCACTAATCGAATGAGGTCTATGAGTCTAATGGGCTTAGGAAAGCAATTCAGTTTCAGGGTCATTAACTCAATAACAATTGGAAAAAAGTTAAGATAAAAATATTAGACTGCTTAATCTGAAATACATGGCATAATCATTGAAGCCGACTGTCCCACTCAAATAAGTTTTTCTGTATGTTATTTCAAAGAGACATTTGTTGTCTTTTATTTCCCTTCTTGATTAAATATTGTGTTTTCTTTTGTTCGTTGTCAAAGTGAAAATCATTATCATTGTTCTAGTGTCTTTGAGTCAAGTCTATGTCAAAATAAGTGAGAAAAGATTTCAAAACTTGCTACCAACTTCTTCAATTGCAAAACCAAGATAAAAGGCCAGCACATAAAGACAACATGATCCAAAGTGAAGTAAAGTATCCAAAGAATTTTCATCAATTGACAGGCTGTGAACTCATGGAAATACAAAGCTTACAGTTTGTATAGAGACATCGTGAGACAAAGTTATAGTATTTGCACAAGGGTCATTTTTGATAGCCTGAGTTTCAGTTAATGGTGCAATAATTCATTGACACATATCAATAGTCTGAATAAGTTAAATATGAAAAGTGCAAGCTCAATTGCCTTGAAATCTAAAGCCACAAACCAACCACAATGTTTTTTAAATTCACAAGTTTTTCTTTGTATGAAACAGGAACACGTGTTACTTTCAAATAAAGATCTTCAAAGCCTAAATATCAAAAGGTGGAATTCCTCACTTTTGCAAATGCGAAATGCAGTATTGGTACGTAAGTTTGGTAATCACTATTATAGTAAAAACTCATCATCCTATACCCCTAGGAGATGCACTTACTTTTCTGGGTATTTCAAGTCCTTTTGTTAGGAGATGCACTTTCTAACTTGAACCTTAACTCCTAAAAGCCGCATTTTCTAGTCGAGTCCTTTCATTTAATCCCTAGGAGACATATTTTTTTGTCTAGGTAATTCAAGTTTTCTTTTTTGGTGACTTACTTCCTAACTTGAATCTTTAATCCTAGAAGATGCATATTCTAGTCGAGTTATTTTATTTAACCCCTAGAAGACGCACTTTATTGACTGAATATTTTAATTATCATTTGCTAGGTGACATACTTCCTAACTTGAACCTTTACTCCTAGAAGATGTATTTTCCAGTCGAGTCCTTCCACTTAATCCCTTGGAGACGAACTTTCTTGTCTGGACAATTCAAGTTTTGTTTGTTAGGTGACACACTTCCTAACTTGAACCTTTACTTATAGAAGATGCATTTTCTAGTCAAATCATTTTATTTAACCCCTAGGAAACACTCATCCTTGATTGGGTATTTCAGTTTTCATTTATTAGGTGACATACTTTCTAACTTAAACCTTTGCTCCTAGAAGATGCACTTTCTAATCGAGTCAATCCATTTAACTCCTAGGAGACTCACTTCCTTGACTATTATTTCAGTTTTTATTTGTTAGGTGATACACTTCTTAACTTCTAGAAGCCGCACTTTCTAATCAAATGCTTCCATTTTAACCTTCCGGAGACACATTTCCTTATCTGTGTGTTTCAAGTTTTGTTTGTTAGGTGATGCACTTTTTAACTTGAATCTTTACTCCTAAAATATGTACTTTCTAGTCAGAGTCCCTCACTTAAATTTTTAGAGACACAATTCCTAGTATTGATCATTCAATTTTGCTCTCAAGAGATGAATTTATCGGTCAGAGTCTTGATTCACCCTTGCATTATGTATTTGCAAGTAGTTGTGATTTAGTTTGACCCTCATAAAAAAATTTTGATAATAAATGGGGGAAAACAGTTTTATTCGTGGTATTTGAAATGTCACTCTGTTCAGGACCTTCCTGGAAAATGAGATTTTATTTTCTAAAAAATGGGAGCTTTCTTTATCATAATCTTTGTTTGAGGTAACTTTTGTTCTAGTTTTGACTTTGAGTTCAGGATCCCTCCTAGAGAGTAGGGTGAAGATTAAAAATTGCAAGTCAGAAGTCTGTCTAGAGAATAGGGTGAATAAAGAACAAGTCAGGAGCCCTACTGGAGAATAGGGTGAAGAAATAACAAGTTAAGAGCCAACCTGGGGAATGGGATGAAGTAATAGCAAGTCAGGAGACCGCCTAATGAATAGGATAAAGAAATTAAAAGTCAGGACCCCACATGGAGAATAGGGTGAAGAAATAGCAAGCCATGAGCCTGCTTGGAGAATATGGTGAAGATTTTCAAGTTCAAGTTCAGAGTACCACCTGCAACACATGGTCAATTTTTGAGTTCACCACCAATACCAAATTTGGCATAGAGAAAGAATCTATTTTCAAGTTCAACCAAAAGAAGATAAGATATTTTATCACTTTTGAGAGCATTGAAGACTCAAGTCAAGATTCCAGGGAAGCTGCATAGATCAGACTTTTGTAATTTGATTTATCTTTTTAATTTGTAATTTTTATTTTTGATGTAATGACAGAGCCGCAAACTGAAACCTTAATAGGACTTCACTCAACTCTCCAATTCGGTATATTTTCTCTTTCTTTTCAACTTTGAGAACTAAATGTGACCTGATACCCACATAACCTAGGATTAGTAGGATGCCCAAAATCAAGACTTCGTTGCACTCTATCTTTCTGTTTCTTTTTTTTTTTTAATAATGACCAAATCAAATCCTGTCTTGTTGTCTATTTCTTTGTCAAAAAAAATTATTTGTTTACACTCAAAGAGGGGCATGATGTAGACAAGTAAATTTGACCCTTTCGTTTTTTAAATTTTACCCATTTTCCTCACCTTACCATGCACCTTGGCCTATTTGATAATTTTCCCCACAAAAAAATAAAAAAATAATAACCCCACCATATATTTTTTCTACTCTTATCAATAATAACAAAAAACACAACAAAATAGTAACCTCACCCGATCAAATGTTGACAACTCACCCTTACCTCACCCCCTTACCCTCAATCCCCACATGCCCCCTAAGCCTCCTTACTCTTCACGTTTTTTTTTCTTAATTATGCACACACAACTTCATATACAAAGACCTCACAATACATTGACACATACCCACTAACTAAAGAAAACCCATTACTATTAGAGGTTCACAGTAACAAATACTCACACACACAGAGACGAACCATATAAAGGCGAACAATGAGAAAAGAAGAGAGAGAAAGTCGGTGAAGGAAGGGAAGAAATGGGAGAGAAAATGAGATAAAGAGAAAGGAACAAGGATCGAATAACAGTTCATGCTAATCAAATTTTTCGGCAAAATTTCACCAAAATCTCCGTTCCACCAGTGAAACTGGAAAACCCAACCAAAATTTGGGCAGTCGCAACCCCTATTTCAGTTATCTGATGAAACCCACCGAGAAAAATAAGTATAATCAACACGCAGTAGCCGGGAAATTGGAAAAACAAGGGCGCTTTGACATCATAATCTTTTTTGATTGCATTTTTCACCGGGCTTGGACCATGTCTCCCGAACAATCTCAGTACATATGGCGCAAGACGATTCCACATATCGAGGTCGGAATGGGATCGGGTGTTTTCACGTCTTACCGCCCACTCTGACCTAACTTACACCGAACATCCACTTTCATCCCCATTTTCAGCTTAAATCCAACCAAAAAAAACAAAATTGGCAACCAAATCAACTAAACTTAACCCATTTCAATCGATTCCGATGAAATTCCATTGGAAATAACCAAAAATAGAAAACGGATTAGTCGGGTCGATCGTGGTTATTCTAGATTTTTGTTGGGATTGTTCGATTTGTGGGTTCTTTATTGAGAATTTTTGTTCGAGGATTTCGATCGAGTTTTGGTTAAGTCATTGTCATCAAAAAATCAGATCTGATTTACCGAGGTCTAATTCTCAACTCTATTCTCCTTTATTTGTTATCTTAACGTGGTTGATGATGTGATTTGGTGATATATTTTAATAGTGTATTTGAGTAATTTTAATCGTGGCCTTGAATGTTTGATTTTATCTTAAAACTAATTAATCGTGTGACTGGGAATGAAATTCGGGATGGATTGAAAATTGATAAAAAGTGGATTAGTTTGGCTAGCTTTGATTGGTTGGTTGTTGATTAAATTGGATAAGTGTTAATATCGTTCCCATTTGATAGTATCATGATTTAGGTCAAAACTAGTAGGCAAATGGTAGGTTGGGTAGGCAAATTATAGAAATCGATGATTGTTGAGTGATTGAATTATTGTGTTTGAGATTATTTTATTTTATTGCACGAAATTAAAAATGTATTTATTTTACAGGGGTTGTCCCCAGATAAATTATACTTATTCACCGAAAAATTAAAAATGTATTCATGTATGCGGAGGATGTTCTTAATCAAGACCCGAGGCGTCGGGTAGAGCATAGTTTAGGATAGTTAGATTAGTTTAGGTTTTCATTTCAACACTTTTTCATTTGATCTATATTAATTGGACTGTACACTATTTTTTGAAACTTTGATTGTTTGTTTGTTTGAGTATGTGTTCTTTGTGAGTTTATCATTTCATATTGTCATATTAGCCGATATAACTTGATAAAGCGATCGTGGTCGAACCACGTGACCAAGGAGTGCCTAACACCTTTCCCTCGGTTAATAGAATTCCTTAACCGGAATCTCTATTCGCAGATCAGTATTAAAGAGTCAAAATTATTTTGAAAAAAGATTTTCAAAGGTGACTTGGCCCACCAGATTTATGTCAAATGACGACTCTGAATTTAATTATAAAAATTCTTTTCGAAACAAATTTACATTTTAGTCACTTTAATAAACAAAACCCTTTTCGAACTTAAAATCAATTCTTTTTCGGATAAAAAGGGGTGTGCCAACCGGTAGAATTGCACTACTTAAAGGCTTATCTTGCAAACAAACATAAACAAACTTAAAATAGAATTATTTATTGAATTCCATATGAGGTAATCTTGATTTTTTTTAAAAAAAAAAAAATCAAATAATTCTACGAAATTGAATTCTGCCTATAAGTAGGAAAATCATTTTCCCTGTTTTTATATATGATTTATTTTTTCAATAATCAAATATTATTAAATAATTTTTAAAAATGACTTCTATTATAACAAACAAATCGTGAAACAAATCTTCGGTTTCCGCTCTTTTAAAAATCTTGGATCCAATGCCCTATTTTCCTACAACAACAAACGTACCATTGATGACAAATTGATACTTTGGTTAAGTTCCATGACACTGACCTAGTGGCCCAAGCCCCTGAAAACAAGATTAAGAGGATGAAACAAAGGATAAAAGACATAAGTGGACCACTCAATAATTCTAATTACTACTTTATTATAGTATAATCCATTTGTTTTGGGAGTCTCAATCAAGATAATATAATCCGGCTCAAATTGCGTTAAATGTAACTATGATAGCCTAGCCCGTCATGATTTCTCGATTTAAGACTCAAATAATGATGCTTAGCCATAAACACATGGAGGGAAAATTTAAAATAACATAAATACCAACCTTTTAAAAGTAATTACACTCCCTCCCACTTTTTTTATTACTTTACTCTCTCTTCCTATTAATATACATAACATAACCGACATATACATAGCATTTGTGTATATGTGGAATTTTTGTAATATGTTTAGGGTGATGGGATTTTTTGTAATATTGAAAACATAAGTTGTGTACATAAATACTAACCTTTTAAAAGTAATTACACTCTCTCCCACTTTTTTAATTACTTTACTCTCTCTTCCTATTAATATACATAACATAGCCGGCATATACATAATATTCTGTGTATATTTGAGATTATGTTTAGGGAGTTGGGTTTTTTTGTAATATTAAAAATATAAGTTGTGTATTTGTATAATTTTTGGAAAATTTTATGCTACTTCCTTTGATCACTTTACTTGGTCAATATGAATTTTGGGCACCCATTAAGGAATAAAAAATAATGTGTATATTTTATCATGATACTCATATTATTTGGTATATTGTTTTGAATGGACATAAGAAATACTTTATAAATGAGTAGTTAGTGCTAATGGTAAATACGAAAATAAATTGTCTTTCTTCTGATATTTAAACTAAACGAATAAAAGAAAAAAATTATTTTTAATATAATAAATATCTATATCTACAATCTATAATTTATATCTATAATCTATCTATAATATATTAAAAGTGTGAAGGGCCTTAAAAATATTATTTGAATTTTTTGTCCTTCATTAAAAGTCTTTGTTTTAGATAAAATCGTCTTTTTACTATTTTTTGTTAATATGTAAGAGTTGAAAATTAATTAAATATATTTATGGTAAAACTTTTCCTTATTAGAAGTCATCAGAATAAATGACAACTAATATTTTTTTTATTAATTTAAAAATTCTAAATCAATTAAATTTGATTTTAAAGAGATTGAAAAAATCTAAAAATAAATATATGCGCGTTAGAATAAGAAAAATTTAAGAAGTACCAAATTCTTAAAAGTTTTTCGTAATAAGAATGTAATAAATGATTTTGTAAAAATTAGACTTTAAAAACAAGAAAAGATTTTAAATATAGAAAAAAATAATCATACCACAAATATAGTTCAAATTGATGCGTCTCTCTTAGCTTCTGGCAGCAAGGGAAAGAGGTACTGCATAGATATATAAGTGATGATCCACCAACCACTTGATACTTCTGGTGGTAAAATATAGATTAATTTATACTAAAATATATATTTATATTTATATTATTATATTAAAGTATAAAAGATCTTTGAAAAATGATTTAAACTTTTTACACTTTATTAACAATCTTCACAATAGATAAAAATATTTAAATTCAAATAAAACGTTACATGTATAGTTAAACTAGTAAATAAAAATAAATGGAGGAAGTATTTATTAGTCCTAATGTGAGAACAATATATATAGTACAAAACATAAGAAAGAAAACTATAAACACAGAGACATAATGAAGTGGAGACAGACAAAAACGAATTAAGTCAACATTCATTGATCTGTTAGGTTTTTTCCTTAATTTTTTTACTATATTTAAGTTTTATTTTTTCTAAGAACGAAAATAAAAGTTATCATAATTACTTTTATTTTTTCTGAAAGAAAAAATTTAATTTTTTTTCATATTTGGCTAATTGGAGGAAAGGTTTTGGACATCTATAAATAAAAGACCCCTTCTCATACCATAACACATTATAACATCCACAATATAGTCTTTTAAGATTTTTGTTTAGGGAGAGATTTTCTCTCTTATTAGTTTTTATGTTTTAAATTTTAGGTTTTATATGTAGGCTAATTGGCCAAATCATATAATAATATTATGTTTTTAATATTATTTTATGTGTCATCTGATTTATCGTCTGTATTGTTTGCAACTATTAGCTTCCGCAAGACGCCCTCTCGATTTCGAACTCAACAAGTGGTATCAGAGCCCACAGTTCAATAAATCGATAGTCCAATTGTTGAACAAAGTTGCAATCAACTTGATGATAATGAAGATATATGTCCAAAAGCTACATGTGGAGATAATTGTCAATCATATTTTCAACAATTCTGCTGTCATATATTTGAAAATAAAGCTCACTTTTAACCCTGCAAAACCACTCTAATATTTTTAACCCGAAAAGGGCTCATATACTTTTAATCCAAAAATCCATTTTTAAACATGACAAACAAATATATGAAGAACGAAGATCATGCACAAGAAGAAGGGGAATCAAGAATATTTTAAAGAAAATCAAATAAAAAGGGGGAGATTTGTTAGGGTTTTTGTCCTGATTTTCTTACTATATTTAAGTTTTACTTTTTCTTACAAAGAAAATAAAAGTTACCATAATTACTTTTACTTTTCCTGAAAGAAAAAAATTATTTTTTTCCATATTTGGCTAACCTCTTTCTTGGAGGAAAGGTTTTGGACATCTATAAATAGAAGACTCCCCTTCTCGTACCATGACACATTATAGCATCCACAATGTAGTTTTTCAAGATTTTGGTTTAGGGAGAGATTTTCTCTCTCATTAGTTTTTATGTTTTAAATTTTAGGTTTTATATGTAGGCCAATTGGCCAAATTATATAATAATATTATATTTTTAATATTGTTTTATGTGTCGTCTGATTTATCGTCTCAATAGTTTGTAACTATTAGTTTCCGCAAGACACCCTCTTGATTTCGAACCCAACATGATCATGGGTGAAGTTTTAGTGTGCGAATCCAACGCCTAGCATCATCAAATGTTAATTTCTTATTTGAAATGTCTAACACTGATTTAAACCCTAAATATCATCTTATGTTTATGTGATTTAATGAAATAAAAGTATATGTCAATTAATTATGATAAACAAAAGAGCTCTATATTTAAATACATGACAGATGTAAATAACAACGTAAGTTTTTATCCAAAATTAGTTAACATAATTATTTTTGTGAAATTAAAAAGAAATGCAGTTTTTATCCAAAATTAGTTAACATAATTATTTTCGACAAAAAAATTGACTATTGAGTATTCTCCATTTGCAATGTAGTAGAATTTGGTTTAGCATCATAAACTGGTAAAACATCTAGGGTGTGTTTGGCACGAAGGAAAACATTTTTCAGAAAATATTTTTTAATTTTCTCATGTTTGGTTAGCTTAAAGGTTTTGGAAAATGTTTTCCAAATCAACTTATTTTCTTCAATTCTAAGGAAAATGACTTCCCTTCAAAAAGTAAGGAAAACATTTTTCAAAACTCTCTTTCAATCTCACTCTTAAGTTGAAATATTCATACAGCTCTCAAAATCATCCATCCCTACTTTGACCCTCAATCCTCCTCCCCCACCTCCACCCCCACCCCTACCCCGCCCCCTACCACCCCTATTAAAAAAAATTAATTTTTTTTCTTACCTCACCCTTATGCAAAACCCAAAATCCAAACCCCTACCCCTTCCAAAAAAGAAAATTAAAAAAAATTCAAATTTTTTTCTTACCTCCCCTACCCAACCCCCTACCAAACTTCTCTCCCCACCCCACCCTACCCCACCCCCCAAAAAAATTAATTTTTTAAAATTATTTTTTTGAAAAATTTTAATTTTTTCCTTACTCCACCCTCACTCTCCTACCCGACCCCCACCCCCTACTAGCCCCCAAACCCCCCGAAAAATCATTTTTTTTAAAAAAAAAATTAAAATTATTTTCTTACCTCATCCTTATTACCTATTTTGACAACCCCAACCCCCTTTCCAAAAATAATTAATTTTTTAAATTAATTTTTTAAAATGAATTCAAAAATTTTTTCTTATTCTATTCGTTCTCATTATTTTTGTTAAATATATACAAATACTTTTAGAAAACATAAACTTATCCAATTTGCAAAACGATCACACGAATATAAGTAAGAAATAATTTATTTTTCAAGAAAATATTTTTCCTCCTTCATATCGAACACACTCTAAAAAAGGTATTTTTTGAGATCAAAATTATATTTTTAAAATGTATTTTTACGCTTTAGCTAAATATTAGAATGTATGTTTTGAAAAAAGAAATTTCATTCACCAATCAAACACTATAAAATATTTTTCAAAAAATATTTCTCATCCACCAACTAAACATAAGAAAACATGTAAGAAATCAACTTATTTTTCAAGAAAACATTTTCTAGGAAAATATTTTCCATGAAAAATATTTTTCTTCATACCAAACACACCTCTAGGCCCTCTCACTTTTATTATTTATAAAAGAAATAGTATAAGCCCAAATTAATGGATAACCAACCATATTAAGTTATTCTCTTCCTATGTCTTGCTCATTCCTATCATATGCCCACCTATCACGCCATTTCATCTTGAAATTACTCATTAAGTCTTCGGACTTTTTGCAAGATCCTCCTTTTCTTTCTCTGTTCCTTTTTAATTATTACTATTATTTTGTGGTGTGAAGATGACTGGTCAAAAAAGTTAAATAAATAAACCTATAAAAAAAGTGACGCTAGGGACAGTGGATAAGTCGAGAACAAAACATGCATAACCTGAGAGGGGTCAGCTGGTTGTGGTGGTCCCATCCCTTTGTAGTAGTAGGTACATAAATCATAACGATGAAAAAAATATATATATATAAGACTTCATTGTCGTTTGGATTGGCAGGCCTATGGATTGGAAATCATATTACATTTTATTTCAAAATAAAGAAACGAACATGATACGAGATAGGTTGTAAGCAAAAGTGAATATTAGATGTACGCTTGGTTAATAGTTGGCGTGGAATCTGCCCTTGTTATTACAAAAGTGAATATATTTTTTTCGTTGACCAAAGAAATTGATTATTACGATTTATTTTCACGTATTTAAAATTTATAATAAAAGAATGAGTTAAATTTACCTCTAAAATGAATATATTTTTTCATTGACCAAAGAAATTGATTATTACGATTTATTTTCACGTATTTAAAATTTATAATAAAAGAATGAGTTATATTTACCTATAAACTATGTAAATGATCTAGAAATATATCTTTCACCAAAAATTGATGAACAAAATAAGAGACGCAAATAAAACATTTTGGATCAAATTTTAAAATTTTATCTTTAAATATTTATTTGACTATAAAATTTGATTAGATTTTTAAAAAATTGTCTTCAAAATACGTACAAGCTCTTTCGAGAGAAATTTCACTTTAATTTTTTTATAAATAAAAATGCATGTCCAAGCACAACTTCAAGTTTAAAATATTACAACTTTTAAAATTCAAATTTTTAATTTTCAACTTCAAAATCTATAACCAAACGGAGCTATCGATAGCCGGGAATTATCACTATCGGTAACTGAGTGCTAGATTTTGTGCGACCACCCTTGTCTACTCTTGTCTCACCCTAATCTGATAAAGCTCTTTGAGCTGCTGAACCACAACCCACTAGCTAGAGCCTAGAAGTGATAATTCGGCGGTTAGATCAAATTTGGATGAGTTAAAATGGGTCAAGATAATAAACGGATCAAGACTCAATTCTATCCAAATTTGCTTGAGTTAAAACGGGTTAGTTAATGAGTCATAACTCAACTGCTTATTTTTTTTGCAAGTTTTAATCGTTTTATTTTTCCTTTTATAAATATTTAGTACCTGATAAATTTATTTATTTTTATTATGGCTATATATAACATATCAAATAAGAAAAAAAATTAAAAATATTTTGACAAGATTTATAAAAAATCAACTTGAGCTACATAACACTCAATATTTAATATATTGGAATAGATTGGACTGAAATGAAATGAATTAAGCTAATAAATAGACCGATCATAATTATTCCAAACTTAAACGAATTAGACCAATTAAACAATTTCAGTTTGATTTTGACACCCCCCACCTCTAGCTATCAGCATTCATTGTCAAAGTTTTTATTATCCCCTAGCCAATATATATTTTAGCCAAACATAGTTATTAGTAGTAATTTGCTATGATTTGCATGAGCAGAGTGGCTCAAATACGAGGCTAGTAAAGTTTGTTTTAGACCTTTAATATATCAAAGCCCTAAAAAATTTTAATTGTGAATTTATTATTTTAATTTTATCTAAAATAATATTGAAGATTGTAAAAAAAATTACAAAACTTATATAGAAAACAAAGAAAGAAAAAAATTATTTATTTATTAGTAGTAAAATATTTTAGAGCTTTGAATTAAAAAACTCAAACTTTATAGCTAATATTATTGATTAATAAAATTTAATAACAACATCCAAGTCAATGTATTGCAAACAAATGATTAACATCCTATTAACTAGAATTAATCATTACTTTTATTATTAATAATATTATGAAGTTAATAGACTGGTATATTAATGGTCAGTATAGTCTAACAGTTAATGAAATGTACTCAGTAATTGTGGTTATAATGCATTAATGGATAGTAAATGTCATGACTCAAAAACTATAGTCATGACGGCACTTGTCGCGATGTATCTTGACAAGTAAGTCTATCATCCAAACTGATACAAAATGAGAAAAAGACAAAAATACCCCCAAGGTAGGGCTTCTAAAATGAAGCCGAACCACATAAATATAAATAAAGTGGAAAGAAACATATTGTAACACCCCGATTCGCTGAACCGGAATGCTACACGGTGCTCATGACCCCGAGGGACCACAAGCTAACCCATGACTAATATCTGTACCTGTATACTATAAATTATGATATCATAATGCGGAATACACAGAACTATAAAGCCATAAGGTTCAACTGAATAAAACCATATGGGTGAAAATACCCAAAACAACTCAATCTGAACGTAAATTTGAACATAAATCTGAAAGCCTCTAAACTATCTGAATAAGGAGTTGAAGGAACATGTCTCCAACTAACTCCGTAAAACTGAACTGAAGAAATAAATAAATGAATTAAATCATATTGTCCTCGAATCAATGAGGACTCACTGTGTCTCTGTGACTAGAATGCTACCCCTACTGCTGGGCTGGAGCTCAGGTTTCGGAACCTATGGTGTAACATGAAAAGAAAGCACCATAGCGCAAATGCGTCAGTACAACTGGAGTACTGAGTATATGAGGAAGGTAGGCTGAACTTAAAAGGTTTTATGCATGAACAACACTGACTTACTAATATGAACGTGGGAGTGCAAACACACATATATAGAAACCAGGACCATGAATACGTGATAGCATGACTTGTAAGCTAATACATGGTTTACTGATAACTGTCATGACTGATACTGAAACTAATAACATGGATGACTGTATCTGAAATTCCTGTATATACTGAAATCTGAAGAACTATCTGAGTTATTTTACTGATACTGAAACTGTGGGAAGTAGTGTCTAACCGACATGCCCCATGTATGCTGTTATGGATAAGCTGGGGTCCAATCTCTAACCCGACTGGAGAGGTGTCAATACCGTGCCACGAGTAAGGAAAATCTGTGAGTGATCCTTATCTAGCGGGTACTCAATGAGAACGGTGGGAACCCTAAACTGACGGGTTAATCCACCTCATCAACCCTAATCTGACGTGTTAAGATGTCTCAACCTACGCTGGCTACGTAGTTCTGGAACACAAGGATTGCTACTAAGAATCACACCCTAAACTGGCGGGTGAGTTCCCATCCTTGGGTTCACTCAGTGCTAACCTCTACTCCCATCTGGAGGGACTGGACATGAATAACTGACTGTGCATGACTTAATCTTACTGAATTCCGTTGACTGGCGGAATGTTACTGATATCTGACAACTGACTAAGATCATGAGGTTTTCCCGATTCACATGACTGACTGAAGTCTATGAAATCATAGCTTGAGTTCGGATATCGTGAAACATGACATGGCTCTAGGCACACAGCTATAGTTTTCGGGTACAAGTACCCCCAGGACTCGATGGAAGGAAACTGACACACATGACTGACTTGATCATAAGAGTAGAGTCCATAATTTATAATATCATAAGTAGGGATCTCATACTAAGCATGGTTATCAACAATGTATTGCATGGAAAGGATTTTATATCACATGGAAGTACTTGCACAATCTTAATATCATGTTCGTTGCATAATCATATTGGCAACACATACTAATAGCATGGAAGTTCATGTGGATTGCATGGTTATCATACATCTTGTTCATAAGTAGGATTTACAAGTAAACATAGCATAATCTCATAAGAATAGTTCATGAGTATTCCAACAACATTTACAAGGCACATTAATAACATAGAAGCCATTGAAACGTAAGGGCATATCATGAATCCTTCACTTAGTCACAATTTAGCTATATTGCATGATTTCTAGTTTCTTAGGCATTTTATCAAACACCTTACATGTACATCTTAAACATAGGTGAATTCATCAAATTATACATCATTAACAACCAAATTTACATGTTTCCAACTCATATGATATCATGAATTCACAAAAACATATAAAGATTCCATCTTGGGAATCACCCAATATCAACAACATGATCATCAACACCCAACAATATAGAAATCATACTTTATAATGAAAAAGAGGAAAACAATCAAGCATCAACATGGGTATGATTATATCACCACAATCAACCAAGCTTTTGTATTTTAAAGATTGATTCTTGAACTCCACGGACGAAAGGAATCCGTGGATGAACACTACACATACCTTAGAAGGAAGATTCTTAATGATTGACAGAGGAATTTCCTTGAAATCGGATCTTCAAGCTTAATTATGCAACCCTAGTTGTTTTTCCCCTTTAGTGCTCTTGGATGATGAGCTTTGAGATGAAAATAGGGTTGCAGTATGTTTAGAAGATATATATTTCGTAGGGTTAAGTTTAGGGACGTGTAAGGAGTATTTAAAGACTTAATTACCTTTAAAATAACTCAAAACAGAGTGTTTTTGACACCTAAAATTGACTTAGAGGGCACCCAAGTGATCGCCTATGCTTGGGTTGGGCAGCGCCTAACCAATCGCCTATGCTTGGGTTAGGCAGCGCCTAACCAATCGCGTATGCTTACTGTCTCTCACGAAAATGGGCATAACTTTTTGTTCGGGTATTAGATTAAGGCGAAATTGGTATCGTTGGAAAGCTAATTCAATTCTCTACAATTTGGTAGGTCTAAATAAGACAAAATAACACATTTACATCGAGCTATAATCGTTCAAATATGACCCTTGCAAAATCGAACACTACAACATAATGGATTCAAAAACTCTTAGCTTGTATTACCTTAAGTGACTCATATGAACATGCTTAATGCATCATAAGCTATCCTATCACTAGGATATTCATTGTAAGTCATGTACTCAAGTATGAATCACGGGATAGGAGATTTCATACGTAGGAATACTTATTCACTTCCTAGCTTAGAAACATGCGGGGTATTACACATATCCAAAAATCATACATTCCTAAAATTAGGTGTCAATAGTATAAGAACTACTAATACAAATCATAAGTCAAATACATTAGAAATATCTACATAGGGTCAAAGTCTTTCTCTAAATACGAATAAAGACATAACTACTGTAGAAAGATAGAGGAGAACTCCAGACACATTAATGTCCAACCGCTACCTTGAGTAATCTGAAGGTGCTCGAAATTAACCAATCTAAGGCGCACTCGAGCTAGGACCTACACCGAAGGGCCGCAGTAGGTGCGAGTACGGCTCACTTGTACCTAGTAGGTATCATAGGTCGGCCAAGCAAATTAGTAAATAAAGCATACAAAATATACACTAAGGGCACTTCACCTGCAATCAGAAAATGTCCCATAACGATACCCCACACCGCTTGCACTAACAGTTCTACAATATCAACACATAATAGAACAACACACCAGATACGAATACACATATGCACAATATCACATACAAGTAGAACAAAAGAGGAACATGTATATTCAAGATCATCAATTACAAATAAAGGAAAATAGAATAATTAGACATTAGCAAATCAAGATATATAACAATAGATAAATGGCAAGTCAATATGGCAATACAAGCATAACATAAACACAATAAATCAAGTACAATGTATATAATGATGATGATAATGATGATGCACAAGGTCGTTGCATAACCTCCGTATACACCCATGAAGGCAAGCTTCCCAATGTGGGATCAATGGGAGGTTCATCAACCCATATACCATCCATATATCCATACTCATATCTTCTTCCTAGCACATTCCTCAAAAAGAATTTTATAAGATGTCACATTTTCGGTCATAAAAAAGTGTTGTCGATGTTTCTCAGGTGTTACCACCGATGGTATCATTTGTTTCATGAATGAGTATGATATGGGGATGTAATGCTCATAGCCAATCACAATGAATATTTCCATAACCAACCACAAGATATATTTCCACAATCAACCACAATGATACATTTTCATAACAACGAGAGCCAACATCCACTTATTATTTTTAGTCATCCATGAATTTTCACATGTTTCATATGCCAAAAGTATGAATATTAATAAATATATATATATATATATATATATCACAATACACCAAAGGTACCACAATAGACATTTGATACAACATAACGTAATTATTCACATATATTCAATGTTATGAACATTATATAGGACCCACACGATCATACATATCACATAATATTTCAATTTCAACAATTACATCACATATAGTCCCCCACACAGGCACAACACATAGATAATCATTTTTCATGATTAGTTCCAACCCATAACATGTATTTTGTATCATCATTTACTACCCAACCCAATCTGAAAGACTTAAGTCATAACCTTCCTCGAATGCTGGAACCGATCTGCAACACTTCAACCACAAAGCCCTACTTCTCCGAACGGTTCCAAAATTAATTAAAACTAGGAAATATAGAATCTACGTGTCCAAACAAAGTTAACTATACTTATATTGACTACTTTTTGTTCCAGATCAACGAGGACTCCCGAAACAACATTTCAAAAAAGAAGAGAAAAATCATAACTTTACTTCAAAAATGTCTTTCCTATATTTTTAGGAATCTACATATGAAAATTCAAGTCAAATCAAGTCAAAAATGAGGTTTAAATCAAAGAAAAATTATTTTTGAGCTTTATCAGATAAAATCTTTGAAATTCGTGCTAAAATCAATAATCGAAGTTGTTTTGAAGGTTAAATTGATGAAGACCTAATAATTATAGGATTAAAACATTATTCACGTGAAAAAGAGTGAAATTGAAGTTTAAAATCAAGCCCTAAGATTTTTGGAATTTTGAAAAATTAATCAAGAATTAGAGTAAGAGAGGATGCAATCTCACCTTAAATCCATAATAGAATCAAGAAATTGATGTTAATCTAGTTTCCCAAACTCCCACAAGCTTCACTATTAGAATCTCACACTATTTTAGGTTTTAACTACCAAGAGGCAAGGTGAAAGAATGGATAAAATGGACAAAAAAGTTTATTTTATACTACACCAGCCTTTTGAAAAATCAGATTTTTTTAAGTTCAATTCGGACTTCGACGGGGTGCCCGAGATTCTTTTGGAGCCCGATATACACAAATGAACTACGCAACCATACTAAATTAGATGCTCCGGACTCAATGGCGATATTAGAATTTCAAAAAATATCATTTTCATAAAGTTGATCCTCAAAACCCGAAATGGTAATTTTTTAAATCGATGATCGAAATAAGAAATCAAAATCATAAAATCACACCAAGTATGTTACCACTCTTAAATCGATGTTCCAGATCTGCTGGTGCAATTCGTTTAGTCATCCATCACACGGATCAAAAGATATCCACATAAGTCCATAATAAGACTCTCGAAGCCACCAAAAACCACAATATTGCATAAATGTTATCAAGATGCATTGGAAACAGTGTCAATCACCCCCATACTCTAGAAATACCACAATGCAAAAATGGGGAGGGTTAAAATAGTTAAATCACACTAATAAAAAATTTCACATATTTCATCAAATTTTTAGGTCGTTACATTATTTACCACTAAAAATCTAGTTCCTCCTCGAACTAAGGCAAAGAAATACCTGAATCAAAAAGGAGATGGGGATAGGGACTAAGCATATCAAACTCGATCTCTCAAGTAGCCTCATCTACAATCGATGTCGCACTGAACCTTAACCATTGTCATGGCCCGAACCAGGGCCAGGCAGTGACGGGTATCTCAAGTTCGCTGGAAATCAGAGATCACTCTTTTCCACCTAATAACAAAGTAACATAAGGATAAGATTAAAGATATCTAAATTATGTCTATAATTCATCAACCGAAAACCGTCCAAATGACCTACCAATAACACCCAAGCCTACAGTAATCCAATCAATCCTTTTAAATAAGCGATCGAAACTAAATACTCATAAAGTGTCAAGACATGCCCCCCACTATAGACAAAATAAGTCTAAACAATCTGAGACATAAGAGACTAAAACATAAAATGTAGACTTTCAATGTATGAAAGCTCACCACTTCAATGTCAACTCACGAACTGACCCCGAATCTGAATCACTGTGTAAGAGAAGTAGAAGTATGACCAATTCCTGCATCGGGTGGGGATACAACATCCAAAGATAGTTAGCGGGGTGAATATTGGCATGTAACTCAGGGATAAGGATAATATAATGCCATGATCAACAGTCTCAAACTCATTCAAAATTCAATGCACATAATCAAATGCATATACATATATATATATATATATATCATATGTCGGGATAGGAAACAAGGTTTAACATGCACTTTAAAACTTTAACATGGATTGTGTAGCTCAACCGTCATATAATAGTCCCCACAGGCTATATAGGGACCAGCTCTTACCCCCCTGGTCGAGCCCCAGTGTGTGTAACCATATGAATCGGAGAAAGATCATATATATATATGCACGGGGGACTCCAACCCTTCAATCATATACTAAGGTAAAATACGCACCCAATTATGAAATGTGATATGGGAGACTCGAACCCTCCAAACATAATAATATCAATAAGGTGGACTCAAACCACCTGGTCACAAGCAAGGGGACTCGAACCTTCAATCCATAAAGATCCCCACACCGGCTAGTGTGGTTTTCATTGTCGGTCACACGGACCTCCACTTTCATGACTCAGCTACATAACCCTCTTACAAAGCCCAATTAAAATACTTAACACATATTTCAATTTTCATTAAACCAATTATACACCAAGGCATCCCGTTGGTATCATCATATCAACCTCGCTTGCAAGCTAATATCCTCATGCCATGCCATCTACTCAAATAACTGGGACTTAAACCCATAAGTCAAAAGATATTCAAAAATCAATCATTCAAAACTCGAACCCATTTAATCAACTGAACCCACAAGGTTCTAATTCCACCATTTATACATGGACTCCAAGCCTTTCAAGGAAATCATGCATAATTCAATATCCTTTTTCTACCAATGTATTACAAGTAGGTAAACCAAACTATGTGACAAAAGCCCCTTTTCATTGGCAATTTCACAAACATGTTAAGGCATACAATTTCCAAAATCATAATCAAGGCAAAATCATCAAATTAGGGTTTACCCATGATCCCTCGGTTTAATCACCATTCCCATGAAACCACAAGTTCAAAATCATATTTAAAACATAAATAATCATAATTAAACCATGGAAAATATTTTTCAACGATAAGCATTCAAAACTCTCAATCCTTGTTATAACCAATATGAATATATAGTGAATAATACATTAAAATATGTGTTTTCAATAAATTAACAATGAGGGCAGAGTAAAATGCCTAAAATATTCACAATTATGGAGAAGAAACCTTGAATTGACCCTTGGATGCTCAATCTTAAAGAAACCCTAGCTTGATTGGATTGAGAGAATTTGAGAGAGAAGAGGGTATGTTTTGATTGTGTTATGGGTGGGAATAAAGTATCAATAGGGTTTATAGGTCATGGGTTATGTTTAGGTCAAGAGGGAGATATCTAAAATACCCTTATTAAAAATTAGAAATTAAACCGTCAGTCGTTACAGGTGACCTCACGACTTGTATGGTCACCCTACGACTCGGACCCTCCAGTCATAGACAAATCAGAACCTTCTTGGCTTCTCACTAAGAACCCTACGGCTGGCACCCTGCGTCTCGTAATGAGACACTATGACTCGTAGGGTCAAGTTGTAGTCTCAACAGTCCATTAAATGCACTACACTGGACACATTATGAAATACCCTCCTTACGACTCGTTAGGAATCTATATGACTCGTTAAGTCCAATCATTATCATGGCAGTGACTTAGGAAAATCCTTCTAGGCTCATTACGACTGGGTCTTATGACTCGTAAAGATACATTAGGACTTATTAGGTGAATCATTTCCAGGGCAGAAGCTTAGAACTTAGAAATTTTTCAAGGACCAAAAACCCAAGGTGTTTCACTTAAACACAGGGATAACTCTAGAGCGCAACTGGTTAATATCCTTAGCCAAAATAGAGACCGGCTCCTCAACAAAGGACAACCACTCATCTAACTGAACTGAATCCTAACAAATGAAATGATACTCATCAAGAATATAGCGGTGAAACATAGAAATATGAAAAACTAGATGAACAGCTAAAAAATCTGGGGGTAAAGTCAACTCATAATCCACATCACCAACAGTCTGAAGAATCTCAAATGGGCTAATATAGTTGGGGCTAAGCCTTCCCCTCCTCCAAAACCTCATGAAGCTCTTTATAGGTAAAACTCAAAGGAAAACATGATAACCAACACTAAATCTCAAGGCACAAAGTCAACGGTCTGCATAGTACTTCTGCCTACTCTGAGCCACTCTAAGTCTCTCCTGAATGATATTGACTCTGTCTAAAGACTTATGAAGCAAGTATGTACCTGGAGGTCTAACCTCGAAAACATTTAACCAATAAACTGGTGAGCGACAATTCCTACCATACAACGCCTCAAAAAGAGCCATATCAATTTTTTAATGGTAGCTATTATTATATGTAAACTCTGCTAAAGCCAAATATTGCTCCCACTAGCCAGCAAATTGTGTAGAATAAGCTTTCTATCGATACCTAATTCATAAAAATCTGATGTCAGGATAAAAAGTTATGGACGTTTTACAGAAAGTTGTCTGAACTGCCTAGGTGCGATGGGCAGGCCAACGGACCGTCGCCCATAGCCATCGCCTTGAGGCAGTAGTCCCATTCACTGGCCAAGTGTGATGGTCAGGACTGATGCACCATCGAGCTAGCGATGGATCGTTGCCTTAGGCCGTTGCGACGAGATAGTAAGTCCCAGTTCTGGTCCAAGTGCGACGATCAGTCCGACGGACCGCCGTACCCCATCGTCGCATGTCCTGATCAGTAATTTTAAGTCACTTTTAAAAGGGTTTTTTGGTCTTTTCCCACCCTTTTAACACTCAGATATATCCTGAACGAAGTTGAGGGCTTTATTATTCATCCATAACATCAAAAGCTAGGGTTTCTTTCAAGATCAAAAACCCAAGAACAAGATCAAAACCCTTCTTCAAGAAAACTCAAGACACCAAGAATCTCTCCAAGAACCTTTAAGAAAGAGTTTCCTAAGGTATGTTAGATATTGATTCTTGGTTTTCTTTCACCCAAGAAGTTCAAGAATCCTTTTCAAAATCACAAAGTTTATGTATTTATGAGATTTCATGATTTATGTGTATTGAAGTTCATGATTATGTGTTGTTAAGTTTTAATTCATGATTTAGACTACAGGTATTAAGAATTGATTATAGCATGTGAATAATTGTGTGATGTTCATGATAAACCCTCTTCAAGTTGCATGTTGGTTGATGAAATCATGATACTTAGGTGTAGTATTTGTTGTATAACCAAAGCATGTTCCCCATATGATTGATAAAATGCTCGTGTAAAGGAAATAGGGTCATTATAGCATGTTGACAAGAAATTCCCAAATTGTGTATAAATTTATGTATGCCAAGTGTTTGTTGAAATGCTTTAGTGATTGTAATGGTGCATGAAAGTCCATTGTCATGGTTATTCAAGAATGGTTATGTTTAACTTTTATGTTATCGAGTCCTGGGGGTATTTATACCCGACAAATTAGCTACAAGTCTAGAGCCAGTGACAGGTTCAAGATACTCTCAATTGAGCCATGATCAGTAGAATTCAGATAGTTAAGAACATAAGGAAATTCAGTGATCTCAGTATAAGTGCAATCCAGTCTCAGTATCAGTCTAATTCGACTTAGTATCCAGTTCTGACTCAACAGTATTCAGAAGTAATCAGTATTCAGTAGTTCTCAGTAGTATTCAGTATTTAGCTCAGACTTCAGTGAGACTCAGTAGGCTAACAAGAATTCAGTAGCATTTAGCCAGATAGTAGAATCCAAGTGGCATTTCGTCAGATAACGGAACCAAGCAAACTAAGTCAGATCAGTTAAGTAATATAGTTAATAACGGATTCAGCTCCATCTAAGTTTAGTTAAGAATCAGTTCAGATTCTTTCAGTTGGGAGTAGAAACTAGCACCGAGCGAGTGTAGGGATGACGGCTTCCCCATTCGAGAGGCAAAGTCGTTAGCAGCAATCTCTGTACTCCAAAACTGTATAGCCAGCGTAGGATCAGGAGTCACCCACTAGATTAAGGCTTGACTACCTTCTAGGATTCACCCATTGCCTTAGGCTTGACTTTCTGTTCAAGGTCACCTATTAGAGAGGCTTGATCATAGTAGTGTCTATACTCGTGGCATGGTACTAACACCCTTCTAGCTGGGGTTACAGGTTGGACCCCACTAGTTCAGATTTGGGGCATGTCGATTAAGTGAGAACTCCCAGAATTACAGTTCAATCTCAGTCATCACAGTAGCACTCAAAAATCAGGACTGTCAGATACGATCATTCAACTCAGTGATAAACTTAGATAGTTTCATAGATTCATAGATCACCCGCTAGAAAGGACTGGTCTCATATGAAGTTAACCAGTATCAGTATTAATCGATTCAGAGATCGCTCTCTAGAAAGGCCTGATCTCAAACCCAGATTCTATATTATTACTAGATTTGAAGATCATCCACTAGATAGGTTTGATCTCAGTTTCAATCAGTCAATATTAGTAAGCTCAGAGTTCAGTTATCAGTAGACTCAGTTATTCAGACCCTCAGTATTAGTAAACGTAGATATTAGTATTAGTACACTAAGTTGTCAGAAGTTCAAGTATTCAGAAGGTAGTATTCAGTCCATACATGTATCCTCATTCAGTACTCTCATGTTCTTCAATTAAGTTATATTCATGCATAAGCCCTTGCATTCAGCCTTACATCATCTAGCATACCAGTATAGTCAAAGTAGTGACACATACTTTCCTGCTCTATGGTGTCTTATACCATAGGTTCAGACGTACGGGATCCTGAGTACCCATAGCAGTCCAGACTCAGTCAGCAGCAGTAGACGTAGTAGTAAGTCCTCTTCATTCGAGGATGATCCGTATTTTATTATTGCATTAGATTCGGTTTATTTTTAGCAGATGGAGTTAGTTGGGGACATGTCCCATCAACTCCATAGTTCAGGCAGTTTAGAGCTTTTCGGACAGATGTATCAATGTTCAGTTTCCAGTTTTGAGTATTTTAGACGTTTTGAACCTTATGGCAAGTTTCCGCCAGTTTTTTGCATTTATTACCTATATTATGCAGTGCTCAGGTACAGATATCAGAAGAGGGTTAGCCTGTGGTCCTTCGGGGTCATGAGCACCGTGTGGCGTTCTGATTATAGAAAATTAGGGGGTTACATATAAGCAATCACCTTGCCTTCCTCCATCAGCACAACACCTGAATCATCATAAAACATGGTAAAACCTATGCTCTTCTTGAGCAAAGTCAATGTAGGAGTTGAAGTCAACAAATCCTTGAGCTTTTGAAATCTTGCCTCACAAGCATCAGACCACTGAAAAGAAATATTCCTCTGAGTCAACTTAGTTAAAGAAGCTACAATAGATGAGAAACCCTCAACATAACAATGATAATAACCTGCCAAGCCAGTAAAACTCTAAATCTCGGTGGGCAAAGTAGGTCTATCCCAATCACAAACCCGTGCAACCTTGGTTGTATCAACCATGATACCTTTCTTAGTCACCACATGACCCCCAAAAAATAGACTCCAACCAAAACTCACACCTAGAGAACTTAGCGTACAAATTCTCATTCCTCAATCTCTGAACCCACAAATAATCATTATGCTTAGCCTCACTCTTAGAATAAACCTTGAGATATGATTGAAATACTCGGTTCATTAACTCCATGAATGCGGCAGGGGCATTGGTCAACCCAAAAGATATGATCAAGAACTCATAATGATCATATCAAGTCCAAAAAGATACATTTGGAATATCCGAAGATCTAACCCTCAACAGGTGATAACCGAACCTCAAATCAATCTTCAATAATATTATGGCTTCGTGAAGCTGATCAAATAAATCATCAATACGAGAAAGAGAATACTTATTCTTAACTGTCACCTAGTTCAACTGCCGATGATCAATACATATTCATATAAACCCATCCTTCTTCTTCACAAACAAGACAGGTACACCCTAAGGCGATACTCTAGATCGGATAAATCCCTTATCCAACACTCTTGCAACTGATCCTTCAATTCTTTTAACTCAGTTAGGGTTATCCTATTAGGAGGAATAGAAATGGGCTTTGTGTCTGGCTCAATATCAATAGCAAAATCAATATTACAATTCAGAGGCACACCAGTCAAATACATAGGAAACATATATATAAACTCACGAACAACATAGACAAAATCCAAGGAAGGAGGTAAAACAACACTAGTATCACAAATATGAGCCAAATAAGCTAAACATCCTCTCTCAATCAATCTATGAGCCTGAACATAAGATATGACCCTCTTGGGTCCTGAATAAAGTGCATCCTTCCAAGATATCCTTAGCACACCCAACGAAGCTAAAGTCACAGTCTTAACAAAATAATCTAAGACAGCATGAAAAGGAGCCAACCAATTCATACCCAAAATAACATCAAAGTCAACCATTATCTAACACAAACAGATCTACCAAAGTCTCATGCCCAACAAAAGTCACAACACAAGATCGGTACATCTGATCCACCACTAAAGAATCACCTACTGGGCAGATACACGAATAGGCATGACAAGAGGCTTACTAATAGAATTAAAACCCAAAGAAAAATACATAGACACATAGAAAAAATTGATTTAGGATCAAATAATACAGATGCATATCTAAAATAAATGGGGACAATACCTTAACTAAAGCATCGGAAACCTCTACCTCAGGTCTGGAAGGGATAGCATAGCACTGCCCATGACCACTAAGTGCCTAAGTGACCCCATGACCACCCCCACGAGCTCCACTACCTCTACCCCTCACACCTCTGGTAGCACTCCTAACCCCTCATAAGTGAAATAGGAGTAGCCCTAATCACTCATCGGGGACAGTCTTTAGCCACATAACCAATCTCATCACACATATAAAACCTTCTACAGCCCGCATCAACAGGAGAAAATACATCTGGGCCCAAATGGACACCATGAATAGCTAGACCAGAAGATCCACCACCAAAACTATGCCAAGCTGTCTGTACTAGCCTACCCGGATATCCATGAGAACCTCTAAAATCTCTACCATAAGAAGAGTGACTTCTAAACTCACCAAAATAGCATGCCTTATTTGCGCCTCCCTAAGATGCCCGAAGAATACCCTTAGTCATCTTATCCTAATATACAATACTCTAAAAAGATGCCCCATATACGACTATCTGTGACGTAGCCAACTGAAGGAAGACATCCAAACCCTTCACAAACTTTCTAATCTTCTAAAACTAAGTAAAAATACTAGCATAGGAATATCTGGACAAGGCATAGAAGTGTGCCTCATACTCTTCTATAGTCATGGAGCCCTACTTCAGGCGGTTAAACTCATCACACACCCGATATCTCAAATTATAAGGCATAAACCTCCCTAGAAAGACATCAACAAACTGATCCAAAGACATTTTGGGAGTATCAATGGGTCTACAACCAACAATCGATCTCCACCAATCTCTAGTCGTATATCTCAATTAATAGGCAGTATAAGCCACTCCATGTGACTACAATAAACCCAAATTATATAACTTCTCTCAACTATCAATCAAAAACTCAAAGGCATCTTCATCCACAATGCCACTGAATCTAAGAGAACCCAAACGGGTGAATCTCTTGAACTTTTTTTATCCTCAAAGACATAATAACACTAGCAGCAAGAGAAGAGATAGTGAGTCTAGCTGGCTGAGATCTCAGCTGAGGAGGTAACATAGATGAATGTTGAATACTTAGTTCTGGAACACCATGCTCAATTATTAGTGTTAAAATAGGATTAGGACTTGGGGTCTGAGGAGTATCCAAAACAGAAGTAGGTACAATAGGAGGATACATACTATGAATTAGAGGAATACCTAATATAACCAAAAAGAGAACCCTATAAATGAGTCAGCAAACACACTAATATTTCCTCCAACACTGGGCAAATAAACTCTGAAGAACTGGAGTAGAACTTACTTCTCCAACCTGTTCAACACGAGTCTTAGGGGAGAGTCCCCTGGCACTCCTACTAGATGGGGCTGAACCACGAGACCATCCCCTTCTTTGAGTCTGTCCATAACTTGAGGATCGCCTTCTCGATTGAACTCTCTCTCCAAAAGTAGGTTCTTCATCACTGACCTCGCAGGACCTAGTCAACACGATCTGTATTAATCACATAGAAAGAGTAAAACACAACTAAGAACACAAGATATGAAAGAACATCGCATGGTAAGAAATTAAATCAAAATTTTTCCTAAAGACATCCTATAACCTCTTAAAAATAGATACAGACATCTATGTATTAATCCACAAGACTCTATTAGATATCTCATTCTTACATCATTGAGACCAATGAAACTTGGTTGCTCTGATACGAATTTGTCATGATCCAAAAATGAGGGTCATGAAGGCACTTGTCGCGGTGTACCTTGATAAGTAAGCCTATCACTCAAACTGATACAAAAAGAAAAAAAGACAGAAATACCCTCAAGGTGGGCTTCTAGAACAAAGTCAAACAACATAAGTATAAATAATGCAGAAAGAAACATATTCAAAACCATACATTTCCAAAATCATGTGTCAATAGCGTAAGAACTACTAATATAAACCATGATACAAATACATCAGAAATATCCACACAAGGTCAACATTTGTTTCCAAATACAAATAAATACATAACTACTGTAGAAAGATAGGGGTGAACTCCAAATGCATAAATGTCCAACTACTACCTTGAGTAATCTGAAGACGCTCGAAATTAACCAATTTGAGGCGCACTCGAACTAGGACCTACACCGAAGGGGTGTAATAAGTGTGAGTATGATTAACTTATACTCAGTAGGTATCATAGGTTGATCAAGCAAAGTAGTAAATGAAGCATAGAAAATATACACTAAGGGAACATCACCTGCAATTAGAAAATATCCCATAATGGTAGCTCACACCGCTTGCACTAACAACTTTACAATATCCACACATAATACAACAACAAACTAGATAGATATACACAATATCACATACAAGTAGAAAAAAGGAACATGTATAATCAAGATCATCATGTACAAACAAAGAAAGACATAATAGTTAGACATTAACAAGTCAAGATATAGAATAAGTAGATAGATGGCAACTCAATATGGCAATACAAGCATAACATAAACATAATAAATTAAGTACAATGAATATGATGATGATGATGATGCATGAGGTTGTCACACAACCTCCATATACACCCAAGAAAGCAAGTCTCCCAACGTGAGACTTATGAGGGGTTCGTCAACCCATATACAATCCATATATATATATATATATCCTTTCCGGCATATCCCTCAGGAAAGATTTTATAAGATGTCATATTTTTTATCATAAAAAGGTATTGTCAGTGTTTCTCTGGTATTGCCACGATGGTACCATTTATTTCATGAATGAGTATGATATGAGGATGTAATGCTCACAACTAATCGCAATGATTATTTCCACAATCAACCACATGATATATTTCCACAATCAACCATAATGATATATTTTCATAACAACGTGAGCAAATATCCATCTATTATTTCAATTCATCCATGACTTTCCATATGTTTCATATGCCAAAAGTATGAATATATATATATATATATATCACAATACACCAAAGGTACCACAATAGGCATTTGAAACAACACAACATAATTATTCACATGTATTCAAGGCCATCAACGTCATAGAGGACCCCACACGATCATACAAATTACATAATATCTCAATTTTAATAATTACACCAGATACGGGCCCCCACATGAGCAAAACACATAGATAATCATTTTTCATAATTATTTTCCACCATTAACATGTAGTTTATACCATCATTTACTATCCAACTTAATCTGAAAAAGTTAAGTCATAACCTACCTCTAATACCAGAATCGATCTGCAACACTTCAACCACAAAGCCCTACTTCTCGTGAACGGCCCCAAAATGAACTAAAATCAAGAAATATAGAATCTATGTGTCAAAATAAATCTAATGATACCTATACTGACTACTTTTGATTTGGGATCAAAACGGACCCACGAAATGGGTTTTCAAAAAAGAAGAGCAAAATTATAACTTTACTTTCCCATATTTTTAGGAATCTAAGGATGAATACCCAAGTCAAATCGAGTAAAAATAAGGTTCAAATTGAAGAAAAATCATTTTTGAGCTTTACCAAATAAAATCTTTGAAATCTGTGCTAAAATTAAGAATCAAAGTTGTTTTGAAGATTAAATTGATGAAAGCTAGTAATTATAGGATTAAAATATTATTCAAGTGAAAAGGGGTGAAATTGTGGTTTAAAATCAAGCCCTGAGATTTTTTGAAATTTTGAGAAATTAATCAAGAATTAAAGTAAGAAGGGAGGAAATCTCATCTTAATTTTGTAATAGAATCAAGAAATAGATGTTAATCTAGCTTCCAAAACTCCTACAAGCTTCACTGTTAAGATCTCACACTATTTTAGGGCTTAACTTCCAAGAGACAAGGTGAAAGAATGGAAAAAATGGGAAAGAAAAGAGTTGTTTTTATACTACACCAGCTTTTTGCAAAATCAGGTTCGTTTTTAAGTCCAATCCAGACTTCAACGGGGTGTCCAGGATTCATTCGGAGTCTGATATATATAAATAAACTATGCAATCATACTAAATTTAATGCTCCAAACTCAATGGCAATATTATAATTTAAAAAAAAAGATGTTTTCAAAATGTTAACAATTTTTTAAATCGAGGGTCGAAATGAGATTTAAAAGTCGTAAAATCACACCAAATATGTTACCATCCTACAATCAATATTTTGGATCTGCTGGAAATATTATAATTTCGTTAAGTCATCTATAGCACAGATCAAAAGATATCCCCATAAGTTCAAAATAAGGCTCTCGAAGCTACCAAAAAATACAATATCACATAAATGGTACTAAAATGCATCAAAATTGTGTCATTCACCTCCATACCCCAGAAATACCATAATAAAACTGTGGAGAGGGATAAAATAGTTAAATCACAAATTTTATATATTTCATTAAATTTTTAGGTCGTTACAATAAACCTAAATAACTTCTTACAAATTTGATATGGGGTCAGGCGTTGCAACCTAAACACAGGGTTAAACTGTCATTAGCAATGCAATAAAAACTCTTGACTAAGGATAGAATAATTGGTATGGGTATCAATTGTGATAACATTGGGTGTGTGCTATCTGATGCCTACAGTCCTGAGGATTTGCAGCATCTCTGTATGGAATAGTCTTGGACTAAAAGGTTGTGAAAATATATACATTCTTTAATAGGCTGGCCAATACTACAGAGTACAATTACAAATGCATTTTTGAATATCAAGAGAAGGCACTGGTACAGTTTAAGAACGAGATCATCACTGCTATAATTGAAGCAGTTGTATATAGCATTTTACAAGGAAAGAATAGAAGCATTTTCAAGAATCAAAAAGTGACTACAGAGTTTGTAATGCATCATGTTAAAAAAAAGTTCAAGTTAGGACTCAGATGATTATAGGATCAAAATAAGCCAGCAAATGTATAGGTTTCATTTAGAAAGTTTTTACTTAGTTGTGTGAGACCTAATTGAGCTTTAACTACTGCTATAATGACGGTTAAGGCATTAGGGGCTCTTTAGATATACTTATTTAATTGATTAGTATGGTAAATTTTCATAGTTTACCCCAAAAAATATTACGAAGTTAGGAGGCTTTGGGCTCTAGGTAACAAAAGAGTTTTAAAATGAGGTGTGAGTGACACAAGTCTAAATAATCGAGTGGAGGTGACAATTACTTTTTTAAGGATTAAGAAAGTAAGAAAAGTTTGAAAATAACCCACAAGTTATTTAATTTACACTTTGATCCAATGTAAAACCTAATATAACTAGAAATGGAGGGAAAAAGGCACGTTTCTCTCTCTTCTCATTTATTGGAGTTTTCTCTCTCTTCGTGATTTTTGTTGTTCATTGTTGTTGCTTTATTCATCATCTTGTTCTTCATTCTTATCTCTTCTTGTTCACCATCATCATTTTTTTGTTATTGAACATTGTTGTTACCGCTACTATTGCTACTTGATCAAATTTTTTTACGTCAAATTTTATTCGTATATCACTTGAGAATTACTTATAGGTGATTTTAGTAAGTAAAATTATAATTTTTAGTTGAATTTCTCATCTAGGTGTATCTGTTACTACTATTTTTTCAACAATAGATAAAACATGCAACGTGAATCCAACAAATGAGTAATCTGTTGCAACATATTGAGCAATTTGTTGCAATATATTATCTAATCTGTTGCAATATATTGACTAATTTGTTGCAACAGATGAGTAATCTGTTGCAACATATATGACTAATCTGTTGGAATAAATTACTCATCTGTTGGATTCGTATTATAGTGTTGTAACATGAATCCAACATATGGGTCATCTGTTGCAACTGATTAGTCATATATTGCAACAGATTACTCACTTATTGCAATAAATAACTCATATGTTGGATTCATGTTGCAGGTTCTATCCATTGTAGCATTAGTAGCTATACCAAATAAAAAATTCAACAAAAATCATAATTATACTTACAAAATCACATATGAAGTAATGTCCAAGTGATATACGAACAAATTTAACCTAAAAAATTCCAAAAATTTCAACAAGGGCACAATGAATAAGTGAAACACATGAAAAATTTCATGAAACAGGTAAAGAAGACAAAAATAGTGTATCATACATCAAATGCAAAAGGATCAAGGGGTCAAACGTTTGAGTTCTCCTAAAAACATTTAAGTTCCCTAGTATTTTAATTGCTTTCGAATGGATGACCCATCTATTATAACAGATTTTCTATCTGTTTGATAATTTTCAATAGATGAATCATCTGTTCCAACATGTTAGTCATATGTTGATTCATATTAAGAAATTATTAATAATAACTAAATTGATTTAGCTAAAATTAAAGACAAGTCTTTAAGACAATGGGACAAACATTTGAGCTCTCATAAAAATGTTTGAGTTGCCTAGTATTTTAATTATTTTCTAATAGATCACCTATTTGTTGCAACACGTTAGTCATCCGTTGCAATAAATACTTATAGTAGGTTAGTCATTTGTTGATTCAAATTAAACAATTATTAATAAGAATTAAATTGATTTAACTAAAATTGAATACAAGACCTTAGACAAGGGGAAAAACGTTTGAGTTCTCCTAAAAAATATTTGATCTTTAGTATTTTAAATTGCTTTTCAACACATATTTTGTCTATTTAGTAATTTTCAGCAGATGAGTCATATGTTGCAACAACTTAGTCATCTGTTGCAACAGATGTCTATATCTGTTTGATAATTTTTAATAGATTAATTAGTTGTTGCAACAAATAAGTCATTTATTGCAACAGATGTTTATACCTGTTTGGTCATTTTAGATAAATGTTTTTATTTGTTTGGTCATTTCCAACAGATTACTCATCTGTTGTAACATGTTAGTCATCTATTGATTCACATTAAGTCATTATTAGTAATAACTAAATTGATTACTAAAATAAAATATGAATTAATAAGTTCAATTACAGTTTCAATTAATCTCATGGTAATTACACGATCAACTAAGTATGTTTGTTCAGAGTAGAGTGATCAATTGACCAATTTTATTTGAAATGGTTCAAACTAAGTCATCATTAGAAAAATAACTATATTGATTTAATTAAAATTAAAGATGAATTAGCAAGTTCAATTACCATTTCAATTAATCTCATAGTAATTACATGATCAATCAAGTGTTTCGTACTGAGTTGAACGATTAATTGACCAATTTTATGTGAAATAATTCAAATTAAACCATTATTAGAAATAACTATATTGATTTAACTAAAATTAAAGATGAATTAGTAAGTTCAATTACGATTTCAATTAATCTCAGTAATTACATGAACAATTAAGTGTTTCATCCTTAGTAGAATAATTAATTGACCAATTTTATTTTAAATGATTCAAATTAAGCCATTATTAGTAATAACTATGTTGATTTAACTAAAATTAAACATTAATTAATGAGTTTACTTACAATTTCAATTAATCTCATCGTAATTACATGATTAACTAAGTGTATTCGTCTCGAGTAAAGTGATCAATCGACCAATTTTATTTGAAATAATTCAAATTAAGTCATTATTAGTAATAACTAAATTGATTTAACTAAAATTAAAGATAAACTTACAATGTCAATTAATCTCATAGTAATTAAATGATCAACTAACTGTATTCGTCATGAGTAGAGTGATCAATTGACCAATTTTATTTGTAATGAATCAAATTAAGTCATTATTCGTAATAACTAAATTTATATAACTAAAATTAAATATGAATTGATATGTTCACTTACAATTTCAATTAATCTCATAGTAATTACATGATCAACTATGTGTATTCGTCTCGAGGAGAGTGATCAATCGACCAATTTTATTTGAAATGATTCAAATTAAGTCATTATTAGTAATTACTAAATTGATTTTGACTAAATTAAAGATAAATTGATAAGTTCACTTACAATTTCAATTAATGTATTCGTCCTTAATAGAATGATCAATTGATAAATTTTATTTAAAATGATTCAAATTAAGTAATTATTAGTAATAACTAAATTAATTTAACTAAAATTAAAGACAAGACCTTAGACAATTGGGACAAACATTTGAGTTCTCTTAAAAACATCTAAGCTTTAGTATTTTAAATTATTTTCCAACATATATCCTATATGTTTGATAATTTTCAACAGATGAGTCATCTGTTGCAACAACTTAGTCATCTATTGCAACAGATGTCAATATTTGTTTGATAATTTTCAATAGATGAGTCATTTATTGCAACAGGTTAGTCATCTGTTGCAACATATCTGTATTTGTTTGATCATTTCTAACAGATGTCTTTATCTGTTTGGTCATTTCCAACAGATGTCTTTATCTGTTTAGTCATTTTCAACAGATTACTCATTTTTTGCAACATGTTAGTCATCTATTGATTCATATTAAGCCATTATATTAGTAATAACTAAATTTATTTAACTAGAATTAAACATGAATTAATAAGTTCAATTACAGTTTCAATTAATCTCGTGGTAATTACACTATCAACTAAGTGTGTTCGTTCTGAGTAGAGTGATCAATTGACCAATTTTATTTGAAATGATTAAAATCAAACCATAATTAGAAATAACTATATTGATTTAACTAAAATTAAAGATGAATTAGTAAGTTGACTTACAATTTCAATTAATTTTATAGTAATTACATGATCAACTAAGTGTTTCGTCTTAAGTAGAATGATCAATTGATCAATTTTATTTGAAATAATTAAAATCAAACAATTATTAGCAATAATTAAATTAATTTAACTAAAATTAAAGATTAATTGATAATTTTAATTATGATTTCAATTAATCTCATAGTAATTACATGATCATCTAAGTGTATTCGTCTTGAGTAAAGTGTTAATTGACCAATTTTATTTGAAATGATTCAAATTAAGATATTATTAGTAATAACTACATTGATTTAACTAAAATTAAAGATGAATTGATAAGTTCAATTATGATTTCAATTATTCTCATATTAATTACACGATCATCTTAGTGTGTTCATTTTGAGTTGAGTGATCAATTGACTAATTTTATTTGAAATGATTCAAATTAAGTCATTATTAGTAATAGCTAAATTAATTTAATAATTACAATTTCAACTAATCTCATAGTAATTACATGATCATTTAAGTGTATAACCTATTGCAACAGATGAGTCATCTGTTGAAAATTATCAAACAGATATACACATATATTGTAATAGATTAGTCATCTGTTGTAACAAATGTCTTTATCTGTTGGTCATTTCCAACAGATGACTAATCTATTGCAACATATGACTTTATCTATTTGTTATTTCCAACAGATTACAAATCTGTTGCAATAGATGATTAATCTATTGCAACAGATGTCTTTATCCGTTTGGTCATTTTCAATAGATTACTCATCTTTTGCAACATCTTAGTCATCTATTGATTAATATTAAGTCATTATATTAGTAATAACTAAATTGATTTAACTAGTATTAATAAGTTCAATTACTGTTTCATTAATCTCATACTAATTACACGATCAACTAAGTGTATTCGTCCTGAGTAGAGTGATCAATTAACCAATTTTATTTGAAATGATTCAAATCAAGCCATAATTAGAAATAACTATATTGATTTAACTAAAATTGAAGATGAATTAGTAAGTAAAATTAAAGATGAATTAGTAAGTTCACTTACAATTAGGGATGGCAATGGGGAGGTGTGGGTGTGGTGCGGTGCGGGTTTTAAGTTATGTGGTGCAGTGTGGGTGCGGGCAGGTTAAAGTAAGTTTTTTTTTTAAATGGTACGGTGCGGTACGGGTTGCGGGTATATGCGGGTTTAGATTAAAAAAAGCTAAAAATTAGTATTGTTCTCGTGAATATACCTAAAATTATATGTATTCTTTACTTAAAAATTGATGATACTTAAAATGACATGTATAACACTACAAACAAATAATTTTACTGTAGCTTTTTTAGCATCTTTATTCATTTTAACAAAAATATGCTATTTGATCATTACTTGTACACGTTATACTTTTTGATAATTTTTTAGTGAAAAGTGATATAATAGAAATTAGTTATTATTTCCTAGTTGTAGATTTAAAAATATTATGATTTTCAATGGAATTATGATTTTTTCAAAAAAAACAAAAGAAAAAAAAATATGGGGCGGTGCGGTTATGAATGTGGGGCGGGTTTAAAGGTGATGTGGTGTGGTACGGTGCGGTTATAAAACTTGCGGGTTTAGAAAAACACACACTGCACCGCACCATTGCCATCCCTACTTACAATTTCAATTAATTTTATAGTAATTACATGATCAACTAAGTGTTTCGTCTTAAGTAGAATGATCAATTGACCAATTTGATTTGAAATAATTAAAATTTAGCAATTATTAGTAATAACTAAATTGATTTAACTAAAATTAAAGATGAATTGATAATTTAATTACGATTTTTATTAATCTCATAGTAATTACATGATCATCTAAGTGTATTCGTCTTGAGTAAAGTGTTAATTGACCAATTTTATTTGAAATGATTTAAATTAAGACATTATTAGTAATAACAACATTGATTTAACTAAAATTAAAGATGAATTGATAAGTTCAATTACGATTTCAATTATTTTCATATTAATTACACGATCATCTTAGTGTGTTCGTTTTGAGTAGAGTGGTCAATTGACTAATTTTATTTGAAATGGTTCAAATTATGTCATTATTAGTAATAGCTAAATTGATTTAAAAATTACAATTTCAATTAATTTCATAGTAATTACATGATCATTTAAGTGTATAACCTGTTGCAACAGATTTAACCTGTTGCAACAGATGAGTCATCTGTTGAAAATTATCAAACATATATACACATATGTTGCAATAGATTGGTCATATTTTGTAACAAATGTATTTATCTGTTGGCCATTTCCAACAGATGACCAATTTGTTGCAACATATGACTTTATCTGTTTGTCATTTCCAGCAGATTATCAATTTATTGCAATAGATGACTAACTAAAAATGTGAAACTTAACTAGAAAATAGATGCATGTTAATAATTTTTATATTAGAACAAGAAAATAAAACATACCTCAACGGATGAACAAGAAATTTATTTTTGAAAGAGAAGTGATTGAAGATATAATGGCGGTTTTATGCAAGACAAGATGCAAGAGATAGAGCTGAGGAAACCTATTTATAAAAGATTGAATGAGTGAGTAGTGCAGTGTGTTAGGCAAAAAATTACGACCGTTCACCTCTTTTTTAATAATTATATCTCTTAATTAAATCGAACTTGGTGACTTTTCAATTATTTAAATAAAAAAATAGATTTAAATACAAAAAAGGTGAAAAGCATAACTTTTCATCTTTTTTGGTGTTTTAGTTATTTAAATTAAATAGCTACAAAATTGTGTTTATCAAATTTTTCATATTATTTATTTATGAATTATTTTTTAAATTAAAAGATCAAAAAGTCATGACCCTTGAGTTCTTCCAACAGATAATCTATTTGTTGCAACATATGGTCCATTTGTTACAACAGATGATCCTTCTGTTGCAACATATGACTCATCTGTTGGAGTAATTGATTCATTTTTGCAACATATGGTTCATCTGTTGCAACAGATTGTTTATTTATTGAAAAAATAAATCAATAGCAAGATTTATTCAATAGAAATAATAACAAATCATCATTTATCAATACACCATTTTTACTATGAGATTAATTGAAATCATAATTGAAATTACTAATTCATCTTTAATTTTAGTTAAATCAATATAGTTATTTCTAATAATGGATTAGTTTGAATCATTTCAAATAAAATTGGTCAATTGATCACTCTACTCAGGACGAACATACTTAGCTGATCGTGTCATTACCATGAGATTAATTGAAACTGTAATTGAACTTATTAATTCATATTTTATTTTAGTTAAATCAATTAGTTATTATTAATAATGGCTTATAGATGAATAACATGTCGTAATAGTGAGTAATCTGTTGGAAAAGAGCAAACAGCTAAAGATATTTGTTGAAAATGACCAAACAGATATAGACATCTGTTGCAACAGATGACTAACCTATTGCAATAGCTAACTCATCTATTGAAAATTATCAAACAAATATAGACATTTGTTGCAACAGATGACTAAATTGTTGAAACATATGACTCATCTATTGGAAATTATTAAATAGACAAGATATATGTTGAAAAGCAATTTAAAATACTAAAGCTCAAATATTTTTAGGAGAACTCAAACATTTGTCCCCTTGTCTGAGGTCTTGTACTAAAGACTTGTCTTCAATTTTAATTAAATTAATTTAGTTATTATTAATAATTACTTAATTTGAATAAACAAATGACTAACCTGTTGTAAACATCTGTTGTAATAGATGACTAACTTGTTGCAACAAATAGATAATATGTTGAAAAATAATTAAAATACTAGGGAACTCAAATATTTTAGGAGAACACAAATGTTTGTCCCATTGTCGTAGAGACGTCTTTAATTTTAGTTAAATCAATTTAGTTATTACTGATAATTGCTTAATTTGAATCAACAGATGACTAACATATTGCATCAGATGATTCATCTGTTGGAAATTATCAAATGGATAAAAAATTTGTTGTAACAGATGGGTCAACTATTAGAAAGCAATTAAAATATTAGAGAACTTAAACATTTTTAGGAGAACTCAAACGTTTGTTCCCTTGATCCTTTTGCATTTGATGTATGATATATTATTTTTATCTTCTTTATCTATTTCATGAAATTTTTTATGTGTTTTACTTATTCGTTGTGCCCCTGTTGAAATTTTTTTTAAAAAAATTTAGGTCAAATTTTGTTCGTATATCACTTAAACATTACTTCATAGCTTATTTTGTAAGTAAAATTATGATTTTTGTTGAATTTCTTATTTGGTGTATCTGTTACTGCTACAATGGATAGAACCTGTAACATGAATTCAACATATGAGTCATCTATTGCAACAAGTGAGTAATCTATTGCAATTTATGACTAATCTATTGCAACAGATGACCCATATATTGAACTCATGTTACAACACTATAAAATGAATCCAACAGATGAGTAATCTGTTGCAACAGATTAGTCATATATGTTGCAATAGATTACTCATTTGTTGCAACAAATTATTTATATATGTTGCAACAGATTACTCATCTGTTGCAATAAATTAATCATATATATTGCAACAGATTAGTCATATATGTTGCAACGGATTACTCATTTGTTGCAACAAATTAGTCATATATGTTATAACAGATTAGTCATATATGTTGCAACAGATTAGTCGTATATATTGCAATATATTACTAATCTGCACAACAGATTAGTCATATATATTGCAACAGATTACTAATCTGCGCAACATATTAGTCATATATGTTGCAACAGATTACTCATCTGTTGGATTTACGTTACATGTTTTATCCATTGTTAAAAAACAGGAGTAGTAGATACATCCAGATGAGAAATTCAACTAAAAAATAACAAACATTAAAAAAAAAATATCAAAAATATAAAAAATAACAAACACCAACAAATCAAGTTCCTCATTTTCGTCGTAACTTAAAAGCCCTAATTTTTTCCTGTGAAAATCGAAAAGAAACGATGAAGAACTCGAAGTTGTTGTCGCCGGAGAATGTTGTCACATCGACTGACGGTTGAAAGTCAAAAAGGAACGGGCAAGAACTCAAAACTATTTGTTGTCAAAGGTTGAAGTTGCACAAGATTGAAGGGAGAAATTTGGAAAGTTGTTGGTTGGGAGAAGTTAGAGAGAGAAACTATCGAGAGAAAGAGAGAAGAGAGATTGATTTGCAGAGAGGGAAGTTTTGTGGGTGTGGGTTAATTTGCTCTTTTGAAAAGATTAAAAAGTTTAAAAAATATTAATCAAGTCCATAATTAACCTAATCAAGTTTTTTAATTATGTTTGACCCTAACCCTTTAAGTTGGTCAATGTCACCAATTCTTCATTCAAGACTTAAAAGACACCTTTCCTTCAATTTTCTCAAGTTAGTGGCCTTGTGTCTTTTGAAAATACTATACTAAAAATAATTAACATATAAGAATAAAAAAGTCGACTCTAATTATTATTATTATTATTATTATTATTATTATTATTATTATTATTATTATTATTATTATTATTATTATTATTATTATTTGTGTATACATTTGATGTCTCCTATTAAATACTTTTTTTTGGTCACTGATTTTACTGAAATGTATGACATTATTTGTGATGGTAATACTATTGTGTACTCAATGAAGAGCAAGTGATTTGCAATAGTGAAAAGTTGATGAGAAGATTAACTTCTTAACAAAGTTACAATAATGGAGTTTTAAATTAATATTAGAGAGAAAAATAAGAAGTATATTATTTTTTTAGCAATGAATTATCAATACAACAATTCTCTAAACTTATGTCTACTAATTGCCTAAACAATTTTTTCTCCAACAATGTCTAATAGGTCCTCCTTTTTTAATGAAATGGCATGTCTATTATCTACTTATATTAAGTTGACATATAACAGATACCCCTATTAAAAATTCTTATAACAAGATCAAGAAATTACAGCTGAAAAAAATGACTTTTATCCTAGTGTTATCTTCTAATAGGTAATTGAACCATTTGGTAGAACTACCACAATGATGATATGCTTTCGAGGCTGCTTCATCTTCCAAATCGATATATAAATATAAGATAGAGAAACTAATAAGTTTGAAATGATTGAAGCATCATCAACTATCAAATATAGAATTACTCTATCTGAATAAAATGAAAGTCAATAAAGGTCACTAATATAGACACATCTTAGCTTTTTGAAAAGATTTATATCTGATGCACCTAAAGACAATCGTGACCATCTGTTTTCGTTAGCTAATCCCAACACCTCATTCTCTAAAACAAAATGCTCAATATAGGAAATCGAGTTAAAACCAAGTTCAATTTTGACATATTGAATAGATGGACCTTCTTGCATTGTGTAAAATTTATTGTTGCGTAACGTGCTATGCAAACAGAATCAAACATCATAGAATAGCCTACACAAAAAGTTATTATAAAATCTACTTCATCTATGAAATATTGAGTTGTCAGGATTTGCTTCTCAAAATCTAATACTCTTGATGTGTCTCCTCATCATATGTAACATGAAAATAATTGAACTCTTATCTTAATATTAACAGAAGTAGAGGAGTCTTATTTGATTTGATGTATATAATAATTTATTTTTTATCGTAGTTTTTGCATATTGTCCATCGTTTACAATCCTTTCAATTTTTATATGTTTTTCTTGGTACATGAAGGGCAATTAATTTTCAAGAACTCTAAGATATAAATAATAGAGAAATAGAAATTGATCATACTGGAATAATAAGTTCCCGAAGAAATAATCCTCAATAGTTAAAAATATTTTACTTTCGTAGTCCTTTGATCAAACAAGTTGAAAGAAGTTTTAAATCCTTCATTCTCCGAACTCTCATCATCACCCTAGATGTCTCTCTCTTTTAACTTGGCTTCATCTGGACTAAATGAAAATAGTGAACACCCAGAAATTTGATGAATTTGAATATATAACAATAAATCTTTTCTCAATTCTTTAGTGAGTATAGAATTATTATACACTATTGACTTATTATATTGAATTGCATATTTGATGTCACTCAAATTACGCCTCGCAATGAAGCATAATGTGATTGTTGATCAATTATATAATTCAACTAGATTGAAATCAATTTCACAGAAAATATGACTAGAAATCATATCAATGTAGTAATTTAACTTAGTAGTAACTTATTTTAGAAAAATTTTATAGTCACAAGTAACAATTTGCAGTATCAAGTAGAGTCAGTAACATAGTATTAATAATGTTGTTTGTAATCAATTAATGAGAATGGGCTAGAATTGTATTTCTTGTGATTTCATAATTCAGTAAGCGCAACCTACTAGTGATCTATTTGGATACTTTGCATGCAAAACTAATTAGATTGGTTCGTCTATACTTTATTCAACCACAATCAGATGAATATCACTCTAAATACCTCTTGGTCTTTGATTGTTTGAATCTTGACCCTTACCCTTGCTCCCGGATTAACTTTACTAGTTGAGGCTCAAGTTATTAGATGAGGGTTACACTATAAAAAGAGATTCATTTTGTGGAGGCTTTTTTGTCGATTTATGACAGTTTTGAATCCCCACAAAATAAATTGTGGCAGTTTCAAAATACGCTACAATAAGTCTTACCACGAGCGATTTTGTGGTAATTTTTTAAAACCTCCATTACATCCGTTGCAAAATAAAATTTTAATTTCTAGCAATTTTTAAATGCAATTAATGACAATTTTTAACCCCCCAATATAATCTCAATATTTTAAAAATAATAATCTGTGGAAATTTATAATCCCCTCAATTTATCTCAAATATTTTTTAAAATATAATTGTGGCAGTTTAAGACTGCCACGTTAATTGTTTTTTTCTAAAATCATCTTTTTCTATTTGAAATTTTTTATTCGAAAATTCAAAAAATAATTTTATTAAATGACCCATATATGTTCCAATATCAAAGTCCAAGACAAGAAATATTACCAATTAAAATCCACATAAAACTAAAATTGTACAACCACATATATGATGACTTAAAATATTATATAATATAGTATGTAGCTCCGTGGTAAATAAATAAATATACAAAACTGTTGACTAGTTGCTTGGTGCTTTGTTTTGATATCTCTTGAGAATATACATGCTTATATCCACATGTGAAAACGTACTTATTCTCCATAGTGTTGTGATGAAACAATGAAGGATAAATAGTTAATAAAATTTTAATAAATGACTAGCATTTTATAAATTAGAACAAATGTAGATACATAAATAAATGAAAGCTCTAAATCTGCTTACAAAAAAGTTTGTTCCTTGGTTTAACAATGCATTGATTTGAAGTTGCTAGAAAGTTGTGATCAACCATCTAACGATCTTATATAAAACTAAAGTCATTTTTCCGTCAAAAGATGTACCTCTAGCACTTACTATGTATATTTAACATTACATGTTTTAGTTAAAAACATGAAGTTAATATCATTAAGAATGAAAGTACTGAAACTAGTTAATACTCCTCTAACTAGTATTTCTAGCAATTTATCCAACTAATGGCCATATTAATAGGAAAAAATATGCTATCTATTAGTGACATCTTTTGGCTAGAAGACCTAGTCCTAAATAATATCAACAAGATAGATTAAATATCGGGTATTTTGAGTACAAATAACATTTTCGAAACACCTATTGCACAATAAACAAGCAAGGTTAGGTTAATTCTTGTATGTGCCTAGTCAAGTACCTCACTCGCAAATTCCTTAATAAATCGACTAAATGAGAGCATCTTGTGTAGGTTCTAAGTACTTCAATCTTAAACTAGCAAATTTCAAAAATAAATAGATTAAATTGTTAATTACATAAATAGGCATGGAACAAGTATAGTTCACTGGACTATTTTATCTACTAAATCAAAGGACAATCCGGTGCACTCAAGATCACACTAGGTACGAGATTCAGGGAAGGACCGAACCATTGTACACAACTTTAGCTTATATTTCTACTTAACGATATTATTTAAACTAGATTCTCTTTCTATAGTTAGCTATAAAAGCATATGAACACATGCACGAGTAGATAAAAAAGTAAGCAAGCAAAGAAATCTAATAAACAAGTAAATAATATTGGAGTTTGTGTATATTTATGAACGTGAAGCTAGAAGAAGCGCGACTAGAGTTGGGAATAGTCTTGATCTCTCACAATTCATCAATGAATTTTGAATAAATTAGATTTCTTTTGTATTATATTTGCTGCAATAATTTAAAAGAAACAAAAATCTCTCACAAATGCTAATACATGCCACACACATATACACTCTCATAAATATTTACATATATATGTCTGTCTATCTACCATGATTCTGTTGTTACATTCTATAATTACAGCTCTTTGCTGAGAATTACAATATCAAACAGTGCAACAATGCAAATATTTTAGCAGAACAAAAAGTGCACAATTTAAGTTCCTATAAACAAGCACTCCACAATCGAAGAACCTAATCAGTTCAAGATTCACTAAACATACTGGAGGGGTTTTTATCTCTTCTACTATATGTATTCTTCAGGGATGTAAGAGATAGAATTCATTATCGTTACCTCTTTGCATTACTTTCAGCAATTTATCATCCTTCTTATGTCTCTTCACAGGAAGACACACCAACTTTGTTGCACTAGAACCAATAGCTACCAATGACCGAATAGTTGGAACTTGGAAGGCCTGTCAACAATTTATGAATCTTAATGAAACACGAGAATAGGATCAGAACTCACTATAAACTTTGACATGCAAGCCTCAAATTGTTCAAAAATTTCAAAAAATTAAACAAACCCGATTTTGGAAAGTGTCTTCCAACCATCCTATTATCATTTCACATATGTCGCTCCAGCCATAGACACCAAGAGCTTGAACATTAGAGATGCAGGTCAACCCCTTGCATCAGAAAAGTTTTGGATACTCTATATTATGAACTTGTATGCAAGAAAATTTTACCTCATGTACATCGAGTTCCACAAAATATATTGTTGAGCATCTCAATACGTGTTCATTAAATCAATGTCTATTCAAAGTGGCCTAGCCAAACACCTTAAAGTCTTGAATTAAATTATCCTACTATCAATTGTTTAGGGTACTTGATCCTCTTTCTTTATAAGATCTTACTTTAAATAATTCATAACTCTACCTTATAGTTTGTATTTTCAATATTTCTATTAGCAATGTCAAGTGAGCATGTTGAGTTAACTCAATAAATGAGTGGCTTAAAGGTTAATTGAAACTAACTTGCAAATTATTCAAATATCAGAACCAAAATTCACTAGTGACTAAACTAGTTGGACAAATAAAAAGTGCATTGAATTGTTCTTTATGGCTTATGATTCGAAATACAATTCATACAACAATTAAAATACAGAAAACTCAATTAACCATAAAAGACAAAAATCTATCAAAGAAATTTTGCAATCACTTATCTTCCCCACAACAATGATTCTTAAAAAGATAAGCCCTGGAACCAGACATCAAAAACAAAGGTATCGAACAAATTAAAACTATAACCTAATGTATGTAACAAAACATAGATCGAAAAACATATTGAATTCAAATATAAATTTTATAGCTGAAAGTACAAACCTTCGTTGTCCCAACTGCAGAGAAGAAGATGATGAGAGAAAGTTGAGCAAATGAGTTATGGATTGAGTGGGAGAGAAAATCGTACCCTTTAGAAAAAGAAAAGGTTGGGAAAGAGAGGAAATTTTCCCCGCGCATAATTTTTAGTCTAATTTACTAATTACCCTCCTAATTAACATATTAAAACCTAGAAAGATGGTGTACACTATTATCATTTATAGCATTTCGATTTCTCCTATTTTTCTCTTTTATTTTATTTTAGTATTTAAATTAAAGAATTTTTTACGAAATGGAACTAACTTATTAATAGAAATACTGTCTCATAAACATAATCAATATATATTCTCTAAAAATATAAAAAACAATGAAAAAAAATATCCAACCAAATAATAAAGTAGAAGTAAATAGAGAATAAACTAATAAAATTTGTTAAAATAATTCTTTTAACTTTTAAATTGCAAAATATCATCAGTTAGGTAAAATTAAAAAAAAATAAAATTAATAATTATTTAATGTAAAATTTTATTATTAGGTCATTATGCCACATTTATTTGAATGAGGTCACAAGCAATATAATTGATTCAAATTGAGTTAATTCTTTCATAAAATGAATGAACAATAACACTATAATTAGATGTGTGAATAATTAAGTAAATAATTGACAAAATAACACTGACACACATAAAGATTCTCGTGCTGGTTCTCCTAGATTAGATGATGGACATTGTTAACGAGCATAGATGAGCAATTCTGTTTTCAAAGACTCGTAGTAAAATTATGAGTAATCCTATGAAAAATTAGATAGTACGATTGTGAAAAAGTGAACTTTTTTGAGATACTTAAAAATAATTTTTTTTTTTAAATCCACCTATGTTTGTCGTACATGACTAATTAGACCGTGAGAGTTAATAAAATTAGTCATTAAAGAAAATTTACTTATGGATCACAAATAATGGTTGTTACCTAAGTTATCCATGTTTCTTTTCGGATGGATCGTTTTGGATCTCTACAGTCGGTGTTAATAAGGCACATCCGATTAGTGACTCTCGAAAGGTTTAATTATCGGTCATGTCTTCTCATCAAGCTTCCAGATATGTTTGATCTATTCAAAAGTGTACATAGAGGATTAAATAAATTCAATAATAACCATATTGACGTAAAGATACTCAAATCAAAGAGAAAGACTCAAACTTTCGGGTCAAGATCAAAGTTGATTTTGTAGATGGGTTACTTATCCACCAACTGCACCAAGAAGATCCTTCGATAGAAGTAATAATGGAGATAGAGCTAGTGTCAATTAGTAATCACTAGTGAACAGATTCGTGCGATAATCAAGAACTGAATGAATTTATATACTCTACATAATATTTTTATAATGGTAAAGTTATGAGAAATCATACATTTAAATGAAGATGAGTTATTGAGAAGAAGGATACACAGATTTTTGACTTCTTATTCATATTTAAATATTTATAAATATTACTCAATTATTATAAATGATAATATTTATTAGTAATAGAGAATTTACGTAAATTATTGTCTTGTTCATTTTAATTTAGTTGTTCATAAATAAAACATTAATTATGTAAATAAAAATATTTATAATTATTGTACTAAATAACCTCTATACATAAATAAAGAATTTTTTGTCTTATATAAACCCTCTCGTCTACTATTATTAGAAATTTACATAAGTCCTTTCATCTTATCCGTTATTGTTTAATTATTTTTTCATAAATAAGATATTAATTATGTAATAAATAACATTTATAGATACTGTAGTCTCAAGTCTCTAGTAAGCTTTATAGTCCATAATAAAAGAGTTGCATGAGTCCTCTCATTTTCTACTTTTATTATCATAATAATTTATTAATACTTATGTTTGATAACTTTTGAGATGTTTAAATAAGGTGAGAAAAAATAAAAATAAAATAGATTACCATATAATGTTGTGATCTATCACTTTTTTTTTGTCTAATAGTTTTTAATTCTTTTCGCCAATCGTGAATTAAGTAACATATAAAATAAAAAGGGAAATTTTCATATGACATTTCCCCCGTTTCTTTTAATTGTTGTATATTTTAAATATAGATGTTTTTAAATACTTATCAATTTTAAAAATTAATAAAAAAATTAATTATTTTAGTGTTTAGAGGGAAAAAAAAATTAAAGAATTAATAAAGATTTATATAAGTTAAACTACACTCCTAATTATTGATTGTACAAAACTTAATTCACAACTAAAATGGAACAAAGGTAATAAGTGATTTCTTGAATTTAGGTGAGATTGTTAAGAATTTAAGAGATTTCTTTTAATAATGACTTAATGTAACTTATATCATATCAAAAAGAAGTTGAAAAATAAGATGATGAAAGAAAATATAATTTGTAGCTTATCATTCTAAAAGACTCAAAAGAAATAAAAAATATAAGTCGAATCATAAAAACTCCTATAACATCTATATTATTTATAACACAAGGCAAAGAAGGCTTTTAATATATCAATATAGCTTCTAAAATTTAGTTGCTAACATTTTAGGCTAATCAATTTTCTTAGATAAACATCATTTTGTAATTACATTCGTGAAAGCAATGATCTTACGAAGGAACTCCATTCAACACCCTCTATATCTAAAAAAAATGTGTTGATCAAAATGTGTTGCACCTCATCTCAATACTCTGAAGCATATAGATCCATTGGTTCAATGAAAACTCAAATTGAATTGGTCCATCTTTTTGAGTACAAAAATGGGAGAATCATGCGAGAATGCTTGTTACTAATGGACAAATTTGAAAGTGATTTAAAACTCTTAAGAATCAAAGATGTGTTAAGTATCATGCGAGAATGCTTCTTACTGATAATGGACACCCGCATGCATCTTACTGATGATGGACAAACTTTAAAGATGATAGACAAAAACCTCAAAAAGAAGAAGTTTAATTTCTTATGAAAAATAGGAAAATCTTAATATGAAAAAAATGTAGGAGGAAAATGTAGTGATAATTGTCATCATGAATGAGCTATGAAGATGGTGGTAGGAATAGCATATAAAGATATTAAATTTATAGATATGGAGCATTATTTGATGCATAAGAGAATGATGAATCTCTTTAAATAACAAAAAGGGAAAAAAAACTTAATAGTCACTCTTAAATGTGAGAGAGGAAAAGATTTTAAACCACTTTAAGGCATGATGGACAAAATTAAAAGATGATGGGACTTTTCAATTCTTCATTAGTTTAACTACACCAATTACTAATAATACTCAATAAATAGTGTAGAATACTGTTAACTCTTTCATTTATAATTAAAGAAAAATAAAAAAATATCAAAAAAGGAGAAAATAGATAAATAGCAATGAAGGCTATGGAGAGGTGCCACATCACCTCCTCTATGTTTCTCCTTTATATATATATATTGATTATTAGGATCATTTATTTATTTTTACTTTTGAAACTCCAACTTAAATCTTAATGTATTTTTTTGGGACACGTATGTTTTAGATATGAATAATTTACTCATTTAATCCTTTCAAGTGTTAAAAAACATTATGAATAATGATTGTTTTCATAAAGAGAATCTAAATTTAGTATCACAAACTTGTTAATTGCTCAAAGTGAAAGTGTTAAAATATTATTTTATACAATTATAATAGATTATATAAAAATAAAAAATTATGTAGAATAGAAAATAAGTCATAATTACAAGGCGTAGATAATATTTAAAATAATAACTATTTGCAGCTAAAATTTAGATTAAATAGCTAAATATATATTTCTGTTGTACTTGTATATCTATATATTTCGGGGCTCGTATAGAGAAATCTCTAATTTGAGGGGGGGGGGGGGTGCTCTAGTTTTACGACTCATAAAATTTGTATTTGCATACAAAACGAATTTTCGGCTAATTCAAATCTCTAAAGTGAATTTGTATTTTAAAATACAATCTCTAATTTATAGATTTAGCTACTAAAGTGTAGATGCGTCCTATATTTAAATCAACTTTAGCTATGTCGTCTCATTTATTGACTAAAAACTATTTCTAAATTTTTCTTATATAAAATGTGAATTTTATGGCAGCTTCAAGTTATATAATCTATTATCAAGCGCACATATTTTTTACGAGTTTTTTGAAACATTCATATTAGTAATAACGGCGAAAGGGATTGTGCTGGCATCAAAACACATCATTTAAGCTCATTATAATGATTATAAACCGCTTGTAGACTAAAAATTAAATCATTGAAATTGTTCCGTTCTTTTGTATTGTTAAAACCTGTACAAAAAAATCGCCATAACATGATTAATTTGATGTGGTTGAAACACACACCACAGATTGAATGTATAGTGGGGGTCTTTTAGAACCTCCACAGTAAAACGACCACAGAAAGAACTATTTTGTGGAGATTGTCACAAACGCCACAAATTGAACATGTAGCGGGGGTCTCTTAGGACCCCTATAAATAAATGTCCATAATTTAACAATTTTTTTGTAGTGTTAATACCCTTAAACATCTGTTGTTAATCTTTTTTTCTATTCTTTACCTCTTTTTTAAGAAAGTGGAGATTAAGACGAGTTCTAACATTTGCAACTATTAAAAAATAATATTTTTTTTAAAAAAGATAACAATGCATGCTTGATCATCATTAAAAAAGCACTAAATATTTTAGCCTACTTCATTAATTCATCATGATTGTCTGAACCCTGTTTAGGAGATTTAGCTACTCATCTTTAAAAGAAAAAAATAAAATTTATGCTAGAAAACATGATCGATGAATAGAAATCTTGAATTGTGAAACAAAGTCAATAACTAAAAATTAAAGTAGGTTTATTACTCAAAAGCCAAAGAATATTTGTCTCTAAGCAACACAATATGTAATAATATGATAAGAGTGTGTAAACTATAAATAAAAACTTCTGATCTATAAACAAAATAAATCATGTCCTAAATAAAAGAGGATTGTAGGTCCGTCAATAATTCATGAGTCGAAGTATGAAAGTACGACTCGTGGTATATGGATCCCATATCATAGCTTGCAAAAATGAGTGAAACTTCTTCAGGCTTTCACGTGTTATTTCACGATTCATGGTCTTGAGGCACAATTACACGCTTTCATATATGGATCGTATGACTTTCAAAACAATTCATGATTTTACATCACAAGTCGTAGATTGACTCATGAGAATTGAGTTATTTGCACATCTTCAGATCTCCTTCTATGGACAATGATGATAGGCGAATTTACACGCCTATAGTGCTATATTTTACCCATATTTTAGCTAAGTTTTGAGGACAAATTATATATTTCATGCACTTTTAGTCCTTTTTCCTGTAAGTGAGCTAACAAACGTGATTAGCAAGTTTTCAGGTATAAATGATGCAGATTTCAGCATTTTATGGCCAAAGGAAGCTTCACGAAAGAAGGAGAGCAGCGTTTGGACGCCTATGGACTGAAAGTGATGCATGGAAAACCTGTCCCGGGCAAAAACAATATTTCTGAAGACTTTGGGGACCAGCAGTAACCTAATAGGAGTAGGATAATAATGCAGTAATTTATTAGGATTAGAATAATGATACATTAACCTAGTACAATTGGGTTAAGTATTTCATTAGCTTAGTAGGATTTGGTTAAGTATTTCATTAGCTTAGTAGGAATAGGATATGAGTATTATAAATACCCTATTTTGCTAGAGATTTTTATTCATTCACCCATTCATTCCCCCATTCCATCAATTCCCATCCATCCACCATTCATCCATCCATCAAAACAATTCTCTTTATTAATTCATTGTTGACATTATTTTTCATCTATTCAATTCTTATTTTCCACAACAAGAGAAACGTTACTTTGCAAGGGAGTTCACGCCTAAACGCCTACCACACTTTGCTACACGAAATCTTTATTGTGGTATAATAACAATGTCGATTGTGATTTCCTTCGCACTCATGGGTAACTAAACTTCTCTGTTGGGGTTATGGAAGCCTTATGAGATACTATCTAAGGCTATGAGTTTGTGAATTCGTGACACGTGTGTTGCTTATATCATTATTCTCTTCATCTTAATGTAAATTCTTGTGGTTGCAGACGCATAGAATAACGCCAGTATAGCATTAACTTGTTCGAAAGAAAAGTTATATGTCTAGAAAAGAGATAATGTCAAGGTAATAGGGTCCCATCCCCTATTAAAAAGTTAGTGCCGTAACTGGATTAACCTCTTGGAGAATTTGTACCGTTAGATACGCTTTAAGCTCGAAAGAGTTAAGGTGAAATAGTCCTTGTTTAGGTCGAAAGACGCTTGGATTTACCATCGAATACAATTCTCTATAAGCACATGCATGTCTGAATTCCGCACAACTCATAGCCAATAGAGACGTACAACTCATAAGGTGGACATAATCCTAACGCCTCAATTCTCATTGTTTTACAACCTACTAAACATTCTTTCTTTTTACTTTGCTATTTTCAGTTTTACTTTAATATTTTGGTTACACATTACAATCCCCCCTTTTACGAGACTTGCACTAAAAGTCTAGTAATCTTTGCTTACTTGTTGACCAAGCTATTCCCTGTGGGATCGATACCCAACCCAGTTGGGTTCTATATTTGCTAACGACCGCTTTACACTCCTAAGAGAGCTGTAGATTGAGCGTTATCAAAAATTGGCGCCGTTGCCGGGGAATACGGTTGTCAACTAAGTTTGTGATAGTTATTAGACCCTTTGGTCAAAGATTCTCGTACTTTTACTTTTAGTTGTTGTTTTTGTTTTATTCAGGTTTGTTCAGTGCATCAATGGATGCACAATGTGAAATTGAAAGGATAATTGCTCAAGTGCATTAATAGAATATTGATAACCCAGGCCGTGCAACAAATCCTGATGATGAGGAGCTACTAAACCCACGGCGTACTGTTGAGATGGCGGCACCCATGCAGAGGAGAGATTATCAAGCGCGATTGAGGCCTGATCGCCGAGCTGTGCAGATTCCTTTTGATGACAATGATGACGATTTGGATGAAGCTGGTGCCACAGGAGCCATTATTCTACCACCCTTGGCACCTGGAGCAAAGTTCAATATCACTAGCACAATGATTCAACTATTGCAGCTTAAGGGATTATTCGGTGGACTTGTGGGTGATGATCCAAATATGCATCAAGTTAACTTTATTTCTACATGCAAGTTATTCGACAATCCTGGCGTTGGACAGAATGCAATTCGACTGCGCTTATTTCCATTGTCTCTATCTGGGGAGGCAACTCTATGGTTGAATAGGTTGACTCCTGATTCTATTACTAATTGGAGGCAATTGAAAGATGCTTTCCTAGAAAGATTCTTTCCGCCATCCAAGAAAGCACAGTTGAGATATGAGATCAACAATTTTTGACAGCTTCCAACTGAAGCTCTCCACGAAACATGGGAGAGGTTCAAGACGAAGCTTATGCGGTGCCCAAACCATCATATGACCAATGTCCACTTGATGGAGATATTATACAGAGCTTTGAATTCGGTGACTAAGCCAGTGGTTGATAATGCGGCTGGAGGATCATTTATGGACCTCACCTTTGTGCAGGCAAGCAATATGCTAAATCGGATGACAAAGCAAAGTAGAGCTTGGTATACCTGGGATTCTGAGGTAGCAATCTCTACTGTATCTTTTGGCATGACTGCAGAGCAGAGGCGAAGACAAGAGGATCGTGACCAAGACATGGCTCACATGAAAATGCAGATGGATCTTCTTACAAAGCATCTATTATCAGGGAAGACCGAAAAAGTTAAAGCTGTTGCATCAAAAGGAAGAGAGGAATTCGATTCCGAGAAAGAAACCAACTACTTGAACAATCAGGGGGGTTTTCGAGGCAATGCCCAAGGAAACCAAGGTCGGAACTATTATGATAATTCAGGATATAAGGACCGTGATCAAGGTAGTTGGAAGGATAAGACTGACAGGAGTGGTTTGTATGTTCCTCCTGGAAGACGTGACGCCGCTGCATCTGGTTCTGGAAATATGTCAATGGAAGATATGATGGCTAAACTATTGAAAGGAGTAGAGGCAACTAATACGGGAGTGAATGAGGTGAAGAACGACTTGTCCTCAATGAAGCAATTGGTTGACTCGCATTCCACTTCAATAAAACAGCTGGAGCAACAATTGAGTCAATTATCTGCGGCATTCAATCAAAGAAAGGCTGGTACTTTACCTAGCAACACTGTGCAAAATCCAAGGAACGATGGATCATGCATGGCTATTACTACCAGGAGTGGTAAGGTGCTGGAAAATTCATCCCAAAGCAAGCAAGTGGCCGAAAATAAAGAAGATGAGGACGCCATAGACAATGACCAAGACGTCCATGACGTCACCCCTAGTGGTTTGCAGCCTGAAAAGACCAAAATTCGAAAGCAAGAGGAGAAGAAAGCCGTGGAGAAAACAATTCCTTATCCACCACCACCTTTTCCTCAAAGATTGAAGAAGATTGCGGATGATACAAAGTTCAGCAAATTCATGAATATGTTAAAGCAGCTGACCATTAATGTTCCGTTGGTAGAGGCACTAGAACAAATTCCTGGGTATGCGAAATTTATGAAGGATCTTTTGACAAAGAAGCGAGCAGCAAGCTATGAGTTGAAGGATACTGTTCATCACTGCAGCGCAATCGCTACTCGATCACTAGTTCAGAAAAAGGCTGACCCCGATGCTTTCACTATTCCGTGCACGGTTGGATCTATGAATTTTGCTAGGGCATTGTGCGATTTGGGAGCAAGCATCAATTTGATGCCAGTATCCGTCTACAAGAAGTTGGGGTTAGGCGATCCGACACCAACCAATATGAGGCTCGTGATGGCTGATAGGTCGGTAAAATGACCTGTGGGTATCTTGAATGATGTGTTGGTGAAGGTTTCTTCATTCATCTTTCCTACAGACTTCGTTATTCTAGATTGTGAGGTGGATTCTGAAGTTCCCATAATCTTGGGACGTCCTTTCCTTGCAACAGGAAGTGTGCTGATTGACATGAGAGCTAATGAGCTTTTGTTTCGGTTGAATGACGAAGTGGTCCGTTTTGATATATGCAAAGCAATGAAGCAGCCCAGCGATATGGATGTGTTCTCTGTAGCTTATAAGGATAAGAAAGCATTATCTGTAAAGAAACAGCTTACTGTTGAGCCATTGTCTGCTGCACTGCTGAATGTTGAGCATGAGGATGATGAAGATTATGAAGAAACTATGTATGCTCTAACAGGAATAGGGTCCTATTCTCATACTCCTAAGAAGTTGGACCTTGATCTTACAAATCAACCTTCACAAATAGCGAAGACTTTCATTGTAGAGCCACCAATGCTAGAATCGAAAGATCTCCCCAATTACCTAAGGTATACGTTCTTGGGATATGGAAATACACTTCCGGAGAGTGTTGCGGATGATTTAAGTGAACAGCACGTAGAGGCTCTCATCTCTGCTCTGATGAGGTACAAGAGAGCTATGGGTAGGAAGATTGATGATATAATTGGTATCCCTCCTGAGGTATGTATGTACAAGAGTCATATCGAAGAATATTGCATGCCTACAAGTAAGTATCAGCGTCGTCTGAATCCATTCAGAAAATAATGCCCCATCTATCTCGATGAAGACTAAGTAATCGAGGTAACTATGTCGTGCCGCGATAATAAATCAAGCGCTTGGTGGGAGGCAACCCATCATTTTTAAATGTTCTTGTTGTTCTTATTTTCTTAGGATTTTGTCGAGCCACGACCAAAAATAAGGCGCTTGATGGGAGGCAACCCATCGTTCTAATCGTTTTCATTGGTTTTGAGCAAATGTAGGTGCAAGAGGTATTCAACGAGGAGATTAGTTTCAAATGACGATTTGGACGTATTGCATGGTAAAGGTGGTAAGTTTGGAATTAAGATGCATAAGGCTATGGATTGAGCATTGCTCATGACAAAATAGGCATCGAGCAAGGCTAGGCCTAGGTAAAACTAGGCCACGAACAAGGCAACACCTATACTATAGCCTAAGGTCTCGAAATCTAGTGTGCAAAGGCATAGGCGCCGCCCATGCTCAAGTATGCTATAGCATAGGCGCCGCCTATGCTAAAGCATTTGGTCTCAGAATCTCATATGCCATGCTAAAGGCGCCGCCTATGGTCACTAAAGGCATTGCACTAGGCGCCGCCTATGCTAGCAAATGCTTTGCATTAGGCGCCGCCTATACCATGTATAGGCAAAGCTAAAGGCGCCGCCTATGGTCACTTTTTGTCTCCAAAACCGATTTTAAATGGGTCAAAACCCGACCCATTCTTTTCCTATATAAAGGGGACTTAGTCTTGAAACATAAACACATTGGAAACTTGACCTAGGCGCCGCACATACTCTCCAAAACATCTCAAAATTTTTCTTTTTGCTCTCCCACTTCACAAGAACATCTACAAAAGCTTCAATCACGTAAGTACTCTTTTATTCTTCATCTATTTTTCGTAAGTACTACGTTGCTATGTCTATTATGAATTGCTACATCTTGAAGAAATATTGGTGATTTGAATATGATTGAATTGTTGTGACACAACTAAGTGAGTAAACGAATACGTAAGGATGATCTTAACTTGTTCCCAACTTGAATTTGATTTTGATGCATTGTTATACTAATTGCGGAATCGATATGGTCACTAAAATTGCATAATCTTGTTACTCGCATACTTACATGTTGGAATGACTTGTTCATCGGAATAAGAATTATGGTTGACTACCAACATATGAGGTTGCGATTATTTCTAGATGCTATACCTTGATTCAATCTCTATGTAGTAGTCTTGATATATCAAACATGAAAGTATTGCTAAGATTACAAGAAGTATGACTGCACTGATTATATTGTTGGAACATATCACCTAAATGTATGTCGCTGAAGTCTGAGTAATCGATATCATTCACTTAATTAGTTTGTGTCAACAAATTAAGTGTGGGGTGGTGCCACTATTGTCTGTTTGTTGATTGAATCTTTCGAGATGAAGCTAACATGACTCTATTGAGATCTCAGGTACAATGACACCAAAAGACAAGAAAAGCAACCACTTCACAAAGAGGCCAGAAAAGAGGAAGAAAAGAGCAAGCTGAATCCTCCGTGCTGCAAATACCTCGACGTACTCTTGGAATCAAGTGGGGTACTTATGAGGAACTTCTGAGGATGACGACTCCTATGATGATTCCGACGAAGGGGGTATGACCCTCGACATAGAGGAGGAGTCCGACTGACCAGGTTCTTCGTATTTATTTTCCACTGAGGGCAGTGTGTCCCGTCCAAGTGTGGGCTGGTGGTATTTGCATGCTATACTTCTCTATCCGCATTTGCATTTATGTTTGTTTTGTTTTTCTTTTTAGTAGTTATTTGTTTTTTTTTAGTAGTAAATTTTTTTATTAAGCTTAACTTCGCATGAAATTATTCTAATAGGCAGCATGAGATTATAACAAGAGTTTGTGCTAAAATTGTGACTATTGAGACGTTTAGGCTCTAATTGTGACTCACTATGTGATATTGTATGGTTCAATTCCTTCATATGTTGGGGCAAGAGTCTATACTACTCCCAATAAAGTCGACCATGTGCCTTGTGTGTGTGAGATAATAGTATATTCTGTGTTTGTGGCTGATGCTAGAACTTGCCTGGTATGTATGTAAAGAGAAAATAAGGAGTGCAAGTCTAGGAGATGATTTAGGCATTTCTTTGGCAACCTAGACTTGTTTACCTTCTTTTTACCTACCCGTGGACATCATCCTAGTTAACCCTTTTTGAGCTTTTAGCCTATCTTCTTTGACAACCTCATATGTAAGCCTAATCCAATTTTTTTTCAAAGACCAAAATTTGATCCAAATTCCTAAGTACTTTAAAGTGTAAAGTCATGTGACAAAATAAGAGGAAATTGGGTAAGTATGATGCTTTAGAATGTATTGGTGTTTGAATTTGTTATGAAAAAGAAGTGCTATCATAAGGGGTATGTTATGAAAAGAAAAAAAAAGAAAAAAATAAAACTGAAAAGTTGGTTATGTTCAAAATTGAAAAACAAAAGAGGAGAAAAGGGGTGGTAGAATAAAAGAAAGTAGAAAGGTTGTTTGAAAGAAAAAGTGTTAATGATACAATGTGATGTATTAAAGCGCTTAGGAACATAGTCACTATTTCTGGCCAAAATAGTCCTACCCGTCCCTTAGCCTACATTACAACCTGTAGAAGACCTATTTGATCCTAAGCTTAGCATTCTGATATTTAGTGGAGCATTACACTAAGGGCAAGCCTATGGTCATCAGTTGCAACATATGAATTCTTTGTGAGAGTGAGAGCAAGGATAATCCTATACCCATGTTCGAAATATATATAATACCTGTGAGTGATTATGGGTAATATATGGTGAGACACACATGGTTGATGAGTTTTGGATACTTGTGTATGATTCTTTGTGCCTTGACTTTTGAATATGAGTTGACCACCATCACGAGTCTATGTTGGAGGCTGAATTGTTTCTACTAATGAGCAGAAAACTACTCTATGTTAATGATTGCTATGCTTGTCTTGACGAATATTTTATGTTGTTACTGTGAACCCTAAGTTGATGTTTAGATGGACATGATAGTTTGTTCGAGGACGAACAAAGCTTTAAGTGTGGGGTGTTGATGATAGGCGAATTTACACGCCTATAGTGCTATATTTTACCCATATTTTAGCTAAGTTTTGAGGACAAATTATATATTTCATGCACTTTTAGTCCTTTTTCCTATAAGTGAGCTAACAAACGTGATTAGCAAGTTTTCAGGTATAAATGATGCAGATTTCAGCATTTTATGGCCAAAGGAAGCTTCACGAAAGAAGGAGAGCAGCGTTTGGACGCCTATGGACTGAAAGTGATGCATGAAAACCTGTCCCGGGCAAAAACAACATTTCTGAAGACTTTGGGGACCAGCAGTAACCTAATAGGAGTAGGATAATAATGCAATAATTTATTAGGATTAGGATAATGATACATTAACCTAGTACAATTGGGTTAAGTATTTCATTAGCTTAGTAGGATTTGGTTAAGTATTTCATTAGCTTAGTAGGAATAGGATATGGGTATTATAAATACCCTATTTTGCTAGAGATTTTTATTCATTCACCCATTCATTCCCCCATTCCATCAATTCCCATCCATCCACCATTCATCCATCCATCAAAACAATTCTCTTTATTAATTCATTGTTGACATTATTTTTCATCTATTCAATTCTTATTTTCCACAACAAGAGAAACGTTACTTTGCAAGTAAGTTCACGCCTAAACTCCTACCACACTTTGCTACACGAAATTTTTATTGTGATATAATAACAATGTCGATTGTGATTTCCTTCGCACTCATGGGTAAGTAAACTTCTCTGTTAGGGTTATGGAAGCCTTTTGAGATACTATCTAAGGCTACGAGTTTGTGAATTCGTGACATGTGTGTTGCTTATATCATTATTCTCTTCATCTTAATGCAAATTCTTGTGGCTGCAGACGCATAGAATAACACCAGTATAGCATTAACTTGTTTGAAATAAAAGTTATATGTCTGGAAAAGAGATAATGTCAAGGTAATAGGGTCCCATCCCCTATTAAAAAGTTAGTGTCGTAACTGGATTAACCTCTTGGAGAATTTGTACCGTTAGATACGCTTTAAGCTCGAAAGAGTTAAGGTGAAATAGTCCTTGTTTAGGTCGAAAGACGCTTGGATTTACCATCGAATACAATTCTCTATAAGCACATGCATGTCTGAATTCCGCACAACTCATAGCCAATAGAGACGTACAAATCATAAGGTGGACATAATCCCAATGCCTCAATTCTCATTGTTTTACAACCTACTAAACATTCTTTCTTTTTACTTTGCTATTTTCAGTTTTACTTTAATACTTTGGTTACACATTACAATCCCCCCTTTTACGAGACTTGCACTAAAAGTCTAGTAATCTTTGCTTACTTGTTGACCAAGCTATTCCCTGTGGGATCGATACCCAACCCAGTTGGGTTCTATATTTGCTAACGACCGCTTTACACTCCTAAGAGAGCTATAGATTGAGCGTTATCAGACAACAGTATGAATAGTACTCTAAGTTCACGAGTCATTGATCATGTTGTGGTATCAACTTGAGTTTACACTTATCTGATCACCTTATGTGAGTCTCATTAATAACTTTAGTTCACAAGTTGTAAATATGCTTTCACTAGTCATACTTGGCAGTTTTCAACATATTTTTTCACTTGTACTTTCAAAATCTGTTTCTCGGCAACGGACACACTAAAACACATTATATATACTATGTAATGAACCAATGTCCCACATTGAAAAAAAAAAAGAAATGCTAAGGGGTTTATATTTCAAATAGGTTCTCCCACATATTAGGCTAGTATTTTGTGTTGGGCTCTCCTGTTTGGTTTATAACATTGGTGCTTTCATTGAGAGTCCCATGCGTGAGGGCCATGACTCGGAGTGGTGACCTACGAGGTCATTGATTCTCAAGCGGAGGCGATTGTAATGAACCAATGTCCCAACATTGGATAAAAAGAGAAATGCTAAGGAGGTTATAAGCCAATGGGTTCTCCACCTATTAAGACTAGTCTTTTGAGTTGGGCATAGCCGTGACCAACGAGGAGCCCATGACTCGGAGTGGTAGCCTATGTGTCAGTAGTGGTGGCCATAAGACAATGGTTTCTCCCACCTATTAAGACTAGTCTTTTGGGTTGGGCATAGCCGTGACCAACGAGGAGCCCGTGACTCGGAGTGGTGGCCTATGTGTTAGTAGTGGTGGCCTGGACCTAGGAGGGGTGCAAGTCGTGACCAACTGAGCATAGCCGTGACCAATGAAGAACAAACTACATGTGGACTCGAGGGGTGCCAGCCGTGACCAAATGGGTATAGCCGTGACCAACGAGGAGCTCGTGACTCGAAGTGGTGGCCTAGACCGGAGGGGTGCCAACCGTGACCAATTGGGTATAGCCGTGACCAACGAAGTCATTGGTTCTCAAGCAGAGGCGATTGTAATGAACCAATGTCCCACATTGGAAAAAAAAAAGAAATGATAAGAGGGTTATAAGCCAATGGGTTTTCCACCTATTAAGACTAGCCTTTTGGGTTGGGCATAGCCGTGACCAACGAGGAGCCCGTGACTCTGAGTGGTGGTCTATGTGTCAGTAGTGGTGGTCATAAGCCAATGGGTTCTTGGGTTAGGAATAGTCGTGACCAACGAGGAGCCCGTAACTCGGAGTGGTGGCCTATGTGTCAGTAGTGGTGGCCTGGACCTAAAAGGGGTGCAAGCCGTGACCAACTGGGCATAGCCGTGACCAACGAGGAACAAATCACGTCTGGACCCGAGGTGTGCCATCTGTGACCAACTGGGCATAGCCGTGACCAACGAGGAGCCTGTGAATCGAAGTGGTGGCCTATGTGCCAGTAGTGGTGGCCTGGACCCGAGGTGTGCCAGCTGTGACCAACGAGGTCATTGGTTCTTAAGCGGAGGCGATTGTAATAAACCAATGTCCCACATTAGAAAAAGAAATGCTAATGGGGTTATAAGTCAATGGGTTCTCCTACCTATTAAGACTAGTCTTTTGGGTTGGGCATAGCCATGACTAACAAGGAGCCTGTGACTCGAAGTGGTGGCCTATGTGTCAGTAGTGGTGGCCTGGACCCAGGAGGGGTGCCAGCCGTGACCAACTAGGCATAGTCGCAACCAACGAGGAACAAACCCCGTGTGGAGCCGCGTCTCGGAGTGGTGGCATGTGTGTCAGTAGTAGTGGCCTGGACTTAGGAGGGGTGCCATCCGTGACCAACGAGGTCGTTGGTTCTCAAGCGGAGGCGATAGTAATAAACCAATGTCCCACATTGGGAAAAAAAGAGAAATGCTAAGGGGTTTATGTGCCAAATAGGTTCTCCCACTTATTAGACTAGTCTTTGGGGTTGGGCTCTCCTATTTGGTTTATAACATACTAAGAACGTACAAATTTTTTATGTTTTCAGTGTCGCAATTATGGTGAAATTCTGACACATTAATATTCACAACTTATTTCTCCCTAATTAAAAGGATCAAACAACTCATTCTTGTTATTCTTTTTCAATTTATTTCTTGTTATTAGATATGAAAAATGTATTTAAATTTGGGCAATACCATTAATGTCATTCTCAGTACCTTGTACCAAGTCATGAACATTTCCTTTAGTAATTGAGTTTACAACTATCAACCAAATTTGTCTTGTGCATTTTATCAAACACGTACCAGTTATTTAATGAAATCTGCAATTAGGATATATATTCATGAGTGGATTTTAGAAAGAGAATTAAGGATAAAAAAGTTGAGGGTTGTCCTTTATGTGATTTATTAGACCACAACACCAAGGAGACGAGTTGGAATTGAAGAAAGAGTCTCACTTGAAGTAAAACTCTATGCAACGAGAGTTTTGATTAGAAGAGGAGTTTGAAATAAAGAATGACTCTTTGGAGAGCTGTGCTTAAATAGAAGATGCAGCAGCCAGAATAATTCACGCACTTAAAAAACAGAAAAGCTCAATCGACAGATTGACTTCACGAAGTGCTGCTCAATCACTGAAGAAACACGTTGAAGAACCTGGTCCTCAGTACAGAATCCAGCTAAGAGTTTTAGCGTTGATTTTTAGAGTTGTTCATTGTGTTTGAGCTATTCATGTAATATTAGTTTCAGTGTGTTATAAACTGAATTAGGAGCTAGTCTTCGAGTTGGGAAAAACTCAGAGACTTTGGGAACACATACCTTGGGAGGTGTGTGTGTAGTTAGGAATTGGAGTTTATAATTCCTAGTTGTTGAGTTATAGGGATTAGAGTTTATAATTCCTAGTTGTTGAGTTATAGGAATTAGAGTTTATAATTCCTATTTGTTGGTTACAAGAGTTTTGTAATCAGTCGTTGTTGAGGCTCAGAGTTTTTTAGTGAAGTTGGGGTTAAATCCTGTAGAGGTGCAGGTTGTGGTTTTTTACACCTTTTGAGCCGGGTGTTTTCCACATAAAAATCATTGTGTTCTTTACTTTCTGTTTACTGCTTCCTTGAAACACGTCAGTGGAACACGTCAGGCAACACGTTCCATCGATAAGCAAAAGTTAGGCGAAAATAAGAAAATCAGTAGGGCATAAATTCTTAACAATATATATGTTGGAAAGGATGCGAAAATATTTTTTGAGGGATAATAGTGTCTTTAATCATGTTAATACATGCATTGGATCCATTGCATTGCTAATACAATGGATTTTGAGGTATTAGTAATACACACCTGAATACACAATAGAGTGTATAACTAATACAAGCATTAGTGATACATAGGGCAAAAAAGGAAAAATGGCTCAGTGGACCCTTGTACTATGTCGGTTTGTAAATTGGACATTTCTACTTACATGTTTATCATCTGGACTCTTGAACTCATTAAAAAATAATATTTTGCATCCTTTGACCGTTGATCGAGCCTATGTGGCATTCAAATATCTGACTAGGACAAAGTGAGTGTAGTCACACGCTTGGGGTGCGAGTGGGGGTCAATTTTTGATCAATTTTATATTAAAATAATTTTTAAAAAAATAAAAAAAGAGGCGCTCAATTTTTTCTAGTTTTTTAATTTAAAAATATTTTAAAAAAAATAATAAATTTAAAAATAAAAAATAAAAAGAAGGCCACCTCAATACCCTCCCCTATCCATCCACTCCCCCACCCCACCCAGCCCTGTCCCAGCATCCCTTACCCCACCCAACCCCCGTCCCAGCACCCCCCACCTCACCCAACCTCGTCCCAGCACCCCCACCACACCCAACCCCCATCCCAGCACCTTGATACGGGACAAATGGCCATCTTATCTTTGGATGACATCTTTGGAAGCCAACACATAGAGTTTCAAGAATTGGTCACCTCGATGATACAAGAACATGCATGGAGGACCCGTTTTGAGCGTAACTTAAAGCAATCTCGCGTATGGAAGGTTGCTTGGAGCATTTAAGAGTGAGGACTCACGGGGCATTTTGGACCTTACCATGGTGTATTTACACGCCATGGCCGCACCTAGATGATACATGATACGGTTGGGGCAGCCTCCACAAGTACACGACCCTTCACACGAAGCCAAGCTCGGGAATTACAAAACTCCAAGCTTTGTTCATGCAAATGGCCGTGTGTGAGTTGGTGATTGGACCAGCCAAGGACCTGAACGTTTTATGTGTAAAGAGGGGTCTTAATGGGCCATAAAACTAGTCTCCAAGGCTGGCCCAAAAGGCAAGGGGCGGATGGGCCTTTTATGTGTGAAGAAGGGGTCTTAATGGGCAATAAACTAGCCTCCAAGGCTGGCCCAATAGGCAAGGGGCGGATGGGCCTTTTAGCCCTTTTGTTTGTAGTATAAATAGACCATGTTAGAGAGTATTTCAGCAGTTTTTGAAATCTGAAGGTTGTAACCTAAAACACTAAACATTTTCCTCTCTATTTCACTCTAGAGAGCCGCCACTATCTCCTCACAAGTAGAGGGATACTTGGGTTGTATCATTGGCTAGAAACAAGGGTTTTGAGGTTGTAAAGTACCTCTTGGTCCTCGTAAGAACTTGGTGTTTACATTCAGCAGATTTCGGGTCCTTCTCTTGAAGTAGGGTTCTTAGTTTTCTTGAATGTTTTATGTCAAGTTATCTATCTTTCATTATCTTGTTGTTGTTGCTGTTTTTGTTATCTTAAAGCCTAGTGAAGCCGTGTGGGGCTCTTTCGATTCACTAGCATTTGTTTCCTATCTTGTTGATCTTGTGTTGTTGCTGAAAAACAGAAAAACAGAAACTAAAAGAAACTGGTTGTTCTCGTGTTGTTGCTGCTGAAACAGAAACTGAAACTTGCTGATTTTTGTGTTGTTAAACTGAAAATCCGAAACTCTTGTGTTGTTGTTTTGATCTTGTATCACACCTCCACCCAACCCAACCCCATCCCAATACCCCTCACCCCTGTCCAGCCCCCCGCCCCCTTCTCCGTCCAGCCACCCCCACCCCACTCTTCACCCCCATTCCCTCATCCAGCCATGGCTGTTATGGCCATCAGCATTAACGCCCCCACCCCCACAACCCCAAGGATCTCTTTTCATTTTCTTTTCTTCATCATCATATATCCCAACAACAATAACAAGCCCAAATCATCATATATCTCAAATTCTCCAAAAAAATAGTATGATGTCTTTGTTGTGGTTAATTTTTTGTTGTTGTTCATTGTCAAAAAAAAATTATCGTGGTTGATTTGTTGTTGTTGTTCATTGTAAAAATAAAATTAAATTATACATATCCCTCAAAGGGGTCTTTGCTGTGGTTGATTTGTTGTTATTGTTCATTGTCCAAAAAGAAAAATTTTGTCGTGGTTGATTTGTTGTTGTTGTTCATTGTCGAAAAAATAATAATTATATATATCCCTCAAGAGGGTCTTTGCTGTGATTGATATTGTTGTTGTTGTTCATTGTCAAAAAAAAAATTGTTGTTATTTTAATTTTTTATTTACTTTCTCAATTTAAATTTTTTATTTTGTTTAGGATTAATTTTGTAACTTTTTACAAATTGTTAAAGATATTTAAATAAAAATTGAAAATTCATTATGTTTGTGTATGTGAATTTATATTTAAAAATTTAAATTAATTGGAGAAAATTTTAATTATTTGAAATAAATTTGATGTTAAATTAAATTTATTGTATTTTTGTATTAGAATTTATAGTTGAAAATTTAAATTTGAAATTGTTAAATATATTCAAATTTAAAAATCGAAAATTCATTATGTTTGTATATATGAATTTATAGTTAAAAATTTAAATTAGTTGGAGAAGAATTTTAATTATTCGAAATGAATTTGATGTTTAATTTGTGAGCAAAAATAAAAACATGATTATTCAAATTTTTCTACAATTTATAAATTTTTCTTATTTAATTAAATTAATTTTAATATTTAATTTATTATGTAGCATTTAAAAAATGACTTGAAATTACGTGCAATACTTGAAAATGACGTGGCTGCTGACGTGGGGAGAGTGTGTTACACTCACCCAAAAAGTTTTAAAATGTTGTTTTTTGATGAGTTCAATGATCCAGATGACAAACATGTAAGTAAAAATGTTCAACTTACAAAACCGACATAGTACAGGGGCCCACTGAGTCATTTTGCTGGCAAAAAAATATACCAAACAAGGTATTAGTAATACTCATTAAACTAATACATACATTAACTTTCCAATACACTCTACCAAACGACCCCTTATAGCTTAAAGTGAAATGCTTTAAAAACTTTTTTTCTTTGATAAATACCTCCAAAAAGAAAAGCTTAAAATTCAAAAACACTTAAAAATAAAACAATCCAAACATCCAGAAGTGTATTATTTCTCACTAATAAACTATGAAGAAAAGAATTTCATGAAATTATTATTTTTTTAGAAAACTTTTTTTAACCTCTCTCTAGAAGCTACACCCATTTTCTCTTAGTAACTTGAATTCATAACCTTCAAATTGAAAGTAAGGAATGCTTATTATCCGAACAACTTCCTCTAATCAATACTAATATGTCCACCATCGGAAATTATGCGTACAAACTGGCTAACTATTCTCCCTCCTATCTATATATACTAATATGTCCTCCTTATTTACATGAAATGACATGTCTACCCTTCCTTTGTTAATTTGGCATAGAACAGGTACGCTGTTGTTTTACGCTCTCCCGGCAAAAATGATTTATGATTTACCTACTGTACTCTGAGAGCTTTTTATAGGTTAAAAAGATTAAAATGAGTAAAATACTGAAATTGGTAAAAAATGAATGAGATAAAAAAGAAAAAAATCTAAACTATTTTCGTATAGTTCAATGATAAATTCAACCCTTTTTGCATATTAAAAGTATAAATCACTTTTGTAATTACCAGGTTTGACAATTTCTTTTATCCAAATATATGTAAGTTTCTTCAAAGTTAATTATCGAAAATAGTTTCAAAGAAAAAAAAAAAAAGCAAAGGCAAATAAAGTTGGCAACAAAAACCATGCAAAATTTGTCAGTGTGTGTTGTTTCCTCTTCACAAGAGAAGTGCAAAACGAGCGTGTGTTTTTCGCGTAGGGTGGATGGGACCACATTTGAGTGGGCCCTTAAAATGATTTGGCAAAAGATATGAACGTTGTGAGAAGGAAATTTGTTTCCTATTCATTTGCTTCTGTTTCCTTCTCAAGCCCATTAATTTTTTTTAAAAAAATTTAGTTTATTACTTTTAACGTATAAAAAAATAATTGTTTCTTTATAATATTTGATCCTTAATGTTAATTACTTATTCTTTGAATAATTTTTAAAATTTAATACTAAACATTAATTTAAATGAACATTATGATAAAAACACATTAATTATTATTTCTTAAGAAACGTACAAAACTTAAAACGAACAAACAAAAGTAAAAGAATAACTAAAACTGTATGGAAGGGTAATCCCTTCATCTAACTTTAATTGTCTAATTTTAAAAATTAAAATATAATTCATTACTTTTTGTCTATTTTATTTTTGTTAATGAAGTATTCATTTTTGAGCATTTAGTTAAAAAAAAAATATAATAAACTTATCTTTTCATTTATTATTTCTTACTAAGAAATAAGAGAAGCCAAATATGAATGGCGATTAACTTGTCTCACCGGCATACACGGTTGCTTTTGTGATGAAAATGAAACAGAGACTAAAAGATTTGCATATCATTCCACATTTTCTAAATTTGGTGAAGATAAATTGTGTTTGAGGTTACTTTAGGTACATAATAATTATAATTGCTACCTAAATCAGAAAAAATAGTGAATCTTATTTTATCTTACTGTATATATTTCCCCCATAAACACAAAATATGTCCGAGAAAATAAAATAACAAAAATTGTATCAATAAAAATCCATTAGTACGTCCGAGTATAAAGAACTGTTGTAACTTAAACAAGAGTAAAATCACTGAAAATTATATTAAAATAAATATAATGAATAATTTAATTTACTATTTTTGTTAATACATAAGTTGAATTGAGGAAAACATTTTTGGAGTTGAATTTTGAAAATGAATCAACAAAAAATTGTTTTTATTTTTTCATTCCATCAAAATCTTTAAAAAAACTCCAATTTAATTGATAATTAAGCACAACTCCAATTTCAAATATTATTTTTCATTTAAAAATAAAAAAACATTATCTTTTAAAATTTCACAATAAAATTCGGCTAAACACACATTTGGTATAAAATAGGCTTGACCATTTTAGTGGGCAACATATGAACACACATTTGGGGACGGAAAATTTTACCCTATGCTTCACATTCCACGCAATATGTGTGGGAGACATTTAATTTCTTGGCAAGTAGACATATTAGGCCCCTTTTCTTAAGACTTAAATTTCCATTCCACTCTTCTTATTTTATTTTTCTTCCACAAAGTAGCTTTTGCTCAATTTTTTTGAGATATTATTTCTTAATTGTTTTTATATCGTTCTTTTTACTATCTTTTTATTTTATTTTATTTTGGTAGTGTATGTTTAAATAATTTTTGCTTAATTATTTTGTAGACGTCTAAAATAGATTAGTTTTTACCAGTTGAATCATCATAATTATTTTTTCTTTTTATTATTTTCGTTGTTTATGTTGAATGTTTTTTATTTGAAGTTGAATCCAATAGCTTAAGAATAATGATTTATTTATTTTATCATCACCGTATTTTGAAGAAAAGAATTATACCAAAGATCCAGAAAAAGAAATACTTTCTTCGTTTACTTTTACTTGTCATTGTTTCGTTTCTCAAGGTCAATTTGACATGATTTTAAAACTAAATTGAAGTTGATTAATTTAATATTTTAAATTTAAAATTTAGATGGTTGAAAACAATACGAAACATACTATAAATTGTAATTTTTTTTGTTAGAGTTATGGCATGAATTTTATTGATCCGCCCTGCCAGTTTCGAGATGCGGCCCCATGTTTGTAATTTTTTGTGGGGTCTATGGTGGTAGCGTAGGGATCGGGGCCATAAGCCCGATCTTGGAGCCCACCACTTATCCTATTGGGGTGCGGGGGGGTATGGATCAATATGTTTTTGGGTTTAGGACTTATTTATATGCACGTATTATATAAATGCGTTTAGTGGGTTGTTTCGGGTAGTTTTATATACACGAAATTGAGACTATTGTCTCCATCTTGTACTCCTCTCCTTCATAGTGAATTTCCTCTGCCTCTACCCATGATTTTTCCCGCAAAGGTTTCCATGTAAATCTGTGTGTTCTTCTTGTCATTCTTTTGCTTGTGATTGCTTAATATTGTCCGATTTATAACATTTCTCATATTAATGCGATGAAACAATAAATCTTAAAATATTGATAAAAATTTATGCAGTTTGACCTCGAGAAACAAAATAGTGACAAGTAAAAGTGATTGGAGGAAGTAACTAAGAAGAAGAAATGTCCAGAAAAAAGAGAAGGAAGAAAACACTAAGTGAGCATTTGGTCATAATTTTTTTTTTTTAAATTGCTTTATTTGAAATCATTAAAGTTGTAGTTGGAGTTAGAATCGTGTTTGATCATACTTTTTGCATTAAAAACGTAGAATTTAAATGTATTTTTAAAAAATTTTATATTTGATTTAAGCATGAAATCTAATTTAAATAGTGTTTTTTTTTTTTTTTTTTAAAAAGCACAACTAAAAATAAGCTTTTACTTGTTTTTAAAATTTTAAATCATATTTAAAACTTTCATAAATAAACACTTATTTTCAAATAAAAATAAATTGAAAAACTTTCATGGTGGATCCTAAAAAAAACATGCAACAATGGAGAAGGAATACAATAATTAAAAAAGAAGAAAAAATGAGTTTCCGTGGATAGCTCAAATACACAACCATTTTTTCATAGCTCAAATACGCGACATATTTCTATAGCTCAAATACACAACCATTTTTTCCTTTTTTGGCTTACTCGCCGATCCTCTCTCATTTCCTTTCTCTCTACCTATTTGTTTAAGCCAATTAAATTACTCATTTGATACTACAAACATTTGAAAAGGAAATGTAAAAAACCCTACAAAAAGACAAAAGAGGTTTTAAAAGACTCAGTCCTGCTTCTTCTCTCCTCTGTGACTCTTCACACTTTCATTTCAGATATTATCCCCACTATTCTACACACGCTACCAATCTCTTGTAGAACTGTTTTCACACACTCAAGAAACCTGTTACCAAATTATTTCTCTGTAAAAAAATAAGAAAAAACCATAGTTTTCTGCCCAATTTGTTTTAGCATTGAATCAACAATGGCTTCTTTTTTAATGCGTTCCAGACTTGTGCTGCACCGCGTGTGTTGTTGCATTGCTCTGCTTTTCACTCTCTGTTTCGCCGCTGACCCGTTTGCTGAGTTTAAATTGGAGTACACCTATATCACTGTTTCTCCTCTTGGCGTTCCCCAGCAGGTTAATCCCCCCTTTTCCCTCCCTCTTTCATTTTAATGCAACTAACATATTTACAAAATAATCATTTTCCTCCTCCCCAGAATGTTCCCAATTTCAGCAACCCAATCGAATTCTATTTTTATTTTTTTGGTCTTGGACTATTGGGTTTCAACCTATGGGTTGTGTGTGTGTGTTTAATTTAAAAATTTAGTGTTTTGTTGATGCTTCAGTAGATGAAAAGGATTGGGGTCTTATTCGAGATACATGTCAATTTCAATTTTTTGCTGGTAACTTTTTTTTATGATTTTGTTCTTTATGCAGTAGTTTCATTTTGTGGGTAAAAGTTTGAAGGGACCACTTAGGGTCTCGTTTTTGGAGTCTTTGCCTAATGTTTTGATAATCCTGATTTAGTAAATTGAGGTCTACAGTCCATTCTTTTCATTATTTTTGTTTTGAGATCAATTTTGATTTGTTTAGTTTACCTTATATCTGGGATTCATCTCAAAATTGATTTTAGGTTCTACACAATTTTCTTGCATAGTTTCTACATTAGTTATGTGATTATAAATCGGATATGAACTCCAGAGGTGGATTTTGGGACCCAGGATTTAAAATATGAAGAAGTAAGCACACCACCAAGTTAACGGAGGTTCAACATCTACTCTATTTTATACATAAAAAGTAATTTTAGCCATTTATAATTCTTGTAATTTTCCACTTAAGGGGGTTCGGATGAAAGCCCTCGGGCATAACCTAGCTTCGTCCCTGGCGAGCTCCCGTTTTGTTATTTAATAGACCAATGATTTGAGATATAATTTCAGGTTATAGCTGTGAATGGAAAATTTCCAGGTCCTGTCCTTAACGTTACAACCAATTATAATGTTGTGGTGGACGTGAGGAACAAATTGGATGAAGATCTTCTTGTCACTTGGTAAGTTTCAAGTACTCCCTCCGTTTCATAATAAATGAATTGTTAGATTTTGGCACAAAGATTAAGGAAAAAACATTAAAGACATAAATTTAATACAACTTTACATTTATACCCAAAAAAAAGAAAAAGTTGACCTTGTAATACTTTTTCAAAAGTTAATTGGTTGTCAAATCATAAGGGTAAATTTGGAAAAAAATTCAATAATTCATTTATTTTGAAACACCAATAAATACTCCAACAATTCACTTATTCTGAAACAGAGGGAGTATAATCTTAAATGTAGTTGCCACACATAGGAAAAGTGAGTGTTGAATTATGTGATATTAAGTGCTCTTCACTTCTGTTTTTTATTTTTACTGAATCTTTGCAGGTCCGGAATTCAGATGCGACGCACTTCCTGGCAAGATGGGGTTCTTGGTACAAATTGCGCCATCCCTGCTGGATGGAACTTCACTTACCAGTTTCAAGTAAAGGATCAGATTGGTAGTTTTTTCTATTTTCCTTCCATCAACCTGCAGAGGGCAGCTGGTGGTTTCGGTTCTTTTATTGTCACGAACCGTAATATTATCCCTATTCCCTTTAGCCCTCCGGATGGAGATATAGTGATAATTATTGGCGATTGGTACATTCGCAGCCATAAGGTTAGTATCTTTTCCAGTTCTATTTCTCTTTCAAGAAGTATGGCGTATGAATTTTCTAGGAACAATTCTGGTTTACTTTCAAATTATAGGCTTTGAGGAAGGACCTTGATGACGGAAAGCAATTGGGGATGCCAGATGGAGTACTTATTAATGGAAAAGGCCCATACAGATACAACACGACACTTGTACCTGATGGGATTGACCACGATACAATAGATGTTGATCCAGGTCAAGCTCTTTAAAGCTTGCTAAGTCTCAACTTGATATAATTGATTGGTTGTCCTTCTCCTGGCAATTTGACAGAAATTGGCTGCTTAGTTATTTAGTTATGATGTTCATCAGAATTGATCTGTCCAATTGGGATTGTTCTCTGATGACCTTTAGTGGTCTTTAGCCTATGCATTCTTGAGTATACAACAACAACATACTCAATGTATTCCCACAAAGTGGGGCCTATGCATTCTTGAGTATAACACAAGGTTTCACATTAGGGAAGTGATTACAATTCTTTTGGATTTTTTTTGATGTTCAACTTTTGTTGTCCTTTTTGAACCTGTATATCAGCGTTCATTCTTTATCAAGCTTGTTGAAAGTCGAAGAGCAGTTGATGGGATGTAAACTCTGCGAAGTAGCAGATCTGTGAAAGCTGTTAGATTATCCATTTAACCTTGTTATATTACATTAACATCTTATCAAAAAGCAAGTAATATGAATGTTTCTGCTGTTTGACATAAATCTTAACCCTATGTGTGTGAAAATATGTTGTACTGCAGGCAAAACCTATCGGGTTCGGGTGCACAATGTTGGAGTCTCTACTTGTTTGAATTTTAGGATTCAAAATCATAATCTACTCTTGGTGGAGACGGAGGGATATTACACTTCACAGCAGAATTATACTAGTGTAGATATTCATGTTGGGCAGTCTTACACATTTCTGGTTACCATGGATCAGAATGCAAGTAGTGATTACTACATTGTGGCGAGTGCTAGGTTTGTAAACCAAACAATCTGGCAAAAAGTAACTGGTGTTGGTATTTTGCATTATTTCAACTCCAAAGGAAAGGCAGCTGGCCCACTTCCAGACCCTCCAAATGATGTATATGACACATCTTATGCACTGAATCAGGCAATGTCCATCAGGTTTCTTACTGGTTCCTTTTTATACTTATTGATTTCACTATTTCATTTAATGAATTGGATAAATGCTTCCTTAAAAATTTGGAAACCAGCTCGTTGAAACTAAAAAAATGGATAGCCATGACAAAGAAGGAATTATTTCACATCAGAGAACTGAATTTTGTGGCATATACTTAGTTGGACGCCATGTATGTTTTCATTGGATGCTTTAGGCTCACGTCTTTTATTTGGCAATGCTCCCCAGGGCATCTCAAGCAATACAAATTGTTATACTTGATTAGATGACTAATTTTGCTGTTTCATGCCATTGAATAATCTGATGCAATGTTCTGTAGGCAAAATGTTTCTGCAAGTGGAGCTCGGCCGAATCCTCAAGGATCTTTCCATTATGGTCAAATTAATGTCACAGATGTTTATTTTCTAAAGAGTGTGCCACCAGTGTCAATTGATGGAAAGCTTCGAGCTACCTTTAATGGGATTTCATTTAAAAATCCTGCCACTCCAATGAGGCTTGCTGATGTATACTATGTGAAGGGTGACTACAAGCTTGATTTCCCGAATAAGCCAATGAATAGACCACCCAAGGTGGACACGTCCATTATCAATGCCACATACAAGGGATTTATAGAAATTGTATTGCAGAACAATGACACGGTAGTCCAGAGCTTTCACATGGATGGCTACTCATTTTTTGTTGCTGGGTATAGCTTCTGCTTAAAAAAGTATCATTCTAGTTGTATGTATCTTCCCACTGAGTGAATGTTAATGTAATTATTTGCCTATTTTCTGCAGGATGGGTTCTGGAGAATGGACAGAGAACAACAGGGGATCTTATAATAGGTGGGATGCAATTTCCCGGTCTACAACTCAGGTTTGTCTTGTACAGTAGTCTTTTCTTATTTAGTTTGAGAACTCGCAAGCTCCCTATAACAGGGTAGGATTTATTTACTTGTTCCTGTTTGTTTAGGTTTTTCCTGGTGGATGGACAGCAGTTTTGGTATCTCTCGACAATGTTGGGGTGTGGAACCTCAGAGCAGAAAACCTGGACAGGTGGTATTTAGGGCAGGAGACGTATATGCGAATCATCAATCCTGAAGATCACAGCAACAAGACAGAAATGCCGGTGCCTGAAAACGTTCTTTATTGTGGTGCCCTTGCATCTAAGCAAAAGTATGATATCATCTCTTCGTCAGTTACATGGTTTTGGTTACTCTTCATGCACCCCTAATTTATCGTTCATATATTTCAGGAAACAGAAAGCATCTTCAGCGACAACCATATTTGGAAGCTCAGAGCTATATTTTACATTGCTGTTGGTATTCTCTGCTGTTATCAGTTTTCTATTCTAGAGTGCTACTTCAGTTGGTGAAAATATTTAAACAGCCAGAACTGGGAATTCACTTTCTTGTAGGATGATGAGCTGATAGGATTCGTGTTTTTTATTCTTTTTTTTAAACCTTGAGAAAGTTGATTAACATTAGTTTGCACAGTGTCCCTTCTATTTCATTTGTTCTGAAAAAAAAATTGTGCATTATGTGAAGCCAACTTACTGACAGTATTTAACCTGTGGGATCCATCATTCTTTGGTTCAATTACTTCATAGTGATGGTGCCCAACCCTTGGGGTTGTTATCATTTATCCTTTACTTTTGGATCAATTGTTATATGTTCATTTTCCAGTTCTAGTTTCTTCGATCTGTTGAGACAGAGTTGCATGCCATTCTATTGTTATTTTCTGGTAGTTTTCAGCCTCTTGCTGCTGTCAAGTTATATTAACATGCTAGCAAAATATGTAGAGGTTCGATCATTGCAAAATTCTAAAACAAATTCAATTTATATTCATGATCAAATACAACTCCAATTTAAATATTATTTTTATTTTGAAAATAAAATTATTTCTTTAAAACTTCACAATAAAATATAGCTAAATACCCGCTTAGTGTAAAATAAGCTTGACCAGTTAGTGGGTAACATATGAACACACATTACTCCACATATTTTTCTTTACTCAATACAGAACCGTTTTTCCCTTTTAGGCTTACTCACCAGTCACCCATACTCCCTCATTTTCGTTACCTATTTTTTTAAAGCCAATTAAATTACTCATTTGGATACTACAAACATTTGAAAAGCAAAAGCAAAAAACTCTGCAAAAACGTACACATCCTCCACCAGAATAAACAAAATGACAAAAGAGGTTTTAAAAGACTCTGTTCTGCTTCTTCTGTCCTCTGTGATTCTCTTCAGTCATCCATTTTTGATGTTGAGCATCAGTCCAATTACTTTGCTTCTTCACACCTCACCTTTGAAGCAATGAAGTGCTGAACCAGAAACACGAGTTACCACTATTCTAGGTGTGTATAAGATGTATGAAATACGTAAATAGCCACTTTTAATATCTTGCTATCAAATATTAGCCCACTATTTTAAATGCTATTAACATGTCGGCTCTCTCTTGACACAGTTTTGAATGAAAGTATTCCCAAACTAAAATTTAAAACAGTTTTGAATGAAAATATTCCCAAACTAAAATTTAAAGGATTAACAAGTGGAATACAAGGAAAACTTCATCAAGTTCAAAACCAAGGGTTGATTCATGGGGTTCAAATCTTTGTAAGTTCAAAGATATGAAATGATTCACGGGATTTAAAGATTTGTTGGAATTCCAAATCCAAGAAAGCATTGTGGGGTTCACACCTTTGTAAATTCAAAATCAAGAATAGATTTTGGGTTCGGATCCTATGATAGATTCATGCAATTCCAATCTTTATAAGTTTAAAATCAAAGAATAATTTATAGGGTTCAAATATTTTTAGGTTCAAAACTAGGAAAAGATTATGCAAATTAAACCTTGATATTTTTAAAAAGTTTTGAGTTGCGACATTCTTAAAATAGTTGTATTTTTTGATACTGGTGATGACATGTATACTTTTAGGCGCAATTATCCTCACTTAATGATACGATTTCTATCAAATCCTTAATTTATGTGAACACATGGTTAAAAACGAGCAACTGATCAGCTTTTAGAATAGCTAAATTATTTTGGTAAAAAAGTTGAAGCAATTAGCATGACAACATAGAAATAAATTGAGCACCAGATGGCCGAGTCATATTTATATGGCAAATAGTGGCTTGGGTTGTAAAATTTATTTTTGCTAATAGTGGCCCTTTTTTTTTTTTTTTTTTGGGTTAGTTAATAGTTTGTTAAATTTTTTCCCTTCATTTGGGCGTGTAATTTAAAGGAAATTCCAGAAACAACAAACATAAAACTACAAATAAAAGAGACCATAACGTCATTGTCACGATTCAAATGGACGTCAATGGCATTCACCTCATTCTTCGGTGGAAGAACCAATGACGCTGAAAACATTAATCAATACTTACGAAAATAAAAGCAACTAATTGCATCAATAATTCGAAAATAAATTCAAGATCTAAAACAATTAGGAAAATTGCGAAACATACTCCTAAATAAATAATCATATCTATGACTCAATAGTCGATCAAAAAGGGGACGCAATCCCAAAAACTAAAAGGAAAAATATAAGTCTAGGATAGAGGACTAAATCATCCAAGAGGGATTCACGGTGGCCCGAAATGCGTTGCTCACCCTTGAATCCAGAGTCCGACACTAGATTCACAAGTGAGGTCTTGCAGGAGCCGCTAGAATATGCGCTGCACTCAACAAAAGTAAGAGCAGATATAGTATCAACACATAAAAGAACAAAAGTGTATTGATAGGGTCATTTGGCTAACCCAAGATGAGAATATGAACACTCAACCACAATTTAGTACAACAAGTTAATACATGCTTGTCCTAACTGCACATTTAAGCAACATGTAACATTTAAGTAGTTTAGGATTCCTGGCATAAGTCAAAGACATCTACAAGTATGCAAATTAGTCAAGTAAAGTCAAGTCAATAAATACCACAACATATAAGTTTAACACCCGATTCACTCATGAAGCTGTTAAACTCACCTGTACCTTGTACATACATGCTAAGGGTATCATAATTAACCTATAGTCATGACCTGTAGGGGATAAGTTCCGTCCATGTACCTAATCCCAGACACAAGTGTCTGCCAACTTTATTCCACCAATAAATTGTGAGAATGTCGAATTATCAAAATACTCCACAAACAATAATAGAATATAACAAAATCATATAAAACAAGATACCAATCAACACTTGTAATATCCACAAGTTTTACAAATAATTTATTTGAAAAGTGACCACACACAAATCAACATGCATTAACAAGCAACACTAGAAAATAGTTAACATGCATATAGAACACAAATTGAATTAAACAACGTAATCATCACCTACCTCAATCCAAGCTTGTACAACTCAACTAAGCTTGAGCCTTGCTTTTTAGTGCAATTTTCGCTTGCTTTTGATTTAGAGATAAATACAAAATACATAATCAATGCAATGGCCTACCCCACTGGGGATTATAACTCATTCCCAATCCTTAAGGTCAAGTTCATGATTATTTTCTTTTCGTTCTAGGGCCTTTTTTACTATAATTCACCTAAATTACCAATTTCATGGATAAATTAGTAAATTAACAACATGCCAGGGTAATTTAATGATCATAAACCAAAACCCAATGATTTTATATTTAAATTACTCATTTTCACCAGAAAATCAACTAAAATTAGCCCTTAATACCCCCCTAAATAATACAAACTAGCAATTTAAGGCTAGATTATCAATTTAATAGTTAACGAAAATGAATTCTTTACCTTAACGAAGAAAAACGATGGATAACTGACGATTTTCATCTAAAATTGTCTCTCCATTCTCCAAACATGTGTTTTAAAAAAAGAAATTATTTTAATTTTTTTGAAATAAAACAATGATTTATGTCGCTATAACAACCTTTGACCGCGTTGATCGATGTTTATAGTGAGACTTTCTCCGCTTTTGAAAATGTCGATATAGTGACATGTAAGTCACTATAGCGACGTTGAAGGGATAGAATGTTCAATTTTTCCAAGAAATTTTCTTTTTCACAATACACCTAAAATTCAAGACATTCCAAATAATATCCTTTACGCTAAGATCAGTTTCAAGAGTTCTAATTTTTCGAATTCAATTTCATAAAATCTCACAGATTCTTTATCATATTAGCAAACTAAAAATTAATTCAAACAGTACTGCACTTAACAAATTCATTCCCTGATCATCCTAGACCATACTTTGCTCAGATTTCATGCGAAACTAGCCTAGCCTGAAATTTATAACTTTAAATTCGAAAAGAATTTGAATTTGAATTTTTACAAGAAAAAGAGATAAATATATCTTTGAACTGTGATAAATGATATGTATATACCCATCTATATAATTTGGGCACAAATATTCTCCTACCGTTAATGAAATGGTAAGTATATGCTCCTCATACTAACGACCAGAGACATATTTATACCCAAAGTAGATAGAGGGTATATACGTACAATTTATCATAGTTTGGAGGTATATTTATCCCTTTTTTATTTAAATTTTTATCTCAAATAACTAAGACAAATCCACTACCCGATCCAATAAACTCATCAAACCTGATTTCAAACCAACTCGACCCAACCTCTAATTTTTATTCCAAACTTAATACTCCCTCTACTTTTCTCTTAAATGTGAACCTCAATCAAATTGCAGTGATTGATCGTTGCTGCTAGTTGATGTTTACTTGTTGGAGGGAGTGGAGGTTATGTCAGAGGTGACCAGAGCTAGGGGTGAGACTATGGTTCGTCAGTGGGGTATTTTCGATTCAATGGAGAATGTTGATATATGGTGTTGACCAGTGGTGGGTAGCATTTTCCCTGTGAAATATCATTAAAAATTGACATGTGTGAGGTTTAATTTATTTGATGTTATTTTTGGGTGTTATAGGTTAATGATTTTTTTGAAATTGGTAGCAGTGAGTGTTACTGTATTATGTGTGTATATCGTTATAGGAGTAGAAAAATGTGTCTGTCAGATAGGTGTCTCTTGGATTTTAATTGAGATCGAATTGGGTAATGGGTTTATTGGGTTGGGTAGTTGGCTTGGGTTAATTATATGAAATAAAAAAGTAGAATAAAAAAGGAACAAATATATCCTTAAACTATGATAAATGGTACATATATACCCCCACCATACTTTGGGTGCACATATACTTCTACCGTTAGTGTAAGGGGTATATACGTATCATTTCATTAATGTTAATGACATATGTGTATCCCAAGTATGACAAAAGTTATATACGTATCATTTATCGTAGTTTGTGGATATATTTATCCCCTTTTTAATTTTAAATTAGAGACTTAAAACATAATGATGGAAAAGATCGTTATAACAAATATCAGTTTATCAATTGTTCATCCCTGAATAATCAAATAAGAAAATTGGGGTGAAATAAAGTGTCATGACCGAACTAGGGCCTAGCCATGATGAGTATCTCAAGTCCACCGAGGACCAGAGACCATCCCCTTTGCCTAGCCAAATAGAACACGGCACACCTAGCAGCGACTGAATTTCGAACATATAACAAGATAGAAGAGTAATCAACTTAAAGACATCTAAGAGTGCCAACATCAATACTCAATCCATAACAATATCCATCAAGCCTCTACTAATTCGAAAACAACCAACGTCGGGACATGCTCCTAACTCTGACAATGACAATGATAATGTCATAACCCGAATCAAGGCTTGGCCATGATGAGTATCTCAAGTCCACCGAGAATCAAAAACTACTCTTTTTTTTCCTAGCTAAACAAACATAACACTCCTAGCAGTGGCAGAAATCCAAACATATAACAAGATAGAAAAGTAATAAACTCAAAGACATCTATGAGTGTCTACATCAATACCCAATCCATAGTAATATCCACAAAACCTATACTAAGCTGAAAATAATCTAAGTCAGGACATGCTCCTGACCCTGACAATGACAGTGACAATGATAATGTTAAGGTGAACTCTCTTTCGGAGAATGGAAGCCCACCATTTCACTGCAAATGACCGATGAACCAATCTGATCCAACTAACTCTGTCCAAGAAAAGTAGAGTTGCCTTCGGTGCCTATATCACGTAGGGATACAATATCTAAAGATGGTTAGTGGGTTGAGAAACAGGGGTAAGGGGTAAAATAATACCATGATCGATAGTTTAACAATTCATCAAAATCCAATGCACACAATCACATGCATATACATACATATATATATATATATATATATATATATATATATATATCAAATATCGGGATAGAGTACAAGGCTTAGCATGCACTTCAAAAATCCTTAACCTGTACTATGTAGCATAGCTGTTATAATAAGGTACCCACGAGCTATATGAGTCCAGCTCTCTCCTAGCTGAAAGTGCCCCAGTACGTGTGGCCACACGAACCAGAGATTAATCACGTATACATATGTACTATAGGGTACTCGAACCTTCCGACATATATCAAGAGTGACTTAAGTACTCAGTCATATAATATGGGGGACTCAAACCACCCGGTCATTTAGACCCCTGCGTCGGCAACCATGATTTCCAGGGATGGTCCCTTGGGACCTCCACTTTCACGACACAGCTACACAACCCTCATTAAAGCCCAATTAAAATACTTTTTACACATCCCAAATAATTAAACAAGGAGTCTTTCATTAAGGCATTATCAAGTGGTATCGTCATATCGAATATAGCTTGCAAGCACATGTCACTTTACCAATTCAATCAAATTGCAAATGGGACTCTAACCCAATCAACCAATAAGACTCTAAAGTTCCACATAGGAACCAAACCATATAGATAAGTGAGACTCTAACCCAACTAGTCAACGAGAATCCAAAGTCCCTTGTAGGAACCAATCATCTAGTCAAGTGAACCCCTCGGCCAATAAGACTCTGAAATTTTTAATTCAAATTCAATCCATGACCATTACGCCCCTTTAAAAACCAATTCATGTTCCATTACTCTTTTACACTGTGCAAGGTTTTAAAATACTTTTCAATGTGCATAATTTCATGTTCAAAGCCGATTTCACAAGATTGGATTGAAGTTATTACCACTTCCATATCATTAACCTATAAAACTTAGGGGAAAACATGTTTCCCATTCAATTCACACGCCCATGCACCCAATTGGTTCAAATCCACCATTTAAAGTATAAACAATGCATAAATAAACATGAAACATCACATAAATAATAATCATTCAAGAACCCTCAACCCATATCCAAAAACCAACAGTTTATACCACATGGGTAACCATTTAAACACATGTTTTTAATAAAATAACTTTGGAGAAGAGATATATTCCTGAAAGGATCATGATTATAGAAGAAATTTTCCCTTGAGAGCCCTGATTGATTAACTTCTTGGAAACCTTATGCATCGTGACCTTGAAGTATTTAGAGAGATTGAGAGAATGTTCATAATTAATTGTGGTTGGAAATAATGGCACTAAGTAATCTTATGTATGTGGGGTATAAGTGAGTAAAGAGGTTAAATGTGCAAAGTGCCCTCAATTTAAAAACTAAATAATGACGCCAAGTCATTACGGGTGACCTTACGACTCGTAGGGTCACCCTATGACTCATTTAGTTTAGTCGTAGTCTGGACAGTTCCCTTGGGTACCCACACTGTCCTAGCTACAAGTTGTACTATATGACTCGTACTCAAACATTATGACTCGTAACACTATAGTCATAATCATAACAACAACTTAGGATAGTACACTAGTTTCCCTACGATTCAAAACACTACGACTCGTAATGAGTCTTGACAACTTGTGACCTCAAGTAGTCACCAAGGTAGTAACTCCGGCAAAAATCACTGGTTACCCTATGATTTAGGTCCTACGACCTATCAAGATACCCTACGACTCATATGGTGAGTCGTAGTGAGTACAGTAAGTTCAAAGATCAAGGAAATTTTAGGGACCAAAACCGAGGGTATTACATTCTCCCCCACTTAATATCATTCATCCTCTAATGATGAGAGAAAGATTTTATTAATACGAGTTAACATAGAGCACGACCACACTTACCTTTAACAAAGACAGAAAACAAAGATATTAAGGAATACACATATGTAAGACCCCACAAAATCCTAAGCTTGATTCAGTCCTTTAGAGCTTGTTAAGGGGTTCCAAACTTGAAATTTTTTCGCTAAGTATTCATGCTTAGAGTTATTTTATCCTGCAGAGTTGGCGATCTTATTTTGTGACCCTTACGACTATTAAATATTAATCTTTAAGTTACTTAATAATGAGGAATGTCAGTAGGTATTCTCAAATGAGTTTTGGGTTTTTTGGACATTATTTGAGGCATGTTTGAGAGTCCAAACCAGTGTATCAACGCGATCTCAACACTCTACGTTGTCTATCGCGTCGATGAATATTTTTCCTCAGATTCCAATGTAATTTCCAGTGAACCATTGCGGACTCAATGCAGCGCGTCGACTGTAGCATCGACCCCATCAATGCGATGTGTCGATCTGTGCATCACTAAGTCAGTTTTCAGTCATTAAGATTCAACATCCTCAGGAGTATTTGGGTCTTTTTCCTATGACTATTCAACCCCCAAAACACAAAATTCAACTCCCCTTAGGCAAATTACACTCATTCTTTCTCAAATTACTCAAGAACAAACCCTAGGGCTTTCCATTCGAGATTCAAATCTAAAAAATTTCACCATCAATCTTTAAGAATTCAAGCATTAAGGTATATGGAGTATTTATCCAAGGGTTCCTTCCAGTCTTGGAGTATAAGGAATTTTTATAAAATTTCAAGTAGATTGATTTGATGAATTTCATGATTGTATTTGATTGTGTTCATGACTATGATGTTAGTTAGGGTTTGAATCCATAAATAATTTATAAGTTCATGAAAAATAAATGGCATGTTTGGGTTGTTGTGTGGTTTCATGTTAAAATCCTCTTTGGATTGTGAGTTGGGGTTATGATTAGGATACTTGCATGTTATATTATAGCCATGTGCATAAATTATGCTCTTCAAGTGATTGATGAATTGTTCATGTGGATTGAGTAGTGTAACCATATCATGCTAGTATGTAGATAAGTTCATGTCATGCAAGTGTTTGTCAAAATACCTCAATGAATGATTTGTGATCAAGAAATTTGTTATCATGTATCAAGATTCTGCTATGTCTTAAAATTTATGCTATCGAGTCCTGGAGGTATTCTATACCTGAAAATTTAGCTGTTTACCTAGAGCTACAGTAGTTACAAAATAGTCTCAGTAGTGTCACGAATAGTATTACTCAGTAATTAGTCACAGTCTTAGTTCAGTATTCAGTTCAGAACTAAGTGAACTAAGTCAGTTAACAGAACTCAGTAGTATTTCGTTAGTTATCGGAACCCAGTGAAATCAGTTCAGTTAGAAAGTACGATCAGTAATAGTTAAATCAAGTCTAGTACAATTTAAGAATCAGTTTAGTGTCTATTTAGTTGGGAGTAGGATTCAGCACCGAGCGCGAGAAAGGATGGTAGCTTTTTTGTCAGGTAGGTAGAGTCGTTAGTAGCAATCCCTGTACTCTAAAACTGCGTAGCCAGCGTAGGATGAGGAGTCACCCATCAAAATAGGCTTGACTATCTCCTAGGGGTCACCCGTCAGATTAGGCTTGGCTCTGTCCAGGTGTCACCCGTCAGTTAGGCTTAGCATCCTGGTCTTTCCAGTGTTAGTACCCGTGGTACGGTATTAGCACCCTTCCAACTGGGGTCATAGGTTTGACCCCACCAGTTTGGATTTGGGGAATGTAGATTAGATAATTACCTTCCACAGTTTTAGTTTTAGTCGCAGTATAGAATTCAGTTCAGTTCTATCGAATCAGGACTGTCAGATACAGTAACGTAGCTCAGTATAGTACTTAGATCAATTCTACAGATTTATGACTGTTAGATACAGTCACTCAGATCAGTATAGAACTCAGATCAGTTCTACAGAATTAGTACTGTCAGATACAGTCACTCAGTTATCAGTTATACAGTATTAGTAACTCAGATATCAGTGAATCAGTATTCCAGAACTCAGTATCTAGTGTTATCATGACCTCATTTAGAGTTTATGTATTCATGCATGTACTCTTATTCAATTATGTTTATATACTCAGCCAGTTATTGTTCATGCATATGAACCTATGTATATCAGCCTACCTCACTTAGAATACCAGTACATTCACAGTACTGACGTATACTTTTTTTTATGCTATGATATCTTATACATAGGTTCAGATGCACGAGCTCCTGACCGCACTTAGCAGCCCAGCCTATCAGCAGCAGATTTAGTGGTGAGTCCTTATAGTTCGAGGATAGAGTATTATTTTAGTAATTTAGTATAGTTTTTAGTAGCCAAAGTTAGTTGGGGGCTTTTACCATCAATTCCATAATTCAAGTTGTTAGAGGCTTTCGGACTAGAGTATTTCAGACAGTTGTTTCAATATTCAGTATTGATTATTTTGTTAGTTATGAACCTTATGGTGTTCTCAACATAACTTTTGCATTTATACAAGTTATATTGTTATTCTAGTGTTATTATTATTCAATGCTCATAGTAGGTACCAGTCATGGGTTAGCTGGTGGTCCTTCGGGGTTGCTAGCACCATGTAGTGTCCGAAGTACAGACTCAAAGCATTATAAACTTGGTATCAAAGCCTAAGATTCAATAGAGTCCCAGGAAGTCTGAAAACCGCATCTAGTAGAGTCTTGTGCATAGGTGTGTAGCGCGCCACACTTATGGACAATAGGCTACGAGATGTTTTAGGAACAATTTCCCTTCATTCAATATTCCTGTCGTGCGAGTGAGTATAAACTCACAATAAAATCTTAGTCTAATCCTTTTCTTCCTTCTGTTACAGAACATGCCTCCCAAGAATAATGAAAGAAGAATAAGAAATCAACCAACCCCTCATCCCGCCCAGGCAGATCCTCTGAATGAGCATGTCTCTCATGCAAAATTCAGATCAGCTTTCACCACCCTAGCTCATTCTGTGGTAGCCTAAAATGAATGCCCAACTGTCGTTCCATCCAATCGAGTGGACAATACTACTGCAGCCAAGATTCAAGACTTTACCAGAATGAACCCTGTATCTTTTACTGGGTCTAAGTCAGATAAAGGCCCACAGGAATTCCTTGATCAGGAGTAAAAAGTCATAGACATTATGGGAGTGAATTCTGGTGAGAGTGATGAGTTGACTACATATCAGTTGTAGGATGTGGCTCACTCATGGTTCAAGCGCTGAAAGGTAGAATGGGTCGCAGATGTAGGGCTTGTGGAATGGGAGGAGTTCTCCACAACTTTTCTTGATAAGTTATTCCCACTGAAGTTAAGGAAAGCTAAGGTTTTGGAGTTTATAAATTTAAGGTAGGGCAATATGACAGTTTAAGAGTATTCTCTTAAGTTTACTCAGTTAGCCAGACATGCCCCTCACGTGGTAGTAGATAGCAGATCTAAGATGAGTAAGTTTTTGTCTGTGTATCTAGCAGTATGGTCAAGAAGTGTAGAACCGCAATGCTGATTAAGAAGATAGATATATCCAGGCTCATGGTCCATGCTCAGTAGATAAAGGAGGCTAAGAATAAAGAGAAGGAGAGGGAGAATAAACGAGCTAGAACAGGTAGCTTCAGCTTTACTCAGTCTAAGTTAGAGGGTGGTAATCGTTCTCAATTACACTCGAAATCTTCAGTCCCAACTCCATCCTCAGCTAGTGCTCCAGTGAAAAAATTCAGGAATGACAATAGAGATAGGGCATCAGGCCCTAAACCCTAGGGTAGTGTTAGCAGTGCCCAAATGAATTCTCTTTGCCAAAACTATGGCAAAAACCATCAAGGTGAGTGTAGAGCTAATAGTGGTGTGTGCTTCAGGTTTGTCATGCAGGCATCAAATTCAAAAGTGTCAGCTAGTTGCTCAAAAAGGTAGGGAGTTGCGCCAACAGGACTAGTCCCATCAGTCGTAAATTCCAGCCGGTCGCCTAACTCAATAGGGTGCTTCTTCCAGTGCTACCCGTAGGCAACGCCCAAATAGACTCTATGTACTTCATTCCTGATAGGATCAGGAGAGTTCTCCTAATTTGGTCACTGGTACGTTACAAGTTTATCATTTACATGTTCATGCTTTGCTAGATCCAGGAGCTTCCTTATCCTTTGTAACTCCGTATATAGCTGTTGACTTTGAAGTCAGTCCCAAAATCCTAGCAGAGCCTTTTCCAATCTCTACTCAAGTGGGTAAATCTATCATATCCCAGTAGGTATTCAGGAACTATCCGATTATGATATCTCAGAAAAATCACTTCAGCAGATTTAGTAGAATTAGAGATAATAGATTTTGATGTCATTCTCGACATGGATTGGCTTTATTCATGCTATGCCTTAGTTGACTGCAAAAATAGAATTGTCCAATTTTAGTTTCCAAATGAGCCCGTCCTAGAGTAAAAAGGGTAGTACTTCAACATTTAGGGGTCAACTTGTTTCCTACCTTAGGGCAAGGAAAATGATATTTAAGGGATGTATCTACCATATCATTTGAATCCAAGAATCTAGTTCAGAAACCCCTACTATCGAGTCAGTAACAATAACATGTGATTTCCTAGATGTGTTTCGCAAAGATCTTCTCAGAGTTCCTTCTGAGAGGGAAATTGACTTCAGAATTGACCTTCTTCTAGATACTCAACCCATTTTTATTCGGCCCTACAGAATGGATCCAATAGAACTCAAAGAATTAAAAGAATAGTTGAAGGATCTCTTAGATAAGGGATTCATCAGACCCAGTGTATCCCCTTAGAGTGCACCAGTTCTATTTATGCATAAGAAAGACGGTTCTCTCAGAATATTTATAGACTAGCGTCAGCTAAATAAAGTCATGGTAAAAAACAAGTATCTACTTCCCAGAATTGCTGACTTGTTTGACCAACTTTAGGGTGCCAGTTACTTTTCTAAGATAGACCTCAGATTAGGCTATCATCATCTTAGAGTCAGAAAATATGACATCCCAAAAACAGCCTTCAGAACTTGGTATGGTCACTTTAAATTCTAAGTTATGTCATTTGGTCTTACCAATACCCCAACAACTTTCATAGACTTGATGAATCGTGTGTTCAAACAGCACTTGAACATGTTCATCATAGTCTTCATTGATGACATCCTTGTTTACTTCTGCAGTGAACATAATCATGCAAACTATCTCAGAACAGTGTTACAGACTCTCAGAAACCATCAGCTGTTCGCCAAATTCAGTAAGTGCAAATTTTGCCTAGGGTCAGCCGCTTTCCTCAGCCATATCATTTTTGGTGATGGCATTAGAGTTGATCCCCAAAAGATTAAAGTAGTAAGAAACTGGCCCAGACCCATCTCTCTATCAGATATCAGGATTTTCTTGGGCTTGGCCGGCTATTTTTGATGGTTTGTTTCGGAATTTTAGTCTATTGCATCCCCTGTGTACTGATTTACTTAGAAGAAAGTCAAATTCTATTGGTCAAATTCTAATAAGAAGAGTTTTTAGGAGTTAAAGACTTGACTCACGATAGCCCCAGTTTTGACTTTACCAGACTGTTCAGACGGATTTGTGGTATATTGTGATACTTCCAGAGTTGGTTTGGGTTGTGTTTTGATATAGAGAGGTAATGTCATAGTCTATGCCTCTAGACAGCTTAAGACCCATGAAAAGAACTATCCCACTCATGATCTTGAGTTAGCAGCAGTAGTGTTTGCCTTAAAGATTTGGAGGCATTATTTGTATGGAGTGCACGTGGATGTATTCACTGACCATAAGAACCCTGAAATACATATTATCTTAGAAAGATCTAAACCTCCGTAGAGAAGGTGGTTGGAGTTGTTGGAAGACTACGACATGAGTATCCTGTATCACCCGGGCATGGCCAAAATGGTGGCTGATGCTCTCAGTAGGATGTCTATGGGTAGTATTGCTCACGTGGAATATGATAAGAAAAAGTTAGCTTAGGAAGTTCATCAGCTTGCCCGAGTAGGTGTCTGTTTAGTCGATTCAGCAGAAGGCAGTGTATGAGTGCAGTTTAGTTAAGAATTATCTCTGGTTTTCGAGGTGAAGGAAAAGCAGGATAGGGATCCCAGTCTAGTTAAGTTGAAAGAATCAGTTAAAGATCAGAAGGTTGAATTTTTCTCCCAAGAGGGAGATGGTGTGTTGCATTTCCAAGGTTGGATATGTGTGCCAGGTGTGGATGATTTGAGGAAGCGGATTCTTGTAGAAGTGGATGGTTCGCACTAGTTAATTCATCCAAGGGCCACTAAGATGTATCGAGACTTGTGGGAAGTCTATTGGTGGAGTAGGATAAAGAGAAATAGTGCAGAGTTTGTGGCTAAGTGCTCGACATGTCAGCAGGTTAAGATCGAGCATTAAAAGCCTAGTGGGTCCATACAAAAGTTCAATATTCCCACATAGAAATAGGAAGAAGTGAACATGGATTTTGTGATGGGTTTTCCCCATACTCATCGGCAACATGATTTAGTTTGGGTCATCATAGATAGAATGACCAAATCAACTTATTTCTTACCAGTCCATATCTCTTATTTAGCCGAGGATTATACCAAGATCTATGTCAGAGAGTTGGTCAGATTGCACGAAGTTTCTTTATCCATCATCTCCGATAGAGGTACCTAATTTACCTTTTATTTCTGGAAAGCCTTCCAAAAGGGTCTTGGTATCTAAGTTTACCTTAGTACAGCCTTCCACCCTCAGACAGATGGTCAAGAATAAAAAACCATCCAAACTCTAGAAGATATGTTAAGGGAGTGTGCCATTGACTTTAAGGGTAGTTGGGATGACCATTTGCCACTGATTGAGTTTCCATATAATAACAGTTACCATTCCAACATTCAGATAGCTCCGTTTGAGGTGCTCTATTGGAGGATATGTAGATCTCATATTGGTTGGTTTGAAGTGGGTGAGGCCATAGTGGTAGGGCCTGACTTGGTATTTGATACCCTAGAACAAGTTCAGTTGATCAGGGAGAGGCTTAAGACAACTCAGAACCGACATAAATTATATGCGGATGTACAAAGAAAAGATCTTGAGTTCAAGATTGGTGATTATATATATTTGAAGATCTCTCTTATGAAAGGAGTGAAGAGGTTTGGTAAAAAGGGGAAGCTCAGTCCCCGATATGTCGGTCCTTACCGAATTCTCAGCCATTTCAGAAAGGTAACTTACGAGCTTTAGTTTCCTTCAGATTTAGTTTTAGTGCACACAGTGTTTCATGTCTCCTTAATAAAGAAATGTATAGGTGACCCTACAGTTGTAGTCCTTATAGAGGGCATAGATGTTCAGAATAGTCTCTCTTATGATGATGTTCCAGTCAAAATCCTCAATTATCAGATTCGCAGACTGAGGAACAAAGAAGTCCCTCTAGTCAGAGTTCTTTGGAAGAATCAGTCCGTTGAGGGAGCTACTTGGAAAGTAAAAGCAGATATGAGGACCAAGTATCCTCACCTCTTCTCCACAAACTCAGACTAAGCTCAAGGTAAAAATATTCCTTAAATTTATTCAGTTTCATGTTTAGATGTAGTTACTAACTTGGTATCAAGTAACGTTGCATACTCAGTCATGCATTCATGAATCAGTTCAGTCATGTACTCATGCATGAGATATGCATGTTCATTATAAAAACTGAGCTTATTAGTATTATCAGTTATGAAATCATGCATCAGTTATGCATGTTTTGTATGATAACTTAGTATATCAGTAGTCTAAGCCATGAAACCATGCTTCAGTTGTGCATGTCTAGTATATACTTTTACTTTATCAATTCTCCCATCTTAGTCAGTCTCACTCAAGGACGAATGTTTCCAACGGGGAGATATTGTAAGACCCTGCAAAATCCTAAGCTTGATTCAGTTCTTTAAAGCTTGTTAACCGGTCCCAGAATTAGAAAATTTTAGCTAAGTATTCATGGTTAGAGTTATTTTAGCCTGCAGAGTTGACGATCTTATTTTGCGACCCTTACGATAATTAAATGTCGATCTTTAAGTTGCTTCATAATTAGGAATATTAGTAGGTGTTCACGGATGAGTTTTAGATTTTTTGAACATCATTTGAGGCACGCTTGGGAGTCCAAACCAATGTATCGACGCGATCTCAACATGCCGCATTGCCTATCGCGTCGATGACTATTTTTCCCTAGCTCCCAGTGTAATTTCCAGTGATCCGACATAGACTCGACGCAGTGCGTTGGCCATAGCATTGACCCCATCAATGCGATGCATCAATCTACACGTCACTAAGTCAATTTTTCAGTCATTAAGATTCCACGTCCTCAGGGGTATTTGGGTCTCTTTCCCACGACTATTAAGTCTTAAAAATATGAAATTCAGCTCCCTTTAAGCAAATTATACTCATTCTCTCTCAAATTACTCAAGAACAAACCCTAGGGTTTCCATTCAAGATTTAAATCTCAAGAATTTCACCATCAATTTTCAAGAATTCAAGCATTAAGCTATGCGAAGTGTTCATTCAAGGGTTCCTTCCACCCTTGGAGTCCAAGCAATTCTTTTAAAACTTAAAGTAGATTGATTTGATGAATTTCTTGATTTAATTTGATTGTGTTCGTGACTATGATGTTAGTTGGGGTATAGAATCCATAAATAATTTACAAGTTCATGAGAAATAAATGGCATGTGTGGGTTGTTGTATGGTTTCATGTTAAAAATCTCTTTAGATTGTGAGTTGGGGTTATGATTATGATGCTTGCATGTTATATTACAATCATGTGCATAATTATGCTCTTCAAGCGATTAATGAATTGTTCATGTGGTTTGAGCAGCGTAATCATATCGTGCTAGTATGTATATAAGTTCATGTCATGCAAGTGTTTGTCAAAATGCCTCAATGAATGATTTGTGATCAAGAAATTTATTATCATGTATCAAGATTATGCTATGTCTTATAATTTATGCTATCGAGTCCTAGGGGTATTTAATACCCGACAATTTAGCTGTTTACCTAGAGCTACAGTAGTTACAGAACAGTCTCAGTAGTGTTACGAATAGTAGTACTCAGTAATCAGTCACAGTCTCAGTTCAGTATTTAGTTCAGAACTCAATGAACTGAGTCAGTTAACAGAATACAGTAGTATTCTGTCATTTAGCGAAACCCAGTGAACTCAGTTCATTTCAGTTAGATCGTACGATCAGTAACATCTAAATCAAGTCTAGTACAATCTAAGAATCAGTTCAGTGTCTATTTAGTTGGGAGTAGGATTCAGCACCGAGAGCGAGCAGGGATGGCGGCTTTCCCGTCAGGTAGGTAGAGTCGTTAGTAGCAATCCCTGTACTCTAAAACTACGTAGCTAGCACAGGATGAGGAGTCACCCATCAAACTAGGCTTGACTACCTCCCAGGGGTCACCCGTCAGATTAGGCTTGGCTCCGCCCAGGTGTCACCCATCAGTTAGGCTTGGCATCCTGGTCTTTCCAATGTTAGTACCCGTGGTACAATATTAACACCCTTCCAATTGGGGTCATAGGTTGGACCCCACCATTTCAAATTCGGGGCATGTCGATTAGATGATTATCTCCCACAGTTTTAGTTTCAGTCTCAGTATAGAATTTAGTTCAGTTTTACAGAATCAGGACTATCAGATACAGTCACGCAACTTAGTATAAAACATAGATTAGTTCTATAGATTTATGACTGTCAGATACAGTCACTTAGATTAGTATAGAACTCAGATCATTATAGAAATCAGATAAGTTCTACAGAATTAGGACTGTCAGATACAGTTACTCAGTTATCAGTTATACATTATCAGTAACTCAGATATCAGTGAATCAGTAATCCAGAACTCAGTATCCAGTGTTATCATGACCTCAGTTATAGTTTATGTATTCATGCATGTACTCTCATTCAGTTATGTTCATGTAATCAACCAGTTATTGTTCATGCATATGAACCCATGCATATTAGCCTACCTCACTTAGCATACTAGTACATTCAAAGTACTGACACATACTTTTCTTTTGTGCTATGTTGTCTTTTATCATAGGCTCAGACGTACGGGCTCCTGACCGTACTTAGCATCCCAACCTATCAGCAGTAGACTTAGTGGTGAGTCCTCATAGTTCGAGGACAGAGTATTATTTCAGTAATTCAGTATAGTTTCCAGTAGTCGAAGTTAGTTAGGGGCTTGTCCCATCAACTCCATAATTCAGATAGCTAGAGGCTTTTGGACTAGAGTATTTCAGACAGTTGTTTCAGTATTCAGTATTGATTGTTTTGTCAGTTATGAACATTATGGAATTCTGAGCCTATCTTTCGTATTTATACCAGTTATATTGTTATTACAGTGTTATTATTATTTTGTGCTCACAGTAGATACCAGTCGTGGGTTAGCTGGTGGTCTTTCGGGGTTGCTAGTACCGTGTAGTGTCTGGGGTACAGACTCGGGGCATTATAACATACCTCAAGCACGATTATCCAACACAGGAAACAAGAAGGGATACTTGGACTTCATGTCCTCTTCAGCTTCCCAAGTAGCTTATTCAAACTTTTGGTTCCTCCATAGAACTTTCACTAGAGCCACATCCTTTGTCCTTAAACGACGGACTTGTCTATCTAAAATTTCTATCAGAACTTCCTCATAGGACAAGGAATCCGAAACACCAACACTCTCTAAAGGAACGATCAAGGAATGATTACCCACGCACTTCTTTAGTTTTGTAACATGAAAGACCAGGTGAATGGAATCGAAGATCAAAGGAAAATCCGACTCATAAGCCACACTGCCTACTCATTTTAAAATACGATATTGACCAACATACTGGCAACTGAGTTTTCCCTTTCTTTCAAACTGTATCACTCCCTTCATAGGAGGAACCTTCAAGAACACCAAATCACCTACACCAAACTCTAAGTCCCTTCGCTATACATAGGTCCTTTGGCTACTCTGGGCATTCTTAAGCCTATCCCAAATTACTTTTACCTTCTCCATAGTTTAGTGAGCCAAGTCGGGACCGTTTAACCTATTCTCGCCAACCTCAAACCATCTAATAGGAGGAATGCACCTCCTACCATAAAGATCCTCAAAAGAAGCCATCCCAATACTAGTGTGATTACTATTATTATATGAAAACTCTACGAGGGGCAAATGATCAACCCAACTGCCACTAAAATCAAGCACATAATACCTTAGCATATCTTCCAAATTCTGAATAGTCTTCTTCGCTTGTCCATTCGTTTGAGGGTTGAAAATTGTGCTAAGGTTCACCTTAGTCCCCAAACCTCTCTGGAAAGAATGCCAAAAGTGCAATGAAAATTGAGTACCTCGATAAGATATGATGGAAATTGGAGAACCATGCAACTTTATGATTTTTTGAATGAAGATCTTAACATAATTCTTTGCCGAATAATTACTCCACTGGTACGAAGTAAGCGAACTTAGTCATCTATCCACGATGACCCAAATGGAATCAAATTATTGGCAATACCGCAGATGACCAGTAACAAAATCCATATAATTACTTCCTATTTCCACACGACCAACTCAATCTCTTGAGATAAACCACCAGGTCTCAAGTGCTCCACCTTCATTTCTTGACAAACCATGCACTTGGCCACATCCTTCTTCATGTTACTCTACCAATTAATTTTCTTTATCTAATGGTACATTTTTTCCAAGAAGGATGAACAGTATACGTCGACTCATGAGCCTCTATTGAGATTATTTTTCGCAGCCCATCAGTGTTGCGAACACATAATCTCCATTGGTACCTCAAGATACCATCTCCATTAATCTCGAAAGCCATTACTTTTGCTTTATCACCCAAAGATGTCTTCACCACCTCTCGAACCATCACACCTCCATCCCCAGAGTCCAAGAGACGAACTCAAATATTAGTGAACTGATGAATATCCTTCCCTATTTCTCACTTCTCCTCACCACATAAGATAAGCTTCCCATAGATAACCTGGTAAGAGCATCAATAACTATGTTAGCTTTAACTGGATGATAATAGAGACTCATGTCGTAATTTATGAGCAACTCAAGACATCTCTTTTTCCTAAGATTTAACTCCTTTTAGGTGAACACATATTGTAAAATCTTATGATCGAAATAGATGTCAACATGTACCCTATATAAATAGTGAAGCTAAATCTTCAAACAACCAACAATTCCAAGTCATGAGTCTGATAATTCTTCTCATGAACCTTCAACTGCTTGGAAGTGTAGGATACTACTCTACTATGCTATATCAATAAAAAACCCAGTCCCATACAATACATATCACAATTGACAACATAGCCATTAGTACCATTGGGTAGTGTCAAAATTGGAGCCGAAGTCAACTTATCCTTCAACTTCTCAAAACTACAATCACAAGCATCTGACCATAAAAATTTTACTTTATTCTGGATCACCTTAGTCAATGGGGTGGCAATGGAAGAAAAACTTTCCACTAACCTCCTATAGTACCTGGCTAAACCCAAGAACCTCCAAATGTCAGTTGGATTCGTGGGTCTAGGCCACTTCTTAACTGTCTTAACTTTCTGTGGATCCACCATAATACCCTCACTAGAAACAACATGACCCAGATAGGTCATAATATACAACTAGAACTCACATTTAGAGAACTTAGTATACAGTCACTAATCAAGAGTCTGCAACACTATGCGGAGGTGATCAACATGATCCACTTTACTCTTAAAATACACTAAAATATCATCAATAAATATAATTACAAAAAGCTAAGAACTGACGGAATGCCCAATTCATAAGATCCATAAATATCATCGGGGCATTAGTCAAACCAAAAACATGACCAAGAACTCATAATGGCCATACCGAGTACGGAAAACAGTCTTAGGGATATCCACCTCCTTAATCCTTAACTAATGATAACCTGACCGAAGATCAATCTTAGAAAAATACTTCATTCCCTGAAGCTGGTCAAATAGATCATCAATACTTGGAAGAGGGTACTTATTCTTCACAGTCACCTTATTTAACTAACGGTAATCTATACACATTCGAAGGGACCTATCCTTATTATGAACGAAGAGCACAGGAGCACCCTACAGGGAAACACTAGGGAAAATAAAAACTTTATCAATGAGGTCTTTCAACTACTTCTTAAGTTCTTTCAACTCAGTTGGAGCCACTATATAAGGAGGGATGTAGATAGGACGAGTGTCCGGAAGGAGATCAATCCCACAATCTATTTTCTTATCGAGAGGAACACCAAGAAACACCTCTGGAAACTCGTAGACCATAGGAACAAAATGTAAAGAAGGACTCTCTGAGTTAGAATCTTTAACTTGGACCAAATGATAGAGATACCCCTTGGAAATCAACTTTCGAGATCTAAGATAAGAAATGAATCTTTCCTTAGGCACTACGAAACTACTTTCCCACTTAATGATAGATTCAATAGGGAATTAGAAACTGAACCTTTGAGTCCCACAATCAAGATATGTATAGTACGAATGCAACTTATCCATCCCTAAGATCATATCAAAGTCTAACATGTCCAACTCTATCAAATCTAACAAGGTCTCCCTACCACAGATAGATACCAAACAACCCCTATAAATTTTTCCAGCAATCATAGAGTCACCCATTGAGGTGGATACAGAAAAGAGGTCCAAAATACTCTCAGGAACAAAACCAAAATGAATAGCCATATACGGGGTTACATAAGAAAGAGTATACCCCGAGTCTAGCAGATAATACACATCATGGGAAAAGAGTCGTAACTACCTGTGACAACATCTAGAGATGCCTCAAATTACATGAAAGTGGCAAGAGCATAAAGGAGATTCCGACCAGTAGCGGAGCCAGATGTAGCACCTTTGGTGCAAGAGCTAAAGACGTGGCAATCCAAACTTTATTAGCCCCAATAGCAACCTTGAATGATGGATAATCCCACTGCATGTGACCCAACTAACCATACTTGAAGCACTTATTCCTTTCCTCCTCAAAAAATCCATAATACACCTGCCCACATAAATGATAAGGGGGATAAGATTGGGCCGATGGAGCTCCACTAGACTTAGACTGGGAACCCTATGCCCTGGGACCATCACTATTCTAAAAATGATGATCGCCAGATGACTTCAGGTATGAAGCACTGGTCGTAGAATAAGAACCAAAATTTCCCTAGGTCTTCTTCTTAGACCACTTCCTTCTACCACCACCACCATTATTTTCTGACCTCTACCCTATTCTGAGTACCTAAACTTCTTACTTTGCCTCTCCCTAACTTCTGCCTGCCTTTTCTTCTCATTCTCTACTTGTTGTATGTATGCCACCAATCTAGAAATATCCATGTCCTTGTTTAGAAAGGCGACCTTTCATTCCAACACCAAGTCATGGGACAACCCAGATGCAAACTTCCTCATCCTCTCTCTCATGGATGACACAAACTCAGGAGCATAATGGGACAACTAGTGAAACTTCAAGGTATACTCCTTAATATTCATCCTTCCCTGCCTTAAATTCACAAACTCCTTAGCCTTTGCTTCTCTCAACTTCTAAGAAAAGAAATGGTCAATGAAGGCACTCGAAAAGTCATCCCACAAGGATATATCAGCATCATCACATCTTGACTGTTCCCACTCATTATACCACTGATACACCACATCCTTTAACTAATATGCAACAAACTTCATACCTTCAGAGTTAGAAGCATGCATCACTCAGAAATCTTTTTCATCCCTTCAATGAACCCTTTTTGATCTTTCTCAACCTTAGAATCAGTCAAACCAAGGGTTTGAGTTTCATAAATTAGCCAGCTCTAGTGGCCTCAGAAGAAGAAGCAACAACATCTTCACGCTCAGACTGGAGAGATTGAGAGGCCACCAACTAAGTAAGCAAATGAATCGATTGACAAAACTCAACATTAGTCACATCACCCTAAGAAGGCCGTAGGGGACAAGTAGAATTTAGGGGAACCCTACGAGAGCCAACAGGAGCATAGTCAGAGACTGAGTTTGAACTTTATAAGTAGGACAGGTTTCATCGACATTGTCATCAAATAGGACAAAGGAGTTTCCATAAGCATTAGATATTTGGGGAGGCATGATTTGAAATGCGAAGAAATAGATATTAGTGTAGGTTTAAGACCTTAGACTCTATAGCCCAAAAAATAGATCTTATGAAAAGGGAAATATTTCAAATTGCCTCGTAGCCTCTCCCTTATAAGTGTGGCTCGCTACACATCCATAAAAGAAACTCTATTTAACATGGCTTTGTGGATACCCAATGAAACCAAACCTAAGCACTGATACCGTTGATCATGACTCAAACCAGGGCCTGCCCGTGATGGGTATCTCAAGTCCACCAAGGATGGGAGACCACCCCCTTTCTGAGTAGCCAAAAAAGCATAACACTCCTAGCATTGGCTGAAATCCAAATATATAACAGTATAGAAAGGTAAAAAAAACTCAAAGACATCTAAGAGTGTATACATCAATACCCAATCTACAGTAATATCCATAAAGCCTCTACTAAGTCAAAAATAATCTAAGTCGGGACATACCCCTAACCCTGACAATGACAATGATAATGTTAAGGTGAACTTTTTAATTCTAGTTTGTGCAAGGAAACTGATAGAATGATCAAGTCTTCTGGAGAATCCAAGATAACTACTTCACCATAAATGACCAACAAACTGAGCCGATCCATCTAAAATTGTGTAGCAAATATAGAATTGCCTTCGGTGCCTGCATCACATGGGGTTACAACATCTGAAGATAATTAGTGGGTTGAGCACTAGCATGTAACTCAGTGGTAAGGGGTAAAATAATGCCATGATTAATAGTTTAACAATTCATCAAAATCCAATACACACGATCACATGTATATATATATATATCAAATACTGGGATAGGGTACAAGGCTTAGCATGAACTCTAAAAATCCTTAACCTGGAATGTGTAGCATAACTGTCATAATAAGGCACCCTCGAGCTATATGGGTGAAGCTCTCCCTAGCTAAAAGGGCCCCAGTGCTTGTGGCCGCATGAACTAGAGATTAATACCATATACATATGTACCATAGGGGACTCAAACCTCCTGACTTATATCAAGAGTGACTTAAGCACTCAGTCTTATAATATGAGGGACTCGAACCACCTGGCCATTTAGACCCCCACATCGGTAACTGCTTTTCCAGTGATGATCCTTTGGGACCTTCACTTTCACGACACAGTTATATAACCCTCATTAAATACTAATTAAAATGCTTTTCACACATCCCCAATCATCAAACAAGGAGTCTTTCATTAAGGCATTATAAAGTAGTACCGTCATACCAACTATAGCTTGCAAGCACATGTCACTTCGCTAATTCAATCAAATTGCCAATGGGGACTCTAACTTAATCAGCTAACAAGACTCCAAAGTTCCACATAGGAACCAAACCATGTAGCCAAGTGGGACTCCAACCCCATAGCCAATGGGAATCCAAAGTTCCATATAGGAACCAATCATCTAGGTAAGTAGGACTCTAACCTCTCGACCAATAGGACTCCAAAATTTTTAATTCAAATTCAATCTATGGCCATTAAGCCTTCTTTAAAAGTCACTTTATGTGCCATTACTCTTTTACACTATGCAAGGCTTCAAAATACTTTTCAATATGCATAATTTCATGTTCAAAGCTGATTTCGCAAGATTGGGTAGGTTATTACCACTTCCAAATCATTAATCCATTAAACTTGGGGATAAATATATTACCTATTCAATTCACATGACCATGTGCCCAATTGGTTTAAAACCACCATTTAAAGTATAAATGATGCATAAGTAAACATGAAACATCACATAAACAACAATCATTCAAGAACCCTCAACCCATATCCAAAAGCTTACAATTTAAACCACATGGGTAACCATTTAACCACTTGCTTTTAACAAAATAAAATTTGGGGAAGAGATACATGTCTTAAAGGATCAAGATTATGAAGGAATTTTTCCCTTAAGAGCTCTGATTGATTAACTTCTTGGAAACCCTAAGTATCTTGACCTTGGAGAATTTAGTGAGTTTGAGAGAGTTTTCATGATTAATAGGGATGGGAAATAATGGCCCCTAGGCATTTTATGTTCATGGGGTATAAGTGGGTAAAAAGAGGAAATTTCCAAAGTTCCTTCAATTTAAGAATTGAAAAATGGTGCCTAGTCGTTACGAGTAACCTTACAACTCGTAAAGTCACCGTATGACTCGTCTAGTCCAGTCTTAGTCTGGACAACTCCCTTGGACACCCACAATGGTCTCGCTACAAGTCATACCATATGACTAGTACTCAGACATTACGACTCGTAACACAATAGTCATAGTCATAATAGGAACTTAGGATAGTACACTTATTTCCCTATGATTAGAATACTATGACTCGTAAGGAGTCTTAATGACTCATGACCTCAAATCATCACCAAGGCAGTTACTCAGGAAAAACTCACTAGTCACCCTATGATTTAGGTCCTACAACCCGTCAAGACACCTTACGAATCATAGGGTAAGTTGTAATGAGGACATAAGTTCAAAGATCAAGGAATTTTTAGGGACCAAAACCCGGGGTGTTATTGACAATGATAATGACAATGACAATGATAATGGTAATGATAATGTTAATGCAAAATCTTCAATTCTAAGTCATGGAAGGAAATAAATGAAATGATTAAGTCTTTCATAGAATAGAAGCTTGCCACTTTACTGCAAACAATCGACAAACTGAGCCGATCCACCTAACACTTTATAGGAAAAGTAGAATTACGAAAAGTATAATTGCCTTTGGACCCTGCATCACATAGGGATACAATGTCCAGAGATGGTTAGTGGGTTGCACACTAGCATATAACTCTGGGATAGAGGATAAAATAATGCCATAATCCATATTTCAAACTCATTAAAATGAACGCATATAATCATATATAATATATCGTGCTGGGACAGGGTACAAGGCTTATCATAAAGTAAAATGTTATTCTAGACTATGTAGCTCAACCATCATAAACAGGCACACACAAGCTATATGGGTTTAACTTTTCTTGCTGAAAGGGACTAGTGCGTGTTAGTTGCATGAATTGGAGGTATCAAGGAATACTATGGAATGCCCCAACCCCATGTCAATCTAAGATACAGATATATATCTATAGTGTAAACTATTCACACGGTCATTAAGACCATCCCTCACGTCGGCAAACATTAGTTTCCAGTACATGTCATTCAAGACCCACACCTTCATGACTTAGCTACATAACCCCTATTAAGCTCTATTTAAAATAAGTTTGACATAACCAATTCATTAACCAAAGAATTAACCGTTAAGGCACACCATAGGTATCGTCATACCCTTACATTTGTAACCTTATCTTTATGATGTAACAATCACATTAACTTGGGGAAATGCCTCAATCCCCTTTGTTCATTAAATCAAATTGTAGGAATGCTTCGACCTCTCTTAGATTTATTAAATCAAAACATAGCCATTAAGGCCTCAAAAATCCATATTCATTATTTAGTCGATTATGCAATAATATAAGTGAGAAAGTCAAATCGTATGAAAAAAATCCATAATTCAAGCCATTTACACAAGTGGGTTGAGGGAACACAATTATTCAAACCAATTCCAAGTTCAAAACATTAATTTTGGGGTTTACCTTGACCTCCATTCCAATTTTCACACCCATGCACCGCTCTAGTTCAAAACATTAATTTCAACGCATGAATAACTCATCAAACCATGGGAAAACAATTCAAGAATCAACCATTCTAAAACGCTCAACCATATCAAAACCCACATTTAAATCCACACAATTAAAATATTTAAAACACATGATTTTCATAAAATAAGATTTGGGGAAGAATAACATGCTTGGGTATCACAGCTATGGAGAGAAATCACTCTTGAGAGCCCTAATTAATTAACTTCTTGAAAACCCTAAGTGCTCTTGACTTTGAAGATTTGAGAGTGTTTTAGAAGTTATTCTGATTTGTTTTGGAGTGATAGTGATACCCTAAAGGGGTTTTAAGTCGTGAGTCACGATTGGGGAAAAAGGGAAATGTCCAAAGTGACCTTAATTAAAAGCCAAAAAATTATTGTTAGTGACAATGGGTAACTATACGACTTGTAAGGACACATTATGACTCATCACTACGAGTCATAGTCAAGACAGTAGCTGAATAATCTTTCTCTAATGACCTTATGGTTCACACCATATGACTTGTTAAGATATCCGACGACTCATAGGGTCCTAGTCGTAACCAGGTAGAACACTTGGGGCACACACTAGTTTGGATAAGGAGGGGACTATATGACTCGTATAGAGTCTTTATGACTCATTAACCCTAGTCATAGTCATAACTAAAACATCAGACTAGCAAACTGGTCTGACTACGATTGGGTCCTTAATACCCATAACGACACCTTATAACTCATAGGGTGAGTCATAGTCTGGATAGTATGTTTAAAAAATTAGTAATTTCCAAGGACCAAAATTTAGGGTGTTTCATTCTCTCCACTTTTGGATCATTCATCCCTGAATGATGAGACAAGGCATTTATTAGCATGAGTTAACACAAAGTATATCCATACTTACCCTTAACAAAGATGGAAAACAAAGATATTAAGGAATATACATACCACAAGCATGATTTTCCAAAGTAGGAAATAAGAATGCATATCTAAACTTTATGTCCTCTTAGGCTTCCCAAGTAGATTCTTCACACTTTTGGTTCCTCCGTAGAACCTTTATTGAATCCACGTCTTTAGTCTTCAAACATCGGACCTGCCTATCCAAAATTTCCATCGGGACTTCCTCATGTGATAAGGAATCCGAGACAACAACACTCTCTAAAGGAACAACCAAGAAGGGATCACCCACACATTTTTCTAGCATCAAAACATGAAAGATCGGATGAATGGAACCCAAACTCAAAGGCAATTCCAACTCATAAGCCATATTTCCCACTCGTCTCAAAACACAATATGGACCAATATAACAGGGACTAAACTTCCCCTTATTCCCAAACTGCATCACTCCCTTCATGAGAGATACCCTCAAGAATACCAAATCAGTCATATCAAACTCTAAATCCCTTCGCCTTAAATCCACATAGAACTTTTTGAAACTTTGGGTGGACTTAAGCCTATCCCAATCACCTTCACCTTTTCCATAGCTTAGTAAACTAAGTTCGGACGATACAATCTTTCCTCACTAACCTCAAACCACCCAATGGGATACTTACACCTTCTACTATACAAGGCCTCGAATGGAGCCATCTTGATGCAGGAATAATAGATATTATTATATGCAAACTATATGAGAGGCAAATGGTCAACCTAACTACCATAAAAATTGACCACATAAGACCTTAGTATATCCTCCAAAGTTTGTATCATCATCTTCACTTGTCCATCTGTTTGAGGGTGGAAAGCGGTGCTAAGGTTCACCATAGTTCTCAAACCTCTTTGAAAGAAATGTCAAAAGTAAGATGAGAATTGAGTACCTCAATCAGATATGATGGAAACTAGAGCACCATGCAACTTCACGATTTCCTAAACGAAAAGCTTAGCATAATCCTCTAGCGAATAATTAGTCTTTATAGTTAGGAAATAAGAGGAATTGGTCATCCTATCCACAATAACCCAAATCAAATAAAACTGATGGTGAGACCGTAGGAAACTGGTGATGAAATCCATATTCATCACTTCCCATTTTCATACGAGCAACTCACTCTCTTGAGATAAATCACCAGGCCTCAAGTGCTCAACCTTCACTTGTTGACACACCATGCACTTATCCATGAAATTGGACACATCCTTCTTCATGTTATTCCACTAATAGATCTCTTTCAAATCATGGCACATCTTCGTAGAACTAGTATGAATAGTGTACCTCAATTTATGAGCCCCAACCAAGATCTTTTCTTACAGCCTATCAACATCAGGAACACACAGTCTGCCTTGGTACCTCAAGATACCATCACCACCAATATCAAATACTATCACCCTATGGTACCTCACATCGCCCTTGATCTAAATCAATATAGGATACAATACCTACTTCTCCTTTACCTCAGCACCTAAAGATGACTTCACCACCTCTTGCATAATCACACCTCCATCCTCAAAGTCCAAAAGGCAAATTCAAGGCTAGCCAATTAATGAATATCCTTTATCAAACCTTGATTTTCTTTATTAATATAAGACAAGCTTACCATGGATAACCTGCTAAGAGCATCAACAACCTTGTTAGCTTTACCTGGGTAATAATGGAGACTCATGTCTTAGTCTTTAAGAAAATCAAGCCATCTCCTTTGCCTGAGATTTAACTCCTTCAGGGTGACGACATATTGGAAACTCTTATAGTCTAAGAAGATGTCCACATGAACCCCATACATATAATGATGCCAAATCATCAAAGCAAAGACCACAACCAACAAATCCAGATCATGAGTTAGATAATTCTTCTAATTCCCCTTTAATTGCCTAGAAACATATGCAATTACCTTACCATGCTGTATCAATACATAACCTAGTCCCACACAGGATGTATTACAATAAACATCAAAACCCTCGGTACCTCTGAGTATAGTCAAAGTTAGAGCCAAAGTCAACTTATCCTTTAACTTCTCAAAACTACGCTCACAAGAATCCGACCATAAGAACTTTACCTTCTTCTAAGTCAGTCTAGTCAATGGGGCAATAATAGAAGAGAAAGTTTCCACAAACCTTCTATAATAACCAGCTAAACCCAAGAAGCTCCGAATATCAATTAGAGTCGTGGGTCTAGTCCACTTCTTAACTGCCTCAACTTTCTGTGGATCCAGCATGATCCCTTCATTAAAAGAAACATGACCCATAATGGTAACAACATCCAACTATGACTCACACTTGGAAATGTTTCATATAACCACTAATCCTTAAGGGTCTGCAATACTATGCAGAGATGATCGGTAATCCACCTCACTCTTGGAATACACAAAAATATCATCAATAAATATAATTGCAAATAAATCCAAGAATTGATGGAATACCCAGTTTATAAAATCCATGAATGCCGCTGGGGCATTAGTCAAACCAAAGGACATCAGCAAAAGCTCAAAATGACCATATCGGCTTCGAAAAGTAGTCTTAGGGATATCTACCTCCGTAATCTTCAACTGATGGTACCCAGACCGAAGATCAATCTTAGAAAAATACTTAGCACCCTGAAGCTAGTCAAAGAGATCATCAAATCTAGGAAGTGGATATTTATTCTTCATGTTCACCTTATTCAACTGACGGTAATCTATACATATCCGAAAGGAACCATCCTTGTTACACACAAAGAGTACTGGAGAGCTCCATAAAGAGACACTACGGCAAATAAAACCTTTATCAAGGAGATATTTCAATTGCTCCTTAAGTTCTTTCTACTCATTCGGAGCCATTCTATAGGGAGGGATAGAGATAGGACATGTGTTTGGAAGAAGATCAATTCCTAAATCAATTTCTCTAACGGGAGGACTACCCCAAGAAAAAATATACATCAGGAGAGAAATTGATGTATTTTGTCTCTCGTGATGTATATTGTCTTGTGGTGTACCATATCTGGACGTTGTATCCTTACGTGATATATCACGAGAGAAAATTTTAGTAAACCAGTAATAACATCAGGAGATGCATCAAAATCTTAATGGGTGGTAAAAGCATACAAATGATTCCAACCAGTGTTGGAGCCAGAAGTAGCACCCTTTGTGAAGGAACTAAAGAAGCAGCAGTTGGAACCTTATTATCACCAGTAGCAACATCACCTAAAGGTCAATTCCTATGGATATGGCCAGACTGTCTATATCTGAAACACTTATTCCTTTTACATCATAAAAACCATGGTGTAACTGTCTATAAAATCTATAAATAGGATGCGATGGATCTGACTGAGCCTCACTGGTCTGATATTGGGCACCTTGTGCCTTAAACTCACTGTTTCTTTGGAAACGATGATCACCAAATGACTTAGGATATGTAGCACTAGCTGTAGAATAAGGACTAAAATTTCCCCACTTTTTCTGAAACCATTGCCTTCCATCTTTAACACTATTTTATTAAACTCCACTCTGCTCAGAATACCTGGATCTCGTACTTTACCTCTCCCTATTTCATCTTGTTTCTTCTTTTCATCTTTAACCTACTATATATACACTACTAGCCTAGAGATATCCATATCACTATTCAGCAAGGCATCCTTACACTCCAACACTAAGTCTCGAGACAAATCCAAAGCAAACTTTCTCATCTTAGCCCTCATTCTAGATACTAGCTCAGGAGCATAATGGGAAAATGGATGAAACTTCAAGTCATACTCCTTCACAGTCATCTTTCCTTGCTTTAAATTCATGAACTCCTCAGCCTTTGCCTCCCTCAACTCGTGAGAAAATAAACAATCAAGAAAAGTACCAGAGAAATCATCCCATAATGCCAACTCTACATCATCAACCCTAGGCTAGTCCCTCTCCTCGTACCATTGATACACTACTTCCTTCACTGGTATGCAACATACTTAACCCCCCACAAAGTCAGAACCATGCATTTTATGAAAAATCCTCTCCACCTCATCTATGAGCCCTTGATGATCCTTCCCAACCTTAGAGCCAATAAAGGCCGGAGGATTCATCCTCATAAACTGGAAAACCCTAGTAGCCTTAAAAGAACTCATAGAAACATCAGCAAGACCCGATTGACATGATTGAGATATCCCTAATTAGGTCAACAAATGAATAGAATGGCGAAACTCAACATTAGTAATATCCCCAAGAGGTGATAGAGCAAAAGTGTCACCAGTAGGAGAAGGATCAATGGAGACTGGTAGACTCCACTATGGCAATCAGAAGAAGCGACCCTAGATCATGTCTGAACCCTTTAAGTAGGATGGGTCACATCGTCCTTAAGTAGGACATAGAAGTTTCCATGAGTATCAGATCTTCTGAGAGGTATGATTTTAAAGTGAACAAATAGGAATTAGAGGTGATTTAAACACCTTGGACTCTACAGCCCAAAAGTAGATCACATAAAAGGTAAACATTTCTAAATGCCTCGTAGCCTCTCTCTTATAAGTATGGCGCGCTATAAATCCATAAAAGAGACTCTACTTGACACGTTTTTGTGGACACCTAATGACACCAAACCTAGATCTGATACCAACTTTGTCATGACCTAAATCAGGGCTTGGCCGTGACGGGTATCTCACGTCCATCGAGGATCAAAGACCACCCCATTTACCTAGCCAAATAGAAGACAACACACCTAATAATAGCTGAATTTAGAACATATAATAGGATAGAAAAGTAATAAACATAAAGCCATCCAAGAGTTCCAACACCAATACCCAATCCACAATAATATCCACCAAATCTCTACTAGTCCCTAAGCAACCAATGTCTAGACATGCCCCTGACTCTGACAATGAAAATGATAATGATAATATTAATGTGAAGTATTCAATTCTAAGTCATGGAAGGAAACTAATGAAATGATCAAGTCTTTCAGAGAATGAAAGTTCACCACTTCACCGCAAATGATCTATGAACTAAACTGATCCACCTAACATTGTACATGAGAAGTAGAATTACCTTTGGACCCTACTTCGTGTGGGGATACAACATCTAGAGATGATTAGTGGGTTGAGCACTAAAATATGTAACTCAGGTATAGAGGATAAAATAATGCCAAGATCCACATTTCAAAATTATTCAAACCAATGCATATAATCATATAAAACATATCATGGTGGGACAGGGAACAAGCTTTCGTATAAAGTAAAATTTTATCCTAGACTATGTAGCTCAACCGTCATAAATAGGCTCCCACGGGTTAAATGGGTTCAGCTCCCTATTCTGAAAGGGCTCTAGTGCGTGTTGGCCGCACGAACCAAAGGTAACAAGAAAGACCAGGGAATGCCCCGACACTACGTCAATCCAAGATACAAATATATATATCAATAGTCTGAACTATGCAAATGGTCATCCAGACCAACCCTCATTTCCACAACCATAAGTTTCTAATACAAGTCAGTCAAGACCCACACCTTCACGGTTAAGTTACATAACCCCCATTAAGTCCAATTTAAATAAATTTCACATAACCCATTCATTAACCAAAGGATCAACCATTAAGGAACACCATGGGTATCATTGTATCCTTACACTTGCAAGCTTATCTCTATGCCATAACAATCACATTAACTTAAGGAAATGCCTCGACCCCTTTTGTTCATTAAATCAAATAGAAGGAATGCCTCGAACTCCCTTATCTTTATTAAATCAAAACATAGCCATTAAGGCCTCAAAAATCTATATTCATTGTTTAGCAAATAATGCAATGTAATAGTATAAGTGAGGAAGTCAAATCATGTGACAAAACCATAATTAAAGCCATTTACATAAGTGGGTTGAGGGAACACAATTATTCAAACTAATTCCAAGTTGAAAATATCAAATTTGGGGATTACCTTGGCCCCCATTCCAATTTCCACACCCATGCACCCTATTAGTCCAAAACATCAATTTTAAAGCATGAATAACTGATAAAACTATGGAAAAATAATTCATGGATCAACCATTCCAAAACCCTCAACCATATCAAAACCCACATTCAAATCTATACTATTAAACTATTTAAAATGTATGATTTTTTGAAAATAAGATTTGGGGAAGAATAACATGCCTGAGAGTATCATAATTATGGAGAGAAATCACCCATGAGAGCCCTAATTGGTCTACTTCTTGGAAACCCTAAGTGCTCTTGACCTTGAAGATTTAAGATTATTTTAGAAGTTATTTTGATTTTTTTAGACTGATAAATATACCCTAAAGGTGTTTTAAGTTTTGGGTCATGATTGGGGAAAAGGGGAAATATCTAAGGTGCCCTTAATTAAAAGCTAAAAAATTATTCCCAGTGACTACGGGTCATTTTACGACTTGTAAGGACACATTACGACTCCCCACTATAAGTCATAGTAAAGATAGTAGCTGGAGGAACCTTCTATGGTGACCCTATATTTCACACCATACGACTCGTTAAGACCTACGAGTCGTAGGGTCTTAGTCATAACTAGGACAGAATTACTTAGGGCATACACCAACTTTTATTAAGTATTTATGACTCGTAAACCCTAGTCATAGTCATAACAGAAACATCAAACTAGCACACTAGTCTTACTACGATTGGGTCCTTAAGACCCTTATCAACACCCTACGAATCATACAGGGAGTCGTAGTCTGGATAGTGGGTTTAAAAACTTAGAAATTTCCAGGGACTAGAATCTGAGGTGTTTTACAAAGAATTTGTATCCTCAAATAGGTAAGGGTACTTGTCTCACATGTCCTTCTTAATTTTTCAAGTTGCTTCTTTAATGGAATGATGCTTTTATTGAAGCTTAACCGAATGCATTTCCTTCATCCTTAACTTCCAATCATCCTGATCTAGAATCACCATTTGTTCCTCCTCATAAGTCAAATCCTATTCTAATAGAAATAAGTCCCATTTGATGTTATAAGCTCCATCTCTATGGTATCTTTTGAAAATGGTACATGAATTATCAAATGAACTCTCAACAACCCTAACGGTAGTGTTAGTCTGTACACAATTGAATCCACATCCATAATAATCTCAAAGAGACTAGTATACTGAGGGCTAATCTTTCTTTCTTACTGAACCTCATGACTACCTTCATAGAAGACACTTTGCGCAACACTTATTCACCAATCTTTGAAATCATGTCTCTTACCTTACCATCTACACACTTTTTCTGTCTACTTCGAGAAGCCTACAACATGGTTTAAATAATTCTTACCTTTTCTTAAACCTCTTTTATAAAGTTAGTGCCTAATTGTTTAACATCTGCAGTCTTAAACCACCCAATAGGTGATCTGTACCTCATTCCACAGAGTGCCTCAAATGGTGCTATACCGATGCTAAAGTGATAACTGTTGTTATTTGAAAACTCACAAAATGGCAGGAATTGGTCACAATGACCACCAAGTCATTCACACAGGCTCTCAATATATCATCTAGAACCTATACCGTCCTCTCTGACTTCCCATCAATTTAAGAATGGAGGGTTATGCTAAATGTGAGAATAGTACCCAACACCTCGTGCAACCTATCCTAGAATTTAAAAGTATAATTTGCATCTCTATCAAAAATTATGGTTTGGGGAACTCTATAAAGCCTCGTTATCTCCTTTATATAGAGTTTAGTTAGTTGCTCAGAGCTGTAGTCTATTCGAACTGTCAAGAAGTGAGCTAATTTTTTCAACCGGTCTATTATTATCCAAATGGAATCATACCTTTTCAAGGTCTTAGAAAGATCCACCATGAAGTCCATAGAAATATTCTCTCATTTCCATACAGGTATAGGTATTTTCTGAAGTAATCTCATAGGACTTTGATGTTTATACTTCACACACTGATAGTTGAGATACTTGAATACATACTCTACTATGTCTCTCTTCATCTCAGGCCACCTATAAAGCTGTTTCAAGTTATGGTACACTTTTGTTGCATCTGAATGATTAGAATAATGCGAACCATGAGCTTTAGAAAGTATATCACAAATTTAATCACCAATCCAAGGAACACATATCCTTTTTTTTAAACCACAACACTCCACCCACATCAAGAGTGGATTCCTCCAACTCTCCATGCACCACCGTATTTTAGAGTGCATTCAACTTCTTTCCCTAAAATTGTTTGGACTTAATGTAGTCTAGAATTATTAACTTCACCTTAACACTAGCCAACACTCCACCCTTGACTAAAACACAAAACTGTATACACTGAGATACTAGAGTTTGAAACTCTCTAGGTATAGGGTGCTTGGACACCCTTAAGAAGGACAAAATACCCATATTTACATTCTTTCAGCTCAATGCATCTGCCACCACATCTACCTTTATTGGATGATACTGAATAGTTACATCATAATCCTCTAAAAACATCATCCATCTCCATTGTCTTAGATTCAAATATCTTTGAGTAAACACATTATCTTGGAGAAAGTGGTCTATGAAAACCTCACTCTCAACACTATATAGATAGTGCCTCCAAACATGTAGTGCGAATACTACCTCTGTCAACTCTAAATCATGGCTTGGATAGTTTTTCTTATGAGGCTTCAACAGCCTCAAAGCATAGGCAATAAGATGCCTATCCTACATTAACACAAAACCCAAGGCCAAGAGTGAAGCATCACAAAACACTATAAAGTCCTTACCTTTAACTGACAGAGAAAGATCAGAGCTTTAATTAAAAGTGTCTTGAGCTTTTGGAAGCTCTCCTCACATTGATTTTAGCAAACAAATGACACTTCCTTCTGCATTAACCGTGTCAAGTATGTTGCAATGGAGTCAAAGTTCATGACAAACCCACAATAATAACTGGCAAGACCCAAAAAGATCCTTACCTCAATCACTGAATGAGGTCGAACCCAACTCTTAACTGCCTCAATCTTATAGGGATCCACCATCACCCTTTTTTTTAAACAACATAAACCAAGAAGGCAACCAAAGACAACAAAATTCACACTTTAAAAACTTAGATTATAATTATTTCTCCTTTCAAATCCTAATACTATGCGAAGATGAGCTGCATGCTCCTATTTAATCTTGAAGTAAACTAGAATGTCATCAATAAATACAATAACAAAGGAATCCAAGACTTACTTAAAGATACCATTTATTAAGTTCATAAAGGCTGCAGGCACATTTGTTAGCTCGAAGGACATCACTAGAAACTCGTAATGGCCATACTAAATTTTAAAAGTTGTCTATGGTATGTCTTTTCAATCTAACTTTTAGCCGATGATAACTTGACTGCAAGTTAATTTTGGAAAATACCATTACACCCTGTAACTGGTTAAGTAGATCATTTGTGCAAGGCAAAAGGATATTTATTTCTGATGGTAACCTTATTCAGTCGCCTATAATTAGTAAACATCCTCATGGTGCTTTATGTTTTCTTAACAAATGGGACTAGAGCATCCTAAGGTGAAGCAATTGGATGAATAAATCCCTTGTTGAGTAGCTCTTACAATTGAGTTTTGAGTTCCCGCAACTCTGACTAAGCCATTAGATACGGAGGAATAAAAATAGGGCAATTTCCCAACTCTTACTCAGTGCAGAAATCAACGTCTCGATCTAGAGGCATACCTAGTAAGTCTAAAGGAAACATATCTAAAATTCAAAGACCCTCAGAACTTACTTTATAGAAAGAGGACCCACACTCACATCCCAGAGATGAGCTAAAAATATTGAACTCCCCTTTCCTACTAAATTTTTAGTCCAAACAAATGATATAATTTTCACCGATTTGGCCTTATGCATTCCCTCTTACTCTAGTTCATCCATCCCAGAGATAGTTGGAGTCACTATCTTAGCAATACAATTTAGAATCATAATAGGGAGATAACTAGGTCGTACCCAAAATTACATCAAAGTCCAACATATAAAAAATAATCAAATCTACCCCAAGTTTGAAATCCTATAAGAAACACAATACAAGAATGATAAACATAGATTACTACCACATACTCATCAATCAAGGTAGATACATATATAGGACAATCAAGTACATCATAAACCAATTTTAGACCCATAGAAAACTTGACAGATAGGTAAGAATAAGTGGACCCCTAATAAAATAAAATAAAATCCATTCTATCACAAATTAAAATGGTACCTGTGATTATCGCATCAGAAGCCTCAGTGTCAGTCTTTCTTGGAAAGGCATAACAATGAGCCAAGTTATCAGATCTATCCTAACTCTTATCGGGCTGCATTCCTCCACCTACAACACCTTTTTCATAATCAACCCGACCATCTTTATAATTCCCCCATCTATCCTGGGGATGGCCCTTATCATTCCTTTTTTATCCTCCACTTATCAAAACTATAGCCTGAGTCTACTACTGTATTTGACTACCTTCCTGTCTAAATAGGCACTCCCTCTTAAAATGACCAACAAAACCATAATAATAGCATCTCCACCTAACAGAAGACTGACTAGTAGAAGAGTAAGAAACCTCTAGGCTCTTTCTAAGCTGCAATTGAGAAAAGGCCTTAGTTGGACCTACAGTAGAAGCTAATAATGCTGACTGTATAGGGCAAGCTGGGTAGGCTTGCTGACTGGGTCCCTTGGAGTAAGACACAATGAATTTCCCAATAGTAAGGAACTTCTTAGATAACATCTTAGCCTGACCTGCTTGTGTGACCTCTTCTAACTTCTTCACATAATTTGAAACCTAAAGATCATAATTCAAACCTTTGACAAAAAGTCGACCATCTCCTCTTCAGTAGTTAACAACTGAGTAACATAGTGAGATAAAACTTAGCCTCATAGGCTACAACTGATATGCCACCCTTCTTCAAAGCTAAAAAATTATCCTTTTTATAATCACAGAGGGTATTAGGCATATACTTCTCCATGAACATAACATGAAACTATTCCTAAGTCAATGGAGATAAGGCTAGTGGCTGATATTCAACATGTGCTCTCTACCATTGTTTTGCATTCTTCTCCAATAAAAAGATCACAAACTCAACCTGATACTGATGCACACTATCCATCTTACGCAACTACTTAGAGCAGTTAATAATGAACTCAAAAGTGTCCTTCGACTCAGTACCCTAGAATGATGGAGGTTTAATTTTCTAAAACTTGGTCAACATTTAATGTTCGGTACTAGTCATTGCATAACCTAAAATTGAATGAAGAAAAACATCTATCCCAAAAGCCTCATCCATTCTAGGAGTCATAGCGATGGTAGCAAAAGTACGTGGAACCTAAATAACTAGTACAATTGGAGTGACTCCAGTTCCATCTTGTCCACTAAAAAAAGATAACACTTGTTGAATTACCTCTATAAAAATAGGGGTAAAATTGTACCACCAATTGGCACCACCACTTTTGGCTTCATTACCTGCTCCTATACTGTGTTTCCTTACTCTAAATAATCCTGAGGTGTGGGAGGGGATACTGATCTTTCATTGTCCTGGTCAGTATCTGCTTGAGCTCCCCCCTGACGGGTGTCGCTCTTTCCCTTCCTCATCTCCTACCCTCGCAGCTAGCTCGGTATATGGTGCAGGTGCTACTGCTCGAGTTGTATTTGATGTAGTAGTCACCATTGATGGGAAAAACAAAAAAAATTAGACACCGATTTGGAACACCAAATACTAATTGGGACTACTGATTGGGATCAAGTTATAACATATAAGAAACAAGAATGATAGTTTTCCTAAAGTTCTTTAGCCTTTCAAAGAAATATACAGACGTCTCTATACCGTTCCATGAGACTCTAGTAGAGCCATATTTGTACAAACAGATCAACGAAACTAGGTTCTGATACCAATTTTTTCATGATCTTAAATAGACATGAGTGCCACCCATGCTACTCTCTGGTGGGAAAACCAATAACCCAAAAGCATTAACCAACACTTAAGAAATAAAGGCAACTAATCCATTAATAATATGAAAATATATTCAAGGTCTAGAACAACTGGGCGAATTGTAGAACATACTCCTAAATAAAATAACCATCCTTAGGACCCAAAAGTCAATTTACCAAAACTACTAAAGAATGTCAAGAAGAGAATGCAGCCTCAAAAACTAAAAGGTAAATATAAGTCGAGAATAAAGGACTAAATCATCCAAGAGGGATTCATGGTATCCCAAAACGTACTACTCACCCTTGAATCCGAAGTCCAATACTAGTATCACAAGTGAGGTCTCACATGAGCCGCTGGAATACGCTGCACTCAATAAAAGTAAGAGCAGGTGTAGTATCAGAACACAAGTAAATAACAATGTACTGGTTGAGTCATTTGGCTAACCCATAATGAGAATATGAATACTCAAACACAACTTAGTAAAACAAGCTAATACATGCTTGTCCTAACTACACCTTTAATCAACACATGACATTTAAGTTGTTTAGGATTCCTAGCAACAAGTCAAAGACATTTACAAGTATGAAACTCAGTCAAGAAAAGTTAAGTTAGCAAATATCACAACATATAAGTTCAATGCACGATTCACTCATGAAGCCATCAAACTTACCTGTACCTTGTACATAAATGCTAAGCGTATCATAACCACCCTCTAGTCATGCCTTGCAAGGGATAAGTTCCATTTATGTACCTAATCCTAGACACAAGTGCCTACCAACCTTATTCCACTAATAAATTGTGAGAATGTTAAATTATCAAAATACTCCATAAACAACCATAGAATATGAGAAAATTATCTAAAAGAAGGTACCATTCAACACCTGTAATATCCACAAGTTTTACGTATAAGTTTATTTGAAAAGTGATCACAACCAAATTAACATGCGCTAACAAGCAACACTAAGAAATAGTTAGTATACACATATAACATAAATTAGATTAAACTATATAACTATCACCCACCTCAATCCAAGCTCGCACAACTCAACTAAGTGTGATCATTTCCTTTTTGGGTAATTTCTGCTTGCTTTCGGTCTAAAGATAAATATAAAACATATAATCAATGTAATCTATCCCGTTGGGAATTATAAATCATTTCCAACCCTAAATCCAAGTTCATGATCATTCTCTTCCCGTTCTAGGGCTTTTTTATCACAATTAACCTAAACTTCTAATTTCATGGATAAATTAGTGGATTAACAACATTTTAGGGTAATTTCATGATCATAAATACAATGGAAATTCCTAACTTTGCATTCTACAATCCATCCACAAAACAAGTTCTTCTTATGGATAGCTCTAAATCAATGATTACCCACTGTTGTCAGATTACAAAAGTTTGGTATTAATTGCCCTGCTGCATGTGTCTTTTGTAAAGCTCCAGTTGATACATTGAGACACCTGCTTTGCGAGTGTCCAATTACAAATACACTATGTAGTTGTATGCTTATATGGGTTGGAGAGAACAGGCGAGTAGGATCATGGCAAAAGGAAATGGCCCTGGCTACGGGATGGGAAAAGAAAAGAACAGGTAGAGGAGGCATTTATAGTAGCATATTTGCAATGGTGGTGACAATTATCTGGAGGGAGAGAAACCTCATGAGATTTCAAGACAGACATTTCAAGATAGACAGAGTTGTGAGGGAGATGGTAATACATATACATACTAGAGGGATAAGATTGGATAAATGGAAAGAGGTACTCCAGCAGTAGAATTATATGCCATGATGGAGCAGTTAGAAAGGATAAATTGCAAATTTAACTATAACTTGTCAGTACAATTCAAGAATTCTCAGCTCTAGCTTAGTACTAGCACCAGGATGTTATTTTTTTTTACTAAAAGCAAGCTAGGCTAAGTAGAAATCCTAGTGAGAAACAGGAGTCAGACCTGTTTGGCATGAAATTGTACGTACTTTTGGTATAAATAAAATTCATTATTTATAAAAAAAAAGAAGTTTTTGATATTTGTATTAATTCTGAGTTAGGTGGCACTCCCCTACAAGTCTGATATTCTACGGGCTATATGGAATCCACAATTTACTCGGCGGGGAAACCCCAAACCCAAGTGTGTCATAAGGATTGGAATGTCTGAGTCTGATACACCACAAGGCACTAGGCCAGCGTATAATAATATACCTAGATCGGCAAATCACGGTTTTAGGCAATGAGTTGTCTGAATTCGTGCCCTCTTTGGGGAACCACCTAAGCACCCTTTATGCCTAATTTTATCCTGTTCTGAATCATGTATTATTCTAGTTTCAACATCTGAAAAATCCGACTTCAAACATGCATTCTATTTTGTTCTGAATTACCATGGCATTAACTGGATTGGTGTCGTCACACCAAGACTTGCAAGTCCTTTTTCTGATACATAATGCATCATGCATGATTCTTTCATGAAAAATCAATCCATATCACCCAAACATGCCAATAGTATAAGAGATTTCATATTTCGAAACATAAGTCAAAACTATGCAAGAATTTTTTAAACATATGGTGGTCATGAACTTTTGGCAAAACCATGCACTCTTTCATTATATGTATATTCAACATTTATCAACATGCACAAGCCTCTTTTTTTATCCCACAATCATGTTCAAATCATAGTATAAATCAAGACCTTTCATTTCATGCTTTTCAAAATAATCCATATCATAGGAATAATGGGAAAAATCATATCATGAGAGGGATTCATTATAATTCATGCTCTCAATTGAATATTCATCCTTAAACACATGCATACATATATATAGAATTTCAAATCAATTTTGGGAAAGGCCTAATGACCAAAATGATAACGCCCAAACTATAGCTCTCGTAAGAGTGTAAGCGGTCGCTGTCAAATATAGAACCCAATTGGGTTGGGTGTCGAATCCCATAGGGAGTACTTGGTCACTAAGTGTTGCAATTATTAGCAGACTGTTGGTTGAAAATTCCACAGAAAGGGGGGATTTGATTAAGGCGTGAACTACTGTTATTAAAGTAACGATGGAATGCATTGTTTAGTAAGATTTAATCATAGAGAATAGTAAGTTAGGGTTATGTCCACCTTATGAGTTCTACGTATCAATTAACTATGAGTAATGCAGAATTTAGACATGCATGCACTTATAGAGATTCGTATTCTAATGGTAAATCCTAGTGTTTCTCAACCATCAAGGATTATTTCACTTTAACTCTCTCGAGCTTAAAGTGTATAACTAACGGTACAAACTCTCCAAGAGGTTAATCCGGTTAAGGCATTAACGTGTAAACAGGGGTTGGTAGCCCTATTTCCTTGTCACACTCTCTTTTCCAAACATGTAAATTTTCTCTCGAACAAGTTAATGCTATACTGGCATATTCCTACGTTTGCAACCATAAGAATTCAATTAAAACGAAGAGAGTAATGATATAAGTAGCATACACATCAAGAATTTACAAACTCATAGCAATAGATAGTATCTCACAAGGTTTCCAAAACCCTAACAGAGAAGTTTAGCTACTCATGGGTGCAACAGAAATCAAAGTAGACATCATCATCATACCAAAACTAGAAGAATCAACACGATGAAGATGGTGTGGCGTCAAGAAGGGGATGATGTTTTCCCTCTTTTGCCGTTGCCCCCACTCTAGCGTATTTTCCCTGTGTTAGACTTACAGAATCTGTAAACTGAATAATGATTGAATGAATGCTGAAAAATTTAGCAAATAAGGTTTTTATAACATCCTTGTCCTAGTCCTACTAGGTTACTGCTGCACCCCTAAGTATTAAGAAATACTGATTTTGCCCGGGACAGATTCTCCATGCATCACATTCAGTCCACAAGCTTCCAAAAGCTGCCTTCCTTCTTACGTGAAATTTTCCTTTGCTGCCCAAAGGTCCAGAAAGTGCTGAAATCTTCATCGTTAATACCTGAAAAGCATGCTAATCACATAGGTTAGCTCACTTACAGGAAAGTGGACTAAAAGTGCAGGAATTATATATTTTATCCTCAAAACTTAGCTATAACATGGGTAAATTATGGTGTTTAGGCGTGTAAATACGCCCAACATCACCACCCCACACTTAAAGCTTTGTTTGTCCTCGAACAAAATATTAGGTCCATGCAAACACCTAATTAGAATTTCACAATAGCAACAGAAAATACTCAACAAGACATGCACGACAATTATTAACAAAGAGTAGGTTTCTTGATCACTCCTAGAAACAATTCAACCTCCAACATAGACTCTAGTGATGGTTAATTCGTATCCATAAGTTAAGACACAAAGAATCATATAACACTACCCAAATATCATCAACCATGTATGTCTCACAAAATATATCACCCATAATCACTCGTAGTTTTACATTTTTCGAAACATGGGTATAAGATTCTCCTTGCTCTCACTCTCACAAAGAATTCATATGTTGCAACTGATGACCATAGGCTTGCCCTTAGTGTAATTCTATACTAATATCAGAATGCTAAGCTTAGGATCAAATTGGTCTTTTACAGGTTGTAATGTAGGCTAAGGAACAGGTAGGACTATTTTGGCCAGAAATAGTGACTATGTTCCCTAAGCGCTTTAATACACTACGTTACGTCATTAACACTCTCTTTTAAACAACTCTTCTACCTTTCTTTTCATCTACCACCCCTTTTCACCTATTTTGTTATTCAATTATAAACGCAACTATCTTTTCTTTATTTTTTATTTCTTTTTCTCTTTCTTTCTTTTTTTTTATTTGATTTATTTATTTATTTATTTATAAAACACCTCTATGATAGCCACTCTTTTCCACAACAATTTCAAGTACCAATACACTCTGAGGCATCACTCTCACCCAATTTCCTCTTATCTTGCCACATGACTCTACAATTTAAAGCGCTTAGGAATTTGGATCGAATTATGGTCTTGAAAAAAAAAATGAATTAGGCTACATATGAGGCTGTCAAAGAAAATAAATAAAGGCTCAAAGGGGGTTACCTAGGACAATGTACAAAGGTAGGTAAAAAGAAGGTAAACAAATTAGGGCTGCCAAAGAAATGCCTAAATCATCTCCTAAACTCACACTCTTTATTTCGTTTTACACACACACCAGGCAAGTTCTAGCATCAGTCACAACACAGAATATACTATAACCTCACACACACAAGGCACATGATCAACTTTATTGGGAGCAGTATAGACTCTTAACCTGAATGAATTAAGCCACACAATTATCACACAGTGAGTCATACTTGGAGCCTAAACGTCTCAATAGTAATGATTTTAGCACAAACTCTTGTCAAAATACCATGCCGCCTATCAGAACAATTTCATGCAAAATCTAAAAAATCTAAAAATCTAAAAATTTAACTACAAATAAACATAAATAAATGTAGGCAAAGAAGTACAACATACAAATACCAGCACGTCACACTTAGACAGGACACACTACCCTCAGTGGAAAATAAATAAGGAAAACCTGATTAGTCGGACTCCTCCTCTATGTCTGGGGTCATACCCCCTGCATCGAAATTATCATCAGAGTCGTCGTCATTAGAGTTCTCCTCCACATATGAGTCTGGCATTCGGCGATCATCATCAGTCAACACGTCATCGTCGAGAGATTCCTCAAAATGTACCCCTACTCCGCACATAGCCCATGCATGCTCATTCATCGGGTAGTCGTAATCCAACTACTGGAGCTCTGCATCAGTCGGAATTCGACCCCCACTCATCATGGTAAACCGAGTCATGCCATATAGATGGACAAAGAAACTTTCATCCCGAGCATGTCTTTCTACAGTGGTCAGGTTGACGCCATGCCCAGTTTCAGGATCTTTAACCTTTTTCAGATCAAACTTCTTCAGGCTGTGCGGAAGCTTATGATCTGCAGGTTGCTCTTCAATGTGCTCCTTCCTTAATATCGCAGTCAACAAATTGTCAAAGCTGAAATGGGACCTCTTGTGCAGTCGAGCCTTACGCATTGATGATCGTATAACCGCACCAATGTTGATGGGAATATTAGTCATCAGAGCGTACACCAAGCATACTCTATCACGTGTGATCTTTGTGTACTGTGTCCCAGGAATGAGGCAAGAGTTGACTATCCTCAACCATATATGAGCTTGTCAATTTAGGGAAGCATACGGGAAGGTATTGTGCCGACCGATATCCTTGTGATGACTCCAACGTGCCATTGATCTAGTTCTGCACAGTGTGTGTCTGATTGCCCTGTACGAAGGTCTGTGATAAAGTTCCTTGAGCGGTGATGGATCTACAGATGGAAAACCTAGAAAAGCGTTGAAAAACTCTACATTTAGTTGCAATACTTGGCCCCGAATCTTCACTTCACTTCCGGTAGTCTTTGGGGACCAATTGGCATAGAACTCTCGCGTTAGATCAAGATTTCATTCTCCCATATCTCGGAAAATGAAATCAAGATTTAGTGCCATGATTTTAGCCAAAATGCGAGGTTCTCTCTTTGCTAGACTTTGCTTTTGTATTAAATCCACTTGAACATATTTTTTTACTTTGTTGTTCTTGTACCACTCCTTTCCTTCCTCCTCTAGGACCCACTTTATCCCGAAAGTGTGTCGAGGTATTTGCAATGTGGAGGATTTAGCTTGCTCTTTTCTTCCCCTTTTCTAACCTTTCTGTAAGGTGGATGCTTTTTTTTCCTTGTTGTCCTTTTGGTGCCATTCTACCTGAGATTAAAATAGATTCATGTTAGCTTATCTCGGAAGATTTAATCGACAAACAAATAATAGTGGCACCACCCCGCACTTAATTTGTTGGTACAAACTAATTAAGTGAGTGATGTTGATTACTCAGACTTCATCGACATACATATAGGCGATATGTTCCAATAACATGTTTAGCACAGTCATACTTTCATGTCATCTTAACTATCCTTTCTAACTCTATTTCATGTAATCTTTACTATACTTTCATGTTTGGATTGATGCACTTTTTGAACAAGACTACTACATAGTGATCGTAACAAGTTATTGCAGAGAAATAATCACAACATCTCATGCTTGTATTCAATCATGATCTTTATCTCGATGAATGAATCATTCAAACATTCAAGCTTTCAATTTTGAAGATAATGCAATTAACTTCACCATGTCAATTCCGCAAAAGTATGACAGTGTAAAAAAATCAAATACAAGTCGGAACCAAGTCAAGAACACCCACACGTATTCTTTCACTCAACTAGATGTATCATAACAAATCAACCATATTCTAATCATCAACACCACCTTGAAATATAAAATACCATTATAAGCATAGTATTGTAACAACTACGGAATATAAAAGAAGAACTTACTTGGTGATGGATTCGGAAGATGATCTTGCAAGGTTAGATGAGCAAAAAGAAAAGTTTTAAGAGATTTGGGAAGCTTAGGCGGCTCTTAGGTTGAGCAAACAATGTGATTTTGTTCTAAGGTTGAATTTGTATTTATAGAACAAGGCTTGGGTCAGGTTTGATCCATGAAAAATTGGGTTAGGAGACAAAATTGCATAAGTAGGCGGCGCCTAATGCTTTGCCTATGCTTAGCATAGGCGGCACCTTTAGCAAAGCCTAGTTGGACATAGGCAGTGCCTATGCTATGGCCTAGTTGGGCATAGGCGGCGCCTATGCTATGGCATAGTTGAAACAGTGAGCATAGGCAATGGCATAGGCGGCGCCTATGCTATTGCCTAGTTGGGCATAAGCGGCGCCTAATGCTTTGCCGAGATTTACATAGGCCTTGCCTTGTTCGTTGCCTAGTTGAGGCAGTGAGCATAGGAAATTACATAGGCATTTCCTTGTTCATTGCCTAGATTTGTATAGGCCTTGCCTTTACCATTGCGTAGTTGAGGCAGTGAGCATAGGCAATTACATAGGCCTTGCCTTGTTCGTTGCCTAGATTTGCATAGGCAATGCCTAACCAATAGCCTTTTCTCCTTTATTCCTAACTTACCACCTTTAACATGGCACACTTCCAAATTAAAATTTTTGTGATTGATCCCCTCCTTTGTACACCTTGCACCTACACTTAATCAAAAACAACAAAAACGATTAGAAATATGGGTTGACTCCCACCAAGAGCCTTGGTTTTGGTCGTGGCTCAACTCTTCTTTTTGGATTTTTATTTAAAAAAAACAAACTCCTAGTAAAATAAACGATTAAAAACGATGGGTTGCCTCCCACCAAGTGCCTTAATTTATTGTCGCGGCACGACATGGTTACCTCGATTACTCAGACTTCATCGAGATAGATGGTCCATTATTTTCTGAATGGATTCAGACGACGCTGATGCTTAATAGTGGGTACACGATCTTTCTCTAGTTGAATCTTGTGCATACCTAAATCAGTCTCAACAATAACCGGAAGTGTATCACCACTTCCCAAAAATGCATACTTTAGGTGACTGGGTAGCTCTTTCAATTCTAGCACTGATGGCTCTTCAATGAATGGTTTTGCTGGTGGTGAAGGTCGATTCTTAAAATCGAGGTCCAGATTCTTAGGGGCATGAGAATATGACCCCATTCCTGTTAGAGAACAAACCGTTTCTTCATACTCTTCAACATCTTCACGCTCAAAATTCATAAGCACAGCAGCCAATGGCTCAACAATAGGCTGTTTCTCTACAGATAAGTCTTTCTCATCCTCATAATAAACATCAGCTACAGAGAACACATCCATATCTCTAGGCTGCTTCATCGATTTGCATACATCAAAATGGACCACTTCGTCATTCAGCCAAAATAAAAGCTCATTAGCTCTTAAATCAATAAGCACACTTCCAGTTGCGAGGAAAGTCCGTCCCAAGATTATGGGAACTTTAGAATCCACCTCGCAATCCAAAATAACAAAGTATGTAGGAAAAATGAATGTAGAAACCTTCACCAATACATCATATAAGATACCAACAGGTCATTTTACCGACCTATCTGCCATCACAAGTCGCATATTGGTTCATGCAGGATCGCCCGACCCCAACTTTCTGTAAATGGATAACGGCATCAAATTGATGCTAGCTCCCAAATCACACAATGCCTTAGTAAAATTCATAGATCCAACCGTGTAAGGAATAGTGAAAGCATCAGGATCTGTCTTCTTCTGTACTAAAGACCTCGTGGCAATTGCACTGCAATGATGAACATTATCTGCCAGCTCATAGCTTGCTGCCTGCTTCTTTGTCAAAAGGTCCTTCATGAATTTAGCGTACCCAGGCATCTGCTCCGGCGCCTCCACCAACAGAACATTAATAGTCAACTGCTTCAACATAGTCATGAATTTACTGAACCTGGTGTCATCAGCTTTCTTCTTCAATCACTGAGGAAAATGTGGTGGTGAAAGGGGAATAGTTTTATCCACCACTTCCGTTTTATCTTGCTTCCGATTATCAACCTTTTCAGGAGTGTCATCAGCCTTCTTCTTCAGTCTCTGAGGAAAAGGTGATGGTGGAAGGGGAATAGTTTTCTCATGAATGCTCTCATTCTGATTTTCAGCTTCTACAGAATCATCATAATCTGCATCAATAACGTTCTCCTCTATATTGTCAACCACCTGCTTGACTTTGGATGGATTCTCCAACACCTTACCACTCCTGGTAGTAATAGCCATACATGATCCGTCGTTCCTTAGCTTTTGCATAGTGTCACTAGGTAAAGTGCTAGCCTTTCTTTGATTGAATGTCGCTGAAAGTTGACTCAATTGTTATTCCAGCTGTTTTATTAAAGTTGAATGCGAGTCAACCAATTGATTTATTGATGAAAAATCATTCTTTACCTTATTTACTCCCGTATTGGTTGCCTCCACTCCTTTCAACAGCTTAGCCATCATATCTTCCATGGACATCTTCCCAGAGCCAGATACCGCGGCCTCACGATTTCCAGGAGGAACATAGAAACCACTCCTATCAGTTTTATTCTTCCAACTCCCTTGATCAAGGTCCTTGTGTCCAGATTTATCATAATAGTTCCGACCTTGGTTTCCTTGGGCATTGCCTCGGAAACCCCCCTAATTATTCAAGTAATTTGCTTCTTCTTTAAAGTCGGATTCATCTCTTCCCTGTGATACAACGTCCTTAACCTTTTCGGTCTTCCCTGATAATAAATACTTGGTAAGAAGATCCATCTGTATTTTCATATGAGCCATATCCTGGTCACGTTGCTCTTATCTTCGTCTCTATTCTGCTGTCATGCCAATAGATATAGTAGATCTTGCTACCTTAGAATCCCTGGTATACCAAGATCTACTCTGCTTTGTCATACGATCCAGCATATCACTTGCCTGAATAAAAGTAAGGTCCATGAATGACCCTCCTACAGCATTATCAACAACTGTCTTAGTCACCGAATTCAAAGACCTGTATAATATCTCCATCAAGTGGACATTGGTCATATGATGATTTGGGCACCACATAAGCTTTTTCTTGAACCTCTCCCATGTTTCATGGAGAGATTCAGTTGGAAGCTGTCGAAAATTGTTGATCTCATCTCTCAACTGTGCTCTCTTGGATAGCGGAAAGAATCTTTCTAGGAAAGCTTCTTTCAATTGTCTCCAATTAGTAATGGAATCAGGAGTTAGCCCGTTCAACCATAGAGTTGCCTCTCCAGATAGAGACAATGGAAATAAGCATAGCCGAATTGCATTCTGTCCAACTCCTGGATTGTCAAACGACTTGCATGTTGAAATAAAATTGATCAGATGCATATTCGGATCATCGCCTGCAAGTCCACCAAATAATCCCTTGAGCTGCAATAGTTGAATCATGGTGCTAGTGATATTGAACTTGGCTCCAGGTGCCAAGGGCGGAGGAATAATAGCCCCTGTGGCACCAGCTCCATCCAGATCGTCATCATCATTATCAAAAGGAACCTGCACAGCTTGACGTTCAGGTCTCATTCTAGCTTGACGATCTCTCCTGTTCACAGGTGATGCCACATCATCTGCACGCCTTGGGTTTAGTAACTCATCATCACCCAGGTCCTCATCATCAAGATTTGTTGCCCAACCTGGGTTATCAATATTCTGTTGATGCACTTGAGCAGCTGCCAATGCAGCTAATCTAGCCTACTTCTGTTGAGCAATCCTTCTTTCAATGTCTCGTTGTGCATCCATTCTGCCAATAAGTTGTGGTTCAGGATTGATAGGTAATAATAGTTGACCTGAACTTCGAGCGTTTGGCATGCACTCAACCGAACCTGAATAAAACAAAAACAACAACTAAAAGTAAAATCTGAGAATTTTTTTTTGACCAAAGGGTCTATTAACTATCACAAACTTAGTAGACAACCGTATTCCCCGGCAACGGCGCTAAAATTTGATAAAGCCCAAACTATAGCTCTTGTAAGAGTGTAAGCGGTCGCTGTCAAATATAGAACCCAACTGGGTTGGGTGTCGAATCCCACAAGGAAAACTTGGTCACTAAGTATTGCAATTATTAGTAGACTGTTGGTCGAAAATTCCATGGAAAGGGAGGATTTGATTATGGCGTGAACTACTGTTATTAAAGTAACGATGGAATGCGTTGTTTAGTAAGATTTAATCACAGAGAATAGTAAGTTAGGGTTATGTCCACCTTATGAGTTCTACGTATCTATTAACTATGAGTAATGCGGAATTTAGACATGCATGCACTTATAGAGATTCATATTCTAATGGTAAATTCTAGTGTTTCTCAACCATCAAGGATTATTTCACTTTAACTCTCTCGAGCTTAAAGTGTATAACTAACGGTACAAACTCTCCAAGAGGTTAATCCGGTTAAGGCATTAACGTGTAAACAGGGGCTGGTAGCCCTATTTCCTTGTCACACTCTCTTTTCCAAACATGTAACTTTTCTCTCAAACAAGTTAATGCTATACTGGCATATTCCTATGTTTGCAACCATAAGAATTCAATTAAAACGAAGAGAGTAATGATATAAGTAGCATACACTTCAAGAATTCACAAACTCATAGTAATAGATAGTATCTCACAAGGTTTCCATAACCCTAACAGAGAAGTTTAGCTACTCATGGGTGCAACGGAAATCAAAGTAGACATAATCATCATACCAAAACTAGAAAAATCAACACGATGAAGGTTGTGTGGCGTCAAGAAGGGGATGACGTTTTCCCTCTTTTGCCGTTGCCCCCACTCTAGCTTGCTTTCCCTGTGTTAGACTTACAGAATCTGTAAACTGAATAATGATTGAATGAATGCTGAAAAATTCAGCAAATAAGGTTCTTATAACATCCTTGTCCTAGTCCTACTAGATTACTGCTGCACCCCTAAGTATTAAGAAATACTGATTTTGCCCGGAACAGATTCTCCATGCATCACATTCAGTCCACAAGCTTCCAAAAGCTGCCTTCCTTCTTACGTGAAGTTTTCCTTTGTTTCCCAAAGGTCCACAAAGTGCTGAAATCTTCATCGTTAATACCTGAAAAGCATGCTAATCACATAGGTTAGCTCACTTATAGGAAAATGGACTAAAAGTGCAGGAATTATATATTTTATCCTCAAAACTTAGCTATAACATGGGTAAATTATGGTGTTTAGGCGTGTAAATACGCCCAACATCTCAAAACAATGTCATTGAGACTTCTAAAACATAATTATAAATTATAAATCTAAAACCCTTTTGTTAAAAATCATGATTTCTATGCCCAAGAGATTTTTAGGAAAACGCCATGTACCTTAAATTAGAAGCTTTTGAATGAACTCTAGCTTTTGGAATGCTATACGTAAGATTGATGGGTGCCTCTTGTATCCCTCACAATGGGGATTTCGAATCATAAAGAATTAAGGAAAATCCACGGTTAAATCTTGAGATATTTGGTCTTTTAGTTTGAAACCCTAAGGTGAGTTCTTGGATGAATTTGAGAGAAAAGAATCATATTTTGGTGTTCTGGGTGTTTAATCCCATGTTATAGCTGGATAATGGATGGAAGATACCCATTTTACCCTTAAAAATGCAGAAACAGAACCTGAAATTTTGGTTGTGCGATAAGGCATGCATCGCACGCTTATCGCATGATGCTACTATCTCAATTACTAACATGGATATAACTTTTTGCTTGGTATCGTATTTATTCGAAATTAGTATAGTTGAAAAGATAATTCGAACAACTTTCATTTGATATATAGTAAGTCCTCTAATTCATTACATACTAAGAGTTATGATCGATTGAATTTGACCTAAGTTTCGACTCTCACTCAAACTCAAATAATAGGAAAGTTTTCAACTCGTCCTTGAGTTAGGAGACCTCTATGATCTCAATTCATGCTTAAATAGGTTCACACACTACATAATTGATTAACATATCAAATTTGCATAGGATTTATGGCTTTTTGATCATCTATGCATTTAAACGACAGTTTTTATTCTAGCCCAAAATGCGGGGTGTTACATTATCTCTCCCTTGGGATCATTCATCCCCGAATGATGCGTAGGAATGTTGAAGTCTTAAAGGTATGGAATAACGTGGACATGATATGTCTTCTAAGAAAGAATATATTGATCTGAAACATTTACATTTCCATCATAAAACTGAATTCTGCGCTAACTTGCCCTTACTTGCTTTAAGAAGCTGATTCATGCTGAGAATTTAGGATTCCCTTGAGCTGTTCATGATCCAATCATACGTATACAATTGATAAGTGATAACTTATGTAAGTATGAATCTTAAGACAACAAGATTTATATTGTACAAAGGTATTACACTGTCTTAGCTAAAATGCCTAGAGAGATTTGAGACAATGCGCTAAACTCTTATGAACTGAGTCATGACTAAATAGCTGAATTTGAAACATGATGTTCGAACTGAACTGAATTCGCAATTTACATGGATGAAATAAATTATCTCTTGGGATGGTCATACACATGGGACTTTAGATAGCAGAACTAGGTATAAAGGTGGAAAACTACAGTAACTTGTCTCCCTGACTGTTAAACTGAACTGCTGGTTATACAGGCTGAATTATACTGGAAACTTATACTTAACTGGAGTATCTCTTCAACACTATTTATAAAGAAGTTCTAGTAGCATTCGGGACCAAATAATCTTGGGAATGAGTTACACTAGACACTCAACTAAGGAATCACAACATTGACACTACTCTATAGCATGGAATATAGACATATAACTCATAAACTAGGATAGAATTACCAGGCATTAGGCAATGCAACTTCTTACTTTCAAACTTAACGTACTTCTCGAATACTCCCTTAACTATGTTATTCCCTTTAAATACCATACTCATTTTATTCAGCTTAGACTTCTTATATGGGCATTGATAAATCGTTCTACTAATGCCTAAAGTAACATAAGTCCTCTTACCATGATCAAGCCTAAATTCAAATCACAAAATATAATATGCCACACCACGATACTAGTCTAAACCATATGATTCAATATTCTCTCTTTCTCTCTCTCTCTCTCTCTCTATATATATATATATATATATATATTTAGAGATCACACCCTAAGCATATCTTGTCTTACCACTTAAATGACTAACTCTGATCTCTTACTATGGATTCACTAGCGCATATTGCGTTCCTCTACTTAAATCTCAACATGTCATTCAAGCCTATCTTTATAACCACATATGAACTCCAAGGAAAACACCCATAAGGACATACTTCTCATATTCTCTAATGCACTATCAATATAACTCCCACGTGCTACCCCAAGAACATACATACACTAATCTCCACTAACCATCACATATATCAAAGACTTAGCCCCAGATCTTACTTTAAACTTATGGCCTTATCTAAAACAAGCATACTATGATCTTCCGTTAACAAGAAACATTTACTCATCACCACTATCATCACATAAGGAGGAGTCACTAAAAGGTTAGAACATAAGACCTTGAAGCATGGGAGGATATTATACGAGACTTGACACTTAACTGAGGCCGAAGGAATAACAAATCAACAGAAAAAATTCATCAAAATGATCTTAATTGGGGCATACATGACTATAAGCTGAATCTCGTCAATCATAAAGAATATAGCATGAATTATGGGAACTGAGCACACTATAAAGCATGAGTACATGAGTTATGAGTTGAATGACCTCAATTTGGAAGTTCATAACATATGAAATGTGATTCCGACTACTGAATGAACGGGAACTCCTTATTTTAGAACTGGAAAAACACGTGATTCTCTATCATATACATGAAGATGAACTATGATCATGGAACTAAAACGTAAGGCATGAGTAGGTATTGGGATCACTGAAAAATACTGAGATAAGAATGGGTTGATTCTCACCCTCACTTTCTGATGTTTTATATCATACTGAAATCACTACTGGAATCTGAGAGCCTGACTTGGTTACTTGTTCTATCATTTCCCCCTTAACTTTAAGTCATCTTAAGTTTGAGAGACACCTTACTAGACTCTAAACTGAACTACACTCACTGCACTCTGGGGTCTGGAATACGACAATATATGTAATTAATAGAACTTAACCCGAATGGATGGAAAACCCACTGGTAATCCTACCTTCTGAAACTCACTCTATCTTTCTATAGCCCCAATATTTAATCACATAATTCTTGAACACTTACTAACTTCGAATCCTCGTGAGTATTCCCATAGTTGGAGTACACACCCTATAGCGCTTTAACTCTTATTTCTGTCGGTTCAACCTTCAAAAATTCAAACTTAGATTATAACACTTAATCATGGATATAACCAAGCCTTTAATGAATCATACTACTAGTATTTTCCACCTAGAAACTCAACGGTACTACTATGTCCACTAGACACACGCAACATGTAATAGTCTTAGAAAATGCAGCAACTCCATATCATCTTGGGCATACTTCTACCTCATACATACAACATCATACTTTGTTACTAATCAAATAAACTTAATATATTGCATACACCATTCAAGCCTATTAGATCACTTCCATATAACTAGTATCATTAACTAAGAAATCATCAAATTCACCTTTATGGACATCAACTGTTAAAACTTAATGTCTAGTGCTAAGCATGATTTATAACCCAACCTGATACACAATTCTCAGAAAACATTCATCATTAATCTTAAGCCACTATTCTTACATCCACATCCTACATTAAATTCAAGCCAATAGTCTAGCATCAATCATCTACCACCAATGAAGAAGGCAATCTAATATACTAGTCCATCAGATTAGGATATTCTATCCAAATACCTTAAAAATCTACTACATACCTTCTCACAAGTAGTACTAGTTTACAACTACCAATGAAAAGAAGGTCAAGGAGGGTAAAGTCACATAACAGACATGGTCAACGGTCAAGGAGGGTAAAGTCACATAATAGACATGGTCAACCTTAATCTTATATTATAACCCCATACAATCTTATCTACTTATACGAATTTCTCATATAACACTTACTTACCCAAGCGTACATTTAGACTACCTTCAAATTCCACAAACAACCATGAATCTATAATTATAACTTACTGGCTCATCTCTCTATTTTCATACATCAAGCAGATAATAATTCACCTTAACTAATAACTCTTTCTCTACCTTATACTAAACTAAAACACAAGGATGTATCACTTCATTACCAACTCAATCTCATGCGAAAAGATTTGACTATACATATATTCAACCAACATAAGAACAACAAGTTGCTAGTGAATCGAAATAGGCCTCACACGGCTTCACTAGACTTTGATTTTTGTGTTTTGAACAAGAACATGAAATGAATAACAAAGCAACTATGCTAGTGAATCGAAAGAGCCCCACATGGCTTCACTAGACTTTGATTTTTTTTTCAAAAATACTATGATAACAAGATTACATATTATAAGACAGAAAATTGACACACAATATTCAATAATCTAAGGATACACATCTTACTCTGTATAAATTAAAATCTGAGTCAAACACTTCCCCCACAGACTACCATAAAATCCACACATGCTACTAGCTACCACATTAGTCTATCACTATAAAGTGGTAAATCATCCTCAAATATCGGTTATTAAACTAAAATATTTATTTACGCAAGAGTCACCCTTTGACTTCTAACTTTGTGACTTCATATCACCAACATCTTGGTCTAATCTCACTACCAATAGGTCATGAAACTACTTATACTACTAATGGGGTAGAAATACAGTTCCAACATAAATTTTTAAAAAGTGATGGAATACTCTTAATACTGCATGACGAAAAGCATAATTTTATCAGAATCAAAGATCACACAAAAATCAATACACTCTGAAGCACTAACAGGCTCTTCTCAAGTCCTTGTAAAAATTTTAAACTCTTATATGGCTCAATCAGAAAGAACCATACCATTTAGACTCTAAACTTCTGCACTTCAATCAGCCTAATAACGACACATATCTGGGCATATCAATGTAAGGAAAGAATTGGGATAACTCTACTTTTGTATTGGCGACACCATAGCATGAATTAGAGTATGAAAGAGGAACATTCTGGATCAATAGCACAAACTAGAACATGAAGAAAGAGAAATATTCCTAAATGCCTAGTAGCCTCCTACTTATAAGTTGGGCTACACACCCATAAATAAAACTCTACCTGATGTAATTTTACAGACACCCTAGGACCATGAATCGTGCTCTAATACCAAGTTTGTCATGACCTGAATCAGGGCCCTGGCCGTGACAGAAATCCCAAACCATGAAGGCCCGAGAGCCCTTCTAACTTGTAATTATATACACCATTCATATATAAATAAAAAATGCAGAAATAAAATCTGCTATGAAAATATGGTCATAATCTAAATTTATTTTAACAATGAGGAATAAAATCCAATGTTAACTAAACACCGTCTGCGAAATCTTTACTCATGATCAAAAATCACCTGTCTAAAAATTGGGACAAGGCCCCCAGTAAACCAAAACTATAATAAATAATAATTGTCTAAAAGAAACTAGGCTTTCTAAAATATAAAAGGTTCACCAACAAGTACTCTTCACTCCTGTCTGATAAAATCTACTGCTAATCAGGACCCCGATTCTGTGCCTCAGAACCTGGAGGGAGAGGGTCAATACAAATGTACTGACACAGAGCAATCCAAAATAAAGATTTTATATAAATAAAATAGTTGAGAGCTAGTCATAAACATCATGAAAGATATAATTTTCAAAACACATGGGCATTCTTAAAAAAACATAAAAACCCTTTCTGTCAAAAGAAGTTTCTGATCTTTGTATTACTTCTGAGTTAGGTGGCACTCCCCTACAATTCTAATATTCCACGGGCTATATGGAATCCACAATTGACTCGGCAGGGAAGACCCAAACCCAAGTGTGTCATAAGGATTGGAGTGTGTGAGTTTGATACACCACAGGGCACTAGGCCAGCGTATAATAATATACTCGGATCGGCAAATCACAGTTTTAGGCAATGAGTTTTCTGAACTCGTGCCCTCTTTGGGGAACCACCTAAGCACCCTTTATGCCTAATTTTATCCTATTATGAATCATGTATTATTCTAGTTTCAACATCTGAAAAATCTAACTTCAAATATGCATTCTATTTTGTTCTGAATTACCATGGCATTAACTGGATTAGTGTCGTCACACCAAGACTTGCAAGTCCTTTTTCTGAGACATAATGCATCATGCATGATTCTTTCATCAAAACTCAATCCATACCACCCAAACATGCTAATAGTATAAGAGATTTCATATTCCGAAACATTAGTCAAAACTATGCAAGAATTTTTCAAACATATGGTGGTCATAAACTTTTGGCAAAACCATGCACTCTTTCATTATATGTATATTCAACATTTATCAACATGCGCAACCCTCCTTTTTTAATCCCAAAATCATGTTCAAATAATAGTATAAATCAAGACCTTTCATATTATGTTTTTTCAAAATAATCCATATCATACGAATAATGGAAAAAATCATATCAAGAGAGAGATTCATTCTAATTCATGCTCTCAATTGAATAATCATCCTTAAACACATGCATACATATATATAGAATTTCAAATCAATTTGGGGAAAGGCATAAAGACTAAAACAATGTCATTGAGACTTCTAAAACATAATTATAAATCATAAATCTAAAACCCTTATCTTAAAAATCATGATTTCTATACCCATGAAAATTTAAGGAAAACCCTACGTACTTTAAATTATAAGATTTCGAATAAACTTTAGCTATTGGAATGCTATACGTATGATTGATGGTTCCCCTTGTCGCCCTCACAATGGGGATCCCGAATCTTGAAGAATTAAGAAAAATCCACGGTTAAATCTTGAGATATTTGGGTTTTTAGTTTAAAATCCTAGGGTGAGTTCTTGATGAATTTGAGAGAAAAGAATCATATTTTGGTGTTTTGGGAGTTTAATCCTATGATATAGCTGGATAAGGGATGGAAGATACCCTTTTTGCCCTTAAAAATGCAAAAACAGAACCTGAAATTTTGGTGCGTGCTATAGGACATGCGTCGCACGCTTATCGCATGATGCTACTATCTTAGTCACTCAAATGGCCATAATATTTTTCTTGGGTATCAGATTTAGGCAAAATTTGAATAGTTGGAAAGCTAATTCAAAGATATTTCATTTGATATATAGTAGGACCTCTAATTCATTATATACAAAGAGTTATGGTCGATTAAAGTTGACCCAAGTTTCAACACTCACTCAAACTCGAATGATAGGAAATCTTTCAACTCGTCTTTAAGTTAGGGGACCTCTATGATCTTAACTCATGCTTAAATAGGTTCAGACACTAAATAATTTATTAACATGTCAAATTTTCATAGGATTTATGGCTTTTTGATTATCTATGCATAGAAATAATGATTTTTATTCTAGCCCAAAATATGGGGTATTACAATCTTAAGACTGGACAGAGTTGCCAGAAGTCCTATGTGGATGTAAGGTGAAGGGAGTTGGATTTTGAGGTTGATGATTGGGTGTTCTTGAAGGTATCTACTATGAAGGGAGTGATGAGATTTGGGAAGAAGAGGAAGCTTAGTTCCCGATATGTGGGCTCGTACATAATTTTGAGGAGAGTGGGAAACATTACTTATGAATTGGATTTGGCTTCGAGTTTGGGTTCTATTCACCCGATTTTTCATGCCTCGATGTAGAAGAAGTGCATAGGTGATCCTTCATTTATTGTGCCCATTGAGAGTGTTGGTATTTTAGATTCCTTATCTTTCGAGGAGGTTCCTATTGTGATTTTTGATAGGCAATTCCTTAGTTTGAGGATTAAGGGCGTGGCTTCGATAAAGGTTCTATAGAAAAATCAAAAGATAGAATAAGCTACTTAGGAAGATGAAGATGACATAAAGTCCAAGTATCCAATCTTATTCCCTAGATTTGACAATCGTGCTTAAGGTATATATTTTCCTTATCATCTTTGTTTTATGACCTTATAAAGGAAATTTTAGTTGTTTTTTAGTCTTAAAATCATGCTAATGGATACCTTGATTCATTATTCGAGGATGAATGATATTAGGGGGAGAATATAATTGTCGGGCCTCCAATCCTATTGGGGCGAACAGGCACCCATAGCCATAAAGGCCCGAGAGGATCAATCCATAACCTTTTACTTCTCATGTATGTAACTATAATAACCAAAGGTTTTACCTTACCTGGATATAATGAATTGATGAGAAATAAATGACAATCCCAAAGCTATATATACTAGACTTAGCCGTTGGGGCCATAACATCTAAAAGATAAAATGCTATCATGCTTAACTTTACATTGGTCTACAAAGACTCTAAAATATACATAGATACTTAGTTAAGGTTGGGACAAACCCCCTCCTTACTCTTAACTACTGTATAGTACCAAAATATATAAAATGAACTCGGAAAGCCCTGAATCAAACTGGAGCTCACCAATAGTTACTGGATATCCCTGCTCCTACTGAGAAGGTGTATGATCTGAAGTACCTGTGCTTGTAGCATGAAATATAGGTCCCACGTGAGGGACTTCAGTACAAAAATATGTACTGAATATGTAAGGCTGAAGGTACTACACATAATACAAAAGCTCAATAGAAATCAGGTACAAGTTCATAAATAGTTCTAGTAAACTACCTTTATATATACTTGTAGGATCATGTATATTTAATTTCTTTATTTATTTTACCCTTCTTACTGTAAGACATATGATACAAATGACTAGCTGATCAGTGATAAATAGACAAATTGGGATCGACCCATGCTAGGCTTATACCCCTGAGCTGCCACCCATAAATAAACATTAGGATCGGCCCATGGTAGGCTTACGCCCTTGAGCTACCACCCATTTTACATATTTGTGTTACTTAGTTTATTTATCCTTTGAGATTATTACTTTGGTAGTCATAGTATTATGGTACCTTGAAATAATAATCTACCAATAAGAGACATATGAATAAAGACTTAATGCAATGTCAAAGAGGTATGGGGTAGATTATAACATGAATGAAATGTTTAGGAACAGAAAATAACATACGGGTCTTATTTGACTTAAAGGAGTACTTTGAGACTTGCTAGTGAATGTAAAAATGTAGACTTGATAATAAGAATATGGTCAGGTGTTTTAATACATTAGAGAGTGGTAACAAGGTGTTTAGCTATATGGGAGATCATATGCTGCCATTATGTGTCATCTACTATAGGAGAGCTTTAGAAGCTTACTTCGTACCACAAATGTTGGATTCCATGCTAATGAATATGACATAGAGTAGCCTTACATACCTAGTCGTACAACTGTGATACTAATCCAACTTGACTTCCCACCTTTTAGATTACTTATATATAATAAAATATATGGTAAACTAATATTAGCGAGCAACTGACATATTTGGGCTACTTAACTTCACCAAAATAGTAGATTGGAAGTAAGCCCTTAATTTATTAATCAAGAGTGTTATTTTAACCCTTTTCTCCTCCAATTACATCCACATACCATACACATTCTTATAAGATTCTGTGAAACAACTTTGGCTTCATTACACCCTCCAAACTATGCACAAAATAGAATGGGCAATAAACGTATACAACAATCAATTCGGTGGTGTACCACCACACCTTTCTTATATATTTCAATACGAACTAATAACACCTTTCTCCAACATCAACCTGGAATCCCCCAACATATACATACAAAATAGTCCATAAAACAACCCTAAATTAACCTTTATCGCAACAACTAAATATTGAACTCATCATTCATTTAGTTCTCAATAAAAACACATCTATAATTCTATTCGAAATTCATATTTAAGGAGGAAAAAATGGAGAAGTTACCTTACCTTAATATTTTGCAACTTTTCCTTTTAATTTGAACTCTTTAAGAACTTTAACTTTCTTATATATTTTAAACCAAAGAAGAAATAGATGTCTCTTAATAGCAAAGAACATTGAGCAAGTAGCTTGTTTTATATTTTTCCATATATTTACAATTAGGAATGTAAATCATATTTTCCTCATCTTACATGAAATAATTAAGATAAACCTTAAGTGTTTTCACTTACCTTGGCTTGAAAAAGTTGGGGTTTCTTTAAGAACCCTAGAAAGAAAAATAGAGCTGCTCCTTGTTGTTTTAGAGAGAGTGGAGAGAACTTGTGATATATAATACTTTTTGTGACTTAGAAATAAAGGAAAAAGACCAGCAATTTGTCCTTATAAAGGCCCTATTTTGGCCACCACCTTAGCAGCATTATGGTCCTTAAAATTGGTCAAATCGGTCCAAGTAGGTGATACACCTACTTAAAGGTTCAAGCTGCTCACAATTTCAAAGTAGGTGATGCACCTACTTACTTAATTCTTAGTTAGGATAAATTAATTGGGCCTTGGAAGATTTGAGTATTGGGACTTTTCTCTATTTTCTTCCTTTTTACTTAATTTGGGCTGAAATGAGTACATTAATATAGGCCCAAATTTGATCCATATCCTTATCCCATTAGCTTGGTCAAAATATCTCCAGTAGGTGATCCACCTACTAGAGTAATTAAGTCAAGAAAGTACCTCAACAAAATACTCCATTTTCCGTTCTTTATCTCTTTAATCTAACTTAAAACTTGTATATACTTCGTCACTTAAAACATTAGATTCAAATACTAGCTTACAATTTTGAGTTTAATAGTTGTATTAATGTTAACTTGGTCGCATCACCTTAAAACGTACGGGCAACATCTAGAATTGCATCTATACTATTAATACTCGCATAACAAATCTCATCTGTTACCTATGCCATAAGGCTATACCAAGTTACATATATATAGAACAAGTACATGCAAAGTACGGGGTGTTACAGTAACCCCTAGAATTTTAGCCTTTGAAAATTTCTTAACTTTGAGCTTACTGTCCAGATTACGAATCACCTTATGAGTCGTAAAATGTCATTATAGGTCATAGAACCCCATACGTAAGGTGACTAATGTAATAGTAAGATTTTCTGTTAAGACTATGGCTAGGACATTATGAGTTGTATGGACTCTTTACAAGTCATGGGGTGCCTTCCATAGCCAAACCAGTTTAGTGCTCAAATGTTTATGTCCTAACTAGCACTGGACCCTATGAGTCATAAGGTCTGACTATGAGTCATAGGGTGTGACTCGTAAGGTCATAGTAAAGGGTGCTCGAGTCACTACCCTGACTACTAGTCAAGGCAATGACATGTAGCCAGTCACCACGAGTTGTGACGTGACCCATAACGACTAGGCGACAAATTTTTAGTGTTTTATTAAGGGTACCTTGGTCATTACCCTCTTTCCCGCAATTTTAACCCACGACCTTAAAACCCTTTGGGGACCTCATTATCACCCATAATACAACAAAATGCATTTCTCAATCTCTCTCAAATCCCTAAGTCAAGAACAAGCTAGGGTTTCTCAAGGTTGATCATTAGAGGTTCCAAGTGGTGATTTCTCTACATAATTATGATACTTTCAGGCATATACCTCTTCCCTAAACTTATTTTGCTAAGGCATATATTTAATTTGTTGTTCATGTGGTTAATGGTTTGGCTTTGGCAATTGGGTTGAGGATTTTCGATGATTATTGTTTAAATAATGTTCCCATGATCTTTATATGCTTTTTTATACTTCATTGATGGTTTTGGACTAATGAGGTGCATGGGCATGGTAAGGGAATGGGGGTTAAGGTAATCCCCCAAATTGATGATTTTGGTTTGGAATTTGGTTTTGGAGATTGTGTTTCCTCAACCCACTTGCATAATTGGCTTTGAACTATGATTTTTCACATAATTTGATTTACTCACCTATGTTATTACATTGCATAAATAGTTAAATGGATGAAAAGGGTTTTAAAGGCCTTGTTGGCCATGTTTTCAATTTTAAAATTGATTTAATGAACAAAAGGGGTTGAGGTATTCCCCCAAATTGATTTAATGAACAAAGGGGGTTGAGGCATTCCCCCTAATTGATTTAATGAAGAAAGAGGGTTAAGGTATTCCTCCAAATAGGGTCGAGGTATTTCCCCATGATAATGATATTGTATTGGCATAATCTCAAGCTTGCAAGAGAAATTGGTATGACGATACCAATGGCATGTTCCTTAATAAATGGTTCTTAGTTTAATGAATGAGAATGTATAAATATTTTAATTAGGCTTAAAGGGGGGTGTGTAGCTAGGCCATGGAGGTGGAGGTCCCAGGGGGACCGATACTAGAAACTTACATTTGCCAGCGTGAGGGTTGGTCTTAATTACATCATGCTTGTGTCACACTATGTATATACATATGCATCCTAGATGGACGTGGAGTCGGGGCATTCCCTGGTCTTTCTTGATACATCTGGTTCGTGCGGCTAACACGTACTGCACCCCCTTCAACAGCGGGAGCTGGACCTATATAGCCCATGGGTGTTAGTATGACGGTTGAGCTACACAGTCCAGGTTAATATTTTAAACTTTATGCTAAACTTTGTTCCCCATTCCAATATCTTATACATATATAGATATGTATGTATGTATGTATGCATGAATGTGAACATGTACATTGAGTTTGAATTGTATTTTGAATAGGCATTACTTTATCCTTATCCTGAGTTAAATGTTAGTGCTCACCTTGCTAACCATCTTCAGACGCTATATCCCTATGCGATGCAGGAAATGGAGACACTTTGGCTTTTTCTAAATAGTGATAGGTGGTTATTGGATTGTTCGTGAGTCAATTTGAAGTGGTGAGCCTCCTTATTTTGGAAGGCCTGTTACTTCTTAGTTTAGTTTATGTCATAGACTGTTTTTTTATTTCCTATTTTGGCTATTGTCGGGGCCATGTCTTGGCGTATGATGTTCTTTGGATATTAGAGGTTTTGTGGATTAGTGTGGAATTGGGATGGATGTTAACATTCTTAAATTTTTTTTCTGAGCTAGTTTCTTAACTATCTTGTTATATGTTCAGAATCTAACTCTATCTTGTTATATGTTTGAAATTCATCCGCTGCTAATTGTAGTGTGTTCTGATTAGTTAGAGTAAAGGGGGTGGCCTCTGATCCTCAGCAGACTTGAGATACCCATCACAGCCAGGCTCTGATTCAGATCGTGACATTGAATGAGGGTGATCCAAAATAATATATCACACTAAGGGATATAACAATTTAATATAATGTAATATTTCATACCGAAGGAAGTGATGATCCAATATGATAAAAAAAAATGTCATGCTGAAGGTGGTGATGATCCAACATAAAATAATATGCCACACTAAAAAGGGTGACAATTAAATAAAATGTAATATTTCACACTGAAGGAGGTGACTATCCAATATAATATAATATTTACTCTAATGGAGGTGGCAATCTAATAAAATATGGCATGCTAAAGGAGGTGACGAACTAATATAATATGTCATGTTGAATAAGGTAATGACACAATATAATATGTCACTTCAAACGAAGTAATGATTTAGTTTATCTTTGTAGATAACTCAACTATAACAAATATATCATGTTGAATGAGGTAGCAATGCAACTTTTCTATAGAAGGATGAATGATGCAGATATAATATAATATATCCTTTGAATTTGTTTACAGTTCGAAGAATCTTTTTGAATAGTGGATGGTCAAAATATATAACATGTAGAGGTAATAGCTCAATATGTATTTTTGAATAGCAAACGAACTAAATATACTATATGAAGGTGGCAGGTCAATGTCTCTTTGAATGATGGACGACCGTAATAATATGCCAAGGTGATAGATCAATATGTCTCTTCGCATCGAGGATGACTGAAATATATAGTATGTCATAGTGGTGGGTCAACATGTCCCTTTGAATTATCGACGACCCAAATATATAATAAGTTGAGGTGATGGTTCAGTATGTATCTTGAATGGAGGAGAATCCAAATATATAATAGGCCGAGGTAAATGTTCAACATGTCTCTTTGAATGGAGGACAATCAAAATATATAATATGTCTAGGTGATGAATCAATATGACTTTTTGAATAGCTTACAACCCTAATATATAATATGTTGATGCAATGGATCAGTATGTCTCTTTAAATGGCATAGGGTTCAAATATATAGTATGTCACTGTGGTAGCTTAATATGACTCTTTAAATAGCGGACGAACCAAATATATAACATACCGAGGTGATGACTCAATATGTCTCTTTAAATGATGGATGACCCAAATATATAATATGTCGAGATGATGACTCAATATGTTTTTTCGAAGATGAATGACCGATTCTATAACATGTTGAGACGGCGTCTTAATATACCTTTTTGAATGAGGGATGACCCAAATGTAATATAATATGTCACTTCGAGCAAGGTGATGGCTAGGTGACTGTTTTAAAGGTTAGATGACTCAAATATATAATACTTTGTCATTCCAAATGAAGTGACGGTCTACTGACTCTCTTTGAAGGATGGGTGACCCATCTATAATATATCACTCAAAAAAGAGGATGTTTAAAATATAATAAATATGTCACTTTAAATGAAATGAAGATTTAGTATGTCATCCAAACATAATAGATATATTACTTCAAATGAAGTGATCATCCAGTATATCTCTTTGAAAGGAGGGTATTCCAAACAATGGGTGATATGTCGCCTCGAATGTGGTGACATTCAAATAGTCTCTTTACTTGAGGATGAGAATAAGTTTGACTAGTATGAATGAAACAATAGTTAAATGAGTAAGAAAATGTCAAAAGATAGAGAGTAAGGTTGTAATATATCATCTTTCTTGTGCAAAGAAAATGGATGCATATTATGTGAAGTCAAAAACATCTCTAGTTTTTGTTAAAGACTTGATGTAGATTTCTATAAAATCAGAGAAACATTGTTAATGTGAACGCATTATAGAAGTATTTAGTGATATAAAGACTAAAGCTCTAATGTAGCCATCTGTCTTGTACTACTGAATAAACTTTTACTTTTTGTAGCTGGTATTATCTCAAATTGTCATTGAAGACTTTGTCGTTCTTGCATTCACAAAAATTTCTTAATTTAAAAATGAGATTGATGTATGTCGAACCATTAGAATATGTCATGACAATCAGGTAGTCAACAGAGAGTGTATTTGAGATAGATGTAACAAGAGAGATTCTAACATTGATTGAAGGCTCCAATGGATGATTAGGAATGTTGTATAAGGTGTGTTCCTACTTTTCTAGGAATCTCTTTAAACAGAGGATTCTTTGATAAAGAAAATCTTATATAAAATGTGAAGTTAAAGATAGATTTTTTAAATTGTTGAACTGTTTCAAAAACCTTGCCTAGTTTATTTTTAAATTGTTGAACTGTTTCAAAAACCAGCCTAGTTTTCTTTTACGAGGGTATGTAGTTAAAAAAATGGGAATATCGGACCCTTATACAGAATCTCCTACATATTTTATTGAAACAAGAATCACGTCTGGAGTAGTTCATACCTAATATTGATGGAATTTAAAAAGAACATAAGATTTGATTAGAAAGATAGAAGGTTAGACAATCTATATAGAAGGGCAGATCGGAGTTAATTTATTATACTGGATCTTTGATATAAAGAATACTTCGCATTTGTAATAGTATCCTTAAAATGACTTTCACATTACCCTGTGTCTAGTATTCCTCTGACTTGATTCATCATACTTAAGGAGAATTTCTTAGCATTTCCCTAATTCTTATCATGGGTAGTTGAATTTTAATAACATCACATATGTAGTTCAAATATAGTTACTAATAATGTAATAATATTGTTGTGATAAAGCACATGATATAATGAATGAATTTGAAGATAAAGTTTTAGAGTATGATGTTTTGAATGGGTGACATCTAATAGACTTAGTCATTATGCTTGACAATTTCACGTGCAAAATTCAGAGAAAGTGTTAAAAAGCATAATGAAGTTACATGAATAAAATTAATCTTAAGCCATTATTACTTTTCATTCAGATAACGATAAAAAATAATCATAAAGAAAATAGAAAAAGCGGGCAAGATTTTCTTGAAGATTACATTTGCTGAGGTGGTGACATTAAATGATGCCCTTTATAGTTTAGAATTGCTCAAGAACTTAGTTTTAACATCACTTCTGACTAAGAGCGAATTTAAATGTGTCTTTGTCTCCCATAATGTTAGAATTAGTAAGAATAAAATATATGTAGAAAAAGGTTAACTCACTGAGGACCTTTTCAAGATCAATATAATTTCTGTTGAAATGAATAAAAGTTTTGTTTCTTCTTTTTGCTTGAGTCAAATAAATTATGACATGAACGTTTAGGATATGTCAATTTCAAAATCTTAAAAAAATTGATTAGCTTAGAAGTTGTCTAACTGTGAGTACAATAAATAAAAATGTCAAACATTTATTGAATCAAAGTATGCTAAACATCCTTATAAACACATGTTGAAGAAAATTCTAATCTCTTAGAATTGATTCACACTAATATTTACGATATGAAGTCAACACCATCTAGTGGTGAAAAAAAGTATTTAATAATTTTTATTGACAATTGCAGTAGATGTTATTATGTTAATTTGCTGAATAGTAAAGATGAAATAATAAAAACATTTAGATAATATAAAACTGAAGTTGAAAATTAGTTGGATAGAAAGATCAAAATGATAAGAAGTGATAGCGGTGGAGAGTATGAATCTTCTTTTGCAGAGATATGTTTAAAAAATGAAATTGTCCATCGAACTATTACCCTTTACTTACCTTAGTCTAATGGAACTACATAAATGAAAAATTGAACAAAGAAGAAAATGATGAATGCCTTAATTATAAGTTCAGATTTATCGCAAAATTTATGGGGGAAACTATCCTTACAACAAATCAAATACTCAATAGATTGACCCATATCAAGACACAGTCTGTTCCAGATAAAAAATTAAAATGAATGAAATTCAACTTGAAATAATTTAAAGTGTGGGGGTGTCTAGTCGAAGTTTAAATTTTTATACCCAAAAGGGTCAAAATAGGACCAAAGACTATGGACTTTATTTTCACTGGATATGCTACAAACTGTAAAACATGTCAATTTTTGCTATTCGTGACAATATGGTAATTGAATCAGATAATGCTAAGTTCTCTAAACACATTTATCTGTATAAAATTAGATATTAATTATCTAGTAAAGGGCCTAAACGACTTTGGAAAGAACCAACAGAGAATGTACTTAATAAACAGAATCCAAGGCGTAGTAAACATCCAAAGACATCTACTTCCTTTGTATTGAATTTTGTAAAATTTTTCTCTTGAAAATAAGCCTCAAATATTCAATGAAGCAAAGTTTTCTGCAGACTCATCCTTTGAAAAGATGCTATCAATAGTGATGTTGATTCAATCTTGAATAATGATACTTATGAGTTGATTGATCTTTTACCAGAAAATAAAACTTTAGGTTTACAATGGATCTTCAAAAGGAAAGTAAAAGCCGATAGAGCAATTGACAAATGCAAGTCAAGACTCATTATTAAAGTCTTCGACAAAAAGAAGGCCTTGATTATTTTGACACATACAATTAATAAAGATTACATCCATTCGACAGAAATCTACATAAAACAATCCAAGAATTTTGTAGTTCCTCATAAATAAAGGAAAGTGTTCAAATTTGTTAAGTCACTTTATGAACTAAAACAAGGACCCAAACAGTGACATATAAAATTTGACCTAATTATTTTGACAAACAAATTTAAGATTAATGAGTGTGACAAATATGGTTACATTAAAAACACTCCAAATCACAAACTCATTTTTTGTTTGTATGTTAATGACATAGTAATCATCAGTAAAGATATTTCTGTCATAAATGCTACTAAGAGAATGCTAGAAAGTAAATTTTATATAAAAGACTTGTAGTCGCTAATGTGATCTTAGGAATAAAAATTCATAGAATCCCATAAGGCATAGCATTGGCACAGTCTCACTTTATTGAAAGGCACATGACAACTTCAAGTATTTGAATTTCAATATTTTTAGAACATCATTAGATATGAGCTTTGCATGACCCATACCCGAAGTTCTGGTCAACCGTTATTACCTATCAATCCTGAACCACAATGTATTGGCAGAATAGAGGCATAACATGAAATCAAAAGGATGGCTGCTCAACAGGAACAGGCGAGATTAGCTGCTCTTGCCGCCGCTCAAGTTTAACAACAAAACATTGATAACCCTGGGCGAGCAACAAATCCTGACGATGAGGATTTAGGTGATGACGAGTTACTAAACCCAAGTCATGATGCTGAAATCGCAACACCTGCCAACAGAAGAGGTCGTCAATCTCGGTTTAGGTATGATCGCCAACCCATGCAACCAGCTTTTGACGATGATGATGATGATCTTGATGGAGCAGGAGCCACAGGAGCCATTATTCCTCCACCATTAGTGCCCGGAGCCAAGTTCAACATCACAAGCACCATGATTCAGTTATTGCAACTCAAGGGATTATTTGGTGGACTAGCAGGCGATGATCTGAATATGCATCTCATCAACTTTATTTCTACATGCAAGTCATTTGACAATCCTGGTGTTGGTCAGAATGCAATTCGATTACGTCTATTTCCATTGTCTCTGTCTGGGGAGGCAGCGCTATGGTTGAATGGGCTGACTCTTGATTCTATTACAAATTGGAGGCAATTGAGAGACGCTTTCCTAGAAATATTCTTTCCGCCATCCATAAGAGCACAATTGAGAGATGAAATCAGCAACTTTCGTCAGCTTCCAACTGAAGCCCTTCATGAAACATGGGAGAGCTTCAACACAAAGCTAGCGAGATGCCCAAACCATCACATGACTAATGTTCACCTAATGGAGATATTATACAGAGCCTTGAATTCAATAACTAAACCAGTGGTGGATAATGCAGCTGGAGGATCTTTTATAGACCTCACCTTTGGTCAAGCAAGCAATATGCTAGATCATATGACGAAGCAAAGTAGAGCTTGGCATACCAGGGATTCTGAGGTAGCAAGCCCCACTTTATCTATTAGCATGACTGCAGACCAAAGAAGAACGTGATCAAGATATGGCGCACATGAAAACACAAGTGGATCTTCTTACAAAGCATTTATTATCAGGGAAGACCGAAAAAGTGAAAGCTATTACGTCAAAAGGAAGAGACGAATCTGATTCGGAAAAAGAGGCCAACTACTTGAACAATCAGGGGGGTTTCCGAGGTAATACCCAAGGAAACCAAGGTCGGAACTATTATGATAAATCTGGAAACAAGGACCAAGGTTGTTGGAAGAACAAGAATGAAAAGAGTGGTTTGTACGTTCCCCCTGGAAGACGTGATGCCACCATATCTAGCTCTGGAAGTATGGAAGACATGCTGGCCAAAATATTGAAAGGAGTGGAAGCAACAAGCGCTGCAGTAACAGAGGTAGTTAATGATTTGTCCTCTATGAAACAAATAGTTGATTCTCAATCCACTTCAATCAAGCAAATAGAGCAGCAATTGAGCCAACTTTCAGCAGCACTCAATCAAAAAAAGGCTGGCACTTTACCTAGCGATACTGTGCAAAACCCAAGGAATGATGGGTCATGCATGGCCATCACTACCCAAAGTGGTAAGGTGCTGGAAACTTCAGCAAAAAGCAAGCAAGTGGTTGATGAAGTAGTGGACATTGATGGTAAGGCGAAAGGAGAAGAATCCACAGAAAAAGGGCACAATGTCCATAACGTCAATCCCAATGGATTGCAACCTGAAAAATCTGAAAAACAGAAGCAAGAGAAGAAGAAAGCCGTGGAGAGAATAATTCCATACCCACCACCACCTTTCCCTCGGAGATTGAAGAAGGTGGCGGATGATACAAAGTTCAGCAAATTCATGACTATGTTGAAGCAGCTGACCATTAATGTTCCATTGGTAGAGGCACTTGAACAAATGCCTGGGTATGCGAAATTTATGAAGTATCTTTTTACAAAGAAGCGGGCAGCAAGTTATGAGTTGAAAGATGATGTTCATCACTGCAACGCAATTGCGACCCGATCAATAGTTCAGAAGAAGGCCGACCCCGGAGCTTTCACTATTCCTTGCACCATTAGGTCTTTGAATTTTGCCAAAGTATTATGTGATTTAGGAGCCAGCATCAATTTGATGCCATTATCTATCTATAAGAAGTTGGGGTTGGGTGATCCTACTCCAACCAACATGAGGCTCGTAATGGCGGATAGGTCGGTAAAACGATCTGTTGGTATTCTATGTGATGTATTGGTAAGGGTTTCTTCATTTATCTTTCCGGAAGACTTCGTTATTTTGGATTGTGAGGCAGACTCAGAAGTTCCCATAATCTTGGAGCGTCCTTTCCTTGCTACGGGAAGCGTGCTTATTGATTTGAGAGCTAATAAGCTTTCGTTCCGAATAAATGACGAAGTAGTTCGCTTAGATGTTTGCAAATCAATGAAGAAACCCAATGATCTGAGTGTATTTTCAGTGGCTGATGTTTATTTTGATGATGAGAAAGAATTACTTGAAGATGAGCAAATTATTGATGACCCTTTGGCGGTTGTGCTCATGAATGGAGAGAATGAGGATGCTGAAAATTGTGAAGAAGTTATTGGTGCTCTATCTGGATTAGGGACATATCGCTATGCTCCCAAGAAGCTGGACCTTGATCTCAAGAATCGACCCACACCACCAGCTAAGCCATCTATTGAAGAGCCACCCATATTAGAATTGAAGGATCTTCCAAGACATTTAAAGTATGTATTCCTAGGAAGCGGAAACACACTTCCAGTCATTGTTCCAGCAGATTTGGGTGAGCAACAAGTTGCAGCTCTCATTGCTATTCTACGGAAGTATATTAGAGCCATTGGATGGACCATTGCGGATATTATTGGTATTCCACCTGGGATTTGCACACATAAAATTCAGCTTGAAGAGAATTGCACACCCACCATTTAGCATCAAAGACGTCTAAACCCACCTATGCAAGAAGTGGTGAAGAAAGAAATTATCAAGTGGTTAGACGCGGGGGTTGTATATATAATATCTGATAGTACATGGGTAAGCCCGGTACAATGTGTTCCCAAGAAAGGAGGCATGACGGTGGTCGCGAATGCGAAGAATGAGCTTATTCCACTCAGACCTGTCACTGGATGGAGAGTATGCATGGACTACCGAAAATTGAATTCTTGGACACTCAAAGATAGTTTCCAATGTCATTTATAGACCAAATGCTAGATCGATTAGCGGGGAAAGGATGGTTTTTCTTCTTATATGGTTATTCAGGCTATAATCAGATTTTTATTGCACCCGAAGACCAAGAGAAGACAACATTTACATGCCCATATGGTACGTTTGCCTTGAAACATATGCCATTCGGGCTATGTAACGCACCAGCCATCTTTCAACGCTGTATGATGTCTATTTTTTCTGATATGGTTGAAGACACTTTGGAGGTATTTATGGATGACTTTTCAGTTGTTGGTGAGTCTTTTGAAGCTTGCTTGGCAAACCTAAGCATGGCATTGAAAAGATGTGGAGAATTCAACCTAGTGCTGAATTGGGAGAAGTGCCACTTCATGGTAAAAGAAGGAATCGTTCTTGGGCACAAAATCTCCGAAAGAGGGATTGAGGTTGATCGAGCAAAAATTGTAGTTATTGAGAAGCTACCACCTCTAATTTTGGTGAAGGGTGTTTGTAGTTTCCTCGGTCATGCAGGTTTCTATCGACGGTTCATCAAAGACTTCTCCAAAATTGCTAGTCCATTGTCCAAACTCTTGGAGAAAGATGCAAAGTTTGACATCAATAAAGATTTCTTAAAGGCATTCAAATGCCTCAAAGGAAAACTCATTGAAGCCCCTATCATGGTAGCACCAGATTGGTCTCTCCCGTTCGAAGTCATGTGTGATGCTAGTGGTGTAGCCGTTGGAGCTGTGCTTGGTCAGATAAAGGAGAAATTATTTCATCCTATCTACTATGCGAGTAAGGTCCTAAATGAAGCCCAAAGGAGCTACACTGTGACAGAACAAGAGCTCCTAGCGGTTGTGTATGCATTTGAGAAGTTTCATGCCTATCTATTGGGTACTAAGGTGATCGTTCATACAAACCATGCATCTCTTAGGTATCTAATGACAAAGAAGGATGCAAAACCAAGATTAATTCGATGGGTATTGCTGCTGCAAGAGTTTGATTTCGAAGTTAAAGATAGAAGAGGTTGCGAGAACCAAGTGGCCGACCATCTATCTAGACTCGAGAATGAGCATGTGGCACAGCCTGATATCGAGATTGATGATGCATTCCCTGACGAGGAGATCTTAGCGACGTTAACAGAAAAGTTACCATGGTATTCCGACTTTGCAAATTTTTTGGTGAGTAATGTAATACCTGCCAATTTATCATACCATCAAAAGAGGAAGTTTATGCATGACGTACAGCACTACTATTGGGATAATCCATATTGGTTTCGATGATGTGCGGATGGCATTATTCGATGATGTATATCCCATGTAGAGGTGCCAGCTATATTGGAAGCATGCCACACTTCCCAAGTTGGAGGACATCACGCAGGTAATCGGACAGCAAGGAAAGTATTGCAAAGTGGATATTATTGGCCTTCGATATTTAGAGATGCCTATGACTTTGTTAGAAGATGCGACCAATGCCAAAGACAAGGTGCTATTTCGAAACACCATGAGATGCCCATGTCGAAAATTCTTGAGGTAGAACTCTTTGATGTTTGGGGCATTGATTTCATGGGTCTATTCGTGAATTCGTTTTGAATGAAGTACATCTTAGTTGCTGTAGATTATGTCTCGAAATGGGTTGAAGCTGTAGCGTTGGACGACAATGAGGGAAAGCGTGTTGTAGCATTCTTAAAGAGAAATATCTTCTCCTGCTTTGGAGTACCACGTACTATCATAAGTGACGGAGGATCTCACTTTTGCAACAAGCTATTGAAATCCGTGTTAGCCAAGTATGGTGTTAAGCAACATAAGGTAGCCACACCTTATCACCCACAAACGAGTGGACAAGTAGAGGTTTCCAATCGGGAGATCAAGCAAATCCTTGCGAAGACGGTAAATGCTAATAGGAAGGATTGGTCTCGGAAGCTAGATGATGCACTATGGGCGTACAGGACTGCATTCAAAACACCCACCGGCACGTCCCCTTATCAACTAGTTTATGGGAAGGTTTGTCATTTACCCATTGAACTCGAACATAAGACATTGTGGGCGTTGAAGCAATTGAATTTGAATTGTGATGATGTGATGAATCTGAGGTTGGAGCAGCTGAACGAATTAGATGAGTTCCGTCTCAATGCATATGAAAGGTCAGACCTATACAAGGAGCGGATGAAGAAGTATCATGATCAGCGGATTGTTCGACAAAACTTTCAAAAGGATGATATGGTGCTTCTCTTCAACTCTAGATTGAAGTTGTTCCCAGGTAAGTTAAAGTCTAAGTGGACTAGTCCATACAAAGTTATCCAAGTCTACTCGTCTGGAGTAGTCGAATTGGAAGACAATAATGGTGTTGTCTTCAAGGTGAATGGTCAACGTGTTAAACCATATATCGGTCCTCTTGACTCGATGAATTATATGGCCATCACTTATCTCGATGAAGTCTAAGTACTCGAGGTAACTATGTCGAGCCACGACAATAAATAAGGCACTAGATGGGAGGCAACCCATCGTACTAATTGTTTTCATTGGTTTTGAGCAAATGTAGGTGTAAGAGGTATTCAACGAGGAGATTGGTTTCAAATGATGATTTGGACGTATTGCATGGTATAGGTGGTAAGTTTGGAATTAAGATGCATAAGGCTATGGATTGAGCATTGCTCATGAAAAAATAGGCGTCGAGCAAGGCTAGGCCTAGGCAAAACAAGGCCACGAACAAGGCAACACCTATATTATAGCCTAAGGTCTCGGAATCTAGTGTGCAAAGGCATAGGCGCCGCCCATGCTCAAGTATGCTATAGCGTAGGCGCCTCCTATGCTAAAGCATTTGGTCTCGGAATCTCATATGCTATGCTAAAGGCGCCGCCTATGGTCACTAAAGGCATTGCACTAGGCGCCGCCTATGCTAGCAAATGCTTTGCATTAGGCGCCGCCTATACCATGCATAGGCAAAGCTAAAGGCGCCGCCTATGGTCACTTTTTATCTCCAAAACCGATTTTAAATGGGTCAAAACCCGACCCATTATTTTCCTATATAAAGGGGACTTAGTCTTGAAACATAAACACATTGAAATCTTGACCTAGGCGCCGCCCACACTCTCCAAAACATCTCAAAATTTTTCTTTTTGCTCTCCCGCTTCACAAGAACATCTCCAAAGGCTTCAATCACGTAAGTACTCTCTTGTTCTTCATCTATTTCTCATAAAGTACTACGTTTCTATGTCTATTATAAATTGCTACATCTTGAAGAAATATTGGTGATGTTGATGTGTTTGAATTGTTGATACAAAACCATGTGAGTGAACATATACGTTAGGATGATCTTAAACTATTTCCGACTTGAATTTGATTTTGATGCATTGTTATACTAATTACGGAATTGCTATAGTCATGAAAATTGCATAACCTTGTCACTTTAATACCTACATGTTAGAAGATCCCGTTCATCGGGATATGACTTATAGTTCCCTACCGACATAGGAGGTTGTGATTATTGATAGAAACTATACCATGATGTAATCCCTATGTAGTAGTATTGTTATACCTAACATGAAAGTATTGCAAAGGTTGCAAGAAGTGATACATCTCTGATTTTCTTGTCAGAATATAGCTCCTAAAAATGTATGTCAACGAAGTCTAAGTAATCGACCACTTTCACTTCACTAATTTGTATCAACAAAACTAAGTGTGGGGTGGTACCCCTATTGCTTGTGTATAGATTGTATCCATTGAGATGATGCTAACATGAACATTAATCTAAGTCTCAGGTACAATGTCTCCTAAAGCAAGACAAGACAAGGCTACCACTTCCCAAAAGGGCAAGAAAAGAGGTTGCAAAGAGCAAGGAGAATCATCCTCAATGCAATTACCACGCCGCATGTTTGGAATAAAATGGGTTCTTGAGGAGGAAGACAAGGAATGGTATAGGAACAACAAGGAAAGAAAATATGTTCATGTCGACTTGATCAACAAGGACAGCCTAGCGAAGAAGGAGCCGCCATGTTGTCAAAAATCATGGCACTAAATCTAGATTTCATCTTCCGCGACATGGGAGAAGGTAATCTTGATTTAACAAGGGAATTTTATGCCGATTGGTCGCCGAAAACCACAGGAAGCGAAGTCAAGATTCGGGGCCAAGTTCTACAACTCAATGCGGATTTAATCAACTCCTTTCTTGGCTTGCCTTTAGTCGATCCAGCACCATTCGATGAGCTGTACAACAGACCTCCTTATAGAGCAATTCGACACACTTTGTGGAAGTATATCCATGGCAAGGTGGAGCAGACAAAAAGACATCGGATGACACAACACCTTCCCATATGCTCCTTTGAATAGGGAAGCAAGGATATGGTTGCGTATTGTCAACTCTTGCCTTATTCCTGGGACCCAATACACCAAAATAACAAGAGATAGAGTGTGCCTGTTATATGCATTGATGACGAATGTCCCTATCAACATTGGGGCAATCATTCGTTCTATAATGCGGAAGGACAAACTACACAAGCGGACCCACGTCACCTTTGGCAAAGAGAAAGACATCAAAGAGAAAGACATCAAAGAGGAACCAGCTGATCACAAACTCCCACATAACCTGAAAAGATTGACCTCACAAAGGTCAAAGATGCTGAAACAACACATGGTGCCTTACTACTGCAGAGAGACATACTCGAGATGAGAGTTTCTTTCGTCACCTTTATGGCATGACACGGTTCACCATGATGAGCGGAGGTCGTGTTCCAACTGCTGCAGAGCTCGAACAGCTGGACCATGACTACCCAATGAATATGCATGCGAGGGAGATGTGTGGAGTAGGTACATACTTTGAGAAACCTCTTGATGATGATGTGCCGACCGATGATGATCGACGCATGCCAGACTCTGACATGGAGCAGAATTCTGATGACGCCGACTCCCATGATGATTCAGACGAAAGGGGTATGACCCCCGACATAGAGGAGGAGTCCGACTGACCAGGTTTTTCGTATTTATTTTCCACTGAGGGAAGTGTCCCGTTTAAGTGTGGGGTGGTGGTATTTTCATGCTTTACTTCTTTATCTGCATTTGCATTTATTTATGTTTGTTTGCTTAGTTTGTTGTTTTTTTTCAGAAATTATTTTTTTTTTGTTTTTTTTAGTAGTAAAATTTTTTTGTGCTAAAATCATGACTATTGAGACGTTTAGGCTCTAATTGTGACTCACTATGTGATATTGTGTGGTTCAATTCCTTCATCTGTTGGGGCAAGAATCTATACTACTCCCAATAAAGTCGACCATTTGCCTTGTGTGTGAGAGATAATAGTATATTCTATGCGTGTGGCTGATGCTAGAACTTGCCTGGTATGTATGTAAAGCAAAAATAAGGAATGTAAGTCTAGGAGATGATTTAGGCATTTCTTTCGCAACCTATGATTATTTACCTTCTTTTTACCTACCCACGGACATTATCCTAGTTAAACCCTTTTGAGCCTTTAGCCTATTTTCTTTGACAACCTTATATGTAAGCCTAATCCATTTTTTAAGACCATAATTTGATCCAAATTCCTAAGTGCTTTAAAGTATAAAGTCATGTGACAAAATAAGAGGGAATTGGGTGAGTATGATGCTTTAGAATGTATTGGTGCTTGAATTTGTTATGAAAAAGAAAGTGCTATCATAAAAGGTATGAAAAGAAAAAGGAAAGGAAAGCTGAAAAGTTGCTTAAAATTGAAAAACAAAAGAGGAGAAAAGGGGCGGTAGAATAAAAGAAAGTAGAAAGGTTGTTTGAAAGAAAAGTGTTAATGATACAATGTGATGTATTAAAGCGCTTAGGAACATAGTCACTATTTCTGGCCAAAATAGTCCTACCTGTCCCTTAGCCTACATTACAACCATTAAAAGACCTACTTGATCCTAAGCCTAGCATTCTGACATTTAGTGGAGCATTACACTAAGGGCAAGCCTATGTCATCAGTTGCTGCATATGAATTCTTTGAGAGAGCGAGAGCAAGGATATTTTTATACCCATGTGTGAAAAAGATGCTATACTTGTGAGTGATTATGGGTAACATATTATGAGACACACATGGTTGATGAGTTTTGGGTAGTCGTGTATGATTCTTTGTACCTTAACTTTTGGATACGAATTAACTACCATCACGAGTCTATGCTAGAGGTTAAATTGTTTCTACTAATGAGCAGAAAACTACTCTTTGTTAATGATTGCTATGCTTGTCTTGACGAATATTTTGTGTTGTTACTGTGAAACCCTAAGATAATGTTTAGAAGGACATGATAGTTTGTTCGAGGACGAACAAAGCTTCAAGTGTGGGGTGTTGATGATAGGCGAATTTACACGCCTATAGCATTATATTTTACCCATATTTTAGCCTAGTTTTGAGAACAAATTATATATTTCATGCACTTTTAGTCCTTTTTCATGTAAGTGAGCTAACGAACATGATTAGCAAGTTTTCAGGTATAAATCATGCAGAATTCAGCATTTTATGGATTACTTGACGCCAAAGAAAGCTTCACGAAAGGAGAAGAGGGAGTCTTGGACGCCTAAGGACCAAAAGTGATGAATGGAAAATATGTCCCGGGCTAAAACAGCAATTCTGAAGACTTTGGGGACTAGCAGTAATTTATTATGATTAGGATAATGATACATTAACCTAGTACAATTGGGTTAAGTATTTCATTAGCTTAGTAGGATTTGATTAAAGATTTCATTATCTTAGTAGTATTTGGTTAAGTATTTTATTAGCTTAGTAGGAATAGGATATGGGTATTATAAATACCCTATTTTGCTAGAGATTTTATATCTTCTTCCCATCTTTCTATTATACATTCACTACTACTTCTAATTCTTCCATTAATTCTACTTTTTATTCTTCTTCTATTCTTCTATTCATCTATTTTTCCACAACAAGAGAAACGTTACTTGATAGGGAAGTTCACGCCTAACGCCTACCACACTTGTGCTACACGAAAATCTTATTGTGGTATAATAACAATGTCAATTGTGATTTCCTTCGCACTCATGGGTAACTAAACTTCTCTGTTGGGGTTATGGAAGCCATATGAGATACCATCTATTACTATGAGTTTGTGAGTTTGCGACACGTATGCTGCTTCTATCATTATTCTCTTCATCTTAATCTAAATTCTTTGTGGTTGCAAACGCAAGAATACGCCAGTATAACATTTAACTTGTTCAAAAGAAAGGTTATCTGTCTGGAAAAGAGATAATGTCAAGGTAGTAGGGTCCCATCCTCTATTAAAAAGTTAGTGCCGTAACTGGATTAACCTTTTGGAGAATTCGTACCGTTAGACACGCTTTAAGCTCGAAAGAGTTAAAGTGAAATAATCCTCGAATAGGTCGAAAGACGCCTGGATTTACCATCGAATACAATTCTCTATAAGCACATGCATGTCGGAATTCAACACACTCATAGCCAATAGAGACATATAACTCAGAAGGTGGACATAACCCCAACTCTTCAATTCTCATTATTTTACAACCTACTAAACATTCTTTCTTTTTACATTGCTATTTTCAGTTTTTACTTTATATTTTGGTTACACATTACAATCCCCCCTACTTATGAGACTTGCACTAAAAGTCTAGTAATAGTTGCTTACTTGTTGACCAAGCTATTCCCTGTGGGATCGATACCCAACCCAGTTGGGTTCTATATTTGCTAACGACCGCTTTACACTCCTACGAGAGCTGTAGATTGAGCGTTATCAGTTCCCCCTGGCTTATGAACTCCATATTTTGTCATGCTATGTTGAACTATCCAAATACCTCGAATGTAGAATTGATAAGTTATGTACCTTCTATAGCCTTTTGGATGAGTAGAAGGATTTTTCCCTTTACCTTTTGGGTCTCAAGATGTCGCATTACTAATCCTTATCTTGATCCTAGTTAACTATTACCGTTTGTGTCTCTAGTTATTAGATTAACGCCAACCATCTTACTTAGATATTACGTAGTAGCATAGATCAATAGTTAAACCTAAAGTTACTATTGCCATTATCTTTTCCTAGTCACTACTCCCATTTTGAAGTACGTAGCAATATCTAGGCAGGATTGTAACATTTGCAATTGCTAAGAAAACTATTATATCAAACATAATAATGTACATGCCATAGGTATTGGTTTTATTCCATAATCGCACTTGCCCTAGTTCGTCAATCAGCGCACAACCCTAGCTATGGGTTTTTATCCGCTCGTGCTTCTGAAGAAATCAATGATATTCATAATTAAAAGCTTACATGAAATCACAATGATAACATGAATAAAAACCAAAACTGTATTTAGCCTAAACTGTATTTTCTTCACCATATGATCTACCATCAATAACAACATCGACATTGGCTCGAGAGGTCTCAAGACCAAATGTTTAACACTTCCGCTGGCATCAAGTTAATGTTGGCACCCAAGTCACACAATTCTCTAGAAAACCTAGATGTCTCAATGCTGCAAGGAATCCTGAAAACTCCAAGATCACCTTTTGTTTGTGTCTAAGATCGAAATGTTATGTCTCTATAATGATTAACCCATCTACATCCTCATAATTGACAACTCTTTACTTTGTTAGAAAATTCTTCATAAATTATTCATCCCCAGACATCTGCTTGGGAGCTTCAAGAATAGGGATATTCAAACTCAACTCTTTTAGCATAGTAATGAACTTTTTGTACTTCCCTTCTTCTTTCTTCTTCTTCTTCTTCAAAATTTGAATAAACGGTGGGGGAGGTCATGGAATAGTCTACAATGCTGGTTAATCTACCTTTCCCTTGCTTTTATCATTATCAACACTATGTCTAACACCTGTCGATGATTGTGATCACTCAAAATTAGTTCCTAAGTTCTCTAACTGTACTTCAGGTATCTCATCAATATTAATACCATCATTCCTTGGATTATTAACCACAGTCAAAGGTGGGTCAACAGTTGCCTTACAACTTTAAGTGGTGATGGCCTGACAGAGACCTTCATTCTATGAATTCTGTACTGTATTACTTGAAAAGGTGCCTAAATGCCACTGATTCAAGGTTGCTGACATCTATCCAAATTTCTTGATCCTAGTAGCATGTAATTCTACCTTGTAGGTCAACCCTGAAATATATACCCTACATTTATTAACTTTTTTGACCTTTTACCATCTTTGATAACATAGAATCCATGCTTGATTCACGCTGCCTGGTGAAATATATGCACCAACGTTCTCTTAATAATCATCCTTATGCCTCCAGTCATCGTCCTTCTCTCTACTTTGATCTCTGTGCCTATCCCTATAGTAGTTCTAACCTTTGTTCCCTTGCTTAGATTTTAATTTTCTTGAGCAAATTATTGGACTTTCACTCAAAAACCTACCAGCTCTCTATCTAGACATTTTGCCTCTTCATCTACCTTTGAATCATATGAACTAGAGGCCCTACCTTGCGTACCTACTATATTCACCTTCTCAAAATTCATCATCATGAACTTCTTTATTAGCAACCCGATATTGGTCCTTATCTAAGCAACCTCTTGAGTTACTGTGTCATTAACACCTCAGTGCTTGCTGAAAGCCCTAATAGCATACTTGTTAGTTCCTTTCTTTGCCTCCTGAGTATGCCACCCTCGATTGGTGAGAGAGATATAATCTAATATATCCTATGAAAACTCCCACTATAGGTTCATGGATGTTGTACCAGTAATCGTACCACCATAGATTTGGAACTAATGTTAAGAGCTCGATAGAAATTTTCAAGAAAGTTAATACCCACAATTTTATAATTAGACACCATCATCAACTTATTCTTAAACCAAAACCATGCCTTATACATTTATTTATAATGTAACTTCCTAAAATTATATATCTTATTCTTTAATTGTAGAAATTTTTATGCAGGAAAAAAATAGTCAAGAAACTACCTCACAACTTTTTCCAAGTAGTAATGGACCTACAAGAATGTTACCCTAACCATAATGTAGCTTCACTAGTTAAAGAGAAAGGGAAGAACCTGATTCTCAGAGCTTCCTGATATACCCCAGGTATAGTGTACAAAGTGCAAATTCTAATAAAAATAATGAAGTGTATGTTTGCATCATCAGTTGACTAGCCTATAGACCTTTCAGATTCAACAACATGATCATAGTACTAGTTATGTTAAACTTCACACCGGTGAAAATGTAGGAGGAATGATAGCTCCTTTATTGATAGGCTCAATGTATCCCAATTCCTACTCTAGATCATCATTTGGTGGCAATTAATAATAGGATAAAAGTACTCAAGATTTATCCCTTCTACCTCTATCTCAACTTTTGTCGAGTTCTACATGATAATTTGCTCATTGTCTCCACCTCGCCAGATCTGCCTCCTATGTTATACAATAGGCATCTGCATCCCTCATTAAATTAGAAGCATTTGCTTATGCTAATAAGTTATTAGTGGTTTGATCATTCGTCTCCTGAACTATAAAAAGAGGGGGAGGGGAAATCTAGTAAGATTTTCTCGAAGCCTCTTAAAATGACTTTTATGTTCTCGTTTTGACATCATACAATTTGGCTATAGGATTATCTCTAGATCAGGACCGAGTATGAGTAATGGATTGCCTTTACTCCTAATGCTAGGCAAACACTATCATATGCCTTAAGAAGAATAGAAAAATAAAAACCAAAAAACTCAACAACTTCATTCAATAACTCCCCAACCATATTCCCCAACAGCGGTGCCAAATTTTGATGTTGCCCAAACTATACCATCAAGGAAGATATAATGCGTTCATTGTCAAATTATAGTAACCGAACTAGGTTGGGGTTGATCCCTCAAGAAATAAGTCTAACTCATCTCTCTAACTTGCTGAAGTAGACGAAATAGCAAGAAAGTAAATGAGGGGAGGATTGGCAATAATCAGTAAAAGTAATAAGAATTGAATGCTTTTGCTTATAAAAAATCTATAAAGAAAAATAAACTTGTTTTTACCCAAGTTTCTAACTCTTTAGGTTTATCATGCTCAATCCAACTAACTACAGTCACGCATACAGAATTAAATAAGCTATGTATCACCAACCGTGTTGTGAATGCCTTTGGTGAATCTTACCCTTTCCCTTATGCATTTTAGGGTGTCTCCTTACTAACCCTTGTAATTGATCCTAGTTTTATTTTCATCTTATAGGTATCAAGTTATTAGATGAGGTTGATATCCTTGAAGTACTGGTGTAACCTTCTTTTTGCAATCTTGACCTCTTTTGCAAAGATGATTGCGAATACAAGCTATTCCTTAACTTTTGTAGTAGATAAGAAAGCAAACAATACAAAGAAGATAATAATGCATGCAACAACAATGATTTAGATGAACCTCACACTTCCCCTACTTTGTTACCCACCAGGGTCTCCATAACCCTAGCTAAGGTAATTCACTGCTCATAATTGTGAAACAATACATTGAATTTAATAAAGAAAACATAGAATCAATCTCACAATAATAGATGAAGAAAACCCAAAGTCTCAAACAAAATAATCAACCAAAACCAAAAACATAGGAATCTCAAGATCAAAAGTCAATTTTGGAACCAAATATATTTTTGAATTTTATGAGCACATAATGTTATACAAAAATGTAAAGAGGAGATACATAGATTATATAGAAACCGTGGGAATCCTTTCGAAAACAAAATACAAAAATCGAGTAGGTGGATACCTACGGTGAAACTTATAGGTCTTAGGTGGCACCTATACCCTGTAGTGGCCCTATATAGGTGACAGGAACTCTACACTTCTACATCCTCTCTAAAATTGATCTTCTAATACTTATACGACACGATGCCGTAGGTAGCACCTATAGGCCATAGGTAGCCTTTCATAGGTAACAGTACCATATTCTCTACTTCTGATTCTTTGACCTTCAGTATTCTAACACCTAAGCTGATACCTACTCCATGTAGGTGCTATCATAGATGGTCCTAAATACATCTTTCAACTTTTTTATTCTATTTATCTCCTAAAATCGGGTTTTCTGCAAAATAAGACACAAAACACATTATATCTTTATAAATAGGCCTAAGTACTTGCATAGTTCTTAGTTTTAAGCATCAAAAGTGACATGAAACCATGGTACATCATTATATAGTGATATACAATATATTTTTAAGGTTCTTGAGTATGGATAGAAGAGGGAGTTCATCCTTAATACCTCCTTATCTTTATTATGTTAGTTTCTTGAATATGAATACGGTAGTTTATCCTTTTTAGCTTATTAGCTTTATTATGTAGTTTGTCAAATATTTAGGTGTAGCTTGTATTTCATCTTTAATGCTATTTATATTTTAATTATGTTTGGAACTCAGTCAGCAGATACGTACTGAGTACCAAATACTCATATTACACTTCTGCAGCCTGCAGATCATAGTATGGGTTTCTGTCATTGTTGTGTGCATCATGCGGAGCAGCTATTATTTGAAAACATAGGGTGATCTCCTAGCATTTAGAGTATTTCTACTCTACTTATTACATATAAAGACTAATCTCTATATTGTATTCAGAGATAGGTCATATACATATATTTATTTTATACTATATTTTGTAAGTCTTATTACATTAGAAACTTTTGTACTGATTCCACTAGGTTTTGGGACTATATTATGTATTTTAGTTTCTTTTAATTCTATTTATTCAATATTATTTCTCCTTTTATCTTGGTAGTCCATTACTAGTTATTTCAGAGAATAGGTTGGCTTGCCTACTTGTGGGTTATAGTAGGCACTATCATAACTTGGGAAATTGGACCGTGATATAGTTTTCATCTATTACGACTCTTTTAACCCAGTTGACTAAAAAATATGTGGTATATTTGTGGTTGGATTCTTGTGAGAAGAGCTTACAAAAGCTCAAGAAGTTGTTGATTGCTGCTCCTATTTTGACTTTGCCGAAGGAGGGCATGGGTTTAGGGTATGATGATTATAGTTTTAGGGTACTTCAAGATAAGGTGTTGTGTGGTAAGTCTAAGGAATCTTCGCTTGATTCCTATGGTGTTATGAGGATTAGAGGATGAGTTTGAGCTCTTAGAGTTTATATATGTGTTACTTTAACTTTAAAGGAGGCACATTATTCTAGATATTCTATCCATCAAGGGTTGACCAAGATTTATCATGATTTAAAACAACATTATTGGTGGGGTAAGTACTTTGTACCTCATTTCTTATGTTGTCAAAAGTTGAAGGCTGAGTATTTAAGACTGAGTGGTTTACTTTAGAGATTATCCATCCTGAGTGGAAGTGGAAACAGATCATTATGGACCTCGTAAGTAGGTTGCCTCATATTATTCATTATTTTTACAAAATTTAGGTCATCATGGATCGATTGACCCAATCATCCTATTTAGTTCCTATTCAGATTTCTTTTAGTATCGAGAGGTTGACTCGTATTTATATTAGAGAGATTGTTAGTCTTTCATGGGGTACCCATGTCCATTATTTCAGATAGAATCTTAGTGTTAACTTCTAACTTCTAATGGATGTTTCAGGAGGTTTTGGGTACTCAAGTTGAACTTAGTATAATTTTCCACCCCTAGATCAACAGTCAGTTGGAGCAGACTATTCAAATTTTAGAGAATATGGTCTGTGTTTGTGTTATGGACATCAGAGGGTAGTGGGAGCATCATTTAGCCCTAGTTGAGTTTTAGTATAATAATAGCTACCATTCGAATATTGATATGGAAATTTTCAAGGCATTGTATAGTAGGCATTATCAATATCCTATTGGTCAGTTTGAGACTACAGAGGTTAGACCCCGTGGTATTGACATGTTATGCGAGTCCTTAGATAAAGTATGGGTAATTCAGGATAGGGTTCGAGTAACCCAAAATAGTCAAAAAAAGTTATCTCGGCCACAAGATTCGTGCCTCATTTAGGCATTATCAATATCCTATTAGATAGTTTCAGATTACAGAGGTTAGACCCTGAGGTACCAATATATTTTGCATATCTTTAGACAGAGTTTGGGTAATTCAGAATAGGCTTTGAGTAACCCAAAATAGGCAAAAGAGTTATCTCGATCATAGGCTTCATGCCTTGGATTTTGAGATTGATGATCGAGTCTTCCTTGTTATATCACCCATGAATGGTGCAATGAGGTTAAGGAAGAGGGGAAAGATTAGCCTTAGATATATTGGGCCATTTGAGATTCTTCGGACAATTGGGGAGGTTGATTATGATTTGACCTTATTTCCAAGCATTTCATCTATTCATCTAGTTTTTCACGTATCTATGCTTTGGGGAATTATTTTGGATAAGTCTCACGTGCTTCAATGGGACTTAAATTAGTTCAATGAGAGATTAACCTATATAGCTAGTACCAATTTTAGCCAATGATGCTAGACATTGTATTCTAGAGATATTTATATAGTCAGGGTTTAGTGAAGACATCGCCTTATTAAGGAGGCTACTTTAGAGGTCTATTCAGACATGCGGAGTAGTTATCCTTAACTCTTTACTATTTCAAGTATTTTATTGCCTTTTAGTTCGAGGATGATCTTGAGTCTTAGTGCTGGATGTTGTAATGACCTGATTTGTGAAATTTTACCTTTGATGTGATTCAACAATTTTTTTCCTATCACGACCTGATTTACGAATCATGATGGCACCTAATCTCTCCTGTTTATTAATAAGACAAACCGCAACTCAAAGCTAAAGAAAATGGGTTAATTTGGTAGGAATACCCAATAAGAGTCAAAGTCAACAACACAGTCTATAAATAAACAAGAGAGTAAAAATAATCCAAGAAAGAATCAAATCCCATGAACTGGTAGAGCTAGTACAGGAGCAACTACATAAAAAACCTAAGTATCTAAAATAGTCAATAAAATCTATCTTAAAACTAAAGACTAAACATAAGTAAGGTAGAATGAAATGGGCGACTATGACTCCAGGAGCTCACCCTATATCCGGAACTCAACACAGTGCGAACGTCTATCAACGATGGTAACTAGTACTTGCCTCTGCAACAAAAAGGTATAGAAGTGTAGTATGATTATCAAAACAATAGGTAATCAGTAGGAATCATCGATCGACTGAGCTAAATCATGATATAAGTACGACAAAATGCAAGATAACATAATTAAGTCAAGGTAAGGAAATGAACCTGAAATAACTCCAACATTACTGTGCATGAATAAGTAGATAACCAGAACAGTAACATAACATAACATAAAGTATCAACACATGCAATCTTAAATACAAAATTGTCCGCCATAAGCCAATTAGTGCGGAAAAGTAAATAACCTATAGCAAGCCTCCATAAGCCTGGAAAGTACAAAATCAATAGCACAACCCACCACCATTATTTGTCAACCAATCACCAATTATCAATTAATCATTAATTATCAACTAATCATGATGTAACTAGAATCCATTCATATCATGCCACATTATAACCATTTCATCATTTCTTGACTTAGCTAGAATCGTTATTGCCAAATCTCACACCCCGATGTCATTGTATCATAAGAATATATCATCATGGTATAATATAAATATATGGACTCGAACCAACAAGTATAGTCAATAGTATCATCATAATTATCATCATTGATACCATTCTCTATATCATCACCAATACCATTAATATTGTAATCAGTATCATATCTATCCTTCAAACTCGCACCGGGTATAAATAATTGATAACATCATTATTATCAAGACTTAAACTGATATTTGCATAGAACATAGCATTACTAATATCCAAACATATACTGATAACTATAACATCAATACTATGTTCATTACCATAATCATTAGAGTATTTAATAGCATAACCACTAGCATAGCTATTTATCTTCATTACTAATCATAATCGAGGCATGATCTCAAGCATAATCAATGGCATAATTATCAGCATAGTAAATAAGCATGATTTTTACCCTAATCATTAGCATATTCACTAACATAATTAATAAGCATAGTCCTAAGTACAATTAATAACATAATTACTAATATAGCCAATAAGAATGATCATTAGCATAATCAATAGCATAATTGCTAATATAATCATTAACTTAGTCAGTGGCATGCCTAATAGCCCAATCAATATCCTAATCAATGGCTTAGTCAATATCATTATCAGGAGTTTATTCAATAGCATATTCAATTATCTCACCATTTCCTTAATCTATAAGTTATTCATTGAAAAATTAATAAGCATTACTCCCAATGTCAACTGATCATAAACATCAAGTACCAAGGCATATAAATATTACCACAATAAACATTTCCATGATGTAAACAAATATATAAAAGGACTTTAATTACTAACATAATCCTCGGCCTAAGGTGGGTCAAAGATCCCACTTCTAAATACTCCAAATCCATTACCATACAGTGTCTACCCCGAAATAGGGTAAGGTATCTAAATCCACTATTAGATATTAAATACGACATAACTTGACCTAGGATAGTAAATTCTCCCAATAGAGAAAAACTATGTCAATTCCAAATAGGTGATGAAAACTAAGGTTAGTTACACCCTAAACTTAAGTGACTAAGACAATATCCTCATTAGTAGAGTAACCATAGAATTTGTAACCTAAACAAGAACCTAAAAGGTCAAATTCACGTAAGGTATTGTTTAAATAGGCTAATTATGCCCAAAAGCAATGTCCAACATAGCCTAAATAACCAAAATAACACAAGTATTGTGATTTATCACACCGAAAATGAAAAACCATCCCAAATCCAATAAAATATCATAAACATACTATGAATTATCTCAATCTAACAAGGGATAAAATCTAGCCTACCTGGATGCTAAAGAAATCATAAATGATCCACTAAATTATGATTTTTCCCTTACAATAAGCTTCCACAAGTTTCCAAGCTATAAAATTCATATTTTACTTAACAATACGATAATAACGATACCCATATTGCAACTTTGTGATTCTGTTTCAAAAATTATACCAAAATCCTGTGTGGGTCCACTTACAAAAATAGCAATTTAATTACAACCCAACATTCCCACATGCTCAAGGAATAATTACCCTCAATAATGGGTTAAATTCGAGCTAATTTGGGTCTAAAATCAAGCCTCCAAGGTTTTGGAATTTTTTAACATTAAATGAGAAAACTCTTCTATGAAAAGGGTGAACTGTTACCACAAATCCAAAGATAATCATGTAAATAAGTGTTATCCAAGTTACCAAATCACCCACATGCTTGTTTTATCTAAAATTCAAGAGGGGTAGAGGTGAATTAAAAAACTTTTGTGAGTTGACTGCTGACTTCTCACAATCGACTCCCCTACAGATCAATAACTTCCCAAAATATATTAAATTTAAATGGATTAAGAAAATAAATAAATGAACATAAAGTGATAACACAGAGATTTATCCTAGTTTATAACACCAATGTAGTTCCTACATCCAATCCCCTTGGGTTTCAAAGTTTCTTTAGATCATTCAATGATGGGCTCGAGTACAATGATAGGAAACAAGTTCTAAAGACTTATTTTGCACTTCAGATCTTGTGACATATCTTCAATTGATATTATAAAGTTGAGTCCACCCTACGCCTTATATAACCATTGTAAACTAAAAGTTACAGAGCCTTGTGAGACTAAGATTGAGACACTTTGATTTTTCTCCTTGAAGTTCAGTAGGTCGTGTATGTCTTCAGTCTCTCTTTTATAGTCTTAAGCTTCTACTATTCATAAAGAAACCCAATATATTTCTTCTCAATAAAATATTTAGATTGATTCCTTGATTGAGGAATGTAGCTGTATGATATGTCCATATATGGCTTTGGATCACATCCAAATCAGATATGTCCATGAGGTATTTTTCCTTTTAGTCTTGTATAGATTGATGCCTCTCTAAATATTCTTGTGATATTTTTTTCTTTTTTCTTTAGTCATTATTGATCTTATTTTTTAAGACTTTTGGGCCATGGATTATCCGTGATTAATCTGATATGTCGAGACTAATGGGATTGAGATTCTGCTTCCATTTGTTCTCATTCTGATTGATTTTGTTGGATTTTGTGGATCGTAGGTTAATGTCCATCCATTTCTAGAGCCAACTTCCTTTATCAATAACCTTCAATCTTCTACAAAGATTTACTTGCTAGTTTGTCATTATTAAACTAGACTTTGGAGTCTAACAATCTCCCTCTTTTTGATAATTACAAACAAAAGTGAACATCAGTTGTCTTCCCTATCTGTCAAGTTGCTCCTACTTAGTTGTAAGCATATTTTATGTCCTAGGCTTCTTGGGTATCAATCGGCCTTTGTGTACCAAAATTCTACTTGTTCCTCCTAACTTGTGAGCATTTCTATTGTCCCAAGTTATTTGGATATCAATTGCCCTATGTGTGTCGACAGTTGACTTGTTTTTCTCTTGAATGATGGGTGCTTCATGATTTCTTGATGTTCCTGTATTTGTCCCCCTTTTGGCATAGTAAAAAATATTAGAAACAAAAAAATACATATACAGAGTAGCACACAATATGCATTAGACAAACATGGACAGTCATAATCTATTAATTAGGCAGAGCAAAAAAAAAATATGGAAGATAGTGTAATAAAGATTATATTACAACCCATCAACATAAGGGACAGGACTTTATTTTGAATAAAAAATCATAATTCACCATTTCGCTAGAAAGTAGGTTATGGTATTTCATATTATGCAAAAACTTGTCATAGGATTTTTCAACATTTCTGACAAATGATGAGTAGGAGGTTTGAATAGAGACAACCTAATCATCATTCGAGGAGTCTTGGAATTTGAAAGAATCCATGTGAGAGAGATTTTGAGAGAACAACTTGACTCCTTCTTGTTTGATCCTATCGAGTGCCAGTCGGACAATATTTATGTTAGAGCTTGTACTTTTCCCAAGGTCCAGGTGTTTTGTAGTAGCCTCCTGGAGTTGCATGACACCTTCCTCAATGGCTTTGAACCACTTCTTGAGTTATTCAAGTTCCTTTAACAGAGATATAGAGGGGTTAGAAACAAATTTACATACCTTTGGAGGTTCAACCTTATCATGACAAACTCTTTCCTACACCATTCATCTTTCACCAGGACATACCCCATGCTGCCAAACTTTCTTGAATCATAAGTTGCTGTAGATTTTACAGGGGGATAAGAAGAGAGATCGATGGAGTAGAATAGAAGGATTTGGATAATTAGCAACCCGTATGGCAAACAGGTAGAGGAATGGACTTCTCTCCCACTCTCAATCATGTACTCTCATATTCAGGCTGCATAATTGATTTGGATTTATTTGACTAGATAGTACAACATGAATACATCACTACAAACTACAAGTGATATTGCTTAGGGATCCTTTTTGCAGAATTAGAGTGGGAGCAATGATATGGGCCATGATGCTAAACTTAAAATATAAAGACAAAGGACCAAAGTTGTTAGACATGGAGTTAGGTTTAGACAAAAATTTCTTGACATTCTAAAATCCCACATCAAAATTCTCAAGCCAGTTATTGTTCATAAAAAGGACCATACCAAAAAACATAGTATCAAAAACATTTTCAAAGAAGAAGTTGTTCAAGAAAATTCTCGTGCCTAAAAAAAAGTCTCGAATTTACCACTTTTTGAGGAAAGTCAAAGATTAGCATAAAATATGCGGATAGGGTCTTCATAAATTAAAAGTCCATAGAGTGGAAAAAGCAAGGACATATATTGAAATTTGAAAAAGTGATTCGCATTTTAAGAGGCATCTTTTAATTGACTAAGATTGATGATGGACACGGTATGATGGAGCAATTTTTAAAGGAGATGAATTTTTCTTTGTTAGAGTTTGTCTAGTATTGATGCAACACTTCTGGGTGAAGGGATTTAGAAGGATTTGGACAAGGTTTTTTGACAGATGAGATTGGGCTGGAAGAGGCTCGTCATCTCTTGAGAAGAGTGGATTGAGATGATGATTTGTATGAGGACTTAGAGATATGAATGGGATCATCGGAAGTGATTCTACATACTTTAGCCATAGAGCAAGTATTTTCATGGGTGAGAGAGAGAGAGAGGCTTAGATTTAAAGGATAAGAGAGAAAGGGAAAGAGACTGTGTAGAGTATTAGAAGTAAGAGGGCGACAAAGGAGGCGGGGGAAATGGTGAGGTTAATAATGACTCCCCTTAAAAATATTATTCTTGTAAAATAGGTACATTTGGACTAAGTAAAAAGATTTGTGTCCAAAAATATGACTCATAAACCTTTAATGCCTAATTTTTTTCTGAGAAAACAAGATCTTTCTTCTAGCAATGTTTTTATAAAAATACAATTGTATTAAGTAAAAAGATTTGCGTCCAAAAATATGACTCATAAATCATTATTGCCAAATATTTTTCTGTGAAAACAATATCTTTCTTCTAGCAATGGTTTATAAAAAAATCTACCAACTAATTTTCGGAGTCAATAAATTTTTTTAAAAAATCCCCACTTTCTACATGATCAAGAATAAAATGATGATTAATGTCAATATGCTTAGACCTAGATGCACAGAACATTTATATAGACTAACAGAACTACTGTTTTCACACATTCTGGGAACTAACTCAAAAGACACATTAAAATCAACTAGTTGATGCATGATGCATATAATTTAAATGCAAGAACTTCCAAAGGTTGTGTAAACTGCTCCAGTTGTTGCCGAGTAAACTAAAGTTTTCTCCTTGCTGAGTTATAAATTTATGGCATCATTCATGTGACAAAAACTTTCATCAGAATAGCAAAATTCTCTCAAGAAGATGTTAGAATTATCAGGAATAATATTAAAACATGTACAGTAAGAAATCCAAAATTTTATTTTTAGGACTTAGAATTGTATCAAAATTACCCCTCTTTTTTTTTTTTTTTTAAATTAGGAAGTACTCTATTTCTCATGCCAAGCCTTTGGAGCTCTCTTGAGAATATGAAGTTCTTTAGCAGGTTAAAACCATTTGAGGGAACCAATTGATAATAATAATTTGTATTGATTCTCACCTTGTCTCAAAGATTTTATTTTAGTAAGTACCTTTTTGGTGGGAATAGCCTTGAGCTATATATCTGTCTTCATTTTAGTCTTGTCATTTTAGAAATAGTAGTCGACTTTGAATAGGGTATATTTGACTCATCTTGTGAAGGTTCAGAGATTGTGAGAGCATCATCTTCTAATTGTAAATCACTTACCTATTTTTTATTACTACATTTTTATGGCTGAAACATCTATTGATGATGTGACACGTTGCATGTTCTCTTTCCCATTTTTAGCATTCACCAAAGACATTTCTTCTCAATTAAGGATTTAAATTGATTCCTTGATTGAGAAATATAGCCGTATGATATGTCCATATCAAATATGTCCATATACGTCTTTGGATAAAGTCCATATCAGATATGCCCGTGATCTATTTTTCCTTTTGGTCTTGTATAAATTGATGCCTTTCCAAATGTGTTTGTGATCTTTTCTACTTTTTCTTTAGTCATTATTGATTGATTTGTCGAGATTTTTGGGCTAGAGATTCTCCGTTATTGATTTGATTTATCTAGACAAATAGGACTGAGATTCTCCTTCCATTTGTTCTACTTCTAATTGATTTTCTTTGATGTCGCAGATCGTAGGTTGATGTCCTTCCATCTCTGGAGCCGGCTTCCTTTATCAGTAGTCTTCAATATCCTGGAAAGATTCACATGTTAGTTTGTCATTCTTGAAACATAAACTTCAGAGGCTAACATTATCTCACTTGGAATGGATGAAGAATGAGGAAAATCAGGCAAAAAGGGTCTATCTATACCTATACCAGGTGCTCGGATATTGCTATCATGATCGCAATCTCCATGCTTGAATGTATGTCGCAATTGCAATTTCCCTTTGCAATGCAATACATATAAATCTCACTTGCCAATCACGATTTATCCTTTGCGATCATGGTTGCACCAGAAAACCAAGTGCACCAGATTTTCTAAGTCTATAATGACTTTGATTGGGTTTTTGGGATTCATTCGGAACCTCCTACTAGTAAATAAACTATGCTACTATACTAAATTTTACATTTTGAACTCATAGCACAATTAAAATTTCCTCCCGAGATCATTTATAAGAAAAGTGAGTCCCACACCCAATTTTTATTTTCTTAACTTTCCAACAAACATGTTGAAATGAGCTTGGGTAAGTCGGGACCCAAACAAAGTGTCCACCTAGCTTAAAATCAATATTTAGAGCTACTGGAATCGTCAAAATTTGAATTCGAGGGCATTTGACTGAAGTGTTTGCCCAGTGGCCATTTGGAACTCGTGAAGACTTAAAACTTGGGAATTGGCTCTAAAGACCAAGAAAACCACCCGAGAACAGAATTGTCAATCCCAACAAGTCATGACTTTGGCTAGTTATAGAAAAGCTCTAACAGAGAAAATAAACAAAAATATGGAAATTGCCTTGAAGGGTCATTACAATATCCATAACCAAAGAAAGTTTAATCAGTGAAAGTTAAAGGGTTAGGATGTTCCTAAAGTCTCGGATAGGTGAGGATGCTCGATCCACATCTATCTCTAAATCTCCAAAGTAGCCTCCTCTACTGGGTGGTGTCCCTACTGAACCTTAACTATAGGAATCTTCCTAGTGTGCGACCGCCTGACATCACTAGCAAAAATAAGCACAGGCTCCTTCATGAAGGTCAACTGCTCATCTTGCTAAACTGAGTCCCCTCTAAGAACATGAGATAGATCAGGAATGTATCACCACAAAATAAAAACATTAAAAACTTGATGGTCAACAGCAAACCCAGGAAGTAAGGCCAACTCATAAGCCACCTCACCAACTGTGCAGCAAATCTTTAAATGTCTAATATACCTAGGTTTGAGCTTACCCTTACTCCCGAAACTCATCACACCTTTCATGGATGACACACAATGAAATATCCAATCACCAACTCCATGTCTAAAAGTGTGAAGCTTATGGCCAGCATAGTACATCTGCTTACTCAGAGCTATTCTTAACCTATTCTGAATCACCCTGACTCTATCCAAAGAATCCTAAAGTAAATCAGTATCGCGAGGTCAAATCTCAAAAGTAATAAACCATCCAATCGGAGGACGACATCTACTACTTTACAAAGCCTCAAAAGGTGACATCTCAATACTCGAATGATAATTGTTGTTATATGCAAACTCTTCCAAGGTTAAGTGGTCCTCTCACTGACCTCTAAAATCAAAATGCAATCTTGAAGCATATGCTCAAGCACTTGAATAGTCCCCTCGGACTTGCCATCTATCTGCGGATAGAAGGCTATACTAAGATCCACTTGAGCACCCAACTCATTATGTAAATCTCTCCAAAAGGTTAAAGTGAACACGAAACTTCGGTTAGAAGTAATAGATTAGGCCAAACCATACAAACGGACTATTTCACACATATAAAACGAGCTAACCTCTAGGCACTGAAAGTCATCTAAATAGGAATGAAATATGTTGACTTGGTCAACCAATCTATAATGACCCAAATGTCATCGGAACCATGGGAGGTACGTGGCAAACCGCTGAAAAAATCCATGGTAATCATCTCCCATTACCACTCAAGAATGGGTAATATTTGAATCAAACCACCTGGTCGTTGATGCTCGACCTTCGCCTACTGACATCAATGTCTACAAGCTACAAAGTCTACCCCATCTTTCTTCATGCCACTCGACCAATATTATTGTCTCAAATATCAATACATCTTAGGTATATCAAGATAAATAGAATATATAGAGCCATGATCCTCATGCAAAATCAACTGAGTCAAGTCATCAATCCTTTGAACACAAATACCACAATCAGACTTTAAAATACCCTAGAGTCTATGGTGGTCCTCTTGGACTCACTACTCAACACCTGATCACAAAGAAAGCAAAGCTTACTATCCTCAAACTAACGATCCCAAATCTACTCAAAAATCATAGACCTCACCTCAATATTAGCAAGTGTTCTCCTAGGGTCTAAAATATCAAGGAGAACCATCAAGTTGGATAAGGACTGAATATCCAATGTTAACGACGTATGAGAAACTAAAAACAAGCCAAACTACCCATACTTACTGCCTTCCAACTCAGGGAATGTTCTACCATATTTGTCGTACGCGAATGCTACAAGATAGAGATATCATAATCCTTAAGAAACTCATCCATTAAAGTTGCCTAGTTTTGAGCTACCTCTTGGTCATAAGATGCTGATGACTGTAATAATTGGTGAAAATCTCACAATGAACATCATAGAGATGATGGCTGCAAATCTTAAGCATGAAAACTACCGCTGCCAGCTCTAAATCATAAGTCGTTGCACTCGTGCACCTTAAGCTGCCTCAAAGAATAAGAAATAACACAACCCTACTGTATCAACAAATAAACCAATCAAACACACCAAGAATCATAAACACCATGAATCCCTTGCCCTCTATAGGAAAAGCTAGAATATGAGTTGAAGTGATAAAATCCATGAGCTTTCCAAAGCTCAACTCATGCTCCTCGAACCATCGAAAAGGAACCTCCTATTGAGTCAATCTAGTCATTGGAGCTCAAATAGTAGCTAAACCCCTTGATGAATCATTTATAATAACTGGCCAAGCCACTAAAGCTATGAACCTCGATCCGTGATGTAGGCCTATCCCAATCACAAACAACCTTAATCTTTGTCGGTTCTACCATAATTCAATCCTTAGACACCACATGCCCAAGGAATACCACCGACTCAAGACAAATATTGTGTATGATCCTCTCTACTCCTCGAATACCCAAGGATATAATCTATGAACAGAATTAAAAAAAACAAATTATTCTTGAATACTCGGTACATTAAATCCATAAATGTGATTGGGGAATTTGTCAACCTAAAAGACATTACTAGGAACTCATAATGACCATAACGGGTCCTAAAAGTTATCTTAAGTATATCCTCGGCCTGAATCCTTAATTAATAGTAAATAGATCTCAAATCAATCTAAGTGAATACCTCTACACCCTAAAGCTAGTAGAACAAGTCATTAAGGCAAGGCATAGGATAACGGTTCATCACCATCACCTTATTAAGTTGCCTATAATCAATACACATATGCATAGTGCCATATTTTTTCTTTACAAACAATGCAGGAGCATCCCAAGGAGACATACTCGGTCTAATAAAACCCTTTCTAAGAAGATACCGAAGCAAAGAATTCAACTTCTCAAGCTCCGTAGGAGCAATACGGTAAGGTGTTGTCAAAATAGGTTGGGTTCCAGGGTCAATATCAATAATAAACTCAATCTCACAGGCGGGAGATATACCAGGTAGATCGGTAGGGATAACATTGGGAAACTCACAAACTGCAGAAAAATATTCAAGCAATGGACCTCCACACTAATAACACTAATATAAGTAAGATAAGACCCACAACCCTTTGAAATAAGTCTCTTATCACAGATAAAAGAAATAATCCCCGTTTGCTCATAGCTAACAACTCTATGCCACATAATTGAGGGTATATCGGGTATGGCTAAGTTACGGTATTAGCAAAATAATTCATGACTGCATGATAGTGGGATAAACAGTCTATGCCTAGAATCATATTAAAATCCATCATATCTAGAACAATAAGGTCACCATGAGTATCAACATCTCTAAAAGTCACAATATAGGATCTAAACAACTGATCCACTGCTAAAAACTTCCCCCCGAGAGTAGATACCTGCAATAACACAAATAATAAATCCTAAGACAACTTTAATTATGGAGCATAATAAGAAGATACATAAGAACAAGTGGATCCCAAAAAAAATAAAGCAAGGTCCAACTAACGGCACCCCAAAATTATACCTATGACAATAATATCTGAAGACTCAATATTAGGTCTAGCAGGTATTGCATATAACTGACCGTTCCTGCCACCTACTAGGCTCCTGCCCGATCTCCTATCCTACCTATTTGAGAACCACCTCGAGCACCTTGGGGATGACACCTACAACCTTGATAACCACCTCTTATTGAGGGATGAATTACTCTAAAAGGGGAAGCACCCTACCCTGAAGAAACAATCACCCTATAACTAGGCCAATTCTGTGGACCATAAGCTTCACAACTATAGCTAGAATAAGAAGATCCGACTAACCTAGAATAGCCACCATGCCTAGAATAACCAAAAGATAATCCCCTCAAAGACTAACCACAACTTTGAACAGTGCGATCACTGACACTAGACTAACCTCTATCAATAATATAAAGTGCAACCTAAATAGGTCTACCCATCTAACTTTGAGGCTGATATTGTAGTTGTGAAGGATATCTATCATGAGAATTACTACCTCTGAATTGGGAACTACTATAGCTTCTACTAAAGCTACCCTGATATCTAGGACTCTTATTGCTTCCCTCTCAAGTCTAATGATACATCACCTCTATCACCTAAGCGTGATAAGAAACCTCATCAAAAGACCTACATACAATAACCAAACTCTGAGTTGATATGCAAAGAAGCCCCAATCCTTACATAAAGAACCAAACCCTTCCATACTCAAACCCAAAACAGAAGTATCCTACCTAGCAAACTCATTAAAAATGAGCCTCATCCTTATAACTGTCATGAAGCCTTGCTACAATCTCAAAAATCAATCTCTCAATCAATCCTTGAGGCTAGAGGAATTGTACTTATCAATAAGCATCTAAGATAATTTAGTCTATGGCAAAGGAGAATATCTAACTTGATTTGAATAAAGATAACCTCTCCACCAATGTCGAGAAACCAAGTATAACTGAAAGATAGTGTAATCCAAACTTAAAGTCTCAAGTACACCCAAATTACAAATCCTATCCTCACAAAAAATCAGACACTCATATGCAACCTTGCCCAGAGAACCAGAATCTAGATGGAGCCAATCCCAAGAATCTACCCAAAATTGTTTGCTCATTAGTAGACATAGCAGGAGAGAAAACCACTAGTTGAGCAACTACTAATTGAGAAACTGCCAATGTAGGAGGGTCCTCAACTCTGGAATCCACAACTATAAACTGCACCTCTACCTAAGTACTACTCTAATCTATAGACTGTGCACTATAAGATGGTGCACCACTAACTTATCTAAAGTCTTAACCAAGGTATCTCTGAGCACTAAAAAAGAAAAAAACCCTAGTGAAGCCAGGGCTAGTCCCTGGCTAATCACTAGATGAGGTAAAAGAATCTCGGGCTTAGGGGTGGGAATAGGGTCTACTAGAGAACCCTATCTTATCCCCTAGATGAGGACACAACTTATTGTTCTATAAGACCTCTTTGTCATCCATAAAATAGTAGGATCCCTAGGCTCGATCGTGGGATCCTCATTCGAGTAGTAGTAGCACGTGTCCTAGCTAACTATTAAATAGTAAAGTCAAAGGAATATTCCATAAACCAACCAAACATTTAGCATAAAATGAATGAAAGAAGTGAAGAACTCCTATAAATATTTAATAGCCTCCTAAAGATAGGAAACAGACATCATAATTCTAATCTGAAAGACTCTACTAGACATTTTCTTTTATACCAACAATATCGATGTAACGTAGTCTCTAATACAAATTTGTCATAACCTAATTTGTGAGTCATGATGGCACCTACTCTATCCCACTAGTAAGTAAGCCAAATTATAACCTAGAGCTAAACATAACGGGATAACTTTGTATGAATGCCTAATAAGAGCAAAAGACAACAACAAAGTTTATAAGTAAATAAGAGTGTACGAATAATCTAAGGGTAGCTAAACATAATAAACCAAGTTCCATTACCTGATAGAGCCAATACAAGAGTAACTAGAAATACTACCTAACTATTTAAAATAAAAAATACAATCTTTCTTGAAACTAAAGTCTAGACATAAGTAAGATAAAAGAAAATGGGAGACTCTAACTCCAGGAGCTCATCCTATCTCTAAAATGCAAAACACATTGAATGTCTTTTAATGATAGGAACTAGTACTCGGATCTGCACCAAAAAGATAAAGAAGTATAGAATGAGTACAAAAAAATGGGTACTAAGTAGGCTTCATCGACCGACTAAGCTAAATTATGATCTAAGTATGATAAAATACAAGATAACATTATTAAGTCAAGGTAAGGAAAAGAACCTAGAATAACTCTTACATTACTGTACACGAATAAGTAGATAATCTAACATAACATAATGTAGAGTATAAACATATGAAATCATAACTACAAAATTTGCACCCATTAGCCATATAGTAACTAAAAGTAAATAGTCTATCGCAAGCCCCCATAATCTTGGAAGGTACAAATAAGATAGCTCAACCCACCATCATCATTTATCATCCAATCACCAATTATCAACTAATTATTAATTAACAACTAATCACGGTGTCACTAGAATCCATTCATTTCATGCCTCATTATGACCATTTCCTCCTATTTTGACTTAGCAAGAATCAGCATTTCCAAATCTCACGCCCTGATATCATTGTATTTTAAGGATTAAACTATCATAGTATACTATGAATATCCAGACACAAACCAATAAGTATAGCCAATGTTATCATCATAATTATTATCATCGATAACATACTCTATATCATAACCAATACCATCAACATTGTTATAAATATCATAGTCAGTCTCTGAACTCACACCGGGTATAAATAATTGATATCATCATTATTATCAAGACTGAAACTGATATTTGCGTAGATCATAGCATAACCAATATCCAAACTTATACCGGTAACTATATCATTATTACCATGGCTAATATCATAATCATTAGAGTATTTAATAGCATAACCACTTGGATAGACATTTAGCATGATTACTAATCATAATAGAAGCATGATCTCAAGCATAACCAATAGAATAATCATCGGCATAGTAAACCAACATGATTCTTAGCATAATCAATAACATATTTGCTAATATAATTAATAAACATATTCCTAAGTACAATTAATAGAATAAATACTAATATAGCTAATAAGCATGATCATTAGCATAAGCAATAGCATAGTCTCTAATATAATTGTTAACTTAATCAATGGCCTAATCAATAGCCTAATCAATGTCTTAGTCAATATCATGATCAAGGGTTTATTCAAAAACATAATCAATTAGCTCATTATTTGCTTAAATAATAGGTTATTCATTACAAAATTAATAATCATTACTCCCAATGTCAACTCATCATAAACATAATGTACCACGACATATCAATATCACCACACTAAACATTTCCAAGATGTACACAAACATATAAAAGGACTTTAATAACTAACATAAGTCTTGGCCTAAGGTGGGTCGAAGATCCGACTTCTAAATCCTCCAAATCCATTACTAGGAAATGTCTACCCCAGACTTGGCTAAGGTATCTAAATTCACTATTAGATGTAAAATATTCCATAACTTGACCTAGGATAGTAAATTCTCCTAATAGAGAAAAACTATGTCAATTCCATACCGGTGATGGAAACTAAGGTTAGTTCGACCCTAAAGTCAAGTGTCTAAGGCAATCCACATATTAGTAGAGTAACCAAAGTATTTTTAACCTAAACAAGAGCCTACAAGGTCAACTTCACCTAAGATAATATTTAACTAGGCTAATTATTCTTAAAAGTGATGTCCAACTTAGCCTAAATGATCCAACTTACCCAAGTATTGTGATTTATCACACCAAAAACTAAAACCCATCCTAAATCCAATACAATATCATAAACATACAATTAATTACCTTAATCTAACAAGGGTTAAAACCTAGACTACTTGGAAGCCGAACAAAGCTTAAACGATCCACTAAATCATGACTTTTCCCTTATAAGAATCTTCCATAAGTTTCCAAGATATAAAATTCACATTCTAATCATCAATACGAGAATAAAAATGCCCATATTGCAATTTTGTGCTTCGATTCTAAAAATCATACCAAAATCCCATGTGGGCCCACTAACAAAAATAGCATTTCGAAACTAACTCAATGTTCCCACATGCTCAAGGAATCATTATCCTCAATAATGGGTGAAATCCATGCTAATTTGGTGCTAAAATCAAGCCTCCAAGGTTTTGTTATTTCTTTTACATGAAATAAGAAAAATCTACAATGAAAAGGATGAAATCTTACCACAAATCAAAAGATAACCATGCAAATACATGTTAGACAAGATCCCAAATTACCCACATGCTTAAATTCCAAGATATCTCATCATTTTAGGTTTTATCTAAAATTTCAGAGGGGGGAGGTGAATTGAAATTTTTTTGTGATTCGAGTTTGACTCCTCATAGTCGACCCCCCTGCATATCAGTACATTACATAAAATATATTAAATTTGAATTAATTAAGAAAATAAATAATTGAACATAAAGTAATAACACAAGTATTTATCCTAATTTGAAACACCAATATGGTGTCTACTTCTGAACTGGTATCCAAACATAGTTAATTTGTCCATGTCCTTCTCTTACTTTTTCAACATATTCTCTAGGATAGTATTGTATTTATAAAACTCACGCATGATTGCCAGATTGTATGAACCTTCTTCCTTGATGGTCCATCCCAAGTCATATAATTTTGATATTTTAGGATATTTTTTAATCCCATATGTAATGATCCTGATCTCTTCAGACAGAGGTCTTTTTGTCTTACATTTACCAATGGTTGCCAAACTTTTATTGTACATTTTTTATGACCCCTCACTTTTCATCATAGATTATCTCAGACATCAAAGTTTGTACTCTTAATCACCTTATCTCAAGGCTATATATCTTCTTCGTTGGGACTTTTGGATGTAGTACTCTTCAGTGCTCTCATTTTGGAGCCTAGCTAGCCCTCAAATAATCCCACCGCATCTTCAAACTGGGGTTTGGATTTTTTATACAAAGACCCTACCACGTGCAATATCCTTGTAGTCCAACTCTTTTAGTTTCATGTTAAAATTTATTAAATAATCTTTGAATTGAGATATTTTTAGATGTTTGTTTGCTAGTGCACTTTGGTTGACCCTTTGGAGGCATGATTAAACCTTAACCATTAGACAAGAACCAGTTGGTGGAGAAGTAAAGAGAGAATATATAAAACATTAAGTTATATTTACATTGTTGGCAACAAGAGTTGACACTCTTCAACTCTAATCGTTAACTATAAACAATATAACTTGATCATTATGAACATGTTGATGACAGAAGTCAACAGCTTGTCAATTTGTTGACCTCTCATCAACCTCATCGTCAACCTAAAATAGAATCATAAAAATTTACAAATTTGATGAAAGATATTGATGACTCACCAACTAGTTCACAACTTATCAACTCCGTCATCAACCAAAAATAGAATCACCAAAATTATTTACAAAGTTGACTTTGGTATAGCTCACACTCTAGTGTATGTAGTCTGCCAAGTATTAAAATTGCCTTTAAAAGTCAAGTATCAATCCCAAAGGGACTTGTGCTGATCAATAATCTAATTTACTCTTCCTAACAAGAATAAACTAGGGCAAGAGTATCGAATAACGGTTGAGACATAAAGTAATCATAAACAATACGATAATATAAACTTCTTGAATAATAATAGAGAGAAATCCAGCGTTAATGCACTATGAATATTCCTACTTAGCCGTAGAATTTTGTTGGATCAATTAAGTATCTTGGTTGTTGATTCACGAGATTGATAACATTATAAGGGAATGGTCATCCTCTAACCATCAATCTAACATAGACCTACAACAACATTATTGAGCGGAGATGAGAGAACTGAGTTAAATACATTTATATTTCATCCCGTATATGAACCAAATAGGGGGAATTAGTTATATTCCTATCCCAAATTCAAATCATAACTTCAATTTCTTGAACGTTTAAGATCCCACTCGATACATCCAAAGTACTAATCTATTGCTCCTCTTTTTGAGCTCATAATAAAAATACAGATTTATCTTAAGGGTCATGAATCCATAGAATAGTAAATACAAGGATACATGAACAACCAATAATTATAAGCAACATAAACCAACTCAATTATAAGTTTAGGTGATCATGTTCTTAGCCTCAAACCTAGAAGAGGGTGTTTAGCCGCTCATGGTCTTACAACGAATTGCAATGAAAATATTCATCTATAAAGACAAAATTAAACTAAAAGAAAGATTTGTAACCCTAAAATAAGCCTCCTCAAAGTGTATTTCAATCAACAAAGGTTGTTCAAGGGGTATAAAGTAGAGTAGGAGTGTCATATTTATAGTTGGAACCAAGAGTCCATTTTGAAATCTTGGGTGTGCCATGCTCATGCATTGGTACGATAAGGGTGTGGAACACACTTATCACAGAGGATTACTGCTTTGTCCAATTTTTTTGTGTCCTAGGGAAATTTATTTCCTTATCTTGGAGGCTAGAGGGCGTGCCACGCCCTTGTTCTCAGAATTAATAGACTTTGTCAATGTTAGCTTCATCTATTTGGCTTTATGTTCCTCACTTCATGGTTGTCTTTCAAATTCGAATTCAGATTGTGCAGCATCCCATAATTGGTTTTAACATCCCAAAAGGCTCCCTAAATAATCAAATACCTCAAATTAATTCTTAAACACAATAGAATCCAGCAAGATCAACTAGAAAAACACATAACTCAAGCTAGTACCACCATTTTTCTTGTCTAAACATTAAGTGATCATTTTATTCCAAACTTGATTTGAAAACACTATAAACATCATAAATAATAAATTTAACAATTAGATGCTCAAATATATGATTATCTTCTCATTACACCCACAAGAAGTCCTCAAAACTAGGCTAAATACATAGAGATTATGACACTTAGGTGCATAAATCCACCTAAGATCATCACCCCAAACTTAAAGTGTTTTTTGTCCTCGAACAAATCTTTACATTAATAACCATATATAAGGAAGACTCCAATATCACCGCTAAAATTAAGACACTAAATCTAGCACTACAATGACAACAAAAAAAGCAAGTTTCACCCTAAGCATGTCATAGATATTTGAAAACTCATGAACACTACCTCCAAAAACTCTAGACTCATGAATTGACTCAACCAAGTTGGTAAAATCATGCGTATTAATAAATCAACAGATAATATAACTCACCTAATTATCATCAAACATGTGCCCTCAACACAAAGATAGTTACCCATAGATTTCTCATAGAGATGCAATTTATCACAAGAATGGGTATGAGAATCAAATTTTGCTCACTTTCACAAAGAATTCTCATGTCAAATAAGATAAACTATGGGATTACCTTTAGTGTAGCACTTTAATAATATCAGAATATTAAGGATAAAGATCAAATAAGACTTTAGTGGTTGTAATTTAAGCAAAGGGATAGGTAGAAATTATTCTAGCCAGTAATAGTGTCTATCTTCCCTAACTATTTTAATGCATCACACTATACATTGAAATACTCCCCCTGAGGAAATTTATCACCACTTATATCTTCATAAGTCTCATTTCTTTTTCCTCATCTCTTTAAGCTAGTTCACACATTATAAGAAGGGAGTATTATTTGTCAACATATGATTCATCTTTGATCTATCTTTTTCTTTTCATTACATTACTCCTAACTACAACACATAAACTTTGTAAACACCAATAGTTACTATTTTGGGGCTTCAAATTCACCTTTCCCTTATTTAGTTTTACACTCCTTAACCATATTAATTTTTTAACTAATAATATAGTAGCTTTGAATCAAATGATGATCAATAAAAAAGGGGAAATTAAATACATATGAGTCTCCCAAAAAATAGGGTAAGGGTTCAACGGGGCTAACTAAGATTATGCAAAAAGGTATTTGATAAAGGGTTTGAAACATGGCTATCAAATAAATACCTATATCATCTCCTAAACTGAACACTCTTTATTTTACTTTTCATACCACAGGTAAGTTTTAGACATCACTATGCAATAAAGAATATACAAAAAAGCCTCACATCAAATATGGAATAGGCTCAAGTCAAATAGGATCTTTATAGACACTAAACCAAATAATAGCATGAATTCAACATAAAGCTAACATCGCAAAAGAGGCATATGGATGAGCCTAGGAGTCTTAAAATGAGTCAATCAACATATTCCACATGCTTTTGCATTATAAAACACTTGCATCATGTAATCACCCATAGCACTAGCAAGAACATATCACTTATTCCTAATACAAAATTTTAAAATTTACTCATAAAAATGAAAAAGGTATACTGGGTTAAAAGGGCGCCCCCTCATAAAAGAATTGAAAAGAAAAACCAAGGGGTTAGTGAAGTGTGCCCCTACTAGAATGACACCAAAAAACTAAAAATAAATAAAGGGAAAATATTTTCATAATTTTTTTCAAATCTAGCAAAAAACTCACAATAAATAAAAACAAATTTTATAGAAGAACTTCACCCTGAAATATGGGTAAATTCCCTACCCCATACTTAAAAACATACTTTATCCATAAAGTAAAATTCAAAAAAAATGATAGAAATACTCCTTGAGGTCTCTAGGCCTAGCTACCAGGATCTTTAGTCATCAATGAGGTCCTATGGACTGCACACCCAGTCTTTTCCATGCTCCTTAGCTTAGACCTCTGGTACTCAGACTACCCGTCAACTTCTGACTCAAAACAAAAACAAAAACAAATGTTATATTAAATAAAAACTAAAAAATAAAATACCTACCTTAACTTGGCTTGCCTCCCAAGAATCACCTAATTTAATGATGCAACACGACTCACATAACTACTTTAATTATATTCCATTATCCTCTTTCTCCTACTCAAAGTCTATCTTCTTATTCTTTTTTGACCTCCGAAGTGTGTACTCTCAAGGTCTACATCTTGTTCAATAATATCTTTTCCAGGATCTTCCTTCAGATGCACCTATTTGAGCATAATTGGTAGTTTGGAAAACACTATAAGATAGTTTGAAGAGGTTTTTTATGGTGCGCATTCCACTACCCAACCCTCATCCACTTCCCTTGACGTGATCATAAATAAATCATTATAGTATGAAGGTGCATTGATTTTTTTGTATAATTTGAATACCACCTATTCATCATCAAATATCTTTTTTAGAGTGCCCTCTCTAACATCAATTAGTGTCCCTCCCATCGCCTATAATGGACATCTCATATGATCAATACCCTATCATTTGCATTATAATCAAGAACAATAAAGTCAGTAGGAATAATGAACTTACCAACCTTAATGAGGATTTCTTGAATTATTTTTTGATCTTTTCTCTAGTTTTATTTGACATTTATAGTACCACAGGACATGGCTTTGGCTTACCCAAACCAAGATTATTAAAAATAGATAAGAGCATCAAGTTTATACTTTCCCCTAAGTCACTCAATGAGTGGACCACATCATTATCACCGGTTATTTTATAGGGAGGGTGAAGCTCCCTGGGTCGCTCAACTTCTTTGGCATTTTCCTTAAAACCACTAAACTACACTCCTCATTAAGTTCCAAAATCTCAATATCATTTAGCTTCATCTTATTTGTCACCACATCCTTCAAGTAGCATACTTAGGCCTACCCTACAAAACATCTAACATGGGAGGTTAGCATGAAGTTTTCTGAATATGTCAAAGAACTTTTTGAAACATTCATCCTCCTTAGTATATTTAATCCTTTAAGGGAATGGTGGTGGTGGTACTTCTTGAAGTTTCTTAGATTTGTTAGTTTTTGGGTACTCAGACTTTTCAAAAATTTTAGCATCTTTGGCTACAACTTCCATCCCCTCTGCCTGCTTTAGAACTCACTCTGCCTGAACCTCCTAACTTTTCTTAGGAGGTCTTTCAATGAGATCTCTGCTACTTCTCAAAGTGATTGTATTTACCTATGTTAGATTATTTGTGTCACTTAGAAAGGTCCTTTGGGGTCTGGATTTCTAGACCTGAGCTAACTGTCCAATCTGTGTCTATGTTTTTTAGGGCAAGTTGCTGATTTTTTATTTCTGTAGCAATTTTTTCTTGATTAGAAAGGATATTTTTCTATGTTTCTTCAATATTACTGGCCTACATGATTGGCCTCTACTAAAACTGCTAAGTCTGTACCTGATTGTTGCCTTATGAATAGTTGGGCTAACACTACCACTTGTGGTTGCAGGCATTACCATAATTTTCCTTCTATGCGCTACCCATAAAATTTTCTGACTTTGGATTTGTTTTTGTGCCTAAGGGTATGGAATTCCATTATCTTGAAGGATAGGGGTCATGAAATGCCCTTGTGCTCAGAATTTACAGATTCGTCCATGTTAACGTCATCCATATGTCTTTAACTTCTTCACTTAGTGGTTGTCTTTCCACTTCAAATTCAGCTTGTGTAGCATTATTTCATCAATTTTAAATCACACAAGGCTTATTATATCATCAAACATCATAAATTAATGCTTAACACAATAGAATCAAATAAGATCAACTAGAACAACACATAGCATAAGCTAGTAACATTAGTTTTCTCATCTAAACTTTAAGTAATCATTTTCATTTCATACATGGTTTGAACACACATTAAAAATCATAACCAAGTACTCTAACACTTAGATGCTGAATTTTATAATTATCTTGCATTAAACCCATAAGAAGTCCTTAAAACTAGGTCAAATACATAGAGATTATGACACTTAGCTGTATAAATCAACCTAAGATCATTGACGATGGGTGTTGATATCTTGTCAACATGGTGATGGCTCATCATAACTCATGGTCAACCCAAAATAAAATTTGCACAATTATTTATATTATAAACAACAGAGATTGATAGTTCATCATCTTGTTCACAAGTCATCCCCTTTAATCATCAGCCCTAAATAGTATCTAGTACAATTATTATAATGTTGATAACTTGGATTGATTTGTCGTCAATAATTTAACAACGTATCAACCCTACCAGTAATTTTTTAAGCTTTAAGGACAATCCACTCAATTTAATTTGATATTAAGAACTATTGTGAGAGTAATTATGAATTTACCATTAGGTTATTAAGGTTAATCCTATAGGTGAAGAGTAAATCTCATAACTTAATGGGAAGTTTACAATGCCCAACTACTAACTTTTACCTATATGAGCAACTTTGGGTAATAATATTTCACATATAACTTCTTACTCAGAAGGCAATTCCAAGAAAAACGTATGTATAATGTTTTAATCTTGTTAGAAAGAAGTAGGAAAGCAAGCAACTTCTCATACCTTGACGATTGAGTACACTAAGTACAGGTTGATGAGCTTGATATGAATAGAGTATGCGACTTTTAACTATTATGAAAGTGTTAGTAATTTTAATTTGTGTACAATTTGTAAAAGATGAGAAATGGTGAATAGGGAGTTAGAGTTACACAATTATAATAGGATTTAATGAATTGAAGTTGAAAAAAAAGTAGGAGTCTTGAGAGTCGTAGGGTAGGAAGGAATGTAAAGAGTTTTGAAATAATGAGTCTTTTATATTTTTGAATTTTTCAGATTTTTTTAAAATTAATTATATTAAATGACTCAAAAGAAGAAAAAAATTCAGAGGGTAATGGGAATGCAAGGGCTTTCAGTGGGCTGGAACATGTTAGGGCTAAATCAAAGGTATGGACTTGGACCAAGTCGGTTCATAACTTACTTGGATTTGATGTACTTGATAACTCGTCATTGAGTTGATATCACGTCAGTCGTAAACAAAATATTCCTTTAATGTTTTTCATCAATTGATGACTAGGGTTGAAAGATTATCACTTAGTTGATAACTTATCAACCCTTATTGTTAACAATATCCAAAATAAGTGCTAGTACATTGCCCAATTTACAATCAGAGTTGAAACCTCGTCAACTAGTTGGTGGCTTGTCAACTTCAGTCATCAACCCTATCTATTATGATCTCTTTTATTCTCTGCGTTGATGATTAGGTGTTGCCAACCTGTCAGCATGTTGACAGCTTGTTAATCCAAATTTTTCAAGTCATCATAGTGGATTTATCGTTGTCCCTACACATCTTAACAAACACTTTACCTATGGTGATACATAAAAAATACAACTATTACTATACAAAATATGGGTAGCCTCCCATTAATTCTTGATTTAACATCGTGGTAGGACTCGATTATCTTGACTACTCAAACTTTATCAAGATACACCTTTGATAACACTTTTACCTCATTCATTTTCCCAATGTATTGTTTTATTCTTTCCCTATTTACTTTGAATAAATTTCCCTCCTTGTTTTTTACTTCCACCACATTGAATAGAAATACTTAAGTCACTTCAAAAGGTCTTGACCACTTCAGTTTTAGCTTTCCTAAAAATGTTTAAACTTCAAGTTAAATAGTAACACCAAATCACCCACTTTGAAGTTTGTTTATTCGATTCTGTGATCATGATACATCTTCATCTTCTCTGTAAATATCATCTCTCTCATTATCCCTAATTCAAAATTTATCCATCTTATTTAATTAGTCTAATGTCATATCAACGACTCTCTAGCTTAAATTCAATTTTTTGAGTTCCCACAATTACTTCTGGTCAAACTCTACTAGTAAGTAATAGGCTTTACCAAAGACTAGCTGGTAAGGAGATATACTAGTAGGTGTCTTGTACGCTGTAAGGTATGCCCATAGGGTATTATCATGTTTTCTCAAACAATAACTTCTATTAGCATTAACAGTCTTAACTAATGTGATCTTGATTTCACTATTAGATACTTTCACTTGCCCGCTAGCTTATGGGTGCTAAGGTGTGGCTACCTTGTGTTGTTTCACCCCATACTTTATTAGGGAAGTCCAGAACAACTTGTTGAAAAAATGAGAACCTCCATCACTTATTTTTGTGCGTGAGATTCCAAAGAGAGAGAAAATATTCTTTCTCAAAAATGTGACCATACCTTTTCCCTTACTTTCTGTGAGAGCCACAACTTCTACCTATTTGGACACATAGCTCACAACGACAAGGATGTATTTGTGACCATAATAATCACAAGGGTGCCCATGATATCTATGACCCACACATCAAATAACTCAACTTCTAGTATCATAGTCATCGATATCTCGTGATGTCTAGATATTGATCTTTGTCGCTGGAACTGATCGCAGGTCTGAACATAATCATAGGTGTTTTTATAAATCGTGGAATAGTAGTACCCACTTTTCAAAACGTGTCTAGAAATTTGATCACTTTTATGATATCTTCCCACCAGGGAAGAATGGAAATATTGAAAGATATTTATTATTTTTACCTCTGATACACATCTCAAAAAATGTCATCAGCGCAATATCTAATAATTAAAGTTCATCCCAAAAATACCTGTGCACATTATGTAAGAACGTATTTCTTTTATGAATAATAAGATTATCTAAAATTATGTCACTGACCAAGTTGGTAAAAAATCTATATACCACGGGAGCAGATCAAGGGTAGTTACAAAAACCTATTCATCAAGAAAAAAGTCATCAATTTTGAGATCTTTTGACTTTTTTCCTTTATTCTCCAATTGAGATAGGCGGTCTGCTACTTGACTTTCACATTTTTTCTATACTTGACTTCAAAATCAAATTCCTATAATAGTAGCACCCATCTAATTAGCCGATTTTTAACATCATTTATTTTCTATCAAGTATCTCAATGTTGCATGGTGTGTATGAACTACAACCTTTGTTACTAGTAAATATACCTTACATTTTTCAAAGGAATAAACTTGAAACACCTTGGGTTTTGACCCTAATACAAATTTCTTGAGTTTGAGCTTCTAGACCTCATACGACTTGAGGGTACTTGGAGTATGTGTGGGTACGATTTAGGGGTCTTGGGCATATAATAATCAGTGTGATCAAGGTTGAATTCTTCCCAAGGTATAAGTGGACATCATACTTTTCATATAATGATGGTATGGTATGGGTTATGGACTCATATAATTCTCAGTGTGTCAAGCCCTTGGTAGGCTACCTAGGGTATAATTTATGGGTACTAATCGTATGGTAGGATATGAGTTAAGGTATGAACTCATATGTTGGACAGATTGGATTCCAATATTCTGACTAGGGTATAAGTGGTGGGTACCACTCGTATGTTGTGGGTATGAGATGGGGGAAGTCGTACCCTCCTTCACATAATTTTTAGCTTTTAAGCTGAAGGTATTCCGGTCATCTCCTACCCCAAAACCCTTAAGTCCCCATGTATTAATACACATTTTGACCTTTCATAACACACTTTCAAAGATTAAAATACTCCAACTACTCTCTTGAACATTAGGCTAGGGTTTCTATAAGGTGTTCATCTAGAGGCTGAAGTGCCAAGTTCTTTTTGTGAATCTTTGTAAATAAGGCATATTACTCCTCTCACATTTTTAGTTCCAACTAAAGGCATGTTTTATAAATATTTCTCATGGCATAATTGTGATAATGTTTTAGTTTTTGAAAAATATGATGGGGGTTTTGGTTAATAATGGATGGATAATGTTTTCCGATATTTTTACTTATGGTTTTCATGTTTTAATAGTAGTTTGAACATGTGGTTCCATGGGAATGGTTAATTGGTACTTGATTTTGGTTTTGGAAACTATATTCTCTCAACATGTTTGTTAAAATCCCCATGAGAATACGTTTTTACATATTTAGACTTTCTTTGATAAACTTTGCATGAAATAATATGACAATGGAATCTAATTTGGTTTAAATGGTTTTAAATAGTTAAATGGTAAGGCCTTGGTGGATACAGTTTTTTAAAATAAATGTGTGATTATGTGAGGAACAACTGGTATTATGTGTGCAATGTTCAATTAGAATGATCCAAGAGTCAACAATATATTATAGCGTGAAATTATCGAGACCAGTGCTTAGATTGAGATTTTAGTTTGTCGTTCTCATCGTTTTGGTGTGTTGAAATCTAATGTTTTATATTTGATGTTGTAGGATGCTTTAGGAATTAAAGTAGATGATAAATTTAAGAGGAACAATCTGGAAATTAAAAGGGAAACAACACCACAAGGATTGGATAACAGAATGGATGTTTAAACACATAGCCAAAATTTTGACAGCAATTTCCTGTGGTTGCCCATGATTAGCACGCGAAGTGTGATCCATAGTGTGCTTCCCTACCTTATAATAATTTTAGAAATTCAATTCTAGTAGGTTTATGTTATATTCCCATGACGCGGGCTTCATTTTGATGCATCCATGCTCGCGATGCCCCCTCTACTTTGGTACTCTCATGCATGCAACGTGAATTTATTTCACTGCTCCAATTTTGGAAAGTTTCCACTTATACACGAATAGGGATTAGCATATACTATAAATATAATATACTGTTCACGTGTTTAGGTTTCTTGGAATCTCTAAATCTTTTGATCATAGTGACATATTTTAATCCTACAAGGGTTAGTATTAGTTTATTATATATACACGCACGTTACACAATCTTGGACATCGGGAAGGTGATTGAACAAATGTGGAGGTTGATGCACATTATTTTAGGTTTTAATATTCTCTTTAGTTAGATTTCATTTATATTATATCATGTATTCATATTGGATCATGATTATGGATATTAGTGGCTAAAAAATCCCCTTACGGGGTTAAAGCCAAGAACATGGGTATTATTGTTTTGAATTGATTGCATTTGAATTGCTTATAATATTTGGTTGTGTGTTCATCTTTGTTTTAAATATTTGATGGATTGATCACCCAAAAAAATACATATATTGTCAACCTTGTGATATCGAGAGAGGGAATAGGGAGATAGAACCTGAAGATGAATAGAGCAGGGTTCTTATTCTTTTATAAAATAAGAAATTTGAATTAGTATCTAGAACAGGAATATACCTAGAAGCCTTACTTGATTCAAACATTGGATGGTAGCTTTAATAACTTAATTGGATTATTACATCCCTGCTCAATGATTTAGTTGTAATGTTCAAGTTATGTAAAAGGTTAGAGGTTGGGAGACCATGATCATGGAATTAACCCTACGAATCAACAACCAAGATAAGCAATTTAACGAATGAAGTTCAATAACATAGTGTAATTGTTCAAAGTACTTTAATCCTATTGTTTCCTTCATTGATCGTTTCAAGACTTTATTTTACGCACTGTTACTTTACTTCAAGTTATAATTCCCAAACTCTCTTTTGGTTACTCTAGTACTAAATTAAACTAACCTGTGATCTAAAATTGAATCATTGTTGGAATAAGTCACCGTGGGATCGATATTCTACTTTACTAAAGTCCATTATACTACTTGATAGACCATGTACACTTGCATGTGTGCTCGGGCACTGTCAATTTCTTGGCGTCAATGTCGAGGACTTGTAATTTGGCAACTGTTCTATTCTTAGTTTTAATTTTAGATTTCTTTGGTTTTTTTACACTTGGTCTTGGTATTGTATTTGTAGGAAATAGGTTTACGAAGTAGTAAGCTAGCAAGAGATTAGGACTTGGCTGAACCAAGTTCTAAAACTGAGCAACTTTTTTATTAATAAAGGAGAGAAGCAATCCTTCTCCCCCAAATTCTATAAATCCAATAAGATCAAGTAGATCCTTCTCCAATGGCTAAATAACAAGCTGCCCGTAGGACAATCAGAGAAGTGGCAATCCCATTTCCAACCTATTTGACCTCCCCATTTTAGAAGCTGGAAGTTGGAGGAAATTTTGAGCTTAAACAGAATATGGTACAACTTCTGATTATCAGTGGATATTTCATAGTGCTTTCATATGAAGATCCACAGGTCCATTTGAGTAATTTCTTTGAAATCAGAGATACATTTATTTCTGTAGGGGTGAATGGAAATTAAGTAAGGATTATGTTGTTCCCCTTTCCACTATTGGGGGAAGAAAAAAAGTGGTTTAATGAAGAGCCGATAAATTCAATCACATCATGGGATGACATGGCTCAAAAATTCCTTATCTAGTTTTTCCCATCTGGAAAGACGATAAGACTTTACAGTGAGACAGTTTGATTTAAATAAAAGACAGATAAAAATCTTTATCATGCTTGGGAGCTCTTCAAGGCACTTCTTCAAGACTGTCCACACCATCAATAGTCCAATGAGGTACTTGCTCATACTTTAGTAGAGGCTCTTGATCACATTAAAAAATATTGCTAGATTAAACTGTAGACAGTCAAGCTCTTGAGATACATATAATGAGTTGTACACTTTATTAAACCACATAGCTCAAGGAAATCCAGAATGGCATTCATATTCTAGGATCACTACAAAAAGGGTTGCAGGCGTATTAGAGGTTGACCAATTCACTGCTATATCTGGTTAGATCTCTACATTGTAAAATCAAATAAGAAGTTTGAAGTTGGGAGTAAAACAGCCTGCAGCCAAAGTTAATGCAATCCAACAAGTTGTAGGTTGGTGTAAAGTTTGTGGTAATAGTGGCCATTCAGTGGGTATGTGTGCTTCCAAATCGAAGTTGGTAATATATATGGGCAATGATCAAAGGCCAAATTACGATAATGCCTACTGCATGAAGTGGCAGACTTAGCCACTGAATTAACCTTGCAACTCTCAACAACATTAAATTCAGCAACAACAGGCATAAGGAAATTAGTCAACTAGCAACCTGGAAGAGATGATCAAGTATATTCTAGATAATCAAACACAGTTGGCTACTTATGTAAAATCCCAACAAACGGCCATAAGAAGTTTAGAGTTCCAGTTGGGGAAATTATTATAGACATTAAATACCAGGCCTCAAGATGGGATGCCCAGAGATACAAAAATTCTAAAACAAGTAGTGTCAATTACTTTGAAGGGTGGTAAAGAGATCAACGAAGAACCTCTAAAGGCAACTCAGGAGGTAGATGCAGATTTGACTCCCCCACAAGTATCTAAAAAAGTTGCTGAAAATTCAAGGAAGTCTGAGTACTCAATAAAATATTATTGAAGAAATAGAGAAGCACATGCCACAAATTCCTTTCCCACACAAGCAATGAAAAGCAAAGGAGAATGCATGTTTTATGAAGTTCTTTGACACTTTAAGAGAGCTTCACATTAATATTCCTCTTTAGATATTTTGTAGGGTATGCCGAAGTACACTAAGTATTTGAGGGATGTGGTTTCTGATAAGGTAAATTTGTAGGATGTGGAGGCAGTAATACTCACTGAAGAGTGTAGCACTATGGTGACACAGAAAATCAACAAAAACTAAAGCATTGAAGGAAGTTTACTCTCTCTATTCAAATTGGGAGTAGTAAAGTGGTCCATGCACTAAGTGACTTAGGGGAAAGTCTAAACTTGATGTCCCTCTCCTTGTTCAACACTTTAGACTTAGTAAAGCATAGACTGGGCCCTGTGCTACTGCAATTGTCAAATGGGATAATTGCTCGCCTGAAAGGATTTTTTAAAGATGTCCTTATAAAGGTTGGTAAATTTGTTATTTCTGCTGACTTTATTATTTTAGATTTTTAGGCAGAGGAATAGGCACCAATCATTTTGGGGAATCCATTCTTAGCAACCGGAGGAGCTTTAATTAATGTTAGATAAGGTATGCTCACAATGAGGTTGGAGGATAAAGAGATGGTATTTAAAGTTTACAAGCCACTAAACACACTATCCCAGTGCAAAGACTTATGCATGGTCACTGTTATTAAAGGGGACAAGTGTGGGGTAGTTAGTCCACCAACGACCTCTTCAGACTACCTCATTGAGCTACCTAAGACACTACCACCATAACACGACATAATGCAAATTGATGAACCTAAAAAGGATATTTAAAAAGTGGGTACCCTTGAGAATTAACACCCACGAGAGGTAAAAAGAATAAGAAAATGGAGACCAAGTGTATGAAAGAGAAGGAATGAGAATGACTAAGTCATAGTTGGGTCGCGTCATGACACTAAATAAGGCGCTATTTAGGAGGCAACCCTAGATAAGTAGGTATGTTTTCTCTTTAGTTTTAGTTCTTACTTCACATAGTTTTTTGTTTTTGTTAAGTCGTAGGTGGATGGAAAGTCTTAGTACCAGAAAGTCTGAGCATGGAAAAGACCAAGTGTAGGGTCGCCGAACCCTCTTGATGTAAAAAGATGTGACTAGCTAGGCCTAAAGGCCCTAAGGAGTATTTATATCTCCTACTTTTAATTTCAATTTAAGGACAAAGTATATTTTTAAGTGTGGAGTGGGGAAATTCCTAATTTTGGGCTTAATTTAAAAATGTTTATGTAAGATATTTGTGTTGGTGATATTTTTGATTACATGGTGCATGTTTTTTAGTTTTATAAGCATGTTGATCAATGCAAATAACTACTAGTAATACTTCTAGATTCATGTTTGTGGCTCTTGTTCTCATGGCTTAAATTTTGAATTCATGCTATTGTTAGTCAAGAGTCTGTCCTTTCTGATTCAAGCATGTGCCATGTGTGTGTGTGATATTGTTGTATATTTCTTGTTGCATATGATGTCTAGAACTTTTTTAGTGTGTGTGCAAAGTGAAATAAAGAATGTTAGTTTAGAAGATGATTTAGGCATTTCTTTGATAGCCTAGTTTTATACCTTCTTTTGACCTACCCTTTGTACTTAATCTTAGTTATCCCCATTGAGCAGTCAGTTTTTTCTTTGGTAGCTTCATGTGTAGCCTACTCCCTTCTTTGCTAAACTATAATTTAATCCAAAAGCTCCTAAGTACTTTAGTGGAAAATCAATTCAGTAAGGATTTTGAGAAAAATAGAAGAAGAAAAGGTGAAAGTGAAGCCTCAAAGTAATAGTTATTAGTGTTTAAAATTAATTTATTATGATTAGGAGTGAAAAACAAAATCTGTGCTAAAAAAATTGAATCATTAGTAAATAAAAAATCCTCCTACCATATTGAATGTGAAAAAACTTAATACGATGGGGTGAAAACAAAAGAATAGATGTAGATAAAAGTGGTATGAATTTGTTATTTGAGAGTAGTCATAATTAATAATGTGTTGCATTAAAGTTCTTAGAGAAGACAGTCACTATTCAAAAATAGTTTCTACCCGTCCCTTACCCTGCATTACAACCTAGAAAGACCTATTTGATCCAAGGATTAACATTCTCATATTAGTGAAGTATTTCACTAAGATCAAGCATATGTTTCATCACTTGTAACTTGTGAGTTGTTTTGTAAGAGTGAGGATAACTTGATTCTTGTACCCATTCTATTTTAAATGGCATTATTGTGAGTAATTATGGGTAGCTTTTTTGTTGTGAGGGGCACATGTTTAGTGAATGTTGTGTGACTTGTATGATTTCTTATATTTAGAAATGCATGAGTTTTCCACTTATTGAGTCAATTACTGAGGCTAGGATGTTTCGAAGTAGTGTTCTTGAGTTTTTAATTGTTTACATAACATGCTTAATATAGAAACTTACAATCTGTGTAGTCATGGTAGTACTAGCTTCAATGTTCTATAGTAATAGACGTGTAGAGTATACATAGCTTATGATTCTTATATTAAAGGTTTGTTCGAGGAATAACAAGGCTTTAAGTGTGGGGTGGTGATGTTGGGTGTATTTATACGCTCTAGTTTTACTATTCTATTTTATTTAGCCTTGTTTTTAGAGAAATTCGTGTGTTTTATGCGTGGTGATGATATAATTAAGTATATAAGTGTCAAATTACGTGACTACAATGTTCAAAGTGTTTTCCGAACAAGTTTGTACTTAATTGAGTCATTTTGAGTTCAATCAAGAAAACTAGTTTTACTAGCTTGAGCTAGGTGTGTGTCTAGTTGGTTTCATTGGATTTTTGTGCGATTAAGGAGTTCCAAATGGTTTAAATGTGTGATTATGTGTGGAAAAACTTTTATAAAGTGTGCAACATTCAACCAGAATGATCCACGAATCAACAATATATTATAGCATGGAGTGGTCGTGACCAGTGCTTAGATTGAGCTTTTTGTTCGTCGTTCTCGACGTTTTGATGTGTTGAATTCTAATGATTGGTGTTTGATTTTATAGGATGCTTGAGGAATTAAAGTGGATTAAAAATTTATGAGGAACAAGATGGAAATTAAAGGGAAACAACACTACAAGGCTTGGATAAGAGAATGGATGTTTCAATACTTAAACAAAATTTTGATGATAATTTCCAGTGGCTGCTCGCAATTACCATGTGACGACTGCTTCATAGGATGCTTCCCTGCCTTAGAATAATTGGATAAGTGCAATTCCAGTATGTGCATGTGATATGTCTGTGATGCGGGCTTTATTTCAGTGCAACCATGCCTGCGACACCCCCTCCACTTCGATGAACTCATGTATGCGATGCGGGTCTCATTTCACTGCTCCAATTTTGGAAAAACATACACTTATACACGAATAGGAATTAGCATATACTATAAATATAATATGCTGCTCATGTGGTTAGGTTTCTTGGAATCTTAGAATCTTTGGATCATAGTTACATATTTTAATCCTACAAGGTTTAGGATTAGTTTGTAATATATACACACATTACACAATCTTGGACATTGGGAAGCGTGATTGAACAATTGTGGAGGCCGCTGCACATTATTTAGGTGTTAATATTCTCTTTATCTAGCTTTCAATTATATTATATCATGTATTCATATTGGATCATGATTATGGATATTAGTGGATAAAAACTCCCCTTCCGGGGTTAAAGCTCAGAACATGGGTATTATTGTTTTGAACTGATTGCATCTAAATTACTTATATTATTTGGTTGTGTGCTCATCTTTGTTTCCGCTATTTTATGGATTGACCACCCGGAAAAAAACATATATTGTCTACCTTGTGACCTCGTGAGAGGAAATAGGGAGATAGAATATGGAGATGAAGAAAGTAAGGTTCTTATTCTTTTATAAAATGTGGAATTTGAATTAGCATCTAGGATAGGGATGTACGTAGAAGCCTTACTTGATTCAAACGTAGGATGATAGCCTTAATAACTTAATTGGATTATTACATCTTTGCCCAAAGATATAGTTGAAAGGTCTAAGTTAGGTAAATGATTAGAGGTCGGGAGACCATGATCATGCAATTAACCCTACGAATAAAAAATAAAGCTAAGTAACTTGTCGAATGAAGTTCAATAACATAGTATTATTGTTCGAAGTGATTTAATCCTAGGTTTTAATCTATTGATTATTTCAAGACTCTACTTTATGCACTGTTACTTTACTTTTATTTACAATTCCCAAACACTCTTTTTAGTTACTCTTGCACTTAATTAATCCAACTTGTGAATTAAAATTGAATCTTTATTGAAACAAGTCCATGTGGAATCGATATTCGACTTTCTCTAAGGCCACTTTACTACTTGATAGGCCATGAACACTTGCATGTGTGCTTGGATGCTGTTAACTGATAACGCTCAATCTAAAGCTCTCGTGGGAGTGTAAAGCGGTCGTTAGCAAATATAGAACCCAACCTGGGTTGGGTGTCGATCCCACAGGGAATAGCTTGGCCAACAAGTAAGCAAAATTAATAGACTTTTGGTGCAAGTCTCGTAAGAAGGGGGGATTGTAATAAGTAACCAAAGTAATGAAATAAAAGTTGAAAATAGAAAAGTAAAAAGAGAGTATTTCGTAGGTTGTGAAACAATGAGAATTGAAGCGTTGGGGTTATGTCCACCTTCTGAGGTATACGTCTCTATTGGCTATGAGTGTGTAGAGTCTTGACATGCAATTGCTTATAGAGAATTGTAGTCGATGGTAAATCCAAGCGTCTCTCGACCTAAACAAGGACTATTTCACTTTAACTCTCTCGAGCTTAAAGCGTGTCTAACGGTACGAATTCTCCAAGAGGTTAGTCCAGTTACGGCACTAGCTTTTTAATAGGAAAGGGTGTCCTACTACCTTGACATTATCTCTTTTCCAGACAAATAACCTTTCTCTCGAACAAGTTAAATGTTAGACTGGCGTATTCTTGCGTTTGCAACCGCAAAGAATGTAGATTAAGATGAAGAGAATAATGATATAAGCAATATACTTGTCATGAACTCACAAACTCATAGCTATAGATAGTAACTCATTCGGCTTCCATAACCCCAACTAAGAGGTTTAGTTACCCATGAATGCGAAGGATATCACGATTTGCATGGTTGATGGCGTGAGAAGTAGGTGATAGGCTTGTGGTTTTGGTGATTCCCTAGCAAGTAACAATTCTCTTGTTGTGGGATTTAAGAATAGAAGAGTAGATTAGAAGTGATTGTGGTGGAAGATGAGAGAGATGGAAGAAAATTGATTGTTGAATTAATTGAAGAATGTGTTAAGTGTAGAATGTCCTCAAAATCTCTAACATGATAGGGTATTTATAATACTCCTATCCTACTCCTACTAAGCTAATGAAATAAATAACCAAATCCTAATATACTAATGAAATCCTTGACCCAAATGTACTAGGGTAAGGTTACAATATCATAATCCAAATAGAATAGTAAAACACATAACCTAATTATACTAGGTTAATGTATCTTTGTTAAAATCCAGCTTTGTATCTGTAAGTCCCCAAAGTCTTCAGAATTGTTGTTTTAGCCCGGGACAGATTTTCCATGCAGCAGTTTTGGTCCTTTAGGCGTCCAGCTCCCTTCTACTTCGTTTGTGAGCTTTCTTTTGCGTCAAGTAAGCCATAAAATGCTGTATTTTGCATCATTTATACCTGAAACTTTCCTAATCATATTTGTTAGCTCATTTACAAGAAAAAGGACTAAAAGTGCATGAAATAGATAATTAGTTCTCAAAACTAAGCTAAAATATGGGCAAAATATATTGATATAGGCGCGTAAATCTGCCTATCATCAACACCCCACACTTAGAGCTTTGTTCGTCCTCGAACAACATATCATGTCCTTCTAAGCATCGACTTAAGGTTTTTACGGTAACAACACAAAACATTTATCAAGACAAGCACAACGATTATCAACCAAGAGTAGCTTTCTGATTATAAGTAGAAACAATTTAACCTCAAGCATAGACTCGTGATGGTTATCAACTCGCATGCAAACGTTAAGGTACATAGAATCATATGCAACTATCCAAAGCTCATCAACCATGTGTGTCTCACAATATAGTACCCATAATTACTCACAAGTATAGCATATTTTTCAAACATGGGTGTCAACATATCCTTGCTCTCACTCTCGCAAAGAATTCATATGTAGCAACTGATAACCATAGGCTTTCCCTTAATGTAGTACTCCACTAAATGTCAGAATGTTAAGATTAGGATCAAGTAGGTCTTTTGATGGTTGTAATGTAGGCTAAGGGACGGGTAGGACTATTTTGGCCAAGAATAGTGACTAGGTTCCTAAGCGCTTTAATACATCACTTTGTATCATTGACACTTTTTTCTTTCAACCTTTCTTCTTTCTTTTGTTCTACCAACCTTGTTCTCCTCTTTTCAATTTTCAGCACAACTCACTTTTCAGCTTTCTTTTCCTTTTTCTTTTCACAACATCCCTCTTATGATAGCACTTTGTTTTCTTTTTCATAACATATTTAAGAACCATTACAATTTATAGCATCATACTCACCCAATTTCCTCTTATTTTGTCACATGACTTTTTCACTTTAAAGCACTTAGGAATTTGGATCAAATTACGGTCTTGAAAGAAATGGATTAGGCTTACATACAAGGTTGTCAAAGAAATAGGCTAAAGGCTCAAAAGGGTTAACTAGGATGATGTCCATGGGTAGGTAAAACTGAAGGTAAACATGTATAGGTTTCCAAAGAAATGCCTAAAACATATCCTAAACTTACACTCCTTATTTTCGCTTTGCATACATACCAGGCAAGTTCTAGCATCAGCCACAAACATAGAATATACTATTATCTCACACACACAAGGCACATGGTCGACTTCATTGGAAGTAATATAGACTCTCGACCCAACAAGTGAAGGAATTAAACCAACCAATATCACATAATGAGTCACAACTAGAGCCTAAACGTCTCAATAGTCACAATTGTAGCACATACTCTTCTTCTAATCTCATGCTGCCTATCAAAATAATTTCATGCATAGCTAGAAAATTTTACTCCTAATAAAAAAAACGTCAAACGAAAAAAACAAAAAAAACGGACTAAAAAAAACAAAGTAAACAAACAAACATACAAACATAGGTGCAAACAAAGAAGTATAGCATGCGATTCTGCCACCCCACACTTAGACGGGACACTGCCCTCAGTGGAAAATAAAGTCGAAGAACCTGGTTAGTCAGACCCTTCATCAATGTCGGGGGTCATACCCCCTTCGTCGGAATCGTCATAAGAGTCATCGTCAGAGTTCTCCTCATCATCAGAATCAGGCAAGCGTCGATCATCATCAGTTGGCACGTCATTGTCTAGAGGTTCCTCAAAATATACGCCCACTCCACACATCTCCCGGGCATGCATGTTCATTGGGTAGTTGTGGTCCAACTGTTGGAGCTCTTCAGCAGTTGGAATACGTCCACCACTCATCATAGTAAATCGTGTCATGCCATAGAGATGACGGAAGAAACTATCATCCCGAGCATGTCTCTCCGCAATAGTAAGGTTGACTCCATGAGATGTTTCAGCATCTTTGACTTTGGTGAGGTCAACCTTCTTTGGGTTATGTGGGAGTTTGTGGTCAGCTGGTTCCTCTTCGATCTCCTCCTTCCGCAACATTGCTGTCAATAAATTGCCAAATGTGAAATGGGACCTTTTGTGGAGTCTGGCCTTCCTCATGGTAGATCGAATGATTGCCCCAAAGTTGATAGGGACATTCGTCATCAAATCATGGACCAAACACACTCTATCTCTCGATATCTTGGTGTATTGCGTCCCAGGAATAAGGCATGAGTTGACAATACGCATCCAGATTCTTGCTTCCCTATTTAGTGGAGCATAGGGGAAGGTGTTATGACGGCCTATTCCTTATGTCTGCCCCATCTTGCCTTCGATATGCTTCCACAAAGCGTGTGTCGTATTGCTCTATAAGGAGGCCTGCTGTACAGCTCTTTGAATGGTGCAGTGTCAACCGAAGGTAAGCCAAGAAAAGAGTTGATCCAATCCGCTGTAAGCTGTAACACTTGGCCCCGAATTTTGACTTCGTTGCCTGTCGTGTTTGGCAACCAGTTGGCATAAAACTCTCTTGTTAAGTCAAGATTACACTCTCCCATGTCGCGGAATATGAAATCCAGCTTCAAAGTCATTATCTTTGCCAACATTCGCGGCTCCTTCTTTGCTAAGGTCTCCTTGTTGATCAAGTCGACGTGCACATATTTTCTTTCTTTGTTGCTGATGTACCATGCTTTGGCTTCTTCCTCAAGAACCCATTTTATTCCGAACATTCTGCGTGGTAGGTGTGCTGAGGATGATTCTCCTTGGTCTTTTTGACTTCTCTTTTTGCCCTTTTGGGACGTGGTAGCCTTCTCCTTGCCTTGCCTCGCTTTAGGTGCCATTGTACCTGAGACTAGAAATAACGTTAGTTGCAGCACAATCTCACTTGATACAATCTATGTGCAAGCTCTAGGGTTACCACCCCATACTTAGTTTCGTTAGCACAACTTAATGAAGTGAAAGTGGTCGAGTACTCAGATTTCGTCGACATACATTTTAGGATTGTATTCCGGCAAGAAAATCAACATTGCATCACTTATTTGCAGCCATTGGACTACTTTCATGGTGGATATAGCAACAATACAACATAGGGGTTACCACATGGAATCGTTATTCTTACAACGAGCACAACCTCCTAAGTCGATAGGCACTATAACCTTATCCCGATGGCCGGGATAGTCTATCATGTAAGCATCCAAATAACAATCTTAAGCAATATTCATAGCCATATCAATTCATCAATTATCTTAACAATGCTATTGAAATCAAATTCAAGTCGGAAGCAAGTCAAGAATTCCCTACGTATATGTTCACTCACATGATTTTGCAACCATAATCCAAACACATGAACATCACCACCAATCTCACATGATTTAGCAATTTATAATAAGCGTAGCAACGTAGTACTTACGATAAATAGATGAAGAATAAGAGAGTACTTACTTGCTTGAAGCTTGTGGAGAAGTTGTTGTGAATTGGAAGAGCAAAAGAAGAAATATTTTGAGAAGATTTGGAGGGTTATGAGGCGCCTTTAGGGTTGTTTCTAATGTGGTTGTGTTATGAAACTAAGTCCCCTTTATATAGGAAGAGTATGGGTCGGGTTATGACCCATTTACAATCGGATTTGGGGACCAAAATACCACATATGCGGCGCATATCACTTGGCATATCAATGACATATGAGGCGCATTATCTATGGCATAATGGGATATATGCGCCGCATAGTCTATGGCATTTGTAGACATATGCACCGCATAGTCTATGGCACATGAGATACTGAGACCAAATGCCATAGCATAGGCGGCGCATAGTCAAATGCATACCTAGGAATAGGCGGCGCATAGTGTATAGCACACTAGATTCCGAGTCCTTAGGCTATAGAATAGGTTGTGCATCGTCCGTGGCCTATTTTTACCAAGGCCTAGCCTTCCTCGAAGCCTATTTTGATGGGGAAAAGGCTCAATCCATAGCCTTATGCATCACCATTCCTAACTTACCAACTTTACCATACAATGCGTCCAAATCGTCAATTGAAATCGATCTCCTCGTTGAATACTTCTTGCACCTATTTTTGCTCAAAACAAAATGAAAACGATTAGTACGATGGGTTGCCTCCCACCAAGAGCCTTAGTTTTGGTCGTGGCACGACTCTTATTTTTGGATTTTCATTTATCACAAAGAAAAAATACTAAAACGACAAAACGATAAAATGATAAAACAATAGAACGATGGGTTGCCTCCCATCTAGCGCCTTATTTATTGTCGTGGCTCGACGTAGTAATCTCGAGTACTTAGACTTCATCGAGATAAGTGATGGCCATGTCATTTATCGAGTCAAGAGGACCGATATATGGCATGACACGTTGGCCATTCACTTTGAAGACAACACCCTCATTGTTTTCCAATTCGACTACTCCAGACGAGTAGACTTGAATGACTTTAAATGGACCAGACCATTTCGATTTTAACTTACCTGGGAAGAGCTTAAATCTGGAGTTGAAGAGTAGTACCATGTCACCTTTTTGGAAATTTCGTCGAACAATCCGCTGATCATAATACTTCTTCATCCGCTCCTTGTATAAATCTGATCTTTCATATGCATGGAGACGAAATTCATCTAGTTCGTTCAGCTGCTCCAACCTCAGATTCTTCACATCTTCCCAATTCAAGTTCAAGTACTTCATTGCCCACAATGCCTTGTATTCAAGCTCGATGGGTAGATGACAAGCCTTCCCATAAACTAGCTGATAAGGTGACATGCCAATGGGTGTCTTGAATGCAGTCCTATATGCCCATAGTGCATCATCTAGCTTTCGAGACCAGTCCTTCCTATTCGCATTAACTGTTTTGGCAAGGATTTGCTTGATCTCGCGGTTGGAAACCTCAACTTGTCCACTGGTTTGGGGATGATAAGGCGTAGCTACCTTGTGTTGCTTGACTCCATCCTTGGCCAATACAGATTTGAATAGCTTGTTGCAAAAGTGAGATCCTCCATCACTTATGATAGTACGAGGTACTCCAAAGCGAGAGAAGGTATCCTTCTTTAAAAATGCTACAACACGCTTTCCTTCGTTGTCGGCCAATGCTACAGCTTCCACCCATTTCGATACATAATACACAGCAACCAAGATGTACTTCATTCCAAACGAATTCACGAATGGCCCCATGAAATCAATACCCCATACATCAAAGAGTTCTACCTCAAGAATTTTGGACATGGGCATTTCATGGTGTTTTGAAATAGCACCTTGACGTTGGCATTGGTCACACCTTCTCACATAGTCGTGTGTATTTCTGAATATTGTAGGCCAATAATAACCACTTTGCAAGACTTTCCTTGCCATTCGATTCCCTGCATGATGTCCTCCAACTTGTGAAGTGTGGCATGCTTCCAATATAGTAGGCACTTCTTCATAGGATATACATCGTCGAATGATACCATCCGCGCATCTTCGAAACAAATAAGGCTCATCCCAATAGTAGTGCTGAACGTCATTCATAAACTTCCTCCTTTGGTGGTAAGATAAATTGGAAGGTAACACATTACTCACCACGAAATTTGCAAAGTCGGCATACCATGGTAAGTTCTCCATTGTTGTTGCTAATATCTCCTCGTCAGGGAATGCATCATCAATCTGATTTTCAGGTTGCGCCACTTGCTCACTCTCAAGTCTATATAGGTGATCAGCCACTTGGTTCTCGCAACCTCTTCTATCTTTGACTTCGAAATCAAACTCTTGCAGCAGCAATACCCATCGAATCAGCCTTGGTTTTGCATCCTTCTTTGTCATTAGATACCTAAGAGCTGCATGGTCTGTATGAATGATCACCTTAGTACCCAATAGATAGGCACGAAACTTCTCAAACGCATACACAACCGCTAAGAGCTCTTGTTCAGTAACAGTGTAGTTCCTTTGGGCTTCATTTAGGACCTTACTCGCATAGTAGATAGGGTGAAATAGTTTCTCCTTTCTTTGTCCAAGAACAGCCCCAATGGCTACACCACTAGCATCACACATGACTTCGAACGAGAGCGTCCAATCTGGTGCTACCATGATAGGGGCTTCAATGAGTTTTCCTTTAAGGCATCCGAATGCCTTTAAGCAATCATCATTAAAGTCAAACTTCGCATCTTTCTCTAATAGTTTGCACAATGGCCTAGAAATTTTGGAGAAGTCTTTGATGAATCTACGATAAAACCCAGCGTGGACAAGAAAACTACGAACTCCCTTCACCGAAATTGGAGGTGGTAGCTTCTCGATTACCTCTATTTTTGCGCGATCAACCTCTATTCCTCTTTCGGAGATCTTGTGCCCAAGAACGATTCCTTCTTTTACCATGAAGTGGCACTTCTCCCAATTCAGCACAAGGTTGAACTCTACACATCTTTGCAATGCCATGCTCAAGTTTGCTAAACATGCTTCAAACGACTTACCAACAACTGAAAAGTCATCCATAAATACCTCCAAAGTGTCTTCAACCATATCAGAGAAAATAGACATCATACAACGTTGAAAGGTGGCTGGTGCATTACACAACCCGAATGGCATGCGTTTGAAGGCAAACGTACCATATGGGCATGTAAACGTTTTTTTCTCTTGGTCCTCAGGTGCAATACAAATCTGCTTATAACCTGAATAACCATCCAAGAAGCAAAACCATCCTTTCCCAGCTAATCGATCTAGCATTTGGTCCATAAATGGCATAGGGAAGTGATCCTTGAGCGTCCAAGAATTCAGCTTGCGGTAGTCCATGCATACTCTCCATCCAGTAACGGGCCTGAGTGGAATAAGCTCATTCTTCGCATTTGCAACCACCGTCATACCTCCTTTCTTGGGAACACATTGCACAGGACTCACCCATGTACTATCAGAGATAGGATATACAACTCCTGCATCTAACCACTTGATAATCTCCTTCTTCACCACTTCTTGCATTGGTGGGTTTAATCGCCTTTGATTTTCAATGGTGGGTGTGCACTTTTCTTGAAGCTGAATTTTATGTGTGAAAATCCCAGGTGGAATACCAATAATATCCGCAATGGTCCATCCAATAGCTCTAATATACTTGCGTAAGATTGCAATAAGAGCTGCAACTTGTTGCTCACCCAAATCGGCTGCCACTATGACTGGAAGAGTATTTCCGCTTCCTAAGAATGCGTACTTCAAATGGTTTGGCAGCTCCTTCAATTCTAACGTGGGTGCCTCTTCAATAGATGGATTAGCTGGTGGTGTGGGTCGATTCTTGAGATCAAGATCCAGCTTCTTAGGAGTATAACGATATGTTCCTAATCCCGATAGAGCATTAATATCTTCATCAGAAATTTCAGCATCATCATTCTCTCCTTTCATGAGCAAAACCTCCAAAGGATCATCAAGAATTTGTTCTTCTTTAAGTCGTTCTTCCTCGTCATCAACGACAACATCAGCCACAGAAAATACACTCAGATCTTTGGGTTGCTTCATTGATTTGCAAACAATAAAACGAACCACTTCGTCATTGATTCGGAATGAGAGTTCATTAGCTCTCAAATCTATGAGCACACTTCCCGTAGCAAGGAAAGGGCGTCCCAAGATTATGGGAACCTCTGAATCTGCTTCACAATCCAAGATGACAAAGTCTGCTGGAAATATAAATGAAGATACCTTCACCAAGACATCGCATAGAATACCAACCGGTCGTTTTACCGACCTATCTGCCATAACAAGCCTTATATTAGTTGGTGTAGGATCTCCTAACCCCAACTTCTTGTAGATCGATAATGGCATCAAGTTGATGCTGGCTCCTAAGTCACACAATGCTTTAGCAAAGTCCAAAGATCCGACGGTGCACGGAATAGTGAAAGCTCCGGGGTCGGCCTTCTTCTGAACTATCGATCGAGTAGCAATTGCACTACAATGATGCACATCATCCTTCAGCTCATAACTTTCTGCCCTCTTTTTAGTCAAAAGATCTTTCATAAACTTCACATACCCAGGCATTTGTTCAAGTGCCTTTACCAACGGAACATTAATAGTCAGCTGCTTCAACATGGTCATAAATTTGCTGAACTTAGTGTCATCGGCCACCTTCTTCAATCTTTGTGGAAAAGGTGGTGGTGGGTATGGAAGTGTTCTCTCCACGGCTTTCTTCTCCTCTTACTTCCGTTTATCATTTTTTTCAGGTTGCACGTCACTAGGTAGCACATCCTTGACGTTTGAAGTAGTTGTTGCGGCTTCTTCTCTTGTTGCGTCACTAGGTGTGGCGTCAATGTCTGCTGCTACATCAACCACTTGCTTGCCTTTTGCTGAAGTTTCCAGTACCTTACCACTTCTGGTAGTGATGGCCATGCATGACCCATCATTCCTTGGGTTTTGCACAGTATCGCTCGGTAAGGTGCCAGCCTTTCTTTGATTGAATGCTGCTGAAAGTTGGCTCAATTGCTGCTCTATTTGCTTGATAGAACTGGAATGAGAATCAACTAATTGCTTCATGGAGGCCAAATCGTCAATTACCTCCTTCACTCCAGCGCTCGTTGCTTCCACTCCTTTCAATAACTTAGCCATCATGTCTTCCATAGAGTTAGATGTGGTGGTGTCACGTTTACCAGGGGGAACGTACAAACCACTCTTTTCATTATTTTTCTTCCAACTACCTTGGTCTTTGCTTCCAGATTTATCATAATAGTTCCGACCTTGGTTTCCTTGGGCATTCCCACGGAAACCCCCTTGATTGTTCAAGTAGTTGGCCTCTTCTTCCGAATCAGATTCGTCTCTTCCTTTCAGCGCCACAGCTTTCACTTTTTCGGTCTTCCCTGATAATAAGTGCTTTGTCAGAAGATCCAATTGTGTTTTCATGTGCGCCATGTCTTTCTCACGCTCTACTTCTCTTCGTCTTTGGTCTGCAGACATGCCAATAGATAAAGTGGGGCTTGCTACCTCTGAATCCCTGGTATGCCAAGCTCTACTTTGCTTTGTCATGCGATCTAGCATATTGCTTGCTTGACCAAAGGTAAGGTCCATGAAAGAACCTCCAGCTGCGTTTTCCACCACTGGTTTAGTTATTGAATTCAAGGCTCTATACAATATCTTCATTAGGTGAACATTAGTCATGTGATGGTTTGGGCATCTCGCTAGCTTTGTCTTGAACCTCTCCCATGTTTCATGAAGAGCTTCAGAGGGAAGCTGACGAAAGTTGCTGATTTCATCTCTTAATTGAGGACTTTTGGATGGCGGAAAGAATCTTTCTAGGAAAGCGTCTCTCAATTGCCTCCAATTTGTAATTGAATCAGGAGTCAGCCCATTCAACCATAGTGTTGCCTCCCCAGACAGAGACAATGGAAATAGACGTAATCGAATAGCATTCTGACCAACACCAGGATTGTCAAAAGACTTGCATGTAGAAATAAAGTTGATGAGATGCATATTCGGATCATCGCCTGCTAGTCCACCAAATAACCCCTTGAGTTGCAATAACTGAATCATGGTGCTAGTGATGTTGAATTTGGCTCCGGGCGCTAATGGTGGTGGAATTATAGCTCCAGTGGCTCCGGCACCATCAAGATCATCATCATCATCGTTGAAAGCTGGTTGCAAAGGTTGGCGATCATACCTATACCGAGCTTGTCGACCTCTTCGATTGGCAGGTGTTGTCGTTTCAGCGACATGCCTTGGGTTTATCAACTCGTCGTCACCTAAATCCTCATCGTCAGGATTTGTTGCTCGCCTAGGATTATCAATGTTTTGTTGTTGGACTTGAGCAGCAGCAAGAGCAGCTAATCTTGCTTGCTCGTGTTGAGCAGCCATCCTGTCGATTTCAGCTTGTGCTTCCATTCTTCTAATTCGTTGTGGTTTAGGATTGATTGGTAATAACGGTTGACCAGAACTTCTAGTATGGGGCATGCACTAAAAGAAAAACCTGCAATAAACAAAAACAAAAACTAAACGTAAAAGTATGAGAATCTTTGACCAAAGGGCCTAGTAATTATCACGAACTTGATTGACACTCGTATTCCCCGGCAACGGTGCCAATTTTTGATAACGCTCAATCTACAGCTCTCGTAGGAGTGTAAAGCGGTCGTTAGCAAATATAGAACCCAACCTGGGTTGGGTGTCGATCCCACAGGGAATAGCTTGGCCAACAAGTAAGCAAAATTAATGGACTTTTCGTGCAAGTCTCGTAAGAAGGGGGGATTGTAATAAGTAACCAAAGTAATGAAATAAAAGCTGAAAATAGCAAAGTAAAAAGAGAGTATTTCGTAGGTTGTGAAACAATGAGAATTGAAGCGTTGGGGTTATGTCCACCTTCTGAGGTATACATCTCTATTGGTTATGAGTGTGTAGAGTCTTGACATGCAATTGCTTATAGAGAATTGTAGTCGATGGTAAATCCAAGAGTCTCTCGACCTAAACAAGGACTATTTCACTTTAACTCTCTCGAGCTTAAAGCGTGTCTAACGGTACGAATTCTCCAAGAGGTTAGTCCAGTTACGGCCCTAGCTTTTTAATAGGAAAGGGTGTCCTACTACCTTGACATTATCTCTTTTCCAAACAAATAACCTTTCTCTCGAACAAGTTAAATGTTAGACTGGCGTATTCTTGCGTTTGCAACCGCAAAGAATGTAGATTAAGATGAAGAGAATAATGATATAAGCAATATACTTGTCATGAACTCACAAACTCATAGCTATAGATAGTAACTCATTCGGCTTCCATAACCCCAACTAAGAGGTTTAGTTACCCATGAATGCGAAGGATATCACGATTTGCATGGTTGATGGTGTGAGAAGTAGGTGATAGGCTTGTGGTTTTGGTGATTCCCTAGCAAGTAACGATTTTCTTGTTGTGGGATTTAAGAATAGAAGAGTAGATTAGAAATGATTGTGGTGGAAGATGAGAGAGATGGAAGAAAATTAATTGTTGAATTAATTGAAGAATGTGTTAAGTGTAGAATGTCCTCAAAATCACTAACATGATAGGGTATTTATAATACTCCTATCCTACTCCTACTAAGCTAATGAAATAAATAACCAAATCCTAATATACTAATGAAATCCTTGACCCAAATGTACTAGGGTAAGGTTACAATATCATAATCCAAATAGAATAGTAAAACACATAACCTAATTATACTAGGTTAATGTATCTTTGTAAAAATCCAGCTTTGTATCTGTAAGTCCCCAAAGTCTTCAGAATTGTTGTTTTAGCCCGGGACAGATTTTCCATGCAGCAGTTTTGGTCCTTTAGGCGTCCAGCTCCCTTCTACTTCGTTTGTGAGCTTTCTTTTGCGTCAAGTAAGCCATAAAATGCTGTATTTTGCATCATTTATATCTGAAACTTTCCTAATCATATTCGTTAGCTCATTTACAGGAAAAAGGACTAAAAATGCATGAAATTGATAATTAGTTCTCAAAACTAAGCTAAAATATGGGCAAAATATATTGATATAGGCGCGTAAATCTGCCTATCATCATTAACTACTATTTTACATTCAAATAAAGCCTTTGTGTGACTACTATGGGTTGGTATGAGTGGTGTCGATATGGGTGTCTGCCATGGCATTGGTATTGGTATTGGGGTTGATACTATTGGATTGTATTTGATTTATTATTGTCTAATTTTTTATGTTATATATATATATATATTCTAAATTCATCTGGCTTGGGTATAGGACAGTTATGGTTGGGTCTTGAGGGTGGTTTCCTGTCCCGATTAGGCTTGAGACACCCTAAAATGACTAGGCCCTAGTTTCGGTTGTGTCAAATTATAATTAGATACCAACATTCATGGTCACTTAGGAAACCACAAATCCATGTTGAGTAGAGTCTCTTTTAAGGGGGTGTAGAGCGCCACACTCATAAGGGAGAGAGTATATTACATTTAGTAATGTTTCTCTTTCTTGTGTTCTGTGATCAAGCTTTAAAGTCTAAGGTCATGAATTCTTCTCTAATTCCTATTTTTTTAGTTTTCATATCATGCATCAATGAACTTATACGCATGAAAACTCTACTATCTTAACTTGGGGTGACGTCTATAGAACACACTCTACTTATGGAGTCTAGACCTGATCAAGGGGTTCAGTTCCTAATTGTCCTAGAATTTTACTATTTCCTTCTAGTCCTCCTCAGGATCACATGAAAAATGTTAAGTTTCATCAGTTAATTCATATGATTAGTCAGTTGATAGCTTCTCAGGCTGAGCATAGTGTATCTGCTACTCTATCTTTTGAAGCCACAAGGGTTGGCTAGTTCATGAGGCTGAGCCTTCTGACTTTTATTGGTGTTAAGGTGGAGGAGGATCCTCAAGATATTTTGGATTAGATGGAAAATATTTTTAGGGTTATGCATGCCAAAAATATAGAAGGGGTGAAGTTTTTTGCCTACCAGCTGAAGAATGTAGTGTACCAATGGTATGAGCAGTGGGATCGAGCAAGGGGTGATGGTAATGAGCAATCTTTGTGGGAGGACTTATATAATACATTTATGTTCCTCTTTTTTCCATAGGAGTTGAGGGAAGCAAAAGTGGAGGAGTTGGCTAATATGAAACAAGGGATGATGTCGGTTAAGAAGTATTCCATGAAGTTTCACCAGTTGTCTCGGTATGCTCTAGAGATGGTGTCTGATATGAGGGCCTGAATGATAAAGTTTACTTGAAGACTGCATTATGATTTAATCCTTCAAAATAAGGCTACCTTAATGATTGAGGACATGGATAATTCTAGGTTGGTTGTTTATATAACAATAGGTGGATAGGAAGAAGAAAAACAAGGCTGAGATAGGAAAAATGTAGGATATAAAGTTTAGGTTCTCTGAGCAGGATGGTGTCCAATAGAAAAGTCGTAGGGATGGTGTTAAGTGGACCAAGAAGTAGTAGGGAAACTCTAGGACTTATTTAATAGCTAGTTCTCCCTACCTAAAGTTGTTGGGTGACAACCGTCTGCAGGGTGACGACAACTTCAGGGCATAGGGTGCCAAATATTAGGCTAGTTGGGCTTATTCAGCTCTATCATGTCCTCTTTGTAGGTTCTCTGATAATTTACATTGAGTATTTTTATGATGGGAGAAGGGACAAGTTCTTTAGACGCGACCAGCCAGGGGGCATGATTAGAAACTATTCTATTGCGAAGGTTTCTTTGGGGTCAAACAAGATTCCAGTTACTTCATCTTCTTCTCTAGCACTAAAGAAAGCACCATCTGGTTTTGGCACTGATCGAAATCGTCTTTATGCTCTTGCTACCTAATAGAAGTATAAGGCATCACGTGACGTCATGACTGGTATGTTAAAACTCTTTTCACATGATTTGTACTTATTACTTAATTTGTGGTCCACTATTCTATGTGACCTCATTTATGGTTGTGTATTTTCGTTTTGGGCTCAAGGTTATTTTGGACCCTTTTACTATTTTTGCCATTGCCATGGTAGGTGACTCTGTGGTTGCTAAAAGAGTCTATAGGAGGTGTGTGGTATATGTTGGTAGTAAATAAACCTTTATGTATCTGTTTGAACTAGATATGGTGGATTTTGATTTTATTCTTGGGATAGATTTGTTGCGCTTGTGCTATGCGTCCTTAGATTGTCAAACCCAAAAAAGTTGTCTTTAAATTCCTTAATGATCCAATTATTAAGTAGGAGGGTAGTTCCCTAGCACTTTAGGGGAAGTTCATATCATATCTTAGAGCTTAGAGATTAATCTCCAAATGAGTTTCTCTACCATTTAGTCTGGATTAAAGATTTTAAATCGTATGGTCCATTTTATTAATATCGTCCCAGTGGTGAATGAATTTCCTAAGGCCATCACTGATGACCTCCTTGATGTTCCTTCTGTTAGGGAAATAGAGTTTGGGATTAATCTATTTCCAGAAACTCATCCAATTTCTTTTCCCCATATAAAATGGCTTTGACTTAGTTAATGGAGCTTAAGGAGCAATTCAATGATCTTTTGTATAAGGTTTTCAGCAGTCCTACTGTTTTCCCATGGGGTGCATCAATTTTGTTCATGCATAAGAAAAATGGTTCCCTTTGGATGTGTATTGACTACTGACAGTTCAATAAGGTGACAGTTAGCAACAAGTTTCCTCTTTCAAGAATAAATGACTTTTTTGATAAGTTGTAAGGTGCCAAATTCTTTTCTAAGATTGATCTTCCATCCGGGTATCATCAGCTTAAGATTAGGGAGGTGGATATACCTAAGACTTCTTTTTGTACTCGGTATAGGAACTTTGAATTCTTTGAATGTCTTTTGCGTTGACCAACTCCCCAACGATATTCATGGATTTGATGAATAGGGTCTTTTATCAGTTTGTTGATTTATTTATAATTGTGTTTATAGATGACATCTTGGTGTACTCTAAGAGTGAGGTGGATTATGTTGATCACCTCCGCATTGTGTTACAGACCTTGAATGAGCAGTAGTTGTATGCCAAGTTTTTGAAATATGAATTCTGGTTAAATGTTGTGACTTTTCCAGGAAATATTATTTCTAGTGAAAGGATCATGGTGGATTTGTAAAAGACTGCAGTGGTTAAGGAGTGGACTAGACCCATGACTCCAACCGATATTCAGAGCTTCTTGGGTTTAGATGGCCACTATACGAGGTTTGTAGAGAGCTTTTCAAAAATAGCAACCTCGTTGACTAAATTAACTTAGAAAAAAAGGTAAAGTTCTCTTATTCTAATGCTTGGGAGGATAGTTTTAAGAAGCTAAAGAATAAGCTAACTTCGGCTCCGATTCTGACTTTGTTGGAAGGTACTAAGGGGTTTATCGTTTACTGTGATGCAACCTGTGTAGGACTTGGCTATGTCTTGATAAAACATGGATAGGTGATAGCTTTTGCCTCAATGTATTTGAAGGTGCATGAGAGAAACTATCCTACTCATGACTTGTAACTGTTAGTCATAGTGTTTGCATTAAAAATTTGGTGGCACTATTTTTATGTAGTTCATGTGGATATCTTTTTGGACCATAAGATCCTGTAGTATGTGTTTACATTGGAAGACCTTAACCATAGGCAAATGAGATGGCTTGAGCTTCTCAAGGACTATGACATAAGTCTTCATGACCATCCAAGTAAAGCTAATGTGGTTTGTAATGCTCTTAGCAGGTTATCCATGGGGACTGTAGATTATCTGGTAAAGAAAAAGAGGGAGTGGTGAAGGATATTTACCGTTTGGCTATTCATCTTTTGGACTCTGAGAATGGTGGTGTGTTTGTGCAAGAAGTGACACAGTCATCTCTTGTTGTTAAAATCAAGGAGAAACAAATGTTAGATCCTATTTTAATGAGGATCAAAGGTTGTGTATGTTGGGATAAGGTTATTGCATTTTCAAATTAGTGTTAATGGTACTTTGTAGTATTAAGAAAGGTTTTGTGTTCCTGATGTAGACGGTTTACAAGAAACTAACATGGCCGACGTGCATGATTCTTGCTATGTTGTTTATCCTGGTTGGCCAAAAGTTGCTGGAATTGCTGGAATTGTATAAGTAACTCTAGGAGATGTATTGCTGGAATTGTATAAGTAAAAGTTGAGCACATGAGGCCAAGGGGTTTTTATAAGGAGATTGAGCTGCCTGAATAGAAGTGGGAACTAATCAACATGAATTTTGTTACCGGTCTTCCTCGATTTTGAAATCAATTTGATTATGTTTGGTTTAGCATAGATAGGATGACAAAGTTGGCTCTCTTTTTGGCAGTGAGGACCAACTTTTTGGCTGAGGATTATGAGAGGTTGTACCTCCAAAAGATTGTGAAATTGCATAAGGTACCTTTCCCTATCATCATTGATCATTGTACACAGTTTTTATCTCACTTCTAGTGGTTTTTCGAGGAAGTGTTGGGAACAAAGATTAGTCTGAGTACTGATTTCCACCCACAGTCAGATGGGCAAGCAGAAAGGACTATTCAGACATTGGAGGATATTCTTAAATCTTGTGTGATCAACTATGGTGATAGTCAGGTTTAGAATTAGCCTCTGGTGAAATTTTCTTACAATAATAGTTATAACTTTAACATTGGGATGGCTCCGTATGAAGCCTTGTATGGTAGGAGGTGTAGATCTCCTATTGGGTGGTTTGAGTTTGGTGAGGCGGATTTGTTTGGCCCGAATTTGGTTTACCAGGCTATGGAGAAGGTGAAGGTGATTTTAGAGAGGCTGAAGGTTGCCCAAACTTTCCAAAAGTGTCATGCAAACATGAGGTAAAGAGACTTGGAGTTTGAGGTTAGGGATAGGGTATTTCTAAAAGTGTTTCCCATGAAGGGAATGATGTGGTTTGGGAAGAAGAGGAAACTCAGTTCCTGATATATTGGTCCATACGTGATTTTGAGGAGGGTCAACAGTGTTGCTTATGAGTTGGAGTTGCTTTCTAGTTTGAGATCCATTTACCCATGTTCAATGTTTCTATGTTAAAGAATTGTTTGAGTGATTTGTCTCAAGTTATGTTTATAAAGGATATTGGTATTTTGGATTCTCTATCTTATAAAATCTAGTTGAGATCTTGGATCATCAGGTTCATTAATTGCAGACCAAGGATAATCTTTGGCAAAGGTTCTATGGAGGAACCACAAGCTGGAAGAGGCTACTTGGAAAGCAGAAGAGGACATGAAATCCGAGTATCCTTTCCTATTTTGCTCCAAATATTCATGCGGAAGGTATGTGTTTTTCATAACATTTTTTTCAGACACTATTAAAGGAAAGGTTGATTTTCTTGCATCTTTATTATCTAACATAGTTAAAGATTGGAATGGGGGTGGTGGGGTTTAAATCATGCTTGTGTTGCCTGGTTCCATCATTTTGGGTTGAATGATCTAAGTGGAGGAGAAAACAAAAACCTGGATTTCGACCCTTTGAAAAATTTCTTGAGTTTGAGCTTTTGGACATCATACGAGTTAAGGGTACTCATCGTATGATGTGGGTAATGTTTTGGGGGTGTTGGTTGTATGATGATTAGTGTGATATGGGTTGCATTCTGTCCAAGGTATGAGTGGACATCATACTGGTCGTGCGATGATAGTATGAAATATGTTATGAACTAGTATGATTCTCAGTATGTCAAGACCTTGGTAGGCTACCTAGGGTACGGTTTATGGGTACCAATCGTATGGTAGGATATGAGTTAGGCTATGAAATCATATGTTGAAAAAATTGGAGTCCAATATTCTATCTAGGGTACAAGGGGTGGGTACCACTCGTATGTTGTAGGTATGAGATAGGGGGAGTCATACCCTCCTGCATACAATTTTCAGCTTTTAAGATGACGGTATTTCGGACATTTTCCTCCTAAAACCTCTTTAGTCCCCACGTCTTAAAACATATTGGGGACATTCATAACACACTTTGAAAGATCAAAACACTCCAAAAACTCTCTTTAAACATTCTCTTGAGGATTTGACTAGGGTTTCTACAAGGTGTTCATCTAGATGGTCAAGGGTTAAGTTTTTTTCGTGAATCTTCATAAATAAGGCATGTTACTCCTCCTCATTGTTAGTTCCAACTAAAGTCATGTTTTATGAATGTTTTTCATGGCATAATTTTCATAATGTTTTTGGTTTTGAAAAATATGTTGGGGGTTTTGGTTAATAATAGATGGATAATGTTTTCCATTGTTTTTACATATGGTTTTCATGTTGTAATGGAGGTTTGAGCATGTGGTTGCATGGAAATTGTCAATTGGTACTTGGTTTTAATTTTTGAAACTATATGCCCTTAATATGTTTGTTAAAATGCCTATGAAATTGCCTTTGTACATATTTGGACTTTCTTTGATAAACTTTGCATGGTACAATATGGTAATGGAACCTAAATTGGTTTAAATGGTTTTAAAAGGTTAAATGGTAAGGCCTTGGTGGCTATGGTTTGGTTTAATTGAAATACTTGTGGGGTACAAAGGAATCCCCTAGGTGAATTTAATAACAGAATCTATGGGGTACATGGGAATCCCTTAAAAGGTTGGCTAATGACATTGTTTGCCGGTATGACGATACCACTTCATAAAGCCTTGGTTAATAATACATGAAATAGGTGCTTTGGTTGTGTGCAAATGGTTTTAATTACGCAATAATGGTGGGTTGTGATACATAACCATGAAGGTGTGATTCTAAATGACGACCACTGGAAACTCATGTTTCCCGACATGAGGATTGGTCATGGTGACCATATACTTATGGGGTACATGGGAATCCCCTAAGTTATAGTTATATATATAAATCATGGAGGGTGAAGGTTACACGGGAATCCTTTATCCCAATGATATCTTTGATTAGTGCGGCTAAATTCATGTGGACCCATTCAGGAGGTAACATTGGACTCATATAGCCCATGGGTTGCTCTAGGATGGTTTAGCTACACAAACCCAGGTTAACGTTTTTAAATGGATGCTAAACTCGGTTACCTTTCCCGGCATGGATTCTATATAATTATATGTATTTATGTGGATGCATATGCATACTTACTTGGTTTTTAAATGTTGGCATTATCTTAAAATTACCCTGAGCGTTTGCTAGCATTCACCCGCTAACCTATCTCCGAGCGTTGTATACCGAGCCATACTCCTTCTACTCAGTGATTGGATTAGGGGACATCTTGTGTTGGATTGAAGTAGTGAGCTTCCATACTTCAGAAGACTTCATTCATGTTATGGATTTCTCTACGTACTTTTTTCATTTCATTGACTTTGGTTTTGTCTATAGTCGGGGGCATGTCCTGACCGAGTACTATTTTACTTTCAGATAGAGACTTTGTGTAACTACTATGGATTGGTATGGGTGGTGTCAGTATAGGTGTCAGCCTTAGCATTGGTATTTGTATTGGGACCTACCCTGTTAGATTATATTTGATTTATGATTGTTCCATTTTGTTATGTTATATACATATTTAGAATTCATCCGTCTTGGGTATAGGGCGATTATGGTTGGGTCTTGGGGGTTGTCTCCAATATCGGTCAGTCTTGAGACATCAGACACGACTATGTCCTGGTTTGGGTCGTGTCAAAACTACAACTATGAACTTTTTCTCAATAGTAGTGTAGTTCTTCTGAGATTCATTCAATGCCTTTCTGGCGTAGTGGATGGGATGAAAGTGTTTTCCCTTTTTTTCCAAGAATAGTCCTAAGTGCAATTCCTCTTGCAACACATATCACTTCAAATGGTTTGGAGCAATAATTATGGAAGCAACAACTAATTTTTATTCCATACATTTAAAAGATTTCAGACATTCATCATTAATCATAAACATGACTTTCATTTCCAATAGTTTTCAAATAGGATTTGCAACCTGAAAGAATCCTTATTGAACCTCTAATAAAAGCCTACATGGCTAAGGAAACTTCGCACCAACTTTATCGATATTGAAAGTGGCAGCTTTTTAATTTCTTCAATTTTGAATCTGCCGACTTAAATTCATTTGTTTGAAATCTTATACCCCAATACAATGCCCTACTTCAGCATGAAGTGGCACTTTTCGCAATGTAGAATAAGATTGAATTCCTCAAAAAAATTTTAAAGCGTTGCTTAATTCATCAAAAAGGTGATAAAATGAATTTCCTACCATTACAAAATCATCCATAACCAATTCTAAAGTGTTTTCTACCATATTTGAGAAAATAGATATGATACACCTTTGAAATGTGATTGGTGCATTACACAACCAAAAAAGACATCCACTTAAAAGAAAAAGTTCCATACAGATAGGTGAATGGTGTGTTTTCTTGATCTTTAGGGGAAATTGATATTTGATTACAATCTAAATATCTATCTAGGAAGCAATATCAGCCCCTTTCTACTAATTGATCTAGTATTTAATCCATAAAGGACATTCTAAAGTGGTCTTTTAGTGTCCAAGAATTCAAATTCACGTAATCCATACACTCTCTTCATCCTATAATTGGCCTAAGTGAAATCAACTCATTATTTTGATTGGCCACTATAGTTATACCTCATTTCTTAGGGACACAGTTGACTGGGCTTACCCATTTGCTGTCAGACATTGGATAACCACTCTTGCATAAAGCTATTTATTATCTCCTTTTTTACTATTTCTTTAATGGTTGGATTGAGTTTGGATTGATGCTAAATAGTAGGAATTTAGTCTTCTTCTAATTGAATCTCATGGGAGCAAGTAACTTGAGGGATGCCAATGAGTCTGTAATGGTCCAACCAATAGCCTTCTTATATCTCCTCAATACTAATACAATAGCTTTAATTTGGCATTCAATTAGATCCATAACAACAATAACAGGTAAGATATTCTTTTGACCTAAAAACACATACCTCAAGTGTCCAAGCAACTCTTTAACTCTAGCTTTAGTGGATCTTAAATAGATGGTTTTACTAGCAGTGTTAGTCTATAACTATAGTCTAAGTCCATCTTCTTCGATACATATGAGTATGGACCCCTACCAATCAATACACATATTATTTCATCATAATCCTTAGTTCCATTACTTTCAAAATTCATCAACATTTTGACTAACGTCTCAACGGAGAATCTCTTTTCAATAAGTACTACAATTTCACATTCCTCCACCATATCAATAACAGAGATGATACTTATGTATCTTGGTTGTTGCATTGACTGGCAGACATCGAACTTTAACTCTTCATCATTGAGCCTAAATTTAACCTTATTCTTCTTCATATCAACTAGCACTTTTCCAGTGGCTAAGAATAGTCTACCCAAGATTATGGGTACTTAAAAATGACTTCACAATCAAGAATTATGATTAGGTCTCTTAAGAGAACGGTCTTCTTTCAATAACTGCATTGATGTTGGTTTGGGGGATCTTAAACTCTAGTACTGATATATCTCTAAAGAAATCTAATTGATGTTTTCTCCAAGATCACGAGTGCCACAACAAAACTGAATGCCACAATTGTGCATGGTATTATAAATTCTCTCAGATCACATTTCTTTTGAACCAACAATCTCATGTCAATTGCACTGCAGGGATGAAGATTATCAACTAGCTTAAAGCTCATATTTCTCTTTTTACTGACTATATCTTTCATAAAATTAGATTATCCTAACATTTGTCCCAAATCTTTAACAAATGGGACATTTATGGACAACTTCTTAAACATGGCCATGAATTTAATAAATTTCCCATCCACGACCTTTTTAATTATCCTTTGTAGAAACTGAGGAAGAGGTTTAGGAATCTTGGCTAGTTGCATTTCCAATCCTTTCTCTTTATTTTTTATCAACTTATCTTTATTCCTTATATTTGGGGTTTTTCCAATAGTTTCCTTCCTCTCACATACTTCTTTCTGCTTTTCTGACTCAGTTGGATCACTTTTTAACTCACCATCCTTATCCTATATCTTATTACCTAATGTAACATCATCCACATATAACTTTACTATAAGATGATGCTCGGGTAACACTCTACGTCTTTGTGTGGTAATAGCCAAACTTGTACCATCATTTCTCAAATTCTGTGTTGTATCACTGGTAGAGTTCCATTCCTTCCCTGGTTAAAGGCTACTGATAACTTATTCATTAGATGTTCTAAATGCTTAATAGAGGTGGAATGAAACTCAACTATTTCACTCATAGTACACAAATAACTTTTCATCTTCTTAACATCGACATCATTAGATTCCACTCCTTTTAGCAACATAGCTATCATGGCTTCAATAGATATATTTCGAGAGTTATTCATAGAATTATTACAAATTTTATATGGCACATACAATATGGTTTGATCACCCTTGTAATTCCAATTCCTTTGCTCACGATCTCTATAACCATATTTATCAAAATAACTATCCCTCTGATTGTTCCAAACTTGGTTTCCTTAGCTATTACCCAAATAATCCCCTGGTTGTTTAAATAATTTAATTCTTTCTTAAAATCAGACTCAGCTACTCTATTGTGTGACTTCACTGCCATTACTTTCTCAATATTACCAAACAATAAGTTTTAGGTCAATATATCTATCTACATCCTTAGATGTGTCATATCTTGGTCAAGTTGCTCTTTTCATTGGTATTGCTCGGCCGATATTCCAATAGAGTATGTAATTCTTGCTACCTTAGAATCCCTGGTGTACCAAGCTCTACTATTTTTTGTCAAGCTATAAAAAATCTCAGTTTCCTAAAGAAAAAGTATGACCCATGAAAGAATCACCCGTTGCATTATGAATTGTTGGCTTTGTGTTCGAATTCAATGATGTATAGAATGTTTCAATCAAGTTTTCATCAGTTATTGTATGATTCGTACATTGAATAAACTTAATTTGGAACCTCGACCAAGTTTCATGTAGCGCCTCATTAGGTAGTTTCCTAAAATCTTGATCTCGTCCTTCAGTTGTAACATCCTAGAGGGCGAAAAAAACCTTTCTAAGGAAGATCCTTTCAATTGCCTCTAGTTTTCTTGTAGAAAAAGATTTGAGTTTAGTCAGCCAAAAATTTTCCTCTCAGATATAGATAATGGGAATAACCTTAGGCAAATTAAATTTTGCCCAACTCCTAGATAATAAAAAGAGTTACATATGTTGACAAAATTCACCAAATACCTAATCGGATCATCTCCAAGCATTCCACTAAACAACCCTTTAGGATTCAACAACTATATCATTATGCTGGTGATCTTAAACTTCACTCCAGAAGCTAGCTGGGGTAGTACAATTACCTCAGTCGCACCAGGCACATCTAAGTTAGCTTAATCTTTATCATTTAAGGCTAAATTTACCACAGGTTTTTCGTGCCTTCTATCTTGTGTTTGTTGATTTTGATTTACTGGAGCAATATTCTCAACTCATTGCCCATTTATAGGGTCAACCAACTCATCATTACCTATAACCTCATTCTTATTATTCCAAAAATAATCTAATATACCAAAATTCTGTTGGTCAATTTTTTGGGTGGCAAGTGCAGTCAATCTTTCTACCTCTTGTTCAATTTCCATGTTTCTCCTCAAGGTTCTAGGGATATCAGGATAAAATAGCAGTAATGCTTCACCTGAATAATAAGTTTGTAACATGTACAACTCTTAGCCTATAATACACACATGAACAAAGAAAAGTAAAATTAGGAAACTAGACTAAAGGTCAAATAAATAGAACAACTTAATTGACAGCTATATTCCATGGCAACGACACCAAAATTTGATATGTCCAAAATACAAGTTCCTTTAGGGAAGGTAAGCAATCGTTGTCAAATATATAACCCAAAAGGTTTGGGGTCAAATCTCATATTGAATATGGTGTTAGTTAAGATATTTCAAACTTAAGTGATTGCTAGCCAACAATTTCCATGAGATGGGGATTTTGTTGTAACAATTTATAAAATAAATTTTTTTTTGTTGCTAGAAGTATAATTTTAAATTTGTACTAGCATAAATCAGTAATGAATTTGAACTAGGGTTTGATTACCATGGCTAATATCTGCTAATTATTGGATAGAATTCTCACGACTTTTGGGAAATATAAAGTTATGAATGCCTACTGTTCATCTAACTTAGGTGATTAGTTCTTTAATTCCTACAAACTTGAAGAAACCTTCCACATTAGTTTGATTTCATTTTGAGTTGGTAAATCTCATTACTGCATTGGCCATTAGACAGAAAGTTAATGCCTCCAAATCCTCGTTGATAATCTATGTTCCTGTTTTAATTTCTTATTTCAAAGAATTTAACTCAGGCATGTTCTACTATTTGCAACCAACATAAATATATTAAGATGATAGCATTATATATATGAATCCCACAATCATTCGAATCCTAATAAAATAAACAATCAAACAATGAATCCACCATTACTCCTACAACCCTAGTTGTGGGATTATAGATGCTCATGAATATAAGAAAGATTGTAGAAGATGAATTCATAAATTAAAGAGTTATGCTTACAAAATATGGAATCAACTTCAGTTCTCTTTTGAAAATCCACAATTGTTTTCCAAAATACCAAAAAAACAAAATTCAAAACTTTAATACTAGTTTCCACACAAAATAACATCTATGGAAAAATGTCAAAATATAATGACAAAAACCTAAAAGATGTTATTTATATCTGATGATAGGCGAATTTACACGCCTAAAGTACTATATTTTACCAATATTTTAGCTAAGTTTTGAGGACAAATTATATAATTCATGCACTTTTAGTCCTTTTTCCTGTAATTGAGCTAACAAACGTGATTAGCAAGTTTTCAGGTATAAATGATGAAGAATTCAGCATTTTATGGATAACTTGACGCCAAAGAAAGCTTCACGAAGGAAGAGAGGCGAATCTTGGACACCAAGGACCAAAAGTGGCGCATGGAAAATCTGTCCCGGGCAAATACAACAATTCTGAAGACTTTGGGGACTAGCAGTAACTTATTAGGATTAGGATAATGATACATTAACCTAGTAGGATTAGTTTAATTAATGCATTAGCTTAGTAGGAATAGGATATGGGTATTATAAATACCCTATGGTGCTAGAGATTTTCATTCATTCTAGTTTTAATTCATTCTTCAATTAACCATTCTACTACTACTTCTAATTCTTTCATTAATTTTACTTTTTATTCTTCTTCTATTCATCTAATCAATTCTTATTTTTCCACAACAAGAGAAACGTTACTTTGCAAGGGAGTTCACGCCTAACGCCTACCACACTCTACTACACGAGATCTTTATTGTGGTACAATGATAATGTCTATTGTGATTTTTTTCGCACTCATGGGTAACTAAACTTCTCTGTTGGGGTTAGGGAAGTCTTATGAGATACTATCTAAGGCTATGAGTTTGTGAATTTGTGACACGTGTGTTGCTTATATCATTATTCTCTTCATCTTAATGCAAATTCTTGTGGCTGCAAACGCATAGAATAACGCCAGTATAGCATTAACTTGCTCGAAAAAAAGTTATATGTCTGGAAAAGAGATAATGTCAAGGTAATAGGGTCCCATCCCCTATTAAAAAGTTAGTGCCATAACTGGATTAACCTCTTGGAGAATTTGTACCGTTAGATACGCTTTAAGCTCGAAAGAGTTAAAGTGAAATAGTCCTTGTTTAGGTCGAAAGACGCTTGGATTTACCATCGAATACAATTCTCTATAAGTACATACATGTCTGAATTTCGCACAACTCATAGCCAATAGAGACGTACAACTCATAAGGTGGACATAACCCCAACTTCTCAATTCTCATTGTTTTACATCTTACCAAACATTCTTACTTTTTACTTTGCTATTTTCCATTTTTACCTTATTACTTTGGTTACATTACTTGCACGACAAAACTCCCCCCTTTTTACGAGACTTGCACTAAAAGTCTAGTAACCTTTGCTTACTTGTTGACCGGCTATTCCCTGTGGGATCGATACCCAACCCAGTTGGGTTATATATTTGACAATGACCGCTTTACACTCCTACGAGAGCTGTAGATTGAGCGTTATCAAAAATTGGCGTCGTTGCCGGGGAATACGAGTGTCAACTAAGTTTGTGATAATTACTAGATCCTTTGGTCAAATATTCTCGTACTTTTACTTTTAGTTTTTGTTTTTATTCTCTACAGGTTTTTATTCAGTGCATGCCCCATACTCGAAGTTCTGGTCAACCGTTATTACCTATCAATCCTGAACCACAACGTATTGGCAAAATGGAGGCACAACACAAAATTGAAAGGATGGCTGCTCAATAGGAATAGGCGAGACTAGCTGCTCTAGCCACCGATCAAGTGCATCAATAGAATATTGATAACCCCGAGCGAGCAATAAATTCTGACGACGAGGACCTAGGTGATGACGAGTTGCTAAAACCTAGGCATGCCGCTGAGATTGCAACACCTGCTAACAGAAGAGATCGTGAAGCAAGGTTTAGGCCTGAACGCCGAGTTATGCAACCAGCTTTCAACGATGATGATGATGATCTTGATGGAGCCGGAGCCACGGGAGCCATTATTCCTCCACCATTGGCACTCAGAGCCAAGTTCAACATCACAAGCACCATGATTTAGTTATTGCAACATAAGGGATTGTTTGGTGGACTAGCAGGCGATGATCCGAATATGCATCTCATCAACTTTATTTCTACATGTAAGTCGTTTGACAATCCTGGTGTTGTTTAGATGTAATTCGATTACGTCTATTTCCATTGTCTCTGTCTAGGGAGGCAACTCTATGGTTGAATGGGTTGAATCCTGATTCTATTACAAATTAGAGGCAATTGAGAGACGCTTTCCTAGAAAGATTATTTACACCATCCAAAAGAGCACAATTAAGAGATGAAATCAGCAACTTTCGGCAGCTTCTAACCGAAGCTCTTCATGAAACATGGGAGAGGTTCAAGACGAAGATTATGAGGTGCCCGAACCATCACATGACCAATGTCCACCTAATGGAGATACTATACAGAGCCTTGAAGTCAATAACTAAACCACTGGTGGATAATGCAGCTGGAGGATCATTTATGGACCTCACCTTTAGTCAGGCAAGCAATATGCTAGATCGGATAATGAAGCAAAGTAGAGCTTGGCATACCAAGTATTCTGAGGTAGCAAAACCCACTTTATCTATTGGCATGACTGCAGACCAAAGGAGAAGAGAAGAAGAATGTGATCATGATATGGCGCACATGAAAACACAAGTGGATCTTCTTATAAAGCATCTATTATCAGGGAAGACCGAAAAAGTCAAAACTGTTGCGTTAAAAGGAAGAGACGAATCTGATTTAGAAGAAGAGGCCAACTACTTGAACAATCAGGGGGGTTTCCGAGGTAATACCCAAGGAAACCAAGGTCAGAACTATTATGATAAATCTGGAAATAAGGACCAAGGTAGTTGGAAGAACAAGAATGAAAAGAGTGGTTTATGGGTTCCCCCAGGAAGACGTGACACCACCACATCTAGTTCTGAAAGTATGGAAGACATGATGGCTAAACTATTGAAAGGAGTGGAAACAACTAGCGCAGGAGTAACAGAGGTCAAAAATGATTTATCTTCAATGAAGCAATTAGTTGATTCACATTCCACTTCAATCAAACAAATAAAGCAGCAATTGAGCCAACTTTCAGCAACACTCAATCAAAGAAAGGCTGGCACTTTACCTAGTGACACAGTGCAAAACCCAAGGAATGATGGGTCATGCATGGCCATTACTACCCGAAGTGGTAAGATGCTGGAATCTTTATCAAAAGGCAAGCAAGTGGTTGATGAAGTAGCGGACATAGTTGATAACGCAAAACGTGAAGAATCCGCAGAAACTAGCCACGATGTCTATGACATCAACCCCAGCGGTTTGCAGCCTGAAACTACCAAAATTTAGAATCAAGAGGAGAAGAAAGCCGTGGAGAAAACAATTCCATACCCACCACCAAGCCGTGGAGAAAACAATTCCATACCCACCACCACCTTTTCCTCAAAGATTGAAGAAGGTGGCGGATGATACGAAGTTCAGCAAATTCATGACTATGTTAAAGCAGCTGACCATTAATGTTCCATTGGTGGAGGCACTTGAACAAATGCCTGGGTATGCAGAATTTATGAAGGATCCTTTGACAAAGAAGCGGGCAGCAAGCTATGAGTTGAAAGATAATGTTCATCACTGCAGCGCAATCGCTACCCGATCACTAGTTCAGAAAAAGGCTGACCCCGGTGCTTTCATTATTCTTTGCACTGTCGGATATTTGAATTTTTCCAAGGCACTATGCGACTTAGGAGCCAGCATTAATTTGATGCCATTATCTATTTATAAAAAGTTGGGGTTGGGTGATCCTACTCCAACCAATATGAGGCTCGTAATGGCGGATAGGTCGGTAAAACGACCTGTTGGTATTCTATGTGATGTATTGGTAAAGGTTTCTTCATTCATCATTCCGGAAGACTTCGTTATTTTGGATTGCGAGGCTGACTCAGAAGTCCCCATAATCTTAGGGCGCCCTTTCCTTGCTACAGGAAGTGTGCTCATTGATTTGAGAGCTAATGAGCTTTTATTCTGAATAAATGACGAAGTAATTTGCTTTGATGTGTGCAAATCAATGAAGCCACCCAAAGAGCTGAACGTATTCTCGGTGGCTGATGTTTACTTTGATGATGAGAAAGAATTACTTGAAGAAGAAAAAATTATTGATGACCCATTGGCGATTGTGCTCATGAATGGAGAGAGTAAGGATGCTGAAAATTGCGAAGAAGCTATTTGTGCTCTATCAGGATTAGGGACATATCGCCATGCTCCCAAGAAGCTGGACCTTGACCTCAAAAATCGACCCACACCACCAGCGAAGCCATCTATTGAAGAGCCACCCACGTTAGAATTGAAGAAACTGCCTAGTCATTTAAAGTATGCATTCTTAGGAAGCGGAAACACACTTCCAGTAATTGTGATGGCAGATTTGGGTGAGCAACAAGTTGCAGCTCTCATTGCTATTCTACGAAAGTATATAAGAGCCATTGGTTGGACCATCGCTGATATTATTGGTATCCCACCTGGGATTTGTACACACAAGATTCAGCTTGAAGAAAATTGCACACCCACAATTGAGCATCAAAGGCTTCTAAATCCACCTATGCAAGAAGTGGTAAAGAATAAATTATTAAGTGGTTAGATGCAGGGGTTGTGTATCTAATCTCTGATAGTACATGGGTAATCCCGGTACAATATGTTCCCAAGAAAGGAGGCATGATGGTAGTCGCGAATGAGAAGAATGAACTTATTCCACTCAGACCCATCACCGGATGGAGAGTATGCATGGACTACCGAAAGCTAAATTCATGGACACTCAAAGATCACTTTCCAATGCCATTTATGGACCAAATGCTATATCGATTAGCGAGGAAAGGATGGTTTTGTTTCTTAGACGGTTATTCAGGCTATAATCAGATTTGTATTGCTCCCGAAGACCAAGAGAAAACAACGTTTACATGCCCATATGGTACGTTTTCTTTTAAACGTATGCCATTCGGGATATGTAACGCACCAGCCACCTTTCAGCGTTGTATGATGTCCATCTTTTCTGATATGGTTGAAGATACTTTGGAGGTATTCATGGACGATTTTTCAGTTGTGGGCGATTCGTTTGAAACGTGTTTGGTAAACCTGAGTATGGCGTTGCAAAGATGTGTAGAATTCAACCTAGTACTGAATTAGGAGAAGTGCCACTTTATGGTTAAGGAAGGCATCATTCTTGGGTACAAAATCTCCGAAAGAGGAATTGAGTTTGATCGAGCTAAAATTGAAGTTATCGAGAAGCTACCACCTCCAATTTTCGTAAAGGGAGTTCGTAGTTTCCTCAGGCATGCAGGTTTCTATCGGCGGTTCATCAAAGATTTTTCAAAAATTTCTAGTCCATTATGCAAACTTCTGGAGAAAGATGCAAAGTTTGACCTCAATGAAGATTGTTTAAAGGCATTTGAATGCCTCAAAGGAAAACTAATTGAAGCTCCTATCATGGTAGCACCAAATTGGTCTTTACCGTTTGAAGTCATGTGTGACGCTAGTGGGGTAGCGTTAGGTGCTGTACTTGGCCAGAGGAAGGAGAAATTATTTCATCCTATCTACTATGCTAGCAAGGTCCTAAACGAATCCCAAAAGAACTACACTATCATAGAACAAGAGCTCCTAGCGGTTTTGTATGCATTTGAGAAGTTTCGTGCTTATTTGTTGAGGACCAAAGTGATCGTTCATACAGACCATGCAGATCTAAGATATCTAATGACAAAGAAGGATGCAAAACCAAGACTAATTCGATGGGTCTTGCTGCTGCAAGAATTTGATTTCGAGGTTAAGGATAGAAGAGGTTGCGAGAACCAAGTGGCTGATCATCTATCTAGACTCGAAAATAAGCATATAGCGCAGCCTGAAATCGAGATTGATGATGCATTCCCTGACGAGGAGATCTTAGCAAAGATAATGGAAAAGTTACCATGGGGCTATTATTTCCTATATCAATCATAAACACTCTCTCAAACTCTCTCAAATCCCTAAGGCAAAGACAAGCTAGTGTTTGAAGAAATTAGCATCTATAGCTTCCAAGGGTTCATTTCTCTTTGTAATCATATATTGCAGGCATGTTACACTTCTCCAAATATTAATTTATGAAAATTATGTGTTTTAAATGGTTTATTTTAATGGATTTGAATTTGGTTTTTAATATGGGCTGAGGTTTTTGGGATAGTTAATTCTTAAATTCTTTTCCCATGGTTTTCATGATCTGTTCATGTTTTGAATTATTTTTTTTGAACTAATGGGGTGCATGGGAGTGGTAACTGGAGTTGGGGTAGAGATATTCCCATAAATTGATGTTTCAACTTAGAAGTTGGTTTTGAACAATTATGTTCCCTCAACATTCTTGTGTAAATGGTTTTGAATTGTGGAATTGTTACTTAGTTTGACTTACTAACCTATACTATTGCATTGCATAAACGGTTAAACAATGAAAGTGGATTTTTAAAGACTTTTTGTCTATGTTTTGATTTAATGAATAAAGGGGATCGAGGCATTCCACCAAGTCCATGGAATTATAATGGCATAATTATGAGTTTGAAAGAGAATGTTATGATGATACGTGTGGTGTGCCTTAAGGTCTAATCCATTGTTTAATGAATGGGTTATGTGAAAATTTTTTTAATTGGGCTTAATAGGGGTTATGTAGCTAATATGTGTAGGTGTGGGTATAAAATGACTTATACTGAAAACTCACGTTTGCCAACGTGAGCATTGGTCTTTATGATCATATGCATGGTTCACACTATTGATATATTTTTTATATAGGATTGGCATGGGTCAAGGAATTCCCTAGACTTCATTAATACCTCCTGTTCGTGCGACTAATATGCACTAGGTCCTTTTTCGTAGGCGAAGTTGAACCCATATTGACTGTGGGTTCCTGTATATGATAGTTAATCTACATAGTCCAAGATATTATTTTACTATCATTCTAAACCTTGTTCCCTACACCAACATCTATTATATATAAGTATGCATGAATGTGAACATTTACAGTGAGTTTGAAATTTAACTTTTGACTGACATTATTTTTCCTTTATCCTGAGTTATATGCTAGTGCTTAACCATCCCTAGATAATGTATTCCCTAGAGATACAGGGTTTGAAGGTGCTTTAATTTTTTGCATAGGGATAGGTGATTTCAGAGTTGTTCGTGTGTCAACTTAAAGTAGTGAGCCTCCTTCTTCTAGAAGGACCGTTGCTTCTTTGTTTAGTATGTCATTAACTATTTCCTTTTTGACCTTTTTTGGCTATTGTCGGGGGCATGTCATGACTTTGATTATTTTTAGATTAGTAGAGGATTTGTGGATATTACTATGGATTAGGTATTGATATTGACCCTCTTTGATGTCTTTGAGCTTAGTATTTTCTATCTTATTATATGTTTAAAATTCAGCCACTGCCAGGTGTGCTATGTTCTAATTAGATAGGAAAAGGGGGTGGTCTTTAATCCTCAGTGAACTTGAGATGCCTATCATGGATAGACCCTAGTTTAGTTTGTGAAAAGTTGATATCAGTGCCTAGGTTCATGGATAATTAGGTGTCCACAAAGCACTATCAAGTAGAGATTTTTATAGGAATGTAGCACACCATACTTATAAAGGGCAGCCTATAAGATATTTAGGAATTTTTACCTTTTTTGTTGTTCTAATTTTTGGCTATAAAGTATATGGTGTGGAAATCTCCTCTAGTTTTATTTGCTTGCATTTCAAATTAGGCCTCCCCAAAGATTTGATGTTAGTGGAACCTTCTCTATCCCACCTAAGGATAATGTGGATGGACCTCATCCTACCTATAGAATATATACCCGATTTAGGGAGCTAGATCTTAACTATACTACCCTCGTGGAGTTCCACTGGTCTCTACCTAACATTCCTAGACTCCTCAGGTTGATGATGGGTCTGTCCTACTGCCCCAAGGAGACATTTGTAATATTGAGTTTTGTCATTCTATTAATCTGTTAACCCAATTTGTGATATCCCAACCATGTCAGTTGGATCCTATTGGTAGTGTTGTGATTCTTTCTGAGGTTACTCGAGTTAAGAAATTCATGAACCTCAATCCTCCAGCCTTTACTATCTCTAAGGTTTAGAAGGATCCTCAAGGGTTCATAGATGAGATAGAGAAAATCATCTAAGTTATGAATACTTCTTACTCTGAGGGCATGGGATTTGCCACATATCAGTTGAAGGATATGGCATGTTTATGGTAAGAGGAGTGGGATCCGTCTAGGGGTAATGATGTAGAGTTGTCTCTGTGGGATAAGATTTTTTGTGCTTTCCTAGATCATTTCTTTCCTTAGTAGTTTGGAGAGGCTAAAATTGAGGATTTCATAAATCTAAAATAGTTTAGGATATCTATTAAAGAGTATGCTCTAAAATTTCATATGTTGTCCCATTATGCTCTTGAGCTACTGTCAAGCATAAAGGCTAAGATGAGGAAGTTTTCTTTGGGCTTGTCTCAGGACTTGGTGTTGGAGCGTAAGGCCTCCTTGCTATATAGTGAAATAGATATATCTAGGCATGTGGTGTATATGAAGAAAGTTAAAGATGAAAAGAAAAAACAAGATAAAATATGAGAGAGGCAAGGTAAGAGATTTAGGTATTCTAATCAGGGTGGAGGCTAGCATAATAGTGGTAGAGATGGCAGGCAATGATTTAAGAAGAAGTGGAGAAACTATACTTCTTATTCTATGGCTAGTGCTCCATATCCTAAGTCATCCAGTAATCGCTGCTTTTAAAGAAATAGTAATTTTAAGGCACAAGGTGCCCAATATCAGGCTATTGGGGCCTAGTCAGCTCTATTATTTCCTAATTACAGATTTTATAGGTAGTTGTACCATGGTTTAAGTTAAAGAAAGGTATAAGTTTTTTAGATGCAGCCAACCTGACCATATTCAGAGAAACTCTCCTTCAAGAGATATTCCTGCTAGGTCTAATAAGGTTCGAATTGTTTCTTTTTCAGCTCCTGCACCAAAGGTTTCTACCTCTAGCTTAGACACTAGTTGGAATCATTTGTATGCTTTTGTCCCCCGTCAGGACTCTGACGCATCTCCTGATCTTATTACTAGTATGCTAAAAGTTTTCTCTCATGATATGTATCCGCTAGATCCCAGGTCTACCATTTCTTATATAACCCCTTAAATAGATTTTCATTTTGGTTTTAGAACTGAGTGTATTCCTGATCCTTTTTTATGTCTACCAAGGTGGGAGACTCTATTATGACTATGAAAGTCTATAGGGGTTGCATGGTATCTATTTGTTATAGGGAGACGTTGGTAGATTTGATAGAGTTAGAGATGTTATATTTCAATGTTATATTTTGGATGGATTATCTTTATTCGTGCTATGCATTTGTTGATTGTAAAATCCAAAGGGTCAGTTTCTAATTCTCGAATAAATCAGTGATTGAGTGGGAAAGGAGTTTCCTAGTGCCTAAGGAAAGATTCATTTCTTGTCTAAAAGCTTGAAATTGATTTCTAATGGGTGTTTATGTCACCTAGTTTGGATTAAAGACTCTAACTTGAAGGGACCTTTATTTGAATTTTTACTTGTAGTCAATGAATTTACTGAGGTCTTTCCTAATGATCATTCTAGTATTTCTCCCTATAGGAAAATCAATTTTGGGATGGGCCTTCTTCCGAATACATATCCAATCTCTATTTCTCCTTATTGAATGGCTCCAGGTAAGTTGAAAGAACTTAAGGAGCAATCGAAAAATCTTCTTGATAAGGGTTATATTTATCCTAGTGTTTCCCTATAGGAAGCGTCGGTACTCTGTGTGCATAAGAAAGTTGGGTCCCTTCAAATATGTATAGACTACCACTAGTTGAATAAGTTAATGGTAAAGAATAAATATGGTCTTCCTAAGATTGTTGACCTATTTGACTAGCTAAAGGGTACAAAGTACTTTCTAAGATTGATCTTCGGTCAGGTTATCATCAATCGAAGATTAGATAGGTGGATATCCCTAATACTGCTTCCCATACTCTATATGGACATTATGAGTTCTTGGTCATGCCTTTCGGATTGACTAACGCCTTAATGAAATTTACGGGTCTTATGAACTAGGTATTCAATCAATTTCTAGACCAATTCGTCATTGTGTTTATTAATGATATTTTGTTGTATTCAAAAAGTAAGGAGGATCATGTCAATCACCTTTGTATAGTGTTGTAGACTTATAAGGATCAGCTTTTGTATGCTAAGTTCTTGATGTATAAGTTCTAGTTGAATGTTGATAATTTTATGTGGGATCATGGTAGATCCATAAAAAGTTATAGTAGTTAAAAAGTGGCCTAGATCAACTACTACAATCAATATTAGAAGTTTTTTAGGTTTGGTTGGATATTATAGGAGGTTTGTGGAGAGTCTCTCCTCAATTACTTCTTCGGTAACTAGATTGGCTTAGAAAATAATAGGTTTCTGTGGTCCAATGCTTGTGAGGGTATTTTATAAAGTTGAAGGATAAGTTGAGTTTTGCTCATATTTTGATCCTGCTCGAGGGTACTAATGATTTTTTTCTTTATTGTAATGTGTCTCGTATGGGACTGGGTTGTGTGTTGATGCCACAGGCCAAGGTTTTGGCATATGCTTCGAGTCAATTGAAGGTGCATGAGAAGAACTATTCGACTAATGATTTGGATTTGTCGGCTGTGGTTTTTTCTTTAAAGATTTGGTACCACTACTTGTATAGGGTTCATCTTGATATCTTCTCAGAACATAAGATTTTGTAGTATGTGATCACCCAGAAGGAGTTAAATCTCAGGCAAAGGAGATGGGTTAAGTTGCTCAAGGACTATAATATGAGTGTTCATTATTATCCAGGTATAGCTACTATGGTTACTGATGCTCTTAGCAGGTTATCCCTGGGGAGCTTGTCTCATGTTGATGAGGAAAAGTGAGGTTTGGTGAAGGATATTCACCGACTCGCTAATCATGGAGTTCATCTCGATGATTGTAAGGATGGTGGTGTAATAGTTAAAGAGGTTTTCAAGACATATCTTTATACTGAGGTAAAGAAAAAATAGGTTTTGGATCCCATTTAGATGCAGAGCAAGGATATTATGTGTCAACAGAATGTCTTGACTTTTGAGATTGGCGGTTGTGGTACCTTAAGGTACCAAGGTAGGTTGTGTGTTACGGTTGAGACAAAATAATTTGGCTGAAGCTCATGAGTCAAGGTACACTACTTATCCTAGTTTGACAAAGATATACCATGAATTGAAGAAGATTTATTGGTGGAATAACTAAAAGAGAGATGTGGCCAATTTTGTGGCAAAGTGAATGATTTGTCAGCAAGTAAAGGTTAAACACTTGAGGCCTGGTGGTTTTATCTCAAGAGTTTGAGTTTCCCGTGTGGAAATAGAAAGTGATTAATACATATTTCATTATCGGTATTTTGTGGTTTCAGAATCAATTTGATTCGATTTGGGTCATCGTTCATAGGATGACTAAGTCTGCTCACTTTTTTCCAGTGGAGATTATTTATTCAATAGAGTATTATGCTAAGATTGTCCATGAGATCATAAAGTTTCATGGTCCTCCAGTTTTCATTATATCTGTTAGTGTTATTCAACTCTCATTTCATTTCTGGCGCTCATTCAAGAGTGGTTTGGGACTAAAGTGAACCTTAACAACACTTTTCATCCTCAAATAGATGGTTAGGCATAGAGAATGATTCAGACTTTTGAAGATATGCTAAGGTCTTGTGTGCTTGATTTTGGTGGTAGCTAGGATGATATTAGACTGTTGTAGAGTTTCAATATAATAATACCTATCACTCTAGTATTAGGATGGCTTCTCTCGAGGAACTTTATAGTAGGAGATGGCGTTCTCCTATTGGGTAGTCCGTAGTTGGTGAGACAAGATTATTTGGTCTTGACTTGGTTCACCAAGCCTTGGAAAAGGTGAAGGTGATTTGGAATAGACTTAAGGTTGCCTAAAGCCTCCAAAAGTCTTATTCCAGTGTGAAGCAAAGGGACTTCGAGTTTGATGTGGATGATTTGGTGTTCTTGAAGATACCTCCTATTAAGGGATAATGCGGCTTGGAAAGAAGTGGAAGTTTAGACCCGATATGTTGGTCCCTTTCATGTTTTGATATGAGTGGACCATATGTCAAATAAATTAGATTTGCCTTCTATTTTGGATTCCATTCATCCGGTCTTCTATATATCAATGTGGAAGAAGTGCGTGGGTGGTACTTTCTTGGTTTTTCCTATAGAGATTGTTGGTGTTTGATGATAGGCGAATTTACGCGCCTATATCAATATATTTTGCCCATATTTTAGCCTAGTTTTGAGAACTAATTATCTATTTCATGCACTTTTAGTCCTTTTTCCTGTAAATGAGCTAACAAACATGATTAGGAAAGTTTCAGGTATAAATGATGCAAAATACAGCATTTTATGGCTTACTTGACGCAAAAGAAAGCTCACAAACGAAGTGGAAAGGAGCTGGACGCCTAAAGGACCAAATCTGCTGCATGGAAAATCTGTCCCGGGCTAAAACAGCATTTCTGAATACTTTGGGGACTGCATGGAAAATCTGTCCAGGACTAAAACAGCATTTCTGAAGACTTTGGGGACTTACAGACACAAAGCTGGATTTTGACAATGATACATTAACCTAGTACAATTGGGTTATGTATTTCATTAGTTTATTTGGATTAGGAGAATGTTACATTAACCTAGTACAAATGGGTTAAGTATTTCCTTAGTTTAGTAGGATTTGGTTATTTATTTCATTAGCATAGTAGGAGTAGGATAGGAGTATTATAAATACCCTATCATGCTAGAGATTTTAATCAAGTCCTCCCTTAGTGGAGGTAACTCCTCCCTTAATTCAAGAAATTCATTCTTAAACTATTAATTTTCTTCCATCTTTCTCATCTTCCACTACAAACACTTCTAATCTATTCTTCTATTCTTAAATTCCACAACAAGAGAATCGTTACTTGCTAAGGAATCACCAAAACCACACGCCAAACACCTACTATTCACGCCATCCACCATGCAAAACGTGATATCCTTCGCATTCATGGGTAACTAAACCTCTTAGTTGGGGTTATGGAAACCGAATGAGTTACTATCTATTGCTATGAGCTTGTGAGTTCAAGACACGTATATTGCTTATATCATTATTCTCTTCATCTTAAATCTACAATCTTTGCGGTTCAAACACAAGAACACGCCATTCTAACATCTAACCTGTTCGAGAGAAAGGTTATTTGTCTAGAAAAGAAGACGCATAGACCAACGCCAGTCTAACATTTAACTTGTTCGAGAGAAAGGTTATTTGTCTGGAAAAGAGATAATGTCAAGGTAGTAGGACACCCTTTCCTATTAAAAAGCTAGTGCCGTAACTGGACTAACCTCTTGGAGAATTTGTACCGCTAGACACACTTTAAGCTCGAGAGAGTTAAAGTGAAATAGTCCTTGTTTAGGTCGAGAGACGCTTGGATTTACCATCGACTACAATTCTCTATAAGCAATTGCATGTCAAGACTCTACACACTCATAGCCAATAGAGACGTATACCTCTGAAGGTGGACATAACCCCAACGCTTCAATTCTCATTGTTTACAACCAACGTGACAATCTTTCTCTTTTTACTTTATTATTTTCAGATTTTATTTCATTACTTTGGTTACTTATTACAATCCCCCCATTCTTACGAGACTTGCATCAAAAGTCTAATAATTTTACTTACTTGTTGACCAAGCTATTCTCTGTGGGATCGATACCCAACCCAGTTGGGTTCTATATTTGCTAACGACCGCTTTACACTCCTACGAGAGCTGTAGATTGAGCGTTATCAAAAATTGGCGCCGTTGCCGGGGAATACGAGTGTCAATCAAGTTCGTGATAATTACTAGACCCTTTGGTCAAAGATTCTCGTACTTTTACTTTTAGTTGTTGTTTTTGTTTTATTTAGGTTTATTCAGTGCATCAATGGAGGCACAACGTGAAATTGAAAGGATGGCTGCTCAAGTGCATCAACAAAATATTGATAACCGTAGGCGAGCAACAAATCCTGACGATGAGGACGATCTGGACGGACCTGATGCCACCGGAGCTATTATTCTTCCGCCATTACCACCCGGAGCAAAGTTCAATATCACTAGCGCCATGATTCAGCTTTTGCAACTTAAGGGATTATTTGGTGGACTAGCAGGCGATGATCCAAATATGCATCTGATCAACTTTATTTCCACATGCAAGTCATTCGACAATCCGGGCGTTGGACAGAATGCAATTCGATTACGTCTATTTCCATTGTCTCTGTCTGGGGAGGCAACTCTATGGTTGAATGGGCTGACTCCTGATTCTATTACTCATTGGAGGCAATTGAAAGACGCTTTCCTAGAAAGATTCTTTCCGCCATCCAAAAAAGCACAATTGAGAGATGAGATCACCAATTTTCGACAGCTTCCAACTGAAGCTCTCCACGAAACATGGGAGAGGTTCAAGACGAAGCTAATGCGATGCCCAAACCATCATATGACCAATGTCCACTTGATGGAGATATTATACAGAGCGTTGAATTCGGTGACTAAGCCAGTGGTTGATAATGCAGCAGGTGGATCATTTATGGACCTCACCTTTGGGCAGGCAAGCAATATGCTAGATCGGATGACGAAGCAAAGTAGAGCTTGGCATACTAGGGATTCTGAGGTAACAAGCCCCACTTTATCTTTTGGCATGACTGCAGAGCAGAGGCGAAGACAAGAGGATCGCGACCAAGACATGGCTCACATGAAAATGCAGATGGATCTTCTTACCAAGCACTTATTATCAGGGAAGACCGAAAAAGTAAAAGCTGTAGCGCTAAAAGGAAGAGACGAATCTGATTCTGAAGCGGAGGCCGACTACTTGAACAATCAGAGGGGTTTTCATGGGAATGGCCAAGGAAACCAAGGTCGGAACTATTATGATAAATCTGGAAGCAAAGACCAAGGTAGTTGGAAGAAAAATAATGAAAAGAGTGGTTTGTACGTTCCCCCTGGCAAACGTGATACCACCATATCTAATTCTGGGAGTATGGAAGACATGATGGCTAAGTTATTGAAAGGAGTGGAAGCAACAAGCGCGGGAGTTAAAGAGGTAATCGACGATTTAGCCTCCATGAAGCAATTAGTTGATTCTCATTCCACTTCTATCAAGCAACTAGAGCAGCAATTCAGTCAACTTTCAGCAGCACTCAACCAAAGAAAAGCCGGCACCTTACCTAGCGATACTGTGCAAAACCCAAGGAATGACGGGTCATGCATGGCCATAACTACCAGAAGTGGTAAGGTGCTGGAAACTTCAGCAAAAGGAAAACAAGTGGTTGACGAAGTGGTACGGTTTGATATATGCAAAACAATGAAGCAGCCCCGCGATATGAATGAGTCATCTGTAGCTGATGTTCATTATGAGGATATGAAAGCATTATCTATAGAGAAACAACCTACTGTTGAGCCATTGTCTGCTATGCCACTGAAAGTTGAGCATGAAGATAATAAAGATTATGAAGAACTTATGGGTGATCTAACAGAAATAGAGTCTTATACTCCTAAGAAACCGGATTGTGATCTCAAGAATCAACCAACAGCGAAGACTCACTTTGACGAGCCACCAATGCTAGAATCGCAAGAGCTCCCCGATTATCTAAGGTATGTGTTCTTGGAAAGTAGAAATATACTTCCAGAGAGAGCAGATGATTTAAGTGAACAGCACGTAGAAGCTCTCATCTCTGCTCTGAGGAGATACAAGAGAGCTATGGGTTGGACTATTGATGATATAATTGGTGACTCTCTGGAGAAACGTATGAGCCAGCTCGAAAAAGATCGCATGACCACAGGTAAGCCTCATTGTCGTCTAAATCCTTTCAGAAAATGATCCATTACTTACCTCGACGAAGTCTAAAGTACTCGAGACTACTACGTCGAGCCACGACAATAAATGAGGCGCTAGATGGGAGGCAACCCATCGTTTTATCGTTTTATCGTTTTATCGTTTCGTCGTTTTAATTTTTTTCTTTTTGATAAATGAAAATCCAAAAATAAGAGTCGTGCCACGACCAAAAATAAGGCGCTTGGTGGGAGGCAACCCATCGTACTAATCGTTTTTATTGTGTTTTGAGCAAATATAGGTGCAAGAAAGATGCAACGAGGAGATTGATTTCAATTGACGATTTGGTCACATTGTATGGTAAAGTCGGTAAGTTAGGAATGGTGATGCATAAGGCTATGAATTGAGCCTTTCTCACGTCATAATAGTCTTCGAGGAAGGCTAGGCCTTGGTAAAAATAGGCCACGAACGATGCACAACCTATTCTATAGCCTAAGGACTCGGAATCTAGTGTGCAATACACTATGCGCCGCCTATTCCTAGGTGTGCGTTTGACTATGCGCCGCCTATGCTATGGCATTTGAGATACTGAGACCAAATGCCATACCATATGCGCCGCATATGCCTAGATATGCCATACCATGTGCGGCGCATATGTCCCATTATGCCATGGACAATGCGCCGCATATACATGTGTTATGCCGAGGGATATGCGCCGCATATAGGGTGATTTTGTCCCCAAATCCGATTGTAAATGGGTCATAACCCGACCCATACTCTTCCTATATAAAGGGGACATAGTTTTACAACACAACCACATTAGAAAACACCCTAAAGGCGCCACATAACCTTCCAAATCTTCTCAAAATTTTCTTCCTTTATTCTTCCAATCCACAACAACTTCTCCACAATCTTCAAGCAAGTAAGTGCTCTCTTATTCTCCACCTATTTATCGTAAGTACTACGTTGCTATGCTTATTATAAATTGCTAAATCATATAAGATTGTTGGAGATGTTCATGTGTTTGAATTGTTGTTGCATAATCATGTGAGTGAACATATACGTAGGGAATTCTTGACTTATTTCCGACTTGAATTTGGTTTCAATAGCTTTGTTATGATATTTGCTGAATAGATATGGCTATGAATATTGCTTAAGAGTGTTGTTTGGATGCTTACATGTTAGACTATCCCGGCCATCGGGATGAGATTATAGTACCTATCGATTTAGGAGGTTGTGCTTGTTGTAAGAATAACTATTCCATGTGGTAACCCCTATGTCGTAGTGTTGCTATATCTACCATGAAAGTAGTCCAATGGCTGCAAATAAGTGATACAATGCTGATTTTCTTGTTGGAATACAAGCCTAAAACGTATGTCGACGAAATCTGAGTAAATCGACTACGTTCACCTCGCTGATTTGTGCAACAAAACTAAGTGTGGGGTGGTACCCCTAGTACTTGCTTATAGATTGTATCAAGTGAGATTGTGCTGCAACTAACACTATTTCTAGTCTCAGGTACAATGGCACCTAAAGCGAGACAAGGCAAGGAGAAGGCTACCACCTCCCAAAAGGGCAAAAAGAGAAGTTACAAGGACCAAGGAGAACCCTCCTCGCAGCAAATACCCCGACTCACGCTTGGAATTAAGTGGGATACTTATGAGGAACTTCTAAGGATGACGACTCTGATGATGATTCCAATGAAAAGGGTATAACCCCAGACATAGAGAATAAGTCCGACCAACCAGGTTCCTCGTATTTATTTTCCACTGAGGACAGTGTCCCGACTAAGTGTGGGGTGGTGGTATTGCATGCTATACTTCTCTATTCGCATCTATGTTTGTTTGCTTTTGTTTCATTTTTGTTTCGTTGTGTTTTTTTTAGGAGTAAAATTTTTCTAGCTTCGCATAAAATTATTTTGATAGGCAGCATGAGATTATAACAAGAGTATGTGTTACAATTGTGACTATTGAGACGTTTAGGCTCTAGTTGTGACTCATTATGTGATATTGTGTGATTCAATTCCTTCAATTGATTGGGTCGAGAGTCTATATTACTTCCAAGCAAGTCGACCATGTGCCTTGTGTGTGTGAGATAATAGTATATTCTATGTTTGTGGCTGATGCTAGAACTTGCCCGGTATGTATGCAAAGCGAAAATAAGGAGTGTGAGTTTAGGAGATGATTTAGGCATTTCTTTGGCAACCTATACATGTTTACCTTTGTCTTACCTACCCATGTAAATCATCCTAGTTAAACCCTTTTGAGCCTTTAGCCTATTTCTTTGACAACCTTGTATGTAAGCCTAATCCATTTTTTTCAAGACCGTAATTTGATCCAAATTCCTAAGTGCTTTAAAGTGAAAAAGTCATGTGACAACATAAGAGGAAATTGGTTGAGTATGATGCTTTAAATTATAATGGTGCTTGAATGTGTTATGAAAAAGAAAGTGCTATCATAAGAGGTATGTTGTGAAAAGCAAAAGGAAAAGAAAGCTGAAAAGTGAGTTGTGCTTAAAATTGAAAAACAAAAGATGAGAACAAGGGTGGAAGAATAAAATAAAGAAAGGTTGAAAGAAAAAAGTGTCAATGATACAATGTGATGTATTAAAGTGCTTAGGAACTTAGTCACTATTTCTGGCCAAAATAGCTGATCCTACCCGTCCCTTAGCCTACATTACAACCATCAAAAGACCTACTTGATCCTAAGCTTAGCATTCTGACATTTAGTAGAGTACTACATTAAGGGCAAGCTTATGGTCATTAGTTGCTACATATGAATTTTTTGTGAGAGCGAGAGCAAGGACATTTTGATACCCATGTTTGAAAAATATGCTATATTTATGAGTGATTATGGGTACTATATTGTGAGACACACATGGTTGATGAGTTTTGGATAGTTGTATATGATTCTATGTACCTTAACGTTTGCATGCGAGTTGATCACCATCACGAGTCTATGCTTGAGGTTAAATTGTTTCTACTTATAATCGGAAAGCTACTCTTCGTTGATAATTGTTGTGCTTGTCTTGAAGAATGTTTTGTGTTGTTTCTGTAAAAACCTTAAGTTGATGTTAGAAGGACATGATATGTTGTTCGAGGACGAACAAAGCTCTAAGTGTGGGGTGTTGATGATAGGCGAATTTACGCGCCTATATCAATATATTTTGCCCATATTTTAGCCTAGTTTTGAGAACTAATTATCTATTTCATGCACTTTTAGTCCTTTTTCCTGTAAATGAGCTAACAAACATGATTAGGAAAGTTTCAGGTATAAATGATGCAAAATACAGCATTTTATGGCTTACTTGACGCAAAAGAAAGCTCACAAACGAAGTGGAAAGGAGCTGGACGCCTAAAGGACCAAATCTGCTGCATGGAAAATCTGTCCCGGGCTAAAACAGCATTTCTGAATACTTTGGGGACTGCATGGAAAATCTGTCCAGGACTAAAACAGCATTTCTGAAGACTTTGGGGACTTACAGACACAAAGCTGGATTTTGACAATGATACATTAACCTAGTACAATTGGGTTATGTATTTCATTAGTTTATTTGGATTAGGAGAATGTTACATTAACCTAGTACAAATGGGTTAAGTATTTCCTTAGTTTAGTAGGATTTGGTTATTTATTTCATTAGCATAGTAGGAGTAGGATAGGAGTATTATAAATACCCTATCATGCTAGAGATTTTAATCAAGTCCTCCCTTAGTGGAGGTAACTCCTCCCTTAATTCAAGAAATTCATTCTTAAACTATTAATTTTCTTCCATCTTTCTCATCTTTCACTACAAACACTTCTAATCTATTCTTCTATTCTTAAATTCCACAACAAGAGAATCGTTACTTGCTAAGGAATCACCAAAACCACACGCCAAACACCTACTATTCACGCCATCCACCATGCAAAACGTGATATCCTTCGCATTCATGGGTAACTAAACCTCTTAGTTGGGGTTATGGAAACCGAATGAGTTACTATCTATTGCTATGAGCTTGTGAGTTCAAGACACGTATATTGCTTATATCATTATTCTCTTCATCTTAAATCTACAATCTTTGCGGTTCAAACACAAGAACACGCCATTCTAACATCTAACCTGTTCGAGAGAAAGGTTATTTGTCTAGAAAAGAAGACGCATAGACCAACGCCAGTCTAACATTTAACTTGTTCGAGAGAAAGGTTATTTGTCTGGAAAAGAGATAATGTCAAGGTAGTAGGACACCCTTTCCTATTAAAAAGCTAGTGCCGTAACTGGACTAACCTCTTGGAGAATTTGTACCGCTAGACACACTTTAAGCTCGAGAGAGTTAAAGTGAAATAGTCCTTGTTTAGGTCGAGAGACGCTTGGATTTACCATCGACTACAATTCTCTATAAGCAATTGCATGTCAAGACTCTACACACTCATAGCCAATAGAGACGTATACCTCTGAAGGTGGACATAACCCCAACGCTTCAATTCTCATTGTTTACAACCAACGTGACAATCTTTCTCTTTTTACTTTATTATTTTCAGATTTTATTTCATTACTTTGGTTACTTATTACAATCCCCCCATTCTTACGAGACTTGCATCAAAAGTCTAATAATTTTACTTACTTGTTGACCAAGCTATTCTCTGTGGGATCGATACCCAACCCAGTTGGGTTCTATATTTGCTAACGACCGCTTTACACTCCTACGAGAGCTGTAGATTGAGCGTTATCAGTGTTTCGGATTCCTTGTCCTATGAGAAAGTCCCAATATAAAAATGTTGGATCATAAAGTCCGTCGTTAGAGGACTAAGGATGTGGCTTTGTTACAGATTCAATGGAGAAACCAGAAGTTTGAAGAAGTTACTTAGGAAGCCATAGAGGACACGAAGTCCAAGTATCCATTATTTTTTCTACTTTGGATAATTGTGCGTAAGATATACGTATTCTTTAATATCTTTCTTTTCTATCTTTGTTAAAGGAAAGTGTAATTGTGTCCCGTGTTAAATTTTCTAAGGTATGCCTTACTTCATCACTTAGGAACGTCTGTTCCTAGGGGGGAGAATGTAGCACCCTAAATTTTTGGTCCCTAAAGATTTCTTGACCTTTGAGTTTACTTCCCAAACTATGACTCTTCTTATGAGTCGTAGGGTGTCTAAATATGAAGTAGGACCCCAATTGTATCTACACCTATGTGCTATCCTAAAGTATATATTGTGACTATGATTAGGGTATTACAAGTCATAAAGAATCTATACGAGTCACATAGTCCAAAACCATAGCCTGACCAATAAATTTTCCCTAAGTTGTTGCCTCGATCACGATTAAATTCAATGAGTCATAATGACTCAATATGAGTTGTAAGTTACTAGTTGTAAGGTGACCAGTGCATACCGAAAAGTTTTTGTCTTGATTACGACTCAAACTCTATGAGTTGTAGGGTCAGTTGATGAGTTGTATGATGAACCGTAGTCTCTGTCGATAATTTTACACCTTTTAATTAAGGGAACTTTAGATATTCCCTTTTTACCCACATAGACCCCATATACATAAAACACCTTGGGGTTATTATTTCTGTCCTTTATTAATCATAAATACTCTCTCAAATCCCCAAGGCAAAGACAAGCTAAGGTTTCAAGAAATTGGCATCTAGATCTTCTAAGGGTTGATTTCTCTCCATAAATCTTGATATATCAGGCATGTTACTCTTCCCTAAATCTTAATTTATTAAAATCATGTGTTTTAAATGGTTTATTTGTATGGATTTGAATGTGGATTTTAATATGGGTTGAGAATTTTGGAATGGTTGATTCTTAAATTGTTTTTCCATCATTTTCATGGGTCGTTCACGTTTTGAATCAAATGTTTTTGAACTAATAATGTGCATGGGTGTGGGATCCAGAGCAGGGGTAGATATATACCCCAAAATTGATGTTTTGAACTTAGATGTTGGTTTTGAACAATTGCGTTCCCTCAACCTGCTTGTGTAAATGGTTTAAAATTATGGAATTGTCACTTGGTTTGACTTACTCACTATACTATTGCATTTCATAAATGGTTAAACAATGAACATGAATTTTGAAAGCCTTGTTGGATATGTTTTATTTAGTAAAAAAGGGGGTCAAGCCATTCCCTCATGTCAATGGAATTGTGATGGCATAAATATGAGGTTGCAAGAAAATGGAATGGCGATACTTGTGGTATTCCACAATGTATAATTCCTTGGCTAATGAATGGGTTATGTGAAACTTGTTTAAATTGGGCTTAATGGGGGTGATGTAGCTAATACATGAAGTTGTGGGTCTCAAATGCTTATACTGAAACTCATATTTTCCGCTATGAGGGTTGGTATTGATGACCATGTGTATGGTTTACATTATTTATATATTCCGTATTTAGGATTGGCGTGGATTTGGGCATTCCCTGGTCTACTTCGAAACTTCTACTTCGTGCGGCTAACATACACTGGGGCCCTTTCAGTAAGGGGAGCTGAACCTATATAGCTAGTGGGCATCTATTTATGATGGTTGATCTATAAAGTCCAGGATAATGTTTTATTATAACGCTAAACCTTGTTCCCTACCCCAACATCTATTATATATAAATACGCACAAATATGAACATGTACAGTGTGTTTGAAATTGAACTTTTGAAAGACAAAATTTATTTTTATCTTAGTTATATGCTTGTGTTCACCCCACTAACCATTCTTGAATACTGTATCCCCACGTGACGCAGGGTCTGAAGGAACTTGTACTTTTGATGCGCAGTCATAGGTGATCTTAGAGTTGTTCGTGTGTCAGCTTGAAGTGGAAATCCTCCTTATTTTGGAAGGCCCATTACTTCTTTGTTTAGTACGTCATAGACTATTTCCTTTGGACTCTTTTTGGCTATTGTTGGGGGCATGTCCTAACTTAGATTATTTTCAGATTAGTAGAAGATTTATGGAATTATTGTGGATTGGTTATTGATGTTGACACTCTTAGATATCTTTGAGCTTTTTACTTTCTATTTTGTGATATGTTCGGAATTCACCCGCTGCCAGGCGTGATATATTCTATTTGTCTTGGCAAAAGGAGTGGTCTCTGGTACTTAGTGGATTTGAGATACCTGTCATGGCCAGGGCCTTGTTCAGGTCATGATAGAACTGGGCCAATATAGGGGTTTAAACATAAAGATCTGGAAAGTGAACAGGTTTAGAACTAAAGAAGGTATATTTGCTCTAACAAGGATCAAAGGGTCTAACAACAATCTTTTGGGTAGCTTATTTAGGTTATGTGGATTAAATATTAAAAATGGCATATGATCCTTTCCTAGATGCCTACTTGCAACCTAGCAGAATAAACTGGACAAGTTCTGGATGCATGCACTCAATAAGAAAACCATACAAAGACCTCACACACTCATACCACAGAATAGCCTAATCATTATTTACCTTCTATTTTATACTCAGGCTTAAGTAGAATTTTCCATATTCGTATACTACTAATGATAGGCATGGCTTACAGTGTATTATTCAACATCAGTCTCACAAAAAATTATGTTGAGTTCACATTTTCAAAAACAAGTAAACCAATATTTGTTATTTATTCATATTAACTCTTATTTTGCATATACAACACACAAGACACACACAAAACAAAAATAATAGTAAAATTCCCTATGCATGTCGGTTTACCTAGATAGCACAGAAAGGAAATGAATGCTGGCAATAAACTTTGTGATTGCAAGTACACCCACCCCCAGAAAAATATATATTCATTGTCCCCAACGCATCATTTCTAAATTTTAAAAATGTAGGTAAGGATGTACCTACAGTTCCCTAGGCATTTGTGTCATGTGACACTAAGTGTGAGGTTGCACCAACAACAGTAGAAACATAATTTATAGCACCATGTCCAATAGGTGCGCTCATAATAGTAGTTAGTGGAGTAGAGATATCTATAACCATCTTAGCAGTACCCAATTCTTTAGGTATTCCACTAGCGGAGGCTCTCACAAGTTTGGCCTGCAATGTTTCTTCTCTCAGTTTGTCTGTTTCTTTGTACATCCTCTCCTTTATTTACATCTTTTTCTCACTATTTTTTCTCTATTTACTCTCATTTTCTTTTTACCTTTTCCTTTAGGATCAATCAATTTTCTAATGAGGACATATAATGTATCCTCTTCTTCTGAGTCCTCATCAATCGGGGCTAAAAATTTCAATGTATGATGACTCTATAAAGTTATTATATTGGGGCTCACTCTCTCCAATACTTCCTCAAACCTCGCAATATTGAGAACAACAATTTCTCTTAATCTATCATTGACCTGGGGTTCCATGTCATTAATACACCCATGGAGACTAGTGTAAGGCACCAAAGCTTCTTTGATTTTTCCATCAACAAATAGTTCGAACAATTGGGCAAAAAAATTTGACTATGCATCAAATATATTTCCTTATATGACCATTTTCTTACCGTTCTGAGGGGTGATCACATACTCAAAAACTAAAGTTATAATAATTATTTCTTTGGAAATCTCAACTGTTGTTGCAACACCATCGAAGGAGGTAGTATGAAAGAACTCCATTAGAAAATATTGTATACATTGAGGGAATCTTGATGCAACTGAAAGTGTATGAACACCTTCTATCAATTCCAAGACCTATCCCTCTTACCCAAACTTAATATGGGCTTGAATTCATCTCTCACTATATCAAAAGTGTGTGTCTTTTTCACTTTTACTTCATTATTCACTTCAGTGATTATAGGAACATGAACCTCCTCACATAACTTTATGATCAAGCATAGGAAAACATATGTTATATATGTTTTTGTAGCTCGTATCTTGATCTCGTCATTAATTATTTCTCTAAATTTTAGCTAAATCCCAAACATTAGACATGCTACCAACACTACTCTATCCTAAACCAATGAATTATCTCTTGCATTTAGCATTAATCTGAATCTCACAATACCCTACAAAAGTTTTTCCATTTGAGATAATAAAGTTTTTTTTATCTTAGCATTTGAGTTATTCACCCACTTTGGTTCTTCTTCTACTAAGAATTATACTAACCAGGTGTGTTGGTGGGCTCGATCACTTATTTTGTTATAGAATTTTGTAGTGGTTAGGGGTCCAAAGTACACTTCATGCAATAATTTTTAAATTGTGCAATCAAACTAGTTCATAATGACACCCTCAATTGGTATCTGCTCCATGTTTTGTTTGTCTATGACCTTCTTTCCTATTTTGCACATATTTTTTATGATAGCAATGTAGTTTGCATAAATCACACACACATTGGTCATATATTATTAACCTCCTCCCTTAATGGTCCATCCCAAGTTATTTAATTTTAGTGTTCTCTTAATTTTAGGATATCTACTAATCCTAGATGTAATAATCCTGACATCTTTAGACAGAGGTCTTTTCATTTTGTATTTACCCGTGGCTGCCAACCATTTATGATATATTTTGGATGACCCCTCCACTTTCCATTGTAATTTATCTCAGGTGCCAGAGTGGTTTGTATTCTTAATCATATGAAACACCCTAGGTTCTGGTCCTTGGAAATTTTCTATGTTTTGAGTCTTCTAGACATAATATGACATAGGGTATATGTCGTATGATATGGTATGGTTTAAGGGTCCTAATCTCATATGTTCATCAGTGTAATTAGGATGTTTTCTGTCCATGGTATGAATGGATCATACTAGTCATATTTTAGGGTACTAGTGTTATGATGTAGAACATATGATGACCTATGTCTAGACTGGGTGATTCTATACTGCCAAAGGTATGGTTCTAGGGTACTTGTCATATCATTGAATACAGGTTGGCCTTGGTGGTTGTATGTTAGATAGTATTGGGGTCCAAGGGGTGGCCGAGGGAGCGAGTAGTGGATACCACTCCTATGGTATGGTACGGTTTGGGGGGACGGTAGTCGTACCCTCCTACGAGAATTTATTCTAGATATTTCCTCTCTTAACCTCTTATGACCGCATGGATTAAAACACTATTGGGACTTCATTTACCCGAATATTCTAATCATAAGCACTCAAAACCCTCTTTCAAAACTCTCTCAAGATCTTGGGTTAAGCAAAGGATAATATTTCCTCTAAGGTGGTCAATTAAGGCTCTAAAGAGTGATTTCTCTTTGTCTTATTCTTAATCTAAGACATGTTACTCCACCCTCATTGTTAGTTCCAACTAAAGTCATTTTTTAAGAATGGTTTTTATTGCATAATTATGAGATGGTTTTGGGTTTTGAATTATATGTTGGGGGTTTTGGTTATAATTATGGGGGTTTGGGATTTGAAAACTATGTGCCCCCAATGTGTTTGTTAAAATGCCTATGAGAATGATTTTATTACATAGTTGGACTTTTAATGAAACTATTGCTTGGTATAACTTGGCAATGGAACTTAAACACGATCGGATGGTTTTAAGTCATTCAATGGTAAAGTCTTGGTGATCATCGCCGCTGAGGCAGTGTGGCCTTATCTTGGCCAACATGTGACGGAGGACTAGACGGACTATCGAGTTTGTGATGGACCATCACTAAGACTGTCACATCAATGCAGTGTGTTGTTTTTGGACCAACGTGTGATGGACTATCCGACGGACCCTCAGGCTAGCGACGGACCATCGTTTTGACCGTCGCAGCCACTATTCAGTATTTTAAGTCATTTGTAATAGGGACTTTTCAATTTTTTCCACTCTTTTATCAACAAGATATATTCCAAATGAAGAAAAATGACTTCATTCATCATCCAAAACACAAGAGAGCTAGGGTTTCTCCCTCAGGATGAAATCTAAAACACATCTCTAAGAAATCCAAGAACTCACCATAGATTCTACAAATTGAGTTGAGATTTAAGTTTCCTAAGTTCAAGGGTTGAAAGAACTCTCTCTCAAGAGTAAGAAGAAGATTTTGAAGCAAGCTTGTTCATCTAATTTCATAATCTAAGGTATATGGGGTTTTAAACAAGGGTAATCCTTTCATCCTTGTGCCCAAAAGCTTATTTAAACTATAATTTTCTACAATCTTTGAGATATTACATGATATTGAATTAGGGTTTTTCACCCATGGTTATTGGTTCCAATATCTTGATGTTTCCTATGAATTGAAACTCAAATAACATGATTTTCCATGTTTTCTTAAGAAATTGAAGCTTGGTTTATACCCTATGTTGTTACTCCTCTAGAATTTGAAAGTTTCGATGTTCTAGAAATTAAAGCATATGAGTATGTTGATATTCTGAGACAAATTGTTGTAACTTCCAGATTTCTGCATGGATTATGAATCTATATGTTATCTATTTTGCATTATGATGAGTTTTAACTTGATATTGAATTATGGGTCACTAAGCCCTACTTGAAACTTGCAATTTTATGAACCATTGTTCTATAAGATCCCATAATTTGAGTATTTTGAGATTAATGAGAATTGTTTTGACCTAATGGTTATAGTGTTTTGAAATCCACTCTACTATATGAGATTACAAATTTGATTGTTGGGTTCTTCTAAACCATGAGATTATTTTGAAAGTTGATTTCCATGAGATGAGTGAGATAACTAAAGGAAGTAGTATTTAACATCTAGTTAGGTAAGTTACCACGGCTTCTTACCCTAGAACTATGTGCCTCCATAGCTTTGAGATTTTAGGCCTGAGTTCGAGATGATTGGGCCCGAGGTTGAGATAAGTGATCACTAAGATGAGGTTATACTCTTTGGCAAGAGTATGATGCCTCTCCCCAATGTAAGTTTTTTTCCATAAAGATTTGAGATGAGATATTTTCTGAAGTGAACTAATTGTTTTTGAGTATTTTCCAAAGAAAGAAGTAGTTTTCTCTACTAATAAGAGTTGATCATCAGTTTTTAAACCAAAGTCATATGATTCTGAGTTCCAAGTGTTTGAGTTCAAAAGAGTTATAAGTTCTTAAGCAATAAAGAATTTTACTCCCCATGAGACATATGCATGAGTTAAAAGTATTGTTTAAAGCTTCCTTTATCCTATGAGTAATGAGATTAAGAGGAGAGCGCAAATTTTAAAGCTCAAGTATAATGACTCACGAGATTAGTGTTACATGCTTCATTCTAAATGATTTATGAGCTTTACATTTTATACTTATTCCAGCAATGTGAGTCATTCCCCTTATCATGCATGATTTGATTAAAGAGTACTGATCTTGTTTTATGTAAATACATACACCCCCATGTACTTAGTATATTCCTAAGTGTTGATCCATATATACGTCTATGTGCTACATTATCTTATAATGTATGTTTCGGTGATTAGTCCCAGCCTCGTCAGTGATTCTCGAGTACCTTTGTCTATATTTCTACAGTGGTTAGTCCTCATGGTTTGAGGACCTACCTTCAGATATTTCAATATTTGAGTGTTTATATTATTTCTTTCAGTGTAGTTTGATTCATTTGGGGATCTATCCCAACGTCTCTCGAGTTCATGAAGTAATAAAGGCTTTGTCAGACTAGTTATCGGACTGTGGTTGTGTTGATATTTCCAGTATTGTGGTCATTTGGACTGAGTATTAGCTTTGTATTACCTTTTGTTTGATATGACAGTGCCAGTGTTTTGTATATATCTTCTTGAATGAGTTATTATATGAAGTGATAGGATCAAAGGGTTAGCTTGGGGCTACTTCTAGACCTAAGCACCGTGTGATGTCCCAGGAGGTGATTGTAGGTCATTACAAACTTAGTATCAGAGCCTAAGGTTTTAAAGGAGTCCTAGGGTGTATGACAAAATGCATTGGGTAGAGTGTTGCTCATCGGTGTGTAGGGCGCCACATTTATGAGAAAGAGGCTACAAGACATTTTAGGAAAAAGTTGTTTCTTTCTTTTAGATTCTATCATACCTATAGTTATCCCTCTCATCTAATAATTCCTTCTTTTCTATTTCAGAAAATGCCTCTCGAAAGAGCGAATGCCCACGGAAATGATGATGAGCGATTCCCAACTGTTAATCCTTTGAATGAAACTGTGTCTCATGCTGTGTTTTAGATGGCCTTTCAGGCACTAGCCCAAGATGTCATCGCTAATGTTTGGGCCAATAACCAGACCACAATTGTAAATCAGCATGGAGGTAATGTAACTACTTCTAGGATCTGTGATTACATGCGGATGAATCCGCCGGAGATTTATGGGTCCAAGGCAGGTGAGGACCCACAGTTGTACCTTGAGGAGGTAAGTAAGATCACGTAGGTGATGCATTTTTTTGAGGAAGAAAGTGCTGAGTTGGCATCTTAGAGGTTGAAAGACATAGCTTATGACTGGGTTGTATCATAAAGGAAGGGTAGAGGTAAGGTGATGCTCCTATGACTTGGCAGGTGTTCCAAGATACATTCTTGGACAAGTTCTTTATGCTTTAGATGAGGGAAGCAAAGATTGAGGAGTTTATAAACTTGAGGCAGGTCTCCATGACTATTAAGCAGTACTGCTTGAAGTTCAACCAGTTGGCCAAGTATTCTCCTAATTTAATTTCAAACACACGACTAGTATAAGCAAGTTCGTGATAGGTGTTTCTGGTTTGGTGCTGAAAAATATAGGACTGCGATACTTCATAAGAATATGGATCTTTTTAGGTTGATGACATATGCATAGTAGATAGAGGTGGATAAGATTAGAGAGAGAGATCGAGTAAGGGATAATAAAAGGGCCAGATCTGAGCAACATGAGTATAGTCAGCCTAGGTTCTATGGAGGAAACTGCCCTTAATTTTAGAGACGTCTGTATATTCTAGTGCCTTTATCATATAGTGCTCTCATGCCTAGAGGTAGGCAGGAGCAAGGGAGCAGGTATTTTATATCTAGGTCGCAGAACAGTGTTGGTAACAGGCCTCGTTATCCTCCTTACACTAAGTGTAGTAGGGATTAGCTCGGTGAATTTTTTACAGATTTGAGGGGTTGTTTTGGTTGTGGAAAGAAGCTCTACAAACTTAGAGATTGTCTGCATGATAGTTAGGGGACCAGAGATGCCCGACCTTAGGCACAGACTACTGTTCAAGGTGCTTCATCTAGCACTACTGGTGGTCAGCGCTAGAATAGATTCTATGCCTTACCATCCCTTCAGGAGCAGGAGGACTCTCCCAATGTTGTTACTGGTATGCTCTAAGTATTTTTTTGATGTTTATGTGTTGTTGGACCTCGGATTAAGTCTCTCCTTTGTGACCCTACTTGTAGCTGCGAATTTCAAAATGAGTCCTAAAAAAATTCCTGAGACTTTCCTAATCTCCACCCTAGTAGGGGAGTTAGTTATTGCTAAACAAGTGTATAGACATTGTCCTATTACTATTCTTCATAGAGTCATACTTTCTGATTTTATAGAGTTAGACATGGTATATTTGACCTTATTCTGGGTATGGATTGGCTTTATTCTTTTTATACACCTATAGATTGTTGTACCTATATGGTCAAGTTTTAGTTCCATGATTAGCCAATTTTTGAGTGATCTGGGAGTTTGGTATCTCCCAAAAGTCATTTTATCTCCTATCTCAAACCTAAAAATCTAATATCTAAGGGTTGCATCTACACCTAGTTAGAGTTAAAAACACTAAGTTTGAGGCTCCAACTATTCAGTCAGTCAATATTGTTAATGAGTTTCTAGATATTTTTTCAGAAGATCTCCCAAGGGTACCTCCTGATAGAGAGATAAAATTTGGGATTGACCTTCTTCTCGACACTCGTCCCATTTTTATTCTGCCATACCATATGGCACCTGCTGAGCTTAAGGAGTTGAAAGAGCAACTCAAAGATCTTTTACACAAAGGTTTTATAAGGCCCAGTACTTCTCATTGGGGAGCACTTGTTCTATTCGTGTGAAATAAATATGGTTCCTTACATATGTGCATAAACTATTGTCAGCTTAAAAAGATCACAGTAAAAAAGAAGTATCCTTTTCCAAGAATTGATGACCTGTTTGATCAGTTGCAAGGTGCAAGTTATTTCTACAAGATAGACCTTGGATCTGGCTATCATCAACTTAAAGTGAGGGAATGTGATATTATAAAGATAGTTTTCTGAACTCTCTATGGTTACTTTAAGTTTTTAGTTATGTCTTTTGGGCTAACCAATGCCCCAACAGCTTTTATGGACCTCATGAATCAAGCAATATCTTGATAAGTTTGTCATAGTGTTCATAGATTATATCCTTGTGTACTCTTGTACTGAGAATGACCATGCAAATCACCTTAGAATTTCTTTGCAAACTTTTAGAGGTTACTAGTTGTTCACAAAATTCAGTAATTTTGAATTCTGGCTAAGGTTTGTAGCCTTTCTGGGTCATATTATTTCAGCCGAAGGTATTAGAGTTGATCCCCAAAAGACAGAAGCTATATGAAATTGGCCTAGACCTATCTCTCCATCTGACAATAGAAGTTTCTTGGGTCTAGAAGGCTATTATCGCCATTTTGTTGAAGGTTTCTCTTCTATTGCATCTCCCATGACCTGGTTGACCCAAAAAAAATTAAGTTTCAGTGGTCAGATTCCTGTAAGAAGAGGTTTCAGGAGTTCAAGACTCGACTTTCTTCAGCCCCTGTGTCGACTTTGCTTGATAGTACAAATGTTTTTATGGTGTATTATGTTGCCTCTAGAGTTTGTTTGGGTTGTGTGTTGATGCAAAGAGGTAAGGTTGCAGCCTATGCCTCTAGACAGTTAAAGTCACATAAGAAGAATTACCCAACCCATGATTTTGAGTAAACTGTTGTGGTCTTTGCTTTGAAAATCTGGAGACACTATCTTTATGGTGTTCATGTTGATGTGTTTACTGATCATAAGAGCCTGCAGTAAATGTTTACTAAGATGGAGTTGAATCTTAGGCAGAGGAGGTAGCTAGAGTTGTTAAAAGACTATGATATGAGTGTGTTGTATCACCCAGGCAAGGACAGTGTAGTGGCGGATACTCGTAGCTGATTGTCTATGGGTAGTATTGCTCATGTAGAGAAAGGTAAAAAAGAGTTAGTTGGTGATGTACATTGTCTAGCTAGATTTGGTATTAGGTAGCTTGCTTCAGCTGAGGTAAGTACTTTGGTGCAAAATAGTTCTAAATCCTCTTTAGTTTTGAAAGTAAAGGAGAAGCAAGATAGATATCCTAGTTTGGTCTGACTAAAGGAGACAGTTAAGGACCAAAAGATAGAGGTTTTCTCCTAAGGGGGAGATTCTGTGTTGAGATTGCAGGGTAGATTGTGCATTTCATGTGTTTATGATCTGAGGCAGAGGTTATGGATGAAGCGCTTGGCGCATGGTTTTCTATTCATCCCAGCACTACCAAGATGTACTACGACTTATGGGAAATCTATTGGTAGAATAGTATGAAGAAGGATATAGTTGAGGTTGTAGCAAAGTGTGCAATATCCCAATGGGTTAAGGTAGAGAACCAAAAACCTGGTGGTGTGATGCAAGAGTTTGGTATACCCACCTGGAAGTGGGAGGTGGTGAATATGCACTTCGTGACTGGTTTTCCTCTTTTGCATCATCATTATGATTCAATTTGGGTTGTTGTAGATACGTTGACTAAGTCCGTGCACTTCTTGCCCATGCATACATCTTATACAATGGAGGATTATGCTAGCTTGTATATCAAGGAGTTAGTTAGGATTCATGGAGTTCCCTTGTCTATCATTCTGAATAGGGGTACTTAATTTAATGCTCAGTTTTGAAGCGCGTTTCAATAGTTTCTTGGTACCCAACTTCTTTTAAGTTCTGCTTTTCATCCGCAGACAGATGGTCAGGCTAAGAGGACCATTCAAACTCTAGAAGATATATTTAGGGAGTGTGGTCTTGATTTCAAAGGTAGTTAGGATGAGCATTTTCCATTGATAGAGTTCACCAATAAAAATAGTTACTATGCTAGCATCAGGATGGCACCATTTGAGGCCTTGTATGGTATGAGATGTAGATCACCCAAAAAATGGTTTGAAGTGGGTGAAGCTGTCGTGAATTGGCCTGATGCAGTATTTGAAGCTATGGAGAAAGTTAAGTTGATTAGGGAGAGATTGAAGATAGCCCAAAGTCATCAAAAGTTTTATACCGATGTGAGGAGAAGAGATCTTGAGTTTGAAGTGGGTGATTTGGTATACTTGAAGATTTCACCCATAAAAGAGGTGAAGAGGTTTGGTAAGAAGGGAAAGATAAGTCCCCGTTATGTTGGCCCATATAGAGTTTTGAGCCGTGTTGGGAAAGTTACCTAGAAGGTTGAGTTGCCTGCGGAGTTATCAGTCGTTCATCCTGTGTTTCATATCTCCATGCTTAAGAAGTATATTGGTGATTCCGTTGTAGTTGACCCTTCAAAGAGTGTTGATATTTAGAACTATCTTTCCTTTGATGAGATTCCTATTGAGATCCTAGATTTTCAGGTCCGTACACTGAGGAACAAAGAGGTTTCCTTGGTCAAATTGTTGTGGCAGAACCAATCAGTTGAGGGTACTACTTGTGTGGCAGAAGCTTATACGCGAGCCAAGTACCCGCACCTCTTTCCTGCGAGTTTAGATCGATCCAAAGGTATTATTATTCCTTGATTTAGCCCTTCTAATATAAATTTTAGCTATATATTTATTGTTGCATGACTTTTTTCAATTTTTAAGGTATTCAAGAGATTAGAGAGACTTTGAGCCCGTTTAGAAACTTGCTTCAGCTATATGTACTCTATTTTCCTGTGTTCCTAGTCTAACTAGGGACATTCGAGGACAAATGTTTCCAAGGTGGAGATATTGTAAGAACCTGCAAAGGTCCCTTGTAGTTTGAGCCTTGAGCATATCAAGTGTAGTGTAATTTCGTCCCGAAAAGATTGAGAAAATACTTCCCAAGTGATTAGTGTATTAATCTTGTTGAATTTTCCTGAAAATGACTTCCTATAGTATAGAGAATTAAATTATCTTTCTAGTGATACCAATTTCATCCAAATCCGACCTCGGGGTGGGAAGTTATGGCTGTTTTTCCGAGAATTATCAAAACCGCCCAAGTGCAATGGATAGGTTGAAAAATCGTTGAGTGTGCAATGGACTATTGCAACCAAGGCAGTAACTCTCTTTTCTATCCCAAGTGTGATGGCCAAGATAACGGACCGCCATGACATCGATGGATCGTCGCTAAGACCATTGCCACTGAGGCAGTGTGGCCTTATCCTGGGCAATGTGCAATGGATGATCCGATAGACCATCGAGTTCTCGACGGACCATCACTGAGATCGTCACATCGAGGTGGTGTTTTTTTTCTGACTGACATATGATGGACGATCCTGCAGACCGTCAGGCTAGCGACGGACCATCGCTTCGACCGTTGCAACCCCCATTCAGTATTTGAAGTCATTTTAAAAGGGACCTTTCAGTCTTTTCTACTATTTAATCAACCAAATATATTCCAAACAAAGCAAATGACTTCATTCATCATCCAAAACACAAGATATCTAGGGTTTCTCCCTCAAGATCAAATCTAAAACCCTTCTCTAAGGAATCCAAGAACTCACCATAGATTCTACAAATTGAGTTGAGATTTAAGTTCCCCAAGTTCTAGGGTTGCAAGAACCCTCTCTAAAGAGTAAGAAGAAGTGTTTGAAGAAAGCTTTTTCATCCAATTTCATAATCTAAGGTATGTGTGGTTTTGAACAAGGGTAATTCTTTCACCCTTGTGCCCAAAAGCTTATTTAAACTGTAATTTTGTCTAATCTATGAGATTTTATATGATATTGAATTAGTGTTTTTCACCCATGGTTATTGATTGAATTATCTTGATGTTTCCTATGAATTGAAACTCAAATAGCATGATTTTGCATGTTTTCTTAAGAAATTGAAATTGGGTTTATACCCTATGTTGTTAATCCTTGAGAATTTAAGATTTTCAATGTTCTAGAAATTGAAGTATATGAGTAAGGTAAGTTACCACGGTTCCATACCCCAGAACTATGTACCATAATAGGTTTAATATTTTGGACCTGAGTCCGAGATGATTGGGCCCGAGGCCGAGATAAGTGATCACTGAGTTGAGGTTATACTCCTTGGCAAGAGTATGAAACCTCTCCCCAACGTCAGATTTCTTTCTTAGGAGGATAAGCCATTGGACTCCATGTAGCTCACATGGATTTTGTCGGTTAAGCGAACATCCCTAAACTAATGTATTTTCCATTGAGGTCGAATATTTTCCCTAAAGCTTTGAGATGACATATTTTCTAAAGTGAAAGAATTTCTTTTGAGTATTTTCCAAAGAAGGAAGAAGTTTTCTCTACTGATACAAGTTGATCATTAGTTTTTAAACCAAAGTCATATGATTTCTAGTTCCAAGTGTTTGAATTCAAGAGAGTTATAAGTTCTTGAGCAATAAATAAGTTTTACTCTTCAGGATACATGTGCATGAGTTGAAAGTATTATTTAAAGATTCCTTCATCCTATGAGTAATGAGAATAAGAGGAGAGCACAGATTTTAAAGCCCAAGTATAATAACTCACGAAATTTGTGTTTCATTCATCATTCTACATGATTTATGTGCTTTATATTTTAGACTTATTCAAGCCATGTGATTCATTCGTATTTGCATGCATAATTTGATTAAAGAGTATTGATATTGTTTTAGGTAAATGCATACACCCTCATATACTCAGTACATTCCCAATTGTTGATCCACATATACATCTATATTCTACATTGTCTTATAATGTAGGTTCAGGTGCTTAGTCCCAGCCTCATCAGTGAGTCCCAAGTAGTCCTCATAGTTTGAGGACCTAGCTTCAAACATTTTAGTATTCGAGTGTTTATGTTATCACTTTCATTTCAGTTTGAGTCTGTTGGGGAACTGTCCCAATGTCTCTCGAGTTCATGTATTAATAGAGGCTTTGTCAGACTAGTTATCAGACAGTGGTTGTATTGAGATTTCTAGTATTGTGGTCGTTTGGACTGAGTATTACCTTCGTATTTTCTTTCATTTGATATGACAGTGCCAGTGTTTTGTATATTTCTTCTTGAATGAGTTATTATGAGAAGTGACAGGATCAAAGGGTTAGCTTGGGGCTACTTGTAGCCCTAAGCACCGTAGGGCATCCTGAGAGGTGAATTTGGGTTGTTACATAACTCATCTTTGAGTGATGTATCCCCACATGATGCAGGAACCGACTATTCTTCTCCTACTACTTAGTGATCGGATTTTGGATCAGCTAGTGTTGGATTGAAGTGGTGACCTTCCATACACCAAAAGGCTCAATTTCATGTTATGGTTTTCTTTACATACTTTGGTCCTTTCACAGACTTTGGTTTTGTCTATGGTCGGGAGCATGTCCCTTTCGGATATTGTTTTACTTTTGGATAAAGGATCTGTAGTACTACTATGGATTGGTATGGGCAGGGTCAGTATTGGTGTTAGCCTTGGAATTTGTATTGGGATTATGGATGATACCGATTGACTAAATTTGATTTATAATTATCCCTTTTTATTTTGGATTATATATCTATCTAGTCGCAACTTTTTTATATGGGATGTACGCTAGCTATGGTGGGTTATTGGGGGTATTCTCTGATCCCGATTGGGCTTGAGGCACCGGACACGAAAAGGCCCTTGTTTGAGTCATGTCATATTGGTATCAGAGCTCTAGGTTCATGGAAAATTGGGAGTCCAGAAAGCCACGTCAAGTAGATTCTCTTTTAAGGGTGTGTAGCGTGCCACACTCATAAGTGAGAGACTATAAGGCATTTAGTAATGTTTTTTCTTTCTTGTGTTCTGATTTTCAAGCTGTAGAGTCTAAGATCCTGAACTCTTCTCTAAATCTTTTTAGTTCACTTTTTAGATTATGACTCGATGATTTGATATGCATGGAAACTCCTCTATCCCAACTAGGGACAATGTTGATGGGACACGCTCTGCTCGTGAGATCCATACTCGGTCTAGGGGTCCAGTCCCTAATTTTTATAGGGTTCCACTAATTCCCTCTAGTCCTCCTTAGGTCGGCGTGGGGAACGTGGAGTTTCCTGAGTTGATTCATATGATTGTTCAATTGGTAGCTTCTCAGGCTGAGCATGGTGCATCTACTACTCCATCTTCTGTGGCCATAAGAGTTGTCCAATTCATGAGGTTAAGTTCTCCAACTTTCACTATTGCTAAGGATTAGGAGGGTCCTCAAGGTTTTCTAGATGAGATGGAGAATTTTTTTTGGGGTTATACATGCCATTAATATGGAAGGGGTGGATTTTTCTGCCTACCAGCTGAAGGATAGGGCGTACCAATCGCACGAGGAATGGGATAGGGCAAGGGGTAATGTGGAGGACTCATCTTTAGGGCTGACTTTCTCCAAAGTAATTTTTGGATGTTTCTTTCCTCAGGAGTTGAGGGAAGAAATAGCAGAGCAATTTGTTAATCTGAAACAAGGCAAGATGATGGTCAAGGGGTATGCCTTGAAGTTGTCTCGGTACGCTCCGAAGATGGTATCATAGATGAGGGCCAAGATGAGATAGTTCGCCTAGGACTGTCTCATGAGTTGTTCCTTGAAAGTAAGACTGCCTTGCTTAACAAAAACATGGACAACTCTAGGTTGGTCTTTCATATGCAACAGGTGTAGAAGGAGAAAAAAATAGGTTGAGATAGGGGAAATGACACGACACGACCGGGAGCGTTTTCGTAATGGGCATCCCAAGTCCAACCGGGATCGGAGACTACCCCATTACCTAAACCAACCTCCAGCCGCCTGCCCTGAGTTTGCTAAATTTTGATCATATAATAAGATAGTGTAACAACTTATATGAAGACTCTGAGTTAGGATTACAACCGCGACCGACCCAACCGAGTCCAACCATTCTATACCAGCCTTCCAACCATACCAAACCAAACCAATACCGAATCAAGGGCCATAAACCAAAGCATAACAAAATGAGTTCCAAAAAATTATATTATTAATCCCAAAATTAAATATGTGGAACAATGAGAAATCAGGTCAAATGTTGTTAGCCCCAATACCAATGAAAATGTTAAGGCCGACACCAATACCAAGCCCACCCATTCCAACCATAGCAGTACCACAAAGCCTCTAACCAAAAGAGTAAGAATGTCAGGTTGGGAAATTCCCCCAAACATAGCCAAAACCAATATCCAAAAATAAATCAAAATGTCTAGAAATATCCATAACATGAAATGAAGCTTTTTGGAAAGATGGAAGCTCACCTCTTCCATCCAAAAGTTGTCCCTAAGTCAATCAATATGTAGAAGGAGTAGAACGGCAAGTTTCTGCATATCGTGGGTATACAACCGCCGAAAAATGGGTTAGCGAGTGATCGCTGATATGAACTCAGGATAAGGATAAAATAATGTCATTTTTAAAAATAAGTAAAACCATCCAAATCCACATAACCATGCACATATATATAACCTTGTCGGGAAAGGGGATCAGAGTTTCGCATGCAATTAAAACCTTTACATAGGCTCTGTATCTTTTTTGTCTTAAACCACCCATGGGCTATATGGGTTCAACTCCCCCTTCAAAAAGGGTCCCAGTGCATGAAGCTGCATGAACAGGGAAGAAAACCTGGGATGACTAGTATATCCCCCAAAATATAGTGTGACATCATGCACATGGTCACTCGGACCAAACCTTACATCGACTAATACGAGTTTCCTATTTATATCCCCCCGGGACAACCACCTTCCATGTATTTGATACACCTTCCTCTTTTAAGCCCAATTAAAATGATTTTCTATTCAAACCATTATTTCATTATTATTAACCGAGGATATTAGTAGTGGTATCATCACACCAACAATAATTTGCAGGTATTATCCTTAGCCGAACCTTAAGGGATTCCATTTACCCCACATGATTTCCAATTAACCAAAACAATGTCCACCAATGCCTTTCCAATCCATTTAAATCTATTTAAACCATTTATACAATTTAGGGTTCCATTACCAAGTTTAAACCATGCATAAGTTCCATTGAATGATAAATATTATAATGAAAACATTGTTAAAGGCATTTTATTAAACACCAATAGGACTGGACCATACTGTTCATACCCTAACATATAGCTCATACCCATGTGTCATATTGGGTCGAGAAACCAAAATTCTAGTAATTTTTCTATGGTCCAGAAACTAGGGTGTTTCAGACTCCCCCACTTGGAACATTCATCCTCGAATGACGGACAAGGTAGGGGTAACCACATGCACAAGTCATTTACATTATTCAATTTATTTATTATATTTTAACAAAGTTTGAAAACAAAGAGACAAAGATATTAATCTTTCCTTTAACAAACTGATAAAATAAATATGTGTTGAAGAAACATACCTTTCGCACAAATCCCAAGAGCAAAAAATAGAAGCTAATACTTGGACTTCATATCCTCCTTCGCTTCCCATGTAGCTTATTCCACCTTATGGTTCCACCATTAAACCTTTACTGAAGCCACATTGTTGGTTCACAACAGACGAACCTACCTATCCAAGATCTCAACCGGGATCTCTTCATAAGATAGAAAGTCTGAGATACCCAACCCCTCCAAAGAAACAATCAAAGAAGGGTCACGAAGACATTTCCTTAACATAGAGACATAAAATACCGTATGATTGGAGTTCAGACTAGAAGGAAACTCCAATTCATAGGCAACATTTACAACCCTCCGCAAAACAACATAAGGACCAATATACCAGGGACTAAGCTTCCCCTTTTGGCAAAACCAAATTACTCTCTTCATGGGAGATACCTTGAGGAATACCTTATCCCTAACCTCAAACTCCTAGTCTCTTTGTCTTACATTTGCATACAACTTTTGGCGACTTTGGACAGCCTTAAAACTATCCCGAATCACCTTTACCTTTTCCATATCCTGATATACCAAATTCGAACTGAACATATCTACCTCACCATGGACAAACCAACCAATAGGAGATCTACACCTCCTACCATAATGGCTCAAAAGGGGCTATACCAATACTAGAATGATAGCTATTGTTGTAAGCAAACTCCACCAAAGGTAGATGCTCAACCCAACTACCACCATAATCAACCACACATGCCCGAAACATATCCTCCAATGTCAGAATAGTTCTTTCCTCTTTCCTAACCGTGTGCAGATAAAAAGGAATACTTAGACTTACCTTAATACCCAATCCCTTCTGAAAATACCACCAAAAATGAGATGAGAACTGCATACCATGATCACCAGTAATTGAAAAGGTACTCCATGTAGCTTCACAATCACCTGAAGATATAACTTTACATATTCCTCCACCAAAAAGGTATTCCTCAATTGCAAGAGGCGGGCAGACTTTGTCATCATATCCATGATGACCTAAATTGAATCATATTGATTTCGAGACTGAGGAAGACTAGTAACAAAGTTCATATTAATTACCTCCCATTTCTATTTGAGCAAAATAATTTCTTGATACAGCCCACCCAGTCTCATGTGCTCAACTTTAACTTGTTGGCACACCAAGCACTTGGCCACAAAATTAGCAATGTTCCTTTTCATACCATTTCACCAATACATCTCCTTGAGATCATGATACATCGTTGTCGAGCTGGGATGTACAACATAGCACAATTCATGCACCTAGACCGAGATCTTTTATTGCAAACTATCGACATCAGGAACGCATAACCTCCCATGGTACCATAAAGTACCATCGCCATTAATTTCAAACACTTTTACCTTATGCATACCCATATTACTCCCCACTTTTATCAAGATAGGATCTAGAACTTTCTTCTCCTTAATATCTACACCAAAAGGTGACCAAACCACTTCATGTACCATCACCCCACCATTCTTGAAATCCTTAAGACAAACTCAAAAATTTTCAAAGAGGTAAATATCTTTCACCAATTCCCACTTTATTTCCTCCACATAAGCCAAACTCTCCACGGATAACCTACTAAAAGCATTAACCATTACATCAGCCTTACCTAGGTGATATTGAAGACTCATGTCATAGTCTTTTAGAAGCTCCAACCATCTTCTTTGCCTGAGATTTAGCTTCTTCTGAGTGAACATATACTAGAGACCCTTATGATCATAAAAGATGTCTATGCCCAATCCATACAGATAATGCCACTAGATTTTCAAGGAAAAAACCATCGCCAATAACTGTAAATCATAAGAAAGATAATTTCTCTCGTATACCTTCAACTACCTGGAAGCATAGGAAATCACCTTCCTATGCTGCATCAAAGCACAACCAAGTCTCACCCTAGATGCATCATAATAAACCACCAACCCCTCACTACCCCCAGGGAATGTTAAAATTATAGTCAAAGTTAGCTTATCTTTCAACTTCTCAAAACTCCCATCATAAGCATCTGACCAAGAAAACTTTGCCTTTTTCCGAGTCTACTTAGTTAAAGGAGCAGATATCGCCAAAAATCTCCCTAAAAATTGCCAATAATACCCAACCAAACCCAAGAAGCTCTGAATGTCAGTTGAAGTCATGAGTATAGCTACCTTTTAAACACAATTGATTTTTGTGGATCTACCATGATCCCCTCACTATAAATAATATGACCAAGAAAAGTCACAGCGTTCAATCCAAACTAACACTTGGAGAACCTTGCATAGAATAGATGTTCCTTCAAGGTCTGTAATACCAAATGGAGGTGATCAACATGATCCTTCTCGCTTTTGGAATAAACCACAAGGTCATTAATAAATCGAATGACAAAGAGATCAAAAAAGTACCTGAAAACTCTATTCATCAAATCCATAAATGCCATCAGGGCATTAGTTAATCCAAATGACAACACCAAGAATTCATAGTTCTTATACCGAGTTTGTAAAGTCATCTTAGGGATATCCTCCTCCCTAATCTTAAGTTGATGATACCCATACCAAAGATCTATCTTAGAAAAAAACTTGGCACCTTGCACACGAACAATTCTAGTGCACCCCACGGAGATACACAAGGATGAATAAAACCCTAATGTAGAAGATCCTTAAATTGCTTCTAGAGTTCTCTCAACTCAGGTGGAGACATTCTATAAGGAGTAATAGATATTGGATGAGTGTCTAGAATCAAGTCAATACAAAACTCTATTTCTTTATCCAAAGAAACACTAGGAAGATCATCTGGAAAAGCTTTAGAAAACTCATTTACTATTAAAATTTAATGAAAAGATGTACTGTCTTAGTTAGAGTCTTTAACACTAACAAAATGATAAAGAAAACCTTTAGAGATCAAACTTTCAGCTCTAAGATAAGAAATAAACCTCCCTATAGGTTCTAGGGAACCACCCTCCTACTCTACAACTAGTTCACCAAGGAACCTAAAGACAACCTTACATGTACAACAATCCAAGGATGCATAACAAGACTGTAACCCATCCATCCCCAGAATACCATCAAAATCTACCATATCAAGTTCAAACAAATCCATAAAATTTGCTTACCACCAAAAGATACTACGCACCCCAATAAACTCTCTTAGTAATAACTGAGTCACCTACCAAGGTAAAAATAGAAAAATGATCTGAAATAACCTCAGGATCAAAACCAATACATACAACCACAAATGACGTCATATAGGAAAGAGTGGACCCTAGATAAAGAAGACAGTATATGTTAAGAGAAAAGAGTTATAACATACTAAAAACAACATCAAGCAATGTCTCATAGTCCTATCGGGAAGCCAAAGCATAAAACCTATTATGACTAATACTAGAATAAGCAGTAATAGAAGTAGACGCACCATTACTGGGTGTAGGAGAAGAAGATAAAGCCACTAGTACCTTATTTACTCCCATAGCAACCATATTAACTAGACATTCCTTGAGCCGATGGCTTGCCTAGCCACACTTAAAAAACTTTTGCCTACCTTTGTCATAATAACCCCGATAAAGATGACTATAGAACTGGAAAAGAGGGCATAAAGAAATCAACTGACCCCACTCGCCTAAGATTGGGCACCCTCTACTCGGGTAAGGAGCACTGGCAGTAAAGAAGAAACCAGAACTCCCCCACTTTATTTTTGGCCATCTACCTCCATCCCGACCACCTTGCGGCTGAGCATCTCCTTAACAATAAAACCTACTCGTCTTACCCTACCTATTTCCAAATTATGCCTTTTTTCTATTCTCATCCTCCACCTATATTATATAGATAACTAACCTCAAAATGCATATATCCTTGATTAGAAAAGCAGTCTTACTTTCAAAGATCAAATACTGATTCAATTTAGAAGCAAACTTTCTCATCCTTACTCTCATGTCTGCCACCATACCAGAAGCATACCATGACAACTGATGAAACTTCAACCTATATTCCTTGACAAATATTCTCCCTTGATTAAGATTCACAAACTTCTCCATCTTTGCTTTCCTTAGCTCTTGGGAAAAAATAATCAAGAAAAGCTCCAAAAAAGCATCCTATAAGGAAAAACCTGGGATGACTAGTACATCCCCCAAATATAGTATGACATTATTCACATGGTCACTCAGACCAAAACTCACATCGTCAAATATGAGTTTCTAGTTTACATTCCTTCGGGACTATCACCTTCTACGGCTTTACTACACCTTTCTCTTTTAAACCTAATTAAAACTATTTGCCATCCAAATCATTATTCTATTAGTATTATCTGAGGCTATTAGTAAAGGTATCATCATATAAATAATAACTTGCAATTATTATCCTTAGATAAACCTCAAGGGATTCCATATACCCCACATAATTTTTAAATAACAAAAATCATGGCCACAAAGGTCTTTCCAATCCATTTAAAATTATTTAAACCATTCATACCATTTTGAGTTCCATTACCAATATTAAACCATTCATCAGTTCAATTAAAAAAATATTATAATGAAAATATTGTTAAAGTTATTTTATCACACATTGGGGCATAGTATATCCAAAACCAAAGCCCATTACCAAAGAACCATTCCCATGCAACCAATTATCAAAAACTACCATTAATGTCTATAAAAGCATAATTAAAACATGGGAAAATTATAACCAAGAATTTATAACCAAAATCCCCAAATCATATTGGAAAGCCCAAAATCATACAATATTAAAATCATAAAAACATTGTATAAAACTATGCCTTTAGTTAGAACTACAAATGAGGAAAGAGAACATACCTTAATTATGAAAGTATACTGAGAGAATCCACTATCAAAATCCCCAAATTAGTCCTCTAGTTGAAATCTTAGCTTTCTTACCCAAAAGCTCTTGAGAGAATTATAGAGTGTTTAGGAAGAGTTTCTAAGTGTTAATGAATAGAATAATAGAGTAAATAACCTACCAATAGAAATATAAGTCATGGGGCTTTATTAGATCAAGTGGGGAAATGTCCAAATTGCCCCTAAATAAGTTGCAAAAAAATCCCATCACATGGATTCGACTAACCTTTATAAGTCCTATCCTCCCTTTATGAGTTGTACTCGTCACTTGTACCCTTGGCCTCCCCCTTTGACCCAACACTGTCTAAGGTTCGAATCATCCAATTCAAGTTGTATCCGAATACACAATGCATATACTTAACATGTATCCCTGATAGAATCAAATTCTAAGAGGATTGAACACTGTCCACCATATGAGTCCTGGGTATGACTCGTACCCTAGATTACAACTCACAATAAGCCAGTCCTACTTAGATCCAACCTAGGTTACCAAGTCCAAGGTTGAGTAAAGAAATAAAATAATTTGTATCCTACCATACAACTCGTACCATCAGAGTTGTACTTATTGCAGTGACAAAAACCCATCCTGCCAACCAATACTGGTCAGTATATGATTGGAAAATATTATTCAAACCCCAATATACAACTCATAGCCATAATTCATATTGGATCCAGAGACCAAAATAATAGGAAATTTGTAAAGGTCCAAAAACTAGAGTGTTTAAGGAAAGGTAGGGTAAGAAGTTTAGGTTCTCTAAGCAGGGTGGTGGCAACCAATAAGGTTGTAGGGATAATTTTAAGTTTCCGAATAAGAAGTGGGGAAGTTTTAGTTCTTTCTCCACTTCTAGTTCTCCTTACCCAAAGTCGTCGAGTGATAAGCTTCAACAAGGTGGCAATATCTTTAGGGCACAGGGTTCCCAATCTCAGGCTAGTGGGTCACAGTAGTCTTCATCATGTCCTTTTTGTATGTTCTATGGTTGGTTGCATCAAGATTTTTTTGATAAGTAAAGGGACAGGCTCTTCAAATGTGGTCAGCCAGGCCATATGCTTAGAAACTATTTGGTTGCTAAGGTTACTTGGGGGGAGAATAATATCCCAGTTTCTTTATCATAGGTTTTGACACCAAATATTGAACTATTTAGTTTTTAAATTGGTTAAAACTATCTATATTCACTTACTACCCGATAGGAGTCTGAGGCATTGCCTAATGTCATGCCTGGTATGTTGAGACTTTTCTCCTATGAAGTGTATTATTTAATTAATCTAGACTCCACTCTCTCTTATGTGATCCATTTTATAGTTGTGTATGTTAGTTTTGGTCATGAGGTTATTTTAGACCTTTTTTTTATTTATAGCCTTGTAGGTAACTCTTTGGTTGCTAGAGGAGTCTATAGGGGGGGTGTGGTATCTGTTGTTAAAAATAAGGCCTTAGTGTATTTTTTGAACTAGATATGGTGGTTTTTGATGTTATTCTGGGTATGAATTATTTATACTCATGCTACATGTCATTAGACTTTTGAACTCATAAGGTTTTCATTAAGTTCCTTGGTAAATCGGTTATTTAGAGGTAGGGTGGTTCCCTAGCTCCTAAAAGGAAGTTTATATCATGTCTTAGAGCTCAGAGATTAATCTCCAAGGGGTGTCTCTATCAACTAGTCTAAGCTAAATAGTCTGACTCATAAGGGCCTTCTTTACATTCTATTTTGATGGTGAAAGAATTTCTTGAGGTCTTTCTCGACGACCTTTCTAGTGTTCCCCGTAATAGAGAGATTGAGTTTGGGGTTGATCTGGTTTCAGACGCTCATCTAATTTCTATTCCACCATATAGAATAGCTCTAAATGAGATGAAGGAGCTTAAGAAGAAATTTAAGGATCTTTTGGATAAGGTTTTCATCTGTCCTAGTGTGTCCCCATGGGGTACACCAATGTTATTCATTCATAATAAGGATGGTTCCCTTCGGATATGTGTTGAATATCAGTAGTTGAAAATCAAAATAGTTAAGATCAAATATCCTCTTCCAAGGATAGATGACTTGTTTGATCTGTTGCAAGGCGCCAAATTCTTTTCTAAGATTGATCTTTGGTCTGGGTATCATTAGCTTAATATTATGGAGGTGAATATCCCTAAGACTCTATTTCAAATTAAATATAGTAACTTTGACATTTTGGCCATGTCTTTTGGGTTAGACCAATGCCCCGATGACATTTATGGATTTAATGAAAGGGTCTTCCATCATTTTCTGAATCTATTTGTCATTGTGTTTATAGATGACATCTTGGTATAATCTATGAGTGAGGTGGATCATGAAAACCACCTTCATGATATGTTGCATACCTTGAAGGAATAACAGTTGTATGTATAGTTTTTAAAATATGAATTCTAGTTTAACGTTGTCAATTTATTGGGTCACATAATTTCTAGTGAGGGTATCATGGAGAATAAATATAATGTTGTGGTGGTTAAGAAGTGGCCAAGACCCATGACTCCAACTAACATTCAGAGCTTCTTAGGTTTAGCTGGCTACTAGAGGAGGTTCATGGAGAGTTTCTTTTCTATAGCTTCCCCGTTGACTAAGTTGACTCTTAAGAAGGTAAAGTTCTCTTTGTCAGATGCTTGTGAGGGATGTTTTGAGAAGCTGAAGGATAGTCTAACTTTATCTCTAATTTTGAAGTTGCTGAAAGGCACAGATGGGTTTGTGGTTTACTATGCTACATCCCGGGTAGGACTTGGTTGTGTTCTGATGCAATATAGAAAGGTGATAACCCATGCTTCCAGGAAGTTGAAGGTGAATGAGAGGAACTATCCTACTTATGATTTGGAATTATTAGTTGTGGTGTTTACATTAAAAATTTAGCAATATTATTTAAATTTTGTGCACGTAGATATCTTCTTAGATCATAAGAGTTTGTAGTATGTGTTTACTCAGAAAGATCTTAACCTTAAGCAAAGGAGATAACTGAACTTCTCTAGGACTATCACATGAGTCTTCACTACCATCCAAGTAAAGCTAACGTGGTTGTAGATGCTCCTAGGAGGTTATCTATAAGGAGTCTAGCTTGTGAGAATAAGGAGAAGTAGAAGTTGGTGAAGGATATTCACCACTTTTCTAACCTTGGAGTTTATCTCTTAGACTTTAAGGATGGTGGTGTGTTGGTGAAATAAGTAGTGCAGTTATCTCTTAGTACAGAGATCAAGGAGAAAAAAATGTTAGATCCTATCTCGATAAAAATCAGGGGTGATGTCAGAGGGCAAAAGGAGATGATATTTGAGATAAGTAGTGATGGTACCTTGCGATACCAAAGAAGGTTGTTTGTTCGTACTATCAATTATTTATGAGAAAGGATATTGGCTGAGGAACATAAGTTGCGCTCTTTTGTTATCCCATTTTGAAAAAAATATATCATGACCTTAAAGAGATATATTGTGGATTGGTATGAAGAGGGATGCGGCTGATTTTGTGGCCAAGTATGTGGTGTGTGAACAAGTAAAAATTAAGTATATATGGCCCAGAGGGTTATATTTAGAGACTGAATTTCCTGAATGGAAATGGTAAGTGATCAACATGGATATTTTTACTAGTCGTCCTCGGTCTCTAAATCAATTTGAGTTATCATTGATAGGATAATAGAGTCAGCTCAATTTTTTCAAGTGCAGACTAACGTTTTAACTGAGGATTATACGAGGTTGTACCTCTACGAGATTTTGAAGCTGCATGGGTTACCTCATACTATTATCTCTAATTATGGTATGCAATTTTCATATCACTTTTAGTGGTTGTTTTAGAAGGGGTTGGGGACTAAGATTAATCAGAGTACTATTTTTACCTTTAGCTGGATAGGCTAGCAAAGGGGGCTATTCAGACATAGAAAGATATTCTTCATGAGTGTGTTAGACTATAGTGGTAGTTGGGCTGAGCATCTAACTCTTGTAGAGTTTTCTTATAACAATAGTTACTATTCTAGTATTAGTATGGCCTCTTTTTAAGGACTGTATGGTAGAAGGTATAGATCACCTATCGGGTAGTTCTAGCTTGGTGATGCAGATATGTTTGGTTTGGACTTGGTTTATCAGGCTATGGAGAAGGTAAAGTTTATTCGGGATATGGTTAAGGCTTCCAAAGTCGCCAAAACTCATATATGGATGTAAGGCGAAGAGATTTGGAATTTGAGGTCGGGGATAGAGAATTCCTAAAGATGTCTCCCATAAAAAGAGTAATTTGGTTTTATAAAAAAGTAAAGCTCAATCCTTGGTATGTTGGTTTTTATGTGATTTTGAGGAAGATTGGTAATGTTGCATATGAATTAGAGTTGCCTTCTAGTTTGAGCTCCATTCACTTGGTGTTCCATATCTCTATGTTGAGAAAATGTGTAGGTTATCCTTCATCAGTTGTTACTTTTGAAGGGTTGGGCATTTAGAACTCTCTGTCTTATGAAGAAATCCCAGTGAGATCTTAGATCATCATGTTCATCAATTTTGGACCAAGGAAGTGGCCTTAATTAATTTCTATGGAGGAACCACAAGGTGGAAGAGGCTACTTGGGAATCGGAAGAGGACATAAAGTTCTAGTATCCACATTTGTTTTCCAATTTGGATATCCGTGCTTAAGGTATGTGTTCATCATCACATCTTTGTTTTCTAACTTGGTTAAAAGAAGGATTAATTCCTTGCATCTTTGTTTTCTAACTTAGTTTAAGGTCAGAATAGAGGTGTTGGGGTGTAAATTGTTTTTATATTGACTTATCCATCATTTGGGGATGAATGATCCAAGTGATGGAGAATTGAAACACCGTGGGTTCTATTCCTTTGAAATTTCATGCATTTTGAGTCTTGTAGACATCATACGACTTGGGGGTTTTATCGTATAATAGGGTACAGTTTCAGGGTCCTCACCTTGTATGTTCATCACTGTTGTTTGAATGGTTTTTTTACAAGGTATGAATGGATGATAGTAGTCATATGTTAGGGCACTAGTGGTATGAGGTCAATTGTATAATACCCTATGTCTAGCCTATGTAATTCTATATGGCCTAGGTATGGCTCTAGGGTACTTGTCATATGGTTGGATATGAGTTGGCCTTGGTGGCCATATGTTGGATAGTATTGGGGTCCAAGGGGAGGCCTAGGGTATGAGTTATGGGTACCACTAGTATGGTATGGTACAATTTGGGAGGGGGGGATCATACCCTCCTGAGGGAATTTTATACAGTTTAAGCTGAGGATATTATGGATATTTCCCCTCTTAAACTCTTATGACCCCATGACATAAAACACTATTAGGACTTCATTTACCCTATTATTCTAATCTTAAACACTCAAAAAACTCTATCAATCCCTTGGGTTAAGAAAAGGCTAGGGTTTCCTTCAAGTTGGTCAATTAAGGCTCTAAAGGGTGATTTCTCTCTGTCTTCTTCTTAATCTAAGCATGTTACTCCTCCCTCATTGTTAGTTCCAATTAAAGGCTTGTTTTTTGAATGGTTTAAATAGCATAATTGTTGTATAGTTTTGGGTTTTAATTATATGTTGGGGATTTTGTTTATAATGGTTGGTTATGGTTTATCCATGTCTTTTACTTATGGTTTTCATGATTATAATGGTGGTTTGAACCTTTGGTTGCATGGGAATCTCTAATTGATACTTGGTTTTTGTTTTGAAAACTATATTCCCCTAATGTGTTTGCTAAAATGCCTATGAGAATGATTTATTACATAATTGAACTTTTAATGAAACTATTGCAAGGCATAACTTGGTAATAGAATGATTTTAAATGGTTTAATAGTAAGGTCTTAGTGGTCATGGTTTGGTTTAATTAAAAGGCTTATGGGGTACAAGGGAATCCCCCAATCAAACATAATAATGAACTACCTGTGGGGCACCTGGGAATTTCTCAAGCCAAATTAATAATAATGGAATCTTCAGGTACATGGGTATCCATTATTTTAAAAGGTCGGCTAAGGACATTACTTGCAAGTTATAGTCAATATAATGATACCACTACTTATAGCATTGGTTAATAATAAATGGAATGGTGGTTTTGTTGTGTGACAATGGTTTTAATTGGGCAATAATGGCGGGTTATGATAGCTAACCATGAAGGTGTGAGTACATTGGACGAACACTGGAAACTCATAGTTGCCGACATGAGGATTTGTCATAGCGACCATAGACTAAACTTATGGGGTACATAGGAATCCCCGAAGATTCATTTGTATATATGTTTCCCTATGGTATCGCTTTTTCATGCGGCTACATGCATCGAGGCCGTCCTGAGGGTAACACCGGAACCATAAAGCCCATGGGTGGTTCTAGAATAATTAATCTTCACATACCCAGGTTAATGGTTTTAAATGCGTGGTAAACCCGATTACTTTTCCTAACATAGATTATATATATATATATGTATGGTTGTGAATGCATATGGTCGGTTACTTGGTTTTAAAGGTTGGCATTATTTTATCCTTATACTGAGTGTATACTAGTGTTCACCCGCTAACCCATCTTTAGGAGCTATATCCCCACACAATGCTAGAACCATTGTTCTACTCCTCCTGCTCAGTGATTAAATTTAGGATCATCTAGTGTTGGATTGAATTTGTGAGCTTCCATACTCTGTAAGGCTTCATTTCATGTTATGGTTTTCTTACACACTTTGGTCATTTCATGGACTTTGGTCTTAGCTATATTCGGGGGGATTTCCTTTCTGGATATTGTTTAACTTTCAACTAGAGTCTTATAGGACTACTATGGGTTGGTATAGGTAGTTTCGGTATTGGTGTCAACCTTGGCATTGGTATTGGTATTATGGCTTATACCGATGACTGTACTTGATTTAATGTTTGTTCTATTTTGCTTTTAATTATATATATATCTATTTAGAACTCATGTGATATGGAATGTAAGGCAGTTATAGTGAGGTATTCGGGGTGGTCTCTGGTCCCGGTTGGGATTGAGGCACACAAAATAACTAGGCCCTAGTTTGGGTCATTTAATCACATCACCTCAAGGTTGTATATCTTCTCCCTAGGGGCTTTTGGATGTAGTAGAATCTTTCTCTTCAGAGCTCTCGTTTTTTTATCCCAACTTGCTCCCAATAGATATCACCCCCTGTTTAAACTTGGGGGTTCGCTCTCTTATACAAAGACTCTTCCTTGAACGGTATCCCTGTAATCTAGTTTCTTCAGATTTATGTTCATATTTATTAAGAAATTTGCAAGTTTAGGTACTTTTGGTTGTTCATTTACTAGTGAGCTTTGTTTGACCCTTTGGAGGAATGATTATACCTGAACCATTAACAAGAACATTTGGTGGAGAAGGAAAGTGGAATTTATAAAAGAATAAGTTGCACTTATATTATTGATGACATGAGTTAATAGCTCATCAACTCTAGTCATCAACTCTAAATAGTGTAATATGTACATTATCAACATATTAACGATGGAGGTTAACCGCTTGTCAACCTTATCGTAAACCAAAAGTAGAATCACCAAAATTATTCACAAAGTTGATGACAGAGAAAGTGTAATGAACCTTTCGGTCATTTTTCATAATTCCATTTATTTTTTTTGTTAGGGCTTCTCCATAGCTACCTTAAGTAATTTATGACTTTTTGGAACTGACAGTTTGGTTACAGGGCAGTTAGCTTGGTTTTTAGAACCAATTCACTATTTAGAAGTCTTCACGGGTTCAAAATGGCCATTGGATAAAAACTTCAGTGAAACAATATCGGATGCAAATTTTGAATGCGCCAACAGTTTTAGAATATTGATTTTAGTCTAGGTAGACCTTTTGTTTGGGTCCCAATGTACCCGAGCTCATTTTGACCAATTGGTCAAAAAGTTAGAAATTTAGGAATATGGGTATGGGTCCCATATTTTGTCAAAATGACCTTGGATTTAATATCCTACTTCTCCAATGAATTTGGAACATAAAACTTAGTGTGGTTACATAGTTCATTTTCAAAAATCATTGTTTGAACGAGTCTTGAGACATTGGCTGAGACTCAAAAAAATTCCAACTTTCAGTTGTCACCTATGGTGACAAAGGACAGGACGATTGTTTTGGTCCCTATGGCGATCTCCATTGCTCGATCGTGGACCATGTACGGTGATCTTTTCATCTCCTTACTTAAGGGGACTATAATTAGACACTAATGTCATGAATTTGGGCATTTTCTCTTCACCTTGAGATCCAAGAAATCTAAATGGGTATGATAAGTCAAAATTGAGTTATGCTGGTGACTTTGGATCTTGATTATCATCTATTAACGGGAATATCTTTGGATTTAACATAGTAATCCTTCAAATTCAGACTTGAATTTCTTCGTTTGGACCCAAAACCCCAAATCCACTTAAGGCTTTATTTTAGTCAAAAGGTTGCTTGGTTTGTACCTATTTCTTGAGGGTTATGATTCATTGTTCATGTATGAACATTAAATTGACCTTAAAAATGTGATTTCCGTATGTAAGACCCACTTGGGGTTTTTGATTTCATTTTTGGACCCGAAGCACAATAGTACAATATGGGTATCGTTAGAATCATACTGATGAGTAAATTTCTATATTTATAGTGTGATGGCATTTAAGGATTGTGAAGTGAATACAAACGTGTGGTGAATGATGTAAGGTTTGGCAGATCAGCTTCGAGGTAGGCTTTTATCTACTCCTCTCCATTGATAATGTGTGATATATATTGCGTGTGAATGTGAATGATAAGTTTTATTATGGATAGGATTACTTTGTATTAAATATTGAAGGTTTGGGACTAGATGAGGGTTTTGACCCATACTTTGAAATGATTAATACTCTTTTAGGATCCTATGTCATCCTACATTGATTGAACTAATTCATAGAGTAGATATCATATAATGCTATGTTTGGAATGTGTATTTAAACATTGGAAACATGATTAGCATATTTACTCTTATTGGGCTACTGTGGTGATCTTAGTACAATAATCTTGGTAGAATTGACTGAAATGCCCATGTGTCTAGACGAATTTCCTACTTTAGGATTGGTTATGTCTTACTTGACATCTAGAAGTTAAACTCAATACCTTATCCTAATTTGGAGCGTAGTTTAACTAAATATGGAAATTGAGGATTAGAAGTGGGTTTATTTAGCTCATTTAGGCCAAGACTTGTGTTAGTCCATGTGGACTTAGTTGTAGATGATAGGCATAGTTAAGACTATTGATCCTTTAGAATAAGCTTACTTCATGACTTGGTAAATTGTGATGACTTTCCCTGGATTATGATTAATGGTTTACAGAGATGATATTTCCCTTAAATTATTAGTAGGCATATAGAGGTGATATTCCTCATAGTCATGATATATGAAATATAGATTTTAGATGCCTTATATATTTTTTATGCCTCCTAGATGTGAACTTCCTCCTATAAGTGAGATGATTATAGATATGCTATGAATTATGAATTTGATTATTGATACGACTTATGGATATATATATATAGATAGATAGATAGATATATGGGATTAAGGTTGTAATTATGATGTTGTGACTATTCCAGACACATTATTGGGCAAAAGGCAGTGTTATGATATGAGTTGGATATCCGAAATGTAATTACCCTTGTAAGTGATACGATCGTAGTTTATGAATATATATATATATATACATATGTTTATATATAAATCTCTTTGGTATGGGATGGAGAAAGAAGTTGTATGATGTTTATGATTCCAATGTTTAAAACTTGGTGATGTCATGCATAGATTTCGTACATTTATGATCATTATGTCTTTAAATGGTGTGATTCTAGTTAAACTATGATCCTATGACTATTCTTCCAAAATAAGAGATTAAATTTCTTAAAAATAGATTTCTTTACGATATTAAATACCTAACTAAATGAATAATTTACATGTATAAAAGAGGTTAAAAATAATGATTTAAAGATTTGACCAAGGTATTTTCTGGTGAATCATTTGATAATACTGTTTACTGCGGTCATGAGATTTTCTGACCCTTTCTATACTTCATAATGATTTTGTCCCAAAAATCCCCCAAGGCAATAGACTTATAGATTTATACACTTTTTAGCCACGGCTTGAGTCCGTGCACCTATTATATACATATGCTTATTAATGATGTGATATTGATGATGAGAAATAGATTACGGAAATATAATCTACCTTGTTTCTCTTTTCATGATCATTTACTTTAGCCCTCATAGGTGTTGTTGTTCAATTTAGCCCTTGTGGGGATTGCACTGTACTTTAAGCACTCATGGCGCTTGCTTTGTATTATTGATATTGATTTTGACACTATGATGATATGATGATGCCTAATAAGATCGGCGGATATTAGATGATGTGATGACGTTCGATAAGACAGAGGATATTATGATGATGTGATGATGCCCTACAAGGCCAGAGGATGTTATGATGATGATATTCATACCCGTCAAGGTCTAAGGATTATTATATTAATTGTGTACCTTGCAGTCATTCTTTCATGCGCATCGCCTATCACTAGTATAAACCTATGTCTATCAGTCAGTATGGGACGATTCCATAAATATAGGTAATGACTATGCCTTGTGTTATTGTATGTCGATTGAACCTTTCGAGCCTGTGGTGGTGGGGGTACGCATAAGCTTGGCTAGGTATTTGGTTATCCATATTTTCTGGTAAATTATGTTGTTATTGATATTGTTATTATCATTGTTATAATCAAATTATGGCTAGTTTATGTCAGATTGGTCATTGATTAAATATCGAGACTTAAGGTATGATTCTAAAGTATATTATCTTGCGATTATATTACTATGCATGACCTTTTAATGACTTGATATATGGATTAGAACACTGAGTATTCTAGTACTAGCTCACTCTATGATTATGGGGACTTAAATAGCTAGTCTGCTGACTTAGGATGTGCTTCAAGTAGATCTAGGTGATATATTTATATATATATAGATATACACTTAGCTATATATAGCGATGGTATTACTGTACATCTATCCCTTTTTTTCTATTACTCAATTATATACCCATTTCTTGGCCTTATATATTTATATATATCTTCTTTCCACTTATACATTTCATATTGGCCAGTGATATATGGTAAAGTATGAGATTCATGAATATCGATGGAATAGGATAGTTCATCCTTAATACTTTCTTATTCTTATTATGTTATACTCTTGGACATGAATAGGATAGATTAACCTTATTATCTCATTAGCTATTTATGCAGTTGCTAAACATTGAGTGTAGTTTCTTTTGTATTTATATGTTATATATATATGCTTTATCTTTGGAGATCACTTGGTAATTGCCTACTGATTAACATTTATTTGAAACTCATACAATACTTCTATAGCCAATAAATCAGGTTATCATCATTGATGTGTGCATCATATGGACCAACCATGGTTTTGAGACTTAGAGTGAGTTCATGACATTTAGAGTATTACTTATGTGTCTCTCTAATGTACTAGACTAGTCTCTATGATGTATTTAGAGATAAATTGTATCATTGTAATTCCTTTGATATTTACCTTTTGTACTCTTATTATATTAGAAACTCTTGTACATCAGGTTTTAGGATTTATTTATGTATTGATCTTTTGTTACATTTATTCTGCATTCTTTCCTTATTTTATTTCAAAGTCCATTACTAGTTGTTCTAGAGTATGGGTTTGGCTTGACTATTAATGGGTTGTGATGAATTGGTATCATAGCCTAGGCTTCACTGGTGTTTAGTATAACAGCTAAGCGTTTAATAGAGTCATATGGATTGGTGCATAGATATCCGTAACCCATATTTGGGAGGCTACAGGGATATTTTAAGGAATTCACTTCTTGACTCCTTATCATGTGTCCACATTTCTATGAATCTCAAACATATTCTTTGACTCTATTTTGTCTCTAATGAATAATGCAAGATGGGCGACATTGTCAACAGATACGGATGAGACTTTATCATGAATTTTTAGAGCTTCAGAGTCGTATTAGACTAGAGAGTCATAGATAGATATCAAAGATTTCACCATCAACCAAAATGATTTGGGTCCAATTTAGGCTCTAATTGAGCTAGTGGATACTTCAACACTTTGATGTTCAGCATCGAGGATCTAGGTCATGTTGAAAATAACTCTCATCCATTGATGACATTGGATTCTTTGAGTAGTTTTTAGACTAAAATTGGGTCTATTGGCGTTCAACATAGTTTTTTACTAGCTTTTAAGTATAAGATTGGATTTCTTGAGTGAGCCAAGCATTTTCCTATGTTATATACTTCAGAGCTTAACATGGTGTAAGGAATCATTAGAGATATAGCTTTGCCACTCTGTTTAGTGTCGGAACTTATAATAGTAGTTGGGTCTTTCGTCTTAAAATTGTGGATTATGTGAGGGCCATAGAGAGCATGTATTGGGAGTTATGAAGGTGAAAACAAGAGGCCATTCTATTAGTATAGTGCTATTAGTATTTTGTCTGAGAGTTGGGATCCTTTTGGTATAGTGCTAATATGAGTAGTTCTCAGATTAGTCATCATGATTATAGTAGGCAGAGTTCCCATTAGACCCTTGCAAGGATTTTGGATGGTTCTTCAGTACATGACGACTATTCGAGATTATGAAGGGTTATATCTTGAAATATTCAAGGATTTTTTGGTGGTGTCATAATAGGACACTAATATAGAGAGTGCCCTAGATATGAGTTAGTTAATTAGATGGAGTTAGCATACATTAACTGCCAGCCCAGAGTTTTTAAGATAGGCTATGATTGCGAGAAAAATGGATATGCTACTAGAGATTACTCGCAATGTCTGTTGGCCAGTCATTTGAACTCAGTTGTGTTCTCTCCAGAGTTTGTCCCTACTGCAGAGATATCGATTATTGATCAAAAGAGTGTCCCCAGAATAAGATTTCTAATCATTCAGCCTATTTAGATCAACTGTGCAATGTTGTGATATAATAGATTAGAGATAATGTACTTGGTGCCTCCATTGATTTAGTCGGTCAGTCTGAGTTGGACTTGTTAAAAGTTATTCTCCCTAGGCATGTCAGGCATTTAATTGCCATGATAGTGTGATTTTATTTCCTGCCTTTATCTTTTATTATGTGTATTGTCCCAGACCCCAGTTGGTGAAAATTTACTCGGTATGTTGTTGTTGTATCTTTTATTATGTGTATTGGGTTTTTCATGCCATTGATGATTATATGCGTTGATGCATTCATACAAGTTATTTTGTGCCTTGTTATTAAATCAATGATACTATGACTACTTCGTGGTTTATTTCTTTTAGTAGTATGTGGAGTAGATCTATTTTGCTAGTTTAATCTATTGGTGAAGCTTTTGGGTTTGAGTCCTATTTATCTTGGCACATTAGCCTTATTGTGGCCCTTTAGTGGTATATGATATTGATGTTCATTTTTGTACCACATATTCATTATATTGATGTTGATATTGTTGTTACTATTGCTATCACTACTTGAGGTTATTGATAAAATTTTATATTATTACTTGATGTAATTGATCCTCTCTGGGTAGCTGTATACACTAGTGTTATCTAGTTATACTTTAAATTCCTTGTGATTCTTATTTGATGGCTTGCGTATGTATAACTTAATTTGCTGATTTCTTTTTCATAGCTCAACAAGCTTGATTGATTTCCCTCTTGGTTAGCTATGTTAAATTGATTAGGGAATGTATGGAGTTATTGAAGGTAAGTTGACCTTTCATAGTTCAATATGGTTCTAAAGTAGGAAATTTTTTATACTACTCTTTATCAATTGGGAACCTTAGACTTGCCTTTTGGATTACATAGGACTTCATTGTAGCTATCCATTTCTATATAGCCCATTTTTTTAGCTTGACCAGTTTTGAGTCTGTTCTTTGCTTGTGTCTATTTCATCACCCTATGGTGATTTTGATATTGAGGTTGAGATATCATGGAGTTATCTTTTAGATTTGTTGGCTTCGATCCCTTGTGATGGGTTTCCCTTTCTGTTAGTATGTAGAATAGATGCTTCTATCTTGCTGTGATATGGTTTCATCTTAATTAGAGTTGGAAATTTAGAGGTAGGTGGCCTTTACTTGATCGCTTCAGAAGTTGGCAATACGAAAAGTCTATATCTAGTGTTGTTAATTTTCTGGTAGTGGTCTTGACTTTGACCTTGGTTTTGAGATTGGTATATTTCTTCTTCAATGATGTAATTCTTGGGTGGATTCAGGATCAGCTTAATGAGGCCTGGTGGAGTATTTCTCCTCGATGATATGATCCCTGGTCTATTTTTACTGAGATGGAGTGTTAGATTGGTTAGTTTTCGGCTTGAGTTGCATTTCTCCGAGTTGCAAGAGTTTTACCATTACTTGGATAGTTTGCACTCTTGGGGAGTTCTTAAGTATGCCTGGATAGTTCATGCCTTCCAGTGGATATGGAGTGTATTTCTTGTATTTTCAGCCGGTGATTTATCCCTTATTACAAATATATTATTCAACTATGTTTCAATTTAAGGTCGGCATGATATGGTACATATATGTCTGATTCGGACAGTATGGTAGATGCACATTTTTTACCTTAGATTGGATTTATTATCTCAAATTTGGATTTGATGCCTTGGTATGCCGATTTAGAAGTTATGATAGATTTGGTGTAGAATGTCTACCCATTTTCAGGTCTGGATTGGGTAGTCGAGATCGAGCGATTCAACCTTGGTATTGAAATTTCATCTTGGAATATAGTGCTTGAGTACAACCTTCATTTTAAGATTCTCCTAAGTTAGAGTCTCATCTATAAGCTGGTTGAGCCAACTCTGCAGTTACCTATTTAGTCTTCTAGATTTCAGATGGATTATAGTGGATAAGTGTTCAGATAAGGGCCCATGGACCCGGTAGTGGTTATTTCGGATTTGAACTCTAGTTTCCGTTTTCTTTGGCTATTTTAGATGATATACTCAATGGGAGTAATATACTTGAGTTGGATTCAATATGGTTTCATTCTCTGTATATGGGATATCTCAGAGAAGAATGTTCAGCGAGGAGTGGTGTAATACCACATATTTTTTAAGTCGAGTTTCATCCTTAAGAAGAGTAAGGGCTGACTTCCCAAGTGAGAATTATTTTAAACTATGTAGAATTGCCCTAATATCGACTTTCTGTCATGTGGAGAATTGAATAAGCTTTCCATAGATACAAAATTTGCCTAAATACTTGGGCGAAGAGTTAGAGCCATTTTAGTGAAACAGTGTACCACCTGGTACTCTAGCACGTCACGGAGCCAGTGTCCCACCGCTTCGCACCATCAAGTAGTTTCTCAATTGTCCAGTGTCCAGTAAGATGGCACGATTATGGTACGTAGGCCAGCATGTAAAATCAGGATTTTTCCAGTTCTGGATTTTTATTCCAAGGGCAAAATGGTCATTTTGCCACCTCTATATATACTCCTTAACTAGAAATTTCTCGTTATTTCACCCAAATGTCATTGTTTTCTATCAATTTTCTTCAAGAACAAGACCTAGGGTTTCTAATCCAAGATCCAAATTATCAAGGTTTCACCGTGAATCTTTCAAGAATTTTATAGCAAGGTATGTTTGATGTTGATTCTTGGGTTGCTTCCACCCAAGAAGTTCAAGTATCCTTTTTAAAGTTCAAAGATTATATTTTTGTAAATTTCCATTATTTATGTGGTTTGAATTTGAAATCCTTGTTGACATGGAGTTTTGATTCATGTTGTGATCATAATGATGTAAGTATTGACCTTAGTATGTGTTGGTTATGTGATGTTCATGATAAAGTCCCTTCCAGAAGTATGTTGAATTATGTAATTATATTAATTTGGTGTATTGAAAGTTGTATGAACAAAGGGTGCCTCCCACATGCTTGATAAATTGCTTATTTGAATAAAATAGTGTCATTGTAACATGAAGTATCATATCTCCAAGCATGTGTCAACTAGTGCATGCTAAGTGATTGTTGAAAGGACTGAATGAATGAATTATGATATGTTGCATGTCTTCCTGTTCATATGAACTCCTTGTTGGATGAGTTATAAGACAATGACATGCTTCCTTTTAAAAATACATGTTTAAGATTCCTAAGTACTCGAAATGATGCTTCATTGGTTATATTGAGAATGATAGTCTATTGTTATGATTATTACGCAAGAGTTGTCATGTCTTATTTATTTATGTTATCGAGTCCTGGGTGTATTTAATACTCAAAAACTTAGCTGTTTGTCTAGTGTAACGCCCCAATTTTCTCTAGCTAGAATGCCACATGGTGCTCATGATCCTAAAGGACCACAAGCTAACCCTCTTCTAATATTTATACCTGTTCAATGCAAAATATAATAAAATACATGCGGAAAACTGGAGGAAACTTGCCATAAGTTTCCAAATATATAAAATACATAATTCTGCAAACTAAAGACTTATACAACTATCCGAAAAGCCTCTAACTGTCTGAACTGTGGAGTTGATGGAACATATCCCCAACTAACTCCGTCTAATAAAATAAAATGGATATAATACTATACTGGAATAATAATAGTCCTTGAAAGATGAGGACTCCCTAATACTTTAACTACTGCTGACTGAATCTGGATTGCTTAAGGTACTCTGGATGTCATGCCTTTAAACCTATGGTGTCTAATGAAATAACAACACCATAGCTCAAATGTGTCAGTACTTTGGAATGTATTGAGTATTCAAATGAGGTAAGGATAAATTCAAGGGCTTATGCATGAACAATTACTTAACTGAATGATATGCAAGAGCTGGATTAGCACACATAGAGAATCTGTAACTACTGAACGTACTGCACATACTGACTCTGAGCATACTAGGACTAAATCTAATAACTAATACTGGACATACTGTCAAGCTAAACTTTTTGAACATACTAAGATTCTGAGTATCTAGAGCTACTGAAACTGATATCTGAGTTCACTAACTGTGGAATACTGTATAACCGATACAACTAAGATCAACAACTGAGTATAAGCCTGCTAGTATCGACTGGATGAATCTGAGATCGAACTTATCTAGCGGATGATCTCTAAGTCTTCTATAATGATAAGGAATAATGAAATCTGAATTTGAGAAAATGATGAAATTAGGGTTTGGATGGGGGTTCTCATATTTATAGAGGTCTCCAAAATATGGTAAAAGACCAAAATACCCTTGCAAAAATGTCCCTTAATTTCTGGAGAAAAAATAGCTAATGACATTCGTGACAAGTCGTCAAGCTGGTGCTAAGTCGTCATAAAATGTCGTCACAAAAAGGGTGAAATCTTGATTTTATGGTTAAGGTTGATGACATTAGTGATAAGCTATCACGGGCATGATGACTTATCACAAAATGTCGTCACTGGGGTGGAAATCTGCCCAGGTCTGCCAACATTGGTGATAAGTCGTCACGCTTGTGACTGCTTATCACAAATGTCGTCACTCAGTTTCCCAGTCTGACAAGTTGGAGTAAAATAGGAATAACTCCTTGCTCCGATATCAGATTTGAGAAAAATTGGTATTGTTGGAAAGATAATTCAAAGATATTTTATTTGATATATAGAAGGTCCTATAATTTGATATATACAAGGAGTTATGGTCAATTGAAGTTGACCCAAGTTTTGACGCCCACTAAAACTTAAACGATAGGAAAGCTTTCAACATGTCCTTGAGTTAGGGGACCTCTATGATCTTAATTCATGGTCAAATATATTCCTACACTACATAATTAATTAACATACTAACTTTACATAGGATTCGAGGATTTTGGAACATCTACGCATATCAATGACGAATTTTCACTCTAGTCGAAAATGTGGGGTGTTACATTATCTTCCCTTGGAATCATTCATCCTTGAATGTCGTTTGATAAGTTACGAGTGCAAATCAACTAAACTTAATTAAGGGACATGAATATCGAGAACATGACTATATGATGGAAATTATTGACAAACTGACTTTTCCACTAGAGTATGTATGAATAGCTGATGAATAGAATACCTGGCTGAAGCATTAATAAGATGAATTATCATACAGGACATGCATATCTGATGCATGGACATGAATCTGAGTTGTTCTCATGTACACATGAATGAAAATACTAATAGGTTGAACTTTATCTACTGAACATGCATAACTAATGCATGGAGGTCTGACAGAACATACTCTTGAAAACATGACTGACTATGCAATGATAACTAATGCAAAGCTTGAAATCTTTGGGGAGTCATAGGGTATCTCCCCCTTGGGACACTATGTCCCTCTAAGAATGCTTACTTCATTGATATACTGCAATGATGCACAAGGCATTTATGAATTGGATCATATGCATGATACATGAACTGAGCGATACTTGCAACTACTAGAATACTCTATCTTGGAATAACTTAATATCTGAGACGCCTGATAGCATGGTTAGATTAAGAGTTAAGTAAACAAACTATACGGATCTAAATCTTTGACTACTATACTGAATGCTTTCTCGACTAACTACCTCATGCTAAAACATAAGCTCAAGTAGGAGCAAAGAATGTAGCAATGCAGATCATAAAGATGAAGAACTCATAACATACCCGAATCTATGTCGGGGAAACTTTCATGAGCATGGTTAGTCTGAAGTTCATAAAGTCTATTCCGACGCAGACACGAATCTCTAACCCTCTAAGCTAACACTTTACACTCTCGTATCTTGTGGCCTAGCTTGCCACATCTAAAACATGCATTATTGTTTGCTCTAAACACACCTAGATGATTCTTACCACACTTTCCACAAAGAGAATAGGTACGCTCACTTCTCGCACTACCATGGGCTTTGGAGCCTGGCACCCCATTATGACTATCATCTCTGAGCTGAGGTGCGGGTACACTAGCTAAGGATGAGCTGGGACTAAAAATTTCTGACTATGGGGAGAATGGTTACCACCCTGTGACCCTGGCTGGGATAAACTATGACTACCTGTTATGGCTTACTTATTAGATCTCTCTCTTTCCTTTAACTCATCTGACTCAATATACTGTGCATACATCATCAAACTAGGAAGATCCATTTCTCTATCAAGCATAGCAGTTCTACACTCTTTCATCACCATCCCGGATACACCAGTCACAAACTTATGCATACTTACTCTAGGGTCGGCTATCAATTCAAGGGCATACTAGGCTAACTTATTGAACTTAAGACAATACTCCTTCACTGCCATGGAGCCTTGTCTTAGGTTGATAAGTTCTTCTTTCTTTCTTAGTTTGTATCATCTCTCACGGGAAAAATTTATCGAAGAAGGCATCCTAAAATATCTGCCAAGTCATGGGAGCATCATCCTCTCCTCTACCCTTCCTCCACACTACAACCCAATCACAAGCAATATCTTTCAGCCTATATGAGGTTAGTTCTATGATCTCTTCTTCAGATACACGCATAACTTTGGTGATTTTCTTCACCTCCTCTAGAAACAATTGTGGGTCCTCACCTACCTTAGATGCAAAGAACTCGAGAGGGCTTATCTGAAAAAGTCACGGAGTCTAGATACGGCTGAATCATCACCCTGTTGTCGAGGAGCAGCTTCCTAATTATTCATCTGCACTGTAGTTCTCACTGCTTGGGATAGATCCTGAAAATCTACTCGAATCTTGGCATGTGACATACTTTTGTTCTGGGGATCAACAGGCTGAGGGGTTGACCGGTTCCCTATCTACTCTTAGGAGGCGTGTTCTGTAAACAAAAGAGGAACAAAGATTAGACTGACAAATCAACTTGATATTATTCTCACTGGCACGACATGGATATTGAAAGAACAGAAACTGTTCCTAAAAACATCTTATACCCTCCTGTACATAAATATGGCGTGCAACAAACCCATGCACAAGACTCTCTAGTTGTGGATTTTCAAACTTCCTAGGAATTTATTGAACCTTAGGCTCTGATACCAAGTTTGTAATGCCCCAATTTTCTGTAACTGAAATGTCACACAGTACTCATAATCCTGAAGGACCACAAGCTAACCCTCGTCTGATATCTATACCTGTTCACCGCATAATATAATAAAATACATACGTAAAACTTGTGGAAACTTCCTATAAGGTTCAAAATATATAAAATACATAATTGTGCAAACTTAATACTTATAGAACTGTCCCAAAAAGCCTCTAACTGTCTGAACTGTGGAGTTGATTGGACATGTTCCCAACTAACTTCGTCTAGTAAAATAAACTGGATATAATACTATACTGGAATAATAATCGTCCTTAAAAGATGAAGACTCCCTATTACTTCTATTGTTGTTGACTAAATCTGGACTGCTAAGGGTACTCTAGATCTCATACCTCTGAACGTATGGTGTCAAATGAAATAACAACACCATAGCACAAATATGTCAGTACGTTGGAATGTATTGAGTATGCAAATGAGGTAAGGCTAAATGCAATGGCTTATGCATGAACAATACTTAACTGAATGATATGCAAGAGCTGGATTAGCACACATAGAGAATATGTAACTACTAAACAGACTGCACATACTAACTCCGAGCGTATTAGGACTAAATCTGATAACTAATACTGGACATATTATCAAGCTAATCTTTTTGAACATACTGAGATTCTTAGTATATGGAGCTACTGAAACTGATATCTGAGTTCACTAACTCTAGAATACTGTATAACCGAGTTAACTAATATCAAAAACTGAGTCTAAGCCTGCTAGTATCGGCTGGATGAATCTGAGATCGAACCTATCTAGCGGACGATCTCTAAGTCTTCTATAATGATAAGGAATAATTAAATCTAGATTTGAAATCAAGCCTATCTAATGGGTGATCTCTGAATTTTTCGATAATGAGAATACTCAATTGAATCTGAGACTGAGATCAATCCTATCTAACGGGTGATCTCTGTAAGAACAGATGTTGAAAAACTTTATATGAGGCCAACCCTATCTAGCAGGTGGTCCACGAATCACTGGATCTATCTGAGTTCCTTACTGAGATAGATTACTATATCTGAAAATCCTGATTTTTGAGTTCTACTCTGAGGACTGATACTAAAACTGCAATTATGAGAGTTCTCACTTAACTAACATACCCCGAGCTTGAACTAGTTGGGTCCAACCTATAGCCCCAGCCGGAAAGGTGTCAATACCGTGCCACGTATAAAGACCTCTCTGGTCAAGCCTATCTAATGAGTGACCCTCGTAGGAAGTCAAGCCTAAGTGACCCTCGCCTTTTTTTGACGGGTGACTCCTACATCCTGCATTGGCTACGCAGTTTTAGAGTTTTAGGATTTCTCCTAATGACTCTGCTTCTTTGACGGGGATCCGCCATCCCTGCACTCGCTTGGTGCTAGCTCCTACTCCCAACTAAAAGACTCTGAACTGATTCTTAGAACTTGTACTTCAATTGAACTGAATCTATTACTGATTTTCTTACTTGACTAAGGTGAATGAGTTCACTTGGTTTCGTTATCTAATGAAATATATCTGAATTCTACTTTCTATCTAAATACAACTGAACTCTGTAACTTACAGGGGCTTTTCTAGAATCTGAACTGAATATTGAGTACTGAGCTTGATTAAACTGAATACTGAGATTTACTGAATTTTCTTACTGTTAAGTCATTGACTTAGTTCTATTGATCATAGCACGATCGATATTATCTTGAGACTGAGTCGGCTCTAGGCACGCAAGTATATTTTTGGGTACAAGTACCCCCAAAACTCGATGGAAGGAAATTTACAGGACTTGACTCTTTGAATTCATGACCAACATCCACATCATTGTAATAGATTCACCATATACTCAATAAAACATCACTTTAAGCACTTGGAAATACTAACATGTATTTTTATAGGAAATGCAAGCCAACACTTCTTAACTCATTCCATAAGATCTTGCAATAAACACATCATGCATTCAAGGTACATAACTAAGGATTTCATGCTAACATGTTACCATCCATTCACTAAAACTTTTTATGAAACACTTGGCATGTTTAGCTTATTCTAAACTTGGGGATTTCTAGTCAACATTATCATAATGACCCAATTTTCTTCATACAAGCATTTTATCAAACATGTAGGGAGAATGCATTAGTTATTCAACTATTGCTACTTATAAATATCATGACTCCATCAACCAATTCATCATATAGGGATTTCAACATGATATCATCATAGTTCAACACACATCGAAAAATATGATTATTTCCAATGTCAGTCAACACATATCAACATCAGTCTTCAATCATCTTGGCCTTACAATAATTCATTACACCAGTTAACATGATTACATAATTCAACATGCTCCTTGAAGAGGTTGTATTATGAACACCACAAGATCAACACATACTTGGGTCAAAGCTTGAGACTTTATCATCAAATCATGAATTTAATTTTAACCACATCAAGAACTTCTATTTCAAACCACATAAATCATAAAAAATATTATCTTTGAATTTTTAAAAAGGATTCTTGAGCTTCTTGGGTGAAAGGAACCCAAGAATCAACACTTGCATACCTTAATCTTTGAAATTGGATGAATTCTAATGCTTGAGACTCTATCCGCACTTGAACTAAATGATTCTTGAAGCCCACACTACGAGCAACTTTATCATTGAAGAAATCTTGATGATTTATAGATGATTTTTGGAAGATTAATGTTCTTGAATTGAAATCCTAGATATTTTCTTAAGAGAATTGGAATAGAAAGTGATGAAATTAGAGTTTGGATAGGGGTTCTCATATTTATAGAGGCCTCCAAAATATGGAAAAATACCAAAATACCCTTCCAAAAATGTTCCTTAATTGCTGAAAAAAATAGTTGATGACATTTGTGACAAGTCGTCAAGCTGGTGATAAGTCGTCAAGAAATGTCGTCACAAATGGGTAAAATCTTGATTTTCTAGTTAAGGTTGACAACATTGGTGATAAGCCATCACGGGCGTGACGACTTATCACAAAATGTCATCACTGGGATGGAAATTTACCCAGGGCTGACGACATTGGTGATAAGTCATCACGTTTGTGACAGCTTATCATGAATGTCGTCACTCAGTTTCCCAGCCTAACATGCTAGAGTAAAATGAGCATAAATCCTTGCTCTGATATCAGATTTGGGAAAAATTAGTATCGTTGGAAATATAATTCAAATATATTTCATTTGATATATAGTAAATCCTCTAATTCGATATATACTAGGAGTTATGTTCTATAGAATTTGACCCAAGTTTTGACACTCACTTAAACTTAAACGATAGGAAAGCTTTCAACTTGTCCTTGAGTTAGGGGACCTCTATGATCTTAATTCATGCTCAAATAGATTCCCACACTACATAATTGATTAACATACTAAATTTACATATGATTTGAGGCTTTTGGAACATCTATACATATGAATGACGGATTTTCATTCTAGTCCAAAATGTGGGGTGTTACTTCTAGAGCCGAGTCAGTCTTGAAATCTTAGCTGCTTGTCTAGAGCCGAGTCAGTCGTACTATGATCAGTATATTTTAGTTTGTGAAAGAAGTGAAGAAATTCTATAAATCTCAGTATTTAGTATAATCAAGCTCAGTACGGTGTTACAATTTCAGTAAAGTTCAGTAAGTTCCAGAACTCAGTCATTTTCAGATAGAAAGTAGAATTTAGAAGTGTTTCGCCAGATAACGGAATCAAGTAAACAGAGTTAGATCAATAAAGTAAGATAATCAAATCAATAACAGGTTCAGTTCAGTTTATTTCAGTATAAAAATTAGTTTAGAGTCCTTCAGTTGGGAGTAGTAGCTAGTACCGAGTGGTTGCAGGGATGACAACTTTCCAATTAGAGAGGCAGAGCCATTAGCAGCAATCCCTGAACTCCAGAACTGCATAGCCAACACAGGACCTGGAGTCACCCGTTATATTAAGGCTTGACTATCATACTGCCTTAGGCTTAACTTCCTGTTCAGGGTCACCCATTAGAGATGCTTGACCATAGAATAGGTCTTTACCTGTGGTACGGTATTGAAACCCTTCCAGCTGGGGTTATAGGTTGGACCCCACCAGATAGGATTTGGGGCATCTTGGTTTTAGTGGGAACTCACACAGTTGCATTTTCAGTATCAGTATTTAGAGTAAAACTCAGAAATCAAGATTGTCAGATACAGTCACCCATCTCAGTAAGAAAATTAGATAGTTACATAGATTCATAGACCACACACTAGATAGGCCTGGTCTCATATAAAGTTATCAGAATTAGTACTAATAGATCCAGAGATCACCCATCAGATAGGCATGATCTAAAACTCAGGCCATTATTTCTATTATTAAAAGATTTAGAGATCTTCTACAAGATAGGTCTGATCTCAGATACAATCATTCTTTATCATTATTAGTAGATTTAGGGAGCATCCATTAGAAAGGTTTGATCACAGATTTAGTCAGCCGATAGTAGCAAGCTCAAAATTTAGTCATTGATACTAGTAGATTCAGCTAATCATCTTCAGTATTATAATATTCAAAGATTACTTGCTAGATATGATTGATCTCAACTTCAGTACTCAGTTATCAATATCAGATGATTGAATTATTTACTTTCTCAGTATTAGTAGTGAGTTCAGACATCACTAAAGCAGTATACGAGTCTCAGTATTCAGAGTCACGATGATTTCAGTTATGGTTGTGTATTCATGTATATGTCCTCATACGGTACTCTCATGATTATTAAGTTGTGTTATGTTCATGCATAAGCCCTTGCATTTAGCCTTACCTCATCTAGCATACCAGTACATTTAAAGTACTGACACATACTTTTCTCTTACACTATGGTGTCTTATACCATAGGTTCAGAAGCACGAGACCCAGAGCACCCTTAGCAGTCCAGACTCAGTCAGCAGAAGTAGACGTAGTAGTGAGTCCTCTTCATTTGAAGATGATTCTTATTTTATTATCGCATTAGATTCAATTTATTTACAGTAGACGGAGTTAGTTGGGTATATGTCCCATCAACTCGACAGTTCATATAATTGGAGGCTTTTCTGACAGATATATTAGTATTCAATTTTCAGTATTGATTATTTTAGAAGTTTTGAACCTTATGGCAAGTTTCCACCAGTTTTATGTATTTATTTTAGTATATTATGCAGTGCTCAATTATGAATATCAGAAAGGGTTTGCTTGTGGTCCCTCAGGGTCATGAGCACCGTGTAGCATTTCGATTCTAGAAAATCGGGGTGTTACAAGTGGTTATGCCTTGATCTTCTGGATTTCAGTTGGATTACCATTCAGACTAGCTATAACATTAGCATAGATTGCATTCCTTGATTAACTACACTTGTGTACCCAGACAGTGCCTCGTGGGCTTATTCTAATATTGATCGTATGGACTTTTAGTGTATCAGTTTCAGTTCTTTTAGTCCTTGGTGATGAGATTATGTGGATAGTACTGAGGTGATTTTCCTCCTAGTTTGGAAAGGATAACAGGTGAATAATGGTAAAGAAAGGTTATAGTTGGATTTGGAGCCAGTGGTATGACTCATGTCTTGGTTTGTTTTTAGGTTGGATGAGCCTTTGTTGGTCTATACAAATATAAAGATGGTATCAGGGTGTTGTAGTTTAGATTTGTGTGTCTCGGCCTTTTGGGTTCAGTTGGAGGATAGTTAGTGGTTGAAGTTATGTTTTTGCTTTTTAGAAGTGGAAGTAAAATAAGAGTGTTGGATGAAAAGGGGATATGACATGCCCCAAAATTGGGCCATGTCGTAGAGGCAACTCAATCCCACATGAACCGGAGGTCACCCCGATAACCCAACCTAATCATCATTACAACAACCACAAGGATCGGGGAATCCCGGCCTTTTTATAAGATATTGAAAACATAAGGCTAATAGTCAAAACTTAAACAATATATAACATTTCATTAATGTAATAGTCTAGTCAATATACCCAGCTCCACAATCATCCACAAAGCCTATACCAAACTGGAGTCAATAATATCATGGGAAATGGCCCCGACAATAGCCAAGTACCAAATCTATACAAGTTCATGACAAAGGATAAAGTGACGATGGAAATTATTTCTTCTGAATTATGGAAGCTCACCACTTTAAGGTCAATGCTCCAACCTCTTGAACACCTGATCACTGTGTAGAAAAAGGAGAAGATGTTTCGGCCCCTATGTCACATTGGGACATAGCGTCCAGAGATGGTTAGTGTTCGGAGCACTAGCATGTAACTCAAGGATAAGGATAAAATAGTGAAATTATTTAATTCAAGTAAAACTATCATATGTAGTCATATTTACATAAGAATAAGCATATATGGAGACACATATACATATGTTTATAGAGCAAGCCAAATTATGGAGGAAGTCATAACAATCATTCTTAAAGCATTCATACATGAGACATAGGGTGAAGAACTTTCAACCTTACACCTTACCAATTTTAGGAGCTTAAACCTCTCTGTTACATTATTAAAGGGGATCCCAAACTCAAACCAACTCAACCAATTTAACCGATTTAACCAATTCATTAGTTAATGGACTCGATCTACACATACAAACAGTTAGGCATGGGTCAATAACCACTTGCTCACATATTCAATTAGGCATGGAACTCTGATCAAGACTTGCAGTTCGGCATTGAGGTAGGCTTCTAATCTTGTACACGAGATAGTGTATTGTGTATATTGTATTTTAGGTAAGAATGTTAGGGCATGATTATTGGTAAAACACAATAACTATCCTAAACGATGAATTTAGAGGAAAGAAGGGTGAATAGACCCTTAATATAAAATACTTGTTATGTTTATAGGATCCTATTACCCTAGATTACTAGCATGTTTGACATAATTGAAGCTAATGACCCTTTAGTATAAGGTTTATTACTTGCCTCGGTGATTTATTATGGTTTCTCGAAGCATGGTATTACAGTTATGTTGGTTATATCTTATTGGGCTCGGGGCCATATACGATATGAGTTGGACTCCAGGTGAGTGATTTATCCTTATTAAGTACATAGCCATAGTCAATGGACATTTAGATGCTTAAAATTGTATTTTTTGGATCTCGTGATGACATGAGTAGATTTGGTACATTCATGGTCACATAAAGGTATGATTCCAGCTAAAAACATGGTTTTGAAATGATTTTCCACAAAATTTAAGTCGTGGGGTCATAGGAGGTTAAGAGGGGAAATATACCGGATACCCCCAACTTAAACTGTATAAAATTCTTACAGGTTGGTACGACCACCCCAAAATTGTATCATACCACATGAGTGGTACCCACCCCTCGTACCCTAGGCCTCCTCACATTGGACCCCAACACTGTCCAACATATGACCACCAAGGCCAACTCATATATAACTATATGACAAGTACCCTAGAATCGTACCTTAGGTGGAATAGAATCACCTAGGCTAGACATAGGACATCATACGACTGACATCATACCACTAGTACCCTAACATACTACTTGTATGATCCATTCATATCTTTGATAGAAATCAACCAAACTACACTAATGAATATACGGGATGAGGACCCTAAACCATACCTTATCATACGATAAGTAACCCAACTCGTATGATGTCCATAAGGCTCAAAATGCAGGAAATTTCCAAGGTCTAGAACCCAGGGTGTTTAAATTCTCCCCCACATGGATCATTCATCCCCGAATGATGGACAAGGTAGTATAAGCACCATTTAAAACCCAAAACCTCCATTCCGGTCTTTAACTAAGTTAGAAAACAAAGATGCACGGAATCAATTATTCGTTAAACCAAGTTAGAAAACGAAGATATGATAAAGAACACATACCTTCTACATGAATTTTTGGAGCAGGAAATAGGAACGGATACTTGGACTTCATGCCCTCTTCCACTTCCTAAGTAGCGTCTTCCATCTTGTGGTTCCTCTAAAGAACCATTACCAAGGCCACATCCTTAGTTTGAAACCGGCGAACCTGATGATCCAAGATCTCAATCGGGGTTTTTTCATAAGATAGAGAATCTAAAATAACCAATCTTTCCAAGGGACAATTCAAGAAGGATCACATACATATTTCCTCAACATTGAGATATGGAACACTGAGTGAATGGAGCTCCAACTAGAAGGCAACTCTAATTCATACACAACATTACCAACCCTCCTCAAAATCACATACAGGCCAACTTACCGAGGAATGAGCTTCCTCTTCTTCCCAAACCGCATTACACCCTTCATAGGAGACACATGGGAACACCATATACCCAACCTCAAACTCCAAGTCTCTTCTCCTGCGGATAGGATTTTTGGCAACTTTGGGCAGCCTTAAGCCTATCCAGAATCACTTTCACCTTCTCTATAGCCTGGTAAACCAAATATAGGCAAAACATATCTGCCTCATTAAGCTCAAACCATCCAATAAGAGATCCACACCTCCTACCATGTAACGCATCAAAAGGGGCAATACCAATGCGAGAATGGTAATTGTTGTTGTAAGAAAACTCTACAAGAGGTAGAGGCTCAACCCAACTACCAACATAGTCAATCATGCATGCATAAAGTGTATTCTCCAGCATCTGAATAGTACTCTCCACTTGTATATCTGTCTGCTAGTTGAAAGGAGTACTCAAACTAACCTTAGTCCCCAACCCTTTTTGAAACGACCACTAAAAGTGAGAAAAAAACTGCATACCACAATAAGAGATGATAGAAATAGGTACCTCATGATGCTTCACAATCTTTTGAAGGTACATCCTCACATAATCCTTGACCGAAAAGTTAGTCCTCACTAGAAAAAAGTGAGTTGACTTTGTATTCCTATCAATAATGAGCCAAACCAAATGAAATTGATTTCGAGAACGAGGAAGGCTGGTAGCAAAAATCCATGTTGATCACTTCTCATTTCCATTCAGGCAATTAAATTTCATGATACAATCCTCTGGGCCTCATTCACTCAACTTTCTCTTGTTGACACACCATACACTTGGCCAAAAAATCAGTCACATCCCTCTTCATACTATTCCACTAATACATCTTCTTGAGGTCATGATAAATTGTCATCAAACTAGGATGAATAACATAGCGCGACTCATGTGACTCAGGCAATATCCTTTCTCGCAAACTATAGACATCAGGAATTAGCAACCTCCTTTAGTACCGCAAGGTACCATCACCACTAATCTCGAATGCCATCACCTTTTGCCAACCAATATCACTCTTGATGATTAACAAAACTGGATCTAACATCTGTTTCTCCTTGATTTCAACACTGAGAAATGACTGCTCCACCTCCTTAATGAACACACCACCATCCTTAGAGTCTAACAGGGAAACTCCAATTTTAGCCAAACGTTGAATATCCTTCACCAACTCTCACTTCTCCTTATCCACATAATCTAGATTCCCCATGGATATCCTGCTAAGAGTATCAGCAACCACATTAGATTGTACCAATATTGATTACCCAGCCAAGTCTGAAGAAAGTTTAAGCCATAACATATATTGAATATAAAAAATTAGAATAGACAACCTTTTACATGGAACCTTTCGCTCATCAATGAACTTGAAATAAACTAAAACATTAAAACATAGAATTTTTGCATTAACAAAAAACCACTGATGTCCATATTATCCACTTTCGAATAGAAGTCAAAATAGACCCCCAAAATGGATTTTCAAAAAGGAGGCGTAAAACTAAATTTTTTTCTTAAAACATATTTTTCAAGATTAAAGGAACGCATAGGAGAAAATCCAAGTAAAAATAGAGTGAAATTAGGGTTTGAATCGAAGAAATCAGGATTTGGGTCTTGTAGGCCAAAATTCCTAAATTCTACCTTTAATCCCATGCTTAAACAAGATTTAAATTATTAAATTGAAGAAAGTTTTTGAGACAGGAGTTTTGGAGCTTACCCAAGCTTATAAATGGAAGAAAATGCTCAAAAATACAAACTCCAAGCTCCAAGTCTCGAAAATGGTAAAAATCTCCAAAAAAAAAAAGATAAATCCTACCCCAGGCATCTCCTAAATGACTATAAGGTCGCTTAGGATGCTATCGCTTAAGTGACCATGGGTCACTTATGCAAACCCTACCTCATCACCTATGTGACTTGGCTATTGCTTAAGAAACAGGCATCTAGGATACCATTGTCGCTTAAGCGACCAGGCTATCCCTTAAGCGGTTATTGCTTAAGAAATCTTGGTGTTGCTTAGGAAACATTTTGGTTATTAGTCAAAGTTTCTTAAACGACCAAAGCATCACTTAAGAGAGTGCACCAGATGGAGGACTTGGAGAATTCCAAGTCTTCGTGGACCCCTAAGGATTCATCTAGAATCCCCAAGAACGCAAATGAACTATGCTTCCCTATCAAATTTGATGCTCTTGACTCAATGGCAATACCAGATTTTTGAAAAAACATTATTTTCAATGAATTGACCCCCGAAATCTATTCTTACAACTTTCTAAATTAATGGTCAAAATTATATATAAAAGCCGTAAAACTACACCAATCGTGTTACCAATAAAAAATTGATGCTCTAGATCTGCTGATGCAGTCCATTTTACCATCCGACGCCTGAATCAATAAATGTTGACCGAAGTCAAATATAACGATTTTCAAGCCACTAAAAATCATAATTTCACATAATTCATACTGAAATGCATTAGAAACTGTGTCAATCATCCCCACGCCCAAAAAATATCACAAAGCAACCACGGGGAGGGGTAAAAGGGTCAAATCATATACAATTAAATATTTCACACAAATCACTAAAAAATTAAGTTATTACATCATCCACCACTAAAAATATAGTTTATCTCTGAACTAAGGGAAATAGAAATAATTAAATCAGGAAAAAGATAGGGATAATTACTATGCTCATTGGAGTTGATATCCCAAATAAACTCATCTACAGGTCGATGTCTCCAGTGAACCTTAACCACATGGATAACTCTAGAATGCAACCGTCTAATATCCCTAGCCAGGATGGAGATAGGTGCCTTAATAAAAGACAACCGTACATCCAACTGGACTAAATCCAAAAAAATTACATAAGACTCGTCTAGAATGTAATACCAAAGAATGGAAACATGAAAAAGTGGATATTTGCAGGACATTAAAGACTACTAATAATGCTAACTCATAAGCTACATCCTTAATAATATGATCTTCACTAAAGGAAGGAATCAATCATAATGAGAACAAACATCAGGAGAATCTCAATCCCATAAGTCTCGATAAATCAAATCAATTAGGGAGAATATCTGTCCTAAAAGTCTTGATAAATCGTATCAATAACACCTAAAGAAAAAAAAAAGATCACAAACACATTTAGGATAACATCAATCTATACAAGACCAAAAGAAAGAATAGATCACAAATATATTTGATATAAATGTGATCCAAAGACGTATATGGACATATCATACGGTTGCATTCCCCAATCAAAGAATCAATTTAAATCCTTGATTGAGAAAAAATCTCTTGGGTTTCCATATGAAGAGTAGCAGCCGAAGACTATAAAAGATAGAGACTGAAGATAGACATGGGTTACACAACTTCAAGGATTAAAATTATAGTATCTCAATCTTAGTCTCACAAGGCTTTGTAACTTTTAGTTTACAATTTTTATATACAGAGTAGGATCGATTTAACTTCGTAATATGAACTAAATATGTGTTACAAAATCTAAAAAGCAAAATAAGTCTTCAGAACATGTTTCCTTTCATTATACTCGAGCCCAACATTGAACGATCTAAGGAAACTTTAAACCCAGGGGGACCAAAAGTAGGCACCACATTGGTGTTCCAAACCAAGATAAATCTTTGTGTCTTTACTATTTGTGTAACTATTTATTTTCTTAATTGTGTTAATTCTAATTTGTTTTGTGAAGTGCACTGATCTGTGGGTGAGTCGACTAAAAGAATCAGTAGTCAACACATAAAAATTTCAATCCACCCCCTCTTGAATTTCAACTAGTATCAGAGCCAGGTCTCACCAATAGCATTGCTTAACCGTAAGTGAGCAAATATCAAATAGCCAATTATCAAATTCTCGATGCTCTTCTTTAGGATAGTCACTCCTCCACAAGACCACTATACTTTAATGGACATCATTACTCGTACTTGAAGAATAGGTTCTGAATATTTGTCCAATCAAATGACTTCCAAGCCTGGATTGTCACCAAGAAGGGCCCAAAATTGATTTTAGGACTTAAAAAGAAGTCAAAGGACAAAGAAAAAGAATCTAGTAGTCCTAACATAGAAGACCTTGAAAGCTTCAAGGTCACCAAAGAATAGCAAGAAGTAATTCAAACTAATGCACGTGCTATAAGTTTACTTTTGTATGCAGTTAGTGGGAAATATTACGACAAGATATCAACTTTTGAAACCGCAATAGAAATATGGGACAAACTAGAGGTAACCTATGAAGGAACAACTAAAGTCAAGAAGTCAAAAATTGTTGCCTTGGTCAATGAATACAAGCTTTTAAAAAGGAAAGAGAATGAGGACATTGAAACAATGTTTTCTAGATTCAGTAAGATCGTATGCAAACTAAAATCACTGGGGAGGATCTATCTACATAGTCTACAAGTCTAGAAGATGGTCCAAAGTCTTCCAATGATTTGAAAAACCAAGGCCGCCATTCTGGACGACAAAGATATACACAACATAACAAATGATGAACTAAGAGGCAACTTCATCTCATATGAACACAATTATATAAACAATTACAACAAAAAGAATAAGAAGAAACCAGTAGCCTTCAATATTGGTCCAACCAAAGATGTGGACATTCAGGAAGATGTTAACAGTTGAAGAAATAACTCTCATAAATTATGGAGTAAGTTAAATTATAAGACAGAGATAATGAATATCCCAAGGAAACAAGAATAATGATTCTACTAGAAATGATGAACATTATTATTCCTTTAGAAAGCCTAGCCATTTCAAATAAAATGATCTATAATTAAAAAGAAGAATATCCAGGAAGAACAAAAAATTTGGATCCTGGAGTGATGAAGATGAAATTGAAGAAGAAATAGAGGCCCCCAATATATGCTTCATAGAAATAGGTGAATCTAGGGAAGTAAGACAACACGACTGCCATAACTGTAATATTCTTGAATCCAACTTGGATATGATGACCAACGAGCTTCAAAAACTTATATATGAATATAATAAACTAGCTCAATAGAAAAAAGTTCTGAAGCATGATTTAAACAAAAACTCAAAGAGAAATGATAAAACTCGCAAATAGAAATTGAAGTATGTCAAGTTAAAATTGACCTACTTCATGAAAAGCTTGATGATGAAAAAATAAAATTAAACAGTTTTAAGACATTCCCAAGCCACAGTTTCATAAGATCAAATTCCTTCATAAATAATTCAAGTTCCTCATCAAGGTAATTTAAATCATCTAAGATCTCTTTCTCCTCTTGAGGACCCATCTATTTTATCTTTGGAAAGATAAGGTACAAATCCTATAGTTGTAGGCATAAGACTAAAAGTGTATGGGTTTGGAAGCCCAAAGAAAGCACATCTAACCTGCAAGGACCCAAGACCACTTGGGTACCTAAGAATATTAATTTTCTCATTTTGCAGGAACATATCCGCGAAAACCATAAAAAGATAATATGGGCTCCTAATGGTGGATGTCCAAATACATAATCGGAATAAAAGAAATATCCTCTACTTTGAAGAATGCATGTGAAGGATAAATCAAATTCAGTGACAAAGCCTGAGGCAATATCACTAGAGTCGATTTAGTAAAGCTCAACTTCTCATACGAATCTATCGAAGAATATCTGGTAGATGTTCTCAAGAATAACCCACTTGCATCGGATAGCTATGTGATGATGGGTTTGGAATCTTCTTCAAACAAAAAATAGTTTATCAAACATGACAACATTTGTATCTATCTCTTTGGTGAATACCAAAATGGGAAAGAGAATATGGAGCATGTCATATCATCAACAAATATTTTATCCATAATAATGTAGTGATAAAGAACAAGTAAGTGATTTATAATTCGGAGATAATGCTTGCACAATCTCTGAGTTGTCCTAAGATGAGTCGATTATACCCCCTTCAGATTCAACTTCTACATCTGAAATGACAAAACTGAAATGAAGACATATATATAGCTTAAGGCTATTACCTCCAAGAAGGTACTGACTTCAATAAAATATTTGTCCCTATCAGACTCACTAAGAATTATTATTATTATCAGTTGCCACCCTCAAATATTTTAAGTTATTTCATATGGTTTATCCATGAAGAAATTTTCAAAAGACAACTTCCAGAATTTTAAAATCTTTTATGCACAAAACAATGTTTTTAATCGCAAAAGCACTCCACAGTACCCAAAACCATGTTTTTAAAAATGCTAAAGCACTCCAAATTCCCAAGCGAGCTCTAAAGGCTTGGCATGAAAAACTGAGTGCTTTCCTATTTTTTTAAGTCTTCTTACTATACATGTTTTAATATTATTCCTGATAACTCTTATCATCTTATTATGAGAATTTTCCTATTCTAATGAAAGGTTTTGTAACATGAGTGATGCCCCAAGTTCATAACTAAGCAATGAGCAAATTATAGTTGACTCGTCAACAACTGAAGTAGTATACATAGCCTTTGTGAGTTGTTGTACTTAAATCCTATGAATCATGAGTCAACTACTTGATTTTTATTTGTCTTTTGAGTCGGTTACAAGAATGTGTGACAATACTAGTATTGTCAGTCTATCTAAATATTTTGTACATCTAGGGCAAAGCATTTTGACATTAAGTATTATTTTATTTTCAATCATTTAGAAAGTGGGATCTTTTTTGTTGACTCCAAAAAACTGATGGTATTTTTTAAAAAAAAACCATTGCTAAAAGAAATATCTTAGTTTCTCAGAAAATATTTGGCATTAATGATTTATGAGTCATATTTTTTGACACAAATATCTTAGCTTTGTCCAATTTTATTTTTACATAACCATTGCTAGAAGAAAGATCTTGTTTTCTCAGAAAAAAATTTAGCATTAATGATTTATGAGTCATTTTTTTGGACACAAATCTTTTTTCCTAGTCCAATTTTACCTATTTTACCAAAATGAGTCTTATTAAAAGGAAATTCATTACAAACTTCACCATTTCCCATGCCTCCTCTGTTTCTCTTTTCTCTTCCCCATGTACTATCATTACACCTTCATAAATATCCTTCACTTCACGCCCCTTCTCCTTCTCCTTCATTATCCCTTCTAAACAGTAGCCTTGTCCACTTAATAGGCTCTTCTCCTCTCTTTGTCATCCTTTAAATTCATCTTCTCTCTCTTCCTTGGCAAAATCTTACTCCATGACAAATGTATATAGATTTTTTTTATTATCCCGTTCTTCTCGTTGTATCATCCAACGAATCCTTGTCTTAATTCACTCTCCTGAAGAGAAGATGACACTTTCCAGCCTCATATCCTCCATCAAAAAGCCTCATTCAAATTCTTCTGACTCCTTCTCTCCAGAAGAGATGCATCAATTCTAGACAAACTCTCACAAAGAAGAATTTCACTCCTTCAAAAATCGTTCCATCATACCAGGTCGCATCATCAATCTTATCTAATTAAAAGATGCCTCTTTCAATGCTAGTTACTTTTTTAAATTTCAAGATCTGTCTTTCATTTTTCCCCTCTGCGGACTTCATGTTTATAAAGACCCTGTCTACATATTTTATGCTAATCACTAACTTTTCCTACATAGTGGTGAATTCGAGACTTTTGTGCTAGGAACAAGAATTGTCTTGAACAACTCCCTGTTTAAAAACATTTTTTGATACTAAGTTTTCTGGTCTGGTCCTTTTTATCAACAATAACTGGCCCGAAGACTTTGAACTGGGTTTTTAGGAAGCTGAGAAATTTTTGTCTGGCCTTGACACTGTGTCAACCAACTTTGATCCCTTGTATTTATGTTTTATATTTTGCATAATGGACCATAATAATTCTACTACTATGATTCCGCAAAAATTATCCCTATGAAAAATTTCATGTTGTGATGTCTTTGTATTGTACTGTCCGGTCAAAAAGATCAAAATCAATTAGGAAACCTAGATATGAGAGTTCATGCTTGAGAGTGCAAGCGAAGTCCATGCCTCTGCCATACAGGCTGCTCATCACCTGGATCCCTCTGTTTTACTCCATCAATCTCTCTGTTTATTCCCCTGTAGAAGTTGTTGTAACTTATGATTCAAGAATGTTTAGCAGAAAAGGGTATGTCCTAGTGGAAGATGAATGGTGCAAGAAAAAATTTTCCCATGATAAGGCTAAGCCTCCGAAGGTAAGTAAATCTGTTTCTAATTCCTCTACCTCTTTGTTGAAGGAACTCAAAGAACTAAAGCAACGGTTCAAAGACATTGAGTAAGGTTTCAAGCAACTCCAAGAGTCTACTACTAAACATCTGGACCTTGGGAAAAGTACAAGCTCTGACATAAGTATGGTCCGGTTGGCACTTGATGGGCTTAAATCAGAAGGAGTCAAGCTATTCTCTCGAGTGCTCTCTTGCATGGACTCTTTCAAATCCCAAATCTCTTCCTCGAATGGTAATCTGGTTGTCTCTGTTCAAACCTCCTACTCCTCCTTTATCAAAAATACTGAAAAATCCTATGACAAGTTCTATCATAATATGCATAATACCCTAACATACTTTCTGGAGAAACAGTGAATTATGAATTTTTATACAAAAAGGGGTTCATATCCCTTATGTTGATGGGTAGTAAGAGAATCTTTATCACACTATTTGACACATTTTTTTACTCTCCCTAATTAATAGATTATGACGGTCCATATTTGTATATTGTATCTCGTGTGTTGTTTTGCCTATGTGTTTTGGTTTTTCACTGCTATTCTTCTTTATTATGACAAAATGGGAATAAATAAAGGAACATCAAGAAATGAAGAATCACCCATCAGCCAGGAGGAATAAGAACAAGTCGACAATTGACTTTCAACACAGAAAGGTCAACTGATAACAAAGAAAGTTGGGACTACAAAAATGCTTACAAGTCAGGGGGAGCAACTCAAGTTTTAGTAAACAAAGGCTGACTGATACCCAAGAAACCTGGGACAACAAAGATTCTTACAAACGAAGGGAAGTAAGTAGACAGATAGGGAAGTTAATGGATGTTTGCTCTTGTTTGTCATTATTAAAATGGGGGAGAGTGTTAGCCTCTGAAGCCTATGTTTTAATAATGACAAACTAACAGATGGATATTTGCAGGACATTGAAGACTGCTAATAAAGGAAGCCAGCTCCAGGAATGGAAAAACATAAGGTTACAATCCTCAGCATCAAATAAAGTCAATTAGAATGAGAACAAATGAAAGAAAAATCTCAGTCCCATATGCCTCGACAAATCAAATCAATCACGGAGAATCTCTGACCTAAAAGTCTCAACAAATCAGATCAATGACGACTAAAGAAAGGGAAGAAAAGATCACAAACATATTTGGGAAAGCATCAATCTATACAAGAACAAAAGGAAAAATAGATTATAGACATATCTGATATGGACGTGAACCAAAGCCATATATGGACATATCATACGGCTACATTCCTCAATCAAGAAATTAATTTAAATACTTGATTTAGAATAAATCACTTAGGTTTTCTTATGAAGATTAGTAGCCGAAGACAATAAAATATGAAGACTGAAGACAGAGATGGGTTACACAACTTCAAGGAGAAAAATCAAAGTGTCTCAATTTTAGTCTTACAAGGCTTTGTAAATTTTAGTTTACAATTTTTATATAAAGGGTAGGATCGAGTCAACTTTGTAATATCAGCTGAAGTTGTGACAAAAGATCTGAAGAGCGAAATAAGTCTTCAGAACTTGTTTTCTTTCATTGTACTCGAGCCCGACATTGAACGATCTAAGGAATCTTTGAAAACCAAAGTGGACTAGGAGTAGGCGCCACATTGGTGATCTGAACTAGGATAAATATTTGTGTCTTTACTTTGATTTTAACTATTTATTTGATTAATTTTGTTAAGTCTAATTTGTTTGTCAAGTGCATTGATCTGCATGCGAGTCGACTTACAAGAGTCAATAGTCGACTCACAAAAAATTTTCAATCAAGCCCCCCCTCCTCTTGAATTTCAAAAAGGTCCAATATATTAGGGCTAAGCTTCCCCCTCTTCCCAAACCTCATCACGCCCTCCATGGGAGACACATGATGAAAGACGTGATCATCAACACTATACCTTAAGGAACGAATCTTATGATCCGCATAGCACTAATAACGCTCAACTCACTCCCATAATTGAGGGGTAAGGCAGTCGTTGTCAAGTAACCCAATGTAAATTAGGGGCAAATCTCAAGGAGTGAATGCTATAGAATTCCAACCTATGGGTACTCAAGTTACTATAAGATTACCCAGAATACAAATGGAACAACATGTATAAGTAAATGAGGAGATTCGTTTAAACATTCTTCAAAAACTTCTAAGTAGTACGTGGTGAATGCTATCTTTGGTTTGAATTCAAGGTTTGGAAGAATCTTGGGATTATGCCTCCTTAGAGGTAAATTATATGGAATAGTGTTGGTTTATCAAAGAAATTAGTTGTTAATTAATGGATAGGCTAGGTCGAATATCATTGAGTTCAATATATCGATAAAACCACAATGATATCACCCATTGGATCTTTCGAGCGCCTTACAAGTGTGGAGTTTATTTAACTAACCAAAACCTCAAACCAGCATCCCTATTTCTGGAATAATGCTCTTGACATGATTTACACTTCCTAACCACATAATTCTAAAATTGCAAAGGGTAGTAAACCATAGACTTAGTTGTTCACCATTTCCTTGTCCCCCGATAACTTTGTTTCAAGGATGTTATGGGTTACCTAATATTCACCTAAGTCCCTCTTTCGAGGATGACGAAGGGTTTATAGAGCTTGGAGCTTTCACCCATCAAACCCATTTGGGAATTTAGAGTTTTCCAACTCATAAGTTTAAGCAATGGTGAAATCCATACTCAACAACTACAATCCATGCAAACCCAACAATACCCACACACAATTATACACTAATTCAACATAATTCCAAGACTAAATTACTTAGCTATAAATGAAGAAATTAAAGAGAGAGATACCACGCTGGTAAACCAAAGCATTAATTATTCAATAAGAAACTAAGAAATTCGAGTCTCCAAAGTTGATTAGACATTTACCCAATTAGGGTTTCAAGCTTAGAATTCAAAACTATATTATGAGACCAGCAATACCCAAAGAAAAAAGGGTTTTTTCTTATATATGACTTGGGATTCGTCCATAACATTTTACAATTCTTCCCTTGGGCCAGTTCCTACTGATCCATAATCGCGTGAGTTTGGCTGTTATACGGCTATGTGATCTCAATTATGTTTCACGACCATGCTTTGCTGACCACCTGGATCGGCAGCGACCACAGTTCTCAGAAAACGGTCACGGTAATCGAGGTCGACTGCTTCAGGTTTCCAGCTACACTCCTTTTACTTTTATTTGCTCCCTTTTTATCTCTATTCCACATGTGCTCACCTTCTTCACTTCATACCTAAAAATGTGGGTGTTAGTGCATTAAATCTAGATAATGCTTTATTTTCTAACACAAAGCATGCTAGTGTGTGTGTAGAATTGGTATGAATGAGTGGTAGTATTATCACTCATCAACACCCCCAACTTAGACATTTTCTTGACCTCAAGCAACATTACCTCTTTCCATGAGACATTTTTTATGTGTGCCCTGATTTATGTTCCCAATTACCATGAAGACTCCAACTTAGTTTCTACCTCAAAAAGATTTTCACACATGGATAGAAAAAGTGTTTACAATGCCTCTCATCATAAAATAGAGTGATGAATGATGCAATGGATCTTGGGGAGTGACTATGTAATAATTACTAACACTCCAGAAGTGACTCACAAGCCAACTTCAATTATGTAATATATCCACTTATCTCATTGTGTGAAAGATGACAAAATCACCCACCTTAACTAACTCACATTCCCCCCACAAAATAGGAAGGGTCACACACCTATTTACCACTTATGCAACAAGGAAAAATTAGTGTAATCACTCTCTCTCTCAAGTAACTCTCCATGTTTCAAGTACCATACCATAGGCTTGCCCCTATTTTAAATCGCCACTACAATGGCCACACTTGGTTGGAAATAACAAAGGGCTTTTTGATCTTGTAATGTAGGTTTAGGGTAAGGCAGGATAACAATTTCGAACAATAAGGCTATACCCTCCTTGAACTTCTACATCAAATTCTCATTACTTTTTATTTATTGGGCCACTTATGTTTCACTTTACTACTTCTCCTACCTTTGATTTTTATTGGCTTTCCCACTTTCCTATTTTTTTTCTTATACAACCCCCCACCCCTTTTTTATATACACATAGATAAAGCCTTTCTTTCCTTCATAGGATCATTTCATTATTCAAATCCAAAACGCTTCACCCGCTCAAGATTGTAGGGACCCTCTTAATACTTTGTGGCCTAACTATCTTTCTTTCTCTTTACACCACCCCTAACTTAGGGTTTAGCCTTAATTTGTATTCTCAAGTTCTAGGAGGATAGGGTTCAAGAGCAGATGAATAGATGGGTCACAGCTTGTGATGTGATATCCAAAGAAAGTTCCAAAGGCTCGAAGAGGGTGACTAAAGGTAACTCTTATGTATTGGTAGGATTTTTAGGATAAAGTGGACTTCCAAAATCACAAGATGGCCTATGATCATTTTACCAAGCAAGCACAATCAAAATTATCTATGAAAGACTAAGGGGCCAAGTTTCAGATAGTACAAGTACACATAAGATGTAGACACACACAGCATGTAAATATTGTCAAGGGGGAGTGAATTATTCTCCTCTCTTGAGACAAGGGTAAAGTATCCCTTATTTTTCCATAGTCAACTTTTGGAGTCAAAGAAAGAGAGAGAATTTTGTCACAAAGTTTCTCACGTCCATGCTTTCAAATTTTTACAAAAACTATTTTTTTGGACGGAGGGGGTGTTTTCTTTTGTATACAAACCATGCATAATTTTCTAGTCAGGTCAACAACCCAAGTTATCATCTTACATTGCAAACTATAGTATGGGCAAACTTCCACATAGTTACTAAGATTTCACCAATGGGTGTGAATGCAAATCCCAATCACTTATGCCACTAGTAATCAGACTTTCCTTGCATATATGGTTAGAAACTAAAACCACAAATCAACAAAACAAGAACTAAATAACTACTCCATACAGGTGTGGGAACCATCGGAGTGCCCGAATATTACAATCCAAAAATAAATAAGAATTATCCAAAGGAGAAGAAAAATATGAAGAATATCAATAATACATGCCTAAATCAAATAAATAAGGAGACAACCCCAACTGAAAAAGTAGCAGTGTCCCCACTGCAGAGATAATTAAGGATAAAAGAGATAAGGATGCTCCTTTAGTTTGCATCAAGGGGTGCTATCACTCTCGAACCCTACATCATCACTATCCTCCTCAAGATCTCACCACTCAGTCGAAGCCTCTTCATCACTGTCCACCCAAAAATTAGGAAGCTTACTTTGGGGTTTCAGGACCATCCATAGACCCTTCATCCCTTTCCACATCTTAGTAAAGAATTCATCCCTCTTTTTCTCCCTAGTGATGATTTTTTCATGTGTGCTTCAGAGGTCCTGGTGTGATTCCAACAAAGAGGAGTAAGCTTCCTTAAGATGATAAATAGTAAATTTTTACTTCTTTTGGTCCTTGTTGTACTCATCATAATCAGAACGTGACACATATGAGTGATGGGTGGTGAAGGAATGTCCCAACCCTTGAGGTAGGCTAGCCACAAGCTCTTTAATGGTTACAATATTAACACCAATATCTTTGAGATGTCCCAAGGTAGTTGTCCTACGATAATATTTTCTCTTAAATCTTTATTTAAAACCATATTTCTTTTATACAATTTTCATTATCATTTTCTTCATCATTTGTCTGATTTTGTTTGTCCAAAATTAGCAAATAGAAAAAAATCTCTTTCTACTTCTTATGTGTTTTAGGACATTGTTTTGAATTTCATTCTAATTTTTATCTCCAATTTCTATAGAAATTATTTCTATACCAATTTTGTCGAACTCGTTGAAGGTACCTTTCACTAATGTTTATTGCAATTGTTTATATGTAGCTTCTTCTTAAAATATATGAAATAATTTTTTCATGCCTGATGCGTAAGTACATACGTTTATTTATGAAATGTATCAAGCCACCTTTTTATGTCTTGTAGAAACAAATTTGTGAACAGTTTTATGTTTAATTAGAACAAGACAAAATTTATGTTTCTAAATGTAAATTTTGGACAAGTTTAAGGGACTACATATGTGTTTGTCCATAATTATATATAACAACAACATATCAAAAAAAATCACTCAAGTGAGGTCTGGTGAAGTAAAATGTACGAAGACCTTTCCATTGCCTCGGGAGGTGGAGATGTTGTTTTCAAAAGACCCCCCATCTCAAGTATAGCAAATTCTGTTACTCGTCTTTTTTTATAGACAAAACTTATGAATTAATTTGGAGGAATTGACATATACTCCTTCTGTCCATCTTTACTTGTCCATTTATTAAGATGTCCAATACAATACTTGTAGTTTGAAAAAATTAATGAATAATTTATCATTTTGTGTCCATTATATCCTTGTTATTAAATACTACTATGCCCAATATATTTTTCAAATCATTAAATTTATTATATTCAAATGATAATATATAGCAAAATTATTCATATTACTTATTAGCTTTTAAGGTATAAAAAATGTACATATGCACTCTCTCCTAAGTCTACTCTGTACTAAAACTAGATATTAGATCCCTTGCCAGCACGGGCCCAATATGCAACTTTTCAGATATTATATGCTATTTTTTTTATCTCACTTTATATGATAATAATGAAATATTTGAGAAAGTCAATCATATTTGTTATATAGTTTTAGATATGTTAAGTTAATTATATTAGTATGATTTATGCGACTTTCAACGTAGTTGGAATGCCATTTTTAGATAAACTATACCCACATATAATAACTAGAAACGACTGGTGGTTTACAACACCATGTAAACAAAAAGTAAGAGCAAAAAGAGTTAATAATTTGTAGGAGGGTGCAGATAACTCGATTATAAAATAGATTTAGTATATCTAATGAATCTATTCTTTATTGTGCGTGGATATTTCTTAGATTTTGTTTTAATATTTTTTAATAATATATTCTTTTTGTAAGATGTATCCATTAATTTATTTGGTTTATTATTTTATCCTGTAGTAACTGCAGAGTTACAAATTTCTGTATAATAATTTGTCCTATCTGTACTGTAGTATATATCTAATTCTAGATTTTCTATGTTATTCATTATCTTGTGTTGTTCTTCTCGAAGTGAGTTTTTAAATTATATAAACTATCACATGTACTTTTTTCTAAATTTTCTAAGGTTTCTTATATCCATATTAACTTTTCTTTTAGATTTTCCATTATTTTTCTAATTCGGTTTCTATAATTAATTTTGTTATTTAGATTATCTTGGTTTTCTCTAGTTTTTATAATATATTCTAACATCCTTGATCTGAATAATATCCTTCTAGGTAAATTTCTTTGTATAACTGTTCTAGCCAATTTATGGTTTCAATTTCGTAGTCTATTACTTTTTCTAATATTATTTTCTTAATATCTATAATTTCTATATCCTTAAGTATATATAAGATTAAAACTTTAAGATAGTCTAAATGATCTATTTTCTAAAATTGATATTTTATAGTTGTTTGTTTTAGCCTTAGTAGTTTTTGCATATTTTTATTAAGAGAATTATTTTTATTTTCCATGTATTTGTCTATATTTGTTTTCATCCATTTTTCTAGTAACTGTATATTTCGCATATCTTTTTCTAAAAATACTATGTAATTTATCATGATAAGTATTTATAAGAGTAGTTAGGTAGGCATGGTATATAATTTACTCTAGTCATGTAATATTCACCAAATGTTTTTTCTAATATGATTTTTCTTATATCTACTACTTTTATATCTCTAAGTGCATACAAAATAAGTATTTTAAACTTATCTACCATCTCATCAGATAAATTATCATTCATTTTCATAAAATTGCTTTTTTCAAAATATTTCCTCCAACCATGTACATAACAAAATATGATCATCTTAGATTACTATATACTAGATTATTCTTAAATAACATGTTCTTCGGTCACTATTAGCATGGTAATTTGGATACTTTTTCCCTTAAACAGCGCCTCTACTCTGGTTACTCCCCGCCACGGCTTCTTGCCTCATTGGTTTCACCTTTAGGATGGGATAGTTCTTAGGGATTTTTCTCCGTTTCCACTTTGCTAATAAACTTCTTAACATATTATTCTTCGAATAATTCTACTATAAAGTAACTAATATGAATTTATTTTATCATATCATGATTATTGGGAACTATGAATTTAGCTATTCATAATCATAAATAGATATACGTGTTCGGGTAGTTTTGATATTTCTGAAGTTTGTTCCTCCATAGCTTTTTCCATTGAAGTATGTATGTTTTTTAATTAACTGGGCAAAATATTTTTTATGGAATGGAGAGAGTTTTTGCTTTAACGTAAGAAGGCTTGCTTTGCAATGCCTTCTGCTTTCTTTATTTATAGAACGAAAGAAAGAACTCTACATTTGTTTACACGTTTTTTAAATGTCTACTAAATGCTAAAAAAGAACTAAAAAAGTCAAATAGCCTATAAGGCCTAAAAAGCTATCTAGGGCCTAAAAAGCCTACAAAGTCCAAACTACATTTAATGTTTTACAATAATGCTAACCTATTATCTTATCAAACTTTACATAAATACTTGAAAATTTATACAAATCTATACAATATATGGTCAAATATCTTGATATCTTGTCTCCCGTTGGTGTTGTCGTATCTGCTATATCTCCATTATTGCTTCTTATCTTATCTTTCCAGCTGGCATTTTGTCTTCTTGATTTTTATTCTAGATGTACTTCTGGAATAATATTATCTTCTCCATTACACCTCGAACATTGGTGATCTAGATATTTATGTCCAATTATTTTACAATATCTTGTTAGTAGTTCGTCAGAAATAAATCCTTTTTTAATAGCTCTTGCGGTAGATTGTTTCTCTGGGTTGAGTAGTGTCATTATCCATTGTCTGACATCCTTCATATCTGCTGGTCGTAGCTCTTTTGAATTTGAGTAAATCATTTGATGATCTCTCGAATAGTAGCTCCATATTGGGTTTCCATTAGTATAGTTATTTGCTAGTTCTTGTATAATCGTAGCTAGTCCAATAAGTCTTTTATTTACGTAGAACTCGGGTATCTCAATTTTGGGTATCTCCGGTTGCTGCGTAATATCTTCTGGTATGATCATATCTCTAGTTAGTCCTATCTTTACAACTTGTATAACTGGTTTTATCTCGTTATATAATATCTCTGCGGGTGCAGTATAACACTTTATATAAAATAGATTGTCTTTCGTTATTCTTTTATAGGTAGTGAATATCTTGTATAATTCTTCCATAGCTGTTAATTCTTCTCCGTCTTGGGTGTATATGGTGTTTAGTAATCCGTAGTCAAAACACGTTTTTACTAGGCTTGGGTTAGTTTTCGGTAGTGCGATTAGCTTGTTATATCCTTGTAATTTTTGGGTTATATAGTTGGTGTTTGGTTCTTTGATGTTTGTAGCTCTTGGGTTATGGTTTAGAAAAGTTTGTACTCTATAGATATTTTCTATATATTTCTGGGTTGTATAATTGTAAACTTTTTTATCTTAGTTTAGGCTATCTCGGTATGTGGTAATTTGTGGGGGTATGAATAAATGGTCTTTTTGTGTTTTTGGTGTAAATGGTTTTTCAAATATTTTATTCATGTTCATGTTTTGGTATTTTGGTCGACTAACTCCTTTACTTGTACCTGCAGAAGTAGATTGATAAATGTTATGGGTTTTATGGAGTGTCCCAACGTCTCCTTCTAGCTCTGGAATTTTATTGTCTTTCGATAGACATAGCTCTGCACACTGCTGAGTTAGCTGATTTGTAGCTATAGACTTCAGTTTATCTTCATTAGTCTTTAGCTTTAGCTTTTCTATCTCAGTATATATACTGTCCACTTTCAATGAAAGCGTAGTTAGGGTGTTGAGTATTTTTTCTAGAGTATCTTCTTCTATCATTTCAGTCTGTGTAGCTTTGTCTTGACATGTAATCTGCAATAACATTTTTGTTAGTACTGATCACTTCTATTATAAATGTGAAATTTAATATATTTAAAACTAGTCTCCGAATCTCTTTCGTTGTACCTGAATTTTGTATTTTCTTTGTTAACCACCAGCGTACCTGTGTATTATCTGTTCGCACAATAAATTTGTTATATATAATATATGGCTCAAACGCTAACAAACATTTATATAATGAACATAATTCTATCCTATTTATTTTTCATTTTATTTCTGTCTCATTGAACGTACCTGAGTAGTATCTACAATGGTGTTCTATTTTTTCTGCTTCATATCGATATTTAAGTACTCCTCCGTAACTATATTCACTAGCATCTACTTCTACTATGTATATAAATTTTCTATTTTCATCTGGAAATTGTAATTTTGGTAATTCTTTACAAAGTAATTTTATTTTTTGAACTTGTTTTTTATCTTCTTCATTATAGTTATATTATATATCCTTTTTTAATTTTTTCTGTAGTGGTTTTAAGTTTTCTGCTAATTTTGGAATATATTCTCTTACTTGGTTTACTAATCCTAAAAATGATTGTAATTTCTTTTTTGTATCTAATTCTTCTTTTGAATTTATTATTTTCTGTACTATATGTTGTTGCATTTTTTCTCCACGTTTATCTATTTGTATTCCTAGAAATTCTATCTGATTTTTCATAATTTCAGCTTTCTTTTCTCTTAGACTTATTCCCGATTTTTCTATTATATTTGTAAACTGTTCCAATAATTTTATATGTTCTTCTTTAGTTTTTGTATATAATAATATATCATCTATGTATACTATACAATTAGGTAATTGTTTAAAATAATTATCCATAAAATGTTGATATCTACCTGGTGCATTTTTATATCCAAATGGTAATACATTCCATTCATAAAACCTTGTGGTACCGTAAAAGCAGTTAATTCTTTAGATTCTTCTTCTAACTTTAGATGGTAAAATCCTGATTTACAATCGAATTTGCTAAAATAATTATATCCTTGTATTTGCCTTATTTTTAATATCTTATTTGGTATTGGATAATTATATGTTATAGTTTTTGCATTTAAATTTCTATAATCAATAACCAACCTACTTTTTCCTCTTTTTTGTCCACTATGTTTATTTACTATAAATGCTGGACTATTATGCTTACTATTACTTTTTTGTATATATTGTTTTTCTAATAATTCATCTATATGCATTTTAAATTCTTTTAAATCGTCAAAATTATAGGTTAATGGTTTTGGGTTATTATACTATTTTTATCTATTAATTCAATTTTTATGGTAGTTTTATGTTTTTCCCATCCTTTTAATGGATCTTCACTATATAATTGTTCTAATTTTTTCTTAACTATTTCTATCTTATTTATTGAAAATATAGTTATTTCTGTTTTATTTATCGAAAATACTACTAGTTCTATTGTATCTTCAGTATTTTTTATATTTTCTATCTTTTGTGTAATTTTTTCACTTCCTTTTATCCAATCAATTTTCTTTCTTATTTTATTATTAACTCTTTTTGCTCTTACTTTTTATTTACATGGTGTTGTAAACCACCAGTCGTTTCTAGTTATTATATGTGGGTATAGTTTATCTAAAAATGGCATTCCTAAAAGTATATCTTTTGACGTTAGTTCATAATTATAAATTTCTTCTATTGTTAATATCTTATCCCATATTTGTACTTTTACATTCCTAGCTTTAGAAGTAATTAATCTTCCTTCATTATTAAATTCTTTAACTATTATTGGTGTTTTTAATTTATCCCATTTGCTTTCTGATAAGCAATTATATCTACATAAATTAGCTTCTACTCCTGTAACTATCATAGGCGTATAATATCTACTGTAATATCCTTCTACTACTATCTTCATTAATACATATATTTTCATTTTATGTTAAGGCTCCTTTTAAGAATAATTTCTCTTTATTATATGTTAAGGTTAATTGTGTATGTTCTATATTATATGGTTTTACTTGTTCTAACCATTTTATTCCTAATATTATATCTGCTTTTTGCATTTCTTCCTTTACTTCAAATTCTATTTTTATTTTTCTAACTCCGATTATTATTTCTTTTTTCTGCTATATTTTTATTATTTATTAAACTTCTTGGTAGATTTGGACACATATCATTATCAGTTTTAATTTCTTCATTTTTTACTAGATATTTTGTTATATAATTTTCTTCTTGTCCTGTATTTAAGAGTATTAAATATTTTTTTTCATTTATTTTTCCTGTTATGTAATATTGATTTAAATTACTTATTGAATTTGTTTCATAACTTGTTCTTTTTTATGAGCTTGATGATTCTGATTTTTCATCAGCTATTCTTTTTGTTGTACTTATTCTATCATTTACTATTTCTAAATTTTCTTCTATATCTATGTCTTTATAGCTATAATCATTATAATCTATTGTTTTTACAATTTGTTCAAATGGGCTTTCTATTCATATCTTGTTAATCTTATTTTTTTCTGTTATTTTATGTTTTGTTGTTAATACATATAATTTTTTGCATCTTGCTGTAAATATTTTACTTCCTAGGGCTAATTCTATTCCTGATATCTTCCAATATAATACTAGTGATTTATCTATATTTCTATCTGTTACCGCTACTAAATAATTTGCACTTATTATAAATTTGAATTTTTGGTATATTAGATTTCCTTTTACGGCAGTTATTATGCTTTTTTCTATAGGTTTTATAATTCTATCATCTGCTAAATATAATTCTATTGGTTTATCTATTCCTTCTCTAAAACACGCTTTTATTAATATTTCCGTACCTCCAAGGTGTACATATTTTATTGGATCTCCTTTACTTTTTATATCATTTATCTCTTTATTAATTATTCTTTTTGTTACTAGTGGTATACTAGCTTTACCTTTTGCATATCTACAGTCTATTACATGTTATTTTTGGCATACTACATAATATTCGTCCTTTTTCCTAGTAAAAATATTTTTTATTGTTGGTATTTTAAATATTTTTTCTACACTTAAATCTAATTCTTTTCCTTTTATTTCATCAAATATATTGCTGTCAAATATTATTTTTTGTTCCGTTCCTTCATCATTTAAATATTCTTCCTTTGTTATTATTTTTATACTTCTTCAGTCATTTGATTCATCTATTTCACTATCTATTTCAGTATCTGTTTCGTTTTCTGAAATTTCATATATACTATCTTCACTTTCTAATTCATAATCTATATAATCTATTTGCATATATTCTGTATTATCTATTTTTATTTCTGATATTTGTTTATTTTTTGGATTTTTAGGTAATTTACAATCTCTAGCTAAATGTCCTAACTTTCCACAATTATAACAAGTACATTCTTTTATAGATTTCTTCTTTCTATATGGTCTTTTATTTTTATAATTTTTTACATAATATCTTTTTCTTGGTTTCTTGTATTTGTATTTTGATTTTTTATATTTCTTATATTTCTTATGTCTTTTTCTTTTCTTATAATATCTTTCTTCACAGCCAAATTGGGGTGCTATTTTATTTTTGCAACATGCTAAATTTTTTATTAATGTTTTTTCCATTTTTAATTCTTCTCTATATTTTTCACATAAATTTCTATACCATTGTTGTAAAAATTTTATTCTTGCTCCTAACATATCTACTATTTTTGTTTCTTCCCAACTTTTTATTATTTTTGAACTAAATGGTTCGGGTAATTTATTAAAATATAATTTTCTTACTTCTTTACTTTCTTCTATACTATATGCTCCTTTGGAATAATATTCTTTAAATGCGTAAGTATATTCATCTATATAACACATATTACATATTGCTAATTTTAACATTAAATTCCTATTTGTATCTTTTTCTTCATTTTGTTCTTCTTCTATTGTTGTCATACTACCAAATTCATCTTTTATAGCTGTTTCACATTTTTTTCATAGTTCTATAGGTGTTAGTTTAGTTGTTGTTGATGATGTTTCTTCTATAGGTTTATTAGCTCTTAATACTTTCTTGATATTTTCAGTTAGATTTGAAAACCATAGTTTTACCGATCCTATTAATGTTCTTTCTATATATTCTGGTGCATCTGTTATGTTTATATTATTATCTAATAATTGTTTTGTCATATATCCTATCCATAATTGTATTGTTTTTTCTGTATCTATTACACAGTCTAGGTCTAAAAAGTTATAATTTTTATTAACTATTTGTTTTGATGTCCATTTGTCATATTCATTGTATCTTTTAAATTTACTTTTATAATATATAGGTTTTCTTATTTCTGTTGTTTTAGGTATTATATTGTCATCTTCTTTTTTATCAAGAGTATTTATTTCTGTGTTGGTATTTATTTCGTGATTTTCATATATTTTTTCATCTATTATAAATTCTTCTTTGTTCATTTTATTGTGAATAGTTCATGTTGGTATATATATTCTAAACTATCTATTTGTGATTCTAATTTTGATATTTTATTTTTTTGTATATTTATTGAGTTTTTACTAACTCCGGCAAATATATTATAATGTAGTCTTTCTATTCTTATTTTTAATTCTTTACGTTTTTCAGAAATAAATTGTTTTAATTCTTTGTATTTTTGCTTTTTAGTCATTTAAATTATACTTATAATATCTTGGCGGATATCTAAATCTAATTTTATCATAATTAGGTGGTATGTGTCTCATTCTTCTAGATTTTAAATGGATTATTAATTTTGCTTCAATACTAGATATTAATGTAATTAGATAGGCTAATCTTTGTGGATTTTCTTTTGGTTTATTTAGACTTATATATTCTGAATAATTTCTAACTAAAGATTCTTTAATTTTCCTAAAAGCTTCTCTGTTTTTAAATGGTCTTCTCATAATTAATACAATAAATAACTAATTCTAACATATATCTTACTGCTGTACTTTTTAAATCACTGTGCTCTGATATCATTTGTAGGGGTGCGGATAACTAGATTATAAAATAGATTTATTATATCTAATGAATCTATTCTTTATTGTGCGTGGATATTTCTTAGATTTTGTTTCAATATTTTTTAATAATTTATTCTTTTTGTAAGATGTATCCATTAATTTATTTGGTTTATTATTTTATCCTATAGTAACTGCAGAGTTATAAATTTTTGTATAATAATTTATCCTATCTGTACTGTAGTATATATCTAATTCGAGATTTTCTATGTTATTTATTATCTTGTGTTGTTCTTCTCGTAGTGAGTTTTTTAAATTATATAAACTATCACATGTACTTTTTTCTAAATTTTCTAAGGTTTCTTATATCCATATTAACTTTTCTTTTAGATTTTCCATTATTTTTCTAATTCGGTTTCTATAATTAATTTCGTTATTTGGATTATCTTGGTTTTCTCTAGTTTTTATAATATATTCTAACACCCTTGATCTGAATAATATCCTTCTGGGTAAATTTCTTCGCATAACTGTTCTAGCCAATTTATGGTTTCAATTTCGTAGTCCATTACTTTTTCTAATATTATTTTCTTAATATCTATAATTTCTATATCTTTAAGTATATATAATATTAAAACTTTAAGATAGTTTAAATGATCTATTTTCTAAAATTGATATTTTATAGTTGTTTGTTTTAGCCTTAGTAGTTTTTGCATATTTTTATTAAGAGATTTATTTTTATTTTTCATGTATTTGTCTATATTTGTTTTCATCTATTTTTCTAGTAACTGTATATTTCACATATCTTTTTCTAAAAGTACTATGTAATTTATCATGATAAGTATTTATAAGAGTAGTTAGGTAGGCATGGTATATAATTTACTCTAGCCATGTAATATTCACCAAATGCTTTTTCTAATATGATTTTTCTTATATCTACTACTTTTATATCTCTAAGTGCATACAAAATAAGTATTTTAAATTTATCTACCATCTCATTAGATAAATTATCATTCATTTTCATAAAATTGCTTTTTTCAAAATATTTCCTCCAATCATGTACATAACAAAATATGGTCATCTTAGATTACTATATACTAGATTATTCTTAAATAACATGTTTTTCGGTCGGTAATATCCCTTTGTGCTAATTAATATGACATTGATAACTATTGTAATCTGTAATACTTTTTCGATGTTGTAATTTACTATTTTAAATTGTTTGCTATTGTAATTTATAATACTCTTTTTGTTCAAACTTTTGTGGTATTGATAGTGAATTTAGACTTTAAATGTATTTTAAATTTTTAATTATTGTAATTTATTATATTTCTTTTCTATTTCAATTGAAGCGACACTAATATAATTTCAAAAGTAAACCAAATATCACGATTGAAATAGTAGAACCTACACCTCTTGAATGACTCATAATAACTAATTAAAAGCGATATAAAAAAATTGCTATAAAAATACTGATGAATTTTTTTTAAGTGGGCCTCACATAAGATGTTAAATTAATTTAAAACATCAAAAATTAATTTATTATTTTATGTTTATTTTATTTTTGTTTTAAGTAAATATTATCAATTTTTTATATACTTAGATAACTCATAATAATTAATTATAGGTAATATAGTAAAATTACAATTGAAGCAGCAGAAACACTCATGTCATAAATATCTATTTTTTAAAATATTATTAATTTTTTAATACGTAAATATTATATAATAGTTAATTAGGAACGATATAGAAAAATCAGAAAATAAGTAGACAGCTGAAATAATCGTCAGCTGCCTGATTCCAACCGCCCACTCGCGGGTATATATATTAGTAATTAGCAAATGAATAGCCAAATAAAAATTAGCAAAAAATACACCTCAATTGTTCGCTTTAATTGGCCAACTAGTAATGAGTCGTGACCCTTTCTAATGGATAACTGGTTGATACAATGCTCTTTTCTTACCAGCTTTCTGTGGAAAGCTGGAAAAGCATGTTTGAGGCTTTGAGCCGCATTTTTATACCTAGTTAATTTGTTTGGTTTTAAATAGTACTTTTTTAGCCATAGATGTCTTCCATGTGTAATATTTAATTATTTAAAATTAACTAGTTTTATTTATTATGGAGATTTTTAATAAAATATAAAAATTTAAATCACTTTTTAAAAATTCTTCATACTTAAACATAAACATATATTTTAATGTAAGCAGATATATACTTTGCCAGAAAAAATTTCAAGTGGTTAATGGATCATCACTTTTACATTTGTCATGAAGAATCTATTTCTTTGCTATCTCATAAATTTGAATCATATTTGTAGTAAAGTATTTTTTTCCTATATTTAAAGTTTTTTTCTTGTTTTTAAAGTCGAATATTTATAAAATCATTGATTACATTCTTATTACGTACTTAAAACTTTTAAAAATTTGGTACTTAAATTTTTCTTATTCTAACACTTTTATATTTATTTATAGTTTTTTCAAATCTTCTTTAAATATAATTTAATTCATTAAGAATTCTTAAACTAATGAAAAAAATTAGTTGTCATTAATTCTGATGACTTCTAATAAGTAAAGATTTTACCATTGTCATAAATATATTTAATTAATTTTCTACTTTTAAATATTAGGAAAAAATAGTGAAAAAAATAATTTTGTCTAAAGCAAAGACTTTTAGTGAAAGACAAAAAGTTCAAACAAATCTTTAAGGCTTCACACTGTTATTTTTATTTCTATATTTTTGCAAATCTTTTTAAAATCAAATATAGTTGATAACAAAAGATTTTACTATTATCATAAAATTATTTAATTAATTTTCAAATCTTAACTATTAGATAAAAATAGTGAAAAGACTATTTTGTATAAAGCAAAAATTTTTAATGAAGCGTAAACAATATTTGTAAGCCATTACAATTTTAATATATTACAGATATAAAGTATAAATTATAGATATAGATTATAGATTATTTTAAATATTTCTAAATATAAGTGACAAGTCATGTCCTATCTTTCTCTTTCTCTCCGATTTTAAGGGATGAATATCTTATTATTCCTAATTTAAGTGATAAGCCATGTTTTTTTCTCTCTCGCTGCTTTTTATTTTATTTTTCTTTGTGAATCTAAATGAAAATAAATTATACCAGATTACCAGTGAATACATGAATCATATACTTACAACATATTGGGTGTATATTATATTATATTCATTAAAAATGTATATCTGAAGTGAAATTATATAACAAAATTATTTTGTATTAGATTAACATATTTCATTATTATTTGTAGAGAAAGTGCATAAAGTTATTTGTAGAGAAAGTGCATAAAATCCTTAACCTGTATCTCTTTTTTAAATAGACACCTAAAATATGTAGAATCGCACTACCCCAAAACAAATTTGAAGCTTATATAATAACCCCTTTTACACAAGTACAGTGAGAAATGGAATAAATTGTTAAAATTTTATTTTTGTAATATTGTCTTACATTAATGATAGTTTTCTTTTTATTTTCCTGTTGAAAAAATGGTCAAAAAACCCCCTCCCCCTCTTATCCTTTTCCTCAAATACCAAATCCCAAATCGCTATTTTCTCTTTTCCTTTTTTTTTTGTTTTCTATTTTTCCTTTTCCTTCGTAAAACCTCAATCTCCATTATTGTCCCAAAGCTTTTGAGGTATATATTTGAAGATTTTCACTTTTAATTTCTTCCTTACATAGTGTATTTTGACCTTCTCTTATCAACTACTACAATATCAAAAGATTATTAAGTTTTTCCTAAAAAAACAAATTCTACCATTCTCTTTACTCTTCGTTGGTGAAGGAAAATATGTCCGACAAAAACATCGTAGAATGTCAATAATTTGATAAAAATATGATAGTTTCAATCTCTTCTACAAGAATTGGATTTGAATTTGCAAAGAAAAGATTCGAAAAATTGTTTAAACAAATGTGCTAAAATAAATATATATTCACTTCACCCAAAAAAAATGGTTGACACCGTGAATAAACTTTTCAGAAAATAAAAAAATTTCCTTGTTCTAACAAGTTCTCTCTGTATAGCAAAACTAATAATTAATTTTACTATAAGAAAATCAAAGAAAAGAAAAAAGAAGATTATAGGGGAGAAGTGGGTAAATGAAGTCTATGGACTTCTCAAGATATGGGAATAAAGAGAAAATGGGGGGGGGGGGGGGGGGGCCCCCCAGAAAATTTTTTTAAAAAAAGTGAAGGAAAAGAAATACGGACCCTTGCAAAGTTAAAGTATCTTCTTCAAAACAAGGTACAATTTCTGGAGGTCAATTATGTATTATCTAGATAGAATACATGATCTATTGATTTTACATATATTTACTTAAGAGTAATCTATGAGTGAAACAGGTTACCTAACGAGTTCCAACTTTGCAGTGATTAGTATAAGCAGTATAAGTAAATTAGATGGTATTTTCACGTGGAAAATATCCGGCCAAAAAGGAGTAAAAAAATCATTATCTATACCTTTACAGGATTTCACCCAAACTTCACTAACTAACTTTGAGCCTCAGAAACAACAAATTAGAAGACTTATATAATCTAGGAATTGTAAAGTCTAGTCTTATTCAAGATAAAACTCCCAAACCTCCCAAGGTAAGTGATCCCAAATCTTTGAGTTCCCTAACTTGAAGACAATAATCCTAATTAAGTTTACACTTTACTAAATCTAGAATTACATCAAAGTTACAACTCAAGAACCAACCCTAATTCATAGAAACTAAGACTCCTTAACTTTTTAAGTATCAAAACCACGTTCAGCAATGTGTTCCTTCAATCTTCAAACTGCAAACTGTTGGGTCAATCTGTCAATTGCATGTTTGCTTCATATATGCATAAGTAACTGTGACTATTTAAGCACAATTCTTTAAAGAGTTTTTCATCAAATCGGGCTTCTTGTTGCATCAATACTCTTGTATTTTTAGAGTTTTATTTCAAGTAAAACTCCTTTTTCAACTCAACCTCTCTTTTCCTCATGTGTTGTATTAAAACTCAAACTCTTCATCTCCACATGCGATAGTTAAGTTGAGTTTATCAGCTACACTGGCTTATCCATTCCAGAAGTCAAGCACTCTTGTCCTCACATATTAGTGAAAATCAATGAACCACTTTAATTAACATGTTTCAACTATTTTATAAATCACCAAAACTTTATGAACTCCAATGAATTCCCCATTTTTGGTGATGAAAACCCCTTTATCCTTATGCAAATCCTAATATTTTTCTGTAAACACTAAGTCAAGGACTTTTAGTAAGAAATATGTTAATTATTGAGTCTTAAGTATTGCACAATCCACGTCTTCCCCTTTTTGGCAATATCAAAAAGTATAATCAATGCATAGAAGAGTCTAGTGTGCAATACTAAATAAATCATAGCCACTGGGGCTATTACTAAGACAGTCAAAGTAAGACAACTTAATTAAATAGTGCAATTGAAAGGGCAAAAGAAGATAGACATAAGCAAAGAGATAGATAAACCATTGACTCAGCTAAATATAACCTATATAAGAATAGGATAATAGCAACAACATGAACAACCTAGGCACTTAGCAAAAAGTAGCTTAAAGAATAAAATCCTTAGGAACTAAGAGGACGGAGCAGAAGATATTGAAGGAATAGGTATAATCGGCTATGTCAACTTGTAAATGGCATCTGCATTATTAGCCTTTTATCTATCAAGGTCTTCCTCTACTATGAGGATTCTGGCATAAAAAGACTCCTTCTCTTGAGTATAAGTGGCACGAGCTTTCTCTAATTCAGCCACTTTATCAACCAACTCATTGTGCAACCATTACATATGAGTATCGGTTTATCTAGTCAAAATAGGTAAAATAGCATGGTTCAAATGGACAAGAATATCCTTGGTTTCCTGAAAAGATTAAACTAGAACAAAGACATAATAATCTTTAAAGATTGAGGCCAACCAAAATTTATAAGGAAGAGCATGTGCATTTTTATCATCCTTAAGGAGCATCCATTGTATGTGCTTAATGATGAGACTAGATAGATTGATCTTGACTTCAGTGTCAAGAAGCTTCATAAGAGTAAGGTCTAAGTAGTTTTCTTCAGCGCACCTCTTCTTTTGAGGTGTAAGGATCTTATGGACCACATAAAAGTAAAGATGATAGAGGTGAGACATCTCTAGCTTAAAACATAATGATGCTAAAGATTATGATTTCTTGAGAATTTCTTAGTGATCACCAATTCAGATACCATGTTATCTAAGGGTAGCCATTTAAATTTGACAAACATCCTAACCTCCTAAAGAGATAGCAAGGATTCGAGTTATGTCTTTAACAACATGATGGACATAGATGTCTCGTACAAGGGTGGTGACAAGAACTCTATGGGTAGATCTATTGGTATATCACTCGCAGACTTTAGGTCTCCCAAACTTGCATTGAGTATTACCTTGAAGAAATAAGGGAGACCAGCCCTGAAACTCTATTTTTCCCCAAAAAATGGCCATTTCAAGCCCACCAAATCTAGTTAAAACTCGCCCTCAAGATAAATGACCTCTTTTGAAAGTGCAAGATATGTTACAAGTTTAGTTTAGACGACTCCGGGGTCTCAATCTCAGTAGGAAGAGGGACATTATCCGCAGTTGCTTTTAATTCAAAGGATGGACTAGGTTGAGTGACCCATTTTAAAAATATGGATTTCAGAGTTCATTTGGGTTTTGGAGAAGAAGGATTAGGCTTCTTTGGAGTAGATTTCTTTGAAATTGTTAAGGAAGGAGAAAATTGTAAGGGTCGAGCGACTGGGTGCCTAGGAATGAAACATTTTGTGGTCTTCTCACGACTAATAAATCTAACAAGTAGAACCGTATTTGAGGGTGGAATTCATGTAGTAAAAGGAGTAGAAGATGATTGTTTCTTTTTTTACTTGCTTGAAGAGATTCCTCAAAAGAAGCCCCCCCTTGACTATTTAAATTTCTAGTGTAAGGAGTCCTGGGCGAAGTAAGACGTGTAGATATTTCAAGAAGATGTTCATTCTCAGGAATAGAAACATGAGCCCCCAATTTCTTTACTAAGCAAGAACAAACTCACTTTGAAATGGGAGTACAAGTGGGTACATCTTTATAAGTAAGTGTCTCAAGGGTAATGACCTCTTGACTGGATTAGAAGAGGAGGAATTATAATATTGATTGCAAGAGGGGTGTTCAGCAAAGAAATCTACCATGGAACGAATTTCATTCCAAGTCCTAAAGTCTAACATTTTGATGGTAAGGGAAGTAGAAGTTTCTGGAATTATGGCTACATCTGGATGAACAATAATGGCGATTGATTTGGATGAGACACCAATGGAATCATTCTTAGCTAGGGAAAAGGGAGTTGATGAAGCCATCTAAAAAAATTAAAGTTTTGTGTGGAGCAAGGTGATTCAATTTCAGAAATGATGATGATAGAGTGTAATATTGACTAGGATTTATATAGATGGAGTAAGGAAGAAATATATAAGGAAAAAAATATAAATATGTAGAAGTGAATAGGTGAGATAGGAGTGAATAAATAGGAGAGGGATATCGGACAACAATGTCAAGTCAGTGGCAGTTTTTTAAAAAAAGGGTTTTTGAGTTTTAATGGTTGCAAAAGAGTGTGTTAGAAGGTTTAAGCACTTGGAACATACCTGCCTACTCGTTTTATAATGCATAAATCACTAACTCAAGTAAATAATATTTGACAAAATCCATGAGCTCCACTACATTATATTTCCCTAATTCTATATAACTAAGACATAGTTAAAATAAACTATCAATACACTAGAATTTGGACACACAACTGAATGTCCAGGACTAAAATAAATAACAAAAGATAAGTATGCAATGAGTTTATTTTCTAACCAATCATTGAAGGTAGTTCATGCAATTTTAATCATCTCCGAGTCTAGCCCATTCTTTTCAAAGGTTTTTTTTACCTTGTGCCTTAGTAGAAATATCAACAATTTATTTTTTGGTGGAACAAAACATGAGTAATATATGACCCTTTTAAACATTGTCTATAAGAAGATGATGTATAATAACAATATGTTTAGTCCTCTTATGTTAGATTGCATTTTTATCAATATTTATGGCACTAGTGTTGTTAAAAAAAATTGGAACACAACCAACATCCATACTAAAATTCTACAATCTCTATTTAATCCATCGTAGTTGTGCACAACATAATCCAACAGCTACATACTCATCCTCATCAGTTGAAAAGGCTATCAAATTTTGCTTCTTAGTGGACGATGAAATTAAACATGATCCAAGGAAGTCTTATATACCTGTGGTGATTTTTCTATCCACAAGATAACTTGCATAGCCAACATTTGTATATCCTACCAATTTAAAGTTTCTTTCTTTAGGAAACTGAAGTCCTAGGTTAGTATTTCTTTTAAAATATGTTAAAAATCTCTTGACATAATTAAGATGGGGGTCCTTAGGATTTTTTTGAAACTTTGCACGTATGCCAACACTAATGACAATGTCAGGTATGCTGCAATGAGATACAAAAGGGACCCAATCATCCCTCTATACAACTTTTATTACACTGCTGGACCTTTTATATCCATTTCCTATTTCATTTTAATGGAAGTGAGAGTGTTTATCTCCTTGGCCTTCTCTATAGAGAATCTTTTGAGTATCTCCTTCACATACTTTTGATGATGAATCAATGTTCCAGTAAAATTTTGTATGATATGTAATCCTAGGATGAAGTTAAGTTCTCCCATCATGCTCATATCAAATTCACTACTCACGAGTTTTGTAAAGTCATAAGTCATGTTGATATCAGTAGAGCCAAAGATAATGTCATTAACATAAACCTATACAATCAATAAATCTTTGCCATTAGTTTTCAAAAAGAGAGTATTGTCAATTTTATCTCTTGTGTGACAATGCTCCAAAAGGAATTTTGATAATCATTTATACCAAGCCCTTAGATATTCTTTCAACCCATGCATACCAAGTCGTAGGAGCTTATTTCAACCCATACAGAGTTTTATCAAGCTTGTACACATGACTAGGGAATGTAAGACTATCAAACCCAGGTGGTTGATTCATATATACTTCCTCCTTTAGATAACTATTTAGGAATGCTTTAATGACTTGAATTTTTATAATTTATGTGAAATATTTATTTTTGTTTGATTTGACCATTTTATCCCTCCCCATTATTGCGTTATGGTATTTTTGAGGTGTGGGAAATGCTTGTCATGATTTCCAATGAATTTTGACATGATATATGTACAGTTGTGATTTTTGGTGGCTTTAAAAGTCTTATAGTTGACTTTGATCAATATTTATTGATTTGCGCGTTTGATGGCAAAACAAACTACGTCAACAGATCCATAACATTGAATTTATGTTGGTTATGTGGTTGGTGTTATTTTGTGGCTTTTATATCTCATTTTTATCAAAGGTTTGGAAAGTTGTGAAATTGAGTTTTGGGGGTCAACTTTGTGAAAATAATATTTTTTTTTTCAAAAATTTGATATCGCTGTTGCCTTCTTTGATAGGGTAGCATAATTTATTTGTGTTCATAAAATTTAGGACAAATCCCGAGGGATCCGTGGAGACTTGGAATACTCCAAAGTCCCCAATAGGTGCATCACTTAGTTGGTGCACCTGCATTCGCGAGAGATCAGTTTCTTTTGTGACTCTGTAAGTAGAAGCACGTGTTGCGTACGAAACATCTTGGTCACTATCACGAGTCTTTCATACACATGGACCACATCATAAATATGATAACTTCCATCAGTCCAGGTATTATGTACACAATACATGATCACAAATGCGATGCCTGGATTATATATTATACCATGTTTTACAATTTTTTACCATTTTTAAGACTTAGAGCTTAGGAATTCATAATTTTGAGCAATTTCTACCATTTCAAAGCTTGGTTGAGCTACATAACACCTATTTCAACTATTTTTCTTCAATCACATCCTTTAATTCTTATTCTAAATGCAGATTAGTAAGTAAAAATTAAGGATTTTAGACCATAAGGCCTAGAAAATATAAATCTTTGATCTGAACCCCAATTTCAATCCAGTATTACTTGGGGGATTTTCTAATATTATAGTTATTACTTTTCTTACGATTTTATCATTAAAACAACACCAATTCTCAATTTTAAAATGGTTTTCCAAAACTTTAATTGGTAAAGCTTGAGAATAGTTTTACTTCGATTTGACCCTCATTTTAACTATTTTTTCACTTGGATTTTAAATTGTAGGATCCTAAAAATATAATGAACATATTTTAAAGATAAAATTATAACTTTTTCCTTTTTTTTTGAAATTTGTTTTGGGGGTTTTTTTAGACTCCGAATCTAAATAGGAAATCTAGGAATCACTGGCTTTATTTTGATGCATAGATTTATATTTCTGTGTTTTAGTTGATTCCACATCCGTACAATAGGATTAAGGCTTCATATTGAAGGCTTTCAGACTATTATTTTTGGTATTTAAGGTAGATTATAGGTTAACTTTCTTCAGACTAGGATAGGTAGCTAATACTAGTATAAAATCATGTTAAAAGTGTGGAAAATAATCATAATGGATATATTATTGTGTTGTGCCCATATGGGGGCTTATATATTGATGATATGTGGTGGTTTTTGAATATTAATTACTATGTGTGACTGTGTGGTGTCTTATATGATAAAGTTAGTCTTGTGTTTATGAAATTAGTTGTATCTTGTCTAATGAAAAAAGCCTAATATGGTATCAATAATACATTTTAACCCTTTTTGGCATATGGTCCATGTTGGATTTCATAGATGGTTTAAAATATTAAGTGGATTATTGGCTCACTTGGTTGGTATATTGACTAAATATGGAAAATCTCATTCTTGTTGGTTGTGAGAATTACATCGTCCTATCATATACATTCATGAAACATTGGTACCACCGTAGAAATATTAAAAAAGCTGACTTTTTCTGATAGAAAATATGACATCTTAAAATCATCATCAGAGAGCATTTATGAATATTGGTATTGGATATTGATTCTATACAGGTTGAAAAACCCCTCATGGGTCATACGTTGGGAACTTTAGCTCCGTAGTGTATACAAAGGTTTTGCGACAACATTGGGTAGTATTATTAGTATCATCATCATTCTCATTATCATTATCATCATCATCTCCATTGAATTTGTATTTACTTTGTACATTATTGTGATGCATTATTATTTTCCTTGATGCAAAATTTGTCTATGTGTATATCTTTATTTGTATTTGTATAGTTGATACTTGTATACTTGTCTTTCTCTTTCCTACTACTATGGTGTATATGAATAGTATAAAGCAATTAGTGGAGATAGTGTGGGCTACCAATTGGGATATTTTTAAGTTGTAGCTGATATGCCCTTAGTGTGTATTTTGTATGATTTATTTTTTGCTTTACTTAGTCAGCCTATGATACCTACTGAGTACAAGTAGATCGTACATACCCCTACTGCACCCTTTTGGTTCTAATCTAGTTGTAAGTATACCTCACGGTGGATGACTTCAGGCAATACCTTAGAGCTATTCAAGGTAGTTGTTGGATTCTTGCTTTAGGAGTCTGCTACTACTTCTTTTTATTTAGACTATGTCTTTATTTTATATTTAATATAGAGTTTTTCTTACTTTGAGTGTCTTATGTGTTTTGATCTCGAGGTGTACTAGTTAGTTCTTATACTATGACACTAAGTTTTGGGATTATGGTATGATATCTTTATTATGTTCTTTTGCTTTTATTATATTGTGTGGTTTGGCATCATTCTAGAAGCCTTACTTTGAGTTATTATTATTATTATTTTTTCCTTCTCATAGAAGTTTGGGTGATACGTATACTTGTCAAGGCTTGTCGCAACAAGTGCCATGATAACCCTTAGTTTTTGGGTCATGAAAAGTTAGTATCACAACAGTCAGGTTCATTAGTATCAGCTAGATAAGAAATAGGTATCTATTAGAGTCTTTCAGATCAGTGCATAGATGTCCATATATATCTTATAAAGGCTATAAGATATTGAATTTCCCTTATTTTGTTCTTTATTGTGCAGATTTCCTTTATACCTTATGGTCTAAGTCATATTTAACTCTTTTCTATACAGATGGTTATGACTAGATCAGGTGAGGTTAGATATTTGGAGCCTTTATCTAAGGAGCGAGCCTAGTCTAGAGAGCGAGTTGTAAGTCATAGATGGGCTCGAGGTACATAGCAAGCACGTGGATTTTCCCCATCTAGGATTAGTTCTAGAGGACTCTCCCTTCATCCCCGTGTATAGTATGTTAGGGATGTGGGTTCTACTTTAATTCCACCAAGTTTTTCTAACCCAGTCTTGAAGGGGTTGTTGATTCACTTGTTGACCTATTTTGAGGGTGCTCCTTTGTGTGTGGTTAGTGTTTCCCCAACTTCGAGTATTGTACCTCTATCTATGCTAGATTTTTCCTATGGTGTTCCTCTATCCCTGAGTAAAGATTCTTCTGTAGTACCTACTTCTCTTTTTGGTTCTCATAACCTCTGAGTGTTATCCCCCCTTGAGAACCTACTTCTGAGTATGGTATTCTAAGGTCGGGAATTCAATCTTTATCTATGTTTCTTTCTTAGGTGGGATTTTAGACTTCTAGATTTACCGTTCCTTCTCTTATTTTGAGTACAGTTATGCCTTTTGAGGATCAAAAGATATTTAAGTGTTTCACTCATTTGGGTCCTCCTAGGTTCAGTGATGTTGTAGGTAAGGAAAGAATGTCTATGAGTTCTTGATTAACTATCGTGAGATATTGCATAACCTGGGTTTGGTTAAGTCTCATTTTGTTGGGCATACTACTTACCAACTGAGTGATGCCGCTAGAGATTGGTGTTGGTAACATGTGGGTTTTAGACCTCTCAATCTCTTGAGATAACATAGGATTAGTATGTTGAGGCCTTTTTAGAGAGGTTTGTGCCTTGCATTCTGATGGATCAAATGAGTAATGAGTTTGATCATCTAGAGTAGGGCTCTATCTCTGTTGTAGAGTATGAGGCATGCTTTTATGCCTTATCTAGATATTTCTTTGCCAGTATTGCCACAAAATCTGAAAAGATTCAGAAGTTTGTGAAGGGGTTGGATGTTTCTTTATAGCTAGTTATATCTTAGATAATAGTTTTTGGATCATTATTTTAGTGTATAGTAGATTATGCTAATATGACTAAGGGTATTCTTCAAGCATCTCATGGAAGAACCAAGAGGGTGTGCTTCCTGGGTGAGTTTATAGGTCACACTTCTTGAGTTATAGATTCTAGAGGTTTCCTTGGGTATCATGGTAGACCCATTCAGACAGCCTTGCAGAGTTCAGGTACCAGGTCTTCTGGTTCAGTAGCTTTGGGGGGAGACAATGGTCCAGTCGTAACGCCTCCTATAAAGTTAGGCTATAGAGGTTACTATATTTATGATTAGACTACCTATTTAGCTAAGGACTGTCCCTATCGTGTGTTTAGAGATACTCCTGTTTAATCTGTGGGTGGAAAAAGTTTTACTAGAGGTGTGCAAGGCAAAGGTATAGAGCATGTAATAGTGACGCGAGGCTGGTCAGTTATTTGGTGGACATAGATAGTGTAATTCTATACTCGCTAGGCCAGAGGTAGAGGCTTTTAATGTTGTTATCACAGGTATCTTCCCTATTTATTTCATACCTATAATTATATTATTTGATCCAAGATCAACCATCTCCTATATGTTTGCATATATTTCTTTGGCTTTTGATTTAGTTTGTGAGCCTCTTAATGATCATATTTATACGTCTAATAACGTAGGAGGATCTTTAGAGGAGTATCAGGTGTATCCATCTTCTGTAGAGACTTTTGTTTGGCGTATGACCTGGGTAGATTTGATTATATTTGATATGGTAGATTTCTATGTCATCTTAGGTATGGTAGATTTCTATGTCATCTTAGGTATGGATTGGTTGGATCTTATCATATTGTCCTAAGTTTCAATCCTAAGACTGTGACTCTAGCTTTACCAAGTGTGCCAATAATAGCTTGGAAGGGTATGTTTCATTTGGGTCCCAAAAGGGTTATATCTTATATTTATGCTCATTGCTTGATTGAGAGAGGATATTTGTCTTATTTGGCACATATTTATGATACTTGTGTTGCTTCACCTCTTTCTTTGGATTTTGTTTGTGTGGTTCATGTGTTTATGGATATCTTTCCTACAAATTTTCCTAGTATTTCTCTAATTATAATCTTGACTTTGCTATTGATGTTGAACCAGGAACTAAGCCCATTTCTATCCCTCCCTATGGGATGTCCCCAACCAAGTTGAAGGAATTGAAGGATCAGTTGTAAGAGTTGTTGGATAAGATATTTATCAATCCCAGTGTATCACCTTGGGGTGCGCCTATCTTATTTGTGAAGAAAACAGATGGGTCTATGCATATGTGTATTAATTATTGATGAATAAATAGGGTGACAGTCAAGAATAAGTATCCTCTTCCCCGTATTGATGATTTATTTGACAAGCTTTAAGGTGCTTCAGGGTTTTTTAAGATTGATTTGAGATCCGAGCATCACTAGCTAAGGATTAGAACTTGAAATATTACAAAGATAGCTTTTCAGACTTGGTATGGTTATTATGAGTTGATGGTCATGTCCTTTGGGTTGTCTAATGCCCCAGCCACATTCATGGAGTTGATGAACCAGGTATTTTGACTGTATCTCGACTCTTTTGTTGTTGTATTTATAGATGATATCTTACTTTATTCCAAGAGTGAGATTAATCATGAGGAGCATTTGTGGATTGTGCTTTAGAGATTAAGGGATGAGAAGTTATATGCTAAGTTCTCTAAGTGTGAGTTTTGGTTGGACTGTATCTTTTTTAGGTAATATGGTGACTAAGAAAAATATTATTGTTGATACAGCTAAGGTTGTAGTGGTTTTTGATTGGGATAGACCTACTTCACCTACTAGGATTCAGATTTTTGTTGTCTTGGTAGGTTACTACAAATATGTTATTGAGAGTTTCTCATCTATTGCATCTTCATTGACCAAGTTGGCTCAGAAGAAGGTTTTATTTTAGTGGTCTGATGCTTGTGAGGTAAGCTTCCAAAAGGTTAAGAAATTGTTGACATTAGCTCTAATCTTGATTTTTCCTAAGGAGGGAGTGGGTTTCACCATCTTTTGTGATGCTTCAGGTGTTGGTTAGGTGCTATGTTGATGTTGGGAGGTTATGGTGATTACGTATGCTTCTCGTCAATTGAAGCCCCATGAGAAGAATTACCATACCTATGATTTGAAGTTGTGCACGGTTATTTTTGCTTTAAAGTTTTAAAGGTACTACTTGTACGTAGTCTGTTGTGAGATTTTCTAGGATCATTGTGGCCTTCAGTATTTCTTCACGTAGCGATATTTTAATATAAGGCAGCATCATTGGCTTGTGTTGCTTAAGCTTTATAACATGACTATTTTCTATCATCTAGGCACTGCTAATGTAGTTGTAGATGCCTTGAGCTGGAAGTCGACTAGCATGGGTAGCTTGGCGCATCTATTGATTCGGGAGAGGCATTTAGCCTTAGAGCTTTAGTCTTTAGCTAACCAGATAGTTAGGCTTGTTATTTCGACACATGGGTGTGTTTTTTGCATTTGTGGAGACTAGGTCTTTCTTGATGGAGAAAATTTAAACTCATCAGTTTGATGATATTGGATTAAGATTGATTCAAGATAATGTGTTGAGTAGTGAGACCAAGGAAGGATCTCTTAACTCAGATGGTATAGATTAATTTTGGAGAAGGCTCATTGTTCCAGGCATTCCATCCACCTGGAAGTGACAAAAATGTATCATGATTTGAGGCAGCACAACTAGTGAGGTGGTATAAGGAGAACTGTAGAGGATTTTGTAGTTCGTTGCCTATGTTACTAGCAGGTAAGGTCGAGCATTTATGACTGGGTGGATTGCTTCAAAGGTTACCCATTCCCATGTAAAAGTAGGAACAAATTACTATAGACTTTATGACTGGATTACCTCGTACTTCTCATGGCTCTAATAGTGTTAGGGTTATCATTGATCGATTGACCAAATCTACCTATTTCATTTTGGTTCAGGTCTCTTTAATTGTTGAGAGTTTGGCTCATATCAACATTCGTAAGATTGTGCGTCTTTATGGTGTGTCAGTGTCTATCATTTTTTATTGAGGGTCAGTGTTCACATCTTACCTTTCAAAGACTTTTTAGGATAATTTACATATTTGGGTTGATCTTGACACATAATTTCACCCCTATACTGATGGTTAGTCAGAGCAGACTATTAATATATTGTAGTTTATGCTTCGCAATTTATGCGATGGACTTTGGTAGCCAATGAGAGCAACATCTAGCATTAGATGAGTTTGTATAATAATAGCTACCATTTTAGTATTGATATGGATCCTGTTGAGGCCTTGTATGGTAGGCATTGTTACTCTCCAGTTTGTTGGTTTGAGGTTTCTGAGGTTAGACCTCAAGGTGTGGACTATCTTCATGAGTCTTTGGATTAGACATTGAGCAGCTCAAAGTAAGCAACAGTGCTATGCAAATCTTACACTTCGTGCTTTATGATTTAGTGTTGGTGATTGTATTTTCTTTCGACTTTCACCATAAAGGGTCTGATGAAGTTTTAAAAGACGAGAAAGCTTAGACCTAGGTATATTGGTCCATTTGGGATTCTTCAGACTATTGGTGATATGGTTTATGAGTTGCCTTTACCCCTCAGTTTGATCAGTTGTTCATCTTATTTCCAGCTTTGCCATTATATTTTGGGTGGGTCTCATGTAATTCATTGGGATTCGATTTAGTTAGATGAGAGGTCGTTTTTTAGAAGCCTGTCTCTATCTTTGTTAGGGACGTTAGATGGTTACATTCTAGAGTTATTTGAGTAGTTATGGTCTAGTGGAAGCATCAACCTATATATGAGGCTAATTAGGAGGTTGAGTCTGATATGCATTGTTCTTATCCCTAGCTTTTTGGTGATTCAGCCATTTCCTCTTGCCTTTAGTTTGAGGACAAACTAGATTTTAGTGATATATGATATAACGATCAGACTTTTGATGATTTATGTGAAATATTTATTTTTGTATGATTTGGCTATTACACTCTTCCCTGTGGTTGCATTGTGGTATTTCTAGGGTATAGGGAATGCTTGGAAGGGTTCCCTATGCATTTTGATATGATATATGTGAAATTATGGTTTTTGGTGGCTTGAAAAGCCTTATAGTTGACTTTGGTCAACATCTATTGATCAGTGCATTAGATGGAAAAACAAACTATGCTAGCAAATCTGAAACGTCAATTTCAGGTTGGTAACATGGTTGGTGTGGTTTTTTCACTTTTATATCTCATTTCGACCTTCGAATCAGAAAGTTGTGAAATTGGGTTTTGGGGGTCAACTTTGTGAAAATAACTTTTTTTACAAATCTGATATTGCCATTGAATTTGAAACATTAAATTTGATGGGGTAGCATAGTTCATTTGTGTTCATGGGATTTTGAATAAATCTCAAAGAGTTTGCGGAGACTTGGAATAATCCGAGTCCCTAACTGGTGCATCACTCAGCTAGTGCACCTGCATTCATGAGAGATCAGTCACTTTTGTTGCCCTATGGGTAGAGTCACATATTGCGTACGTGACATCTTAGTCACGATCATGCGTCCCGCATATGCGAGGACCAGGTTGCGAACGCGATAACTGCCAATAGGCCAGGTGTCGTGTACACAATACATGAACTATATATATACCATGTTTCACTATTTTGAGACTTGGAGCTTAGGAATTTTAATTGTGAGAAATTTATTCCATTTCTAAGCTTGGGTAAGCTCCTTAACACCTATTTCAACTACTTACATTTCTTCAAGCTTATCCTTTAATTCTTGTTCGAAGAGTGGACTAAAAGTAGAAAATGGAGATTTTGGCTCGTACAACCTAAAATTATAATTCCCCAATTTATATCCCGATTTCAATCCATTTTAACTTGGGTAAGTTTCTAATCTCAAAATTATCATATATGTTTTAATTTCATCTATAAAACAACATTAATTCTCAATTTTTAATTGGATTTCTGAGACTTCCACTAGTAAGCTTGAAAATGATTTTTCTTTGATTTGAACGTTGTTTTCAACTCTTTTTTGCTTAGGTTTTAAACTGTAGACACCTAAAAATATAGGGAACATAGTTTTAAAATAAAATTATAATTTTGCCTTTTTTTTATGAAACCCCATTTTGGGGGTCCATTTTGACCCCAACTCAAAAATAAGAAATATAGGCATCATTAGCTTCCTTTTGATGCATGGATTCTATATTTCTATGTTTTAGTTGATTCTGAGTTCATTCGTGATGATTAAAGCTTCGTTTAGAAGGCTTTCAGACCATTTTTCTTCAGCATTCAAAGCAGGTTATGACTTAACTTACTTTAGACTGAGTAGTTAATATTGGTAAAATTTCATGTTATGAGTGTAAGAACTAATCAGAATGGATATGTTATTTGTTTTGCCTGTTTGTGGGATTAAATATTGATGATATTTGGTGGTTTAGGAATATTGATTGCTATGTGTAACTGTGTGGGGTCTTATATGATATTATTGGTCTTGTGTATGTGAAATTAGCTATATCTTATATAATGAAAAATCCTAATATGGTATCAATAATTTATTTGATGTATTTTAACCCTTCTGGCATATGGTTCATGTTGGATTACATGGATGGTTGGAAATATTAATTGACTTATTAGATCAATTTGTTGATATATTTGTTGGATATGGAAACTCTCATTCTGGTTGGTTATGAACATTACATCTTCAAATCTTGTACATTCATGAAACCACCATGAAAATATTGAAAACACAAACTTTTTTAACAAAAAATTTAACATTGTAAAACCCTCTACCGAAGGATATGCCAGAGAAAAGTTATGGCTATTGGTATTAGATATTGGTTGTATATGCGTTAACAAACTTCCCATAGGTCCTACGTTAGAAAGTTTTAGCTTCATAGGCATATACAAAGGTTGTGCGACAACCCCAGATATTATCGCTAGTATTATCATCATCCTCATTATCATTATTATCATCATCTCCATTGCATTTTTATTTACTTCGTATATTTCAATGATGTATTGATATTTTCTTTAATGTAAAATGTATCTATGTGTATTTTTTTCATAATTGTATATGTGATACTTGTATACTTTTCTTTCTCTCTTTTATTGCTATGGTGTATGTGAATATTATAGAAATGTTAGTAGAGATGGTGTGGGATAATATTTGGAACATTTTCTTATTGCTGGTGATATGCCCTTAGTGTGTACTTTATATGCTTTATTTTTTATTTTTCTCAATCGGTCTATGATACCTACTAAGTACAAGTAGACCATACTTACCTATCAATCGGCCTATGTTTTTATTTTATATTTAGATATAGAGTTGTTCTTTCTTAGAGTATCTTATGTAGCTTGATCTCGAGTTGTACTAGTTAGTTATAACACTGTGACACTAGGTTTTGGGATTATGGTATGACACCATTGTTATGTTCTTCAGCTTTTATTATAGTATGTGATTTGGCCTCGTTCTATAAGATTTTTTGTGTTAAAATTATTTTTTTCCTTTTAATACCAGTTTGGGGGTTAGGCCTATTTGTCAAGTCTTGTCAGGACAAGTCTCATCATGACCCTTGGTTTTTAGGTCATGACAAATAGATATCAGAGCATCATAGTTCATTTGCCTCAACAGTGTAAGGACGAGGTGCCTAATAGAGTCTCGCAGATTAGTACATAGACGTCCATATCTTTCTCCAAGAGTCTATGAGATGTTTTTAAGAATTTTCCCTTAGTTTGTTCCTTATCGTGTAGGTTTTCTTTATACCTCATGGTCTAAGTCATATTTCACCCTTTTTCGTGTAGACTGTGAGGAGTAGATCACGTGAGGTTAGAGATTTAGAGCCTTTATCTTAGGAGCAGGCCAGTCTAGTGAGCGAGTTGTGAGTCGTGGATAGTCTTGAGGTACTTGATGGGTACGTGGATCTGCCCCATCTAGGAGTAGTGCTAGGGGACTCTCCTCTGAGCCCTGTGTTGATCATGTTAGGGATACATGTTCTAATTTAGTTCCCAAGTTATTCTAACCCAGTCTTTGAGGGGTTGTTGATTTACTTGTTCACCCATTTGGAGGGTGCTCCTTTGAGTGTGCCTGGTGTTTCTCTAGCTCATAACATTACGGCTTCATCTATGCTAGATTCTGTCTATGGTGTTTCTCCATCCTTGAGTGTGGATTCTCTAGTAGTACCTACTTTTGATTTGTGTACTCCACAGACTCTAAGTATTATCCCTCATTCGGCGCCTGCATCGAAGTATGGTATTCCAAGGTTGGGAGTTCAGCCTTTATCTATATTGACTTCTCATGTGGGATCTCAGCCTTCCAGATTCACCATGCCCTCTCTTATTTTAAGTATAGTTATGCCTTCTGAGGACCAAAAGAGGTTTAAGAGTTTCACTCATTTAGATCCTCCTAGGTTCAGTGGTGTTGTGGGCGAGGATGCCTATGAGTTCTTGATAAGCTATCGTGAGATATGTCATAACTTGGGTTCTCCTGAGTCGCATGGTGTTGGGTATACCACTTATCAATTGAGTAATATCGCTAGAGATTGGTGGAGGTCACTTATTGGTTGTAGATCTCGTAATTCTCCTAAGATGACTTGGGATTAATTTTTAAGGACTTTTTGGAGAGGTTTGTGCCTCATATTTTGAGGGATCAGATAAGGGATGAGTTGATCACTTGGAGCAGGGCTCTATGTCTTTTCTAGAGTATGAGGCACGATTTGAGAAGATTTAGAAGTTCATGAAGAGGTTGGATATTTATTTTCAACTAGCTACATCTCATATAGTAGTGTTTGGACCATTATTTCAGAGTATAGTAGATCATGCTAAGATGACTAAGGGTATTATTTGAGCATCTCAAGGAGGCACTAGGAGGGTGCCCGCCTGGGTATGTTTAGAGGTCATACTTCTCGAGGTAGAAATTTTAGAAGTTTTTTAAGGTATCATGGTAGACCCATGTAGAAAACCTTCTAAAGTTCAAGTAGCCGATTTTTTGGTATAGTAGTTCTAGGTGGCCTCTCTGATCCTATCATAACTCTTCTACTGAGTAAGTATGTAAAGGTTGTTACGCATGTGATGAGACTAGCTATTTAGCCAAGGACTATCCCCATTATGTGCTTAGAGCTACTCTAGTAGAGGTTCTACTAGAGCTGTGCGAGGCAGAGGTAATGAAACATGTAATGGTGGTTGTGTCGCTATTCAGATAGCTGGTGTTTGTGGATAGTGCTATGCTATTCCGTACAGACCAAAGGCAAAGGATTTCTATGTTGTTATCATAGGTATTGTCCCTGTTGGTGTAAGACCTACATCTATATTAGTTGATCCGGGATTGACCTTCTCCTATATTTTTGCACACTTTGCTTCGGGTTTTGATTTAGTTTGGGTGCCTCTTGATGAGCGAATTCATGTATCTACTCATATAAGAGACTCTTTAGTGGTGGATCAAGTGTACCGTTCTTTTTTGTGACTTTTGTTGGGTGTGAGACCTGGGTAGATATGATTATATCTAATACTGTAGATTGTAATGTCATCTTAGGTATGGAATGGTTTGATCCTTACCATGCTACCCTAAATTATTATACTAAGACAGTAACTATAGCTTCACCAAGTGTGCTAAGGCTAGTTTGGAAGGATGCACTTCATTCGGGTCCTAAAAGGGTTATATCTTATGCTTAGGCTCGACGCTTAGCTGAGATAGGATATTTGTCTTATTTGGATCATATTTGTGATACTTGTGTTACTTCACCTCCTATATTGGATTCTGTTCGTATGGTTCATGAATTTGTGGATGTCTTCCATATAAATTTTCTTGGAATGCCTCTGAATTATGATATTGACTTTTTCTATTTATGTTGAGTCGAGCACCAAGCCATTTCATATACCTTCCTATAGGATAGCCCCAACAAAGTTGAACAAATTGAAGGATCAGTTGTAAGAGTTATTGGATAAGAGATTTATCCGCCCTAGTGTATCACCTTGGGGTGCACCTATATTGTTTGTGAAGAAAAAAATGGGTCTATGCATATGTGTATTGGTTATCGGCAGTTGAACTAGGTGACAATTAATAATAAGTATCCTCCTCCTCGTATTGATGATTTATTCAACCAACTTCACGGTGCTTTGGTGTTTTTGAAGATTGATTTGAGATCCAAGCATCACCAGTTGAGGTTTAGAGATTTGAATATTCCGAAGACAACTTTTCAAACTTAGTATAGTTATTATGTGTTCTTAGTCATGTCTATTGGGTTGATCAATGCCCCATCCCCATTCATGGTATTGATGAACCAAGTATTTCTAATGTATCTCGACTCCTTTTTTTTATTTGTAGATGATATATTATTTTATTCCAAGAATGGGGCCGATAATAATGAGTATTTATGGATTGTGATTTAGAGATTGAGGGATCAAAAGTTGTAAGCTAAGTTCTCCAAGTATCTCCAATATAGGGGGCACCCATGGTGTATATTAGGTCGATTCAGGATATATATGATGGTGCAAAGACTCGTGTGAGGACGGTAGGTAGAGATTCAGAGCACTTCATAGTTTTAATAGGGTTGCACCAGGGATCGACTCTTAGCCCGTTTCTATTTGCCTTGGTGATGGATGTTTTGACGCGACACATTCAAGTGGAGGTGACTTGGTGTATGTTATTTGTAGATGATATGGTTCTGATCGGCGAGACTCGGGATGGAGTTAATGATAAGTTGGAGGTTTGGAGACAAACACTTGAATCTAAAGGTTTTCGATTAAGTAGAATAAAGACGGAGTACTTGGAGTGTAAGTTAAGTAATATGTCGCAAGAAGGTGGAGTGGTTGTGAAGCTAGACTCTCAGGCCATCCAAAAGAGGGAGAGTTTTAAGTATTTGGAGTCTATAATTCAGGATAATGGTAAGATTGATGAGTATTTCACTTATCGTATTGGGGCAGGGTGGTTGAAGTGAAGGCTTGCTTCGGGAGTCCTTTGTGATAAGAAAGTGCCCTCGAAGCTTAAAGGTAAGTTCTACAAAGTGGTAGTCCAGACAGCTATGTTGTATGGAACGGAGTGTTAGCCAGTTATAACTCCTATATCCAAAAGGTGAAGGTGGAGGAGATGCGATAGATGTGTGGACATACTAGGAAAAGTAGGGTGAAGAATGCAATTATTCAGGAAAAAGTGGGAGCTACCTCGGTGGAGGATAAGTTGCGAGAAGTGAGGCTATGTTGGTTTGGGCATATAATGAGGAGGGGCCGTGATGCTCCAGTATGGAGGTGTGAGACTCTGGATATGGATGGTTTTAGGTTGGCTAGAGGTAGACCAAAGAAATATTAGAAGGAAGTGATTAGGCTTGATATGGAGCAATTACAGCTTACAGAGGTCATGACCCTTAATAGAAAGGTGTGGAGGACACGGATTAGGGTAGAGGGTTAGGGGGTGGGAGCACGGCGGTAATAATAGGGGAATGCTCCTTTGGGTCTGGAGTTTATGGTTCGTAGTGTTGGGGCTGTAGTTTTTTGGGTTAGTGGTGTTGGCTTTTTTTTTTCATCCCGTACTAGTTTATTATGCATTTATCTTTTGTGTTTGTTATACTGTTAGTTTGTTTTGTGTACCATACTAGTTCGTATCTGCTTACTTTTTGTATTTGTTATACTGTTATTGGTCCTAAGCTAGGGATCTATCGGAAACATCCTCTCTACTTCTCTTGAGGTAGTAGTATGGTCCGTGTACACTCTACCCTCCCTAGACCCACTAGGTAGGAATATACTGGGTATGTTGTTGTTATTGTTGTTGTATTTTGGTAAGAGTTTTTCATCCATTCCAGCTCTATTGACCAAGTTGACTCAAAAGAAGGTTTCGTTTAAGTGGTCTGATGCTTGCGAAGCGAGCTTCCAAAAGCTTAAGGAATTATTGACATCACCTCCTATTGACTTTGCCCAAAGAGGGCGCGGGTTTCACTATTTTGTGTAATGCTTTGGGTTAGGTGCAGTGTTGATGTAGAAGGGTAAGGTGATTGCATATGCTTCTCGTCAGTTAAAGCCCCAAGAGAAGATTTACCCTACCTATGATTTATAGTTGTGAGCAATCATTTTTCCTTTGAAGTTGTGGAGGAACTACTTGTATGGAATTGTTTGTGAGATTTTCTTATATCATTATAGCCTTTAGTATTTCTTCACATAGTGAGATCTTAATATGAGGCAGTGTCATTGGCATGAGATGCTTAAGGATTATGACTTGACTATTTTCTATCATCTTAGCAATGCTAATATAGTTACAGATGCCTTGAGCTAAAACTTGACTAGCATAGGTAGCTTGGCACATCTTTTGACCTAGGAGAGGCCTTTAGTATTAGAGCTTCAATCTTTAACTAATCAAATAGTTAGGATTGATATTTTGACACCTGGGTGTGTTTTTCTCTGGGTCTTCTTCGATGGTGTTTTGAGGATTAGATGATGGGTTTGTATGTCGAGAGTGGTAGATTAGATTATATTGATTTTGGAGGAGGCTCATTGTTTAAGGTATTTTATACATTCGGGAGTGACAAAGATGTATTGTGATTTGAGGTAGCATAACTGGTGGGTGGTATGAGGAGAGATATGGTGGATTTTATTGCTCATTTCCTATGTTGCCAGTAAATGAAGGTTGAACATTTGAGACCGGGTGGATATCTTTAGAGGTTACCCATTCTTGAGTGGAAGTGGGAACAAATTACTGTAGACTCCCTGATTAAGTTGACTTGTACTTCTCATGATTATGATTGTGTTTGGGTCACAACGGATCAATTGACCACATTTGCCCATTTTATTTTAGTTCAGGTTTCTTTTAGTGCTGAGTGGTTAACCCTATCAACATTGGTGAGATTGTACATCTTTATGGTGTGTCAGTGTCTATAATCTCTGATCGAGTTTCATTTCACATCTCTCTTTTGAATGTTTTTTCAGGATAAGTTGGGTACTCAGGTTAATCTTAATACAAAATTTCACCATCCAGACTAATGGTCAGTCAAAGCAATCTATCCAGGTATTGGAGGATATGCTCCACGCTTGTGTGATGGACTTTGGTGGTCAATGGGAGCAACATCTAGCATTGGCAGAGTTTGCGTATAGTAATAACTACTATTCTAGTATTGATATGACTCTTTTTAAGGCATTGTATGGTAGGTGTTGTGTCTTTCCAGTTGATTGGTTTGAGGTTTATGAGGTATGGACTTACTTTGTAAGTCTTTGGATTGAGTTTGGATCATTCATGATAGGCTTCAAGTAGCTCAAAGTAGGCAAAAGCTTTATGCAAATTGTACACTTTGTGTGTTGAGATTTAGTGTTAGTGATGGTGTTTTCCTTCGAGTTTTGCCCGTGAATGGTGTGATGAGGTTTTGGAAGAGGGACAAGCTTAGCCCCAGGTATGTTGGTCCTGTTGAGATTCTTTAGACTGTTGGTGATATGGTTTATGAGTTGGCTTTGCCCCTAAGATTTATCGATTGTTCATCTAGTTTTCATGTTTCCACGCTTCGCCGTTACATTCCGAACAAGTCTTATGTCATTCATTGGGATTTGGTTCAGTTAGTTGAGAGGTTGTCTTTTGTTGAGAAGCATGTCTCCATCTTGGTTAGGCATGTTAGACGGTTGCGTGCTAGAGTTATTTGAGTCGTTAAGGTCTAGTGGAAGCATTGATCTATATATGAGGCTACTTGGGAGGTCGAGTTTGATATGCACAGTTCTTATCCCTCTCTTTTTGCTTATTCAGGTTTTTCCCATTACCTTTAGTTAAAGAACAAACTAAATTTTTAGTGGTGGATAATGTATCAACCTAACTTTTAATGATTTATGTGAAATGTGTATTTTGGTGTGTTTTGACCATTTCACCCTTCCCCGTGGTTGCATTGTGGTATTTCTAGGGTATGGGGAATGCTTAGAATGGTTCCCAATATGTTTCAATGTAATTTATGTGAAATTATAGTTTTTGGTGGCTTGAAAAACCATATAGTTGACCTTGGTCAACATTTATTGATCTGTGCATCAGATGGCAAAACATACAATGCAAGGAGATCCAAAACGTCAATTTTAGGCTGGTAACATTGTTGATGTGATTTTGTTACTTTTATATCTCATTTTTACCCTCAATTCAGAAAGTAGTGAAATTGGATTTCAGGGGTCAACTTTGTGAAAATTATGTGTTTACGAAAATCTGATATCGCCAAATAGTCTAGAGCATCAAATTTAATAGGGTAGCACATTTCATTTGCGTTCATGGGATTTTGATGAATCTCGAGAGGTCCGCGGAGATTTGAAATACTCTATTTCCCCAACTGGTGCATCACTAAACTAGTGCACCCGTATTCGCGACTCTGCGGGTAGACACGTCTGTCGCGTACTTGATATCTTTTTCATAATCACAAGTCCTGCATAGGCAAGGACCAGGTCACGTAAGTGATACTTACCATTAGGCCAAGTATCGTGCATGCGACACCTGGTTATGCATCCAATGCCTGGACTATATATATACCATGTTTCACCATTTTTAAAAAGGAAAATACCCCAAAAAAATACCCGAACTTTGATCGAATTTGCAGTTGAACATTCTGAACTTTGTGGGGGTCCTATTACCCCCCTAAACTTTTTTTTTTTGTATTTTGATGGTATATATCTACCCACTTGTACAAGTGTGTATAATTCACGCGCATTGAGCGCGTGAGAGTATTAAAAAAATGTTAAAAACCTTTTTTTTTTCAAATAACCCCTCAATATTTTGATTTTTAAATTTTTTATATTTTTTAATTCTCTTTCTTCTCTCTTCTTTCTTTCTTTCTTTCTTTCTTTCTTTCTTTCTTTCTTTCTTTCTTTCTTTCTTTCTTTCTTTCTTTCTTTCTTTCTTCTTTCTTTCTCTTCTCTCTTCTTTCTTTCTTCTCTCCAATGGTGCTCCAATGGTGCTTCTTTCTTTCATCTTCAATGCACCCAATTCATTTTCATCAATTTGATCCAATTTTAAATTGAAAAAGAAAATTTATTGCAAAATTTAAAAACTAATCATCTTTTACGTTTGGTCGGGAAAAAATCTTTCTCTTCTCACTTCTTTCTTTCTTATCTTCAATGGTGCTCCAATGGTGCTTCTTTCTTTCATCTACAATACACCCAATTCATTTCTATCAATTTGACTCAATTTCAAATTGAAAAAGAAAAATTCATCAAAAAATTGAAAAACTAATCATCTTTTACGTTTGGTCAGAAATAAAATCAAATCTTTATCAAATTTGGGATAAAATTAATTCCACCATTGCCGTTGGCATCCACCATTGCCGCCAGTATTTGGGCATAATTAAGAAACTTTTGAAAAGTGTTCCATTCGATTTGAATAAAATTATTGAAGAAAGTTTTCGATTTGAATTTGAAATATGGGAAAAGATTTAGTATGAACTATATAAAAGTCAAGTTTTAAGAATTAAAAATCATGATTTTGGTGAAAAAAATAAAGAAAATTGATGAAAAAATAAGAATCAAGAACAAAGTAAATAAAAATTATTTAAAAAAAAAACACGTGTAAAAATGAGATTGGTGCATGTATTACACCACCAGCCTCCAAAACTGAGCATAGCGTTTCGGGTGGGTGTGGAGGGGGGAGGGATTAAATCCACTTTAAAAAAGTCTACGTGGGTACTAGGCCCCCTACAAAGTTCAGTATGTTCAACTGCAAATTCGGTCAAAGTGCAGGTATTTTTCTGAGTATTTTTCCCTTTTTAAAACTTGGAGCTTAGGAATTCATAATTTTGAGCAATTTATTCCATTTCTAAGTTTGGGTAAGCTCTATAACACCTATTTCAACTACTTTTCTTCAATCTCATCCTTTACTTCTTGTTCTAAACGCGAATTAAAATGTGAAAATTGGAGATTTTGGCCCGTATGGCCTAAAAATTATAATTCTCCTATTTAAACCCCTATTTCAATCCTTTTTAACATGGGTGAGTCTCTAATCTCATAATTATCACATTTCTTTCGATTTTATCTTTAAAACAACACTAATTCTTGATTTTAAAATGGATTTCAGAGACTGTAATTGGTAAAGATTGAAAATATATTTTTTTTAATTTGGACCTTGTTTTTAACTCTTTTTCGCTTGGGTTTTTATCTGTAGGCTCCTAAAAATATAGGAAACATATTTTTGAAATAAAATTATGATTTTGTCCTTCTGTTTTAAAAATTCATATAGGGGGTCCGTTTTGACCCCAACTCTAAAATAGGCAATATGGGTATCGTTGCCTTTATTTTGACGCATAGACTCTAAAATAGGCAATATGGGTATCTTTGCTTTCAGACTAGTTTTCTTCGGCATTTGAGGTCTGTTTTGGCTTATCTTTCTTCAGTCTAGGATGTGTAGTTAATATTGGTACAAAATTATTTTAAGGGTATGGAAACTAATCATAATGGATATGTTATTATGTTGAGCCCATGTGAGGTCTTATATATTGATGATATTGGGCGGTTTTTGAATATTAATTGCTATGTGTGACCATATGGGGGCTTATATGATATTTTTGGTCTTGTTTATGTGAAATTGGTTGTATCCTGTCTACTGAAAAAGCCTATTATAGTATCAATGATATATTTTGATGTATTTTAACCCTTTTGTCATATGGTCCATGATAGATTACATGGTTGGTTAGAAATATTGAGTGGATTATTGGCTCACTTGGTTGGTATATCGGCTGGATATGAAAACTCTCATTCTGGCGGGTTATGAACATTACATTCTCATATCATATAAATTTATGATACATTGGTACCACTGTGGAAATATTGGAAAAACTGACTTTTTCAGAAAGAAAATGTGCCATCTTAAAACCCTCTATCGAAGGATGTGTCAGAGAGGAGTTATGGATATTGGTTGTATATGGGTTGAAACCCCCCCGTGGGTCTTACGTTGGGAAGATTTAGCTTCGTAGGTATATACAAGGGTTGTGCGACAACCTCGGGGATGATCATTAGTATCATCATTATCCTCATTATAATTATCATCATTATCTCTATTGGATTTGTATTTACTTTATATATTTCTGTTATGTATTATTACTTTCTTTAATGTGATATATGTCTATTTGTGTTTCTTCTTTTGTATACGTATATGTGATACTCATATACTTCTCTTCCTCTCTCGTATTGCTATGGTGTATGTGAATATTATTGAACTAACTGGAAATGGTGCGGGCTGTCATTTAAGATATTTTTTGGTTGTAGGTGACATGTCCTTAGTGTATATTTTGTGTGCTTTGTTTTATTCTTTGCTTAGTCGGCCTATAATACCTAGTGAGCATAAGTGGACCATACTCACCCCTACTGCGCCCTTTTGGTGCTAATCCAGGTTGAAGTACATCTCTCGGTGGCTGACTTTGGGCTATACTTTTAAGATTATGGTATCATATCTTGGTTATGTTCTTCTGCTTTTATTATATTGTTTGTTTTTTCATTGTCCTAAAATCAATACCTTCCATGAGGCTAGGTACCGCGTATGCGACACCTGATTGTATATCGATGCCTAGACTATATAAATACTATGTTTCACCATTTTCACCATTTTTGAGAAGTGGAGCTTAGGGTTTCCTAATTTTTAGAAATTTCTTCCATTTCTAAGATTGTGTAAGCTACATAACACCTAGTTCAACTAATTTTATCGAATCTCATCCCTTAATTCTTGTTCTAAATGAGGATTAAAAAGTGAAATTTGGGAATTTTGGCCCGTAAGGCCTAAAAATTATAATTCTCCAATTTAAACCCCAATTTCAACGCATTGTTACTTGGGCGAGTTTATAATCTCATAATTATCACTTTTCTTTCAATTTTATCTCCAAAACAACATCAATTATCAATTTTATAAGGGATTTCCGGGACTTTTATCAGTAAAGCTTGAAAATTATTTTTCTTTAATTTTGACCTCGTTTTTACTTGGGTTTTTAGCTGCAGGCTCCTAAAAATATAGGTAATATGTTTTTGAAAAAAATTATGTTTTTGCCCTTGTTTTTCCAAAACCTATTTTGGGGGTTCGTTTTGACCCAACTCTAAAATAGGAAATATGGGTATCGTTTTCTTCCTTTTGACGCATAGATTCTATATCACTATGTTTTAGTTGAATCTAAGTCCGTTCATGAGGATTAAGGCTTTAGATTGATGGCTTTGGTTCAGTTTTCATCAGTATTTGAGGTAGGATATGACTCAACTTTCTTCAGACTGGGTTGGGTAGTTACTATTGGTACAAAATCATATTAAGAGTGTGGAAACTAATTATGAAAATAGAGATGTTTTTGTGTTGTGCACATGTGGGGGTGGTTTGGGAATATTAATAGCTATGTGTAACCGTGGGGTCTTATATGATATTGTTGGTCTTGTATATGTGAAATTAGTTGTATCTTGTCTAATGAAAAAGCCTAATGTGGTATCAACGATATATTTGGATGTATTTTTATCTTTTTGGCATATGGTTCATGTTGGATTCCATGGATGGTAGGAAATATTGAGTGGATTATTGGCTTAATTGGTTGGATATGGAAACTCTCATTCTGGTTGGTTGTGAGCGTTACATCCTCATATCATATACAGTCATGAAACATTGATACCACCATGCAATATTGGAAACACTAACTTTTTTGACATAAAATGTGACATGTTTAAACCCTCTACTAAAAGATATACTGGAGAAGAGTTATGGATATTGATATTGGATATTGATTGTATACGGGTTGACGAACCTCCATGGATCCTATGCTGGGAAACTTTAGCTCCGTAGGTGCATACAGAGGTTTTGCGACAACCTTGGGCATCATCATTAGTATCATCATCATCTTCATTATCATTATCATTATCATCCCCATTCCATTTGTATTTACTTTGTATATTTCTGTGATGTATTATTTTTCTTGATGCGATATCTGCCTATCTGTATTTCTTCCTTCATATTCATATTAGTCATACTTTTATAATTGTCTTTCTTTCTCGTATTGCTAGGGTGTATGTAAATATTACAGAACAATTAGTAGAGAAGGTATGGGCTTCCATTTAAGACATTTTTTGGTTGCAGGTGACGTGCCATTAGTGTGTATTTTGAATGCTTTATTTTTACTTTTCTCAATCTTCCTATGAAACCTAGTGAGTACAAGTGGACCATACTTACTCCTGCTGTGCCTTATTGGTTCAGATCCAAGTTCGAGTGTGCCTTACCATGGCTGACTTCGGGCTATACTTTAGAGCTATTCGAGGTCGTGATGGGCTTCTTTCTCCCAGAGTCTACTATTCTTTCTTTGTATATAGATTATATTTTTGTTTTACATTCAGAGACATAGGTGTTCCTATTTTGGGTATCTTATGTATTTTAATCTCGAGTTGTCCTAGTTAGTTCTTACACCGTGACACCAAGTTTTGGGATTATGGTATGATATCTTGGTTATGTTCTTTTACTTTTATTATATTATGTGGTTTGATTTGTTTTAGAAGCCTTACTTTGGGTTATTGTACTTATTTTCCCCTGTTCCTATCAGTTTGGGTGATAAGTTTACTTGTCTAGGCTTTTTGCGATAAGTGCCATTATGACCTTTTGTTTTTAGGTCGTGATAAATGCACTCTTCACATCCATTTGGTAAATAGTAAATTCCTTGAAAGCAACAAAGGATACAAGGAGACTAATTGCTTCAATTATTTCCATAGGAACATACGTCTCATCATAGTTTATACCTTCATCCTGATTCTATCCTTGGGCCACTAACCTTCCCTTGTTCATTGTAACTATTTCATGTTCATCCACTTTATTTCGATATATACACTTAGTTCCAATCACAGTTTTGTTATATGGTGGTGGTACCAAGTGCCATACCTTGCTTCTATCAAATTGGTGATGCTTCTCTTGCATAAAAACTATCCAATCAACATCAAGAAGTGCTTCCTTTACCTTTTTGGGTTATATCCATGATAAAATAGCTTTGAAGGAACACATGCTCTTCAATCCTAATCTAGTGGTGATCCCAAAAGTATGATAAATGAGAACATTCTTAATTGGATGATATCCTTGATACTTGTAGCTTTTAGGCACCAACCGTTGTGATATACTAGGACCATTTGTAGTAACTTGAGCTGGACCTATTGTTGGTTCAGTTACACAATGTACCTCCAGTATGACCTTCTGTTGGATCGGGGGGTACAACCTGTTCCTATAACTGTTCTTTAATCTCACTTTTATCCTGTATGTTTGTCTCAGCACAAGATTTATCAAAAGCAACATGCACACTTCCTTCAACACAATTTGTTCTTTTATTAAAGACCTTATAATCTTTAATATGGTGAAAATATCCCAAAAAGATTCCCTCATCACTCCCTTTATCAATTTTATCAGATTATCTTTTCCATTGTTATGAATAAAACATTTGCAACCAAATGTACTAAAATGAGAAATATTAGGTTTTCTGCCTTTGAGTAATTCATAGGGAGTCTTCTCAAGAATGGGCCTAATCATGCATCTATTCACAATGCTTAGCCCAAAAATTCTTTGCAAGATTTTATGCAAGCGTCATTTTTCTAGCCATGTCCTCTAAGGTCCTATTTTTTCTTTCTACTACTCCATTTTTTGTGGAGTACTGGGAGCAGAGAAATTATGAGCTATACCATTTGTTGAACAAAATTCTAAAAGATTTGCATTTTGAAATTTAGTTCCATGGTCAGATCTTATGGAAATTAGTGAGATTCATGGCTTCTTTTCCATTTTCTTGATGAAGTCATAAAAGATATCAAAGGAATCTTCCTTGGGAGTAAGGAATAGTGTACAGGTGAACTTGTAATAATCATCAACAATTACATTAACATACCTCTTGCCTCATCTTCTTTGTACCCGCATTGGTCCACAAAGGTCCATGTGGACCAGGTCAAGGCACTTGGTTGTTCTGACATAGTTCTTAGTTTTGAAGGATGTCCTGGAATAATCATAAACAATTACATAAATATACCAAATTCCTTCTTTGCTTTGTACCCCATTGATCCACAAAGGTCCAAGTGGACAAGGTCTAGGAAATTGGTTGTGCCGACATGGTTCTTAGTTTTGAAGGAAGTCCTTACCTGCTTCTCGCTTACACATGCACTACAAACCTTTTCTTTTTTGAACTTAGTTTTGGGAAAGCCCACTACAATGTCCTTAGAAGTTACATTGTTCAGTTTCTTAAGGTTATTTCTTTCCAATTCCTTACATACAACCCTTTTCCCTCTTTTTAAAAGAATGAATTTTAATACATCAGATTTAAGGCTCAAATTTCATAAATCAACTTTTCTAACCTATTCCTTTTAGAGTGCAATTTTCTTTTTCAGTAGTGACCTTACAGGCTTCTAGAAAAATGTAATCAAACTTCAAGCTTTCAAGACTACTGAACATTTCATCCCTATCAGTGATTAGTTCTTGAAAAACATTAATTAAGGCACACATTAATGAAACAACCTTTCTTTTTGAAAAAAGATGCAATTTTTCGTTTAGTTCATGAATGCTTACCTCAGAGACAACGTCTTCTTCTTCTTCTTCTATGTCTAAGTCTCTAATAGCCATGAGAGTAGTTTAATCAAAATCCTCATCATTTGAATCTTCTTAATTTGAACCCCAAGTAGATACCATAGCATATCCTTCTTTTTTCTTTCTCGTAGCCTTTTCTTTTAGTTCTTGTTTTGTTCTTTCCTTTTTCCACTCAGTTTTTCCATATTTGTAATATCCAGGCTGATTATCATCATTGAACCATTTTTTCCTACTTGTTTCTTTCTTGTTAAATCCCTTTTTTCTTAAAAAAACTTCTTGAAGTTCTTAATGTTAAATGCTACTTATTCTTCATCCAGTTTAGATTCATCACTGTTAGATGCCTTCAATTCTAGTGATTTTTCCTTATCTACGTCATCTCTTTTTAGGTCCTTCATGTTCATTTCATATATCTTTAGGTTGCTAACTAGCTCATCCAAACACATTCTAGTAAGATCCTTTGATTCTTTTATTGTTGTAACCTTAACATCCTATTTGGACATGGGCAGTACTCTCAAAACATTCTTAACCTATTCCTTATTATATGGAACTATCACGACCTGAACCAGGGCTCAAGTATACCAAGGACCCGAGACCACCCTCTTTGCCTAGCCAACATAACTGACATAAGCTAAAATTGAACCTTGTCATATGTGCATATGAATCCCAACAAGGACCAGAGATCACCCTGTTAACCCAACCTAACCATCACATCAATCCACAAGCATCAGATGAGCTCTAAACGTATATCAAGATAGCGGAAATAAGACTAAGAATCATAACTTAAGAAAGTCTAGCCATTCATTAATATCAAATTTCGACATCCAATCTACCCAAGTCCACAGTCATCCATAAGCCTCAATAAATTTGAAGTAAATAATATATTGAGACAAGCCTCCGAAAATATCCAAACCAAATCTATGACATAAGTTAAGAAAACCATGAAATGTGTTCCTTCCGAAGGATAGTAGCTCACCACATCGATGTCAAAACTCGAACCACCCGAATACGTAATCACTATGCAGGAAAAGAATAAGACGCTCTGGCCCATGTGTCGCATAGGGACACTAGCATATAACTCAAGGGTAAGGATAAAATAGTTTCATTATTTAATACCATGTAAAACCATCATAAGAAACCACATCTATACACATAGACATGTAAATACATACGTATACATTAAGTGTCAAAAGATAATAGGGCCTTAGCATTCATTTCCAAGAACTCAAACACGCGCACCATAACGTGGAGGACTCTAACCTTCCATCGCTTAGGTTATATCATGCAAGAGGACTCTAACCTCACGCAATCTTAATAAGCAAGTGGACTATAACCACAAGCCTTTCTATTAGTAAAGTGGACTCTAACCACAAGCACTTTCATTAGACGAGTAGACTCTAACCACAAGCCCTTTCCATTATTCAAGTGGACTCTAACCACAAGCCATTTCATTATGCAAGTGGACTCTAACCACAAGCCATCGCGCTCATTACTAGTCAACATTGGGACTCTAACCCTTTGTCCATGCATTTACATCACACCATTCATATTTGGGGACTCTAACCAATTCAACCATTTCAAGCCATCCAGTCCACAATTTAACATCATCCATGACCACAAGGTAACAATGAATCATGCATTAATCAATCACTTTGATAAGCCAATACATTAGTTTCAAATATTATTCAAGTCCAATTATGGTCATCAAGACCATTATCAAATTACTCATTAGCAGTCTTACACCAAGATTTAGTTTAAAAACAATTCAATTTCATGGATGAAGAGGACTTTACAAGATTATTTACCAATCATTCTTGGTCATTAATCCATTGCCTTAGGTCAAATCACCATAAACAAGTAACTACTTATTTCTAGTAGACATTTTCACAAACCTTGAGGGAATACTCTTACCATGACCAAAATCCAAGTGAAAATGATCGATATTAGGGTTACTCCTGACCCATATGTTACATCACAATCAACAAGAACCACATGTGCAAACAATCACCCAAAACATATATAATCACAAGTTTAAACAAGATAAACATTACCATCACTATACATCAAAACCCTCAACATTTGTTTCAAAAACCATCAGTAATGATTCATAAAAAAATATTTAAATAACATGTTATTTGAGAAATAATGATATGGTAAGAGTTACCAGCCTTTTACAAGATGATTCACAGAAGGATTCTTGGTATTCAAGTCTCTAGATGGCCTCTTTGATAAACCCTAGCCCCAATTTGTTGAAGGAGTTTTTGAAAGGATTTAGGAGTGTTTTAATCTTGTATATGTGAGGAATAAAGGGCCAAAAGATTTTATATGGTGAGGGTTTTAAGGGTTTAGGGGTGGAAAAATGTCTAAACAGTCCTAAGCTAAAATCTATAACATGAACTCCTAGGAGGGTACAACTCCATGTCTAAACTGTACCCTAGGGTATGGCTGGTACCCTAACTCATAGCCTAGGCCTCACCATGGATCCCTAATCTGCCTAACATATGACCATACATGCATGACTCGTACCCAAAGGTACGAGTGGTACCAAGAAATCTGTATACAAGTCAGTGATCACTAGATCATGACAAACACTCCATACGACTAGGTGGTATACTACCTGTACCCGAACATACAATTTAGGAGAGACTAAACTGTATCTTGGAAAATGTGCTGCTAACCTAAATTGATCAATATATTAGAGGGGAGGTTACTATTCATACCCTAGCATATGATTGGTATGCGCAGTCTGTACATAACGCAAAACCTCTAATCTTGGGGAAATTTTCTAAGGGTCCAAATCTTAGGTTTTTCAATTCTCCTCACTTGGATCATTCGTCTTTGAATGACGGAAAAGGCAAGTTTGACACACGTCCAACTAACTGGTAACAAAGTTAGAACAAAAAGACACACAACAAGAATAAAACACATGCCAGGACCATTTATCAATCATCCATTTATTTAATTGACTTTCGGACTCTAACCCATTGTCTATCAAAATACTTGCTCAATTCACAATTTAGGGACTTGAACCCATGGCTTATTAAAGACATAAATCAAGTTAAGAAGATTAACAAATACCTCAAGAATGAGTTTTTAAAATGTAAAGCAAATGTGGATACTTGGACTTCATGTCCTATTCCACCTCCCAAGTAGCTTCCTCAAACTTTTGGTTCCTCCATAGAATGTTCACCGAAGCCACCTCTTTCATTCTCGACCAGCGAAATTTTCGATCCAAGATCCTCACTAGGACCTCTTCATAGGAAAAAGATTCCTACATACCAGCATCCTCCAAGGGAAGAACCAATGAAGGATCACCTATACATTTTCACAACATGGACACATGAAATACCGGATGAATGGAGCTCAAACTAGAGGGAAACTCTAACTCATAGACAACATTACCAACCTTCCTCGAAATCAAATATGTGACAACATACCAGGGGATCAACTTCCCTTTCTAACCTAACTACATTGCTCCCTTTATGGGAGATACCTTCAAGAATACCCTATCGTCAATATTAGATTCTAAATCCCTATGGCTTATATCCGCATAGGACTTGTGGTTACTTTCAACCTATCATAAATCACCTACACCTTTTCCAAGGCTTGGTGAATCTAATCAAGGCCAAAAAACTTACCCTCACTAACCTCATACCACCGTATAGGAGTTCGAAATCACCTACCATACAACGCCTCAAAAGGAGCCATACCAAAGCTAAAGTGGTAACTATTGTCATAAAAAAACTTAATAAAAGGAAAATGGTCCAACCAACTACCACCATAATCAATCACACAAGCATGCAACTTATCTTCTAATGTTTGGATAATCCTCTCCACTTTTTGATCCATTTACGGGTGGAAAACAATACTAAGGCACACCTTAGTTCCCAAACCTTTTTGAAATGACTTCTAAAAATAAAATGAAAAGGGAGTACCACGATCCGAGATGATAGAAATCAGATCACCATACAACTTCACAGTCTCTGCAAGATACAAATTAGCATAATACTCCAACGAATAACTAGTTCTTACTGGCAAGAAATGAGTGAACTTGGTAATTCTATCCCTAATAACCCAAAGATAATCACATTGATTTCGATACCGATGAAGAATAGTGATGAAATCCATATTAATCACTTCCCACATCCACTCGGGAAACTCTATCTCATGGTATAAACCACTGGGTCTCAAGTTCTCAACTTTCACTTGTTGACAAACCATACACTTAGCCACAAAACTAGTCCATCTTATTTCATATTATTCCACCATGAGCCTCAACCATAATCCTTTCCCCCAATCCATCAACATCGAGAAGGCATAGCCTACCTTGGTACCTTAAGATACCATCAGCACCAATCACAAAGTCAACAACCTTTCGTTGACCCATGTTACTCTTAATCTTCATCAAGTTAGGATCCAGCATTTGCTTTTCCTTTAACTTGACCACAAGAGATGACTGTAATACCAGATGAACAAACACACCACCATCCTACGAGTTCGTGAGACAAAATCTAAGATTAGCTAATCGGTGAATGTCCTTCTCTATCTCCTGCTTATCCTCGTCAACATGAGATAAAATCCCTATGGATAAACTTCTAAGAGCATCAATAACAATATTATCTTTACATGGATGGTAGTAAAGACTCATATTATAGTCCTTTAGCAACTAAATCCATCTCCTTTGTTTGAGATTCAAATCCTTTTGAGTGAACACATACTGTAGGCACTTATGATCAGAAAATATATCAACATGGACCCCATAGAGATAGTGATGCAAGATCTTCAAGGTAAAAACCATGGTTAATAACTCCAAATCATAAGTAGGGTAGTTCTTCTCATGAAATTTCAATTGCCTAGAAGCATAGGCCACCACACTACCATTTTTCATTAACATACAACCAACCCCAATACAACAAGCATGACAATATACTATAAAACCATTATTTCTCTTGGGCAAGGTCAAAACTTGAGCCAAAGTCAATTAATCCTTTAACTTCTCAAAACTACCCTCGCATGCATCCAATCACAAGAACTTGACCTTCTTCTGGGTCAACTTAGTCAAAGGGGAAGCTATCATAAAAAACTCTCCACAAATATCCTATAGTAACTGGCTAGACCTAAGAAGCTCTAAATATCAGTTGGAGTCGCAGTTCTAGGATATTTCTTAACCACAGTAACCTTTTATAGATCCACCATAATCCTTTTAATAGAGATTAATGTCTAAGGAAGGTCACAATATTGAACCAAAACTTACACATTGAGAACTTGGCATACAAATGGTGGTCTTTCAGGATTAGCAACACAGCACGGAGGTGATCGAAATATTTGCCTACTTTTAGAATAGATCAAGATGTCATCAATGAAGACAATGACAAAAACATCCAAGAACGGATGAGAGACCCTTTTAATAAAATCCATGATTACCACCGTGGCATTGGTCAACCCAAAAGACATGACTAGGAACTCATAGTAACCATATCGGGTCTTGAAGGCAGTCTTAGGGATAATCACTTCCTTAATATTAAGATGATGATAAACCAACCTAAGATCAATCTTAGAGAAATACTTTGCACCTTAAAGCTGATCAAACAAATCATCGATCCTATACTTACTCTATATGGTCACTTTGTTAAATTGGCGATAATCAATACTTATTTGAAAGGAACCATACTTGTTATGCACAAACACCATGGGAGAACCCAAAAGAGACATGCTAGGAAGGATAAAACATTTATCTAAGAGATCCTTCAATTGATCCTTTAGCTCCATCAACTCAATTGGATCAAATCTATAAGGAGGGATACAGATAGGATGAGTGTTTAGAACAAGATCAATCCCAAATCAATTTCCTTATCGAGAGAAAAACCAGGAAGGTCATTGAGATGGAACTTGGGAAACTACTTAACCAAGAGAACCGATTCTAGAGAAGGACCTTTCGAGTAAAAATCTTTAACTCAGACCACATTATAGAAACACCCCTTAGAAATCAACTTTTAGGCTCTAAGATATGAGATAGATCTTCCCTTAGGCACTTAAAAAAACCTTCCCCATACAATGATCGGATCATTAGGGAATTTAAATATGACTTTATGGGTCCGGCAATCTAACGAAGCATAGCACGAATGCAACTAATCCATTCCCAGAATAACATCAAAATTGACAATGTGTAACTCTATCAAATATACCAAAGTTTCTTTACTACAAACAAATACCACACACACCCTATCAATTATTTCAACAACAATAGAGTCTTCTACTGGGGTAGACAGAAAAGGAACTGATAGACACTCAAGACCAAAACCAAAATACATAGCCATAAATAGAGTCACATAAGAAGAAGTGGACCTCAAATCAATCAAATAGTACAGGTAATGAGATAAAATTAATAGCATACCTATAACGACGTTAAGAGATGCCTCAGAATCCCAGCGCGTAGCAAGTGCATACAAATGATTTCGACCAATGTAGTACCAGAAATATAAGCAGAAGTAGAAGCAGCACCCTTTGATGAAGGAGTAGGTGAAATAGAAATAGGGGCCCAATTGGCTCAAGAATCTACTAAAGAGGGGCACTCTAGCTATATATGCCCAATCTAACTACATCTAAAGCATTTGTTCTTCCCCTTCTCATATTGGCCATGATGATGTTGACAATAGAATCTACAAGAAGGGTAGGATGGAAATGACTGAGCCACACTCATCTGAGATTGGGCACCAGATAATGCTTAAACTACACCTCTTATTGAGAATATAAGCGATCATTGTCAATATAAAACCCAACTAGGTTGGGGTCGAATCCCACATGAAATATGGTGTGAACGTAACTCATTTGTAAATCAATCATGTAATAGTTGGATGTTCCTAAAAATAGGGGGTTTTTAGTTTAACAAGTAATTGTTGGTCACTTTAATCAGTGTTCGTAATCAAGAGTTTCTGAAAAACAAGAATTATATTCACTAGGGCTTTCTGTACTTGACAGGTGATAACGGTGGTTCAAGATTCTCATGGTAGGTAGGATAACAAGTTATCTTTATCGACATTATGCTTAAATGTCTATTAACCTATTTAAGCATTTAATAACCTAATCCTCTCAAACTTAAGAAATTTATATTCACTGCCTAGATTTTACCTCAGGTTAACCAACCTTGTAACAACGCTGATTATTAAATGAAGTATTTTCAAGACCCTATTGATAATTCACTTCCAACTATATTTAATTTCTTTCTCAAGCAAACCAAAGTAGGTATTATGTATTGTTTATAACCAACAGACGTTAATTAAAACCTCAGAATTATAACGAAATCCTACCAACTTTTAAATCTTGAACACGTAGCACCTTATCAAGCCTTATCCCTAGATCCCATAATTCAAGTTAAAGGAATTTAGCCACTCATAATGCTAAAATCAAAACAATAAATTGTATTTATTCTTGGAAGGTTAAACTTACTACAAGAAGAATAATAACTAGTGAATCACAGATTAGATCACAAAGAAAAATCCCAGAATAATGATAATAATCTCTTCAAAGTATTTACTTTTTCAAGCCAAGAAATTAGAGAGAAAAAAAATATCAAAAGTATTATCAAAACTCAATGTGCGGATCCCTCTTAGAAAACCCTGAAACAAAGCTTTAAATAGTTTACCCTAATTATAGAAACAAAATAATAGAGTTCAGAAATCCCTCGAACTAGGTGACGACATTTGTGAGAGCCTATTTGGAGGCTGACGACTTATCACAAATATCATCAACTCCTTCTTCAGTTTTGGCTCTTTCTATTTAAGGCTGACGACAAACTTGGCAACTTTTCAGCTTTATTACGGCCTATCACAAAATGTCATCAAAGCTCTGCTTCAGTTCTCCTGTGCTGCCTTAGGCTGACAACATTCATAATAGCTTATTAGACCCTTGATGACTTATAATAAAATGTCATCATATCTTTTAACTTAGGCTAATTCTCTGTTTACTACTGACGACAACTTTGATAACTTATCACAGGGCTGACGACTTATCACAAATATTGTCAGCCACACTTGTCTTTAGATTTCCTCAAATTTTAACTTCTTTACTTCCATTCTTGTTGGTTCTCTATCATATCAACTTAAACTATAAAATCAAACATAAACCAATCAAAAATGACAAAAGTTTCTTAAGACTTCACAATTATTCTTAGTTAAAAGCCTCAAATATGTTAGCATTAGCTCACACATCAACACCGTCAACTTAAAACTATTGCTTGTCCATAAGCCACTCAACACAACTAAGACATTACACAGTATTTTTGGCAGTCAGTCATCCATATCATCTCAAAATACTTTACCATATCCAAGGTCACTCAATTCATGAACAATGCAGAACACCAATGCAACACACAAGATCAAGCTACGACATCAGTTCTGTTATAACCACCATGCATAGACCATTATTACACTACCCAAACAAGTCAGTAACTAGTAATGTAATCAGTGTTCCCTCATAGCAAGGACATCCCCCTTATCTCATATCTGGAATTATATATGTCACCATGGAGACAATCAAACACCCACTCTCAGAACAAAGTTCCAATCAGTGTATCCCAAGTACCATAGGCTTGCCTTTATTTTCATTACCCAGATCTTAAGATAGGTCTGTTAGGATCACTATAGGACTTCTCTTAGGCTTGTAATGCAGGCTAGGGGCTGGTAAGATACTCGATAGTATTTAAAGTAACTAAGACTCCTTGACACTACACTAGCTTTTTGGGATTACACTCATTAGCCTTTTCCGCTCTTCTCTTTCCTTGATCACACTTATTTAGGCTGGGTACAGTCTTTTCTCAATTTCTTTTTCTTTTTCACAATTTTTTTTCTTGACCTTTTTTCTGTACCTAGATTTTTATTATTTTCTTTTATGCTACCTTTCTTCATACTCATTCTATATCACATAGCCTTGTGATATCCACCCTCAACTTAGGCCATTTACCTAAGTCAAGGTACACAGTGTCCAAGGAGGACCAAGGCCAAAATAGGTTCATTATGATCTAAATGAGAAGGTGACAGCTGTCATACAAAAAAATAAGCTAATTAGGCTCAAAATAGGGATCAAGGGATATTATCCATATAGGAAAGGTCATTTAGGCTTAGAGTGAGCTAAAATCAAAATGTCCTATGATCCTTTCCTAACCCCTATCCTTCAACTTAGGTAAGACTAATCGGGAAAGCTCTAGCTTCAGCATAGAGAGAGAACTAAGTAGTTCCTCAGACACACATGGCATACAATTAGATCACAAGCTATGACTCATTCATTTTATGCAAATGTTTAGCAATGATTACTATATTACTAGAACTAATTCCATACAAAGATGTATAGTGGTCACACTTGAATGCAAATCACACAGTTACAAAATTAGACCACTTGAAGAGGTGTACAAAAATCACAAAAAATTCAACTGCCTCAAGTACAAGTATTTCTCCTAATCGGCTATAAGATTTTACAACAACAATTTACTCTACACCCTTAACTTAAAATCAAATAAAATCTAAACTTAGGGTTAGAGTATACCTGGAATGGATCAATCCCAGGGGTCATGGGTTCCTAACCCTACTGCCGCATCTCCATCAGGAGCCTCAAACTATTCTGGTATAGCTGGTCTATCAGTCTCTGAGGGTCTACTGGTGGAGGCACCTACTGCTCTCGCTCAGACGACTGTCTCCCATCTCTCATTATTCGCTAAGGACTCAATTCTTGCCTTCTTTATCTCCTTCTTTTCAGACTTCTTTCTAGCCTTCTTTTTTACTTTTCTTTATTCATCACTGTCGGTCCTCTCCTATTCTCTTTTCCTTTCTTCTCACCTTTCTTTTTCTTTTTCTTCACTGGCTTCTCTGTGAGATCAAGCATCAGGATTTCTCTCTCAGACTCCTCAGCTACCGGGTCTACTGATGCTTTAAAGTGATGCTACTGTAGCTTTATAACCTTCACCTTTACTTTATCTAGGTTTGATATTAATAGTGACATCTGTGAAGTAGACCTTTCTCTCAACTGAGCATTGAAACAATTTTCCAATTCATTAATCCGGCCTGGTAGAGCCTTGTAAGTATCGACTGCAGCCTTAACCCTCTTTTGCACTACAAATGCAAATTTCTTGGCAAAGAGTTTAAGCCGAGCCTTGCATTACTTGGATTATTTTTCTACTCTTTTGAAATTCGTAAGGTTGAAGGCAAATTCTGGTGTAGGCACTACAACTAGAGGAATTGTCTCAGTTCTAGGAACTGATAATTCTTCCATTGTTGTAGATGTTGGAGGTACAGCTTTAGAATAATATATCTCTGCATGAGGAACTAAACTATTACCTGCGACCGATGGATCTGTGGGAATCTCTGTGCCCCTGTCAAACATTAGCCTCAGCTAATTTTCCTTATTTCTGATAGGATTGTAGGTCTTCTTAGGAATGACTTATTCTTATATCCCCACAATCTTTATCACATTTACTGCCCTGCATAACCTTATAATTAAACAAAGGAAGGGATATGCTTTATCAGACCTCAAGACATGAATTTTTATCTCTTTGGCAAAAATCTTTCCAAAATTCAATTTGAGGTTAGACACAAAACTTGTGACTAATATTGCTCTATTCCCTGAGAATATTATCACTATCTATGGGCATCAACTAAGTACGAACAATACCCTACCAAAATCTTGCCTCTGAATTTAGGGAGGCCTTAAAGATTCTTTTAGTCAGATTTGTTACCCATTCCTGTTCTTCATCGGCTATGAGTGTGGTTAACTAATTCCATTGATTTTCTCGATGCTTTAACCAGGCATAGAAAGTAGGTAAAGTGGCCTGAGGAATAAATTTTGGGCCATGAAGAAATCTGTTGATTGTTGCTTCAGAAATATCCACCATTACATCCCGTACTGGAACTTTGTCCAACAAAGGTTGGTCAGCTGCTTTCTCTACTTTTCTACACTTGTTTTCCAAGCGATCTAGGTAGTTTGCATAGAACTTCCTAACTAGTGTAGGTAAAAATGAATTTTCTCCTCGTGTAGTCCATCCCTAATCATAGCCATGAAATTTCTGCTCCACTTTTGGGTACCTGCTCAATCCCTTAGCGATGATTCTTTTCTCCTCAAAGATTGGCCTCTGGACAACTCTCCTGTTAGTTCTGCAAAGCCCATCAAAGAATATTTTACTGAGCTTTAGGAATCTACCATCTAGTGCTATCTCAGACTTCAAGATTCTTGCATTTGACAATAGTTCCCCAAATCAGAGAGTCTTCATCGTCTTGTGGCTAAGAAGAAGGGGACTCAGATGATGGTCCCTCGGATTCAGGTTGCCCAGAATTATGTTTCTCAGACTCAGGTTGATCTGAATCATGATCTTCAGATACAGCATGTTCAGACTCTTGTTGCTCAGAGGCCGACTGCTCAGAAGCTGTTTGCTTAGATGTTGTTGGCTTAGTGTCATTTTCTTCACTCTCCTCTACCTCAATTGGTGAGGGTGGTAGAGTCTTTTTAGAGCTTTGCTTCTTTTTTTACTTCCTAAGTAGAGGCTCTTCCTCTTCATAATTAGACTCTTCATTGAAGAGTCTCCAAGATACACTTCCCTTGGCCACTTTTTTGTGGATTTTCATCTCTTTCCTTTGGGTGCCATTTCAATACCTGATGGGAGCCTTTAATGTGATTACACGAACAAGAGGAAGTAAAAAGAAGTTCTTGATTTTAATTACAAACCCACAAACACAAGGAACTTGTTTCTTGTTTTACTTGGAAAGAGTTCAAAGAAGGGAAGAAAATATTCTAAGTAAGAAAGGAAAATAACTTAAAAACTAAGTGGGAAGGTGGAAATGCCAGCTAATGTTGGGCTTTTTGTGTTGACATTTCTGATAAGCCATCACAATTGTGATAGCTTATAAGAAATTTCATCAGCCTTGACAGACCCTTCTTCAGAGATAAGGTCTCTGACGATAAATCTAACAGCTTATCACAATCGTGACAGCCCATCAAAAAATATCTCTAGGGGTACTTGGTTGAATACATCGATTCCACCTTTTTTGAGCGATAGCCTACTACAAAAATAAATAATTTACTAGAATATAAAAATTTTGGGTTGCCTCCCAATAGCGCCTGATTTAAAGTCACGGCACGACTTAGTTATCTTGACTAATCAGACTTTATCAACACAACCTGTTGATACCCCTTTACCATCTTCATAGAATATATCAACGATTGAGAAAACACTCATATCTTTTTGCTGAGTCATGGCTGAGTGTATTTCGAAGCATGCTTCTTTGTCATTGATCCTGAACTTCAACTTATTCAGATCCATGTGAACTATCACTCTCTCAGTTGCAAGGAATGGTCTGCCTAAGATGATGGGCACTTCAAAGTACACTTCGCAATCTAGGACTACAAAATCAACAGGCAAAATGAAATTTGCCACCTTAAACAAGAAACCATGTAATATGCCCACAGGCCACTTCACAGACCTATCTTCCATCACTAACTGCATATTTATCGGAGTAGGATCACCCAAACCCAATTTTTTGTACATAGTAAGTGGCATTACGTTTATACTAGCTCCCAAATCGCATAGTGCTTTTGTGAAATTCAGGGAACCAATAGTGCAAGGGATGGTAAACGCTCCTGGATCTGCATTTTTCTGCAGTAAAGACCTCGTAGAGATAGTGCCACAATGAAGGATATTGTCCTTCGTTCATGGTTAACCTTTCATTTCTTAGTCACAAGGTTTTTTGTGAACTTCGCATATCATGGCATTTGCTCAAGTGCCTCAACCAAAGCCATATTTATTATCAATTGCTTGAGCATTACCATGAATTTGCTGAATTTTTCCTCATCCATTCTCTTCTTCAATTGTTGAGGAAAGGGAGGTGGTGGTCTTGGTATAGTTTTCACCACTACCTGCTTCTCCTTCTTTTTATCTTTCTCCAGAGAATCATCAGAATTGTCCAGCTTTTCAGACTCCACTAGATCACCTTCTTCCGGTTCATCAACAACTACTTCATCAGCTATAGATTTGCCCAAAGAAGGGTCAGGTAACATCCTACCACTCCTAGTGGTAATATCCATGCATAAGCCATTATTCTGCGGATTTTGGACCGTATCACTCGGTAATGTTTCGCTCTTCCTCTGGTTGAATGCTGCAGAAAGTTGGCTCATCTGCTGCTCCAACTGTTTGATTGCATTAGAGTGTGGCGCACCACCTGACTCATGGGTGTCAGATCAGTCTTCATGGTGGTCACACCAGAGTTGGTTGCCTTCACTCTCTTCAACACCTTAGACATTATGTCCTCCATGGATATCTTTTCAAAACTTATTGAAGAAGCCTAACGATTTCTAGGGGGAACATATAGCCCTCCCCTTCATTGTTATTCCTCCAATTTCCTTGCTTCTTATCTTTATAGCCAGGCTTATCATAAAAGTTTCGACCTTAATTCCTGATAACGCTCAACTTACACATCAATTTAGTGCAAGGTTGTTGTCGTTAATATATTTACCCAACTTTAAAGTCGGGATCAAATCCACAGGGAACAATGTGAGTGATGATTAAACTAGTTTAAAACTATAGATATAAGTTGAATTCAAACAACTGGCACGAGAAGACAAAATGGGGGTTTTTAATGATTAGAAAATAATTATCGGTCGCTTTAATCAGTGTTTGTATTCAAGATTTTATAGAGAAACCAGAATTATGTTCACTAGGGTGTTCGGTACTTAACAAACGCTAATAGTGGTTCAAGATTCTCACGGTAGGTAGGACAACAAGCTATCTTTATCTATGTTATGTTTAAATGTCTCTTGACCTACTTAAGCATTTAATTTCCTAATCCTCTCGGACTTAGGGAATTTCTATCCACTGCCCAGATTTTACCTCATGTTAACCAACCTTGTTACAGCACTGGTTATTAAATGATGCATTTTTGAATCCCTGTTGATAACTCACTTCCTATTATATTTGATTTCTTTCACAAGTAAATCAAAGCAGGTTTGTCTACTATTTGCAACCAACAGACGTTAATTAAAGCTTCAGAATTATCAAGAAATCCTACCATCTTTTAAATCTTGAACACTTATCACCTTATCAAGACCTAACCCTAGATCCCATAACTCAGGTTAATGGAATTTAGCCACTCATGATGCAAAAAATGAAACACATAATTGAATTTATAATTTGAAATATAAACTTACAAAGATGAATAATAACTAGTGAATCGCAGATTAGATCACAAAGGAAATCCCAAAATACTGATAATAATCTCTACAAAGTATTTTGCTTTTACAAGCCAAAAGTAGAGAGAGAAAAATATCAAAATATGCTATCTCAAAACTCAATGTGTCGACCCCCAGAAAAACCCTAAACAATTCTTTTTATAGTTAATGCTAAATAAGGAAATAAAATCACAATGTTAAGAAAATCCTTCGGAATAGGTGACGGCAATTGTGACAGTGTGTCAGGGTCGTGATGACTTATCAGGAATGTCGTTAGGCCCTCCAGCATTCTTTGCATTTCTAATTTAACTGATGACAAATATTGATAACTTATCAGATACGTGACGACACATCAGAAATGTCGTCACTTCTTCATTAAAAATTTGATTGTCTGCCTACACTTGACGGCAACTCTGACGCCTTATCACAGTTTTGACAACATGTTAGAAATGTCATCACAGTTTAACTTTAATCCTTCCAACATTGCAACACCTGATGTGATTTTTAATAACTTATCACAGGGCTGATGAATTATCAGAAATGTCGTCATCCACACTTCCAGTTCTTTTGCATTAGTTTTCAGCTCTTTTACTTCCATTTCCTTAAATTTCCCTTGCATCATGACTTTTACTGCAGTATCAAAGTAAAATAATCAAAGACAACAAAATATTCTTAAAACTTCACAATTATTCTCAATTTAAAGCCTTAAATTTGTTAGTGTCTGCTCATATATCAATTCCGTTTGATATTGCCTCAGAAACCTCCCTGATTATTAACATAGTTGCCTCTTCATCTGTATCTGCATCACTTCTATCCTGAGATCCCACAGCTTTCACCTTTTCAACCTTGGCTGATAGCAAGTGCTTGGTCAAAAAGTCCATCTGCGTTTTAAGGTGAGCCATGTCTTGGTCACGCTCCTTTTCTTTTCTGCGTTGTTCTGCAGTAATACCCACAGAAATAGTGGGGATAGCTACCACAAAGTCTCAGGTATGCCATGCCTGACTCAATTTGGTCATACTTTCCAGCATCTCTGAAGCCTCTGGGAATGAAAGATCAACAAATGAACCACCACCATCATTATCTACAATTGGCTTCGTAACAGAGTTAAGAGCCCTATACAAAGCCTCTATTAAGTGTATGTCCGTCATGTTGTGGTTCGGACACTGTGTCAGCCTTTTCTTGAATTTTTCCCATGTTTCATGCAAGGCTTCAGTCGGGAGATGCCTAAATTTTCTGATCTCATCCATCAACTGTACCCTCTTGGAAGGAAAAAAGAACCTTTCTAAGAAAACTCCTTTCAATTGCCTCTAGTTGGTTATAGAATCGGGCGTCAGGTCATTTTGCCACAAAGTTGCCTCCCCAGATAGAGAAAACGGTAGCAATCTCAATCAAATAGCATTTTGGCCTACTCTAGGGTTACCAAAAGATTTACATATGATGACAAAATTCACCAGATGCAAGTTTGTGTTATCCCCAGGAAGGCTACCAAATAACTCCTTCAGATTGAGGAGTTGGATCATAGTACACATAATGTTGAACTTGACCCTAGGTGCCAATAGTGGAGAAATGATTGCACCCATTTCACCTACTACGTTCATTCCATCATCATCATTATTGAGATCATACTGGACCAGCTGGTACTCTTGTCTTTCTCGCAACGGACGGTTCCTGTTAACATTACGCCATACGGGTATAGCTATCTGCTCTGCACACCTTAGGTTACCAGAATTCAGAAACTCCTCATCTCGCAAATCTTCATCCTCAGGGTCTGGATGTCATGATTGTTGCCCGACATTTTGCACATTCACCTGAGATCGAGCTACGGATTCTAGTCTGCCAGCCTCTTGCTGTTCTATCATTCTTCCAATTCATTGCAGTTCTGGATTGGGTGGTAATAATGGTTCACCGAAACTTCTCATTCTTGGCATACACTATAAAGATTCTGTAAATAAACAAAAACAACAAATAAACATAAAACTAGGAAACTTAAGTAACAGTCAATTTGCATACACAAACTTCAGTTTACAACCGTATTCCCTAGAAACGACGCCATTTTTTATAGTGCTCAAACTATACCTCTTAATGATAATGTAAGCGATCGTTGTCAATACCAAACCCAACTAGTTTGGGGTCGAATCCCACAGACAATATGGTGTGAACGTAAGTCATTTGCAAATGAATCAAGTTATAGTTGGATATTCCCAGAAATGGGGGGTTTTTAGTTTAACAGATAATTTTTGGTCACATTAATCAGTGTTTGTAATCAAGAGTTTCTGAAAAACCAAAATTATGTTCTCAAGGGCTTCCGGTACTTGATAGGTGCTAACGGTACTTAAAAATTCTCATGGTAGGTAGGATAACAAGTTATCTTTATCGACATTATGCTTAAATGTCTCTCGACCTACTTAAGCATTCAATTACCTAGTCCTCTCGGACTTAGGGAATTTATATTCACTGCCCTAATTTTACCTCAGGTTAACCAACCTTGTTACAACATTGATTATTAAATAAACTATTTCCAAATCCCTGTTGATAATTCACTTCCCACTATATTTGATCTCTTTCTGAAGCAAACCAAAGCAGGTGTTATCTATTGTTTGCAACAAACAAACGTTAATTAAAACCTCAGAATTATCAAGAAATCCTACCACCTTTTGCATCTTGAACACTTAGCACCTTATCAAGATCTAACCCTAGATCCCATAATTAAGGTTAAAGGAATTTATCCACTCATAATGATAAAATCAAAACAACAAGTTGTATTCATGCTTGGAAGATTAAACTTTCCACAAGAAGAATAATAACTAGTGAATTGCCAATTAGATCACAAAGGAAAATCCTAGAATAATGATAATAATCTCTTCAAAGTATTTTCTTTTTAAAGCCAAGAAATTAGAGAGAGAAAAATATCAAAAGTATTGTCAAAACTCAATGTGAGGATCCCTCTTAGAAAACCCTACAACAAAACTTTAAATAGTTCACCCTAATTATGGAAACAAAATAATAGAATTCAGAAATCTCTCAGATTTGGTGATGACATTTGTAGTGGCCTATCAGGAGGCTGACGTCTTATCACAAATGTCCTTAGCTCCTTTTTCAGTTTTGGCTCTTTCTCTTTAAGGCTGACGACAAACTTGACAACTTATCATCTTCATGATGGCCTATCATAAAATGTCGTCAAATCTGTGCTTCAGTTCTCCTGTGTTGCCTCAGGCTGATGACATTCTTGATAGTTTATCAGATCCTTGACGACTTATCACAAAATGTCATCACATCTTTTAACTTAGGAAAATTCTTTGTTTACTGCTGACGACGACTTTGATAACTTATCACAGGGCTGACGACTTATCACAAATGTCGTCAGCCACACTTGTCTTCAGATTTCAAGTTCTTTACTTCCATTCTTGTTGATTCTCTATCATATCAGCTGAAACTACAAAATCAAACATAAACCAATCAAAAAAGACAATTTGATTAAGACTTCGCAATTATTCTTAGTAAAAATCCTCAAATATGTTAGCATTAGCTCACACATCAGCACCCTATACCCAGAATCCACTACCAAACTAAGACCGATGATAACTTGATGGCCTCGAGTAAGGAGAACTAGCTGAGGAGAAATAACTAGAACTCCCCCACTTCTTTCTTGGCCACCTACCACTATCTCCACCACTTTGCTGAAAAGGCCTAAATCTCTTTCCTTGTCTTTCACTAAACTCAACCTATTTCTTTTTCTTTTCCTCCACTTCTTGCATGTACACCACCAATCTAGAGATATTTATATCTTTAATCAACAAAGTTTCCATTCTCTCAAGGACCAACTCATGAGGAAATCCCCATGTGAACTTCCATATTCGAGCTGTTATATCCGGTACCATCTCTGGAGCATACCTAGACAATTGGTGAAACTTTATGGCATACTCCTTGGTAGACATTTTCCCTTTCTTTAGATTAACAAACTCCTCTTGCATTGCTTTTCTCAAATCTAGAGGAAAGAAGCGGTCCAGAAAAGCATTAGTCAAATCCTCCCACAAAGATGACTCATCAATACTAGCCCTTGTCTATTCCCACTCCTCGTACCATTGGTACACCATATCCTTAAACTGGTAGAATGAAAACTCTACTCCCTCCATTAGGGGCATTCATGACTCTAAAAATCTTTTCCATTAGTAACACTGATAAATATCGAAGGACTCAACCTCAATAGAAGATGCCACGCTCAGAGCCACTAACTGAGCAATCATATTGATGTGTGAGCAAATGCTAACACATTTGAGGATCTTAACTCTAAATAATTTTGAAGTCTTAAGAAACTTTTGGTTTTTTTGATTGTTTTCATGTAATATTGAAGTTGTAGCAAGGATGGGAGGAAAATATAGGAAAGATGAACAAAATAAGTAAAATCTAGTATAAGTGAGCTGATATGAGTCTAACGGCATTTCTTAAATCCGTCAGAGATGTGGTAAGCTACTAGAAAAAGGCGTCAAGAAGAACAGTGGATAAGAGCTGCTATATGAGAGTTACGACATTCTCAATATATCGTCACAAGTGTGGTAAGCTGTCAGAATATGCCGTCAGAGTGAGGCAAAACATGGTTAAATAGCTAAAGGTTTGACGACATTTGCGACACGCCATCACAAGTGTGGTAAGCCATCATAGGACATTGTCAGAGTGAGGCAGAATAGGTCAAGATGGCATGACTTCTGATGACATATCTGAGACGCCGTCAGAAGCCTGACAACCAATACAATATGGCATCACCTAAATTCGAGCCCAACTATGATTTTGTTATTTTATTTCCTTAATTAGGATTTAGTATAAATAGCAGTTTTTAGGGTTTTTAAATAAGAGAAGTTTTCATTATTCAGAAAAAATAATTTTGGAGGGAGAAACACGTACATTGTTCTCTTTTGCCAATTATTTTTAGTTTCTTTCTTATCAACTATTCTTGGGTTTCTAACTTGGGATTTAATTGAAGAAATTATTCATTGTTTTCCATCTATACGTAAGTTTATTATTATCATCATGAATTCAACTTGTAATTTCTTTCGTCAAATCAAGAGCGGCTAATTTCATTAGCTGGGGTTATGGGATCTAAGGATAAGGGTTTGATATGATGCTAGGTATTTAATGGATTTAAAGAGTAGTAGAACATCTTAAAAATATTTTGTTTTAACTAAAATATAGTGGTTACAAATATTAGATTATGACTTAGGTTTTATTTGCTTCTAATAGAGAAATAGACAAGAGGACGGGAATTATCATAAGGGACTCGGAAGCTACCAACCTTCTGTTCAATAATTAATGCCGTAACCGAATTAATCTACCTGAGATAACATCCGATTGGATATTTATAAATTTATCTAAGTTTGAGAGAATTAGATAATAAATTGTTTGGTGAGGTCGAGAGATAAGTCAGATCATATCATAGTCAGGGATATTCTGTTGTTCTACTCATTCCGACGATCTCTAGCATTAGCTGGTATCTATCAATACCCGAAACCTTTGGTGATCATAACCATGGTTTCCCATTTATATTGATAACAACTCTAAAAGTTCAAAAAGTGAAGATTGATACATTGTAAACCTTAAACCCCCAACTTTTAGAAATGATAAACTACCAAGAAAAGTATTTTGTAAACAAATTAACGTTCACACCCTATTCCCTATGGGATTCGACCCTAACTTAGTTTGGTTTTATATTGACAACGATCTCTTAAACCCATTAAAGAGTTTAATTTGAGCGTTATCAAAAATGGTGCCATCGCCGGGGGATATGGTTGTAGACTGAAAATTGTCTGTGTGAAAATTTGCTGATAGTTAAGTTTCCTTCATTTACGTTTATTTGTTGTTTTTTCTTATTGTAGGTACTGTGTTATTTATGCCAAAAATGAGAAGTTTTGGTGCAACACTATTACCAATCAACCCGAAACCTCAACTAATTAGAAGAATGGATGAACAATAGGAAATAGAAATATTAGTTGCTTTAGCCAGGGCTCAGGTGAATGTGCAAAATTTGGGTAAAAAAGTACATCACCAAAACCCTGATGATGAGGACTTGGCTAATGAGGAATTCCTGAATCCTCAAAACCCAAGAAAAGTAAAGCAAGTTACTGTACCAGTGCAGCAAAACGTCAATATAAATCATCCAGCTCGAGGTAGATATGGTCAACAGCCTATGCACTAGGAGGCTGATGATGATGATGAAAAAATGGATGGAGCTGGTGCAATGGGTGCTATTATCCCACCACCATTGGCACCAGGTGTAAAATTTAGCATAACAAGTACCATGATCCAACTCCTGAATCTGAAGGGGTTATTTGGAGGCTTGCCTGGTGATGATTCTAGCATGCATTTGGTGATCTTCATCACTATCTGCAAATCCTTTGACAATTTGGGAGTTAGTCAGAATGCAATCAGATAGAGGTTGTTTCTATTGTCTCTATCTGGAGAGGCAACAATATGGTTGAATGAGTAAGAGCCTCAATCTATAACCAACTGGAGACAGTTGAAAGATGCGTTGCTAGAACTGTTCTTTCCACCTTCCAGAAAGGTACATTTGAGGGACGATATTAGCAACTTCAGACAACTTTCGACTGAAGCACTACACGAGACTTGGGAAAGGTTTAAGAAAAAACTTGCACAATGTTCGAAACACAATATGACGGACTTACATTTGATGGACACCTTGTACAGAGCTTTCAACTCCGTGAAAAAAACAATAGTCGACAATGCTGTAGGTAGTTCATTCATTGACCAATCTTTTCTAGATGCTTCTGACATGCTAAATAGAATGACCAAGTAAAGTGGAGCTTGGTACACTAGGGATTCTATAGTGGCTAGCCCTACGATTGCTAGTGGTGTTACTGCAGAACAACATATAAAGGATGAGGAGCGAGATCAGGATATGAGCCATTTGAAGATGCAGATGGACTTGCTGTCTAATTACTAATTATCCGGCAAGACTGAAAAAATTAAGGCTGTGGATGCTCAAGTTACCATAACTACAGGTGCTAATGCTGAGGCCAACTATGTGAGTAATCAGGGGGGTTTCTGAGGCAATAGCCAAGGGAACCAAGTTCAAACTTTCTATGACCAGCCTAATTATAAAGATAGGGGTCAGTGACATTGGAGAAACAATAATGACAGGAGCAGCTTGTATGTTCCTCCTGGAAGTCGAGATGCTGCATCTACTAGGTTTTGCAAGATTTCCATGGAGGACATGATGAAAAAGCTATTGAAGGGTGTTGAAGCTACTAACTCGGGGGTAACTACTATGAAAAGTGAGTTTTCTACCCTCAGTCAGTTAGTTAGCTCACACTCTGCTTTTATTAAGCAGTTGGAGCAATAGATGAGCCAACTTTTGGCTACTCTAAACCATAGAAAAACGGGCACTTTACCTAGTGATATGATTTAAAACCCACGGACTGATGGCTCTTGTTTGGAGATTATGATTCGGAGTGGTAATATGTTATTTGGCCCTTCTATTGGAAAAGCCATGGAGAAGGAGGTAAGTGTTGATGAATCGGAAGGAAGAAATCTAGTGGAGTCTGAGAAGGTGGATGGCTTTATTGACATGTCATAGAAAGAAAATGACAAGAAAGGGGAAGTGGTATAGAAACAAATTCCAAGACCACCACCTCCATTTCTGTAGAGGTTGAAGAAGAAAGAAGATAATAAAAATTTAGCAAGTTCATGGCAATAATAAAACAACTGACAGTGATGGTGCCATTGATGGAGGCACTTGAGAAAATACAAAGCTATGCTAAATTTATGAAGGATCTACTAACGAAGAAGAAGAAAGTAAGTTGTGAGACAGTGGACAATCTCCACCATTGTAGTGTTGTTTCGTCACAGTCCTTAGTACAGAAAAAGCCTGATCTTGGTGCTTTTACTATTTCGTACACAGTAGAACCCGTGAAATTTGAGAAAGCTTTGTGTGACCTTGGTGCAAGTATTAATTTGATGCCACTGGCCGTCTATAAGAGGCTTGATATAGGGTAACATACTACTACAAACATGCCACTCGTGATGGCAGATAGGTCAATCAAAAGAGCTGTGGGTATTCTACATGACGTGCGGGTGAAAGTGGCCGACTTCATTCTCGCTGTGGATTTTGTGGTTCTATACTGTGATGTTGATTTTAAGGTTCTTATTATTCTGGGAAAACCATTATTAGACATAGGGAGAGTGATAGTTGATTTGGTTCTCAATGAGCTCAAGTTTTGAGTTGGAAAAAATAAAGCGAAGTTTAAAATGCACTCATCCACAGTGAATCAAGAAAAGATGAGTGTATTCACAGTCATGGATGTATTCTATGTGGATGAAAAAAGGTATCGGTATGATTTCTTGGTGAAGTCTGAGTAGCCAAGATAACTGAGTCGTGCCGTAACATTAAATCAAGCGCTAGTGGGAGGCAACCCGAAATTTTATTTTCATTCATTTTTAGGTTAGTTCTTATTCTTATAGTTAGGTTTTTAATACTTGGAAGGTGAAATCAAGAGTATCTGCTAAAAAGGACCCTGACGATCTTTATGGTAAGACGTCACACATGTGATGGCTTACCAGAAAATGACGTTGGAGAGGTATAGTATGAAGAAGTGTTTGTCTAACCCTGATGATATTGCCTCATGAGTTACCACAACTCTGACAACATTTTTCTATGTCGTCAGGTATTACGGCCCCAGATGTTAAGTTGGATCCGACCCAGCCCAAGCTTAAACTCTTCACCTTCCTGGTAGTTTATTTTGTTACCATGTTTAGTTATTTCCTTTCTTAGCTAGAATACATAATATCTTCCTTCCTTCTCCAACTTGATCACAACTAAGCAAGAAACCTTTACCTTGAGAGATTAGATTGAAAGCAAAGTGACCAACTTTCTTCTCTCATCCACATTCTCTCACCTCAAGCTCACACTTCATACAAGCTAAGCTCCATTGTTAAGGAAGTGTGCAAATTGACCATCAGGTATGCTCGATGTTTAAAACTCTTCTTTCTTTTGGGTATGTATAATTGAAGAAGTTCAACCTTTGTTCAAAGGATCTTAAGCGGATTAAAGAACTACAATCTACTTTGAATCTAGGGTTTCGCTGGGTTATAACTAAAGAAGATCTAAAGAGCAGCTCAAAAACTCAACTTAAGGTAAAATCAAGTCGAAATTGAAGTAAACAAATCAATGAAAAAGAGAGTTAAAGGATTGTGTTCTGAGCTGAGGACATTTATGGTAGGACGTCATATCTGTGACGGCTTACCACAAATGTCATCATAATTTAAAGGAAAAAAGATGAGGTTCTGTTAAGGTCTAACAACATATCTGATACATCATCACAGGTGTGACGTCTTACCAGACAATGTCATCAAAAGTTGAGAAATTTCAGTAGTCATTGCTTGAGGCTGACGATGTCTATGGTAAACAGTTAGAAATACGACGACTTACCAGAGATGCCGTCAAGCCTCTGAACTAAAACTGAATTGAGCACTTTTTAGGGATTCTAAGAAACCACTGATGCATCTTGTTTATTTATATGATTTGAACACTGAAAATTGACTTTAACTTGCTGTAGGAATAAAAATGACACCCTAAAGAAAGAGTCCTAACACTCCAAAGAAAGTGTTAAAGCCAAAAGTAGTTCGGAAACTTATTAATGAGGACTCCAACTATGAAGATGAAGAACCACTTCTCAGGTGAAAGATAAAGAAACCAAGGACAAAGAAATTTCCTCCACCTAAACCCATTCAGGTGGAAGATAGTGATGATACTGAAACTACTACCCCACCTGAGAGTGATTGCTCTGAGCAAGAGGGTTTTGAGCAAACTGAGTCCGAATAGCCTGAGTCTGAGAAGGCTGAATCTGAAGAGCAGGGGTCTGAGGATACAAAATTCGTACCACCATCCTCAGAAAAGAAAAGTGGTGCTGATTCTCCAATTCAGAGAGCTGTAGTGAGAAGCACAAACTCAGAGGTTAAAGATAATGTCAGATGGCTTATTCTAGGAGCTGAGATGGTATATCTTGATAGTCTACGTAGAACTCAGTGGAGACCTATTTGGAGACCTATCTTTGAAGAAAAATAAATAATTAACAAAGGGTTGATCAACTACCCGAAGCTCATGAAAAAGTTCCAATATTATGGAATAGACTGGACTACCAGAATAAGAGATTTCTACAGTCCAGCAGTAGTATGGGAGTTTTATGAAAACTACCAAGCAGACCTAGAAAACAAATACAAGGAATGCGAGAGAATATATAACATGCCATTACTGGAGAAATTTACAGTGAGGGGAGTGATGGTGAGTATCTCAGACACAATAATTAATTAGTTTCTTCATAGACCGAACTTCAATGTTCAGGATACTTCACCCAAATTCTATGCCCATTTGAAAGATAACGCGAATCAGTGCTGATGGTTGGCTACTCACATAGCGGAGAGAGAGCCTATTTGGTTGACCAACCCGAATGAAAGGATCTACAAAGCTTCTTTACCACCTGAGGTAAAGTTCTGGTGGGGCGTAATGCGCATGCACCTGATCTCTCCAGAAAATAATAATCTACTGGGAGATGACAGGGTCGTACTAGTTACTAGTTTAGTGACTGAGATGTCCCTAGATTTTGGTGAAATTATTACTGAGGAGATAAAGATTCGGGTGTCTAGGTCAGACACTGTATATCTATTCTCGTGTATGATCACTAAGCTATGTGGAGCAGCAAATGTGCTAGAGATCACAGGTGTGGATAAAGATGTCGCTGCTAAAAAGAGTCACAACCCGATCAGAAGTGATGAAAATCTACCTACATTGAAGCTTGAGAGGGGAGCAGAGGTAGCAGTTGATCCTCCTATGCTAGATTCTAGTTCAGTGCCTACTGTGGAGGCATAAGCTCCTGAGGCAACATCAGTACCACCACCACCTTCAACATAGGCAGGTTCAGTGCCTGCAACTGAGTCAGCTCCATCATCTTTTACAGCACCAGATGGACTTGCTTTCAACTTGCCAAGCTTTAGAAAAATTGCTAGAAAAACTCAATGGTAAGAGGCACAGCTGAAGCAGTTTGCCAAAAAGTTTTCAACTACAGTAGATAAGAGAATCAGGGCTGCACTTGCGCCTTATGAGTCTTTGCCTGCTAGGTTTTCTGACTTGGAGAATTGGTTTGATGTGCGAGAAAGATAAATGTTGAATACAGAGCTTAAATAGTTCAGGTCTGAGTTTAAGAAGATGAAGATGGAGTTTGGAGTAATTAGACAGCTCCAGTGCATTACAGTAATAGAAGAAATGGCTGAGGATCCCGAAGGTGAATTAGAGTTGCTTGATCTTGCTAAGGAGCCTGTGCAAAAGAAGAAAAACAAAGAAAAGAAATATGGAAAGAGAAAAGGAAAGAGAAAGAGACAAGGAGATAATGAGAATAAGGGCAAAGCCGAGAAAAAAGCAAAAAAGAAGAAGAAGGCTTAGAAAACAGGAGCAGAAGAGATGACGTAAGCAAGTAATGACGTAGCATCCACTGACAAAGCGAACCTGAAATGGGCAATACAAGCGTCCCTAAAGGACTACTGGAGAAGGGAGGAGGCGCTCTGAGCTCTAGCCGTAGGAGTCTCATCCACTGCACCTCCTTTAGATGCAGTGGTAGCTGAGCCAGTACAGCAACAGGCTACAGATATAAGTGTCCCAACTGGAGATACTGATGTAGGGGTAAAACCCCATGATCCTCATAATTGATCTCTACCAGGTACACCCTAAATCCTTAGTTTTATTTTGTTTTGATTTTAAGTTGAGGGTGTAGGGTAGTATGCTGTTGTAGTGTATTCTACAAATAGCTAGGAGTAGTGCAAGTTCTATAGGTAGTCAACTATTTTTTTTTTATTTTGAACACCTCTCCGAAGGTTTTTTTTGCATGACTGTGTGAATTGCCTCAAATTGTGATTATTGAGAATCTGGTTAGGGCATTAGTTTTGTGCTTAACAATCACAGCTGAATAGTTGGATGAACCAGATAAGTAGTAGTTAGTGAAATGGTTGTGTGCCAAGTGTGTGTGAGATCTTAATGTGTTCCCTATGGTATTGCTGAATCTAGAACTTGTCCAGTTCGTTTTGCCTTAGTTGAGAGGTAGGGGTTAGGAAAGGATTATAGGTTGTTTTTGAATTTAAGTCACTTTTAGCCTAAATGACCTTCCCTATACTGCATTATATCCCTTGATCCCTGTTTGAGCCTAAATTGACCATTTTCTTTCTATGAAACCCATCACCTTCCCTTTTTAAATCATAATGAACCTGTTTTGGCCCTGGTCCTTCTTGGACACTATGCACTTCAATGTTGGCAAACAGCCTAAGTTGAGGGTGGCTATCCTAGAGGTGCGTGATATAAGTTGGGTATGAAGAAGGGTAGAATAGAAGAGAAAGAATCAAAGAAAAAGAATAAAAGGTAGGGTATTGGTGAAAAGAGCAAGAAAAAAACCCTCATTTTAATGTTTGATGGATGTGAGGTCTACGTGAGGAATGAGGGAAATCACCAAGATACCCTTAAAGAAAAGGTGAGAAATCCATCGCCCAGTCGTTACGGGTCACCCTACAACTCACAATGAATGGATATGAGTTATACCCCTTACTTATTGTAAAGAAAGAACCACTAATACCCTACACTGGTTACCTTACGGATTGCACATTACGATTCGTAATGAGCTTATATAACTCTTTAAGTCTAGTCGTAGTGACATCAGAAGCATTGGAATAGTGCATTAGTTGGCCTATGATTTGGACTATACAACTTGTAATGAGTCCTAACAATTCGTGAGATACAAGTTGTACTTAGAGCAGAATAGTAGGCCACCATACTTGACTGGGTACGATTTGGGTCTCAAGACCCGTATTAAGACCCTACGACTCCTAATCAGGGCAGTAAGCTTAGAGCTCTAGATTTTTCGAAGGCCAACACTTGGGTATTGCATTCTCCTATTTTGGATAATTCATACTCGAATGATGGGTCAAGGCATCCATAAGAACGATTTAACACAGAGCATAACAATACTTACCTTTCAAAGTGCTAGAACATAAAGATGTCAAGAAAATCATAGACCATAAGCATGATTATCTAAAATGGGGAGAAAAAATAGATATTTGGACTTCATTTCCTCCTCGGCTTCCAAAGTAGATTCTTTAACCTTTTGGTTCCTCCATAGAACATTCACCAAGGCCACATCCTTAATCTGTAACCGACGGACTTGATGATCCAAAATCTCAATCGGGACTTCCTCGTAAGACAAGGAATATGAAATATCTACAATCTCCAAGGGTACAATCAAGGATGGATCACCGACGTATTTCTTCAACATCGAAACATGGAAGACCAGATGAATAGACTCCAAACTAGAAGGCAAATCCAATTCATAGGCAACATTACCCACTCTTCTCAAAATCAAATACGGACTGACATAATAGGCAAATCAAACTCATAGGTAATATTACCCACTCTCCTCAAAATCCAATATGAACAGACATAATGAGGATTGATCTTCCCCTTTTTTCCAAACTGCATCACTCTTTTCATGGGAGTCACCTTCATGAACACCTAATCACCAACATCAAACTCTAACTCTCTTCGCCTCACGTTCGTGTAGGACTTTTGGGGATATAGAGCCATCTTAAACCTATCTCAAATCATCTTCATCTTCTCTATAGCTTAATGAACCAAATTAGGACCATACAACTAATTCTTACTAACCTCAAACCAAACAATAGGAGACCTACTCCTACTACCATACAATGACTCAAATCAAGCCATCTAGATACTAGGATGATAGCTATTGTTATATGCAAACTTTGTGAGAGGCAAATGATGAACCTATCTACAACCAAAATCAATCACACAAGACCTTAGCATATCTTTCAAAGTTTGTATCATCCTTTCTGCTTGACCATCCATTTGAGGATGAAAAGCGATGCCAAGATTCACCTTATTCCATAAACCTCTCAAGAATGAGCACCAAAAGTAAGATGAGAACTAAGTACCTCGATAAGATAGGATATAAACCGGCGTACCATGCAACTTGACAATTTATTAAATGAACAACTTTGCATAGTCCTCAGCAGTATAATTAGTCCTCACAGGCAAGGAGTAAACTTAATCATCTTATCCAGAATGACCCAAATTGAATCAAAATGATGGAGCGACCATGGAAGACTAGTAACAAAGTCCATATTAATCACATCCTATTTCCACACCGATCAATCAATCTCTTGAGACATGCCACCTGGCCTTAAATGCTCAACCTTCACTTGTTGACAAGCCATAAAATTAGCCACACTGTTCTTTATGTTATTCCACCAATAGATCTCTTTCAAATCACGGTACATTTAATCGAGCAAGATAAACTATATACCTTGACTTATACGCATAAGATCCTCTCTCATATCCTATTACAATCGGGAACACATAGTCTGCCTTAGTACCTCAAGATACCATTGCCACCAATTCCAAAAGCCATCACCTTCGATCGACCAACACTATTCTTTATCCATAATAAGATCAAATCCAAAACCCATTTCTCCTTGACCTCCGGACCTAGATATGGCTTTACAATCTCTTGAAAATCACACCACCATTCTCAGAGTCTAAGAGATGAAATCCATGATTAGCCAACAAGTAAATAACCTTCACCAACCATTGCGTTTACTCATGAACATGAGATAATCTCCCCATGGACATCCTGCTAAGAGCATCAACAACCACATTAGCTTTGTCGGGATGATAATAGAGACTTATATCATAGTCCTTGAGCAACTCAAGCTATCTCCATTGCCTGAGATTCAACTCCTTCTAGGTGAACACATATTGCAAACTCTTATGGTCTGAGAAGATATCAACTTGAACCATATACAAATAATGATGACAAATTTTTAGGGCAAAAACCACAGCTAACAACTCCAAGTCACGAGTCGAATAATTTTTCTCATGAACCGTCAACTGCCTAGAAGCATACACAACAACCTTGCTATGTTGCATCAACAGACAACCCAGTCCCATACACGATGTATCATAATAGACAAAAAAATAATCAGTATCCTCAGGCCGGGTCAAGACAGAATTAGAAGTCAACTTATTCAACTTTTTAATCCTACCCTCATAACCATCAAACCACAAGAACTTTATATTCTTCCATGTCAGCTTCATTAATGAAGCAGTAATAGATAAGAAACTCTACACAAACTCTTGAACAATCACACCACCATTCTCAGAGTCTTAGATATGAACTCTAAGATTAGCCAACAAGTGAATAACCTTTACCAACTATTGCGTTTACTCATTAACATGAGATAAGCACTCCATGGACATCTTGCTAAGAGCATCAACAACCACATTAGCTTTGTCAGGATGATAATAGAGACTTATATCATAGTCCTTGAGAAACTCAAGCTGTCTCCATTACCTGAGATTCAACTCCTTCTAGGTGAACACATATTGCAAACTCTTATGGTCTTAGAAGATATCAACTTAAACCCTATACAAATAATGATGCCAAATCTTTAGGGAAAAAACCACAGCTAACAACTCTAAGTCACGAGTTTGATAATTCTTCTCATGCACCTTTAACTGCCTAGAAGCATACACAACAACCTTGCTATGTTGCATTAACACAAAACCCAGTCCCATATGGGATGCATCACAATAGACAATAAAATAATCAGTACCCTCAAGCAGGGTCAAGACAAAACCAGAAGTTAACTTATTCTTCAACTTTTCAATGCTACCCTCATAAGCATCGAACCACAGGAACTTTACCTTCTTTCGTGTCAACTTTGTTAATGAAGAAGCAATAGACGAGAAACTCTACAAAAACCTCCACTAATAACCAACTAAATCCAAGAAGCTTTGAATATTAGTTAGTGTCATGGGTATAGGCCGCTTCTTAACCACCTTAACCTTCTATGGATCTGCCATGATCCCCTCACTAGAAACAAAATGACCCAAAAAAGTAATGGTGTTCAACCAAAATTTGCACTTCAAAAACTTAGCATACAATCGTTGATCCTTAAGGGTCTGCAATACCATGCAGGGGTGATCTACATCATCTGCCTCACTCTTCGAATACACCAGAATATTATGAATACATATAATGATAAACAAATCTAAGAACTAAAATAATAAATGCCGCTAGAGCATTAGTCAAACCAAAGAACATCACCAAAAACTCATAATAACTATACCGAGTATGAAAAATAGTCTTAGGGAAATCTGTCTCCCTAATCTTCAATTCACGATAACTCGATTGAAGGCCAATCATAGAAAAGTACTTAGCACCCGAAATCTGGTCAAATAGGTCATCAATCATAGGAAGAGGATACCTATTCTTCACTGTCACCTTATTCGACTATCGGTAATCTCTACAAATTTGACGGGACCCATCCTTCTTACACACAAAGAGTATTAGAGCACCTCATAGAGAAATACTAGGGAAGATAAAAACCTTATCTAGGTGATCTTTCCACTACTTCTTAAGTTCTCTAAACTCAGCTAAAGCCTTACAATAGGGAGAGATAAAGATAGCATGGGTATCCAGGAGTAGATTGATACCAAATTTTTTTTTCTATTAGTAGGGGCACCAGGAAGATTATCAAGGAAGACCTCAAGAATTTAATTAATCATAGAAATGAATTATAGGAATGGACCCTTCGGGTTAGAATATTTAACCTAGACCAAATGATAAAGACACCCCTTGGACACTAAATTTTGGGCTCTAAGATAAGATATGAACATTTCCTTAGGCACTAGAGAACTCTTTCCCCACTCATTAACTGGCTCATTAGGGAATTTAAAAATGACCTTATGGGTCTGACAATCTAAAGAGGCATAACACGAATGAAGCTAATCTATCCCCAAGATAACATCACAATCCACCATTTCCAACTCTATCAAATCTACAAAAGTTTCCCTACCACGGACAGATACCGCACAACCCCTATATACTCTTCCAGCCATAATAGAGTCACCCAGTGAGGTAGATACCAAAAAGGATAGAAATATACTCAGGACCAAAAACAAAATAAACAGCCATAAATGGGGTCACATAAGAAAGGGTAGACCATGGATCAAGTAAACAATACATATTACGGGAAAATTGTTGTAAGGTATATGTAACAAAATCAGGAGATGCCTTAGATTCTTGGCAGGTGGCAAGAGCATACAAATAATTTTGACCAGTGCCGGTACAAGAAGCGTCACCATTTGGTGTAGTAGCTGATGACGTAATAATAGGGACCTTATTAGCCCTAGAATCAACCTTACGCATGGGATAATTTCTCTATAAATGTTCCAGTTGACCATAATTGAAGCACCAGTTCCTTTATTTTCCAAGGAAACCATGATCAACTGACCACAAAATTATCATGAAAGATAAGATAGAGATGACTGGGCCCCACTAGCCTGAGATTAGGCACTTAAATCCCTATGAATATCACTACTCTGAAAATGACGATCATTGAATGGCTTTAAGTAAGGGGCATATCCATCGAACAGGACCCAAAATTTCCTTATTTATTCTTAGACCAATTTCCACCATCTCTACCACTCTGCTGCTAACCTTAACCTTGATCCAAATACCAAAACTTCTTACTCTGCCTCTACCCCATCTCTGCCTGCTTCTTTTTCCCCTCTTCAACTTGTTGCACATACACTACAAGTCTAGAGATTTCCATGTCCTTTATTAAAAAAGCTGACCTTGCTCTCCAAAATTAAATTAAGGGACTACTCAAAAACAAATTTCCTTATGCTAGACACTAGCTCAGGGGCAAAACAGACAACTAATTGAACTTCAAGGAATACTCTTTCTCAGCCATTTTGCCTTTTTTTTGAATTTATAAATTCCTCAGCTTTTGCCTCTCTCAACTCCTGAGGAAAAAATAGATGAATAAAAGTACTCAAAAAGTCATCCCACAGGGCTGACTCAGTATCATCACCCCTAAGATGCACTCACTCATCATATCACTACTATTCTACATCCTTCAACTAGTAACCAACAAATTTCACACCCTCTATATCCGTAGCATGAATGATAATAAAGGTCTTCTCCATATCATTTATGAAATCTTGAGTATCCTCCTCAACCTTAGTACCAGTGAAAATAGGAGGATTCAACCTCATAAATAGGCCAAATCTAGTAGCCTAAAAAGAACTCACAGAAACACCAATATTACCTAACTGATGTGACTGAGATATCACCAACTAGGTTAACAGATAAATGGAACAAAAAACTATACATTGCTAATATATCATTGAGGTGACTTAGCATAAGCATCATAATCTGGAGAAGGATCAGTGGAGACCGATCGAACTCCACGGTAGTAATCAAAAGCAGCGATCCTAGATCGAGTCTATACCCCTGGTGTAGGACGAGTTTCGTCCACATTGTCCTCAGGTGAGATAGATGAATTTTCTTGAGTATTAATTATTATTAGAGACATGATCATATATGTGAACAAATGACAATTAGAGAAGATTCAAGACCTTAAACTCTATAGCCTGAAAATAGCACAACATGAAAGAGAAATAATCCTAAATTTCTCATAGCCTCTCCCTTATAAGTGTGACATGCTACACACCCAAAAAAGAGACTCTACTTAACACGTCTTTGTCGATACCCAATTGACTATGAACCTAGGCTCTGATACCAACTTTGTCTTGATCCAACCAAAGTCTAGCCATGATGGGCATCTCAAGTCCACCGAGAACTAGACACCACCCCTTTTGAGTAGCCAACAAAACATAACACACCTAACAATGATTGGATTCCAAACATATAACAATATAAAAAGTAATGAGTTCAATGAAACATAAGAGTGTCAACATCAATACCCAATCAACAGTAATATCCATAAAGCCTCTAACTAATCGAATATCAATAAAAGTTAGGCATGCCCTCGATGGTAGCCCAAAAACAAGTCCAAAGAAATAAGTCAATAACATAAAGAAACTATAAGATGAAATGAGGTCTTCCAAAGTATGGAGCTCACCACTTAAATCTAACTCATGAGCTATCCCATAATCACCTAGTCATTGTGCAGTAAAAGTAAAAGTCTTTTTGATTCTTGCATCACATAGGGACACAACATTCGAAGAAAGTTAGCGGGTTTAGTGCTAGCATGTAAGTCAGGGATAAGGGAAAAAATAATGCCATGATTAACAATTCAAAATCAGTCAATTACAATTCATATAACCATATGCCAATACATACATATATACATATATATATATATATATGCTGAGGTAGGGAACAAGTATTAGCATGAACTTTAAAACATTAGTCTGGGTTGTGTAGATTGACCATCATGAAATATACTATAGGCTATGTGGGTCCAATGTCTCTCCCTAGTCAGGCCCCAATGAGTGTTAGCCGCACAAACCAAAGATATCATAGAAGGTTGAGAAATTCTTGTAATCTACTCCAACAATGATATATATATATATATAGTGATATAAGTACACGGTCATCTAGACCAACCATCATGTCAGCAAACGTGAGTTCCTAGTATCAGTCGTTCTAGACTCACACCTTCACGGCTATCTATCAGAACCCTTATTAAGCCCAATTATAATTTTTAGCACATAAACTATCCATTAGTTCTATGAGTTATTAATTAAGGCATATTTAAGTAGTATCGTCATACCGAGTATATCTTGCAAGCAATGTTATCAATCCAACACTTTGGGGAATCCTTTTACCCCAGACTCTATTATTAAAATCAACTTGGGGAATTCCTTGTACCCCACAAGGTTTTCAAGACCATTATTATCCACTTGGGGGAATCCCAATACCCCCAAGGTTTTCAAAGTCATCTTTCACCATTTTTTAGTTTATGCAATGTATTAAATTTAAAAAAATAAATAAAGTCAATTGATAAATCATATTCCAAAACCAGTAATGCAAGTGGGTAGGATTCTTACCAATTTTCAATACCGAAATCTAATTATTTGGGGAATACTTCTACCCCTAATTACATTGTTCACAAGTTTGGGGAATCCTTATTCCCCTTTATTCACCATTCCCATGCACCCTAATGAGTTTACAAACCAATAATTCAATGCATAATTAATTAATAGAAATCATGGGAAAAACATTCTAATAATTTGTACAAAACACGCAACCCATAATTAAAAGCCCAACATCAAATCCATATAAATAATAAACCAATTTCACGCCATTAGTAAAATATGAGTGTAAGGAGAGAGATCTATGACTTAATCACCAAGAAACTTAAAGACAAAACTGCTGCCCAATCATTATAGGTTATCCTATGACTGGCTACGAGTTGTGCCCCTGACTCGTAGTCAAGACAGAACAACAAAGGCCCTACACCATTTACCTTACAGAAGTCACATTATGACTTGTAACAAAACCCTCAACATTGGTACTCATAACCACCCTTAATGATTCATAAACAAAGCTTTAAACACATGATTTTCATGAACTAACAATGAAGGAAGACTCACATTCCTTATTCACGAGGATTCATGAAAAGAACTTGACTATTGAGCCCCTAGATGAACACCTTGTACAAACCCTAGCCCAATCTTTAAAAGAGAATTTAGAGAGGATTTTAAGTGTGTTTTGATCCTTCAAAGTGTGTTATGAGAAGCCAAAATGTGTTATAAGATGTGGGGTTTTAAGGATTTTGGGGTGGGAAATATCTAGAATACCTTCAGCTTAAAAGTTGAAAAATATGCGTAGGAGGGTACAGTTGGATCCCTTAAGTCATACCCACATCAGACGACTCGTACCCTCCACTTGTACTTTGATCACAATGTTGGACACCATATTTTGTACATCATATGATTCCTTATCCAAATTAATGACCATACCATATGACAAGCACCCTAAAACTATACCATATGCAAAATTTTCTTGGCTAGACTTGGGACATCATATAGTTTAGCACTATACTTCTCGTACCCTAACATACGACTAGTATGATGCCTTCTTGTACCAAGAATAGAACTTGGCCAATGTGATACTAACCAAAATATGACCAAGGACTTTAAACTGTGTCCACTCCATATGAGTGGTATGATGTTGTATGATGCACAGAATGTTCAAGGCTAAGAAAATTTGCAAGGGCCAAATTTTGGAGTTTCTCATTCTTCCCCCATAGGATAATTTGTCATAGAATAATGGGAAGAGTCATTGAATTGTCTCTCTTCCTCTTTTAATCGAAATACTCAACGCAGATAGCTCTAGTAGCCCCTGCAACTATAAAGATAATTAACCTCTAGACATCTCTACTCTTACCTTTAAGATAGAAAACAAAACATCTAGGAATATACAATATATCTTTAACAAGACATAAATCAAAGATGTTGAGAACAACACATACCTCAAGAACAATTTTCTGGGATCAGGAATATAAATGGATACTTGGACTTTATGTCTTCCTCAGCTTCCCATGTAGCTTCCTCAAACTTTTGGTTTTGCCATAAAACCTTTACTAAAGCCAGGTCTTTCATTCACAACTGGCAAACTTGTCATTCCAAGATCCTCACCAGAACCTCCTTATAGAATAAAGAATCCCGAAATACTAATGTCCTCTAAAGGGAAAACCAATGAAGGTTCACCCACATATTTCCATAACTTAGACATATGGAATACCAGATAAATGGAACTCATGATAGAGGGTAAATCCACCTCGTATGCAACACTACCAATCCTCTTCAAAATTATATATGAGCCTATATGCTGGTAACTAAGCTTTCCCTTCTTCCTAAACTGCATCACTCCCTTCATAGGAGATACCTTTAAGAACACCCAATCTCTAACCTCAAACTCTAAATCCCTTCCCCTTACGTCCGTATAGGATATATGATGATTATGGGTGATCTTAAGAATGTCTTGAATTACCATCACCTTTTCCATAGCTTGGTGAACAAAATTTGGCCAAATATTTCTGCTTCACCAACCTCGAACCAAAAAATAGGACACCTACTCCTCCTACCATACAACACCTCAAATGGGGTCATACCAATGTAAGAATAGTAACTACTATTGTAGGAAATTAAATCAAAGGAAAATGGTTGTACCAACTACTACCATAGTTAATCACACAGGCTCATAACATATCTTCCAAGATCTGAATAGTCCTTTCGGCTTGCCCATCCGATTGCGGGTGAAAAGTCGTACTAAGACTTGCTTTGGTCCCCAAACCATGCTAAAAAGAATACCAGGAATACGATGAGAGTTGGGTACCACGATCAGAGATAATTTAGATAGGTGCACTATGCAACTTTACAAGTTCTTTAAGATACAACTTTGCATAATACTCGACAGAAAAAGTAGTCCTTATGGGCAAGAAGTGAGCAAACTTAGTCATCCTATCCACGATTACCCAAATGGATTCACACTGATTCTATGACCATGGAAGGCCGATAATGAAATCCATATTAATTATCTCCCACTTCCACACCGATAACTCAATTTCTTAAAGCAACCCACTGGGCCTCAAGTGCTCCGACTACACTTATTGACATACATATACTTAACCACATAGTCAGCTATATCCCATTTCAGGCCATTCCACTAATATATCTCCTTGAGATCATGGTACATCTTTGTTGAATCAGGATGAACCATATACCATGACTCATGGGCCTCAACCAAAATCCTACCTTGCAATCCATCCAGATACGGAACACACAACCCTTTTGGTACCTCAAGATACCCTATCTACCAATGTTAAAAACTATCACTTTTTTCTTATCTATATGATTCTTTATTTTCATCACAAGAGGATCTACTAATGTTAAAAAACTATCACTCTGTTATTTTTGGATAGAGAGATAACTAAGTCACCTATTGCACAAGCAAATATCCTTAGAGTCTAAGAGACGAACTCTAAGGTTAGCAAAATGGTGTATATTTTTCTCGAGTTCTCACTTATCCTTATCCACATACGATAAGATACCCATGGACAACCCGCTAAGAGCAACAACAACAACATTAGAAATAACTGGGTGGTAGTGAAGACTCAAATCATAATCCTTGAGAAGCACAAGTCATCTTTTTTTTCCTAAGGGTAAGCTCTTTCTAAGTGAGCACATACTGTAAGCTCTTATGATTGAAAAAGATGTCAACATACACCCCATAAAGATAGTGATGCAAAATTTTCAATGCGAACATCACAACGAACACTTCCAAATAATAAGTCGGATAGTTTCTCTCATAAACCTTCAACTGTCTAGAGGCATAGGAAACCACCTTACCATTCTACAGAAACACATATCCTAAACCAACCTAGGATACATCATAATAGACCACAAAACCCCCAGTATCCTCAGGTAGAGTCAAGACCGAAGCAAAAGTAAAATTATCTTTTAGCTTCTCAGAGCTACCCTCGCAAGCATCAGACCATACGAACTTTACCTTCTTCTGAGTCAATTTGGTTAGTAGAGCAGCAATAGAAGAAACACTTTCCACAAACCTCTTATAATACTTGGGTAAATCAAAGGAGCTTAGATTGTCGGTTGGAATTGTGGGCCTATTCCACTTCTTGACCATAGCCACCTTTTAAGGATCCACCATAATTCCCTCGCTAGACACAACATGAATTAAAAAATTATGGAATTCAACCAAAACTCATATTTAGAGAACTTAACATATAATTATTTATCTTTCAAGGTTCACAACACAAGATGAAAGGTGATTAGCATAATCCACCTCACTCTTAGAGTATACCAAGATGTCATTAATGAAGATAATGGTGGGCAAATCTAAAAACTAACAGAAGACCCTATTCATCAAATCCATAAATATCGTGGAGGCATTGGTCAACCCAAAAGACATAACCAGAAACTTAAAATACCTATACCAGGTACGGAAAGTTGTCTTAGGTATATCCACTTCCTTAATCTGTAACTGATGATACCCAGACTAAAGATTGATCTTAGAAAAGAATTTGGCAACCTAAAGCTGATCAAAGAGATCATTAATTCTCGGATGGGGATACTTGTTCTTTATCGTCACCTTGTTCAATTACCGGTAATCAATACACATCAAAAGGGAACCATCATTCTTACGTATGAATAAGACTGGTGCACCCTATGGGGACACACTATGAAGGATAAAACCCTTGTTTAAGAAATTTTTTAGTGGATTCTTTAGTTTTTTCAACTCGGCCAGAGCCATTCTCTATAGGGGAATAAAAATTAGATGAGTGTCAAGAACAAGATCAATACCAAAATAATTCTCTTTATCGAGAGGGATACCAGGAAGGTCATTAGAAAGACCTCGAGAAACTTATTTAACAAAGTAACCAAATGCAAAGAAGGACCTTTTGAGTTAGAATCTTTAACTCAGACCAAACGATAGAGATACTCCTTGGAAATAAATCTCTGAGCTCTAAGATATGATATAAACCTTTCCTTAGGAGCTAGGGAACCACCCTCCTACTCTATAATTGGCTAATTAGGGAAATAAAACACAACCTTACAAGCCCGACAATCTAATATAGAATATCACGAGTGCAACTAGTCCATCCCTATAATAACATCAAAATTAACCATGTCTAACTATACCAACTACACTAAGTTTCTCTACTTCTAAAAGCTATCACACACACCCTATAGGATCTTCTAACAACTACAGAGTCTCCTATCAGGGTAGAAATAGAAAAAGGGTCCAATAGATACTCAAGACCAAAACCAAAATACATAGCCCAAAATAAGGTGACTTAAGAGAGACGGGACCCATATCATATAAATTGTCAACATCATAGAAAAAAAGTTTTAGCATACTAGTAACAATATCCGGTGATGCCTCAAATTCCTAATGAGTAGTGAGAGCATAAAGGTAGTTTCAACCAATATCAAAGCCATAGGTAGCACCTTTCGGTGCTGGAGCTAAAAAAGAGGCAACATAAACCTTGTTTGTCCTAGAAAAAACTCTAGAGGAAATATCCCGCTACATATGACCAATTTGACCACATATAAACCATTGGTTCCTCCATTTCTCATACTGACCATGATGATGCTGACCAAAGAATCTGTAAAAAGGGTAGGACGGTGTTGATTAGGCCCCACTGTCATGATATTGGGAACCTTATGCCCTAGAAGCATCACCACCCTGAAAATGTCTATCTCTTGACGGCTTTGGGTAGGGAGCACTAGATGTAGAATAGGAGTTAACACTCTCTTAACTCTTTCTCTTAGGCCACTTCCTACCCTATCGTTGGCCCCTAATCTATTTTGAAATTTAAGACCTCTTATTTTGACTTTCACTAATCTCAGTCTATTTCTTTTTCTCTGCTTTGACCTATTGCATATACATAAATAATTTGGAGATTTCTGTGTCCTTGATCAACAAGTCAGCCTTGTTCTCCAGGATCAAGTCACAAGATAATCTCAAAGAAAAACTTCCTCACTCGGGTCCTCATATTAGATACCAATTCAAGAGCATATCGAGAAAACTAATTGAATTTCACAGCATACTCCTTGACTGTCAACTTTTGTTGCTTTAAGTTAACAAATTCTTCTACTTTAAATCCCATCAACTCTTGAGGAAAAATTAGTCTAGAAATGCACTAGAGAAATCATCCTATATAGTAGAACTAGCATCCTCACCCTTGGATTGTTCCCACTCTTTGTTCCATGGGTACATCACATCTTTCAATTGGTAGGCAGCAAACTCAATACCTTCAACCTCCAAAGCATGTATAATACAAAAGATTTTCTCTATCTCATTAATGAAGCTTTAAGGACCATCCTCAAACTCTGTACCTATAAATATTAGGGATGCAACCTTATGAATTGTCAATCTCTAGTGGAATAAGATAAACCCATAGAAACAACAGTTGAACCATACTATTATGACTAAAATCTCACTAACTAAGTCAACAGATGGAGTGACAAAACTCAACATTAGTAACCTTCCGAGGAGGCGACTAAGTATGGGTGTCACAAACAGGAGCATGTAATATGGGGACTGGTGGAACCCCACGAGGCCAGTCAGATGAAGCAACCCTTGATAGGGTCTGGACTCCAGAAGTTAGATCTCCATTCGTATTGTCCTCAGATAGGATAGATAAGTTTGCATAAACATCAAATCTTCTTGGAGGCATATTCTGAAAGACGAGAAAATATAAATCAGAAAAATCAAAGACCTTAGAATCTATAGCTCAAAAATAAGACAACAAGAATAGGAAACATTCCTAAATGTCACATAGCATCTCTCTTATAAGTGTGATGCACTACACACCCATAAAAAAACTCTTTTGGACACAATTTTGACACCCAATTGACCATTACTTATGCTCTGATACGAACTCTGTCATGAACCAAAGAAGGGTCTGGCCATGATGGGTATCTCAAGTACTACATAGACAAGAGATGACCCCCTTCACCTAACCTAACCAACCTATCAACTATAACTGATAAATTTCGAGCATATAGCAAGATAGAAGAAAGAAAGTATAATAATAACTCACAAAGTATCTAATTCAATCTACCATAGAACATACTAAACCATCCCACCCAAGTGCATAGTAATCCATAAGGCTTCTACAAAACTGAAGTCAATAATATGTTGGAACATGCCCCTGGCAATAGCCACAAATAATATCTAAACTAAATCTGCTACAAAAACTAAATGACCATGAAATGAATGCCTTCCTAAGTATGGAAGCTCACTACTTCAATGTTGATCTCATAAACCACTAGATCACCTGGTCACTACAAAGAAAAAGAAGAAGAAGCTATGGTACCTGTATTTCATGGGGATACACATTCGAAGACAGTTAGTGGTTAGAGCACTAGTATGTAACTTTGTGATAGAAGAATAAAATAATTCCATCAATGAAACCAAGTGAAATAATACTATGTAATGACATGTATGCACATATATATACATATTGTGCATGTTTGGCAACAAGGCTTAGCATGAACTTTAAAACATTAACCTGGGATATATAGCATAACCGTTATAAAACAAGGCACCCACTGGCTATATAGATCTATCTCTCCCCTAGCTAAAAGGGCCCAGTGCATATAGTTGTACGAACTAGAGAATATCCATATCTGTATATCCTATTTTAGGGGACCCAAACCTCCCAACATAATAAAGCTAACTTAGCACCAATGTATATAATATGAGAGACTTGAACCTCTTATTTATATATCCATTTGGGGGACTCAAACCACCTGATCATATTGACTTCTGCGCTGGCTAGTGCAGTTTTCATTGTTGGTCCTTAGAATCCATTTTTACGGCCCGGCTAAACATCCCGCTTTAAAGCATAATTTAAAGCATTATTTCACATGCTCACAATCATTAGTCTAATTACGTACCAAAGGAATCCCATTGGTGTAATCATACCAACCCGACTTACAAGTGCACAACATACCATAACCATTACCATTACCATTCAACTTTGGGACTCAAACCCAACGTCTATACAAGGACATCAATTCAATTCAACATTTAGGGACTCAAACCCACTTATCCATTTAAAGCACCAAGGTTATAATTCAAATCAGCATATGGCTTACAAGGCCTTCATGAAACCATTTACCAACAATTTACATTATTAGGCCAATGCCTTAGTTCAAATCATAACTCAATTCAATTTATGGTCATCTTGAATTTTACAAAATCATACATATTTTATTAACATTATCATGTCAAGCATTATTTTAAAACACAACTCATTTTATGACTAAATTCTTCTCATAGATACTTTCACAAACACATTAAGGGCATACCTTTACCAAGACCAAAAGAAGTAAAAACCAATAAATTAAGGGTTAACCATGACCTAATTGTTAAACAATAATCACCAAGAACCCACAAGTTCAAAACCATCATTAAAATATGTATATTTATAATTTATACCAAGAGTAAATAATACTCCACAATATCCAACAAAACCCTCAACATTGGTTTTCAAAACCACCCTTAATAATCTATAAACAAAGCTTTAAACATATGATTTTCATGAACTAACAATGTGGAAAGATTCATATGCCTTATTCATGAGGATTTATGTAAAGAACTTGACTCTTGAGCCTCTACATGAACACCTTATAGAAACCCTAGCCCAAACTTCAAAAGAGAGTTTAGAGAGGATTTTGAAAGCATTTTATTCCTTTAAAGTGTTCTATGAGAGGCCACAATGTGTTCTAATATGTGGGTTCTTAAGGGATTTTAGGGTGGGAAATATTCAGAACACCCTCAATTTAAAAGTTCAAAAATATGCGCAGTAGGGTATGGTTGGATCCCTCAAGTTGTACCCACATTATAAAAATGGTGCCCTCCACTCTTACCTTAATCAGAATATTAGACACCATATTTTTTCCATCATACAACTCCTTAGCCAAAATCATACCCATAGCATATAACAAGTACCCTCAAATTATAACCTAAGTGGATCCTCTTGGCTAGACTTTGGATATCATATAGTTTAGAACTATACTTCTCGTACCCTAACATAAGACTAGTATGATGTATTTTTGTACCAAGAACAGAACCTGGCCAATGTGATACTAACCAACATAGACCAAGGACTTCAAATCGTATCCACTTTATACGAGTGGTATGATGTAGTCATTTGATGTATAGAATGTTCAAGGCTCAGAAAATTTTACATGGGCCAAAGTTCAAGATATTTCAGAGGTATAAGTTGTACTCAGAGAATAACACTAGGTAACCACACTGGACAAGCTATGATTGAGGTCTCACGACTTGTATAAAGACCCTATGACTCATACGAAGAGTCGAAGTTAGGGAAGTAAGCTCAGAACTCAAGACTTTTAGAGGCCAACACCTAGGTTTTTACAAAAACATTCCCAAAGAAAGACAATTTATTAACCAAAGAGGTCAGTGTAGTTATTATGTCCTATAGTTACTCATTTCCCTTTGTTTTAAAGGCCTTATATTCAATGAAAAGAAAGGCAATTTTAAACTTTCTTACTTGGATATTACCTTCATGTGTATTTACCAAGGCATCCTAGATTTATTTAGCAGTGGTACAATTTGACACCCTATTATACCTAACCAAACCAAGAACACAAACAAAAATATTCTTGGCTTTTGCATTTTTCCTTAGTGAAATAAGATCCTTAAGGGTGAATTCACTTCTTATCTTCTATACTTGTTCTCCATCTACTATCTTCATGAGAATTATTGGTCCATTAGTGATCCTATCCCATAATTCATAGTACACCCTTAGCAAATACATCTCTATCTAGGCCTTCCACTAAATGAAATGAGAGACAACAAAAAGTGATGGTCAAGTGGTTGACTAACCTTCATTATATCCAATAGGTGGTGTGGGGTTCATCATGATCCTATCTTAGGTGTTAACCCTTTCAAGATAACCTCACTCTGATACTAATTGATAGAGTATGTGACCTACTAATTTACTTATATTCACTTAAGAGTAAACTATGAGTGAAATATGTTACCAAATATGTTCCAACTATGGAGTGATTAGTATTAGAAGTATAAGTAAATGAGATAGTATTTTCACGTGGAAAACACTTATCTCAAAAGGTATGAAAAACCATGACTTGTACCTCTATAGGATTTCACCTCAATTGTCACTAAATAACTTCGAGCCTCAACAATAATAAATTACAAGACTTATGTAATCTAGGAATTAAAAACTCTAACTCCTATGCACAAGGTATGTGTCCCACACCTTTGAGTTCCCTAACTTGAAGACAATAATCCTGATTTAGTTTATACATCACTGAACCTAGAATTACATTAAATTTACAACTCAAGAAGCAATCCTAATACATAGAAATTAAGACTCCTTAACTTTCTAAGTATCAGAACTAGGTCCAGCAACGTGTTCCTTCAATCTTCAAGCTATAAATTGCGAAGTCAATTTGTTAATTAATTTTTTATAAGTGCATAAGTGACTGTGAAGGTCACTCCCGTTATTTAAACACCACTCTTTAAAGATTTTTTCATCATATAAAACTTATTGTTGCATAAAAACTCTTGTATTTTTAGAGTTCTATTTCAAGCAAAACTCCTTTTAGAGTTCTTATATGCATGTGTTGTATTCAAACTCAAACTTTTCATCTCCATACATGATAGTTAATTTGATTTTATCAATTACACTAGCTTATCCATTCCATAAATCAAGCACTCGTCCACTCATATTAGTGAACATCAATAAACCACTTCAACTAACATGTTTCAACTATTTTTTCAATCACCAAAAGTTCATGAACTCTAGTATATCTCTTATTTATATAAGTGAACCACATGTATATCATAAAAATTACCTTTATTAATTTATCTCTTTATTTCTTCTTTCTTATGGTTGAATATTAGCCGGTGCGATTCCAAATAGATGTAAACCACAGTAGCTAAGACAAGCTCATTCCAGCTCAATTTGAGGATTTCACATCTGATGTAGTCAGAGAGAATCTTTCTTATAATTTTAGCATTAGCAAGGTTGTGACTGTCTAAATAGTTATAACTTATGTTTAGCAGGATATACAAATCTCAGATTGAACTCCGATGATGGAATCACAGATTCTAAATAAGATTGAATAAACTTGATTTTAAACTCGTACCTCGAGAAATAGATTCATATTTAAGATGGGGATATAGACTTACTCACCTTACTTAGTCCTATCAAAGTATTATAGATGTTTCACTATTTCTAATTTCATATGATATAGATTTTGGAATAATTAAAGTAGGTGAGACACCTCCCATATTTGAGAAGCTCCATTTGTTATACTATATGACTATGCTAATGTCGACTATTGTCATGAAAAGAGTCTGACCTAGGTCGACAGAGTTTGTTTTTTTGCAATTAAAACGTCTTAATATAAGTTAAAGATGCACTTCTCCCTGGATTTTGCATTTGTCATTGATGCTCTCTCAATCTAAAAAAATCACTAGTACTATATAACTTGATATTTTAATAAGGTTTTAATGGTGTAAAAACACTCTTGAGTTCTTTGGGTCTCAATTCGAGCATACCACCAAGTCCAAAAATTTAATTTACACTTGTGTAAAGCTTTGATCATTCAATTAACATCAATATACAAAAAGAGAGATTTAATTATTACAACACCACAAATTAAAAGTAACCAGTGATATTATGAGATTGAAGAGAGATAAAAATCTTGAAAAGTGCTCTCTTTGTTTTATTAGATTCCTTCTCCTATTATTGATACTCTTTGTTTTAATTTATTTGGCTTGATTCAAAGTATGACATTCAAAATAATTAATATTTAATGTATCAACAATAGATCCATTATCTTTTTGAAATAAAATTTATGTTTTAAGAAATTGAACAAAAAATACTATAAGTCACAATACTTGACAATTCACAATATTCAAAAAATACTTGAAAAATTATGATAAAAAATTATTTTGACTATTCAAATAATAACTAAGAAAAATAAATTGAAACAAAGGCGTACTATTTTATTTGCATACCCATTTAACACTTTCTTTTGGCAAGATTCCAGAAAAAATGACAACCAATACACCAGTAGGCCTCTAAACTTAGCATGACTTTTACGTTGGTATCTAAAGTGGAATTTCTTAATTTTAAACACCTAAATCAGCCTGAAAATGTGTTATTTTGGTATTTTTTTCTCAATTAAAAAAATCCTAGACGTGGTGTGTAAACAAACAAATCTATGTAGATTTTAAAAGCCAACTAAACCGTGTCACCTCTTTTTAACTTTGCATGTCAATCATAGATAAATTTAAAGGGTAAATGGTAAAAAAATTCACTTTTCACTCTTCTTGATTTAGAAAAAATGAAATTTCTTAATACACTCTTTGATTTCATTTTATTCTATTTCAATTTTCATTGAATTCTTAGTGATTGCTTAAAATAGTTATGTATTTTGCAGGTACAGAGCTTGAAATCATGTTTAAATGCATTATTTAGTTTTGAGGGTGTATAAATGGTTGGAACTATTTCAAATGCCTTCGGGAGAGTTCTGAGAGAGTTTAAGGTATTTAGGGCTTTACAAGTCCTAAAGTTGACTTTAGTCAACATTTGATGTTTTGAATGCCATATGGAAATTTGAACAGTTTCATTAGTAGTGGTGTTGCTTTGACTTCGGAATTTTTAGTTAGCATTTTGACCCTCCATTTTAAAAACTACTAAAACTTACCTTGAAGAGGACTTGGGGGATAATTTTTTAGAATAGTCATTTTTAAAAAATTCCAAGTCGTCTCTAAGTCTGAAAGATTGAAAATAACCTAGTATCATAGTTTGTTTATATTCACAAAATTTCAAATGAATTGTGAAGGGTTGATTGTTATCTTTGCAACTTAACAAAGTTATTGATTTTAAGTCATATCTTGTGCAGCCATTGTAGCAGCTTTGAACTAGTTAAGCAATATATGCTTTAGTGGTCAGGTTTTGTTTAAATGGCAGCCACTTTATCAGTCAGGCACCACTTTAGTAGTAGCCCCCTTAGCGATCATGTATATGCTAAAGCAACTATCGTTACATATGTAATCTTTTTTGCTACTGTTTTACCATTTTTGGATCTTAAGCTTTGAGTTTAGGTAAGTTTTAGAGTTTTTATAACCATTTGTTCTTGGTGAATCTCCGAAATATTATTTCATTTCTTTACATTGATTAATCATTAAATATACTCTTCAATCTTGATTTCAAAATAAGATTTAAAGGATTTCTCGGGTAAAGGGTTAAAAATAATTTTCTTCAATTTGGACCTCATTTTTAACTTATTTTTACTTGAGTTTACAACTGTAAATTCCTATAACCTTGGGGAGTGCATTTCAAAAATGAAATTTTAATATTACCTCTTTCATTTTGAAACTCATTTTTCAAACACGTTGTGGACCCGACTTAAATATGGGCACTATGGATATCATTAGCATTATTTTAATACGTAGATGTTGTATAAGTATGTTTTAGTTGATTACAAGTTTGTTCAAAAAAAAGAGGCCTCGTGTTGAAGGACTTTAGGTTTGGTTTTGATGTTTCAAAGTAGGTTTTGACTTAAACTTTATTCAGATCAGACGGAGTAGTTAATAAATTAGTAAGCATGCTATGGGTTGGGAAAATAACCATGGAAAATGTATTTTGATCTATTAAATATTGCGTGATATCTGAGTGAAGGTTTGATATTCTAATGTTGTTGACTTATGATATTATATATTGTGTGTAGTCTGATTGGGGGTCTTATTTGACACCGTTGGCCTTATTTGTGTATTTAAATGCATTTATTCTTAATGTGAAGATATTGCGGGGGCTTGAAAAATATTCTAAGCCTTATTAAGTAGTATTTTCCTTTATTATGATAATAATGCAAGATTTATGGGTTGATATGACATTAATAATATTCTACATGCATATTTATTCAATGGTGCCAAACTAGAAATTGATATCATGAATTTTGACATATTAAATTGGCTTATGCTTACTTATACACATATAGAATGGACTTGTTATCTTTATACTAATTTGATCGTGAACATTATATCCTTTTTGCTTACATACACTTTCAAGAGATATTGGTACCATTGAGGAAACATTAATTTTTAAAAGTAAATGAGATACTTTTTAAAAAATACCTAGACCAAGGGGTATGTCGGTTATAAGGATTAAGCAATGAGACTGGGACAAGTGGAAATATTGAGAACCCTCTATAGGTCCTATTTTTTGAGAATTTAGGCTTGATAGGTGTATATAGAAAGTCATGCAATGACTTTCAAATCATTTATTTCATCATCCCTTGCATTGCATTTGTATATGCATTTCATGTGTTGTTTTTATGTGTTACTTAACGTGTAATCACTTTCTATGTACATTCGTGTATACTTGTTTTATTTTGATTTTAATATATATTAGAATTGTTAGTAGAGGCGGTGTAAGCTATATTTAGGAACCTTTCTATTTGCAGGTGACATATTCATAGTATTTTCATTGCTGGTATTATTTTCTACTTTGATCAGTCAGTTTATTATGCCTACTGAGTACAAGTACATTGTACCCATCCTATTTTTCTCTTTCGATGTAGATCCTAGTATGAGTATAATATGCAGTGGTTGATTTTGTGTTATTGAGATGGTGATTTTTAGGTACTAGTCCACTTTAGGCTTTTAGTGATGACTCAATACCTACACTTTTCTATTTTAATATCTTTATTTGTTTTTTGGATATAACCAAGTGTGTTTTTGATATTTGGTATGTATTTATTAGATGTTTTACACTTTTGACACCAGATATTGGGCATTTTATGTATTTTGTTCAAACTTTCACTAAATTTGAATATGTGTTGACTTGATTTCATTCTAGAAGTCTCGTCTTGTCTTATTTTATTATTGTTTTCAAATTTTCTTTATTTGTGTGATTGGATTGTCTACAAAGATTGGGTTGGGGTATACTTCATCACTACCTTAACTTTTGGATTATGACTAATTGCTATCATAGCACTAGGTTCACCAATCTCATAAGTGTAAGTATAGAATATCTAGTAGAGTCTCATGGATCGGTACATAGATTTTCATATCTATCTTTTATAGGCTATAAAATTTCTTTAGAAAAAATCTAGCTAATTTGATTCCATGTGCCACTTGGATTGTTCATACCTAATATTCTAAACTTATATTCTATTCTTTTGTACATAGATGGTGAGCACTAGGTCTATTATGCTAGGGATACTGAGCCAACACTCATATTGGGAGCCTTGGTTAGAGGATATGGTCGGGTTCATGGTTGACCTAGAGGTAAAGAACAGACATGTGGAGCTTCCCCAGCTAAAGAATATGGCAGGGAGGCCTTTCCCAAGTCTAAGGTTGTGTATGCTAAAGATGCTTTTCAGACAAGGGATGTCAGACCAACTCAAGTTCCATAGAGTTCATTTTAAACTCCAGTTCTTTAGGATTTATTGATTCATCTTTAGAGTCACTTAGAGGGTGTTTCTTAAAAGGTACCTGGGATTCCTCAGACTTCTAGTGGTGTCCACGATTTGCACTGATATGTGATTATGGTATTCCTACTTTAGAGGTATAGCCATCATTTATGGTACCCCTTATATGGATTCATTGTATGTTAGACTTATAGTTCATCCATTCGATGTTGGTACAATAATGTCTTCTTAAAATTAGAAGAGGTTTGAGAGGTTTTAGCTCTTTCCAAGTTTAATAGAGCAATTGATGAGGATATCTATGAGTTTCTGATTGATTGCTTGGATAAGTTACATAAGTTTAGGTCTCTTGAATATCATGGAGTTTCATATACTATCTATCAGTTGAGGGATATTTCTAAGGATTGATAGAGGTCTCTATCTAGTTGTAGGATTTTGGGTTTGCCTTTTAGGACTTGAGCACAGTTTTCTGTGGACTTTTTGGAAATATTTGTACCATATAGCCTAATAGATTAGATTTGTGATGAGTTTGATCACTTGGAGTAGGTCTCTACGTCTATTGTCAAGTATGAAGCACAATTCCATGTTCTATCTATATGTTCAGTCAAAAGTATCTCTACTATGTCAGAGAGGATTCATAGTCCTTATTAGTTGTCTACTATCAAAATAGTTATTTCAGAGGCTTCTTTTAATAGCATTATTAAGCATGCCAGGTTGACTTAGTCTACTACCCAGGTTACCCAGAGAGTCATAAAGAAGGTGTGTCATTAAGGCGTTTTTAGTGTGTCCGTATCCCAAAGAAGAGATTTTTTGAGTAGAGATTCCTATGCTTATCATTATACGCCAATTCAAGCCACTTTATAAGGATCAGGTGATAGACCTTCAGGTTCTACGACTTAAGGTAGCCAGTCATCAAGTTATGCTAGTGGAGGTTCCAATTTCAATTCTTTAGGACATGGTGATCATACTAGTTCATTTGTTCCCATCATATTGAGTCAGACCATAAAGAACACTTTGTATATGATAAGGTCAGCCATTTGGTCAAGGATTATAGTCAATATGTGTATGGACCTACTCATAAAGGTTCTCAGTGGCAGCTTTGTCCTCTCTAATACCTTCAGTGAGATGTGGTTCATAGAGTGGCATGGGTGGTGCCATAGGTGTTAGAGGTAGGGGAAGGAAAGCTCGTGGTAGTTTAGGGGGTTATTCAATTCAGGAGAAGGCATATATATTGTTATGTTATACCTAGGAGACCCTAGGTGAGACTTCTGATGCAGTTATTATAGGTATTGTCCAAGATTGCTAAGGTCTATTTCCATGTTATTTTACCTTGGGTTTACATTCTTGTATATTTCTTCATATTTTGCTTTTGGTTTTGATATTGAATATGAGCCCTTTGTTATGCCTCTTCAAGTTTATACCCCTATAGAATATTCTTTAGTGGTGGATTGTACTGATCTTGTGTAGTTACCTCTACAGGGTGAGAGACTTGGTAGGCATAATTATCCTAGATGTGGTTGATTTTGATTTTATCTTGAATATATATTGGTTAGCTCTCTATTATGCTATTTTGGAATGTTATACCAAGACTGTGACCTTAGCTACTCCGTGTGTGTTAAGGTTGTCTTGGAAAGGTACTCTTAATTTTGGTTCGAAGGGAGTTATCTATTTTCTACGTGCTCATTGCATGGTAGAAAGTAGGTTCTTTTCTTATTTAGATTATGTTCGTGATACTATTATTGCCTCACCACCTCATATGGATTTTATTTTGGTTGTTTACAAGTTAATAGATGTGTTTCCTATAGATTCAAGTAGTATGCCTTTGGATCGTGATATTGATTTTTCTATTGATGTGGAGTCCTACACGTAAACCATCTCCATTCTTTCTTATTGGATAACCCCAATTGAGTTAAAGGAATTTTAGGAATAGTTATAAGCTTTATTAAGTAAGACATTTATTCGACCTATTTTATTTCCTTAGGGTGCTAATGTATTGTTTGTAAAGAAGAAGGACGATTCAATTCACATGTTTATTGACTTTCGATAGTTGAGTAAAGTGAAAATTAAGAACATGTATCCTCTTTCTCGCATTAATAATCTATTTGACCATCTTTGGAGTGCTTTCCTATTTTCCAGGACTACCTTTAGATTTGAGTGTCACCAGTTGAATATTAGAGAATTGGATGTTCCAAGCATTTCTTTTTCAACTCAATACGGTCATTACGAGTACTTGGTCATGTCCTTTGGGTTGATCAATGCCCCAACAATGTTTATGGAGTTAATTGTAATACCCCGAGACTCTAACCAATAGCGCAACCATAAATCAAGATCATGAGAAATAAATTATAATGTTTTGGGTTGTTTTCTAATTAAGGATGGTGTGTATTAAGGCCTTAAAGATGTCCTAATGATTGGGTGAATCAAAATATTCCTTACCAATTGAATTCTTGGGAAGGATATTGGTATAGTACACTTCAAACGAGTATATCTCTCATTATACTTGGAATTTTTGAGCTCATGACCTATCAACAGATAGATAATTGAATTATCTTTCCAACGATACCAATTTCACCAAAATCCGATACTGGAGGAAAGATTTATACCCATTTTACTCCAGCATGTCAATCTGGAAAAAGGTGACGACGTTTCTGACGGCCTGTCATGTTCTTGATGACATTTCTGACGACGTCGTAACATTTGTGATGATGTTTTCAGCCTTAGGCAGAAAATCATAAAATTTGGCCCTTTTGTGACGACATTTCGTGATGGCCTATCACGGGTCTGACGGCCTGTCACGGATGTTGTCAGCTATTTTTTTCAGCAATTTAGAGACGTTTTTGCAAGGGAATTTTGGTCTTTTCCCATCTTTTAGAGTCCTCTATAAATATGAGAATCCCATCCAAACCCTAATTCCATCATTTTCTCTTCTAATTCTCTAGAGATAATATATCTAGGGTTATATCAAGAACATAAATCTTCCAAGAATCATCCATAAATCTTCAAAACTTCTTCAAGAACTAAATTCCTCATAGTATGGGCTTCAAGAATTATTTATTTCAAGTGTGGATAAAGTCTCAAGCACTAAAGTTCATCCAATTTCAAAGATTAAGGTATGTTGGATTTTGAACAAGAACACTTCTTTCGTTCTTGAGCCCAAAGATTTAATTTCTATTGAATTTCATGAATTCTGCAAAGTTGGTTTACACCCAAATTACTTTATCGAGGATTTATGAGATTTGAGCTATAAAAGATTGACACATATTCTACTTCATTGTCTTATTTCTTAAATTAAGAATTTATATGAGTTGTATATTGTTATCATGAAATGATAATTTCTAAGTAATTTATGATAAGTGTCATGATTTATGTTTTTCCATGAGAAGTTTGTCTATTGAATATATATTGATATTGAGCTTGAGAGTCAAGAACGAGTTCTATGATATTTTCTGAAAGATTTGATACTTGATATGATTTGATAAGCAAGTGTACTTGATGATGAGAAAGATTATTTTGAAATTTAGTCTAGTTAGGAATCCACAAGTTGATTATGATTTACAAGTGAGGTATATATTTATATTTTGGTCTTAATGATAGACCCTTGAGTTGATTAAGTTGGATTTCCTAATGCTTTCTGATCTTAAGTCTGGGAGTAGTATTTAGCACCAAGCAAAAATTATGGGTTTAGCGCATCTTGCTTTCCCAGAACTACGTGCCACCGTAGGATTAATATTAAGGGCCAAATCCATAATAGTCCAAGTTTCATGAGTTATCGAGTCACTCTAAGTCATGAGTCAAAGAGTTTGAGTTGAGTCCAATGGTTTGTGAGATTTATGAAGCATGTGTTGTTATTGATGATTTATGGAAAATATGTTTCAGGTAACTCACGCGAAGAGAGTAATTATTATCAGTATGCACGATTTTCTTATACATATATGATATCATTTAAATGTTGCCTGCACCCCCACATACTCAGTACATTCCTAAGTACTGATTACCATACTCTTCTGTGTTCTATATTTTCTTGTGATGTAGGTTCAGGTGCTCAGTCTCAGCAGCGACAGTGATCTTCGAGTACCTCCATCTACATTCGTACAGTTGGTGATTCATCATGGTTAGAGGACCTATGTTCCCAATTTTAGTCTTCATATTAGATAGTTGTTTATTTCCAGTTCAGTACAGGTCAGTTGGAGAGTTGTCCCAATGGCTCCTCAGTCTTATATAGTAGAGGCTTTGTCACACTAGAGTACCAGTATGTACATAACTTCAGTATTTTGATTGTACAGGATAGTATTTCTTTGTATTCCAGTATTCTCATGACATGATTATTCTTCTTTATTATAGATTGATTATTGTCATAGTGAGTTATAGAGGAGATAACAGGCTTAGAGGGTTAGCTTAAGGTCGCGTGTGGCCTTAAGCACCGTGTGGCCTCTTGGGATAAGATCTTGGGGCGTTACAAGCTTGGTATCAGAGCCTAAGGTTCAAAGGATTCCTAAGGAGTATGATAAGCCATGTTACGTAGAGTCTTGATCATCGATGTGTAGCGCGGTACATCTATGGGCAAGAGGCTATGGGATGATTTTTGAAAAGTCATTTCTTTCTTTTAGAAGTCTTTCGTGCCTACGACTATTTCTCTCTGCTATTTCATGCTCTCTTATGACAGAAAATGCCTCCTCATAGAGCTCGCATAAATAACGAACGAACTCAACCCGTTGATTATTTAAATGATATGGTGACTCATGCCGAATTTCAGGCAGCTTTTCAGGCGCTATCCCAGGCAGTTACTGCCGATGCTCAGGCCAATGTTTAGGCCGCTGTTCCACATCCGTAAGAAGGTAATTCTACAACAACTCAAGTTCAGGATTTTATGCAGATGAATTTGCCAAAATTTTATGGGTAAAGGGTAGGTGAGGACCCACAGATGTATCTTGATGAGGTGTAAAAGATCACCTAAATTATGCATCCAATAGAGGAATAAAGTGTGGATCTATCTTCCTATCCTTAAAAGATATTGCTTATAATTGGGTGGAGTTGTGGAGGAAGAGTAGAGGGGAGAATGCCGCTCCCATGACTTGGCAGTTATTCTAGGACGTGTTCTTAGACCAATTCTTTCTCCCAGAGCTGAGGGAAGCAAAACTAGAAAAATATATGAAGTTGAGACAAGGCTCCATGACAGTTAAGGAATATTGTCTTAAATTTAGCTAGTTGTCCAAGTATGGTCCCGGTAGGATGGCTGATTCCAGGACTAGTATGAGTAAGTTTGTAACTGGCATATTGAGTTATGTTGTGAAAGAGTGTAGGTTCTCTATGCTCAATAGGGACATGGATCATTAAAGATTGATGATATATGCCTAGATGATTAAAGCGAACAAGGTGAAAGAGAGCGAGAGAGGGAATAAAAAAGTTAGATCAAAGCAGCAGGGGTATAGTTAGAGTAGATTTTATGGAGGGATCCACCCTCAATTTCAGAGTCGTTCTTTTGTGCCAGCACCGTCATCAGCTATTACTCCTGCATCTAGAGTTAGGCAGGAGCTGGGTAATAGACCTACTATGTCTAGGTCTTAGGACAGTGTGAGTAAGAGACCTAACTATCCCCCGTGTGCTAAGTGTGGTAGGACGCATCCTGGAGAGTGTATGCTGAGCAGAGAGGTTGTTTTGGTTATGGTAAGTTAGGCCACAAATTTAGGGATTGCCCATATGCTAGACAGGGGAGCTGTGATGTTCATCCCTAGAGTTAGCCTATTAGTGCTCTAGCCCCTTGGGTTCGTCCTACTCCTCCTCAGGGTGCCTCATCTAGTACTGTCGGTGGTCAGTACGAGAATTGCTTTTAGGCTATACCACCCCGCCAGGAGCAGAAGGATTCACCAGATATTATTACTGGTATGCTCCGCGTATTTCATTTTGATGTGTATGTGTTGATGGACCCTGGGTTAGGTCTTTCTTATGTGACTCTATTAGTGGCTGTGAATTGTGAGATCAATGCTGAAAAGATTCTTGAGCCTTTTCTAGTTTCTACTCTAGTAGGTGAACCTGTTGTTGCTAAGCAAGTATATAAGAAGTGTCCTATCATTATCTTTCATAGATTTATGTTTACAGATTTGATTGAGCTAGACATGGTTGAATTTGATAATATGTTGGGTATGGATTAGCTTCACTCTTGTTATGCGTCTATAGACTATCGTAGCCATGTAGTTAAGTTTCTGTTTCCCAATAATCCAGTCTTTGAGCGGTCCAATAATTTTGTATCTCCCAGGAGTCATTTCATATCCTATCTTAAAGCTAGGAAATTGATATCCAAGGGTTGCATCTATCATTTGGTTCGATGTAATGATACTAAGTTTGAGACTCCGACCATTCAGTCGATCAGCATTGTTAATGAGTTTTGTGATATTTTTCCAATAGATCTCCCAGAGGTACCTCCCGATAGAGAGATAGAATTTGGGATTGATCTTCTCCCTGACACGCAGCCTATTTCTATTCCTCCATATCGTATGGCCCCCATATAACTTAAGGAGTTAAAAGAGCAACTCAAAGATCTTCTAGATAAGGGTTTCATAAGGCCTAGCGTATCTCCTTGGGGTGCACCCATTCTGTTCGTGCAAAATAAAGATGGTTCATTGCGGATGTGCATTGATTATCATCATCTTAACAAGGTAACAATAAAGAACAAGTACCCTCTTCCTAGAATTGATGACCTATTTGATTAGCTGCAAGGTGCTAACTATTTCTCAAAAATAGATTTGAGATTCGGTTATCACCAGCTTAAAGTTAGGGAGTGTGATATTCCAAAGATAGCTTTTTGTGCCCGATATGGTCATTTTGAGTTCTTGATCATGTCCTTCGCGATAACAAATGCCCCAAAAGCCTTTATAGACCTCATGAATTAGATGTTCAGACAGTACCTGGATATGTTTGTTATTGTGTTCATTGATGATATTCTTGTATACTCTCGAAGTGATAACGACCATGCAGATCATCTCCAAATAGTCTTGCAAACCCTTAGAGATCATCAATTATTTGCCAAATTTAGCAAGTGCAAATTTTGGCTAAGGTCAGTTTCTTTTCTATGTCATATTTTTTTGTTCTGAAGGTATTCAAGTTGACCCTTAAAAGATAAAAGCTGTGAAAAATTGGCCTAGACCTATTTCCCAATCTGATATTAGGAGTTTCTTGGGTCTAGTTGGATACTACCATTATTTTGTTGAGGGTTTCTCTTCCATTGCGTCTCCTTTGACTCAGTTGACCCAAATGAAAATTAAATTCATGTAGTCTAACTCTTGCAAGAAAAGTTTTTAGAAGTTAAGACTCGACTCACTTCGGCCCCTGTCTTAACCCTTCCAAATGGTGTAGATTATTTTGTGGTGTACTGTGATGCTTCTAGAGTTGGGTTGGGTTGCGTGTTGATGTATAAAGGTAAGGTTATAGACTATGCCTCCAGATAGTTGAAACCGCATAAGAAGAACTACCCGGCCCATGACCTCGAGTTAGTTGCAGTGGTTTTTTCCTTAAAAATCGGAAGATACTATTTGTACGATGTTCATGTTGATGTCTATACGGATCATAAGAGTTTACAATATGTTTTTACTCAGAGAGAGTTGAATCTTCATCAGAGGCGATGGTTGGAATTGTTAAAGGACTATGATATGAATGTGCTGTTTCGAGGACGAATATTTCCAAGGGGGAGATATTGTAATACCCCGAGACTCTAACCAATAGTGCAAGAAATAAATTATAATGTTTTGGGTTGTTTTATGCAACTATGAATCAATCTCATGACAAATAAATTATAATGTTTTGGGTTGTTTTATGATCAAAGATGGCGTATATTAAGGCCTTAAAGATGTCCTAAATATTGGGTGAATCAAAGCATTCCTTACCAATGGAATTCTTGGGAAGGATATTGGTATAGTCAACTTTAAACGAGCATATCTGTCATTATACTTTGAATTTTTAAGCTCATGGCCTATCAACAGATAGATAATTGAATTAGATTTCCAACGATACCAATTTCACCAAAATTTGATACCGGAGATAAGAGTTGTACCGATTTTACTCCAACATGTCAATCTGAAAAAAGGTGACGACGTTTCTGATGGCTTGTCACTTTTTTGATGACATTTCTGATGACGTCGTCACGTTTCTAATGACATTTCTGATGACATCATCACCCTTAGGCAGAAAATCATAAAATTTGACCATTTTGTGACAACATTTCGTGAAGGCCTATCAAGGGTCTGACAGCCTGGCACGGATGTCGTCATCTATTTTTTTCAGCAATTTAGACACATTTTTGAAAGGGTATTTTGGTCTTTTCTCATTTTTTGGAGGCCTCTATAAATATGAGAATCCCATCCAAACCCTAATTCCATCATTTTCTCTTCCAATTCTCTTAAGATAATATATCTAGGATTATATCAAGAACGTAAATCTTCCAAGAATCATCCATAAGTCTTTAAAATTTCTTCAAGAACCAAGTTCCTCATAGTGTAGGCTTCAATAATTATTTATTTCAAGTGTGGATAAAGTATCAAGCACAAAAGTTCATCCAATTTCAAAGTTTAAGGTATATGGGGCTTTAAACAAGAACACTTCTTTCGTTCTTGTGCCCAAAGATTTAATGTCTATTGAATTTCATGAATTTTGCGAAGTGGGTTTACACCCAAATTACTTTATCAAGGATTTATGAGATTTGAGCTTTAAAATATTGACACATATGACTACTTCATTCTCTTATTTCTTAAATTAAGAATTTATTTCATGAGTTGTATATTATTATCATGAAATGATAATTTCTAAGTGATTTATGATAAGTGTCATTATTTATGTTTTTCCATGAGAAGTTTGTCTATTGAATATATATTGATATTGAGCTTGAGAGTCAAGAACAAGTTCTATGATGTTTTCTGGAAGATTTGATACTTGATATGATTTGATAAGCAAGTGTACTTGATGATGAGAAAGATTATTTTGAGATTTAGTCTAGTTAGGAATCCACAAGTTGATTATGATTTACAAGTGAGATATATATTTATATTTTGGTCTTTATGATAGACCATTGAGTTGATTAATTTGGATTTCCTAACGCTTTTTGATCTTAGGTCTGGGAGTAGTATTTAGCACCAAGCGGAAATTATGGGTTTAGTGCATCTTGCTTTCCCAGAACTATGTGCCACCGTAGGATTAAGATTAAGGGCCAAAGGCCAAGACAGTTATCACTAAAGCTAAGGTTATACTCTGATGGAAAGGATAGAACAGCTCTCCCCAACGTGGGTAAGATGTTGGACTCCATGTAAGCTCACATGGTTTATGTTGGTTATAAAAAACTCCCAAGTCCATATTAATCCAAGTTTCATGAGTTACCGAGTCACTCTAAGTCATGAGTCAAAGTCTTTAAGTTATGTCTAACAGTTTGTGAGATTTATGAAGTATGTATTATTATTGATGATTTATGGAAAATATGTTTCAGGTAACTCAAGTGAAGAGAGTCAATGTTATCAACATGCATGATTTTCTTATACATTTATGATGTTATTTAAATGTTGCCTGCACCCCCACATACTTAGTATATTCCTAAGTACTGATTCCCATACTCTTCTATATTCTATATTTTCTTATGATATAGGTTTAGGTGCTCAATCTCAGCAGCAACAGTGATCTTTGAGTACCTCCATCTATATTTGTATAGTTGGTGAGTGCTCATGGTTCGAGGATGTATGTTCCTAATTTTTGTCTTGATAGTAAATGGTTGTTTATTTCTAGTTCAGTACGTGTCAGTTGGATATCTTTCCCTATGGCTCCTCAGTCTTATGTAGTAGAGGCTTTGTCAGACTAGAGTACCAATATGTATAGAACTTTAATATTTTGATTGTACAGGATAGTATTTCTTTGTATTCCAGTATGTTCATGACCTGATTATTCTTCTTTATTACTGCTTAATTATTGTCATAGTGACTTATATAGGAAATGACAGGCTTAGAGGGTTAGATTGAGGTTGTGTGTGTCCTTAAGCACCGTATGACCTCTTGGGATAGGATCTTGGGGTGTTACATTAATGAACTAAGTGTTTTAAATGTACCTCAACTCTTTTGAGATTGTATATATAGATGACATCTTGGTTTATTCTGAGAAAAAGGTTGATCATGTGACTTACTTGAGGCTTATACTTAAAAGATTATGTGATGAGAAGTTATATGACATGTTATCCAAGTGTGAGTTTTCATTGTAGTCTATCTCTTTCTTGGGTTATATGGTCACAAAGAATGGCATTATGGCTGATCTAGCAAGGATAATAATAATTTGTAATTAGGCTAGACCTACTTCTCTTACTAAGATTTAGAATTTTATTGGTTTAGCTGGTTGTTATCAGTATTTTATAGATTGTTTATCATCTATTGCATCTTCTTTGACCAAGGTGACTTAGAAGAAAGTGTTATTTCAATGGTCGGATGCTTATGAAAAGAGCCTCCAAAGGGTCAAGGAGTTATTCACTTCGGCCTCTCTCATGATTTTTTCTAAAAAAGCAATCGTGTTTTGTGATACTTCTAGCATTGGCTTGGGTATGGTGTTGATGCAGGAGGGTAGGGTGATTTCTTATGCCTCTCATCAGTTGAAGCCTTATTAGAAGAATTACCCTACCTATAATTTGAAGTTAGAAGGAGTAGTATTTGTGTTGAAATTATGGAAACATTACTTATATAGAGTTATTTATGATATATTTTTAAATCATCATAACCGTGATTACCTCCTCAATAAGCGAGATTCAGTGGTGATCCAAAGGTGCCATGATTTACAACAGATTATGGTGGGTGGTATAAAAAAGGATGTAGACACTTTGTAACTCGTCGCTTGTATAGTCAGTAGGTGAATACTGAGCATCTTAGATTGAATGGTTTACTTCAGAGATTACCTATTCCTGAGTTGGACGCAGATCACTATGGACTTTATGAGTAGGTTTCCTCACATTTCTCATGGTTCTGATAGCATTTGTTTCATCATGGATTGATAGACCAAATCAACCCAGTTCATCCTTATTCAGATTTCCTTCAGTGCCAAAAGCTTATCTCGTATCTATGTTCTTGAGGTAGTGCATCTTCATGGGGTACCTATGTCTATTTATTTCAAACAGTGGCTCAATGTTCACTTCTAGTTTTTGGAGGATGTTTTAGGAGAAGTTGGGTACTTAAGTAGTCCTTAGCACTACTTTCCACCCCCAGACTGACAGTCAGCAGAGCGGACTATTTAGGTTTTAATGATATGCTATGTGCATATGTTATGGACTTCGAATATTAGTGGGAGTAACATTTATCCTTAATAAAGTTTGCTTATAATAAAAGCTACCATTCGAATATTGAGATGGCACCTTTTGATGCATTGTATGATAGGCATTGTCGATCTCCGATTAGTTGGTTTGAGATATCAGAAGTTAGACCTCATGGTATCAACTTTCTTCACGAGTCTTTAGACAAAATTTGGGTGATTTAGGGTTGTCTTTGGGCATCCCAAAGTTGGAAAAGAGTTGTAAAGACCACAGGCTTCATGCATTGAAGTTTGGGATTGATGATCGAGTTTTCCTTCATGTGTCACCCATGAAGGGCATGTTGAGGTTTGGGAAGAGGGGCCAAGCTTAGCCCGAGGTACATTAGACCATTTAAAATTCTTCGAACAATTGGGGAGGTTGCTTATTATTGGCCTTACCTCCAAAATTTTCATCCATTCATCTAGCCTTTCATGTATCTATGCTTTAGCGGTATATTCTAGTTGTACATGCTTCGTTAAGACTCGTTTCAGTTAGATGAGATGTTGACCTTTATAGAAGATCCAATGTTCATTTTAACTAGACATATTAGATGTTTGCATTCTAAAGATATTTTAGTGGTTAAGGTTTAGTAGAGATACCGTCCTATTGAGGAGACTACTTAGGCGATAGATTCTGATATATCTTGTAGTTACTCTCAACTCTTTAATGATTTAGGTATTTCTTTTCCTTTTATTTCGAGGATGAACTAGAGTCTTGCTAGTAGATACTATAATGACTTGATTTTTCAAAATTTTACTTTCACATGATTTAACCATTTTTTCAATCCCCTTAATTGCTATATGTTTGTTTTCTACTTGCGGTGATTGTTGGCACGATTCCTAACGTCTTTGGGAGGGTTTTGGTAGAATTTGAGGTGTTTAGTAGCTTTAAAAGTTTTATAGTTGACATTAGTAAACATTTGATATTTTGAGTGCCGGATAGAGATTTGAATTGTTTTATTAGATTCAAAAGGGATATTAGTTGGGTAAGTTCAGTTTCTAAATCTTTAGTTTGCACTTCGACCCTCTATTTGAAAATCTAGTGAAATTTCCCTAAAAGGGGTCTCAAAGTCTAATTGGTTGAAAATGATCTTTTTAAAAAAATTTGATATTTTTATTGACTTCAAAACATTAAAAATATCCTAGTACCATAATTTGTTTGCTTTCACAAGATTCCAAACGAATCTTGATGGATCAATTAGAAACTTAGCAATATACTAAAGTTGTTGATTTTGGCTAATATCTGGAGCAGTTGCTTTACCGGTAGCCGCTTTAGTGGCCAAGGTCCGCTTAAATAGTAGCTTCTTTAGCATCCAGGTACCGCTTTAGCAGTAGCTTCTTTAATGGTCATTTGGTTGCTAAAGCGGTCATCGTTGTATATATACTCATTTTTTATAATTTTTTATCATTTTTTGACCTTGAGTATCGGGTTTGGGTGATATTAAGATTTTTATCACCATTTGAGCTTATATAAGCTTCAAAGCATAATTTTCATTATTTACATTAATTATATCATAAAAAAAACTCTTTAATCTTGATTTAAAAGTAGGATTTTTAGGATTTAGTTAGTAAAACTTTAAAATGGTTTTTCTTCGATTTGGAACTTAATTTTGTATTGGCTTTCATTTGTAGAATTCTATAACCTTGGAGAATTTGTTTCAAAAATAAAATTTGAATTTTACTCCTTTTATTTTTGAACTCATTTTTTTTAATCTGTTTTGGATCCAACTTAAGAATATGGGTATGATTAGCCTTTTTTTAACGTGTAGATGTTGAATTTTTATGTTTTATCTAACTTTGAGGCTGTTCGACAGGGAAAGACTTCATGCTGAAGGAATTTAGGCTTGGATGTTGATGTTTAGAGGTAGGTTATGGCATAACTTTCTTCAAATTGGTTTGGGTAGTTAATGATTAAATAAGTCATGATATGGGTTGGGATAATAACTTTGAGAAACATTTTTGAGCTGTTATATATTGTGTGATGTCCAAGTAGAGTCTTATATCCTATTATTGTTGACTTGTGGGGCCTTATTAGACATCATTGGCCTTATTTTTCATAGTTAAATGCCTTTATTCTTAATGCAATGATCGTGTGGGGCTTGAAAAAATATTATAAACCTTTTTTAGCATTATTTTCCCTTGTCCAGATAGAAACACCTGAGTTATGAGTTGGTATGACATTAATGATATCATACATGCATATTTATTTCAATGATACCAAACTAGAAACTAATATCATGAAATATTGGCATATTGAGTTAATTTTTTAGCTCACTTATGCACGTATTGAACGGACTTGTTATCTTTATATAGATTTGATCATGAACACTATATCCTCATCACATACATACACATTTATAAGATATTGGTACAATTGAAGAAATATTAATTTTTTTAAAAAATGAGACATTTTTAAAAAACACCTAGATCGAGAAATATGTAGGTCGGGTGGATTGAGCTTTGAGATTAAGATTGGTGGAAATGTTGAGATATTATATGCATTACAAACCCCATATGAGTACTATTTTGGGAACATTGGCACTTGATAGGTGAACACCGAAACTCAAGAGATGACCTTCAAACCATTCATTTCACTATCCCTTGCATTGCATTTGCATCTGCCTTTCATGTGTTATTTTTATGTGTTACTTGACATGTAATTAGTTTCTATGTACTTTCTGTATGATTGTTTCCTTTTGATATGTATATATATGTTAGAACTGTTAGTAGAGACGGTGTGAGCTACCATTTAAGAACTTTACTATTTGTAGGCGACATGCTTATAGTATTATTTTATACTTTGCTCAGCCAGCCTATAATACCTATTGAGTACAAGTAGAATGTACTCACTTCTACTATACCCATTAAGTATAGATCCCAGTAGAAGTACGACACGTGGTGGTTGATTTAATGTTATTGAGTTGGTGATTTTGAGGTACTGTCCCACTCTAGTCTTTCAGAATCTACTCTAGACCTCCTCTCATTCATTTTAATGGTTTTATTTGTTTTCAGAGATATACAGATGTAATTGTAATATTTTTGATGTATTTATTAGATGTTCTATACTTTTGACACTAGATGTTAGGTCTTTTATGTATTTTGTTCAGAATTTACTAAATTTGAATATGTGTTGACCTGATTTCACTCTAGAAGTCTCAGATTGTCTTATTTTATTATTGTTTTCAAATTTTCTTCCTTTGGGTGATTGACTTATCTACCAAGATTGGGTTGGGGTAGATATCATGACAACCTTAAATTTTGGACCGTGACAACAAATATGCCAATAGTGAATTAGATAGAGGTTAAATCCCTGATGAGGATAGTTCAGATATGGATGGAGAGTTATGAGCCTCTCAGGCAAAAAGTCAAAGCAGAAAAAATCCCTAGAAGAAAATCAAAAGCACCTGAAGAAATACAAGTAGGGAAGATGGTATAGGCAAAAATTTTGAAAACACTGGTAGAAATAAAAATGATAGATATATGGGTAAATTAGGAGGCGATGAAGAGGAAATTGATATTGCAGAAAGTAATAGTATTAATAACACAGATTTGATAGTTGAGGTAGCTATTATGGCTGTTGATTTATCAAGACGAAGAAGAAAAAGTAGTAAAATTTGGTATGATAATGAATATATTGCTATTTCAGCTTGGTATGATTTTTAATGGTATCCTAAGGAATTTTACAAATATTTGAAAAAGAATGCAGTAAAAATACAGTTCATATTAAGTTAAAATCAAATGAATCTGTTAGAGTGAGGGCTAAATGTAAATTCAAGAAAAAATATAATAGGTTGTGTTATGGTTCACTTGATAAAGATTATAATAATTTAATTATAACGAACTATAATCATATATAAGTGTAATACATCAAACAAGAACAAGATCTGTACAACTAAATTTTTTGCCAACCGATTTAGAGAAGAAATAACTACACAACCATCCTTTAGAATTTGAGAAATACAAGAACTGTGTAGGGAGAAATTGAAATTGTATGTGGGTGGAACTATTTGTTATAAGGAAAGGTTACAGGTTTAAAGGACTAAAGCATGAAATTTGTAAGATTGTGTGATTATGTTGATATCATAAAAAAGACCAATCTTGATAGTTTTGTTTGGCTAAGAATGGATAGAGAAATTTTCCCAAAAAAAATTATTTGTGTATTTCTCTGTGCATCTAGATGCATTAAAGAAGGGGTGGATGAAAAATTTAGAAGGATAACAAGATTTGATAGATCCTTCTTAGAAGGTCTTTGCAAGGGTGAGTTTCTAATAGCAGTTGGGAAGAATGGAAACAATCAGATGTTTCCTATAGCCTGGGAAGTTGTGGACAAGAAAACTAAGCATAATTAGAGGTTTTTTATCAACTATTTGAAAAAGGATCTTCAATTGGGTACTAGAGCAGGTCTCACTATGATGGATGTTAGGTAGAAGGTCATATTTAACTATTTTTTTAACTACCAATTATAATATAATTTATTTTTTGTCAAGTATTTAACTGTCTTTTTTGTTATTTTGGATTTTCATGTAGTTGTTTCTGATTGTTACTAAATGTTGCAGCTAGACGGTGTGCTAGACACATCTGATCTAATTGGAGTCAAGACTAAAAGGAAGAAGAGAGGAAAAATAGTTTTGGAGATGTTCCTAGGAAACTTTGAAGCGAATTTCAAAGAGGAACTTGATAACATAGGCATGCTTGGTAGGAATTGTTACGATTTTAATTTTAATAGGGAGTCATGGATTCAGGTAATCTTTAAGGACATTCTAAGTGTGATGTTATTGAAATAATATGTGTGAGACCTTTAACTCATCGATCTTAGTCAGTAGACACAAATCTATTAGTACTATGTTGGAGAAAATTAGAAGAAAAATCATGAGTAGAATGGTGGAGATTAAATTTTCCAACACTTGGATATGTGATATTGCACCAATTACTATATTAGATGATAATAAGGAAAGGAATAGGTTATACAAGGTGCTTTACAATGATAATGTTGGGTTTGAGATTAAAGAAGGGGAGTATAGGCATAGAATAAACTTGACTAATAGGGTTTGTAGTTATAGAACTTGGCAGTTGAGATGCATTGTTTGTCAACATTGTATTTGTGTATTGTATCATATTGGAGAGGATCCTGAATCTTATGTGGGGCATTGGTATAATAAATAAACCTTCTTAAAGGTTTATAGTCACTTCATCCAATCAATTTTCAATATGAAAATGCAGTCTGAAACAAAAAACCAAAGATTAAGCCTAATGAAACTAAGAAAATGTTTGACAGACCTCCAAGAAATAGGAAAAAGAGTAAATATAAATCAAGAAAGAAGTATAAAAAGATATCTAAACAATGGGTTAAAATAACATGTTTCAAGACTTATCAACAAGGTCATAATATAAGATATTGCAAGATAAAACAGTTTCCAAATGGCTAACTTTGATGTTGATTTTTGATTTTTTAAATGGCAATGTTGGAATATACATGCTTCTAATTCAAATTCACATGCATATATCTAAGGATCCAAGTTTACTGGTAAAATTCACAAGTAGTCAACCTAAAGGTTCAAGCCAATCTGCATCAAGAACCTTAAATAAATCATCACAAAGGAGCTCAATCCGACATACATCAATAAGTTCAAGAAATGTTGCATCTTCAACAACAACAGTTTGTGGAGATACAAACAGAGTTAAGAGCTTAAAAAAAGCTGTAAGATCAAACTTTTGTGGTGATACAAGAATTTCTATTTCACAAGAAATCAACATTGAACTACCTCCTAGAAGATGAGAAATTGTTGGATAGAAGAGAGGAAAAGTTTCAAGTATAAAAGATGTTGTAAAAGGTGGAACATAAATTCCAGAGAATGTTAGATTTGAGATCAACATAAGTTCAAGGGGAACCCAAATACTTAATACAAGTTAACTCTAAATTTGTTCTTTTGAAAGTATGCAAATATACCAATATTTGTTCTTTTTTACAAAAAATAGTCAGGGACATCAAACCAAAGAATCCTACAAACTAGTTCAAGTTACAAAGATACAAGTTCTACAGGGATTGATAATAGTTATAAGCCTAGAGGCTTGAAATAAAAAAATAAAAATGTTTTTACCACCAAACTAATTGCAAAAGATGACAAACAAAAAGAAGAAGTAATTCATTTTGAACAATGTGTTATGATTTTGTTGTATAATGTCGAGTATCATACAATTAATTTTTGTTGTTGCTTTAAATCAACAACTAGTGCAAGCAGTAAAAAAAAGGTTTTTCATGTTTTGAAGTCTATTAATACATATGATTTATGTATCATTATGTATACTTTGAGCTCAATATGGACCATGTTTATGAAGTTGTTTTTGCATTGCTTTATTGTGGTTATTGTGTTATATTATTTGTTGCTTGTCTACATTGATACTATTTTTTTGTAAATTGTATGATCACAAAGCTGAGAATGTTTAGAATCAAAAAAAAATTTCATTTTCTCAAAATGTAAGAAATATTACATGGTCAAGATTACAGTAACAAACTACACCTTAATAGGTACTACTACTTAACCACCATTAAAATAACAACTTTTAAACACCATATTAGTAGGCTTCAACACCATGCAAACTTTAACAAACAAGCGTCAATATTTATAATCCATACAACACCAAATCAGTAAAAATGACATCAATACTATGGTATCTTCTTGATCGATCTTGTTTCTCTTCTAATATCTTTACTTTCTTCAACAAATCACCTATCACCCTATTTTCTTGTGAAGGTTATAATTTTTTTAACAAATCAAGGTAATTACAGTTGCTCAATTTGGACAAAATTAATTATAAGTCAACAACTAATCAGCTAATTAAATTTTAAAAATATTACTTTTGAACTTTTGCAAGTAAAAAACCTACGGTCTAGATTTTGTTGAGTCCAAAAAGTCTTCAATAGTGCTTCATGACCACATTTACATTACCGATATTTTTTACCACAAAAAGGCATGAAAAATATCAATAAGCTCGGCATTGTCAAATTTCATTTGAAAAGAAAGAAAAAGAATACGAGATTGACATATGAAAAGAATAAGACAAAAACAAATGCTGATATTGAAGAAAAATAGACGAAGAATAGAGAAAAAATTGATTTTTCAAGAATTTAAAATTTTAGGGATAAATTAGATAATTAAAAATAAGAAAGAAGATATTAAATATGGGTATGGGCCAATATTATCGTTGGGGGGGGGGCAATCAGGATGCCACATTAACAAAAGATGCCTTCAATGCGCCTTTGATGGGTGAAACACACGCAATGTACTAACTAAGTAAAAGGTGTTAAAATGACATAGTTGGAAGCTAGTGAAGGTGTTTAAATGAGCAACATTCACTTTAGGTGTCAAAGTGAAAGTTCATATCAAGTTTAGTTTACTGACAATTTGTTTGGCGAATTACATATACTTGATTTTGTGGTCCTTACATTTTCTTACTTTTATAATTTTACTACCAAAGAATTTCATTCATCCCTTAGAACTTTCCAAATATATTAATGAAATCTCTATTACAGTAAATTCTGCAATAAAACTACAAGGTGCTATTGTTTATCAAGGGTCATTTGATGTGCTAATTTTGAACATCTTTTCAATTCAATTATTGCTATACGCCTAATTGACCTGAACTTAAACATACCAGATTAATCTTCTCCTTTTTTTCTCTACTCTTCTACCGTTTTAACCCAAAAAAGGGGTGAAGAAAAGAAAAATAAGTGACTCAAAACTTGGTTATGCAAATGAATATGTTACCTACAAGAATAAATTTATCACCAAAATTTCAGAAATTTAGATCCGTTATTTGCATTCTCATAAATTTTGTTATTATTGAAATGAAGTATCAATTGTAAAATGAGTAACTCAAATCAGGAAGCACCAGTGGGCTAGTGGTAGAATATTACCCAACTATTACAAACCCATGTTCAATTCCCAACTAGTGCAACCTTTGGTTTTACTGTGAAGATTTATGTACAGTTCTTTGTGCGGGATGATAAGGGTCTGTTTAAGTCGTCTGTATATAGGATGATAAGTTGTACATCAGATCTTTCCATTAACTTTTTCTTCCATGAAGTCTCCTATGAAATGCAAACCAAATAACATCTTAAATTCCTATTGGATATTAAATGCATCCTGCAAGGTGGTACTATAAAAATTCACTATCGATGAATAAAATGATATTTTTTTGGGACTCCATTGATATTCAACATTTAGATTTATTTTGTACCAACTCTTTGACCTCAAGTTCAACATAACAATTCACTAATATTTTCATTCTTTTATTATGAAATTAGTTTCCCCTCCAATCACCAACCCTGTAAGCAAAATAAAGAAAAAATATCACTCCTATATAGTTACTTAGGTTATTCCTGTTTGTAGTGTTTGGATTGAAATACTATTGTGATTCATCGTTAAAGTAATATCTAGGACAAATGGTGATGTTATCTGTCAACAAAAGAAAACTGAGAGAAAAATTAGTTAAATCATGTTCAGTATTATATGAGGAATGTTTTACCTGTTTGCACATAGCCATGTATTTAAACTATTAGAACAATTGAAGGTGGTATGTCGTATCGATTCATTATTCTTTAGTATTATAAAAATTCACTATCAATGAACAAGATTGTAGTTTGTCAGGACTCCATTGATCTTCAATACTTAGAATTATTCTACACCAACTCTTCGACGTCTGGTTTGACGTACCGATTCACTATTGTTTTCCTTCCATTGTTATAAAATTTATTTCTTCTCTACCCATCATTCCCGTAATGAAAATAAAGAAAAGAAGTCACTCCAACATTATTACTTAGGTTGTTTGTGTTGTTTTGACTAAAATCCTATTATGATTCATAGTTAAAGTAATATCTAGGATAAATGGTTATGTTATCTATCACCAAAGGAAAAACTGAGTGGAAAATTAGTTAAATCATGTTCAGTATTATATGAGGAATATTTTACCTATTTGCACATAACCATGCATTTAAAATAAGTATAACAATTGAAGGTGGATGTTGTAATGACCCTTCAGGTTATTTTCCATATTTTTGCTTCTTTTTTCTATTAAAGAATTTTTCCATAGTTTTTCCAAGTCATTAATGACCTGCTAGAACTGATATTTCATTTACGGAGTAGTTCATTTGATTCTTAGAGCCAATTTCCTATTTGAAGTCTTCGCTGGTTCCAAATATCTACTGGGCAAAAACTTTAGTCAAACGACCTCATATTAAATTTTGATTGCTCCAACAGGTCCAAATTATTGATTTTAGGCTAGGAGGACTCTTGATTCTTGTCCCGAGGCACCCAGGCTCCTTTCGACCTATTGGTAGGAAAGTTAAGAAAATGAAATATGGGTGTAGGACCAATTTTTAGTTGAAATAATCTTAAATAGAAATTTTGACCGTACCATTGAGTCCAGAACATTAAATTTGGTATGGTAGTATAGTATGCTTACATATATAGGATTTTGGCTGTTTCCTGAGGGGTCGACGGAGATTTGAAAAATAGCAAGCCAAAGAGGCGTGATTGCAACTCCCTTGGTAGGCCACTAGATGTCACAATAACAGTGCTCTTATCTTAATTGCGACTAATCCTGACAGCCATAATATGCTGTGATTGCGAGCCCCAGGTCGCAATAGCGATACTCAAATAACTGGGATGGGTATAAATAGACCATTTTCAGCTTATTTTTACCCATTTCTTCATTTATTGTCTTAAGACTTAAATCCTACAGAGTGGATAATGTTAGTATTGGAGTTTGTATTTGATTTGAGAGCTTAGGTAACAATTATTATGCGATTATGTTTTGAATTTGTGGTAAGATTTCTCTAACTTCATACTAGATTTTCCTATTTTTTGTCCAAAATCTCTAAACCTTGGTGGCTTGATTTATGCCCCAATTTAGCTTGAAGTTCAGCCATTTTTAGGTAATTACTCCTTGAGCATGAGGGAATGTTGGATTGACTTCGAAAATGTGATTTTCATAAATGGGTCCACATGGGGGTTTTGTGTGATTTTTGGACTCAAAGCACAATGGTGCAATATGGGTATCATTATTTTTGTGTTGATTAGTATATTGTGATTTTGATAGTCTGGCATCATGAAAAATCTTTTTGAAAAGGAAAGTCAATGATTTAGTGGATTTTTTAAGATTTCTTCGGTGTCCATGTAGGCTAGGTTTTTCCTCTTCATAGATTGTGTTATGTCATAGTATGTTTATGATATTATGTTAAACATAGGATAGGTTATAGGTATTGGTGATCAAATTGACAATACTTGGATTAGTTATACCTTCTAGGCTATTTGAAAGTCATAATTTTGGTGTTTTGGCTTAGTTGCTTAGATCATGAGTTGAATTTCCATCTTAGGGATAACTAAGGCTTATTTGACATTTAAAAATGGATTCAGATACCTTAGCCTAGTTGGGTAGAATTTTCCAAGTAGTGTATTTCAGGGGTTTACAAGTGGGCCCTTTAACCCACCTTAGGTAGAGATTCATGCTAGCTATAGAAAATCTTTTATATGTTTGTTCTATGTCTTGAAATTAATTATTGAGGTAATATTGAGAAACTTTGGAACTTGATGGTGATGATGGGTTGAATAGTCAGAGTTGAGGATTATTGATTATGCTAGTGATTATGTATTGCTTATGATATTTAATATATAATTACCGATTCTAGTCTAGATACTGATTATATTTGAAATACTTACCAGTTTGAGTTTGTATATTAATTATAATATTAATAACATACTGATCTGTTCAACATTGGATATTAATTATAATTTTGTTATATACTTACCAGTTCAAGTTTGGATATTGATAATGACATTGATGACATATACCTGGTTCAAGTTTGGAAAATTATTACAATATTTGTTATATCATTACCAGTTAGATTTTGGATAGTACTATGATATAAATCATGATATTGGTGGTATGATATCAATAAAGTTGATGTTGATAATGTTAGTTATGAAGGATGATATTGATGATATATGTATCAATTTTTATTCATAAGTGGAGATTATTGTAATGTGGCATAATATGGATAGATATTGGTGGAACCTTGAGAATTGGTAAATAATGTTGGCTTGATTTTTAATATCATTATGTGTATTCGCCAGGCTTATGAGGACCTGTGTTGGGCTATTTACTTTTCCGCACATATTAGTTTATGAGGCCAATTTTGTAGTTATAATTGTGTGTGTTTAATCCTTATGTTATGCTATTATTTTGACTAGTTACTTATTCATGTACAACGATGTCAGATTTATTTCAGGTTTGCCTTCTTACCTTGACTTAGTTATATTTTCTTGCATTTTATGTATTTATATCATTATATATCTCAGTCGACCAATGATGCCTACTGAGTATCCATTGTTTGGTACTCATACTACACTTTCATATCTTTTTAGTGCAGATCTGAGTACTAGTTGTCATTGTTGATAAAAGGTTAATGGAACTTAAAATTGTTTATGGAAGGCCTTAGTGACCATGGATTGGTTTTAAATTGGGAACTTTGGAGTTAATTTGGCTTATTGGTTTTGGAATGGCATAATAGAATTGGCTTGCAAGCTTAAGATAATTTAGTATGACGATACCAATAGTAAATGCCTAATTAAAAGACTCCTTGGTTAATGGATGGGAATGTGTAATTGGTTTAACTTTGAGCTTAAAGGGTTTCGTCTAGTCCGCCGTAGAAGGTGGAGGTCTCGAGGGGACTGATACTAGAAACCACATTTTCCAGCATGGGGATCTTGGTGATTGTGTTCATAGTTCACGCATTATATATATATATGGAATAGTTGGAGCCTTGGTGGCTTTGGAGGCTAACATGCATTGGGACCCTTCGAATAAGTAGAGCTTATCCCATATAACTCATTGGTACCCTTAGGACGGTTAGAGCTACACAATCTAGGGTAATGATTTTAAGATATCATGCTAAACCTTTTTCCCTATCTCAGCATCTTATATATATAAATGAATATGTGCATATGGTCTTCCAACTAATTTATAGTTGGCATTATTTTATTCCTTACCCTTGTTACATACTAGCACTCACCCCGCTAACTATCCCCGAACACTTCATTATATCATGATGTAGGGTCCTAGGGGTTCTTTGATTATATTGTGCAGATTTAGATGACTCTGATTCATCAGTTGGTCTGTGTTGAAGTGGGTGAGCCTCCTTGTTTTAGAAGGCTGGACATTTCATTTTTTTCTTGATGAGTATCAAAATACCATTATATTTTTTTATATTTTTGGATTATTTTTTGTCCATGGTCTGGGACATATCCCAACCTATTATGATGTTCGATTTAATTAAAGGGTTTCTGGAAAGATTGTCGGTTTGTTGTTATCTTTAACACTTAGTTCAATTTGAGTTACATTGATTGTCTTATCTTTATATACTGGTTCTTTTTCACTATTTATCATATTTTGTTCTAGTTTGCTAGGCTTAGGGGGTGGTCTTCGACCATCGATGGGCTTGAGATGCCCGTCATGACTAGGCCTTGGGTCGGGTCATGACAAGCTTGGAATCAGAGCCTAGGTTTAGGGTCTTTGGGTGTCCACAAAGTCGTGTTGACTAGAGTCCCTTTTATTGAACTTTAGTGTATCACACTTATAAGGGGGAGGCTACAGGTATTTAGGAATATTTCCCTTTCTTGTTTTTTATATTAGGCTATAGAGTATAGGGTCATGGAATTTCTCTAACTCATAGTTTGCTCAGATTTTAGATCATGCCTCCTCAAAGATCTAATACTCGTAGAAACTTTGTTATGCCCTCTATCCTACCTGAGGACAATATGGATGGAACTCGCATTTTTTATGGAGTGAAGAACCAATCTAGGATCCCTACTCCTGATTGTTCTACGCCACATAGAGTTCAACCGATCCCTACTAGTCCTTCCTCGACTAGTGACACTCATGCTCAGCACCTCGGGGGGATATCTCTAATACTGAGTTCCATCAATCTATTCTTTTGCTTACTTAGTTGGTGATATATTAGTACTGTTAGTTGAATTATGTTGGTTCTATTGCTCATTCTTTTAATATCATTAGGGTTGGTTAGTTCATGAGGTTAAATCCCCCGACCTTCCATGATCTAAGGTTGATGAGGATCCTCAAGGGTTTGTTGATGGATCAGAAGCATTCAGCAGCGACACATAGGCTGGTAGAAAGAGTGTTTTTACTAAGCTAAGTTATTGTTGGGGAACTCAGTATAAGTGAATAGAGATCATATTTAGGGTGATGCATGCTACTAATTCTTAGGGTGTAGAGTTTGTTGCATACTAGTTAAAGGATATAGCTTATCAGTTGTATAAAGAGTAGGAGTAGTTAAGAGGTGATGATGTAGATCCATCTTTATGGGATGAGTGTTCAGGTGCCTTCGTTGATCTTGTCTTTCCTATGGAGTTGAGAAAAGATAAAGCCAAAGAGTTAGTAAACTTGAGGCAATGTAGTCTGAGTGTGAAGGAATATGCCCTTTCCATTAGTTGTGTCATTATGCTCTGGAGCTGGTGTCTAGTATGAGGGATAGGATGAGAATGTTTTCTTCAAGTTTGTCCTATGACTTGTTATTGGACTGTAAGTCTACGATGTTGAAAATGATATGGACATCTCCAAACTTATAGTTTATGTGCAATAGATAGAAGATGCAAAAAAGATGTAGACAAAGATTAGGAGAGGCAGAATAAAAAGTCCAGGTATTCAGAGTAGGGTGGAGGTCAGCAAGTTACTAGAAGAGATGGTAAACAGTGGTTAAAGAAGAGAGTTGGGGAGATTTTGGCTCATATTTCTTTGCTAGTTCTCCTTATCAAAATTTATCTGGCAATCATTGTTTTAAGACTAGTAGTACTCCTAAGGCATATGGTGCCCAGTATTAGGCTAGTGGAGCTTATTTAGCCCTACCATATCCTCTTGGTATACTTTTTCGGTCTTCTTCACTGGGGTTATTATGATGAGGGGAGAAACTGATATTTTAATTATGGTGTGCTTGGTCAAATACAACGAAACTGTCCAGCAGCTAAGGTAGCTACTGGGCTAAAAAAGTTTCAGTCTACACTTAAAATACCTTGAATTTTTGTCCTTGAATATTTCTTGACCTATGAGCTTACTTCCCAGACTATGACTCTCTGTACAGGTCATAGGGTATCATTATGGGTTGTAGGACCCTAATAGTAGCCTAACCAATGTGGATTGGCCTTTTTTGTTATGAGTATGATTGGATCCTAATGATTTGTAAAGACTCTATACGATTCGTATAGGCTTATCCATAGCCAAACAAGTGTGATGCCTAAATATTTCTATCTGACCTACAATTTGACCCAATGAGTTGTATTATCTGAGTTTGAGTCATATAGTACAATTTATAACCAGACTAGTGTGGGTGCCTATGGGTACTATCTAGATAATGACTGGATATCATGTGTCGTAAGGTGACATCATAAGCCGTAAGGTCACTCGTAATGACTGGGTGACAATTTTTTAGTGTTTTCATTAAGGTCACTTTAGATATTTCCCCTTTTCCCCAAATATGACCCACAACTTTAAAACCTTATTCAGACCTAGGATTGTGTTGAAATAGAAAAAGGAGAAGAATTGGTTATTTTTGGTTATAAATAATCTAAGATGAACACTAGGATTGTTTTCCCCCTAGCTTCTCAACTCAGTACACTAATCATGCACTGTAGAACTACTCCAATTCCCTTGCATACAGGATCTAATAAGTTATGTACTATTGACCATTTTTTTGACTAGTTGATGGATTTTACCTTTTACCTTTTGAATATCAAAATGTAGCCTTACTAACCTTTATCATAGATCCTAATTAACTATAGTCTTAAGTTATAAGATGATAGATAACCATTTTACATCTAATACCTATTAGCTTATATCAATAATTAATATTTAAATTACTACTGTGATCTTCTTTTCCTAGTATTGCTCCACATTTGGAGTTAGTAGCAATAATCAAGGTGGGATCTTAACATGTCCACCACTAAGAAATCAATAAGAATGATGAAAACCCAAAATATGCAAAAATCTCTATCTAGAATAAATTGGCTCTTCCTTTACTTCGTTAATCCACTAGGGTTCCCCCAACCCTAGATAAGGGAATTAGCCACTCATAGTTATTGGATCAATCATGGAATCCATAGACAAAATTATATAATCAATCTCACAATAATGAAAGAATAAATCCCAAAGTCTTAAATTGAATAACAAACCAAGAACAACAAGATATTTGTGAATATGGCCCCAAAGGACATAATTCTTAATCAATCAATATGTGAATGTTAATAATGAACACAAAACCTAAAGGGTGTTTAAAGATTACAAGAAACCCTAGAAATAAAATCCTAACTAAAATATGAAAACTTAACTAACCATAAATAATATGAATGGGATACATGGAAACCCTAGGAAGCGATATTGGAATAATCTAAAAAGGTTGAGGTTGGTGGCGACTTAGTTGGGCCTCATGCAGTCCGTGTGTGCCACATGTGGACCTAGGTAGGTGCCAAAAAATCTTCCTGCACTCTATTTACCCTCTAGATTTTGGACTTCTAGTGCTTACTTTACCCACGTGTGGTCTTCAAGTACTATATGTGGTCCTCATGTAGACATAGTTAAGTGCTAAAATCACCACTATCAAATAGATTATTGAATTAGCTTTCCAATGATACCAATTTTGCCTTAATATGATATTGGGGTAAAACGTTATGGCAATTTACTGAAGCACTATCACAGCTACCAATAACCACAACCACTTCTTTCTTCTTTCTTCTGAGCCTCTCGACTTTGACTTTGATATGTACTTAGGTCACCTATATCTGGTAAGTACCACATATGCCCAAAAATGACGAAGTAAGGGGCAAAAAAAATCACTTTTCATATTTTTGTTGAATTTAGCATCCAAAACCTAATTTCCTACAAAACACTTCAAAAAAACATCAAATATACCAAAATAGCCTTAAGTACAAGCATGTTCTCGTAGTTTTAAGTTCATGGCACATATGATACTCATCCCATCTCTATTTCTCCTTACAGAATGTCACTAACTGAATTGAAGGAACTTAAGGAGAAGTTGAAAGATCTTTTTAATAAGGGTTTTATTTGCCTTAGTTTGTCTCCGTGGGTTTCTTTGATGCTATTCATCCGTAAGAAGGATGGTTCCCTTCGAATGTGTATAGATTATCACCAGTTGTATAAGGTGACTATGAAGAATAAGAATTCTCTTCCTAGTATTAATGACCTATTTAACTAGCTTCAAGGAGCTAAGTACTTTTCTAAGATTGACCATCGATCGGGTTATCATCAACATAAGATTAGGGAGGTGGATGTCCCCAGAACTTCTTTTCTTACTTGGTATGGCGATTATGAGTTCTTGGTTATGTATTTTGGTTTAACTAATGCCTCAACGACTTTTATGGGTCTTATGAACCAAGTTTTTCGTCAGTTTTTGAACTTATTCGTCATTGATTTTATTGATGACATCCTGGTTAATTCTAAGAGTTAGGAACATAAAGCCAATCATCTCCGTATAATGTTGCAGACTCTTAAGGATCAACAGTTATATGCTAAATTTTCTAAGTATGAGTTTTGATTGAATATTGTGACTTATCTAGGTCATGTTGTTTTTATTGAGAGGATTATGAAAGATCCATAGAAAGTTGAGGTAGTTAAGAAGTGTCCAAGATCCATGAATACGATAAATATTTGGAGCTTCTTAGGTTTAGCTAGTTATTATAGAATGTTTGTGGAGAGCTTTTATTCTATTATGGCTCCATTGACTAGGCTGACTCAAAAGAAGGTGAAGTTCATGTAGTTCGATACTAGTGAGGGTATATTTGAGAAGTTTAAGGTTATGTTGACTTCATCTGTAGTTTTTACCCTACCTAAGGGTACTGATGGATTTTTTTTATTGGGATGTCTCTCGTATAAGACTGGGTTATGTGTTTATACAGCATGGCAAGGTAGGTGCATATGTTTCTAGGCGGTTGAAGGTGTATAAGAAGAATTATTTAACTCATGATTTTAGAGTTATTGGTTATGGTTTTTGCCGTACAGATTTAGCATCATTATTTGTATGGGGTTCATGCTGACATCTTCTCAGACCATAAGAGTTTGCAGTATATGTTCACCCAGAAGAAGTTGAATCTCATACATAAAAGTGGCCTGAGTTGCTCAAGGACTATGACATAAATCTTTATTATCATCCAGGTAAACCTACCATAGTTGTTGATACTCTTACCAGGTTATCTATGGGAAGTTTATCTCATGTTGATGGGGAGAAGAAAGGGTTGGTGAAGTATATTCACTAATTGGCTAATCTTGGTATTTGTGTTTTGGGCTTCTAGGACAGTGGTGTGATTATTCAATAGGTGGAAAAGTTCTCTCTGGCTGTAGAGGTGAAGAAGAAGTTGATTTTTAATCCTTTTTTGATAATAATAAAGAATGATGTGGGTTACCAGAAGGTGGTGGCTTTTGAGATTGGTGGTGATGGTATCTTGAGGTACCAAGATAGATTATGCGTTCTCGATATTGATTGGCTGCGAGAGAGGATCTTGGCTAGGGCTCATAAGTTAAGGTAGACTATTCATCTAGGTTCAACAAAGATTTACCATAATTTGAAAGAGATCTATTGGTGGAATAACATGAAGAGGGATGAGGCAAATTTTATGGCTAAGTACATCATGTGTCGGTAAGTGAAGGTGGAACACGTGGCGAATGGTGGGTTGTTTCAAGAAATTGAGTTGCATATGTGTAAGTAGGAGGTGATTAATATGGATTTAATTACTAGTCTTTTGTTGTCTCAAAATGAGTTTGATTCTATTTGAGTCATTGTCGATAAAACAACTAAGTTTGCTCACTTCTTGATTGTGAAGACTAATAATTCAGCGGGGGATTATGCTAAGCTCTTAATTCACTAAATTGTCTAGTTGCATAGTGCTCTAATTTCCATCATATCTTATTTTAGTACTTAGTTCTCGTCTCTTTTTTAGTGTTCTTTTCACAGAGGTTTGGGTCAAGTGTATGGACAAGCAAAGAGCACCATGCAGACATTGGAGGATATGCTAAAGTCCTGTGTGATCGACTTAGGTGGTAGTTGGGTTGATCATTTTCCTCTCATAGAGTTTGCATATAATAATATCTATCACTCTAGTATTTGAATGGATCATTTCAAAGCTTTGTATGGTAGAAGGTATAAGTCTCCTATAGGGTGGTTTAAAATTGGTGAGAATAGGTTGTATGGTCTTGAGTTGGTTCACCAAGCTATGGAAAAGGTGAAGGTGATTTGGGATAGTCTTAATACTGCCCAAAGTCGCCAAAAACCCTATGCGAATATGAGGCGTATGGAGTTGGAGTTCAGTATTGGTGATTGGATGTTTTTGAAGGTGTCTTCCATAAAGAGAGTGACGCAATTTGGGAAAAAGGGAAAGCTCAATCCCCTATATGTTGGCCCTTACCTTCTCTTAAGGATAGTTGGCAATGTTGCTTATGAATTTGAATTGTCTCCTTGTTTGAGTTCCATTCATCTGCTCTTCCATGTTTCGATGTTGAGAAAGTTTGTGGGTGATCTTTCCTTGAATGATTCTTTGGAGAGTGTTGGTGTTTCGAATTCCATTTCTTATGAGAAAGTCTTAGTTAAAATTTTTGATAGGCAAGTTCATCATTTGAGGACTAAGGATGTGGTTTTGGTGAAGGTTCTATGGAGGAACCACAATGTCGAAGAAGCTACTTGGGAAGCCAAAGAGGACATGAAGTACAAATATCCATTCTCGTTTCCTGCTTTAGATAATAGTGCTTGAGGTATATGTATGCATTATCATCTTTGTTTCCTGTCTTTGTTAAAGGTAAGTGTGGCTTTGCTCTATGTTAATTCTTGCTAATGGAAGCTTTGACTCATCATTCAAGGAATAATGATACTAAGGGGGGGACAATGAAACACCCAGGATTTTGGTCCTTGAAATTTTCTTGACTTATGAGCTTATTGCCAAGACTAAGACTCTCCTTATGAGTCATAGGGTGTCATTACGGTTCATAGGTCCCTAATCGTTTCCTGACTAGTGTGGATAGGACAAATTTCTATTATGAATATGATTGACTCCAAATGAATCATAAAGACTTTGTACGAGTACAGTCCCATTCGTAGCCAAACCAGTGTGATGCTAAATTTTTTGTCTTGCCTACGATTTGACCCAATGATTTGTAGTGTCAAAGTATGAGTCATACGGTACAACTCGTATCTAAACCAGTGTGGGTGGCTATGGGTACTGTCCTAAATACGATAGGATGTCATGAGTGGTAAGGTGACATCACGAGTCATAAGGTCACCCATAATAACTAGGCAATAATTTTTTAGTGTTTTCATTAAGGGCACTTTGGACATTTCCACTTTCCCCATATATGACCCACAATTTTAAAACCTTATTGGGACCCTATTCTCATCCAAAACACTCCAAAATAACTTCTCTTCTCATAAATTCTCTCAAGCAAGAACATTAGGATTTTCCCAAGGTTGATTATCTAGAGCTTCCAAGGGAAAATTCCCTCTAAAATTATGTTCCTTTAAGGCATGTATCTCTTTCCCAATAATATATTTTGTTAAGGGTTGTGATTTAATTTTGTATTCAAGTGGTTTTTATGATGGTTAGGGAACCTGGGTTGATAGTTTTGAATAATTGTTCTTTATCTGATGTTTCTTGTTTACATATGCATTGTGTATGCTTTAAATTAGGGGTTTTGTCTTATTAAATCCATGTGTGTAGATTGGATAGAGAAACAAGGGTATTCCTAAATTTGATGAGTTAATGGCATAGAATAGGCAATAACCTCAACCCAATCTTGTGACATTGGTTTTGAATATGGGTTTATGCATACTGAAAGTACTTTTGAAACCTTGCATGGTATAAAAGAGTAATGGAACATGAATTGAATTTTGAATTGAAAACTTTGGAGTTGTATTGGCTAAAGGGTTAGAGTCCTACTTTGCTAGATGATTTGGTTCCTATTTAGTACTTGGATTCCCATTGGCTAGTTGGTTTAGAATTCTACTTGGCTACTTCTTTTGGTTCCTACATGGAACTTTGGATTCTTATTGGTTAATAGGGTTAGAGTCCTATTGGCAAGTTGGTTGATTTGGCAAAGTGACATGTACTTGCAAGCTATAGTCGGTAGGATGATATCACTTGATAATTCCTTAATAAATTACTCCTTACTTGATCACTGGAAGTGTGTGTAAATGTTTTACTTGGGCTTAATTAGGCTTTCATTCCAAAGCTATGAAAATAGAGGTCCCAAGGGACCAATACTAGAAACCGTGATTGCTGGAGTGGGGGTCTAAATGACTGGGTAGTTTGAGTCCCCCATGTTAAATGACTAGGTGCTTAAGACACCTTGGTATATATGTCAGGAGGTTAAATTCCCCCATAGAGCATATTATATATAATTATTCTCTGGTTTGTACGTCTACATGCATTAGGGCATTTTAAGTTGGGGCGGAGCTGGACCCATAAGCTCGTGGGTGTCTTCTTATTATGGTTAAGCTACACATTCCATCTTAATCATCTTAAAGTACATGCTAAGCCTTTTTCTCTATCCTAACACTTGATATATATATATATGTGTATAAGCATATGATTGTGTGCACTAGAATTCTCCATAGGGTACTCCTATGCTTTTCGTGCATAAGAAAGATGGGTCTCTTTAGATGTGTATAGATTATCAAAAGTTGAACAAGGTTTCAGTGAAGAATAGGAACTCTCTTCCTAGGATTGATGATCTTTTCAAGTAGCTTTAGGGTGCTAGATGTTTTTTTATGATTGACTATTGTTTGGGTTATCTTCAGTTGAAGATTTAGAAAACTGATATTCCCAAGACTATTTTTCAAGCCTTATATGGTCACTATGAGTTCTTGGTTATGTCATTTGGGTTGACTAATGCTTCGACAGCTTTTATGGATCTTATGAACTGGATGGTTACACAATTTTGGAATTTGTTTGTGATGGTGTTCATTGATGATATCTTGGTTTATTCCAAAAGTGAGGAGAATCATGTCACTTACCTATGAATTGTGTTGTAGACACTTATGGCTCAGAGGTTATACGCTAATATGAGTTTTGATTTAATGATATGGCCTTTTTGGGGCATGTTATTTCTAGTGAAGGGATCAAGGTGGATCTACAAAAAATTAAGGTTGTTAAGAAGAGGGCTAGACCCACGACTCCAACTGACATTCAGAACTTCTTGGGCTTGGGTGGGCATTATAGGAGGTTTGTGGAGATTTTATCTTTTATTGCTGATACATTGATGAAGTTGACTCAAAAAAAGATAAAGTTCTTGTGGTCAGATGCTTGTGGATGGTAGCTTTCAGAAGTTGAATAAAAGTTGAATTCTACGTCAGTTCTTACCCTGCCCGAGGGTATTGATAGATTTGTTGTATACTGTGATGCACCCCACGTAGGATTGAGTTATGTATTGATGTAGCATGGTAAGGTTATGGACTATGTATCTATGTATCTTAAAGTTCATGAGAGTATTTATCCAACCCAATATTTGAGTTGACAACTGTGGTTTTGTCTATGAATATTTAGCACCATTATTTGTATAGGGTGTATGTTGAATCTCAGAGAGAAGTAGTGACTTGAATTTCTAGTGGACTATGATATGAGACTTAATTACCATCCAAGTAAATCTAATATGGTTGTTGATGCTCTTACCAGGTTGTTCATAGGGAACTCATAACATGTGGATAGGGAGAAAAGAGGATTGGTGAAGGACATTTATCGACTGGATAATCTAGGAGTTCATCTTTTGGACTCAGAGGATGGGCCACTGATTGTTCAAGAAGTGGTTAAATCATCTTTTGGTGCTTAGGTAAAGGAGAAGCAGATTTTGGACCCTATTCTTATAGATTAAGAATGATGTGGGTCAGCAGAAGGTTATGGCATTTGAGATTAGTAGTGATGATATCTTGATGTACCAAGGCAAGTTATGTGTTCCTGATATTAATAGGTTGTGATAAAGGATTTTGACTGAGGCTCATGAGTCTAGATATACAGTTCATCCTGGTTTGACCAAGATGTATCAGGACTTTAAGGAGGTCTATTAGTGGAATAATATGAACATTTTGTGGCGTAGTGTATGGTCTGTCAACAAGTTAAGGTTTAACACTTGAGTCCCGATGGCATGTCTCAAGATATAAAGTTGTGTGTGTGGAAGTGGGAGATGATCAACATGGATATTATTATGGGTCTTCTGCGGTCTCGTAATCAGTATGATTCTCTTTAGGTCACTGTGGATAGGATGACTAACTCTGCTCATTTCTTGCATATGGGGACTTCCTACTCTATAGAGGATTATGCTAAGTTGTTCATTGAGGATATAGTTAGATTGATTGGAGCATCGGTGCACATCATTTGAGATCAAGGTATGCAATTCTCTTCTCACGTTTGGAATTTTTAAGAAAGATTTGGGGACTAAGGTGAACCTTAGCACTGCATTCCACCCTCAAACGGATGGACAAGAAGAATGGATTACTTAGACTTTGGTGGATATGCTAACTGTCTATGTGATTGACTTTAGGGAATGTTGGGTGGATCACTTTCCTTCTATCAAGTTTGCATATAAAAATAGTTATTGATGTTCTATAGAAATATAGCACTTTTTATGGTTAAAACTATGAAAATATTTAAGTTTCTATAGTTTTTTTGTTAGATAAGATGCGTTTTAGGTATGTTTTGTAGAAAACTAGACTTTGGATGCTAAGTTCGTAAAAATAGGGAAAAGGTTCTCTTGGATACTTATGTGAACAATAATGGGTGTTCTTGACACTTTCCGGATTGTTCATGACCAAATCATATGCAGGAATTAAAGAAGAGCAGAAAAATAACTTCTAGAACTTGCTAACTCAACATTCAGACCACATGTAGCACATGTGGACCACATATGGGCAAAGCATGTGTCTGAAGTCCAAAATCTCGACAGCAAACCCATAGAAAATTCTGGTCTGGCACATACAGTCACCACATGCACCCAACCTCAGGCCACATGTACTACATGTGCCCAAGGCCATGCCGCAAATGGAGACCATATGTAGACACTGACCTATTTTGATATTCACAAACATATTTTGATTTTGAGATTCAATTTTGGTCTTGGAATTCTCTTGTATTGATTTTAATTGATTAATTTAGTTATGGCTTTGGGTTTTTACTTGCAATTATTATGATATCATCTTATCCTTTCGATCATAAATGTTATTGATTACTTTACAAGCATGAGCAGCTAAAAACCTTAGCTAAGGTTATGGAAATCCTGGCAGATTGACAAAGTAAAGGAAAAACTATTATCTTTCTAAACTTATACACAAGCAGGCATTGTATTATCTTCACTTTAATAGTTATCTTAGTGGTTGCAAATGTTAGGATTCCGCCTATATTATTGTTAGTTACTCTAAAAGAGGAGTAGTGACTATGTAAAGATAATAACAATAGTAATTTGGAGTTTAACTATCGATACACGCTACTAAGTTTTATTTAAGTAAGATGGTTAGATTTCATCTATTAATTAGAGACTCAAAAGGTAATAGTTAACTAGTATCAAGATAGGGGTTAGTAAGGTGACATCTTGAGACTCAAAGGTAAAAGGTGAAATCCTTCTACTCATCCAAAAGACAGTAGAAGGTACATAACTTATTGATTCTACATGCAAGGTATTGGGTTAGTTCAACAAAGCACGACAGATTTGAAAGCTAGGGGGAACACAATCCTAGTGTTCACCTACAACTGAATACAATCGAAATTGATATTTGGTACTAGTTCGACAATGATACTCAAAACCCCCATTTACTTTTCTAGTTCTATCCATTGATTTCAACAATTGAGAGCCATAATTCCACATATTCCCTTGGGAATTGACCAAAACCTTTGTTGGGTTACTGTATTTGGCAATGACCTCATCATCTTTAGAGTGGAGGTGTAGCTTGGGCATCACCAAATTTTGGCGTCATTGTCGGGGAATACGGTGGTGATTTGTGAATTAAAGTTGTTGCAGTTTATGGGTTTTTCTTTTTATTTTTGTTTTTAGTAGGGTATATGTTGGTGTATGCCTAACACATTGAGTAGAGGCAATCCCTTACTCCCAGTGCATTCGAATCTTGAGAGAATCCTACAAACACCTAGTAGAATGATGGAACAAAAAAGAGATGATATTCCTGAAATAGTTTGCGATGATGTGCCTCTCCCTCCTCCCAAAGGAGTACAAAATATTGTTGATTGGTAAATTGATGAGCTCTTAGGTTAAGTTGAAAACAAAAGGAGGGCAATGAAAGAAGCAGACCACCGAGTAGGACTCTGTGGAAATTATAACAAAGCTAGAGGTAACTGTCTTAAAGTGATCACAGTATGTGCTGCCATATATATATGATGAATAAGATCCAGGATATGTTGAGTTAGCAGATACTGGAGCCATTATCACTCCTGTTTTACACCCAGGGATCAAGTTTGACATAACTAGCATAATGATCTAGCTCTTAAATCTGAAAGGTATGTTTGCGGGTTTTCTTACAGATTATGCAAATGTTCACCTTGCAAGTTTTATCAAGATTTAAAGTTTGTATACCATTTCACGGGTGAATTAGGTAGTGCTTATCCTGAGGTTGTTCTGCTTCTCACTTAAAGGAGAAGCATCGTTATGCCTAGGGGAGCTGCCAAGAGGATATATTACTACATAGAATAAGTTGCGTAGGAAATTATTGAACCAGTTCTTTCCTCCATCTAGGATGTTGTATCTTAAGAATGAGATCTATAATTTTAGGCAATTATAGTGAGAATCTATGTATGAGGCACGGTTTAGGTTCAAGAAGAATCTGAGTATAGTGCCCAACCATCAGATCTTAGGGACGAGCTTATTGGTGATATTCAATAGATCCTTGACCATCAGCTCCAGATCCATGAAAGACACCATATCTTGAGGATATTTTATGATACTACACTGGGAGGAAACTTGGGAGATGTTAGATCAGATCTTTTTCACTAAAGAAGAGTGGCAAACTTAAGAAGCTGAGAGGGGATCTAGTACATATGTTATTAGTGCCTCCTATGACCAGAAAGTAGTTGATGATTCAATAGTGCAAGAGATTGCACTACTAAGAACCAATCTTTGGATACTGGCAAAGTAGTCTGCAGCAGCAAGTTCCAAGAAAGTGAATGTAGAAAGAGTACAAGGTTCAGCTTTCAAAGCTTATGAGTCAGAATTAAAAGAGGAAGCTAACTATCTGGATCATCATTTGGAGGGTTTTCGAGCCAAAGAAAAAGGGAAAAAAGGTAGGCAATATTATAGAGGATACAAATACCATAGTAGAGATCGAGAGGGTGATTTAAGGAAGAAGGATGACTATAAAGAGAAGGGAGATCGGTACATTCGACCTGGCAGATGAGATGCAAAGTCAAGAATGTAAGAGATGCTGACTAAGCTGGTAAAGGATCAAGAAAATTAGGAGATCAACCTTAAGGAGATTAAGGCTTACATTTTAGGATTTACCCAGAAGGTTAAATCCCATGCAACTACTATCAAGTAGTTGTAGCACCCGTTCTTGTAGATATCGACAACACTGAACCAGAGACAGCCAGGTACTCTTCCATGAAACACTGTGCAAAATCTAAAAAATGATGGTCATATTCTTACCATTACCACAAGGATTGTTATAACTACTATGGATCCCTTATTACCTGTTGTGAAAGCGTCAATGCATGATGAGGTTATTGTTGATGAGACACCTGTTGTGAAGTCAGAAAAATAGCAGGTGGTGATAATGCAACTGTTAAGGAAAAAAGTAAGGGGTCGGTTGTTGATAAGGAAATAAGAAAAATTCCTCTACCATTCCCACCTTTTCCTAAATAACTAAAGACGAAAAGGGAGAAACAAAAATTTAAGTGATTTATTGAGATGTTGAAAGAGTTGACCATGACTATTCCTCTTCTTGAGGCATTGGAGAAGATGCCTTGATATTCCAGGTTTATAAATCAATTGGTTACAATGAATAAAGGAGCTATGAATAAGGATGTTAATGGCTTACACCATAGTAGGACAATCACTACTATGTCTCTGACTAAGAGAAAAGATGATCCCAGAATATTCAGTATACATGTACTATCGGGTCATCTTGATTTGTCAGAGCCTTATGTGACCTGGGACTCAACATAAATTTGATATCGTTGATTGTATACAAGAAATTAGGCTTGAACCCTCTTCAACTGACTTCAATGCGACTATTGATGGTTGATCGCATCATGGAAAAACATGTAGGCATTTCATTTGTTGTAATTGTGAGAGTTGATAACTTCATATTTCTGGCTGACTTTGTAATTCTAGAATGTGAAATTGACATCGAGATTCTAATTATATTTGTAAGAGCATTTATGACCACAAGTAGAGCAATGGTTGACATAGAGAAAGGAGAGCTAAAATTTAGAGTCAACGGTGAGGAGGCCATATTTAACATCCAAAAATCAATAAAGCATCCAACTGACATGACAGTGGTATCAGTGATAGATTGTATTGATGACCTAGAAGGGTACTTATATGGGTATCTTTATGAAATCTAAGAAATCAAGGTACCCGTGTCGTGCAGTGACATTAAATCAAGCATTGAATAGGAGGAAACCCATAGGCTTGTTGGTGAAGCTAAGTAACCAACATAGTCACATCATTCCACAACACTAAATCAAGCACTAGGTAGGAAGCAACCTACTATTTTAGTGCTCACATTGTTGTTGTTTTTATTTTGTAGGTTTTTAGCTTATGGAATTACCCTGAATATGGTAAGATTGCTACATACAAAAATTTCCTGGTAAGGGGACTGTGTGACAAACCCATCATGGTCATGAGTACCTCATGGGCCAGTTAAGTTGAGCATGAAATTGAAAAGATGAAATTTTTTAGGATGAGAATTGAAATTTGTGGGCTTTGGTGCGTATTCATACTTTTAGGACTATAAATTTACATTACGGGACCATAAGTAGATGGGGAATTATCAAAATACCAAGTCTAAAATGCAGGAAAGTGGACAAAAAATTTTGAACCATATGCACACTACACATGTTGGTCATATATGGCATATGTGCCCCATGTCTAGCCACATGTGGCAGGCGCATATGGGTGCCGTTAGGTAGGTCACTTGGGGCCCACCAACACATATTTAGGACCTAAAATATCCCCCATCCTTAGTTAAACATCTTTAGCCTTATTCTAACTCATTCAAATCCTCAAAACTTCAATTTTCTCATTAAATTTAAACTTTCATATTATATCATAAAATAATCTTGGTTCTTAAAGAATGGCTAAATTAAAACTTGTTTGAGGTAACAACTTGTCCCAACATAATAAAAACCAGCTCCAACTTGGGTTTTGCTCAATTTCTTCATTGTTGACTTTTGGATTTTCATAAAAGAGGTAACCTTTTTGGATTCTAATGGTTATGTTTTGATTTATTAATTGAATAAACAAGTTGATATGTGTAATGAAAAATATATAGAATCTACCAAGCATTTATTTAGGATCCTTGAAGTAGCCTAAAATCTTAATGTAGGGCCTTGTTTTGAATTAAATTCTAAAGTTAGGCCCCAACCTAAAGTTGAACTTGAAAGAGTAGAGAAATCCAAAAAGTTGAGCACGTTAGTTTTCTTTGAAAATAATGACTCTTGATTTGTGTGTGCACATTGGACTTTTTGGGACTTCAAATAAGTTGTAGGGGTGTGAAAATTAAGGAAAATTCAAACTTTTAACATTTTGAGTTTTTCTTCTACTTTTGCAATCCCTCATTTTATGTTGGAAACTAATGACTAATATTTCAGGTACATATGGAACTAAAATCTGCTAAGAAGAAGAAGGTTAAGACATCGATGAATGGGATGAGTCCCCTGAGTCCAGTTGTTCAGTGGAATTTAGAGGGGTTACAGATAAGGCGACAAGTAGAGTTACTAGAAGACAGGTGTGTTAGGTAGCCGAGACTATTATATTGGGCACTATGGGATAGCTTTTACCTGAACAGTCATAGTAAGGTAGACAGCCAGTTTTTACTAAGCCTAGGTCTCGGCTGAGGCTACTCAGATTATCTAGATTGCACTAGCATGCCTGGCTCAGTCGAGGATAAAATTAGCACAGAGATCATCTCCATATTATAATCCATCAAGTGATCATGATAAGGATAAAGATTTTGTATCAGATAAACAGAGAGTAGCTCAGGACCCAGGAGAGGTCCCAGGATTCATCCGAGGATGCCAAGCAGGAGGAGTCATCAGTGGTACCCCATTCTAAAAAGGGTACCACCATATATATACAATGGTAAGATGTACCCCCAATCTAAGAAGGCTATAGAGTAGGCTTCCCATGAGGCACTAGTACAACAAAAGCAGAGTCATGCACCCATACATACCTCAGAGGAACCTCTTGAGAAAAAAACCCGAGGTGTGTAGAGGGGATTTAGGATATATTTGATATATATAGTCATATTTTGGAGGTTGAATGGACTAAGAGGCTTGTTTATGAGGTCGTCAGATAAATCTATCTAAGCTTAGAAGAGTACCACAGTTGCGGGCTTCTTTTAATTATTACTAGTTATAGTGGATGACTACACCACTCGATTTTTACAGCTTGGCTATGATACATAAGTCTTATACATCATACCATACCACAGTAGTCCTTTTGATGTGCAAATCTCTAGGCTTGATTAGACATATGGAGCATCCATAGCTTGATTATACCATTATGCTAAGGGTCAGAGTTGCTCTTTCAGCAGATACTATCCACTGTGTCATTTTTTGTCTAAATTATATCGCTTCTGCATCTACATTTTAGTGCGATTACATACTAAGAGTCATATGAGATAAATAAATTATATGGGAGGTTGGGCATAGATGAGAGAGAGTTGAGATGGTTAGGTTCATAGTTAGCTATATTTTACCTTTGGGTGATGAGACCTCATGGATTGAGGGTCATGGTGTGATAAAGAAGGTTCTATTGGCATTTGATGCCAGGTTTTGGTGATTTCTCATCTAATATCGACTATTCCCCAATGCTTCAGATAATGTGTTAACTTAGAAGGGAGAAGCCCTGGATGCCAGTTTGATGGACGGATATTCTATTAATTTTACAGCTATTCTCTGGTATGAGATCCATGATATAGAATTTAGGGAGATGAAAAATTTGATAATCCCTACCTAATTCATAGGTTATGTGACAAGGATGGTGTACTTGAGATACTAGGACTAAATGAGAGGGTACTTGTGACAGCTACCATATAGAAAAAGAGTATGAAGGATCCAGCATATTCAGGCCTTCATAAGAGATCTAGTGAGCCTGCCGCAGTAACTCGGGCCCAGACTAAGGGTCCATCAGTTTCCACTAAGCCTGATCATATACATAAAGGTGATGTGGGAGTTAGTATTGATATTGAGATAAAGGAGTAGAGAGAGGCATGAAATATAAGTACTCAGGGCGAGGGGACAACAACCACTTCTTCATTAGCCTCGACTTTGACCTTAGAGCCGGTTGGCATATTTTTAAATAATACTCGCCTATCCACTTTAGCTCCTACTACATGTATTATTACTATATCTCGAGATTTCTTACAAAGCTTAGTAGACAACCATAGGGCTACTGATGCTCGATTACGGATTGTTGAGACCAAGATGACTACTTTATATGAGCATATTTGTTTAGGGGTTTAGACTAGATTTGAGAGGGCAGAGAATAGATGGGAGGATGCACAGAGAGTTGCCTTGTCTGAGCTATATAATAACTTACAAGCACGTATTGATGAGTTTAAGAGATAGGTTATAGCCCTATATACAGAGACAGTGGTGTCGGATCTAGACTAGATAAAAGAAGAGATGGATTTATTGTGAAAAGACGTACTCTCTCTCACAGAGAGATATGTAGCAACCACTCCTTCAATCATACCCCAATTTGTCTAGATATCACCTCTTTATGTACCTAGATATTTGGATTTCTTCACAGAGGATGATGATGAGGTCTTGGTAGTTGGGGCTAAGAGAGATCACATAGGAGACTTGTAGGATCCTGATATGCCATATGACTAGGCCATTAAATAGGCCAGACATGAGTTGATAGATTCTGCATTTATTGAGAGAGAAAGGTGTGACACAATAGTAGCAGGTTGATCTTTTAGTAGTGTACAACCGCCGCTACCGCCTCCGCCATTTGATATTCCTTTATCTGGGGATACTCATGATATAGACATTTAAGGCATCCCAAGTATTTTCTCACTCCCCTTTGTTTTGTATTATTTATGTGCATTAAAGATAGTGGCGTAGTTTAGTTGGGGGTGGCATTACTATAGCCATCGTGAGTTTTTATTGCCATGCTTCTTTTCCTGTTGGTCATGGTATGGTTGTAGAACCAACATATCTAGGTTAAAATTTGTGTAGTATTGTGTTTTGTTTCATGTTGTAATTTTGTTTAATTAGGAGATTTTAAAGTATATAGGGGAGATGTCATGTTTTTTGGGCTTTTTGAGAAAATGATTCCCCTCCAAATTTATGTTTTAGAACTATGTGAATGTGTACATATGTGAACATTATGGATCTTGTTATGACAATAGGATTAGGGACATGATAATCACTTGCTATCAGTTGCATGAACCGGATAATTAGTAGCTTGTAATGTTGACTATGTTCCATGTGCAAGTAAGATAATACTTAGTTCTCTTTCTGTGTTGATTTCAGAATATCCTTGGTTAGTCTTGACTAGGTTAAAGTATAATTGGCTAGGAAAGGATCATAGGTCATTTTTTATGTTAGTCTACTTTAAGCTTAAAAGAACTTCCATGTGAGAATTGTATCTGTTGAACCCTGTGTGGAGCCTTATAGTCTATTTTTCCTGATACACTTTTCACCTTCCCATTTGTGTTACAATGAATCAGTTTTGGCCCTGGTCCTCTTTGGATATTGTGTACCCCAACTCAGGCAAAATGCCTAAGTTGAGGGTGGCTAACATAGGGGTACGTAGTGTAAGGTGGGTATGTAGAAATGTAAAATAAGAGAAAAAGTTAGTAGGGCTGAGTATGGTAGAAAAAGAATATAAAAAAAGAAAAATTGTGAAAAAAGTGAAAAATAAAGAATAAAATAATACACCCAACATGAATGTGCGTTAAAATAAAAAGGGAGAAATAAGGGTGGAGTAAAAAGAAAGTTGGCTAATTAGTGAGACCCCAGGGTTAGTGCAGTGCCAAGGAGGATTAGTAACTCCATATGTCCATATGTACCATAACCCCCCCCCCCCACACACACAAAAGCCTACATTACAAGGTGAGAAAAGTCCTATAGTGTTACTAGCTTAATTGTTTGAAAACTAAGGTAAACGAAATAAAAGAAAGTCTATGGTATTCGATGCACATTGATTGAAACTTCTCTTTTGAGTATGAGTATCTCTTGTCTGTCCCTGCATTAACATACATTATGTCTGTTGTGCTTCATATTATGTCAAAAATTGAGATAGGTAGGGTTTTTTTGAGTTGAGCTTAAAGTGTTGATTGACTGGTTTGAGTAACTTAGATTCTCCTAGTCAAATGTTGTATCTTATTTTATTTTATTTTGTTTGGTTTTATTTTCTGAGGACATCCAAACATTCTAAGTTGAGGGTATTGATGTACTATAGAAATATAGACCTTTTGACGCTAAAAACTATAAAAATATGCAAGTTTTTGAGGTTGTTTTGAAAGATATAATGCATTTTAGGTAAGTTTTGCAAGAAACTATATTTTGGCTGCTAAGTTTGTGAAAATCGAAAAAAGGTGATTTTGGCTACTTATGTTATCAATAATGGGTGTCAGTCACCTTTTCGGATTGTTCATGACAAAACATGCGTGGGAATTGAAGAAGGGCTGAAAAATAACTTTTGGCACTTACTAAGTCAACATGCAAACTGCATGTAGCACATGTGAACTTTAGATTGGCAAGAATGTGTCAGAAGTCCAAAATCCTAATAGCTAACCTATATGGAATTTTGGTCTGGGCTTATGTGATCACCACATGCACCCAGCTTTCGACCTCTTATACCGCATGTGCCTATGGTCAGGCCATATATAGAGACCACATGTTGCCACCAACCCTTTTTTCTCTTATTTCATTTTGGATATGGTTTTAGGGTTTTCTCATGTACTATAAATACCCCGTATGTTTTTTTTCATAGAAGTTATGAACTCTTGATACTCACGAGTATATTTTGATTTTGAGATTGGATTTTGGTTTTGGAATTCTTTTGTATTAATTTTAGTTGATTAATTTAGTTATGGTTTTGGGGTTTACTTGCGGTTATTGTGATTTCAAATTTAGCTTTCAATCATGAATGTTGTTGATTACTACTTAAGTATGAGTGGCTAAAGACGCTTAACTAGGGTTATGAAAACCATGGCAGATTGATGAAGTAAGGGAAGTGCTATTGTTGTTCTGAACCTATACACATGCATGCATTGTATTATCTTTAATTTAACAGTTATCTTATCTATTGTAAACATTTGGATCCTACGTAGATTATTGCTACTTACTCTAAAAGAGAGGCAGCGATAAGGAAAAGATAATGGCAACAGTAATTTAGAGTTTGACTATTAATCCAAGCTACTAGGTTTTATCTAATTAAGATGGTTAGATTTTATCTAATAACTAGAGACGTATAAGGTAATAGTTAATTAGGATCAAGATAAGGGTCAGTAAGGCGATATCCTGAGACTCAAAAGGTAAAGGGTGAAATCCTTTTGCTCGTCCAAAAGATTGTAGAAGGTACATAACTTACTGATTCTGTATGGAAGGTATTGGACTGGTTACACAAATCATGATAAGCCTATGGAGTTGAGAAACACCTCCTTTTGAATATAATCGAAGTTGATATTTGCTACTAGTTCGGCATTGATTCTTAAAACCCCCTATTTACTTTGATGGTTTTTCCCATTGATTTTAACAGTCGAGAGCTATGATTCCACATATTTCCTTAGAAATTAACCCTAACCTTTGTTGGGTTACTATATTTGGCAGTGACAATATCATCTTTAGAGTGGAAGTGTATCTTGGGCATCACCAGTTGTCACTCAACTATTCAAATGGCTCCTTTTAAGGCTCTTTATGATAGGAGGTATAGGTCTCTCATTGGATGGTTTGAGGTTGGAGAGGCTAGGCTGTTTGGTATAGACTTGGTTCATCAAGCCATAGAAAAGGTTAATATAACTAGAGAGGCTTAAGACTGTCAAATTCACCAAAATTTTTATGTAGACGTGAGGCAAAGGGATTTAGAATTTGACGTAGGTGATTGGGTATTTTTTAAATTTTCTCTTATAAAAGGAGTGATGATATAACACCCTGGGTTTTTACCCTTAGAAAATTACCTAGAATTTTTGTCTTTGCACCTAATACAAATCATGGGTACGAGCCATATGATGGGGTACGAATGGTATGGTCCTGTCGTATGCTGACTAGTGTTAGTTGGTAGAATGGATTTTGATAACTGGAATGGATAAGATGTAGGGGTGCGAGTCTCATTGGAAGGTATTGATTATTTGGTTCCTTAAATTAATCTTAGACTTTGTTACTTAGGTTGGACCTGAGTACGAGTGGCTCACTCTTTCGTGGGTTTAATCTTCCAGGGGTACGGATGAAGGGGATAGATCATATGCTTCAGATATGACTTGGTTGGATGAGTCATAAGCTAGATTGTGTTGGATCCAAAGGTTGAGGCTAGGATACGAGTTGAGGGTACCAATCTTATTAGAGGGTACGACTCTTGAGGGTCAGTCGTACCCCTGTGATGAGTTTTGTTCAACTTAAGTGGCATTATTTTGGATATTTCCACATTTACCCTAATAAGGTCCCACAACTTCTAGCCTACTTTGGTGGTTATTTACACTATTATTTCATTCATTAACACTTAGAAACTCTTCTAAAACACTCTATAATTCTGTCAAAAGATTTTGGGCAAGAGAATCTAGGGTTTTAACTAGAGGATTAATTTGGGGCTTGTCTTGGTGGTCTCTTTCCTTCATCATCCTAATTTAAGGTATGTTTTCTTCCCTCATTGTTAATTCTAACTATGAGCATGGTTTTTATGAATTTCTTCAAGATTTCATCGATTGTAGGATTTTGATTTTCAAATATGAATTGGGGGTTTAGATATTAAATGGTTTGTTACGATTTTCCATGGTTTTAACTATGCCTTATGTGCATTAATGGTGGTTTTGGATAATTGGATTGAATGGGAATGGTTTAATGGTAATTGTAATTGGTTTTGGTTGTATTATGCCCGCAATGTATTTGACAAAATGCCTATAATAATGTTTTTTATTGCATTGAGTACTTTTAAAAGAAATCTTGCTTATTTTACAACTTGGTAAAGGAATTATGCATGGTTTAAATGGCTTGAAAAGGTAGATGGCTAAATGGTTATGCTTGTGGGGTACGTGTGATCCTTCCAGTAGTTTAATATGGTAAATAGAAGGGCACTTGGAAGTACCCTTAAACCTATATAAGATTGGCTATGGATAGTACTTGCAAGTATGGTCGGTATGATGATACCACCACTAAATAGACTTGGTTAATAAATGGTAAATGGATTTACTATTTGCTTGGTAGGTTTTAATTAGGCAATATTAGCGCGATATGTAGCAAAGCCATGGAAGGTGGAGGTCCCGGGGGAACCAAAAACTGGAAACTCATATTTGTTGATGTGAGGTTGGTCTTGGTGACCGTGTGTATGATGTCAAACTATATTTTAGGGATGTACTAGTGATCTAAGGTTTTCTTCCCTGTTGTGTAGTTACATGCATTAGGCCCTTTCAACTGGGTGAGCTGAACCCATATAGCCACAGGTGGTTTAGGACGGTAAATCTACACAGCCCAGGTAAAGGTTTTAAATACATTCTAAACCTGGTCCCTTTTCCAAACATGGTTATATATATATATATATATGTTTGTGTGCATATATATGGTTTTTACTTGTCTTTATAAATGGCATTATTTTATCCTTATCCTAAGATCATGCTAGATTTCACTCGTTAACCCATCTACTAGCGGTTGTATACCCATGCTATGCAAGAATCGGCCATTCTACTCCTCCTACATAGTGATTAACTCGGGGATCAGCATTTGGACTAAAGTGGTGAGCTTCCATCCTTTTAGAAGGCTCAATTTCATGTTATGGAAATTTCAATACACTTTAATTTTATTTTGGATATTAGTTTTGGCCATGGTTGGGGGCATGTCCTAACTCGATTTTATTAGTATTTTAGTTAGAGTCTTTGTGGTACTGCTATGGGTTGGAATGGGCCAGATCGGTATTGGTGTTGGCCTTGGCATTAGAATAAGCTGGTGGGTTGACATCATTGGACATTATTTCTTATTGTAACATCATATTTTATTTTGGGATTAATTAAATTACATTTTAGAACTTTTATGGTTATGGCCTGGTTTATGGCATTTGGAATGATTTAGTATGGTTGGGTGGTTGGTATGGGATGATTTGACACGATTTGTCAGGTCACGATTGTGATACTATCCCAGATTCTTTATGTGAGCTATTATAATATAATGTTATATGCTCTAAATTCATCCAACTTAGGGTAGGCGGTTGGAGGTTGGGTTGGGTAACGAAGGTGGTCTCTGATCCTGGTCGGACCTAGGATGCCCGTTACAATAAGGCACCCAATCGAGTCATGATAGATGAGGTTTGGGATTAAAGGAGAGCTTGGTCCTTGTTATTTTAGTCCTTATTAGATTTTTAAGAGAGTTGGGAATATTGCTTATGAGTTAGAATCGCTCTCGATTTTGGGTTCCATTCATCTGGTTTTCTATGTGCCAATATTAAAGAAGTGTGCCGGTGATCCTTATTTGATTGTCCATGTGGGGAATCTCAGTATTTTCGACCCTTTGTCTTATGAGGAAGTCTCGATCAATATTTTAGATAGGCAAGAAAGTCTGTATGTAGAGGACTAAGGATATAGCTTCGGTGAAAATCTTTTAGAGAAATCAAAAGATGAAAGAAGCTACTTGGGAAGATGGATTGGATATGAAGTCCAAATATCCATTCCTATTCCGTGATTTGGATAAAAGTGCTTGAGATATGACTTTCATTCTCTTTCTGGTGACCTTTTGAAGTTTTCATGTCAGTATGTGTGCGTGCATTCTTGGTTTCTTAATGGGTGCCTTGACTACTCATTTAGGGACAAATGATCTAGGGGGTAATGTAATACCCCAAGTTTTGTACTCTAAAAATTTCTTGATCTTTTTTTCCATCACTGCCCAGGCAATGACTCTTGTGACGAGTCATTATCATACATCACGAGTCATAGTGTGCCAATTGTAGTCATAATAGTAAGATTGACTAATGTTTTTCTCTTCATCATGACTTGGCCCCCATGAGTCATAGGGTGAGGTCATGAGTCATAGTGTGTGGCTCGTGACCATAATAGTAGGGGCTGGGTTTTGGGACATCAGGCTACAGGTCTTGGTGATGACTCGTGACCAGTAACCATGAGTCGTTACCTGACTTGTAGGGACTGGGCACTATTTTTCATACTTATTTTCATTACAGGCATTGAGATCTTTTCCCTTATCCCACAATTCCCATGACTTAAAACCCTACCATTGGCCTTATTTTAACTTCTTAACAAATCAAATACAATATTTTTCCTCTCTAAATCCCCAAGAAAAAAAAACTAGGGTTTCAAGGAATTAAGCACCTAAGGTTCAAATTTGTGGTTTCCTCACCAAATTTCCTTGGTATTCAGGAATATATCTCTTCCCTAAATCATTTTTAAACAAAGAATGTGTTTAGTTATTATTCGTATGGCTTTAATTGTTGGATTTTTAATGTGGGTTGAGCGGTTTGGAATGGTTATCATATGAATTAATTTCACCATAGTTTTGAATGGTTATTTATGTGTTATCCTATGGTTTTTAACCAAATGAATGCATGGGTGGGCAAATTGGAATGGAGAACATGGGTTTGCCCAAACTTTATGGTTTAAAGGTTTAGAATTGGCTTTACCCTTAACCTAACTTGGCTATTTGGTTTCAAAACATGGATACATTCATAACTGAACTCACGTTTAGAACCTTACTTTGTATAAAAGGTTAATGGAACATACAATGGTTTTTGGAAGGCCTTGGCGAACATGGATTGGTTTTAAATTGTGAACGTGGTGTCAATTTTGCTTATTGGTTTTGGATTGGCATAATGGAATTGTTTTGCAAACTTAACTTAATTTGGTATGATGATACCAACGATAAATTCCTAACTAAAAGACTGCTTGGTTTATGGATGAGAATGGATAATTGGATTTAATTTGGGCTTAAAGGGGGTTGTGTAGTTCGTCGTGGAAGGTAGAGGTTCCAAGGGGATCGGTACTAGTACAAAATTTTCATGTGTAGGGGTCTTGGTGACTGTTTGCATAGTTCACACATTATATATATATATAATTGGAATGGTAAGAGCCTCAGTGGGTTTGGCCGTTCCTTGAATTATCCTAGTTCATTAGGCTAACACACGTTGGGACCCTTTCAGCTGGGGGAGCTAAACCCATATAGGTTGTGGGTGCCCTTTAGATGATTAGAGATACATATTCCAGTTTAATGATTTTAAAATCTCATGCTAAACCTAATTCCCCATCCTAGTATCTCATATATATGTAAGTGAATGTGAGCATATGATTTTCAGACTGATTTGTACTTGGCATTTTTTAATCCCTTACCTCGATTTACATGCCAATGCACGCCTCACTAACCATCCCCAGACACTACATTGTTTCATGATGTAGGGTCCTGGGGGTTCTTTGATTACCTTGTGTAGACTTAGGTGATTTTGGTTCGTTGATCGGTCTGTGTTAGAACTATCAATACAGGTCGGCCTAACCTACTTGGACTAGACCACACGGGCTTTCAAGTTTGACGGCTCAGGACAGGCTAGCCCACTAACATGACAGGCCAGAAAATAGAAAGACCAACCCATCACACTACGAGCTGCGAGCCTCCATAGGCCAACCCACTTTTTAAAATATATTATACTTATAATTTAAATTCAAATTTTAAATTATTAATTATATAAATATTTACAATATAATATTACATGAAGTGACTACTTGTTAATCAAGTCTCAAATTTACAAAAAAAAATCCTGATAATCTATGAAATTAAATAACTTTTAACACAAAATTCAAACCATATAGAGATGTTAAAAAACAAGTGAAACTATTAATGATTAATAATATAACTATCTAAATAGGAATATTAACCTGAGTTTGTTTTAATTGATCACAATAAAACACAAAGTAATATCAATATATATATATATATATTGGTTGTCTTCCGTTGTTTATCATATTGTGTTCTATTTTGCGTGGCTTAAGGAGTGGTCTCCGGCCCTCGATGGGCTTAATATTCCCATCACGACTAGGCCCTAAGTCTGGTCATAACACATGTAGTTTCTAAGGATGGAATTACAATAGACCCAACAAAGATTGAGGCTATTTGTGATTGGGTAAGACCTATATCTCCAACTGAAGTTCATAACTTTATTGGTTTGGCTGATTATTATAGGCAATTAATCAAGTCTTTTGCTATTTTTTTAGTGCCTATGACTAGATTAACTCAATAAAAATATTCTTTTCTGATGGTCCAAGGAGTGTGAGTCTAGCTTTGGAAAGCTCAAGGAGTTTCTTACTTGAGCTTCTATTTTGGCTCTTCCTGTTGAGGCTATTCGCTATGTATTATAATGTTTCTAGTGTTGGTTTGGGTTGTTTGTTAATGTAGCAGGGTTGTGTTACCTCTTATTCTTTGAGGCAACTTAAGGTGCACGAGTGCAACTACCCCACTCATGATTTAGAGTTGGCGGTGATAGTTTCCACGCTTAAGATTTGGAGGTATTATCTTTAGGTAACGTAGATGGATGGAGTTTCTAAAGGATTATGATATCTCTATCATGTATCATCTAGAAAAGACAAATATAGTAGAAGATGCCTTGAGTTGGAAGGCAGTGAGTATGGGTAGTTTGGCTTATATTTTAGTTTCTCAAAGTCCATTGGCATGAGACATTCAGTCCATAGCCAACTTGATAGTTCACTTTGATATTTCAGGCCCTAAAAGGATTTTTTTCTAGTGTTAAGGTGAGGTCTTCGTTATTTGAGAAGATTCGGGTTCGTCAGTTTGAAGATAATAGAATTTTCATTCTTCGTGATCAGGTGTTGGGTATTGAGTCCAAGACGGCTAACCTAGATTCTAAGGGATTTTGGGGATTTAATCACCGCATTTGTGTTCTGAGGATCGATGACTTGATTCGGCTAATTTTTCTCAAGTCTCATAGCTCAAGATATTCTATTCATCTTGGCTTGTTACTTATGTTGTCAACAGGCAAAGGCCGAGCATCAGCAACCAGGTTGTTTAATTTAGAGATTGCCTATTATCGATTAGAAGTAGGAGTGGATTACCATGGATTTCATTAGTAGTTTTCCTTACACTTTCCATGGTTCTAATGGTATTTGGGTCATTTTTGATATGTTGACTAAGTTGGCATATTTCATTCCAATTCTTATATCCTTCAGCGTCGAGATGTTATCTTATATCTATGTGAGTAAGATAGTCTATTTTCTTGGTGTGCCTATATCCATCATTTCACACCGAGGTTTTGTGTTCACTTCTAACTTTTGGAGAGCTTATCAGATGAAGTTGGATACTCAGGTAGATCTTAGTACAACCTTCCATCCACAGACAGATGGTTAGTCACAGTAACTATTCAGGTTCTTGAAGATATGCTCTAATCTTGTATTATGGATTTTGGAGGTCAGTGGGAGCAGTATTTAGCCTTAGAAGAGTTTGCATATAATAATAGTTATTATTTGAGTATTGACATGGCATATTTTAAGGTTTTATATGGTAGGGGATGCCATTCCCTAATTAGATGGCTTAAGACTTCAGAGACTTGACCCCGTGGTATTGGTACCAACTTGCTTCAGGAGTCGTTGGATAGAGTCAGGGTGATTCAGGATAGGTTAAGAGCAGGTTAGAGTAGGCAGAAGACTTAGTAGACCATAGACTTCATGTCTGGAGATTTAGAGTTGGTGATTGGGTATTCCTCAGTTTGTCGCCCATGAAGGGTGTGATGAGATTTGGGAGGAAAGATAAGCTCAGCCCTATATTTATCAAACTCATTGAGATCCTTCACATAGCAGGAGAGGTGGCTAATGAGTTAGCCTTACCCCTAGATTTTGTTGTTGTTCATCCTATTTTAATGTTTTTTCATTGTGATGATACATTCCTAATCTACCTTATGTGCTTAGATGGGACTCAGTATAGCTCAAAAAGCGGTTGACCTTTGTGGGGGATCCTATGCTCATTTCAGGCAGTTGCGAACTAAAGAGATTTTTATAGACAAGGTTAAGTGGAGGCACCACCCTATAGAGGAGGCTATTTGGGAGATCGAGAGCGAGATGTAAACCCAATATCCTCACCTGTTCGAGACTTCAGGTATATCCTAATCCTCAACTTTTGCGAATGAAAGTCATTTTTAATAGTGGATATTTTAATGACCCTTCAGGTTATTTTCCATATTTCCACTTAGTTTTTCCATTAGATCTTTTCCATAACTGTCCCAACTCATTTATGACTTACTGGAACTGTCAGTTCATTTGGTTTTTAGGGCTAATTTCCTATTTTGAAGTCTTTAGTGGTTCCAAATAGCCACCAAGAAAAAACTTCAGCCAAATAACCTCATATGTAAATTCATACTATTCCCACAGCTCTGAAATATCGGTTTTAGGCTAGGAGGACTCTTGGTTTGGGTCCTAAGGCACCCGAGCTCATTTTGACCTATTGGTCAAAAAGTTGTGAAAATAAAATATAGGTGTGGGATCCACTTTTAGTAGAAATGACCTCTAATGGAAATTTTGAATACATTATTGAGTTTGGAACATCAAATTTGGTAGGGCATCATATTTTATTTGCGTATACGGGATTTCAGATGAATCCTGAATTGTTGGCGGAGACTTGGAAAATTACATGTCTCAGTTGTATTTGGTGCCATCTCTAATAGAAAGCATGGCAGGCCACCCATATGGTATGATCGTAGTGCTCTAGGTCACGATGACTCATCCTGGTAATCATAATAATCAGCGATCACAAGCCTTGGGTCGAGATAACAACACTAGGATACCTAGGATGGGTATAAACAGTCCTTTTTCATCCATTCTCTTAAGACTTAAACCCTAAAGACTATAGAAGCTTAGTTTGGAGCTTGTGGGGGATTTGGGAGCTTGAGTAACGATTATTAAGCGATTATCTTTTGAATTTATGGTACGATTTCTCTAACTTCATTGTAGGTTTTCCCATTTCTTGTTCAAAACCCATAAACCTTGGTGTCTTAATTTTAGCAGCAATTCAGCTCATATTTCACCCATTTTTAGGGTAATTACTCCATGAGCATGAGGAATATTGGGTTGACTTCAGAAATATGATTTTCATAAATGGGACAAACATGGGATGTTGGTGTGATTTTTGTACATGAAGCACAATGGTACAATATAGGTATCATTATTCTCGTGTTGATGAGTAGATTGTTATTTTGATATTGGAAAGGAATATCGGTGATTTAGTGGATTCTTTGATCTTTCTTTGGCATCCAGGTAGGCTAGGTTTTCCCTCTTCATAGACTGAGTTATATAACAGTATCTTTATGATATTATGTTAGACTTGGGATAGGTTTTAGATGTTGGTGATCAAAATGGAGATACTGGTGTTAGTTGGACCTTCGAGGCTATTCAAAAGCCATAATTTAGGTGTTTTAGGCTAAATTCATACTATTCCCCCAGCTTTGAAATATCGGTTTTAGGCTAGGAGGACTCTTGGTTTGGGTCCTAAGGCACCCGAGCTCATTTCGACCTATTGGTTAGAAAGTTGTGAAGATAAAATATAGGTGTGGGATCCACTTTTAGTAAAAATGACCTCTAATGGAAATTTTGAATACATCATTGAGTTTGTAACATCAAATTTGGTAGGGCAGCATATTCCATTTGTGTATACGGGATTTTAGATGAATCCTGAAGTGTTGGCGGAGACTTGGAAAATTTCATGTCTCAGTTGTATTTGGTGCCATCTCTAATAGAAAGCATGGCAGGCCAACCATATGCTATGATCATAGTGCTCTAGGTCACGATGACTCATCCTGGTAATCATAATAATCAGCGATCACAAGCCTTGGGTCGAGATAACAACACTAGGATACCTAGGATGGGTATAAACAGTCCTTTTTCATCCATTCTCTTAAGACTTAAACCCTAAAGACTATAGAAGCTTAGTTTGGAGCTTGTGGGGGATTTGGGAGCTTGAGTAACGATTATTAAGCGATTATCTTTTGAATTTATGGTATGATTTCTCTAACTTCATTGTAGGTTTTCCCATTTCTTGTTCAAAATCCATAAACCTTGGTGTCTTAATTTTAGCAGCAATTCAGCTCATATTTCACCCATTTTTAGGGTAATTACTCCATGAGCATGAGGAATGTTGGGTTAACTTCAGAAATGTGATTTTCATAAATGGGACAAACATGGGATGTTAGTGTGATTTTTGTACATGAAGCACAATGGTACAATATGGGTATCATTATTCTCGTGTTGATGAGTAGATTGTTATTTTGATATTGGTAAGGAATATCGGTGATTTAGTGGATTCTTTGATCTTTCTTTGGCATTCAGGTAGGCTAGGTTTTCCCTCTTCATAGATTGAGCTATGTAACTGTATCTTTATGATATTATGTTAGACTTGGGATAGGTTTTAGATGTTGGTGATCAAAATGGAGATACTGATTGTTTGTTTCTAATGTAATACCATATCTTGATTCCCCTGTGTCACATTATTGTGCTAAACTTATATCAACACAGTTGGTTTTGAAGTGTTAAGGTAATAGGAGGGGATAATGTTCTTGATCTTAAAAGTTGGAAATTGACTGCCATAGGTGTCTTAGGTTTCTCTTGGTTAAGAATCGTTGTGTTGTGTTTTATTGTCTAGGGATATGCAAATGTCCAAGGCGAGGGTATTGATGTGCCAAGATTTCATAGAACTTTCGATGCTTAAAACTAGGAAATATACAAGTACTTAGGTTTTTTGCTTAAATATGATGTATTTTTTACTTGATTCTATAGGAAACTAGGTTCTGGGATCTAACCAGAAGAAAATGTTCAAAGCTGAAATTTCTGCTACCTCCTTTAGAACCTACTAGATGTAGGTGCCAGAAGACTGAATTTGAGAGAGTATGAAGTTTGAAAAGTGGTCTACTACCTATGTGGGGCCACCTACGGGCCGTAGGTCGCCACCGACTTATGTTTTTCTCATTTGTTTAGGATTTAATTTCTAGTGTTTCTTCATATTCTATAAATACCCTTATGACATTTTTGTATTGGATATATGCCTTTGGGGGCAAGTTTACTCACTCGTATCATTCACAAACATATATTTTGATTCTGAGATTCGATCATAATCTTGGGATTGTTCTCTTGGATTTTGGCTTGATATTCAATTTGAGACTTTGGATTTTTTTGTAAACTATTGTGAGATTGATTTAATGTTTTAAAGTATGAATTTCATTTATTATTTCACAATGATGAGAGGCTAAATCCCTTAGCTAGGGTTGTGGGAACCCTGGCTGAATAACAAAGTAGGGGAAGTGCAATGTTGTTTCCAAAACCAACATTCTTGCATGTATTGTGACCATCTTCAGTTTAGTAGATTTATTAGAGGTTCCAAACATTAAGATCCTTGCTATATTTAGTACTTGCTTCATAATAGAGGTAGAGAGTGGGAAAAGAAGATCACAATAGTAATTTGAAGTTACTAGTCGATATAAGCTAATCATTTGCATTTACTTAAGATAATTATCTTCATTTAATTTACTAGAGACACCAAAGGTAGTAGCTAATCTATGATAAGGGTTAGTAAGACGACATTCTGAGATTCAAAAGGTAAAGAGTGAAATTCACAAAGGCATTTACAAGACGATTAGTGATACATAACTTATTAGATTCTTTATGTAAGATAATGAAATGATTTAATAGAGCACGATAAATCTACGGAATTAGAAAGCCAGGGGGATACAGTATTATATTCATTTCAGATGGTTTACAACCCAAAGAATTCAAGTTTTGTAACTTCTTACTGTTCACAGCAAATTCCCCTATTTATGTTAAAATAATTGAAGATGGTATTTGATACCATATGCATATCATATTTTGAAGATCTCAAGAACCATATGAGAAAGTCCATAGGAGCTGATCTTACATCTCAACAAGTTTAAATATGATGATGGGACTCGCAGATGGTAGCTTAATATCAATTGCGTGATTCAGAATTTCATAATTATTCAGTGTTCTATTAGTCTAGCTTCTATATATATATATATATATCAAGATAATAAATAAGGAATCTACACTACAAAACATGTGAAGAGCTATCTTTAGTTTCATCTTTTATTTGGAATGTACAGCTTTATAACTACAAATTAAAGTAGCAAAATCAAAACTAAAGCTCATGAATTTATTTTTATTTTCGAGTACAAAATCTATATATATTAACATGAACTTCAACACTAAGTTCAAGAACAACTTCAAGAACTACAAAGAAGTTCTACAACTTCAAACACAAGTTCAAATGAATGATCAAATGAGCTATCAAAATGAAGTTTCTACTATATTAAGGAAAATAGAAAAACCAACTTAAGAAATCAAGATGAAATAGAAGGATTGTAGAATCAAATCCACTGAATTCATGGTGTGTCCTTAAGGAATTTATTTCCCTCAGTACCGAGGTTAATGGAATATTTTCTCTCAAGATAAAATGATTTGCTTCTAGAGAATAGTGGTACCTTAAATTTTCTGAAACTTTGAACTCACTCAACAGTTTGATGTTCACACAAGAGTTTTAAAAATAAGAAGAAGAAGAAGAAAAAAGATGTTTTTATCTCAAATTCATACCTTTACCTGAGAAAAAGTTCATGTATTTATATCTAAAAGGAAGCAATAGTTCACAAAAAGAGAACTTTTTGGAACAGTCATGTCACCTGCGCTCGATCTGTGCTGGCCCTGGACCAGAACTATGGTTGCATGTGATGTTTGACACTTTCCAGTGAGGTTTGTAATGCACCTATGCTTGACCTACATGTGCAGGTTGCCAGGTATGAGCTCAACTCATATTTTCACCCCAACCAGTATGTCTCTTACCTCTAAGGGACACATCCCTTTGAGGTGCATTACGACTGCATTCGTACTGTGTTCGTAAATGGAGAAAAAAATGTTGTTCACTTGCTTTCAAGTTTCAAATAAATTTTGTCCAAAAATTAATCTCTCGATCATTATCCTAAGTCAAAGACAAGCGACAATAAGAACACGAGGCATCTCTTGTTCTTGCCTCACTATACACATGAAGGAATGCTTGTCAATATAAGAATAAGAAATTTCCTTTCTCCCACCAATGTAGAAGAACTTTTTTCCTTAAAGTGATATAATCACTTTTTTTTCCTCTATTTGTTCCCTCCATTTTGCATTCACATATTCACTTAGAACCTAAGATTTTTTTCATAGTGCAGATTAACCACATGTCCCTAAGCATAAGAAGGACTAACTTTATGCCTGTCATCTTTCAATGCAGGTGGAAGCTTATGACCTTTTAGTTCTAGTATGCTTGCTCCAAGAACAACTTCCTGAATGAATTGAGTTCTCCAATGATATCTCTGATCCTCATTATTTCTTTTGGATATTCTACAGATTAGGAAACTTTAATTTAAATCGTATGAACTAAACATAATAGAAATATGTCACCGGCATTTCTTTTGTTGTCATCAAGTTTGTATTTCATTCCATGTTCATCTCATTCCTAGAGAAGAATGAGATTTGTAATATCTAGCACTCTGTCTGGTAAAGAAGCTTTGGCATATTTATGAAGGTTTAAACCATCTTTGAATATTTCATTAGTTGGTCTCATCTCAGTAAATATTTCCAAGAGAAGTATGCCAAAGCTGTATACATTTCCATAGATTGAGGAGTCATTTACCATACCCAATTTTGTGATATATTACATGTCAATGAGAAATATTATAGAATTAGAGATATTTTTTTTATGTCGCCTAAACCTAACCTCCAAATAAGTATGTTGTGGTCGATGTAAAATATAGTTACCCAACCAGGTTAAGGTCAAACCCACAGGGAAAAGTAGAAGAGTATCTCAAAATTGACGAAAAAATCATGACCAATGTAGAAAAGTAAATAGGGGATTTTAAAGTCAAAATTAACAAGTAACAAAACTTGAATGCTTGAGTGTGTAAACAATAGAAGATGAATACTAGTATTGTGTTCTCCCTGGCCTTTCAGCTACCTAAGATTCTCGTACTCAATCCTACTATACATGTAAATTTGACAAGCTATGTACTATCAATAGTCTTGTGAATGTATTGATTGATTTCACTCTTTACCTTGTGAGTCTAAGGGTGTTTCCTTGTTGTCCCTTGTCTTTAACCTTAGTACAACTCTCACATTTTGAGTCTCAAGTTGATTAGATGAGGGTTGGCATCCTCGAATCAATTTTGTAATCTCCTTTTTCAAATCTTGAATTCCCTTGTGAGGAAATTCTCGAATACAGACAATCCCCAAGTCTCTGCAGTAGCTTGGGTTCAATAGCTACGACAAAGATTGTAATACATGTAATGATAGTTTAATAGATGAATCTCCTACTTCCCTTACGTAGATAATCTGCCAAGGTTCCCAGAACCCTAGTCAATGAAATTAGACACTCATGTTTATGAAACAATCCATGATAATTAAAAAATAATACATCTAATAAGTTTAACAATAATGAAAGAGAGGAAATCCAATGTCTCTGATTGAATATAAACCCAAAATCTCAAGAACAAAATATCAATGATCAAAGTACACTAAAAGTATCAAAATTAATGTGAAAGTGTGTAACCTAATAAAGGAAATCCCCTAAGGTATTTATAGTATCTTAAAACAATAAAGAAATCCTAATAAAAATGGAATAGGAAAAGTAAGTCAGCACTTGTTACAATTCATGTGATCTACTCATAAGGTCTCTTTATGAGTCATACGATGCTAATCATAAGCATTCTAGTGACTGATCTTCAGGACTTCAAGCTTCTGTTGTCCTTACAATCATCACCACGAGTTATAGTAGGTTCTTACAACTCGTGGTCTTCGCTCATCATCACTTGATCCTTAGACTTTTAGGGCTTTGAACACTGGTCTATTTATGAATTCTCATTACAAGTCGTAATCAGATCTAACAACTCGTGTTCTTCTACAACTTCACCTCTAAATGTTTGCTTTGGATTCTACTCTCTTAACGACTTATCATCATGACTTGTAGTCACTCCTTAAGATTCGTTATCATCCTTCACTTAGCTTCTTCAACTCAACTTTTGCTACTGTTTTGTTCATGAGTAAGGCTATGAGTTGTATGATTCCTTGACTACTTGTAGGCAGACTCATAAGCTGATTAGACTTTTTCAATATATTCAGAGTTTTTTCTTCCATTTTTTATTCAAAGCTATTTCATTCCTAAATTCCCTTCACTCAAGGAACAAACACTTCATGTCCCTCGGAATAACCTAAGTCTAAGCATAAATTTTTTATTTTAAGCATCTAATGTGTCGTGTTACCACAACACATCAACACCCTTAACTTAGAATGTTTGTGTGTCCTTGGGTAAAACAAAAATCAAAGACACAAAAACATGATGCTTAAACAGGAATATCTTTAGCTACCTTTGCCAGTAAATTTTCAACTTTTAGTTCACAACCATTACTCCCCGTCCTATTTTTTTAACTTTTCAAGAGCCCAACTGTGTATACTGATTTGGTATATGATGTGATAGAAAGGAATCTAATGATGACATTACAATAGAAATGAACAACTAGGCATGAAGATAAACTACATTAATCGAACTGTATAGCATTCTAAAAACACTAACCTTGTACTCTCACCATCAAAAACGTCCCATTCACTCAGATAGATCAACAAATTTATTCAGGGACAGTCAATAAACACTTTTACTTATAAAGAAGTTTCGGTTAGTGTACATTTGATGCCATAGACTTGCCCATATGTTCTTTTGCTGAGTTTTCAGACAGTCGGGGTAGGATCTCTATAGGACTTTATTAAGCTTGTAACATAGGTTTCGGTAAGGTATAGTATATTTTTGGAATTTTTCAGTTATTAAGCCTCCTTGACACTACAATTACTTTGGGTTCCACTTATTTTTCTTCTTTTTCCTTTTATTCCGTCCTTACTTCTCCCCTTTTAATTTCTTATTCTTTTGCTTATTTTTCACAATTTTCTTTTATTTGTCCTTTTTATTTTATTTTTTCACATTTTTTCCATTTTTCTATCATACCCAACCTACTTTTGTATTCACACCCTTCTTCATACCCTCTCTATATTATATACCTCTGTGATAGACACCCTCAACTTACGTGATTTGCCTGAGTTGAGGTGCACTATATATAAGGAGGACCAGGATAAAATAGATTCATTGCAGTTTAAATTGGCAGGTGAATCAGTGTAATAAATAGATCTATTAAGGCTCAAACATTGGGACCAAGAGACTTATATATCATTTGGTTGGGCAATTTAGGCTAAAATTGAATAATAAAAGAAATTCCCTATGATCATCTCCTAATGGATCACCATTGACCTTAGACAAGAGCAATTGGGAAAGTTTTGAAGTCCATACACACCGAGAACAAGGTAACACCTCACACACACATCATACAGGGTTGCATTGCTAGTTAATACTTATCAAGTTATTCAATTGTTTGACATAATTGTTCAGTCTCTAATTCTAATTCCATTATCAAATTCATATTCACCAACTACGCATACACATATCATATAATTAGCAAAAATTTAGGACGGGTACCAATTTTTCAACACAATTTCAGCACATTCATTCAAAATATGTCTACTACCTTAAGTACAATTTTTCTTCGTACTTGAACATCAAAAAACCAAAAACAAAAACAACACAAACATCCAAAACATGTCAATTCACACATTTTTCATACTGTGGACTATGGGTTTTGAAACACAGCAACCATAACCCATGGTTACTGTGGTACACCCCCACACCCAACTAAAACCTATGAACTATCCCTAGTTTATTTAGCAATAAATTATAGGGATCGGGGATTTACTTGGGTGCTCTAGGATCCAGCTCATACTCTATAATTATAGGGTCCCTCAGATTGAGTCCTTCTTTCATCATAATTGGTCCCATCAACTGGAAGGATGGTCTCTATGGCAGTGGCACCGTTTGTGTCCAGTATGCTCAATTGTATATCAGATACCGAGCCATGTCACTGTACCTCTCAATATCCATAGCTGGATTTGAACTATTGGCACCAACAACCAGCTCATAGACCTTCACCTACCAAACTTTTTCACTCAGGATGCTTTCTCGTATCGTTGTGTCAACATTTTTATCGTTGATGCTCTTTTGTTTAATTTTCTTATTCTTATTTTTCTTTTCTCCTTCTTCTCCATCTGGAATATACCAAATATTTTTTATTTCTACCTCTAGCTCGACCTCCATGATAATAGAAACTGGGAAAATTAGTCTTTTATACAATTCATTCACCAGCTTCTGTAACTCCGCTACCTTAGATTTCACCTTTAAAATATCAAGAGTTTGGCCACATTCCAGCTGATTTGTGAATCTCCACTCAAAAACCATCTAATCTTATATGGATTTTCCTACTTTGTTCTTCCAGTTTATTTTCAACCCAAGGTTGCACACCCTCCTCCACTAATGTGACCTTTTTCTTCAAAATGGTCAATCTTTTTATAACATCATTCCATATTGTCTGCAAAATGATGACAAAACCTATCAGAGATAGTCTGGATAAGGATGGGCATAGTGGTGTTGATTGTAAGGTAGAGGTGGCACTAGTGATACCTGCTTCATCAGATGGTTAGGGCTCAGACTACCCACCTTCAATCGGAATGTCATCTGTCATATTCAACCTAGTAGCCTTAAAATTAACATCCCTATTCCTGAGTATTTCAGCTAATATTATAGCTCCTTGTTTTGCTTGCCTAGTCATGGGGTTCACTGCATCTCTAATCAACCCCAAATTAGTGGTAGTCTTTGGCTCAATGTATTGGTCAATATCTAGGAGTTCTAGAACCCCCACCTCTAAGAAAATTTATGTAAACAAACATGGAAATTCTAGAATTAACTTTTCACCACTTATTGCTCGATCACATATCTCTCTAGAGATAAATTGTACAACATCAAACTCATAAACTGCCATGAGTTCTGCTATCAGTGTTGTGCCAACTGGACTAATGATGTTGGGCGTATATATACCCCTAAGAACCATAATTTACCCATATTTTAGCTAAATTTTGAGGATAAAATATATAAATCCTGCACTTTTAGTCTGTTTTCCTGTAAGTGCTGACCTACGTGATTAGCATGTTTTTCAAGTATTAATGATGAAGATTTCAGATCTTTATAGACCTGTGAGCAGTAAAGGAAAACTTCACATTAGAGGGAAGGCAGCTTTTGGACTGAAAGTGATGCATGGGAACTTTTTCCCGGGCAAACCCAGTATTTTTATATACTTAAGGAGGCAGTAGCAACTTATTGGACAAGGATATTATTAAAAACCTTATTGCTGAATTTTTCAGCAACATTGGACATTAGCATTATTATCATTATTCATTATTCAGTTTACAGATTCTGTTATTGTGGAACAGAGAAAAATGGCTCAGAGAGCAACGGATAGAGAAAAAAATGACAACCTCTAAGTGACGCCAAAACCCTCTCCATTGCCAAGCTTGTTCTAGGTTGTGGTATGATGATTATGTCTATTGTGATTTCCGTTATACTCATGAGTAGCTAAACTTCTCTGTTAGGGTCATGGAAACCTTGTAAGATACTATCTATTACTATGAGTTTGTGAATTCTTGATGTATATGCTACTTATATCATTACTCTCTTCTTTTCAATTGAATTCTCGTGGCTGCAAACATAGAGAACACGACATTATACAATTAACTTGTTCAAGAGAAAAGTTACATGTTTGGAAAAGAGAGTGTGACAAGAAAATAGGGTTTCCAACCCCTATTTACATGTTAATGCCTTAACCGCATTAACATTCTTGGAGAATTCATACCATTAGTTATACACTTTAGGCTCGAGAGAGCTAAAGTGAAATAAATCCTTGATGGTTGAGAAATATTCGGATTTACAATTAGAATACGAATCTCTATAAGTGCATGCATGTCTAAATTCTGCATTACTCATAGTTAATAGAGAAGTAGAACTTACAAGGTGGACATAACCCTAACTTATCATTCTCTGTGATTAAATCTTACTAAACACTTTGTCTCATTCGTTATTTTGATACTATTAGTTCACGCATAAATCAAACCCCCCTTTTTCGTGGAATTTTTGACCAATAGTTTACTAATAATTGCAACACTTAGTGACCAAGTATTCCCTGTAGGATTTGACACCCAACCCAGTTGGGTTCTATATTTGACAGCGACCGCTTACACTTTCTAACGAGAGCTGTAATTTGGGCGTATCAAATTTTGGCGCCATTGCTGGGGAATACGGTTGTCAACTAAGTTATGATAGTTAATAGACCCTTTGGTCAAAGATTCTAGAATTTTACTTTTAGTTGTTGTTTTTGTTTTATTCAGGTTTGGTAGAGTGCATGCCAAATACGCGACGTTCTGGTCAGCCATTATTACCCATAAATCCTGAACCACAACTTATTGGTAGAATGGATGCACAACAAGACATTAAAAGAAGGGTTGCTCAACAGGAGCAGGCTAGATTAGTTGCATTGGCAGCTGCTCAAGTGCATCAATAGAATATTGATAACCCAAGTCGGGCAATAAATCTAGATGATGAGGACCTGGGTGATGATGAGTTACTAAATACAAGGCGTGCAGATGAGGTGGCAGCACCTGTGAACAGGAGAGATCGTCAAGCTAGAATGAGACCTAAACGCCGAGCTGTTCAGGTTCCTTTTGATAATGATGATGATGATTTGGATGGAGCTGGTGCCACAGGGGCTATTATTCCTTCGCCCTTGGCACCCGAAGCCAAGTTCAATATCACTAGCACCATGATTCAGCTATTGCAACTCAAAGGGTTATTTGGTGGACTTGCAAGCGATGATTCGAATATGTATCTGGTCAATTTTATCTCAACATGCAAGTCGTTTGACAATCCAGGAGTTGGACAGAATGTAATTTGGCTGCGCTTATTTCCATTGTCTCTATCTGGAGAGGCAACTCTATAGTTGAACGGGCTAACTCCTGACTCTATTACTAATTGGATGCAACTGAAATATGCTTTCCTAGAAAGATTCTTTCTGCCATCCAAGAGAGCACAATTAAGTGATGAGATCAGGAATTTTCGATAGCTTCCAACTGAAGTTCTCCACGAAACATGGGAGAGGTTCAAGAAGAAGCCTATGTGGTGCCCAAATCATCAAATGACCAATATCCACTTAATGGAAATATTATATAGGTATTTGAACTCAGTGACTAAGCCAGTGGTAGATAATGTTGCAGGTGGGTCATTCATGGACCTTACTTTCATTGAGGCAAGTGATATGCTGGATCGTATGAAAAAGCAGAGTAGATCTTGGCATACCAGGGATTCTGAGGTAGCAAGCTCTACTATATCTATTGGCATGACTGTAGAACAGAGGCGAAGACAAGAGGAACGTGACCAGGATATGGCTCACATGAAAACGTAGATGGACCTTCTTACTAAGCATTTATTATCAGGGAAGATAGAAAAGGTTAAGGCCGTGGTATCACATGGAAGAGATGAATCCAATTTTGAGGAGGAGGCAAACTACTTAAATAATCAGGGGGCTTTCGGAGGCAATGCCCAAGGAAACCAAGGTTGGAACTATTATGAAAAATCCTGATACAAGGACCGCGAGCTAGGGAGTTGGAAGAATAAGACTGACAGGAGTGGTTTGAATGTTTCTCCTGGAAATCGTGAGGCTGTGGCATCTAGCTCTGGAAAGATGTCCATGGAAGATATGATGGCTAAGCTGTTGAAAGGAGTGGAGGCAACCAACATGGGAGTTGCTGAGATAAAGAATGATTTGTCATCAATAAATCAATTGGTTGACTCGCATTCTGCTACAATAAAACAGCTGGAGCAATAATTGAATCAACTATCAGCGGCATTCAATCAAAGAAAGGCTGGCACTTTACCTAGCAACACTGTGAAACACCCAAGGAATGATGGATCGTGTATGGATATTACTACCAGGAGTGGTAAGGTGTTTGAAAATCCATCCAAAGGCAAGAAAGTGGTAGATAATACAGAAGAGAATGTTATTGAAGCAGATTGTGATGATTCTGTAGAAGCTGAAAATCAGAATGAGATCGTTCATGATGTTACTCCTAGATGTCACCAGCTTGAAAATGTTGATAATCAAAAGCATGATAAAAAGGAAGTGGTGGAGAAAACTCTTCCAACTCTACCACCACCTTTTCCTCAGAGACTGAAGAAGAAAGTTGATGACACCAGGTTCAGTAAATTCATGACTATATTGAAGCAGCTGACTATTAATGTGCCTTTGGTGGAGGAGCTGGAGTAGATGCCTGGGTACGCCAAATTCATGAAGGACCTTTTGACAAAGAAGCGGGCAGTAAGCTATGAGCTGGCAGATAATGTTCATTATTATAGTGCAATTGCCATGAGGTCTTTAGTACAGAAGAAGGCAGATCCTGGTGCTTTCACTATTTCTTGCACAGTTGGATCTTTGGATTTTGCTAAGGCATTGTGCGATTTGGGAGCTAGCATCAATTTGATGCCGCTATCCATTTACAGAAAGTTGGGGTTGGGCGATCCTACACCAACCAATATGCAACTCGAGATGGCAGATAGGTCGGTAAAACGAACTGTTAGTATCTTATATGATGTATTGGTGAAGGTTTCTACCTTTATTTTTCCTGCAGACTTTGTTATTTTGGATTGCGAGGTGGATTCTAAAGTTCCCATAATCTTGGGTTGTCCTTTCCTTCCATCAGGAAGTGTGCTTATTGATTTAAGAGATAATGAGCTTTTATTTTGGATGAATGACAAAGTGGTCCATTTTGATGTATGCAAATCAATGAAGCAGCCCAAAGATATGAATGTGTTCTCTGTAGCTGATGTTTATTATGAGGATGAGAAAGACATATCTGTTGAGAAGCGGCTTATTGTTGAGCCATTGGCTGCTGTGCTTATGAATTTCGAGCGTGAGGATGTTGAAGAGTATGAAGAAAATATTTGTGCTCTAACAGGAATGGGGTCTTATTCTCATGCCCCTAAGAAGCTGGACCTTGATCTTAAGAATCGACCCTCACCACCAGTGAAAACATCCATTGAAGAGCCACCAGTGCTAGAATTAAAAGAGCTCCCTAGTCACCTAAAGTATACGTTCTTGAGAAGTGGAAATACATTTCCGATTATTATTGCGGCTAATTTAGGTGAACAGTAAGTAGTGGCTCTCATCTCTGTTCTAAAGAGGTATAAGAGAGCCATCGGTTGGACTATTGCTGATATAATTCATATCCCTCCAGGGATATGTATGCACAAGATTCAGCTCGAGGAAGATTGCGTGCCCACAATTAAGCATCAACATCGTTTGAATCCACCTATGCAAGAGGTGGTGAAGAAAGAAATTATTAAATGGTTAGATGCAGGGGTGGTGTATCCAATCTCAGACAGCAAATGGGTGAGTCCGGTACAATGTGTGCCCAAGAAAGGGGGCATGACAGTAATCACAAATGAAAAGAATGAGTTGATTCCACTCAGACCTGTCACAGGAGGGAGAGTGTGCATGGACTATCGGAAGTTGAATTCGTGGATGCTAAAGGATCACTTCCCAATGCCATTCATAGACCAAATGCTTGATCTATTGGCAAGTAAGGGATGGTTTTGTTTCTTAGATGGCTATTCTGGATATAATCAGATTTGCATTGCTCCTGAAGATCAGGAGAAGATGACTTTTATATGTCCGTATGGTACGTTTGCCTTCAAGCGAATGCCATTTGGGCTATGTAACGCACCTGCCATTTTTCAGCGTTGTATGATGTCCATTTTTTCTGATATGGTTGAAAACACCTTGGAGGTGTTCATGGATGATTTCTCAGTTGTAGGTGAGTCATTTGAATCATGCTTGGCAAATCTGAGTATGGCTTTGCAGAGATGTGTTGAATTCAACTTGGTGCTAAATTGGGAGAAGTGCCATTTTATGGTTAAGGAAGGCATTGTTCTTGGGCATAAAGTCTCTGAAAAGGTAATTGAGGTTGATCGCACCAAGATTGAAGTTATCGAGAAGCTATCACCTCCAATTTCTGTAAAGGGAGTTCGTATTTTTCTCGGTCATGCAGGTTTTTATCGTAGGTTTATTAAAGACTTCTCCAAGATTGCTAGCTCATTATGCAAAATTTTGGAGAAGGATGCAAAATTTGACTTTGGTGAAGATTTCTTGAAGGCATTTGAATGCCTCAAAGGGAAGCTAGTTGAAGCTCTTATCATTGTAGCGCCCGATTGGTCTCTACCTTTTGAAGTTATGTGCGATGCAAGTGGGGTAGCTTTGGGTGTTGTACTTGGTCAGAAAAGAGAAAGACAATTTCATCCAATCTACTATGCGAGCAAGGCCTTGAATGGAGCCCAGAAGAACTATACCGTCACTGAACAAGAGCTTCTAGCAGTTGTTTATGCTTTCGAAAAGTTCTGTGCTTACTTGTTGGGAACCAAAGTAGTGGTTCATATAGATTATGCAGCTCTGAGATATCTAATGGCGAAGAAGGATGCTAAGCCAAGGCTAATTAGGTGGGTGTTACTGCTTCAAGAATTTGATTTTGAGGTAAAGGATAGTAAAGGTTGCGAAAACCAAGTAGCTGATCATCTATCTCGACTTGAGAGTGAGCACATAGTGCAACCCGACCTTGATATTGATGATGCATTTCCTGACGAAGAGATCATAGCCACTATGGTGGAAAACTTACCGTGGTATGCAGACTTTGCGAACTACGTGGTAAGTAAAGTGATTCCTAAGCATCTCTCCTTTCATCAAAAGAGAAAGTTCATGCATGAAGTGAAACACTACTTCTGGGATGAACCATATCTTTTTCGACAATGTTCTGATGGTGTTATTAGGTGATGTATCTTAGATGTGGAGGTTCCTAGCATATTGGAAGCAAGTCACGCTTCCCAAGTTGGGGGTCACCATGCAGGTGATCGGACAGCCAGGAAGGTAATGAAAAGAGGCTATTATTGGCCTTCATTATTCAAGGATGCCTATGATTTTGTGAGAAGATGTGATCAATGTCAGAGGCAAGGCGCTATCTCAAAGCACCATGAGATTCCCATGTCTAAAATGCTTGAGGAAGAGTTGTTTGATGTCTGGGGTATTGATTTCATGGGCCCATTTGTGAGTTCGTTTGGGATGAAATATATCCTAGTTGCTATGGACTATGTATCCAAATGGGTCGAAGCAGTCGCGCTAGCTGATAATGAAGGTAAGCGTGTTGTAGCATTTTTAAAGAGAAATATCTTCTCTCGTTTTGGGGTACCACGTACCATCATAAGCAATGGAGGATCACATTTTTGCAACAAGCTGTTCAGAGCCGTATTGGTGAAATATGGGGTCAAGCAACATAAGGTAGCTACACCTTACCACCCACAAACTAGTGGGCAGGTAGAGGTTTCTAATCGGGAGATCAAGCTGATCTTTGCTAAGACTGTAAATGCTAGTAGGAAAGATTGGTCTCAAAAGCTGGACGATGCCTTTTGGGCTTATAGGACTGTGTTCAAGACACCAATTGTCATGTCACCTTACCAACTAGTTTATGGGAAGCCTTGTCACTTGCCAATTGAGCTAGAACATAAAGCATTATGGGCATTGAAGCAGCTTAACTTAAATTGGGAGAATTCTACTAATCTAAGGTTGGAACAGCTGAATGAGATGGATGAGTTCTGTCTACATGCGTATGAAAGAGCAGAGCTCAACAAGGAAAGGATGAAAAAGTACCATGATCGAAGGATTATCCAACGAAACTTTCAGAAGGGTGATTTGGTACTTCTTTTCAACTCCAGACTGAAGCTATTTCCAGGTAAGTTGAAGTCTAAATGGTCTGGTCCATTCAGAATTAGCCAAGTCTACTCGTCTAGAGTAGTGGAGTTAGAAAACAATGATTGTGGTGTCTTTAAGGTGAATGGACAACGAGTGAATCCATATATCGGTCCACTTGACTCGATAAAATGCATGTCCACCATCTATCTCGATGAAGTCTAAGTAATTAAGAGAACTATGTCGTGCCGCAATGATAAATCAAGCGCTACATGGGAGGCAACCCATTATTTTTAATCGTTTTATTTTACTAGGAGTTTGTTTTTGTTAAATAAAAATCCAAAAAGAAGAGTCGAGCCACGACCAAAACTAAGGCGCTTGCTGGGAGGCAACCCATCCTTCTAATCATTTTTGTTATTTTTGATTAAGTGTAGGTACAAGACGTATAAAGGAGGAGATTGGTCCCAAATTTTGATTTGAAAGTGAGCCATGCAAAAGGTGGTAATACCATAGGCGTCGTCTATGCCATTGCCTATTTTTGATGGAGCAAAGGCTATCGGCTAGGCATTGCCTATTCTAATCTAGGAAATGGACAAATCAATGCCTAGGCTAATCTAGGAAATAGATAAGGCAATGCCTATGCCAATCTAGGCAAGGCCTATACCATTTCCTATGCTCACTGCCTCACATAGGCAACGGACAAGGCATTGCCTATGCAAATCTAGGCAATGCTATAGGCGTCGCCTACGCCAATCTAGGCAATACCATAGGCGCCATCTATGCCATTGCCTATGCTCACTGTCTCAAAAAGGCGATAGGCAAGGCGCCGCCTATGCCAAACTAGGCATTAACAAAGGCGCCGCCTATGCTAAGCATAGACAAAGCAATAGGCGCCGCCTACTTATCCCTTTTTGTCTCCTAACCCGATTGTACATGGATCAAACCCAACCCATGGCTTAGTCTATAAATAGATCCTCAATCTTAGAACACAATCCCATTTTTTGCTCAAGATAGGCACCGCCCAAGCTTCCAAATTCTCTCAAAATTTTTCTTTTTGCTCATCTAATCTTGCAAGCTCATCTTCCCGAACCATCACCAAGTAAGTTGTTCTTTTATATTCTGTAGTTGTTGAAATGCTACGTTTATAATGATTTATTATATTTTAAAGTGGTGTTTGGTGATAAGAAAGTGGTTGGTTTGTTATGATACATCTAGTTGAGTGAAAGAATACGTGTGGGTGTTCTTGACTTTGTTCTGACTTGTACTTGATTGTTATACACTGTCATATTTTTATGGAGTTGAAATTGTGAAGTTAATGCGTAATCTTGAAAGTTGAAAGCTTGAATGTTTTAATGACTCGTTCATCGAGATACCGATCATGATTGAACACAAGCATAAGATGTTGTGATGATTTCTATGCAATAACTTGGTACGATCTCTATGTGGTAGTCTTATTCAAAAAGTGCATTAATCCAAACATGAAAGTATATTCAAGATTACATGAAATAGAGTTGGAAAGGATAGTCAAGATTACATGAAAGTAGGACTGTGCTAAATATGTTGATGGAGCATATCGCCTAAATGTATGTTGATGAAGTCTGAGTAATCGACATCACTCACTTAATTAGTCTGTGCCAATAAATTAAGTGTGGGGTGGTGCCATTACTATTTGTTTTTAGATTGAATCTTCCGAGATGAAGCTATCATGACTCTATTGTGATATCAGGTAGAATGGCCCCAAAAGGACGACAAGGAAAAGAAAAAGTGTCCACCTCTAAGAAAGGTCAGAAAAGGGCAAGAAAAGATCAGGCTGAGTCATCCTCTTTGCAAATGCCTCAATGCACTTTCGGGATAAAGTGGGTCCTAGAGGAGGAAGGAAAGGAGTGGTACAGAACAACAAAGTGAAAAAATATGTTCACATGGATTTGATGCAGAAGGAGAGTCTAGCAAAGAAAGAGCCCCGCATTTTGGCTAAAATCATGGCACTAAATCTTGATTTCATTTTCCGAGATATGGGGTAATACATTCTTGATCTAACACGTGAGTTTTATGCCAATTGGTCCCCAAATACTACCGAAAGTGAAGTAAAGATTCGGGGCCAAGTCTTGCAACTAAATGCGGAGTTCTTCAACTCTTTTCTGGGCCTTCTATCTGTGGATCCATCACCGCTCAAGGAGCTTTATCACAGACCTCCCTACAGGGCAATCAGACATACACTATGTGGAACAAGGTCAATGGCACGGTGGATTCGTCACAAGGATAACGGTCGGCACAATACCTTCCCGTATGCTTCCTTGAACAAAGAAGCTCATATATGGTTAAGGATAGTCAACTCTTGCCTGATTCCTGGAACACAGTACACAAAGATCACATGTGATCGAGTATGCTTGGTGTATGCTCTGATGACAAATATTCCTATCAACATTGGTGCGGTTATACGATCGTTAATGCGTAAAGCAAGGCTGCACAAAAGGTCCCATTTCAGCTTTGGCAATTTGTTGACTGTGATCTTAAGGAAGGAGAACATTGAAGAGGAACATGCAGATCATAAGCTTCCACACAACCTGAAGAGGGTTGATCTCATGAAGGTTAAAGAGCCTGAAACTTGTCAAGGCATCAACCTTACCACTGCAGAAAGACATGCTCAAGATAAAAGTTTCTTTCGCCATCTATATGGCATGACTAGGTTTACAATGTTGAGTGGGGGTCATATTCCGACTGATGCAGAGCTTCAGCAATTGGATTATGACTACCCGATTAATGAGCATGCGCGGGCCATGTGTAGAGTGGGGGTACATTTTGAGGAACCTCTCGATGATGACATGCCAACTGACGATGATCGCCGACTACCAGACTTAGATGTGAAGGACAACTCTGAGGATGAAGATTCTGATGAAGATTCCGACGCAGAGGGTATGACCCCAGACATAGAAGAGGAGTCCGACTAATCAGGTTTTCCTTATTTATTTCCACTGAGGGCAGTGTGTCCCATCTAAGTGTGGGGTGCTGGTATTTGTATGTTGTATTGTTCTTCTTTGCCTACATTTATTCTTGTTTGTAGTTAAATTTTTAGATTTTTTTAGATTTTGCATGAAATTGTTCTGATAGACAGCATGGTAGTATAACAAGAGTTTGTGCTAAATCATTACTATTGAGACATTTAGTCTCTAAGTGTGACTTACTGTGTGATAATTGTCTGGTTTAATTCATTTATCTGTTGGGTCAAGAGTCTATAGTGCTCCCAATTAAGTTGACCATGTGACTTGTGTGTGTGAGGTTATAGTATATTCTGTGTTGTGACTGATGCTAGAACTTGCCTGGTGTTTATGTAAAGCGAAATAAAGAGTGTGAGTTTAGGAGATGATTTAGGCATTTCTTTGGCAGCCTTGTTTACCTTCTTTTTACCTACCTTTGTACATTGTCCTAGTTAACCCCCTTTGAGCCTTTAGCTATTTTCTTTGGCAGCCTCATATGTAGCCTAATCCATTTTTTTTTCAAGACCATAATTTGATCCAAATTCCTAAGCGCTTTAAAGTTGTAGAGTCATGTGATAAAATAAGAGGAAAATGGTGAGAGTGATACCTCAGAGTGTATTGGTACTTGAAATTGTTGTGAAAAATAGTGGCTATCATAGAGGTTCTTTATATATAAAAATAAATAAATAAATAAATAAATACATAAATAAAATATAAAAAAAAAAGAAATAGAAAAATAAGAAGATAGTTGTGTTTATGATTGAATAACAAAATAGGTGGAAAGGGGTTGGTAGATGAAAGAAAGGTAGAGGGGTTGTTAAAAGATATTGTAAATGGCATAATGTGGTGTATTAAAGCGCTTAGGGAAAATAGTCACTATTTCTGGCCAAAATAGTCCTACCTGTCCCTTAGCCTACATTACAACCTGTAAAGACCTATTTGATCCTAATCTTAGCATTCTGATATTAGTGGAGCATTACACTAAGGGCAAGCCTATGGTCATCAGTTGCAATATAAGAATTCTTTGTGAGAGTGAGAGCAAGGAGAGTCTTATACCCATTTTTCGAAAATTACAAAACTTTGAGTGATTATGGGTGATATCTTGTGTGAGACACACATGGTTGATGATTTTTGGGTAGTGTTATATGATTCATTGTGGCTTAACTTATGGATACTAATTAACCATCCTAATGAGTTTATATTGGAGGTTAAGTCGTTTCTAGTAGTGATCAAGAAACCTACTCTTTGTTAATAATTGTCGTGCATGTCTTGTTGAACATTTTGTGTTGCTATTGTGAAATTCTTGTTGAGTGTTTGCATGGATGTAATATTTTGTTAGAGGACAAACAAAGCTTTAAGTGCGGGGTGGTGATGTTGGGCGTATTTATACCCCTAAGAACCATAATTTACCCATATTTTAGCTAAGTTTTGAGGATAAAATATATAAATCCTGCACTTTTAGTCCGTTCTCTTGTAAGTGAGATGACCTACATGATTAGCATATTTTTCAGGTATTAATGATGAAGATTTCAGCACTTTATGGACCTGTGAGCAGTAAAGGAAAACTTCACATTAGAGGGAAGGCAACTTTTGGACTGAAAGTGATGCATGGAACTTTTTCCTAGGCAAACCCAGTATTTTTAAATACTTAAGGAGGCAGTAGCAACTTATTGGACAAGGATAATATTAAAAACCTTATTACGGAATTTTTCAGCAACATTGGGCATTAGCATTATTATCATTATTCATTATTCAGTTTACAGATTCTGTAATTGTGGAACAGAGAAAAACGGCTCAGAAAGAAAAGGATAGAGAAAAAACGTCAACATCTAAGTGACGCTAAAACCCTCTCCATCGCCAAGCTTGTTCTAGGTTGTGGTATGATGATTATGTCTATTGTGATTTCCGTTATACTCATGAGTAGCTAAACTTATCTATTAGGGTTATGGAAACCTTGTAAGATACTATCTATTACTATGAGTTTGTGAATTCTTGATGTGTATGCTACTTATACCATTACTCTCTTCGTTTTAATTGAATTCTCATGGCTGCAAACATAGAGAACACGCCATTATACAATTAACTTGTTCAAGAGAAAAGTTACATGTTTGGAAAAGAGAGTGTGACAAGAAAATAGGGTTTCCAACCCCTATTTACACGTTAATGTCTTAACCGGATTAACATTCTTGGAGAATTTGTACCATTAGTTATACACTTTAGGCTCGAGAGAGCTAAAGTGAAATAAATCCTTGATAGTTGAGAAACACTTGGATTTACAATTAGAATACGAATCTCTATAAGTGAATGCATGTCTAAATTCTGCATTACTCATAGTTAATAGAGAAGTAGAACTTACAAGGTGGACATAACCCTAACTTATCATTCTCTGTGATTAAATCTTACTAAACAAATCGTCTCATTCGTTATTTTGATACTATTAGTTCACGCATAAATCAAACCCCCTTTTCCGTGGAATTTTCGACCAACAGTTTTCTAATAATTGCAACACTTAGTGACCAAGTATTCCCTGTGGGATTCGACACCCAACCTAGTTGGGTTCTATATTTGACAGCGATCGCTTACACTTTCTAACGAGAGATGTAATTTGGGTGTATCAACTGAGCATATTATCCCCATTAGTGGGACACAATCTATGTCAAGCCAATGTCTACCATGCCTTGGCCTCGAAATTAAGAGTCTACTTTGCAATCTATTAAGAGGTTACTCCTAGGCCACCTACCATCTGATGTGCTATAGAAATGTAGCACTTTCAATTTATAAAAGGAGGAAAATATACAACTTTCTAAGGTTATTTTGTTAGATATGATACTTTTTGGGTATGTTTTGCAGGAAATCATGTTTTGGATGTAAGTTCATGAAAATGGTACAAAAAAAAAGTGTGTTTGGCTATTTTTTGGAGCAATTATGGATGTTCAAGACATTTTCCAGCTTGATAGTGTCAAAGTAGGTTTGAGAATTGGAGAAAAGCTGAAAAGATGAGTCCCAACACCTACCAAGTCAACCTACAGACCGCATGTAGGACCTACGGACCGCAGGTACACAAAGAAGGTGGAAAAGGTCAAAATCCTAAGAGCTAGGCTGCAGGATTTGTACCTACGATCTGCACCTGTGCTCACCCTGCTGACCGTAGGTACTACCGGTGCCAAGGGTTTGACCACAGGTATATATAGTAGGTAGATACCAACTCGATTTTCTCCTATTTAGTTCGGGCTTTTATTTTAGGGTTTCCTCATGTACTATAATTAAACTTTATGTGTTTTTAGTAGGAATTACACACTTCTGATATTCAAAAATATGTTTTGATTCCAAGATCCAATTTTGATCTTTGGATTCTCTTGTATTGACTTTGGTTCATTAATTCAATTATGATTGTCGATTTTTAAAATTCTTATTATTGTTATTTCATCTATGTTTTCAATTATGACTGTTATTTATTTCTTCACAAGCATGAGCTACTAAAACCCATGGCTAGGGTTGTGGAAACCTAATGGATTGACAAAGTAGGGGAACTACGATTGTTTAATTAAACTAATATTCATACATGTATTGATTTATTTTCATTATAATAGTTTTCTTAATGGGTGCACAAGTTAAGATCTCACCTAGATATTTTTGCTTACTCTAAAAGAGGAGTAGTGATTAGGAAAAGATAAAGACAATAGTAATTTAGAGTTTAACTGTAGATCCATGCTTCTAGGGTTTATCTACGTAAGATGGTTAGGTTTCATCTAATAACTATAGACTTAAATGGTAATAGTTTACTATGATAAAGATAAGGGTTAGTAAGGCGACATCTTAGACTCAAAAGGTAAAGGGTGAAATCCTTATGCTTGTCCAAAATGCTGTAGAAGGTACATAACTTATCGATTTTGCATGCAAGGTATTGGGTTGGTTCAACCAAGCATGATAAGCCTACGGAGTTGAGAATCCAGGTGGAATACAATCCTATTGTTCACCTATGATTGTTTACAACCAAAGTTAATATAGTTACGTGCTCGAGATTACTATATATAAACCCCTCATTTACTTTTCTTGTTCTTCCCGCCGACTATAAGTACTATGATCTACACTTCCACATGTTCCCTTAGGAGTCCACCCAACCTTTTTTCGGTTACTATATTTTTATAGCGACTGTATCATTATTAATGGAAGGTGTTATTTGGACATTATCAAAATTTTTGTGCCATTGCCTAGGAATACGGTGTTGATTAGTGATTTGAAGTTGTTACAGTTTTTAGGTTTTTCTTTTTGTTTTTTTGTAGTTGGGTATACGTTGGTGTATGCATAGCATATGGAGTAGAGAAAATCCTTTACTCCTAGTAAATCCAAATTCAGAGAGGATCTTACAAACTCCTAGTACGATGTCTGAGCAGAAAAGAGATGAACCTCCTAAAAGGGTTCGTGATGTTGTACCTCCCCTCCTCCCAAAAGAGTATAGAATATTATTGATCGACAGACGAGTGAGTTTTTAACTTAAGCTAAAGCTGAGATGAGTGCAATAGAAGAAGATCAATAGGTAGCTATAGAGGCAAAAGTAGACAAGCAAAGATAAGCAGCAGACCATCGAGAAGCATTCGGTGGGAATCAAAACAGAGCTAGAGGTGACCATGTTCAATTAATCCCAGTATATTAGTATGTGCATCCACACATAGATGATGAAGAAGACATAGGATATGTTGAGCCGAAAGATACTGGATCCATAGTTCCTCTTTTTTAACCCCCAGGCACCATGTTCAACATTACGAACTCAATGATCCATCTCTCTGAAGGGTGCATTTGTAGGTCTACCTACAAAGGATGAAAAATTGCACCTTGCCAATTTCATCAGGATCTGTAGTTTGTATACAAATCCAGGGGTGAATTAAGAAGCACTTAGACTGAGGCTTTTCCCATTCTCACTTATAGAAAAAATATCTTTATGGTTAGGGGAACTTCCAAGAGGCTCTATCACTATATGGAATGAGTTGCTCAAAAAATTCTTGAACAACTTCTTCCCTCCATCCAGGATATTGCAGCTTAAGGATGAGATTTACAATTTTATGCAATGACTATCAGAGTCTATGTATGAGGCATGGTTCAGGTTCATGAAGAAACTGAGTATAGTGCCCAATCATCAGTTGTCAGGGATGAGCTTACTGGAGATATTCTACAAAGCCCTGACTATCATCTCTAGTTCCATATAAGACACCATATCTAGAGGAGATTTTATAAAACTATGCTGAGAGGAAACTTTGGAGATGTTACTTCAAATCTCACTCACTAACCAGGACTGGCAAATTCAGAAGGTTGAGAGGGGATCTGGAACTTATGCTATTGGTGCCTCCGACGACTAAAAAGTAGCTGATGACATAGTAGTGCAAGTGATTTTATTTCTAAGTACTAATCTTAGGGTACTAGCAAAGAAATTTATAGTAGCAACTTCTGAGTAAGCGAATGCAATAGAAGCCTAGGGGTCAGCTTCCGAATCATATGAGTCAGAATTGGAAGAGGAAGTAAATTATCTAGATCGTTAGTTAGAGGGTTTCCAAGCCCAAGGGCAAGGCAACCAAGGTCGAAACTACTATGATAGATACAGATACCATAGCAAAAAGGGAGATAGTGAATGGAGAAAGAAGGATGACTACAAAGAGATAGGATATAGATACATTCCACCTTACAGACGAGATGTAGAATCCAAAATGAAAGAGATGTTGGCTAAGTGAATGAAGGGTCAAGAAAATTAAGAGATCAACCTAATGGAGATTAAGGCCGATATTTCAGGATTGAAATAGAAGAGCGAGTCACATGCCAATACTGTAAAGAAGTTAGAGCACCAGTTTCGGCTAATGTCAGCAACTCTGAACAAGAGGCATCCAGGTACCCTTACAAACAACACAATTCAAAATTTAAAAATAATATTATTACCACGGGGAGTGGTATCACTACTATGGATCCCCATGACCTGCTGTAGAAGCTGATGATAATGATACATCTATAGTTAAGTCTAAGAAGGTAATAGGTGATAAAGGTAAAGCTACAAAAGAAAAAGGTAAGGGTCCAGTCACTGGTCCAAAAATTAGAAAAATTCTGAGACTGCCCTCACCTTTTCCTCATAGATTAAGGCAAAAGAAAGAGGAAGGTAAGTTCCAGTGGTTCATTAAAATACAAAAAGGATGGAGATTGAACACACCTCTTCTTCAGGCATTGAAGCAGATGTCTGGATATGCCAGGTTAATGAAACAGTTGGTCATAATGAAGAAAATATTGTTAAGACCAAGCACACACACAAGTGTACGTGGTCTCATCAAGTAGTAAAATAGCCCTTTATAAGCCAAGTATCGATCCCACAAGGACTAGTTTTAAGCATCTATCAAATTTTAATTCTCAATTGAGATTAAATTGATGTGAAAGCAACCAAAAGAGTTTGTGGGTTGTACATTAGAAATTAAATAAAATAATGCAATAAAGTAAGAGCCTGGACAATTAAAAAAGAGAGAACTCAAGGCTAAATATCTAAAAAGATTCATACTAAGATATTGAAATTCATTGTTTAGATTACTTATCTTGGGTTCTAATTCGCAGGTCATATAGTATGATCATGTTCTCTAGATCCTCTAATCTTCTACCTATCTGGACATTATAACTACATCATTGAGCGAGGATGTAATAATCTATTTAGATGCATTAATATATCATCCTTCTAGTGAACCAAACAAGCCTTCTAGGTATATCCCTATCCTAGACATTAATTCAAATCCTTTATTTTGTAATAGAATAAGAACCTAGCTCTCTTTACCCTAACATTCTATCATCTTATTCCCCCTCCCGACCTCACAAAGATAACAATGTATGTATTCTAAGGTTCTTGAATCCTTAACATATTTATAACTAGAATAAATAAACAACCAATATGATAATCAATCAAAACTAAATCAATTCAAAGAAATAGTAATCATGTTCTTGACCTTAACCTCGAAAAAGGGCTTTTAGCCACTCATGGACATAACCATAATCAAGATGAACGAATACATGATAAAATTGATAATATTCTAAAGTAAATAAAGAAAACCCCTTTTTAAGTCTTTTCAATCCCTCTCCAAGTTTAAAAGTCATCCAAAGTATTTAACATTAAGTTCAAGTATCCTATTTATAGGATGACAATTTGGCCGTCTATGTAATAGGGTCCACGATGCACCCCTAATTCCTAGGGGATTGGGGTGTACAATGCAACCCTTATTCCAAGGTAATAGGTTCCGTGATTCACCACTTATTCCCAATAAATAGGGTGTTCCATGCCCCTCCATTGCGGGGGCATACTGGAAAGTCCTTTTGTCGTCTAAACTTGTCTTATGCACTTGTACTTCCATCCCAAGACTTATGGTATTGTTTATATTTGATTTACATATTTTACATCCTCCAAATATCATTAAAATAAACTCACCAAGCATCCTATATCATCAAAAACCACGTATTAGAGTTCAAAATAACACAACATTCAAGACAATGAACTAGAAACTTAAGCTAAGAACTAGTTTTGGCCATTTTGATCTTCAACTTATTGTTTGACTTTTGGCTTGATTCAATTAAAATTTGAACACTATAAACAAGTTCTTACACACATAATTACACAATAATAACCTTAGGAAATCAAATACACATTAGAATCCATCGCGATCAACTGGAACAACACCTAGCTCAAGCTTGTAACACTAGTTTTCTCATTTTAATTCTAAGTGACTCAATGAAGCACAAACTTATTTGAGAAACAACATAAACATTGTAATTAAAGACTTAAATACTTAGATGCTCAATTATATCATTGTTAAAACATTAAACACATAAGTTGTCTTCAAAACAAGGCTAAATAAGATAAGATTACAACACTAGGGTGTATAAATCCACCTCTAATCAAGGAGCAATAATAGAGGATTTGATGGCGTGCACTACTGCAATGTAGTCATGACTAGGTCTTTGGAGTAGAAAAAGGGTGATCCTTGAGCATTCACTATACCATGCACTATTGGGTCATCACAATTTGCCAGAGCCTTTTGTGAATTAGGGGTCAATATTAATTTGATGTCACTGGCCGTATGATACGCCCAAATTACAACTGTCGTTAGAAAGTGTAAGCGGTCGCTGTCAAATATAGAACCCAACTGGGTTGGGTGTAGAATCCCACAGGGAATACTTTAGTCACTAAGTATTGCGATTATTATTAGACTGTTGGTCGAAAATTTCAAGGAAAGGGGGGGTTTGGTTTAGGCGCACAGTAATATTATCAAAGTAACGATGGAATGATATGTGTTGTAAGATTTGATCACAGAGAATAACAAGTTAGGGTTATGTACACCTTGTAGTTTCTAATTCACTATTAACTATGAGTAAAGCGGAGTTTATACATGCATGCACTTATAGAGAGTCGTATTCTAATTCTAAATCCATGTGTTTTTCAACAATCAAGGATTTAATCACATTAGCTCTCTCAAACCTAAAGTGTACAACAAATTATACGAACTCTCCAAGAAGTTAATCCTGCTAGGGCATTAACGTGTAAATAGAGGTTGGAAACCCTATTTTCTTGTCGCACTCTCTTTTCCAAACATGTAACTTTTCTATCGAACAAGTTAATGCTATAATGGTGTATTCCCTATGTTTGCAACCATGAGAATTCAATCAAAATGAAAAGAGTAATTATATAAGTGACATGACACATCGTAAATTCACAAACTCATAGCAATAGAGAGTATATTACAAGGTTTCCATAACCCTAACAGATAAGTTTAGCTACTCATGAATACAATGGAAATCAAAATAGACATAATCATCATACCAAAACTTAGAATAATCTTGGCGATGGAGATGATTAGCGACTATAAGAGAGGAACGTGTTTCTCTCTCTTCGTTTCTCAAGCCTAGCCATTTTTCTCTATTCCAAAAACTATTACAGAATCTGAATAATGAATAATGAATGATAATGTTGTAAATTAAGCAATAAGGTTTTTAATAATATCCTTCTCTACTAAGTTGCTACTGCATCCTTAACTATTTAAAAATACTGAGTTTTCCCGAGAAAAAGTTTCCATGCATCCATCATAATCAGTCCAAAAGCTGCCTTCCCTTTAATGTGAAGTTTTCCTTTGCTGTCCACAGGTCCCCAAAGTTCTGAAATCTTCCTCATTGGTACCTGAAAAGCATGCTAATCACATAGGTCAGCTCACTTAGTTGAAAATAAACTAAAAGTGCAGGAATTATGTATTTTATCCTCAAAACTTAGCTAAAACATGGGTAGGTTTTGGTGCTTGGACGTGTAAATACACCCAACATCACTGTATTCAAGGTTTAGTTGGCTATTACCATCAGTTTTTGAAGGTTTTTCTTCTATTTCATCCCCCATGTCCAGATTAATTCAGGAAAAAGTCTAATTTTAGTGGTCAGTTTCCTAAGAGTAGAGTTTTCAGGAGTTGAAGACTCAACTCACCTCAGCCCTAGTTTTGACTCTACCAGATAGTTTAGATGGGTTTGTCTTGTATTATGATGCATTTAGAGTAGGTTTGAGTAATGTCCGAGAATAATTACCCTACCCATGATCTCGAGTTAGCAGCAGTAGTGTTTGCCTTAAAGATTTGGAGGCATTACTTGTATAGGGTGTATGTTGTTGTGTTCACAGATCACAAAATCCTTTGGTAAGTCTTTCCTAGTAATAGTTTTGATCTAATGAGCTTTCTTGATGTTGAGTTAATTAACCCAAAGGGTTAGGAGATCTAACTAAGCACGCGAAATGCGCATTGACTCAAGAAGTTTAATAAAAGAAAAGCAAAACCTTAAAGGCCGGTACCTGGGTTTTTCCACAGAACTATGCCTATTAGCAGAGGAGCGGTAATGGATCTGAATTGTTAAGGGAAGGGCTAACTTCGAATAAATTTTTCGTGTTGTTGATTCCTAGGTGTAGCACTTCTTCCCCTATGCTGCCTATTAGTGCTAGTAAAGGACCACCTTTCAAGGTTAAATACTCCTGGGGGACCGATAGTGAATTGTACCGTGAGGGTAGGGTGAAAAAAAACCCCATCAGAGAGTGAAATAGAACATGAAACCATAAGCTCCCAAGCATAGATTAGGCATACAAGCATTCCAGCCCATTTTAGTAGATGGGCATGCTATTTGTTTACATCCATTAGTTTGCAAGGGATTCAATGCCGATTTTGATAGAAATCAAATGGTTGTTTAGCCACTCAAATTCCTTTTTATTTCTCATCAAACGAATGGCATCTTCTTCTGGAAATCCTAGATATTCTTAGCATAATATTGAGAAATCTCATTGCTATTACTCAAAAAAACATGAAACGTATGCTTGCATATTGTCTATAGGTCAAATCGGATTCGTAATTATTGGAATAATTATTGGAGACTCAAATGATGGATATTCAAGAATGATAACTTATATGCTATTCTATATCTCCATGAATCTAGGAACTTTTGCTTGCATTATATTATTTGGTCTACGTACTAGAACTGATAGCATTCGAGATCTTTTAGGGGCACTCAGAGTTGTTGATGGTTCAACCTTTACAATGTCACCGGGCACCAATCCGCAGGCTACTCTATTGATGCTCAGCGGGTAAGTGCTTTAACATGCATTGGATATTGTATAGAAATTCAATTACAACTAATCGGGAGCTTGCGTGTGTAAACGAAAGAGTAGACATCCCCCAGCAGCACCATCACAAACTTGCTCTTCCATCCTTCATTATGTTTGAAAAATTCTTTTAGGCGCTGGATCCAACGGGAGCAAGGGACTACCTCTACTCCTAATGTTTCACATGTACCAACATATACCAAATAAAGAATAGAAAAAACAAAACCCAAGAAACATCACCAACTTTAATCAACAATACATGTTGCCTTCCCCGAGAATGGTGTCAAAATTTCATGTCACCCAAAACTAACCTACAAAGAAGAATATTGCGGTGGATGTCAAATATAGCAACCCAAACTAGTTTGGGTCGAACCCATAGAAAAAAAGTTGGATAGTATCTCAAACTTGACAAAATTCACGAGCACTGTAGAAAAGTAAATAGGGGATTTTGAATTCAAAAGTAACAAGTAACAGAAGTTGAATGCTTGAGTGTGTAAGCAGTAAAAGATGAATACTAGGATTGTGTTCCCCCTGACCTATCAACTACAAAAGATTCTCGTACTCAATATACCTACCCTCTGGCTCTGCATTCAAAGTTGATAAGATATATACTATCAATCTTCTTGTAAACGTATTGATAGATTTCACCCTTTACCTTGTGAGTGTCATGATGTTGTCTAGTTGTCCCTCGTCTTTAACCTTAGTACAACTCTCACCTTTTGAATCTTGAGTTGATTAGATAAGGGTTGGTAGCCTTGAATTACTATTGTGATCTCCTTTTCACAATCCTAAACTCCCTGTGAGGACGTTCTCAAAAATAGGAAATCCCAAAACCTCTGCAATGGCTTGGGTTCAATAGCTATGAAGAAGATTGTAATACATGTAAAGACCTTCAAATATATGAATCTCCTACTTCCGTTACATAGCTAAACCACCAAGGTTCCAAGAACCCTAGTCAATGAAATTAGTCGCTCATGTTCATGCAGCAATCCATGATAATCAATAAAGAACACATTTAATTAGTTGCATAGTAATGAAAGAGAGAAAATCCAAAGTTTCCAATTGAATAAAAAACAAAAATCTCAAGAACAAAATCTCGATCATTAAAGTATGCTAAAAGTATCAAAATTAATGTAAAACTGTGTAACCTAATAAAGGAATAAACCAAAGGTATTTATAGTATCTCAAAAAACATAAAGAAATCCTAATAAGAATGGAATAGGAAAAGTAAGTCGGCACTCATTACAACTCGTAAGGTCTCCTTATAAGTCATACGATGCTAATCGTAGGCATTCTAGTGACTGATCATTAGGTCTTCAAGCTTCTGTTGTCCTTACTTTTCATCAACATGAGTCATAGTAAATCTTTACAACTCGTGGTCTTTACTCATCATCACTTGAGCCTTAGATTTTCAGGGCTTTGAACACTGGTTTCTTTGCGAGTTGTAATCAGATCTTATGACTCATGGTGATCTATGACTTCACCTCTAAATGTTAGCTTTGGCTTCTACTCTCTTAACGACTGCTCATCATGACTATTAGTCACTCTTTACGAGTCGTGATCATCCTTCACTTAGCTTCTTCAGCTCAACTTTTCCTACTGTTTTGTTTATGAGTAAGGTTATGAGTCACATAATGCCTTGATGACTTGTAGGCAGATTCATAAGGCGATTAGACTTCAATATATTTAAAACTTTTTCTTCCATTTTTTATTCCATGCCATTTCGTTCCTAAATTCCCTGCACACAAGAAACAAACACATCATATCCTTCAGAATAACCTAAGTCCAAGCATAAATTCTTTGTTTTAAGCATCTAATGTGTCATGTTTCCACGATGTATCATCTTTCCAAAATACAAATGAATACATATACACGATAGCAGAAATCTTGATTTAAGGATAGTTCAGTATAGGCTTGGGAGAGTTTAAAATAAGTCAGTCTAAAAGACAAAGGTCACTTACATGATGACTATTATTAAACTCTTTCAGGTCCTATATGTTCTTCAGTCAGTCAATCTTTGGAGAAGATTTTTACTTAAAAAATATAGGATGTAAAACCTTAGTCAAGAACTTGATTGCTTCTAGCTAAGGAATGGACCCACTTAAATATTGTCATACCATTCACTTGCAAGCTCATAATTATACCATTACAATTTCATTAATTTGTGGGAATGCCCAGACATCCGCATAGGACTTTTGGCAACTTTGGGAAGCCTTAATTCTATTCTGAATCACCTTTACCTTATCCATGGCTTGGTGAACCAAGTTGGGACCAAATAACCTATTCTTACCAACCTCAAAACACCCAATAGGATACCTACACCTCCTACCATAAAGGGATTTGAAAGAAGACATCCCAATACTAGACTGAAAACTATTATTATACACAAATTCTATAAGAGGCAAATGATCAACCCAACTACTACCAAAGTCGATCACACAGGACCTTAGCATATCCTCTAATGTTTGAATAGTTCTCTGTTCTTATCCATCTGCTTGAGGGTAGAAAGTGGTGCTAAGTTTAAGCTTAGTTTACAAACCTCTCAATAAGGAATGCCAAAAATAAGATGAGAACTGAGTACCTTAATCAGATATGATGTAAATTAGAGCACCATGCAACTTGACGATTTTCTGAATTAAAACCTAGCATAATCCTCTACCGAACAAGTAGTATTCAATGGCAAAAAGTTAGCGGACTTAGTCATCCTATCGATGATGACCCTAATTGAATAAAACTGATTCCAAGATCACAGAAGACCAATAACGAAATCCATATTAATAACCTTCAGCTTCTATACAAGCAATTCAATTTCTTGAAACAACCCACCAGGCCTCAAGTGCTCCACCTTCACTTGCTGACGTAACATGCACATAGATACAAAATTTTCCACATCTCGCTTGATGCTATTCCACCAATAGATCTCTTTCAAATCATGTTACATCTTTGTCAAACCTGGATAAATAATGTACCTCAATTCATGATCCTTGGCCAAGATCCTCTCTCGCAACCCGTCATTATTAGGAACACATAATCTACCTTGGTACCTCGAGATACTTTTACCACCAATCTCAAAAGCCACCATCTTTTAGTGACCCACATCATCCTTGATTATTATCAGAATTGGATCCATAACCTATTTCTCCTTCACCTTAGCACCCAAAGAGGACTTTTCCACCTATTGAAAAAACACACCACCATCCTCATATTCTAAAAGACAAACTCTAAGATTATCCAAATGGTGAATATCTTTCACCAACCCTTACTTATCCTCATCAACAAAAGACAAACTCCCCATAGATAACCTACAAAGAGCATTAGCAACCACGTTACCTTTACCTAAATGATAATGGAGACTAATATCATAGTCCTTGAGCAACTCCGGCTATCTTCTTTTCCTGAGATTCAACTCCTTTAGGGTGAACACATACTAAGAGCTCTAGTGGTCTGCGAAGATGTCAGCATGAACCCCATATAGGTAATGACGCCAAATCTTCAAACCAAATACCACTGATAACAAATCCAAATCATGATTCGGATAGTTCTTCTCCTGCACATTCAGCTGCCTAGAAGCATATGCCACAACCTTGCAATGTTGCATCAATACACAACCAGGACTACACAGGATGCATTACAATAAAGAACAAAGCCATCAGTACCCTTGAGTTGGGTTAAAATAGAAGCAGAAGTCAACTTGTCCTTCAACTTCTCAAAACTACCCTCGCAAGCGTTAAACTATAGGAACTTTACCTTTTTCTAAGTCAATCTAGTCAATGGAGGAGCAATCAAAGAGAAACTCTCCACAAACCTTCTATAATATTCAGCCAAGCCTAAGAAGCTCCGAATGTCAGTTAGAGTTGTGGGTCTAGGCGACTTCTCAACCATCATAACTTTATGTGGATAAACCATAATACCCTCACTAGAAACAACATAACCCAAATAAGTCACAGTATTCTACAAGAACTCACATATGGAGAATTTACCATATAACCGATGATCCTTAAGGCTCTGTAATACTATACGAAGGTGATTAGCATGATTCATCTCGCTCGTAGAATATAACAGGATATCATCAATAAACAAATGATGAATAAGTCTAAAAATTGGTAGAATACCCGATTCATAAGATCCATGAATGTCGTCAGTGCATTAGTCAAATCAAAGGACATCTCCAAAAGCTCAAAATGACCATACCAAGTTAGAAAAGCAGTCGTAGGGATATCCACCTCCCTAATCATCAACTGATAACAATCCAACTAAAAGTCAATCATTGAAAAGCAGCCTTCCATTCCACTATTCTGATCGAATTAATTGCTCTTCCGAACGACCAAGTCATAATGAGATTAAAAACCGATGCTTCCACCCTGCAGCTAGTCAAATAGGTCATAAATCCTAGGAAGAAGATATTTATTCTTCACTATCACCTTATTCAACTGGTGGTAATCTATACACATTCAAAGGGACGTATCATTCACTCACGACTAGAACTGGAGTACCCTATAGAGACACACTGGGGTGAATAAAACTCTTATCAAAAAGATCTTTCAACTACTTCTTAAGTTCTCTCAACTCAACTAGAGCCATTCTATAGGGAGGGATGAAGATAAGATGGGTGTCCAGAAGAAGATCGATCCCAAAATCAATTTCCTTATTGGGAGGGCCACCAGGAAGATCATTAGGAAATACTTTGGGAAATTCATTGAATATAGGGACAGATAACAAAGAAGGACCCTCATAATTAGAATCTTTAACCCGAACAAAGTGACACAGACATCCTTTGGAAATTAATTTTTGGGCTCTTAGATAAGAAACAAACCTTCCCTTAGGTAGTACAGACTCTCTTCCCACTCAATCACTGATTTATCCAGGAATTAGAAATTGGCCCTTTGGATCCTACAGTCAAGAGATGCATATTATGAATGGATCTAATCTAATCCCAAGATAACATTAAAACATAACATCTCTAACTCTATCATATCTACCAACGTCTCTTTATCATATATAGATTCTATACAACCCCTATAGACTCTCTTAGGAATAATAGAGTCACCCACAAGGGTTGAAATGGAAAAATAATCAAGAATATGCTTAAGACCAAAACCAAAACGAATAGCCCCACATAAGGGGTCACATAAGAAAGGGTAGACCCGAGATCTAGTAGATAATACACATCATGAAAGAATAGTTTTAGCATACCAGTAAAAACATGAGGAGATATCTAGAGTCCTAACAGATGGCAAGAGCATACAAATGATTCCGACCAGTGTCGAAGCAAAAAGTAGCACCCTTTGGGGCAAGAGCTAAATAAGAAGCAATCGGGACCTTATTAGCCCCATTAGCAACATTGTCGTAGGGATAGTTCCTCTAAATATGGATAGGCCAGCCATATCTAAAATACTTATCTCTTCCCTCATCACAAAAATTATGGGGCAACTAACAACAAAATATGCAAGGAGGATACGATGGAGCTAGGTGGGCCCCACTGGCCTAAAATTGGGCTTCTTGTGCCTTAAACCCATTGTTTATCTAAAAGCATTGATCATAGGATAGCTTAGGATATGGAGAATTAGCAATAGAATAAGAATTAAAATTTTCCCACTTCTTTTTAGACTACTGCCTACCATCTCTACTAAGATTTTTGTGGCCTCTACCTTGCTTAGAATACCTGGACCTCTTACCTTGCCTCTCTTCTATTTTGACCTATTTCTTCTTTTCATCTTCAACCTGTTGCATATACACCACAAGACAAGGGATATCCATGTCATAATTCAATGAGGCAACCTTTAACTCTAGTACTATGTCCCGAGACAATCCTGAGATAAACTTCATCATCATAGCTCTCATGTTTGATACTAGTTTAAAAGCATAACAGGACAATTGATGAAATTTTAGGGCATAATTTTCACATACATCCTACCCTATTTCAAATTCACAAACTCCTTAGATTTACCCTCCCTCAACTTCTAAGGAAAGAAACAATTTAGGAAGCCACCCAAAAATTCACCCAATAGTGCCAACTCTGCATCATCACCCCTAAACTGATCCCACTCCTCGAACCATTGATATGCCACATCCTTCAACTAATATCTGATAAATTCCATGTCCTCAAAGTCTGAAGCATGCATAACCCTGAATAGCTTTACCATCTTATCTATGAACCCTTGAGGATCCTCATCAACCTTAGAGCCAATAAAGATAGGAGGATTGAGCCCCATAAACTATTCGACTCAAGTAACCTCAAAAGACCTCATAGTAGTGACTGCATGACCCAAATGACATGACTGAGATTTACCAACTGGGTTAATAGATGAATAGATCGATGAAACTCAGCATTAGAAATGCCTCCTCAGGTTAGTGGGGCAATATAATCATCAGTCTAAGAAGCCCGAAGAGTACTAGTAGGGACCAGTAGAACTTCACATAAGGTAGTACAATCAGGAGTTGGAGCCCTATACCAGTTCTAAACTCCATAAGCAGGATGAGTTCCATCCATAGTGTCCTTAGATGGGACAGGAGAGGTTCCACAAGTATCAAATCTTGGAGGAGTCATGATCTAAAATGTGGACAAATGGGAAATAGAGGAGATTTCAAAACCATAGACTCTACATCCCAAAATAAGAACAACAAGAAAGGGGAAACATTCCTAAATATCTGGTAGTCTCTACAACATAAGGGTGGCATGCTACACACCAATGAAAAGGACTCTACTTCACATAGCTTTGTGGACACCTAATTAACCATGAACCTAGGCTCTATTACCAACTTTTTCATGACCCGAATGAGGTTTAATCCATGATGGGTATCTCAAGTCCATCGAGGCTAAGAGACCACATTCTTTGCCTAGCCAAACAGAACATAACATACCTAGCAGTGGCTAAATTTCAAACATATAACAAGATAGGAAATAATAAACTCAAAGACATCTAAGAGTGCAAACATAAATACCCAAGCCACAATAATCCACAAAACCTCTATACTAGAAAATCAACTACCTTGGGATATGCCCCCAACTTTGACAATGAAAATGACAATGACAATGTAAATATGAAGTCTTCAATTCTAAGTTATGAAAGAAAAACTGATGGAATGATCAAGTCTTTCAAAGAATGGAAGCTCATCACTTCACCACAAATAACCTAATCTGTGATCATCTATCACTGTGCAGAAAAATTAGAAGTGTCTTCAGACCCTACATCGCATGGGGATATAGTATTCAGAGACGGTTAGTGGGGTGAGCACTAGCATGTAACTCAAGGTAAGGATAAAATGATGTTAGTCAAAAGTTTAATTTCAAACTCACTGTATATGTTCAATTTCGTACATACATTTTTACAGTAGATGTTGGGGAAGGGAACAAGGTTTAGCATGATAGTAAAACATTATCATGGACTATGTATCTCAACCATCATAAATAGGCACCCATGGGCTATATGGTTTTAGCTTTCAATGCCAAAATAGCCCCAGTATGTGTTAGTCGCATGAACCATAGGTATCAAGGAATACAAGGGAATCCCCCAACCCCACATAAATCCTAGATACAAAATATATCAATAGTCCAAACCATGGACACAGTCATCTAAACAAACTCTCTCATCAACAAACGTGAGTTTCTAGTGTAAGTCATTCAAGACCTATACCTTTATGGCTTAGATACATAACCCCTATTAAGACCAATTAAAAATAATTTTCATATAACTCATTCATTAGCAAAGAAATCATACATTAAGGCACACCACATGAATCATCATACCATTCATTTACAAGCTCATATTTATGCCATTACAATCCTATTAACTTGGGGGAATGCCTCGACCCCCTTTATTTTATAAAATAAAATTGGGAGAATGACTCGACCCCCTTTGTTCATTAAATCAAAACATATCCAAAAAGGCCATCAAAATCAACATTCATTATTTAACAATTTATGCAATGTAATAGTACAGGTGAGTAAGTTAAACCAAGTGATAACTCCACAATTTAAAGCCATTTACATGAGTGGGTTGAGGGAACACAAGTGCTCAAATCCAATTTCAAGTCCAAAAGAATCAATTTGGAGGATTATCCTAACCCTCATTCAAAGCTTAATCATTCATGACCAATAGAAGGAAAAGCAAAGGGAAAGAAGAAGAAACTGATTTCATTCATTAACTTCTCCTTTGTACAATGTAGTGTTGCCTCTATTTATAGATGGAGAAAGTGAGCTTATCAAAATTTCTTAGCTCAATTATACCTCATTGATAGCTAATCTAACCACTACCAAGCTACCTAACAACATTATTAACTACTTTACTAACCGACTAACTAATGAATTAGTGAAACTATGAAACTATCTAATGGAATAGTAAATTATAATCATAGAGAAATGCAGCCATGTAGTTTAATCCACACATTGAAACACTCCCCCTCAAGCTGCAGGGTGTATGATATTCAGCACACCAAGCTTTCCTAAAAAATGTGTGTGCTGAACTTAACTTGAACCTTTAGTGAGAAGATCAACCACCTGATCATGAGCAGTTATATGAACAACTTGAATCATGCCACGCTTAATCTTTCCCCTAATGAAATGGCCATCAATTCAAGCGTGTTTTTTCTTTCATGAAACACATAATTGTTTGCTAGTTGAATAGTTGAATTACTGTCACTAAATCTTGATATAGGCATGATGATAGCAACACTGAGTTTTTAAAATAAACCAACTAACTAAGTGATCTATGAAAATTTGGATGCCATGCTTCTCTACTTAGCCTCAACAGAACTTCTGGACATAGTATGTTGATTCTTGGACTTCAAAGAGATCAAACATTCACCAAAATGAACCACATATCCTTTGAATGATGTTCCAGTATTAAGGCAGGCAGTTAAGTTTGAGTCACACTAATAAGTGTGGGAAGTAGAAGGATCAGCCTTTAACCAAATACCTTGTCCAACAAAGATGTTTAGATATCTAACTACTTTTGTAGCAGCTTCCCAATGAGACTTCTTGGGATGCTTCCTGAACTAACTAAGTGCCTGGATAACAAAACTAATATCAGGCCTAGTTATTGTAGTATACATGATCTTGCCCATTACTCTTTGATAAAAAGAAATATCTCACAGTAAATTATCCCCATGTTCACCTATAGATTGATCATATTCAACTGAGGTTAATCTCAAATTTAACTCTAAAGGTGTATGTGTAGGCTTAGCACCACTAAGACTAAGTATGAGATCAACTCAAGGATATGATTTCTTTGATTTAAGATCACTCCTAAAGCAGATCTTACCACCTCAATACCCAAGAAATACTTAAGATAGTCTAAGTCATTCATTTTGAATTGTTTATGTAACTCCTCTTTGGTAGCATTGATCATAGAAGTATTACTCCTAGTAATAAGTAGATTACATATACCAGAACCACACTGTGTCTGCTCTTTTATTCATAGTAAAGAAAGAATAATCATGTTCACTTTGAGTGAATCCAGCTGCAAGTAATACATTAGTAATCTTAAGGTTCAACTTTTTGGAAGCTTTCTTGAGACCATATAAAGATTTAAATAACTTATAGACTTTATTCTCCCCTTGTTTCTTTAACCTTCCAGCATCTCTATGTATGCCTCATTCTTTATGATCTGTAAAAATGCATTATTGGCATCCATTTGATGAAGACACTACCTTCTAGATACTTCTACTGCAATCACACACCTGACTATATTTATCTTGGCAAAAGGTGAATATGTCTCATGACAATCCAGTCCTTCCTACTGACTATAGCCCTTGGCTACTAATCTTGCTTTGAACCTCTATACTTCACCATTTTCCTGATACTTGATTTTATAGATCCACTTGGAACCAACAGTTTTCTTTCCTATAGGCAAATCTTCAATAGTCCTTGTGTTGTTGGATTACAAAGCTTGAATCTACAATTTGATAGCTTTCACCCATCTATCATGGTTACGACTTGATCTCTTAAGTAATAATGGCTCCTACTATAAATCACCATATTATAGATGAGATTTGGAATATTCTATGTCTCCGCTAAGCCCACGAGATTCATTCGGATTCCCGAATAGACAAAAAGAAATAAGTAACCACACCAAATTCGATATTTAGGACTGAATGGCACTGCCAAAATTTCCATCCCAGGTCCTTTCAACAAAAGGTAGATCTCACACCCAACTTTCATTTTCTTAACTTCTGACCAATAGCTCAAAATAAGACTGAGTGCCTCAAGACTCGAACCAAGAGTCTACCTAGCCTAAAATCAATGTTCTAGATCTGTTGGCACTGTTAGAATTCTCATCTAAGGCCATTTACTAGGATTTTTGGTCTAAGACAAAATCTTAAATAGGAAAAGCTCCAAAATAGGGAAATAAACCTAAAATCCAAATAAACTATCCAATCACCAAACTGATAGTTTTTGCTAGTCATAAATGACCTATGGCTACTGTGGGAAGGCTTAAAACGCTGGAAATTGATGCAAATAAAGGAAATGACCTGGAGGGTTATTACAATATCCACTACTAAAAGGACTTTCGTCCGTGAAAGTCAACATATAGAAACATCACAAAAGCTAGAAAGAATGAGGTACTAGTCCCACATGCTTTGGGCACAACTTCCTAGATAAACTCTGAGAAGAAAAGACACTTTCGAGGTATTTTTCTACAAGTATCCCTTTTTCAACCATCTTATCACTTTACTTCTAAATGGCCAAAAGTCAACCTCCACCACCAACTAGTCTCCAGCTGAATTAAAGGAGGTTGATTTACATAAATCCACACCAGGACACACTAATACCATCTTGATACCCACAAAAATCAGCAAAGGCTCATCCAAGCCAAAAGAAAACCAAGGCATGAGTTATACAATCGACTCTGATCCAAATATAACCTTTCTTCACCATTCCATATTTGTTATCCACCCAATTTACTATTCCATACCTATTATCCACCCCAAACTAGGAGGAAAATCACCTAAGTCCTGCCCGTGCAATCTCATTACAAAAGTGATCTAATGAAAGTCCATATGGCAAGCATAAGAATAAGCTCATACAAAACTACCTGGGATTACAACATCAATAATCAAGGGATGCAATGTAAACTGATGCTGCAAATGGTCTAAATAATCTGTAAAAATAAAATCCTGGAGTCCAAGGCACAAATACTGACCACTGAATGATCCGTTCTAGGGTGTCCCATCAATAGAGAATGAAGCCAAGCTGAATCCAACTCAAGTATACTACTCCTACTAAGTATATTGTTTGAGAATCATAAAGAAAATTGAAGACTCAAGGTCAAAGATGAAGGAACCAATACCGGGTCCATGGGCTATCACTTGAACACCTATCAACTATAATCTATCCAGAGTTGAGAAGATAGATAGGTCACCATGGAGTAGGTTCAACCAGCCTATAGATAAAATTTGAACTGAGACAAATATAAAACAAAAGCAGCACTCAAGCTCTACTTCTCCAAGCTAAAGTCTCAATGCCAAGGCTGAATCACTTGACCTTAAATACCCAAGCCAAACTGAAGACGGATAGGCATTCATACTCCAAATCTATCATAACTTCTAAGTCGCTATTCCAAGGTGCCAAATCCAAAGTTGTGCCGACAAGTCTAAACTAAGGTCAAATACTCAATTATACTTGACCATCTACATCAGACATATCCATACTAAATTATGCTGAGCGAAAATTCAAACATAACTGGAGAATATAATCACAAGATAAATCACTGACTAAAATCATAAGGAATCAATTTCATATCTACTAGAGTTCATGGACCACCAAAACATATTGAAGAACTCTCTAAGGCTATTAACCACACAAGTATAGAAAAAACTTTAGCAACTTAGAGAAATGAAACTTTATCCAAAAACTAATCAATCAAACACTCCATCCCAACAAAGAATATCCATAGGTTCATACCACAATGGAGAAGCACTCCTAAGTCTCATTAGGCCGATGAAATTTTGAATGTGGATTTCCTGAAGCCGCCTAAGTAGGACTATCATAACTTAAACAAACAATGAATCACCTCATTGAGGAATAAGGTACCAATCTTGACACCTATGTCAAGGTCAAGACCACAACCGGAAAAGGAATCAACAACTTAAGAAGTGATCATAGGAATGACCACTTGCCTCTTACTCTCTAACTCTACTTTAGATAAGATCCATATAACGATAAGAAAGGAGTGTCCAATATCCACACCAGTACCAAGAGCAAACCATCACACGGATATGAATCCAACAAAGCTAAGAGATGAATCCAAGACATGTCAAGATCAATATCATAACCATTATCGAGACTTAAAATAGACAGAAGTGAAGAACAGACCCTAAACTGATCAATCACAAAAATAGGATACATTAAGAGGGATAGCCAAAATAAAAGCCTTCATAATACAGGAGGCAAGTCTAAGAATCCCAAACTAAAGAATAGGAAATATAATCAAATTGCCAACTCTAGAATCATAACAGAGCCACAAAAGCTCAACTTACCTCTCACACCATAGTCTATTCCACAATTAATCTAACATATCCAAAAAAAAGAGAAAAACAACCAACCTTACCTCACTATAGAAAAAAATCATCCAATAAGGCTATAGTTGCCCGAGCCAATGAGTAAGAACCGCAAGGAATAGAATTATAACTACATAATAATAGTCTAAACAGCTACCCAAAGAGGATAAATAACATCAAGCAAATATAGAAATAGTATAACAATATAAATATCAATATAATGAGTAGGTGGTACCAAACTAAAAATCAATAGCAAGTACACCTCAAGGGCGACAATAAGGCCAACATGCCAAAGTAAATGGGACTCAAACCAAATGCTACACCTATAGGCGAAAATATCAATGCTAATCCACTCCATCCACTAATAAATAAAATATTTATAGTTGTAGTCATATAATCATAAATTCAATAACAAGGCACACAATGACCAATATAAACTCATCGAGGCATATAATCATTGATGTATATAAAAACCCCAATACACACAAATGAAATGGTAAATATAGGAAATAAAAGAACACCTATCATGATGAAATCTATAATCACATGCTTAATGGGTTTATAGGAGAATAAAATTAAATGGGTCCAAACTCAGACTGACCAACTAAATCATTAACTGAGGCAAAAAGTGTACTAGCTCTAACTGAAGGTGGTACAACATCACGAGGCTGATCTGAAGAAGTTGAATGAATAGTAATCCCACTCCAAGGACACTCTCTAGACTAGTGAACAATCTCTTCATAATTAAAGTAAGATCTTAAAGCCCTAACCTGGTGAGAGACATGAACTAAGCCCAAATGACTGGACAACTGATGCTGAGATTATTTTCTACTACCATTATCATCCTTCCTGCAGTCATAGCATACCTTAAGAACTCTAGGTTAGTGGGGAATATATTGTAAGTCTTTATAATCAACAAACTCATATCTAGGGCACTCTATGAACTAATTTCCCATCTCACCACAACCATAACAAGCTCTTAGAATACTCTAAGTTACTTTCCCTCCTAATTCTGAATAGCCACCATAGCCTGAAGACCCATACCAATAACTCTACAACGTCTAATGGGAAATCTTCTCATGATGATCACCACGACTAATCTGAGATCCACCCATAGTATAAAATGCTACTTGTGTAGAACTGATAGGGTGTAAGTGAAGCCGACATCCACTAAAAGAATACTCACACTCAAATAAAATACCAATAACACTATACTGATAGCATGTCCTATTATTACCATTTCCATAAGTCTCAATACAAGCTCTCGCCATGGACCTCACATGATCAATAACCTAAGATAAGGAAGACCCAACTATTATCAAGTGCTCTAATGCCAACGAAGTGGCAATGCTATCCCTTTAATAAATCCTTACACCATATTCGGCTTAGAAAGATATAGCATAGAATATGCTTGACCCACTCAAGAAACCCAATCTCATACTCAAAAACTAATAAAACACCCTGCAAAACACCAATAGACCTAACTCCAATCTGAAAACTACTCGATTAATCAAATGTCATCCCTGGCTATGAGGAATCTAATATTAGACTCGAGATCCTTAATGTTAAACCTCGAAAGGATAAACTATTCATGACCTCTACTGGATCCTAAGATGGCACTAAATCCTTTGGTTGATACTGAAGATCTTCAATATCTATCTTTAACTCTCTAGTCTAATGCTATGCTGAAGCTCTAAAAACACGTGTTGAAGTCTCGTTAGAATATATTAAGCATCTCACATTATCCATTTGGGATAGAGTAGATTCAAAAAATATTTTTGAGGCTCTTATCAATACGAACACATGACATGAGTCAAGAAATAAATTCCTAAGAATGTCGTATAGCATCCCAAAAATAGGTTACAAACGTCTCTACACTGATCTGTACACTCTAATAAACACTTACATCTTGTACTAATACACCAATGAACCTAGGCTCTAATACCAACTATCATGGCCTAATTTCTCAGGTCATGATGGCGCCTACTATAACCCACCAGTAGGCAAGCCAATACCGTAGCCCCAAACTATTAGTAACGGACTACGAAAATAATGAGAGGAAAATGTGAAATAGATTTAATAAAAGACTAATATACATAAGATAATTCCAAAATCGGGTGGAGTTAGTAGAAGATCTTCTAACATACAAAGGATACAAATGAGGTACTAAATAAATATACAGATACAACTATTTCTGAATACAACATAGAGACTAATCTAGTTCATAAGAGGGAGAAAAGTAATACTCTAAATATTAGAAGCTCACTCTATGTCTCTAAACTATGGCTGCTCCGCATGAGGCACACAACACCGGTGATAACCCTTACTATGATCTACATGCTATAGAAGTTTAGTATGAGTACCGAACACATAGAACTCAGTAGGCAACTATCGATGAAGCTCCAAAGATTACAATGCAGATATATACAACATAGAAACAAAAATAGAGTCTAAACCCAATAGTACAACAGCCATATAACAAACCCAGACAGATAGTAAGGGCAAACTATCTATCCTACTTATATCCAAGAAACTAACATAATAAGGCTAAGGAAGTATTAAGGATGAACTATCGTATTAAATCCATACTCAAGAATCTCAACACTGTACCATACATCACTGGACAATATACAATATAAAGGGTGAAAGAAAAATATATAACAATATAAAAGGTTAAGGAATGAATATACAATCTAAATAAATGAACGAAGGGAGGGATATATGGTAATACCATATATATACATATATGCATAAACAAGGTCCAAGGTACAACTTAAATCGTCAAACTAGTATCTTAAGACCTCAAAATTATAGTAGGAACTGGTTCTAGTATACTTAAAATTTCTAATCCATAAGTCTAATCATGAGTTAATCATGCATAATAATATTATTATAAAATGAAATAGTAAAAATTGTACCTAAAATATCAATACTGGATCTTAAATAAAGCTTTCACAAACTAGCCATAATAACGATCACAACAACAACAACAACAATAATAGCAGCAACACAACATGAGTAACCGGCTAGTCCAGACAAATAATACCTAATTGACCCTATTATGAACCCCCACCACCCAAGGCTCGGAAGTTTCAATCAACATACAACACACCACAACCCATACTCATCACCCATACATATGTTATCCCCCATAAGGCTAATATATAGGTGCTACTGGTGATAGGCAATGCTCATGAAAGAATGAATGTCACATAAACCATAAACCATAACTAATCCACATACTACAAGGTAACCTAGTGTATATACCTTCTAGAGCTCTACAGCTCATCAGCTTATAAAGATAAGACCTACGGCGACCACCCTTCTACGGAAAATCAATTCACGAATGAAGGGGTTCAAAAGTACCCATATAGACCAACCTAGTCTCAATCAAGGATTTCCAATCATCATCAACATAATCAATATCATCAACATCATCAAAATTATCAACATCATTATCCTTCTCCATACAATACCAGAGATGGGTGTATGTGTATATATAATAAATGCACAAACTTGAGTCATGGCTAAAAAGAGTGTCAAACCCATAAATCATTGCCCGAGGTAAAATCTAGGACCAAATCACTGTAAAGGTGTAGAAAAGATCATATCTCTAATAACTTTAGTAAATCATAGTTGCTAATCATAGACCAAAATCTTCCATGATCAAATCTTTAAAACATCATATTCAATCTCATTACACATAAGTCATTAATATGGTACGATTCTCATTATGAATAAATCTATTTTTAAGGTAAAAAGTGGGTTTTAAGCTATTTTAAGAGAAAATAGTAGTAAGATCATATTTTAGTTGGAATTGTACCATTTACCATATTTAGAGATCATGTGTGTACCAAATATATATATATTTCATTACCAGTATCCAAACAATGTAATCATAACTATCACCATATCTAAAAACTATAGCCACATGTTTTATAAGAAATAACTATTTCCTAAAATCCAACCAATATTATACTCATGGCCTTAGGCTCAATAATGTGTCCAGGATAATTACAATCATCAGAATCACGACCTTAGGCCCATACATATTTGGAACCCATATCAAGAAGTTATCTCATACCTATAGGCTATAAATCACATCTATGAGGATGTCATGTCTATAAGCCAACATATCCCTAAAACCCATATCATATCTATAGGCCATGTTATATCTATAAGACATATCATATCTATATGCCACATTATATCTATAAGCCATATCATATCTATAGGCCATATTAAATCTATAAACCCTATCATGTCTATAAGGCATATCATATCTATAAGGCATATCATATCTATATATCATATATCATAACTACGAGGCATATCATATCTATAAGACATCTCATATCTATATTCCAGGTATTATAACTATAGGGCATATCATATATATACATATGCCTATATCATTAACCATGTCGATAGACCATATCTTAAATCAAATCTGAAAGTCATATTATAGCTACAAGCCATTAATCATAATTTGGGAAAAAAATCATCATTCACCAAGTCATGAATTAACCTTATAATAAAAACTCAATGGTCTCAACTGTGTCTAAAATTTGTAAATAAATCCACAAGGGCTAACATAAGTCTTGACCTAAGGTGGGATGGAGAAACCCACTTTTAATCCTCGAATTCAATATTTAGACCACTTCTACCCCAAACTAGGCTGAGGTATCTAAATTGACTTCTAGATGGTGAATAAGCCATAATTAGCCCTAAAATAAGATTCCACCTGGAACATGAGAAATTAAGTCAACTCTACCTAAATTATGACTTCAAAATAGATAAATAGTCCAAACAAGGTATCATACTAATCACGCTTCCAACACATACTTGTTATATGTAGTTTTGCTTATGACCAACTAACAGTAAGACACTAGGTCCTGGGATGTTCACGGTATAATACAACTGGCATATGTGTCTCCATAATTTTGTCCTCTTGTGTAGCAAACTTGTAGGTTCTTTTTGTAATGAATAGGATACTTGGTCCAATGATATTTCAGCCTTAATCGTCAGTCATCTATTAAAGAAAAAAGATACTTCTTCGTCAAATAGTTTTTGCTAAAATCTACAGAGTGAAGAGAGCCAGCAAAAACTCTATTTTAAGATTACTCAACCATTTCTCATGTTCTTATCTTTGTAGTATGCTTAAAGAGTGAGTAAGTGTTCTTGAGTTCGGATTTGTAAAAGAACTACTCATGATATAAGAGTAATGTCTTATTTTGTTATTATTCAAGAGTTATTAGGTAGAGTTTCCTAAGTTTGATTCTGATTAGAGTTAATAAATGTAGAGGAATCCTTGGCAGATTTTCCAAGATGAGCTTGTAGTTGATTTATTACAAGTGAAAGAAGCCTAGAGTTAGGATAAAATCGAGTCTTTAATCAAGAGGTTGATTATAGGGGATTTCTTCGATGCTTATGAGGTCAAGTCATGGTTTTTCCTACCTTGAGCAAGGGGTTTTCCAAGTTAAATCTTGTGTGTTGCTATTTTCCTGCACAACTTTAGTTTTCCTAAACTTTAGTGTTTGATTAACTTTGAGGGACCTGATCCCTCACTGTGTGGTGCAACCCCCAAGGGTTCTAACAACTGGTATCAGAGTCGATTTACTTTAAAAAATTCAAAGCTAGAGTGTTTTGGTTATCATTTATGCTCTACCAAACCTTGAAAAGGGGCAATCAACTAAACCACCAAGATTCAATGGACAGTACTATGGGTGGTAGAAAATAAGAATGTTTGACTTTATTATGGTTGAGGACAGTGAGGTATGGACATTATTCTTTATGGTCCTCATATACATGTAAGAAAAGTCAAAGAAGGAGATGTTACTAGAATGGTTATCAAAGAAGGAGGGATTTTAATGATAAAGACAAAAAAATAATTAAGAAAAACTATAAAGCAAAGAAATTGCTTGTCTGTGGAAAAGGACCAAATGAATACAATAGGATTTAAGCTTGTGAAATAGCTAAGGAAATCTGGGAATTCTTAATAATAGCTCATGAATAACCACTGATATAAATGATTCAAAAGTTGATATGCTGACCACTCAGTATGAAACCTTCATAATGAAAGAAGGAGAAATAATTCAAGAGATACATAGCAGTTTACTTCTATTACTAATAAGTTGTACTGCTTAGGAGAAGTAATTTCTTTATAAAAATAGGTGATAAAAATCCTTAGGGTTCTTTCTAAATATTGGGAAAGAAAAATACATGTTATCACTGAGGCTAGGAACTTTAAAACTCTCACCATGGATGAACTGATTGGGAATTTGAAGACTCATAAACTTAAAAAGCAGCAAGGGCATAAGAAGATAGAGGTAAAAAGGGAAAATCTCTATCACTAAAATCATTTAAATTAGACAGCAATGAAGAAGACACTGATGTTGCCTATTTGTCAAAAAGAATAATTAGAACTATGAGACGAAGCGGTCAGTTTCTTAAAAGTGGGAGTAGCAGCAAAAGGAAAGGCATTATGGAAGTTTGTCACAGATATGGAAGTCCTGAACATTTTATTAAGGATTGTCCAATACACAAAATAGAATATAAGAATTATCAAAACACTAGAGGTAACAAAGGAATAAACAAGGGCCAGGTCCCTGTAAAAGAAGATAGACTGCAGCTAATTTTGCAGTTAAACAAGCTTAGCTGGTTGGGGTGAATCCTCTGGTAAATCTGATGAAGCTGAGAAGTATGCAGATGTTTCTATGCTTTCTGTGGAGGATGAGAAGGTGACCTTTGATTCCTTGTTTTCTTTTATGGAAAAAACTAAATATGAAAAAGAAAATGAGGTAACACTTTCTAACCTTAAAGAAAACTTGGACAACTATTCTGGTAGAAAGATAAAAAACATCATGCAAATATGTTGGTTAACTGTGTAAAATGACTAAGAAAAAAATTTCTCTAGAAGAAAGGTCGAAAGTCAAGAGCTTGAGGTAATTTCTCTAACTCTCCAAATATCTGAAACTGAAGAGCAAGTTACTAAGTTAAAATCTAAAAAATTGAATTTATTGAATATACTGGAGAAAAGAGATGATGTTTGTGAAAAAGAAAAAAATAAAGATCTAGAGGAAAAAAATAGAAGATTAGGAACTTGAGTTGATAGCATTGACTCTCCAGATATCAAAACTAAGCAACACGCTACTAAGCTGAAAATTGAAAATTTGAGTTTGCTAAGTCAATTGGAGAAAGTAGATACTTCTTAGTGTAAAGTGAAGAAAAAAGCCTCAAAGTTTCAGGTTGAGCATGAAGAAAAATTAGAGGATTCTCAAAGATTTCTCATGACTGCACTTTAGAGGAATAAGGAGTTATAAAAAGACTTGGTCTATCTGAGGGAAGAACTTACAAATCCATACAATGGACTGCATCATCTTAGATCCTTTCTAGCTTGACTAATCAGGGAGTTAATAATGGTAAAAGTCTTGGTATAAGTTGAAAACTCAATCACCTAGGTCTCATGGAAAGATGGCTCAAAATGCTAAGAACAAGATCCATAAGCCTCTATGTATTCACTATGGTAGAGATGGACACATGAAAGAAGACTATCAAAGTTGGATCAGAGCAAGATTGCCAAATGTTACACATATACACCAAGGGAGCACCTATCAAAAAGGTTTAAGACCTTCAAAAAATATGAAGAAGCTCATATTACATAGATTTACAAAGAAGGATTTGATCACACCATTATCCTCCTACTGGGAACTCAAACTCAAATAGGTTCCCATGCCTAACAAATAATCATAAGTGTAGGAAAGGGAAAGGATTTGCAATCAAAACATTTTTCTTGATATGTAGTTTCTTAAGGCTATAAATGAAAGGTCTGATTGTATCCTCTTTTATGGGATACTTCACGGTGAATGTGTCTTATGTGATTAGCATTCCCATCCCAAGAATGAGCTCACAAAGATATGAAAGAGGCTGGCAAGTTTAAAGCAATGTAGAAGGAATGCTAGAACTTTGAAGAATACCAAGTCTAGGACCTGGTCCTCAGACCTATTTCTAGAACAAGTCACAGTATGAGGTAGTGTAATTAATCTAACAAGCTGGTGTTGGGATTAATTAGATTAGTCTAATATACTATTAAGTGAATTAGTGTCTCTTCATGAGATTGGCTATGTTTAGAAGGCAGGTATCCTTGGTAAATTAGGTACATATTGGTCTAACTCCGTACCATACCTTTGCAGGTATACACCCATGGGAACAACTTTGGAGGTAGACAAATCTGACAAGCACAAAGCTAAAGATTCACTCAAACCAAATAGGGACCTGGTCCTATATCTCAGGTTAGTATCATGTATATGAAAATTTTATCTGATCTGTCAAGAAAAATCTGCGTCCTTCCTGCCCTTGTATCACAAAAAAAGTTGTCCTATTTAAAAGGAAATGTGAGTCACCTAAAATTTAATATTGATGATATCTTGTTCAACCAGAAAAACCTTTCTTGTTCTTATTATTTACTTAAATCGTGTTGCACTAACTCCTTCTCTCATCAAAAAAGAAAATCCCAATTCCAAATAGCTCTTCTAATAAAAGGACCTTGTTAATTGCTGCAGCTCTCTCAGTTTCTTGTCCTTCAAAGGATTCTGAGCTTAGCATAGTTAAAAATCCCTACCCAAACCTTCCTAAAAAATCCTTTTATTCATAAACTTGCAAAGTCTAACTCCTTCGTCTCCCAACTTGTTAATAAAGAGTCATCCTTGAATCTTAAAAACTATTCTGATAGTGTTATATTGGATAAAACCTGGGTTGCTGAAAATCTCATCTTGTTGTCAAATAGCCCAGGAAAGAGCATAGTTGATCATAAGAAAAATAATGTCAATAAAATACAAATAAATTCTTGAAAATAGTCTGGAAGTTTTATTGGGAAGTAGATGACTCTTGAGGAACCTGGTCCCAAGAAAAGAAAAGTAGTTGAAAGAGAATTTGTGATCACTTATACTAGACGAAAGAATTGGGTGAAAAGTGAGGTAGTATCCAAGGAAGTTAGAAACAAATTCTTGATTTATCATAAGGTGTTAAATAGAAGGATTTTTTATTCAAATATGCTAATAGAACCTGGTATGGTGGAATAAATTGAGCTGGTTACATATTAAGGTTGGATGCATATCATGGAAGGACCTATTCCCACTATTTTTGATGAGATTGTCAGGGAATTCTATTTCACATTGGAATTCTCAAAAAATGAGATGAATCTGACTACACAGGTCCAAGGAAAAAAAATAAAGCTAACTAAGGAAACACAGGGAAGAATTTTGGAAGTTCTTAGATATAGGGTGAGAACTATCTCCTAGCAGTTGCCTTCAATAGAATTCATAGAAAATCCATCCAAGGTCAAAGGGAAATTTGTGGCTGCAGTGAATAGGAACTCATTTAAATATGATTTTTAATTGATTTTTGATTTTGTGAATAAGGTAATTCTGCCTAGGTCTCAAAAAAGAAACTTGCCTCAGCCACTAATTTATATATGATGGAGTGCCTTAGTTGCTTTGAGTTTACTAATCTACCTAGATTAATGATAGAACACACTAACAAAGTGGTTCTTGGAAAAAATGGAAAACATGGCATGCTGTATGGATATTGATTGAACAAAGTACTTGATCACTATGGCATTGTCTGTGACTCTGGAACCCAAGTATTTGTAGTTTAAATACTTGACATGAAAATACTGGTCAAAACTAAGTGTGTCAAATTAGGTAGCATTTATCAAAGGGAGCTCAGCAAGGAAATAGATGAACTAAAAGTCAATTTAGCTGCCAAGGATGAAGAAATTTGCAAAGTCCAGGTGACAACAGTATCTCTCCAAAAGAAGCCCATGTGACTCTGAAATTCTCAAAACTGAGAATTTTGAACAGAAGAAGAGGATGTCAATCTTAAATAAATATAGATATAAGGCATCTCAATAACAACCTGACCCTACTCCTTGAAACAAAAATTTCCAGTCCTTCACTTGTTAATCCTTCTTGATTCCTATGGTTTTTTTTCTAGAACATTTAATTTATGCACTGCTATGATACTTATCCTATACTTATGAATGAATCTTTGCTTTGTGAATTATATTTATTCTCTTTAAGTTGGAAAGTTATTCTTCATTTTAGTGTTGCCTCAGTGGCTATGAGTTAACCAATTTGTACTTCTTTTACTGTTGGTTTATTGTACTCATTTTTTAATTATGCCAAAAGGAGAAATACTGAGTTTATGTATTAGGGACCAGGTATTAGGTCCAACTATTGTAGATGTCTATGATAAGTTGAGTTTCATATTTAAATAGCATGTTGATAGGGAGAAGTAAGTGATGTGCTGAATAGATGAATGGAGGAAGGCATGTTGACATAGGGAATTATTCAAATAAACTAAATAAAGGTGCAAGATGATAGAGGGAAGCAAATAAGAGTTTTTTCTATAAATGACAACAAGGGACTAGGTCCTTGTGTTGCATGTTGGTGGAAGCATGATGATAGCAGAAACATTCATTTTCAGAGTGGTAATCAGACTGATTAAATGTGATATGGCTGGTTTGTCATCATAAAAAAAGAGGAAAATTGCTATATGTATTTTTGTGATGAGCAGGTAACTGCAAGGGACCAGGTCCCTAGATGTTTATGGTACAGTGCAGTTGGCACGCTTGTCTACATAGTTTTGTCCTCTTGTGTAACAAACTTGTAGGTGTTTCTTGTAGTGAATAGGACAATTGGACCAATGATATTTTAGACTTAATCATCACTCATCTATAAAGGCAAAAGATACTTCTTCATCAAATAGTTTTTTCACAAATCTAAGAAGTGAAGAGAGGCAGGAAAAACTACATTTTAAGATTGCTCAAGCATTGCTCATGTTTTAATCTTTGTAGAATGCTTAAAGAGTGAGTGAGTGTTCTTGAGTGCTGATTTGCAAGAGAATTACATATGCTATAATAGTAATATCTTGATTTATTGTTATTAGAGAGTGTTTAGGTAGAGTTGCCTAAGTTTGATACTAATTAGAGTTAATCAGTGTAGAGAGTCCTTGGCAGAGTTATCAAGATGAGCTTGTAGTAGAATTATTACAAGTGAAAGGAGCCTAGAGTTAGGCTGAAATCAAGTTTGTAATCAAGATGTTGATTATAGTGGATTTCTTAGGTTCTTGTGAGGGAAAGCTGTGGTTTTTCCTACCTTGAGCAAGGGGGTTTCCACGTTAATCTTGTGTGCTGTTATTTTCCAGCACAGCCTTTAGTTTTCCTATACTTTAGTGTTTGATTGCCTGTGATTGACATTGAGGGACCTGGTCCCTCACTATGTGGTGCAACCCCTAAGGGTTAAAATATTACCCCCATATCCCAAATATAGCAAAACACCATAATCATACTATGGATTACATATCTAACCAATAAGAAGACGATGGGTCTATGGAGTATAGTTGGTATTTCACCTTATGGGTCAATTCACCCATCTAATCCCCAAACTTTGATAATCAATACTAAGCCATGGTTTTATACCCATAATCAATCTTAAGATTCATATTCACATGCAATAAATAAAACACATCATCTTGTGAAGAAAAGTAGATGAAAGCCTACCTTGAAGCCGAACTGTAAATCCTTGAATCATTCATAAAATATTTGTATTCACTCCACGATCTCAAAATGCCTCCACGCTATAAAAATTATAATCTATGCATCATTAGGAGTCAATTGGGACCCATATTGAGCTATAATGGGTAGGTTCAAATTTTGGGTCAAGAATAGGCTCGTAGGGCTCGTAAAAGGAATCCAAAATTGAACCCGTCACAAGGTCTCCTCGAGGGACTAGGAAGTTGGGTTTGAAAGTTGAGCACAAACGGAGAACAAATTGTCTCAAATCAACCCTTAAAGTTTAGGAATTCAAAGCCCTAATTTCTAAGAATTTAAGTAGAAATCAAAGGGATTTTACCATGAATTTGAAGGGAAATCACAAAATAATAATAAACCAAGCTCCCCAATTCATCTGCAATCTTTAATCCCAAGAGCTCTCAACTTCTAGGGTTTAGTTCTCTGAGAAATGGATAAGAAAATTGAACAAATGAGCTAAAAATGGGGTATTATACCATTCCAGATGCTCGGGTCTTGCTATCACAACCCAACATTTGTGATTGCAATGCAAGGAATCAGACAAGGATGTCGCGATCGCGACATTACCCAACAGTGATAGAAAATTTTTTAGCCTTCCCAAGGAGTCACGTTCGTGACTTGAAGTGCCACGATCGCCGCACTTCCTAGTGCTACCAGACAGCGATTGTGATCCATGGTTAGGGGTGACAATGGTGCAGTGCAGTGCAGGTATGTTGTGGTTTTTTCTAAACCGGAGACTTTTAAAACCACACCGCACCGCTGGGCATCACTTTTAAACCCACCCCACATTCATACCCGCACATACCTACACCGCACAGCCCTACATTTTTGTTTTTTTATTTTTTGAAAAGTTTGTAAATCCATTGAAAACCATAATATTATCAATACTAAGTAATAATAATAACCAATTTCTATTAAATCACTTTTCACTAAGTAATTGTCAAAAAAGTATAACGTGCACAAGTAATGATCAAATATCAACTATCAAATTTTCATTAAGATGAATGAAGAAATTTAAAAAGTTATAAAATTATTTATTTGTAGTGTTATACATGTCGTTTTAAATATTATAAAATTATAAGTGAAGAATACATATTATTTTAGGTAGATTCACGAGAATAATACTTACTTTTGGTCTAAAACCCGCCCTGCATCATTTAAAAAAATTAATTAAACCTGCCCCGTACCTACAGAGTCTAAAACCCACACCGCCCCACACCCCCACCGCCCCATTGTCATCCCAACCATGGTCCGTGATCGCTGGTTCACCAGATTACAGTTGAGAATTAGAATATTCCAAGTCTTCGCCAAGCCTTCAGGATTCATCCAAAATCTTGTATATGCAAACAAACTATGTAACCACACCAAATTTGACGTTTTGTACTCAAAGACACATCAAAATTTCAATCTATCGTCCTTTCAACAGAAAGTGGGTCTCACAACCAACTTTCATTTGCTTAACATTGATAGTAGCTCAAAATAAGATCGAGTGCCTCGGGGCCTAAACTAAGAATCTACCTATCCTAAAATCAATGTTACAAAGTTGATGGTGCAGACGAAATTCCCATCTGAGGTCATGTACGAAGAGTTTTGGTTTGAGACCAAATCTTAAATAATGAAAGCTACAAAATAGAGAAGTGAACCTAAAATTCAAATGAACTATCCAATCACCAAACCGATAGTTTCAGTAAGTCATAAATGACCTGTCGCTGTTGAAGGAAGGCTCAAAACTCCAGAAATATATGCAAATAAAGGAAATAACTTGGACGGTCATTGCAATATCCACTATTAAAAGGACTTTCGTTCGTGAAAGTCAACAGATAGAAAGATCACAAAAGATGGAAAGAATGAGGTACTTGGCCCACATGCTTTAAGAATGACATGCTAGATAACCTCTAAGAAGAGAGGACACTTCCAAGGGATTTTTCCATAGGTATTTTTTTCAACCAGCTCTCTCACTTTACTTCCAAATGGCCAACCCTTAATCTCCACCACCAACTGATATCTAACTGAATCGAAGGAGATTGATACACATAAATTTGAACCACAACAAACGAATACCATCTTAATAGCTGCACAAATCAAAAAAGGCTTATCCAAGCAAAAGTAAACAAGGTCATGATTCATAAAACTAACTCAAATCCAAATATAACCTTCCTTTACCATTCCATACTTGTTATCCACCCCAAATAAAGAGGAAAATCACCTGAGTCCTACCTGCGCAATCTCATCACAGAAAACTCAAAGAACCAAGATAGATCTACTAAAAGTCCATACGGAAAACATAAGAATAAGCCCATATGAAGCAACCTAGGCTCACAATATAGATAACCGAGGGATGCAATTTAAGTTGATGTTGCGACTGGTTTACATAATCCTCAAAAATAAAATCCAAGAGTCCAAGGCACAAATACTTACCACTAAATGATCCATTCTAGGATGGCCCATCAATAGAAAATGAAGCCAAGAAAAATCCAACAAAAAAATAATACTCTCACTGAGTATATAATCTGAGAATATCAAGGAAAACTAAAGACTCAAGGTCAAAGATGAAGGAACCAATATCGGGTCCATGGGCTATCATCTGAACACTTATCGACTATAATCCATCTGAAGTTGAGAAGACCAAATAGTAAGGACAGAGTAGGCTCAACCAGCCTATAGATGAAATTTAAACTGAGACAAATATAAAATGAAGGTTGCACTCAAGCTCTACTATTCCAAGTTGAAACCTCAACAACAAGACTGAATCGCTCGATTTTAAATACCCATGCCAAAATTGAAGACGAGTAGGCATTCATACACCAAATCTATCATAACTTCCAAATCTTCATTCCAAGGCACTAAATCCAAAACAGTTTCAACAAGTCTAAACTAAGCTCAAATACTTAATTTGACCTGACCACCCAAATCAGAAACATCCATATAAAATCATGCCAAGCCAAAATTAAAACATAGTTGGAGAATAAAATCACAAGATAAATCATTGGCTGAAATTACAATGAATCAATTCCATATCTAGTGGAGTTCGTGGATCTCAAAAACATGATAAAGAACTCCCCAAGGTTGAGAACCACACTAGTAAAAGAAAACACATTACCAAATCAAAGAAATACAACTTTAGCTAAAATCTAATCAATCCAACACTCCATCTCGATAAAAAATAGCCATAGGAACATACCACCAATGAGAATCACTCCTAAGTCTCATTAGACTGAAAAAATTCTAAAATGGGAAGTTCTGGAATCCTCTTAAGTAGGACAATCATAAATCAAACAAACCATGAATCACCTCACCGAGGAAGAAGGTACCAAGACTGACACCTATGTCAAGGTCAATACCACTATCAGAAAAGAAAACAATAACTTAAGAGGGGATCACAGGAATGATCACCTATTTCTAACTCTCTAACTCTACTTTAGATAAGAACCATATCATGATAAGAAAGAAGCATCCAATCTTTACAATTGTACCAAGAGAAAACAATCACAAGGAGATAAATCCAACAAAGCTAAGAGATAAATCTAAGACATTTTGATATCAATATCAAAACCACTATCGGGCCATGAATTAGCCACAAGCAAAGAACAGGTCCCAAACTAGTCAATCAAAAAATTGGGCTACATAAAGCGGGATAGCCAAAATAATAGCTTTCACAATCCAGGAGGCAAGTCTAAGAATCCCAATTCAAGAGCAGGCAATGGCATGAAATTGCCAACTCTAGAATTATAATAGGGCCACTAAATCTCAACTTACCTTTAATACCATAGTCCACTCCACAATCAATCTAGCATATCCAACAAAAGAGGATAACAACCAACCTCACCTTACTATCAAACAAAATTATCCAATCGGGCTACAGTTTCTCAAGCCAATGAATAAGAACTAGAAGGAATGGAATTCTAACATGATAAAACTAGTCCAATAGATACCCAATGAGGATCAATAACATCAATCAATGACAACAATAGAGCAATAATATAAATATCAATATAGTGAGTAGGCGGTACCAAAAAGAAAACCAATAGAAAGTACCACTCAAGGGCCACAATAAAGACAACATACCAAGGTAAATAGGACTCAAACCCAAATACTACACCTATAGAAGAAAATATCAATGTATATCTACTCCATACACTTTAGTGTTATAAGAAATCATTTGTTGGGGTAGTCGTATTTCAATAATAGGGTACACATCGACAAATACAAACTAAGGCATATAATTATCGATGGGTATAAAAACCCTCACACACAAAAGAAAAAGGTAAATGTTAGAAATAAAAGCACACATATCATGGTAAAATCCAAAATCATATGCTTGATGGGTATATGGGAGAATAAATCTGAATGGGTCTAAACTTAAACCGACCGACTGAATCATCAATAGAGCGAACAAGTGCACTATCTCTAACTGAAGGTGCCACAGTATCACGAGGCTAATCTAAAGAAGATGAATGATTAGCAATCTATCATGACCCAAACCAGACCCTGGTTGTGATGGGTATCTCAAGTCCCATGTGGACAAGAGATCACCCCCATACCTAACCAAACCAAACACAATATCATCCCTGTTGGATGAATTATGAACATATAATAAGATAATTCAAAGGAATAAAAGATACTTCTGTGATCAATAATCAACAACCAACCAAAATAATCGATCGATACCACCTAAGTTCACAATAATTGAAATAAAGTCTTTTAAACAAAGAACCAAAACCAATCTTGGTTGGGACATGTCCCCAACTCTGACAAATAACAATAAGAATAAAAATGATAATGTTAATATTAATGAAAGTATATATCAACTCTAATCTAAGAATGAAAGTTGGTAGAATGCCTAATCTTTTTGGAAGATAAAAGCTTACCACTTCACCACAATGCAACAAAATGAGCTGACTGACCTATCTCTGCATAGGAAAAGTAGAAATATCCTAGCTGCTTGCATCATGTGGGGATACAGCATTTGGATATAGTTAGTAGGGTAAACACTAGCATGTAACTCAGGGATAAGAATACCACATGTCATGATCAATAGTTCCAAATTATTCAAATCAATCTACATAATTAAATCCATATACATATATATATATATATATGTACATATATATATATCACATATCGAGATAGGGAACAAGGTTTAATACGCTCTTTACAACTTTAGCTTGGCTTGTATAGCTTAACCGTTATAATATACAAAGTCATCTACAAGCTATATGGGCCTAGCTCTCCCCAAGCTTAGTAGGGCCCCAATGCACATAGCTGCATGAACTAGAGGGTATAAATTTTTACTATGGGGGACTCAAACCTCCCTACATATAAAGGTGACATAAGCACTAATTTATGTAATAAGATATGTGGGACTCTAACCTCCCAATTATATGGTAATAATAATAAAAGAGATTCTAACCTCCCAGTTATATAGACCCTCACATTGGAAACTGGAGTTTCTAGTGTTGATCTCTTGGACCTCTACTTTCATGACTCAGCTACACAACCCTTATTATATCCTAATTAAAACAAGTATTAAATTCTCATTTATTAAACCAGATTACATATTAAGGCATACAGTGTTGGTATTGTCATACCAACCACACTTGAAAAGTAACATCAACATGCCACACCAATTATCTTTACTTAAGGGAATTCACAACCCCCTTGGTTTAATTTTATAAATTCCTACATTTCTCATAATTAAAAACCAATTTCACAATATGTGTAATGACCCTTCAAGTTATTTCTCATAATTCTACTTATTTTTGTCGTTAGAGCTATTCCATAGCTTCCCTAACTCATTTATGACTTTTTAGAACTAATATTTTAGTTATTGAGTAGTTCATTTTATTTTTAGAACCATTTCCCTGTTTAGAAGTCTTTGCTGGTTCCAAATGGCCACCAAGCAAAAACTTTAGTAAAATGATATTAGATGCAAATTCTGACTGAGCCAACAACTTTGAAACATTGATTTTATTTTGGGTATACCTTTGGTTTAGGTCCCCTATACTCAAACTTATTTCGACGTATTGGTTAGAAAGTTGATAAATTTGAAATTCAGGTGTGGGAACCACATTTGGTCAAAACAACCTTGGATGCAAAATCCAACTTTGCCAATGCATCTAAAATATCTAAATTAGTATGGTTTCATATTTTATTTACTCATATTGGATTTTGAATGAATCCCGAGGCATTGGCTAAAACTTGAAATTTGTTTTAAGTTTCACCTATCTTTTGGTGTAGAAAAAGTATCATGATCATGGAGGGTGTATAGTAATTAAGATTCCATAATCATAGCCCACGTGTTTATGATCTCCTTAATTGAGTTCTTGGGAAGGGACATTTAAATGCCTTTTTAGTCGAGAATTGGCCATTTCTCTATTGTATTGAGTCTCAAAAACCATAATAGAGTGTGTAGTCCTCAAATTGTGTCTTGGGTGTTGATTAAGAGCTTGAATAAATTTTATATTTGTGATTAAAAACAAATCTAATATATGAATCCTTCATTTATAGTGTTGAATTCTTGATTATTTAACCCCAAATGGCTTGAGGCTTGATTTTGGCCCAAATATGCTTGATTTGTACTAATTTCTTGAGGGATATAACTCCCTAATGGTAATTGAAAAATAATTTGGTCTTGAAAACTCATTTTTCATAAATGGGGCCTACTTAGGAGGTTTTAGTATCATTTTGGACCCAAAGCACAATGTGCAATATGGGCAATGATATTCTCGTAATAATGCATAGATCGTGTTTTTGATAGCTTGGCTCCTTAAAGGAGTTTTGAGAAAAGGGAAAGCGAAGGTTATCAGTTCATGATATATATTCAAACTTGAGGTAGGTTAGGCTTATTTCTTGTTAGATTGATCTTTATTACAGTTTGACTTTGATATCTTGATAAGATTGGGTAGGGTTTTAGGTGTTAAAATAGTAAATGAGAATATTTGGGATTAGTTGAGCCACTTAGGCTATTGAACTCATAAAGTGTGATACTTGACTTATAGCCTAAAAGCTTGGTTAGTTGTACTTTTTATCTCATGAATAGCATAAGAAATGCTCTAGTTGCTCTAGTTAGATGGGAGTGACCTTGTCACTCATACTAAATAGTAATTTGACCTTAGTAGTTGTGGAAATTCACCTAGTAGTTTTGGATGAATTAAGAGTAATACTTGAGGAAGGATTATTCTATAGAACTAGTGTGGATTGATACACCTTTAAGACATGACTTATATGGCTTTGCTTATTTTCAGGTTGAAGTTAAACTTGAAGAATATGGGTTATTAGAAACTAAACTTGATCCGCCTTAAGTTTAGACTAAGTATTTTCATTAGTGACCTAGATACTTGTTAAATGACTAGAATATGCCCTTGGTAATATGATGGCTAACCTCAATAAATGGTTTGTTCATGATGTTGGTATTGGAAATGATGTGCATGATTGGTTGCTAGAGTTTTGTCAATGCTAGTAATGAATTGTCTTATAGATTGAACACATAACTATGCTATCACTTACTTCATGGACTAAAGTCCATGTGAGCCTTGGAGTATGTTATCACTCATTTTATGTTCAAGCCTATTGATAAACTAATGTTTGTGCTAAAAATCCGCTTGTGCTAATAATGTGAATTATGCTAATAAAGAGGGGCTCTAAAAGACATAATAAAGACTTGTATGTGAAAATGTCAATGATTATGTTAAGCCTTATAAAGTGGTAGGTGTTCATACCATATGGATATACTTTTTTATGCACCTATTGATGTATTGTGTTTCTAATGAATGATGAGGTATGATGATATATCTTTCCTTACTTTACTTTCACTCTATCACTCGTGGGGGATTGCATTTACTATTGTTTGGATTGCTTATATATGTATGATAATGCTCGGTTATTCCGGAGTATACATTGATGTTATGATGATGCCAGTTAAGTTTGGATGATATCTTGATGTTATGATCATGCCTGGTAAGTTCGGAGGATATATTGATAATGTGATGATGCTCGGTAAGTCCGGAGGATATAGTGATGATATGATGATGCCCAATAATTTTGGAGGATATATTGATGTTATGTATGGTAAACATGTATATATATATATATGTTTATGTGTGATTAGTCCTCTATAATACATTCGCATATGCTTTAAAGATATGATGGTAATCTTGGGATGCCGGATATAATTCTTTGATGCTAATCACTTTTTAAGTGTAGTTCTTGCTAGAGTTGAATAGTCAGTAGAAGTAGTATATGTGGAATAAGGAATTAGGATAAGTTAGTAAATGGGATATTGTGTTGCCTTTGGGGATTCACCTAGTGAATTTAGATAGCTTTGGATAAGTGGATTAATTCAGGTATATTGCTTATTTAAGTGAGTTATGCAATGACTAGTTGACTACTAAGTGACTATCTTACTTGATGGCTTAAAGTCTAGAATTCTAATTAGTGAACCTTTTTTGGTTGAAATATAGTAATTAGCATTTTTGGTTTTTATGTGGCTAATGATGATAATAGGATAGCATGGGTGATGATTAATGATATTGATGACTAGGTTATGATGTCAATTAGCCATTAATAAAGGATTTGCTTATTAATGATGCTAGATACTAAAAGATATTAATGGTTAGATATATAAGAGTATAATGGAGATTTATTGCCTTTTCGAGATGGTGATTTGTGGTATTATGATGATTGGAATTGGGTATTCTTTAAGTGCACCTATGGTCAAAGAGTGAACCCCGACTCGATGTTGGATGTTAGTTAATTAGAAAATAATGGTTAGCTACTATCCTGTGAATAATGATTATGTAAAGAATCGGTTGTGCTAATAACTAAAGGTACTTCGATGACTAATGAATTAGTAGTGTAATAATGAGTATTGGTTAGTTATTAGTAGTGTGTAGATCGAGTATATCAATAAGATAGATTTTCTAAATGGTGATATGATTATGGTTATGATACTTTGGTAAATGTTATTCAATTGCGGTAATTGATGAGAACTATGAATATTGGCAAATGCCCAATGGTGTGAAATGTGGGAAACCATGAGTAATGAGAGTTGGTTATGTATCTATATATGGTGTTGACTTGATCTTTTAATCCACTCTCTGGTGGTATGGGATGCCGTGAAGGGTTCTTTACTTTGTGTTCTTTTGGGTGTACTCTACGGTGGTATGGGATTTCGTGGTGAGTTCTTTTACCTTATGCTCTAAAGGATGTAAATACTTTAACTTGGTATTTATGCGGTTGAAATTGTATTAGTGTTGCTTTATGCTTCCGAATCGATTACTCATTATATATGATGGTATTAGTGTATAATGATATGAGAGTTCGTACTATTGTTCTAGTTGATCATTTATTTTATACAGCGATGATGAAGATGATTCAGGTTCAATTCTATACCTTGACTTAGAGATATTATCTTGCTCCATATCATCTTTATATCATAATTTAGCACAATCGGCCAATGATGCCTACTGAGTACCTATTATTTTGATACTTATACTACACTTTTGTACCTTTTTAGTGTAGAGCCGAGTACTAGTTGACTCCACTGATTTGAGTTTGTGTAGTGTTGATCTTTCGGAGATAGGGTGAGCACTTGGAGCTTAAATTCACCCATTTCCCTCTATCCTTGTTCAATCTTTTGTATTTGAGATAAATGTATTGACTATTTTAAACTTATGAGTTGTATTTCCTATTATCAAACTTAGATTATCTTGTACTGATATTACCAAGTCGTGGGATTGGTATTAGTATTTTGATTATCTTCTCTAAATGGAACTATTGAATATGATTATGCTCGTGTACTTAGGCCCAGTGGGCAACTCTACCAAAGTAACCCATTGTCTTGGCTCCGAGTTACGGCGTTGGCTTACCTAATGGTGGATTTTAGTAGGTGCCATCATGACTCATGAATTGAGTCGTGAAAATATGGGGTTGGGATCATAACCACTTCAAAATTCACAAGTTTGGAAAATCACAATCCCTAGTTCATTCACCATTCCCATACATCAAATTGACTTTAAACCATCATTTAAACTTAACCCACGCAGGGACCCCATGTTTTCAAAATCAACACCAATATCTCATGAACAACACTTTAAAATATGATTTTAACAAATTAAAAATAAGGGAATAGTAACATTCCTGAAATACCCAGGATTACGGAGAGAATTCAACCCTTGAAACTCTTCTTGACTTAATTCATGGAAACCCTAAGTATGGCTGCTTGCGCAAATTTAAGAGATCTTTTGAAAGTATTTTAGTGAGTTAGAAATGTCCAAATTTCCCTTAATGGAAAGACTAAAAATTGTTGAAATTGACTACGGGTCACTATACAACTCGTATAGACACATTACGACTCATCAAAAGGAGTCGTAGTCTAGTCAAAACAACCAGGGCCCCATACTGGTCTGGCTAAGATTCATACAACCAACTCGTAACCTCTTCTTGTACTTAAGAAAGCAATAAATTTAGGATGACACACTAGACACCCTATGACTTGGACATAAAGACTCATCATGAGTCTTTACGACTCGTGGCCTCAAGTCGTAATGAAGACAGTATCTTGGGTCAAACTTTCTAGACACCTTATGACATGGTCCTTATGACCCGTAAGAAGTCTTGATGACTAGTTAAGAGCCACTCATACTCAAAGAAGAATACTGACCCATAAATTCTGATTAAGTCGCGACCGAGTCTCTACCCATCATGACTCCCTAAGATTTCTCAGGGGAGTCATAGTTAGTACATTGAGGATAAAATTTTAAAAAAATTTCAAGGACAAAAAAATTGGGGCGTTATATACTCCCCCCACCCTTAGGATCATTCTTCCTCGAATGATTGACCTTCTTAAGCAACACATGCAGTGATTTCCAAATAGAACAAAAAGTTTAAATGAACCTTCTATTTTAGAATATTAATCCTTAAAAACCTCTTTACTGCTTGAGATTAGTAAGTAGAAGCCATTGCTCTACTACTTGAATTTTTTTAGGATCAGTGCTTACCCCTTCTGCTCTAATGAAATGACCTAAATATTCAAATTTATGTACTTTTAATGCACACTTAGACATCTTTGCATATAACTAGAATTGTTGCATTAGATCAATACTGCCTCAGCAAGCTCAATATGATCTTTTATATACTTGTTGTAAATTAGAATGTCATCAAAGAAAACCAACAAGACTTTCTCAATAACAATCTGAAAATTAAATACATAAGGCCTTGAAATGAAGATGGAGCATTCGTCAACCCAAAGGGCATGACGAGAAACTCATAGTGTTCTTCATGAGTTCTAAATGCAGATTTAAAGTTGTCTTTCTTATACATTCTCAACTAGTGGTATCCAACTCTAAGATCAATCTTAGAGAAAACTATAACACCTCCTAACTCATCCGAGAGATCCTCTATAATAGGAATAGGGAACTTGTCCTTTATAGTAAATTAATTTAATTCTTTGTAATCAACACATCGCCTCCAACTACCATCCCACTTGCCAACCGATATAACAGGTGATGCATATTGACTATTGCTTGGTTTTATAACTCCATGATCCAACATCTTTTGAATCAGTTTCTTAATGATATCTTTCTTAGTACCTGGATATCTATATGGTTTTTTGTTCATTAGATTAGCATTTTCAATCAAAAGAATCCAATGATCAAAAGATCATCTATATGGTGATAGTGTTATAAAAGCCTCAAAATGCTAGCATATCCTCATAGTAGGTTAGACAATTTAGGAGTGACATAGTTACTATAATACCCCAGGAAATTTTTCGTTGAAATTTTGTGTGTAAACGTATTGGGTTCTATCTTCTAGAATGAATTATAAATTTTTCATGCAGAATGTCTTAAACTATGACCCACCATTGTGTAGAGTATCGAATGAGATTTCCAATAATATGTGGATTATCCAAAACGGATACCCGAGCGACGAGTTAAGAACATTCCGATCGAACGGTGAATAGTAGTGAACAGTAAAACATGCAGGAAAAAGTACTGAGGCCTGGCATATTTAAGCTCCAAATTTAAATGATCATAACTCTTTGTACATAATGATCTGGGTGATCTACTATATATCAACGGAAATCTCTGTGAGTCCTCTTTCCAATAAAATTGGTTTCATCTAATTTGTCGATCGGAGCAAAAAGTTATGGTTGATCTACCACAGTCTATCAAACTCAAATTTTTGGGTCAACTTCAAATGACCATAACTCCTCGTACATAATAATCTGGGTGAGATACTATATATCAACGGAAATATATGAGAGTCCTCTTTCTAATGAAATTAGTTTCATCCAATTTGGATATCGGAGTAACACGTTATGGTTAATCTACTTCAGACTATCAAAACAGTCCACCAAAGGACAAATTCAACAATTATTTGATTTTTAGGGGTTTTTCGGTCATTCCCCCTCACCCAAAATCCATCCAAACCCTATATTAAAGCCTATTAGAAGCATTATATGTTATATTTCATCAAATTCCCTCAAAAAGAAAACCCTAAGCTCCTACATCCAACTTCAATAACCTCCAAAGTTCACCATTAATTCTGTAAATTTATTCAAGATTCCAAGTTCCTAGTTCAAGAACTCCAAGAACCATCATTCAAAGGCACGATTAACATCTCAAAAACGAGTATCGATCTAAAGTTCATCATTCAAGGTATGTGGGGTTTTTCAACAAGAACTCTCTTTCATTTTTTTTTTGCCCAAAAGTACTTTCTTTACAAAGGCATGATTTTTATTTAATTTTTTATGAATTTGAAGCATGAACCCATACTAATGATGATTATTATCAAATCTTGATGTTTATGATTTTGAAAGATGAATTTACATGTGTGTAGATATAAAACATGAATCTTGAATGATATTTATCATGATTTTGATATTTGGGTCGTGAATCCCCATTGGAAATTGTATTTTTTGAGAAAGTGTGTGTTATAAGCACGTTGATGTTGAATATTTGAGATATTTTGAATGATTTGACTTTTTGGTCTTAATGGAGTTGTTTTGAACTCGAGTGTGAAAGAAATCCACAACGCGGTTGATTTTGATAGATGGGAAGCATGATGGCTCCCAATGTATATTTATATATTACTGAAATTATTTTGTTGTGGATTGTCTTTGAAATGATCTGAGCTATGTCTGGGAGAAATCTTTAGCACCTAGTGGGAGGTATAAAGTGACCTTACTAACCTAGAACTACATACCCCCGTAGGAGTGAGCCTGAGGCTGATTTATATAGTGATCACTAGTTTTTGTGGATTTGATATCGATAGTCCTACTCCGATAGCAAAGATAAGATAGCTCTCCCTAACGTGGGTTGTACGTTGGACCCCATGCAGCTCATATGGTTTATGTCGGTTATAGGATCTCCTAGTGTGTGTGTGTTTCCTTGTGTCTATGGTGAATGGTGAAGTGATTTGAAAATGAAATTGTGAAAGTTATTCTTTTGAAAGATTTAAATGATATTTACATTATGAGAATTGATATTCTTGATGAACTGAAAGTGATAGACAAATTATATGATAACTCACATATGTTACTGTACTTATTTCATCCTCTCATGATTATGATGATTTTCTTCGGGCTATGTGATTCTTTCACACATCCTGTATATTTCTTATAAATATTTATGATGATGAGATTTATACAACTGCATACACCCCCATCTACTCAGTTCATTTCCATGGTACTGACACACATCTTCAGATGTGGGCTGCATTTTCTCAGAATATAGATTCAGGTTCTTAGTTCCAGGTTCGATAGTGATTCTTTGGGCACGCTGTTCTACATCCTCTATTTTGGTGAGTCCTTATGTTCCGATGACGTGATGTCTGATGTTGGTTTCATGAAATTGTTTACATTTGATAACTGAGTATGAGCCAGTTGGGGCATGTCTCAATGGCTCGCTGGTTTTATTGATTTTCTTATAGGCTTGTCAGACTAGTATAGATGTTGGGAGTTGACTAATAAGTTGTATTTTGTTATCTTTCTGAAATTCTTTTATTCTTGGATGATGATTACTCTAATGATATTTGAGAATTATTTATGGAAACCCCATTGATTTGTGTTGAACTGAATGAAAATAGCTCAAAGGGTTAGCTTGGGGATACTCGTAGCCTCAAGCACCGTGTGATGCTCTGGGACCCACTTTCTGGGGCGTTACAAACTTGGTATTAGAGCCTAAGGTTGTAAGGTGTCCTAGAGAGTCTGAAAAACTACGTTAAGTGAAGTCTTGATCATCGGTATGTAGCGCGCCACATCTATGAGCAAGAGGCTACAAGACGTTTTAGGAAAAAGTGTGATTCTTTCTTTCAGAAGTCTATCGTACTTAAAGTGTCTCTCTCTGCTATTGATTCGTGCTCTCCTCTTTCAAAAATATGCCTCTACATCAAGCGAGAAGAAATAATGATGGTCAGCAACCTCAACCCGCTGACCTATTGAATGGAAATATGTCTCATGCTAAATTTCGAGCAACCTTTCAGGAACTGGCCCAAGATGTTATTGCAAATGTTTAGGCCAACCTAGCCCCGGCTCCACAGCAGCAGGGAAGTGAATCAGCTGTTGCCAGGATCTGTGACTTCATGTGGATTAATCTTTCTGAATTCCATGGGTCCAAGTCTGATGAGGATCCATGGTTGTATTTAGAGGAGGTGCAGAAGATTACTCAGGTGATATATATATCTGAGGAACATAGTGTAGAGCTGGCTGCGTATAGGTTGAAAGATCTTTCTTATGACTGGGTTGTTGCTTGGAGGAAAAGTAGAGGTAAGGGAGCTATCCCTACAACTTGGCAAGAGTTCCAGAATGCATTCCTGGATAAGTTTTTCCCTTTGGATATGAGGGAGTCGAAGGTGGAAAAGTTTATGAACCTGCGATAGGGCTCTATGACTGTTAGGGAGTACTGTCTAAAGTTCAATTAGTTGGATAAGTATGCTCCTGACTTAGTGGCTGATAATCAGGCTAGTATGAGTAAGTTTGTGACTGGAGTGTCTAGTTATATGGTTAAGGAGTGTAGGTCTGCTATGCTGAATAATGAGATAAATCTTTCTAAGCTAATGAATCATGCCCAACAGATTGAGGCAGACAAGATTAAGGAGAGAGATAGAATAAGAGGGAATAAGAAAGCTAGGTCCAAGTAGCCCAGACAGGGTTAGACTAAATCACAGGGAAGGAGTCACCCTCAGTATCAGGATCGTTCGTCTATGCCAGCACCATTATCTACTAGTGCTCCCATGCCTAGAGGTAGCAAGGAGCAAGGTACCAGGTCATATGCATCTAGGTCCTAGTACAGTGCTGGCAGTAAGCCAAATCATCCTTTGTTTCCTAAGTATGGTAGGGCTCATTCGGGTGAGTATTGGGGTAAGAAGAGGGGTTGTTTTCGGTGTAGTGACATGGGTCACAGAGTTAGAGATTGTCCACAGGATGGACAAGGGCGTCGTGACTATCGCCCTCAGACCCAGACTCAGACTGTTAGTGCTCCAGTTCCAGTGACTCGCCCAGCCCCAGCTCAGGGCGCCTCTTCTAGCAATGCTGGCGGGCAGCACCAGAATAGATTCTATGATTTACCATCCCGCCAGGAACAGGAGGACTCTCCCGATGTTGTTACTGGTATGCTTCGTATATTTCAATTTGATGTGTATGCTTTGTTGGATCCTGGATCCAGTTTCTCATGTGTTACACCTTTGATTGCTGTGAATTTTGAAATGAGTCCTGAGATTATTCCTGAGACTATCCTAGTTTCTACCCCAGTGGGTGATTCAATTATTTCCCAGAAAGTGTATAAAAAGTATCCTGTTACCATTCTTCATAGAGTCTTGTTGGCTGATCTGATTGAGTTAGACATGGTAGATTTTGATGTGATTCTGGGTATGGACTGGCTGTATTCTTCTTCTGCCTCTATTGATTGTCGAACCCGAGTGGTCAAGTTTCAATTTCTGGGTGCATCCGTGTTTGAGTGGCCTGGGAATTCTGTATCGCCCAAGAGTCATTTTATCTCTTACCTCAAATCTAAAAAGCTTATTTTCAAAGGGTGTATTTACCATTTGGTTAGAGTCAAAGACACTAAGTCTGAGACTCTAACTCTCCAGTCTGTTAACGTCGTCAATGAGTTTTCTAATGTCTTTTTGGATGATCTCCCAGGGATACCTCCTGATAGAGAGATGGAGTTCTGGATTGATCTTCTTCCCAATACTCAACCTATTTTTATTCCTCCTTACCGTATGGCCCCTGCAGAACTTAACAAGTTGAAAGAGAAACTCAAAGATCTACTAGATAAGGGTTTCATAAGGCCCAGTAATTCTCCTTGGGGTGCTCCTGTGTTGTTTGTGAGAAAGAAAGATGGCTCTTTGCGTATGTGCATTGATTACCGCCAACTGAATAAAGTCATCGTCAAAAATAAGTACCCTCTTCCGAGAATAGATGATTTATTTGACCAATTGCAAAGTGCAAGTTATTTCTCAAAGATAGACCTTCGTTCTGGCTATCATCAACTCAAAGTTAGGGAGTGTGACATCCCAAAAACCGCTTTCCAAACTCATTATGGACATTTTTAGTTTCTTGTTATGTCTTTCGGGTTAACTAATGCCCCAGCAGCTTTCATGGACCTCATGAATCGAGTGTTCAGACCATATCTGGATATATTTGTAATAGTATTCATCGATGATATACTGGTGTACTCCTGTAGTGAGGATGAACATTTTGATCATCTCCGAACTATCTTGAATATCCTTAGAGATCACAAGTTGTTTGCCAAGTTCAGTAAGTGTTAGTTTTGGCTAAGTTCAGTTGCTTTTCTGGGTCATATCATTTCTTTTTAGGGTATTAGAGTTTATCCCCAAAAGACCGAAGCTGTTAGAAATTGGCCTAGACCTATTTCTCTAACTGATATCCAAAGTTTCTTGGGTTTAGCTGGCTATTACCGCTGTTTTGTTGAGGGTTTCTCCTCTATAGCGTCTCCTATGAATCGGTTGACCCAAAAGAAAGTGAAGTTCTTGTGGTCCAAATCTTGTGAGAAGAGTTTTCAGGAGTTGAAGACTCGACTAACTTCAGCCCCTATTTTGACTTTGCCTGATGGTGTTATGGTTTTATGGTGTACTGTGATGCTTTGAGAGTTGGGTTGGGTTGTGTATTGATGCAGAAGGGTAAGGGGATAGCTTATGCTTCTAGACAGTTGAAACCCCATGAGAAAAATTACCCCACCCATGACCTTGAGTTGGTTGTTGTTGTGTTTTCTTTGAAAATCTGGAGACACTATTTGTATGTTATCCATGTTGATGTTTTCACTGATCATAAGAGTCTGCAGTATGTGTTTACCTAGATAGAATTGAATCTTAGGCAGAGATGATGGTTAGAATTGTTAAAGGACTATGATATAAGTGTGTTGTACCATCCGAGCAAGGCCAATGTTGTGGAGGATGCCCTAAGTAGAGTGTCCATGGGCAGTGTTTCCCATGTGGTAGAAGGTAAGAAAGAGTTGGCTCTTGATGTACATCGTTTGGTTGGATTGAGGGTTAGGTTGTTTGACTCTGCTGAAGGTAGTATAGGGGTTCAAAGTAGTTCCGAATCCTCCTTGGTTTCAGAAGTGAAAGAAAAGCAATACTTAGATGCTAGTTTGGTCAGACTGAAGGAGTCAGTCAAGGACCCAAAAAGTAGAGGTTTTATCCTAAGGGGAGATAGTGTGTTGAGATTCCAGGATAGATTGTGTGTCCCAAATATTGATGATCTAAGTCAGAGGATTATGGCTGAAGCGCATGGGGCGCGATATTCCATTCACCCTGGTGCCACCAAGATATACCGAGACTTGTGGGAAATCTATTGGTGGAGTGCCATGAAGAAAGATATAGCAGCATTTGTAGCTAAGTGTGCAACATGCCAACAGGTTAGGGTTGAACACCAAAGACCTGGTGGTATGATGCAAGAGTTTAGTATTCCCACTTGGAAGTGGGAAGAGATAAATATGGACTTCGTGATTGGTTTACCTCCTCCCCGACTCCATCATGATTCCATTTGGATTATGGTTGATAGGTTGACTAAGTCTGCTCATTTCTTGCCTGTTCATACTTTATATACTGCTGAGGATTACGCTAGATTGCATATCCGAGAGCTAGTCAGACTTCATGGAGTTCCCTTGTTTATCATTTCGGATGGGGGTACTCAGTTCACTTTGCAATTTTGGAAAGCTTTTCAGAAGGGTCTTAGGACCCAAGTGCTTTTGAGTTCTGCTTTTCATCCGCAGACCGATGGTCAGGCTGAGCGGACCATCCAGACCTTAGAGGATATGTTGAGATCTTGTGCACTTGACTTCAAGGGAAGTTGGGATGATCACTTACCGTTGATAGAGTTTGCTTACAATAATAGTTTCTACTCTAGTATTGGCATGGCTCCGTTTGAAGCCTTATATAGGAGGAAGTGTAGATCACCCATAGGTTGGTTCGAGGTGGGTAAAATGGATGTGAGTGGTCTTGATTTGGTATTTGAGGCAATGGAAAAAGTTAAGTTGATTAGGGAAAGATTGAAAACTGTGCAGAGTCATCAGAAGTCATATGCGGATGTTAGAAGGAGAGACTTTGAGTTTGAAGTTGGTGACCTAGTGTATCTAAAAATTTCACCCATGAGGAGGGTGAAGATATTCGAAAAAAAGGGGAAGCTTAGTCCCCGTTATGTTGGTCCTTACAAAATTCTTAGCCGTGTTGGTAAGGTAGCTTATGAGGTCGAGTTGCCTTCCGAGTTGTCCTCTATTCATCCAATATTCCATGTCTCCATGCTTAGAAAGCATATTAGCGATGCTGTGGTAGTGGTTCCTCTATGAGTGCTGACATTTAAGAAAATCTTTCTTTTGATGAGATTTCTGTTAAGATTCTTGATTTTGGTGTCCGAAGACGAAGGAACAAAAAAGTTCCCTTGATCAAGGTGTTGTGGTGAAACCAATCTGTTGAGGGTGCAACTTGGGAAGCTGAGGCGGATATATGATCCAAGTACCCGCACCTATTTTTCGTGAACTCGGATCAAGCCGAAGGTACCGTTCTTTCCTAAATCATGCACTTTTGGTAAAAGTTGCAGCAGTTCAGCTGTCATTTATTATGTGTTCAGCTGTAGTTTCATGAATTTATGCATTCTATGTTGCATTCGGAGTGAGAAACGATGTGGTGATGAGTCTAACGAATAGTTTCATCTGTATGTTCTATTCCCTATATAATCTTGGCATGTCTAGTGTCATTCGAGGATGAATGTTTCCAAAGGGGGGATAATGTAATACCCTGGCAAATTTTTCATTGAAATTTTATGCGTAAATGTGTCGGGTTCTATCTTTTAGAATGAATTATAAATTTTTCATGCAGAATGTCTTAGATTATGACCCACCATTGCATAGATTATTGAATAAGCTTTCCAACGATATGTGGATCATCTAAAATGGACACCTAAGCGGCGAGTTATGAACATTCCGATTGAACCGTGAATAGTAGTGAACAGTAAAACATGCAAAAAAAGTACTGAGGCCTGGCGTATTTTTGCTCCAAATTTAAATGATTATAACTCCTTGTACATAATGATATAGGTGATCTACTATATATCAACGGAAAACTCTGCGAGTCCTATTTCCAATGAAATCGGTGTCATCCAATTTGTCTATCGGAGCAAAAAGTTATGGTTGATCTACTTAAGCCTATCAAAATTGAATTTTTGGGTCAACTTCAAACGATCATAACTCCTCGTACACAATGATCTAGGTGATATACTATATATCAACGAAAATATATGAGAGTCCTCTTTCTAATGAAATTAGTTTCATCTAATTTGGATATCGAAGTAAATCGTTATGGTTGATCTACTTCAGACTATCAAAACAGTCCACCAAAGGACAGATTCGACAATTATTTGATTTTTAGGGGCGTTTTGGTCATTCTCCCTCACCCAAAATCCATCAAAACCCTATATTAAAGCCTGTTAGAAGTATTATATGTTATATTTCATCAAATTTCCTCAAAAAGAAAACCCTAAGCTCCTACATCCAACTTCAAGAACCTCCAAAGTTTACCATTAATTCTGTAAATTTATTCAAGATTCCAAGTTTCTAGTTCAAGAACTCCAAGAACCATCATACAAAGGCATGATTAACATCTCAAAAATGGGTATCAATCTAAAGTTCATCATTCAAGGTATGTGGGATTTTTCAACAAGAACTCTCTTTCGTTTTTGTGCCCAAAAGTACTTTTCTTTACAAAGGCATGGTTTTTATTTGAATTTTTACGAATTTGAAGCATGAACCCATATCTTATGATGATTATTATGAAATCTTGATATTTATGATTTTGAAAGATGAATTTACATGTGTGGAGATATAAAACATGAATCTTGAATGATATTTATCATGATTTTAATATTTGGGTCGTGAATCCCCATTGAAAATTGTATTTTTTTGAGAAAGTGTGTGTTATAAGCACGTTGATGTTGAATATTTGAGATATTTTGAATGATTTGACCTTTTGATCTTAATGGAGTTGTTTTGAACTCGAGTGTGAAAGAAATCCACAACGCGGTTGATTTTGATAGATGGGAAGCATGATGGATCCCGATGTATATTTATATATTACTGAAATTATTTTGTTGTGGATTGTCTTTGAAATGATCTGAGCTAAGTCCGAGAGAAATCTTTAGCACCGAGTGAGAGGTATAAAGCGACCTTACTTTTCTAGAACTACGTGCCCCTGTAGGAGTGAGCCTGAGGCTGATTTATATAGTGATCACTAGTTTGTGTGGATTTGATATCGATAGTCCTACTCCGATGACAAGGATAGGATGGCTCTCCCCAACATGGGTTATACGTTAGACTTCATGTAGCTCACATGGTTTATGTCGGTTATAGGATCTCCCAGTATGTGTGTGTTTCCTTGTGTCTATGGTGAATGGTGAAGTGATTTGAAAGTGGAATTGTGATAGTTATTCTTTCGAAAGATTTAATTGATATTTACATTAAAAGAATTGATATTCTTGATGAACTAAAATTGATTGATAAATTGTATGATGACTCACATGTGTTATTGTACTTACTTCATCCTCTCATGATTATGATGATTTTCTTCGGGCTATGTGAGTCTTTCATACATCCTGCATATTTCTTATAAATATTTATGATGATGATGTTTATACAACTGCATACACCCCCATATACTTGGTTCCTTTCCATGGTACTGACCCATATCTTCGGATGTGGGCTGTATTTTCTCGAAATGTAGGTTCAGGTGCTCAGTTCTAGGTTTGACAGTGATTCTTTGGGCACGCTATTCTCCATCCTCTGTTGTGGTGAGTCCTCATATTTCGAGGACGTGATGTCTGATGTTGGTTTCACGAAATTGTTTACATTTGATAATTGAGTATGAGTTAGTTGGGGCATGTCTCAATGGCTCGCTGGTTTTATTGATTTTCTTAAAGGCTTGTCAGACTAGTATAGATGTTGGGAGTTAACTAATAAGTCGTATTTTGTTATCTTTCTAAAATTCTTTTATTCTTGGATGATGATTACTCTGTTGATATTTAAGGTTTATTTATGAAAATCCCGTTGATTTGTGTTGAACTGAATGAAAATGGCTCAAAGGGTTAGGTTGGGGTTACTCGTAGCCTCAAGCACCGTGTGACACTTCGGGACCCATTTTCCGGGGCGTTACAGTTACCTTAAGTAGCTTGAACATTATAACACTGCAAGTTGTCTTCTGATCCTATTAGCAAGGTCATCATATAAACTTGAGATTTAGCAACATCAATCTTGTTCAAGGATTTGGCAATAACAGCCTTTATGTAGTGTTTGCCCCTCTCGATATATATTTTTTCCCTTGTATCTGAACTTTATAATTTTGTTCTGGTAATCAAATAGTATTGTACCAAGATTACTCCACCATTATGCCCCTAGTATAATGTCCACATTACCCAATGGTAACAACAAAACATCTGAGACAAAGGTGGTGCCCTGCAACAACCACTGCAAATTCTTGCATACTAAAGTTGTCTGTTTATTGATTGTGTCATTATGGGAGAAGCTTTATAACCCAACCTCTCAGGAACCTCTTGATCAATAAAATTGTGTGTGCTACCAATGTTAATCAAGACAAGCAAAGATCTTTTTTCATGATAGTCGGTTATCTTTAATTTCTAAAACCTGTCACACCATTAAATGCCTGTAAAGATATAGTCATCAATCCATCTAGTTCAGTTCTATCTTCTCGAGTGAAACATTCATCTGTATCTTTTATATTTGAGCCATCATCTACCATGAAGATTTTTTCTTGGTTTCACACTTAAGACCAAAGACATAATTATCATCACAAAAAATATAGTCTTTTAGCCCTCTTCTCATCCATTTCTATTGCAGTCAATCTTCACCTATTGTCATTAGTATTATCCTTAAATAGAAGTCTGTTACTACTTGACTTTATTGGTTTCTTGAAAGAAGGATTAGCTGTTATCTATTTCTGAACAAATGGAGTTTTAGTGTGACTAGGAGTAGGTAAAATAGGACCTTGATTATACCGGTTTTGCACCTTAACCCCCCCTCCCTCCCTCGCCCCCCCCCCCCCCCCCCCCTCATGTTTGATCATGTGCTTTAAATATAATTTCTTACAATCTAGTGATCTTATAGGCCTGCATCGCCTAAATCCTAATAACCTAGTTTAATTCAGGTTGTAACCTACCTAGGTAACAACTAATAGCATACTCATCAAATAAATGCATAATAGTTAATAATCTGTCAAACTTAACCTGGTATTTTTTTCACACTATCAGTTTGATTTAACTTCTCCAATGCCTTCATAGGATCTTCAAAATCATCTCAAAATCTTTCATTAAGGCTAGTATGTATTCAGTTCGAGAAGGTTCAACTGTAGGATCTCTTGATCTCATAAAAGATCTATGCCAAGCAGTGGCTTCCCTCTCCAGATGAATTGATGCTATCTTAACTCTATGTTCAAAAGAGGTTTCAACTAAAGCAAAAAAAAACTAATCTACTTTATACAACTAAGTACGAAGTTCATATCCAGAAAAATTAGGAAATTCTACTTTAGAACACCTAGTAAGGAAGTTGCCAGAATTGGTGTGATGATATTTATGCCTAATCTCTCAATGAAATTCAAAAGAACAAGGTCTGTAATTATAGGATTTAGCTCTTGCTTGTTCTTTCTCCCTTTCCCCACCACCTATTCGATGCACTGTTGCTTTCAACTCGTTTAATTCCATCTTAATTCTTGAATTTTTGTTGTTCATGGCAGTCATGCCTTCCATTAATTGTTGTAACGGCTCTTGAATTTGAGCCCACCTATCATATAATTCTTCAACACTCTTATCTTGACCTTTGTTTCTGGTAACCATCATACTAAAGCTCGAGTAGCTCTGATATTAATTGATGCATGTAAATGGAAACTGCAACTCAAGGTGCTAAGCTCGATTAACAACTATGGTTGATCAGGGATAAAAATTTTGAGAATTCAACTAATTAGAGAAGAATAGAGATTTAAGAAGAGAAGGAGTTTGTATTACAGCTACAGTAATAACAGACTAGTGAACAGTACATCAGTGAAATAGTAAAAACAGTCTAATATGCTTCAGCATCAGCTCAAACTCACTCCTCTTGATCTTTTTATCCTTCTTGATTACTTTTGCAACCGATACTTGTATCAATCATTGACTTCGTAATAAATAATTTTTCACATATATTTTCTCTATGAGCATTTTTCCTCTCTACGACAGCTTTTAAAATTCGAGATGCTCCATATTTTCTTTACTTTCAAGAAATACTTGAGTCTCATACTCCCTCAGTTTCATTTTACTTAACCTTAATTAAAAAATATTTGTTTCAATTTAGTTATTAAATTTATGAAATTAAGAAAATTTTATTATGTTTTTTTCTTTCTACCCTCAATAGTAAATAACCATGTAAAATAATTTTAGTCAAATTTAGAGTTTTAAAGTATCACTAATAAAGTTACATTAGTAAAATATACATCTGATTAAAGTTTTCTACGAATGTGCTAAATCAACAGGGTCAAGTAATACGAAACAGAGAAAATATATGAGAAAAATCATCAATACTAAAATGAAGGGATTTTATGATGAGTGGCTTAGTTGGCCCGCACTGACCAGTAGGAGTGGAATTGGTTCATCTCGACTATGTTTCTTTGGGAATACTTCTTCTAACTTGAGATATATTCTTCACATAATTCATTCACATTTCTTGTATTCAGTAAACGGAAAATGCTTCTCATTCTTTACAAATTGTTTAATTACTCGGACCACAATATATACACGCTATTTAGCAATCTTTAACACTCAATTACTTCATTAAAGGCAGAACACATGAGCAGACCTTGAACTTGTTGATTTTTTTCGTGTTGGCACATCAAGTAATCATGTTTCTATTGAACCTGAAATCCCATACAAAGCGTGTTTATTAAGCCCACTCATCTAACCTGACATATATTGTGTGTTTCACGCTACTTGAGCAGGTGAAAACGTAAAAAAAGTGTTGATGTGGATTTGACAAAGGCAATTTTTTTCCATTTTAATTATTTACTCATAATTTCTTTCACTCTAATTTCTCATCTCTGTTTCTCTCTTTACTTCTTCGAAATGGCAGATTTGTCATTGTTAACTTAAAGCTCAATATAATTTTATTAAAAAAATTTATTTGAAGTTATTTACTTCCTCATGGAATAACAATGGCGAATTTATGTTGCTCATTGATTTCATCTTTTTCAACTGTAATTGTGCTCTCTTGTGAACAAGAAATTCAAAAAAATCAACTTTTTCAGATATTTACAAAATACCATCACTATAATAATATACTAGGTATGCACTATATTTAAAGGGGAAAGAACAAAAAAAAAAAAAAAAAAAAGTCATAGAAACTCAAAAATGAATGTACCTCACGAAATTGAGCCACAAAATCGTGATTCTTAAACAATGTTTTTGTATTTCCTTCCTTAAATCAGCCAAAAATACTAGCATATCATGGGATTTTCTTTGTCAATAACATAAATATACTACCTATTTTAAGCGAAACTAATGAAATCATTCTATTTTTTCTTGGATTTTCTTGGTCAAGATGAACAGTGGTTGGGGATGAATTTCTCTTCTTTTTTTTAATTTGGGGAGGCGGGGGGAGGGGGGGCGCATGAAGTGTCAAATCACTAACTTGGATTTTACTTGTAATAGGATCAAGTGTAAAAAAACAAAAAAGATTGGTGTTTTATTTTGATTGGTTGGAAATTCCACATGGGTTGTGTGTGATTCACATGTACAACTCTTAACGAATGCAGACGTAGAATATGTACCAGGTCAAATGGGCGGACTTAATAGACACATTTTATAAAGGATTTAGGAATTCAATAGAAATATAACCTAATTGAAGTGTCGATACAAAAAATTCCAACAAGTTGAGAGGTCTGTGTATGTATTCAGCCTTCATTAAACACTATTTGATTTGCTAATATTATAATTTATTTTATATCGTATTTGAGCGTTAGACGCTACAGTTTTGAGACTAGAAATTTGTAACTTAATCTCTACCATTCACAGACCTTTATTGCCATCCATGTAAACATAAAGAGTACGAAACTCGGTTATTTTATCATCCTTGATATAATAGATGAGCAACAATTTCACTGCATCCAGTTTTTTTCCTTCATCCTTGATATAATGGATGAGCAACAAGTTCACTGCATCCAGTAATTCCATTGCATCACAACTGCCTAACATGATGGAAAAGACCAACAGATCGGACATTTCTGACATTTGAATTATCTGTATCCGCTTAGAAAAGTGAATCAAATGGTCTACGAAATCAATAACTTGTCTAATTTTTGCAAACTAGAGAGTCCACCAACACCTAATTTTAAGGGCCTTAACCACAACCGGCGGACTCCTCCCATGCCAAAAATGAAGTGCCCTCCATTCAGAATAAAACTCACCCCAAGATGTTAGACACTCTAATCTCATACATATGTCACATTTCTCATGAACCAAAAAAGAGGGATTGGCATTAACAGGACTAACGATACAAATGCTTCAAAATACAGCTAGAAAGTGTATCATTCTTTACATAGTCAAGTGAATCAAATCAGTCAGTTCTTCCTGGTAAATAATCATATTCAGGTGTCAAAACCCTCAAACTGGCACCGATCCAAAACATAGAAAGCAGCATGCAGCATGAAAGCCAATCATTACCTCCCACGCACACTGGCAGGTGATCGAGCTACTTTATCGCTGCTAATGTCATCATCAATTTCACTTCCATCAGCCCACACAACATTGTTACTAACACTCACTTCAGAACTGGCATTACTGCTTGTGGTAAGTGGGGAATCAGGCACACTAATTGTCCTGCCTGTCCTGCATCTATTAGGCCCTGATCTCACACTGTACATAGAGGATGCGGGAATATTAGTCATCAATGGATGCAGATTACCCAAGACTCTTTGCCTAATATCCTGTCCAAGAGCAATGTCTCAAGTTAAGCAAATCGAAAAAGGATAAGAGAACTAGAAGGCCAACAAGACAAATCATCTAAGACTTAGAGCTATAAAAAAAACAACAGAACAGATTGTAACTCTAATCAGTTCTTGAAAGTACGCTTAGGTCTTCAGTCTATGGCAGAACACAATTTTCTTTTAGCATAGGAATGCAAATTTCTGATACAATGATATTCAAGTGATTATAGTATATTTCCATAGCAGCACTAAATGAAAAGAATGTATATACCATATGAAAAGAATGTATATACCATGATATTCAAGTGATTATAGTATATTTCAAGTGATTATAGTATATTTCAAGTGATTATAGTATATTTCCATAGCAGCACTAAATGAAAAGAATGTATATACCATATGTCTAATAGCCATATCCAAGGATTTCTTTGATAATGATCTTCCAAAACCAGAGCTATCAGGTGACGAAGACTTTGCAGATAAGTTACTGTGTGGAGAATGTCTGTCATCTTGCTTCAGAGGAACCAGCTTCCGCATATTTATTACCCTTTCAACCATCTTGGTCCCAATCATGCCAGGGCTTACATTATCATTGGCTTTAGCTTGAAGTCGGCTCATGGATGGAACAGGAACAGAGCTTCCACTGCTATGCATAACACAATTAGGAGGACGTCCTCTTGCTGGAGAGCATGACTGTCGTCTAACCCTTCCATTTGAAGCTGGCTCCACAGACGAAGATCTAACACTAGATGCTCCAGGTCTGCCCCGCGTAGCTGAAATTGGCCTGTCAGGTAGTGATGTCCTTAAATTGGGTGGAGCATCAAGGGAGAACCCTGGCATATCTGAAGGCTTCCATGGTCTGGGTTTTACAGTTGGAGAATTATCACGTGAGGCTGCAGGGTTTCGTGACGCTGTTGCAGCTGACTTGGTTCCCGAAGAGGAACACAAAGGCTTAACTGAAGCAGCAGATGTATTTGTTGTACTTGACACTGAAGTTGCTCGACGAGTTGGAGTTGCTGTCCTTGATGTTGGCTTTGATCCAGTAACAGAGGCCCTGTTTGTTGGTGTGGAGGACCTTGCAGTAGGTGTTGAAGATCTTGGAGGAACAGTGGGCTTTGCAGAAGGCATGGTTGCACGAGAAGTAGGTGTTGCAGACCTTGATGATCTAGATGCCGTTGCAGTTGACATTGATTTAGAGGTTGCAGTGGATGTCATTGCTTTGCTTGCTGCCACAGATGTGAATTTAGATGCTGAGGATGAGGTGGATCTAGATGAGCTCAACGTCGGCCTACTAGTTGGAGTTGAAGGTCTTGATCCACCTGAAGAAGATGGTCTTCGAAGACTAGAAGTTGAAGTGTTTAATCCTGGAGAGGAAGCTAGCTTTCTAGATGATAAGTTGCTTCTTGAGGTGGTCTCTGGAAGTGAATTTGTTAACTGCGTCAAAGGTAAGAAATTACAGAATAAAGATCCATGCTTCCCCAGAAAACAACTCAAACTAAGATACGCACTTCAGGTTAAGACTGCCAGCCAGAAAGCTTCACTATTTGCACTTCACATATTTATCTACTCAGAGTAATAGGCAAAGTTCTGCATTGTCTTCAAGATAAAAGGAAAACCAAATCAAACAATTAAACTGAATGGAACCCACTGAAAAACTAATTATGTGTTTTTTTTTTTTGATTGACAAAGATAATTATGTGTTTTATGCTACAATTTGATGTTAATTATTATTACTTCAGGCACTTTCTCAAGCGTTGCTGGTTCCACCGCCTCGTCCAGCTTCCTAGCATTAACAGCCACCGTCTTCTTGTTCAAATCAGCGTCGAATTTCTTTACGGTTTGAACCGGTGCTCCGGCAAAAAGATATTCCGGCATTTTTCCGGCGTATCTACGGCAATTTAGCTCACCGTTCGGTCATACTTCCGTAGTTAACGAACAACAAGAAGAAGAAGATAGGCACCATCATCATCATCATCTCAAAGAAGAACGCAAATCGCGTTGAAATTCGGAGACGGGAACACTATTTCGGCAACCAATTTCTACCGTAAATTGCCAGAATCCAGCGACTCAATCAAGTATAAGGACACAACCCAGCTTCGATCAGGTGCACTCGATCCATCTTTTCTAGTTGCGTATAGCTTTCTTGATTTTAGGGGTTGCTACTGGTAGTGTTCTACACTATTCTTGTTGTGATTCTTGTTTCGTATCGTCTTGGCTGATTATCTGGTTGTGGGTGTCAAATTTCTTGTTGATTGGTTACTTTGTAAGAGTGTTGTACGTGTGAATCTCTTTATTGTTCTTAGTAGTTTTGGAGTGTGTTACCTTGTCTGATTACTATTACTTGATTTACTAGCATATCCATTAAGTGTGGTAGTATTAGTTCCCGCTATTGACTATTGTGTATCAAAATTTGTGTTATATTATTGGTTTTGTTGCTCCCTATCTATTATAGATTGTTGTCTTTGTCCCTAGCTCCTTTATTGACTTTATTTTAACTAGTGTGCCTTTTACCTTATCTTGATCCCCCTTTGTTATCTTTCTTCCCTTTTTCCTTTCTTCCCTTTGTTGTAGAGCGGTTATGATTGGCGAGGGTAGACTAGGGGCATGTCATAGGTCGGGGTCGGGGTCAGGAGAAGTTGGGTCTGGGCCGGGGTTTGAAGGGGTTGGGTCTGGGTCGGGTCTAGGATCGAGTTTGGGGTTAGGGACTAGAGGTAGTAAGGTTAGGCGGGATAAGAGAGCTTCTGGGTTGCGAGGTGGGTCTTGGAACATTGATACTTTGCAGGGTAAGTCTATAGAGCTGGTGAAGATTCTTAGAAAGAGGAGGGTTAGTGTAGCGTATGTACAGGAAACTAAATGGGTAGGCACTAAAGCGAGAGATATGGATGGATATAAGTTGTGGTACTCGGGTAGCGTGAGACGCAGAAATGGGGTAGGTATCTTAGTAGGTGAAGATCTTAAGAAGCAGGTGGTAGAGGTAAAGAGAGTTAGTGATAGACTAATGTCTATTAAGTTGGTCATGGGAGGGTCTACGGTGAACATTATTAGTGCCTATGCCCCGCAAGTAGGTTTGGACAAAGAGGAGAAGAAGGAATTCTGGGAGGTTTTAGATGAGGTGGTGAGGAGCATCCCGAGCACTGAGAAGCTTTTCGTGGGAGGGAATTTCAATGGGCATATTGGATCTTTGTCGAAAGGGTATGATGATGTGCATGACGGTTTCGGTTTTGGTGAGCGGAATGAAGGAGGAACTTCTCTGTTAGATTTTTCTAGGGCTTTTGGGTTGTGGATAGAAAATTCCAGCTTTCCGAAGAAGGGGGATCACCTTATTACGTTTTGTAGTTCAGTGGCCAAGACGTAGATAGACTTTTTGCTTCTTAGAAAAAGGGATAGAGTGTTATGTAAAGACTGTAAAGTCATACCTAGCGAGAATCTCTCGACTCAACATACGTTGTTGGTGATGGACTTAGTTATCAATAAGAGCAAAAAGAAGAGAAGTAGGGAGGCAAGACCCAGGATTAAGTAGGGGAGCCCGACTTTGGCTAGGGCTTTGGAGATGGAAGAGAAGTTGAAGAGTAGGGGAGAGTAGAGGGGGGTGGATAATATGTGGGAGATGACTGCCAGTTGCATTAGGGAGACCGCTAGAGAGGTGTTGGGTGTCTCGAGAGGTCGATTTGGCAAACATCGAGGAGACTGGTGGTGGAATGAAGAGGTCAAGAGAAAGATGGAGTCTAAGAAGGTGGCTTATGCTAAGTTGGTTGGGAGCAAGGATGATGAGGAAAGACACAAGAATAAGGATGAGTATAAGGTTGCTAGAAGAGAGACTAAGTTAGCGGTTACGGCGGCTAAGACAGCAGCTTTTGAGAGTTTGTATGCGGCTTTAGAGGAGAAAGGCGGAGATAAGAAGTTGTATAGGATGGCCAAGGCTAGGGAACGGAGGGCTCGTGACCTTGACCAAGTGAAGTGCATCAAAGGAGAGGATGGTATAGTGTTGGTTGAGGATGCCCTTATTAGGGAGAGGTGGCAGTCCTATTTTTATAAACTTTTGAACGACAGGGGGGACAAAGGTTCTGTGTTGGGAGACTTGGAGATATTTGAGGAGGGTCGTGATTATAGTTATTGTAGGCATATCGAGGTTGAGGAGGTCAAGGGAGCTATTCGCAGGATACGGTGGGGTAGGGCAACAGGGCCAGACGAGATTCCAGTAGACTTTTGGAAGAGCACTAGCGGGGCAGGTCTGGAGTGGTTGACAAGGTTGTTTAACATTATTTTTAGAGATGCTAAGATGCATGAACCGTGGAGGTGGAGCACGATGATTCCAGTGTATAAGAACAAGGGAGACATTCAGAGTTGTAACAACTATAGAGGTATTAAGTTGTTGAGTCATACTATGAAGGTTTGGGAAAGGGTGGTATAGTTGAGGATGAGGAGGATCGTAACGATCTTTGAGAATCAGTTCGGTTTCATGCCTGGTCGCTCGACCACTGAGGCCATTCACCTTGTGAGGAGATTAGTGGAGCAGTTTCGAGAGAGGAGAAAGGACTTGCACATGTTGTTTATTGATCTAGAGAAGGCATATGACAGAGTTCCCAGAGAGATTCTGTGGAGGTGCTTGGAGGCTAGAGGGGTGCCCGTGGCGTACATTAGGTCAATTCAAGATATGTATGAAGGTGCGAAGACTCGTGTGAGGACGGTAGGTGGAGATTCGAAGCACTTCACAGTTTTGATAGGGTTGCACCAGGGATCGACTCTTAGCCCGTTTCTATTTGTCTTGGTGATGGATGTTTTGACGCGATATATTCAAGGGGAAGTGCCTTGGTGTATGTTATTTGCAGATGATGTGGTTCTGATCGACGAGACTCGGGGTGGAGTTAATGATAAGTTGGAGATTTGGAGACAGACACTTGAATCTAAAGGTTTTCGGTTAAGTAGAACAAAGACGGAGTACTTGGAGTGTAAGTTCAGCAATATGTCGCAAGAAGATGGAGTGGTTGTGAAGCTAGACTCTCAAGCCATCCAGAAGAGGGAGAGTTTCAAGTATCTGGGGTCTATAATTTAGGGTAATAGTAAGATTGACGAGGATGTCACGCATCGTATTGAGGCAGGGTGGTTGAAGTAGAGGCTCGCTTCGGGAATCCTTTGTGATAAGAAGGTGCCCCCGAAGCTTAAAGGTAAGTTTTACAGAGTGGTAGTCCAGACGGCTATGCTGTATGAAGCGGAGTGTTAGCTAGTTAAGAACTCCCACATCCAAAAGGTGAAGGTGGCGGAGATGTGAATATTGCGATGCATGTGTGGACATACCAGAAAAGATAAGGTGAGGAATGAGATTATTCGGGAGAAGGTGGGAGTTGCCTCGGTGGAGGATAAGTTGCGAGAAGTGAGGCTACGTTGGTTCGGGCATGTGATGAGGAGGGGCCCTGATGCTCCAGTGCAGAGGTGTGAGACTCTGGCTATGGATGGTTTTAGGTGGGCTAGAGGTAGACCGAAGAAATATTGGAGGGAGGTGATTAGGCATGATATGGAGCAATTACAGCTTATAAAGGACACGACCCTTGATAGGAAGGAGTGGAGGACGCGGATTAGGGTAGAGGGTTAGGGGGTGGGAGCACGGCGGTAGTAATAGGGGAGTGCTCTTTTGGGTCTGGAGTTTCTGGTTCGTAGTGTTGGGGCTGTAGTTTTTGGGGTTCGTGGTGTTGGCTTTTTTGCATCACGTACTAGTTTATTATGCACTTATCTTTTGTGTTTGTTATACTGTTAGTTTGTTTTGTGTACCATACTAGTTTGTATCCGCTTACTTTTTGTATTTGTTATACTGTTATTGGTCCTAAGACGGGGGTCTATCGGAAACAGCCTCTCTACTTCTCTTGAGGTAGTGGTATGGTCTGCGTACACTCTACCCTCCCTAAACCCCACTAGGTGGGAATACACTAGGTATGTTGTTTTTTTGTTTGATGTTAAGGTTGAAAAGAAAAACCAATAATATTTGGTTTACTTTTGTATTAGCAAAGAAAAGTTGAGTCGAAATAAACCCAGCAACATATACCACCTTGTAATTATATTATATACACACACGATTTTATTTTTTCTGTGGATTTTGGGTCTTTATTGTGGTTTGAGAAACTTTTTTTTTTTATAATGGCGTCTAAACTTATTTAATTATTAGTTAAAGGTACTTCAATTCTATCTAAATTCCATATGAACAAATAGAAAGACTTTAGGGCAATCTAGTGCCATATATTTCTTTGTTCCATACTTGTTAAATATACTAGTCAATTAAATTGGTGTCTAGACAGGTGTAACTATGCTTTCTTTAATCTTTCTTTAATGTAGTTACAAACAACAACAACAACATACCCAGTATAGTTCCATAAGTGAGGTGTACGCAGACCTTAACCCAACCTTTCTCGGGTAGAGACAATGTTTTTGATAGACTCTCAACTCAAGAAAATCGTTTTCTAGAATGTGGCTTGAAAGAAATGCAAGAGTGAAATGCTATGATGAAAATATTGATGAAAAAAAAGTACCGATAATAAAAATGTTAGAGATAATCAAAGTCAAAGAAACAACAATAATAATAAAATTGAGGAACAGGGTACTGGTAGCAAAATAATACTGACAAGGGAACAACAAATAGGTAGGGTCCAAGCTAGAACCCTTCTCTACCACAGGGAACAAAGAAAGCACCCGACTACCAACTAATCCTCAGCCTCCATCTTCTCCTATTTAAGGTCATATCCTCTGCGAGTTGAAGATGTATCAGGTCCTGTCTAATCACCTTTCCCCAATTCTTCCTCGATCTACCTCTACCTCTCCTTAAACCTATCACCACAAACCTCTCGTATCTCCTCATCGAGGCATTTCCGTTCCTCCACTTCACATGCTCGAACCATCTGTGTCTCGCTTTCGCATCTTGTCCACCACTGAGGCTACTGCCACCTTGCCCCGTATATCTTCGTTCCTAATCTTGTCTCTTCTAGTATGCCCACACATCCATCTAAGCATCCTCATTTATGTTACCTTCATCTTGATGGCCAACACTCCACCCCGTACAACATAGCCAGTTTAACAACCACTAGATAGAACTTACCTTTCTCTAATATTTCTTTAGTGTAATTAGTTTAGTGTAACTTATGCGTTGAGGGTTGAAACATATATGAGTTGAGGTTTGAAACATATAAAGCAAGTTACAAGTTGGTGACAAAGTTGGTGTTTTTCGTCACATGTACTTTTTAATTATGACATTGGTTAATCTTACAAACTTTGTCTATTAGTGTTTTCATCATCGTTTCCACCTACTATTATCCTAGAATAATCAAGTTATTAACAACGGCATAAAACCAAGAAAAACATCTAAGATAAATAATTATAGAAAATCCTCTTCAAGATTTAACAATTCCATTGAATTGGGTAATGATTAAATATGTGATAACATCTAGTTTACTGAGAATATCAATAAATCCAATTATTACAATAACTCCGGAGAACCTTTAAGAAGAAACTAACTCGCCCTGATTAGAGACACCCCATCATAAGAGCATGTGTTGGTATAGCTAGCTAATGCATCCTAGAATAAAGAAATCATAGCCCCAGAATATTCCCAGGAATTACTCCCTCTCTCCCTCTATTTCAATCAGTTTGTCCGATTTTGACTTGACACGGAGTTTAAGAAAGTAAAGAAGACTTTTGAATCTTGTAGTCTTAAAATAAACATATGTAGAATATACCAACATGTCCTGTAATCATGTTTTCTTAAACATGCCATGTGGAAAGTTGAAATTAAAGAGTTGTCAAAAAATGAAAGACATTCTTTTTTTAAACGGACTTAAAAGCAAATTAAAACAAACAAATTGAGATGGAAGGAGTAAGTTTTCCAAATGGTTGATATCTAAGAGAGTTGGTACTCCTAATTTCCCACAAGAACCATCACAAAGAAATGTATGTCATTCCTATTCTTTTTGTTAACTGTATGCACCTAGGTCAACTATTAGGATAACCTACAGCCTTCGAAGCTCCGGGATAATGGGCCCACCCATTATCATTCTACACTTAAATACTAGGCTTAGTTCACACGGGCAGAGCTCAAACCTGGACCTAGGTCACAAGTCCTAGACCTTTCTCACTTGAGCGAAGCTCGGGGGCAGAATGTACAAATATCCACATTCAAAAGTTGAAAAACACGAACACAATCTTCAAATTCAGCTGAGAGGGCGCTTCTGCGAATAGAATTTGATTAACCAATGGAGTCACCGTGTGCACATGTTCTGAAATAAAGAACCTGTGAGGGTCTTTCAGTCTAATAATAGAATTTCCTTTTAGACTTCCTTGAAAACTCCACATCCCTTTAGTGGTTGGATATGGGCAGAGACGGATAGCATTTCCCGTGTTAAACATAATAAAAGTATAAAATGATAATTTCCAATTACACACAAAGCCATATTTCAACGGAGAACAAATGTAACGGTAGAACATTCATATTCTTACTCGAGATGTCAACGCAGTGGGATGACCTCTAGAAGTTCCCAGCTGACTCATCATAGTTTTTCGTGATTCCGTCTCTAGAGAAGGAAAAAGAGGAGTACCTGGAGGTGTTAGAAGCCTGAAACAGGAAATAACATATCATAATAAAGCATAGAGAACTACAGATAGTATTTTAAAAGAATGTGGGGGAAATTTCGTTCATGAATCAACAAAATATCATTCAAAACCAGAGGTGCAAGGAAGTCCTTTTTGTTCTGCTTTTCAACTTCAGAAAAAAGGGGTGCACCACCCTAATCTCTTTATTTATTTGAGTGCTAGATTTTGATATATGGCATCCATTAACTTTTGTACGTTTTATAATAACCATGGTGTAGGGGCCAGCTTGCACGCACCTCGACTAATTCCAAGGGATACCTGCTACCTCCCACCAGTACCTACAGGTAACTTTGTCCAGCAAGTCTAAATCAGATGGAAAGAAATCACCTATTGAGACCTCAGGTGCTCAACTCACTTCATTGGACACTAGGCCACACCCTTGGGTGCTCATTAACTTTTGTACTTAAATTGTGCAGAAAACAAATTCCTCTACAAACTATACATGTTTTTCTCACTGTTCATGATATTCAAATAAAAAACTGCTTTTAACATCCTTATATTTTATCACTTAAATTTGCATCCTTCACTCTTAGCTATATTCAGCTTGCATGTATTACGATTACTACCTGGAAAAGTATGACATCAAGTTTAAGATGAACATATAAATTGTATATGGAGTCTTGAGTGTAACATGTTAAATACCTAGCCTGAAACAATTAAAGAGTTTTCTAGACTTGAAAACCTGTATCAGTCTACTAGACACAAGTAGGGCACTAACTCTTAATTTTCTTCCTCTCTCCTCAGGGTACATAACTAGGGGTGAGCATTCGGTTTGTTCGGTTTGATTATTGAATGTCGGTTCGTCTTTTTGATTTTCGAATTGAGAAAAAAGAAAACCATAACCAAACCAAAATTATTTCGGTTTGGTTTGATTTTTACAAATTCGGTTCAGTTCTTTCGTATTTTTATTTCGGTTTTAAATATTAAAGTAGTGAGCATTTAAAATTGGTGATTTTTCTAGAAAAATAATCTTTTTTTCAAACCTATTTTTCACCCCACAGCAACTGCCGATGGCAGTGACGAACTGAGAAAACGACTGCCGATTGTTGTTGGCGATGTTGAAATTTAAAACGAACTAACAAACTGAGGATGACTGAGCACCACTGCAGCCTTCACATTAATGTTAGAGTCTAAAGCAAAGCAATATATTAGAACTTAGGGTTACTAAATGATTATAATTTATATATTTACATGTTATATTAGATTATATTATATTTTTAGTATATTTACATATATAATATATAATAATTTATATATATATATATATATAAAAATTATAATATATTATTCATATAATTTCAGTTTTTCGATTTATCCGAATTATTTTTTTGAAAATCCAAAACTCAAACCGTTTAATCAAATTTCTAAAATTTGAAATCGAAACCAATCCGAAAAACCAAAAAAAAACCAAAATTAAATTTCGATTCGGTTTTTCAGTTTTTTCGGTTTAAACCAAAATATGCCCAGCCCTATACATAACAACAATTTTAAAAGGATTATTATATGAAGTCTCTTATGATATGAAACCTATGACCTACCAAATTTTCAAACTCCTATTATTCAACAAAGTCTTCATTTGAAGAGAAAGATGAGGGAACTTCCTGCTAGACTTTTAGCATGATGTTTTAGGTTTCTCCGCACTATGAATAAAGTTAGATGTTTAATGTTTTTAATCTTTAATAAAGTTAAATGCTCTCCCTACCTTCTCTCTAACGGCTCTCTCCCTCCCTCCCTCCCTCCCTCTCCCCCTACCTTCTCTCTCTCCCCCCGGTCCCCAGACCCGTCGCCGACCGTCGGCCCCGTCGCCGTCACCGACCTCCGGTGCCGACCCGACCTCCGGCTCTCGACGCCAACACCAGTCGCCGACCTCCGGCAGCCCCCCCTCGCTCTCCAGCTCCGACGAGATCCCCACCCGCCGGCTCCAGCTCCCCCCCCTTTCGGTCTCCAGCTCCGACGAGACACCCGCCGGCTCCGGCGAGATCCAGCAACCCCCCCCCCCCTCGGTCTCCAGCTCCGGCGAGATCCAACATACCCCCACCCTCCGACTCCGGCGAGATCCAACAGCCCCCCCCGCGGTCTGCGGCAGCCGCCGCCCGGTCCCCAGCAGCCGCAGCTCGATCTCCAGCCAGTCGCCGCTCGGTCTCCAGCCGCCGATCGGCCTCCAACAGCCGCAGCTCGGTCCCCAGCCGCAGCGCCGCCTACACCCGCCGCTCGGTCGCCAGCAGCCGCAGCACTCAAACGACGACCCGTCCCCTTGGTCTACACAGCCGCAGCTCCATCTCAGCACCGGAACTGCCCGGAACCCGGTCTACGCTGGGTTTTGGGCTCCGGCTTGGTCTACAAGCGTAACCCGGTGACTTCTAACCTTTGTTATTTCATTCTTTGTATTATGCTAGTATTATCCCCTGTACCTTGACTTGCGTGTGATTTGTTGATATTGTCTGTTGTCTGTTGTTGCTGTGGTCGTTTCTTGCACTGCTTTTGATTGGATTGGGTTATCAGCTTGGGGCTTTGTTTTTGGGGTTGTGGGTGTCGAGCCCAGTGGTGTTTGCTCTCTATTTGAGTTTAGTTTGGTTTCTTGATTATTTCTTTGATTTTGTGTGAGCCTTGTATTTCTTGCTGCTGCTTTGCTACTACCATCGTTTATATTTTTATATTTTCTTATATTTCTTGTAGTAGTGGTTGTGGGCGGTAATGGTTGGATAGGGTCATGTTCGAGGGGGTTGGGGCGTGGGGCTGTTGTGGGGGCGGGGGATGAGGAAAGGGCGGGAGTGGGAGGGAGGCCAAGGCTTGGCCGCGGGGGTGGTACAGGAGGGCGTGTGGATAGTGATGGTAGGCTGAGGGTTGGGTCTTGGAATATAGGGACCCTTCAGGGTAAGTCCATAGAGCTTGTGAAGACCCTTAGAAAGAGGAGGATCAATATTGCGTGTGTTCAAGAGACCAAGTGGGTAGGGTCTAAGGCTAAGGATGTGGATGGTTACAAGCTGTGGTACTCTGGGAGCGAGAGGCGTAGGAATGGAGTTGGCATCTTAGTAGATGAAGAGCTTAGAGGTCAGGTCGTAGAGGTGAAGAGGATCAACGATAGGTTGATGACTATTAAGTTGGTCATCCGGGGGTTTACCCTGAACGTGTGTAGTGCTTATGTGCCGCAAGTGGGCTCGGAGGGGGAGGAGGAGATGCGGTTTTGGGAGGCTTTGGAGGAGGTGGTGAGAGGCGTGCCTAGCTCGGAGGAGATTGTTGTAGCAGGAGATTTCAACGGGCACATCGGGGCGTTACCGGGAGGCTTTGGTGATGTGCATGGTGGTTTTGGTTTTGGGGACAGAAATGAAAAGGGGACTACTCTATTGGAGTTTGCGAGGTCCTTTGGGCTGGTGGTGGTGAACTCGGGCTTCCCGAAGAAGGACGATCACCTGATCACCTGATCACCTTTCGAAGCGCGATAGCCAGGACCCAGATTGACTTTTTGTTGCTTCAAAAAGGGGATAGGGTGTTGTGTAAGGACTGTAAGGTCATCCCGAGTGAGAATCTTTCGACCCAGCATAGGCTCTTAGTTATGGATTTAGGTATAAAGAAGAATAGAAAGAGGAGGAGTAAGGAGGGTAGACCTAGAATTAAGTGGGGCGGCTTGACGCCAGTGAAGGCGTGGGAGATAGGGAAGAAGTTGGCGGGAATGGGGGTGTGGGAGTGTAGGGGGGACGTGGATAGTATGTGGGATAGGGCGGCTAGGTGCATCAGGGAGAATGCAAGTGAGGTGTTGGGTGTTTCTAGGGGCCGAGCCGGGCATCATCGGGGGGGTTGGTGGTGGAATGAAGAGGTGGAGAAGAAAGTGGGGACCAAGAAAGGGGCGTATGCTAAGTTGGTTGAGAGTAAAGACGAAGAAGAGAAGCGGGTAAACAGGAAAGAGTACAAGCTAGCTAGGAAGGAGGCTAAGTCAGCTGTCACGGCAGCTAAGACGGCCGCTTTTGAGAGCTTGTATGCAGGGTTACAGGGGAAAGGAGGGGAGAAAAAGTTGTTTAGACTCGCTAAGGCTGGGGAGAAGAAGGGTCGTGACCTTGACCAGGTGAGGTGCATTAAGGGGGAGGACGGTAGAGTGTTGGTGGAGGACGGCCACATTAAGGATAGATGGCAGTCGTACTTTCATAGGCTCTTGAATGACGAAGGGGATAGAGCTATTGTGTTAGGGGAACTGGAGCACTCAGAGGAGTGTCGGGATTTTAGTTATTGTAGACGTTTTAAGGTAGAAGAGGTTAGAGAGGTTGTTCACAGGATGCGAAGGGGTAGGGCGACGGGGCTGAATGAGATACCGGTGGAGTTTTGGAAGTTCGTTGGAGAGGCTGGTGTAAGGTGGTTGACTGAATTGTTCAACGAAATCTTCAAGACGGCAAAGATGCCCGAGGCTTGGAGGTGGAGTACCATGATCCCTCTCTATAAGAATAAGGGGGACATCCAGAGTTGCAATAACTACAGGGGGATTAAGTTATTGAGTCACTCTATGAAGATTTGGGAGAGAGTGGTCGAGGTGAGGCTGAGACGGATAGTGTCTATTTCAGAAAACCAGTTTGGGTTCATGCCTGGCCGCTCGACGACGGAGGCAATTCACCTGGTACGGAGGCTGGTGGAACAGTATAGGGAAAGGAAGAAGGACCTGCACATGGTGTTTATCGACCTGGAGAAGGCATACGACAAAGTCCCCAGGGAGGTGCTTTGGAGGTGCTTGGAGGTGAGTGGAGTCCCGCAGACATATATCAGAGCAATTAAGAACATGTATGAGGGAGCGAAAACCCAGGTGAGGACGGCGGGAGGAGACTCAGAGCATTTCACCGTCTTGACAGGATTGCATCAGGGATCTACTCTTAGTCCCTTTTTGTTTGCTTTGGTGATGGATGTGTTGACGCGACGTATTCAAGGGGAGGTGCCGTGGTGTATGCTTTTTGCAGACGATATAGTTCTGATTGATGAGACTCGAGGGGGTGTGAATGACAAATTAGACGTGTGGAGACAAACTCTTGAGTCAAAAGGGTTCAGGTTGAGCAGAAGCAAGACAGAGTATTTGGAATGCAAGTTTAATGACGTGAGGCTGGAGGATGAGGTGGTAGTAAAGCTGGAATCACAGGAGGTATGTAAGAGGGATAGTTTCAAGTATCTCGGGTCTGTGATCCAGGGTAACGGTGAGATTGACGAGGATGTCTCGCACCGTATTGGGGCGGGATGGATGAAGTGGAAGCTCGCGTCGGGGTTGTTGTGTGATAAGAAGGTGCCACCCAAGCTTAAAGGCAAATTCTACAGGGTGGTAGTCCGTCCGACCATGTTGTATGGAGCGGAGTGTTGGTCAGTTAAGAATTCCCACATCCAAAAAATGAAGGTGGCAGAAATGCGGATGTTGCACTGGATGTGTGGGCTGACTAGAGGGGATAGAGTTCGGAATGAGACTATCAGGGAGAAGGTTGGTGTGACTCCAGTGGAGTGCAAGATGCGGGAAGTCCGATTGAGATGGTTCGGACACGTGAAGAGGAGGGGCATGGATGCCCCGGTTCGTAGGTGTGAGAGGCTAGCGTTGGATGGTTTTAGGCGGGGTAGGAGTAGGCCGAAGAAGTACTGGGGTGAGGTGATTAGGCGGGACATGGAGCAGTTACAGCTCACCGAGGACATGACCCTAGATAGAAAGGTCTGGAGGACGCGAATTAGGGCAGAAGACTAGGGCCAGTTTGGGTCGCTAGTGTAGGGAATTACTTGGTGGGGGTAGTATCCTTGTTATGATTCCGTGTTCCTTGTTTTAGTACGAATCTGGGTGTTTTCCTCTGTTTTCTTTTACTTATGGGTGTCGTATTTATGTTATGTAATCTTGTAATCTTGTTCTGTGCTTTACTATGTATTTGTGTGGTATCTCGTGTCTTGAGCCGGGGGTCTATCGGAAACAGTCTTTCTACTTCTTGGTAGAGGTATGGACTGCGTACATCTTACCCCCCAGACCCCACCAGGTGGGAATACACTGGGTTTGTTGTAAGGGTGGCAACGGAACCGAAACTTTCCGGTTCCGTTCCGGTTCCGGTTGGGTTCCGGTTTCGATAGTTCCGGTTCCGGTTGGTTCCGGTTTACCGGTACCAAATGTTCCGGATACCGTAACCGGACCGGACCTTCGAAAATTTCCGGTACTTCCGGTTCCGATTAACCGGTTCCGATACCGGTTGACCGGATTCCGGTCCGGAATAACGGTCAGTTTTTTGGTTTTTTTTTTTTTTTTTTTAATAAAACAACTAGCCGTTTTATAGCCGTTGCTCCCCCCCCCCCTTCTAATTACCCCCACCACCCTTTAAAATTTTTACTATAAATATACCTCATTTCAATTATTTTTTTACACAAATATTATCAATTTTCATACTCTCTCCCTCTTAATATTCTCTCAAATTCTCTCTAAATATTTCTAGTTTTATTATATAAGTTGAACACTTGAAGTTGAGGATTCATTTAATTCCGACATTTGTTATACGTCTGCTTTTACGCAGACGTTCGGTATATTCGTTCCAACTTTAATCTCTTTTTATTTACGTTAATTATCTATATTTTTTTTATTTACGAACATCAATTTGTATTTGTATTGCTTGTTTTAATATTTTATTTTGAAATATGGATTTTGAAAAAAATAGTAGTGGTAAAAAATCAAATTTTGGTAAGGTCTTTCGTAGAAATAAAAAAAGTAAGGCTAGTACTAGTTCATTACCGGGTAGATTTAATGAAACTTCATTATCACAACCTAATGGTTTTGATGTTGGTATTGGTATGGAATTAGATAATGAGACCCTGAATAGGCGTTATAATAATTTTGAGGAAGACTTACCAGAGGAAGATGACATAGAAGAACAAGAATTAGGTGATAGCCCTACCCCTACTAGTCCGGTTACGGAATTACCAGAACACGGCGAAGAACTGTCCCCTTTACCAAAATTTACTAGGGCCAAAGGTACCGAACGTACTAAAAGGTCTTTAGTTTGGAAATTTATGGAGCATGATAGGGTAAAAAATACTGCTACTTGCAATAAATGCAAGCATGTTTTTAAACATTTGACTGGGGGAAAAAATGGCGGGACAGGATTGCTAACTTCGCATTTGATGAGATGTAATAAAGAATTTATTCGTCTAAAAAATGAGGCTAAGGCCAAAAAAGATGGTACAACATTTGTACATGAATCTGTAGGAGGTAATATGGTTCAAACACGTTTAGACATGTTTAACCCGGCTGAAGCAAGTTCATCCTCGACATATAGTGAAGATGTAGATAGAGAAGAACTAGAAAAAATGGTTGCTGTTATGGGTTTGCCTTTTAGTTTTCCTTCGCATCCAGGTTTTATTTATTATATTCAACGAGTATATAATCCCTCTTTTAAAGGTTTTTCTCGAAATACAATTAAAAATGATATTTTTAAATTTCAAGCTGAACATCGTCATTTTATTCGTTGCTTATTTGATAAATTTGATGGTAGAATATCTGTTACTTCTGATATGGGTACTAGTGTTGTCGGTAATGATTATTTTACTCTCACGGCTCATTGGATTGATCACGATTGGAACATGCAAAAAAGAATTATTGCTATTGCTTATAAATATGTCGATGAGTCTAAAACCGGTATGTTTATAGCTAATACAATAACGACGAGCATGAAATATTTTAGATTTATTGGTAAACCTATGGCATGCACATTAGATAATGCTTCTAATAATTTGAAAGCTATTGACGAGTTAAAAAGTAGATTATGTTTAATGTATCAAGATCATTTTCATGTTAGATGTTCCGCACATATTTTAAATTTGATAGTACATGATGGTATTCATTTGTTTGGAAATGGTTGTGTTAAAGTGAGAATTGCTTGTAGTTCTATGTTTAAAAATAAAAAAAAGGTTGTAATGAATGATTTTAAACGTAAATGTGAACAATGTGGCCTTCCATATAGAAAAATTCCAAAAGAAATTCCTACTAGATGGAATTCTTTGTTTCAAATGTTTGAAGTTGCTCTTATATAACGTAAACCTATACAATTAGTTTATAATTCTTATAATGTGGATGTTAATTTAATGCTAGATGAAGAAGATTGGATTGAAGTAGAAGAACTTTGTAAATTTTTGAAAATTTTTTATCAAGCTACGAACACAGTATCTGCTCAATATACTCCAACTATTTCTTCTGTTTTAGTAACTATTACTGCTATTTCTAAAGTACTTGTTGAATATAAAAAAATATGTCCTAACAAAGAGGCAATTGAAGCTATGGTTGAAAAATTTTAAAAATATTATTTTCCAATTCCACAAATTATTTTAACAACTAATTTATTAAACCCATTTTATAAAGAACATGGTACAGTAATGTTGGTTAGAAAATTATACAACAATTTAGAAATTGGACTTCATGAAAAGCCATCAGTTGAAACTTGTTGTGCCAGCATAGTACCTACAGCTAGGAATTTATATAACTTGTATCAAGTTATGGAACAAAATATTGGCCCGATTGAACCTCCTAGTTCTAGACGTAGATATGATGATTTAGATGACGAGATGGGCGAAGAACTTGGTCTTCAATGTTGTAGGAGTAATGATTTTGATTCGTATCTTTCGCAGAACCGGGAAAATATTAGAGATGAAACTGGAAAACAACTTCTTTTATCGTGGTGGAAGACCCGGATCAGACAATTTCCAAAACTTTCAAGGATGGTTCGAGATTTGTTATCAGCTCAAGCTTCTTCAGTTGCTTCGGAGCAAGCTTTCAGCGCAGGAAGATTTATAATAGGAGATCATCGGTATTCGTTAGCAAGGGATAGTTTGGAGATTTCGGTATTATTTAGAGATTGGATCAATGCCGAACGAAGAAATTTTGGGCTCCCCAAACTACCGCCCCATATTGAAGAAGAAATAGATGAAATTTTTGACGAAAATAGTGATGATGGAATGGAAGCAATGGAGCAACAAGGAAATAAACCAATTCCGAAGGATTTATCCGTCGAAGAATTAGAAAAATTACGCCAAAAAAATTATAGACAATTTAGATATTAATAAGATTGTACAATAGAAATCTAATTCACACAGAACCCTTCCTAGAAGGTGGCTGCGTAGATTAGATTTACATTTAATATCTTTGTAATAAATATTTGCCTAATTTTGTTTTAAATTTTCTCATTTGTTTGTTGCAATTATGAAAAAAAATATATTATATTAAGTATTTCACTTTAACTTAACATATATTTACAATAATTACAACTTAAACTTATTAAAAAAAGTTAATAAATTATATAAACTATATAAGTTAAAAATATATATATTTAACTTATAAATTAATCTTAATTAAGTTACAATTTCAATTAAAAGTTTTAAAAAAAAAAAAATGGTAGCCGACCAAAATTCCGGTAACGTTCCGGTATCGGACCGGTCCGTTCCGGTTCCACACCGGTAGCTACCGGACCGGTCCGAACAGGGAATATATTCCGGTATTCCGGTTCCGGTAACTCCGGTTCCGGAGACAAAACCCGGTAACGAGGTTCCGGAAACGTTCCGGATCCGGTAATTCCGGTCCGGAGTTTCCGGTTCCGGTCCGTTGCCACCCTTAGTTTGTTGTTGTTGTTGTTGTTGTTGTTGTTGAATAAAGTTAAATGACTTAATCTATCATTTGTTACATTGGAACCAACATAATGGATGAAATTTCATCTCCGATGAGTAGTCCTGAATGTTTCATTAGATTGTATATAAATCTTTTCTAGATGGTCGCTCAACTAATAGTTATTATGTCGAAAGCCACCGTTCTTCTTGATTCCAAAATCAACTTAAGCAACTAAAAGAAATAATTAAACAACTAAGAGAATCACATACAACACATTCTTGGAAAGGAGAACCCCAAAAAAAAAAGAAAAAATTACCAGTCATAATCAGTTTTATCATTGTCAGCATTAAGGAACTCATCAGCACGAGTCTTCCGCAGGGGTGCGGCTGATGCAATATTAAACGTAGGTGAAGGACCATTTCTTGATCCTGCAATAAGATATAATTGAGAAAAATATATAAACTTAGCTTGTGAAGCAGAAATTACAAATTAGTCACTAGTTGGACATATATTTTCAAGCCTGTACGATGACCAGAAGACTAAAGATCCGCCTGACGTATTCTTGAGTAGAAGTTAGGAAAAAATTTATGGAAGTTTAGTTGTATTTGGAAAGTGGTAGTCTTTTTATGGAAGATTTTGGATAATTGTAGTTTTTTTTTCTGAGCACCACGGGTGGTGTGGCCATTGACTGGGAGTTGAACTTCATGAGGTCTTAGGTTCAAATCTCAGAGAAAAAAATAATAGCTGATTTCTTCTCTTAGTGGAAGGTGGAAGATATGTGGTAAATTAGTTCGGATGCGTGCAAGCTAGCCAACAGTACAGCCATCAACAAAAATTACTATATTTTTTTGGAAGAGAGTTTGTGAAGTTAAAGATTTGAGGTTAGAAGTGGAAGTAGAAGTTGAAGTTGAAACTTGAAAAATTTCTTCAAAGTTAATTTATGCTCTCAATTTCAACGAAGAAAGCATTTCATTGTCAATAAAATCAAAGGAACAAAAATAGAAAAAGCCGTACCAAGGGGATCAAATTCGTCAGATTTTTGAAGAAATCGATTATTGTTTCTGTCATTTTCCCTTCTTCGCATTTCAAGAAACAAGGATAGTTCCTCGTCGGAACTCCTAATACTCCCCAGTAGCGCCTGTCTCTGCCTCGGCCCCGACTCCTCTGCTATAAAGCTTCTATTCATCCTATAAGCTCAGCTCCAAAAACCCTAGCTTTAACACAGCCACAGATTTAGTGAAAAATCAGCTCAAAGTGTGGAGCACCATTTTAACATTGTTCTTCAGCCACACACAGGGAGCAGAATAATGTAATCAAACACCTGCTACATACATAAATTACTACAACAAGAAATGGAATTAAGCTGAATGTATATGTAGAAATGGAACGATTTTGAAGATGGGAGAAAGAGAGAGAGAGATGGCGTCGTGGGGAGCAGTGTTATTTGAAACTTGAAATTTGAGAGACGTTTTGGTTTACAAGACACTTGCTTTTTCTGGTTTATTTTTCTCAGATACCAGCAGATATTTATTTTTCAAAGGCCAAGTCACCTCGAGTGAACTCTGTTTGGATGATGGTTTGATATGGTTTCATAATGTATGGCAGTATGGTATGGTATTCTATTGTATTGTATGATATAGTATAATATAATATTTGAATCGATTGTATGTTTACTACTGTTTAATAACAATTTTATTGTTTGGTTTGATGATATGGTACTGTATTGTAACTGATAAATTTACTAAAAGTGATATAGGGTGAAGGGTAAAATGGGATTAAAGAATATTATATAAGGGTATAATTGGAAAAAAAACTAATAGGATACCATCAAATTGGTGGTTCTGAAAATTGAGAGATTTCATAGTTTGGTAACCATGAAAATATACCATGGCATACCATGCCTTTTAAAAAACAATCAATACAACACATGATTTTCTGGGTAACCATATCATACCATACTATGGAAAACCACCATCCAAACAGGGGCTTAGTTGAGATTCTTTTTTTTTTACATCAGTTGGGATGTGATGTTTCATTTCCTAAAGCTAAATATTTTTTCTTTTCTCTGATATTTTTTCTACTGTATAGAAAGATGAGCTGAGGAACAATCAGGGGTGTAACTGTCATTTTATACTGACATATAATACTAGACTAGACTAGAAGCAGCTTCACCGACATACTCCATCTGCTTTTCAACCTAATTTCTTGCCACTTTTCATTTCATTTTTAATTTTGGTCTACTCTTCTCTTTTAATTTCAAGTAAGTTTTCTCTCGATTTTTGCTTTAATCTTCTTCAAAAAAAATTTCTAATTTCTCAACATATAGAGAAGTGAAGAGTTTGAGAAAGTTTGTTATGTGTGAATGTAGTTGTGAAATTGAGGTATATAAGTATGAACAAACAGATTATTGACTCTTTTTTTTGCATTTGTTTTCTGGTAGATTTCCTTCTTCTTATTTTTTCTTTATTTGTTTTACATTGATTTAATTTAGTTTTTTTATAGTCGCTTGAGAGCAATGACTTTATTGTCCCAAAAGTTTAATGTAGACTTTTTTCGTAAATGTGTTTCAGAAAATTCATCAACAAATTTGGGTTTTTCATTAGATTTCTATTACATATTTTTTTTTGTTAATTTGTTGCTTCTCCCAGGCCTTTGAGTTGCATAGCAAAAATTTAAGAAAATTCGGCTTACAATTATATTTCTCATGTATTTTCGTGGCTTTTCTATTTTGTATTTGATTCAGAGAAGTTTTAAATGAACCATAAAAAATGCACCTTTAGACAATCAGTAGCTTCCAATAGGTTCCCTCTAAAGGTCGTTTTCTCTTCTACTCGTAGGCATTTGGGTAATGCTAACAAACATTTCATAATTCGTCACAGGAGATGATACTTGGTTTCTCTTCTTCATTTACCACATTTTAAGAGGATTATTAACAAAGATATAGGTTAGTTATATTGACAAAGATAATTATAACAGTAGTTGTAGCACATAGAGTTATGGAAAGGTGTTTGTTGGTCTTATAGAGTTGTTTCTTTTACTTAAGAAGTTCATATTGTCTTCTTGTCATGCCTCAAATCCTATTGTGGTGGACTAGCACCAGTAACCGAGGAGGCCCGGGAGAACTAGCTCATAACCTTATACTTCCAATGCATACCTCTATGACAACCCGAAATTCGGACAGCATCATGTCGCATATAAAAGGAAATAATCACTTGTATAAGCTCGAGAATACATATATATGTATATATAATACTTAGTCGTTGGAGCCATCACGTCTATTAACAAAACACCACCTTGACTGTACATTAGGTCTGCAAAGCCTATAGATAATACATAGAGTTTAACTAAGGTCGGGACACACCCCGTCATATAACTAACTTCTATGCAATACCAAAAGTGACCGGATATGACACGGAAAGCCCCGAAGCAAACTGGAGCTCACCAAAAGCAGCTGGATATCCTGGCTCCTACTTGTGTGGTGTATGAGCTGAGGTACATGTGCCTGCAGCATGAAATGCAAGTCTCCCGTGGGGGATGTCAATACGAAATATGTACTAAGTATGTAAAGTTGTAGATAATCACATATGATATAGGATCTCAATAGAAATCAGAAACAAGTGAATAAATCGTAATAGGAGTGGACCACACTTACTAGAACTTGTGACAACCTGTACATTGTATTTATTCAATCAGTTTACCTTCGTTCTTATCATCTTTGTAATCATTATGGTACTGTACTGTGACCATTAGGCTGCCTCCAGTACATATCAACTGGGATCGACCCATGATAGGCTTGTGCCCTTGGGATACCACCCATAAACACATAAATAGGGATCGACCCATGATAGTCTTATGCCCCTAGGATACTACCCGATAAGAGAGAACGTCTATTACTTAGTTCAATTAATCTTTGAGATTGTTATTTTGGTCACCACTGAAATAATGATACATCAAAAAGAGACATATAAATAGACCATCAATGCAATAACAATGAAGTAAGAACTCATTGGCACATCAATGAAGTGTTTTGGAGTCATCAATGCCATAACAAGGAAGTAGGAACTTATTGGTATATCAATGAAACATTTTGGAGTCATTAATAGCACATGGATTTTGTTTGAGTAACCGGATACCTTCTGACATTCATTAGTGCAATAAACATGTAAGATTTGAAAAAAAAAGTAAGTATTGGAATGTCTTGACATCTTGTAGGGTAGAAACAAGTTCATTGGTAACGTAGGACATCATACAAAACCTTTATGGATCACATGTTACTGAATAACTTTGGAAACTTTCTTAATAGAACAATTGTTCACTTTCATGCTAAAGATATGGTATAGAGTATTCTTTACATACCTGACTGTCAACCTTCAATAATAGTCCCAAATGGACTTCCCGTCTTTTCGGATTACTTATCTACAATGAACATATATAGCAATCTAGTAGTAGCAACCAAACGTCACAATTCAATTATTTGAATTCACCAAACTAGTGGTTAAGTAGTAAGCCTTAATTACACCATAAAGGGTGTCACTTTAACCCTCTTATACTCCAATTACATTCACATGCCATGCACATTCATACAACATCCTCCAATATCAAGTTTGGATTCATTTATCCTTCCAACCAATCCATTAAACCAAATTGAGCCATAGACATAAATAATCATCAATTCAATAGTATATCATCATATCCACCTTCCATAACTCAATTACCATATCCACCTTCCATAACTCAATTACCATATCCACCTTCCACAATTCAATATAACCAAACCATGTAAAATAGTCCATAACCTTATTTCCATCACCTTTCAATAATAATCAATACATATAATCTTCTATCACATATATACATATGGAAAAGAACAAAGGCAAATAATATTCATACCTTAGAATTCACCTCTTGATTATGCAATCCTGTTTGTACAAATAATAGGTGTCGTTCGAAGCTCTCGAGATGACAAACGCAGTTATCGGATTACTTTGGAATTTCTACGATTGAATCAAAAGTAATTTAAAGGTCAAATTTGGCTAAGGTTTGTTCTTTCTCAATGATTGATGATGAAAATGAGTTTTTGAACTCATATATATGTATATATACACATATTCCCGTCCATAATATAATAGGAAATGACCAAAATGCCTTTAAAATTTAAATAATGTCAAATCTGTCCTTTGGTGGACTGTTTTGATAAGCTAAAGTAGATCGACCATAACTCTTTACTCTGATATCGGATTTGGGTGAAATTAGTATTCTTGGAAGGATAATTCAATGGGATTTCATTTCATATAAAGTAGGCCACCCAGTTCGTCCTGTACAAGGAGTTATAGTCATTTGAAGTTGACCCTAAAAATCTGTTTTGATAGGATGAAGTAAAATGAGTATAACTCCTTACTCAGACGTTGGATTTGGATTAAACCAATTGCATTGGAAACAAGACTCAAAGATATTTCTTTTCATAGGTCGCAGCTCTCCCAGTTCATTATATTAAGGGAGTTATGATTATTCGAAGTTGACCCAAAAATTCGGCTGGCGTCAGTAGTTTGTTTGCAGGAAATTTTCCTGAACTTTTTTCATTCCCAAATATCCCGGCCACCATTTATAGTTTCAAACGTGCTTGATTATATCTGAAACCTATCCGTTTTTGAAAATCTTTATATTGTTGGAAAGCTTATTCAATAACCTTCGCATGGAACCATCGACGGGCAAATTCCGGTATAAATAAAATAAAAAAAATTAATTCCATATAAATAAGACCAATACACGTACTTGAATATGGGGTGTTACATCCTTCCCCTCTTTAGGACATTCGTCCTTGAATGTTAGCGTAGTTATTCAACCGAAACAAGTTCAAGTCCATCATTAATATTCACATCATCACATAAATACTATGCATATATAAAAAAAACTTACTTGTTAATGTTCTAACTCCGTTTCTTGATCTTCCTCTTCATCTTTGAACAAATGAGGGTACTTAGATTTCATTGCTTCCTCAGCTTCTCATGTAATGTCTTCCCTTTGACGATTTCTCCAACGTACTTTCACAGATGCTATCTCTTTATTTCTCATCTTCTTAACTTGGCGATCTAGAATAGCAATAGGCACTTCCTCATAGGTAAGATCTTCTGCAACTTGCACATCAGTACAAGTGATATGTGATGGATCTCTGATGCAGTTTTGAAGCATTGACACATGAAATACCGAATGTACTGATGAGAGCTCTTGGGTAGCTCTAATTCATATGTAAATTGTCCAAACCTTCGAGTGATCTTATACGGGCCTATATAACATGGAATCAACTTTCCTTTCTTGCCAAATCTCATTACCCCTTTCATTGGTGATACCTTCAGAAATACCCAATCACCTATAAAAACTCTAGCCCTCTTCTTCTACTATTTGCATATGACTTATGTCGACTTTGGGTTGTTTTCAGTCGTTGCTGAATTACTTTAACCTTCTCTATGGCTTGATAAATAAAATCCGTTCCGAACAAAAGAGTTTCACCCACTTCGAACCATCCTATTGGTGATCTATACTCCCTTCCATATAAAGCTTCATATGGTGCCATTTTGATACTTGATTGATAGCTATTATTGTAGGCAAACTCAATAAGAGGTAAATGATCATCCCAGTTGCCCTTAAAATCTGTTACACAATATCGTAGCATATCTTCAAGTGTTTGGATAGTACGTTCTGCTTGTCCATCTGTTTGAGGGTGAAAAACTGTACTCAACTTCACTTGTGTTCCCAAACACCTCTAAAAAGACTTCCAAAAGTTTACGGTAAATTGGGTTCCCCGATCTGATATAATAGAAATTAGCACTCCATGTAATCGGACTATCTCTTTAATGTACAGCTTCGCATACTCTTCAACTGTGTAAGTGGTCCTAACTGGTAGGAAATGTGCGGATTTGGTAAGCCTATCAACAATCACCCATATAGAATCGAACTTTTGAGATGTACGAGGCAAACCAATAACGAAATCCATGTTGATCATGTCCTACTTACAGCTTGGAAGATTAATGCATTGCATATAACCTCCGGGTTGTTGGTGCTCAACTTTAACTCTTTGATAATTTGGACATTCAACTACAAATTCTGCAATGCTCTTGTTCATGTCATTCCACCAATACATATTTTTCAAATCTTGATACATTTTGGTTGATCCTGGATGAATGGAATACCTTGAATAATATGCCTCTATCATAATCTTCTTTCTTAACCCGTCTACATCCGGCACACACAATTGGTTTTGGCACTAAAATACTCCTTCTCGCGTAAGCTCAAATGCCTTGGTCGCACCACTCTGAACGTTCTCCTTAAGCTGTAATAAAATAGGATCTGCATATTGCTTCTCTTTCACTTCAGCTACTAATGAAGATCCCGCAGTATTATGTACGATAAACTCTTTATTCGGAGTTTCAAGAAGGAGAACTCCTAAACTAGCTAACTGGTAAAGATCTTTAATCATCCCTTGCCTTTCTATAGGCGCCATCATAGCCTTACGACTTAACACATCATCTACCACATTTGCTTTCCCTAGATGGTACAAGATATTAACATCGTAGTTCTTTAATAGTTCAAGCCATCTCCGCTGCCTTAAATTTAGATCCTTCTGATTAAAAATATATTGCAAGCTCTTATGGTCAGTATATATATCAACATGAACTCCATATAAGTAGTGGCGCCATATCTTTAAAGAAAAAATAATTGCTGCCAGCTCAAGATCGTGTGTAGGATAATTTTCCTCATGTGGCCGCAATTGTCTAGAAACATATGCTATTACCTTACTATGCTGCATCAATACACATCCTAAACCAATTCTGGAAGCATCACGATACACTGTATACCCTTCGATGCCTTCTGAAAGTACCAACACGGGTGTGGAAATCAACTTGTTCTTTAAATCTTGAAAACTCTTCTCACAAGCATCATTCCATTGGAATTTGGATGCTTTATGGGTTAGCTTGGTTAAGGGTGCTGAAATGGAAGAAAAGCCTTCAACAAACCTTCTATAATAACCGGCCAACCCAAGAAAACTACGAATCTCTGTAGGCGTTGTGGGCCTTGGTCAGTTCTTCACAGCTTCTATCTTTTGAGCATCAACCTTTATCCCTTCACTAGATACACTATGACCCAAAAATGCCACTGACTTTAATCAAAACTCACATTTAGAGAACTTTGCATAAAGCTTACAATCACGAAGAGTCTGCAATGCTTGTCGTAAGTGATTGGCATGGTCCTCTTCTGATCTAGAATAAACTAGAATATCATCTATAAAAACTATCACAAATACATCTAAGAATGGCTTAAACACCCAATTCATCAAATCCATAAAAGCTGCGGGTGCATTTGTTAGCCCAAATAACATAACTAGAAACTCATAATGACCATACCGTGTTCGGAAAGCTGTCTTGGGTATAACCTTCTCTTTGACCCTCACTTAGTGGTAAACCTGACCTCAAATCAATCTTAGAAAATCACTTGGCGCCCTGTAACTGATCAAATAAATCATTAATTCTTGGGAGAGGATATTTATTATTAATAGTCACCTTATTCAATTGCCGATAATCAATACACATCCTCAGCGAGCCATCCTTTTTGCGCATAAATAACACTAGTGCTCCCCAGGAGGGGACATACTAGGCCTTATGAATCCCTTCTCTAGCAAATCTTTCAATTGCTCTTTCAATTCTCGTAATTCTTCTGGGGACATTTTATATGGAGAAATAGAGATTGGTTGGGTGCCTGGTATTACATCAATACCAAACACTACTTCTCGTTCAGGAGGCAAACCTGGAAGATCTTCAGGAAATACATCAGAAAATTCATTTACCACCGAAACAGCGTGAAGAGTTGGTGGCTCTGCTTCTGTATCCCTTACTCTAACTAAATGATATATGTATCCCTTGCAAATCATTCTTCTTGCCTTAAAATAAGAAATAAATCTACCTCTTGGTACGCCAATTTTACCTTTCCATTCAAGGACTGATTCATTTAGAAAATGGAAATATACCTTTTTCGTACAGAAATCAGTTATGGCATAACAAAACACTAACCAGTCCATACCCATTATAACATCAAAATCTACCATTTCTAAATCCACAAGATCAGCCATCGTATCACGACCACAAAGAGTTACTATGCAGTTTCGGTAAACCCTTCTAGCTATAATAGATTCCCCAACCGGTGTGGACACTTAAAATGACTTAACTAACAGTTCGGGTATTCTTTCGAACTTTCCAGCAACCAATGGAGTAACATAAGATAATGTAGAACCGGGATCAATTAAGGCATATACATCGAATGAAAAGATAGACAACGTATCCGTAACCACATCTGGGGAAGTCTCTAAATTCTGTCGATCCGCTAGGGCATACGTACAATTTTGAGCCCCGCTAGAACTCGTGGCTCCTCTATCACCCTAACACGACCCATTGGTTATGCACCCCTTCCTGAATAAGGCATCGATGACGATGATGATGCAATAAATGACCCCATAGGTCGTACCATACCCCCTATGCCCCTTCGTGGGCATTCTCTCATCATATGCCCCGACATATCACACCAAAAGCAAACATTGGTCCCCATCTGACATGCGCCCAAATGATACCTTCCACATTAATTGCATAGCTCTCGAGGAGGTCTCAATTGGCTCATATTCCCTTGCCCTTAGTACCCCACTGTTCGCGAACTCTGACTCTCACTTCTGTGCCTAATTGATTTACTCTGGCCCCTTGGAACTGTGGTGGGGCACTAGCTGTAGAATAAGAAGATAATGGCCTAGGTGGTCTAGCAGAAAAATGTGGTCTGAACCCTTCTTAGGATGCCATGAACTGCCTGTAGATCTGGCCTTCTTGGAATATCATCTTTCTAATTCATGTGTTCTTCTCCTCTACCTCTGATTTTCCATTTTTTGTGCAAAAACTTGGATCCTCGCTATGTCCATATCTTTGTTCAAAGCGGCAATAGTACAATCTCTAACTAGATATGGATCCAGCCTATCCACATATTGATGAACTCTATCATCCATAGTAGCTACAACCTTAGGAGCATAGCTCGAAAAGGAATTAAATCATAGACTGCACTCTCTCACTATCATATTCCTCTGACAAAGATTTAAAAACTGATCTGCACAGGCCTGACGAATCTCGAATGGAAGATAATAATCAAGAAATGTCTCTTTGAACTCTTTCCAAGTAGCTGGGGGTGCGTCAATACCCCTAGATCGTTTCCAGTCCTCGTACCAATATATAGCCTCTCATTTGACTCTATACGCCGCTAACTCCACTGTCTCTCTACCCGTTACATGTATAACATCTAAGGCTCTTTGAATTTGATCAATAAAGTCCTGTGGGTCTTCGTTAAGATCTGATCCAGTAAAAGTGGGAGGATCAATCTTAAGAAAATCCTGTGTTAGAAGGCTAGTCGTCCTATCTGTACCACTAGGACCCATGGTAGGAATGACTTGCCCTTGATCTTGTCTAGCAACTATACGAGTCAAAAGTTGTACTGCATTTCTAAGATCTTGATCAGCAACATTAATAGGTGGCTTTGGGGATATAGTTCTCCTCCCCCTTATTTCTTCCGGAGTGGAAAAAGTTTCTGATGCATGCTCAGCTGGAGCCTCACTTTGATTAGCTGGTATAGTGGGTGACTTACTAGTCCCCTCTCCGGCAGCCACATCTACTTGTTTACCGGTATTCTTGCTTCTGGTAACCAACATCATTACTATAATAAGAGAAACAAACGAATTCAGTGGTTAACTATGACTTCATATACATTATAGGCTCTATCGCATGATCTAAGACATAAAAAAAAATAATTTCTAAATGTCCATAGCCTCCTATTTATAGATGCGGTGCATGACACACCGATAAACAAGAATCTACGTAGACACGACATTGTAGACTCAATAGGACAAACTTCTCTGATACCACTATTGTCACGCCTCAATCCTATTGGGGCGGACTGGCACCCATAACCGAGGGGGCCCGGGAAAACCAAGTAATAACCTTATACTTCCCATGAATACCTCTATGACAACCCGAAATTCGGACAGCATCATGTCGCATATAAAAGGAATTAATCACCTGTATAAGCTCGAGCATACCTATATATATATATATAATACTTGGCCGTTGGAGCCATCACGTCTATTCACAAAACACCACCTTGACTGTACATTAGGTCTACAAAGCCTCTAGATAATACATAGAGTTTAACTAAGGTCGGGACACACCCCGCCATATAACTAACTTCTATACAATACCAAAAGTGACCGGATATGACACGGAAGGCCCCGAAGCAAACTGGAGCTCACCAAAAGCAGCTGGATATCCTGGCTCCTACTTGTGCGGTGTATGAGTTGAGGTACCTATGCCTGTAGCATGAAATGCAAGTCCCCCATGGGGGATGTCAATACGAAATATGTACTAAGTATGTAAAGTTGTAGATAATCACATATGATATAGGATCTCAATAGAAATCAGAAACAAGTGAATAAATCATAATAGGAGTGGACCACACTTACTAGAACTTGTGACAACCTGTACATTGTATTTATTCAATCACTTTACCTTCGTTCTTATCATCTTTGTAATCATTATGGTACTATACTGTGACCATTAGGCTACCTCCAGTACATATCAACTAGGATCGACCCATGATAGGCTTATGCCCTTGGGATACCACCCATAAACACATAAATAGGGATCGACCCATGATAGGCTTATGCCCCTAGGATACTACCCGATAAGAGAGAACGTCTATCACTTAGTTCAATTAATCTTTGAGATTGTTATTTTGATCGCCACTGAAATAATGATACATCAAAAAGAGACATAAATAAACCATCAATGCAATAACAATGAAGTAAGAACTCATTGGCACATCAATGAAGTGTTTTGGAGTCATCAATGCCATAACAAGGAAGTAGGAACTTATTGGTATATCAATGAAACATTTTGGAGTCATTAATATCACATGGATCTTGTTTGAGTAATCAGATACCTTCTGACATTCATTAGTGCAATAAATATGTGAGATTTGGAAAACAAGTAAGTATTGGAATGTCTTGACATCTTGTAGGGTGGAAACAAGTTCATTGGTAACGTAGGACATCATACAAAACCATTATGGATCACATGTTACTGAATAACTTTGGAAACTTTCTTAATAGAACAATTGTTCATTTTCATGCCAAAGATATGGCATAGAGTATGCTTTACATACCTGACTGTCAACCTTTAATAATAGTCCCAAATGGACTTCCCGTCTTTTCGGATTACTTCTCTACAATGAATATATATATATATAGCAATCTAGTATTAGCAACCAAACGTCACAATTCAATTATTTGAATTCACCAAACTAGTGATTAAGTAGTAAGCCTTAATTACACCATAAAGGGTGTCACTTTAACCCTCTTATACTCCAATTACATTCACATACCATGCACATTCATACAACATCCTCCAATATCAAGTTTGGATTCATTTATCCTTCCAACCAATCCATTAAACCAAATTGAGCCATAGACATAAATAATCATCAATTCAATAGTATGTCACCATATCCACCTTCCATAACTCAATTACCATATCCACCTTCTATAACTCAATTACCATATCCACCTTCCACAATTCAATATAACCAAACCATGCAAAATAGTCCATAACCTTATTTCCATCACCTTTCAATAACAATCAATACATATAATCTTCTATCACACATATACATATGGAAAAGAACAAAGGCAAACAATATTCATACCTTAGAATTCACCTCTTGATTATGCAATCCTGTTTGCACAAATAATAGGTGTCGTTCGAAGCTCTCGAGATGACAAACGCAGTTATCGAATAACTTTGGAATTTCTACGGTTGAATCAAGAGTAATTTAAAGGTCAAATTTGGCTAGAATTTGTTCTTCCTCAATGATTGATGATGAAAATGAGTTTTTGAACTCATATACATGAATATATACACATATTCCCGTCCATAATATAATAGGAAATGACCAAAATGCCTTTAAAATTTAAATAAGGTCAAATTTATCCTTTGGTGGACTATTTTGATAAGCTAAAGTAGATCGACCATAACTCTTTGCTCCGATATCAAATTTGGGTAAAATTGGTATCGTTGGAAGGATAATTTAAAGGGCTTTCATTTCATATAAAGTAGGTCACCCAGTTCGTCCTGTACAAGGAGTTATGGTCGTTTGAAGTTGACCCTAAAAATCTATGTTGATAGGCTGAAGTAAAATGAGTATAACTCCTTACTCAGACATTGGATTTGGATGAAACCAATTGCATTGGAAAGAAGACGCAAAGATCTTTTTTTTCATAGGTCGCAGCTCTCCCAGTTCATTATATTAAGGGAGTTATGATCGTTCTAATTTGACCCAAAAATTCGGCTGACCTCAGTAGTTTGTGTGCAGGAAATTTTCCTGCACATTTACTATTCCCAAATATCCCGGCCACCATTTTATAGCTTCGAACATGCTCGATTATATTTAAAACCTATCCGTTTTTGGAAATTTTTATATCGTTGGAAAGTTTATTCGATAACCTTCGCATGGAACCATCGGCGGGCAAATTCCAGTATAAATAAAACAAAAAAAATTAATTCCATATAAATAAGACCAAAATTTTATGAACTTAGAAGTGTTTGAGTCTCTAAATTTAGAATCATCGTTGCACAGGGAAGGCGACACTAAAATTTGCATGAAAAGATACAATGTCGAGATCGAATGACTATCAGTAAGTTTTAACTTTTTCGCTGCTTCTCTCTTTCTCTCCCCCTCCTTTCTGTGTATGTGTGTAATGTACATGCATAAAGGACGGTAACATATTTTACAACTATCTTATCATTTAAAACCTAAAAACACTTTGGTGCAGATATGTGTTTGAAGATCAAATTGAGTTCATAAAGGTGGTAATAAAGGATGGTGTTAATGTATGCCTTCTTAGTTGGTTCTTTAGACTTGTTATGCTAAATCTTTTTTTGTTAATTTCTTGATCATTTTTTTAAGAATTGTCTTTTGTTTGTGTTTAGGTTGACCAAGAGCCTTCGACTGAGTCAATAGAGAAAACTATGGTTAAAGCAGCATTTAAAATTCTCTAGGTATGAAATTTCAGTTTTCATTAAAGGTTATTGTCTAATAATTTCCTATTAATATTACAACAATAACATATCCAGTATAATCCCACAAGTGATATCCAATATAATCCCACAAGTGATGGGGTCTGCAGAGGGCGGTGCAATCCCTATTGATAATAATACCATCTAAATTGAATTCAATATTCAGGGACCTTTTTATTGTTATATTGTAGATGTCATAAAAAAAGTAAGATTTGGAGCACCTATTACATAAAGTCCGGACTAAGTTTTGAAAATCCTTTTGTGATTCTTGTGGAGGTATGCTCTAATAATTTGGTATTAATACTTGAGTTCTTGAACTAATTTCTATGTCGGGGATTCATTAGTATGTTCACTAAGACTTGAGAGCTATATTCAACGATACATGTAGAGTTCTTAGCTAATTGATTTAGTGGAAAAAGTTAACCTTTCGAATTCAATTGACTCATATTTTTAATATGTGGTGACAAAATAAGTTTAGAACCAACTGAATTAATATGTAGCTTCTTAAAATTCATGTCTAAAGCAAGAAAAATTAAAAGTTATCTGAAGGCATTGTACCGGCAGCGAACTCTAAGGTTTGACTATATGTAAGGCTCAAATATGTCTCTGTTCACTAAGTATTTTTTTCGACACAGGAAGAGTGGTCTGGCTGTAAGAATTCCAATGTTTTTTTTGAAACATCGGAAGAAAGAGAAAAGGTGCCGACTTTATGAGTTTACTAATATAATTGTAATATGCAATAGCTTAGCGTGTGTTATGTTAAATTGCTCAACACGCATGTTTCCATTTTTATTCAGAAAACTGGTGAACTTCTGGTTGATTGATTAAATAGGCGTCTTATGCTCTACAACCTAAAATTGGGATGAAGGGGGTTAGCAAATTATGCACAGAGTATGAATTGTGGAATAAAGTGAATTAGCTTGCTTGTGAATTGCCATGCATCTGCAACCGTAAGTACTAAATGTATAAGTTTTGGAAATTTTTTGTGCTATTATTTCTCATTAGCTCAAGGCACTGGCAAGTTGTGATTTTCCTACTAACAAAAAAATGTTTGTTGTGATATTTATGCAAAACTGTAATTTGTTTATTTCTTATCAGATAGAAGGTGTGGATACATCCAGTTTGGACTTAGAAAATGTGGTACCACGAGTTAATGATAGGGAAGTGGATCTGTTGGAGGTTTTAGATGCAACGCTGATGAGCTTGTCATGAAAGTCGATAAGGTATATATCATTTCTTGAATAAAAGTGAGAACCTTTACCTTATGCCATTTTTTATTCTGTCTATTTCTTCCTTTTCTCTGTGCAAGATATGTAATGTAATTTTGGATCCATATTCAATGTCTTTTACTCTTAAGTTAGTTGTTTGTAGTATCTGAGAGATTGTTACTCGACTTTCCATTCTCCTTATCTTCCAATGATTATGCATCTTGCTAAGGAATTCTTTGTGCGTCATAATAGAGAATGTGTTGACTCTGTGTATAGTTTCCACCTCTCAGCTTATCAGCTCACCAATTTGCTAGAGTTTCAGGGTCATCCAGTGATGGAGTATAATACTTATGATGTATAAAGTTGTGTAAGTTTGAAGATCCTTTGACAGTGTTTATATGTGTTTGTTTTTTACCAGTCTTAAATAACTTGGGATAGGTTTTAGTTATTAAAAATTTGTTGCATATATTTTGTTATCAAGACCTTTTCCAAGGTCTGGTATGTGGGTTCCGTAAGTTACTAACACAATAGGATCAAATGTAAATAAAAACTGGTAGAATATGAGAAATTAATTTTTTTGAGAAAGGTAACATTAGTCTCTATATCCACAAGAATGCTACAACAAATGTGTAGCCCAGTTCAAAAGTATTACAGCCTACAACATGTACATCTATCATTTGTTTCTATAAGTAGTCTAGAGTATTCAAAGATATCTTTAGCTTGAGGTATTAATTTTTTCTTATACCAAAAATAAAACAAAGTTAAGTAGTTCATCTTCATTGGTGGTCCTTATTTGAATGTGAACAAGTACTTGAAGTTCCTAAATTCAGCTCTCTCTCTGTTTTTGTGTCTTTTTGTCTCTCATATATATATATATATATATATATATATATATATATATATATATATATATATATATATATAAATAAAGAAAATGCAACTCTATTTTGTCAACAACTGTGTTATAAAGCGATTGTTGCTATTTTGCTACTTTTGAGATGATAGTTTACTCCCTCAAAATACCTTTTGCATGTCTGAGATATCTTTTTCAAGTAACACAATATTTGATATTATTATTTACTCACCATTAATTATTTTTTTGTAGATTTGTCAGATGATATAACTATTCTAATTGGATCATCAAGCAATATAGACCCATCTTTGTAATTTCATAGCAAGTATAACAACTAACCGCATTCAATATATTGTGACAAATTAGGTTGTGGAGCTCATTTGAGTTGCATTAAGTTAATGTCATGTTATTTCCTTCAATATGATTTTAAAGCCATCAACAAGTATAATAGTGTAGGCCTTAGGAAATGCTCTTTGGAGTGAAGGCTCATGCTTTCACAACTATGACAAAAGTTTTTCTTCTTATGACCTCATTATCGAAGAGTCCAATGGAGCTGAATGAATTTTCATATACAATGCAGACATATTTTTATCATTGTTTAATTCAAGAGGTGAAATTGTTGGTTCATGCTCAAATAAAAATATCCAATTAAATACATGTATTGAGTATTGATGTAAGTGGTATTTGCTTCTACATTCTTTCTTGCCTAATTTTTTATTTGTCAAATCAGTTGTGTAGAGTAATAAGAATAATGGTGTATACATATCTTGGTTCGTTTTTATGATAGGAATTCTCATTTCTGAAACCTTCTTATTTAAGAAGTAGTGAATTTCTGAAATTTTATTTGGTACTTTTAGAGGCAGTATTTGAATTGGAATATTTGTAGCTATATGATGTCAAGATAAGTAATAAAATTAAGAAAAGTCTGCTCTAAAATATGAATTCTACTTTTGCAAAACAAGCTATTAAAAAAAATTCAATTGAATATGTTGGGCCATGCGGAGCACGACTTCACTTATCTAGTTATATTATATTGTATTGTATTGTATTGTATTGTATTGTATTGTATTGTATTGTATTGTATTGTATTGTATTGTATTGTATTGTATTGGATTGCATTGCATTGCATTGCATTGTATTGTATTGTATTGTATTGTATTGTATTATATTATATTATATTATATTATATTATATTATATTATATTATATTATATTATATTATATTATATTATATTATATTATATTATATTATATTATATTATATTATATTATATTATATTATATTATATTATATTATATTATATTATATTATATTATATTATATTATATTATATACTAGTGAACCTATCCGCGCTTCGCACAGATTAATTAGATTTTTGAGTCCTAAAAGTTTCTTAAGAGATTTTTTTAGTTTTCAATTATTTCAAATTCTAACTAATTATACACACTTTTATATACATGCATTTTTTTGAAATTTTCGTTACTCATGTATTTTTAGTCTTCTAAAATATTTAATTTTTATATAATATATTTTAAATGAAACAATACTGAATTTATTTCTTGTATATTTTTAATAAGTTTCAAACTTATTTATTATTTGTATATATAATACAAATCTAATTATATGAATCTCGTATTCTCTTTTTATCTTATTTTATTCTTTTTTATCTCTCTTTAAATTATTCACCGTTAATGTTTTTTTTGTGTGTGTGTGTTCCTTTCTTTACTTCCTTACATATATGCAACTTTAGAAAACAAAAGGTTTAGCAAATTGAAATTTTATCTTTCATTTTGTGGAATGCCTTTTCCATTTTAATAGATTTATTATTAGGAAATTCTAAATGAGTTTCTAATAAGCTAAAAGTCTTAAAGGTTATTAAATAACGGAAAACACAATAAATGGTAGTTAATATAAAGTAATTATTTTAAGAAGTAACTTTATTTTAATACATAGCTCATCATAGGTGAATAAAAATAGGGAAAAAAAATTAAAATATTAACAAAAAATATAATCAACACTTTTGATCATAGAAGAATTAAGATTCCTCTCCCGGGAAAGAAAATGAAATAAAAAGAGACAATAGACTTCATGAAATCACTGTTATCTTAGCAACACTTTTGTTTTTTAAGTTGTAAGCTTGAATGGTTCAGATCAATAGACAATAGAAAGTAATAATAATCTTTAAAAATGTTTAACAAAAAAATTATAAAATGCGAAAAATCAAGAACTACAATTTTACATACAATAAACAACTTTCTTATGAATTAAAATGTCATTTGAAAATTATAAACTAATGTTACATTCTCATATTTTATCAAAAGATTTATCAAAGTTGAACTACATAATTGTGGAATGATACATAAATACTTTCTTAAGTAACACATGTATACGTTTGCCTCCTTCCCGTGCTTCTACTTCAAAAAATAAATCTATATTGTAAATCTATATATAATAATAAAAGAAGAGCAAGACAAGGTGATGTGATACATCTTGGCCAAAGATCCTATTTATCTTTTTCTTTTTTTTTTTGGAGTTTTTTTTAATTATTTTATTTTTAAATTCATTTTCATAACCCACATATCTTTATGTTCATAACCCCCAATTATTTAATTTTGAATTAAAATGTTCAATGAAAATTCTTCTTTTTCTTATACATACAAAAAATTTCTCTCGAAATAATTTTAAACAACAATAGTTAGATTCTCAAGATTCTCAAGAGAGCCAAAAAAAAAAAAGATACTAATTGTTGCATGAAGTGAAAAAGAAAAATGATCAAATTGTTAGCTAAAAGTGTTAGAGTAGTTGAAGATGAAATTTAATAAATTAAAATACCTAAAATAATGCAACTTAAACTATATCTTGGCCGGTAAGATTTTTTTCTGTTGGTATATGGTATGTCTCATACCCATAGTGAGATGAGGACATGAAAAATTACCATAGTAGTATTCTTCTTTTTATCTACAATAAAATTTTTGGTGAGATTAGGATAAAGAGAAATGCAATTAATTAATGGACTACACATAATATAAAAGAAAGTTGCTCTAACAAAGTAATACATAGCTTTTAAAAAAATATAAAACTGTAAGAAGTTTACTGATAGACTATACATAGCATAAAAGAAGTCTACGCTAAAAAATAAATAGAACTTAGAAGACTTTCGGAATGCACATATTATAGGATCTTCTGCTCCGCAATAATAATAAAACTTGGCTGCATAAGGAAGATCATTGGGTCCTAATTCTAATACCTACGAAGAGAAAAGAAGACAGAGACTATCAAGTCAAGTATCACAACATACCCAATATAATTCCATATAGTGGGGTATGTAGACGGTAGAGTGTACACAAACGTTACATTTACCTCAGAGATAAAGAGGTTGTTTCCACCCTCGACTCATAGAGGTTCATAAATTAGGTGAGCAACAATTCTAGTCCTCATCCAAAAATGGATGTGACACCAAAATATGCTCGAAACCCAGATTCTAGTTGCATAAAAATGAAGACCTTGCTAACAATATGACATTTTGAAAGACATCATTGGCCAAAAACAAAAAGAAAGGACAAAGTTGTCCCATGTCAAATGGTACTGGGATTGGCCCTTTTCCCGTTTATTTATAAGAAGGAATTGTCATTGGACATTTTAGTGTAAAATTAAATAATTGAAGGTTATGAATATAAAAGGTTTTAGATTTGTGGATTTTATTAATATTAGTTAAGAGTGTAATTTATTATGAACATAAAGAGATATGAGTTACGAAAATAATTTTAAAAATAAAATAATTGAAAAAAAAGAAAGAAAAAATCCAAAAAGAGGAGAAAAAAGATAAATAGGATCCTTGGCCACAGAGAGGTACCCCATCACCTTTTCTTCATTATTCTTTTATTATTATATAAATATTTTTTTATTATTATATATTTTTATTATATTATATAGAAAGGTGAGTTAGAGGAAAACAAATGACAAAGCTGTAATTAAGCTCATATACAAGGTTAAATAATAAATATGTTGAATTCTTGATTATTTTTAAGTCTTCACAATGTTCTCTCATGTTCTTTTGTCTCCAATTTTTCAAATCATTTGCCCTAGCTTTCCAAATTCAAGAGGAGTTTTTCAAATTTATTATATTTTATATTAAAGAATGTTATATTATAGAAGAGTGAGTTGGTAGATGAAACTTATCCGAGAACACCCACTGACATTCCTGATCATGATTCAACCTAAAAATCATTACTTCAAGGTCATGAGGGTCGTGAAATAAATCGCCAACCTACGAAGTCTAAAATAACACTAAGTTCAAATACTTAGCTAAAATTTTCTAAGTCTGGGACCCCCTAACAAGCTTTAAAGAACTGATTTTAAGCTTAGGATTTTACAGGGTCTTACAGAATGAGACTATTCGGGAGAATATGAGAGTGGCTTCGGTGGAGGATAATATGCAGAAAGTTAGATTGAGATGGTTCGAACACGTGATGAGGAAGGGCATGGATGCCTCAATTCATAGGTGTGAGAGACTAGATTTAGATGGTTTCAGGCAAGGTAGGGGTAGGCCGAAGAAATACTGGACAGAGGTAATTAGATGTGACATGGAGCAGTTACAACTTACTGAGGACATAATCCTAAATAGGAAGGTCTGGACGACGCGAATTAGGTTAGAAGACATGTGAGTGGGTCGTAGTCAGTAGTTAAGAGAGATTTAGGGTAGTCGAGATGGTAGTCTTAAGGCTATGTCCATAGGTTGGAGCTGCTAGTAGGAGGGTATGGGGGTGAGGGTGCCTTTGGTTCGATAGTGTAGGGTATTACTTTATGGGTGTCGTATTTCTGTTATTCCATCTTGCTTCATGCTTTATTACGAATTTGTTTACTATTATTTATCTTGAGTTGGGGGTCTATCAAAAATAGTCTTTCTACTTCTCCAGAGGTAGTGGTATGGACTGCGTACATTTTATCCCCCCAAACCCCATTATATGGGAATACACTGGGTTTGTTGTTGTTGTTGTTTTTCTCCATAGTATAAAGCTACCAAGGCATCTAGGTTCTTTCTTAAGGAGAAAAGGAAGAAAGAAGATTATAAATATATCCAACCTAACCTCAGACAGGCCAAAATAGAAGAAAGAGAAAATGACAAAACTGGCTCCATTTTTTGTGGTAGGTTTAAATTGATCACAAAAAAAAAGAAAAAATGACAAAAATGATCCCTTATTTTTGGTGGTAGGTTTAAATTAGATCCCTAAGGAGTCGTTTGGTGTGAAATATAAAGTTTTATAATTCTGAGATAAAATGTAGTATAATTTTATCCTGTGTTTGGTTGAAGGAATTAGGTAGTCCCAGGATTATTTATCCCATCACTTATCTTATGGTGATGGAATATGTTATCCTATATACATGGTGAAATAACTTATCCCGAAATATCAAAATCCGGGATAATTAATTCCATGACAACTTCTTCCCAACCAAATGACCACTAAATGTTATTTATCAATTTTACTCCTTTTATATTTGTTAAAAGTGAGCACATTCGGTATTTATTAATATTTACCAAACTATGACTGTTAAACTTAATCAAAAATATGAAAACAAAAAGTACTTAATAAGGACTCGAATTAATTTGAAAGTGTTGTTTTTGGATTTGTAAAATTTGTATTTTCAACAAGAGCTTCAAACAAATGTTCAAACTAAATATGAATAATTAAATTAAATTCTAACTTTGTTGTCGCACCTCAATACTGGATGAGGCAGACAACAACTATAGGAACACATACTACAAAAATAACCTAGATGAGAAAACGAATGACTATACAAGTGGAATCGTTGATAAGAAGCTGTATATACAATACCAATTAATTAGCCAAACCGAAATAGATGACATGTGAATCTATGAATACATATGACTGCTATACAATGTCTAAAAAGCCTGTAATGGAATCCATGACTGTAAGACCATCAAAATATATATGCTAAAGACTCTACAAGGCCCCGAGTCAACTTGAAGCTGACCAACAACCGCTGAGTATCCTGTGCTTCTAATGGGGAGATCTACTAGCCAAGAACCTATGCCAACAACTTGGAACGCTGGTTCCCCGTGAGATACGTCGGTACGAAGTAATGTAATGAATATGTAAGGCATGAGATAACCATAAGTGAAATAAAAAATCAATGAAATCAGGGATCAATATATAAATATATAGATAAGGATGAACGACAACCTTTACTTACACTTGTGGAAGACTATACCTTACATTATTTCTTTACTTTAATTGTCTTTGCTTTATAATCTTTGTAAGCCATTCGATACATATGGCCAGCTGATCAGTGGTAATAGAGGATGACCCATGCTAGGCATTATACCCCTGGGATATGTTCCTCATCAATACACAAATCGAGATTGACCCATGTTAGGCTTTTCTTTCACCTATAGGATACCACTCGATAATGGGATCGACCAATGCTAAGAGCTCCTTCCACCCCTGGGATACCACCCATAAATCCATGAATTGGGATCGACCCATGCTAGGATTTTGTCCCTGAGCTACCACCCACATATAAGCGTATTTACTTTACATCACTTCTTTAATCTTTTAGATTGTTATTTTGGTGGTCATAGTGTTAGCTTTGGGACAACCAACCATAGTAGGAGACATGTGATTATCGACTTAAAGTAGTAATAGTGGAATGGAAATCAATTGTAACACCAACGTTATACTTAGGAGTTTATGTGACACAATAAGCGTTTTATAGCTCAAATTGAAACACATAGCAAGTGGAGACATTTAACTTTTCAAGCCAAGAGAAATGGACTTTATTCAATAATATGATGGTAAAATACTTAGTAAATGATATCAAATGAAAGGTTTACATGAACATGGGAACTAATAAAGAACATGGACAGATTTAACATATGAGAAATATACATCCTAAGTTAGGACATCAAAACTATTCAATGGAACAATTAAGGAGTGTGTGAACTAAGATTGTAGAGAATTAGAATGGGAGTGATATCTAATGAAGGGAACATGTAAACATATGAGAGAATAAGGTGTTTCATTAGAGATAAACTAATTGAAACAAGTTAGAAGAAAGTAGGTTGATTGTGTTCCCAACAATTGAACTTACCTACCATTTGTATTCTAGGACCTTATTGACTAACGTAAGGGAAACATGTGACAAGAGTTTGTGTTTTAATAATGAAACAATTTAAGCCTTGAATTCTAATACTTGGTGGAGTAAGAACATATATCTAGTAATAAACTTATGTTGAAGTACTTTAACGTACTAAGGAGTGGGAATGAAATAATTTGATACATTGATTAATCACATACTGTCACTATGTATCATTTGCTACCAAGATCATTTAGAAAGCTTACTTTGTAACATAATGTGCTAGATTCACGCCAAAGAAACATGAAATCAAATAGACTTACATACCTTGCCGCACTATTTAGATATTACTATAAATTAACCTTTTCTTTTCAGGTTACTTACTATAATAAGGTAAGTTGTAAAACTAGTATTAGTAGCTAATTAACACTTTTGGGGCTATCTAGCCTCACCAAAATAGTAGCCGGGCAGTAAGCCCCTACGTATTAAATCAAGGGTGTTTATTTCAACCTCTTCCCTCTAATCTCATCTATACTCCATACAACCTTCTAATAAGGTTCTCCGACACCTTTGGCTTCATGACATATATAAAATAATGTACAAAAGTGTGGGGGGATTAAGATCATGCAATATCAAATTGGTGGTGTACCACCACAACCTTCAATGTTTTTATCCTTTAGAAGGATTCCATGACTTCTCCACCATTCCAGATATACCCCCTTGTCCAATCAATATAAAATAGTACCTAAACATCACAATATGGCATGCAATATGAACTCATGGATTATGTTGTTATCTGCACGTGAGTTTCATCTACATTATATTTAAAAAACTAATCTCACAATTAAAGCTAAAGGAAGAACTTTGTGATTGTCCCAACATTACTAAATCACCAGACCATTCCCCAAGATCACTCTTCATTTCCACCTTAGTACAACCACTATATAAGGACATCTAACTTCTTCCATGACAGTACATACAAAACAACCTAAAATAGTCCCAAAAATTTATTTTAGCATAATAGGAGAATTTTTCAATCACCACCCTATAAGTTCTATAAAAATAACCCATACAAAATTCTGCACCAGAATATACATAAGGAGGACGAAAATAGGGGCAGGACCTTACCTCAAAATTCTGAAATTTTTATACTCCTAACTTAGATTCTTCAATACTTTTAACTTCACTTCATGTTTGAACTAAAGTAGAAGATATTCTCTTAGAAGTAACAAAATGTGATTGTTATGCTTTAAAAAGGGTTGTCCCACACTATACACATAAAGAATATGATTTCCATAATATCCTGTGGTAAAATTTAGTTGAACACATGAATTATTCACCTACCTTTAACTTGGAGGAGGGGAATCATTAAGAAACCTAATGGAAATTTAGTGCTGTTGTTAGGATCTTTGAGGAAGCTAGAGAGAGCACGTAGAAAATCTTTTTTTTTTTGTAATGGAATAATTGAGAATGAGCTAATCCTAAACTTTAAAAAGGGGCATGTTGAACCGCCTCATTTTAGCTCATTTCCAGCCACATATTGGTCAAAAATAGTCCAAGTAGGTGATGCACCTACTTGGTTTATTTCTAATTGGACCACACCATATTAGGCCTTAAATAGATTAGGTATTGGGCTGAACATTTGGGCCTTAAATAAATTAGGTGTTAGGCTGATCATCCTTCCCTTTTTCTTTCACTTAATTTGGACCTTAAATATGTCCAATAATATAGGCCTCAATTCGGTTCAATAGTATAAGTAGGTAATGCACCTACTGGTCACATACTAGATTAATTAAGTCAAGCAAGCACATCACTTATTTTATCTAACTTTTTCAAAATCTTGATCCCTTTACTTAACTTAACATTTCCCTTTAACTTTAAGATCAAATACCTATCTCGATTTTAAATACTTTTATCGATGCTAAGTTGGTCTTGTATGTTTGAAAATGTATAGGGCGTTACATTTGTATTCATAACTTTGAACATCAATTATAAGTTCAACCCAACATATGAACAAAAAAATTAAAGTTCAAACTATTTTCTAAAAAATAGCAAAACCAACTGTTCAGAAAGAGATGAAGATATCAAGATTCAAGTACACCGAATTCACAGTGTCCTTAAGGAAATTATTCCCCTCAAGTACCTGAGGTTATGAAATATATCCTCACAGGTTAAAATAAATCACTTATACAGAGAGTGAAGTCAGGTTAGAATCCAATGTGATCTTAGAGCTATTCGGTAGGTGTAGGAGTTGCTGCTTTGAAGAATTAGCGCAGAACATATGACTAGGGTGGCCATCACCTTCTCATCAACGATCACTGTCACCATAAGTGGCTCATGAGTAATGGAAAGAAATATATTATATTTGATCTCTAAGTTCGACAGAATGATCAGGTCAAGCAAAATGATATTATTTTCAATTAATTTTTGAAGCCCTGGATACCGCGTAATCCGTTTTGTAGCAAGCTCTTTACCCTAAAATTCAAACATGTGGGTGCACAATACTTTTGGAGATTCTATGGGAAATTAAAAATATCGAAGTAAGTTGTGGCCTATAAATACGAAGATGAGGAAATAAGGAGCGAAGGATAGTGGTACCTCAAATTCGATCGAACTACGAATGCACTCAATGATAACAAATCACACTTGAGTTTTTCAAGAAGAAAAGAGTTTTTAACTTCTCAAAATCATTCTCATATCTAAGAAAAAAATTAAGACATTTATATTCAAATGTGTTGCTTCAGAAAGAAAGCAATGGTTCATGAATAAATCATACTATTTTGGACCGTCGGCTCACACGCAAACCCGTGTTTGCCTGCAGATGGCCACATGTGGTAGCATGTCCCTTTCGCCATCAAAACACAATGTTATCTATGACATGCATTGGCATCAGCAGATCCATACGCGTCCGCAGCTGGCTATATGCATGCTCCCGTCAACTTTTTCATCTTAAAATAGTGAACTGAATAAATATGTTCCTTTCATGTGCGTTGTGACATACATCTGCACATGCACGTGTGCATCCGCAAATATAGCAAATTTTTGTACCATATTTTTGGACTAAAAATTACTAACTCTCAAGTTTCAAATGAATTTTGTCCAAAAAGATAAATTTTTGTATCATATTTTTAGATTAAAAAATCATTAACTGTCAAGTTTCAAATATATTTTATCCAAAAAGATAATCTCTCGATTGATCCTTTGATAAAAGCAAATCCCAATCGAAAGTCGAAGTTGAGGCAAGTGAGCAACGCCGATGATGATGCGAGACTTTTCTTCTTCTTACCTCACTATCCATATGGAGTAATTGTAACACCCCGATTCCCGAGAACTGGAATGCTACACGATGCTTATGATCCCGAAGGACCACAAGCTAACCCTTTTTCTGATATCTGTACCTGTTCACTGCATAAAATAATAAAATACATGCGAAAACTGGCTAACACTTGCCATAAGGTTCAAACATCTAGAAATATACAATATCTTAAACCACATACTAATACATCTGTCTGAAAAGTCTCTACACTGCCTGAACTGTGGAGTTGAAGTGACGATTCTCCCAACTAACTCCGTCTACCAAAATCAAATACTGTAGTAACAACATCCTTGGATGATGAGGACTCACTGCTGCACCCACTGCTATACAAGTGACTTCTAAGATGCTCCAAGTTTCACTCCTCTGAACCTATGGTGCCCCAAAATAAAAGAACACCATAGCACGAATGCGTCAGTACTAAGATGTACTGAGTATGCAAGCAAGGAAGGCTAAATGCAAGGGCTTATGCATGAACATTTAATCAACAGAATAATCATGAGAATAACGAACGAGTACACATATATTTATGCACAGTTCACAACCACTATAACAATTATAACGACTCCAGATACCACAGCTAGGATACCACTTTACCGTCCTCGAAACTCACTACTGTACTGGGGTACTGCATTACTGAATCACAGGATACCAACACTGATCAATCGAATACACTCACACCCCTGACTCCTGAAGATTTATACTGACACAGAAACCGTGGAAAGTAGTTACATAACTCACCATGACTCCTCATAAGCAACTGAATATGTGGGGGTGCACGCAATAATTTTAATAATATCTTTAATTTTGTAAAACATGCGTACGGAAAATGAAGACGCACATGGCTTGAATTTCATTATCCATACTTCTCATAATATTATAGAGAGAAAAACATAAGTAAAATCCCATAAATCATCATAAAATCATCAATATTCATCATAAATTCTCATAACTCATCATAGACAACCAAACTCATCAACTCAAGACTCGGAGTGACTTGATAGTTCAAGAAACATACTCTTATGGACAGGGGAGTTTCCTATAACCGACAACCCCACGTGATGGAATACCAATGTTTTCCCTCCTAGGGAGAGCACTCCCATTGGCGGGAGTGTTGTACTCTTGCCAGGGAGTACAACCTTAAAGCTTTCATAATCACAATTCGGCTCTCTGGCCAACAATATCATCATCAACAACCCTACAGTGGCACATAGGTTTGGGGAAATACCAAATTTCCCTCTCGGTGCTAAGTAATACTCCCCGACTAGCTCAGAACGCATTAGGAAATCCACCACAACATCACAAGGGTCTATCATAAAGACCAAATCAAATCTCTTTCTCATTTATCAAATCATATCAATTTGTGGATTCCTAACTCAACACATTTTAGCTCAAAACATTTTAATTTTCCTCAACATCAACATGGTATCAATAACAAAGCATTTCGTCTCTGCGAGCTTAAAATCAATATAAAATCATTCCGACTCTGCGGAATGATCATTCTTTCATTTCAATAATCAAATCATGACAATAGCTTTTGAAAAGCATTTAAGATCTTCAAATCATAGTAAGATTTTGTATGTCGTAATGTAACTCAAATCATGGCTCTTATATCAAGAATCCTCAAAAAAATAATTTCATAGTAGTGGTATGCAATTTATGGCATAAAATCTCAATTCAAGAAAACAAAATAGTAAGGTTATTATGTATACCAATATTGGACGATTCAAAGTTTCATAAATCATATCTTGAAAACACTTGAAATATCAACTCATGGTAGAAATATGAAATTCACCATATCAAATCATAACTTGGGAATAATAAAGTAATCATGTACATCAAAGCTTAAGCAATTTATATTTTTTATAACCTCATAATTCGTCATTAAAATATCTTGGGTATTTACCCACTTTACAAAATCATGAAATTTCAATGATAAAATCAATTCTTTAGGCACAAGAATGAAAAGATATTCTTGTTCAAAACCCCACATACTAAGTTCTCACGGAATTCATGTTAAGTTCTCAAATCATTGGAAATTCATCGACCGTAGCACGACTAAGATTATCGCGGAACTGACTCAGCTCTAGACCAGCAGACTATTTCGGGCATACGTACCCCCAACAATCAATAACATAAGTAATGCATAGTATACAACAACGCATACTCACATGCCCACAGGCCATCATGCACCATGCATTCATTAACACCTCACACCAATTATTTGAAGATCATATTCATATACAAGTATTGGGATCTCATGCCATTACATTGTAGATCATTCAACAAGGATGTATATGGTTAAGGAAGAATACAACATAATATAGTTCATCCAATCGGGATACACACAAATAACATACATTCAACACATCATGGTTAACTTCTCAAAGTTCTTTCCTTTAAGATCTTGATATATGCAATTCGACCCATAATTAGACATTTCACACTTAGCGTGGCCTAATGGCCTTAACATTTCCCTCAAGCATCATAGTAAACACGTAGCATGCAAGTATGGTATGAACTCATCACTTCGATCACAAGGGGTCACACGATCTATTCTTCTTCAACTAGGCATTTCTACAATTACCTTGCATGCACCATTTAGGCATAAGTCAGTATGAACAATTGCATGTGCTACAACACCATCATTCATCTTAATTCCACCAACTAAATCCCTTGTCCTCACTTACAACCATATTATAAGCCTTCCACACAATATCCCCGATTTCAGACAATAACATGGAGTTCATGTTGAACGTATACATAGAAAGTAGTCTAGTCATTTAGAACTTATTAGATCCTAAGAACGTAAATTTATAGCCTCTTAGACAATTCCACAAACACCTTACATGCACTTTTAGGCATTGGTGAATTCGTCAAATTCTCATGTTTTCCGCCACCCCATATATCTCATCCAACACACATAATCATCACATATATATATATCAAGTAACATACATAATCCTCATGTATATCTCAACCATCAAATATCAATCAACACACACACACACACACACACACATATATATATATATATATATATATATATACACACACACATCATCAAAGTCTAGAAAAATACACACACATATATATATATACATAACTTGAACTTTCAAAAAGAGATTCGTGAACTCTATGGACGAAAGGAGTCCATAGATAAACACTTGCATACCTTAGATTTCGTGGCCGGAAAAGATTGACGGAAGGAATTCTTGAATCAAAGCCTCCAATTAATTTTTCCCAATTCAAAACCCTAACCCTAACTTGATATATATATATATATATAACACATAAGAGTGGTGCAAGACCAAAATACCCCTAAGAAACAAATAAAATCCAAATCTGTCCTTCAGTGATCTATCCGATAGGCTGAAGTAAATTGAACATAAATTTTTACTTCGATGTCCAAATTGGATGAAATCAATTTTATTGGAAAGAAAACTCTCAGGGCTTTCCGTTGATATATAGCAGCTCACACAGTTCATTATGTACAAGGAGTTATGATCGTTTGAAGTTGACTAAAAAAATCGTCTGGCTGCAGTATTTTTTTTTCCTGCACATTTTACTGTTCACAGTTCGATCGGAATGGTCGTAACTCATTGCTTGAGTGTCCGTTTTGGGTGATCCACATATCGTTGGAAATATTATTCGATGCTCTACGAAATGGTGGGTCGAAATTCAAGAAATGACACACAGAAAAATTATAAATCATTCTCGAAGATAGGATCCAATACGTTTACGCACAAAATTTCGATGAAAAATTTTTCGGGGTATTACAGTAATGCTAGTATATTTAAGCATAGGAATGTTTCCTTCTCCAACCAATGTGGGAGAACACTTTTTTATAAAGTGAATACACATTTCAGTTTCTCTCAATTTTTCTTCCCTCCATTTTCCATTCATATTTCACTAGAATCTAATAGAAAATAAATATTTTAACGTTGATGTTATTTTTGTCCATTTCAAGAGTTTTGGTGCAGGTTTTTTAGGATGAAGTGCACAAATACCCTCTTATGAGTTACCATTTATTTTATACTCAAAGCTACAAAAATAATTTTGCAATGTTACCTACTTGGGGAATTACCTCAGACATACACACGTGACTAAAGTTGTAAAAAATTGCATCTAAATTTTGGTAAAATGCACATAGTTTTTCTCTGAAGTGTGGCATTATGAAGGTCAAGAATCAAATATTTTTGTCAGAAGATTTTGGTATAGCTTGTCAAGGTCAACAATGACACTCCAAAATTGGGGTTAGATTTGAGTTGTTAAATTTGAACCCTTGCCCAGTTTCTCTAAGATTTGTTTTTGTTTTTTAAATCTTTGAAATTTCTTTAAGTTTTTTTGATATTTTCTATAAAAATCAAGTGGGGACTCTTTAATTTTCTCAAAATTATTTTAAAATTTTCTTGAATCTTTTGAAATAGTTTGAAAGAGGTCAAAACCATTTTCTCGCCAAATGAAATTCGAAAAAGGATAAAACAGGGAGGAAACATCAATACAGATCTACCCCATCCACTATTAAAAGAAATAAGCCACAAAATAATCATAAAATTATGAATTCAATCGCAAGGCACAAAATAACCAATATGAACTCATCAAGGCACATAATCATCAATGAGTACGAAAACCCTAATACACACAATAAAAAGGATAAATACGGGGAAATAAAAGCACACCAATCACGATGAAATCCACAATTACATGCCTGGCGGGTCCAAACTCGGACTGACCGACTGAATCATCAACTGAGGTGCCAAGCGCACTCTCTCTAACTAAAGGTGCCATATCATTATGAGGTTGATCTAAATGAGCCGAAAGACTAGCAATCCCACATTGAGGACATTTTCTAAACCAATAGTCAATCTCTCTGCAGTCATAGCAAACTCCTAAAGGACCAACATGGAGAGAGCACAAACTGAGCCCAAACGACTGGCCAACTGATGTTGAGAGCACTCTCTAAGATAGTGTCCCATCATGACACATCCAAAACAAGATCTTAGAATACTTTGAGATACTTCCTCTCATAATCCAGAATAATGCCATGGCCTGAAGGCCCATACAAAAAATTTTACAAGGTCTGATGGGGACTCTGTCCGCTATGATCATCATGACTAATCAGAGAACCACTCATAGTCTGAAATACTACCTGCGTAGAGCTGATATGTTGCAAGTGAAGATGACCTTTATCGAAAGGATCCTCATTCCTAAATGAAACACCACTAGCACAATACCAAGGGTATGGCCTCTTGTCTCCACCTTCATAAGTCCCAATACGTTCCCTTTCTATGGCCCTCGCATATCAATAATCTGAGGGGATAAAGGCCTAGTTGCTATCAAGTGCTACAACACCAAATGAGTGGCAATGCTAATCCTCTAATAAATCCACACATCATGCCCTGCTCAAAGGGATATAGCATAGTAAAATGCTTGGCCAACTCGAGAAATCCAATCTTGTACTCATAAACTCGTAAAGAACCTCGATGAACACCAATAAACCCAACTCTGGTCTGAGAACTGCTCGATGAATCGAATGTCATCCATGGCTGAGAGGGATCTACAACATGACTCAGATTCCCAATGCTAAACCTTAAAGGGATGAAGTAGTCACAAGCTTGTCTGGAGTTTAAGCTAGCCCTAAATCCTTTGGCCGATGTCAAAGATCTTTAATATCTATCTCTAACTCTCTAGTTTGATGCTACGCTAAAGCTTTGAAACACATGTTGAAGTCTCATCCGCATCAATTGATCATCTCACATCATCTATTTAGGGATATAATAAAGTGAACAAAATGTCTTTAAGGTTCATAGAAATGCAGGCACACGACAAGGAGTCAAGAAATGAGTTTCCAAAGAATTCCCTATAGCCTTCCGAAGATAGGTTACAGATGTTTCTGCACCAATCCGCAAGACTCTACTAAATACTTAACTCTTGTACTAACACATCGATGAAGCTTAGGCTCTGATACCGGTGAATATTCTCATTTTAGTTAGTTGTGAGCGTTGTATCCTCATATCATATTCATTCATGAAATGTTATTACCACCGTAGAAATATTGACTTTTTCTGATAGAAAATGTGACATTTTTAAAAACCGTTGTCACAACCTAATTTCTTGGATCATGATAGCGCTTACAATATCCCACCAGAAAGCAAGCCAAAACCTTAGTCCAGAACAAATAGTAACGGACTACTCAAATAGATTAAGGAAAGAATGCGAAATATCTGAACTACAAGATTGATTATACAATATAATCCCAAGACATGGTGATATCAGTACAAGAGCTTCTACATAATAATATTTCAAAGTGGCATACAAATGAATACACTCATATAACTTATCTCCGAATACAACATAGAGACTAATCTAATATATAAGAGATAGATAAGTAATACTCCAAACATTCGGAGCTCATTCTAAGTCTCCGAACCATGGTTGCTCTACAAGACGCACACATCAACGACAATAACTCGTACTATGATCTGCAGGCTGCAAAAGTGTAGTATGAGTACCAAGTATGTGGTACTCAATAGGAAACTTCTGATTGAGCTCCAAAGATAAAACAAATATCTATAACATATAAACAAAATGGAAAACTACACCCAAATATCCAGCTACCATATAAGATAGCTAATGAGATAATAAGAATAAGCTATCCTATTCATCTCCAAGAGACTAACATATTAAGGTTAAGGAAGCAGTAAGAATGCTCTATCTTATTCCAACCATACATAGGAATCTATACATTATACCGTATATCACTAGCCAATAGACAAAGTAAAGGCGGAAGAGATATATATAAGTGTACAAAGTCAAACAACGAATATACAATTTGAATCAATCAAAGAAAAGGATATACGGTAACGCCATAGCTACATATAACTAGGTATGCATACAAATATAAGTATATAACCAAGGTCTACTCGAAGTACAACCTAGATCATCAGACTAGCAATTTGAGATCTCATAATCATAGCAGGAGCTAGTGCTAGAATACTCAGGGTTCTAATACATATATCAAATCATCAGATGGTCATGCATCATAAAGTAATCATCAGATAAAAGAGGTTAAAATCATACCTCAAGTCTTGACACCGAATCAATGACCAATTTGTCACAAACTAGCCATAACAATGATAAGAACAACGAGGATCTCAATGTCAATAACAATACGAGCAACCAGCTAGTCTGGACAACCAAATATCTAACTGATCCTATGCGTGCCCCCCTGCCCCAGACTTGGAAGGTTCAATCAACATACAACAACACAAGACATAGTCATCACCATATCTATGCAACCCTTCCATACACGCTAATAGACAAAGACGCATACTGGTAATAGGCGATGTGTATGAGAGAATGAATGCTTTGTCATAAACTAGCCATAACAATGATAAAAACAATGAGAATCTCAATGTCAATAACAATGCGAGCAACCAGTTAGTCTGGACAACCAAATATCTAACTGATCCTATGCGTACTTCTCTGCCCCAAACTTGGAAGGTTCAATCAACATACAACAACACAAGACATAGTCATCACCATATCTATGCAACCCTCCCATACGCGCTAATAGACAAAGGCACATATTGGTAATAGACGATATGCATGAGAGAATGAATGCAATAGAATTCACAATACTACAAATATCCTCATCATCATAACCATCATCATCATCATCCGACCTTGACGTCTGTGATCCCAAAAATTCACTTAGACCCCTCAACTAAGGCCTGTACCTATCAGACCCCTACCCCCCTCAAATTTTGATTCAATTGGGCATTTCTTACCTACATAGAATCTACGGTCTCAGTTGGCTGAAACCTTTCGGATTGCTTCTGCTTTTGCTTCTACTAGAGCGTAGCGCGAGCCTTGCACACTGCGTGTTATGTACTCGCGGGAGGCGTGTGAGAAGTATTTTTTTCTCTAAATCTCGAATAAAATGGTGCCAAGTCGCACTGTGAACCCCCCAAAAATTATTAATGAAACAAGATTAAAAAAAAAACTCAGGATATATTTGCTACTTTAAAAAAAAAAAAGCCTCAAATTTGTTTTTCTTCTTCAGGCCACCCTCTACCCCCTACCCCTACCCCCTCCCCTATCCAATACCCTTCTTTATCTTCTTCTTCTCCACTCTTCTTCTTCATTTTTTTTCTTAAACTTAAATTTGTTTATCTGACACTTTTGTGATCAGTTGAAAAACCCAAAGTAAACTTGAGGAGTAGTATATTTGCTACTTTGGTCTAAAGGTTCCATGGATAGTGTAGCAACAAATTACCAAAAGCTCAATTGATATACACAAGTTTTCCAACTCAAAAGCAAATTACCAAAATCTCCAAATAGTACGAACATTGTGTACAAGAATTAACTCAAATTAAATACATTTGTTGAACATTATTGTACCCAATTTCTCCAAACGGTCAAAGTAACAGACTTGTTGTTCATCATCGACCATGATTCACCGCCGTTTAGTAACGATAGATTCCGTTTCATCAAAAGGCCAAATTGGGTGTAAGAGAAAATTTATCTACAATATGCGTAAGAAAACAATTTTCTTGAACTATACCTAAAAGGGTGTCAATATGAATGATTATATGAAAGAGTTCAAACAAACAATTTTACTAAAGTTAGGATCTTTAATACATAAAAGAGTTAATTTTGACTATGAATGAGCAAAATGGTGCCTAAAAGCAAACATTTTACATTGAATAGCTGGAAAATAGATAAAGAAAATGCGTACTATTTGGAATTCTAGTTAAGAGTGATTTTTTGGATTGATAGATTATGTAGCCTTTGGTAATTTTTTTAAATGACCCAACTGAATCTGGGTTCATATTGCTAGCTATAGAAGGAAGAACGAGACTCGCCAGAAAAATCTCGCCGAAAATGGAGTGAAAATGGAGAAGAAAAGTGAAAATATAGAAGAAGGGTTTATTTTTTAAATTTAAAATAATTTATTTTAATTTAATATATTTTAAAATAATTTTTGTACTCATACATCCACGTGTCATTATTTTATTTGTCAAATTTTATTTTAAATTTGTAGTTGATTGTCAAAAAAATGCCCAATTGGATCAAAATGAGGGGGGGGAGGGGGGAGGTTAAGGGCCTGATAAGTACAGGCCTTAGTTAAGGGGTCTAAGTGAATTTTCGAAAGAAGTTTGAGGGCATGTCGATGACTTACGCCAAATATATATATATATATATATATATATATATATATATATATATATATATATATATATATATATATATATATATATATATATAAATCATACATAAGGTTAGCTAGACTCAAACTGGTAGATGTGCACATCAATGTAATAATCCTCCGACCTTGTCGGGTATTAGTCTATTATCATAAGATCCTCCGACCTTGTCGGGTATCATCACGCCATCATAAAATCCTCCGACCTTGGCGGGTATCATCATATCATCATAATATCTAATCATTGTCAGTAATAGAGAGTGATCCTCACGAGGGCTAAAGTAAAGTGCAAGCTCCACGAGGACTAAAGTAAAGAACAAGCCCCACAAGGGCTAAAGTAAATAAACATAAAAAGAGAAGCAAAGTAGTGTATACTTCCATAATTCATCACTCATCATCAATATCACATTATCAATAAGCGTATATATATTGCATGAATATTATAACTTTCATCGAGTTTTACCCAAAATTTATGTTATCAATCCAGCATCTTCCTCTGTCCCATATCGGAGAGATGCGCATCTGGAAATGATAGGCGCACGTGTTCAAGTCATGGCTAAAAGAGTGTAAATCCATAAGTTTGTTTCCTGAAGTGAACTTCGGAACTAAATTATTATAGAAGTGTAGAAAGCATCGAAATCTATCACAATCAGAGTAATTAGTAGTATCAAATCATTGATTGAAACTTATCTCGATGTCTTTATAACATTATTATTAACCTCTTTTATATATAAGTAATTCATTAAAATACTCAATTCATTAAAATAGACATTTATCGTTATAAAGAAATCCATTTTAAGGTAGAAAGTGGGTTTTAACCCTTAGTTAGTGACAACAATAATAAGATTATAATCTAACTGGAATTGTATCGATCATGAATGTACTGAATCTATGCATGCCATCGCCAATATTTATACAATGGAACCACAAGAATTAAAATATCAATAAACTACAACACATCCTTTACAAGGACAAAAACTTTCTGGATGGTCAACTCATATTGTAACACAGCCTTGGGCCCAATAATGTGTCTAGAATAATTATAACATCATAATAATGGCCTTCGACCCACACACATATCCAAAATCCATAACCATAGTCATATTTATAAATCATTTCATGTTCATAAGACATAATGCATTCATGGGGCATAACATATCAATACACACCTCATATTTTGGAGGCATAATGCATAAAAAAAGCACAACTCATGACTATGAGAAATATCATCTCTATAGGTCCAATATCACATCTATGAGGAATACAATCTCTATAGGCCCAACATCACTTCTAAGAGGAAATACATCTCTATAGGCCAACATCATATCTAAGAGGAAGTGCATCTCTATAGACATTAATCATAATTCGGGGAATGTCTTATAATTTACCGCGCCACGAAGTAAACTTATTCTAAAGGCTCAATATTCTCAACTATGCCTAACATCCACAACCTAGTCCACAAGGGCTAGCACAAGTCTTGTCCTATGGTGGGTTTGAGGGCCACACTCCTAATCCTCAATTTCCATATTTAAGCAATTTATACTCCAAACTAGGCTAAGGTATCTAGTTCAACTACTAGATGTCAAGTAAGCCATAACCAATCCTAAGATAGGAACTTCATCTAGAAACATGAGCATTTTAAGTCAACTCCACCTAAATTAAGGTTTCAAGATCACCATAATAACCCAAATAAGGTTAAATACACTAACCATACTTCCAATTCTAAAACAACATCCTATACCTAGTATTATATCATGTTCATTCTATGAATTAGTTCAATCTAGGGAGAAGGCAATAGGATTCAAAAAGGGCATTAAGCATTTCAACTTACGGGTCAAAACCCTCATCTAAACCCCAACCTTTAATATTCAATACCTAGTCATTCTACCCATAGTCAAACTTAAAATTTGCATTCACACACAATATATAACATGCATCATCTTACGGAGAAGAGTAGACAGAAGCCTACCTCAAAGCCAAACCACAAAACCTTACATCATTCAACAAGTGCCCCATCTTCATTTCACTATCTCAAAATGCTATCACACTATCAAAATTGTAATCTACACATCAATATAAGAATAGCGATAGCCATACTACACCATTGTGCTTCGGGTTAAAAAATGACACCAAAACCCCAAGTGGGTCCCACTTACAAAAAATACATTTTCGAGGAATATTCATACATGAACTAGGAATCATAACCCTCAAGAATGGGTGAAAACCAAACTCATTTGGGGCTAAAATCAAGCCCTCAAGCTATTTGGGGTTTTGGGTCTAAAACTAAGAAATTCATCAAGAAAGTGATAAAATCTTACCTTAATTTAGATGATAATCACGATAAAAGATGTTAATCAAGCTCCCAAGTCACCCACAAGACTCAATTGTGAGTCATCATACCTATTTAGGGTTTTTAGGTCTCAAGGATAAAGAGAAAATGACCAAAATCGCGACATTGGGGTCTATTTATATCCGTTACAGGTAAAGAGATGTTGCTATCGCCATCCCTTGGACTGTAATCACCCTTGTGCGATCGACATAGGCCTCTTGTGATCGCCATAGTGCGATCATGATGGTCCTTGTGCAATCGCCAAGCATCAACACCAACAAACTTAGAAAAAATTTCAAGTTTCCAACGTCTCGGGACATGTTCGGAATTTGATTTTTGCAAATGAATTATGTACCCACACTAAATTTGACGTTTCGAATGCAATGGTAAAGTTGGATTTTCCATCCGAGATATTTCTACCAAATATAGGTCCCACACCCTAAATTTTTTATTTTTCAATTTTCAAACCGACAGGTCGAAATGAGCTCGAGTGCATTAGGACCCAAACCAAAGATCTACCTAGCCTAAAATCAATATTTCAAAGCTATTGATGCAGTCGAAATTCGCATCCGAGATTGTTTAACTAAAGTTTTCGTCCAATGGCCATTTGAAATCAATGAAGACTTCAAAACAAAAAATTGGGACAACTATGAGAAAGCTCTAATGACGAAGATAAGTGAAAATATGAAAATGACCTGAAGGGTCATTACAACCCTCTACCGATGTGTGTGCTGGAAAGGAGTTATGGATATTGGTTGTATATAGGTTGACGAACTCCCATGGGTCCTACCTCGAGTGCACAACTCGGTAGGTGTTTATGGAGGTTGTGCGACGACCTCGTGCATCATCATCATCATCTTCATTGTATTTCATATATATTATGCTTATTCTGTGTTATATTTATGTTCTTGACGTGATATTTGTCTATTTGTATTTCCTTTCCCTACTTGTACCTAGCATACGTGTATATCTATGTTTTCTTCTTGAATTAGTATTTTTTATATGTGTATATAGTAGAATTGCTAATTGAGACGGTGTGGGATACCGCTTGGGACATTTTCTGTTAATAGGTGACATGTCCATAGTTTGTGTTTATATGCTTTATTTTCTACTTTACTCAGTCGACCTATGATAAATATTGAGTACAAATGGACGGTACTTATTCTTACTACGCCCTTTCGGTAAAGATCCAGGTATGAGTATGTTGCACGGATAGCTGATTCAGGCGACATTTAGAGTATATTTGAGGTAGCGGACGTCCTATGCTTCAAGAGTTGGCCTACTACCTCCTTTTGTCTATTTTCATGTCTTATTTAGTATTCTGAGACAGATTTTGATCCTTTTTGGACTGTCATTGTATCTTTTGACATTCCAAATGTATTTAGTAGTTTTTACACTGTGATACCAAATTTTGGGATTTGATTTGGTATCTGGATTGTATTTCTACTATTATCATGTTTTTGCGGTTCATCTTCGCTCTAGAAGCTTTGCCTTGGTTTTTTAGTATTGATTTCTTTTTTTATATCAGTTTGAGTGATAAGTTTACTTGTCAAGGCTTGCCGCAATAAGTGTCATCATGACCTCGGTTTTTGGATCGTGAGAGTATTTTTTGTAGGTCGGATCGGGTATATTAGACTAAGGTGTGTTTTATTTATAAAAATGGATCATTTAACGTTGATTTAAGCTTTTCTATTAAAGGAAGGGTACAAGTGAAAAATTTCTTAACAATGAGGATAAAATTGGCCCCAAAGTATGATATCGAGGGTAAATTTAACTCGAAAGTATGACAAAGGGTATATTAGCAACAACAATAACAACAACAACAACAAACCCAGTATATTCCCACATAGTGGGATCTAGGGAGGGTAGAGTGTACGCAGTCCATACCACTACCTCTAAAGAAGTAGAGAGGATGTTTTCGATAGACCCCGGCTCAAGATAAAAGGCAGTATACAAAAGCATCAAAAGCATAGAACACGATAAAATAACATAGGTACGACATCCACAAAAAATTTATACATTGCCAAACAAAGGACACCAAAGTCCACCTAAATACTGCCTACGACTCATCCACACCCGTATCCCTCTATCCTAATGTTTTTCCTCCATATCTTCCTATCCAGGGTCATGTCCTCAGTCAGCTGTAACTGCTCCATGTCACGTTTAATCACTTCTTTCCAGTATTTCTTCGGCCTACTCCTACCCCATTTGAAACCTCCCAAGGCCAACCTCTCACACCTACGAACTGGGACATCCATTCCTCTCCTCATCACATGACCAAACCACCTTAACCTCACTTCCCGCATTTTATCCTCTACTGACACCACTCCCACCTTCTCCCGAATAATTTCATTCCTAACCCTGTCAGCTCTTGTGAATCCACATATCCAACGCAACATCCTCATTTCCGCTACCTTCAACTTTTGGATATGAGAATTCTTAACCGGCCAACACTCCGCTCTATATAACATAGCAGGTCAGACTGCAACATAGGGTTTGGAGACAAACCCTGGAGTCTAAAGATTTCAGGTTGAGTAGGACCAAGATGGAGTACTTGAAATGCAAGTTTAGTGACTTAAGGCAAGAGGAGGAGGTGGTAGTGAAGTTGGATTCTCAGGCGGTTTGCAAGAGAAATAGTTTTAAGTATCTTGAGTCTACGATTCAGGAAAATGGAGAGATAAATAAGGATGTCTCTCACCGTATTGGGGCCGGTTGGATGAAATGGAGGATAGCTTCGAGAATTTTGTGTGATAGGAAGGTGCCCCCAAGCTGAAAGGCAAAGGGTATATTAGCCAATTTTCTAAAGTAGAGGAGTAAATCTAGCCCTAAAGTATGATAATGATGGTACATTTAACCCCAAAGTATGACGAATGTTATATTTAGTCAATTTTTCAAAATAGAGGGGTAAATTTAACCCTTTTCCCTTATCAAAAACACGTTGCCATACACAAATTGCTTTTTTCAAAAAAAAAAAAATACTTTTCTAAAAACCTATTTTATAAAAGGATTTCTCAAATAAGTAATTTCCAATCAATCCCAAATACAACATATTTTTTATCAAGTTGAGGTGTCAATTTAAGAATGAGGAAGTTTCAAAAATAGCAGCAGTTTGGCACAAAACCCACCTTCCATAGTCATACTTTACAATATTACCATTTATAGCTTCGATTCACATCCACTGTATTTGTTTTTACTCAGTAGTTTGTATTTATATAAAATATAAATACATTAATCACATTTTATATTTTATATTTTTTTTAATTTCGAAAAATATGACTACATTAAATACAAGTCATGGATGATGATGGAAACATCATATAACCGCATATTGTATTGTATTTACCATCATTTTTTTTATTTTATTCTTCTCTTTTTTGATTCTTTTTACTTTCTGATTTTTTTTTCCTATTTTCGTTTTATTTTCTTTTTCGATTCTTTCATTTTTTGTGTTTTTTTCTTCTTTCCTTTTATATTTTTGTTTTTTTTTTCCTTTTTTTGTTTCTTTCTTTTCATTCTTTTTTTTTTTTTTTTATCTCTATCTTCTATTTTTCTTTCTTTCTTTCTTTCTTTCTTTTTTGTTCTTTTTCTCTTTTTCTCTCTTTTTTTTTACCTTTTTTTCTATTTTATATTTTTTATATTTTCAAAAAATATGGCTACTCGAGTACAAATCACGAATAATAACAAAAATATCACAATTACTTATCGTATTTATATTCACATCATCATTTATATTTTTGTATTCATTGATACAATTATATTTGTATTTGCATTTTATAGTTTGCGATTGTTTTTGTATGTATATTATAATTCGCATTTGTATTTGTATTTTATAATTCACACTTGTATTTATATGTTATAGTTCACATTTGTATTTGTATTTTATAGTTCACACTTGTATTTGTGTTTGCTAGTTCACACCATCATTTATATTTTATACAATTTACACTTGTATTTTAAAGATTATTTTGTATTTGTATTTTATAATTGGCTAGACATTGTATGTATATTTTGTGGTTCCATTTTATTTGCATTTGTGTGTTATTTTTATCGATGCACTTATATTTTTAAAGTACTATTTTATATTTATATTTGTAAGTTAACCGCATATTATATTTTTATTTGTGATTTAATTTGCTTCATTTATTTTTATTTGAATTTATAGTTGACAAGATCATTTGTATTTTAAACAATTATAAAAGAATTTTTAGTTTTCTTTCTACAAACACTTGTATTTATAAAATGATAAATTATACAAATACAAATATTACATTTGCATCAAATGATACATGTTTATACAACTTGAACCATACACATACAAAATGATACTTATATATACAAATACAAATGATAAATTTGAAATACAAATACTAACGACACATTGCATATTTATATATTTAAGACCCAAAAAAATAAAATTAATCCATGTACTTTTTTGTATACAAATGATAAATTGTACATATTCACGATTATACTATTCAACTACAAATAATAAATTTATTTAAAATATATAGTATGATACAAATAAATATAAAATATAAAAAATATATCAAATGCAACAACAATAAAAAATGAGAGAAAAAAAATACAAAAATAAAATAAGGAGAAAAAATGAAAAGGAAAAAAAATAAAAAAAAAAACGGAAAAGAAAAAAATGAAAAAAGAAAAAAGAAAGAGAAGCCGAAAAAACATGAAAGAAAAACTAAAAAGGAAAAAAAGGAGACTAATAAAAAATAGAGAAAGAGAAAATAAATGAGAGAGATTATGAATTGTAATTAGAAATAATTAATAGACGAGGGATATGAATTATAATTAATTGAAACTTACATTAAATTGGATAATTAGGAGAGTATATTTGGTGAGCCATCTAGTTATCCCTTTAAGAATTCCAGGAGGTAAAAAGGCTGGCATTGGAAAACTCCACAGGCAAGTGTCAAATTAGGTATAAAGCCGTTAAAAAAGGTGACCCCCACACCATCCTAGACATAGTTTTACTGCTATGAAATCATCCAAGTTTTGATGTTATGATGGGGGTTATGTCATGGTGTAGTGTTTTAGATGTAGTCTTTTAAGCTTTTGTTGTTGCCAGAACTACGTGATATAGTTTCGCAACTGCCTTGATCGAAATATTGGGGCTTCATGGCATCTCTTATTTTCTGAACAGGCAGACAGAGAATAAGAAAGTCTTAGTTTTATTCGTAAAATTCATGCCCAGACTACTTGCTAAACCAGAGAGTCCTAAAAACAAGTGTGTAAAAATATACAGATAGATATTAAAAAGGAAAGGAATATGGAATGATTGAAGTAATGAAAGCTGAAGTCATTGCTAGTACTAACATTTTGTCATTGCAAACAATACAGGCAGATGGTCATGTTAGTTTGCAACAATACATGGTTTTTCCATATTTTATTATAGAGGTCAGGCAGAAGATGCTGCAGCACATGCTATTCAAGAATTCAATGGTCCATTTAGAGTTAATGGGGTGGTGGGTTGAAGAATGTACATTTGGGGATAGAATTTTTGTTCTGGGTGCTGATCAAACATCATCAGCATCACTTCCTGCAACATGAGTTTCATGACTGGCCCAGTAATGGCTTCCATCAGGGCCAGAAATCTTAAACCTGTGGAGTTATAAAAGCAAGTACCTCAGAGAGGACTTACAATATTTTCCTAATTCAATTCTAAAGAATACTTAAATAATCAACTGACCGCTCAAGCACTGATTTTCCTTCTTTGTATTTTTGGTTCTTCTCATGGGCAGTCTCCTGCAAAGGAATTATTATAAGTAACTAACTAAAACTGTTTAGTTACTGCCAAACAACATCTGCCATTTTGACACTCAACTCACATATTTCCATCCAATGATTGACCCACAACAGACGCAGAAAATGTCGGCCACAGTGTGCAAACCAGTCATCATCATTCTATTTTCTACCTCGCCCGAAGTGACATTCACTCTGTCAAAGGGAAAAAAAAGACGTATAGAATATACAGAACTATAAAGTGCATTCTCTTTTTGTTTGTTACTGCTAAATCATAAAACAAAATGAAGGTATTTGAGGAGAGCAGAACTCTTGAACAGGAAAGCGATAAACATGAACAATATAGGTATTACAGCCATGTAGCTATTGCGATGTTGCTACCAAATTGAAAATAACCAAGTCAAGTAAACAATTTTTCAAAATATTGATGTGCTAATATTTGTCCTCCAGCAAAATGCTCTTAAACATACATGATATAACAGTCTGGTATAATCCCATTAGGTTCTGTATGACACGAATGCATGAAGTACCATGATCTTTAACAAGCTAACCTAAAAGGTACGCCTACCTTGTTCACAAGTTTTCATGTGCACTCAAATATTCTAGGCTGGTTGTGACTTCCATAGTGATCAGATCAATGACTCGGAGCTAATAACAAAATCAATGATCCTGAGAGAAATGTGACCCACAAAGAGTAAGGGGTCCAAGGAAAAGCCGAATAATTTGCAAACACGCCAGTTGCACTCAACTTTTGAAAAGCAATTCTTTTTCATTTCATCCATGAAAATATTGGGCTAACTACTTACAAACAACATGAATACTTCAATACATCATCTTTTTATTCTCTCATTAAACAAGACCCTCCACACCGGTAAAACAAGGGGAAAAAGGTCAAATAAGGAGGATTTACTAACTCTTTGCATCCTAGGGTTCATTTATTTGCACTTAGTGGAGGTCTGAATCAGAATGGTTCAGACTTCAGACCATTAAGTGCATTTATTTTTTATTAAGATTTTAGCTCTTAATAGGTCATGAATAGGTCTTAATCATTCGGATCTAGAATCAAGTCTTAATAGGTCTGAAGAGGTATTCTGGTGTTGGATAATATTCACTGTCACTCTATTCATAATCATCAGTCACCACCTCTGCCACCGCCATCATTGTCAACCACCGCCCACCTCCACCATCGAGAACAAAGATCGCTACCAACCACTATTGTCAACCACTATCACACCTACTACGTCTATTATTCTAATTATATTTACCACCACCACCGTCGTCAACAGCACCACCATCATCAAACACTACCGGCCAATCCCTACTATCGACCAACTCATCTATCACAACAAGCACCACCGCTAACTACCACTAATACATCACAACCTCCACACATTCTTCGGCGGCCACCACCATTGTCACTAGTAATGCCACCTCTACCATCACTTCAATCACTATCATCGCTACAATTTATCTCTAGTCTACTAACAACCATCTCCACCATCACAACTAACAACATCTCCAACTAGCATCAACACATCATCAACCATCATGCATTCATTTTTCATCCTTCACAATCAACACCTCCAACTACTAACATCAAGCAATGTCACACCACAACCACAACCACCACCACCACTATCAACCGCCACCATCATAACAGTCACTACAATACCAGTTATCACAACTATCACCACTAACATTACTAATCACTAACATCAATCATTGTCACCGCAACCACCATTATAAACCATCTCCACTATTACTAATAAACATAAATATTTTTTTTCAATCAAATAGTAATTTTGTGGTATTAAATTACACACTTTTCTGATATATAATTAATTTTTTATTTGAATTGTATTTTTTATTTTATTATATATACAAATAAATTTTTTTTGCACATACAAATGTTGAAAAACAAATAGTCTTAATCATTTAGTTTTCAGATCTAGAAACAACATCTTAATCATTCAAATGTGCATTTAGATTCAGATATCTGAATCTTAAAAAATAAAAATGCACCCTAGCTCTGTAACAGAGGTATGGATAAGCTTGACCTTAGCAATAACATTTTCTTCAAACAAAGCACAAAATAATTCATGCCCCATCAATGCCAAGAAAAGCTTAACAACAGTAAAATGAAATAAAATGGCAATGGCTTCCATATTCTAACAAGAATAAAGCCAATAGAACTTGTACAAGTTTGTGGGAATTGTGATTTTCATGCTGCAGGGGTAAAGATTGGACATGTGAAAATGTCACAAAAGTTTCTAATAATTAGATGTGCAGAATCTAAGAGACTTACATCTTACTGAAGAGATAAGCTTTCCCATGTCGGCAATGGAAAGACTGAAGGAAAGATCAGAGGGAAAACATCAAGTCAGATAACTTCACGACTCAGATTGGCTACATACATTGTTTAGGGTTTGAAAGAAGAATGTAACATAAACTTCAAATGTAATTAGTTGCGCAATCATCATTTCGTTCCATTCAAAAGCATTTGAATTTTCTAAGACTCCAACACTTGAAAATGTGCTCCACTTTTATGCTATAAAGACACTGATCTAGAAAGGCAACTAATATAACCAAAGAATGTCGTGAATGCACATACAATGAAGTTAAGCATAATAAAGTGACTTGACCTTCTAAAATCTAAATCATAACTGGATAAAGCAGAAGGAATCAGCAAAACTAACTAAATTTTCTTTGTCATTTTTTAATTAATTCACAAAAATGCCCCCTTTTACTCCAAAAGCAGCAACTCCAGAAAACCCAGTTCTTGGATAGTAAAAATGCATCTCCTTTAGGGAAAAAATGCTCAATCTCACATAGCTGATTTAAAGTACCCATTTTTTTAATCCCTAACAATTTTTTTTAACCGATCAAGACAAAGATTGAATTTTTATAATGAAATAAATCAAAATAACCAAAAACAAAGAAAACCCAGTTACAATAAAGAGTGATGAAACCTTAGAAACAATGTTTTCAGAAAGGGCAAGATGAGTTCCACAGTGCTTGCAGCTGTAGATCCTTCCTTCAAGAGTCAACAAAAATAATCTTCCCATTTCTCACCTCTACAAGATTTTTCAGATCACAATAAACTTTAAAACCGCTAGGAAGAAAAAGATAAGGCGATATGGATCAATATATCAAAGAGTAACTTACATATTTAATGTTTAAATAATACTATATAAAATCCCAATTATTTTACTAATTACATCATCCCAGATTTTTTTTTAAATATATATATATATATATATATATACATATGAAACAGATTAGATTTTTATTTAAGGCAGTAATGGATTTTATCTGATTTCAACAACGCAAATCACGGCAAAACAGTTACAAGCATTAAAAACGCAATTCCATTAAACAAGAGCTCAAAGTTGAAGCAAACCAATAGTTTTGAACCATACCAGATTACAAGATCAAATTTTTTGAATTTTGGGGAAAAAAATCGATCTTCCTTCTAAATTTTCTAATAATCTTCAGTGGAACTCGTGACGGTGTTGTTGTGTCATTCCGGGGAATGAGTTTCAAAAATAAGGTACGATATCTATCGGATCGATGGTATTGTAATTCATAAAAAATGTCGTACCACGATTTAATGGACGCCATATCAATTCAATTGAAAATTGACGTTTCTCTGAAAAGAATTCATGCCAAATACGTTGTTAAAGGCAAAGTTATGTGTATGATAGTAAGTTGATTTGCAGGCTTTTTTAAGTATCTGATAACAAATATATCATAGTGATACATCTGTGACTCATATGTATCACTTTGATACATCTACACAAATATGCCTCAACTTGAAATCTAGTTCTACATACAATGCACAAAGATTCAGGGATTTATCTAAGTATGATTATTTGGTGATTCATATATCCGGTGATTCATATAACTTGTGAATAATATAACTGGTGTTTCATATAACTGGTGATTCATATTGGCGATTCATATAAATAATGTTTCAAATAACTGGTGATTCATGTAACAGATTCGTATAACTGGTGATTCATATAACTGGTGATTCATATTGGTGATGGATATAACTGATGATTCATGTAACTGGTGATTCATATTGGTGATGCATATAACTGGTGTCTCATATAAATGGTGATTCATATTGGTGATGCTTATAACTTGATATATTCTGTTTACAATTGAAAGAGAATATTTTGTATATTATTTAATTGTTGATTCATATAGTAGGTTATTCATATAACTAGTTTTTTATGTTGGTGGTTAATGTAACTGATGATTCATATAATTGGTGATTGATATAAATGGTGATTGATATTGATGATTTATGTAACTGATGATTCATGTAATTAGTGATGTATATAGTTGGTGATTCATATTGGTGATTTATGTAACTATTGATGCAAATAACAAGTGATTCATATAACTGATACAAATGACTAATTATTCTTGTAAGTGGATATTCATATAAATGGTGATTCATATTGGTGATTCATATAGCTGGTTATTCATGTAATTGAATATTCATATAAATGGTGATTCATATTGGTGATTCAAACGTTAGGCCTTATGTGAGTTAGATCTTTTCTACATTATGAGATCCGTAAATTAACACTTAGATGTGAGAATCCTGTGTTCTTATTTAAAGTGATGCTAGGGATATCTGCCAACTTTTTGTGATTCTTGCCTTACAAGAGTTTAAACAATTTTTGCATATATGTCGAGTCCATAGAGCATTATTTGATTTATCATGATTCGTATGGTTAGATTTGGTCCTAACTTTGCCTTATCTAGGAGAATTGTTTCCTTAATAATGGAGTATATAGATTAGTCACTGTGGTTGCCTGCTAATTTAAGCTCATGTAATGAGCAAGTCTTGAGTTTATTTGTATAAACAACAATTAGGCCTCAGTCCTAAATAAGCTGGGATCGGCTATATGAATCCGCATTAACCATATTTACCCAATTAAAATTTTATCTCAGACCAACATATTAAACCAAAACTATAAGAGTTCTAGAAGCTCCCTAACTTTGTGTTGTCATAAAAGTCTCCTACTAGAGCTAAGAAACTCCTAGAAAGCATAGGCCCTAAAGTAAACGTATTTACATGGCTAAATATATTCCCCGTTGATTGGTATGCGCATATATTATGTCTTTCCATTATGCCCCATCTTTATTTGTTTGTCAAAATAATTAAATTTTATTTCTGCATATACTTTACTTCTACTTTCTTGAAAATTTATACAGATTTTTCTTGTATGTTATAGGTTGCTGCCTGAGAATTCATTTGTAGAAAGGAAGCTCGATTAAGTGTAATGGTAATGGAGAATTCTAAACTTGGGCTTGCTTTGACGCGTGATATGTTTATTCTGCTCTTAATTGATCTCACTGTTAACTAACCTTTTCTTTTGTCATTCCTTTCTCTCCAGGAGTCCAGGTATACCAGTATTGTTTGCATTTTGGTGCTTGCTATGTGTCTTCAGCAAAACAATGTATCTTTATAGATTCTACTTTTATAGAAGTCTACTAAAGAATTTTTCATTTTCGTTTCTCTTTCAAGTTTTTATTTTTTTGAAGGAAACACATGTTGTATTATTGGCTTATTGCCACTGTATTTTTTATCATTGTCGAGACTAAATTTTGACAAATAAGATTACAAGAGTTTCTCTCTCTCAAACACACACACACATACACATATTTGGCTATTTTGTGAACTAGCTACCAATTGAACCTTGAAGTGTGGTGGTAAGTATTGACAGATTCGTTATGATTTGATGTGCGGTGGTAAGTATTGACAGAAAACTCACACAGAAATGCACACACACCAGCAAAACTAATACATGTTTCCTTGATATGGGAGAACAAATAGATGCATTTGGTTTGAATATGTTTTCTTGGGAACAATTGCATTTTGATTGATTTGAAGGGATTGTTTTGATGTTGGAAAACAAAAGTTCGGTATCAGGAGAAAAATACAATTGTTGTTCTTTTAGCTTTCTACACGAACAAATCCTTAAACTCAGTAATAATGTTTATTATATGGCTAGTTGCTGGTGCACCATTCTCATTTGAACAAATTTTAACAACAATGTCCTATTTTGATCTTGTTAAAGCCTTATATTTTCTCCAAAGAGGACTGCAAACTTAAACATGGTACTGAAATAGTTCTCACCACTACCACAGTAATAGAGCAATCTTTTGGCAAAATATAACGCTATCCTATGCTACAAAGACAAACTCCAATACAGAGGAAGGCGTATGGGTTCTAATAGTTGGGAATTACTTATCCTGAAAATATCTAAAGTAGCTGGTAGCAAGTCAAGCGTGCACAAGGTGAAATTTCAAACAAATATGATTCCATTTTGAATAGTATTAAGAATAATCCCAAGTATGCCCTCTATTCGCTCAGATTTCCCGGGTTCATATGCAATGGCGTAGACATCAGATTCTTTTGATCGCTTTGCAATCAACTTACCTATTACCCTGGCAGCATCGTTATCAGTAAGGGATGGCATGTCAGAAACTTGATTTTTAGCAGAAAAAGCTTCTTTTAAAATCTTCAATTTTTCAGGGTCGTTCCGCTGCTTTGATCGATTTTCACTAAAATCTAACTTGGTGTAATCAAAATTGCCCGGAGTAAAACTCAAGACTTGATTACTATCATGAACAACTTTTTGTGTTTCAATTTGTGAAATCCCCAAGCTGAATGAGGGTGAATCTTCATTAGCCATTGAAGATAGAACAAATTAACACAAAAGGATTTTAAAGCATAAACCAAAAGCTAACCTCTTTGAAGAAGTTGTCAATTTTTTAAATTAAAGGATGAATGATTACGGTTGAAATCAGTTGAAATATTAGAGAATGAAGTTTACTCAAAAGCTACTAAAAAAGGAAGAGATTTTAGTGGAGTAATTTATGGGGAAAAAAGGGATTATGCATAAAAAGAAGAGAGAGATGACGTAAAAAGAGTAGAAAAAGTAGGGGGTGCAAGTTATAGCATATGTATCAAGAGTAAATATGCAAATATGGATTTTATTTAATTTTTAAAATATTAAGGGATATTATGTAATATCGTGTCTTAAATATGGGATTTGTGTAATTTTTCCTTATATCAATGTTGCACTCAATATATGTTATATGGGTAATTGTTTTTGTTTCAGCTGGAAGATAAGTATAACAAGAAACGTCGAGAAAGAAAAAGGCATTGAATATGTTAGGTACTCCTTTGAATAATACTAATACATTCTCTAATCTTCAATTTCTCATAGTTAGATTAAGTATTTTGAAAAATATTTTTTAAAATGAACTTATTGAGCAAAATGACTTTCCTTCAAAGAGTAAAGAATTTTCTTTTTTGAAACTCTTTACTAACCTCACACTCCAAGTTTCCACCTAACTCGAGTCTCGATTATCGATTTTCGATACTAACCTGAGATTCGATTCTTAATTCTTGACTCAAAAATTGACTTTCGACCTCTTTTTGAGACCCAACTCACATCCCTAACACTAGACTTTTAATCCAAGACCCGACTCTTACTCTTGATCTAAGACACAAGATATGAGATGCAACTATGACTCAAGACCCTACTACAAAACCAAACCTCGATTCGAAACCTTAATTCGGTATCGAGAACTCAACCCAGTCTAAGATCAACTCTCGACACCAACTAGTGATACAATCTTGAGACGGATATCGGGATCCGATCTCGATCCCACCCCAACCTCGACAAGGGTCCTAAATCTCGAGTTGAATATTTAGGCTGGGTCTCGGGGTACCACATCAAATATTGGGGTAGGTAGTTCAGGTCGGATCCCAAGTTAGGAGTTTGAGTCAGATCCCGAGTAGAAAATTAAGGTCGAGTCCTGGGTCAGGTCTTAGATCGAAATTTGAGAATTAAGAGTTGGGGTTAGTAGTCTGGATCAACAGTCGGTATTGAGTCCCAGGCTGGGAGTCAAATTTGATTCTCGAGTCGTGAGTTGGGTTCTATTTTTAGGATGAGAGTAGGCATTAGGGTAAGGCTCTAGGTTGAGTATTGGGGTCGAGTCTCGGGTGGGGTGTCAGGGTCAAGTCTTAGATCAGGAGTTAAGATTCAAGGTCAGGTTCAAGGTCGGGAGTCGAGAGTCAGGGTCAGCTGTAAAGGTTGGATCCCGAATTGAGTGTCAGTGTTATGACCCGAGACTACCCCTAGTCGTGGCATGGTTCTTAAGGCCACAAGTGACCCCAAGTTAACCCATGATCTGACACATGCTGTAAAAATTAAAAGAAAATAATAAAATATTATGTGGAAGTCATTCATGAAAATAGCTGAATGTTAAAACAATAAAAAAGGTGTTGAATAGTCATTACTGAGAACATACTAACAGTTTGACTATCTGAAAAGCCACTAAACATGATGAGTTGTTGGGACAGGTCTCCAACTAACTCTGACTATTGAAATAACATAAAATAAGGTACTAGAAAACATGATAAATAATATGAATAGTCCTCGAGTGATGGGGACTCAGCAAAGCTCCAGCTTAGTGATACAGGGACGGACTATATGCGATTTGATAACTGAGCTTCCAAACCTATATTGTGAAATCAATATAGCACAAAAGAGGGTATGCAGTCAGTACTTTCAATGTAATGGTATGTGAGATGGGACTGACTGAAATACATATAAGTATTGAGAATGAATGCATGAATATGTAAAACGAATGCAAGACCAAACATAAGCATGTACTGAAATAATATATAAAACTGAATAACGGATAAACTAAACACTTGGTCATGCAAACCTGAACTGCTATAATCTGAATACTTAACTAAAAATGTGAGAGCTAACTACAACCAACATGCCCTTATCTAAGCTAATCAGGGCCCAACCTATAACCCCAGTTAGAAGGGTCTCAATATCGTACCACGGGTACTGACACTAATGGTGCGAATCCTGATACAAACATAAAGAGCATAAGGATTACAAGGTCTTGTCAAAGGTTAAAGCTTCGGATTTACAAAATGTCAAGCCTCAGATTTGCAAGTGCTTGAAGACCTTTTTGGAACCATTACAAAGCCTTGTTCAATTGAAGAGAGAAAGAGGAGTTTCTACATCACATAGGCGCCTATTCATTAAGGGCATGATGGACTTTACATTCCAAAAGTTTACACTCAAGAGGCTCCCTTCCTAAGCCCTCATTAAGGGCATTTTAGTCTTTGTCTTGTAATAGTTATAAATAAACATTTTAGCTTTTATTTTCCTTAGTTTTGATGAATTGAATGAGTGATACTCAAATTGTATTTTCTTTTTTTAGTGTAGGGCTTAAAAAAGCTATTATAGTGTAGGTCTTGGAAAAGACATTGAAACTAGGGTTAGCTTGATGTGGATTCACTTGAGTAGATATTTTAGCAAGAAAGATGGGTGCTTGAGGCGTTGATCCCTTTGTGTCCACCTAAGAGTGTGGTGTTATCCTCCATTGGTGTTGTATGTCTTGGTTTTTGATACACACCTTGGTGCTACTTATTGGTGTAGGTGTATGTCTCACCATCTGTCCATTTACTTAATGCGATTTTCCCTTTTGTGTTGTTTGAATCTGTGTCTCTCTTCTTCATCTTCTCTTTTTCAGTTGCTGATTTTTTTAGTTTCTTAGTGTGTTTTTACGTTTTTGTTCAAGTTTTAGGTTAGATCTTTTTTCATTTGTTATCAAGAGCCATGTATTAGAGTTATTCCCACAATTCTAAGTCTTGGATCTAAGAAAATCTTCACAAAAAAGAGTCTAGAGTCAAAAAATACCAAAAAAAAGTGTTGAGTCTTGTGTCTTGTAGTAGATTCGAAAGTCAGAAGTTAGATCTACTAATATTTTATTTTGTTTTGATGGTTTCTAGTGTTAGATCCTTGTTCCCTGCACTTAAAGAGTCTAGATCTAAGTATGGAACAAGATTTGGTTGTTTTTGAACTAGATCCACCATTGTTGTGGCGTGTTGAAGCTTTTGTGAAGGTGTAAACGTGTGATTTTGTGATAATTGGACGTTTTGTGGCTGATTTGTTGTTATTTGTGCTTGTCTTGGCAAAAGGAACCTAGATCTAAAAGAAAAATTGAATTTAGGGTTCATTTGCCTAGTGGTCAAACCTTGGTCAACTCTTGAATATTCATCTTGTTCTTCCATTATCTTCAAATCTTATTGAAGAAGAATATTCAAAGTACTAGTTTGATCTACAAAAAGAAAGAAAGATAAGGTGAAAGTTGTTTGTATAAAGAATATTCCCTAGCATATTCACAATCTTCCAAAAGATGAGGGGGACAAAGGGAATATCAAAGTACAAAAGGGTGAGGGGACCAATTATTTTCAAATCCATTAGAACTTGAAAAAGGATTCCAAACCCTCCATTCCCACCCCCTACCTAATTTCGTTCATATACCTTCTTAATTCAAGTGTGGCCGAGACAAGAAGATTAAGAAATTGAAAATTTTGAAAAGTGACGTCCAATCATAAGCTACGACATCATAACTTTTTGAACAACCGAATTGAGCTCCAAAATTAGATTTCCTAGTTTCTAATTGTTGTTTCTAGTTTCTTTTATGTTGATTATATCACTAAATAGCAAACTAGTAACTATCTACTATGTTGATAATTAATTTAGAGTCCTTTGTTTTGTGTCAATGTTTCTTTGTGTGCTTTGTTCGTTTTGTAATTCGTAGTATCTTGTTGGTTCAAATCCGAAAGTGTTTTTTCTTTGAGTCGTCTCAAACAAAAATTGATTTTGGACAAAATTAGAATCATCCCTCACTCACTTGCCAAGTACATAACAAAGTATCAATACTTATGAGACCAAGTATGAGGTAAGAAACGAGTGTGAGAGTGGTGAGGATTATTTGAACTAACTTGTTTGTTCATTTTGTAGGTTTTCTTATTTCTTTTAGGTACTTAAGCAATGGAATCCAAGGGTAATATATCCCAACCCTTGAGAAATGGTATTAGTGGAGTCATATTGGCTCGTCTTGAGGCCTTGTGTCGTGACATGCTAAGTTGAACTCGATTGTGGGGAAAGTGAAAGAGGATATGGCTTCACTCAAGGGTGGTGTGATTAGAATGAAAGAGGGTGTTGATAGACTATGTCCACCAAAGCCTCCATAACATCCAAACTATTAAGCCTAAAGTCCATTAAACCGTGAGCCAAATAGACCTTTACCTCTTTAATTGAACCAAGTCTAATAAGAAGGACTTGGTACTCAAATGCTACCTTAAAATCCAAACTACCAAGTTTTAGTTTCCAATGAGAATGAGGTCAAGCCTCAAAATGGAGAGGGAATAGATGGTGAAGTTTAAGAAGAATATGAAGAAAAGAGGGAAAGAGAAGTCGTGGGTAGTGAAGTTGGAAAAGGAAAGAGACCGTGCTTGTGGGACTTGCCCACAAAGGATCTTTGACACTCACTAACCCAAATGCTAACACTTTGCCTAGCATTGATTTTTATTCTGTGCAGGAACATAATGATATATTTCCAAAGAAGAATAAAAAAGAAATCCCTCCTAAATATGTTGGTGTTCCCATTGCACCCTTGGCCAAGAGTTCAAAGCAAGTGGGCTACCCTAGTACAAACTAAGGTAATATTGGTACACTCTACACTCCCTTAAGTTTAAAATGTTGTGATGTGGCTATAAGTAGACAAGGTGATGTGATTCGGGTTTACCTTGTGTAGAAAAGCATGAATCTTTCCTTGGTGGTACTCATAATGTGTAAAGATCAACTTGCTCCAAAGTCTAGAACACTACTCGATAATGTGAATAGTGTGACCAAAATCTTTCAATCTAGTATTGATGCTTATAATGTTGATTATGATATTGGATATGACCCTTTGAGCTTGCTTGATAAAACCCTTGCTATTAATTTTGCTCATAGTGATCCTGTGTTTGGGAAAGTTGCGGATAATGGAGTGCTTGTTCTTAGGAGAGGAATTCTAGACCACAATTCTTTAGTCTTAAATATTTGCCTTCTCTTAAGGACCAATGTCATGGGTGATTTTAAGTATGACCCTCTAGTGATAGGAATGAGTAGCCTCGACTTATTCCCTTGGCTACTTCATCCATTTGATCCCGATGCACTAATGGGGTGGCAAAGGGATTGTCTTGGCTTTTGATCATTTGTCCTTGATGTTTTCCCTATTCCTATACTTTGTACTGGTCATACTAAGTGTTTTATGGTAAAAAAAATGATTTCTAGTACCCTCTTGGCGTGATGTCTTCCCACTTGATTCTTTCATATACTATCTCTTTACTTATGATGATAACCATGTTAATTTTGAATTTGAATTATGTTGAGGTAGGAAGTTTGGGGGCTAGTTTCCTTGTTTGAATAATAATGATATGTGGGTTTGGTCGACCTTAAGATCAATGGTGGCACTATATTTGATGAGGTCTTTTGTAGAGATAATGAAATAAATGTATCTTATGTTTCCTAAGATAAAGGTAGTCTTACCTTTTGGGTATAGTAAAGCCATCCATACCATTGTAGTTTCCTTATCTCTTGATATTTGCCAATGCCACTTTCTTTGTGCCATTCATGCTAAGCTTTTCATATCACACATAAAGGACCCAAGGATATATTTCAAATATGAACAACCTTGGCTTGATGATATATATGATAGTATTAGATTGTATTCCTTACTCCTTGATGTCTATCTTAGCCATGTCCTTTGTGATGCTTGTAGTAAGTATTTCATGATCATAAAAAAGGATTGTTGATTGTATTCCAAAAGTGTACCCCCTTGGCATGGTTATATAATTTGTGGTACTAATGCTAACCCTCCTACCATGAGGATTATGTGCTTGTTTTCCTTTATCTTTGGTTTTGCAAGGTGTGAATTTGAGGACAATTTCCTTTAAAGATGGAGAGGATGATACAAGAATAAATATCACAAGGATTACAAGGTCTTGTCAAAGGTTCAAGCTTTGGATTTACAAAGATTCAAGCCTCGGATTTGCAAGTGCTTGAAGACCTTTTTGGAACCATTACAAAGCCTTGTTCAATTGAAGAGAGGAAGAATAGTTTCTACATCACATAGGCGCCTATTCATTAAGGGCATGATGGATTTTACAGTCCAAAAGTTTACACTCAAGAGGCGCCCTTCCTAAGCCCTCATTAAGGGCATTTTAGTCTTTGTCTTGTAATAGTTATAAATAGACATTTTAGCTTCTATTTTCCTTAGTTTTTATGAATTGATTGAGTGATACTCAAATTTTATTTTCTTTCTTTAGTGTATGGCTTGGAAAAGCTATTGTAGTGTAGGTCTTGGAAAAGACATTGAAACTAGGGTTAGCTTGAGTGTGGATTCACTTGAGTTGACATTTTGGCAAGAAAGAAGGGTTTTTGAGGAGTTGATCCCTTTGTGTCCACCTAAGAGTGTGGTTTTATCCTCCATTGGTGTTGTGTGTCTTGGTGTTTGATACACACCTATCTATCCATTTATTTAATGCAATTTTCCCTTTTGTTTGTTTGACTCCATGTCTCTCTTCTTTATTTTATCTTCTTTAGTTGCTGATTTTTTTGGTTTCTTAGTGTGTTTTCACGTTTTTGTTCAAGTTTTAGGTTAGATCTTATATCACGTTTCTTAGTGTGTATCCACAAGGCTGATGTCTCGAAGAATGAGGGTGTCATGCCTCTACAGATGGGGGATCCCTCATAATTTATGGTGGCATCGTAGGTCTAGAACTTAAGGACTGGTATTAATGACTCATGCCTAACTGACGGGGGAGCCGCCATCCTGGTGTTCGCTTGGTGCTGAGTGTTACACCCAACTAATTAACACTAGTATTATTATTCATTTAACAGGATTTAGTACTGATAAGTCCTCATTGTGATATTATTCTGAAATTTAATGATACAATCCTAATCTCTGACTTGTAACCTGAAAATAAGGATAAACATGATTTTTCTAGGTATCGGGTGTTAATAATCCACCGACATAAGTTGTCATAACTAATAATAATGATGGTGGGTAAATCATGAGATGGAAAATTCATAAATTGATAATTAACATGGTGTCAACTAAACATGATACAGGTGACTAAGTTTATAAAGCATGTAAGAACATAATTCACATGGGGAAACACATTATCATGGTTTGTATTCAAAACTATTAAGAGAATTGAGTAAATTCATACTTGACATTGAAATTTCATAAAGAGAGAGAAAAGGATTTATAATTGTAAAATGAGAAATTCTTGGGACTCAATGGGTGGAAGAAACCCGTTGATGAATATCCCACATACCTGAGTTGCTTGAATTCTTGAAGAAAACATAGAATTGAGACCTTGGAAGGGTGAATTTCTTGAAGAAACCTTTGTATTTTGCTCTCGAAAGTGAGAGAGGATTAATCGTTGTTGACTAACTGAAAAGGAACAAATAATGCCTCTTTTAATATTGTAAGTCGTTGATTGGGTGTTTAAGGAGGAGAAAGGACCAAAAAGCCCTTAACCCCTTAATGAAGGCTACATGATTTTACACTGCAATATGGCACGATGCCTATCACGGAGGCCAGCCTTTGTGACATGCTACCTATTATGGAGGTTAACCTCCGTGACATGCTATATATCATAGATGGCAACCTTTGTGGCATGTCAAAATTGCGGAGACATACTGCCTCCATGGTCAAAATCAACCCGAACCTCTTTTAAAAATTCTAAAACTCTTCCGAATGACCCTTTTAACACTCCTAAACACATTTCAACTCATAAATCTATATTTCGAATACAGGAAGGCCAAAAATAAAATGTTCAAAATCTTGGGGGTGTTAAAATGGCCCTGTCACTTGTTCTTAGTGTGAAATAATTACTTTGGTCCTACTAAACGTGTGACGAATAGCTTCAAACCTATAGAGGATCTTGTGGGGTTTTACAATATCTCCCATTTGGGATCACTTGTCCTTGAATGAAATTGTCTGATCTGAGATACTAGGAAGGCTGAGATCATGCACTGAATACTTATGAGTTGAATCATGATTAAATAATTGAATCTGAAACATGATGCATAGAATGAATTGAATTTTATGAATACATGCTATGACATGTAGATGGTTGGGTAGCTGAGATAGAAAAAGAGAGAATCAATTTAAAGGAAACCATTACCTCAAGCTGAGCCTGAATTTGTAGAGAAAAAAATGGGGGTACTTGTCTTGCATATCTGATTCTGTTTCCCAAGTAGCTCCCTCAATGAACTAATTCTTCATACAACTTTAACCAAGGGTTGTACTTTATTCCTCAACCTACAAACCTTACGGTCAAGGATTTCAGCTGGGACTTTCATAGGAGAGGCTATCTTTCACATCCATACTCTCTAAGGTCATGACTGAAAGTTGGGTTGCCAATGTATTTATTTAAAAGGGAGATATAAAACACTGGATGTACTGATGCTAAATATTTGGGTAACTCTAACTCGGAAGCTACTAATCATTTTCACTAAACATTTGTGCACACTATTATAATTTGAATGTATAAATGAGACATATTTGTTCTTAAATGCCCTAAAATTCCACATTTTTCAAGCATATAGGTTATGAGATAGAAAAATGTGGGTGAAAGCTAAAAAAGAGCAAAAATAAGGAAAAAAGTGCAGCTAAAGGACCTAAAGCAGGAACCAGCCTTAGTTACCGCAATCGCGGTCTTTGGACCACAATCGCGGCCAGTCAAGCCAGGTCAAAGTACCGCAATCGCGGTGATCTTACTGCGGTCACGGTAGCCGCGATCGCGAACAAGCTTCAGCAATCGCGGCTACACGGGAATGTTACTATCTAAGTCTATGGCCTAACTTGACACAACCAAAACAACCCTAATATTTGGACAAACACTTGTCATGGTGGGTTCTACTACACTTAGCACATGGGGGATAACTGGGCCTATTACTCACACTCTTCTAGGGTTTGGACATAGAAGTCTTATTCCCCTGCTCCTACCTATTTTTGGGTATGGGAGCACTAGCTGATAAAGGCATTGGCATAGATAAATGGCTCTAAAACTACGGACGGTTCCCTCCATGGTATCTAGTCTTACCATACTTATGCTGCTCTGATTTATCCCTCTTGTTTTCTCCTACTCTATCTTTCTCTTTTATCTTATCTAGCTTAATCTACTGAGCATGCATCATTATTATGGAAAGATCCATATCTATACTGAGCATAACAATATTACACTTCTTAACAACCAATCCAAATACACCAGTCACAAACTTACTTAAACTGGTTCTGGGGTCATCCATCAAATTAGGACCATACTTGGATAACTAGTTGAACTTGAAGCAATACTCTTTTACTATCATAGAGCCTTGCCTTAGGTTCTGAATTCTTCTATCTTCACTTCCCTCATCTCCAATGGGAATAACTTATCCAGGAATATATCCTGAAATACCTGTCAAGTCATAGGAGCTGCATTCTACCCTGTACTCTTCCTCCATATCACAACCCAACCATATGCAATATCTTTTAGCCTATAAGATGCCAATTCTACACTCTCTTCCTAAAAAATATGCATAACTTGGGTGATCTTCTTTACCTCATCAGGATACAACTATGCATCCTTACCTACCTTTGACCAATAGAACTCCGCCGAATTCATACTCATAAAATATCGAATCCTGGCTGTAGCCAAATCACCTCTTTGCTAATACAAAATAGCATCCTGGTTATTGGCCTAAACATTTGTCGTGACCACCTGGTCTAACGCCTGAAAAGCTACTCGGAACTCAGCATAAGACACATTCTTATTCAGGAGATCAATAGGTTAAGGTTGTTGGTTATCATTCCTAAGGGAATTAGCTCTTTGGGAAGGCATTTTTTGTCATAAAAGAGCATGAATAAGTAGTAGATAAAGACAACTATAAACATGATAGATTACGAAAAAAGGAGATAACTTTTTCTAAAATGCCTTATAGCCTTTTGCTCATAAATGTGGAGTGCTACACACTGATGATCAAGACTCTACGTAACGTGGTTTGGCAGACACCCTAGGACTCTGTAAACCTTAGGATCTGATACAAAGTTTGAAATACCTCGAAATCTCATCTCGAAGTGTCACACGGTGCTTAAGGCTACAAGTAGCCCTAAGCTAACCCTTTGAGCCTGCTACTACTTCTAACACTTACTTTAGGATGAATAAACCAAGGAATAATGCTATATTATATCATTCTTAACTGAAGTAACTAAAAAACAATATCTGGATAGCTAAACACTGAAAAATCTTGTAACTTTAACTAATAGTCTGACTAGCCTCTACTTACTAAGAACTAGAGAGTCATTGGGAAAAACCCCCAACTGAATCGTACTGAACTGAAAAGAAATAAACCAACTAATACAAAGACTAAAATTAGAACAATAGGCCCTCGAACTAAAAGGACTCACCAACAACGAAGATATAGATAGAGGTACTCGAAGATCACTATCACTGTTGAGATTGAGCACCTGAACCTACATTACGAGACAAAGTTGCATACAAACATATATTTGGATCATTACTTCAGGATGTACTGAGTATATGGGGTTGTACGCATTAAGTAAACAATGTCATTACTCTTTATGAAACCATGCATGCAAATATGAATTACTCACATATCTTGAATAAGTCCGAAATATAAATCTCATAAGTCATGAACAATAAAAAATGTAATATAAATCTCGTGAGTCATTATACTTAGTTCTAAAATCTATATTCTCCTCGTATTCTCAAAGCTTGTAAACCAAAAAGGAATCTTAAAACAATAACTTTCAAACTTATACTTTTATCTTAATGGGAATGAAGAACTTCTTTTGAAACTTTAGGAATTCAAATACTTATGATTATGGAACTTTGGGACTCTTTGGGAACTTGGGAGTTTCTTCTAACCGACATAAACCATGTGAGCTGACATAGATAGTATCTCACAAGGCTTCCATAACCCTAACAGAGAAGTTTAGCTACTCATGAGTACAACGGAGATCACAATAAACATCATCATCATACCAAAGCTAGAACAATCTTACGTTAGGGATGAGATTAGAGTCAAAAGGGAGAAGAACGTTGTTCTTTCCGTTGCTCAAGAAAGCCGTGTTTTTCTCTGTCTTAGACTTACAGATTCTGTAAACTCAATAATCCAAAGTCCAATAAAAGGAATCTAATGAATGAATCCATGCTGAAAAATTCAGCAAATAAGGTTTTTATAACCTCCTTGTCCTATTCCTACTAAGTTACTGTTGCACCCTAAGTATTTAAAAATACTGCTTTTGCCCAGGTCAAATTCGCCTTGCGTCACATTTAGTCCATAAGCTTCCAAAAGATGCCTTCCTTCTTACGTGAAGTTTTCCTTTTCTACCCAAGGGTCCACAAAGTGCTGAAATCTTCATCGTTAATACCTGAAAAATATGCTAATCACATAGGTTAGCTCACTTACAGGAAAATGGACTAAAAGTGCAGGAATTATATATTTTATCCTCAAAACTTAGCTATAACATGGGTAAATTATGGTGTTTAGGCATGTAAATACGCCCAACATCAGTCATATGAATTTAGAGCATATAATACTTTGTATAATTCTAGACTTTTGAATAGGTCAGTGACAATGACCAACCTAAGCAAGTCTAACCATCAATATCAACCAACAACCATAACTAAATCGATATAATAACCAATTTCATGTCCATAACATCACATAATATGATAGAACAATCATAAATACGGTCAAATGCTATAATCGCCAATACCAATGCCAATACTAAGGCTGACACCACTACCGACATTGCCCATACCAACCCATAGTAGTTCCATAAAGTCTCTAATCAAAAGTAAAACAATATCTAATCTGTATATGCCCCCTACCATAGCCAAAACCATAGTCTATAAAAATACAAAAGTATGTAAACACATCCATGATATGAAATGGAGCCTTCTGGAGTATGAAAGCTCACAACTTCAATCCAACAGCTGATCTTAAATCTGATTACTAAGCACGAGAAGTATTAATACATTGCATGGAGATACAACATCCCAAAGATGGATTAGCGGGTGAACACTAGCAAGTACTCGGGATAAGGATAAAATAATACCATCCATTAAAACCAAGCAACAACCACATACTTTCATAACCATATATGTATATACATATAATACATGATGGGAAAGGGAATTGGGCTTAGCATGCCTCTAAAACCATTAACATGGGTATGTTTAGATTAACTATCCTAGAACCACCCACGTGCAATATGGGTCCAGTGTTACCCTCTGAATGGGCCTCAATACATGTAGCTGCACAAATAAGAGATACTATAGGAGTTGGAGATTCTCGAGTACCCTTTGCTCTCCATGATACATATATACAAGTGTAACTTTCGGGATTCCTGTGTACCCCATAAGTATAGTACATGGTCTTCACGACCAATCCTCATGTCGGCAAATATGTGTTTCCAGTGTTTGTCCATTGGACTCACACCTTCACGGTTAGCTATTGCACCCCGCCATTATTGCCCGATTAAAAGCCTTGTCACATAACCAAACCACCAATTTTATTTAGTATTGACCAAGGCTATAAGAAGTGGCATCGTCATATCAACTATAACTTCCAAGCAATGTCCTTAGCCAACCTTTTAGAGAAGAAGGGATTCCCATGTACCCATAGATTTCCAAAGCAAAAACCAAGTACCCAATTAACCATTCACATACAACCAAATTTTCAAACCATTATTATACTATGAAAACTATAAGTAAAAGACACGAGAAAACCATAACCAACCATTATAACATAAACCCCCAATATATATCTGAAAACCCAAAACTATACAACAATTATACCATGAAAAAAATCAGAAAACATGTCTTTAGTTGGAATTAAAATGAGGGTGGAGTAACATGCCTTGGATTACGAAGATAACATCTCCCTTGTAAGTCCCAAATTGATCTTATTGATGAAACCCTAGCCTTCCCTGACCCAAGATCCTTTGAGAGAATTTTAGAGAGTTTCTAAGTGTGTAAAATTCGAATACTAGGGTAAATAATGTCCCAAGAGTGATATAGTAATAGGGCCTTAAGAGGTTAAGAGGGGAGATGTCCAAATTACCCCCAACTAAAACTATATAAAATTCCCGCAGAAGGGTACAACCACCCAACCCTAATCGTACCCTAGGGTATGAGTGGTACCCCTATATCCTACCCTAGGCCTTACCTTAGACCCCAACACTATCTATCATAAGATCACCAAGGATAAACCATAAACAACCATACTACTAGTACCATGAACCATACCCTAGCCAGAATAGAATTACCTAGTCTTAACTTAGGGCAACATACGATTGACATCTTATCATTAGTACCCTAAGGTATGACTAGTATGATCTAACCATACACTGTACAGAAACCAACCAAGTCACACTAGTTACCATATGACTAAGACCAAATCGTAGTATAACATACGAGAAGTACCCAAGTTGTATGATGTCCAAAAGCCAAAAAAATCAGGACATATTTAAGGATCAAAACCCAAGGTGTTTCAGTATCCCTCACTAAGATCATTTATCCCCTAATACGGATAGGGTAGTATAATCATGATTTATATCCCTTAGATGCCTCTACTATTACTTACAATAAAGATACAAGGAAATCAACCTTTCTTTTAATCAAAACTAGAAAACAAAGATGTGACCAAGAACATATACCTTCCGCATGAATATCCATAGCAAAATAAAATGTGGATAATTGGACTTTATGTCTGCCTCTGCTTCCCAAGTAGCTTCTTCTACCTTATGGTTCTACCATAGCACCTTAAACGAAGCAATATCTTTGGTCTACAACAAATGAACTTGCCGATCCAAGATATCAATTAGGATCTCTTCATAAGATAGAGAATCTAAAATACCCAATCCTTCAAAGGAACAACTGATGAAGGATCACCTATACACTTTCTTATCATAGAGACATGGAATACCGAATAATTAGAGCTCAAACTAGAAGGAAACTAAAATTCATATGAAACATTACCAACCTTTTTCAAAACCACATAACGACCAACATACCGGGGACTGAGCTTCCTCTTTTTCCCAAACTGCATTACTTCCTTTATGGGAGTTATATTTAGGAATACCTTATCCCTAACCTCAAACTCTAAGTCTCTATGCCTTAAATCTGCATAAGACTTTTGGTGACTTTGGGCAGCCTTAAGCCTATCTTGAATTACCTTCACCATCTCCATAGCCTGATAAACCAAATTTTGGCCAAAATATCCACCTCAGCAAGATCAAACCATCTATTAGGAGATCTACATCTCTTACCATACAATTCTTCAAAAGGGGACATCCTAATCTAGAATGATAGCTATTGTTGTAAGCAAACTTTATAAGAGGTAAATGCTCAACCTAATTACCTCCATAGTCGATAACACACGCATAAATCATATACTCTAATTTCTAAATAGTCCTTTCTTCTTGCCCATTCGTCTACCGGTGAAAATAGTACTCAAAATAACCTTAGTCCCCAACCCTTTAAAAAATGACCACCAAAAGTTAGATGAAAAATGCATACCACAATCAGAGATAATCAAAATAGGTACCTCAACATCTTAACATTCTTATGAAGACACAACATTGCATAATCCTTAGTCGAAAAGTTAGTCCTTACTGTCATGAAGTGAACCAACTTTGTCATCTTATCCATGATGACCCAAACTGAATCAAACTTGATTCGAGACTGAGGAAGACCAATAACAAAATCCATATTGATCACCTCCTATTTCCATTCTGGCAATTTAATTTATTGATACAATCCTTTAGGCCCCATGTGCTCAACTATAACTTTTTGATACATATGCACTTGGTTAAAAACTTAGCCACATCCCTCTTCATACTATTCTTGCAATACCTCTCCTAGAGATCATATACATTTTTCTTGGACCAGGATGAACAACATAGCCTAATTCACGCACCTCTGCCAATATCCTTTCAAGTAATTCATCGACGTAAGGAACACATAACCTCTCTTGATACCGCAAGGTACCGTTACTACTGATCTAAAATACCATCACCTTTTGCCCACCTACATCACCCTTGATCTTCTTTAAGATAGGATCTAGCATTTTCTTCTCCTTGATCTCTGCACCAAGAGACGACCGAACCACATCCTGTACCAACACATTACTATTCTTGAATTCCAAATATGAACTCTAAGATTAGCTAAGTGGTGAATATCCTTCACCTACTCTCTGTTCCCCTTATCATATAAGCTGAACTCTCCACAAAAAACCTGCTAAAAGTATCAAAAACCATGTTAGCTTTACCTGGGTTGTTGTAAAGACTCATATCATAGTCCTTGAGAAGCTCAAGTCATCTCCCCTACTAGAGATTAGGCTCTTTCTGAGTGAACACATACAGTGGACTTTTATTATTATAAAATATTTACACATGGACTCGATACAACTAGTTTCACAAATTTTTCAACGCAAATGCCACCGCTAAAAGCACCAAATCATGAGTAGGATATTCCTCTCATGCACCTTTAAATACCTAGAAGCATAGGATATCACCGTCCCATGATGTATTAAAACACAACCAAGTCTCGCCCGGGACACATAATAATAAATAACAAACCCCTCATTGTCTTCAGGCAAAGTCAAAATTAGAGCCGAAGTTATCTTATCCTTCAGCTTCACGAAACTAACCTCACAAGCATCCGACCAAGAGAACTTTTCCTTTTTTTGAGACAACTTAGTCAATGGAGCATCTATTGTCAAAAAACTTTCCAAAAACCTCCTATAGTACCCAACCAAACCCATGAAGCTCCAAATGTCAGTTGGACTCATAGGTCTAGGCACTTCTTAACCACTATAACCTTTTGTGGATCCACCATAAACCCCTCACTAGAAATAACATGACTCTAGAAAGTTACAATGTTCAACCAAAATTCATATTTTGAGAATTTGGCATACAACTATTGCTCCTTAAAGGTTTGTAACACAACATGAAGGTGATTGGCACAATTCACCCATCTTAGAGTACACCAATATGTAATCTATGAATACAATGACAAATACATCTAGAAACTGATGAAAAATTGTATTTACCAAATCCATGAATGTTGTCGAGGCATTGGTTAACCCAAATAACATCACTAAGAGCTCAAAGTGACCATACCGAGTACAAAAAGCTATCTTAGAGATATCCACTACCTAATTTTAAGCTGATGATACACAGACCAAAGATCTATCTTAGAAAAAATTTTAAAACCTTGCAATTGATCAAATAAGTCATCTCCTCTTAGAAGAGGATACTTGTTCTTAACTGTTACCTTATTTGATAGCCTATAGTCAATGTACATCCAAAGGGAACCATCCTTCTAAACCACAAATAACACTGGTGTAGTCCACTGAGATACATTATGATAGATAAAACCCTTTTCCAAAAGATCCTTTAGTTGCTCCTTGAGTTCCTTAAACTCAAATGGATCCATCCTAAAAGGAGGAAAAAATAATGGATGAGTGTTCAAAACTAAGTAAATCCCAAACTTAATCCTACTATTTGGAAGAACACTAGGAATATTATCTAGAAAGGAAAAATAAAACTCATTCACAACTGAAATTGAATGAAAATAAGGACCTTCTTAGTTAGAATCTTTCACCCAAATTAGATGATAGAGACACCTCTTAGAGATTAATCTTCTATCTCTAAGATACGATATAAACCTCCTATTAGGGGAAAGGGAACCACTCTCTCATTCAATAACCAGTTCACCAAGGAACATAAAGACAACATTAAGTGTCCGACAATCTAAGGATGTGTAGCACGAGTGTAACTAATCCATCCCAAAATAATATCAAAATCCATCATTTCTAGTCAAACAAATCTACCATAGACACTTTACTACCAATAGATACCACACTCTCCTTATATAAAAAGGATCCAAAATAACCTTGGGATCAAAACTAAATTTCATACCGATAAATAGAGTCACATAAGAGAGTGAACCCTAGATCAAGTAAATAATACGTATTACAAGAAAAGAGTTATAATGTACCAATCATGACATCTTCAATGCCTCAAAATCTTGTCGATATACAAGATCATATAATTAATTTCATTCAATACTGGTACCAGAAGAAAAAATAGATGTAGAAGCAGGACACTTTAGTGCAAGAGTGATGAGTGGTGATTTTACTACTCATTTTCCATAAACATTCATGCATATTACCATAATTAGAAAGTATAAATGAGATATATGTACCATTAAATACACTAATATTCGTACTTTACTGACATACATATTATGATATGGAAAGATGTGGACTTGAGCTAAAATGAATCAAAAGAGAGAAAAAAAGTGCAGTGATGATAGGCAAATTTACACGCCAATAGTGCTATATTTTACCCATATTTTAGCCTAGTTTTGAGAACAAATTATATATTTCATGCACTTTTAGTCCTTTTTCCTGTAAGTGAGCTAACGAACATGATTAGCAAAGTTTCAGGTATAAATGATGCAGAATTCAGCATTTTATGGATTACTTGACGCCAAAGAAAGCTTCACAAAAGTAGAAGAGGGAGTCTTGGATGCCTAAGGACCAAAAGTGATGAATGGAAAATCTGTCCCGGGCTAAAACAACATTTCTTAAGACTTTGGGGACTAGCAGTAATTTATTAGGATTAGGATAATGATACATTAACCTAGTACAATTGGGTTAAGTATTTCATTAGCTTATTAGGATTTGGTTAAGTATTTCATTAGCTTAGTAGGATTTGGTTAAGTATTTCATTAGCTTAGTAGGATTTGGTTAAGTATTTCATTAGCTTGGTAGGAATAGGATATGGGTATTATAAATACCCTATTTTGCTAGAGATTTTTATGCATTCTACCTTACACATTCCTCTTTAATTCTATTACTCTATAACTCTTCCATTAATTCTACTTTTTATTCTTCTTCTATACATCTATTTTTCCACAACAAGAGAAACGTTACTTGCTAGGGAAATTCACGCCTAACACCTACCACATCATTATTACATGAAATCTTTATTGTGGTATAATAACAATGTCAATTGTGATTTCCTTCGCAATCATGGGTAACTAAACTTCTCTGTTGGGGTTATGAAAGCTGAATGAGATACTATCTATTACTATGAGTTTGTTAGTTCGCGACACGTATGCTGCTTATATCATTATTCTCTTCATCTTAATCTAAATTCTTTGTGGTTGCAAATGAAAGAATACGCCAGTATAACATTTAACTTGTTCTAAAGAAAGGTTATCTGTCTGGAAAAGAGATAATGTCAAGGTAGTAGGGTCCCATCCCCTATTAAAAAGTTAGTGCCGTAACTGGATTAACCTCTTGGAGAATTCGTACCGGTAGACACGCTTTAAGCTCAAAAGAGTTAAAGTGAAATAATCCTCGAATAGGTCAAAAGACGCCTGGATTTACCATCAAATACAATTCTCTATAAGCATATGCATGTCGGAATTCAACACACTCATAGCCAATAGAGACGTATAACTCAGAAGGTGGACATAACCCCAACTCCTCAATTCTCATTGTTTTACAACCTAATAACTATTCTTTCTTTTTACATTGCTATTTTTAGTTTTTACTTTTATATTTTGGTTACACATTACAATCCCCCCTTTTTACGAGACTTGTACTTAAAGTCTAGTAATCGTTGCTTACTTGTTGACCAAGCTATTCCCTGTTGGATCGATACCCAACCCAGTTGGGTTCTATATTTGCTAGCGACCGCTTTACACTCCTACGAGAGCTGTAGATTGAGCGTTATCATGCAGCTGGAAGACCTGGAGCAAAAATAGGCCTCATTTATTATGATCGCGATCTGACGTACGCGATCACAGTCAGTCAAGTAGGTCAGCAACCGTGATTGCACGAATCTACCTGCAGTCGTGGTAGCTGTGATCACATCAAATCTAGTGCGATCACGGCAACATGAGATTAGGCCCAAGGGATGTTTGTAATTTTTATCAACCGACCCCAAATCCCTTAAACTCTTAAACCCTTTACCATTTTGGGCATTCTAGAGACTAGCAATACTTTGAATTTGAAATGAAAACCCTAAATTAGGCGAGAATTGTAATTTGATTTGGATAATTGGACTTTGGAATTTGTGAAAGATGGATGCCTTGAATAACCCTTTTGGTATATGTTTCTCTCTTTTATTCATACATAGCTAAATTTTTTAGTCTTTGGATTATGTTGAACTAAGGTGAAATTAGTTGTGGGTTCTGATGTATTTACATATATGCTAGTTAGTTGATAATGGGTTCTACTATTACTTGATTAAATTGGTTGGGATTCGTGGGTGAAAACCCCAAATACTCAAAATTGATTTGTGGGTGAAAAATCTAAATTCTTGAAAGCTCAAACCATCCTTGAAAGAGGAGTTTGGGTAAACTTTTGTAACCCACATCATCCTTGAAAAAAGGAGGTGGGATCCAAGGAAATAGTAGATAATTAATGTATTTAGTTTACTAATTCTCACTATCTTGGACATAAGAGTGAGTATAAAGTTTACTACATCTTGGGTATCCTCCTAGAAATAGGGATACCCTATTGAGGTACTAGATGAATATACCCAATTGAGGGTGCAGAAATGCCCTTAGTTACCACAATCATGGTCCCTAGGTCATGATTATGGTTACCTACATGTCAACGATTGGAACCCGTGACCGCGATTATGGTTGCCTCACCTATTTAACCATCTAACTCGCTATTTTCCACACACTTCTTTTTCAAATTAGACCCATTTTTGGCAAAATTTGTACGCACTGTAATAACATCCTTGCATCCTTCTTGCATCGCTTATCGGATTGGTGTCTTTAATCTATGCTTTGATTATTGAAAACTGGCCATAAGATGTATTTTATAAAGAAGGCCTGAAATTATAATTTTTTCATGCTTATATGTTAGTCAATTGTGCTTGGATGGGGTTTCACTACTAGAACATGGTGTGCACATAAGTGGGGAAGTTTTGAGTACCAAAATATATGTGAAATTGATACAAATGAAGAGTGCACACTAAGTGCTCAAGATATTTCCCAAATGAGTGTTGAGTGCACACCAAGTGTAAAAAAATTGCCCAACTGAGTGTACACTAATGGGTATTACATTTTAAGGGCATAATCGAGTACCTAGTAGTCTCGTTCAGCAGTCATAATGTGGATTCTTATTATGGAACATAATTTGGGATTAGAATTTATAATCTTTGAACATCTAAAATGGTTTTAAAATAGGTCTCCAATACCACAATCATGGTCATTGGGAATGCAATTATGGCCGGACGATAGACGCTCCATGGCCCTCGATCTCTGTAATTGAAAATGATTTTCTACCCTGTACAAAAATCTTGCACTTTAAATTTTTAATCCAAACACTACCAAGTAACTATGCAATGAGCTTTAGAGGACAATATAGCATAGTCTGTGCATGAAAATATCAATTATTGATGTGTTATATTGTCTGTTGTTTTTAGCGTAATCACATGGACAAATACGACCATATCTGATTCATGGCACCTGAGTGCCACACTCACTACTACGGTAATCTTTTGAGGAAAAAACTTCTCCAAGTAAGAGAAATATGTTTGGATAATATGTTGGAAAATCTTTTAGCATTTCATGACAGGCTTTATGCTACAGGGTAGCGATGTTTTGCCCCGGATCTGTGCATGGAAAATGAGCAATGGGTCCATGAATTCTATGCCAACCTCAACATAATGACTTTCTTGGATACATCCAACATGACTATCAAGATCCAAGGAAAAATGATGAACTTTAGGGAAGATTAAATTAATTATATCTAAGGGATCCCAACTACAAACTTGGGTGAGTTCAAAGAAAATGGGTGTGAGCTGGGAAGCTAGTTGGAAAAAAGCTTATGTCCCAAAATAGAAGTCTCATGGATGGAAACCAAGGCTAATATCTATATGAATGACTTTACTTTCAAGGCTCAGATTTGGTTGAACATCATATGTAGCCAAGTCTATCCTTGCAACCACATGACATCAGCGCCAGATTTGTGAGCTTGAATGGTCGCATGTATTCTAGATGACATTTATTTGGATATTGTTCAGCTCGTGGTTTCTGATATAAAATTCTTCAAGACCTAGAGTGGTACATATCTCTTCTTCCTCACTTTGATTACTGAGCTTTGCAGAAAGGGTAGGGTTGAGGAATACTCTGAAGATACTTGGGTGTGCCCTAGTACCCCTATCTATTCTTTGAGAATTTAAGGAGAGGGCACACCAGGTGAAACAAAGAAGAGAAAGATCGACTTAGGGACGTCGACATATTAGAAGCCTAAGTCTTAAAGGTCATCCACCATTGGGCCTCTTAAGAATATTAGAGTTGATATTATGGGCATCAGGGAGATCGTGTCAAGTTTACCCCAGGGATAGATAGATCCATCCACCACTCAATATTCATACGTGTCATAGGACGATTTGTGAAGTTTCAGGAGGACCAAAAGTAGTAGGGATCTACCATTACAGGCTTGAGAAAGCCTAATCATCCTTAGCAGTGTAACATTGTGATATTCGAGTTGCATAAGAAAATATAATCATAATAGAGAAGAGGACAGATAGGTTCTTCAACAAGATGTGGAAGGGGTAAAGGGCTTATAGAAGGCCCTAAAACTCCATGATTGACTTTCTTCCTCTTGAGTGGAGAGTGATGATGAGGCCCCAACCGAGTGGTTCGGTCATATGAATGATGATGATGATGTAGAGTCTGAGAGTGACAATACCTCTTGATGTAGTTTCAGAGAGAACCCTTATCTCTCTTTATGCTTGATTATTTATGCAGTAAGGACAATGCTACCTTTTTAGTTAGGGGGTTCTTGTCTCTGTATTCATTTGATTTGGGCTTGTATTATTGATATTTTTTGATATTTTGCTATTCTTTTTGATGATTTTCTTATTTTTATATGGGTTGTAATATTTGAGCACTCTTACGGTGCCCATATTTTCATGGATTAGTTATTTTGTCTTGCTTATGGAAATATTGGATGAGCTTTTCCCTGTGATAGATTGAGTAACGACATTCATAAGGGAAAATCATCATGATTGGGTTTAGAGCCATGGATGTAGGCAAAGTTTTAGTACCCATGGTATTAAGGTGACAAATGCAAAGGAAGTCTGCGTACCTATGGCATTTAGAATTTAGATTTACATTCATTCCTATGGTGAACATTGAGTAACCATATGGTTGGTTGTCCCATATAAAAATTGTAATGTGAGACAAAAGCTTAGGTTGGTTCCATAATTAGCGAATTGTGTGTGGTGCAAATGCAAAGAAAACACCCCCATCCATAAAAAATTTTCAAAAATTAAGGGCATGGATGTGAGCAACCTTGTAACTAAACTTTTTCTCTTTTTATGACTCCAAATTTTTTGGCTTGTAAAAATTGGTAGATAATCTATTTTATTTCTAGCAGAAGGGGAAACTGAGCCTCCTTGGAGAATTCTGCATACCGTGTGTCATGAGATTGTTTGTTTGAATGTCATGTGTACTTGTATGTAAGACCCCACAAAATTTTCTCATAGTCTGAGCCTTAGAGCGTGTTCAGCGAAGTGTAAATCCAACCCTAAAAGATTGAGAAGTGACTTCTCAAGTGAGAAATATTTCTAAACCATGTATAATTTCCTTAATATTGACTCTTTTTCATGTATAGCATTGAATAAGCTTTCCGTCGATACCAATTTTGCCAAAATCCAACATCGGATGAGAAAGTTTTGACCATTTTACTAAGAGCTATCGGAACAGCCAGGTGCGATGGATGGGTTGACAGACCATCGAGCTTAAGATGGACCGTTGCCCATACCATCACAACCAAGGTACTAACTCCCTATTTTGGACCAAGTGCAATGGCTAGGACAATGGACCGTCACCGCTGAGGCAGTGTGGCCTCATCCTGACCAACGTGCGATGGACGATCCAACAGACCATTGCATCGAGGCATTGTGTTCTTTTTCTGACCAATGTGCGATGGACGATCTGACGGATAGTCATACTAAGTGACGGACTTTTGCTTTGACCATCGCAGCCTCTGTTCAACATTTTTAACTCATTTTAAAGGGCCTTTTGGTCTTTTCCACTCTTTTCAACCTCTATTTATACCCTATCAAGGCTCACAACTTCATTTATCCTCTTCAACATCAAAATCTAGATTTTCTATAAAATCAAAACCCTTCTTTCTTTTTAAGAAAAATCAAGAGAAATCAAGAAATCAAGAATCTCTCTAAGAGCCTTCAAGGAGTTTCCTAAGGTATGCAGATGTTGATTCTTGGGTACCTTTCATCCAAGAAGCTTAAGAATACTTTTCGAAATTCAAATATTCTTATATTTATGGCTTTTCATGATTCATATGAATTGAAATTGGAGTTCAATCTATTATTGAGTTTTAATTCATGTTTTGTTTACAAGGTTTTCAAGCTTTAACCCTAGTATGTGATATTCAAGTGATGTCTATGATAAACCCTTTTCAAGTTGCTTGTAAAGTGATGTGTTCATGTCAATTAAGTGTAGGAGTTGTTGAACATGCTCCCCATATATTTGATAAAATGCTTATGTGAAAGAATTAGAGCCATTATATCATGTTGACTAGAAATCTCCAATTATGTGCAAGCCCATGCATGCCAAGTGTTTGTTAAAAAGCCTTAGTGAATGAATTGTGACACGATAGCATGGAATTCCCCCCAATTATGTGCTCTTCTATACATGCTAGGACTTTAATACATGCTAAGTGTTTGATGAAAGACCTTGTTGAATGGAGTATATGCTAATAGCATGTCTTCTTATACTATCACATATTTATGATTTCTAAATTCTTGAAGAGATGCTTTAGTGATTGTGATGGTGAATGAATGTGCATGATCTGGATTATTCAAGAATGGTTATGTATTACTTTTACGTTATTGAGTACTGGGGGTATTTATACCCAACAAATTAGCTGTAGTCTAGAGCTCGCGTCAGTTTTCTCGATAATCTCAGTCAAGCAATGATTCTCAAAGCTCAGTAAGTTATAGGACTCTATACTCTCGGACAGATATAGAACTTAAGACATCTCAGTAATCTCAGTGTTGCTAGTATTCTAGCCTCAGTTCAGTACTAAGCTCAGAACTAGAAGTATTCAAGTGTTCAATTAGTCCTTAGTAGTATTCAAGCTATCTATCTCGAGCTCAGTATCATTTAGTTAGATGATAAGATTCAGTAGTATTCCATCAAACATGAAACCAAGTGAATTTAGTAAAACTTAACTAGATTATTCGATAAATATGATCAGTAACAGACTCAGCTCAGTCTAAGTTTAGTTAAAAATTAGTTCAGAGTCTTTCAGTTGGGATTAGGAGCTATCACCGAGTGAGTGCAGGGATGGAGGCTCTCCATTAGAGAGACAGTGTTATTAGGAGCAATCCCAGAACTCCAGAATTGTGTAGCCAACACAGGATGAAGGAATCACCCATTAAGAAAAGGCTTGAATATTATATTGCCTTAGTCTTGACTTCTTGTGAGGGTCACCCATTAGAGAGGCTTGACTAGAGTTGATGTCTTTACCCGTGGCATGGTATTGACACCCTTCCAGCTGGGGTTACAGGTTAGAACCCGCCAATTCAGATTCGAGGCATGTCAGTTGAGTGAGCACTCCCACAGTTGCAGATTCAGTATCAATCTTCAGAGTAGAACTCAGAAATTAGGGCAGCCAGATACAATCACCTGTCTTAGTAAGGAACTAAGATAGTTCCATAGACTCATGTAGCACCATCTAGATAGGACTGGTCCCTCATAAAGATATTCAGTATTAGTATTATCAGATCTAGATATCACCCGTTAGATAGGATTGATTTCTATTTTAGATTCAGTTGAGTAATCTCATTATCAGGTCCAAGGATCACCTATTAGGTAGGCTTTATCTTAGTCTCAGATTCATTGAGTAATCTTATTATCAGATCCTGAGATCACCCATTAGGTAGGCTTGATCTCAGTCTCAGATTCAGTTGAGTAATCTCATTATCAGATCCCGAGATCACCTGTTAGGTAGGCTTGAACTCAGTCTCAGATTCAGTTGAGTAATCTCATTATCAGATCCAGAGATTACCCATTAGATAGGCTTGATCTAATTCTCAGATTCAGTTGAGTATTCTCATTATCAGATCCAAAGTTCACCCATTAGATAGGCCTGATCTCGTTCTCAAACTCAGTTAAGTATTCTCATTATCAGATTTAGATATCTTCCGCTAGATAGGTTGGATCTCAGACATAATCATTTCATATCATTGATAGTAGATTCGGGGATCATCTGTTAGATAGGTTTGATCTAAAATTTAGATAGTCGAGAGTAGTAAGCTTAAAGTGCAGTCATTGATGTGAGTAGATTCAGTTAATCAACTCCAGTAACACTAGTTTTCGAGATCACTAGCTAGAGAGGACTGATCTTAACATGAGTACTCATTTATCAATATCAGGTGATTCAGTTGTTCAGTATCGCAGTATTAGTAGTGAGTTTATATGATAGTAAAGCAATAAAAAATTACTCTCATGGTGTTTATTTGACACTATAGTTTTAAAGGTATGAGATCTAGAGTACCCTTAGCAGCTCAGTCCCAGTCAGCAGCAGTAGACATAGTAGTGATTCCTCTTCATTCGAGAATGATCCTTATTTTGTTATCGCATCAGATTTAGTTTATTTTTAGTTGACGGAGTTAGTTGGGGGCATGTCCCCTCAACTCTATAGTTCAGATAGTTTATATGCTTTTCGAACTGATATATCTATATTTAATTTTTCAGTTTTGAGTATTTTTAGATGTTTTGAACCTTATGGACAGTTTTTGCATTTATTATCTATATTATGCAGTGCTCAGGAACAAATATCAGTAGAGGGTTAGCTTGTGGTCCTTCGGGATTATGTGCACAATGTGATGTCCGGTTCTAGAAAAATTGGGTCGTTATAAATATGGTATCAGAGCCTAAGGTTCTATAGTGTCCTAGGAAGTATGAAAAGCCGCATCTAGTAGAGTCTTGTGCATGGGTGTGTTGCATGCCGCATTTATGTATAAGAGGCTATAAGATGTTTTAGGAGCAGTTTCCCTTCTTTTAGTATTCATGTCGTGCGAGTGAGTGTGAGCTCAAGTTGATCCTCAATCTAATCCACTTCTTTCTTCTATTTACAGAGAATGCCTCATCGCAGAGATAATGCCCATAGGTTTAATGACCAGCCACCCCAGCCAGTAGATCTTGACAATGAGAATGTGTCACATACAGAGTTTTGGGAAGCTTTTCATGCGCTAGCCCAAGCTGTGACAACTAGTGTTCAGAGAAACTATTAGAATATGGCCCCACCTTAGCAAGATGAGGATTTAGACACAGCCAGAATTAGAGATTTCATGAGAATGAGCCCACCAGAATTCCTAGGGTTAGTAGCAGGTGAGGACCCGCAGCTTTATCTTAAGGAGGTGAGGAAGATTACCCAGATTATGCATATTTCTAAGGAGGAGAGTGTAGATTTAGTGTTCTATAGGCTGAAGGATATTGCTCATGATTGAGTAGTGTTGTGGAAGAATTGTATGGGGGAGGATGCAACTCTCGTGTCTTGGCAGGAGTCTCAGGATGCCTTTCTGGATAAGTTTTTTCCGCTAGATATAAGAGAGGATTAGGTAGAAGAGTTCATGAACCTAAGTCATGGCTCTATGACAGTGAAAGTGTATTATCTTTAGTTTAACCAGTTAGCTAAGTATGCCCCTGACTTTGTAGCTGACCCTAGAGCGAGCATGAGTAAGTTTGTGACTGGTGTGTTCAGGTTAGTGTTGAAGGAGTGTATGCTCAATAGAGATATGGACCTTGCTAGAATGATGATGCATAAGCAACAGATTGAGAAAGATAAGACAAAAGAAAGAGAGAGAGTGAGTAAGAAAGCCAAAATAGGTAGTCATGGTTTCTCTCAGGCAGGGTCCCAGGGTGGTAGCCGTTCTCAGCATACACAGAGGTTTTCATTCCCATCTCCATCATCATATAGTGTACCCACACCAAAGTTTGGGGATTTCATTCATGATGGGACACCAGGTTCTAAAGCCCAGAGTAGTACTAGTGGTGTTCATACCTATCCGCTTTATGGAAAGTGTAGCAAAAGCTACCTAGGTGTGTGTAGAGCTGGTAGTGATGTGTGCTTTAGGTATGGTAATCCAAGACACAGAATGAAAGAATGTATATTTCTAGCTAATATGGGTAGAGAGTTTCATCAACAAAGTGCCCTTTCCAATGCCAATAGTATTCAACGTCAGAACAAACCCCCCATGATCAAGAAAGGTTCCCTGATATAAATTCGGGTATGTTATGAGTCCTTCATCCTTAAGATATGCATTAATAGATCTTTTGCTCCCATTTTGATCTTATATGTCAACATGAGTCATGCATTAGTTTCATATCTCATACAGTCAATCATGACCCAGTTCGTAGGTTTCCCGTGCACCGCCCCAGTATTTCAGCGAAGTATTTTTAGAGGGACATAGAGTCCCAAGGGGGAGATACCCCATAAAATTATGATTCTTTCATGTCCTTAAACTCTTTCAGTTGTATTTTTAGACTCTCCTTACGAAGTTAACATCAATTATTATTGCATATCCAGTCATGATTTTGAGAGTCAGTTCAGTCAGACATCCATACATTAAATATATATGTTCAGTAGAGAGAGTTCAGTTTTTTAGTGTATTCAGTCATGCATTCATGTGAACAACTCAGTTACGTATACATACATCAGATATGCATGTCTATTATTAGAATCCAGCTTATGAGTAGCTTCAGTCGAGTATTCAATGCATCAGATATGCATGTCCAATATGACAACTTAGAATATCAGTAGCTCCAGTTGCATAGTCATGTTTCAGATGTTCTTTCGCTTAAGCAAGTTTACTTGATCAGTATTCTTAGCCTATCAAGTTACATTTAAGGAAAAATGTTTCCAAAGGGGAGATATTGTAAGACCCTGCAAAATTCTCTCATAGTCTGAGCCTTGGAGCATGTTCAACGAAGTGTAAATCTGGCCCTAAAAGACTGAGAAGTGACTTCCCAAGTGAGAAATATTTTTAAACCTTATATAATTTCCTCAATATTGACTTTTTTCCATGTATATCATTGAATAAGATTTCCATTGAACAAATTTTATCAAAATCTAACACCGGACGACAAAGTTATGACCATATTACTAAGAGCTATCGAAACTGCCCAGGTGCAACGGATGGGTTGATGGACCGTCGAGCTTGCGATGGACCATCGCCTAGACCATCGCAACCAAGGTATTAAATCCCTTTTTTGTCCTAAGTGTGATGTCCAGGACGATGGACCATCGAGTTTGCGACAGACCATCTCTAGGACCGTCACTACCAAGGCAGTGTGGCTTCATCCTGGCCAACGTGCGACGGATGATCCGACGGACCATCAGGTTTATGATAGACCATCGATGAGACCGTCGCATCGAGGCAGTGTGTTCTTTTTCTAATCGATGTGCGATGGACGATCTAATGGACAGACTAAGCGATGGACCGTCGCTTCGATCGTCGCAGCCCCTGTTCAACATTTTTAACTCATTTTAAAATGGAATTTTTGGTCTTTTTCCACTCTTTTCAACCCCTATTTATACCCAATCAAAGCTCACAACTTCATTTCTCCTCTTCAAAATTAAAAGCTAGGGTTTTTACAAAATCAAAACCCTTCTTACTTTTTCAAGAAAAATCAAGAGAAGTTAAGAAATCAAGAATCTCTCCAAGAGCATTCAAGAAAGAGTTTCCTAAGGTATGCAGATGTTGATTCTTGGGTCACTTTAATCCAAGAAGCTCAAGAATCCTTTTCTAAATTCAAAGATTCTTATATTTATGAGTTTTCATGATTCATGTGAATTGAAATTGGAGTTCATGCTTTAATTCATGTTTTGTTTACAAGGTTTTCAAGCTTTAACCCTAGTATGTGATATTCATGCGAAGTCCATCATAAACCCTCTTCAAGTTGCTTGTTAAGTGATGTTTTTATGTCAATTAAGTGTAGGATTTGTTGAATAAGCAAATCATGTTCCCCATATGTTTGATAAAATGTTTATGTAAAAGAATTAGAACCATTATAGCATGTTGATTAGAAATCCCCAATTGTGTGCATGCCCATGCATGCCAAGTGTTTGTTGAAAAGCCTTAGTGAATGAATTACGACGCGATAACAAGAAATTCCCCTCAATTATATGCTCTTAGATACATGATAAGACTTTAATACATGCTAAGTGTTTGATACAAGACCTTGTTGAATGGAGTATGAGCCAATAGTATGTCTCCCTATACAATCACATGTTTATGATTTCTAAATGCTTGAAGAGATGCTTTAGTGATTGTGATGGTGAATGAATATCCATGATATAGATTATTCAAGAATAGCTATGTTTTACTTTTACGTTATTGAGTCCTGGGGGTATTTATACCTGGCAAATTAGCTACAGTCTAGAACCCACATCAATTTTACGATAATCTCAGTCAAGCCACGATTCTCAGAAATCAGTAAGTTATAGGACTCTATACACTCAGATAGATATAGAACTTAATAAATCTCAGAAATCTGAGTAATCTCAGTATTGCTAGTATTCTAGCCTCATTTCAGTACTCAGCTCAGATCTAGCAGTTTTCAAGTGTTCAGTTTAGTCCTCTGTAGTATTCGAGTAATCTATCTCGAGCTCAGTATCATTTAGTCAGATGAAGAGATTCAGTAGTATTCCATCAGATATGAAACCAAGTGAATTCAGTATAACTTAGTTAGATCATTCGAGAAATATGATCAGTAACAAACTCAGCTCAGTCTAAGTTCAGTTAAGAATTAGTTCAGAGTCTTTCAGTTGGGAGTAGGAGCTAGCACCGAGGGAGTGCAGGGATGGAGGCTCCTCATTAGAGAGGTAGAGTTGTTAGGAGCAATCTCGAAACTCCAGAACTGCATAGCCAACACAGGATGAAGGAGTCACCCATTAGAAAAAGGCTTGAATATTATACTGCCTTAGGCTTGACTTCCTCTGAGGGTCACCCCTTAGAGAGGCTTGACTAGAGTTGAGGTCTATACCCATGGCATGGTATTGTCACCCTTCCTGCTAGGGTTACAGGTTAGACCTCACCAGTTTAGATTCGAGGCATATTGTTTAAGTGAGCTCTCCCACAATTGCAGATTCAGTATCAATCTTTAGAGTATAACTCAGAAATCAGGGCTGTCAGATACAATTAACTTTCTCAGTAAGGAACTTAGATAGTTCCATAGATTTATGGATCACCCACTAGATAGGACTGGTACCTCATAAAGTTATTCAGTATCAATATTATCAAATCTAGATATCACCCGTTAGATAGGCTTGATCTCTATCTCAGATTCAGTTGAGTAATCTCATTATTAGATCCATAGATCACCCGTTAGGTAGGCTTTATCTTAGTCTCAAATTAAGTTGAGTAATCTCATTGTCATATCCTGATATCACCCAGTAGGTAGGCTTGATCTCAGTCTCACCCGTTAGGTAGGCTTGATCTCAGTCTTAGATTCAGTTGTGTAATCTCATTATCAGATCCAAAGATTACCCATTAGATAGGCTTGATCTCATTCTCAGATTCAGTTGCCTAATCTCATTATCAGATCCAGAGATTACCCATTAGATAGTCTTGATATCATTCTCAGATTCAGTTGAGTAATCTTATTATCAGATCCAGAGATCACCCATTAGATAAGCCTGATCTCGTTGTCAGACTCGATTGAGTATTCTCATTATCACATTTAGAGATCTTCTGCTAGATAGGTTGGATCTTAGACATAATCATTTCTTACCTTTAATAGTAGATTCGGGGATCATCCATTAGAGAGGTTTGATCTGAAATTCAGACAGTCGAGAGTAGCAAGCTTAGAGTGCAGTCATTAATGTGAGTAGATTCAGTTAATCAACTCTAGTAACACTAGTTTCTGAGATCACTCACAAGAGAGGACTGATCTCAACTCCAGTACTCAGTTATCAATATCAGGAGATTCAGTTGTTCAGTATCACAGTATTAGTAGTGAGTTCAGATGATTGTAAAGAAGTACCCGACTTGCAGTATTTCGAGTCATGATTATTTTAGTTATGATTTGTGCATTCATGCATGTGTTCTCATTAAGTACTCTTATGCTTATTCAGTCAAGTAATTGTTCATGCATAAGCCCTTGCATTTAGCCGTACCTTCTCTTCATACTCAGTTTATTCTTATACTGACGCATTTGCGCTATGGTGTTTTATTTGACACCATAGTTTCAGAGGCACAAGATATAGAGTACCCTTAGCAGCTCAGTCCCAGACAGCAGCAGTAGACGTAGCAATGAGTCCTCTTTATTCGAGGATGATCCTTATTTTTACTATCACATCAGATTTAGTTTAATTTTAGTAGATAGAGTAAGTAAGGGGCATGTCCCATCAACTCCATAATTCAGACAGTTTAGAGGTTTTTCGGACAGCTGTATCAGTATTCAATTTTTAGTTTTGAGTATTTTTAGATGTTTTGAACCTTATGGTCAGTTTCCGCATTTATTATCTATATTATGTAGTACTCAAGTACAGATATCAGTAGAGGGTTAGCTAGTGTTCCTTTGGGATCATGAGCACCATGTGACGTTTTGATTCTAGAAAACTTGGGTTGTTACATTGTACCATCTAGAACTTTCCCCAATAGTTTCTCAAGGCTAACTTTTATTGTATTTGGTTGGGGATATGATCTTAGTCCATCTTTGTGACATTGGAAGTCCACTTTAGCCTAAAAAGTCTACCCTTGCATAGATATTATCCCTAGTCACCCACTTTGAGCCTTTAGACCTTTCTTTGGCAAACACATTGAAAGTTGTGAGCCTTTTAATTTTTATCCCTCTTTTTAATCCTACCCTCCTTGAACTTAAAATTGCAAATTGAGGCTAAAATCCTAAGTTGAGGGTGGTGATAGTTAAAAGAGGTAACTTTGGGCCACAAAGTTGTAAGTAAGTGCCTATGAGAATATGTATTGAGAACAAATGAGTAAGAAAAAGGAATAGATCCAACAAAGGGAAGAGAAGAACAAAGGGTTCAAGAAAAAAAATGAAAATAAAATGGGTGAACCAAGGAAATAAAAAGTAGGCACATATGTAAAGATTAAAAACAAAGGAAGTGGCCTATGACCAAAAGTTAAACGTACTAGTGTGATATAGATGTTCAAGGAGGGTATAGCCATGTTGTTTATAAAGGATATCCTACCCTACCTCAAACCTACATTACAATCTCAAAAAGCCCTTTGTGATTTCCAACTAAGTATTTTCATTGTAGTGGTGATTGAAAATAGGGGCAAGCCTATGTCATGGTACTTGTTAACATTGAGATTTCTTGAGAGAGAGTTTTTTAGACTTAAATTCCTTGTTTCATAATTGATTTTTGTTTCTTGTGAGGAGGCTTGTAAATAAGTCGAGGTGGGTTATTTTGTCATCTCCTGCAAAATGAGGCAAAAAAGAGTATAATGTAGTGAGGTCAAATGTGAGTCATTTCTAGTGTATTAGTGATTGTTGGATGGTTTCTCTTTAAAGTCTCTTGAATCCTTGAAAAATCATATTTTATGTTTAGGGGTGTCATTCAAATAGTTTTACCTATATATGAAGAGCTACATTATGGTATTAAATAAGCTTGAAGTCATTATGATCATTAGGTCATTCAATGTGGGCATAAATATGCATTGTCTCATGGTAAGAGGCAGTATTGCTTGAGGACAGGAAAAACTTTAAGTTACGTCTATTAATGAGTGGTGAGTTTACCACTCATTTGCACTAAACATTCATGCACATTACCATGATTTGAATGTATAAATGAGATATATGTACCATTAAATGATGTAATATCCACACTTTTAAAACCATACAGGTTATGAGATTGAAAGATGTGGACTTGAGCTAAAAAGGATCAAAAGAGAGAAAAGAAGTTCAGCTAGAAGGCCTAGAGAAAAAACAAGCCTCAGTTATCGCGATTGCAGCCAGTCAAGAAGGTCAGCAACCTCAATCGCGTGAATCTACCCGTGGTCGTGGTAGCCACGATCATAAAAAATTTAGTACGAATGCGGCAACGCGAGATTAGGTTAGGGATAATTTTGTAATTTTCAGCAGCTGTAACACCCTAAGTTTGCACCCCAGACGTCACAGGGTACTCATAATCTAGAAGGACCACAGGCTAACCCATGATTGGTAGCTACTGCAATCACTAAACAATAATACTGTATAATGCAAAAATTAGGTAGAAAATTGCCATAAGGTTCAAAACTGAAATCAAATGCTGAATACTGAAAATTAATACTGTAAACAGAACATCCTTCTGAAAGACTCTAGTCTGCAAAGCCTCTAACTGAACTATATGAAAGTGGAGTTGGTGGAAAAAGCCACCAACTAACTCCAACTACTGAAGTACTGATAAACCAAAATAATACTCTATCCTCATTCTATGAGGACTCACCATTAAATTTGCTGCAGATGATCTAGACTGCTAAGTATGATCAGGAGCCCGTGCATCTAAACCTATGATATAAGACATCATAGCATAAAATAAAGGTATGCATCAGTACTTTGAATGTACTGGTATGCTAGGTGATGTAAGGCTGGATGCATGGGTTCATATTCATGAACAATAACTGCCCAAATGGAATGGATAAAACTAAATGAGAGTACATGTATATTTGAAATTGCTGTAAATACTGATTATGTAATGCTATACACATAACTACATATCTGTAACAGAGATTTCATTAACACTGGATAATAAGTTCTAAAAAAAATATTGAATGACTGATATTTGAGTTTACTGTTACTGTATTACTAGTAACTGAGAGATTGTTTCTGACAGTCCTGATTCTGTAAAACTTAACTAAGTTCTATATTGAGTTGGGTGACCGTATCTGACAGTCCTAATTTTGAAATTGAACTAAATTTATACTGAGTCTAAAACTTAAACTGAAACTGTAGGAGTGTTCATCTAACCGACATACCCCGATTATGAACTGAGTTGGAGTCCAACCTGTGATTCTAATTAGAAGAGTGTTAGAACCTTACCAAGGGATACTAACAATGGATATGAGTTAACTCTCTCTGGAAGAAAGACCTTTCATCAACCCTCGCTGGCAGTAAAACTCATATGATATGTATCAACCCTAGACTGGTAGGAAGACATCTCAACCTACGTTGGCTAGGTAGTTCTATAATATAGGGATTGCTATTAAGGGTCAAACCCTTTTATTGAAAGAAATGCCCCCATCCCTGGATTTACTCGGTACTAATTCCTACTCCCAAATAAATAGACACTGAACTAATTTCCAGAATGTACTAGGCTTGACTAAACTGGTACTGATCGTGCTGTCTATCTGAACTAGACTGAGTTCACTGAGTTTTGATAACTGACTGAATACACCGAGTTCTATTAACTAGCTGAATATACTTAGTTCTATTATCTGACTGAGTACTACTATATGTGACATCACTGAGACTATTCTATAACTACTGTAAATCTAAGTAAACGGCTAGATTGTAAGGTATTAAATACCCCCAAGACTCAATTGCATAAATTATAAAACATAGCACAATCTTAAAAGCATGATAGCTAGACAGTTTGTCACAATTCATTCATTGAGGCATTTTAACAAACATTTGCATGACATTAACTTGTATACATACTAACATGATATGATTTCATTACTCAACTCACATGAATTATTCATAAAACACTTGGGAGCATAAGTTATACACATGACTTTACTACAACATACAAGCATCAGGATAAAAATCCCAAACTCACAACTTCAAGGGATTTTAATATGAAACCATATAACAACACACATATGCTATTTATTTCTCAAGAAACTTGTAATTAATCATAGATTATAAAACCAACTATATCATAATCATGAATACAATCAAGTTCAACATGAAGTTCGAGAAAAAAATCAACTTATAATTTGAAAAAGGGTTCTTGAACTCCAAGGGTGGAAGGAAACCCTTGGATGAACACCTATCATACCTTGATACTTGAATTCATAAAGATTGATCGTGAATTTCTTGAATCTTAATCTTGAATTGATGGACTAGGGTTTGTTCTTGAGAGGATGTTAGTGAATAATGAGAGTATTTTGCCTATTGAGGGGTTTAATCTCGTGTTTTGGGGCTGAATAGAAGTGGGAAAATATCCCAAATAGCCCTTTGGATGCTGATTTAATTATTAAAAAATATTCCCAGCAATACGCATACCGATGCGCCGCATCAATTTTATCAACACGATGACTAATGCTCCACATCGAGTTCACATTGGTTCACTGGAATTACACTGAAAAACAGGAAAAAATTATATGTCGATGAGATGGGTGATGCGACGTATTGACATCGCGTCGAACCACTATATTGGTCACCTAAATATGATTCAAACGAGGTCCAAAAACACCATAACTCACACAGAGTGACCTATTGACACACCTGATCATGATTCAATCCAAGGATCAACGTTTTAAGGTCATAAGGGTCATAAAATATCATCGCTAACTTATGAAGGGAAAAATAATTCTAAGTATAAACACTTAGCTAAAATTTCTAAGTCTGGGACCTCTTTTCAAGCTTTAACAGATTGAGTTAAGCTTAGTATTTTGTGGGGTCTTAAAATATCTCCCCCTTGAGAACATTCATCCTCGAATAAGACTAACTAAGATAAAAATATTGATAGATTAAATTTACATATACTGAACATGCACAACTGAAGCATGGTTACATGGCTGAAAGTACTAGTATGCTGAGTTATCATGCTGACATGCATAACTGAAGCATGACTGAGTTTTGAAAACATGACACATGACAGAGCTATTTCATGCAGTTATGCATGATATGAGAATGCTATGCAAATAAATCGACACAGAGTTGTAAAGGTAATCTGAGCATGGAACTGAGTAAATTCAAGGAAAACTGTTACCTTGAAATAAGTTAGATTTTGCATAGAAGAGGTTAGGATACTTGGTCCACATATCTGCTTCTGCTTCCTAAGTAGATCCCTCAACGAACTGATTTTGCCAAAGGACTTTGAGTAGAGAAACCTCTTTGTTCCTTAGTTTGTGAATCTGAAAATCAAGAATTTGGACTAGTATTTTCTCATAAGAGAGGCTGTTCTGGAAATCAATACCCTCTATCGGGACTAAAACTTCTGGGTCACCTATGCACTTTGCTAGTAAGGAGGCATGAAACACTGGGTGCACTGAATCTAAGTCTGAAGGTAACTCAAGTTTGTAAGCTACCTTTCCGAAATAGTTGAGAATTCGGTAAGGACTGACATATCGGGGACTGAGTTTCCCCTTATTTCTAAACCTCTTCACTCCCTTCATAGGAGAGATTTTCAAATATACAAAGTCACCAATATCAAACTCGAGATCCTTTTTTCGAATATCTACATATGATTTCTGTCAACTTTGAGCTCTCCTAAGCCTTTCCCTGATCAACTAAACTTTTTCTAGGGCATCAAATTCCAAGTCAGGCCTTACCACTATGACCTCACCCACTTCAAACCAACCAATGGGATATCTCCATATCCTCCCATAGAGCACCTCAAACGGAGGCATCTGAATGCTGGACTGATAACTGCTATTATATGCGAACTCAATCAAGGGCAAGAGGTCATCCCAACTACACTTAAAGTCAATGGCACACACCCTTAACATATCATCTAAAGTTTGAATAGTCCTTTCTTCTTGACCATTTGTCTGAGGGTAAAAGGTTGTACTGAGGTAAACTTGGGTACCAAGACTCTTTTGGAAGGCTTTCCAGAAATAAGAGGTAAACTAGGTACCTTTATTTGGGATAATGGATACTGGGACTCCGTAAAACCTGACCAACTCTTTGATACAGAGTTTGGCATAGTCCTTGGCTAAATAAGAGGTATGAATTGGTAAAAAGTGAGCTGATTTGATCATCCTATCTACAATGACCTAAATGGAATCGTGCTGACGACAAGTACGGGGCAAACCCATCACAAAATCCATGTTCATTTCCTCTCACTTCCACGTGGGAATACTAAACCTCTGTATAGATCTACTGGGCTTCTTATGCTCAATCTGAACCTGTAGTCACATGGAGTACTTAGCTACAGACTCTGCAATGTCACTCTTCATCTCACGCTACCAATAGATCTCCTATAAATCATGGTACATCTTAGTAACCCCTGGATAAATAGAGTAAATTGTGGTACATCTTCAACGAGAATTCATTACCTCAAGTCATCTACACTAGCACGCATAGCCAACCCTGGCAATGCAACACACCATCTCCCCCTTGGGAGAAAACCTCTACTTTTTTATCTCTGACTGATTTTTTCAACTTGACTAAACTGGGATCTCTGTCTTGCTTTTACTTTGTATCAGAAACCAGAGATGATTCTGAACTATTCTTTACCCACACACTACCTTCTACTGAATCGACTAAGCGGACACCTAGTTGGGTAAGCTAATGAACTTCCTGAACTAACTTCTTCTAACCATCTTCCACGTGAGAAACACTACAATAGACATCCTACTGAGAGCATCAACCACTATATTGGCCTTGCCCAAATGATACAGAACATTCATGTGGTAGTATTTTAACAACTCTAACCATCTTCTCTGTCGTAGATTCAAATTTTTCAGAGAAAACACATACTGTAGGCTCTTGTGGTATGTGAAAACATCTACATGTACCCTATACAAATAATGCCCCCAAATACTTAAGACAAATACAACAGCTACTAAGTCAACATCATGAGCAGGGTAATTCTTTTCATGGATCTTAAGCTGTCTAGAGGCATAGGCTATGACCTTACCTCTCTACATCAAAACACACCATAAACCCACTCTGAAAGTATCACAATACACCACAAACCCGTCTGAGCCATCTGGTAAAGTCAAAACTAGGGTTGTAGTGATTCGACTCTTTAACTCCAGAAAACTCTTCTCACAAGAATCTGACCACTGGAACTTGACTTTTTTTGAGTCAATGTTGGAATGGGTGATCCAATGGAATCCTTCAATAAACCATTAGCAATAGCCAGTCAAACCCAAGAAACTCTTAATATCTAATGGAGAGATGGGTCTGGTCCAGTTTCTCACTTTTTTAATATTTTGAGGATCAACTCTAATGCCATCACAGGAAACTATATGACCAAGAAAAGCTATTGACCTTAGTCAAAATTTGGACTTTCTAAATTGGCAAACAATTGGTGGGTTCTGAAAGTTTATAATACTATTATGAGATGGTATGCATGATCATGTTCACTGCGGCAGTAGACAAGAATGTCATCAATGAATAATATGATGAACATGTCAAAATACTGCTTGAATATGCAGTTCATTGAGTCTATGAAGGCTGCTGGAGCATTGGTAAGACCAAATGATATGTCTAGGAATTCGAAGTGACCATACCGAGTTCTGAAAGCTGTCTTTGGAATGTCACATTCTCTGAATCTAAGCTAATGATAGCCTATTCTGAGGTCTATCTTAGAAAAGTAGCTAGCACCCTAAAGTTGGTCAAACAAGTCATCGATTCTGGAAATTAGATACTTGTTCTTGACTACGTCTTTATTTAGCTGATGGTAGTCTATACACATTCTAAGAGAACCGTCTTTTTTACACATGAATAAAACTGGTGCACCCCAAGGAGATTTGCTTGTTCTGATGAATCCCTTATCTAAAAGATCCTTCAACTATTTGTTTAACTCTTTGAGTTCTGTTGGGGACATTCTGTATGGTAGGATAGAGATAGGCTAAGTATCTCGAAGAAGGTCTATTCCAAAGTTGATTTCCCACTCGGAAGGGATCCTGGAAGATCTTCCAGAAACACATCTGGGAATTCACTTGCTACTGGAACTAACTCAATATTAGGGTTCTCTAAACTAGAGTCTTTAACTCAAACGAGATGCTAAACACATTCCTTAGATATCATTTTCCTCGCCCCAAGGTAGGAAATAAGATGACCCCTATGTGCTAAAGTACTACCCCTCTACTCAAGATAGGTTCATTCGGAAACTAAAAATGGACAACTGTATTTCTAAAATCAACTGAAGCATAAGATGAATGAAGCCAATCCATGGCGAGAATGACATCAAAATCGATCATCTCTAATTCTACTAAGTTTACTGAAGTGATTTTCTGAGATACCATAACCAGATAGTTCCTGTATACCCATTAGGTTATGATAGATTTACCCACTGGGGTAGAGACTGAGAAGGTCTCTGCTAGGATTTCAGGACTGACTCCAAAGTTAAAAACTATATAAGGATTTACAAAGGACAAAGAATCTCCTGGATTGAGCAAACCATAAATATGCAAATGATAAACTTGTAACGTACCAGTGACCACATCAGGAGAACTTTGCTGATCTTTTCGGGACTAAAGTGCATAAAGCTTATTTGGAAGTTTCCCACTGGTGGCACTAGAAGTGGCACACTACTGATTTGGACGATCAGACTGAGCTGAAGGATGATTATGATGACTCTACAAACCCACCTAAGGACACTCTAAAAACTTATGGCCTAGCTTTCCACTTCCAAAACATACATCACTGCCAGCCCTGCAGACGCACTGGTGGTTTGTACCACACTTCTGGCAAATGGAATTTGTTTGGGCACTACTAACACTACCCTGAGGTTTAGGGCCTGGTGCCCTATCTTTATTGCCATCTCTGAATTTTGTCACTGGATCATTGGCTGAGAATGGAGCAAAAATTGAAGATTTCAGGCAGAACTAAGAACGACACCCACCCAGTGCTCACTTGCAGTCACTTCCATAATATCTGTGACTTTTTACACCTGATCAAGGAATTCCTATGGGTCCTCATCTTACTTAGACCCGGTAAAGGATAGAGGGTTTATTTGGGTGAAGTCCTGAATTCTAGCTGCGGTAGTATTGTCCACTAGGTTGGTCGAAATGGAAGCTGGGCGTTCATTCTGGGATGCCATAGAATGAGCTAGAGTGGTGAAAGCTACCCTGAATTTTGCATGGAAAACATGCTCATCTAGACGATCTGGTTGGAAGGGTGGAGGTGCTGGCTGATTTCCTGTTCTCCTTTCATTGTTCTTTTTAGGAGGCATATTTTGTAAATGGAAGTAAGAATAAGATTAGATTGAGAGTGCAATCTTGAGCTCATTCTCACTAGCACGATCAGAATACTGAAAAAACGGAAACTTTTCCTAAAATGCCTCATAGCCTCTTATCCATAAGTGTGGTGCGCTACACACCCATGCTAAAAACTCTACTAAATGCGACTTTTAGACTTTCTAGGACTCTGTTGAACCTTGGCTCTGATACCAAGTTTGTAATGCCCTGAGTTTGCACCCCGAGCATCACATGGTACTCATAATATCGAAATACCACAAGATAAACTGTGACTGGTACCTTCTACAATCACTGAACAATAATACTGTATAATGCAAAAATTAGGCTAAAAATTGCCTTACGGTTCAAAACTAAAATCAAATGCTAAATAATAAAAATCAATACTATAAACTGAACATCCGTGTAAAATACTCTAGTCTGAAAAGCCTCTAACTAAATAGTCTGAAAGTAGAGTTGATGGGACAAGCCCCTAACTAACTCCAACTACTAAAGTACTGATAAACCAAAATAATACTCTGTCCTCAAACTATGACGACTCACCACTAAATTTTTTGCTGATGATCTGGGCTGCTAAGTATGATCAGGATCCCATACATCTGAACCTATGATGTTAGACATCATACTATAAAAGAAAGGTCTGTGTCATTGCTTTGAATGTACTGGTATGCTAGATGAGGTAAGGTTGAATGCATGGGTTCATATGAATGAACAATAACTAACTGAATGGCATGAACAAAACTAAATAAGAGTACATATATATCTGAAACTGTCTTAAATACTAATTATCCAATGCTATGCACATCACTACATATCTGTAACTTAGATTTCAATAATACTGGATAATAAGTTCTAAAAAAATTTAATGGATGATATCCTATTTTACTGTTACTATATTACTGGTAACTGAGTTATTGTTTCTAACAGTCTTAATTCTGTAGAACTGAACGGAGTTCTATACTGAGATGGGTGACTGTATCTGATAGTCTTGATTCTGAAATTGAATTGAGATTTTATACTAAGTCTGAAACTGAAACTGAAATTGTGGGAGTGTTCATCTAACCAACATACCCCGATTATGAACTGAATTGGGGTCCAACATGTGATCCTAGTTGGAATGGTGTTAGCACCTTGCCAAGGGATACTAACAATGGCTATGAGTTAACCCTCTCTGATAGGAAGCCCTTTCATCAACCCTCGCTGCAGGAAAACTCATACGAGATGTATCAACCCTAAACTGACAGGAAGATATCTCAACATACGCTGGCTATGTAGTTCTGTAATATAGGGACTGCTACTAAGTCTCAAACCATTTTACTGAAAGGAATGCCCCCATCCCTAGGTTCACTCGGTGCTGATTCCTACTCCCAACTGAATAGACACTGAAATAATTTCTAGACTGTACTAGGCTTGACTGAACTATTACTGATCATGCTATCTATCTAAACTGGACTGAGTTTACTGAGTTCTGATAACTGACAGAATACACTGAGTTCTGTTAACTGGCTGAATATACTATTTTTTATTATCTACTGAGTACTACTGTATGGGACATCACTGAGACTATTCTGAAACTACTATAAATTTAGGTAAACAACTATATTATTGGGTATTAAATACCCCAGGACTCGATTGCGTAAATTGTAAAACATAGCACAATCTTGAAAGCATGATAACTAGACATTTTGTCACAATTCATTCATTGAGGCATTTTAAGAAACATTTGCATGGAATGAACTTGTATACATGCTAACATGAAATGATTTCATTACTCAACTCACATGAACAATTCATCAAATACTTGGGGAGCATAATTTATACACATGACTATACTGCAACATGCAAGCATCATGATCAAAATCCCAAACTCACAAATTCAATGGCTTTTAACATGGAACCATATACCAACATACACATGCTATTTATTTCTCAAGAAACTTGTAATTAATCATGGATTATAAACCCAACTACATCATAATCATGTATACAATCAAGTTCAACATGAAGTTCGTGAAAGAAATCAACTTGTAATTTGAAAAGGGTTCTTGAACTCCAAGGGTTCAAGGAAACCCTTGGATGAACACCTAACTTACCTTGATACTTGAATTCGTGAAGATTAATGGTGAATTTCTTAAATTTTGATCTTGACATGATGTACTAGGGTTTATTCTTGAGAGGATTTTAGCGAATAATGAGAGTATTTTGCCTATTGAGGGGTTTAATCTCGTGTTTTAGGGCAGAATAGAAGTGGGAAAAATATTCCAAATACCCATCTGGATGTAATTTAATTACTGAAAAGTGCGCATAGCGACACACATACCGACGCACTGTGTCGATGGAATCAATGCAGTGACCAACTCACCGCATTGAGTTCACGTTACTTCACTGAAATTGCATTGAAAGCTTGGGAAAAATTATTTATCGATGTGATGGGCAACGCGATGCATTGAGATTGCATTGACTTACTATTTTGGTCACTTGAATATGATTCAAACGAGGTCTAAAAAATCAAAAAATCACTCGGAGTGACATTTGACACACCTGATCATGATTCAATCCTAGGATCGTCGTTTTAAGGTTATAAGGGTCGTTAAATAGGATCGCCAACTTATGTAGGCTAAAATAATTCTAAGTCTAAACACTTAGCTGAAATTTCTAAGTTTGGGACCTCTTTTCAAGCTTTAATGGGCTGAGTTAAGCTTAGGATTTTGCGGGGTCTTACAGAAGCCAACCCTAAATCCCTTAAAAGCCTAAACCCTTCCCCATTTTGGGCATTTTATAGACAAACAATACTTTAGATTTGAAATTGAAACACTAAATTGGGCTAGAATTGTAATATGATTTGCAAATTTGGATTTTGGAATTTGTGAAGAATGGATGCCTTGAACAATCCTTTGGTATATGTTTATCTCTTTTCTTCATGCATATCTAAATCTTTTAGTGTTGGGATTATGTTTAAATAAGGTGCAATTAGTTGTGGGTTGTGATGTGTTTGCGTATATACTAATTAGTTGACAAAGGGTTCTACTATCACTAGATTATATTGGTTGGGATTTATGGGTGAAAACCCCAAATACTCAAAATTGGTTTGTGGGTGAAAACCCTAAACTCTTACAAGGTTAAACAATCCTTGAAAGAGGGGTTTGGGTGAAATTTTGGAACCCGTATCATCCTTGAATGAGGGAGTTTACTAATGCTCACTATCTTAAATATAATAGTAAGTATGAAGTTGACTACCTCTTGGGTATCTTGCTAGTAATAGGGATAACCAATTGAGGAACTAGATGAATATAGTTAAAACATTTATTTGGTATCCGAAAGGTTCAGTAGATTAAATTATTGAGATTTTGTTGAATAGCTAGCCTGAAGGATCCTAGACCTAGCCTACCATATTGTTTACGACTAGAATGTACACAAAATCTACACATACCCATACCTAATTTTCCTACAGGTAGACATAATCCCAAGATTCTCTTTATATTAACGTTAAATTACAATTGTTGTGTAGATTGTGGAAGTGAGTTACTATTGACACGCACACTCTCAAAACCAAACCCCTCATTTTAAATCATGCTTTTTTACTTTATTTGAAATTTGGGTGTTTTCTTGATAATTGTTAAGACCCATAAAACTAGAATATTACTTCACTTCATGTGGATTCGACTTCAAAAAAATTTAAGATATTGACAATGACCGTACTCTACCAAATTGCATAGTATAGGTGAGCTTTATCTAGGAGCAGATGAAGAGAAAACCAAAACCTTATTCTTCCCCTTATGTGACCTTACAAACGAGGTTCAAGCATATGGTCTAGCTAACCACATTTGAAGAACCTGTCCTTCCCCTCACTACAGAAACCCTTATGTAACCGATCGCAGAACCTACAAAGAGGATATGATGAGGCTGACTGAGCCCCACTCGCCTAAGAATGGGCTCCCTATGCCCTAAAGTTTTTGGTACCTTACTAACGCCTATCACCCGAAGGCTTCAGGTAGTGAGCACCAACTGTGGATAAAGAACCAGAACTCCCCTACTTCTTTTTTGGCCACTTACCACCATCCCTAAAACTTTGTTTTTGATCACCTTTCTTCGAGAACCGAAACATTTTACCCTGCTTTTCCCCTACCTCAACCTGTTTCCTCTTTTCCTCCTCCACCTGTTGCATATGAATAACTAACCTAGAAATATGTATGTCCTTTATCAGTAAGGGAGTCTTTCTTTCAAGGATCAACTCATGAGACAGCCCTAAAGAAAACTTCCTTATCCTGGTCCTCATATCAGACACATTTTTGGAGCACACCTAGACAACTTGTGAAATTTCAAGGAATATTCCTTGACCGACATTTTCCCTTATTTCAGATTAACAAATTCCTCCGCTTTTGCTATCGTAAACACTTGAGGAAAGAAGCGATTTAGAAATTCATTAGAGAAAGTCTCCCACAAAGATGAATCATCAACATCACTTTTTTCCCTATCCCATTCCTCCTACCATAGGTACGACATATATTTTAGATGAAAGGCAGCAAAATTTACCCCTTCAACATTCATGGCTTGCATCACGCTAAAGACCTTTTCCATTTCATTTAGAAACCCTAAGGATCCTTCTCTACCATAACACAACTAAAAATGTGAGGACTCAACTCAAGAACTGGACAACTCAAAAGATGGAGTACCAGATACACCATGTTCAGCATGAGAAGCTACCAACTGAGCAATCACATGAAGCGACTAACAAAACTTTGCATTCATCACGTTACACAAAAGAGGACTAGAAAGAACCAGTGGAACTCTAAAATAATCAAGAACTAGACCCCTAGATCGAGTATGGATCCCCTGAGTAGAATGTGTCCCATCAATATTATCCCTAGTTGGGACAGAAGAGTTTTCGTGAGCTTCAGATCATCGAGGCATGATCTGAAAAATCAGCAAACAAAAATCAAAAGAATCTAAGACCTTAGACTCTAAAGCTAGAAATCAGAATGCTAGAATACGAAACATTCCTAAATGCCTTGTAGCCTCCCCCTTATAAGTGTGGCACACTACACACCCCTAAAAGAGACACTACTCGACACAACTATGGGGACTTCCAATTAACCATGAACCTAGGGATCTGGTACCAACATGGCATGACCCAAACCAGGGCGTTATCATAACGGGCATCTCAAGTCCAGCCAGGATCGGAGAACCCCTAGTACCCAACCCAACCACTAAATGCAAACCCCGAGTCAGATGAATTTCGAGCATATAATAAGATAGCATTTTGTATAATTCCAGACTTTGGGACAGTTCCATGACCATGACTAACCCAAGAAAGTCTAACCATCCAATATCAACCAACAACCATAACTAAACCTATATAATAACCAAGTTCATGTCCATAACATAACATAATAGGATGTAATAATCATAAATACAGTCAAACAGTATCAGCCCAAAACCAATACCAATACCAAGGATGACACCACTATCAACACCGCCCATACCATCTCGTAGTAGTTCCACAAAGCTATTAACCAAAAGTAAGACAATATTCGGTCGGGACATGCCCCCGACCATAGCCAAAACCATAGTCTATAAAATAACCAACGTATGTAAAGATATCCATGATATGAAATAGAGCCTTCCAGGGTATGGAAACTCACCACTTCAATCTAATTTGTAATCTTGAATCCAATCACTAAGCAAGAAGAATAGAATGACTAATTTCTACATCACATGGGGATACAGGGCCCGAAGATGGGTTAGCGGTTGAACTCAAGCAAGTACTTAGGATAAGGATAAAATAATTCCAACCTTTCAAACCAAGTAAACAATTATATGCATTCATAACCATACATATATATATATATATATAATCCATGCTGGGAAAGAGAACCGGGCTTAGCATGCCTTTAAAACCATTATCCTGGGTATGTGTAGCTTAACTATCCTAGAACCACCCATGGGCTATATGGGTCTAGTATTAACCCCTATACAGGCCCTGATATGTGTAACCACATGAATTGGAGATACCATAGGAGTATGGGATTCTTGAGTACCCTTCGCTCTCCATGATACATATACACAAGTGCAACTTTGGGGAATCTTGCGTACCCCATAAGTATTGTATAGGTTCATCATGACCAATCCTCATGCGGCAAACTTGAGTTTCCAGTGTCCGTCCATTAGACTCACACCTTCATGGTTAACTATCATACCCGCCATTATTGCCCAAATAAAACCCTTATCACACAACCATACCACCATTTCCATTTAGTATTAACCAAGGCCATAAGAAGTGGTATCGTTATACTGATAATAGATTGCAAGAAATTTCCTTAGCCAACCTTTTAGAGAAGAAAGGATTCTCATGTACCCATAAATTACATTATTTAGTTGCTTGAGGGATCTTATGTACCCCATAAGATGTTCATTATTATGTTTGATTGGGGGATTTCCTTGTACCCCACAAGGATGTTAAATTAAACAATAACCATGACCATCAAGACCTTACCATTTTACTCTTCCATACCATTTAAACCATGTATTCTATTTAGGGTTCCATCACCAAGTTGTACCATGCAATAGTTCCATTAAAAGTTCAACCTAACAGTAAAAGCATTCTCATAGGTATTTTATCAAACATGTTGTGGGCATAGTGTTTACAAATCCAAAACCAAGTACCACTTAACTATTCCCATGCAAACAAATGTTCAAACCATCATTATAATATGAAAACCATAAGTAAAAGGCATGATAAAACCATAACCAACACTTATAACATAAAGCCCAACATATATTTGAAAACCCTAAACCATACAACAATTACGCCAAGAAAACAATCCATAAAATATGCCTTTATTTGGAATTAAAAATGAGGGTGGAGTAACATGCCTTAGATTATGAAAATGATGGAGAAAAATAACCCTTGTAAGTCCCAAATTGATCCTATTGATGAAACCCGAGCCTTCCTTGACCCAAGATCCTTTAAGAGGATTGGAGAGAGTTTGTAAGTGCTTAAAATTAGAATATTAGGGTAAATAATGTCCCATGAGTGATATAGTCATGGGGCCTTAGGAGGTTAAAAGGGGAAATGTCCAAATTATCCCAAACTTAAACGGCATAAAATTCCTGCGAGAGCATGTGACTACCATACCTAAATTGTACCCTAGGGTACGAGTGGTACCCCTATCTTTTACCCTAGGTCTCACCTTGGACCCCAACACTATCCAACATATGACCACCAAGGCCAAAATGCACCCAACCATACGACTAATACCATGATACCGTACCTTAGGCAGAATAGATTCACCTAGGCTAAACTTAGGGCAATATATGATTGACATCTTACCATTAATACCCTAAGGTACGACTAGTATGATCCAACTATACATAAGAAAGAAACCAACTAATCTATACTAGTTACCATCCAAACCGTACCATAGCATAAAAGAAGTACCATAAGTCGTATGATTTACAGAAGCCAAAAACTCAGGAAATTTCCAAGGATCAAAACCTAGAGTGTTTCACATTCCTAACTATCTTGTAGCATCTCCCTTATGAGTATGGCACACTGCACACCCTTAAAAGTGACTCTACTTGACACAACTTTGTAGAATCCCAAGTGATCATGAACCTAGTGTTCTAATACAAGTATAATATGAAACAAATTAGGGACTAGTCATATCAAGTGTTTCAAGTTCCACCCGAGACCGGAGAGCACCCCCACCCCAAACCATTATCGCCCTACACAATAAGTCTAATGAATTTCAAATATATATATATATATATATATATGTATATGTATAACTAGATAGAAAGAACAATCATAAATCAAATACAGTCAAATAGTGTCATCCCTAATACCAATACCAGTGACAAATCTGACACCTTAGGGACAGTGCCTATGACAACCTAAAGTAGTCTCTTAAATCCTCTATCCGAAATCAAAATAATATATGATCGAGACATGTCCCCTACCATAGCCAAAAGCAAAGTCTAACAACTAACAAAAGTATGTAAAGAAGACTATAACATGAAATAGAGACTTTCAAAGTAGGAAGTTCACCACTTCAATTCGACATGAACCTATCCCAGAATCCAAGACACTAAACAGGAGAAGTAGTATGGCTTGTTCTTATATTGTATGGGGATACATCTCCCGAAGATGAGTTAGAGGGTGAACACTAGCATGTACTCAAGAAAGGATAAAAATAATTACACTATTCAAAACTAAGTAGATAATTATATGCAATCATATACATACATATATATATATATATATCATACCGGAGAAGGGAACCAAGTTTAGCATGTATTTAAAATCTTTAACCTAGGTTGTATAGCTCGACCGTCCTAAAACCACCTATGGGATATATGGGTTCAGCTCCCTCTGCTGAAAGGGCCCAAGTGTATGTTAACCGCATGGCCAAAAAATTGAACCTAAAATGACTAGTACATACCCCAATAAATAAAGTGTGACATAATGTGTATGGGTCACCAAGACCACCCTCAAATTGACAAATGGTGATCCCATCGGGACCCCACCTTCCATGGCTCTAATACTCAACCCCCTTTAAGCCCAATTAAAACCATTTACACAATCCAATAATTTTTCAAGGATTCTATTATTTAGGCATTAATCATTGATATCGTCATACCAAAATTAAAGCTTATAAGTCTATCCTTTTATGCCATACCAAAGCCATTAAACCAAGTTGACTCCAAAGTTTTTTACTAAACCATTACCATGGGCATCAAGGCCTTTTCGAACAACTTAAGACCAAACAAACCAATTGAAGTTCCATTATCTATTATATAATGCAAAGGTTCAATAATAGTCAGACTATGTGACAAAATCACTCTCATTAGCATTTTAATAAATATATTGAGTGTATATAATTTCCAAAAACCAAAACCAAGTATCAATTAACTTTTTTCATACAATCACATGTTCCAACCATAAATATAACATCAAAACCATAATTAAAACATAGGAAAAGCACTATCCAACCAAGAACAACCAAAAACACAAACATCTATTTCAAAATAAAATAATACCATAATAATTCCATGAAACAATTCATTAAAACATGCTTTCAGTTGAACTAACAATGAGAGAAGAGTAACATGCCTTGGATATCAAAGATGTGGAAAGAAACCACCCGTGTAATCCCTGAATTGATTGTGTTGAAGAAACCCTAGACTTTCTTAAATCAAGAGCCTTGAGAGAGATTTGAGAGCAATTTAGGAGTGTTTTGATGATAATAATAGGCTAAGAAAGCCTTCAAAGGTGTCTTTGTTGTGGGGCTAAGAGAGATTAAGAGGTGAAATATCCAGAATACCCCCAAATTAGATTGTAAAAATCACCGCAAGAGGATACTACTAGCCCCTCCCAAACCGTACCCATAACATATGAGTGGTACCCACCACTCGTACCTTAGACAGAATGTTAGTCATCACACACTATCAACCATATGACCCCCTTTCCCAAATTGTACCTTCACTATACAATAAGTATGGTGTGAGTTATACTCTAAGTAATATCCAAGAGGATCGACACTGGACAACATACGACTATACCTTACAACTCATATCCTATCCTCATGACTCTTAGTAAGACACTCGTACTCAGAGCCAAGTAAAGTTAATAAGTTTTTGATTAAATGAAGGACCAACCCGTCACCAACCATATGACCCATACATACAAAACCATAACGACACTAGAAATCCCACCACTATTCTCTAAACTCCTAATGACTAGGATCCCTTGACCGTACCCACACTATACAAGTCAAGGTGTGAGTTGTATGACGATTAGAAGATTCGATACTCAGGAAATTTTGAAGGGTTAAGAACTCATGGTATTTCAACTTGCATCAAAACCCCTATTCTAGTCTAACCATATAGTCTTAACTATAATTTACATTTGATTATCATGAATCAATGTATTATTTATACCTAGGAAAACATAATCCCAAGACTCTTCTCCTATTTGAATCTTACCTACATTTGTAGCTTTTAATTGGTAGTTTGAGTAGATTCTATTAAAATAACTATTCAAACCATACCCCTAATTTTAACCTATGTTTTTATTGTATTTACATAACGGGTATATAATTAGTAGATTTCAACACGCATAGGATTTGAACAATAGTTACAATCCTTGTAGATTCGACCCCAACTCAAGTTGGGTTAATATATTTTACAACGATCGCCTTGCCCATAAATCATTGGGTATGTTGAGTGCAATCAAGAATAAAATTAGTTCTAATGCTGACCGCCACCGATACTGGATGATGCGCCCTACTGTGGAACTTGGCAACCTGAATGAGCTACCAAAGTAATAGATTTACCATAAGGGCGAACATCTTTATTTCCCTTCATAGTCAAAGGGAATTTCTTGATCCTATGGCCTGGTTTACCATAACCACAATAACCATCTCTGCCTATCCTTCAGTCACTTGAATGATTTCTACTACACTTTTGTATGTTAGATTTTTTCTACCTAGAAAAATGCTACCCTAAAATATAGAAGTCAGTTCCCTACCCTATTATTCCTGCTTAGTCATATGTGAGAGGGGAATGCCTGAAGATAGTGCGGATGCTGGCAGATGACTAAAATATTGAATGATTTCCCTCTCCTGACTTATATTGACCATAATCAAACTATCCGTTCCTAGACCTCTTAGTCTTCTTTTCTTTATCATTAAATTTTTAGCCTTAATCTACTGAGCATGATTCATAAATTGAGCAGCATACATATCCCCAATCAACATGGTAATCCTACACTCCTTGACCACCAAGTTAGACAATCCAAAGACAAATTTACTCATATGAGCCCTGGAATTTGGCAACAACTTTGGTGCGTACTTAGATAGATCGGTGAACTTGAGATAGTATTCTTTCACTGACATAGAACCCTGCTTGAGGTTCATGAAATCCCCCACTTTAGTCTCCCTCATCTCACAATGGAAAAAACTACATAGAAAAGCTATCTAATATACATTTCAACTTATTGGATCTAAATTTTCACCCCTTCCTTCCTTCTATATGGTATCCGAGTCATCAGCAACAACCTTTTACTGATAGGATGCCAATTCTACTACATGCATAATCTAAGTAATTTTCTTTATCTCACCAATGAAAAACTATGGATCCTTATTCATATTTGACCGGAATAACTTAGGGGATTCATTCTCATGAATTCTCAAACTCTGGCTGCAACTAAGTTACCATATTATGGAATTGGGACTTCTGCAGGCTAATTTCCTAGAGCAGTCCTAACTTGAGCTAATACCTAAAGGGCAGCCCAAAACTCAGCATAAGAGATGTTCTTGGTCAAAGGGTCTATAGGTAGTTATGGGGTAGGTAGGTCCCCACATCTATGGGTATAAGCTCTACGAGTAGGAATTCTTTATCATGTGAAAACACCAGTTATAACAGATAGAGCTAACTTTCGAGCACAATAAAGATCATGAAAGAAGGATAGTTCCTGATACATCTCATAGCCCCTCACTCGTAAGTGTGTCATGCTTCATTCTTATGATCAGGACTCTACGTAACACAACTTGTCAGAGTCCCAAGGACTTTTTAACATTTGGATTTGATATGAAGTTTGTAATAACTCAAGGCTACCTACTAGACGTCATACGGTGCTTAGGTCTAAAAGTGGCCCCAAAGTTAACCCATGAGTCTACTCAACACTTAAATGTGAATAATACATTTAAAACACGAGTGAAAACTTGTATTAAAGATTTGAAATTTAAAGGAGTAAGAAATCTCAACTAAACACTGTGAATCAATAACAATTAACAATTACCAAAATCTAAAGGAAAAGTAAACCAACTGACTAGTCTTGATAAGCTTTTAAGTCTAGGACAGACCCCAGCTCACCCAAGCCAAAATTATTAATTCTGAATTAATAGTAGCTAAACATCTAAGGAAAATCATAGACTTATCACTCAAAATACAAGGACTCACCAACTAGCGGGATACAGGAGATGGTAATCATGGCCAATCGCTACTGAGGATGAACATCAGAACCTACATTATGAAATAGTGTATCCACACAGTTATATATGTGGTTACTACCTTTGGAATATACTGAGTATATGGGGTGACTGCAAATAGTAAAACTAATGCTAATCATAATCATAAAATAAGCATACTAAGTGCAAATAGACTCAACATGATTATGAAAGAAACTGAAAACTTAATCAATATAAGAATATGTCATACAACAACACCTGAATAAAGTTTGTGAGTCAATACACTTACTTTCTATTTCAAAAATTTATCTTTACTGTGGGAGATTTTTATAACTGGCATAAATCATGTGAGCAATATGTTTCCAATATCTGACCAACATTGAGGAGGGATGCTCTATACCTTGCTATCGGCATTGAACCTGAACAGGAGTAATCACTAAATCAAGCACATTTGAGCAAGAGAGACACTCTATGGTGAGGCCCTTTTAACGTAAAATGACACGCCGTTTCTAGAAATTAATGTGTGTCAAACCCATATCTCCTTTATTATAAATACTACTCTAAAAATACACTGATGCTCATAATATATGAAATTCACCTTAAATTAAGTAAATGGGTATATAATTGTGAAAACCAATCATGCTTCTGTTACTAAATCATGACTGTGTGAATTACATATCATGTATGAGATCATAATATCAAAATTGAGATTTATAATCAAGATAAAATAAACTAAAATTTGATATAGTAAGTCTGAATATCTCAAAAAGTAACTGAATCATGCTGAAAGGCAGGTATATTTAACAACTCATGGAACTTCATATCAAAATGCTTAAACTCAATTCATAATATCAATTTCGTGAGTAAGAACATGGGTAAAATATGAATTATTGTGCTAAATGAACTTTAAATCACATGGGAACATCATAATTTCAATTGAATAAAAAATATGCATAACTCTAGCTATTAAATCCTTAAAATTCATGTAAAAACAAAACTTTTGGGAACAAGGAATGAAGATAATCTTTTCTCAAACCCTACATACCTGAACTTAGTAAATTTCTTGAAGAAAACTCAAATTGGAACCTTGGAAGTTTGAATTTTTTTAAAACAAACCTTCTTGGGTGTTCTTTAGAGCGTAGGGAGAGAGAAATAGTGCGATTGTGACTTATGAGGGGATGAATCTCTTTAGTACTAGTTGTAGGATAAATTAGGAGGTAAAAGAACAAATTACCCTAAGAATGAAGAGGAAACACATTTGTCATTGCTACGACCATAGGTGTGAATTCTCTTATTGTGTCACACCAATGTCATGGAACACATTTAACACAACAACCAGTAGGCCTGGTACGCCCTTATTGTGCCAAGCCACTAGTTTCACATTTTGGTTGTGTCTTACCTCTGTGGCACACCCTAATCATGGACCCTTACTATTTTAGAGACCTAAAATATCTTGAAACTCATTTCTAAAGTCGAAAAAACTTCCTAATAGTTTTGTTAACATTCCTTATCATTTTTTAAATCATAAATTGCTTTAAACTGTCTGAAATAAAAATTAAGTCATCAACATTTTGGGTTGTAACAAATTTGTTCTTTGAATTCCCTGTTGTCAGTTTTGAGAGTCATCCAAACTAGTTCTATCTTTTGCTAGATATTGTAGGCTTTTTTCATCAGTATTTATTTGTCTAGGTACCACCTTATAGGCTTATTATTATGCTTTTTAGTATGGATTTTTAGTAGATCCGCTGCAATCCTTTGGGGTCAATGTGATGTGGACATGACTCAGATGTTATGTTATGCAGATCATTGTAGATAATTGGTTTGGAATAACAAGGAAATGTTTGATTTTGGATTTGGGGATAACTGCATGGACATGCCTTAAGTTGTGCCCAAGTGCACACAGAAGTGTATGTGATCCACCACAGTAATACATTGGCCTTAGAAAAAGCTGAATATCAATCCCTTAGAGAATTTTGTTAAAAACTATCCAAGCGTAGGTTACCAATAAGATTAATCAAGTGTTATGTAACCAAAAGAATTTGTAAGTTATAAAAATTTGTAAACAAAATAATGTAGTAAAGTAACTGTCATGGCCCAATTACTTAGGTCATTATGGCGCCTACTATAGTCCACCAGTAAGTAAGCCAAACCCATAGTTCAGAATGGCTAGTAATAGACTACCCAAATGTATATATAGAGAGAAATGCAGTATAGGTGAAGTAAGAGAGACATATACATAATAAAGTCCCAAAACCCAGTGGTATCAGTACAAAAGCTGCTAATATAACAAGAGTACAAGAGTGAATTAGATGGAATAAATTACACTGATACAACTCATCTTCGAATACAACCTTGAGACTAGTCTAATATATAAGAGGTAGGTAAGTAGTACTAAAAACATCAGGAGCTCACTCTAAGTCTCCACAACCAAAGTAATTAGTTGTATCAAAACATAGATTGAAACTTATCTTGGTCAAGTCTTTAAAACATAATTATTAACCTATTTTACATCTAAATTATTCATTACTAATGGAATTTATTATTACGAAGAAATCCATTATTCAGGTAGAAAGTGGGCTTTACCTTTATGCAGTGACAACAATAATATTATTATAATCTAATCATAATCATATAAATCATCGATGCAACAATCATCAATGTACCAAATCTATGTATTCCATTACCATTATTCATAGAATGTAACCATAAGCATTAATATAACAATAAACTACAATCATGTCCTTTAAAAGGATAGACACTTTCTGGATGGTCAACTCATATCATAACACGACCTTGGGCCCAATAATGTGTTCGAAATAATTACGACATCATAATCACTACCTTTGGCTCACATACATATCCGAAACCCATATAAAATAATATTCATACATTATTTCATATTTATAAGTCATAGGATAATGATGAGTCCTAATATCTTTATAATCCATAAAGCATTTCTATAATCGTCTCACACATAAGAGAAATATCACATCTAGAAGGCATAATGCATCAATGAAGCATAACTCATAACAATGAGGAATATCATATCTATATGTCAATTATCATATCTAAGGGGGAAATAACATCTCTAAAGGACCAACGTTCTATCTAAGAGAAATATCATCTCTATAGGCCAATTATAATATCTAAGAGGAAATTGCTTCTCTAAGGGCATAATATCATATCTAAGAGGAATATCATCTCTGTAGGCCATTAATCATAATTTGGGAAAAGTAATCACAATTTACCAAGCCACAAAGTAAACTTATTCTAAAGGCTCAATAGTCGGCCTAATATCCACAACTAATTCTAGATGGGCTAAAACAAGTCTTGGCCTAAGGTAGGCTGGAAGAACCCTCTTGTTATCCTCAATGTCCATATTTCGGCAATTTATACCCCAAACAAGGCTAAGGTATCTAGTTCAACTTCTCAATATCAACAAACCCATAACCAATCCTAAAATAGGAATTTTGTCTAGAAACAAGGGCATTTAAGTAAACTCAATGCAATTAATATTTTAAAGATTATTAGACTAGCCCAACTAAGGTTAGTCATACTAACCAAGATTCCAATGCTTAAACCACATCCCAAACCTAGCATCATATTGTATCCATGCTACAAGTTAGTGCAATCTTGGGATGAGGCAATAGGATCCAGAAAGGATATTAAGCATTTCAAATTATGGGTCAAAACCCTCATCTAATCCCTAAACTTCAATATTCAATACTAAGTCATTTTACCCATACTTAAACTTAACATTCACACTCACATGCAATATATAACAGACATCATCGTACGGAGAAGAGTAGAGAGAAGCCTAACTCAAAGACGAACTGTAAATCCTTATGTCATTAAACAAAAGACTATCTTCATTTCACAATCCTAAAAATGCTATAACACTATAAAAATCATAATCTACCAATCAATACGAGAATAACGATACCCATATCGCACTATTGTGCTTCGAATTTAAAAATGACCCCAAAAACCCTAAATGGGTCTCACTTATAAAAAATACATTTTCGAGGCCAACTCAACATGGTATCAAGATCATTTAATCAAAACCCTAAAAAATGGATGAAAACCAAGCAAACTTTGGGCTAAAATCAAGCCCTAAGTGAATTTGGGGTTTTGGGTCAAAAAGCAAGAAATTCATCAAGAAGATGATGAAATTTTACCTTAATTCAGGTGATAAAAATGATAAAAGATGTTAATCAAGCTCCTAAGTCACCAACAAGACCCAATTTTAAGTGATCATACCTATTTAGGGTTTTTAGCTCTCAAGGTTGAAAGAAAATGACCAAAATCGCGATATTGAAGTCTAAATTCGACGTTCCGAACGCAATAGCAAAGACAGATTTTCCATTCGAGGTTGTTTCAACCAAATGTGTGTCCTACAACTCAATTACCATTTTTTCAAACTTTTCATCCAATAGGTCAAAATGAGATCGGGTGCATTGGGACCAAAACCAAAGGCCTACCTAGTCTAAAATTGATATTCCGAAGTTGTTGGTGTAGTCGGAATTTGTATCCAAGATTGTTTTACTAAATTTTTTCCCCAATGGCTATTTGGAACCAGCAAAGACTTTCAATGAGGGAATTGGCTCAAAAAACAAATGAACCACTCAATAATCGAAGTGTCAGTTCCAACAATTCATAAATGACTTTAGGCAGCTATAGAAAGCCCTTATGGCAAAAATATATGGAAATATATGAAATGACCGAAAGGGTCATTAGAATATCCACTACAAAAAGAAGTTTCGTCCCCAAAAGTCAACGAATAGAAAAATCTCATAAGCTTGAAAATACGAGATACTAGGCCCGTATGCTCCATGCATGACTTCTTAGATAATCTCAATGAAGAGTGAAAACTTTTGAGGAATCTTGCCATAGGTAACACCTTTTTTCTACTAACTCTCTCACTTCACTTCCAAATAATGAAAACTCAATCCAAACCCCTTGCTAGACTTCAACTGAATTGAAAAAGGCTGATACACAAAAATTTGAACCACAATACACTGATACCATCTTGATATCTGCATATACCAACAAAGGGTTATCCAAGACAAACAACCCTAATCATGAGTCTTACCACCGACTTTAAATCCAAAGATAACCTTTTTTTACCCATTTCACACCTATTATCCACTCCAAACTAGGAGGAAAATTACCTGAGTCCTGCTCGCGTAATCCCATCATATACAACTCAAAAAACTGAAACTAATTCGATAAAAGACCATATGACAACTATGAGAATAAGCTAATAAAGAGCTATCTGAGAACACAAATAGAGATAATCAAGGAAAAAATCTACGCCAATGCAACAACTAGTCTAGATGGTAAAAAGGACTAAAACTCAGAAGATCAAGGGATAACTACTTATCACTAAATGATCCACTCCAGGATGTCCCATCAATCGAGAATAAAACCGTACTGAATCCAACTCAAGCATACTACTCCCACTGAGTATATCATCCTAATTTCTCAAAGTAGACTAAAGACTCGAGGTCAACACAGATAAAACCAATACCAGTTTCATGGGCTATCATCTAAGCACTTATCAATAATAATCTAATTGAAGTCGAGAAGACTGAGTAGGTTACTGCGGAGTAGGCATTAATGCTCCAAATCTATTATAACTTTCACACTACCACCCAAGGCATCAAATCCAAAATTGAGCCAACAATTCCAAACTAAAGGTCAAATACTCACATCAACCATACTGTCAGACTTAGGCATATTTATACCAGATCATGACAAACAATAATTGAAACATAGCTGAAGATCAGAATTGCAAAATAGGATAAATCACCAACCACAAATATAAGAAATCAACTCCATATTCGTGGGAGGGAACAAATTGCCAAAACATACTCTAGAACTCCCCAAGGCTGTAAACCATACTAGCAATGGAAAAACTCTAGTAACTCCTGGAAATGTAACTCAAGCCATAAACTAACCAATCTAATACTCCATTTCAGCAAAAATAGCCATAGGTTTATATCATTAAGGAGGAACACTCCACCAAGCTTCATTAGGCAAAAAAAGCTTTGAGATAGGGATTCTAAATCCTCACAAGCTGGAAAATCACCACTCGACCCATCCATGAATCACATCGTCCAATAAAAAAATATCATTCTCGAAACCAAGGTCAATGTCAAGATCACCACTAGAAAGTCAAACAACTCAAGACAAAGAATTTTTTATTTGCCAACTTAAGAAGCGATCATAGAAAAGGCCTCTTTCCTATATTTCCCTAGCTCCAGGGAATACAAGAATTGCATCACGGTGATAATGGAGCATCGAATCTCCATATTAATAACAAAGGTAACCAATCATAAGAAGACAAATCCAATAAATTTAAGAGATGAATCCAAGAAATCTCAATCTTATTATGAATATCACTATCAGGTGATGAAAAAGCCACAAACAAAGAACGAACTCCAAACTGGCCAAGCTAAAAAATGGGCTATATAAAAAGGGATAGCCAAAGTAAAAACTTTCGTACACAGGAGGTAAGTCTAAGAGTATCAACTCAAGAACGAACAATATAACTAAATTGGCAACTATAGAACCATATAGAACCATAAAAGGTCAACTTACCTTCGATACCACAATATATTCTCGAGTCAATCTAACACAAATAACCAAGAGGAAAAACAATCAACCTCACCTAACTATGAGAAAGAAATTATAAAATCAAGTTATAATTACTTAAACCACCAAATAAGAATCACAATAAAATAAAATTCTAACTAGGTGACATGACCCAAACCTGGGCCTTGTCGTAATGGGCATCGTAAGTCTGACCATGACCAAAGATCACCCCCTTTACCCAACCCAACCTCCAAACACATGCCTTTAATTTGCTGAATTTCAAGAATATAACAAGATAACATATGTTTTAAAATCCAAACTCTACTATATGTCCATGACCGTGACCAACCTAAACAAGTCCAACCATCAAACACCCAAATAATAACCACAACCAAACAAATATAATAACCAAGTTCCTGTCCATGACATAACATAAAAGAATGGAACAATCATAAATTCTGTCACACGGTATCAGCCCCAATACCAATGCCAATACTAAGGCTGACACTACTGCCGATACCATTCATACCAACCCATAGTAGTTCCACAAAGCCTCTAACCAAAAGTAAAACAATATCTGGTTCGGACATGCCCCTAACCATAACAAAAAGTAATATCTATGAAATAACCAAAGTGTGTAAAGACATCCATGATATGAAATGGATCCTTCAGGAATATGGAAGCTCATCACTTCAATCCAGTAGCTGATCCCAAATCTTATCACTAAGTAGGAGAAGTAGAATAGGCAATTCCTGCATCACGTGGGGATACAACCACCCAAAGATGGGTTAACGGGTGAATTCTAGGAAGTACTCATGATAAGGATAAAATAATACCAACCATTCAAATGAAGTAAACCACTATATGCATACAAAAGCATTCATATATATATCGAGAATGGGAATCGGGTTTAGCATGCCTTTAAAACCATTAAACTTTTTATGTGTAGGTTAATCATCCTAGAACCACCAATGAGCTATATGGATCTAGAGTAAACCACTGAACGGGCCCCAAAAAGTATAGCCGCACAAACGAAAGATACCATAGGAGAAGTGGATTCCCATGTACACTTTGCTCTCCATGATACATATGTACAAGTGTACTTAGAAGATTCTTGTGTACCCCATAAGTAACATATTTGGTCTCCATGAATAATCCTTATGTCTGCAAATATGAGTTTCCAGTGTCCGTCTATTAGACTCATACCTTCATGGTTAGCTATCAGACTCAGCCATTATTGCCCAATTAAAACATTACCACACAACTAAACTACTATTCCATTAATTATTAACCAAGGCTATAAGTAGTGGCATCGTTATACCAACTATAACTTGCAAGAAATGTCCTTAGCCAACCTTTTAGAGAAGAAGGGAATTCCATGTACCCATAGATTATCTTATTTAGTTTCTTGGGGGATTCCCTTGTACCCCAAAGGTGTTCATTATTATTTTTGCTTTGTGGACTTCCTTATACCCCACAAGGTGTTTTATTAAACCATAAACATGACCACCAAGACATTACCATTTAACCATTGCAAACTATTTAAACCATTAGGTTTCTATTACCAAGTTTTACCAAGAAATAGTTCCATTAAAAGTCCAATAATATAGTAAAAACATTCTCATAGGCATTTTATCAAACATATTGAGGGCATAGTGTTTCCAAAGACAAAACCAAGTTCCAATTAACCATCCCCATGCAATCAAATATTCATACCATCATTATAATATGAAAAACATAAATAAAAGACATGGGAAAACCATAACCAACCATTACAGCCAAACCCCCCAACATATATTTGAAAACCTAAAACTATACAACAATTATGCCAAGAAAATAATTCATAGAATATGCCTTTAGTGTGAACTAAAAATGACAGAGGAGCAACATGCCTTAGATTACAAAGAGGATGGAGAGAAATCACATTTGTAAGCCCTGAATTAATCCTATTAATGAAACCCTAGCCTTATTTGACCCAATAGACTTTGAGAGAATTTAAGAGAGTTTATAACTATTTAAGACTAGAATATTAGGGTAAATAATGTCTCAAAAGTGATATAAGTCGCGGGGCCTTAACTGGATAAGAGGGGAAATATCTAGATTACCCCAAACATAAACTATACAAATGCCTACAAGAAGGTACGACAACCCCTCCCTATTCGTACCCCAGGGTACGAGTTATACCCTTACTCAAAATCTAGGGTCCACCTTAGACCCCAATAATGTCCAGCATACAACCAACCAAGCCACATCGTACCAAACCATACGATTAGTACCCACCAAAATCATATCCTAAGCCGAATATGATAAAGGACACACTGATTTCCATATGGGTTACCACCATACGGCTCGTAACCTAACATATAACCTGTCTATTATCCACTCATACCTTAGACATAAACCTATTACCACCACACTAATAATCATATGACCATGACCCCCCTAAATTGTACCATAACATACTTGTGGTACCACAAGTCGTATGATGTACAGTGAGTCCAAAACCCAAGAAATATCTAAGGATTAAAACCCACGTTGTTTCAGTCTCCCACACTAGGATCATTCATACCTAAATGATGGATAAAGTAGTATATGCATGATATACACCTCTTAGATGCCTGTACTCTTACCTTTAACAAGAATAAAACAAAAATGCAAGGAAATCAACCTTTCCTTTAACAAAGTTTGAAAAGCAAAGATATGATCAAGAACACATACCTTTTGCACAAATCTCCAGAATAAAAAACAAATGTGGATACTTGAAATTTATGTCCTCTTCCATTTTGTATGTAGACTCTTCCACCTTATGGTTCCTCTATAGAACCTTTGCCGAGGCCACATCATTGGTCCACAATTGACAAAAGTGTCGATCCAAGATCTCAATCGGGATCTCTTCATAAGATAGAGAATCTAAAATACCCAATCCTTCCAAAGGAACAACCAATGAAGGATCACCCACATACTTTCTAAACATAGAGACATAGAATACCAGATGAACAGAGCTCAAATTAGAAGGAAACTCTAATCTATATGCACTATTACCAACCCTTTTCAAAACCACATACGGACCAAGATATCTTGGACTGAGCTTCCCCATTTTTCCAAACAGCATTACTCCCTTCATGGGAGATACCTTTAGAAATATCTTATCCCTAATCTCAAACTCTAAGTCTGTATGCCTTACATCCTTATAAGACTTTTGGAGACTTTGGGCTACCTTAAGCCTATCCCAAATCACCTTTACCTTCTCCATAGCATGATAAACCATACCTAGGCCAAATATATCTACCTTACTAAGCTTAAACCACCCAACAGAAGATCTACATATCCTACCATACAATGCCTCAAAAAGGGCTATCAAAATGATCGAATGATATCTATTATTATAATCAAATGCTACAAGAGGTAGATCCTGATGTGTAGTCAATTTATGCATTTTAGCATTGCTATTCTAGCCTTTTTAGCCTTATTTTAAGGATGATTCATGTGATTAATATGGTGATAATGATAGGAATATGTATATAAGTGTCGATGTATGTGTTTAAAATGTTTAATAGTATTTCCACACAAGTTTTGATTTAAATTGATCATTTAGAAATCAACCGAGAAAACTAGTGTGACTAGCTTGAACTAGGTGTTTGTATAGTTTATTGTGTTGGGTTCTAATGTGTTTAATGCGTTTCTAAGGTTGTTATTGTGTATTTATATGTGAAACAACTTGTTTTTAATTTTCAAGGGTTAATTTGATCAAGATAAGAGTCAAAACAATAAGTTAGAAATCAAACTGAATGAAGCCTATTCTTAGCTCGTGTTTCTAGTTCTCCATCTTAGATGTTGTGTTGTTTTGAGCTCTAAATTATTATGTTTAATTCTATAGGATTCTTGGTAAATGGATTATGATGATGTATGAATGATATACAAGCTTCAAATCAAGTTAAAATAACTCAAAAAGGCTTAGAATGGATCACGGAATCACAATACGCAACTTGACACAAATTTGGACACCTGACATATCTGGGGAGAGTGAGGGGGCGTGAAATAGTATCTTGGAATGTGCTACACATAAAAAGACTCAGAAGGCACCCAAAATATTGTATACATATGATACGTGTGCGTTGCATGCTCTATTCCTATGGAATACAACATACATCACATGTTTCATTTCACCCATGGAATGCATGTTGATTCCTTGTCCAATACGGTTTGCGCTTACCCTATTTCTATAAATACAACTTGATAAATATTTTTAATCACTTTTGGATGTCCTTGAAAGATATTGGAGGATACCACAACTTTTTTTTTGGTTTTATCATTCTTTAATTTAGTTTTCTTTATGGTTTGTATCATGAATCCAAGAGATTGGATGATGAATATTTCCATTAGAGGCTAAGCTCCCTTTCCAATGTTAAGGCCAAGATCATGACTATTTTTTTTTGAATTAAGTTTGTTTGATTTTCTTATCATTATTGGTTGTTTGTTTAGTCTTGTCATAACTATTTTAAGGATTTCCGACCCTTAAAATACATTAATTATCAACCTTATGAACTTGGGAGAGGGAATAGGGCGATAGAATATGGGAATAAGCAAAATATGGCTTGTGTTTATTTTTGAAATAAGGAATTCAAATTAGTATCTTAGACAGGGATAAACTTTAATTACTTACTTGATTCACATGTAGGATGATAGCTTAAATAACTTAAGTGACCTATTACATCCCCGCTCAATGATGTAGTTGTAAGGTTCAACTTAGGTAAAGGATTAGAGGTTAGGAAACCATAATAATGTGATTAAACCTATGAATTGACAACCAAGATAAGTTATTTAACTAAAGAAGTTCAATAATGTAGTATGATTGTTCTTAAGCCTTAACCTTGGGCTTCTATCCTTTGATTGCCTAAAGTCATTACTTTTTTGCATTAGTTTAGTTTCTTTTTAGTTTACAATTCTTAAAATTTTTTGTTTACTTTTTCTCAATTTTTGAACTAGAATTTGATACTCAGTGAATGGAAGTTCCTGAGAGATGGATACTTGGGTTTTTTTGAAGCCACCTTACTACTTGATAAGACCACGTACACTTGCATGTGCACTTCGGCGCTGTCAATGTTTTTGGTGCCATTGTAGGGGACATATAATTAGAAAATTATATTTTTTTAAGTTTAGAAATATTGAGTTTTATATAGTTTATTATTTTTTTCCTTTTTATTTCCTTTTAATTTTTGTTATCACACTTCTTGACATGACAGCCTGGGATAGATGGTTTTCGAGTGATGATGATTTTTGTTGGTGTATGGTTTGTGGCAATAGTGGTCATTCAGAAGATATATGTATGGTCAACCCTGATTCAGTAATGTTTGTGGGCTATGATCGAAGGCAATACTATATATACACCAACAATCAATAACAACAGTTTCAGCAGCTGCAGATTCAAAGTTTCCAGACCTTGATTAAAACTAGCAATTTGGAAGAGATGATGAAAAAACTTTTAGCTAATCAAGCACAATTAATAGTAGATTTAGCAGATATAAAGAGTATGGGGCCATTCTAGAGAGTCAGCGGATTGCCATAATGAACAAGGAGATACAAATATAGCAAGTGCTGCAGGTATATAATACCAAACCTCAAGATGATTTACCAAGTGACAATGAACAAATAATTTCAATCACTTTGAGAAATGGTGCAGAGCTCAATGAAGAACCTCCAAAGACAACTAAGGAGGAAGATGCGGAGTTGACTCCCCAACCGGTTGCAGACAAAGTTGCTGACAATTTGAGAAATTTTGAGTACTCAGAAACTAAAGTTGTTGAATAGGTTGAGGAGATACAACCATCACCACAAGTATCAGAGCCATTCAGTTTTCATCTTTCTTTTGACACCAAAATTAAGGAGGTGAATAAAAGTGAGGGTGTGGAAGATAGTGTAAATTCTAAAGTAGGATTGGTTGGGCCTCATTCAAAGAATTTTTCTACATTATATTTAGATAATGTCTTGTCTATGGAATTATTTAAAATAGTGGAAGAGTGTGAAGATGAGGAACAAGAATCCTATATTCTTGATTTTACACCAGATAAGCAACATAAAAATGCACCTCACTTTAAAACCGAGTGGTTTACCATGAACATTCTATTACTCCCTTTCTTAATCTTTGTATCACCACTAGGGGTGGTAATTTCAGCCCATATTTGTGAAAATAGTCCATTTAACCCATATTTAGTGAACTGGATCACTCATATTTCAAATGGGTAAATATGAACTTCAACTCATTTTAAAAGCTCATACAAATATGGACAAAATGTGTAAAATATGGGTGCCTATTTAAACACAGAGATCACCCACCTATGCTTAAAGTTTCATTTTTTTTCTTTTCTAGTTTCTTTTCTTCTTCTTTTTTTCTTTCTTTTTTCCTTTAATTTAGTTTTTTTCATTTTCATTTTTTTTATTGTTTTACTCATTCCGTATAATTTCTTTTTTTCTTTCTCATTTTTCATTTATTTTTTTATTTCTTTTTTCTTTGTATTCTCTCTTTTTTTTCGCTTTCCCCTTTCTCATTCTTATTTCATCATTCGTATTTGCTTAAGACCTACATGGGTTGATAAATATAAGCTTCTAACTATCCCATTTAGCCTATATAATTCATAACATCTCTTATCAATTAAATATAATTCATAGTCTCACTCCTTTATTATTATTATTTTCTATCTTATATTTCTCTTTGTTTTGTTTCTTTTTTTCTTTTTTCTTTTTTTTTCATTTAATTTACTTTTTTTTTATTTTTTCCTTTAATTTACTTTTTTTTATTTTTCATTTTTTCCACTTATTTTTTACTCGTTTCTTACACTTTTTTTCTTTCTTCTTTTTCATTATTTTTTTATTTTTCAATTTTATTTCTTTGAATTTTTTTTTTGTATTTTTATTTCCCCCTTTTTCATTCTTGGTTCATCATTTTTGTCATTTTTCTTAGTTTTTATAGTTTTTTCCTCATCTTTTTTTTGTCATTGCATTTTATATTTTTTTACTTTAAATTTTTTTGTATCATACTATATATTTCAAATAAATTTATTATTTATATTTGAATAGTTTAGTTGTCAATATGTGCAATTTATCATTTGTATTTACATACAAATAAATATATGAATTAAAATCAACATGGGTTGTGGTGCAGTGGATAGGGCTCCTCCACCCTTAACCAGAGGTCGAAGGTACGACCTTGGTTATGAAAAAAACTCTGTTGGGAGCGTTGCCACCTTAATGGGCCCTGTAACGCCCGATCCATATTATTCGGGGCTCTAATGCAAGCATCGAACACCGGAAGAAAAAACAAAACAAAAAAGTATATGAATTAGTTGTATTTTTTTAGACTAAAATATATATGACTGACGATCTACATAGCCCTTGAATTATAAATGTTGGGTGAATATAAATCAATATGCGCTTATGGTATTTTCGTTATCATAAAAAAAGAAGGAATCAAAAATAGAAAAAAATAAAAAAGTAGAAAGAGAGATAGAAGAGAGAAAAAAGCATAAAGAAAGAATTGAAGAAAAAAATACAAAAAAATTAGAAAGAAAAAATAATGAAAAAGGAGAAAAGGAAAAAGAAAAAAGATGATGGTGAAAACAAATAGACTGAGTGGTTACGGTATTTTAGTCATCATTCATAATTTGTACTCGACTTAACCATGTTCTTCGAAAATAAAAAAAATATAAAACATAAAATACAACCAAAAAAGAAAAAAATGAGAAAGAAGTAAAAATAAAAAAATAGAAAAATAGAAAAAAAGAGACTAAAGAGGAAAATAAAAGAAAAAAAAGAGAAACAAAGGGTTGAGGGTAAAGATACAAGATAGCGAAAAAAAGAAATGACAAAAAAATGAAAAAAGAAAAAAAAAGAAAACTAGAGGCTACATATAGATGAGAGACAAAAAAAAAACTAAAAAGGAAAAACTATAAAAAATGAAAAAAAAGTCAAGTTAAGATGTAGAAGTTTTAAATTTTTGACTTGGAAGTTAAAGTGGGTGATAACGCTCAATCTACAGCTCTCGTAGGAGTGTAAAGCGGTCGTAGTCAAATATAGAACCCAACTGGGTTGGGTATTGATCCCACAGAGAATAGCTTGGTCAACAAGTAAGCAAAGATTACTAGACTTTTAGTGCAAGTCTCGTAAAAAGGGGGGAGTTCTGTCGTGCAAGTAATGTAAACAAAATAGTAAAGTAAAAACAGAAAATAGCAAAGTAAAAAGAAAGAATGTGTAGTTAAGATGTAAAACAATGAGAATTGAGAAGTTGGGGTTATGACCACCTTATGAGTTGTACGTCTCTATTGGCTATGAGTTGTGCGGAATTCAGACATGCATGTGCTTATAGAGAATTGTATTCGATGGTAAATCCAAGCGTCTTTTGACCTCAACAAAGACTATTTCACTTTAACTCTTTCGAGCTTAAAGCATATCTAATGGTACAAATTCTCCAAGAGGTTAATCCAGTTACGGTACTAACTTTTTAATAGGGGATGGAACCCTACTACCTTGATATTATCTCTTTTCCAGACATATAAATTTTCTTTCGAACAAGTTAATGCTATACTGGCGTATTCTATGCGTTTGCAACCACAAAGAATTTAGATTAAGATGAAGAGAATAATGATATAAGCAGCATACGTGTCACGAATTCACAAACTCATAGCAATAGATAGTATCTCATACGGCTTCCATAACCCCAACAAAGAAGTTTAGTTACCCATGAGTGCGAAGGAAATCACAGTCGACATTGTTATTATACCATAATAAAGATCTCATGTAGTAAAGTGTGGTAGGCGTTAGGCGTGAACTCCCTTGCAAAGTAACGTTTCCCTTGTTGTGGAAAATAAGAATTTAATAGATGAATAGAAGAAGAATAAAAAGTAGAATTAATGGAAGACTTAGAATCCGAGTTGGAAGTTGTGGAATAAGAAGTAGAATGAATTAGAACTAGAATGAGAATAATAAAAATCTCTAGCAAAATAGGGTATTTATAATACTCCTATCCTATTCCTACTAAGCTAATGCATTACTTAACCCAATCCTACTAGGTTAATGTATCGTTATCCTAATCCTAATGAATTACTGCATTATTATCCTACCCCTAATAGGTTACTGCTGGTCCCCAAAGTCTTCAGAAATATTGTTTTTGCTCGGGACAGGTTTTCCATGCATCACTTTCAGTCCATAGGCGCCCAAACGCTGCTCTCCTTCTTTCGTGAAGCTTCCTTTGGCGTCAAGTTATCCATAAAATGCTGAAATTTGCATCATTTATACCTGAAAACTTGCTAATTATGTTCGTTAGCTCACTTACAGGAAAAACGACTAAAAGTGCATGAAATATATAATTTGTCCTCAAAACATGGCTAAAATATGGGTAAAATCTAGTACTATAGGCGTGTAAATTCGCCTATCATCAACACCCCACACTTAAAGCTTTGTTCGTCCTCGAACAAACTATCATGTCCATCTAAACATCAACTTAGGGTTTCACAGTAACAACACAAAATATTCGTCAAGACAGGCATAACAATTATCAACAAAGAGTAGTTTTCCGATCATTAGTAGAAACGATTCAACCTCTAACATAGACTCGTGATGGTAGTCAACTCATATTCAAAAGTTAAGGTACAAAGAATCATACACGACTACCTAAAACTCATAAACCATGTGTGTCTCACAATATTTTACCCATAATCACTCACAAGCATAGTATATTTGTCGACACATGGGTAGAAGGGTATCCTTGCTCTCGCTCTCACAAAGAATTCATATGCTGCAACTGATGACCATAGGCTTGCCCTTAGTGTAATGCTCCACTAAATGTCAGAATGCTAAGCTTAGGATCAAATAGGTCTTCTACAGGTTGTAATGTAGGCTAAGGGACGGGTAGGACTATTTTGGCCAGAAATAGTGACTATGTTCCTAAGCACTTTAATACATCACATTATGTCATTAACACTTTTCTTTCAAACAACCTTTTTGCTTTCTTTTAATATACCTCCCCTTTGTCACCTCTTTTGTTTTTTCAATTTATGAACATAACTAACTTTTTAGTTTTCTTTTCCTTTTTCTTTTCATAACATACCTCTTATGGTAGCAATTTTTTTTTTATAACAAATTCAAGCACCATTACTTTCTAAAGCATCATACTCACCCAATTTCCTCTTATTTTGTCACATGACTTTATACTTTAAAGCACTTAGGAATTTGGATCAAATTATTGTCTTGAAAAAAATGGATTAGGCTTACATATGAGGTTGTCAAAGAAAATAGGCTAAAGGCTCAAAAGGGTTTAACTAGGATAATGTCCACGGGTAGGTAAAAAGAAGGTAAACAAGTATAGGTTGCCAAAGAAATGCCTAAATCATCTCCTAAACTTACACTCTTTATTTTCGCTTTACATATATACCAGGCAAGTTCTAGCATCAGCCACAAGCACAGAATATACTATTATCTCACACACACAAGGCACATGGTCGACTTTATTGGGAGTAGTATAGACTCTCAACCCAACAGATGAAGGAATTGAACCACACAATATCACATAGTGAGTCACAATTAGAGCGTAAACGTCTCAATAGTATGATTTTAGCACAAACTCTTGTTATAATCTCATGCTGTCTATTAGAATAATTTCATGCGAAGCTAAGTAAAAAAAATTTAACTACTAAAAAAACGAAAAACGAAAAACGAAAAATGAAAAATGAAAAAAATTAAACTAAAAAAAATGAAAAACGAAAAAAAACTAAAGCAAACATAAATGCTACCACCACCCCACACTTAGACGGGACACACTGCCCTCAGTGGAAAATAAATACGAAGAACCTGGTCAGTCGGACTTCTCCTCTATGTCGGGGGTCATACCCCCTTTGTTGGAATCATCATAGGAGTCGTCGTCATTAGAATTCTCCTCCACGTCGGAGTCTGGCATTCGTCGATCATCATCGGTTGGCACATCGTTATCAAGAGGTTTCTTAAAATATGTACCTACTCCACACATCTCCCTTGCATGCACATTCATTGAATAGTCATGATCCAGCTGTTGGAGCTCTGTAGCAGTTGGAACACGACCTCCGCTCATCATCGTAAACCGAGTCATGCCATAAAGATGGCGAAAGAAACTCTCATCCCGAGCATGTCTCTCTACCGTAGTAAGGTTGACGCCATGTGTTGATTCAGCATCTTTGACCTTTGTGAGGTCAACCTTCTTCGGGATGTGTGGGAGTTTATGATCAGTCGGTTCCTCTTCGATGTCGTCCTTCCTCAAGATTGCAGTCAACAGATTGCCGAAGCTGAAGTGGGACCACTTGTGTAGCCTAGCTTTCCGCATTGTGGAGCGAATGATTGCCCCGATGTTGATAGGGACATTCGTCATCAATGCATATACCAGGCACACTCTATCTCTTGTTATGTTGGTGTATTGCATCCCTGGAATAAGGCAAGAGTTAACTATACGCAACCATATCCTTGCATCCCTATTCAAAGGAGCATATGAGAAGGTGTTGTGTCGTCCGGTGTCTTTATGTCTGCTCCACCTTGCCATGGATCTAGTTCCACAAAGTGTGTGTCGAATTGCTCTATATGGAGGTCTACTGTACAGCTCTTTGAATAGTGATGGATCAACTGAAGGCAAGCCAAGAAAGGAGTTTAAGAAATCCGCATTGAGTTATAAAACTTGGCCCCGAATTTGGACTTCGCTTCCTGTGGTTTTTGGCGACCAGTTGGCATAGAATTCTCTTGTTAAATTGAGATTGCATTATCCCATGTCTTGGAAGATGAAATCAAGATGTAATGCCATGATCTTGGCCAACATGCGCGGCTCCTTCTTCGCTAGGCTTTCCTTGTTTATCAAGTCCACATGAACATATTTTCTTTCCTTGTTGTTCCTATACCATTCCTTCGCTTCCTTCTCAAGAACCCATTTTATTCCAAACATGCGGTGTGGTAATTGCATCGAAGATGATTCTCCTTGCTCTTTTCTGCCTCTTTTCTTGCCTTTTTGGGAAGTGGTAGCCTTATCTTTGCCTTGTCTTGCTTTGGGTGCCATTGTACCTGAGACTAAAACAATGTTCCTGTTAGCATCATCTCAATGGATACAATCTATAAACAAGCAATAGGGGCACCACCCCACACTTAGTTTGTTGGTACAGACTAGTAAAGTGAAAGTGGTCGATTATTCAGACTTCATCGACATACGTTTTAGGTGCTATATTCCAACAATAAAATCATTGCAGTCATACTTCTTGTATTCTTCGCAATACTTTCATGTTTGATATATCAAGACTACTACATAGGGATTGAATCAAAGTATAGCATCTAGAAATAATCACAACCTCCTATGTTGGTAGTCAACCATAATTCTCATCTTGAGGAACAAGTTATTCCAACATGTAAGTATTCAAGTGACAAGATTATGCAATTTTTATGACCATATCAATTCCGCAAAAGTATGACAGTGAATCAAAATCAAATACAAGTTGGGATCAAGTTAAGATCATCCTTACGTATGCGTTCAATCACTTGGTTGTATCACAACAATTCAATCACATTCAAATCAACAATACTACTTCAAGATTTAACAATTCATAATAGGTGTAGTAGTGTAGTACTTACGGAATATAAATGAAGAACAAAGAAGTACTTACTTGATTGATGCCTTTGGATGATGTTCTTGTGAAGAAAAAGAGCAAAAGGAAAATTTTTGAGAGGATTTGGAGGCTATAGGCGGCGCATAAGCTAGGTTTCCAATGTGTTTTTGGTTCAAGACTAAGTCTCATATTTATAGGAAGAGGTTGGATCGGGTTTTGACCCATTTAAAATCGGATTTGGAGACAAGAAGTGACCATAGGCGGCGCCTTTTGCATTACCTATGCTTGGCATAGGCGGCGCCTTTTGCAAAGCATTGTCTAGCATAGGCGGCGCCTATGCCATGGCATTCCTAGGCATAGGCGGCGCCTCTCACTTTGCATATGAGATTCAGAGACAAAAGGCATTAGCATAGGCGGCGCCTATGCTATGGCATACTTGGGCATGGGCGGCGCCTATGCTATGGCACACTAGATTCCGAGACCTTAGGCCATAGTATAGGCCTTGCCTTGTTCGTGGCCTAGTTTTACATAAGCCTAGCCTTGTTCGATGCCTATATTTTCATGAGCAATGCTCAATCCATAGCCTTTTGCTTCTTCATTCCTAACTTACCACCTTTAACATGCAATACGTCCAAATCAAAATTTGAAACCGACCTCCTCGTTTTACACCTCTTTGCACCTACATTTACTCAAAAACAACAAAGATGATTAGAACGATGGGTTGCCTCCCATCAAGCGCCTTATTTTTGGTCGTGGCACGACTCTTCTTTTTTTATTTTTATTTATCAAAAGAAAACACGTAATAAGACAAAAAATGAACAACGATGGGTTGCCTCCCATCTAGCGCTTGATTTATTGTCACGGCACGACATGGCTATCTCGAGTACTTAGACTTCGTCGAGATAAGTGATGGCCATACAATTTATCGAATCAAGAGGACCGATATATGGTTTTACTCGTTGGCCATTCACCTTGAAGACAACACCATTAGTGTCTTCCAACTCAACTACTCCAGACGAGCAGACTTGGTTAACTTTGTATGGACCAGACCACTTGGACTTTAACTTACCTGGGAATAACTTCAGTCTGGAATTGAAGAGAAGTACCATATCATCCTTTTGAAAGTTTCGTCGAACAATCCGCTGATCATGATACTTTTTCATCCGCTCCTTGTAGAGATCCGATCTTTCATAAGCATGTAGACGGAATTCATCCATCTCGTTCAGTTGCTCCAATCTCGGATTCATTGCATCACCCCAGTTCAAATTTAATCATTTCAAAGCCCGCAATGCCTTATGCTCAAGCTCAATGGGCAAGTGACAGGCCTTCCCATAAACTAGTTGGTACGGGGACATGCCAATTGGTGTTTTGAATGCAGTCCTATAAGCCCATAGTGCATCGTCCAACTTCCGAGACCAATCTGTCCTATTAGCATTTACCGTTTTAGCAAGGATTTGCTTGATCTCTTAATTGGAAACCTCTACCTGGCCGTTAGTTTATGGGTGATAAGGCGTGGCTACCTTATGTTGCTTGACACCATATTTTACCAACACGGATTTGAATAGCTTGTTGCAGAAGTGAGATCCTCCATCTCTTATGATAGTACGTGGTACTCCAAAGCGAGAGAAGATATTTCTCTTTAAGAATGCTACAACACGCTTTCCCTCATTGTCGGCCAACGCTACAGCTTCAACCCATTTTGAGACATAATCTATAGCAACTAGGATGTACTTCATTCTAAACGAATTTACGAATGGACCCATGAAATCAAAACCCCATACGTCAAAGAGCTCTACTTCAAGGATTTTCGACACGGGCATCTCATGGTGTTTTGAAATAGCACCTTGTCGCTGACACTGGTCGCATCTTCTCACAAAGTCGTAGGAATCTCTGAATATCGAAGGCTAATAATATCCACTTTGCAATACCTTCCTTGTTTTCCGATTACCTGCGTGATGTCCCCCAACTTGGGAAGTGTGGCATGCTTCCAATATAGTAGGAACCTCTACATGGGATATACATCATCGAATAACACCATCCGCGCATCGTCGAAACAAATATGGCTCATCCCAAAAGTAGTGTTTTACATCATGCATAAACTTCCTCTTTTGATGGTAAGATAAGTTTGCAGGTATCACGTTACTCACCATAAAATTTGCAAAGTCGACATACCATGGTAGTCCTTCCATTATTGTCGCTAAGATCTCCTCATCAGGGAATGCATCATCAATCTCGATTTCAGGCTGCACCACATGCTCGTTCTCGAGTCTAGATAGATGATCAGCCACTTGGTTCTCGCAACCTCTTCTATCTTTAACCTCGAAATAAAATTCTTGCAGCAGCAAAACCCATCGAATTAGTCTTGGTTTTGCATCCTTCTTTGTCATTAGATACCTCATAGCTGCATGGTTTGTATGAACGATCACTTTGGTTCCCAACAGATACGCCCGAAACTTCTCAAAAGTATACACAACTGCTAGGAGCTCTTGTTCTGTGATAGTATAGTTCTTTTGGGCTTCGTTTAGGACCTTACTAGCATAGTAGATAGGATGAAATAATTTCTCCTTCCTCTGACCAAGTACAATGCCAACAGCAACCCCACTAGCATCACACATGACTTCGAACGGTAGAGACCAATCCGGTGCTACCATGATAGGGGCTTCAATGAGTTTTCTTTTGAGGTATTCGAATACCTTCAAACAATCTTCATTGAAGTCATACTTTGCATTTTCTCCAAGAGTTTGCACAATGGACTCGCAATTTTGGAGAAGTCTTTGATGAACTGCCGATGGAAACCTGCATGACCAAGGAAACTACGAACTCCCTTCACTGAAATTGGGGGCGGTAGCTTCTCGATGACTTTAATTTTTGCTCGATCAACCTCAATTCCTCTTTCGGAGATTTTATGCCCAAGAACGATTTCTTCTTTTACCATGAAGTAGCACTTTTCCCAATTCAGCACTAGGTTGAATTCTACACATCTTTGCAATGCCATACTTAGGTTTTCCAAGCACGCTTCAAATGATTCGCCAACAACTGAAAAGTCGTCCATGAATACCTCCAAAGTATCTTCAACCATATCAGAAAAAATGGACATCATACAACGCTGAAAGGTGGCTGGTGCGTTACATAGCCCGAATGGCATACGTTTGAAGGAAAATATGCCATATGGACATGTGAATGTTGTCTTCTATTGGTCTTCAGGGGAAATGCAAATCTGATTATAGCCTGAATAACCGTCTAAGAAACAAAACCATCCTTTCCCTGCTAATCGATCTAGCATTTGGTCCATGAATGGCATTGGAAAGTGATCTTTGAGCGTCCATGAATTTAGCTTTCGGTAGTCCATGCATACTCTCCATCCGGTGATGGGTCTAAGTGGGAATAAGCTCATTCTTTTCATTCGCGACCACTGTCATACCTCCTTTCTTGGGTACACATTGTACCGGGCTTACTCATGTACTATCAGAGATTGGATACACAACTCCTGCATCTAACCACTTGATAATTTCTTTATTCACCACTTCTTGCATAGGTGGATTGAGACATCTTTGGTGTTCAATGGTGGGTGTGTAATTTTCTTCAAGCTGAATTTTGTGGGTACAAATCCCAGGTGGAATACCAATAATATCAGCAATGGTCCAACCAATGGCTCTTATATACTTCCGTAGAATAGCAATGAGAGCTGCAACTTGTTGCTCACCCAAATCTGCTGCCACAATGACTGGAAGTGTGTTTCCGTTTCCTAAGAATGCATACTTTAAATGACTAGGCAGCTCCTTCAATTCTAATGTGGGTGGCTCTTCAATAGATGGCTTAGCTGGTGATGTGGGTCGATTTTTGAGATCAAGGTCCATCTTTTTGGGAGCATGGCGATATGTCCCTAATCCTGATAGAGCACAAATAGCTTCTTCGCAATTTTCAGTATCCTTACTCTCTCCATTCATGAGCACAATCTCCACTGGGTCTTCAATAATTTGTTCTTCTTCAAGTAATTCTTCCTCATCATCAAAGTAAACATCAGCCACCGAGAATACATTCAGCTCTTTGGGTTTCTTCATTGCTTTGCACACATCAAAGCGAACTACTTCGTCATTTATTCGGAATGAAAGCTCATTAGCTCTCAAATCAATAGGAACACTTCTCGTAGCAAGGAAAGGGCGCCCCAAGATTATGGGGACTTCTGAGTCTGCCTCACAATCCAAAATAACAAAGTATGCAGGAAAAATGAATGAAGAAACCTTTACCAATACATCACATAGAATACCAACAGGTCATTTTACTGACCTATCCGCCATTACGAGCCTCATATTGGTTGGAGTAGGATCTCCCAACCCCAACTTTTTATAGATAGATAATGGCATCAAATTGATGCTTGCTCCTAAATCGCATAATGCCTTGGCAAAATTCAAAGATCCAACGGTGCAAGGAATAGTGAAAGCACCGGGGTCAACCTTCTTCTGAACTAGTGATCGGGTAGCAATTGCGCTGCAGTGATGAACGTAATCTTTCAACTCATAGTTGGCTGCCCGCTTCTTTGTCAAAAGATCCTTCATAAATTTCGCATACCCAGGCATTTGTTCAAGTGCCTCTACCAATGGAATATTAATGGTCAGCTGCTTTAACATAGTCATGAATTTGCTGAACTTTGTATCATCCGCCACCTTTTTCAATCTTTGAGGAAATGGTGATGGTGGATAGGGAATTTTTCTCTCCACATCTTTCTTCTCCTCTTTCTTTCGTTTTTCAGCCTTTTCAGGCTGCAACATGTTCGGTGTGACGTCATGGACGTTGTGGGTGGCTTCCACGGATTCCTCTCCTTTTTCATTATCATCAATGTCCGCTACTTCGTCAACCACTTGCTTGCCTTTTCATAAAGTTTCCAGCACCTTACCACTTCGGGTAGTAACAGCCATGCATGACCCATCATTCCTTGGGTTTTGCACGGTGTCGCTAGGTAAAGTGCCAGCCTTTCTTTGATTGAGTGCTGCTGAAAGTTGGCGCAATTGCTGCTCTATTTGCTTGATTGAAGTGGAATGAGAATCAACTAATTGATTCATAGAGGATAAATCATTTATTACCTCCGTTACTCCAGCGTTCGTTGCTTCCACTCCTTTCAACAGTTTAGCCATCATCTCTTCCATATTTCCAGAACTAGATGTGGTGGTGTCATGTCTTCCTTGGGGAACATACAAACCACTCTTTTCATTCTTGTTCTTCCAACTACCTTGGTCCTTGTTTCCAGATTTATCATAATAGTTCCGACCTTGGTTTCCTTGGGTATTACCTCAGAAACCCCCCTGATTGTTTAAGTAGTTGGCCTCTTCTTCCGAATCAGATTCGTCTCTTCCTTTTGACGCAATAGCTTTGACTTTTTCGATCTTCCCTGATAATAAATTCTTTGTAAGAAGATCCACTTGTGTTTTCATGTGTGTCATATCTTGATCACGTTCTTCTTCTCTTCTCCTTTGGTCTGCAGTCATGCCAATAGATAGAGTGGGGCTTGCTACCTCAGAATCCCTGGTGTGTCAAGCTCTACTTTGCTTCGTCATACGATCTAGCATATTGCTTGCTTGACCAAAGGTGAGGTCCATATATGATCCTCCAGCCACATTATCCACCACTGGTTTAGTTATTGAATTCAAGGCTCTGTATAGTATCTCCATTAGGTGAACATTAGTCATGTGAAAGTTTGGGCACCTCGTTAACTTTGTCTTGAACCTCTCCCATGTTTCATGAAGGGCTTCAGTTGGAAGCTGCCGAAAGTTGCTGATTTTATCTCTCAATTGTGCTCTTTTGGATGGCGGAAAGAATCTTTCTAGGAAAGCGTCTCTCAATTGCCTCCAATTTGTAATAGAATCAGGAGTCAGCCCATTCAACCATAGAATTGCCTCCCCAGACAAAGACAATGGAAATAGGCGTAATCGAATTGCATTCTGACCAACGCCAGGATTGTCAAACAACTTGCATGTAGAAATAAAGTTGATCAGATGCATATTCGGATCATCGCTTGATAGTCCACCAAATAATCCCTTGAGTTGCAATAACTGAATCATGGTGCTTGTGATGTTGAACTTGGCTCCGGGTGCCAATGGTGGAGGAATAATGGCTCCCGTGGCTCCGTCTCCATCAAGATCATCATCATCATCGTCGAAAGCTGGTTGCATAACTCGGCGTTTAGGCCTAAACCTAGCTTGACGATCTCTTTGTTAGCAGGTGTTGCGATATCAATGGCATGCCTAGGGTTTAGCAACTCGTCATCACCTAGGTCCTCGTCGTCAGGATTTATTGCTCGCCCATGGTTATCAATATTTTGTTGATGTACTTGAGCGGCGGCAAGAGCAGCTAGTCTTGCCTGTTCCTGTTGAGCAGCCATCCTTTCAATTTTGTGTTGTGCCTCCATTCTACCAATACGCTGTGGTTCAGGATTGATAGGTAATAACGGTTGACCAGAACTTCGAGTATGGGGCATGCACTGAATAAAAACCTGCAGAAAACAAAGACAAAAACTAAAAGTAAAAGTACGAGAATCTTTGACCAAAGGGTCTAGTAATTATCACAAACTTAATTGACACTCGTATTCCCCGTCAACGGCGCCAATTTTTGATAACGCTCAATCTACAGCTCTCGTAGGAGTGTAAAGCGGTCATAGTCAAATATAGAACCCTACTGGGTTGGGTATCGATCCCACAGAGAATAGCTTGGTCAACAAGTAAGCAAAGATTACTAGACTTTTAGTGCAAGTCTCGTAAAAAGGGGGGAGTTTTGTCGTGCAAGTAATGTAAACAAAATAGTAAAGTAAAAACAGAAAATAGCAAAGTAAAAAGAAAGAATGTGTAGTTAAGATGTAAAACAATGAGAATTGAGAAGTTGGGGTTATGACCACCTTATGAGTTGTACGTCTCTATTGGCTATGAGTTGTGCGGAATTCAGACATACATGTGCTTATAGAGAATTGTATTCGATGGTAAATCGAAGCGTCTTTCGACCTCAACAAGGACTATATCACTTTAACTCTTTCGAGCTTAAAGCGTATCTAACGGTACAAATTCTCCAAGAGGTTAATCCAGTTACGACACTAACTTTTTAATAGGGGATGGGACCCTACTACCTTGACATTATCTCTTTTCCAGACATATAAATTTTCTTTCGAACAAGTTAATGCTATACTGGCGTATTCTATGCATTTGCAACCACAAAAAAATTAGATTAAGATGAAGAGAATAATGATATAAGTAGCATACGTGTCACGAATTCACAAACTCATAGCAATAGATAGTATCTCATATGGCTTCCATAACCCCAACAGAGAAGTTTAGTTACCCATTAGTGCGAAGGAAATCACAGTCGACATTGTTATTATACCACAATAAAGATCTCGTGTAGTAAAGTGTGGTAGGCGTTAGGCGTGAACTCCCTTGCAAAGTAACGTTTCTCTTGTTGTGGAAAATAAGAATTTAATAGATGAATAGAAGAAGAATAAAAAGTAGAATTAATGGAAGACTTAGAATCCGAGTTGTAAGTTGTGGAATAAGAAGTAGAATGAATTAGAACTAGAATGAGAATAATAAAAGTCTCTAGCAAAATAGGGTATTTATAATACTCCTATCCTATTCCTACTAAGCTAATGCATTACTTAACCCAATCCTACTAGGTTAATGTATCGTTATCCTAATCCTAATGAACTACTGCATTATTATCCTACTCCTAATAGGTTACTGCTGGTCCCCAAAGTCTTCAGAAATATTATTTTTGCCCGGGACAGGTTTTCCATGCATCACTTTCAGTCCATAGGCGCCCAAATGTTGCTCTCCTTCTTTTGTGAAGCTTCCTTTGGCGTCAAGTTATCCATAAAATACTGAAATCTGCATCATTTATACCTGAAAACTTGTTAATTATGTTCGTTAGCTCACTTACAGGAAAAAGGACTAAAAGTGCATGAAATAAATAATTTGTCCTCAAAACATGGCTAAAATATGGGTAAAATCTTGTACTATAGGCGTGTAAATTCGCCTATCATCAGTGGGTTTAAACCATTTTTACCCAATTCATATTTGACCAAATCCATATTTACCCATATTTATATGGGCGGATTGAAATCCAAACCATTTTTGCTCGATCCATATTTAAACACACCAAATCCAATCCAATCCGCTCATTTGCCACCCCTAACCACCACTATATGAGCGAGGCAAGAAGATGGATGCAAAATTGGGGGTAAAATTCATATCCTCAAGGTGGAGGAAAAAGTTGATGTGGGTCGTACTGCAACACTAAATTAGGCGCTTCTTGGGAGGCAACCCAAGCTAAGGTATGTTTTTTTTTTAGTTTTTTTTTAGTTTTTATTTCACGTAGTTGTTGTTTTTGGTTGAGTCACAGGTTGATGGGAAGTATGAGTGTTATAAACCTGAGCTAAGAGCATGGCAAAATTTAAGTGTAGGGTCCCCCGGATTCTTTTCATGTGAAATATGCTACTAGCTAGGACTAGTGGCCTCAGAGAGTATTTTTGTCTCTTACCTTTAAATTCACTTTGGGGACAAAGTAGATTTTTAAGTGTGGGGTGGGAGAAATTCCTAATTTTTAACTCAATTTAAAAAAAAAATGTTAGATATTTGATTTGGTGCTATTTTTGATTGCATGATGCAAGTGGATTTGTTGGTAAAAGCATGTTGATTATGTCAACTACTACTTTTGAGACTCTTAGGCTAATATTTGTGACTCTTATATTTATTGGCTTAAATTTTAATTCATGTTATTGTTTGGTTGGGAGTTTGTGATGATCCTATTGAGCTGAACATGTACTATATACGTGTGAGATTTTGTATACTCCTTGTTTCATATGGTGTCAAGAAATTGCTCGGTGTGTGTGTAAAGCAAAATAAACAGTGTGGCTTAGGAGATGATTTAGGAATTTCTTTGATAGCCTTATTTTACACCTTCTATTTGTCCTACCCTTTGTGCATTATCCTAGTTAACCCCCATTGAGACTTTAGCCTTTTCTTTGGTAGCAACATAAGTAGCCTAATCCCTTATTTTATGAACCTTAGTTTTATCCAAAAAGGCTCCTAAGTTCTTTAATGAGAAAATGATTTAGTAAGGAGTTGAGAAATTGAAGAAGAAAAAGATGAAATTGATACCCCAAGGTAAGAGTTATTGGTGTTTATATTTGATGTGTGGTGGTTGGAACTGATGTATATGGTGTTAGGAATATTCCTATGGTTGTGAAAAAGAAAAAAAAAATTGAATCATGAAGTAATAAACAATACTCCTACCATATGTTTGTGAAAATGCTTAAAAGAGATGGGGCAAAAATAAAAGAATGGGAAAGTCAAAAAAATGGTGTAATTTGGTTCTTGGAAATTGGTTTTAAATATAAGGTGTGTATTAAAGCGCTTAGGAAAGATAGTCACTATTCTTTGCCAAAGTAGTTCCAACCCATCCCCTAGCCTACATTACAACTCGAAAAAGACCCATTTGATCCTAAATTTCACATTCTAATATTAGCAGAGTATGACACTAAAGGAAAGCCTATGGTTGATTATGTGTAATTTGTGAACTCTTTGTGAGAGTGAGCATAACTTGATTTGTATAACCATTATGATAATTAAATTATTATGAGTGTATATGGGTAACTCTCTTGTTGAGAGGGCACATGTTTAATGAATGTGGGTGATTTTTATGATGTCTTATATTAAGCAATATGCATGAGTTTTCCATGTATTGAGTCAATTCTTAAGTCTAGAATGTTTTGGAGTAGGATTCTTGATCTTTCAATCATGTATAACATGCGTAGTATTTTAAACATGCATTACATGTACTCATTGTAGTACTAGATTGAGTTTATTAAATATAGTAAAAGTGTGGAGTCTCTTCATCTCATGATGCTTATAGTTAAGAATTGCTTGAGGACGAACAAGGCTTTAATGTGGGGTGGTGGTGTTGGGTGAATTTATGTATTTTAGCGTTGCTATTCTAGCCTTATTAGCATTGTTTTAAGGATGATTCATGTGATTTATTTAGTGATAATAATATAAATGTGCATCTAAGTGTCTATGTATGTTTTTACAATGTTTAATACTGTTTCCACACAAGTTTTGATTCAAATTGGTCATTTAGAAGTCAACCGAGAAAACTAGTGTGACTAGCTTGAGCTAGGTGTTTGTCTAGTCTATCATATTAGATTCTAACATATTTAATGAGTTACTAAGGTTTTTATTGACTATTTATATTTGAAATGTTTTTTTGATAATTTTCAAGGGTCAATTGGATCAAGACAAGAGACAGAACTATAAGTTAGAAATCAAAGTGAATGAAGCCTATGCTTAGCCCTTGTTTCTAGTTCTCTGTCCTCGATGTTGTCTTGTTTTGAACTCTTAAGTTATTATGTTTAATACTATAGGATGCTTTTGATTGGATTATGATGATATATGAAGGATATAAAAGCTTCAAATCAAGTGGAGACAACTCAAAAAGTCTTGGAATGGATCACGGAAGCACAATATGCAACTTGACACAAATTTGGACACCTGAAATGTATGGGGCAAGTGAGGGCACATGGGATAGTATATTGGTGTATGATACCCACCAAAAGACTCAAAAAAGAAATAAAACAATGTGTACATGTGATATACGTGCATCACATGATCCATTCTTATGGAATATAGCGTGCATCGTATGCTCTATTTCACCCCTGGATTGCACGCTGATTCCTTGTCCAACACGGCTTGGTCTTACCCTATTCCTATAAATACAACTTTTTAAATGTTTTTAATTAATTTTGGATGTCCTTGGAAGATATTGGAGGATACCACAACATCATTTTAGGTTTTATCATTCTTTAATTTAGTTTTCTTTATGGTTTGTATCATCAATCCAAGAGATTGAATGCTTATTTCCATTTGAGGCTAAACTCCCTTTCCGAGGGTCAGGGTCAAGATCATGACTGTTTTTGTTTTGAATTAAATGTTTTGATTAGATTATCATTGTTTGCTGTTTGTTTATTCTTGTTATAACTATCTTAAGGATTCACGACCCTTAGAATATATCAATTGTCAACCTTGTGAACTCGAGAGAGGGAATAGGGCAATTGAACATGGGAATAAGCAAAGTATGGTTTGTGTTTCTTTATGAAATAAGGAATTCAAAGTAGTATCTAGGACATGGATGTACTTAGATTCCTTACATGATTCACATGTAGGATGATAGCTTAAAGAACTTAAGTGGACCATTACATCCCAGCTCAACGATGTAGTTGTAAGGTTAAACTTAGGTAAAGGATTACATGTTGGGAAACGATAATCATGCGATTAACCCTACAAATCAACAACCAAGATAAGAGATTTAATGAAAGAAGTTTAATAACGTAGTATGATTGTTCTTAAACCTTAACCTTCGGATTTTGTCCTTTGATTGTCCAATGTCATTGCTTTTCCGCATTAGTTTAGTTTATTTTTAGCTTACAATTCTAAAACCTTTTTGTTTACTTTTTCTCAATTGTTGAACTACAATTGGATAGTCGGCAAACTCAAGTTCCTGAGATATTGATACTTATCTTTCTTGAAGCCACTTTACTACTTGATAAGACTACTTACACTAGCGTATGTGCTTGGGTGCTGTCAGATACTCAACCCAATTACCACCATAGTCAATCACACATGCACGAATCATATCCTCCAATGTCTGAATAGTCCTTTCTACTTGCCCATCCGTCTGCGGTTGGAAAGTAGTACTCAAACTAACCTTAGTCCCCAACCCTTTCTGAAATGATCACCAGAAGTGGGATAAAAACTGCGTACCACGATCAGAGATAATTGAAATAGGTACCCCATACACCTTCACAATATCATAAAGATACAACCTCACATAATCTTCAGCTAAAAAGTTAGTCCTCATTGGCAAGAAGTGAGCTGACTTTTTCATCCTATCTATGATGAACCAAATAGAATCAAATTGGTTTCGATACAAAGGAAGATCAGTAACGAAATCCATATTGATCACCTCCTATTTAACTTTCAGTAATTCAATTTCTTGATACAACCCTTTGGGCCTCATGTGCTCAACTTTTACTTGCTGACACACCATGCACTTGGCCTTAAAATCAACCACATCTTATTTGATAGCATTCCACCAATATATCTCCTTGAGATTGTAATACCCCGAGACTCTAAACAATAGTGCAACAATGAATCAATATCATGAGAAATAAATTAAAGTGTTTTGGTTGTTTTCTAGTCAAGGTTGATGTGTATTAAGTCTTTAAAGATGTCCTAACGATTGGGCGAATCAAAACATTCTTTACCGATTGAATTCTTGAGAAGGATTTTGGCATAGTAAACTTCAAATGTGCATATCTCCCGTTTTAATATGAATTATTGAGCTCATGACCTACCAAAAGATAGATAATTGAATTATGTTTCAAATGATACCTATTTCGTCAAAATTCGATATCGGAATAAAGAGTTATGCTTACTTTACTCCAGCGTGTTAGCCAGGAAAATCTGTGACGACCTTTTGTGATGAATCGTCACAGGCCTAATGGCCCATCACAAAATGTCATCACCTTAAGGCAAAAAGTCAAAAAATCTACCACTTTTGTGACTATAATTCGTGACGTCCTATCACAGGCCTGACAGCTTGTCACGGATGTCGTCAGCTATATTTTTCAGCAATTTAGAGATGTTTTTGCAAGGATATTTTGGTCTTTTCCCATCTTTTGGAGGTCTCTATATATATGATAATCCTCATCCAAACCCTAATTCCATCATTCTCTCTTTCAATTCTCTTGAGATAATATATTTAGGGTTTTATCAAGAACATAAATCTTCCAAAAATCATCCATAAATCTTCAAAATTTCTTCAAGAATCAAGTTCCTCATAGTGTGTAAAGAGCTTCAAGAAGAACCTCCCAAGGCAACAAATAAGGTAGATGTAGATTTGACCCCCCAACGGGTTTATAAAAAACTGCTGTTAAGTCAAGAAAGTCTAAGTACTTGAAAGAGACAATTGCTGCTGAACCAAAAAAGAAGCAAGTACCGCCACTACTATTTCCTCAAAATCACATAAAACCGAAAGGGGATACAACGTTTAAGAAGTTCTTTGACACGTTCAGAGGGCTTCACATAAATTTACTATTGTTAGATATTTTGCAAAGTATGCCTAGGTATACAAAGTACTTGAAGGATATCATTACTAATAAGGTAAAATTTTAGGATGTGGGGGCGATAACACTCACTGAAGAGTGTAGCGATGTGATGACATAGAAAATCCCATGAAATTGAGAGATCCGGGGAAGTTTACTTTCCCTATCCAAATTAGGAGTAAAGTGGTCCAAGCATCAAGTGACTTTAGGGCTAGCATAAATATGATGTCCCTATCTCTATTTGACATATTGGGCTTGGGAAAGCCCAAATCAACCAGGGTGGTTTTGCAGCTGGTAGACGGATCCATGGCCTATTGGTAAGGAATCACTGAGGATGTCGTCATAAAGGTTGGTAAATTTTTCATTCCAGCTAACTTTGTTGTTCCATATTTTGAGGAAGATAAACAGGTACCAATCATTATAGGGTATCCATTCCTAGAAACTGGAGGAGCGTTGATTGATTTTAAACATGGCACACTCAAAATAAGGGTAGAGAATGAAGAGGTGGTATTTGATGTATACAAAGCACCCACACTAATATACAATTATAAAGATTTATGTATGATCAATATGATTTAAATGGATGGATGTGGGGTGGTTAATCCACTAAAAACCTCTTTGGACTATCTAATTGAATAGCCTAAGCTTCTACCGCCTCAGCCTAATTTGATGCTAATAGATGAGCCTGAAAAGGTTAGATTTAAAAAATTTGCTAGCCTTCAAAACACACTCCTAAGAGGGATAAAGAGAATAAGAAAATGGAGACCAAGCGTGGGAAAGATAAGGAAAGAGAACTACTAAGTCATAGTTAGGTCATGTTGCGACACTAAATCAGGCACTTCTTGGGAGGTAACCCAAGTTAAGTAGGTATGTTTCAATTTTTATTTTTTATTTTACATAGTTTTTATTTTTTATTGAGTCACAAGTTGATTGGAAGTCTGAGTATCGGAGACCTGAGCTAAGGAGCATGGCAAAAATAAAGTGTGGGGTCCCACAGACCTTCTTTATGCAAAATAATACTACTAGCTAGGCCTAGAGGCCTCAAGGAGTATTTCTATCTGTTGCTTTTAAATCCACTTTAGGGACAAATTAGATTTTTATGTGTAGGGTGAGGAAATTTTTAATTTTTTGTATTTAAGATATTCCTGTTGGTGTTATTTTTTATTATATGGTTCAACTATTTTATTTGTAAAAGTATATTGAATGAGTAAATTGTTATTTTTTACACTCCTAGGCTCAACTTTTTGACTTTCATACTTTTTGGCTTAAAATTTAAATTCATGCTAATGTGTGGTAGGGAGTCTATGATGATCCTTTGTGAGTCGAACATGTGCCATGATCATGTGAGATTTTTGTATATTCCTTGTTGCATGTGATGTCTAGAACTTGCCCAGTGTGTGTGTAAAGAAAAATAAAGAGTGTTGGTTTAGGAGATGATTTAGGCATTTCTTTGATAGCCCTATTTTGTACCTTCTATTTGTCCTACCTTCTGTGCATTATCCTAGTAAACCCCTATTGATCCTTTAGCCTTTTCTTTGATAGGCGAATAAGTATCCAAACCCCTTCTTTGATAGACCATAATTTGATCCAAAAATCTCATAAGTGCTTTAGCGAAAAATTATTGAGTAAGGAATTTGAGAAATTAAAGAAGAAAAAGGTGAAATTAATACCCCAGGGTAAGAGCTATTGGTGATTATATTTGATATATGGTGGTTGGGAGTAATATAAATGGTGTTCAAAATATTCCCATGATTGTAAAAAATGAGAAAAATTGAATCTTTAAGTAATAAACAATTTATCCACCATATGTTTGTGAAGATGCTTAAAAGAGATGGGGAAAAATAAAGGTGATGGGTGGATGGAAAAAGTGTAATTTAGTTTTTGGAGATTGGTTTTAAACGTATAATGTAGTGTATTACAGTTCTTAGAAAGGTTAGTCATTATTTCCAAATAGTTTCTACCCCTTTCTTAGCCTACATTATAACCTGGAAAAAACCTAATTGATCCTAAGTTCATCATTCTGATATTAGCAGAGCATTACACTATGGGAAACTTATGGTTCATTGTATGTAACTTGTGAATTGTTTGTGAGAGTGAGCGTAATTTTATTCTTGTACCCATTACGTTATAAATTGTATTATTGTGAGAGATTATAGGTAACTCTATTGTTGTGAAGGCACATGTTTGATGAATGTGGGTGATTCGTATGATGTATTTTATTGAATTATCAGTATGAGTTTGCCACTTAGGTAATTCAATTCTTGATGCTAGGAAGTTTTGGATTATTGTTCATAAGCTATCAATTGTGTAAATAACGTGCTTTATGTAGAAACTTGCATTTCGTGTAGTCATTATAGTAAAATCTTGAGTGTCTTGCATATCGTAGAAGTGTAGAGTCTCCTTATCTTTTGATGCTTAGATTAAAGAGTTGTTCAAGGATGAACAAGAGTTTATGTGTGGGGTGATGATCTGAGGTGGTTTTATACACTTTGGTATCATTATTCTGGCTTATTTTGCCTTGTTTTGAGAGCAATTCTTGTGTTTAAAGCGTTCATATTGATATTAATAGGCAGGTAAGTGTCCAAGTGTGCAATTACAATGTTCAACATGATTTTCCAAACAAGTTTGTGCTTAATTGAGTCATTTAGAGTTCAACCCGAAAAACTAGTTTTACTAGCTTGAGCTAGGTGTGTGTCTAGTTGGCTTCATTGGATTCTAATGTGTTTAATTTGTTACGAATAGTTTAATAGTGTAATTATGAGTGAAATAAGTTGTTTGAAATGTACAAATCTCAATTTGATTAAGTCAAGAGTCGGAACATAAAGATCAAGATCATTGCGAACTAGCCTTATCATAGCTTTTGTTTTGATTCGTCATTGAGAATATTGTATTATTTTGATCTATAATATGTGGTGTATGATATTGTAGTAGGCTTTGTGAACTGAATAGGGTGATATATTGATGATTTAAAGGACGAAAATTCCTTGAAAATACACTACGAAAGGCATGGGCAAAGGATAGGACGTTCAACACTTAGAATAAATTTTGGATGTAAATTCTAGTGAGCCGACGCAATCTCGATACGTCACATCAAATCTGCCACTTCCAGTGACATGATAATTGATACGTCACATCACTCTTGACAACACGATCATCAATGCATCGCGATGCTCTATCTATGCATAGACAAATTGAATTATAATTAGACACGGATTTGGTACTTTCCCATTATCAATCTAATATACATTTCCAAAGTGGGAATTTATTTGGGGATCTATGCAAGTTCCTTAATCCTATAAGGATTAGAAATAATTCGATTATTACATCGCCGCTCAATGATGTAGTTGTAATGTCCACATTATGTAAAAGATTAGAGGTTGGAAAACCATGATCTTGCAATTAACCCAACGAATCAACAACCAAGATAAACAAGCTAACAAATGAAATTCAATAACATAATATGATTGTTCAAAGTGCTTTAACCTTGGACTTTTCTCCATTGATTATTCCAATACTTTACTTTATGCATTATTTACTTTTCTTTAATTTATGTATTCCAAAATATTTTTGGTTACCTTTGTATCAAATTAATCTTAGAGATTAAACTAGAATTGATTCTTTGTTAAATCAAGTCTCTATGCGATTTATACTTGGATTTAATTAGGCCACTTTACTACTTAATAAGACCACATACACTTATATGTACCTGTCAGGGATCAGGTGATTTTCATCCTTGTTTAGGGTGGATCGCAGGTGTAGAATGGTAAAGAAAGGTTAAATTTGGATTGGAGTCGGCTATATCATTGATGCCTTGATCTTCTTTCAGCTTAGAGTCTTTGTGTGAGATCTGCAGAAATAGTCTCCATTCAGCTTCCATGTGTGCTTCAAATCCAAAACCAGTGATATATGTAGTCAATGTTCAGACGCCAAATTATGGTAATGCCTACAACATGAAGTGGAAGACTCATCCGTAGAATGCACAACAACAAATTCAGCTGCCACAGGCACAAGGGAAAGCGTCAAATAGCAACATGGAAGAGATGTTGAACTAGATTTTATCTAATCAAACCCAGAGAAGCTTATGGTTGCAGATAGGGCAGTTACGGCAAGCATTAAATACTAGTCCATAAGATGGTTTGCCAACAGATACCGAGAATCTAGAAAAAGTTATGGCAATTACCTTGAAGAGTGGTAAAAAGCTTCAAAAAGAACATTCCAAGGCAACAAAGAATGTAGATGCAGATTTGACTCCCCAATAGGTTTCTGAAAAAGCTGTTGATAAGTCAAGATAGTCTGAGTACATGAAAGAGACAGTTGTTGCTGAACCAGAAAAGAAGCAAGTTCCGACACTACTATTTCTAAAAAAGCACATAAAAGCGAAGGAGGATGCAATGTTTAAGAAGTTCTTTGACACGTTCAGAGGGCTTCACATAAATTTACCATTGTTAGATATTTTACAGAGTATGCCTAAGTATGCAAAGTACTTCAAGGATATCGTTGCTAATAAGGTAAAATTTCAGGATGTGGGGGTGATAACACTTACTGAATAATGCAGCGCTATGATGACACATAAAATCCCTAAGAAATTGAGAGATCCGAGGAAGTTTACTTTCCCTATCCAAATTAGGAGTAAAGTGGTCCATGCATCAAGTGACTTCAGGGATAGCATAAATATGATGCCCCTATCTCTGTTTGACACATTGGGCTTGGGAAAGCCTAAATCGACCAGGGTAGTTTTGCAGCTGGTAGACGGATCCATGGCCTACTCATAAGATATCATTAAGGATGTCGTCATAAGGTTGGTAAATTTATTTTTCCTACTAACTTTGTTGTTCTTGATCTTGAGGCAGATGACCAGGTACCAATCATCTTAGGGCGTCCATTCTTAGAAACGTGAAGAGCATTGATTGATGTTAGAGAAGGCACACTCAAAATAAGGGTAGAGAATGAAGAGGTGGTATTTGATGTATTCAAATAACCCACACTAATATCCCAATATAAAGATTTATGTATGATTAATATGATTTAAGTGGACGAGTGTGGGGTGGATGATCCACCAAAAACCTCTTTGGACTACCTGATTGAGTAGCCTAAGATTCTACCGCCTAACCTGATTTTATACTAATTGATGAACCTGAAAAGGCTAGAGTGAAAAAAGCTACTGGCCTTTAAAACTCACACCCAAGAGGGCTGAAGGGAATAAGAAGATGGAGACCAAGTGTGAGAAAGATAAGGAAAGAGAATGACTAAGTCGTAGTTAGGTCGTGTTGCGACACTAAATCAGACACTGGTTAGGAGGCAACCCAAGTTAAGTAGGCATGTTTCAGTTTTTAGTTTTTATTTCACATAGTTTTTATTTTTGATTGAGTCACAGGTTGATGGGAAGTCTGAGTGCCGGAGACTTGAGCTAAGGAGCATGCCAAAAATAGAGTTTGGGGTCCCACGGACCTCCTTTATGCAAAATGATACTACTAGCTAGGCCTAGAGGCCTCAGAGAGTGTTTCTATCTGCTGCTATTAAATTTACTTTGGGGACAAAGTAGATTTTTAAGTATAGGGTGAGGAAATTTTCAAATTTTGGATCAATATTTTTTTTTGTGTAAGATATTCCTATTGGTGCTATTTTTGATTATATGGTGCAAGTGTTTTATTTGGTAAAATTATAATGAATGAGTAAATTGCTATTTTTGAGACTCCTAGGCTGAACTTTTTGACTTTTGTACTTTTTGGCTTAAATTTTGAATTCATGCTATTGTGTGGTTGGGAGTCTATGATAATCCTATATGAGTCAAACATGTGCCAAGAGCATGTGAGCTTTTTTTATATTCTTTGTTGCATGTGATGTCTAGAACTTGTCCAGTGTGTGTGTAAAGCAAAATAAAGAGAGTGGGTTTAGGAGATGATTTAGGCATTTCTTTGATAGCCTTGTTTTATACCTTCTATTTGTCCTACCCTTTGTGCATTATCCTATTAAACCCCCATTGAGCCTTTAGTATTTTCTTTGGTAGTCGTATAAGTAGCTAAACCCCTTTTTTTATAGACCATAATTTGATCCAAAAAGCTCATAAGTGCTTTAGTAAAAAATTGATTGAGTAAGGAGTTTGAGAAATTGAAGAAGAAAAAGGTGAAATTGATGCCCCAAGGCAAGAGCTATTGGTGTTTATATTCTATGTGTGGTGGTTAGGAGTGATATAAATGGTGTTAGAAATATTCCCATGATTGTAAAAAATGAAAAAAATTAAATCTTGAAGTAATAAATAATATACCTACCATGTGTTTGTAAAGATGATTTAAAGAGATGGGGCAAAAATAAATGTGATGGGTGGATGGAAAAAGTGTAATTTGGTTGTTGGAGATTGGCTTTAAATGTATAATGTAGTGTATTAATGTGCTTAGAGAGGTTAGTCATTATTCCCAAGTAGTTCCTACCCGTCCCTTAGCCTACATTTCACCCCTGAAAAAGACCTAATTGATCCTAAGTTCATCATTCTGATATTAGTAGAGTATTACACTATGGAAAAACTTATGGTTCATTGTGTGTAACTTGTGAATTTTTGTGAGAGTGAGCGTAATTTGATTTGTGTACCCATTACGTTATAAATTGCATTATTGTGAGTTATTATTGGTAACTCTATTGTTGTGTGGGCACATGTTTGATGAATGTGGGTGATTTGTATGATGTCCTTTATTGAATTATAAGCATGAGTTTGCCGCTTAGGTGATTCAATTCTTGAGGCTAGGATGTTTTGGATTAGTGTTCTTGAGCTATCAATTGTGTAAATAACATACTTTATGTAGAAACTTGCATTCTGTGTAGTCATTATAGTACTAGCTTGAGTGCATTCCATACCATAGAAGTGTAGAGTGTCCTTAGCTTTTGATTCTTAGAGTAAATAGTTCTTCGAGGACGAACAAGAGTTTATGTGTAGGGTAATGATCTGAGGTGGTTTTATACACTTTGGTATCATTATTCTAGCTTATTTCCCCTTATTTTGAGAGCAATTCGTGTGCTTAACATGTTCATATTGATATAAATAAGAATTTAAGTGTCCATGTATGCAATTACAATGTTCAGCATGTTTTTCCAAACAAGTTTGTGCTTAATTGAGTCATTTAGAGTTCAACCCGAAAAACTAATTTTAATATCTTGAGCTAGGTGTGTGTCTAGTTGGCTTCATTGGATTCTGATGTGTTCAATTTATTACAAATAGTTTAGTGGAGTAATTATGATTGGAATAACTTGTTTGAAATGTGCAAAGCTCAATTTGATTGAGTCAAGAGCCGGAACATAAAGTTGAAGATCATTGCAAACTAGCCTTATCTTAGCTTTGTTTTGATTCGTTGTTTAGAATAATATATTATTTTGATCTATAATATATGGTGTGTCATATTGTAGGAGGATTTGTGAGCTCAATATGGTAATATATTGATGATTTAAAGGCCAAAAATTCATTGAAAATACACTACAAAAGGCATGGGCAAAGGATAGGGCGTTCAACACTTAGAATAAATTTGAGATGCAAATTCTAGTAAGCCAACGCGATCTTGATACGTCACGTTGAATCTGCCACTTCCATCGACATGATAATCGATGTGTCACATCATTCTTGGCAACACGATCATCAACGCATCGCGATGCTCGATCTATGCACGGCCAAATTGAATTATAATTAGACACAGATTTGGTACTTTCCCATTATCAATATAATATATATTTCCAAAGTGGGAATCTATTTGGGGATCCATGCAAGTTCCTTAATCCTATAAGGATTAGAAATATTTTCATATATACACATATACGGTATACACTATTTGGGATAGAAATTTTTTAACAATTATTGTGCCCCTCTTGGATGAAATTCGATAGAAGCGATGAAAGCAGTGGCTGTACTCATTTACGTGTTTTAATCATTTTAATTAGCTTTTAATTATTCATAACATGTATTCAATTATCGTATTGTGATTATGAATATTATCGGCTAAACCCCCTCTTTCCAGGGTTAAAGCCAAGAACATGAGTACTACTGTTTTGGATTAAATTCATTTATTTTGTTTATCATTATTGGTTGTTTATTTTTTCTTGTTTTAATTATTTTAAGGATTGATCACCCATAAAATACATATATTATCAATCTTTTGATCTTGGGAGAGGGAATAGGGAGATAGAACATAGGAATAAATAAAGTTTGGGTTTTTATTCAATTATAAAATAAAGAATTGAACTTAGCGTCTAGGATAAGGATGCACTTAGATGCCTTACTTGATTCAAATGTACGATGATAGCTTTAATTAACTTAATTGGATTATCACATCGTCGCTCAATGATGTAGTTGTAATGCCAATATTAGGTAAAAGGTTAGAGGTTGGGAAACCATGATCATGCAATTAACCCTACGAATCAACAACCAAGATAAACAAGTTAACAAATGAAATTCAATAACATAGTATGATTGTTCAAAGTGCTTTAACCCTGGGATTTTCTCCATTAATTGTTCCAATACTTTACTTTATGCATTATTTACTTTTCTTTAATTTATGATATTTCAAACTCTTTTTGGTTACCTTTGCATCAAATTAATCTTAGAAGTTAAACTAGAATTGAATTCTTGTTAAATCAAGTCTCTGTGGGATTTTTACTTGGCTTTAATTAGTCCACTTTACTACTTGATAAGACCACGTACACTTGCATGTGTCTGTCAGGGATTAGGTGATTTTCCTCCTTGTTTGGGGTGGATAGTAGGTTTAGAATGGTAAAGAAAGGTTAAATTTGGATTAGAGTCAGCTATCATTCATGCCTTGATTTTCTTTTGGCTTGGACAAGCCTTTATTGATTTGTATGGGTATTGAGATGGTATCAATATCGTCGTTTGGATTTGCATGTATCAGTTTATTCGATTCGGTTGGAGATCAGTTGGTGGTGGAGGTTGAGTTTTAGCTATTTGGAAGTAAAGTGAGAGAGCCTGTTGAAAAAGGGATACTTGAGGTAAAATTCCTTAGAAATGTTCTCTCTTCTTAGAGGTTATCTAGGAAGTTATGCTCGGAGTATGTGGGCCCAGTATCTCATCTTTCTGAGATTTTAAGATCTTTTTATCCATCACGAAAGTCCTTTTAGTAGTGGATATTATAATGACTCACAAGTCAATTTCCTTGATTTGTGTGCATTTCAATTATTTTGAGCCTTCCCAAAGAAACTATAAGTCATTTATGACTTGTCAGAACTGTAGATTCGATGATTGGACAGTTTGTTTTGATTTTAGGCTCATTTCTCTATTTTTGAGCTTTCATAGTTTAGGATTTGGTATTAGAACCAAACTCCTAGTAGATGACTTCAGATGAGAATTTTGACAATGCCATCAGCTTTGGAACATCGATTTTAGGCTAAACGGAGCCTTGGTTCAGGTCTCGAGGCTTTTAGACTCATTTTGAGATATCGGGCAGATTATGTGAAAAATAGAACTATAGGTGTGGGCCCTATATTTAGTCAAAATAACCTTGGATGAAAGTTTTGATGGTTTCATTGAGTTCGAAACGTCGAATTTAGTATAGTAGCATAGTTTGTTTATGCGCATGGGTTCTGAACGAATCCCAAACACTTGATCAAAGTCCATTCCAAACTTTGAAGAAAATCTGGTGTATCAGGTCTGGTGTGACTGCGATAACGTTTGGTAAATTGTGATTGCCAATCAAGTTTTATGAAAAATTGTGATTACAATGGATAAATCACGATCGTCAAATGTGATTTACTCTTTGTTTGCTTGAACCATGATCGAAAAGGATGAATTGAAATTGTGACACCCTTGTGCAGTCTCTAGATGTCGTGATAGAGACACTTGAATCGTGATAGAGACACTCAAGCACCTGGAATGAATATAAATACCCAATTTTTAGCTTGTTTTTTCTATTTTCTTATCTATTTCTAAGAGAACTAAATCCTAGAAGTTAAGAGAGCTTGGGATTGAAGCTTGTAGATGATTTGGGATCTTGTTAATGATTATTTTGTAAATTTTTTTTTGAATTCATGTATGGAAAAATTTTGAGATCGTGGAGTGAAGATGAACGTTTTGTGGATGATTTAAGGATTTGCAGTTCGACTTTGAGGTAGGCTTCTATCTACTTAACATGATGATGTATTTTATATATTACATGTAGATGTGAATGTTAAGATTAATTATGGATAGAACACCGTGACATAGTCTTGATTATTGAAGTTTGGGGATTAGATGGGTGAATTGACCCATAAGGTGAAATCCTTACCATACTCTTATGAACATATTGCCTTCTTCTTGGTTAGTTATGGGATCCGTAGTATAATTATGGAATTGTGCTAGATTTGGGTATGGGGTAGGTGTTAGAACTATTTAGCTATCTTGAAACTGTAATTTAGGTAGAGTTGACTTAATTTCTCCTGGTATAGGTGGAATTCCTATCTTAGGACTAATTATGGCTTATGTATAATCTAGAAGCCAATTTACATACCTTAGACTAGTTCAGGGTAGAAATTGTCTAAATATAGAATTTAAGGATTAGAAGTGGGTTTCTCTGGCTCACCTTAGGACAAGACTTGTGTTAGGCCTTGTGAAATTATTTAATCATGATAGACATAGTCGAAACATTAAACCTTTAGTATAAGGTTACATTATGACTTGGTGAATGATGATGGTTTTCTCAGATTATGATATGCCTCATAGTTATGAGGTATGAAATATAGATAAGAAATGCCTTATAGATATTATATTCCTCATAGTTATGATATATGCATTATAGATATGATATGCCCCATAGATATGATTTATGGCTTATAGATATGATATGTCTTATGGATAAATATGGCCTATAGATATGATATGCCTCACAGATATGATTTATGGCTTATAGATATGATATGCCTTATCTATACGATATGGCTCATAGATATCATATGCCTCGTAGATATGCTATGGCTTATAGATATGAGATGGCTTATGGATATTATTATTGATATAGGTTCCGAATATGTATGTAGGCCTAAGGCCGTGATTATGATGTTGTAGTTATTCTAGACACATTATAGGTACCAAGGCCGTATTTATAATGATGGTTAAATTTCAGAAAATAGTTTATCCTTGTAAAGGACATGGCTGTAGTTTGTAGATATATTAATGTTTCTGATTACATTGCTTGAATACTGGTGATGGTATGCATAGATTTGATACATTCATGATCACTAAATATGGTAAAGGGTACGACTCTAACTAAAATATGATTTTATTAATGTTTTTCCTAAAAAGAAATTAAAGCCCACTTTTCACCTTAAAAATTGATTTATTCATAATGGGAATCGTACCATCTAAATGGATGACTTATGTGTAATAAGATTGAAAATGATATTTTGAAGATTTGATCAAGACAAATTTCAGCCTATGATTTTGTATTACTATTCAATCTAGTTGTGAAAGATTCTGACCCCTTTCTACATTTTTGTGATAATTTAATTCCAGAGTTTATCCCAGGCAATGAATTTATAGATTTACACTCTTTTTAACCACAGTTCAAAGTTTGTGTGTTTATTATTCATTTATATATAAAATTACCCAGATTGAGTTCGAAGGATAATTATGATGATATGCTTATATACCTGGCAAGGTCAGAGGAGGATTATGATGATATGCTTAAATACCCAATAAGGTTAGAGGATGATTATGATGAAATGCTTATATATCTGACAAGGTTAGGGGATGATTATGATGATATGCTTATATAACCGGCAAGGCCGGAAGATGATTATGATAATATGCTTATACACCTGGTAAAGCCGGAGAATGATTATGATGATATACATTTATGCCCGTCAAGGCCGAGGAATGATTATGATGATGCATATATTTGTATATTTATCGATTTGAGTCCAGCTACTTCTTTTGATAGTTGGATTGGTTATGGTGTTACAGATTAGATCTTTCCATTCATTCTTGCATGCGCATTTCTTATCACCAGTATGCACCTATATCTATCACCCTTATGGGAGGTTTCATAGGTATGGGTGATGAGTATGGCTTGTAGTGTCTTGTATGTTGATTGAAACTTCTGAGTCAAGGATGGTAAGGGTTTATGAAAGGCTCGATTAGCTATTGTTTTTCTGGACTAGCCGGTTACTCGCGTTGTCATTGCGATTGTTATTATTATTGTTATGATCATTGTTATGACAAGTTTATTATAGCTTTGTTAACGATCCAATATTGAGATTTGAGGTATGATTCTGGCTCTTTCATCTTACAATTATATTATTATGCATAATTAACTCATGATTAGTCATATGGATTAGAAACCCTGAGTATACTAGCACTAGTTCCTACTATTGTTAAGAGGTCTTAAGATGCTAGTTTGATGACTTAAGTTATATCTTGAATTGACCTCATTTATACAAATATATATATATATATATATATATATATATATATATATATATATATATATATATATATATATCTACACACTTATTTATACGTAGCTATGGTATTATCGTATAACCCTTTATTCCTTCATTTATTCAAATTTTATCAATCCTTGGCATTTTCTACTGTTGTATATCTTTTTTTCGCCCTTATTCGTATATTGACTGGTGATATATGGTATAGTGTTGAGATTCCTGAGTATGGCTGGAATAGGACAGTTCATCCTTAATACTTTCTTAGCCTTATTATGTTAGTTTCTTGGATATGATTATGATAGTTTACCCTTACTATCTCACTAGCTTTATTATGTGGTTGCTGGACATTTGGGTTTAAACTTTATTTCTATTTATATGTTGTATATATCTGTATTATCTTTGGAGATCAGTCGTGTTACTGAGTACCTTGTGTTTGGTACTCATACTACACTTCTGCAGCCTGCAGATTATAGTACGAGTTATCGCCGGTATTGTGTGCATCCTGTAAACAACCATGGTTTGGAGACATAGAGTGAGCTACCGACGTTCAGAGTATTACTTTCCTCCCTTTTATGTACTGACTAGTCTCTATATTGTATTCGGAGATGAGTTGTATCAATATAATTTCCTTGGTACTTCATTTGTATTCTTATTATACTAGAAGCTCTTGTACTAATTTCACCAGGTTTTGGGATTATCTTATGTATGTTAGTCTTTTATTACATCTATTTTGTATTCTCTCCTTCATTCTCTTGGTAGTTCGTTACTCGTAGTTTCCGACTACGAGATTGGCTGGCCTACTGGTGGGTTATTGTAGGTGCCATCATGACCTGAAAAATTGGATCATGACATTTTCTTTTTGTCCGTCTAAAGAAAATCACCTTTTTGACAACTATTTAATAGCATACTTCCTCTTTATACTTATTGGTCCTATTTAATTTTAAAGACATCTTTTTTCAAAAAAAAATTAATAAACTTTACAAAGTTTTCAACTATTACTTAAATTTTGTATTCGATCAAAAGACACAACACATAAAATGAGATGGAGGAAGTAATAAAAATTAGAAATGGACAGAGAAGACCCTCTCTACCTATTCATAAATTAATTCTTTCTTGCAACCATTAACCATCCAAAATCCACTTATCTCTGTATCTTGTTAAACAACAAATTCTCAAAGTAAACTTACTAAAGACTTTTTCGCAAAGTCATTTTTTAACTGAAATCTATATCACAACTAGTTAGGATAGCTCGTGCTTTGTCCGAACCCAATAATATAATAATAATTTTTTTTTATTTTAATTTATATGATACAATTTTTTAGTCTTTTTTTTTTTTGAAAAATAATATATTTCTATAACTAGTAACAATTTAACTTTAAAATACTCATTTTATCCTTAATGAAATGAGTTATAGCCGCATAAACATCTGCGACTTATTTTATAATGAAGTTTCAAAATTTTTTCTTTCTTTCTTAAACTGCATGTGAAGTCAAGCAACATCATATAAATTGAAACGAAAGCAGTAATATGTAACGTGAAAGTGTGATTTCTTTTCATCATATAAAAAGAGAAAAGACATTATTTCACTCCTAAACTTATCTGCACAACTTTATTCCTTTAACTTAATGGATCTTTATTTACCCCTTTACAATTTTAAAACGAGTTAATATCACTTCTAATGCTGACATGACCTTAAAAAAGTATATATTTTATTTTTAAACTAGATAGCCATGCACGTGCTAAGCACGGCCCAACATTACAGCTCACATTTATAGTGGTACTGAACTAATAGCGACAATAGCTTTGATGCAAAAAGAAACCAAACTATTTATTTCAATCAGATCCAATTTAGTAATAAAGATGAAATGGAACTTTATTCGGATTAAGTGGCCAAAAAAAATATAGTATACGTCAATTGATTTTGCTACTCACAAGATTCTTCTCTTGCTATATTTTTCACTTCTACTTGAATAACTTTATGTTAATATAACAACTATACTAATGCATACACGTTTCTATTTGAACAAATGTTTTTTCACATATACGTTGAATCTAATGTATACCTTTTACTTATATATGTGCGTGTGAAAACTAAGCTTCTAGCTAGTGCTACATAGCAAATTTTTGAAGTTTCTCATTTCTTGACAACTCATCTCCACCTTGATAATTTTGTACATGCTTCAGTTCAACGTAAGACAGCTACTCCTTGAAAACTCAACGCTTTCCACCTAAATATATGACACAACTACCTCACAGAGTTAGAATAAAAAATAAATAAGGATAACGAAAAAGAAAAATAATATAGGAAAATCTCTCTTTTTATCAGAGCCCAGTAATTTAAAAAGTACAGCAGTAAGATATATGTTAGAGTTAGTTATTTATTGAATTAACTATGAGAAGACCATTTAAAAATAGAGAAGCTTTTAGAAAAATTAAAGAATCTTTAGTTAGAAATTATTCAGAATATATGAGTCTAAATAAAACAAAAGAAAATCTACAAAGATTAGCCTATCTAATTACATTAATATCTAGTATTGAAGCAAAATTAATAATCCATTTAAAATCTAGAAGAATGAGACACATACCACCTAATTATGATAAAATTAGATTTAGATATCCACCAAGATATTATAAAAATGATTTAAATGAATAAAGAGCAAAAACATAAAGAATTAAAACACTTTATATTTGAAAAACGTAAAGAATTAAAAATAAGAAAAGAAAGACTACATTACAATATATTTGCCGGAGTTAGTAAAAACTCAATAGATACACAAAAGGATGAAATATTAAAATTAGAATCACAAATAGATAGTTTAGAATATATATACCAACATGAACTATTCACAATAAAATGAACAAAGAAGAATTCATAATAGATGAAAAAATATACGAAAATCACGAAGGATCAAAAATAAAAATAGTATTTTCTAATCTAGGAAGAAGATATAAAAAAAAAATAGGAGAACATTTATACCTAATGTTAGAAAAAGAAGAATTAAAATTAGAAGATAAATTGACAGCAATGGTAAGAATAGAAAAAGAAAATGAAGAAATAGATAGAAAAAAGGAAATAAAAAAAATAAAACAACAAACTACGGAAGAAATACGAAAAATAGAAGAAACTAAAAATAGTAGAATTGCTGAATTAGAAAAAGAACTACAAATGTTAAAAGATTTGTATGAACAAAGACAAAAAGAAAAAGAAGAAAAAGATAGAGAACAAAAATTACTGAACGAGATAAATAAATTTAAGGAAAAATTAGAAATAAATAATATAGATGTTGAAGAAACAGATAATTATGACTCAGAAGATAGTGAAACATATACAGAAATATTAACAAATATAAAAAATTTAGAAATCAACGAAAAACAAGAAGTAATTAATGAAGAAAACTTAGAAAATACCAACACAGAAATAAATACTCTTGATAAAAAAAAGATGATAATATAATACCTAAAACAACATAAATAAGAAAACCTATATATTATAAAAATAAATTTAAAAGATACAATGAATATGATAAATGGACACCAAAATAAATAGTTAATAAAAATTATAACTTTTTAGACCTAGACTGTGTAATAGATACAGAAAAAACAATACAATTATGGATAGGATATATGACAAAACAATTATTAGATAATAATATAAACAAAACAGATGCACCGGAATATATAGAAAGAACATTAATAGGATCAGTAAAACTATGGTTTTCAAACTTAACTGAAAATAGTAAGAAAGTATTAAGAGTTAATAAACCTATGGAAGGAACATCATCAACAACAACTAAACTAACACCTATAGAATTATTAAAAAAATATGAAACAGCTATAAAAGATGAATTTGGTAGTATGACAACAATAGAAGAAGAACAAGATGAAGAAAAAGATACAAATATGAATTTAATGTTAAAATTAGCAATATGTATTATGTGTTATATAGACGAATATACTTGCGCATTTAAAGAATATTATTATAAAGGAGCATATAGTATAGAGGAAAGTAAAGAAATAAGTAAATTATATTTCAATAAATTACTTGAACCATTTAGTTCAAAGATACTAAAAAGTTGGGAAGAAGCAAAAATAGTAGATACGTTAGGAGCAAGAATAAAATTTTTACAACAATGGTATAGAAACTTATGTGAAAAATATAGAGAAGAATTAAAAATAGAAAAAACATTAATAAGAAATTTAGCATGTTGCAAAAATAAAATAGCACCTCAATTTGGAAGTGAAGAAAGATACTATAAGAAAAGAAAAAGAAATAAGAAATATATGAAATATAAAAAATCAAAATACAAATACAAGAAACCAAGAAAAAGATATTATGTAAGAAATCATAAAAATAAAAGACCATATAGAAAGAAGAAATTTATAAAAGAATGTACTTGTTATAATTGTGGAAAGTTAGGACATTTAGCTAGAGATTGTAAATTACCTAAAAATCCAAAAAATAAACAAATATCAGAAATAAAAATAGATAATACAGAATATATGCAAATAGATTATATAGATTATGAATTAGAAAGTGAGGATAGTATATATGAAATTTCAGAAAACGAAACAGATACAGAAATAGATAGTGAAATAGATGAATCAAATGACTGAAGAATATATAAAAATAATAACAAAGGAAGAATATTTAAATGACGAAGGAACGGAACAAAAAATAATATTTGACAGTAATATATTTGATGAAATAAAAGGAAAAGAATTAGATTTAAGTGTAGAAAAAATATTTAAAATACCAACAATAAAAAATATTTTTACTAGGAAAAAAGACGAATATTACGTAGTATGCCAAAAAGAACATGTAATAGACTGTAGATATGCAAAAGGTAAAGCTAGTATACCACTAGTAATAAAAAGAATAATTAATAAAGAGATAAATGATATAAAAAGTAAAGGAGATCCAATAAGATATGTACACCTTGGAGGTACAGAAATATTAATAAAAGCATGTTTTAGAGAAGGAATAGATACACCAATAGAATTATATCTAGCAGATGATAGAATTATAAAATCTATAGAAAAAAGCATAATAACTACCGTAAAAGGAAATTTAATATACCAAAAATTTAAATTCATAATAAGTGCAAATTATTCAGTAGCGGTAACAGATAGAAATATAGATAAATCACTAGTATTATATTGAAAGATATCAGGAATAGAATTAACCCCAGGAAGTAAGATATTTACAGCAAGATACAAAAATTTATATGTATTAACAACAAAACATAAAATAACAGGAAAAAATAAGATTAACAAGATACGAATAGAAAGCCCATTCGAACAAATTGTAAAAACAATAGATTATAATGATTATAGCTATAGAAGAAAATTTAGAAATAGTAAATGATAGAATAAGTACAACAAAAAGAATAGCTAATGAAAAACCAGAATCATCAAGCTCATAAAAAAGAACAAGTTATGAAACAAATTCAACAAGTAATTTAAACCAATATTATATAATAGGAAAAATAAATGAAAAAGAATATTTAATACTCTTAAATACAGGACAAGAAGAAAATTATATAGCAAAATATCTAATAAAAGATGAAGAAATAAAAACCAATAATGATATGTGCTCATATCTACCAAGAAGTTTAATGAATAATAAAAATATAGCAGAAAAAGAAATAATAATAATAGGAGTTAGAAAAATAATAATAGAATTTGAAGTAAAGGAAGAAATGCAAAAAAACAGATATAATATTAGGAATAAAATGGTTAGAACAAGTAAAACCATATAATATAGAACATACACAATTAACCTTAACATATAATAGAGAGAAATTATTCTTAAAAAGAGCCTTAACATAAAAATGAAAATATACGTATTAATGAAGATAGTAGTGGAAGGATATTACAGTAGATATTATACGTCTATGATAGATACAGGAGCAAAAGCTAACCTATGTAGACATAATTGCTTACCAGAAAGTAAATGGGATAAACTAAAAACACCAATAATAGTTAAAGGATTTAATAATGAAGGAAGCCTAATTACTTATAAAGTTAGGAATGTAAAAGCACAAATATGGGATAAGATATTAACAATAGAAGAAATTTATAATTAAGAACTAACATCAAAAGATATACTTTTAGGAATGCCATTTTTAGATAAACTATACCCACATATAATAACTAGAAATGACTGGTGGTTTACAACATCATGTAAACAAAAAGTAAGAGCAAAAAGAGTTAATAATAAAATAAGAAAGAAAACTGATTGGATAAGAGGAAGTGAAAAAATTACACAAAAGTTAGAAAATATAAAAAATACTGAAGATACAATAGAACTAGTAGTATTTTCGATAAACAAAACAGAAATAACTATATTTTCAATAAATAAGATAGAAATAGTTAAGAAAAAAATTAGAACAATTATATAGTGAAGATCCATTAAAAGGATGAAAAAAACATAAAACTACCATAAAAATTGAATTAATAGATAAAAATAGTATAATAACCCAAAAACCATTAACCTATAATTTTGACGATTTAAAAGAATTTAAAATGCATATAGATGAATTATTAGAAAAACAATATATACAAAAAAGTAATAGTAAACATAATAGTCCAGCATTTATAGTAAATAAACATAGTGAACAAAAAAGAGGAAAAAGTAGGATGGTTATTGATTATAGAAATTTAAATGCAAAAACTATAACATATAATGAGACAGAAATAAAATGGGAAATAAATAGGAAAGAATTATGTTCATTATATAAATGTTTGTTAGCGTTTGAGCCATATATTGTATATAACCAATTTATTGTGCGAACAGATAATACACAGGTACGCTGGTGGCTAACAAAGAAAATACAAAATTCAGTTACAACGAAAGAGATTCGGAGACTAGTTTTAAATATATTAAATTTCACATTTATAATAGAAGTAATCAGTACTAACAAAAATGTTATTGCAGATTACATATCAAGACAAAGCTGCACAGACTGAAAATATAGAAGAAGATACTCTAGAAAAAATACTCAACACCCTAACTACGCTTTTATTGAAAGTGGACAGTATGGGTACTGAGATAGAAAAGCTAAAGACTAATGAAGATAAACTGAAGTCTATAGCTATGAATCAGCTAACTCAGCAGTGTGCAGAGCTATGTCGATCGGAAAACAATAAAATTTCAGAGCTAGAAGGAGACGTTGGGACATTCCATAAAACCCATAACATTTGTCAATCTACTTCTGCAGGTACAAGTAAAGGAGTTAGTCGACCAAGATACCAAAACATGAACATGAATAAAATATTTGAAAAACCATTTACACCAAAAATACACAAAGACCACTTATTCATACCCCCACAAGTTACCACATACAGAGATAGCCTAAACCAAGACAAAAACGTTTACAATTATATAGCCCAGAAATATATAGAAAACATCTATAGAGTACAAACCTTTCTAAACCATAACCTAGAGCTACAAACATCAACGAACTAAACACCAACTACATAACCCAAAAATTACAAGGATATAACAAACTAATCGCACTACCCAAAACTAACCCAGGCCTAGTAAAAACTTATTTTGACTACGGACTGCTAAACACCATATACACCCAAGACGGAGAAGAATTGACAGCCATGGAAGAGTTATACAAGATATTCACTACCTATAAAAGAATAACGAAAGGCACTCTATTTTATATAAAGTGTTATACTGCACCCACAAAGATATTATATGACGAGATAAAACAAGTTATACAAGTCGTAAAGATAGGATTAACTAGAGATATGATTATACCAGAAGATATTGCGCAGCAACCGGAGATACCTAGAATCGAGATACCATAGTTCTATGCAAATAAAAGACTTATCGGACTAGCTACGATTATACAAGAACTAGCAAATAATTATACTAACGGAAACCCAATATGGAGCTACTACTCGAGGGATCACCAAATGATTTACTCAAATTCAAAAGAGCTACGACCAACAGATATGGAGGATGTAAGACAATGGATAATGACACTACTCAACCCAGAGAAAAAATCTACTACACAAGTTATTAAAAAGGGATTTATTTCTGACGGACTACTAACAAGATATTGTAAAATAATTGGACATAAATATCCAGATCACCAATGTTCGAGGTGTAATGGAGAAGATAATATTATTCCAGAAATACATCTAGAATAAAAAATCAAGAAGACGAGATGACAGGTGGAAGATAAGATCAGGAGCAATAATGGAGATACAGCAGATACGACAAAATCAACGGAGACAAGATATTTATTGTACAAATTTTAGTTACGTAAAAGTCTTCAAAATTATTGAAAACTACTATTCTTGTAAAGACTACTTTTTAGACTTAGACTTTTAGGTAGTCTAGAAAATAGACTTTAAGACTTTTTGAGTCTTTTTTGTTTTTAGCTTTTTTGTTTTCGTCTATTGTCCAAAAAACATGTAGAGTGTTTGTAAAGATCATTCTATAAATAAAAAAGGCAGAAGGCATTGCAAAGCAAGCCTTCTCACGTTCAAGCAAAAACTCTCTCCATTCCATAAAAAATATTTTGCCTAGTTAATTACATACATACTTCAATGGAAAAAGCTATGGAGAAACAAACCTCAGAAATATCAAAGCTACCAGAACAGGTATATCTATTTATGATTATAAATAGCTAAATTCATAAACTCCCAACAATCATGATATGATAAAATAAATTCATATTAGTTACTTTATAGTAGAATTATTCAAAGAATAATATGTTAAGAAGTTTATTAGCAAAGTGAAAACGGAGAAAAATCCCTAAGAACTATGCCATCCTAAAGGTGAAACCAATGAGGCAAAAAGCCATGGCAGGGAGTAACCAGAGTCGAGGCGCTGTTTAAGGGAAAAAGTATCCTAATTACCATGCTAATAGTGACCGAAGAACATGTTATTTAAGAATAATCTAGTATATAGTGATCTAAGATGACCATATTTTGTTATGTACATGGTTGAATGGAATATTTTGAAAAAACAATTTTATGAAAATGAATGATAATTTATCTGATGTGATGGCAGAAAAATTTAAGATACTTATTTTGTATGCACTTAGAGATATAAAAGTAGCAGATATAAGAAAAATTATATTAGAAAAAGCAACAACAACAACAAACCCAGTGTATTCCCACCTAGTGGGGTCTGGGGAGGGGGTAAGATGTACGCAGTCCATACCTCTACCTCTAAAGAGGTAGAAAGGTTGTTTCCGATAGACCCCCGGCTCAAGACACGAGATACCGCACAAATACATAGTAAAGCACAGAACAAGATTTCATAACATAAATACGGCACCCATAAGTAATAAAAATAGAGAAAAGCACACAGATTCGTAATAAAACATGGAACAAGGTACCATAACAAGAATAATACCCCCACCAAGTAATTTCCTACACTAGCGACCCAAACTGACCCTAGCCTTCTGCCCTAATTCGCGTCCTCCAAATCTTCCTATCTAGGGTCATGTCCTCGGTGAGCTGTAACTGCTCCATGTCCCACCTAATCACCTCACCCCAGTACTTCTTCGGCCTACCCCTACCCCGCCTAAAACTATCCAACGCTAGCCTCTCACACCTACGAACCAGGGCATCCATGCCCCTCCTCATCACGTGTCCGAACCATGTCAATCGGACCTCCTGCATCTTATACTCCACTGGGGTCACACCAACCTTCTCCCTGATAATCTCATTCCGAACTCTATCCCCTCTAGTCAGCCCACACATCCAATGCAACATCCGCATTTCTGCCACCTTCATTTTTTGGATGTGGAAGTTCTTAACTGGCCAACACTCCGCTCCATACAACATGGCCGGACGGACTACCGCCTTGTAGAATTTGCCTTTAAGCTTGGGCGGCACCTTCTTATCACACAACACCCCTGACGCGAGCTTTCACTTCATCCATCCCGCCCCAATACGGTGCGAGACATCCTCGTAAATCTCGCCGCTACCCTGGATCACGGACCCGAGATACTTGAAACTATCCCTCTTACATACCTCCTGTGATTCCAACTTCACTACCACCTTATTCTCCAGCCTCACATCATTAAGCTTGCATTCCAAATACTCTGTCTTGCTTCTACTCAACCTGAACCCTTTAGACTCAAGCGTTTGTCTCCACACCTCTAATTTGTCATTCACACACCCTCGCGTCTCATCAATCAAAACTACATCATCTGCAAAAATCATACACCAAGGCACCTCCCCTTGAATATGCCACGTTAACACATCCATCACCAAAGCAAACAAAAAGGGACTAAGAGTAGATCCCTGATGCAATCCTGTCAAGACAGTGAAATGCTCTGAGTCTCCTCCCGCCGTCCTCACCTGAGTTTTTGCTCCATCATACATGTCCTTAATTGCTCTAGTATACGCCAGCGAGACTCCACTCACCTCCAAGCATCTCCAAAGCACCTCCCTGGGGACTTTGTCGTATGCCTTCTCCAGGTCGATAAACACCATGTGCAGGTCATTCTTCCTTTCCCTATACTGTTCCACCAGCCTCCGTACCAGGTGAATTGCCTCCGTCGTCGAGCGGCCAGGCATAAATCCAAACTGGTTTTCCGAAATAGACACTATCCGTCTCATCCTCACCTCGACCACTCTCTCCCAAATCTTCATAGAGTGACTTAATAACTTAATCCCCCTATAGTTATTGCAACTCTGGATGTCACCCTTATTCTTATAGAGAGGGATCATGGTACTCCACCTCCAAGCCTCGGGCATTTTTGCCGTCTTGAAGATTTCGTTAAGCAATCCAGTTAACCACCTTACACCAGCCTCCCCAGCGAACTTCCAAAACTCCACCGGTATCTCATCCGGCCACGTCGCCCTACCCCTTCGCATCCTGCGAACAGCCTCTTTAACCTCTTCTACCTTAAAACGTCTATAGTAACTAAAATCCCGACGCTCCTCTGAGTGCTCCAGCTCCCCTAACACAATAGCTCTATCCCCTTTGTCATTCAAGAGCCTATGAAAGTACGACTGCCATCTATTCTTAATGTGGCCGTCCTCCACCAGCACTGTACCGTCCTCCCCCTTAATGCACCTCACCTGGTCGAGGTCACGACCCTTCCTCTCCCTAGCCTTAGCGAGTCTAAACAACTTTTTCTCCCCTCCTTTCCCCTGTAACCCTGCATACAAGCTCGCAAAAGCGGCTGTCTTAGCCGCCGTAACTGCTAACTTAGCCTCCTTCTTAGCTAGCTTGTACTCTTTCCTGTTCACCCACTTCTCTTCTTCGTCCTTACTCCCAACCAACTTATCATACGCCTCTTTCTTAGTCCTCACTTTCTTCTTAACCTCTTCATTCCACCACCAATCCCCCCGATGATGCCCAGCCCGGCCCCTAGAAACACCCAACACCTCACTTGTATTCTCACTGATGCACCTAGACACCCTATCCCACATACTATCCACATCCGCCCTACACTCCCACACCCCCATTCCCGCCAACTTCTCCCCTATCTCCCACGCATTCACTGGCGTCAAGCCGCCCTACCTAATTCTAGGTCGACACTCCTCACCCCTCCTCTTTCTATTCTTCTTTATACCCAAATCCATAACCAAGAGCCTATGCTGGGTCGAAAGGCTCTCACTCGGGATGACCTTACAGTCCTTACACAATACCCTATCCCCTTTCCTAAGCAACAAAAAGTCAATCTGGGTCTTGGCTATCGCGCTTCGAAAGGTGATCAGGCGGTCGTCCTTCTTCGGGAAGCCCGAGTTCACCACCAGCAGCCCAAAGGACCTCGTGAAATCCAATAGAGTATCCCCCTCTTCATTTCTTTCCCCAAAACCAAAACCACCATGCACATCACCAAAGCCTCCCGGTAACGCCTCGATATGCCCGTTGGAATCTCCTGCTACAACTATCTTCTCCGAGCTAGGCACGCCTCTCACCACCTCATCCAAAACCTCCCAAAACCGCCTCTTCTCCTCCCCCTCCGAGTCCACTTGCGGCGCATAAGCACTACACACGTTCAGGGTAAACCCCCGAATGACCAACTTAATAGTCATCAACCTGTCGTTGATCCTCTTCACCTCTACTACCTGATCCCTAAGCTCTTCATCTACTAAGATGCCAACTCCATTCCTACGCCTCTCGCTCCCAGAGTACCACAGCTTGTAACCATCCACATCCCTAGCCTTAGACCCTACCCACTTGGTCTCTTGAACACACGCAATATTAATCCTCCTCTTTCTAAGAATCTTCACAAGCTCTATGGACTTACCCTGAAGGGTCCCTATATTTCAAGACCCAACCCTCAGCCTACCCTCACTATCCCCACTTGTTCCTCTACCACCCCTAAGGCCAAACCTTGGCCTCCCTCCCACTCCCGCCCTTTCCTCATCCCCCACCCCCACAACAGCCCCACGCCCCAACCCCCTCGGACATGACCGTATCCAATCATCACCGCCCACAGCTACTACTACAAGCAAATATAAGAGAATATAAACAATGGTAGTAGCAAAGCAGCAGCAAGAAATACAAGGCTCACACAAATACGAAGAAATAATGAAGAAACAAAACTAAAGTCAAATAGAGAGCAAACACCACTGGGCTCAACACCCAAAGCCCCAAACAGAGCCCCGAGCCGATAACCCAATTAAAGTAATGCAAGAAACGACAACAGACAATATCAACAAATCAAACACAAGTCAAGATACAGGAGATAGTACTAGCATAATACGAGGAATGAAATACTGAAATAGCAAAGGTTAGAAGTCACCGGGTTACGCTTGTAGGCCAGGTTGGAAACCAAAATCCAACGTGGATCGGGCTCCGGTCGCCGGTGCTGAGACGGAGAGGGGCGGCGGTCGCCGGTCGCCGGTGCTGAGAAGGAGCGGCTGCTGCTGGTGCTGAGACGGAGGGGGTTGGCGGTCGCCTGTCGCCGGTGCCGGAGTTAGGGTTTATGACGGCGGTGGCCGGCTGTTTCTGTGGCGGCGGTGGCGGCGCTGTTCGCTGATGGTGGCGCCGGGCGGGTGCCGTTGAGGTATGAACAGAAGGGGGGGGAAGCGGGTCGGAGCCGGAGGTGGGCGAAGGGGCCGTGGGCCGGGGAAGGCTTAGGTTTAGAGAGAGGTAGATATATACCATGCCTACCTAACTACTCTTATAAATACTTATCATGATAAACTACGTAGAATCTTGGTATCAGAGCCCAGTAAGAAATATATAGAAAACATCTATAGAGTACAAACCTTTCTAAACCATAACCCCAGAGCTACAAACATCAACAAACCAAACACCAACTACATAACCCAAAAATTACAATGATATAACAAACTAATCGCACTACCCAAAACTAACCCAGGCCTAGTAAAAACTTGTTTTGACTATGGACTGCTAAACACCATATACACCCAAGACGGAGAAGAATTGACAGCCATGGAAGAGTTATACAAGATATTCACTACCTATAAAAGAATAACGAAAGACACTCTATTTTATATAAAGTGTTATACTGCACCCACAAAGATATTATATGACGAGATAAAATCAGTTATACAAGTTGTAAAGATAGGATTAACTAGAGATATGATTATACCAGAAGATATTGCGCAGCAACCGGAGATACCTAGAATTGAGATACCAGAGTTCTATGCAAATAAAAGACTTATCGGACTAGCTACGATTATACAAGAACTAGCAAATAATTATACTAACGGAAACCCAATATGGAGCTACTACTCGAGGGATCACCAAATGATTTACTCAAATTCAAAAGAGTTACGACCAACAGATATGGAGGATGTAAGACAATGGATAATGACACTACTCAACTCAGAGAAACAATCTACTGCACGAGCTATTAAAAAAGGATTTATTTCTGACGGACTACTAACAAGATATTGTAAAATAATTGGACATAAATATCCAGATCACCAATGTTCGAGGTGTAATGGAGAAGATAATATTATTCCAGAAATACATCTAGAATAAAAAATCAAGAAGACGAGATGACAGGTGGAAGATAAGATCAGGAGCAATAATGGAGATACAACAGATACGACAAAATCAACGGAGACAAGATATTTATTGTACAAATTTTAGTTATGTAAAAGTCTTCAAAATTATTGAAAATTACTATTCTTGTAAAGACTACTTTTTAGACTTAGAATTTTAAGTAGTCTAGAAAATAGACTTTAAGACTTTTTGAGTCTTTTTTGTTTTTAGCTTTTTTGTTTTCGTCTATTGTCCAAAAAACATGTAAAGTATTTGTAAAGATCATTCTATAAATAAAGAAGGCAGAAGGCATTGCAAAGCAAGCCTTCTTACATTCAAGCAAAAACTCTCTCTCCATTCCATAAAATTTTTTTTGCCTAGTTAATTACATACATACTTCAATGAGCAGCGAGGACAATTCATAATAAAGATTGAGATGAAATGGCACTTGAGGTGAACTGTATTTTCTAGCTTGCGTCTCACCTTGCAAACCTACACTTTTACACGGCAAGCTGCATAAATGTAATTATTTTGAGTCCAGATTAAAATTAATCCGATAAACTATCTTCAGTACAAGTGCAACTTTGAATAGCTAAAAATTCAAATTCTTGAAATTTGTAAAACACATAAAATAGTAAGTAAAAAATGGCCAAATAATTTTATATGAAGTGACAAAATTAACAATTCCATAAGCCAATTTAGAGCAAAAGATATTCAAGAGTACAAATAGACCATCACAATTTGTAAGCTACGAAGGTACGAGTAATATAATGTGGAAAACAAAGTTAGCACAATATGAAAATGGTTGATGCAACTAACCAAGATGTTCTGAATGTAATTTTTTTCCCAAATCACTGAAAAGACAACGTACAAAATGAGAATTAATGCCATTCTCAGTGAAACAAACTAAATCAACCTCTGAACAAATATGCGCAAAAAACAATATGTAATTACTACATGTAAAGTCCTTCTGGCACTCCCTCTTTTTTTCTTGAACATCACCTTATCTTTCGCCTTCTTGAAATCTGCTTGAGTCACCTGTAGAGAACAGAATATATCTGTAAACATCTATAAAATGCAAACTATTAGCTCAGGAAGTTTTATCGCACACCTGCCACATGATTTTTACAACCCCTACGGGACATGAACAGGATCAGCCACACCGAAATATCAAATTATAAAATTCTGAGTATACTTGGTTTATGCCCCCTTAGCTTGTAAAGAACAATATAGTTCACACGACTACAGGTAGAAATTGTATAAAAAGTACCTTTGTTACTTATTCAGACATAGAAAGATCAAAAAATTGTAGAAAATCGGCAACTTCAACTCAGACCAAACAATGCCCTCTAAATAAGTTAAGCTCCACATTCCACATTACAAGAACTTAAATTATAACCCATCTTCTCATGAACACAAGTTAAAGAACCAATTGTAACATGCTCCCTAATCAATTTACACTACAACAGCCAACCCCACACATGAACGAAGACATGGATTTGGTCAATCCAAATTTGAGCATTTGGGTGCAAATTGAGACCAAACTAAAACCCTCATTTTTATAAACAATCCTAACTTCCAATTTTGAGGTCTTACCTTCATACGTTGTTCACTTAGAGCGAGTGATAAAGCTTCAGTACATATTGCCTTGATATCAGCTCCAGAAAATTCATCCTCGGTCATAAAAAAATTATTCTAGGTTGACATTATTAGCCAAAGTCATCCTTGCTGTGTGTATCTGATATCCTAAAATAGATTTTCAAGTCAGCAAATAAGAGGCAATCCAGGATTCATCAGTCGGTAATAATTGTTTACATCACAATACCAAACCTGAAAAATCCGCCTCCTTGTTTTAATATCATGAAGAGAGAACTCAATCTTCCTGTCTATCTACCAGGTCGCAAAAAGGCAGGATCAAGACTCGAGAATTTTATTTGTAGAAAGAATCACCTTAACATCTCCTCTAGAATCAAAACCATCTAGCTGGTTCAACAACTCTAACATGGTCCTCTGGATCTCACATTCACCACCAGAATGTGGATCGTACGTGTAAATGAAGACATTAATTAACAGAAATCCACAGTATCCAATCTTTAAGTTAATGATGCCAGACACAAACCTCTTGGTACCGACTTCACCAATCTCATCAATGAAGACGATAGAAGGTGAGAAATCATCTGCAACTCTGAAGAGCTCTCTCACCAATTTAGGCCCATCTCCCAAGTATTTCTGAATCAGTTGACTTCCAACAACACGCAAGAATGTTGCCAAAGTTGAGTTTGCAACTACCTGAACAAAGAATACAACACAGATTTGATCTTTTCTACACCAACAGAGAAATTAGTACAACAACAACAAATAATAAACACTCAACAAAGACCCTACTAATTCTGGTAGACTTTAAATATATCCATTTAAGGAAACCAAGACGACATCAACTCTCTTTACCAAATCAACCTGTGCTCCTATAGATGACCTAACATGTCTAGGAAGAGAATAAGGGTAATTTGAAGTGATATAAAGGGTAACTTAGTCAAATAACCCCTTATAGTTAATACTATTATCTGGTTTTATTAAAGGGTATGCAAAACCTTAAAATACCATTTAAAATGGACATGAAGAAGTAACTGCTAGCATTTCTTATTACGGTGAGGTTCTCTACTCAAATCAACAGAGCATCTACTGGTTTTTCCCCTCTCAAACTAGTTTGAGACAGGGAGATCTTCTCTCCCCTTTTTTATTCATCTTATCCTTAGAGGGGATGACTAATCTGATTAACATAACAGCATGTAAGGGATGGATCAGGGTTTTCTAAGCAAGGGAATCATTTGTTATTATTTGTTGTTTGTTTCTACTTTCTACCTACTGTGTCTTATTCTTATAGTATATCCTTCCATAAAATATTTCGTCTTGAGCCAGTGGGTCTTTCGAAAATAACATTTCTACCTCACCTTTAAGATAATGGTATGGACTGCGGCCATTTGTGGGATATACTGATTTTGTTGTTGTTGTTTTAACCTACTCTCTGGAATAAAATTAGAAAATAAATCATGTTGCAAACATTGCTAGTGAAACTTTCCATTCTTTTGAGAAATTAAAAAGAATTTCTTTTGCACAGCGCATGCTTGAGCAAATTCACCTCCAATTGGCGAAAAAAGCAAAAATAATGTGAGCATCAGAAAATTATACTTACTTGTGGGCTGAACTCTCTTATTCTTATTCTTCGTTCGCTTCTAGATACGAAAACTTAAAAATAGTTGTATTACATCAGCATGGCATTCGTTCTTCGTCCTCAATGCGATGGGGAAGCTTTACCATTACTTAGATTTTTTAGCCTTTCATCTTACTGAATCAAATTTGAAAAATCTATATAGTTCACTTTTTCTCCTTCATCTTTTGATAAAAATTACTCCCTCCGTTTAAAAAAGAATGACCTACTTTCCTTTTTAATCCGTTCAAAAAAGAATGACCCCTTTTCTTTTTTGGCAATACTTTAATTTCAACTTACCACATGACATGTTTAGGACCACAAGATTAAATAAAATTTTGGCAAATTTGGCACAACTTTAATTTAAGGCCACAAGATTCAAAAGTCTTCTTTATTTTCTTAAACTTTGTGCCAAGTCAAAGTAGGTCATTATTTTTGAAACGGAGGAAGTACATATTTAAGGAATGGCATAATTGAAAAGAAAGTTGGACAAAAGATATAATTAAAGACATCATCATAGTTTCTTGTGTAAATTACCAAAATTGATTCCTAATGGATGTGATGTGTACTGAGATAGTTCTTTTCTGAAGTACTCTATTCCTTTAGAGAAAGGGGAAGAGCAGATATTACTGGACTTTTTTTTTTTGGAATTTCAAAGACTGTATTAGAGTAAGTCATACCAGAGGAGGATTTTGCACCTCTAATCTCTAATCCTTAACTTAATTGCTCCATGCAGGTAGTTTAGTGGTGAAGGAATGCCATCTACAAAAACAGCTTCACCTGCAAAATAGCATATAAACATAATATGAAAGATACTATTTTGCATGGTTAACTGAATTAGCTAAAAACTTATTGATTATAATACTCCTAAGTATAAGTGTGCGTTGTCCATTTCCTCTTATATGTTATGTTGCACATACTCTCCAAAAGTGTTGTTGAACCCATGTTGGATACCTACAAACAATCCCTACTTTTGGAGGATCTGAAACGTGCTTGTTGACACTTTTGAAGATTCCGAGCAACATAGCTTAAATGTTAGAAAGCCGGCAGTGTCAAAGCCAGAAGAATATTAAGAAACATTGGTTAACAGGCACAAAATTAAATAAAATATCTAAAATGCGAGAACAAATCAGCAGCTTGCATGGCAGCTCAACTTTCTTTATCGATTCACCTACTGGATAGTACTTGGTAATTGATTTCACAACCAGCTTAGTAGAAGATAGTAGTGTTTGTTTACTACCCTGACTGATGCAACCATTATTACTACTTTCTGAAACTTCCTCAGCCGAGATGTCATTAATTTCATCAAGTAAACCACCGAAAATAGAAGAATGAACATCAGTTAAGGTATTAAGAAACTCAAAAACATAACCGATGGCCAAGCTTGATATGTACTCAGAATGTAGTGTCATCTTCTGGTACTATGGCTAGTTTGACTAATTAAGTGCTTCATATAAAATATGCACATTTATATCTTCCTGGTAAGATATTCCTTTACCTTTTTAGCTCTTGTTGCATGTTTAGTGCCATAAGCACCGAATGCCATCCGGATTTTATTTAGCAGGATGTCATTCTGGCTGAGAGAAACATCAGCCTGGAAAGCTACATTTACAGACGCCGATGCATTCACCTGAGTTCATGGAGCATCTTGATAGGTATCAAACAAAAATCTGGAATGAGTTTGGACAGAACTTTGATCTTTCCTAACTGGTTTGCAAATACTTAGAAGCGCAGTCCTCAAGTCTAGAGGTGGTCTTGATAATAACTTCTCCCATGTGAACTTTTCAATTCCGTGATTGGTCATCAAGCTAACAGTAGGATAAAGCTCGAGAAATAATGTAGATGATATCCGAAGGAAAACTATTCTTCTGTGCCATAACCAAATTTCTTCCCACATTAGCAGAGTTTCTAACAAATGGCGAAGCAATCTTCTCCATGTGGTAAGCCAGTTTTTCAGATACCAACTTTCCATATGAACCAAAATTGATTTTACTTTACTCTTTCAAAAATGAAATAAATTTAGAGATAGGCACAGTTGCTCCGACTTCAATGCTCATTTGATCTCCTCTGATGATTGAGAGTTCAGGAATATGCCTCAAATCAATGTAATGATCATATTGTTGAGCTAAAGAGTGTCACATTTCCTAATGCTTATCAGCTAAATTAAAATGTCAAAATTACCCTTAGAGCACAAGTAGGCATATTGAAACCTAGCCTTTTCTAATATATTACAAAGTAGAATATTGATCATCTCAATAAAATTATTACTAAAGTAAGTAAAATCTAACACAATGAAAACTGGAACAAGCTCGTGGTGTCTATGGGCGTGCTTTAAATATAAAGAGGCGTGTCTTAGGGAAGGTACATCCAGACTATGCTGACACCATGTATCATCTGGGAACATTAAGGCCACAGTTTCTGCTCTACTTCATCTTCATATATTTCTGATGGTCGACATAAAAGTATACTTTCTGATACACTGTAAGTTTGGGGCACAACAGGCCAATGCTTTTATATTGGTCACAAACAGCTTATAACCAGTCTGAAATGGAGGCCCACACAAAATGATGGAGAATTGGGCAATGTTACAACTCTAACTAAACAAGCGAATACCAGATATAGAGATGCATTATAGCTAGTAAACAATTAACTAGAGGGATACACAATTTTATTCATGGACTTGATTACTTGACTATCTTTCTCTCTATCTCCTATGTTTATCCCAATATGACTGGAATAATGCATTCTATTGGTTTCGATACAAAATCAAGAAATAAAGACATCTTTCCTTAAAATGAAAACACAAGAAGACAGAGGAGAAAAAGGCTACCAAATGAATCACCTTACCAAGCTGACATGTCAAACTTTGAAAGAAGAGATCTCCTTCTCAGCTGCCTCTTATACAAGATCTCTAATCAATCCTTTTCTTCTCCTACAACTGCATGTATTCCATTCGTTCAAGTTCTGCTTTATCTTTAATTTCTTATTCTTGTTATAATCTAATATGCATCTAAAGCTTTTGGCTTGTGCATTTTACATTCAAGGAGTTGGTTCTTTTCCTGTGTATAGTAACCAAGTCTTGGAATGATTAATATTTATTGAAAGATCAACAAGGCATCTATTTCATCCGAAACAATTGAGGTCGGTGAATTTTCTGTATTGGCCTTTAAGTTAAAGGATAAGTCATTAACTTTATAAAACTACTGTCACCACTCAACAACTATATACACCTCTTACAACTCTGTTAAACTTAAACTTAATTTACTTTTTTCTGTCCCAGCTAAGAAAGAATTTAAGTAACCACCAATAGAAGAGTCACCATTAGCTCTAAAAAAACATGTAGAAGGGACATACGTGTCAAGTTGGAACGAAAGATTAACTGTCTAGCAATACCACTACCACATCTTTACATAATTATAAATTGTTAACAAAAAAATGAAAATCATAAATGCAATTGTCAAAAAGAGAGCAAACATGCACCAAAAAATAGAAGTGCATAAAAGAAGCATCGACATAGAGAAAATGAAACGAAAGAGGAAGCTTAAGCTCACACCGACTCATCCAGATCATTCCAAACTGAGCAATGGAATGGAATTAGGAAGAATACATTTGAGGAAGAGGACATGCACATCCTCTAACAACCTGACAACATTTGTTGCTTCGTCAAAAATCATTAAACCTGCGGAAATCAAAGGAAACAATGAGACATACAAATAGGAGTAAGATTTTCAACAGTCAAGAGAAGGGTGCTCGGTGCAGCAGATATTTAAGAAAATGTACCGATGAAGGATTGAAGATTTGATCACCACTTATTGTCCCAACAAATTGTAACCTTAATAATTAGTCGAGAGAAAATGAGGAGTATTAAAAAGCAAAAATTGATATCTTAAAAATGAAATATCATGACTATCAGTACTAAAAATTATAGCAGCAAAAACATTCTTATAGCTTTTTTAGAAAGTCATAATTCAAATCCTAACCTCTAGGGTGAGCCAACCATAGCTCTTTCAAGCAACATAAAGGTAGTCTTTCTCCATTATTTCTCTTGAACTCCAAATAATACAATTTGCATTTGGAGATCAATTGACTTCTAAAAACCCTTAATTTCAAGCAGAGAGGAGATCTTAACTCTGTTTGTTGAGCTATACCCAAATAAATTAAAATACTATATCTTACCTCTCGATATAAGGTATTCACATATCACAAAACATCTTCTTTGTTGTCCTTGCCATTATCTTCTGCTTGAACTCCAAAAGCCCCACTTTTATACTTTTCGATTGTTCGCTCTCATTTGCAAATGAAAAATTATATTGTATTAGAAGAATCAAAAACTACTCTTTTATCAATTTTTTTTTTCTGAACTGAAACTGAAAAAATGAGCAAAAAGAAGATTTGAAAAAAATATTGAGAAGAAACCATAAATTGGAATAAGTAAGAGACACTGAGATATCAGATCATTTGTGAATAAATGGTTCTGGAATACGCATAACAGTAGTAATATGAATTGGGAATAGATGCTTCTTGGTGTATTTGTTAACTGTGCATTACTCTTTTGCCTTGGTCGTTCCTAGGCTCATACTTCTATATAGTAGAGAAAAGGGAGAAGGTGCCTTATATTCTTCAATGCCCCGAGCCCTCAATCTATTCTTCTGTTCTTTCTTTAAACACCCCGTACCTACCCTAATTCCCCCACCTTCACTTCTTTAACACATCAACAATTTCTCCAAGAAAGAAACAAAAAGATGTGTATGAATAATTTGTGTATTTTAACACACTTTTCAACCATTCATTATTAAGAAGAATATGAATGTATGCCCAATTTATTTTTTTACAAGTCAAATAATTTTCTCAAATTTATAAGTTCCAAGGCTTAATCTTTTTGTATCTTCAACTACAATGTCATTTCTTATTTGATCTGCTTGTGGTTGCATCCAACTTGTGGTTCTATTTGTTAATTTTTTCCAAATTTTTGATTAAGGTAAGTTGTGTTGGCTAGATTTTGCAAATTTTTGAATTTTAAATAAGGGGTGTTTGTCTAAGGAAAAAGATGATGGATGAATGGGTTTGAAAAATAAGGGAAAGAGAGCCAGGGTAGAGGGGGTGGGGTGGGTGGTTTGTAGAACGAGAATCGACGGTGGTGGGTGTCGAAGAAGAAAGGGATGGGGCGAAGATGATTCCTTTTCCTTTTATTATTTAATATACAATGATATTCTAAAATCATATAAACTAGTTGTTCATTTGAGAAAATAATTTTAGATATGGATTTGTTGTGGCAATGATGTGGCATATGTCAATTATATGGCGTGTACTGGTGTGAGCTGCGAATGGATAATATTAATTTTAATTTATTTTAAAGTTATTAAAAGAGGTAAATAAATATTTATTAAATTAAAGATTTAAAGTAAATTGTATGAATAAGTTTAGGAGTGAAATAATACTTTTTTTCTCTTATAAAGACACTTATAAACTGATGTAACATTTAATTTCCAAATGATTCAATGATATCCTGAAATCATATAAACTACTACTACTAGTAGTATTAGAAAGGGAAAAGTATCATAATTTTATTGATCCCAACTATCTCAACTATTATGATGAAATATGTGATTTAAATGAATTCAAATGTAACTTCTATTGAATAAGTGAGAAAAATTAAACAAAGTCATGTTTTAGCCTTTAATCAAGTGTTACCTAGAGTTTAAAACTTAATTCTATTTCTATTTTCTATTATATAATAAGTGAATCATTTTGGACCACGCATTCAGCTGATCTTTTGCATTCTTCTTTGTAGCTATTCATTTCTCAGCCCTTTTTTCTCTCTCTCTCCATGAGTGCTTCTTCTCTGATTTTCTCTGTTAGTTTTTTCTATACACTTTAGTGGGTTTTTCTCTTCCTCTTCACTACTTTTCGCTCAATTTTTTGTTTTGATATTTTATTTTTATTTTTTTTAATATACTGATGCATCTCGTTGCTAAGTAAAACTTGAGGTTTGATCTCTCATGTCGTTTCACTACATTGCATTTGTTAGCTATCATTAGACTTTTTTTAAAGAAATATAAACTTAATATACAGAGGTTGACATTCACAGATTTAGTATTATTATTTCTGATAAATTTTTCCTTTTCGTTCCTTTCTTGCACTGATCTTACACCTATTACTTTTGGTTTCCTTTGAATATTTGTGTTTTGCTTCAAATTTAGTTCTTTTACTCTTTAATTTAGATTTATTTACATCCATCTCATTTAGTCTGTCTAATATTTTGCTTCCTTTGTGTTTCCATCTTATTTTTCTTTTGGTGACAAGGTATCATTGGAGAAGTTATTTCCTAAAATATGCAAATCTCTTTCTTCAAATTATCTTTAGCTACTATAATTACCTTAAAATAGTTTTGCTGTTGTGGTCTATTTTGCCAGACTTAAGGATGTTGGGTATACTGTGACTCATCCTTTTCTTAATTTTGAAAATAATTTGATTGGATCAATATCTTTGTATTTAATCATGGCTAAAAGTAATTGTAAGAAGACACATCTTTCTATAAATTTTTGATTTCATATATTGAAAATTTGATATACGTAAAGCGTTTAAAGCATGTCAAAATCTATTATGTTCATGATTGTTGCTACCTCTACTTCTAGTTTTGGTAGAATTTGGTGGGAAATAGTAAATATGAGCTTTTTCCAATGACTGATTTAGCCTTAGGAACAAGGGTAGAGCTAAGAATGAAAGAGGATTCAATTACTCGGGATGTGGCAAATTATTGAATTCATAAGAGAGTATTGAGTCGGTTCGTTAGGTTGATAACTTTTTTATTTGAATGTGTGAAATTGTGGTTGTTTTTTTCATCATCGACAATAGTCTATGGTCATCCTAAAAAGATTCCTCGTATGGAGGTTTTCATTAAAGGCTATGAATCTTTATGGTTGAACAAATGTTTATATTTTCAAAATTATCTCTTAATTTTATAGTGACTAGAGAATTTTCTTTAGATGTGGTATGACGATACCACTTCTTATATTCTTGGTTATTAACAATGAAATAATAGTTTGTTTGGATGGTAATGATTTTAATTGAGCAATAATTGTTGGGTGTGATATCTAACCGTGAAGGTGTGAGTCCAAAGGATGGATATTGGAAACTCATGTTTGCCGACATAAAGGGTGGTCATAGTGACCTCATATGATACTATTAGGTACATGGGAATCCTCTAAGTACACTATACATATTAGTTAATGATTAGGGAGGTTTGAGTCCCCCATAAATCACTATATGATTAGGTTCTTAAGTCGCCTTGGTATATGTTTTAGGGTTTGAGTCCCCCATGTGCATACATATGATATTATTCTCCGGTTCGTGTAGCTACACACATTGGGACCCAACCAAGGGGTGAGAGATGGGGCCCATATAGTCCTAGGTACTATTATATGACGCTTCACTACACAATCTAGGCTAAAGCTTTGAAAAACATGTTAATCCCAAACTAGGAGAAAGGTAAGCCTAGCCTACTTGATCGCCGAAGAAAGCCCGATGAAGTTTGTTAAATTGGCAATTTCCCCTTCCAAGAAGCTTCCGCACGATGCCACACTGCCAAAATAGTAATCTACATAAGAGGATAATGGCACCCATATTGCATTTTTATGCTTTAAGTCCAAAATTAAGTCAAAATCCCATGTGGCCTGCTTGCAGAATCACACTTTTGAAATCGGCAACACGTCAAACTATGATCAATGATCATTTACCCTAAAAAATGGGTACATTCCGAGCTGAAACGATACCAAGATCAACCCATTAATAAAATAAGAATTTATGACTAAATTAAAGAATTAAACCAATGATTAAACATAAATTTATAAGGATTTTGATGTAGAAATGATTATTCTGAGCTAGCAAACACCCCACGATCTCTAAATGATAACTCTCCCAATTTTACACATTCTCTAGGGATTTGAGACTCTTGATACTTGTGAAAAATAGGGAGAAATCGAGCAAAAGGGATGAATTTAATTGCCTCCAAGTTCCGATTAAGAGGTACAACTTGACCGCTATAGCGGTACCTAGCTGGTCCGGCTCTTCCACTATAGCGAACAAGCAGCTGCTTAAGCGTCCTCCAGTTAGCGGTCTAACTTTTGCTTAAGTGAACCGGCTAGGAAAGCCTTGGTCACGAAAGTGACCGACTGTCCGCTTAATCGGCCTCCGCTAATGTGACCAAGGGTTTGCTTTAGCGGATACACTAGATGAGTGTTACCAATAGAAACTTGGAATTTTTTCAAGTTTCCACCAACCCCTCGACATTCATTCAGGATCATGTGAACGCAAACAAATTATGCTACCTCATCAAATTTTACATCCTGGACTCAACGCATATAAAATTTCCATTTGGGGTTGTTTTGATGAAATATAGGCCCCAAACCCAAGCGTTATTTTTACTAAATTATGACCAATAGCTCAAAATGATTTTGAAAGCCTTGGGACCTGAACCAAAGGTTTCTTTAACCTAAAATCAACATTCCAACACTGTTGGAACTGTCAGAATTGGCAGAGGTCATTAACCTTAAGTTTATAGCCAAAGCCAATTCTTGCCAGCGAAGACTTCCAAATAGGGAATTGGCTCTAAGAACCAAACGAGCAGCCCAATAATTGAACAGTCAGCTCCAGAAAGTGACAAATGACTTGGGTAGCTATAGGAAAGCTCTAAATGCCAAAAATATGTGGAAATAAAGAAAAAAACCTAGAGGGTCATTACTGTACCACTACTAAAATAACTTCCGTTGGCAAAATTAAAGTGTTAGGATGTACCTGAAGGCTCGAATGGGTAGGGATACTAGGTATGTATCTCACTCTCAATCTACTAAGTAGCCTCCTCTACTGGGAAGTTTCTCTACTGAACCTTAACTACCAGAATCTCTCTAGAGTGCAACTACCTGACATCCCTAGCTACTATAAATGTTGGATCCTCTATGAAAGACAATCTCTTATAAAACTAAATCTAGTCGTACCAAAGAGCATGTGATTAATCAGGGATATATCATCGCAATATAGAATCATGAAAAACTGGATGGACAATGGAAAAATCTGTGGGTGTGGATAGCTAATAAGCCACCTCCCCAATTGCATGAAGGATCTCAAAAGGTCTAATATATCTTGGGTCGCTACCAAAATAAATACCTGAGCTCCAACCACAAAACTCAAGGGACAAAGTCTATAATCTACATAAGCTTTCTGCCTACTCTAAGCTACCCTAAACCTTTTCCCGAATCACCCTGGCTCTATCCAACGACTCTCGAAGTACGTTAGTACCATAGGTCCAAACCTCGGAGGTCTCAAAATACCCAATCAGAGATCGACAATGCCTACATATAGTGTCTCAAATAGTGCCATCTCAATACTCAAATTGTAGCTATTATTATATGTAAAATTCACCAAAGCTAAGTATTGCTACCACTAAACTCCAAAATCCATAACTCAAGCTTGAAGCATATCCTCAACAACCTGAATAATATGCCCTAACTGACCATAGGTCTAAGGGTAAAAAGTGGTGCTAAGGTCCACCTGAGTACCCAACTCCTCCTGAAAAGCTCTCCAAAAGCTAAAAGTAAATATTGAGCCTTAGTATGAAATAATAGATATGGGAACCCTATGCAGGCGAACTATCTCATGAACAAAGATATCAGCTAACCTCTTGGCAGTGAAGTATATCTTAATGGGAAGAAAATATGCCAATTTGGTCAACTGATCTACAGATACCCAAATACAGTCAAAACCATGAGAGGTGCAAGGCAATCCATTAACAAAGTCCATGGTAATCTACTCCCACTTCTATTTGAAAATGGTTAATCTATGAATCAGGCCACCGGGCCTCTGATGCTCGACCTTCACCTATTGATAACATAGGCAACGATCTACAAAATCTTCCACATCTCTTTTGTGCCACTCCACCAATAGTGTTGTCTTAAATATCTAGACATTGTAGTTGTCCCAAGGAGAATAAAGTATCTGGATCTATGAGCCTCATGTAATATCAATTGAATCAATTCACCAACCCTCAGAACATAAATACAACCATCAAATCTTAGGAATACCCTAGAATCTATGCTATCCCTCCTGAAATCACCACTTAGCACCTGACTATAATGATATAAAGTCCTTTATCGTCATACAGACAACTCTAAATCTAATTAAATATGGTAGACCTAGCCTCAACACTAACAAGGATACTCCTATATTTTGAAGTATCAAGTTGAATAAGGACTTAATGTCTTATGCTAATGGCCTCTCGAAGAACCAAGTTTCTTCCTTTTTTGTGTTTGGTCTATATACCTAAAAACAAACACAAAACACATTAAAAAACACAAATGGTTTCTTGAAAATATGCAATTATCCTTAAACAAAGTTGAAAAATATAGCATAGTAAATCGGCACATCAATGAAGACAAGAAGATAGTTAAGATTTGGATAAACTAATATGGCATGCCAATTTATTTTGGTATGAAAAAACTTTCCATAGTGACTGGACTTAGATGTCATACTCTTGTAAAACTTTTTACCACTGTTACATCTATAAAAAAGTCAAAGGATAGAAGACATATAAATTAGCCAAGGTAAGCAAGCTAGGCAAGACACCCAATGCAAACAACAAGACAACACCCAAAAGAGTCATCAAAACCAACAAAGGTAATGACAAAATAACTAATGATGATGAGTTAGAGTCCATTGTTGGATAGATCTATAAAGACAAAGAATTGTTACTTGATATCAAGTCCTAAAAGTTGTTGGAGAATTATAAGGAGCTATTATGATTAGATTGGTTTGTGCATGCCCTTCTATGGGCCAGAGACACCAACAAAGTCATAAAATCTCAATTGTTCAATCTTGCTTAGGTTTTGGAGGCATTCAAAAATTATCCATGGGACTATGAAAGCTTTAAGTTGACTGTCAAGTATTTATTGACAAAGATATCACTGAAGAGGGTCAACTTATATGGTATTCCTTGGGTTTTCATGGTAAATTTTTGATGTTTTTCTTTATTTTATTATTTATTTTTGTTATTAAATAATGTAACAACCCATTCTGCTATTACTAAAAATATCTATTGTAAAGGTATACACATATCATTCATCATTGGTATTAGGATCAATTTCTTAGTATATGAGTGTATTAATTTTGAATTAAGGTCATATAATACGCCTAACACAAAGTTAAGTTAAAAGTGTCTTTACCAATTTAGATTTAGGATAAGTTCAATCTAGGGTCAATTTGAAATGCGCATTTCTTTTAGAATATAAGAAATTATGGATCCCAATACCCACCAAATTAATGACCTCTGAGTCTTCTTTCCAATTCCACTGACCATTTATTAATCAAGTATTAGAGTAAAAAATTATGATCATTTTATTAAAGACTATTCGTATAGTAAAGTTGAGGCCGCTGCAGCGGGATTAGGCTACTATAGTTGGACTTCTACAATGGGAAAACTACAGGGGTAATGATCCTGTTATAGTGGGATAACAATATCTTATAAGCTTATTTTGATGGGTTTTTGTCCATAAATTTAAATACTCCATTCTAGATCCCTAGAAGGGTGATTTGAATAAGGTTAGGATGAAAGCACTTCATTCAGGTAAGAATTTTAATTTTTTTTAACATTAATTAATTTGTTCATATCGGGTATCATTAGAATAAGAAGTTAAGGTAAAATCTTATGGTTTAGATATTTAGGTTTATGTAAAGACCCTTTAGGTCATTTTTTGTATTTTTTCATTGTTTCACTATTAGAGTTTTCCTATAGCTGCCCCAAGTGATTTATGACTTGCTGGTACTAACAGTTTTATTACCGAGTAGTCCATTTGGATTTTAGAGACAATTCTCTATTTTGAAGTTTTCATTGATTTAAATTAGCTACCGAGTTACAACTTAAGTCAAATAACCTTGTATGCTAATTTTGATTGTTCCAATAGCTCTGCAATGTTGAATTTTTGTTAGGTTGACATTTTATTTAGGTCTCGAGACACTCAGTTCCATTTCGAGCTATTGGTCAGAAGTTAAGAAAAGATAAGTTAGGTGAGGGACCCATTTTTTGTCCAAACAACCTTGGATGGAAATTTTAAGTGCACCATTAGACCCATAAAATTGAATTGGATAGGGTAGCATATTCCATTTGTGTGTACAGGATTTAGATGAATCCCGATGGGTTTGGGTGAAGACTTGGAAATTTCTAAGTCTCCATTAGTACTAGTGTAGTCGCATTCGCAAGTCCCCAGTCTCTTAAGTGATCAGCCGACCAGTAACAGGTGTCATGTAAGCAATAATCTTGTCATGTAAGATACATCCTCAACAAAGATGCAAGAGTAGCGTATGCGTCTGTTGAGTATCGCATAAGTGATATGGTGACTAGCAGGTATGTTTTGTGTATGCAATCGACAGATTGTGTATGTGATACCCATGTATCTAGGAGGGGTATAAATACCCTCTTCAGTCCATTTTCACCATTTCTCATCTATTCCTAAGATATTTAAGCCCTTTAAATTGGGAAATCTTAGGAATAACATTGTGGGTTACTTTTGGGAGCTTGGATAAAGGTTAATTATGCGATTCTCCTTAGAATTTAAGGTAAAATTCCTTCATTCTCATGGTTAATTTTAACATTATCATATAAAAAGCCCAAAAGCTTTATGACCTGATTTTAGCACCAATATAGCTTGAAATTCACCTATTTTGAGGGTAAACTCTCTTTAAGCATATGAGAGCGTTGGGATAGTTTCAAAAATGCATTTTTTTGTAAATGGGCCCCACATGAGATTTTTGTATGATTTTGGACCTGAATCATAATAGTGAAATATGAGTATCATTGTTCTTGTTAGATGAGCAGATAGAGATTTTGATAGCGTAGTACCTTGTAGAAGTTTCTTGAAAGGGAGAATCAATGATTTAGCAAATTCTTCGAGCTTTCTTCGACGTCCATGTAGCCTAGGTTTTCCCTCCCTTATAGATAGAGCTATTTCATAGTATGATTATTATATTATGTTAGATCTGCTATGGGTTTTAGGTATTGGTGATAAATATGACATTACTTTGGTTAGTTGAACCGTTTAGGCTAAAAAGAAATAGTAAATTAAGCATAGTTGGCTAAGTTGCTTAGTTACTTAGTAAAATATCAATCTTAGGGATAATTAAGACGTTCTTAATATCTAAAAGTAGATTTAGATACCCTAGTCTAGTCTGGGGTGGAGTTTTCTTATAATAGATTCGGGGATTAGATTTATACTTTTGTTATACATTTTGAAATGCTTATTATAAGGCTTAATAATATTCATGATGGATTAATAATGAGGGTTGATGCTAATTATGATAAAACTTGGTTGTTATGATATTCATGATATGAATACTGGTTTGAGTTCAACTATTGATTTTGATTTTAAGGATATATGTACTAGTTTCAGTCTGGCAATTGATTTTGATGATATATGTACCAATTCAAGTCTGTCAATTGATTATGATATTAAGGATATAAGCACCGGTTCGAGTATGATAGAGAGAGTGGTTATCGGTGTAACATATTACAGTTGGGTTCTCGTTGAAAGCATAAAGGTTAGAAAATTTTGGTTGCTCAGGTATATGTGTTATATTTTCCTTGATTGTACCATCTAGATTTATGGGGCCTGTGTTGGGTTATTTACTTTTTTGTATTTATTAGATTATGGTGGCCAGTTTTGTAGTTATAATTGGTTGATCTTTATTTCTGGTTCTTGTTTATGTATTTAATCGTGTACAAGAAGGTTGGAATTACTTCCAGGTTTATCCCTTTATTTTTATTTATTTATGGTATGTTGTATCTTATGATATTTAAATCATGATTTAGCTCTATCAGCTGATGATACTTACTGAGTAACCATGGTTTTGGTATTATACTACACTTATGTACCTTTTCAGTATAGATTTGAGTACTAGTTTCTACCACTGATTCGATGATCGTGTTGAGTTGGACTTCAAAGATAGGGTGAGCTCTTGGATCTGGTATTTCCCTTATTTTCTTCTATTTGTTTGTGCATAGTCTTTTGTTTTGAGATAGATTGTATTAACTATTTTAGAACATGAGGTGTATATTATGTCTACCTTTCAGGCTATTCAAATTACCTTACTTATTTATGGTTTGTATTGTCAATTTTCCCTCTTGGGGTATTTCCCACCAAGTTAGCACATTCCAATTAGCCCTAAGCTATAGGTCGGCTTACCTACTGGCAGGATATAGTAAGTTCTATCACGATTCACAAATTGAGTCGTGACAAATTAGTTTCAGATCCTAGGTTTCACCAGTATCTTTGGAAGGATATAGGACATTCTTAGTAGTTTTTCTCTTCATTTACTCATTTTGTGCTAAGTGTCTGAGGTTGGTTCTAAGGCATTCCGTTGCTTTCACTCTTTCACAGATGGCTAGGACACGTGCTACCATTACATGAGATGAGGGTCCCGAGACTAAGCGTAGCGATCCTATCTCTATTAGTTGATGACCTAGAGGTAGTGTATAGCCTCGAGATTTATTCCTTTATAGGGGACATGATAGGGTTCTTTACCAGACCCTATCCCCACTCCTGAGCCAGAGATTCTTCTACTCTCACCAGCAGTGGGCCAGGGATCGGCCTAGACTCTATCAAGATTTATTTTGTTCTTCAGTGTTCAGGGATGCTTTGGTTTAGATTTTAGGTTGTTTAGTGGTGCACCATGTGATGGTGCCCAGTATATGGATTAGAGTTGTACTGAGGTGGGGGCACAACCTGTAGCTGCAGTTTCCAGAGTTGAGGTCTCTCCCATGGAGATACTTGTTCAGTCAGTGGTTTCCCAGCCTGCTATGTCTTTTGAGGAGTAGAAGATGTTGGGTAGATTCTTGAGATAAGCTCCTCCTAGGTTTTCTGGTGCACTGGGTGAGGGTGCATATGAGTTTTTAATTGCTTGTGAGGATAGACTCCATAATTTTTGCCTAGTTGATTCTCGTGGTGTGGATTACCGTATACTTTAGTTGTACTTAGAACCTCGGCATTGGTGAATAATTCACCTTAATTCCAGGCAAGCTGTATTTTCTACTCTTACATGGACTCAATTTTATGAGATTATCTTGGAGAAGTACATGCCTCGCAGGCTTAGTCATCATTTGAGGGATTAGTTCTTAAGGTTGGAGCAGGGATCCATAATTGTTCACCAGTTGGCTACGCATGCTACTTTGATTTTAACTACTAAGTATGAGAGAGTTCATTTCTTTGTTTGAGGATTGGGAATTCCTCTTTGCATGTCCACTTAGTGTTAGGATACTGTGGGTAGATCTTTTATTGAGGGGTCTGACCATGCTCAAGTGATGGAGTAGATGCATTATGTGGCCAAAGCAGAAATCTATAAAAGATCTCAATATCAAGGTAGTTTTAGTGGGAACTGCAGTAGATCATGATTCACAGGTAGAAGTTGTTATCTAAGATAACGTCTACTACCGTTGTATCAGCCATAACGTCAGTCTAGTTGAATCATTCAGGAAATGCTCTAGATTACTGGCAGAGGTCAGTCTTGTGTCAGTGATCAAATTGGTACAGGTAGCAGTTATTATTTAAGGAGATTATATTCTGGTTATTCGAGTTGAGGTTGTTATTTCGGGTCAGCTAGATCTTCTAGTTCTGGTTTAGCTCATAGCGGCATGTTATGGTTGTAAAGCTTTTGGACATTACTTGCAAGAGTGCCCTAGTCGTGAGGCGATTGTTACTACAGCTCAAAGTGTTCCCCCTATTATAGCAATTTATCCCTCAGCTAGAGGCAGTATGCATGGTTGTAGGTGTGGTCCCCAGGATGCTCGTAGAGGTTCTCAGGCAGGTAGAGCAGGAGACGATCATGAGGATATGGTTGAGCGTGGTCAGTTGTATTTCGTACTTACTTGGCCTGAGGCTGAGTATTCATATTCTATTGTCACAGGTATGATTTTGGTATGCCATCAGTCCACCTTTGATTTATTTTATTTGGGATCCGCTTACTCTTAACTGTCTGCATATTGCTCCCCGCAATTAGAATCATCTTGGGATTCGTAATCTATGCCTTTATGTATATCTACTATCATGGGTGAATCCTTAGTAGTGGATAGAGTTTTTAGATCTTTTGTTATGATTATTAGAGATGTTGATACTCATGTTGATCTCATTATATTGGACATGGTAAATTTTGATGTGATTCTAGGCATGGACTTGTTATGACACTATTATGCGGTCATGGATTATCTTGAAAAGACCGTTACCTTAGCCATGCCCAATATACCCCTGATCGTGTGAAAGAGAGTTGTTAGTCATGAGCTGATAAGGATTGTTTTTTTATATTTGTGCTTGGAGACTTGTGTCGAGGGATTGCGAGTCTTATCTCTCTTATATTTATGATTCTAGTATGGAGAGTCCGTCGCTTGACTCTGCTCCTATAGTCCATGAGTTTCTTGATGTTTTCCCTACCGATATTCCTGGCATTCCTATTACCCATGAGATTGAGTTTGTTTTTGATCCTGAGCCTGGTACGCGACCTATTTTCTGGAACCTTACTATATGGCTCTTGCCGAGCTTAAAGAGCTAAGTTCGTATCTTTTGGATCTTCCTTGCAAGGGTTTTCTCAAACCAACTGTATCCCTTCGAGGAGCTCCTGTGTTGTTTGTGAAAAACAAGGATGGTTACATGTGTATGTGTATTGATTATGCATAACTTAATAAGGTTATAGTGAAGAACTATTATCCTTTACCTCGTATTGATGACTTGTTTGACCATCTTCAGGGTGTAGTGGTGTTCTCTAAGATTGATTTGAGGTCTGATGACCATCAGCTGAAGATTCGGGCTGAGGATATCCCAAAGGTAGTATTTAGGACCCATTATGAGTTCATGGTGATGTCCTTTGGGTTGACTAACACCCCGACCGTATTCATGGATTTGATGAACCGAGTATTCAGACCTTATTTGGACTCCTTCATGATTAAGTTCATTGACAACATCCTTGTGTATTCGAGGAGTAGATAGAATCACATAAAACATCTGAGGTTAGTTCTATAGACTTTGAGAGATTATTTGCTTTTTGTCAAGTTCTCTAAGTGTGAGTTTTGGCTTGAGTCGGTGACATTCCTCGGGCATGTGGTGACACACCACCATTCCCAAAGTCCAAAAGACAAAATCCAAAATTATCCAAGTGGTGAATATCCTTTACCAAATCCCGCTTATCCTTATCCACATGAGATCTACAACCACATTAGCTTTACTTGGGTGGTAGTGAAGACTCATATCATGGTCCTTGAGAAGCTCAAGCCATCTCTTCTTCCTGAGATTAAGCTCTTTCTGAGTGAACACATACTGTAGACTCTTATGATTAGACAAGATGTCCACATGCACTCTATACAAATATTGTCACCAGATTTTTAGCGCAAACACCACCGCTAAAAGCTCCAAATCATGAGTAGGATAATTTCTCTCATGCACCTTCAACTGCCTAGAAGCATAGGCTATCGCCTTCCCATACTGCATCAAAACACGTCCAAGTCCCACTCCTGATGCATCACAATAAACAAAAAACCCCTCATTGCCTTCAGGCAAAGGAAAAATTGGAGCCAAAATTAGCTTATACTTCATCTTCTCAAAACTACCTTCACAAGCATTCGACCGAGAGAAATTTTCCTTTTTCTGAGTTAACTTAGTCAATGGGGAGTGATAGTCGAAAAAATTTCCACAAACCTCCTCTAGTACCCAGCCAAATCGAATAATGTCCGAATTTCAGTTGAAATCGTGGGTCTAGGACACTTCTTAACCATACAACCTTTTGCGGATCTACAATGATCACCTCACCAGAAATAATGTGACCTAGAGAAGTGACAACATTCAACTAGAATTCACATGCCGAAAACTTGGCATACAACTACTGCTCTTCAAGGTCTGCAATAAAATCCGGAGGTGATTGGCATGATCCACCTCACTCTTAGAGTACATCAAGATGTCATCTATGAACACAATGGTAAACATATCCATAAATTAATGGAAGACCCTATTCATTAAATCTATGAATGCCGCCGGGGTATTGGTTTACCGAAATGGCTAAAAAAAGAACTCAAAGTGCCCATACCTAGTACAAAAAGATGTTTTAGGGATATCCACCTACCTAATCTTAAGGTTATGATTCTCGTACCGAAGATCTATCTTAGAAAAGAATTTGGCACTTTGCAACTGATCAAACAAGTCATCTGTCCTTGGAAGAGGATACTTGTTCTTAATCGTTACCTTATTCAACTGCCTATAGTCAATGTGCATCTAAAGGGAACCATTTTTTATGCATTAATAATAAAGGTGCACCCCACGGGGATACACTAGGACAGATTAAACCCTTATCCAAAAGATCTTTATGTTGCTACTTAAGCTCCGTCAAATCAGCCAGATCCATCCTAGAAGGAGGAATAGAAATTGGAAAAGTGTCTAGAACCAAATCAATCCCAAACTCAATCTCCTAATCTAGAGGAACACCAGGAAGATCATCTGGAAAGACCTTAGAAAACGCATTCACCACAAGAACAGAATGCAAAGAAGGACCTTCCGAGTTAGAATCTTTAACCTAGACTAGCTGATAGAGACACCCTTTGGAGATTACTCTCCGAGCTCTAAGATAAGACATACACCTTCCCTTAGGGGCTTGGGAACCACCCTCTCATTAAATAACTATTTCACCTGGGAACTTAAAGACAACCTTACGAGTCTAATAATCTAAGGATCCGTAGCACAAGCGTAATCAATCTATCCCCAGAAAAATATCAAAATTCACCCTATCTAATTCATTCAAATTCACCAAAGTCTCCTTACTACCATAGATATCACACCCCTCTATAGAATCTTTTAACAACCACAGAGTGACCAGCTGGGGTAGAAAAAGATAAAGGATCCAAAATAACCTGAGGATCAAAACCAAAATGCACAACCACAAATGTGGTCACATAAGAGAGAGTGGACCCCAAATAAAGTAGGCAATACATATCATGAGAAAAGAGTTGTAACATACCAGTCACGACATCGGGCAATGACTCAGACTCTTATTAGGGTACAAGAGCATATAACCAATATCAGGCTATGCTGGTACTAGAAGAAGCACATTTTGGTGAAGGAGCAGATGAAGAGGAAAACGGAACCTTGTTCTCCCCCAAAGTGACCTTACCAACAGTGAAATTTCTAAGAATATGGACTGACTAACCACATTTGAAGCATTTGTCACTTCCCTCATAACAGAAACCCTAATGTAACCGACCAAAAAACCTATAAGGAGGACATAATAAGGTCGACTATGCCCCACTCACCTGAGATTGTGCACCCTATGCCCTGAAGTTATCGCCACCCTGCTGACGTCTATCACTTGAAGGCTTTGGGTAGGGAGATCTAGCTATGGAGCAAGAACCAGAACTTCCCAACTTCTTCTTCGGCCACTTACCACCATCCTTACCACTTTTATTTTGCCTTTCCCATATCTCAGACTGCTTTCTCTTTTCCTCCTCCACCTATTATATATGAACAACCAACCTAGAAATACCTATGTCCTTGATCAGTAAGGTAGTCTTACTTTCGAGGATCAACTCATGAGACAGTCTTAAAGAAAATTTCCTTATCATAGCATTCATATTAGGCACCATTTCTGTAGCATACCTAGACAACTAGTGAAATTTCAAGACAAAATCCTTGACCTATATTTTCCCCTATTTTAGATTAACAAATTTCACTGCTTTCGCTTCTTTCAACTCCTGTGGAAAGAAGCGATCTAAAAAATGCATTGGAGAATATCTCCCAAAAATATAGCTCTTCAACATCACCGCTTTCCCTATCCCATTCCTCTTACCATTGGTACACCACATCCTTTAGCTGATAGGCAACAATATTCACCCCCTTCACATTTATAACCTGTATCACCCTAAAAATCTTTTCTATTTCATCTAAAAAAACTTGAGGATCCTCCTCTACCTTAACACCAGTAAAAGTTAGAGGACTCTACCTAATGAACTGGCCAACCCTTGTGGCCTCAGAAGATAAAATACTAGATGCACCACGCTCATTCTGAGAAGCTACCAACTTAGCAATCACATGAATCAACTAAAGAAACTTCTCATTCATCATGTAACCCTGAGGAGGACTAGAAGGAGACGGTGGAACTCCAGAATAATTAGGAACTGGACCATTAGACCGAGTATAGATCCCTTGAGTATAGCATGTCCCATCGACATTATCCCCAGTTGGGACAGAGGAGTTTTCGTGTGCTTCAGATCATCGAGGTATGGTATGAAAAGAAAACAAATAGGAATTAGAGGATAATTTAGAACCTTAGACTTTACTTCTTGAAATCAAAACACAAAAAGTGAAACATTCTGAAATGCCTTGTATAGCCTGTGGCACGCTACATACCATTAAAAGCGACTCTACTCAACACGGGTTTGTAGACTCTCATGTGTCCAAGAACCTAAATATCAAATATCAACTTGACACGACCTATACCAGGACCTTTTCATAATAGGAATCTCAAGTCCAACCAGGATCAGAGACCAGCCCCATTACCCAACCCAACCTCCAAAATGCATACCCTGAGTTGGATGAATTTTGAGCATATAACAAGATAGCATTTTGTATAATTCCAGGATTTAGAATAGCTCTATGACCGTGACCAACCCAACAAAGTATAACCATCCAATATCCACTAACAACCATAACCAAGCCTATATAAAAACCAAGTTCATGTCCATAACATAACGTAATAGGATGGAACAATCGTAAATACAGTCAAACCGTATCATCCTCAATACCAATGCTAATACTAAGGATGACAGCACTATCGACACCGTCCATACCAACCCATAGTAGTTCAAAAAATCCTCTAACCAAAAGTAAAATAATATTCGGTCGGGTAATGCCTACGACTATAGCCAAAACCATAGTTTACAAAATGGCCAAACTATGTAAAGACATCTATGATATGAAATAGAGCCTTCTGGAATATGGAAGCTCAACACTTTAATCCAACAGTTGATCCCGAATCTTATCACTAAGTAGGAAAAGTGGAACGGTTGGTTCATTCATCACATGGGAATACAACCGCCCGAAGATGGATTAGTGGGGGAATGTTAGAAAGTACTCATGATAAGGATAAAATAATGCCAACCTTTAAAACCAAGAAAACCACCATATTCATACACATCTATCCATATATATATATCCATGTCGGGAAAAGGAACCGGATTTAGCATGCCTTTAAAATGATTAACTTTGTTATGTATATCTTAACCATCCTAAAACCACCCATGGGCTATATGGGTCTAGTGAAACCCTATGAACAGGCCCCGATACGTGTATCCTAATGAACTATAGATACCATAGGGGTAAGGGATTCCCTATAACCTTTGCTCTCTATGATACATATGTACAAGTGTACTTAAGGATTCTTGTGTACCCCGTAGTATCATATATGGTCTCCATGACCAATCCTCATGCTGATAAACATGAGTTTCCAATGTCTGTCCATCAAAATTACACCTTCACAGTTAGATCTCACACCCCACCATTATTGCCTAATTTAAACCATTACCACATAACAAAATCCACTAATTCCATTTATTATTAACAAGGGCTATAAGTGGTGGTATCGTCATATCGACTACAGGTTGAAACAAACGTCCTTAGCTGAACTTTTAGAGAAGAAGGGATTACTATGTACCCATAGATTACATTATTAAGTTCACTTAAGGGATCACCATGTACCCCACAAGTAGTTCAATATTATGTTCACTTGGGAGATTCCCTTGTACCCCACAAGGATGTTAATTAAACCATAACCATGACCACCAAGACCTTACCATTTATCCATTCAAACCATTAAAACCATGTACACCATTTGGGGTTCCATTATTAAGTTGCACAAAGCAATAGTTCCATTAAAAGTCCAACAATATAATGAAAGCATTCTCATAGGCATTTTATCAAACATGTGGTGGTATAGTGTTTCCTAAGCCAAAACCAAGTACCAGTTAACCATTCCAATGCAACCAAATGTTCAAGCCACCATTAAAGTATGAAATCCATAATTAAAACATGGGAAAACCATAACCAACCATTTATAACCAAAACTCCCAACATATAATTCAAAACCCAAAACCATAATACAATTACGCCATGAAAACCATACATTAAATCGTGCCTTTAGTTGAACTAACGATGAGGGAGGAGTAACATGCCTTAGATTATGAAGATAATAGAGTGAAATCACCCTTGTAAGTCCCAAATTGATCCTATTGATAAAACCTTAGCCCTCCTTGACCCAAGATCCTTTGAGAGCATTTGAGAGAGTTTCTTAGTGTTTTAGATTAGAATATTAATGTAAATAATATACCAAGAGTGATATAAGTCATGGGGGCTTAAGAGGGGAACTGTACAGATTACCCCCAACATTGACTATATAAAATTCTCACAGGAAGGTATGACCAGCCCAGCTCAATCGTACCCTATGGTACACGCGGAACCCTTATCTTATACCTTAGGCCTCACCTTGGACCCCAACACTATCCAATAAATGACTACCAAGGCCAAACCGTACCCAACCATACGACTAGCACCATAAAACCATACCATAGGTAGAATAGAATAGCCTAGGTCAAACATAGGGTAACATACGATTGATATCTTCCCACTAGTACCCTAAGATACGACTCAAATGATCCATTTGTGCCTTGGACACAAACCAACCATCCCACATAGGTTAATATATAACCCAAACCAACCTAGTCATACCCTATCATACAAGAAGTACTCCAAGTCGTATGATGTCTAGAAGCCAAAAACATAGGAAATTTCTAAGGATAAAAATGCAAGGTGTTTCTGTCTCTGCCACTAGGATCATTCATCCCCAAATGACGGAAAAGGCTGTATAAGAAAGATTTACATCCCTAGATGCCTCTACTCTTACCTTTCACAAACATAAAACAAAGATGCTAGGAAGTCAACCTTTTCTTTAACAAAATTTAAAAACAATGACATTACAAAGAACACAACCTTCCATATGAATATTCAAAGTAGAAAACAAATGGGAATACTTGGACTTTATGTCCTCTTTCTCTTCCCAAGAAGCTTCTTCTACCTTGTGATTCCTCCATAAAATCTTTACCAAGGCCACATCCTTGGTCGACAACTGACGAACCTACTGATCCAAGATCTCAATCGAGATATCTTCATAAAATAGAGAATCCAAAATGCCTATTTCTTCCAAAGGAACAACTGATGAAGGATCATCTACAAACTTTCTCATCATAAAGACATGGAATACCGAGTGAATGGAGATCAAAATATAAGGCAAATCTAATTCATATGCAACATTACCAACCCTTCTCAAAACTATATAAGAACCAACCTACTAGGGACTGAGCTTCCTATTTTTTCCAAAACTGCCTTACTCTCTTCACGAGAAACACTTTTAGGAATACCTTAACCACAACCTCATACTCCAAGCCTCTATGCCTTACATCTACATAGAACTTTTGGCAACTTTTGGTAATGTTAAGCCTATCCCAAATCACCTTCACCTTCTCCATAGCCTAGTAAATGAAATTTAGGACAAACATATTCACCTCACCAAGCTTAAACTACCCAATAGGAGATCTACACCTCCTACTATACAACGCCTCAAAATGGGCCATCCTAATTCTAGAATGATAGCTATTGTTATAAGCAAACTCTACAAGAGGTAGATGCTAAACATAATTACCTCCATAGATGATATCACATGCATGAAGCATATCCTCCAATATCTGAATAGTTCTTTTTGCTTGCCCATCCATCTGCGGATGAAAAGTAGTACTCAGACTAACCTCAGTCCCTCACCCTTTTTGGAACAACCACCAAAAGTGAGATAAAAACATACCACGATCAGAGGTAATTGAAATAAGTATCCCATGCAGCTTCATAATCTTATGAAGATACAACCTCGTATAATCCTCAGCCGCAAAGGTAGTTCTCACTGGCAAAAATTGAGATGACTTTGTCATCCTATCCTCAATGACCCAAATTGAATTAAGTTGGTTACAAGACCGAGGAAGACCGGTAAAAAAATCCATATTGATCACCTCCTATTTCTATTCTGACAATTCAATTTCTTGATAAAACCCCCTGGGCCTCACATGCTTAATTTTTACTTGTTGACACACCATGTACTTGGCCATAAAATCATCCACATCCCTCTTTATACCATTCCACCAATACATCTCCTTGAGATTATATACATTTTTGTCAAATTAGGATGAACAACATAGCGCGATTTATGTGCCTCAGCCAATATCCTTTCACGCAAACCATTGATGTAAGAAACACATAACCTCTATTCGTACATCAAGGTACCATCACCACTGATTACAAATACCATCAACTTTTTCCTACCTATATCAACCTTGATCTTTATCAAAACAGGATCTAGCATTTACTTATCCTAGATCTCTGCACTAAGGCGATCAAATAATTTCCTATACAAATATACCACCATTCCCGAAGTCCAAAAGATGAACTCTAAGATTAGCCAAATGGTGAATATCCTTCACCAACTACTTCTTCACCTTAGCCACAAGATCTAAACTCCCAATGGACAAGCTTCTAAGAGCATCAAAAACCACATTAGACTTACCTGGGTGGTAGTGAAAACTTATATCATAGTCCTTGAGAAGCTCAAGCCATCTTTTTTTGCCTAAGATTAAGCTCTTTATGAGTGAACACATACTGTAGACTCTTATGATCATAAAAGATGTCCACATGCACTCCATACAAATAGTGTTGCTAGTTTTTTAATGTAAACACCACCACTAAAAGCTCCAAATCATGAGTAGGACAATTACTCTCATTCTCCTTCATCTACCTAGAAGCATAGGCTTTAACATTCTTATGCTGCATCAAAACACATCCAAGTCGCACCAGGGATGCATCACAATAAACCACAAACACCTCATTGCTTTCGGGCAAAGTAAAATAAGAACCAAAAGTAGCTTATCCTCCAGCTTCTCAAAACTACCCTCACAAGCATTTGACTAATAGAACTTTACTTTCTTTTGAGTTAACTTAGTCAATGGGGTAGCTATAGTAAAAATACTTTCCACAAACCTATTATAGTACCCAGCCAAACCCATGAAGCTCCAAATTTCAGTTGGAGTCGTAGGTCTAGGCCACTTTTTAACCACCACAACCTTTTGTGGATCCACCATGACCCCCTCACCAGAAATAATATGACCCAAAAAATTACAACGTTTAACTAGAATTCATATTTTGAAAACTTGGCATACAATTGCTACTCTTTCGAGGTCTGCAACACAACCTAGAGGTGATTGGCATAATCTACCTCTCTCTTAGAGTACACCAAGATGTCATTTATGAATATAATGACAAATAGATCCATAAACTAATTAAAGACCCTAATCATCAAATCATGAATGCTTTGGGGGCATCGGTCAACCCAAATGACATCAGCAAGACCTCAAAGTGCCCAACCTTGTATAAAAAGTAGTCTTAGGTATATCCACTAACCTAATCTTAAGTTGATTAGACCTCAACTGAAGATCTATCTTAGAAAATAATTTGGTACCTTGCAATTGATAGAACAAGTCATCTATCCCTTTAAAATTGATACTTCTCCATAACAGTTACCTTATTTAATTGCATACATTCAGTGCACATCTGAAGGGAATCATCCTTCTTATCCAAAAGATCTTTAGGTTGCTCCTTACTCTCCTCTAACTTAGCTGAAGCCATCCTATAAAGAGGAATAGATATTGTATGAGTGTTCAAAACCAGATCCATGTCTAACTCAATCTCCCTATTCGGAGGAACATCAGAAAGATCATTCAGAAAGACCTCAGGAAACTCATTCACTACCGAAACCAAATGCAAAGAAGGACCTTTCAAGTTAGAATCTTTACCTTGGACTAAATAATAAAGACACCTCTTAGAGATTAATCTCTGATCTCTAAGATAATATATAAGCCTCCCCATAGGTGTTAGGGAACCACCCTCCCATTTAATAATCGGTACACCAGGGAACCTAAAAACAACCTTACTTTCTTGACAATCTAGGGATGTGTAGCATAGGTGTAGCCAGTCCATACCTACAATAACATCAAAATCCACCATATCTAATTCATACAAATCCACCAAAATCTCCTTACTACCAGTAGATACCACAAACCCCCTATAGACGCATTTTGTAATAATAGAGTCACCTACCTGGGTAGAAATAAAAAATAATCCAAAATAACCCTAGGATCAAAAACAAAAATACATAACAATAAATGATGTCATATTAGAAAGAGTGGACCTCAAATCAAGTAAGCAATACACTTTGCAAGAAAAGAGTTGTAACATACCAGTCATCACATCGGGCGATGCCTCAAACTCCAGTAGGGATGCAACAACATACAATTAATTTTGGCCTGCACTAGTAAAAGAAGAGAAACAGATGCAGAAGCAGCATCCTTTGGTGCAGGAGTAGATGAAGAGGCAATCAGATATTTGTTCGCCCAGAAGTGACCTTATCAACCAGGAAATTTCTAAGCATATGGATTGGCTGACCATATCTGAAACGCCTGTCCCTTCCCTCACTATAGAAACCTTGATGAAACCGATGAAAATACCTACAAAGAGGACATGATGAGGCTGATTGAGCCTCAATCACCTAAGATTAGACACCTTGTACCCTAAAGTTATCGCCACCCTGCTAAGACTTGTCATTCAAAGTCTTTATGTAAGGAGCACTAGCTGTGGAGAAACAACCAGAACTCTTTCACTTTTTCTTTGGCCACTTACCACTATCCCCACCATTTTGTACTAACCAACCTACTCAGAGAACCTAAACTTTTTACCCTGCCTTTCCCCTACCTCAATTTTCTTCATTTTTTCCTCTTCTACCTATTGCATATGAACAACCATCTTACAAATATCCATGTCCTAGATCACTAAGTACAATGCTCTAATTTTCTAGAACCAAAATACTACACAGTGCTTATAATCTTGAAGGACCACAACCTAATCCTTATCTGGTACCTGCTAAAATAACTGTATACAAACACTGAATAATGCAAAAAACTAGCAGAAAACTTGCCATAAGGTTCAAAATGCCAAAAATAATCAATACTGAAAGCTGAATACTAATTCATCTATCTAAAAAGCCTCTAAACTGTCATAACTATGGAGTTAATGGGACATGTCCCCAACTAACTCTTTCTACTGAAAATAAACTAAATCTGATACGATAATAAAATAAGGATCATCCTCAAATGAAGAAGACTCACGACTATATTTACTGCTGCTGATTAGGACTGAGCTGCTAGGGGTACTCTGGATCTCGTGCCTCTGAACCTATGGCGTCAAATAAAACACCATAGCGCAAATGCATTAGTACGAGAATATACTAAGTATAAAGATGAGGTAAGGCTAAATGCAAGGGCTTATGCATGAACAATTACTTAACTAAATAATCATGAGAATACTGAATAAGGACATATGCATGAATGCACAAACTATAACTGAAAACATCGCAACTCAAAATACTAAATCTTAGATATTTTACTAACATCTGAACTCACTACTAATACTGAGATACTAAACAACCGAATCTCCTGATATAAAAAACTGAGTACTAAAATAGAGATCAGTCCCATCTACTGAGTGATCTCAAAAACTGATGATACTGAAGCTGATTAACTGAATCTACTCATATCAACGAATGAAAACTGAGCTTACTACTCTCGACTGTCTGAATCTAAGATAAACCTCTCTAATGGATAATCTCTGAATCTACAATCAATGATAAGAAAAGATTATGTATGAGATTAAACCTATCTAGTAGAAGATCTCTGAATCTAATAATGAGAATACTCAACTAAATCTGAGACTGAGATCAAGCCTATCTAATGGGTGATCTCTGGATCTGATAATCAGATTACTCAACTGAATCTGATACTGAGATCAAGCCTATCTAACGGGTGATCTCTAGAACTGATAATAAGATTACTCAACTGAATCTGAGACTGAGATCAAGCCTATCTAATGAGTGATCAAGCCTATCTAATGAGTGATCTCTGAATCTGATAATACTAATACTAAATATCTTTTTGTGAGACCATGCCTATCTACTAGGTGTTCTATGAATCAATAGAACTATCTGAGTTTCTTACTGATATAGGTGACTGTATCTGACAGTCTCGATTTTGAGTTCTACTCTGAAGATTGATATTGAATCTACAACTGTGGGATTGCTAACTTGACCGATATGCCCTAAATCTGAACTGGTGGGGTCCAACCTGTAACCCAAGCTGGAAGGATGTCAATACTGTGCCACGGGTAAAGACCTCTACTCTGGTCAAGCCTCTCTAACGGGTGACCCTCATAGGACGTCAAGCCTAAGAAAGTATAATAGTCAAGCCTTATTCTAACGAGTGACTCCTGCTTCTGCGCTGGCTACGTAGTTTTGGAGTTCAGGGATTTATCCTAATGACTCTGTCTCTTTAATGGGGAGCCATTATCCCTGCACTCACTCGGTACTAGCTCCTACTCCCAACTTAAAGACTCTAAACTGATTCTTAACTGAACTTAAACTGAGTTGAATCTATTACTGATCATATTTCTCGATTGACCTGACTGAGTTATGCTGAATTCACTTGGTTTCATATCTGACGGAATACTAATGAATCATGTTATCTGACTGTATGATACTGAGTTTCGAACTAAATACTTAAATACTACTAGATCAGAGTTGAGTACTGAACTGAGGCTAGAATACTAGCAATACTGAGATTTCTGAGATTTTTGAGCTTTCTTAAGTTCTGTATTTGTCTGAGAATACAGAGTTCTATAACTCACTGAGTTCTGAGAATCGTGGCTCAACTAAGATTATTGAGGAAACTAACACGGGCTCTAGACTGCAGCTAGTTTGTCAGGTATAATACCCCCAGGACTCGATAACACAAAAGTAAAACATAACCATCCTTGAATAATCAAGGCCATGGACATTCATTGACCATCACAATCACTAAAGAATCTTTTCAAGTATTTAGAAATCATAAACATGTGATAGTATTGGGAGACATGCTACTGGCTCATACTTCATTCAATAAGGTCTTGCATCAAACACTTAGCATGTATTAAATAGCACATAATTGGGGAATTTCATGCTGTCATGTCACAATTCATTCACTAAGGTTTTTCAAAAAAACACTTGGCATGCATGGGCTTACACACAATTAAGGATTTCTAGTTAACATGCTATAATGGCTCTAATTATTTCACATAAGCATTTTATGAAACATATGGGGAGCATGCTTTGCTTATTCAATAATTTATACTCTTAATTGATATGAACACATCACCTAACAAGTAACTTGAAGAGAGTTTATTATAACATCACATGAATATCACATACTATGGTCAAAACTTGAAAACTCATAAACAAAACATGAATTAAAAACTCAATAATAGCATGAACTCCAATTTTAATTCATATGAATCATGAAAACTCATAAACATAGGATCTTTGAAATTTAGAAAATAGTTCTTGAGCTTCTTGGGTAAAAGGGACCCAATAATCAACATCTGCATACCTTAGTTTCTTGATTCTTGAAAAGTTAACAGAGGAATCTTGATGATGGGGGTATTGATTTAGGAACCCTAGCTCTCGTTCTTGAACAATTTTGAGAGAAAACTAGTATTTTTGGGTTAAATGAGGCCAAATCCCATGTTAAGGAGTATATATAGGGGTAGAAAAATGACCGTTTTTGCCTTTCGAATTAAACTGAAAAATCCTGATTTTACATACTGGCGCGACACGCCATAATTGAACCAGCTTACTGGAAATTGGACAATTGGGAAACTATTTGATGGCGTAACGCGGTGGAAATCACGTTGCCACCTTGGTTGTGAATTGAAAAGGCACCGCGAGCGATGAAATAGCGTTGGTGCACTGGAAATTGACAACTCTGAAATTAAGCCTTGGCACAACGCACCATAATCGCGGAGGCTTACTGGATTTTGATGATTGTCATTTTGGCTGGCTTCGCGACGTGCTAAAGTACCAGGTGGTACACTGTCTTACTAAAATGACTCTAACTCTTCGCCCGAGTGCCAGATTTAGGGGAATTTAGTATCGACGGAAAGCTTATTCAATGCTTTACATGACAAAAAGTCGATATTATGGAAATTCTACATGGTTCAAAATACATCTCACTTGGGAAGACATTTCTTAACTCTTTAGGGCCGGATTAACACTTTATTGAACATGCTTTAAGGCTCAGACTACGAGAGAATTTTATGGGGTCTTACAGTAAAGAAGTCTTACTTTTAAGGATCAACTCACGAGACAGTACTAAAGCTAACTTCTTTATCTTGGACCTCATATTAGACACCATTTCTAGAGCATTACCTAGACAACTGGTGAAATTTCAAGGCATACTCTTTGATCGACATTTTACCTTGTTTAAGATTAACAAATTCCTTCACTTTTTATTCCCTCAACTCTTGTGAAAACAAGCGGTCTAGAAATGCATTAGAGAATCTCTCCAACAAAGATGACTCCTCAACATCACCCCTTGCCTTATCCCATTTTTCGTACCATTGGTATGCCACATCTTTTAGTTGATAGGCAGAAAAATTCACCTGTTCCATATTATGGCCTACATTTTCCTGGAGATCTTTTCCATTTTATCCAAAAAACCCTGAGGATCCCCCTCTACCTTAACACCGATAAAAGTTGGAGGACTCAACCTCATGAACTGGACATCCCTTGTGGCCTCCAAAAATTGAATACCAGATGTACCATGCTTAGCCTAAGAAGCTACCAACTAAGAAATCACATGAATTTACTGATGAAACTCTTCATTTGTCATGTCATATTTAGGAGGAATAGAAAAAAATAGTAGAACTCCAGAATGATCGAGAACTTGACCCCTAGACCAAGTATGGATCCCTTGAGTACAGTGTGTCCCATGAACATAAGAGTTGTTGTGCGCTTCAGATCATCGAGGAATGATTTGAAAAATAAAAAAAAAGAATTAACAGAGAATTCAGGATCTTAGACTTTACAGCTTGAAATTAGAACACAAGAAAGTGAAACAATCCTAAATGCCTTATAGCCTATCCCTTATGAGTGTGTCACGCTACACATCCTTAAAAGAGACTATACTCAACACGGATTTGTGGCCTTCCACATGACCATGAACCTAAAGCTCTGATACCAAATTAACATGATCCAAACCATGGCCCTGTGGTACTGGACATCTTAAGTCCAACTAGGATCGTAGAACACCCCTGTTACCCAACCCAACCTCTAAATGCATACCCCGAGTCAGATGAATTCCATGCATATAATAAGACAATGTTTTGTATAATTCCAGGCTTTTGGATAGCTCTATGGCCGTGGCCAACCCAAGCAAGTCTAACAATCCAATATCCTCCAATAACCATAACCAAGCTGATTTAATAACCAAGTTCATGTCCATAACATAACATAATAGGATAGTATAATCATATATATAGTTAAAGAATATCATACCCAATACTAATTCCTATACTAAGGCAGACACCACTACCAACGCTGTCCATACCAACCTATAGTAGTTTCGCAAAGCCTCTAACCAAAAGTAAAATAATATCCAGTCGGGACATGCCCCCTACCATAGCCAAAACCATAGTCTACAAATTAACCAAAGTACATAAATACATCCATGATATGAAATAAAGACTTTAAAAATATGAAAGCTCACCACTTAGGTTCAATAGCTAATCCCGAATCTAATTACTAAGCAAGAGGAGTAGAATGACCGATTCCTACATCGCATAGGGATATAGCCACCCAGAGATCGGTTAGCCGGTGAATACTAACAAGTACTTTGGATAAAGATAAAATAATGCCAACCCTTAAAATAAAGTAAACTACTATATACATACACATCCATACATATATATATATATATATATATATATATATATATCAATATAGGGAAAAGGAATTGAGTTTAGCATACCTTTAAAACCATTAATCGGGGTAACCATTCTAGAACCACCCATGGAATATATGGATCCAGTGTAACACCTTGAAAGGCCCCCAATATGTATAGGCACATTAATCAGAGATACCATAGAGGTAGGGGATTCCTATGTATATTTCGCCCTCCATGATACTTATGTACAAGTGTATTTAAGGGATTCTCATGTACCCCATAAGTATCATATATTATTTCCATGATGAATGCTTATGTCAGCAAACGTGAGTTTCCAGTATACATCCATCAGACTCAAACCTTCACGGTTAGCTATCATACCTTGCCATTATTGCCAAATTGAAACCATTACCAAATAACTAAAACCACCAATTTAATTTATTATTAACAATGTCCTTAGCCAACTTTTTAGAGAAGAAAGGATTACCTTGTACCCATAGATTACATTGTTAAGTTTACTTGGAGGATTCTTATGTACCCTACAAGTGGTTCATTATTATGTTTGCTTGGGGGATTCCCTTGTACCCCCCAAGGATGTTCAATTAAACAATAACCATGACCACTAGTACCTTATCTTTTAACCATTCCAAACCATTTAAAACATGTATACCATTCAGGTTCCATTACTAAGTTGTAACATGCAATGGTTCCATTAAAGGTCCAACAATATAGTAAAAGCATTCTCATAGGCATTTTATCAATCATGTTGTGGGCATGGTGTTTCCAAAGACAAAACTAAGTACCAATTAACCATTCCCATGCAACCAAATGTTCAAACCACCATTAAAGCATGAAGAACATAATTAAACCATGGGAAAACCATAACCAACCATTTATATCCAAAACCCCCTAAAATATAATTCAAAACCTAAACCATACCACAATTATACCATGAACACCATACATTAAATCATGCCTTTAGTTGAACAAATAATGAAAGAGGAGTAACATGCCTTAGATTATGAAGATGACAGAGACAAATCACCCTTGTAAGTCCCAAGTTGATCCTATTGATAAAACCCTTGCCTTCCTTGACCCAAGAGCCTTTAAGAGAGTTTCTAAGTGTTTAAAATTAGAATATTAGTATAAATAATGTCCCAAGAGTTATATAAGTTATGGGGCCTTAAAAAGTTAAGAAGGGAAATGTATAGATTACCTCCAACTTAAAATGCATAAAATTTTGGTAGGAAGGTACGACCACCCAACCTCAATCGTACCTTATGGTATAAGTGGTACCCTTATATCATACCCTAGGCCTTACATTGGACCCCAACACTTTCCAATATACAACTTACAAGGAAAAATCATACCCAACCATATGAGTAGTACCATGAAATTGTACCCTAGGCAGAATAAATCACCTAGGTTAAACGTAGGGCAACATATAATTGACATCTTACAACTAGTACCCTAAGATACAATTTAGATGATCTAAACTTACCTTGGACCTAAATCAACCATCCCACATTTTTTAATATACGACCAAGACCAACCTAGTTGTACCCTATAATTCGAGAAGTACCTCAAGTCGTATGATGTCCAAAATCCAAAAACTCCAGAAATTTCTAAGGATCAAAACCCAGGGTATTTCATGTGGTGTCTAAGGATGGGCTTATGGTGGAACTGATAAAGATTGAGGCTATTCGTGATTGGGACAGGACCATATCTATGGTTGAGTTTCGTAGCTATATCAACTTGGCCGGTTATTATTATAGATGATTTGTTGAGGGTTTTTATACTATTTAATCACCTATGACCAGATTTCCTCAGAAGAAGGCTCTTTTTTGATGGTTCGAGGAATGTGAGTCGAGCTTTGGGAAGCTTAAAGAGTTCCTCACTTCAACTCCTATTTTGGATCTTCCTATTGAGGGTGAGGGATTCACCATGTATTGTGATGCTTTTTGTATTGCTTTGGGTTAAGTATTGATGCAGTAGGGGTGTGTTATTTATTATTAGTTGAGGAAGCTTAAGGTGCATGAGTTTAACTACCCTACTCATGATTTGCTATTGGCGGCGGTAGTTATTGCGCTTAAGATTTTGAGGCATTATCTTTGTCGTGTGCATTGTGATATTTTCACCGACCATCATAGTCTTCAGCATCTCATGACCTATAGAGAGCTAGATGTTAGGCATCATAGATGGATGGAGTTTCTTAAGGATTATGATATCTATATCTTGTATCATCTGTGCAAGGAGAATATGGTAATAGACCCTTGAGTCGGGTGGCAGCGAGTATGGGTAGCTTGACTTATATTTTAGTTTCTTAGAGGTTGTTGGCCTGGGACATTCAGTATTTGGCCAACTTGATGGTAAAACTTGATATTTCAGACCCTAGGAGGATTTTTGCTAGTGTTAAGGCGAGGTCCTTGCTATTAGAGAAGATCCATGATCACCATCTTAAGGAAAAAAACTCTGCATCCTTCATGATCAATTGTTGAGTGGTGAGTCCAAGAGTGCAACCATAAATTATGAGGGTGTCCTAAGATTTTATAGCCGCATTTGTGTTCCAAGGGTTGGTGTCTTGATTCAGTTGATTTTGCAAGAGGCTCATATCTCTTGGTATTCTATTTATCCAAGTACAACTGTCAAAACCTGATTTACGAGTCATGATAGAACCTACTAAATCTCGCCAGTAGGTAAGACGAATCATAACTCAAAGCTAAACACAATGGGTTAACTTAGTGGGAATGCCCCTAAAAGGGCCAAACAGGCAATCCAACACTGTAAATAAGCAAGGCAAACCAAATAGTTTAAAGGTAGTGACTATATAAATACCATCCCACGACCTAGTAGAGCCAGTATAAGAGCATCTAGTAATAATGATATAACACAAGTCTTGAAACTAAAGACTAGACATTAAAGATAGAAGGAAATAGGTGACTCCGACTCCAAGAGCTCACCCTATCTCCGTATATCAACACAACATGAATGTTGATCAACGAAGTCAATTAGTACTCAGATCTGCACCAAAAGGTATAGAAGTGCAGTATGAGTACCAAAATAATGGGTACTCAGTAGGAATCATCGATCAACTAAGCTAAATCATTATATAAGAGTGATAAAATGAAAGTTAACATAACTAAGTCAAGGTAGAAGTGAACTTGAATCATCTCCAACATCGCTGTGCATAAATGAGTAAATAAACCAAACAATATCATGAAGTAACGTAAAGTACCAACACATGCAATCATAACTACAAAATTGGCATTTGTACACCCATTAGAGCAGAAAAGTAAATAACCCATTGCAAGCCCCCATAAGCCTGGAAGGTACAAAACAAGATAGTATATCCCACCACTGTCATTTATCATCTGTCATAATACTGTTGGAATTCATCCAGTTTATGCGACACTATAGACATCGCTTGTCTATATTCATCATTGTTAATTAGTCAACACTTTTTGATGAATTACTATTTAACTAGAATCTATTTATATCATATTATATTATAACCATTTCCTCATTTTCAGACTTAGCCAAATTGTTATTTTCAATCTCACACTTGATATCATCATATCTTAATAAGTATATCATCATAGAATAATATGCATATCCGGACTCAAGCTGATAAATATAATCAATAGTCATACTTGAACCAATAAATATATTATCAATAGTTGAGTTTGAATCGGTAAATATATTATTATTAGCCGGACTTAAATTGGTAACTATATTATCAAAAGTTGGACCAGAACCGGTAAATATAGTCAATATCCGGACTTGAACCAATAAATATATAATCAATAGAAGGAATTGAACTGGTAAATATAACCAATATTTGGACTTGAATCGGTAAATATAATCAATATCATATGCATCTTTTGGACTCAAACAGGTAATTATAATTATAACAATATAAATAATAGTATCATTAATAGCATAATTTATAGCATAATCAATAGTCATCAATACTCACATAACCAACATAGCCATCAAGTGTCCAAATTTCTCAATTTTACCTCAATAAGCATTTTAGAGAGTCTAACAAGCGTATAAAGGTCTACACAAGCTAACATGCGTCTTAGCCTAGGGTGGGTCAAGGGTCCACTTCTAATCACCAAAGTTCTATTTTAGGAAAATTCTACCTGAAATAGTCTTAAGGTATCTAATTCCACTTTTAGATTTTAAACAAGTCTTAACTATCCCAAAGATAGAAAATTTAACTAAAATATAAGCTGGATTAATTATGCCTAATTTACGGATTGCGAATAGCCTAAATGGTCCAGGTAACCCAATGCATAATAATTCATCATACCAACACCTAAAACTCATCCCAAATCTAATACAATATCATAAAAATACTATGAACTAGGTCAATCAAATAAGGCGTAAAACCTAGCCTACTCGATGCCAAAAAAAGATTAAAGATTCGCTAAAACACCACTTTTCCCATTTGAGAAGCTTCAATAAGATGCTAAGCTATCAAAATCAAATTCTACTAATCAATACGAGAATAATGATATCCATATTGCACCATTGTGCTTCGGGTCGAAAAATCACCCAAAATCCCATATGGGCCCCATTTATGGAAAATTATATTTTTGAAGCCAACTGAATGGTCCCACATGCTCAAGGAATCATTACCCTAAAAATGGGTGAATTCTGAGCTAATTTGGAGTTAAGTAAAGCCCCCAAGGTTTTGGAGTTTTTGGTCAAGAAATGGAAAAATCAACCATGAGTCTAGAGGAATCTTACCTCAATTTCGAAGGACATTTAAGAAATAAGAGTTAATCAAGCTTTCCAAATCATCCACAAGCTTTAATTTCACTCTATCTCACTAATTAGGGTTTTAGTCTTAAGAGATTAGGTAAAGAAAGAGCAAAATCAGGAAAAAATGGCCTATTTATACCTGCCCCAGGTTCTCGAGCTCCATAATCGTGACCTAACCTTTGTGATCACGGTAAATTGGGACTGCACTAATGAATAACGATTGTGACAATCCACAGTGATCGCAACACTTGAGGCCTACCAAGGGTATCATGATCACGACCCATGGCTCGCAATTGTGATGCACCAGATAATAGCAGTGGACTTGGAATTTTCCAAGTCTCCGTCATGTACTTGGGATTCATCTAAAATCCCATTTATGCAAACAAACTATGTAACAATACTTAACATTTTGGACTCAATAATGCTGTTGAAATTTCTACCTAAGGTCATTTTGACAAAATGTGGGTCCCATACCCAATTTTCATTTTCTTAACTTTTCGACCAATAGGTCGAAAGGAGCCCAGGTGCCTCGGGACCCAAACCAAAGGTCCACCTGGCCTAAAATCAACATGCCAAATCTGCTGGCACATCTAAAATTTGCATATGAGATTGTTTTACTGATGTTTTTATTTAGTGTCCATTTGGAACTAGTGAGGACTTCAAAATAGGGAATTGTTTCTAAAGACCAACTGAACTGCCTAGTAACCGAGCTGTCAGCCCCAGGAAGTTATAAATGACTTTGACAGCAATAGAGAAAATCTAACGATGAAATAAGTGTAAATATGGAAAATGACCTAAAGGGTCATTACAATAACCACTACTAAAGGAACTTTCATCCGTAAATGTTAAGGATTAAGATATACCTGAAGTCTTGAAAAGGTAAGGATACTGGGTCCACTTTTCACTCTTAATCTCCCAAGTAGCCTCCTCTATTGGGCAATGCCTCTACTAAAACTTAACTACAGGAATCTCTCTAGTGCGTATCCTCTTAACATGACTATCAAAAATAAGCACAGGCTCCTCCACGAAGGTCAATCGCTCATCCAAATGGACTAAGTCCCATCTAAGTACATGATACAGATTAGGAATGCATTGCCGCAACATAGAAACATGGAAAAATGGATGTATAAAAGCAAAATCTATAGGTAAAGCTAACTCATAAGTCACCTCACCAACTGTGCAAGGAATCTTAAAAGGTTCAATATACTTGGGCTAAGCTTGCCCTTCCTTTGGAACCTCATCGCACCCTTCGTGGGAAATACTCAAATGAATACTCGATCACTAAGTCCAAATCTCAAGGCACAAATCCTACAGTCTACATAGGCCTTCTGCCTACTGAAAGATGCTCTCAATATATGCTTAATCACCCTAACTCTATCCAATGACTCTTAATGAAAATCAATACCATAGGGTTGAATCTCAGAAGTCTCAAACCATCCAATCAGATAATGACATCTCCTACCATACAAAACCTCAAATGGCACCATCTCAATACTCGAATGATAACTGTTGTTATAAGTAAACTCTGCCAAGGCTAAGTGCTCCCCACACTGGCCTCTAAAACCCATAACATAAGATCGAAGCATATCCTAAAGTACCTAAATAGTTCTCTCAAATAGGCCATCGGTGTGTGGAGAAAGGCTACACTAAGATCTACTTGAGTACCAAACTCCTCATGAAAAGCACTCCAAAATCTCAAAGTGAACACAAAACCTTAGTCCAAAATGATAGATATGGGTACACCATGATAATGGACTATCTCACGCACATATATGTAAGTTAACCACATAACACTAAAGGATATTTGAATAGGAATGATATGTGTTAACTTAGTCAATCAATCCATAATGACCTAAATACCATCAAAACCATGAGAAGTATGGGGTAATCAACTAACGAAGTCCATGGTAATCCACTCTCACTTCCACTCGAGAATAGGAATCTGTGAATCAAACCACCTAGAATCGAATGGTTAGCCTTCACTTGATGATAATATTGGCAACGAGCTACAAAATCCACCACATTTATCTTCATACCACTCGAATAATAATGTTTCTTAAATCCTTATACATCATAGCTGCGCTCGAATGAATATAATATCTTGAGCTATGAGCCTAATGTAGAATCAACTGGATTAATTCATCAATTCTCAAAATATAAATGCTACCATCAAATGGCAATACACCCTCAAAATATATAGTGGACCTCTCGGGCTTACTACTCAATACCTGATTACAAAGTAAGAAAGCTTACTATCCTCAAACTACCGATCCTGAATTTGCTCAAAAAGTTAATACCTCACCTCAACACTAGCAAGAATCCTCCTAGGGTTTGAAATATCAAGGAGAACCATTAAGTTGGCCAAAGACAAAATTTCCCATGAAAACATACTTTTAGAAAATGAAATACAAGCCAAGTTGCCCATACTCACCGTTCTGACTCAAGGTATCTATTGCCACTTTATCATTAATAAGATGATAAAAGATAGAGATATCATAATCCTTAAGAAACTCAATCCATCTATGCTGCCTAGCATTAAGTTCTCATTGGGTCATGAGATGCTGAAGACTGCTATGATCAGTGAAAATCTCATAATGTACACCATAGAGATAATGCCTCCAAATCTTAAGGTTAAAAACTACCACCGCCAACTCCAAATCATAAGTGAGATAGTTACACTCGTTCACCTTAAGCTATCTCAAAGAATAAGATATGACACAACCTTGATGCATTAATACAAAACCTAAACCAGCACCTGAAGCGTAAAAAAATAGGCTGAATCCCTCACTCTCTACAGGAAGATCTAGAATACGTGCCAAATTAAGAAAATTCTTGAGCTTTCCAAAGCTTAACTCATACTCCTTGGACCATCATAAAGGAACCTCCTTATGAGTCACTTAGGTCATAGGTGCTAAACTAGTAGCAAAATACTTGACGAATTATCTATAGTAATTGGCCAAACCAATAAAGCTATGAACCTTAGTCGGAGATATAGGTATAGCGCAATTATGAATTGCCTCAATCTCAGCTGGGTCCACCATAATACCATCCTTAGACATAACATGCCTAAGGAATATCATTAACTCAAGAAAAACCTTACACTTAAATTTTTTGGAAAAAGGCATATCTCTCTCTATGTATGAGCATAATCCTCAAATATTGTGTATGCTCCTCTTTGCTCCTCAAATACACAAGGATGCATTGATGAACACAATCACAAAGGAATCCAAATAATACTAAACACTGGATTCATCAAATCCATAAATGTGGCTAGGACATTAGTCAAGTCAAACGACATCATAAGGAACTCATAATAAACATAACGGGTCCTAAAAGGTATCTTTAGGATATCTTTATCCCTAATCCTAAAGTGATGGTAAATAGATATCATATCAATCTTAGAAAACACTACCACTCCCTGAAGCTGGTTAAAAAAATAATAAATTCAAGGCATAAGATAATGATTCTTTACTGTCACTTATTAAGATGCCTATAATAAATGCGCATATGCATATAATCATCTTTATTATTCGCAAACAACATAGGATCTCCATGAGGAGACACACTAAGTCTAATAGAACCCTTACCAAGAAGATCCTGAAGTTGAGAATTTAGCTCCTTAAGCTTGATAAGAGCCATAGAAATAGGTCAACTATCAGGCTTGAGATAAATAGAAAACTAAATCTCATGAACAGGGGAAATACCAAGCAGGTTTGTAGGGAACATATTAGGAAACTCACTAACTATAGGAAAAAAGTCAAGTGATAGACCCTCAATGCTAGTATCACAAATATAAGTGAGATAAGCTCTCAACCCCACAAAATAATCCTTCTAGCATGAATATAAGAAATAATCCCCTTCGATTTATGGCTAACTGCTACTTGTCATATGACTAGGGGTGTAGCGGGCATAACTAAGGTAACGATCTTAGCAAGACAATCTATGAATGCATGATAGTGGGATAGCTAGTTCATGCTTAGAATCACATCAAAATCCAGTATATCCAGAATAATAACATTACCATAAGGGTCAACATCTCTAAAAGTCACAACAAATAATCTAATAACCCAATCTACTACTAAAGAATTATCCACGAGAGTATATAGATCCAATGGAAAAAATAATAGATCCCAAGACAACTCTAATTATAGAGAATAATAAGAAGATACATAAGAATAAGTGGATCACAGATCAAATAAAGCAAGAGTCGACTAACGATATACCAAAATCATACCTTTAATAATAGTATTCAAAGACTCAACCTTGGGTCTAGCAGGCACAATTTATAATAAACACGCTCGCAACCTGGTTGGGATCCTAACCAACGTCCAGTCCTGCTTGCCTAAGAACCTCCTCGAGTACCCTGGAAACTACTCCTAGATCCCTAAAAACCACCTTTAGTTGAGGACTTAACTACTTTAATTGGGGAAACACTCTCAGATAAATTAATAATCGCCCTATGACTAGGGCACTAATGAGAATAGTAACCAAGTGATCCACAACTATAACATGCTCTCTAAGCTAAACCAAAACCAATAAATCAAGCTAACCCTGAGTAACCACCAGGACTAGAATAGCTGAAAGATGAACCCCTCAAAGATAGACTACCAACTTGACCAGGGTAGCCACTAGCACTAGACCGACCTCCGTCAATAATCTAAAAAGCTTTCTAAACCAATTGACTGGTCTAATTCTAATGATAATTGGATAGACATAGAATATACCTACCATGAGAACTAATAACTCTGAATTAGGAACTACTATGGCTCCCACTCAAATTGCCCTATTATCTAGGCCTCTTATCATTGTACCTTGATCCTTATGATGTATCTCTTCCATCACCCTAGTATGATATGAAACCTCAGGAAAAGTGTTACCCAAGAAACAAACTCTGAAAAGACATGCAAAGGGAAAGTCTCAATCCTTGAACAAAGCAATGAGCCCTCTAATACTCACTACACAGAATAGAAGAAATATGCCTAGCTAACTCGTGAAAATAAGCTTCATACTCTACAACTGTCATACAACCAATCTCTAATCTAGAGAACTAATCTCTCAAATAATCTTTAAGGCTGTGATGCATGTTTTCTCTAAGAACATCTTAGAAACCTGAGTTTATATCAAAGGAGAAGATCCAACTGGTCTAGAATCCATAAAACCTCTCCGCCAATATCGAGAAGCCAAATTCAACAAAAATATGGTTTAATCAACACCACGAGTCTTAACAAGACCCAAATTATAGAGCTTATCTTCACAAACATTCAGAAACTTATATAAATCCACACTTGAAGAATTAATAAACCTAGGCAGATCCAACCTCAAGAATCTACCCAATATCTTTTGCTCATTAACGGACATAGTAGGCTGGGCAAGCACTGGCTGGGAAACTACTGACTAAGCAACCACTGATATAGGAGGGACCTGAACTTTGGGAGCCCTAGTTATAGGCTATTCCCCACCTTAATACCCCTTTTATTTATAGATGGTGCACCGTCAAATGTCACACTACCAACTATCTCTAAAAGCTGAACCAAGGTATCTCTAAGTATTGAAGAAAAAATAATGCTTAGTGGATCCTGAGCTTGTCACTAGACTACTGCTAACTGGGGCAGAAGAATTTTTGTCTCAACAGTGGGAATAGTGTATGGTGAAGAACCCTAATATTAGCCCCTAGTTAGGGACACATCTCTATGCTATCCATGACATCTGGGTCATCCACGAATAGGAGAATGATCCCTAGGCTCGGTCTTTAGACCGTTGCCTTATGTAGCGGTAACAAATGTCCTAGCCATGTGGGAAAGATTAAAATCAAAGAAATGTTCTACAAAGCAACTCAAGCTCTTAGCACAATATGAGTGAAAGAAGTGAAGAACTGCTAAGAATGTCCCATAGCCTCCCGTAAATACTAAACAACCATTATGATTTTGATCTGTATGACTCTACTAGACACTTGCTCTTATGCCGACAATATCGGGGTAGCCTAGGATCTGATACCAATTTGTCCCAACCTGATTTATGAGTCAAAATGGAACTTCCTAAATCCCGCCAGTAGGTAAGTCGAGCTGTAACTAAGAGGTAAACATAATTGGTTAGCTTGGTGGAAATGACCCAAAAGGTGAAAGAGGCAATTCAACATAGTAAATAAGAAAGACAAAAGAAATAGTTTAAAGGTAGTCACTACATAAATACTATCCCACGACTTGGTAGTGCCAGTACAAGAACATATAGTAATAAACATACAACCCAATTCTTAAAATAGTCAACACAATCTTGTCTTGAAACTAAAGACTAGACATGAAAAATAGAAAGAAATAGGTGACTCCAACTCCAAGAGCCCACTTTATCTCAAGATATCAATATAACACGAACGTTGATCAGTAGTGGAAACTAGTTGTCAGATATGGACCTAAAAGTTATAGAAGTGTAGTATGAGTACCAAAATAATGAGTAATTAGTAGGCATCATTGGCCGACTGAGCTAAATCATGATATAAGAATGATAAAATATAAGATAACATAATTAAGTCACGATAGAAAAGAACCTGAATAATCTCCAACATCGAGGTGCATAAATGAGTAAATAAACCAAAATAATAGAATAAAATAATGTAAAGCATCAACAAAAGTAATCATAACTATAAAATTGGTGCCCATACACCAATTAGTGCGAAAAAGTAAATAACCCTTTGTAACCACCCATAATCCTGGAAGGTACAAACAAGACAGCATATCCCACCACCGTTATTTATCAACTCTTATAATACTATTGTAACTAATCTAAGTCTTGCCACACTATAGCCATCACTAGTCCATAGCCTTCATTTGTCGATTAATCAATAATGATCAAGTAATTGTTATTTCACTAAATCCATTTATATCATCTCTTTCTAGCCATTTCCTTGTTTTTAAACTAAGACAAATTATGATTTTCAATCTCATACCCTGATATTATCATATCTTAATAAGTATATCATCATAGCATAATATGCATATTCAGGCTCAAATAGATAAATCTAATCAATAGTTGGACGTAAACAAGTAAATATATCATCAATAGTCCACTTGAACCGGTAAATACATCATCAATAGTCAGACTTGAATCAGTAAATATATCATCAATAGCCAAACTTGAACTGGTAAGTATAATCAATATCTGAACTTGAATCAGTAAATATAACATCAATAGCCAGACTTGAACCGGTAAATATAATTAATAACTGGACTTGAACTAGTAAATATAATAAATATCATAAGCATCTTGTGGACTCAAACTAGTAATTATTGTTCTGTTAACATAATCAATAGTATTATCAATAAAATACGTAATAGCATAATTAATAGGCATCAACTCTTACATAACCAACATAACCATCAAATGTCCAAATTTCTAAATTTACCTCAATAAGTATTTCTAAGAGTCTAACAAGCATATAAAGGTCTTCACAAGCTAAGATACATCTTAGCCTATGGTGGGTCAAAAGCCCATGTCTAATCCCTGAAGTTTGATTTTAGGTAAATTGTACCAAAACTAGGCTTAAGGTATTTAATTCCACTTTTAGATATTAAACAAGCCTTAATTATCGCTAACATAGGAAATTCACCTAAAATATTAGGATCTAGATCAATTATTTCTAATATACGGATTTCGAATAGCCTAAATAGTCCAACTAACCCAAAACATTTCAATTAATCATACCAACACCTAAAACCTATACTGAATCTATCACAATATATTTAAAATAGTATGAACTAACTCAATCTAACAAGGGGTAAAACCTTGCCTGCCTCGATGATGAAAAAAGCTAAAAGATTTGCTAAATCACTATTTTCCCTTCCGAGAATCTTTTGCAAAATGCCAAGCTATCAAAATCATATTCTGCTCACCAATACTACAATAATGATACCTATATTGCACATTATACTTTGGGTTCAAAAATCACCCAAAATCCCACGTGTGTCATATTTAAGGAAAATCATATCTCCGAAGCCAACCAAATTTCCCACATGATCAAGGAATTATTACCCTAAAAAATATATAAATTCTGAGCTAATTTTGGGTTAAAATAAAGCCCCCAAGGTTTTGGGATTTTTGATCAAAAACTGGAAAAATCAACCATGAATCTTGAGGAATCTTACCTCAAATCCGAAGGAGAATAAAAAAATAAGCATTAATAATGATTCCCAAGTCACTCACAAGCTTTAATTTTTATCTATCTCTCTAATATGGGTTTTAGTCTCGAGTGATTGGGTGAATAATGAGAAATAATAGTCTTAAGCGACCCGACTTTTGTGATCATGGTATATTTGGACTGCACCACTAAATTATAGTCATGAAAAACCACCATGATCACGACATTTGAGGTATGCCAAGGGTATCACGATCACAACCATTGGCTAACGATTGCGATGCACTAGATAATAATAGTAGACTTAGAATTTTCTAAGTCTCCACTATGCCCTCGTGATATATCTAGAATCTTGTATGCGCAAATAAATAATGTAACCTTACCAAATTTGATGTTCTAGACTGAACTACTCCATAAACATTTCCATCCAAGGCCATTTAAACAAAATGTGGGTTTCACACCTAGTTTTCATTTTCTTAACTTTTTGACTAATAGGTCAAAATTAGCCCGGGTGACTCAAGACTCAAACCAAAGGTATATCTAACCTAAAATCAATATTCTGTAGCTGTTAGCACAGTTAGAATTCGTTTATGAGATTGTTTTACTAAAGTTCTTATATAGTGTCCATTTTGAACCAACAAAAACTTCAAAATAGAGAATTGGCTCTAAAAACCAAATAAATTTCTCGATAACTCAGCTGTCAGTTCCATCAAGGCATAAATAACTTGGGGCAGCTATAGAGAAGCTCTAACAATGTAAATAAGTAGAAATATGAAAAATGACCTGAAGGGTCATTATGAAAGCTAAGATGTATAAAGACTTGAGATAAAATTATTGGTGGAGTGGTGTTAAGAAAGATATGGAAGACTTTGTAACTCATAGCCTATGTTTTCAATATGTAAAGCTGAGCATCAATAATTGAGTGGTTTTATTCAAAGTGGCCTATTCTCGAGTGGAAATGGGAGCAAATTACCATTGATTTTGTTAGTAGATTGCCTTAAACTTCTCATGGTTTTGATGGTATTGGTTGATCAAATCAGACCATTTTATTCCTATTTAGATGTTCTTCAGTGCCAAGAGGTTGTCTTATATCTATGTTAGTGAGATAATCTATTTGTATGTCAAACCTATATATATTATTTTAGATCGGGGTTTATTGTTCACTTTTATATTTCTAAGAGATTTTAAGGAGGAGTTAGGTAGTCAAGGAGACCTTAGTATAGCCTTCCATACTCAAATAAATGGATAGTTAGAGCAGTCTATTCTGGTACTCAGGGGTATGCTCCTAGCTTATGTTATGGATTTTGAGGGATAGTAGGAGCAATACAAAGCCTTGGCATAGTTCACATATAATAAAAGTTACCATTTAAGTATTGAGATGTCACCTTTAGATGATTTGTATGGTAGCCAATATTATTCCCTGACTAAATGGTTTAAGGCATCCAAGGTTAGACCCCATGGTATTGATGTGCTTTGTGAGTCATTGGATAGAGTCAAGGTGATCTAGGATAGGTTGAAGGAAGCTTAGAGTCGGTTGAAGGCTTACAAAGAATGTATACTTTATGCCTTAAGATTTTGAGTTGGAATATATGTCGCCTATGAAGGGTGTGATGAGGTTTAGGAGAAAGGGCAAGATCAGCTGCAGGTATATTAGACCCTTTGAGATTCTTCGCACTATGGTTGATGTGGCTTATGAGTTAGCCTAACCCCTAAATTTTGTTGTTTTCTATCTAATTTTCCATGTTACTAGGTTGCGCTGATACATTCCTAATCCATCTCATGTTCTTATATAGGATTTAGTCCAGTTGGATAAGCGATTGAACTTCCTGGAGGAGCCTATGCTTATTTTAGCTAGCGATGTCAGGCGGTTGCGCACAAGGGATATTCCTGTAGTTAAGGTTTAGTAGAGGAGGCTACTTGTGAGATTGATATAGAGATGCAGATCCAGTATCCTCACCCATTTGAGGCTTCAGTACATCCTAATCCTTTACTTTTGTCGATAAAAGTTCCTTTAGTAGTGGATATTGTAATGACTCTTGAGGACATTTTTTGTATTTTTCCTTATTTTTTCCATTAGAGTTTTCCAATAGTTTCCTCATATCATTTATAACTTCCTGGGAATGACAGTTTAATTACCGGGTAGTTCATTTGGGTTTTAGAGCCAATTCCCTATTTTAAAATCTTTGCTAGCTCAAATTGGCTATCAGGCACAGACTTCAGTCAAATGACCTCATATACCAATTTTAACTATCCCAATAGCTCCAAAATGTTAATTTTAGCCTAAGTGAACCTTTGGTTTGGGTCTCGAGACACTCGAGCTCATTTATAGTTATTGATCGAAAGTTAAGAAAATGGTAAGTTGGGTGTGGGACCCACTTTTCACCAAAACGACCATCGATGGAAATTTTGACTGGTCCATTAGGTTTGGAACATTGAATTTGATAGGGGATCATAGTTTATTTTCATATACGAGATTCCAGATGAATCTCGAGAGGTTGGTGGTGACTTGGAAATTTCCAAGTCTTAGTTGGTGTTGGTGCACTTATGTTTGCAAGTCCCAAACCGCTTAAGAAATCACCCGACCAACAGCAAGTGTCAGGTAAGAGACATCCTCAGTAGTGACCCAAGAGTCATGTACGCTACTACTGAGAATCACATAAGTGATAGGGCAACTAATGAGTGAGTATCGCGTATACAATACCAGTGTGCGTGGGAAGGCTATAAATACCCTCCTCAACCCCTTTGTTACCATTTGTCATTCATCCCTATTATATTTAAGCCCTAAACAAGGGTAAAGCTTAGAAATAGCATTGTGGGTCCTCTTGGGAGCTTGGATAATGGTTAATTATAAAATTCTCCTTCTAATTTGAGGTAAGATACCTTCATTCTCATGGTTGCTTTTCCCATTCTCATCTAAAAACATCAGAAGCTTGGTCAAATAATTTTACAACCAATATAGCTCAAAATTCACCCATAATTAAGGGTAAACTCTCCTTGAACATAAGGGAGTGTTGGGATAGTTTAAAAAAATGTGATTTTAATAAATGTGCCCCACAAGGGATTTTTGTGTGATTTTGGACCCGAACACAATAGTTCAATATGGGTGTCATTGTTCTAGTTTTGATGAGTATATAGTGATTTTGACAGTGTTTCACCTTGCCAAAGTTTCTTGGAAAGGAGAATCAGTGATTTAGCAAATTCTTCGAGGTCTAGGTATACTAGGTTTTCCCTCACTTAAAGATTCAGCTATTTCAAAGTATGGTTATCCTATTATGGTAGATTTTGGATACCTTTAGGTATTCGTGATACGAATGATGTTACTTGGGTTAGTTGGATCATTTAGGCTATCTAGAAACCATAATTTGGGAATAGTTTGTTGATGCACCCTAGAAACACGACACTTTTGATGCTTAAAACAAAGAATTTATGCTTGGACTTAGGATATTTTTTGTAAATAATAGTCTTGGAATAAAACTAGAAGAAAAATCTAAAATAAATGAAGTATGTTTATCTTACGAGTTAGCGTACTAGTAGTCAACATAACATACGACTTGTAGGTGAACTCGTAAGCAAGACAATAACCAAAGCCAACTTGAAAAACTAAGCAAAGGATGAAGACGATAAGAGAGTATGAATCGTAAGTTATGGATATGGGTCATGACAACTAACCGTAAAAAGACTATAATATCAGTCAATCATTTGGAGTCGAAGTCACAGAAGAAGATGATTTGAAAGATCTAAGTACGACTTTTAAGGATAAATCGTAAGAAAACCAGTTTCTAAAGCCTTGAAAGATCAAGTACCAAGTGGTGAAGAGTAAACACTATGAGTCGTATGGTCAAGGTACAACTCATGAGGATGAGCCGTAAGGATAACATAACTTGAATGCCTGGAGAATCAAACACTGGAAAGCATATGACTAGCACAGTAGTAAGAATACCTTATGAGTAGAAGACGCGAGTCGTGCCTTGTGCCGATATTACTTTTCCTATTCACTTTTAATTAGGATTTCTAGGTTATTTTGAGATAATACAAATACCATAAGGTTATCCCTTTATTAGGTTATGCACTTTTACAATACTTTTACTACATTTTACATACTTTGATCATTACTATTGTGTTCTTGAGATTTTTAGGTTTTTATTCAATTGAAGACTTTGGATTTTCTTCATCTTATACTTGTTAAATTAATTACATGTTTTCTCTATTGATTATTATGGATTTTTGCATGAATATGAGCGGCTGATCTCCCTGACTAGGGTTTTGGGAACCCTAGTAGATTAACTACATATAGGAAGTGGGAGATTATCTATTATCTGTTGTGATTGCATGTATCTTAATTTTTTTAAAATGAATTGACCTCAAATATACTACAGAAGCTTGAGGATTTCCAGTATTTAAGAACATCCTCACAATGGAGTTTGAGTTTAAGAAAAGAGGATTAAGACAGTAATTTATGATTCACGTCTATTTTATAATTCTGCCATCTCATCTAATCAACTTGAGACTCAAATGGTAAAAGTTGAACTGAAGTTATAGACAAGGAGTAATAAGGTGACACCCTGAGACTCACAAGGTAAAGGGTGAGATTCATCAGCACATTCACAAGATGGTTGATAATACATAACTTGTCAACTTCACATGTTGAGAAAAAATAGGTGGGTTAAACACAATAAATTTTTGAAGTTGAGAAGTTAGGGGGAACATGATCCTAGTGTTCGTATACTATTGTTTATAAACTCAAGGCATTTAAGTTCGGTGAATACTTATTATTTACTTCGCTTTCTCCCATTTGCTTTTTGGTACTGCCTGTGGGTTTAGTCAAGCTTAAGAGACTATTCAATGTTTTCCTTATGGGTTCGACCCCAACCTAGTTTGGGTTACTATATTTGACATCGAACGTAGCATACTTCTTAGGATGTTACTTTTTGGTCTACATCAAATTTTGGCACCGTTGATGGGGAATACAGTGTGAATTAGTTATTGGAGTTGCTGAAGTTCTTGAGTATGTTTTTTGTTCATGATTTGGCATACACCAGTGTATGTCAAACACTAGGTGAAGAGGAAATCCTTTACTCCCTTCTGAACTAGATCCTGAAAGAATTCTTCACACACCACAAAGAATGGCAGAACAAGTTCATGATGGTGTTCCTGCAAGGTTTGAGACCCTAAAATTTTGCCTCCTCCCCCACCTAATGATCCATAGAATATTGTTGATAGATGGACTAGACAATTATTAGTAATATCAGCTAAAGAAACAATAGTGGCCGAGGAGGCATGATTAGCTAAAGAGGCTAGGGTAGCTAAGCAAACAGTAATAACCAGGCCAAGACAATTGATCTAGTATCAAGATAGAGTTCAAAGAGGAGGACATAGGATATGTTTAACCTCTTGAGAAACGAGCCATCATTCCTCTAGCTCTACCTCCCAATGTTAAATTTTACATTTTTAGTGCAATGATCCAATTGCTAAACTTGAAGGGTGCATTTTCGAGATCAACAACTTATGATACGAACATGCAGTTTGCTAATTTTACTAGGATCTGTACGTCTTATGCTATTCTGGGGGTGGACCATAAAAGCTTTGAGGTAAAGGTTGTTCCCATTTTCGCTGAATGGAAAAGCATAACTATAGTTAGGAGAACTTCCGAGAGGTTCAACCACTACTTGGAATGAGTTGCGTAGACTATTTTTGAACAGATTCTTCCCTCCTACAAGGATTCTATAGTTGAAGTATAAGTCTATAATTTCAGACAGCTACCTGCAAAATCCATGTATGAGGCATGATTTAGATTCAAGAAGAAGCTGAGCATGATACCTAATCACCGAATCACAACATCCAATCTATTAAAAATCTTCTATGTTCATTTAATTTCAGCTCAAGATCAATGATAGATACTATTTTGGGAGGTGTATTTGTGCATCTTTGGTTGGACAATGTGCAACAAGTGTTATATGATATTTTAGTGACCAATCAAAGTTGGCATACTAGAGATGCTAAGCATGGTGTAGGTACATATGTTATTAAAGTAGCTAATGATTATGGAGCTGGTCATGACTTTATAGCATAAGAGATTTCATAGCTTCGGACAGATTTGGGCTGCCTACAAAATAATTTGCTACAATGAGTTCTAAGAAAGTGAATGTAGTTAGGGTACAAAGACCAGCTTTTAGGATTTTTGAGTCTAAATCTGAAGAGGAAGCAAAGTATCTTGATTGTCAGTTGGTGGATTTTTTAGCCTAAGGGCATGAGAATCAAATTCAAAACTATTACAATGATAGACACAGAGATAGGAGCAGAGATAGAGAGGGTGATTGGAGATACAAATGTGATTACAAAGAGAAGAGTGATAGATATGTACCATCAGATAGCCGGGATACTGAGTCTAAAATGAAAGCAATATTGTGAAACTAGTCAAAGGCCAAGAAAGTCAAGAGAGCTGTCTTAAGGAGATTAAAGTAAACCTGTCAGAGCTAAATCAGAAATTAGAGTCCTATGCTACCACAATCAAACAATTGGAGCAGCAGTATGGAAAGATGTCATCCGTATTGAATCATAGGAAACTCAACACTCTTCTTAGTAATACATTGGTAAATCTAAGGAATGATGGTCATTGCCATTCCCTTACCACTCAGAGTAGTAAAACCACCATATAATCGCCTGTACTTATAGTAGATGAACAAAAGAATGATGATTATTCTATTGAAGTCCATCCTGAGTTCTCGTCCTCTTTTACCTCAAAGGCTGAAAAAAAGCAAGAAGAGGGTAAGTTAATTTTTTTTATCTATGTTAAAGGAGTTGTCTATCAACATTCCACTTGTAGAGGCATTAAAGCAAATTCTAAGATATGCAAAATTTAGGAAGGATCTAATAACCAAGAAAAGGTCAGTCAGTTATGAGCCTATCGATAATATTCATTACTCTAGTACTGTAGCTACTAGATCATTGGTAGAGAAGAAGGAGGATCCTGATGCTTTTAGCATACCTTGCACCATTCGATCTTTCAACTTCACTCATGTATTATATAAGTTGGGATAAAGTATCAATCTTATGCCATTAGAAGTGTTTAAGCAATTGGAGTGGGGAGCTCCCATACCATGAGACTAGTGATGGTAGATAGAAAAGTAAAAAAACCAGTTGGTATTCTATATGATGTATTGGTGAAGGTGGCTTCTTTCATCTTTCTTTCTTATTTTATGATCTTAGACTGTGATTTATATTTTCAAGTCCCAATTATTTTGGAAAGACCGTTCTTAGAAACATGAAGGACGTTGATTGATTTAGAGCTAGGGCATCTAATGTTAAGACTAAGTGATGAGTAGGTTTGATTTAATGTATGCAAGTCGATGCGCCAACTAAATGAGCTAAGGGTGATATCTATTATTGTTGTGTATGATGAGGAGATGGATTCATTACATGATATTAATGCAATAACTACTTGGGAAGATTCTTCTGATGCTAATCCTATTGAAGAAAGGTTGGGTGTTGATCCCTTAGCAGCTGTAATTATGAATTTTGATAGTGATGGATTTTAGGACTATGATGAGATTGTATGTACACTCTATGTGAGCGGTTCTTACACTTATGCACCAATGAAGAAAAATAGAACCACTCCACCTGTTCGCCCATATATTGAGGAGCCACCCATCTTAGAGTTGAAAGCCATCCCCTCTTATCTACGGTATGCATTTTTTGGGGACAACAATACTTTTTCGGTAAGCATTACAACTGATTCTATATGGACAAAAGTGGAAGCTTTGTTACCAGGGCTACAGAAATTCAAGAGTGCCATAGGTTAGTCAATTATAGATATTGTGGGAATCCCGCCAGGTCTTTGTATGCATAAAATCCAACTTTATTTGAATCGTATCCTAAGTATAGAACATTAGCATCATCTTAAACCTCCTATATAGGAGGTGGTAAAGAAAGAGATAATCAAGTGTCTAGATGCTAGTGTAGTATGTGGGTCGGTTTGGTAATATGTGTTTCAAAGAAAGGCGATATTACTATTTTGCCTAATTAGAAAAATAATCTAGTGCCAATGAATCCATTCACAGGATGGAGTGTGTGTATGGATTACAAGAAATTCAATGTATGGACTCAGAAAGAGCGCTATCCCATGCCCTTTATGGATCAAATTTTGGATAGACTTGCGAGAAGATGATAGTATTGTTTTTTTGATAGGTATTCGGGTTACATCCAATTCACTATTGTGCTCGAGGACTAGGAGAAGAAAACCATTACTTGTCCCTATGGGACCTTTACATTCAGACGTATGCCATTCAGTTTATGTAACGCGCTAGCCATATTTTAGAGATGTATGATGTCAATCTTCATTGTAAAAGACACCATCAAAATATATATGGATGATTTCTCAGTAGTTGGTGATTATTTTAATGACTGCTTAGTTCACTTGGCAAATGCTCTACGAAGATATGAGGAATGAAACTTGGTACGTAATTGGCAAAAGTTCCATTTCATGGTTAAAGAAGGTATTATACTTTGGCACAAGATTTCAAAAAGGGGTATAGAGGTAGTAGAGCTAAGATTAAAGTGATAAATATATTACCTCCACTAGTTTCTATGAAGGGTAATAAAAGCTTTTTAGGGAATAACGGGTTTTATAGGCGATTCATTAAGGATTTCTCAAAGATTTCCAATCCTCTCTGTGGGATTCTCGAGAAAGAGGTGAAGTTTGATTTTGATGAAGCATTCTTAAAGGCTTTTGAATGTTTGAAATATAAGTTGATGACAACCCCTATCATCATTTCCCCAGATTGGTCCTTGCCAATTGAGATTATGTGTGACGCAAGTGGAGTGGACTTAGGTACTGTACTAGGCCAAAACAAAATAAAAGATCATGCATCCCATCTATTATGCCAGCCAGACACTAAATCCTTCTCAAAATAATATCACAATTTCTGATCATGAGTTATTAGCAGTGGTTTTTTCCTTTTATTAATTTTGGACTTATTTGATTGGGATAAAGGTATTTATTCACACCAATCATGCAATATCGATGTATTTAATGGCAAAAAAAAATGCAAATCCTAGACTGATTAGGTGGGTCCTCTTGTTGCAAGAGTTTGATTTTGAGGTCAAGGATAAAAAAGGCACTAAGAAGCAAGTTGAAGATCATTTATCTAGAATTGAAGAAGAAGCTGCACAGAAAGTTGAAGATGGACTTGATATTGATGATAGTTTTCTAGATTATAAAATATTAGCTGCTTCGCACAATCTGATTCCATGGTTTACTGACTATGAAAATTACCTAGCAAGTGATCAATTCCCAGAAGATCTTTCCTTCCAACAAAGAAAGAAGTTTATGGATAAGGTAAGGAAGTTTTTCTAGGATGAGCCTTATCTATTTAGAATTTGTATGGATGGGATTATTTGTAGAAGTATACTTGAGGTGGATATGATGATTATACTTAAGGCTTTTCGTGCTTCACCAGTTGGGGGTCATCGTGGAGGAACCCACACAACCCACAAAATAATCCAATAGGGTACTATTGGCCAAAAATTTCCAAAGATTCACATGATTTTGCTTTAGCTTGTGATCAATGTTAACACTAAGGTAACATATCTAGGAGTTATGAACTTTCTATGACACCTATTTTAGATTTGTAATTGTTTGATATATGGGGTGTGGATTTCATGGGACCTTTTGTGAGTTCTTTTGGTATGAAGTACATCCTTATGGTGGTGTACTATGTCTTACAATAGGGTGAAGCGGTTGCACTCCTAAATAATAAAGCAAGAAGTGTTATGGATTTCTTAATATATATACATATATATATATACATATATATATATATATATATTCTTAATTTGGCGTGCCCTGTGTAATCATTAGTGATGGTAGGTCACATTTTTGAAATTATCTATTCAAAAGTCTGCTTGAAATGTATGGAGTGAAACATAAGGTGGAAACACCTTATCATCCACAGAGTAGTGGTCAAGTAGATGTGTCCAATTGAGAAATTAAGTCTATCTTAGAAAAGATAGTGAATGCCTATAGGACTGATTGTCACAAAAGTTAGGCGATGTATTATGGGCCTACCGAACAACTTTGAAGACCCCCATTGGTTCTTCTTCTTATCATTTGGTGTATGGAAAGGCATGTCACTTGCCTATGCAACTTGAACATACAACACTATTTTCTTTGAAAAAGATAAATTTTGAGTTGCAAGATGCAACAAAGTTAAGGATGAATAAGATTAATGAATTGGATAAATTCTAACTACGGGCTTATGAAAGTTTTGCACTTTACCAAGAAAAGATAAAGTTGTATTATGACTACAAAATTGAGAAGAGAATATTTGAGAATGGTGACAAGGTATTGCTCTACAGCTCAAGGCTTTGCTTGTTTCTAGGTAAGTTGATGTCAAGATGGTATGGTCCATTTACTGTAACAAGAGTGTTTCCATATAGTTCTTTGGAGTTGAAGTATAACGGGGAAGACCCGTTCAAAGTGAATGGGAAAAGGGTAAAACACAATATGGGTAACACTAAGGAAATTAATTTTATTTTTGAGACTGACCCTCGTGATGTCTGAGTAACCAAGGCAATTATGTCTTGCCGCGATGTTAAATCAAGTGCTACATATGAAGCAACCCATGAGGCTAGTTGGTGAAATCTACTATCCAACTTAGCCCCATTATGCTGCGATGTTAAATCAAGTATTGTGATGGAGGAAACCCATATTTTTATACATGATAATTTAAATGGTAATATTAGTGTTCAATGTGCCAGATTAAAGATTGCAGAAAAGAGTCAGAAATTCCAAATATAGGTTTTACGGACTCTTCATGAGTCGTACATTAATGTGATGGCTCATGAGTAGGAGTCGTAAGGACCTTGGACTTGAAACATATCCAGCTAAATATTTTATAGAGTCTTTACGACTCTCAGAATGTTTCATAACCTTATGATACGACTCATCACATTGAGTCGTATCAACTACAAAACTAGGTAAGAAGTTCCCAGTCTTTACGAAGGGGGAAAAGACCTGTAAGCATTGGTTATAAGTCGTAAACATGACTCATAAACAATCTTACTAGGTGAAGGGTCATGGGTCAACCCAACCTATTTTATGTCTTAGATCAAAGAGGGGTACCCAATTCGGGTACCCTACATTGCAAGAAATTGAATACCTTCATTGCTAAATGAATTTCGAGCTCTGAACACACGAATTCACTCCAAAACACACAACTTATCATTGGTTTCTCCCACACTTTAACTATTTTATAAGAATTTTGGGTAGAATAGTGGTGAAATAAAAAAATCCTAGAATCTCACTAACTCAAGTAAGTCTTTGAACTTAAATTCTATATATCTGGAGTTGAAGTTGAAAATGAGTTGAGATTTTAGACTTTCTTTGAGTTGAATATACTTGTGTATGATCATTATAAACTCTAAAGCTTAGAAATAAATTTCAAAATAGTGATTTAGGGGTGAATTTTAATTTGAATTTTAATTTGTGTAATGAAAATATGTATTTTTGCACTAAAATGGGGTGGTAATGCTATTCAATAAAGGGTAAATTGGGGATTGTATGTTGGAACAACTCATAAGATAAACCACTATGTTTCAGTGGATACTAGACTCCTTACGACTTGTTCCTACATATAACAAGTAATGTCGAGACTCATAACCAGTGACAACATAAAGGTCTAGCTACTTGTGGGTACTGATATGGGTATAAATTGCCTAAGTTAGTCGTATCCAACACCTATTACTCATAAACATAAGTCACATTGACCTGGGGAGGTAACACATAAATAATTTTTGTTTCTAGTCTTCTTAAAAGTTTTGGTGATGAGTCGTAAACTATCCTTATGATTGGGTAGGAGGACTCGAAAGCTGACCAATGAAAATTTATAAGTATATAATTTATCTTATGACTCAGTCATACGAGTCGTCACCAAAGTATATGACTCACACCCCTAGTATTAACTTGAATAGATGATGCACACTGATACCTAATTTTCTTATTTTGTATCCCTTCCCTTAGTAATTTCTAATAAGTGTATGCACACAGGAACCATGGACTCAACAAATGTAAGTGAGGAAGAAGTAGTTGCATCCCTAATCGATGTTCATCACCCACCACCACCACCACAAACAGTTAGCCATTATATCTGTTTTGGTGCACATTATTGGACGGTGGGGGTATCCCAAAATAAAGGAAACATAGTAATTTGAGTTGGGGGTGAACCCTACTATAAGAAAACTGAGAAAAAAGTCTACCTAGAACCTAGACTAAGCACTATAGGCATATCTGCAATGCCTAGATTTTAGGGGAGATTCCAACAGTACAGGTTTCAGTAGATGACTTCAGCCGCCGAAAAATTCTATCTTGCTTTAGTGTGGGAATTTTATGTAGCATCTTTGAACTAAAGAGATAATACCCTTGAAGCTCATAGAAAGATTATATTTTTTGTGTTCAAAATTATGGATAAATAAATCAATTCAAGCTTAATGTCAAATATATTGTTTATGTGCTTATCAACAACACATAACATAAGACTATGTACCATATAAGTTTAACAACACACACATATATTGATACATATCGATATAAACTGATACATAAATCTGATGCATCCCAGTATAAATTCAGCAAAACACACATATACTGAAACATAAATCTGATGTATCTGTGTTCAATTTAGTATTCTAATACATATTTTTTGATTTTTTCATGAGATATATTATTTTTATGCATCGGTAACACAAAGAACAGTACGATACATAATTTTTCTACCTCTTTTAGAGGGTCCCATGATGTATCTTCACGTCTTTCACCATCCACCATTAATGGCGGATACCTTATGAAACCCGCTACATAACTTAAAATGAATCAAATTTTTTTCTAAAGTTTAGTAGTTAACTCCAAAAGAAATTTGACATGATGACAAGAAAACACAATTTTAGAAGAGAAAATGAAGATTCATTTAGTGAAGGTTCTTTATCGAGGCTTCGTCGACGTTGTTTTGTTGATGTTTATTGTCATTGTATTATAGAAGTTCTCCTTTAATGGAGAAATTAAAGATAAAGTAGAGGGCGGGGGGAGAAATTAAAGATAAAGTGTGGGGGGAGGGGAGTAGAAAGGGGGAGAATTATGATTTTATGGGTTTAAGTAGAAAGCAGATCTTCTGTATTGAAATAAGGAGTTTGGGCTATTAGTGTTGTGATATATCCAATGGTTTTAGAGAAAGGAGGTAAATGTAACGCCCTGGGTTTTTTGTCCTTGATTTTTATTTTTGAAATTTTATCCTCATTGTCTTGATTACGACTTACCCCTACAAGTTATAGGGAGTCTTGATGGGTCTTAGGGACCTAATTGTAACCAAATCAATAAGTATGTGTCAAAAGTTCTACACTGAGTACGAGTGTCTCACTATTAGTTGTAAGAAGTTATTACGAGTCATTAGGTGCAAATCGTAGGGTGTCCAGTGTTTATCTAATTGGGTTCTGTGTTGACTATGACTGAACCCCACGAGTCATAGGGTCCCATTATACGTGGTACCAGTTGACTTGTAGGGTTAACAGTGTGTGGGTATCCAGGGAACTGTCTTAGCTATGACTCAGGGCGACGAGTCATGATGAGTCTATATGAGTAGTATAGTGACCCGTCGTTATTAACGACTAAATTTCATCTTTTAATTTGAGGGTACCTTGGATAATTCTCTCCTCACCCAATTAAAATATCACATCCATAAAATACTTAAGGTGGTTATATTTCATCCTTAACATACTAAAACACTTTAAAAGCTCTCTCAAATTCTCTCAAGCAACCATACTTAGGGTTTCCAAAAAGTAGGTTATCCAAAGGTTCAAGGGTTGAAATCCTTTTGTGAAACTTGGTATTTCAAGCATGTTACTCTTCCCTAATTATTAATTTTCTAAAAACATAAGTTTTAATGTGTTGTTCATATGGTATTAAGGTTGGTTTTGAAAAGCTGGGTTGAGGGTTTTGTATAACTATTGTTTATATGATGTTTTATGTTTGTCCTTGCATGGGTTAGGTTTAAATAGTGGTTTTAAAGTAATTTGATGCATAGGAATGGTGAATGAACTAGGGATTGTGATTTTCTAAGCTTGTGACTTTTGAAGTGGTTATGACCCCAACCCCATATTTTGAAAGTGGTTTTAATTACGAGAAATGTAGGAATTGAACTATTCTTAAACTATTGCATTATGATTTTGAATTGAAACTTATGGGGTTGTGTAATTCCCCAAGCTAATGTACAATTGAACCAAGGAGGTTATGAATTCTCCCAGGTGAAGATAATTGGTGTGACATATTGATGTTACCTTGCAAGTGTAGTTGGTATAATGATACCAACAATGTACACCTAAATATGTATTTTTGTTCAATGAATGAGAATGTGTTCATAATTTCTTTAATTGGGCTTTAATGAGGGTTTTGTAGCTAAGTCATAAAAGTGATGGTTCGAGACTGGAAACTGTGGTTGCCGAGGTAGGGGGGAGAGGGTCTATATGACTGGGTGGTTTGAGCCCCCCTGATTATAATTACCATATGATTGGGAGGTTCGAGTCCCCCATATTTATAACACCCCAAAAATATGTCCCGAGACGTCACATGGTGCTCGGGACTACGAGTAGCCCCAAGCTAACCTTGCGAGCCTTCTACTAAATCTGAGACTCAAAATAAAGAATTCTAGGCATGCGAAAATACTAAAATACTGAATCCTGTCTGAACTGAACAGGATTTAACTGAACAAACGTCTGAAAGTATTTAACTTAAATGTCTAGACAACTAACACTTAAAATCTAAAATGTATCTAACAGTCGGACAAGCCTCTATTTATACTAACTAGAGAGCCACTAGGACACACCCCCAACTAGCTCAACCGAACTAAAAGCAACTGATCAAATACTATAATAAGAAGAAAATTTGAATAACTGGGTCCTCAAACTATAAGGACTCACCAACTTTCGGGATGTAGACAGAGATGCTTGCGTTCAATCACGCTGCTGGAATTGAGCACCTGAACCTACATTATTAAACAATGTAGCACATAGACGTATCTGTGGATCAGTACTTTTAGAATGTACTGAGCATATGGGCGTGAATGAATAAGTAAAACAATAATTAAAAATTCATAAAAAACTTTCAAAAGATGCATGCTAAGTGTAAATGACTTACCTTGGCTCGAATAAAACGTGTATTGCGAAATAATAAAACATGAATAGGTAAAATATAGATAATCTTTATGAGTCATAACGCTTACTTCTAACAATTGTACTTTTACTCTTTCTATTAGGAGTTTCTTCTAACCAACATAAACCATGTGAGATGTCATGGAGTCCAACGTCTTACCCATGTTGGGGAGAGCTGTTCTATCCTTGCCATCAGAATATAACCTTATCTTAAGTGATCACTGACTTAACAATCTATGGGAACTTAAACCTACGGTGGTTCATAGTTTAGGACATGAGACCTTGGAATCATACCCAACTCGGTGATAAATACTACTCCCATACTTTTATGCTTAGACTCTTAGGCAATCTACCTTAAAATAACACAAGGGTTTATAATGAAAACCAATTGTTCTTCTTTTTCTTTAAATCATAAACTATATGAACAATGTGGATTCCTTATCTTAGCTTAGGATCAAAAGATCATTTTCATTCTTAAATCTTGGTAAACAACTTATAAAAGAGGCTTAAGATCATAGTCTTCTTGAAATCTCAAAACTCATACTTGGGTTTAAAGCATATGTACTTAAATTTTCAAAATTTCACAATAAAGCTTCATTCTCAACAATTATCTTAAAATTCTTCAATAATATCAATTCACAATAAATAGGTGCAATTCATGATATAAACCTTCAAGTCAAAGCATAAATAGATGAGATAAACATGCACTTCAATACGTAAATCACTTGTAAATTTATAAACTCAAAACAAAGTAGTTTGGGTATGAACCCTAATTTGCAAATCATGAAATCTCAAGATAAAAATAAGTTTTGGGCATAAGGATAAAAAAGGTATCCTTGTTCATAATCCCACATACTTTAATGACGAAGAAATTGTGAAAAGATTGAACCTTTAAGCTTAATTTCCAAAACCCTAAGTTGATTTACTCCTCTTGTGTATTAGATGATGAACTAATGATTTTGATAGGGTTAAAATGTGTTTAGGGGCTATTAATCTCGTGTAGTTATGTTTAGGGATGGTTATATAGTGTCAACTGCCAAATGACTTGGTTGCCCTTGAAATAACTTAAAAATGGAGTTTCTACACCACTTGGCCATAGGCTTTGTGGCACAAACTCCATGGTAAACATTAGGCTTTGCAGCGCAAACCCTATGGAAAACATTAGGCTTTGTGATGGAAACCCTATGGTAAACATTAGGCTTTGTGACACAAACCCTATGGCAAATATTTTCCAGTGAACATTTGCGATGGTATGGTGATGCCTAGCCTTCACTTAAGCTCTATTTTTTGATCCCAACTCATTAACAAATAATCTACCATTACTACGGGGGTCCTAAAGATCATTTTAGTAGAATAGAAAGAGTGTTACGACTATGAGTTGTTACACTATCCCCCCTTGGGATCATTCACCCTCGAATGAAATTATTAAGGCGGAGCACTAAGAAGGTTGTAATCATATACTAAACACTTATGGGCTGAATCATATACATGGGCAGAGCAGAGCTTCACGAATACATGCTATGACATATGGCTAAGATAGAAAATGAGAGAGTCGATTTAGAGAAGCTATTATCTCAAGCTGAGTCTGAATTCATTAGAAAAATATGGGGATACTTGGTTCACATATCTGCTTCTATTTCCCAAGTAGCTCCCTCAATGGTCTGATTTCGCCATAAGACCTTAACCAAAGGAACTTTCTTATTTATTATCCTCTGAATCCAATGATCAAGGATCTCAACTGGGACTTTTTCATAGGAGAGGCTTCCTTAATATTAAAGCTTTCTGAAGGAACAACAGAGGCCGAATCACCAATGCATTTTTTTAACAAAGAAACATAGAACATCGAATGAATAGATGACAACTCTGTAGGCAACTCAAGCTCATATGCTACCTTTCTAACTCGACTCAATATTCAGTAAGGGCCAATATATCGGGGACTAAGTTTCCCCTTTTTACTAAATCTCTTTACCCCCTCCATGGGTGAAACCTTCAAATAAACTAAGTCATCAACTTTAAACTTAAGATCCCTTCTCCTCACATCTGTATAAGATTTATAACGACTCTGAGCTGTTTTCAACCTCTCTCAAATCAACTGGACTTTCTACATGGCTTCAAACACCACATGTAGCCTTATCAAAGTGGCCTTACCCACTTTGAACCAACTGATAGGTGACCTACATCTCCTCCTATAAAGAGCCTAAAATGAGGCTATCTGAATATTAGTATGTAACTATTATTGTAGGAGAACTCGATCAACGATAAGTGATCATCCCAACTACCCTTGAAGTCAATAACACAAGCCCTCAGCATATCCTCTAAGGTCTAAATGGTCCTCTCTACCTGACCATCTGTCTGAGGGTGAAAAGATAAATTAAGATGAACTTGGGTTCCAAGACCCTTCTGAAAAGCTTTCAAAAAATTAGAGGTAAATTGAGTACCCCTATTTGAAATGATGGACAAAGGAACTCTGTGCAATCTGACCAACTCTATAATATACAACTAAGCATAATCTTCGGCTGAGTAGGACGTGTGACTGGAAAAAAATGGGCTGATTTGGTCAATCTATCTACAATAACCCAAATTGAATCATGCTGACAACACAAATGAGGTAACCCTGTCACAAAGTCCATGTTTACCTCATCCTACTTCCAAGTGGGAATAGTAAACTACTATAAGGTGCTACCAGGTCTTTGGTGCTTTACCTTAACCGGTTGACAATAAGCACACTTGGCCATAAATTCTACAATATCTTTCTTCATACCACTCCACCAATAGACTTCCCGAAAATCACGGTACATCTTAGTGGCCCCTAGGTGAATGGATTACTGAGCACCATGTGCTTCTGCCATAATCCATTGCCTCAAACCATCAACACACGACACACATAGTCTATTTTGTTATCTCAACACGTTATCTCCTCCTTGGTAGAATACCTCTACCTTCTGATCTCTAACTGAATCCTTCAACTTAACAAAACTAGAGTACTTATCTTGCTTCTTCTTTACTTTGGAAACTAAAAAATATTCCAAACTATTTTGAACCCAAACATTCCCCTCATCTGAGTCAACCAATCAGGCACCTAATCTAGCCAACTGGTGAACTTCCCAAACTAATTTTTTCTTATCTCCTTCTACCTGAGCAACACTACCCATCGACAGTCTACTAAGGGTGTCTGTCATAATGTTGGCCTTGACCGGATAATACAAAACACTTATATCATAATCTTTCAACAATTCTAACTACCTTCGCTGATGGAGGTTCAAATCTCTCTGCGAAAACACATACTGCAAGCTCTTGTGGTCCATGAACACATCAACATTCACCCCATATAGATAGTGCCTCTAAATTTTCAATGCAAATACAACAACAACTAACTCAAGATCATGGTTAGGGTAGTTATTTTTGTGAGGCTTAAGTTGTCTAGAGGCATAGGCTATGACATTACCTCTCTATATCAAAATAAAACCCAAACCAACTCTAGAAGCATCACAGTAGACCACAAATCCATCTGTACCATCAGGTAACGCTAAGACTGAGGCTAAAATCAGTTGAGCCTTCAAATCCTGAAAACTCTTCTAACAAGAATTTGACCACTGAAACTTAACCTTCTTTTGAGTCAATCTAGACACGGGGGATGCAATAGATGAAACCCCCTCAACAAACCATTGGTAATGGCCAGCTAAACCCAAGAAGCTCCTAATATCTGATGGAGAGATAGGTCTAGGATAATTTCTCACTGCTTTGGACTTTTGGGTATTGACTCTAATGACATCATTGTAAATAATGCGACCAAGAAAAGCTACTAATCTTAGCCAAAATTCACACTTGCTGAATTTGGCGAACAACTGGTGATCTCTAAGTTTTTGCAACACGATTCTAAGATGGTCTGCATGGTCATCATCACTACGGGAATAGATAAGCATATCATCTATAAAGACTATGACAAACATATCTAAGTACTATTTGAACACTCTATTTATCAAGTCCATAAAGGCTGCTAGGGCGTTTACTAGCCCAAAAGACATAACTAGAAATTTAAAGTGACTGTAACGGGTTCTTAAAGTTGTATTTGGGATATCATATTTACTTAATCTAAGCTGGTGATAGCCAGATCTAAGGTCTATCTTAGAGAAGTAACTTTCACCTTGAAGCTTGTCAAATAAGTCATCAATCCTAGATAGAGGATATTTGTATTTGATTGACTTTATTTAACTGATGATAGTCAATGTATATTCACAGGGAACCATCATTCTTACACACGAATAGGACAGGAGCTCTCTATGGAGAGACATTAGGCCTTATGAAACCCTTATCTAAGAGGTCTTTAAGTTGCTCTTTTAACTATTTAAGCTCATCTTGAGCCATACGATATGGAGGAATAGAAATGGGCTTAGTATCAGGAAGAAGATCAATACCGAATTCTATTTCTCTGTTAGGAGGTACCTCTGGAAAATCTTCAGGAAAACCTTCAGGACACTCGTTGACTACATGGACTGACTAAACTATTGGAGTCTCAGACTTAGTGTCCTTGACTCTAACCAAATGGTAAATGTACCCTTTTGATATCTTGCTTTAAGATAGGCTATGAAATGACTCTTGTGAGACACTAAATTACCTTTACACTCACATTCTGGCTCATTAGGAAACTGAAACTTCACTACTCGGGTGCAATAGTTTATAGATGCATAACAAGAATGGAGCTAATCCATGCCCAAAATAAGGTCAAATTTAACCATATCTAACTCTATTAAGTCTTCTAATATAATTTTAGAAAGGATAGTGATAAGACACTTTATATAGACTCATTTGGAAATAACTGACTTACCCACTAGGGTGGAAACTAAGAAGCGCTTAGAGAGCTTTTCAGGAACTAGCCTAAAATTTACCGCAACTAACAGAGTCACATAAGAGAGATTTGACCGGGGTCTAGAAACACATAAACATTAAGATAAAAGACACAAAGCATACCAGTAACATCATCTAGTAAACTCTCCTGCTCCTGATGGGATGGTAAAGAATAAAATTGATTCTGGCACTGACCACCACCAGTACTAGATGATGCGCCCTACGTAGGGACTGGGTGACTTAGTGAAACTGTTGCGCTAGTAGCCTGAGTCTGGGGATAAAAATTCCTATTTCCTTGCTTAGAATATGAGCACTCTTTGATTTTATTGCCCAACTTGCCACATCTATAACAATTTTTTTGTCCCTACAAACACTCACCAGGATGAGTTTTACCACACTTAGCGCATAACGGATAATAGGGCCTTCCACCCACACACTACTTTAAGACCTGGACATAGAAGTCCTACCCTGCTACTCTTATTTGGTTCTTAGTAGGGGGTACTAGTTGAATTGGAGCTAACATATGTGAGTGAACCTAAAACTGTGAACAACTTCCCCCTCTATACCTTGCTTGGCCATACTTAAACTGTCTAATTCTAGCCTTTTTATTTCCCTTCTCTCTTCTCTTCTACTTCTCTACCTTAATTTATTGAGCATGAGTCATTAGTCTAGCAAGATCCATATCCCAATAAACATGATAGTCCTACACTCTTTGACTACCAAACTAGGCACTCCAGTAACAAACTTACTCATACTAGATCTAGGGTCAGCTTTCAAATCGGGAGCATACTTAGACAACTAGTTGAACTTAAAACAATACTCTTTTACTGTCATCGATCACTACCTTAGGTTCATGAATTCCTCGACCTCAGCTTCTCTCATCTCATGTAGAAAAACCTATCCAAAAATGCATTCTAAAACACCTGCCAACTTATAGGAGATGCATTATCCCCCCTACTATTTTTCCGCAAATAACCCAATCATAGCAATATCTTTCAGCCTATAGGATGTCGATTCTACACTTTAATCCTCCGTAAAATTCATAACTTGGGTGATCTTTCTCACCTTATCAATATAGAGCTGTGGGTTTTCACCTACTATTAACCCAAAGAATTCAGGAAGATTCATTCACAGGAAGTCACAGATTCAGGCTACAGCTAACTCACCATTCTGCTAAAGTAAGAATGTAGCCTAATGGTTGCCCTGAATATTGGCAGTCACGACTTGGGACAATACTTGAAAAACAGCCCGAAATTTAACATGGGACACATTCTCATTTAGAGGATCAATAGGCTAGGGTGGCTGGTTATTATTTCTACGTGTATTATCTTAACGAGGAGGCATATTCTATCACGTAAGAGCATGAATTAAAGCAGATAGAGACAACTGTAGGCACAATAGATTATGAATGAAAAAATGATTTCCTAAATTGTTCCAAAGCCTCTTGCTCATAAATATGGCATGCTTCATACCCATGATCAAGACTCTATGTAATATAGCTTGTCTGACTCCCCAGGACTCTTCAAACCTTAAGCTCTGATACCAAGTTTATAACGCCCCAAAAATATATCCCGAGATGTCACACGGTGCTTGGGGCTATGAGTAGCCCTAAGCTAACCTTGTGAGCGTTCTATTAAATCTGAGACTCAAAATAAAGAAATCTAGGCATGCAAAAATAATGAATCCTGTCTGAACTAAACTGGATTTAACTAAACATAATGTCTGAAAGTATTTAAATTAAAGGTCTAAACAACCAACAATTAAAATCATAAATGTATCTAACAGTCAGACAAGCCTCTACTTCTACTAACTAGAGAGCCACTGGGATAGACCCTCAGCTGGTTTGAATTGAACTGAAAGCAACTGATCGAATACTATAATAAGCTAAAAATCTAAATAACTAGGTCCTCAAACTATGAGGACTCACCAACTGTCAGGATGTAGATAAAGATACTTGCGGTCAATTACACTACTAGAATTGAGCACCTGAATCTAAATTATTAAATAATATAGCATATATATATATATGTATGTATGTATGTGTGTGGATCAGTACTTTTAGAATGTACTGAGCATATGGAGGTGAATGTATAAGTAAAACAATAATTCAATATTCATACAAAAACTTTCAAAGGATGCATGCTAAGTGTATATGACTCATCTTGGCTAGAGTAAAATGTGTATTGTGAAATAATAAAACATGAGTAGGTAAAATATAGATAATATTTGTGAGTCATAACGCTTAGTTCTAACAGTTGCACTTTTTCTTTTTTTTATTGAGATTTTCTTCTAACCGACATAAACCATGTGAGCTATCATGGAGTCCAACGTCTTACCCATGTTGGGGAGAACTATTCTACCCTTGCCATCAGAATAGAACCTTATCTTAAGTGATCATTGACTTAGTATACTATGGGCACTTAAACCTATGGTGGCTCATATTTTTAGGGTATGAGACCTTGGAATCATACCCAACTCGGTGCTAAATACTACTCTCATACTTATATGCTTAAACTTTTGGGAAATCCACCTTAAAATAGCACAAGGGTTTATAATGAAAACCAATTATACTTCTCTTTTTGTAAATCATAAACTATATGAACAATGTGCATTCCATATCTTAAATTAGGATCAAAAAGTCAATTTATTTCGTAGATCTTGGTAAACAAATTATAAAAGAGGCTTAAGATCATAGTCTTATTAAAATCTCAAAACTCATACTTGGGTTTAAAACATATGTACTTACATTTTTAGAATTTCACAATAATGCTTCATTCTCAACAACCATCTTAAAATCATTTAACAATATCAATTCACAATAAAAAGGTCCAATTCATGATATAAACCTTCTATTCAAAGCATAAATAGATGAGTTAAACATGCACTTTAATACGTAAATCACTTGTAAATTCATAAACTAAAAATGAAGTAGTTTGGTATGAGCCCTAATTTGAGAATCATGAAATTTTATTTAAAAAAATATAAGTTTTGGGCACAAGGATGACAGAGACATCCTTGTTCATAACCCCACATACCTTAATGACGAAGAAATTATGAAAAGAATGAACCTTTAAGCTTGATTGCCCAAACCCTAAGTTGTTTTTATTTTCTTGTGTATTAGATGATGAACTAACGATTTTAATAGGGTTAAAACATGTTTAGGGACTATTAATCTCGTGTAGTCATGTTTAGGGACAGTTATGTAGTGTTAAATGACTTGGTTGCCCTCAAAATAATTCAAAAATAGAGTTTCTACACCACTTGGCCATAGGCTTTACAACACAAACTCCCTGGCAAATATTAGGCTTTACGACGCGAACCCTATGGCAAACAATAGGCTTTGCAATGCAAACCCTATGAAATATATTTTCCAGTGAATATTTATGATTGTATGGCGATGCCTAGCCATAGCCTAAGCTATAGTGTATGATGCCAACTTGGTTTTGAGGTCCTTAAACACTCCCAACACCCTCCACAACATCAAAAAATGATCTACCATCACTACGAGTGTCCTAAAGATCATTTTAGAAGCATCAAAAGGGTGTTAAGACTATGGGGTGTTACAATATTATATTACATGATTTGGTGCCTGTGTCACCTTATATGCCGGGAGGTTAGATTCCCCCAAAGTGCATTTATTTACCCTTTGGTTCATGAGACCATATGAACTGGGGCCCTACTATCTAAGGGAGAGCTGGGCCCATATATCACGTAGGTCCCTTTATATTGAGCTACATAATCTAGGCTAAAGTTTTAAAATGTATGTTAATCCTTGTTCCTTATCCCAACATATGTTATACATATATATTTATATGCATTTGATTATGTGCATTAGATTTGCATGATTTGAAACTTTTGATCATGGCATTACGTTATCCTTATCCCTGAGTTTCATGATAGTGTTCACCTCACTAACTATCTTCAGACACTATATCCCTACGCAATTCAGTATCGAAAGGCAAGTGTACTTTTTCTGCGTAGAGTTAGGTGCATCAACTCAGTTTGTTAATTTGTTGTGCTAAACTAGTGACCTTTCTTTCTTCGAAAGACTTAGGAATTTAATCTATTTCTACTCTTATAATTGAGTTAACAATTTTGTTTATTATTAATATTATCATTATCGTCTATTCGAGTCCGGGACTTATCCCAACCAAGACTAGATTTGGTTCTTTTCTAAGAAGTCTTTACTTAGATTACTGTGGATATTGGTCAGTTGTATGGCTGATCACCTATTATCAATTATAGATATATTTTGAATTTTCTTAAGCTTGTTGAATGCTATCTTGTTATATGTTAAAAATTTATCCAACCTTGGGGGATATTGTGTTTGGCTTAGTTAGGTGCAGGGGGTGATCTCCGGTCCATGTGAGACTTGAGATACCCATCATGGCTAGTCCCTAGATAAGGTCATGACAAAATATGGTATTAGAGCCTAGGTTTGGTGTCATTGGGTGTCCAACAAGCTGTGTTAAGTAGAGTCTCCTTTATTAGTATGTAGCATGCCACGCTTATAAGGGAGAGACAATGAGGCATTTGAGAATGTTTCCTTTTCTTGTTTTACTATTTTTTAGCCATGTAGTCTAAGGTCTCGAATCTTCTCTAATTCCTATATGTTTACTTTTTCAGATCAAGCCTTCCAAAATATCTAATGCTCTTGAAAATCCTTTTGTCCTGTCTGAGAATAATATGGATGGAGCTCATCCAACTCTAGGAGTTCAGACCCAGTCTAGGGTCGCTGCTTCTTATTGCCTTGATGGAACTCCATTGGTTCCTTTTATCCCATCATAGGTACCCAGGCTGGTGTGTCTAATGATGAGTTTCACCAGCTAATTCATTTTCTTACCCAATTCAACCTTAATTAATATTGTCTTCTAAGGTGGGATCTCAGCCTGCTAGATTCACCATGCCTCCTCTTATTGGCAGTTTAGTTATGTCTTTTGAGGATCAAAAGAGGACTAAGAGGTTTACTCATTTGGGTTCTCTTAGGCTCAGTAGTGATATAAGCGAGGATGCCTATGAATTCTTGAATGACTATCATGATAAGTTGTATAACCTGGTTTTACTTAATTCTAATGGTATTGTGTAGACTACTTATTAGTTGAGGGATACCTCTAGGGATTGGTGGAGGTCACTTGTTGGTTGCAGAACTCTTGATTCTCTTGAAATTAATTAGGATCAGTTTGCTGAGGCCTTTTTGGAGAGGTTCATGCCTCACAGTCTAAGGGATCAGATGAGGGATGAGTTTGATCACCTACAACAGAGATGTATGTTTGCTACAAAGTTTGAGTCATGCATCCATGCCTTATCAAGATATTTCTATACCAGCATTGCTACAAAATTTGAGAAAATTTAAAAGTTCCTGGCGGGCTTAGATGTGTCATTTTAGCTAGCTAATCTTAGATTGTAGTATTAGAAGCATCATTTTAAAGTATAGTGGATCATGCTAAGATGACTGAGGGTATTTTTTGAGCATCTCAGGGAGGCACTAAGAGGGTGCGCCTCTTAGTCGAGTACTGAGGTCACACTTCTTGAGACATAGATTCTTGGGTTTTGTATGGGCATCGTGGTAGATCAGTGTAGGCTTCCTTGTATAGAATAGGTAGCTTGTATTCTAGTTTAGTAGTTTAGGATGGCCATTCCAGTCCAATCGTATCTCTTCCTACTTAGTCAGGCTATAGAGGTTGCTATATGTGTGATGAGACTAAATATTTGTCCAAGGAATATCTTTGATGTGTGTTCACAACTACTCCTATTTGAGCTATGATAGGTAGGGGTTCTACCAGAGGTGCATGAGAAAGAGGTAGTGGATCATGTGGTGGTAGTCTTAGGGCTATTCAGTCATCTGGTGGTTATGGATAGTGCTATGCTATACCCACCAGACCAAAGGTAGAGGCTTCTGATACTGTTATCATATCTATCATCCCCATTTGTTTTAGAATTATATTCGTATTATTTCATCTAGGATTGACTTTTATATATGTTTCTGCATACTTTACTTTGGGTTTTGATTCTATTCGTGAGCCTCTTGATGTGCCTATTTATGTATCGACCCTCGTAGGAGAATCTTAGTGGTGGATCGGGTGTACTGATCTTATGTTGAGACTTTTGCTGGGCATAAGACCTGGGTAGATCTTATTGTATTAGATATGGTCAATTTCGATATTATCTTGGGTATGGATTGGTTGGCTCCTTACCATTCTTTCCTAGATTATTTTGCTAAGACTATGACATTAGCTTCATCGGGTGTGCCAAGGATAGCTTGGAAAGGTATGCTTTATTAGGGTCCAAAAAGGGTTATATTATATCTTTCATGCTCATTTCTTGGTTGAGAAGGAATGTTCATATTATTTGGCTTATATTCGTGATACAAGTGTTACTTCACCTTCTTTTTTTAGATTCTGTTTGTGTGGTTTGCTAGTTTATGGATGTATTTCCTATAGATTTTCCTGGTATGCCTCCAGACCGTGATATTGACTTTGCTATTGATGTTAAGCTAAACACCTAGCCCATTTTAATTTCTTCTTATATTATGTCCCAGCCGAGCTGAAGGGATAGAAGGATCTATTGCAAGAGTTGTTGGATAATGGATTTATCCAACCTAGTGTATCATCTTTGGGTGCGCCTATATTGTTTGTGATGAAAAAAGATGGGTCTATGCATATGTGTATCAATTATTGAAAATTGAACAAGGTGACGGTCAAGAATAAGTATCCTCTTCCTCGTATTAATGATTTATTTGACCAGCTGCAGGGTGCTTTAGTGTTTTTGAAGATTGATTTGAGATTCGGGTATCACTAGTTGAGGATTAGAACTTTGGATAGTTTGAAGATAGCTTTTCAAACTCTATGCGATCATTATGAGTTCTTGGTCATGTCCTTTGGGTTGACCAATGCCCCAACCGCTTTCATAGAGTTGATGAATCGAGTATTTTGATCGTATCTTGACCTCTTTGTTATTGTTTTTATAGATAATATCTTGGTTTATTCCATGAGTAAGGCCAATCATGAGGAGCATTTGCAAATCATGCTCCAATGATTGAGGAATGAGAAGATGTATGCTAAGTTCTCCAAGTGTGAGTTTTAGTAGGAGTCTATCTCTTTCTTAGGTCATGTGGTGATTAAGGAAGGTAATATGGTTGATCCATCCTAGATTGCAGTGGTTTGTGATTAGGCTAGGCCTACTTCATCCATCAAGATTTGAAGTTTGTTGGGTTAGCAGGTTACTATCAGCGTTTTGTTGAGGGATTTTCATCTATTACAACTCTATTGACCAAGTTGACACAAGAAAAGATTTCTTTTCAATATTTTGATATTTGTGAGGCAAGGTTCTAAAGGCTCAAGGATTTGTTGACATCAAATCCTTCCTTGGTGGTGACAAATTTCCTCTTTATTCTGCTTTCAATCATTAGGATCGCCTATCAACTTATACCAAGTTTCTCTAGTATGAAAATTAAAATGACAGTAATCGTATTTATTTCCTCTATTGTTTTGTAATCCATAATTGTTTACTGAATTTCTACTCACTTGCATTGTAATTGGATCAGTCTTTTCACCAGTAATATTTGTACAATCCAGTTGTTAAATTACATTTTCTGTTATCATTTCATAAACTTGATTGAATATAGATGTGACTCCCTTCAACAAAAATTATCTTTTGTCCCGATCACATGATTCATTTAGCCCACTCAAAAATTGTTTCAGTTTTAACTCAGATAAGGGATTTGCATAGTCTTTATATTTTGGACAAACACATGATGGTCCACGAACTACTGCATCATATTCACTCCACAAACTCTTAAATTTGTAAAGTAAGCTATTACTGAGACTGTACCTTATGACAAAGTGTAAATCTCTCTACGCTAATGATGAAGCCTCATATGATTTACCTTATCAAACCTTTCTTTCAAATCTTTCGGAGCTTCAAATGCACTTGCATTGTATACGAACCCATTGATTAACTCTGGACTCATATAACTCATTAACCATGACAATACTATAGCATTGTAGGTTTCCCATTGTTTATGCATCTCCACTTTGTATGTATCTAAAACAACCTTGGGTTTTCGTCGTTAGAAATTTCCTGAGCTTTGAGCTCACTGTCTTGTTGATGACTTAACCATATGAGTCGTATGGTGTGGGTAAGGGTCAGGTGACCCTAGTCGTTAGGTATCTAGTTGGTGGTGGTTGGGTTTTCGGTCTTGGTAACAATTAGTGGTATGAGTCATTAGGGGTAGTGATGGTTCGCTAGGGCGATCCTTAATCAAATCAAAAACTTAGTAACTTGACTTGACTGTAAGTACGAGTAGTTTACAAAGATCCGTGAGGATAGGTTATGAGTGGTACATTTGAGTTGTATGTTGTCCAGTGTCTAACCTCATGGGTTTTATCTTGGATACAACTAGACAATACGAGTCGTATAGTCAGGTAACAATTAGGGATAATAGAGTCATATGGCGTATAGTGTATGGATGTCTAACTCACTATCTTGGTGAAGAGTCAATGGTATGAGTCGCATGATGTGGTTAAGAGTCGACAGGGTCAACTCGTAACCAATGACAATATTTTACAGCTTTAAGCTAGGCACTTTAGACATTTCCCAACAAAAACCCTTAAGACCCCATATCCCTATTTTACATTTTGGTTATTAATTCCATACTTGAAAATATTAAACATCCTCTTTACTATCAGAAAATCCTCTTATCAAAATTGGCTAGGGTTTCTTCAAAGTGGTCATCTAAGGGCTTAAGGATCAATTTCTCTCCATGAATCTTTGTAATTAAAGCATGATACTCTTACCTCATTGTTATTTTATTCAAGGCATATGTTTTAATGCATGGGATTTTATAGTATTGTTATAATTTTGAAATAAAGGATGGGGGTTTTGGTTGTTCATGGATGGATATTGTTTCTCATGGTTTAATTATAGTTTTCCTTATTTTAATTATGGTTTTGAACATATGAGTGTATGGGAATGGTGATTTAATTGGGGGATCATGGTTGAGCCCCAAATTTGATGATTTTTGTTTTCATTATGGCATGCCATCAACCTTTTTATGAAATTGTCAATGAGAATGATATTGTCAACATTTTAAAAATTGTATTTTGAACTAAATATTTGGCATAACCTTGGTAATAGCTAATGAAGGACTTATAAAGGCTTTTATAGTCCTAAATTAAATTGGATTGAAAACCTTATGGGCTACACAGGATTTCCCTGAGTGATTTTAATAATGGAGTCTGTGGGGTACATGAGAATCCTCTGAGGGTTGACTATTGACATTGCTTCCAAGCTATAGTCCATATGACGATACAACTTTATAATGCCTTAATAATTGACTCTAGGAATTGGTGGTTTGGTTATGTGTAAATAGTTTAATTGAGCAATAATGGTAGGTTGTGATAGCTAGCCGTGAAAGTGTGAGTCCGATAGCTGACACTGGAAACTCATGTTTGCCAATGTGAGGTTTGGTCAAGGTGATTGTGTGTATGATGCCATACTTATACTTTGAGGGATGTACTATTTAGTTTTTCCCTAGTTAGTGCGGTTAACTCATACCGAGGCCCTTTCAGTAGAGAGAGAAAAACCCATATAGCCCATGGGTGGATTTTATGATGGTTAATCTACCCAACTCAGGTTAAGTATTTAAATGTATGCTAAACTGTGTTTCCTATCCCGACATGATTTATGTATGTGTACATATGGTTGCATATGGTTATTTGATTTCATTTAAATAATGACATTGTTTTATCTTTGTCCCTGAGTACATGCTAGCATTCACTCCGCTAATAGACTTCAGGCATTGTATCCCCACGCGATGTAGAAACCGGCCATACTACCATTCCTCCTACTCAGTGACTTAGATTTGGGGATAACTTTGATTCAGATTGAAGTGGTGAGTTTCTATACTCCAAAAGCTTTATTTCATGCTATTGACTTCATTAAATTAATATTATTTCTTTGGTTTTGGTTTTGTCTATAGTCGGGGGTATTTCCTAATCGGATATTCTTTGATTCTGGTTAGAGGCCTTGTCAAACTACTATGGGCATGACCGGTGTTAGTATTAGTTTTAGCATTGGTATTGGTATTGTCGTTGGGATTGGTGATGGATGGTTAATTAGTTGTTGTTTTCGACTTTGGTTTTGAGCTTACTAACATGTCTTAAATTCTATATTGTTTTATCTTGTTATATGTTCGGAATTCATCTGACATTTGATGTAGAGTGGTTAACGGTGGTGTATTAGGAGTGGTCTCCAATCCTGGTTAGGCTTGAGATACCCAACACTACTAGGCCCTAGTTTAGGTTGTGTCAGATTGGTATTGGAGCCCTACGTTCATGGTCAATTGGGAGTCAGACAAATCTGTGTTGATTATAGTCTACTTTAAGGGTGTGTAGCATGCCAATCTCAAAAGAAAGAGGCTATGAGGAATTTAGTAATTTTTCCTTTTCTTGTGTTGAGTTTTTGAGCTGTAGAGTCTAAGGTCCTGAAATCTTCTCTAATACCCGTTTGTTCGCTTTTCAAATCATTCCTCCTAGATGATCTAAAGTTCACGAAAAATCCTCTTTCCTTTACTAGGACAACATTGATAGAATGCGTCCTACGTACGGGGTGCATACTCGGTCTACGGTCCAGTTCCTGATTACCCATCTAAAGTTTGACCAGTCCCCTCTAGTCCTTCTCAAGATCCTCAGGATGATGTGACGAATGATGAGTTTCGTTAGTCTATTCATATGTTGGCATAGTTGGTAGCTTCTCAGGACATGTGTAGTGCTTCTGTTACTCTATTTCTAAGTCCACAAGGTTTGACCAGTTTATGAGGTCGAATCCTCCAACCTTTATTGGTGTTAGGGTTGAGAAGTATCCTCAAGGTTTTATTGATAAGATGCAAAAAATCTTCTATGTTATCCATGATACTAACATGGAGGGTGTGGAATTTACTACCTAGCAGCTGAAAGATGTAGTATACCAATGGTACGAGGAATGGGAATAGTCTAGGGGTGATGATGTTGAGTCAAACCTGTGGGATAATTTCTCGGGTGCTTTTCTGGACCTCTTATTTCCTCAGGAGTTGAGGGAGGTGAAGGCAAAAAAGGTTTTTTAACTTGAAGCAAGGCAAGATGTCAGTCAAGGAGTATGCCTTGAAGTTCCACCTATTTTCTCGGTATGCTTCAGAGTTGGTTTCTTGCATGAGGTTTAGAACAAGGAAGTTCTCTTTCAGGTTGTCACAAGACCTGATTTTGGAGAGTAAGGATGCCTTGTTGGAAAAGGACATGGACATCTCTAGTTTGGTTGTGTGTATGTAACATGCCGATAAAAATAAGAAGAAGCAGGCTAAAATTGGGGAAAGACAGAGAAAGAAAATTAAATTTTTTGAGCAGGGTAGTGGCCAATAGCAGAGTGGCAGGGATGGTGGAAAGTGGGTCAATTCAGGGTCGTACTCGACGGCTAGTGCTCCCTAACCAAAGCAGTCTGTTGATGAAAAAATTTAAAGTGAATACCATTATAAGGAACAGGGTTTCCAATCTCAGGTGAGTGGGGCCTAATCAGCTCCATCCTATCCTCTTTATAAATTTTATGGTCGATTACATCGGGGTTACTGCAATGATGGAGGGACAAGTGCTTTAACTATGGGTAGTTGGGGTATATGCTTAAAAACTTTCCTGTTGGTAAGGTTGTTTCTGGGCAAACAAGGTTCTTATTGAATCTTCATCATCTCTGGCACCAAAGGGTGCACCATCTAGCTCTGGTACCGGTCGGAACTATCTCTATGTCTCTACTGGTATGTTGAAACTATTTTCCTTTGATATGTACTACTTTTTTGATCCGAGCTCAACTCTTTATTAACTGAGCCTATTTGTGGTTGTGCATTTTGGCTTTGGTCTCGAGTGTATTTTGGACCATTTTTTTGTTTCTACCCCTATGGGAGACTCTGTGGTTGCTAGGATAGTCTATAGGATTTGTGTGGTATCTGTGGGTGGTCGGGGGACTTTGGTGGATCTGCTTGAATAAGTCATGGTTGATTTCAATTTTATATGGGGATAGATTGGTTGCACTCGTGCTATGCTTCTCTAAATGGTTGGACCCATAAGGTCATTCTTTAAATTCTCAAATGAGTCAGTTATTGAGTAGAAGAGTGGTTCCTTAGCTCCTCAAAGAAGGTTTATATCATATATTTGGAGATTAATCTCCACGGGTTATCTTCATCATCCAGTCCAGGTTAAAGATTCTAACTTGGAGGGTCATTCTTTGCATTCCATCCCAGTGGTGAATGAATTTCCTGAGGTCTTCCTTGATGAACTTCCTTGTGTTCCTCCCGATAGGGCGATTGATTTTGAGATAGATCTTATTTCGGACACTCATCCTATTTATATTCCTTTATATAGAATGGCTATATCTGAGTTGATAGAGCTTAAGGAGAAACTAAAGACTAGTAAAACTAAGTAAACAAACAATATGCACATAGCCATACATATATATAACCATGCCGGGAAAGGGAGTTGGGTTTAGCATGCCTTTAAAACCATTATTGTGGTTATGCGTAGCTTGATTGTCCTAGAACCACCCACAGTCTATATGGGTCCAGTGTAACCCCCTGAACGTGCCCCAATGCATGTAGCTGGATGAACCGGATATACCATAGGAGTAGGGTATTACCAAGTACCTTTCACTCTCTATGATACATATATACAACTGTACTTAATGGATTCCTTAGTACCCCGTAAGTATCATATATTGTAACACCCCACAAAATTCTCTCCTAGTCTAGATTTAGTAAAGCAAAAATCCATTCCCAAAAGTTTGAGAGGTGTCTTCCCAAATGTGAAATACTTTGAAACGTGTAGAATTTCCTTAATATCGACTATTTCTCTTGTAGAGCATTGAATAAGCTTTCTGTCGATACCAAATTCTCCCAAATCCAATACTCGGGCAAAGATTTAGAGCTATTTTAATGAGATAGTATGCCACCTGGCACTTTAGCATGCTGCGGAGCCAGCCAAAATGGCAATCGTCAAAATCCAGTGAGACTCCGCGATTATGGCACGTTGCGACAAGCTTTAATTTCAGAATTATCAATTTCCAATGCACCAACATGATTCCACCGCATCGTAGTGCCTTTCCAGTTCTCAACCAAGGTGTCAATGTGATTGCCACCGTATTGCGCCGTCATGCAGTTTCCCAATCGTCCAATTTCCAGCGAGCTAGCGCGATTATGGCGCGTCGCACCATCATGTAAAATCGGGATTTTTTAGTTTAATTCCAAGGGCTTTTTGGTCTTTTTCCACTCTTTTTCAGCCCCTATATTTACCCGATAAAAGGCGCTCAACCTTATTTTCCATCTTCAACATCAAAACTAGGGTTTTACAAAATCAAAACCCTTATTTCTTCATCAAGAAAAATCAATAGAGATCAAGATAAATCAAGAGGAATTAAGAATCTCTCCAAAGAACTTTCAAGAAAAGTGTTTCCCCAAGGTATGTAGATGTTGATACTTGGATCCCTTTCATCCAAGAAGCTCAAGAACCCTTTTTGTTAAATTCAAAGATCTTCTGTTTATGTGTTTTAATGATTAATGTGAGTTGAAATTGATGTTTTAGCTATTTTTGAATTGTGATTCATGTTTGTATACAAGGTTTTCAAGTTTTAACCCTAGTATGTGATGTTCATGATAAATCCTCTTCAAGATGCTTGTTTGATGATGTGTTCATGCCAATTAAGTATCAAAATGGTTGAATAAGCAAAGCATGCTCCCCATATGTTCGATAAAATGCCTATGTGAAGAATTAGGGCCATTATGGAATGTTGATTAGGAAACCCCAAATTGTGAGCAAGCCCATGCATGCCTAGTGTTTGATGAAATGCCTTAGTGAATGAATTGTGATATCATAGCATGAAATCCCCAATTAGGTGTATACCCATGCATGCCTAGTGTTTGTTGAAAGGCTTTGGTGAACTAGTTGAGACATGATAGTAGTAAATTCCCCAATTACGTGCTCTTTGATACATGCTAAGCCTTTAATATATGCCAAGTGCTTGACGAGTTAGTTGTGACATGATAGTATAAAGTTTTCCCAAATCATGTGCTATCCAATACATGCCAAGACTAATATATATACAAAGTATTTGATGCAAGACCTTGTTGAATGGAGTATGATCCGATAACATGTTCCCCCCTACACTATTACATGTCTATGATTCCTAAATGCTTGAAGTAATTCCTTAGTGATTGTGATGATGAATAGATGTTTATGATTCCTAAATGCTTGGGGTGATGCCTTAGTGATTGTAGTGGTGAATAGATGTTTATGATTACTAAATGCTTGAAGTGATGCGTTAGTGATTGCAATGGTGAATATATATTATGATTCCTAAATGCTTGAACAGATGCTTTAGTGATTGTGATGATGAATGAATGACCGTGGTTAGGACTAGGCAAGAATGGTTATGTTTTAATTTTATGTTATCGAGTCCTGGGGGTATTTATACCTGATAATTTAGCTGCCGTCTAGAGCCCGTGTCAGTTTTCACGATAATCCCAGTCGAGCCATGATTCTCAGAACTCAGTGAGTTATAGAACTCTGTATCCTTAGACAGATACGGAACTTAGAAATCTCAGTAATCTTTGAAATTTCAGGATCGCTAGTAATCTAGCCTCAGTGTTGTACTCATCTTAACTCAGTCAGATCATTTGAGAAATGTGATCAGTATTAGATTTCGTTTAGTTTGTGTTCAGTTGAGAATTCAGTTCGGAGTCTTTCAGTTGGAAGTAGGAGCTAGCACTGAGCGGGGAAAGGGATTGCGGCTCCCTGTCAGATAGAGGCTGAGTCGTTAGGAGCAATCCCTAAACACTAGAACTGCGTAGCCAGCGCATGATGCAGGAGTCTCCGTCAGTAGAGGTTGTCACCATTGGAGAAGTTTGACTATTATATTGCCTTAGGTTGACTTCCTTCAAGGGTGATCCGTTAAAGAGGCTTGACCAGAGAGGTCTTTACCTGTGGGACGGTATCGACACCCTTCCAGCTGGGGTTATAGGTTGGACCCCACCTATGGGAGGTTGGGGCATGTTGTTTAAGTAACTACTTCCTACAGTTGCAGTTTCAGTATCAGTCTTCAGAATTAGGACTGTGAGGTACAGTCGTCTATCTCAGTGAGGAACTCAAATAGTTCCATTGATTTATGACCATCCGTTAGATAGGCTTGGTCTCAGATTCAGTTGAGTATTCTTGTTATAAGATCCAAGGATCTCTCGATAGATAGGCTTTATCTCAGTCTCATATCCTGTTGAGTATTTTTGTTATCAGATCTAGAGATCTCCTGATAGATAGGCTTGATCTCAGTCTCAGATTCAGTTGATATTCTTATTATCATATCCAGAGATCTCCCGATAGATAAGCTTGATCTCAATCTCAGATCCAGTTGAGTATTCTTGTTATCAGATCTAGAGATCTCCCGATAGATAGGCTTGATCTCAATCTCAGATTGTGCTGAGTATTATTGTTGTAAGATTCGAACATGATCATTTTCTTATCATTGATAATAGATTCCGAAATCATCCATTAGAGAGGTTGATCTTTGATTCCGTCAGTCGAAAGCAGTGAGATCAAAATTCAGTCATTGATATGAGTATATCCAGTTACTCAGTTATCAGTATTAGATGATTCAGTGATTTAGTAGCTCAGTGTTAGTAGTGAGTTCAGATGACAGTAAAGCAGTATCCGAGTTTCAATATCTAGGGTTATGCTGATTGTGATTATGGTTTGTACATTCCTTTATGTGTTCTCGTTCGGTACTCTCATGATTATTCAGTTATGTAACTGTTCATTCATGAGTCCTTGCATTTAGCCGTACCTCATCTACATACTCGGTATATTCCCATACTGATGCATTTGTGCTATGGTGTTTTATTTGACACCATATGTCCAGAGGCACGTGATCCAGAGTTCCCTCAGCAATTCAGTCCTAGTCAGTAGCAATATACATAGAAGTGAGTCCTCTTCATTCAAGGATGATCCTTGCATTATTATTGCATCAGATTTTCTTTATTTTTAGTTGACGAAGTTAGTTGGGGAGATGTCCCATCAACTTCATAGTTCAGATAGTTAGAGGATTTTCGGACGAATGTATTATTATTCAATTTTCAGTTTTGAGTATTTATAGATGTGATGAACCATATGGCTTGTTTCTGCCTATTTTTTTTCATTTACTTTTAGATATTATGCAGTTTTCATCGTACAGATATCAGGAAAGGGTTAGCTTGTGGTCCTTTGGGGTTATGAGAACCGTGTAACGACTAGGGGGTAGTCTCGGGTCGTTACATATATGGTCGCCATGACTAATCCTCAAGTCAGCAAACATGAGTTTCCAGTGCCCGTCCATTGGACTCATACCTTCATGGTTAGCTATAACACCCCAGCATTATTGCCAAATTAAAACCATTACCACATAACCAAACCACCACTCTGCTCATGATTAACCAAGGCTATAAGCAGTGGTATCGTCATACCGACTATAGCTTGCAAGCAATCTCCTTAGCCAACCTTTTTATGTAAAGGGATTCCTATGTACTCATATACTAAATTATCAAATTAACTTGGGGGATCCCGTAGACCCCACAAGTGTTCCATTATTATGTTTTCTTGGGGGAAACCCATATACCCCACAAGTTGTTCATTAACATGTTTACTTAGGGGATTTCCTTGTACCCTCACAAGGATGTTTGATCAACCATAACCATGACCACCATACCTTACCATTTAACAACTCCAAAATATTTAAACCATTTAGGGTTCCATTACCAAACCATAACATGCAGTAGTTCCATTAAAAGTCCAAAAATATAGTAAAAGCATTATCATAGGCATTTTATCAAACATGTTGGGGGCATAGTTTTTCCAAAACCAAACCCAATTACCACTTTACCATTCCCATGCAACCAATTATCCAAACCATCATTAAACCGTGCAAAAACACAATTCAAAGATGGGAAAACTATAACCAAGAATTTAATACGAAACCCCCAACATATATTTGAGAAACCCAAGACAATACAATAATCATCTATGAAAACATTGTATAAAACATGCCTTTAGTTAGAAATAACAATGAGGGAGGAGTACATGCCTTAGTTTACTAATATGATAGAGAGAAATCACCCAATCAAGCCCCAAATTGCTCCTCTAGATGAACCCTAGCCTTATTTTACCTAAGTGGTTTAGAGTGAATTAGAGAGTTTCTAAGTGATTAAGAATAGAATAATAGGGTTAATGATATCCCAATAAAGTTATAAGTCATGGGGCTTGAAGTGGTTAAGTGGGGAAATGTCTAGATTACCCCCAACTTATTTGCATAAAATCCCCGAAGATAGGTACGACTCCACCATGCTAGTCATACACTCCAATATGAGTGGTACCCGTCACTCATATCCTAGGCCTCCCATAGACCCCCCTCACTGGTCAACATACGACAATACAAGATAAATTGTATCCAAGGATATGTCTAGTACCCTTAACCTGTACCCATAATAGAACTAAGGTGAGTTGACACTGTCCAACATACGAGTGGGACAACACTATTCGTACCCTATCTCAAGACCCATGGTGAGCCACTCGTACTCAGATCCAAGTTACTTTACTAAGTCTCAGATTAAGTGTAGTAAAACCCAATCATACGACCCCTAAACCACCATACGACTCGTACCAACCCAAGTCATGTCCATTCAAGAATCCAATCAAACCCACCAACCAAAAATGGTTAGTGTACAACCTAACCTTACCAATTGTACTCCAGCATACAATCTATAAACCCTAGTCGTATCTTTTCCAGAAACCAAAAATGCTGGAAATTTTTTAAGGTTCCAAAACTAAGGGTGTTTAAGTCTCCCCTACTAGGATCATTTGTCCCCCAATGACAAAAAAGGTAGGTCAAACACTAGCACGATTCATTTGTATTATAAAATATCAATCAAACCTTTAATGAAGTTAGAAAACAAAGATGCAAGGATCTATTCTAATGCTTAACTAAGTTAGAAAATAAAGATATGATTAAGAACACATACCTTTCGCAAGAATATCTGGAACAGAAAAATGCGTATATTTAGAATTTATGTCCACTTCCTCTTCCCATGTAGCCTCTTCCACTTTATGGTTCTACTATAAAACCTTAATTGAGGCCACATCCTTGGTCCATAATCGATGAACTTACCTATCCAATATCTCAACTGGGACCTTTTTGTGAGACAGAGAATCTGAGATATTCAATCCTTTAAAAGGACCCACCAAAGAAGGATCACCAAGAAACTTTCTCAACGTAGAGACATGTAATACCGGTTAAATATAGCTCAAACTAGAAGGAAACTCAAATTCATATGCCACATTACCAACCCTCCATAAAACTGCAAAAAAACTAACATACTAGTGACTAAGCTTCCCTTTTTTTATCTCGCTGCATCACTCCCTTCATGGGACATACCTTTAGGAACACCTTATCCCCAACTTCAAACTCCAAGTCTCTACGCCTTACATCTGCATAGGACTTTTGGCAATTTTGGGAACCCTTAAGCCTATCCCGAATCATATTTACCTTCTCCATAGCCTAATAAACCTAATACGGACAAAACATATCTGCCTCACCAAACTTAAACCATCAAATAGGAGATCTATACCTTCTACCATACAATAACTCAAAAGAGGCTATCCCAATGCTAGAATGATAGCTATTATTATTAGAAAACTCTACAAAAGGTAGATTCTTAACCTAATTGCCACCATAATCAATCACACATACACAAAGCATATTCTCCTATGTCTGAATATTCCTCTCTACTTGCCCATCTGTCTGCAGATGAAAAGAAGTACTCATACTAACCTTAGTCTCTAACCCTTTAGGAAAAAACCACCATAAGTGAGATTAAAATTACATACCACTATCATAGTTAATCGAAAAAGGTACCCAATGTATATTTACAATCTCATGAAGATACAACCGCGCATAGTCCTCAGCTGAAAAGTTAGTCTGCACTGATAAAAAGTGAGTGGCCTTGTTCATCCTATCCATGATAACCCAAATCTAATCAAATTAATTTCAAGACCAAGGAAGAGTAGTAATGAAATCCATATTGATTACCTTTCATTTCTATTTAGGCCACTCAATTTCCCGATATAACCCACTAGACCTCATCTGCTCAACTTTGACCTGTTGCCACATGATGCATTTGGCCACAAAATCAACCACATCCCTCTTTATACCATTCCACCAATACAGCCCCTTGAGATCATGAACATTTTTGTCGAACAAGGATGAACAATATAGCACAATTCTTGTTCCTCAACTAAAACCCTTTGTCACAAACCATCAGTGTTAGGAACATATAACCCAACTTGGTACCATCACCACTGATCTCAAACACCATCATCATTTTCCAACCAACATCACTCTAGAGTTTTATCAAGATAGGAGCTAGAATTTATTCTCTTTGATCTTTGCACCAAGAGATGATCGAACCAATTCTTATGCCATCACACCACCATCATTGGAGTCCAAGAGACAAACTCTAAGGTTAGACAAGTGGTGAATGTCCTTCATCAATTCCCAATTCTCCTTATCCACATAAACTAAAATCCCCATGAACAACCTATTAAGAGCATCAGCAACTACTTTAGCTTTACCTGGGTTGTAATAAAGACACATATCATATTCCTTAAAAATCTCCAACCATCTCCTTTGCCTAAGATTTAGCTCCTTCTGAGTGAACACATATTATAGACTCTTATAATCAGAAAAGATGTCCATGTGCACTCCATACAGATAATACCGCCAAATTTTCATGGCAAAAACCATAGCTAAAAGCTCTAAATCATGAGTAGGATAATTATTCTCATGTGGCTTCAACTTTCTAGAATTATAGGCAATCACCTTACCATGTTGTATCAAAACAAAACCAAGTCCCACCCAGGACGCGTCACAATAAACCACAAACCCCTTATTACCTTTAGGCAATGTCAAAACCAAAGCCAAAGTTTGCTTATCCTTAAGCTTTTTAAAAATCCCTTCACAAACATTCGACTAAGAAAACTTTACCTTTTTCTGAGTCAACTTAGTCAATGAGGTAGCTATCATTGAGAAACCTTCCACGAACTGCCTATAATACCCAGCTTAACCAAAGAAAATCTGAATGTTGATTGGAGTCATGGGTCTAGGCCACCTCTTAACCACAACCACCTTTTGTGGATACACCATGATCCCCTCACTAGAAATAACATGACTAAGAAAAGTCACAACATTCAACTAAAACTCGCACTTGGATAATTTGGCATACAACGACTGCTCTTTCAACGTTTAAAACACCATACGAATGTGATTAGCATGATCCACCTCACTCTTAGAATACTCCAAGATGTTATCAATGAACATAATGACAAAAAGACTTAGAAACTACCTGAAAATCCTATTCATCAAATTTATAAATATTGTCAGGGCATTAATAAAACCAAATGACATAACTATGAATTCAAGTGCCCATACTGAGTATGAAAAGCCGTCTTAGGGATATCCAACTCCCTAATATTGATCTGATGATACCTAGATCAAAGATCTATCTTAGCAAAGAAATTTGCACCTTGAAACTGATCAAAGATGTCATATATCCTTGGGAAAGGATACTTGTTTTAAGTGTTACCTTATTTAATTGCCGATAGTTATTGCACATCTGATGTGAATCATCTTTCTTTCACATGAATAACTCCAGTGCACCCCATGGTGATACAGTAGGATGGATAAAACCCATATCCAAAAGATCCTTAAGTTGTTTCTTAAGTTCCCTCAACTCAGCCGAAGTCATTTAATAAGAAGGAATAGATATTAGATAATTGTCCAGACCTAATTTTAGAAGAGTGTTCGAAACCAAATCAATCCCAAACCTAATCTTACTATTTGGAGTAATGTCCGGAAGACCATTCAAAAAAATCTCAAGAAACTCATTTATCACCAGAATTAAATATAATGAAGGACCTTCTAAATTAGAATCTTTGATCCAAAATAGATGATAGAGACACCCTGTAGAGATCAATCACCGAGATCTAAGATAATAAATAAAATTCCCCCGAGGAGCTAGGGAACGACCCTTCTAATCAATAAACGGTTCCCCAGGGAACCAAAAGATAACCTTATAGCTCTAACAATCTAAGGACGCATAATAAGAGTGTAATTGATCCATCCCCAGAATAACATCAAAATACACCATATCAAGTTCAAAAAAATCCAGTAAAGTCTGCCTACTACCAACAAATACCACATACCCCTATAGACTGTCTTAGCAACCACAAAATCTCCTATCGAGGTAGAAATAAAAAAAGAATCTAAAATAACCTTAGGATAAAAAATAAAACACCCATCCACAAATAGGGTCACATAATAGTGAGTGGACCCTGAATTAAGCAAATAATACACGTCCTGAGAAAAGAGTTGTAACGTACTAGTAATGACATTAGGTGAGGCCTCATATTCTAGCAGAGTAGAAAGAACATATAATCTATTCTGAGTTGCATCGGTACTAAAAAAGGAAATAGATACAGAAGCAACACCCTTAAATGCGGGAGCAAAACATGAAGCAACCAGAGCCTTACTTTCTCTCGAAGCACCCTTACCAATAGAACAATTTTTGAGCATATGGTCTGGATGACCATATTCGAAACTCTTGTCCCTTCCTTCATCACTTAATCCTCTATGTAACCTACCATAAAACTAATAAAATAGGTATTAAGAGGTTGATTAAGACCTACTTTCCTGAGATTGGGAACTTGTACCCAAAAATTATAGCCACCCTATGGACGCTTATCACCTGACTACTTTGGGTAAGGAGTACTAGTTGTAGAGAATGAACCAGAACTCCCTCACTTATTCTTCGGCCACTTATCGTCATCTCAACCACCTTTCTATTATGGACCACCCTGTTAAGAAGACTTGAACTTCTTACCCAGTCTTTCCCCAAACTCTGCCCGCTTTCTTTTTACTTCCTCCACTTGTTGCGTATGAACCACCAACCAAGATATATCCATTTTCTTAATCAGTAATGCAGTCCTACTTTTAAGGATCAAATCCTGACATAGTCCAAAAGCAAACTTTCTCATCTTATCCCTCATATCAGACACTAATTTGAGAGAATACCTTGATAGCTGATGAAATTTAAAGACCTATTCCTTAGAAGACATTTGCCCTTGTCTCAGATTGACAAATTCCTCCACCTTTGCTTCCCTCAACTCCTGATGAACAAAGTGATAGGAAAAAGCTTTTGAGAAAGTCTCTCATAAAGTTGAATCCTCAACATCACCTCTCACCATATCCCATTCCTCGTACCATTGGTACACCACATTCTTAAGCTAGTAAGCAGAAAAATTTACCCCTTCTATATTCAAAGCCTACATTACCTTGAAAATTTTCTCTATTTCATCAAAGATACCCTGAGGATCCTCCTCAATCTTTACACCAGTAAATGTTGGAGTATTTTTCTACATGAACTGGCCAACCCTTGTGGCCTCAGCAAACAAAACACTAGATATATCTCATACAGCCTTGGCAGAAACCAAATGAGCAATAACATGAATCAATTAATGAAATTCTGCATACATCACCTGACCCTGTGGAGTGGTAGTAGCAACCAGTGTATAACGCCACAATTATCTGAACCAAAATGCTACACGGTACTCATGATTCTAAAGGATCACAAGCTAACCGATAACTGATATCTGTACTTGTACACTGCATAATATGACATGAAAATATGAAAATATATACTAAGAGGCTATAAAGTTTAATACTGAATATAATTGAATAATAACAATAACATCTGACAAAGAGTGGTATCTCGATACCAAAACAAAATTGAAATACTGAAGTCTAAAAAATATGAAAAATACTGTAGTCGTCTGAAAGCCTCTAACTATCTAACTATGTAGTTGATGGGACATGTCCCCAACTAACTCCATCAACTGAAAACTGAATTGATATGATAAAATAAGATCATGTCCTCGGAGAATGAGGACTCACTGTTAAAACACTGAATCCTTGAATTCTCTTATTGCTGTTGATCTTGGAGTCGTGTCTCTGAACCTATGGTGTAACATAAAAGAAAACACCATAGCACAAATGCATCAGTACAAAAGAATGAATTGAGTATACGTGTAAGGTAGGTGAATACATAGGGCTTACATGAATGAATGATAATAACTGAGTGAATAATATGAACATAAGAGTGCAGACATGAATACATAGTAACTGAGATCGTGAGAGCATAATAACTGAGTCTATATACTGATGACATGAATTTACTAATATCAAGCATGACTGATACTAGAGTTTTGATAACTAAAATAACTGATAACACGAGTGACTGTGTCTGACAGTTCTAAATCTGATAGACCTATTTAAGTTTTGTACTGTGACTGAGTTGATTGTATTTGATAGATCTAAAATCCAAAGATCTATCTGAGTTCTTTTACTGAGATTGATACTAATATTATGGGAATAGTTATTTAACTGACATGTCCCAAATATGCTAAAATAGCTGATCTGGAGTCCAATCTGTGCCCTAATTGAAAGTGTGTCAATACCGCACCACTGGTAAGGACAACTGTGGGTACCCTCATCTGACAGTGTCCCCAAAAGAGAATGGTGGGGCCCTTATCTGACAATGCTTATCTACCTCATCAACCCTTATCTAACAGTGTTGAGGTCATAACCTATGCTGGCTATATAGTTTTGGAACACAAGAATGACTACTAAGAATTACACCCTCATTTGACAGTGTATGTTCCCACCCTTGGGTTCACTCGGTGCTAATTTTTACTCCCATCTGAAGAGACTAAACATGATTGACTGACTGTACATGGACTGAGTTTACTAAATTTCATCAATTGACAGAATACTATTGATATCTGATAACTGACTGAGTTCATGAGATTACTTATCTTACTGAGTACTGAGTTCATGAGATTTTTGTGATTTCTTGAGTTATATGACATACTGACTTCTATAGAACATGGTTTGACTGAGAGTATCATGAAAACATTACATGGCTTTAGGCACACAACTATATTTTTTGGGTGCAAGTACCCCCAAGACTCGATAGAAGGAAACTGACAAGGCATGACATTCCTGAATACATGACCAACACCAATAATCCATAATACTTCTTGATCATAGGAATAGAGTTCGTAATTCATAATGCCATAAATAAGGGATTTCATGCATCATATGGTTATCATAGTTTTGATCATGGAAGGGAATGCATATAATATGTACATATTTGCATGATTTCAATATCATGAACGTTGCATAAAACAACAGTCAATACACAACAAGAGCATGGAAATTGTGTTGCATCATAAGGGTTATCATAGACTTGTTATTTAGATACTCTTGAGTCATAAGGAACATGATTCTATCATTCTAGGCATTTTATCAAACACCTTACATGCACACTTTATAGGATAGGTGAAATCATCAATTTAAGAATCTAAAACTACCCAAACTCATAGGTTTTCAATCAAGAATATCACATACATCATGAAAAGTCATCAACACACCATCTTGAAATAGAAATAACAACTATCAACATGAACATGATCAAATAACAATAAGAAAATCACAATAGGTTATTTAAAACATGATTTTTGGACTCCACGATTGAAAGGGATCCATGGATGAACACTTCACATAGCTTTTGTCATGATTTCGTAAAGATTGACGATGAGATTCTTGAAATTTAACGATGAATTCCCTTGTAATTGAACCTTCTATGAAAACCTTAGGGCTTGTTCTTGAGAGTTTTTGAGAGTAATTGTGTATAAGTTGCTGAATTATGGAAAAATATCGTGTTATAAGGCTTATGTAGGGTGGGGAACTTGACCCTTTTAACCCTAGGACACGTCTTTAATTTCTGAGAAAATTTCCCAATTTTAATCCTTGGTGCGACGCGCCACTATTGCGCCACTATCGCGCCAAGTCACTGAAAAGTGACAAATGGGAAATTACACGGGGGCGCGATGCAGAGCTATCACGTTGCCACCTTGTCTACGAAATAAAAGTTTGGCGCGACGTGCTACTATCGCAGAGAAACACTGGAAATTGACGATTTCCATTTGAGCTATCTCTGCAATGCGCTGGAGGCTTAGGTTATACGCTGTCTCACTAAAAATGCTTTAACTCTTCGCCTGAGTGGCAGATTTGGGCAAATTTTATATCGATGGAAAGCTTATTGAATTTTTCAATATGAAAAAAAGTAAAATTTTGAAAATTCCTCATGGAATAATCATCATTCACTTTAGAAACTAATACTAGGCATTCTTGGGACGAAATTAGCTAGGAAGAAAATTCAAAGTATTACAATATCTCCCCCTTGTGAACATTCATCCTCGAATGAGACTGGCTGAGAGAGGGAAAAATAAACTGAACATGAACTTAACATGGATAACTGGAACAGGATCTCATGACTGACAAGCTGAACATAATATACTAAAGATGCATATCTGATGCATGTGTAACTGATTCATGAATGTATACTTGAGTGCTCTGAGGAACTAAATTTTCTCACAATGAGAATGCATGTCTGATGCATAATTATATAACTGAGCTAGTACATGAATGCATGACCGAATATGCAAGGGCACTTGATACCAATTTTGTGATGATACATGAGAATGAAACTGAATACCAAGTTTTCACTAAATACTGAACGTAAAGCTGAATAAGCTGAAGGAGAACTGTTACCTTGATCTTGATTTTGATTGGCGGGAAAGAGGTAAGGATACTTGGCATGCATGTCTACTTCTACGTCCCAAATAGATCCCTTGGTGGATTGATTTCTCCAAAGAACTTTGACTAGAGAGACTTCTTTGTTCCTCAATCTATGAGTCTGATAGTCTAAGATTTTGACTAAAATCTCTTCATAAGAGAGGTTGTTCTGAACAGAAATGTTCTAAATAGGGACTACGACTTATGGGTCACCTACACACTTATTTAGCTAAGAGACATAAAAGAATAGATGAACTGAGGCTAGATATGAATGCAAATTGAGCTCATAAGCTACTTTGCCGAAGAGACTGAGAATCTTGAAGGGGCCGACATATCAGGGACTGAGCTTTCCCTTCTTGCCTTACCTCTTCACTCCCTTCATGGGAGAGATCCTGAGGTACACATGATCACCAATCTCAAACTCGAGATCTTTTCTATGATCAACTGGACTTTTTCTAAGGCATCAAACACTAAGTCAGGCCCTATGACTGCGGACTCACTAACGTCGAACCAATCTGTTGGAGATCTATATCTCCTACCATAGAGAACTTTAGATGGAGCCATATGAATACTGGAATGATAGCTATTGTTGTATGCAAACTCAATCAAAGGCAAGTGGTCACCCCAACTACCCTTGAAATCAATTGCACACACCCTTCGCATATCTTCTAAATTCTGAATGGTCTTTTCTGCTTGACCATCTTTCTGAGGATGAAAGGATGTACTGAGATGAACTTGGACACTAAGACCCTTTTGGAATGCTTTCCAAAAGTGAGAGGTGAACTGGGTACCTCTGTCTGAGATAATGGATAATGAAACACCATGTAATATGACCAACTCTTTGATATAGAGTTTGGCGTAATCCTCAGCTGAATAAGAGGTATGAATTGAAGGAAATGAGCTGACTTGGTCATTCGGTCTACTATGACCCAAACTGAATCATGCTGATGACGAGTTTGAGGCAAATCCATCACGAAGTCCATGTTCACTTCTTCCCACTTCTAAGTAGGAATGGTAAACTACTGCATGGAACCACTCAGCTTCTGGTGCTCTTTCTTAACTTGCTGATATGTAGAGCACTTAGCGATAAACTCTGCAATATCTCTCTATATACCACTCCACCAATTGATCTCCTGTAAGTTGCAGTACATCTTAGTGGCCCCTGGATAAATAGAGTATCGCACACCATGCACTTCGGAAAGAATTCACTGCCTCAAGTCATCTACACTTGGAACACACAAATAACTCTGACAATAAAGAACACCATCTCCCCTTTGGGAGAAAACCTCTAATTTTAGATTCTGGACTGACTCTTTTATCTTGACAAGGCTAAGATCTCTGTCTTGCTTTTATTTTACCTCAAAAATTAGAGATGCTTCTAAACTACTCTAAACAGATACACCACTCTCTGAAGAATCAACTAAGCGAATGCCTAGTCTGTCAAGCTGATGAACTTCCTGAACTAACTCCTTTTTACTGTCCTCAACATGAGAAACACTACCCATGGACAGTCTACTGAGAGCGTCGGTCACTACATTGACCTTTCCCGAATAATAAAGGATGCTAATGTCATAATCTTTTAAGAGCTCTAACCACCTTCTCTGATAAAGATTGAGATCATTCTGAGAAAAGATATACTGAAGACTCTTATGATCTGTGAAGACATCTACATGAACTTTATAGAGATAATGCCTCCAAATCTTCAAGGCAAATACTACGGCTTCTAACTCAAGATCATGAGTATGATAATTCTTTTTATGGGGCTTTAACTATATAGAGGCATAGGCTATGACCTTACCATGATGCATGAGGACACAACCCAAACCTACTATAGATGCATCACAATACACTATGAACCCATCTGAACCATTTGGAAGATCTAGAACTGGAGCTAAGGTGAGTCGAGTCTTCAAATCCTAAAAACTCTTCTCACAAGAATCTAACCACTAAAACTTGACCTTATTCTAAGTCAATCTGGACATAGGGGATGCAATAGAAGAAAATTCCTCAACAAACCATCTGTAATAGCTAGCCAAGCCTAAGAAACTCCTGATATCTGATGAAGAGACAGGGCGAGGCCAGTTTCTTACTGCTTTGGTCTTCTGAGGATCTACTCTAATTCCATCACCGGAAATGATATAACCAAGGAGCGCTACTGACCTTAGCCAAAATTCACCTTAAAGAATTTGGCGAATAGCTGATGATCTCTGAGAGTCTCAAGTACTGTTCTGAGAGGGTCTGCATGATCGTGCTCTGTGCGGGAATAGACCAAAATATCATCTATAAAGACTATGAATAACATATCCAAGTTCTTCTTAAACACATGGTTCATCAAGTCCGTGAAAGCTGCTGGGGCATTGGTAAGACCAAAGGACATGACTAGAAAATGGAAGTGACCATACCGAGTACGGAAAGCTGTCTTTAGAATGTCACATTCTCTAACTCTGCATTGATGGTAGCCTGATCTGAAGTCTATCTTAGAGAAATAACAGGCACCCTAAATTTGGTCAAACAAGTCATCGATTTTGGGAAGAGGATATTTGTTCTTAACCTTGACTTTATTGAGTTGGCGGTAATTAATGCACATTCTGAGGGAACCGTCTTTCTTTCACATGAATAAGACTGGTGCACCCCACAGGGAAATGTTGGGTCTGATGAATCCCTTATCTAAGAGATCCTTAAACTATTCTTTTAGTTCCTGGAGTTTTTCTAGTGCCATTCTGTATGGCGAAATAGAGATAGGCTGATTACCTGGAAGAAGGTCTATGTTGAAGTCTATTTCTTTTTCGGGAGAAATGCCTGGAAGATCTTTGGGAAAGATATTTGAATACTCATTAACCACTGGGATTGATTTAATACTGGGATATTTAGAACTAGAGTCCTTAACATACACGAGATGATAAACACACCCCTTAGTTATTATTTTACTTGCCTTAAGGTAGGAAACAAGCTAACCTCTAAACGCTGAAGTATTACTCTTCCACTTTAGGATGGGTTCATTTGGAAATTGAAACTGAACTATTTTTTTTCTTCAGTCGACTATGGCATAGCAGGAATGAAGCCAATCCATGCCAATAATGACATCAAAATTATATATCTCTAACTCGACTAAATCTGCTGGTGTGACTTTCTGAAATATCATAATCGGGCAGTTCCTATAAACCCACTGAGCTATGATGGTTTTACCCACTAGGGTAGAGACTAAAAAAGGCTCTATTAGAATTTTGAGACTGACTCCAAAATTTGCCTGCTATATAAAGTGTAACAAAAGACAAGGATGCACCTGAATCTAGGAAAGCGTAAACATGAAAATAAAAGATCTGTAATGTAACAATAACAAAATTAGGAGAATTTTCCTAATCCTGTTGGGGTTTGAAGAGCATAGAGATTATTTGGATGTGGCCCACTAGTAGCACTGGAAGTGGCACCCTGCTAGTTTGGGCGATTGGACTGAGTTGTAAAATGAGTTTGCTGAACCTGATAACCCGACTGGGGACAATCTTTGACTCTTTGGACTGGCTTGCCACAATCGAAACAGATATCACTACTAGCTCTGTAAGCACCCTTGTGGTTTTTAACACAAGTCTGATATAGGGAATTAGTTCGGGTATTACTGACACTGCCCTGAGACTTATAGCCTGGCGCTCTATCTTTGTTACCCTCTCTGAAGTTAAGAACTGGAGCACTGGTTGTAGAAGGATCTGGAACATATGACTTGGGATAAAACTGGGAACAGTTTTCTCCTTCTAATTTAGGCTTTCTAAAATTAAAGCTATCTCTCCTAGCTTTCTTATTATGCTTTTGCCTCTACTTAATTTTCTACTCCTCTATCTGCCGAGCGTGAGTCATGAGTCGAGCTAAAGTCATGCCACTATTTAGTATGGTGGATCTACACTTATTAACCATGCTATCATTTACCCCTGAAGCAAATTTGCTTATCTTAGCTCTATTGTCTGCAACCACATGAGGGGCATATTTAGCTAATTGAGTAAACCCAAGAGAATACTCTTTCACCATTATATTGCCCTACCTGAGGTTGCTAAACTCTAGAACCTTTGCCTCCCTCAGCTCCTAGGGAAAGAATCTGTCTAAGAAATCCGTGACAAATTCCTCCCACTCTATAGGACCTGTATTATCTACCCTTTCGGACTTCCACTCCTTGTACCAAGTATGAGCCACATCTTGGAACTAGTATGCGACTAACTCAGCACACTCAACAGTAATCACCCATATAATATCTATCACCTTCTGGACCTGATCAATGAATTCTTGAGGGTCTTCATCTACCTTAGACCCGAGGAACGTTGGAGGATTCATTCGAGTGAAGTCCCGAATCCTAGCTGCCGTTGAGTTGGCCACTAGGTTGGCTGGAATAACTGCTGGACCCTTATTATGGGTAGCTACTGACTGAGCAAGAGTGGTAAATGATATTCTAAATTCCGCATGAGAAACATCCTCGCCCAAAGTATCTTCGGGCTGAGGAGCTGACTGGTTTTTTCTCTTTGGAGGCATGTTTTGAAATCAAGAGAAGAAACGGATTAGACTGAGAGATTGACTTGTGATTTTGGTCACAAGCACGACATGAATACTGAAAGAAGGGAACCTATTTCTTAAAACATCTCATAGTCTCCTGCACATAAATGTGGCGCGCAACACATCCATGTACAAGACTCTACTAGATGCGGCTGTCAGACTTCCTATGACTCTATTATACCTTAGTCTCTGATACCAAGTTTGTAACTCCATAATTATCTTAGCCGGAATACTACACGATGCTCATGACCTCGAAGGACCATAAGATAACCCATGACTAATATCTGGACCTGTACGCTGCGTAATATGACATAAAAATAAGGTAAGATGCATTGAGAGGCCGTAAGGTTTAATACTGAACATAAATGAATAATAACAATAACGTCTAAGATAGAGTGGCATCTCAATAACAACACAAAAATGAAATACTGAAGTCTAAAAAACATGAAAAATATTGTAGTCATCTAAAAGCCTCTAACTGTCTGACTAAGGAGTTGATGGGACATGTCCCCAACTAACTCCATCAACTAAAAACTGAACTGATATGATAAAATAGGATCATGTCCTCAGATAATAAGGACTCACTGGTAAAACTCTGAACCCTGGAATGCTACTGCTGCTGTTGATCTGGGAGTCGGGTCTCTGAACCTATGGTGTAATATAACAAGAAAACACCATTTCGGAAATGCATCAGTACAAAAGAATGTACGGAGTATATGTGTGAGGTAGGCTGAATACATGGGCCTTACATGCATGAATGATAATAACTGACTGACTAATATGAATGTAAGAGTGAACACATGAATACATAGTAACTGAGATCATGAGAATATGATAACTGAATCTATATACTGACGACATGAATTTACTAATATCTAGCATAATTGATACTGGAGTTTCGATAAATGAAATAACTGATAATATGATTGACTGTGTATGCCAGTCATAAATATGATGGAACTATCTGAGTTTCATACTATGACTAAGTTGATTGTATCTGATAGTCCTGAAATTTGAAGAACTATCTGAGTTCTTTTACTGAGACTAATACTGAAATTATGGGAATATTTATTTAACCGGCATGACCCAAATGCGCTAGAACAGCTGAGCTGGGGTCTAATCTGTGCCCTAATTGGAAGGGTGACAATACCGCACCACTGGTAAGGATAACTATGGGTACTCTTACCTGACAGTGTCCCCAAAAGAGAATGGTGAGGCCCTCATCTGACAGTGCTTATCCACCTCATCAACCCTCAGCTGATAGTGTTGATTTCTTAACCTATGCTGGCTACATAGTTCTGGAACACAAGGAAGACTACTAAGAGTCACACCTTCATCTGACAGTGTGTGTTCCCACCCTTGGGTTCACTCGGTGCTAATTTCTACTCCCATCTGAAGAGACTGAACATTATTGACTGACTGTACATGGACTGAGTTTACAGAATTCCATCGACTGAAGGAGTATTACTGATATTTGATAACTGGCTTAGTTCATGAGATTACTGATCTTACTGAGTATTGAGTTCATGAGATTTTTGAGATTTCTTAAGTCACATGACTGACTGACTTCTATGGAATATGGCTTGGCTAAGAGTATCATGAAAACATGACATGGCTCTAGGCACATATCTATATTGTTTTGGGTATAAGTACCCCCAGGACTCATAGTAGGAAACTGACAAGGTATGACATTCCTGAATACATGACCAACACCAACAATCCATAATACTTCTTGATCATAGGAATAGAGTTCATAATTCATAATGCCATAATTAAGGGATTTCATGCTTCACACGGTTATCATAGTCTTGATCATGGAAGGGAATGCATATAACATGTACATAATTGCATGATTTCAATATCATGAACGTTTCATAACATAACAGTCAATACACAACAAGATCATGGAAATTGTGTTGCATCATAAGGTTTAGCATGGACTTGTCATTTAGATACTATTGAGTCATAAGGAACATGATTCTATAATTCTAGGTATTTTATTAAATACCTTACACGTACACTTTATACCATAGATGTAATCATCAATTTAAGAATCTAAAACTACCCAAATTCATAGGTTTTCAATCAACAAACTCACATACTTCATGGAAAGTCATCTAGACACCATCTTGAAACATAAATAACAACTATCAACATGAACATGATCAAATCACAACAAGCAAATCACAATAGGTTATTTAAAATATGATTCTTGAACTCCACGAATGAAAGGGATCCATGGATGAACACTACTCACACGTTAGTTCGTGATTTTGTAAAGATTGGTGGAGAGATTCTTGAAATTTGACGATGAATTCCCTTAGAATTGAGCCTTCTATGAAAACCCTAGGGCTTGTTCTTGAGAGTTTTTGAGAGCAATTGTGTATAAATTGCTGAATTATGGCCAAATCTTGCATTATAAGGCTTATATAGGGTGGGGAAATTGACCCTTTAAACCCTAGGACACGCTTTTAATTTATGATAAAATTTCCCAATTTTAATCCTTGGCGTGACACGCCACTATCGCGCTAAGTCACCAAAAAAGTGACAAATGGGAAATTGCACGAGGGTGCGAAGAGGAGCTATCGCGTTGCCACCTTGTCTTCAACCTAGAAGTCTGCCGTGACATGCCACTATCATAGATCAACATTGGAAACTCACAATTACCATTTCAGCTATCTCCGCGATGCGCTGGAGGCTCAGGTGATACACTGTCTCACTAAAAAGTCTCTAACTCTTCGCCTGGGTGGTGGATTTGGGTGAATTTTATATCGTTAGAAAGCTTATGGAATAATTATAATTCATTTTAGAAGCTAATACTAGGAATTCTTAGGATGAAATTATCTAGGAAGAAAATTTAGGGTACTACAGTGGAACTCCAGAAATATTAGGGACTGGACCCCTAGACCGACTGTGGATCTCCTGAGTAGTACGTGTCCCTTCCACATTATCCCTAGTTGGGACAGAAGAGTTACCTTACATCTAAGATGGTCGAGGCATGATCTGAAAAGTGAACAAACTAGGATTAGGGAAGATTCTAGGACTTAGACTCCAAGCTTGAAAATAGAATACCAAGAAAGTGAAACATTCCTAAATTCATGTAGCCTCTTCCTTATAAGTATGGTGCGCTACAAACCCTTAAAAGAGACTCTAATCGACACAAATTATGTACTCCCAATTGATCATGAACCTTAAGCTCTGATACCAATTTGACATCACTAGCCTCGAGGCCTTGATGTAATGGGCATCCCAATTCCAACCAGGATCGAGGACCACCCTTGATACCCAACCCAACCATCCAAATGCATACATTGAGTCAGATGAATTTCAAACGTATAAAAAGGTAGCATGTCAGCATAACCTAAGAATCTAGAATAGGTTTATAATTGTGACCAACCCAAAAAAAAGTCCGACCATCAATTATCGAACCAATAACTAATATCGAACCAAATCGTGAACCAAATAAATTCCAATATAAATATAGAATAAAAAATAAAAAAAGGATGGAACAATCATAAATTTAGTCCAAAGGTATCATCCCCAATACCAAAGCCAATACTAAGGTTGACATTAATACCAATCCCTCCTATTCTAATCCACAGTAGTTACACAAGCCTCTAACCAAAAGAAAAATAATATCCAATTGGTACATGCACCCAACCATACCCAAAACCAATATCCATAAAATAACAAAAGTATGTAAATATGTGCATGATATGAAATGGAGCTTTTAGGAATATGGAAGCTCACCACTTCAATCCAACTGTGCTGATCTCAAGATCTGATCACTATGTAGGAGGAGTAGGATAGTCGATTCCTACATAGTGTGGGGATAAAGCCGCTCAAAGATGGGTTAGTAGGTGAACTCTAGCATGATCTCATGATAAGGATAAAATAATACCATCCATTAAAATCAAGTAAAATAACCATATGAACACAACCACATATATTTATAACTATTCGAGAAAGGAAACCGGTTTTAGCATGCCTTTAAAACTATTCCCATGGGCTATATAGGTCTAGTGTAACCCCCTGAATAATCCCTAAATCATGTAGCTACATGAAATGGAGATACCATAGAAGTATGGGGTTCGCGAGTACCCTTCGCTCTACATGATACATGTGTATAAGTCTACTTAGGGGATTCTAGTGTACCTTATAAGTATCATTTATGGTCTCCTTAACCAATCCTCATGTCAAAAAACATATTTTTCCAGTGTCCATCCATTGGTCTGACACCTCCACTATAAGCTATCATATCCTGCCATTATTGCCCAATTAAAACCATTACCATAAAACCAAACCACCATTCTATTTATCATTAACCAAGGCTATAAGTATTGGTATCGTCATACGTATAGCTTGCAAGAAATGTCCTTAGACAACCTTTTTATGTAAATGGATTCCAATGTACCAATAGATTACATTATCAAATTAACTTTGGGGAGTCCCGTGTACCCCAAAAGTGTTCCATTATTGTTCTTGCTTGGGGGAAGGCCATGTACCACAAAAATGGCTCATTAACATATTTACCTAGGGGATTCCCTTGTACCCCACACGAATGTTTAATTAACCATAATTATGACCCCCATACCTTACCATTTAACCATTCCAAACAATTAAAACTATTTATACCATTTAGGGTTCCATAACCAAACCATGCCATAGAATAGTTCCATTAAAAGTCCAAAAATATAGTAAAAGTATTATCATATGCATTTTATCACACATGTTAGGGCATAGTGTTTCCAAAACCAAATGCAATTACTACTTCACCATTCCCATGCAGCCAGTTATCCAGACCATCATTAAATCATGCAAAAATATAATTAAAATATGGGAAACCCATAACTAAGCATTTAATACAAAAACCCTAACATATATTTGTAAAACCTACCATACAATAATATTACCATTTAAATATTGTATAATACATGTCTTAAGTTAGAACTAATAATGAGGGAGGAGTACATGCCTTATTTTATGAAGATGATGTAGAGGAAAAACCTAAACAAGCCCCAAATTTCTCCTTTAAATGAAACCTAAGCTTTCCTTTACCCAAGAGCCTTAGAGATAACTAGAGAGAGTTTATAAGTGTTTAAGATTAGAACAATAGGGTAAATAATTTCCTAATAGAGTTATAAGTTGTGGGGCCTTAAGTAGTTAAGTAGGAAATTGTCCAAATTACCCCCAACTTAGCTAAATAAATTCCCTGTAGGTAGGTACGAATCTTGCATACTAGTTGTACCGTCATATATGAGTGGTACCCACCACTCATACCCTAAACCTACCTTTGAACTCCATATTGGAAAACATAAAAGCATGTAAGCCAAATCGTATCCAAGGATACGTCTAATACTCTTAGCTGGTATACATAATAGAATAAAAAGAAGTTGATACTGTCCGACACATGAGTGGGACTATACAACTTGTACCCTATCTAATGACTTATAGTGAGCCACTAGTACTCAAATCCAAGTTACTTTACAAAGTCTCAAATTAAGTGTAGGAAAACACAACCATACGACCCGTCAACCACCATACAAATTATACTAACCCAAGTCATACCCATTCCAGAATTCAATACAACATACCAACCAACACTAGTTAGTGTATGATCAAACCTTACCAACAGGACCCCAGCATACGAACTATACCCCCTAGTCGTATCTTGTCTAGAAACCAACAATTTAGGAAATTTTTTAAGGTTCCAAAACCCAGGGTGTTTCACAAAAATTTCAAAACACTCTCAAAAACTTCTATAATAAGATTGAGGTTAGGGTTCATCAAGGAGGCCATATACTAGCTTGAGGACCAAGAATCTATTTGTGAATCTTTGTGTACAAGGCATATAAATCTTCCCTCATTGTTATTACTCAAATACCATATGTTTTAAACATTGATGAAGATTTATTAATGGTGGTTTTGAAAATTAGTGTTGAGAATTTAATTCCTATTATTTAGTTTTGTTTACTCTTTGTTTAAATTTTTTTATGCATGTTTTTGTGATGGTTTACATATGTGGGTGCTTGGTAATTATGCTTTAACAAATGGGTAATGGGTAACCCTAGACTTGATGGTTTTTATTTTGTTTTTGGACTTGGTAAAGGTATGCCCTCAAAGTGATTGTGAAAATGCCAAAGAGAATAAACTAGTCACATAATGAATTATGTTTTGCACTAAAGTTTGGTATAAAAATTCTAACAAAGGATGAATGGTTTTGAAAAGGTCTTGACGCCCATAAATTGAATTAAAATGTGTTTTGAACTAAGGCATGTGCCTAATGCATATGAATGATTAGTAATAGTTTTGTAAAGGCCTTTTTGCCATGTAATGGTTTAATTGGTAACCTTGGTGGTGAAATTGAATAAAATAGTTTGAGTCCCTAACATTAAATGGTTTATGTATTTACTTGATAATGAGTTCAAGTCCCTAAATGTTGAATTGAGGTAATGGCTTTGCATAGACAATAGGTTCGAGTCCTAAAGTCAAATAACAATGGTTATGGCATATTGTATGCTTGCAAGTGGTGTTGTTATGATGATACCAATAAAGTGCCTTGATAAGTAATTGGCTTAATGGATGTATAAGTGAAATGATTATTTTAAATTGGGCTTTAAAGTTGGATGTAAAGCAGGTCCATGAAATTAAAGTTCGAAGGACTAATACTAGAAATCGTGCTAGTTGGTGCGGGTATCTTATGACCAGGTGGTTTGAGTCCCCCAAATAAATATATAAATGAGAGGTTTAAGTCCCCCATAATACATCTATTGGTAAGTAAGCCAATTTGATTATGTTGGGAGGTTTGAGTCCCTCATATAGGCATATATAGTTATGGATATTCTCTGATTTGTATGACTACATACATTGAGTCCCTTCCAGCTATAGAAAAGATAGGGCCATATAGCCCATGGATGCTATGTTATATGATGATTGTACAACACAACCTAGGTTAATGATTTACATATTCATTATAATTTTGTTCCTTACCCCAACATGTTATATATGTATATGTATGTATTGTATTGGTTATATGCACTAGTCAATTTATTTGAATTATTGGCATTATTTTATCCTTACTTTTTTATTACATGCTAGCATTCCAACTGCTAATCATCCTTGATGTTTTATCCCTATGCGATGCAACTGTTGGTCATATTTCTATATATTCTACTCAGTGATTGGACTTGGGCTCATCTTATGGAGACTTAAAGTGGTGAGCTTCCATACTTCAGAAGGCACTATTTCTTGTTTGAGTGTTCTTATATGTCATTCTGAGTTTTGACTTGGATATTGGTTTTAGCTATGGTTGGGGGCATGTCTCTACCAGATATTCTTGGATTATTTTAGAGGATTTATATGGACAAAATGTGTACTTGGGTATTTTATGGTATTGATATGGACGAGTTTGTCATGTTGATTTTATTTTGTTCGTTGGTTCGATATTGGATTGTTAGACTTGTTTTTGTTAGTGATGGTCTTGTACATATCCCAAAGTCTTTATGTAATTAATCACCTTATCTTGGTATATGTTAATTTGTCTGATTGGGTTATTGGGCAATATTCGATCCTTATTGGGCTTGAGATTCTCATTACGACAAGGCCCCAGTTAAGGCAGTGTCAATAAGACACTTAATGTACCTTTCCACTTCAAAGATTTATGTATGATCACAATGATAAAAGTGGATAAGAATGTGTGGTATAAAGTGCACCACCAAAGACCTCTTCGGACAGTTATTGAGTTTCCCAATCCACTACTTTAGCCAGCGTTAATAATGATTGATGAGTAATAAATGGCTAAACTTGAAATAGTTGATGACCTTTGAGAGTTCACACTCAAGAGGTCAAAAGAGAGTGAAAGATTGCCTCCAAGAAGAAGAAAAAGGATGAAGCAAAATGGTTAAGTTGTGATATTGGGTAATGCCACATCACTAAATTAGGCATTGATTATGAGGAAACCCAAATAAAGGTAGGTATTTTAGTTTTAATATTTTAGTTCTTACTTCATATCATTTTTGTTTTTGTTTTGTCACGGGTTGAAAGAAAGTCTGAGTGCTAAAAACCTGAGCTAATGAGCATGGCAAAGACTAAGAGTGGGGTCCTCGAACCCGTTTGATGTCAAAAAAATGCTACTAGCTAGGACTCGAGTCCTTGGATAGTATTTCTGTCCCTACTTTTGAATTTACTTTGGGGACGAAGTAGATCTTTAAGTGTGGAGTTTGTAAAGTCCCATTGTTTCAAGTTAAATAATATTGTAGGGCCTTAGTTTTAGTTGTTTTCTTAGTTTTGGGGTTAAATTTATTTTTTTTTTGAAAAATTACAAAAATATTTTGCTTTTTAGTTTGTAGTTCATGGGTGTTAGTTGAGTAGGTGCATCACTTCACCCACCCGTGGTTGTTCTTTTTGTTCTTTTCCACGGGGGCGCAATTTGAGCCCAATATCTTTTTTATTTTTAGGAGTAAATTTTTAAATTTTTATGTTAGTTTAGTCTGATTTTCTTGTTGGTGCTATGTATGTTTACTTGCTACAAGTTTTTTTATGTGTAAAAGCATGTTTTCTATGTGAATTACTACTTTTGAGATTCCTAGGCTCTAGTTTATGACACTTGTACATTGTTAGCTTAATTTAGAATTCATGTGATTGTTTGGTTGAGAGTCTATGATACTCCTACTTGAGTTGAGCATGTGCCACATGTGGTGTAGGGTTTTGTGTATTCCTTGTTTTATTTGATGTCTAAAACTTGTATATACAAAGCAACATAAAGAGTGTGGGTTTAGGAGATGGTATATGTGTTTCTTTGATAGCCATGGTTTATATCCTCTTTTATCTACCCTTGTTCATAATTCTTGTTAGCCCTTTTAAGCCTTCAACCTACTCTTTGATAACCTCATATGTAGCATGTTTCCTTTTTTGTCTGACTTTACATTGATCTAAATATCCTAAGCACTTTAGTAAAAACATGATGAGTCAAGTGTGTGAAAAACAAGTAGGGAAGAGGTGAAAGTGAAGACCCACGAAATGATTATTGGTGTTGAAAATTGATATTATTTATGGTTGGGAGTTATGAAATAAAAATAATGAAGATTATTCAAAATAATAATGTATGCATAGATAATACTACCACTACATTGTATGTGGATTAACTTAATGATATGGGGTAAAAGAAGGGAAATGTGTAGATGAATGTGGTGGAAATTTGTTGTTAATAGATTGATCTTAATGTTCATGTTATGTATTGAGGCTTTTTGGGAAGTTAGTCACTACTATTATCCAGATAGTTCTCGCCCGTCCCTTAGCCTATAGTAAAACCCACAAATACCTATTTGATGTTGAGCCTTAACATTCTAATATTAGTAGAGTACTACACTAAGGTAAATCCTATGGTTCATAATCTGAAACTTGTGAATTCTTTTGTGCGAGTTAGCATAAATTAATTCTTATACAAATTTTGTGATAAATTGCATCTATGTGAGTTATCATGGGTAACTCTATTGTTGTGAGGAAACATATTTGATAATAGTTGGGTGAGTTGTATGGTATCTTTGATTATGTGATAGGCTTGAGTTTGTTAACTTGGTAAGTCAATTATTTATGTTAGGATGATTTGAATTACTGTTTTTAAACCTTCACTTGTATATAATATGCTTGGTATAAGAACTTACATTTTGTGTAGTGATTTTAATACTAGTTTGAGGGTCATGCTTGTTATAGAAGTTTGGAATCTTCTCTTATTATTATGCACAGAGTTAAGAGTTGTTTAAGGACAAACAACGCTTTAAGTATGGGGTGATGATCTGAGGTGGATTTATGCACCTTAGTGTTGTTATCCAAGCTTATTTAGCTTAGTTTTTAGGATTTCTCTTGTGATAAATGAGTAAATCTTGATATAATTGACCATATAAGTGTTAAAATACTTGATTTTAATGTTCATATTGTGTTCATAATTAATTTAGAGTCAAAACACTAAGTGAAAAATCAAGGGACAAGAGCTAGTACACTTAGCTTGAGCAATAACATCTACCAGTTTGTTGTCTTGAATTGTATGTGTTATGTGTTATACTGTGTGGTGTTTGATGTTGTAGGATGATTTATAATTTTATTATGATTCTAAAATAATGTTAAACAATCTATAAATCTCATGTAACAACACTACAATGCTTGGACTTAAAGGGCAATAGCATAGCACAAAGCTTGGCCAAAGTGGAACGTTTTGGAGTCCTTGGCATTCCACGCTACCTAGGTGTTGTGATATGGCAGTGGAACTTCCTTGAAAACTTATTTGATATTAAATTCAAGTATCTCACTGAATTTTTGGCATTCTATGCTGCCTACATATCGCGATATTGGCTTGGCACGCTGTTAAGTTAAAATCTGCAATTCATGTCCTACTATAAATAAGATACTTACTGATTGTGTTGGACACTTTGGACGATCTTGGGACTTTGATATAGGTTGTATAACACTTCAATTAGGTTTTTTCTTACATTACTTTAGTTTACTTTTGGAATTTATGATATATAAGTGGATAAACACCCTTTTCTAGGGTAAATGCCATAGACATGATTACTATAGTTTGGATTTGATTTGGTTTTTGTTAATTATCATATTTGGTTGTTTTTTTCATCCTTGTTATGACTATTTTTAGGAGTAATGAATCTTAGGATACATACTATATCTCTATCGTGAACCCGAAAGGACGAATGATAGAGTAGAACGTGGGATAAATAGAATAGGATTATAATCTCAATTTTGTAATGTTATAATTTGCACTTTGGATAGTAATATACTTTAGTGCCCCATTTTTTTCAAGTACGGTATGGATACAAAATCATTTAACTTAGTTCTCGCATTGCGACTCAACCATGTAGTTATGGGACTAAGTTAGATAAATGATTAGTAGTTCACAAGGCCATAGTCATAGTATATACCCCATGGATCAACAACCAATATAATTAGCCTAACAAATGAATTACTATAATGTAGTATGATTGTTCGCAGAGCCTTAACCATAGGCTTTTCCCATTGATTGTTCAAACCATTGCTATAGTGACCCTTTAGGTCATTTCTCATATTTCTTTATATTTTCACCATAAGGGCTTGGCCATATCTACCCCAACTCATTTATGACTTACTGGTACTGATAGTTTGGTTACCAAGAAGTTAGTTTGGCTTTTAGAGACAGTTCCCTGATTGGAAGTCTTTTTTGGTTCCAAATAGCCACCAGGTAAAAAATTCAGTAAAACAATCTTGGATCAAAATTTTGACTACACAATCAACTCCACAATATCGACTATAGTCTAGATGGACCTTTGGTTTGGGTCCAATTGCACCTGAGCTCATTTCAACCTATTGATCGGAAAGTTGAAAAATTGAAAATTTTGGTGTGGGACCCATATTTAGTTGAAACAACCTCATATGGAGAATCCAACTTCTCCATTGCATCTATAATTTTAAATTTAGTATGGTTAAAAATTTCATTCTCAAAAATTAGATTTTGAATGAATCCCGAGGTATTGTTGGAAACTTTTAAAATTTTCTAAGTTTGCTGATATCTGGTGTATTGTGATCAGACAAAGGGGACCATGATCACACTATAGCAATAGCAGTGAGGCCTATCGCAATTTTCGTTAGGTGATTAGAGTTCAAGTGATGGTGATAGCAACATCTCTTTACCTGAAAGGGCTATGAATCGACCCCAATGTCGCGATTTTTATCATTTTCTCTTCAACCTTAAGAACTAAAAACCCTAAGTGGGTATGACCCAAAATTGAGTCTTGTGGGTGACTTGGGAGCTTTATTACTATCATTTATCATGATTATCAGCCGAATTAGGATAAAATTTCATCACATTATTGATGAATTTCTTGTTTTTTAACCCAAAACCCTAAATTCACGTAGGGCCTAATTTTAGCCTAATGTTTATATGGTTTACACCAAATTTTGAGGGTTTTTATTCCATGATCTTGATACCATATTGGATTGGCCTCGAAAATGTATTTTTCATAAGTGGGACCAACTTAGGGTTTTTTGATCTCATTTTTAGACCCGAAGCATAATGGTGCAATATAGATATTGTTATTCTCATATTGATGGATAGATGTTGATTTTGTTAATATGATGGAATTTTAGGGATTGTGAAAAGAATATGGGATTTTGGTGAATGATGTAAGGATTTGTGGTTCAGCTTTGAAGTAGGCTTTTGTCTACTCTTCTTTGTAATATGATGTGTGTTATATATTGTGTGTGAATATTAAGTTTAATAATGGATCGAATGACTTAGTTTTGAATCTTGATGTTTGGAGATTAGATGAGGGTTTTGATCTATAAGTTGAAATGCTTAATATCATTGTTGAATCTTATTGCCTCCTCCCTAGATTGAACTAACTTGTAGTATAGATATGATATCATATATGTTTGGGATGTGGTTTAAGCATTTGAATTATGGTTAGTAAAATTAATCTTAGTGGGGCTTATCTATTGATATTGAGACCATAAATTGAGAAAAATTTGCTTAAATTCCCTTTTTTCAAGATGAAATTCCTATCTTAGGATTAGTTATGTATTACTTGCCATCTAGAAGTTGAACTAGATACCTTAGACTGGTTTGGGGTATAAATTTCCTAAAGATATACATTGAGGATTAGAAGTGGGTTCTTCTTGCCCACCATAGTCTATGGCTTGTGTTATTCCTTGTGGAATTAGTTGCTGATGTTAGGCCTAGTTAATACAATTGCACCTTTCGAATAAGTTTACTTTATGGCTTGTTAAATTGCGATGACTTTTCCCAGTATATGATTAATGTCCTATAGATATAATATTCCTCTAGGATATGATATTGGGCCTTTAGAGATGTTATTTTCTCATAGATATCATAATTAGTCTATTAAGATTATATTCTTCTTAGATTTGATATTGGGCCTTTAGAGATGTTATTTTGTCTTAGATATGATAATTGACATATAGAGATAATTTTCCTCATAGTTATGAGTTATGCTTCATTGATGCATTATGCCTCTTAGAAGTGAGATGCCTTCTATGTGTGAGATGATTATAAATATGCTTTATGGCTTATAAAGATGTTTGGCCTCGTGATTATGCTACGACTTATAAATATTAAATGATGTATGAATATGATTTTGATATGCGTTCTAGATATGTACATGGGCAAAAGGTCATGATCATGATGTTATAATCATTTCATACACATTATTGGGCCTAAGGCCGTACTATGATATTAATCATCCAGAAACTGGTTATCCTTGTAAAGGATGTGATAGTAGTTTATTGATATATTAATTCTTATGGTTGCATTGTATGAATACTGTAATTATATGCATATATTTGGTAAAATCGTGATTGCTGCATCACTGATTGATACGGTTGATATAATCCCACTTTCTACCTTAATAATATATTTCTTCATAATAATAAATGCCAGTGTGAATTAATAATCTACATGAAAATAGTTAATAATGATGATTTAAGTACTTGATAGAGTGAAACATCCTGGGTTTTATCCATTAAAAAAATTCCTAAAATCTTATTGTCTGGACCCAATATGACTCATGGGTATGAGTTGTATGTTGGGGTACAAGTGGTTGGTCCTGTCGTATGCTGACCAATGTTAGTTGTTGGGATGGTTTTGGTCACTAGAATGGTTATGACTTAGGGTATGAGTCGTAGGGATTGGTATAAGTTGTATTAAGAACTCGTATAGTGAAAGGTGTTTGATCCTTCTAGTATTTCATTCTGCTAGGGATACGGGTTATGAGTATGGATCGTATGTTGTTGTTATGACTTGGTTGGCTAAGTTGTATATTGGATAGTGTTTGATCCAAGGGTTTAAGCTTAGATATGAGTGGTGGGTACCAACCTATAGAAGAGTATGACTCATATGGGTCAGTCGTAACCCTGTGATGGGATTTTGTGCAACTTAAATGGAGGTATTCTAGACATTTTCCTACTTACCCTTATTAGGACCCAAGACTCATAATACACTTTAGAGGCTATTTGCCTTATTATTCTATTATTTAACACTTAGAAACTATTCCAAAACACTCCATAATTCTCTCAAAATATTTTGGGGCAAGAAGGATAGGGTTTCATCTTGTGGATTGCTTTGGGGCTTGTCTTTGTGATTCTTTTCTGTCACTTCTTTGGTATAAGGCATGATTCTCTTCTATCATTGTAATTTCAATTAAATCCATGGTTTATTTTATTGATTTCATGGTTTTACTATTTCATGATTATAGTTTTCAACTATTATTTAGGGGTTTTGTTATTGAATATTTTGTTATGGTTTCCTATAATTTTAATTATGCTTTTATATGCATTAATGGTTGTTATGGATAATAGGATTTCATGGTAATGGTTTAATGGTCTTTGGAATTGGTTTTGGTTATATTATACCCCTAAGGTGTTTGATAAAATGCTTATATGATATGTTTATTGCATTGACTTCTTTTAATGGAACTCTTGCATGTTTTAAACATTATAAAGGATTTATACATTGTTTAAATGGTTTGAAAAGGCTAAAGGCTAAATAGCTATGCTTCTGGAGAGCATGAAAGTCTCCCAAGTGGATTCAATATGGTAATTGGTAGGGCACCTAAGGTTTCTTTAACCTTAATGGTTTGGCTATAAATATTACTTGCAAGTAAAGGGTGGTATGATGATGCCACTAATATTGTCCTAGGTTAATAAATAGATAATGGTTTGGTTATTTGGAAACTGGTTTTAATGGGGTATTAATGGTGAAGTGTGTAGCAAAGCTGTAGAAGGTAGCAGTCTCGTAGGGACCAAAAATATAAACTCATATTTACCAATAAGAGAGGTATTGATAACCGTGCGCGTGTGTGTCATATTTTATATTGGGGGATGTACTAGTCATCCCATCTGATATTTCCTAGTTGTGCGGCTACGCGCACTAAGGCTTTTTCAGAAGGGGGAGCTGAAACCATATAGCCCATGGGTAGTTTAGGATGGCCAAGCTCCACAGCCTAAATATTAATGTTTTAAATTAATGCTAAACCCATCTCCCTTTCTCGACATTTATATATGTGTGGTTTTATGCATTATCAATGGTTTTACTTTGTTTTATAACTGACATTATTTTATCCTTATCCAGAGATTCATAATAGTGGTCACTCACTAACCCTTTCTACTGGAGGCTATATACCTATGCTATGTAGGAACCAACCATTCTACTCCTTCTGTTTAGTATACAAATTTGGTATCAACATTTTAATTAAAGTGGTGAGCTTCCATTCTTTTGGGAGGCATCATTTCATGTTATGGATTTTTTAGACATTTTTCTTTTAATTTGGATATTGGTTTTAGCCATGTTGAGGGGCATGTCCCAAATAGATATGTTTTCTCTTTTCTATAGAGGCTTTATGGTACTTCTGGGGTTGGTATGGGCCAGATAAGTTTTGGTGTTTCCCTTGGCATTGGTATTAGAGTTGAGGCTTTCACCCTTGGATGATATTATTGGTTGTTTCATCCTATTACATTTTTGGATTAATCATAATATGTTTTTATATTCTCTATGGTTTATGGCCTAAGGTTTGGATTGATATAGTTGGGCAGTTGGTGCGTTTTGGTTGGACTCGATTGGGTCAGTCACAGTTGTGACCCTATCCCAAAGTCTTGATATTAGCAATGATTCTATCATGTTATATGTTCAAAATTCATCCCACTTAAGGATGGATATAGGTGGTTGGGTTGGATAACAGGGGACAGTCCCCAGTCCAGGTTGGACTTGGGATGCCAATTATGACAAGGCCCAGGGCCGAGTCAGGTCAAGTTGGTATCAGAGCCTATTTTTATAATCCAGTATAAAGATATGAATATCTCGAGGTTGACTGCTCATATGTAGCAGGTCAGGATGAGAAGAGAAAGTAGGCAGAGTTCTGTGATAGGCAAGGAAAAAGGAGCAGGTTCTTTAATCCGAGAGGTGCTCAGACTCAGGGTGGTAGAGCTAGTGGCAAGTGACCAAAAAATAAGTGGGGAAGTTTTTGCTTCTTTCCTGCTAGTGCTTCTAATTAGTCGAGAGACGGGCATCATTAAGGTGTTGACAATTTTCCAGCATAGGTTTCCCAATCTCAAGAGAGCGGATGCCAATCAGTATTTTCGTATCCTCCTTGTCAATTTTATTGTAATCCTCATCAGGGTTATAGCAAGAAACAAAAGGTCAATGCTTCAAGTGTGGCCAGGTAGTCCATTCACTCAGGGATTATTTGGTCAACAATGTTGCTATAAGGGCGAATAAGATTTCTGTGGCTTAATCTTCTATTCCTACCCCTGGTGGGGTGACATCTACTTTTGTTACTACGCCTGGTGCTTGTGTTAGTTAAAACAAGTTGTATGCTTTTCCATCTTGATAGAAATCTGAAGCATTAGCTGATGTCATTATAGGTACATTATAGCTTTTCTCTCATGATGTATATTATTTGCTTGATATGAGGTCTACTCTTTCTTACATGACTCCATATATGGCTATGTCTTTTGGTTTTGATCCAGAAGTTATCTTGTATCCTTTCTCTATTTTTACCCCAGTAGATGACTCAGTTATTGTTAAGAGAGTCTATAGGGGGTGTGGTATCTGTTGGTAGCAAGAAAAACTTGGCGGATCTATTTGAGTTGGATATGGCCGCAGTATGGATTGGTTTTATTCTTGTTATGCGACTGTAGATTGTCAGACCCATAAGGTTATCTTTAAATTCCCTGGTGAATTGATTATAAAATGGAAAGGTAGTTCCTTAGCTCTTAGGGGAGGTTTATTTCGTATCTTAGAGATCGAAAGTTAATCCCCTAGGGTTTTCTTTATCACTTGGTCTGAGTTAAAGATTATAAATTGGAAGGTCCTTCCTTGTCTTTGGTCCCTATGGTTAATGAGTTTTCAGAGCTCTTTCTGGATGATCTTCCTAGTGTTTCTTTGGATAGAGAAATCGAGTTTGGTATTGATTTGCTACTGGACACTCGTCTAATTTCTATTCCTCCATATAAAATGGCTCCAACTAAGTTATGGAAACTCAAGGAACAACTTAAGGATCTTCTGGATAAGGGGTTTATTCATCCTAGTATTTCTCCGTAGGGTGCACCAGTGTTATTAGTGTGTAAAAATGATGGTTCCCTTTGGATGCGCATTGACTACAAGAAATTGAACAAGGTAACGATCAAGAACAAGTATCCTTTCCCAAGGATAAATGATCTATTTGATCAGTTACAGGGATCCAAGTTCTTCTCTAATATGGATCTTAAGTCTGGGTACCATCAACTTAATATTAGGGAGGTGGTATCTCTAAGACAACTTTTTGTACTCTGGATGGGCATTTTATGTTATTAGCGATGTCATTTTTATTGACCAATGCTCCAAAAACATTTATGGACTTGATGAATAAGGTGTTCAGGAAGAATTTGGATCTCTTTGTAATTATATTTATTGGTAACATTCTAGTTTATTCGAAGAGTAAGGTAATTCATGCTAATTACCTTTGTGTGGTGCTGTAGGTCTTAAAAGAATAATAGTTGTATGTTAAGTTCTCTAAGTGTGAATTTTAGTTAAACATTGTGATGTTCTTAGGTCATATTATTTTTAGTGAAGGATCATAGTGGATTCACAGAAGGTTGTTATGGTGACGTGTGGCATAGGCCCATGACTCCATCTGATATTCAAAGATTCTTAGGTTTAGCTGGGTATTATAGGTTGTTTGTGGAAAGCTTTTCTTCAATAGCTTCTCCTCTAACTAAGTTGACTCAGAAGAAGGTTAAGTTTTCTTGGTCGGATGCTTGTGAAGGGAGTTTTCAGAAGTTGAAGAATAAATTTACTTTGTCTCCAATCCTAACTTTGTCAAAAGACAGTAATGGGTTTGTTGTTTATTGGAATGCATCTCAGTTAGGTCTTGGTTGTGTTTTGATGCAGCATGGGATGGTGATTCCTATGCTTCCAGGTTGTTGAAGGTACATAAGAGGAATTATCCTACTCATGATTTGAAGTTGTTGGTGGTTATGCTTTTTTTGAAAATATGGTAGCATTATTTGTATGGTGTTCACGTGGATATCTTTTTTTATCACAAGATTCTTCAGTATGTGTTCACTCAGAAAGAGCTTAATCTCAGGCAGAGGAGGTAGCTTGAGCTTCTCAAGGATTATGATATAAGTCTTCACTATCGTCCAGGTAAGGCTAATGAGGTTGTTGATGCTCTTAGTAGGTTGTCCATGGGTAGTTTTTCTTATGTAGAGCAAGGCAATTGGGAATTGTTAAAGAATATTCACTGCTTAGAAAATGTTAGATTTATTCTCTTGGACTCTAAGGATATTTGTGTAATGATGTAAGAAATGGTTTGATCATATCTTGGTGCGAAGAATAAGGAGAAGCAGGTGTTGGATCCTGTCTTGATGGGAATCAAGGGTGATATTGGTGGGCAAAAGGTAGTGGTATTTGAGATCAACGGTGATGGTACTTTATGGTACAAAGGGATGTTGTGTGTTCCTGATGTCGACGGGCTGTAACAAAGGGTTTTGGCTGAGGTACATGATTCATTCTATGTTGTTCATCCCAGCTCGACTAAGATGTATCATGATCTCAAGGATATCTACTGGTGGAATGGCATGAAGAGTGATGTGGCTAATTTTGTGGCCAAGAGTATGGTGTGTCAATAGGTTAAGGTTGAGAACATAAGGCCAGGAGGGTTGTATCAAGAAATTGATTTTAACGAATGGAAGTTGGAAGTGATTAATATGGACTTGTCTATCGATCTTCCTTGGTCTCACAATTAGTATAATTTGATTTGGGTCATTGTGGATAGGATGACCAAGTCTGTACATTTCTTGCCAGTACAGACTACTTTTTTGGTGGAGGATTATGCAAGGTTGTATCTTCAAGAGATTGTGAAGCTTCATGGGGTACCTATTTTGATTATATCTGATTGTGGTACACAGTTTACGTCTCAATTCTAGTGATCTTTCCAAAAAGGGCTGAGGACTAAGGTTAGTCAGAGTACTACTTTTCATCCATAGTCGGATGGGCAAGCAGAGAGAACTATTCAGACATTAGAAGATATGTTTTTGGCCTATGTGATTGATGATGATAGGCGAATTTACACGCCTATATCAATATATTTTGCCCATATTTTAGCCTAGTTTTGAGAACAAATTATATATTTCATGCACTTTTAGTCCTTTTTCCTATAAATGAGCTAACGAACATGATTAGTAAAGTTTCAGGTATAAATGATGCAAAATACAGCATTTTATGGCTTACTTAAAGCAAAAGAAAGCTCACGAACGAAGGAGAAGGAAGTGGGACGCCTAAAGGACCAAAACTGCTGCATGGAAAATCTGTCCCGGGCTAAAACAACAATTCTGAAGACTTTGGGGACTTACAGACACAAAGCTGGATTTTGACAATGATACATTAACCTAGTACAATTGGGTTATGTATTTCATTAGTTTATTTGGATTAGGAGAATGTTACATTAACCTAGTACAAATGGGTTAAGTATTTCCTTAGTTTAGTAGGATTTGGTTATTTATTTCATTAGCATAGTAGGAGTAGATAGGAGTATTATAAATACCCTATCATGCTAGAGATTTTTAATTAAGTCTTCCCTTAGTGGAGAGACATTCATCCCTCACCACAATTCATTCTTCTATCTTTTAATACATCCCTCTCTTAACAATACATCTATTCACTCTTCTAATCTTTCCATTACTCAACAATTAAATTCCACAACAAGAGAATCGTTACTTGCTAAGGAATCACGCCTATCACCCAATCCACACGCCTATCACCTAATCCACACGCCATTACTCAACAATAACAATGCAAATCGTGATCTCCTTCGCATTCATGGGTAACTAAACCTCTCTGTTGGGGTTATGGAAGCCGAATGAGATACTATCTACTGTTGTGAGTTTGTGAGTTCGTGACACGTATATTGCTTATATCATTATTCTCTTCATCTTAATCTACATTCTTTGCAGTTGCAAACGCAAGAATACGCCAGTCTAACATTTAACTTGTTCGAGAGAAAGGTTATTTGTCTAGAAAAGAGATAGTGTCAAGGTAGTAGGACACCCTTTCCTATTAAAAAGCTAGTTCCATAACTGGACTAACCTCTTGGAGAATTCGTACCGTTAGACACGCTGTAAGCTCGAGAGAGTTAAAGTGAAATAGTCCTTGTTCAGGTCGAGAGACGCTTGGATTTACCATCGACTACAATTCTCTATAAGCACATGCATGTCACAATTCTACACACTCATAGTCAATAGAGACGTATACCTCAGAAGGTGGACATAACCCCAACACTTCAATTCTCATTGTTTACAACTCACGTAACATTCTTTCTTCTTATTTTCAGCTTTTATTTTGATACTTTATTTAATTACTTGCACGGCAAGAATCCCCCACTTCTTACGAGACTTGCACCAAAAGTTTAGTAATTTTACTTACTTGTTGTCCAAGCTATTCCCTGTGGGATCGATACCCAACCCAGGTTGGGTTCTATATTTTCTAATGACTGCTTTACGCTCCCATGAGAGGTGTAGATTGAGCGTTATCAATTGACTATGGTTGAAATTGGGTTGAACATCTACCTTTAGTGGATTTTTCTTATAAAAATAGTATCATTCGAGTATCGGTATGGTTCTATTTGAGGCATTGGAAGGTAAGAGGTGTATGTTTCCTATTGGGTGGTTTAAACTTGGAAAGGAGGACATGTTCGGTCCAGATTTGGCTTACCAAGTGATGGATAAGGTCAAGGTGATTCGGGATAGTCCTAAAGCTGCCAAAACTTACCAAAAGTCTTATGCAGATGCTAGGCATAAAGACTTCGAGTTTGAGGTCGAGGATAGAGTGTTCTTCAAGGTGTCGCCCATGAAGGAAGTGGTGCGGTTTTGCAAAAAGGGGAAACTCATTCCTCAGTTTATTGGTCCTTATTTGATTTTGCAAAGATTTAGCTATGTTGATTATGAGTTGGAGTTGGCATCTATCTTATGTTTGGTTCGTCGGTCTTTCATGTTTTTATGTTTAGTAAGTGTCTTGATGATCCTTCTCGGTTGTTCCATTAGAAGGATTGGGTAATTCAGATTCTGTCTTATGAAGATGTCCTAATTTAGATATTTGATAGGAAAGTTTGTCGGTTCCAGACCAATGATGTGGCTTCATTTAAGGTTCTATGACAAAACCATAAGGTAGAATAAACTACTTGGAAAGCATAACAGGACATGAATTCCAAGTATCCGCATCTATTTTCTTCTCCTAGGATTTGTTCTAAAGGTATGTGTTCGTGAACACATCTTTATTTATTTTAAAACTTTTCTAAAGGGATGTTTGAAATACAAATGACTTTGTGTGTGGTTACCCCTACCTTGTTCATTATTTAGGGATGAATGTTCCTAGTGGGAGGGGCTGCAACATCTTGGGTTTTGACCCTTAGAAAATTTCTTGGAGTCTCATTCTCCCGACCCAATATGACTCATAGGTACGAGCCATATGCTAGGATATGAGTGTTATAGTCCTATCATATTCTAAGTAGTGTTAGATTGTGGGATGATTTTTTTCACCGGAATGGTTATGACATAGGGGTGTGAGTCGTAGGGATTGGTATGAGTTGTATCAAGGACTCATATAGTGGCAGATATTTGATCCTTCTAGTATTTCATTCTGCCAGGGATACGGGTTATGGGTACGAATCGTATGCTATAATTATGACTTGGTTGAATGAGTAATATACTGGACAACATTTGATCCAAGGGTTGAGTCTTGGATATGAGTGGTGGGTACCAACCATATAGGGGCGTACGAGTCGTATGGGTCAAACGTATACCTGTGATTAAATTTTGTGCAACTTAAGTGGGGTTGTTCTGGATATTTCCCTACTTACCCTAATTAGGACCCATGATTTCTAATACACTTCGAGGCTATTTACCCTATTATTCTATGCATTAACACTTAGAAACTATTCGAAAACACTCCATAATTCTCTCAAGAGCTTTAGGGTAAGAAGGCTAAGGTTTCATTTGGGGGATTGCTATTGGGCTTGTGTTGATGATTTCCTTTCGTCAATTCTTTGGTATAAGACATGATTCTCCTACCTCATTGTAATTTCATCTAAAGGAATGGCTTATTTGACTGATTTCATGGTTTTACTATTTCATGATTAGGGTTTTCAACTATTATTTGGGGGTTTTGATATTGAATGCTTGGTTATGGTTTCCTATGATTTTAATTGTACTTTTATATGCATTAATGGTGGTTTTTGACAATTGAATTTCAAGGTAATGGTTTAATGATCTTTGGAATTGGTTTTGGTTATATTATGCCCCCAAGGTGTTTGATAAAATACTTATAAAGATACGTTCATTTCACTGACTTCTTTTAATTGAACTATTGCATATTTTAAACATGATAAAGGATTTATAAATGGTTTAAATGGTCTGAAAAGGCTAAAGACCAAATGGTTATTCTTGTGGAGAACATGGAAGTCTCCCAAGTGGATTCAATATAGTTATTGTAAAGGCACCTAAGGTCCCCTTAACCTAAATGGTTTGGCTATGGATATTACTTGCTAGTAAGGGTTGGTATGATGATACCACTAATATTGGAATTTTTTAATAAATAGATAATGGTTTGGTTATTTGGAAACTGATTTTAGTTAGGCATTAAAGGCGGGAATGTATCAAAGTCGTGAAACATGGTGTTCCCAGTAAAGACCCAAATTGGAAACTCATATTTGACGATATGAGGGGTCTTGATGACTATGTGTGTGTGTCATATTTTATATTAAGGGATGTTCTAGTCATCCAATGGGATATTTCCTGGTCGTGCAGCTACACGTATCGAGGCGCTTTCAGCAGGGGGAGCTGAACCCATATAGCCCGTGGGTGGTTTAGAATGGTAAAGCTACACAGTTCAGGTATAATGGTTTTAAATGCATGCTAAACCCGATTTCCCTTTCACGACACTTATAGATGTATAGTTGTATGCATTATGGATGATTTACTTGGTTTTATAACTGACATTTTTTTAACTTTATCCTGAGATTCATGCTAGGGTCACTCACTAACCCTATCTACTGGCGGTTATATACCCATGCTATGCGGGAATTGACCATTCTAATCCTCCTATTTAGCACGCGGATTTTGTATCAGCATTTGGACTGAAGTAGTGAGTTTCCATCATTTTAAGAGGCATTATTTCATGTTATGGATTTCTTTGACACTTTTTTTTATTTGAATAATAGTTTTGGCCATGGTTGGGGGCATGTCCCAACCAAATTCATTTACTCTTTTGGATAGAGGCTTTATGGTTTTTTTGGGCGTTCATATGGGAGGGATCGTTATTGGTATTTAGCTTGGCATGGGTATTGGTGTTGGGGTTTACACCCTTGGATGATATTGTTGGTTGTTCCATCCTATTATATTTTGGGATTAATTATATTATGTTTTTGTATTCTCTGTGGTTTATGGCCTATGGTTTGGTTTGGTATGGTTGGGCAATCGGTATGGTACAGTTGGACTCAGTTGGGTCGGTGTTGTGACCCTATCCCAGAGTCTTAATAAGAACAACAATGCTATCTTGTTATATGTTTGAAATTCATCCCACCCAAGACTGGATATAGGTGGTTGGGTTGGGTAACAACGGGTGGTCCTCGATCGTGGTTGGACTTGGGATGCCCATTACGATAATACCCGGGGTCAGGTTGTACCACCAAAAAAAGTTTTGGTCTATGATTTTATACTACTAATTACTCCAATTGTGAAATATTCTGACCCTTTCTACACTTTATAATGATCTAATCCTGAAGTTCACTTGAGATAACAAACTTATAGAATTACACTCTTTTATGCATGGCTTGAGCCCCTACACCTATCATACCAAGATACACATCTCTCTGGTATGGGATAAAGGAAGTTGTTGAATTGATAGTATAAATTCCGGGTGAAACTCCATGAAAGTTATAATATTCATGTTATGTATTTACACTTATTGATAATGTGATATTGATGATGAACTATGAATATTGGAAATATACTCTACCTTGCTTCCTTTCCCGTGTTTATTTACTCTAGCCCTTATTTTTTTACTTTATCCGCCGTGGGGCTCGCTCTCTATTATTGACATTGATTTGGATATTATGATGATATGATGATACTCGACAAGTCCAGAGGATGTTATGATGATGATATTGATACTCATCAAGGTTGGAGAATTATTATATTGATTTGCCTATGTGTACATCTATCAATTTCGAGTTAGGCTATCCCTATGTACGATGTTTATATATTTGTATATATATTTTCCCGACAAGGCTAAAGGATGGTTATGATGATGATTGTTATGATAGTGATGGTTATGACATTGGTATTATGATATCTTGGATTTGGTTGCATTTATACTTGCATATGCATCACTTATCACCAGTATGAACCTATATCTATCAGCTCGTATGGGAGGGCTGCATAGATATTGGCGATGATTATGCCTTATGTTGTGTTGTATGTTGATTGAACCTTTTGATCTTGGGGTAGTGGCGGTACACATAGGCTCAGTTAGGTATTTGGTTGTCCAAAATAGTCGGTTACTCACATTGTTATCGACATTGTTATTATCATTATTATGATCATTGTTAAGGCTAGTATATAATAGATTTTTCATTAATTTGGTATTGAGATTTGAGGTATGATTCTGACCTCTACTATTTTATGATTTCATTACTATACATGACTAATTCATGATGAGACAAAGGGATTAGAAACCTGGAGTTGTTAGTACAAAGTCTTGATAGGATTATAGTGAGGCTTTAAATGAAGATATGCTGATCTAGGTTGTACTTTGAGCTGATCTTATATCCATAAATGTGTATATCAAGCTATATGTAGCTATGGCATTACCGTATATCCCTTCCTTTCTTTATTCATATTGTAAATTCATTCTTTAGCCTTGTATATAGTGACATGATCTTCTTTCATCCTTTAATTATACAATGGTCAGGGATATATGGTATAGTGATGAGATTTCTTAGTATAGATAAAATAGGATGGTTCATCATTGATACTTTTGTATCCTTATTATGTTAGTCTCTTTGACATGAATAGGATAGGTTATCCTTACAATCTCATTTGCTATTTTATGTGGTTGTTGAACACTTAAGTGTAGTTTCCATTATGTGGATATGTTATATACATTTTCATTATCCTTGGAGCTCATTTTAAATTTTCCTACTGAGTACCATTTATTTGGTACTCATACTACACTTCTATAGCCTACAAATCATTGCATAGGTTATCATCGTTGATGTGGGCATCATGCGGAGAATCCATGGTTTGAAAACTTACAGTGAGCTCCTGATTTTAGAGTACTACTTACCTCCTTCTTATGTAATAGACTAGTCCTAATGTTGTATTCAAAGATAAGTTGTATCAATATAATTTATTCCGTCTATTTCACTCTTGTACTCTTGTTATATTAGCAACTCTTGTACTGGTATAACTAGATTTTGGGACTTTATTATGTATTTGTTTCTCTTACTTCACATATACCACATTCTTTTCTATTTATATATTTGGTTAGTCTGTTACTAGCCATTTTTGACTATGGATTTGGCTTTCCTATTGATGGGTCATAGTAGGTGCCATCATGAACTAAGAAATCCGGTCATGAAAAATTGGTATCATAGCCTAGGTTTCACCACTATAATAGTAAAAGAACTAAGTGTTAGTAGAGTCCTATGGATCAGTGTGGATACGTCCGTAACCTATCTTCGGGAGGCTAAAGTGACATTCTTGAAAACTTATTGACTCCTTGTCGGGTGTTTGCATTCCTATGAACCTTAAAAACATTCTTTTACTCTATTTTGTCCCTAAATGGGCAATGTGAGATGATCGATGGATGCATATGAGACTTTGACATATTTTTTCAAATCTTCAGTGCATCTTTTATCCAAAGAGTTTAAGATGGATATTAAAGATCTTTAGCATTAGCTAAAGGATTTGAGCCTAGCTTAGACTCCAGAAAAGCTTGTGACTACTTCACCCTTTGAAGTTCAGCATTATGGATCCGAGTTATGTGTAGATCTCAGTTAGCCATGGAAGACATTTGAGTTATTGAGAAGTCCTTAGGCCCAAGTTGGAATTGTTGGTGTTCATTAGGTTTCCATAGTAGATTCTGAGTATAATATTGGGTTTATTGGCTGGGCCAGGCATATTCTTATGTTATATCCTTTAGAGAGAGACTTGGTGCAGGTATTTGTTAAAAGACTAACATTGCCACTCCGCTTGGCATTAGAGCATATGATAGCAGTTGGGCCCTTCTCTGAGATTGTCAACTATGCAAGGGCCATAGAGAGAGCAAGTATTAGGACTTATAGAGGTGATGTCAAGAAGCCGTGCTATCAGTATGGTACTATTGGTATTTGTCCTGAAATCTTATTTTGGTTACGGCGAGATGGGATATTAGGTCAAAGAGTTCCCCAAATATGAGTTAATGATCAGAAAAAGCTAGCATGTATTCCCCTCTAGCCTAGAGTTCCTGAGACAGGTTATGACTGCGGAAAGAATGATCATTGGCAATAGAGAGTGCTTTCAGCGTCAGTTAGCCAGATATTTGGGCTCAGTTTATGTTCTTTCCATGTTGGTGCTTTAGGATTTTTCTCCTACTATACAAAGATTAGTTACTTGTCTTAAAAGTTCCCCAACATGGGATTCCTAGTCATTCAGCTTATTTGGATCATTCTCGTGATGTTGTCACATCTTCGGTTAAATATAGTGCACTTAACACCTCAATTGATGATTTAGTAGACAATTTGAGTTTCGACCCATACAAATTTATTCTCTCTATACCCGTTAGGCATGTGATTATGGATTTCACCATAATTGATGTACTTTTATTTCCCCATATTTACTCATTTTCATTATATGTATTGTGATGCTCGTACCCATTGATGATTATGTGCCTTGATGAGTTCATATTGGCTATTGTGTGCCTTATTATTTAATTTATGATTTTATGACTACTCCATGTATTATTTCTTTCAGTAGTGTATGGGGTAGATCTACATTGATATTTTCTCCTTATGGGTGTAGATTTTGGGTTTGAGTCCCATTTATCTAGGCATATTAGTTTTATGGTGGACTTAGAGTGGTACATAATATTGATGTTCATTTTGGTACTACCTATTCATTATATTGATGTTGATATTATTGTTGATATTACTATCACAACTTGAGGTTATTAATATTGTTTGATATTTTTACTTGATGTAATTGATCCACATGGGGTAGCTATATAGACTAGTGTTACCTAGTGAAACACCTGGGTTTTGATCCATAGAAATTTCTTAGGTTTGGGACTCACTGGACATCATACGAATTGAGGTACCACTCATATGTTGGGGTATATTTGAAGGGGTTCATGGTCGTATGATGATCAGTATGGTGGTGATAGATTTCTATCCAAGGTACGAGTGGACAACATACAAGTCATATGTTAGGGTACGAGTCGTATAGTAATAACTTGTATGGAAATCACTGTGTCCTTTTTTACAACTTAAGTCCCCACAACTTATATCACTCTTGGGACATCATTTACCCTAATATTCTAATCTTAAACACTTAGAAACTCTCTCAAAGGATCTTGTGTCTAGGACACATACCCTAATATTCTAATCTTAAATACTTAGAAACTCTCTCAAAGGATCTTGTGTCAAGGACAACTAGTGTGTCATTAATAAGATCAATTTAGGGCTTACAAGGATGATTTCTCTCTATCCTCTTCGTAATCTAAGGCATGTTACCCCTGTCTCATTGTTAGTTCCAACTAACGGCATGTTTTATGAATTATTTTCATGGCATAATTATTATATGGTTTTGGGTTTTCAAATATATATTGGGGGTTTTGGTTGTAATGGTTGGTTATGGTTTTCCCATGTCTTTTACTTATGATTTTCATATTATAATGATGGTTTGAACATTTGGTTGCTTTGGGATGGTTAATTGGTACTTGGTTTTAGCTTTGGAAATACTATGCCTTCAACATGTTTGATAAATGCCTATGCAAATTCTTTTACTATATTGTTGGACTTTTAATGGAACTATTGCATGGTATAAGTTGGTAATGGAACCCTAAATGGTTTATATGGTTTGGAACTATTAAATGGTTGTCTTGGTGGTTATGGTTAAGGTTTAATTGTATACCTTGTGGGGTACAAGGGAATCCCCCAAGCAAATATGATAATGAACATCATGTGGGGTACATAGGAATCCCCCAAGCAACTAAATAAGATAATCTATGGGTACATGAGAATCCTTTCTCCTCGAAAAGGTTGGCTAAGGACATTGATTTCAAACTATAGTTGGTATGAAAATACCACTACGTATAGCCTTGGTTAACAATAAATAGAATGGTGGTTTGGTGATGTTCAGAATTTTTACGAAACATTTTAGGCCTTTTCCTTAGGATAATTGTGTGTTTTCGAGCAACCATGGTTGTATTTAACATGGTATTTTAGTCTTTTTAGGGTAAGGATGGAGTGTAAAGGATAACCTGGATAGTCTTAGCAAAACAAAGGCAAATTGAGCAGTGATAGCTTAGGCGACGGTCCGTCTACCTTGCGATGATCCATCGGTCTAAACCATCAACAAAAAGCAGAAGGCATAGACTCTGGACGGCCTGCGACAGTCCAGGTGATAGAACATATGCCCTGTGATGAACCATCGGTGTGAACCGTCTCCATAATATAGAAGGCATCATTAGTGGAAGTCTTGCGACGATGCAGGCGATGAACCGTTGACCTTGCAATGGGCCATCGTGCTACCCATCGTCCAAAAGTAGAACATGGAGTCACTGGACACCCTACGGTGATGCAGGCGATGGAATGTCAGACTTGCAATGGACCGTCGCTTGACCCATTGTCCAAAAGCAAAACATGGAGTCACTGGATACCCTGCGATGATGTAGGCAACAAACCGTCGGACCTGCAATGGACCGTCGCTTGACCCGTCGACCAAAACACGGAGAATCTGAGTTTCAATTTTAAAATCGCAGTTCTACTATCATATAAATACAAAGTATTAGGGTTTATTCCATATCTTTGTTTTCAGTTTCATACTTTCTCCTCCTTTGAGAGCTTTGTACTGCTTTTCATTGAGATTTGAACCTAGATATAGAGACGTGATTATTAGTTTTCATATTTTTCATCAAAGATTGAGAAGATCAATATTGTGACTTTTGAAAGTACTCTTTTGAAGTTATTTATGAACATCAATATAACTTTGATTTCTGACATGGGGATAAGTAGATAAACTCCCATAGCTAGGGTTATGGGAGCCTTGATGTAGAGAACTACTTTGGAGTTGTGAATGGGTTTGTTTTCTAACATCTATTGAAATTGCATGAATCGTTCTTCATTTTAATGACATCTATTGGTTGTAAACTTGAGAAGTGAGCCCATGGACTCCATTTGTCTGACAAGAAAGTGGATGTTGGCAAAAAAGTGATTCACATGAACTCCATAGTTTTACCCTTTAGTTTTAGGATTGATGCCATAACAGGATCAACCCTTATGAGAGTTTTATTGAATAATGCATGAACCCTTTAAGTTCGAGAGAAGTAAAGGGTGAAATACTCATTAGGTTGAGAAACACATGGGTAATCTGTAGAATTCAATCATTCTTGCAAATTGGATACATAAGTTAGAATTCGAACACAAACTCATAACCCTGATTTTTTGAACATCTTGGTGAGCATAACTCTAGTTAATTCATTTTCATTGGAATTACATCTACATTTACTCTCAGTATCTGGACTTTTGTGTAACATAAATACAAAAGAGCACTATTAACATTTCCAAACCCCCTTTTTATTTTGGAGCCTTAAATCAACAGTCTAATAAAAATCACAATACTTAGTGAAAACGGTATTCCATATGGTATTCGACAGCCAACCTAGTTGGGTTCTATATTTGACAGCAACCACTTACTCTCTCATAAGAGAGTTGTAATTTGGGCGTATCAAATTTTGGCGCCTTTGCCGGGAAATGAGGTTGTCAATTAAGTTTGTGTTTGTCAATTGACCTTTGGTCAAGTTTCCCAAATTTTATTTTTGTTTGTTTTTTTTGTTTGTGAAGGGAAATTGTTGTGTATGTGATGATAGACGAATTTAAACGCCTAAAGTACTATATTTTACCCATATTTTAGCTAAGTTTTTAGGACAAAATATATAATTCATGCACTTTTAGTCCTTTTTCCTGTAATTGAGCTAACAAACGTGATTAGCAAGTTTTCAGGTATAAATGATGCAGATTTCAGCATTTTATGGATAACTTGACGCCAATGAAAGCTTCACGAAAGAAGGAAGGGAAAGCTTGGACACCAAGGACCAAAAATGACACATGGAAAACCTGTCCCGGGCAAAAACAACATTTCTGAAGACTTTGGGGACCAGCAGTAACCTATTAGGATTAGGATAGTAATGCAGTAATTTATTAGGATTAGGATAATGATGCAGTAACCCAGTAGGATTGGGTTAAGTAATGCATTAACTTAGTAGGAACAGGATAGGGGTATTATAAATACCCTATTTTGCTAGAGATTTTAATAATTCTGATTCTACTTCTTATTCCACAACTTACAACTCGGATTCTAATTCATCCATTAATTCTACTTTTTATTCTTCTTCTATTCATCTATTCAATTCTTAATTTCCACAACAAGAGAAACGTTACTCAGCAAGGAATTCACGCCATTCTTACCTCTATACCTAACGTGAGATCTTTATTGTGGTACAATGATAATGTCTATTGTGATTTCCTTCACACTCATGGGTATCTAAACTTCTCTGTTGGGGTTATGGAAGCCTTATGAGATACTATCTATGGCTATGAGTTTGTGAATTTGTGACACGTGTGTTGCTTATATCATTATTCTCTTCATCTTAATGCAAATTCTTGTGGCTGCAGACGCGTAGAATAACCAGTATAGCATTAACTTGTTCGAAAGAAAAGTTATATGTCTGGAAAAGAGATAATGTCAAGGTAATAGGGTCCCATCCCCTATTAAAAAGTTAGTGCCGTAACTGGATTAACCTCTTGGAGAATTCGTACCATTAGATACTCTTTAAGCTCGAAAGAGTTAAAGTGAAATAGTCCTTGTTTAGGTCGAAAGACGCTTGGATTTACCATCAAATACAATTCTCTATAAGCACATGCATGTCTGAATTGCGCACAACTCATAGCCAATAGAGACGAACAACTCAGAAGGTGGACATAACCCCAACTTCTCAATTCTCATTGTTTTACATCTTACCAAAACATTCTTTCTTTTTACTTTGCTAATCTCCGTTTTTACTCTATTATTTTGGTTACACGTTACAATCCCCCCTTTTTACGAGACATCCACCAAAGGTCTAATAATCATTACTTACTTGTTGACTGGCTATTCCCTGTGTGATCGATACCCAACCCAGTTGGGTTATATATTTTACAACGACCGCTTTACACTCCTACGAGAGCTGTAGACTGAGCGTTATCAAAAATTGGCGCCTTTGCCGGGGAATACGAGTGTCAATTAAGTTTGTGATAATTACTAGCCCCTTTGGTCAAAGATTCTCGTACTTTTACTTTTAGTTTTTATTTTTGTTCTCTGCAGATTTTTATTTATTGCATGCGCCATACTCGAAGTTCTGGTCAACCGTTATTACCTTTCACCCCTGAACCACATCGTATTGGCAGAATGGAGGCTCAACAGGAAATTGAAAGAAGGGCTGCTCAACAGGAACAGGCTAGACTAGCTGCTCTGGCCGCCGCTCAAGTTCATCAATAGAATATTGATAATCCTGGGCGAGCAACAAATCCTAACGATGAGGATCTAGGTGTGATGAGTTACTAAACCCTAGGCGTGATGCTGAGATGGCGACACCAGCCAATAAAAGAGATCGTCAAGCTAGGTTCAGGCCCAAACGCCGAGCTATACCATTCGATGATGATTATGATGATCTTGATGGAGCAGGTGCCACAGGAGCCATTATTCCTCCGCCATTGGCACCGGAGCCAAGTTCAACATCACGAGCACCATGATTCAGTTATTGCAACTCAAGGGATTATTCGGTGGACTAGCAGGCGATGATCCGAATATGCATCTGATCAACTTTATTTCTACATGCAAGTCATTCGACAATCCTGGCGTTGGACAGAATGCAATTCGGTTGCACCTATTTCCATTGTCTCTATCTGGGGAGGCAACTCTATGGTTGAATGGGCTGACTCCTGATTCTATCACTAATTGGAGGCAATTGAAAGATGATTTCCTAGAAAGATTCTTTCCGCCATCCAAAAGAGCACAATTGAGAGATGAAATCAACAACTTTCGGCAGCTTCCAACCGAAGCTCTTCATGAAACATGGGAGAGGTTCAAGACGAAGCTAATGCGTTACCCAAACCACCATTTGACAAATGTTCACCTAATGGAGATACTATAAAGAGCCTTGAATTCAATAACTAAACCAGTGGTGGATAATGCGACTGGAGGATCTTTTATGGACCTCACCTTTGGGCAGGCAAGCAATATGCTAGATAGGATGACGAAGCAAAGTAGAGCTTGGCATACCACTTTATCTATTGGCATGACTACAGACCAAAGGAGAAGAGAAGAAGAATGTGATCAAGATATGACGCACATGAAAACACAAGTGGATCTTCTTACAAAGCATCTATTGTCAGGGAAGACCAAAAAAGTCAAAGATGTGGCGTTAAAAGGAAGAGACGAATCTGATTCGGAAGAAGAGGCCAACTACTTGAACAACCAGGGGGTTTCCGAGGTAATACCCAAGGAAACCAAGGTCGGAACTATTATGATAAATCTGGAAACAAGGACCAAAGTAGTTGGAAGAACAAGAATGAAAAGAGTAGTTTATACGTTCCCCCAGGAAGACGTGACACCACCATATCTAGTTTTGGAAGTATGGAAGAGATGATGGCTAAACTATTGAAAGGAGTGAAAGCAACTAGTGCAGGAGTAGCAGAGGTCATAAATGATTTGTCTTCAATGAAGCAATTAGTTGATTCACATTCCACTTTAATCAAACAAATAGAGCAGCAATTGAGCCAACTTTCAGCAGCACTCAATCAAAGAAAGGCTGGCACTTTACCTAGCGACACAGTGCAAAACCCAAGGAATGATGGGTCATGCATGGCCATTACTACCCGAAGTGGTAAGGTGCTGGAATCTTCATCAAAAGGCAAGAAATTGGTTAACGAAGTAGCGGACATAGTTGATAATGCAAAAGGTGAAGAATCCGCAGAAGCTGGCCACGACATCTATGACGTCAACCCCAGCGGTTTGCAGCGTGAAACTACCAAAATTCGAAAGCAATAGGAGAAAAAAGCCATGGAGAAAACAATTCCATACCCACCACCACCTTTTCCTCAAAGATTGAAGAAGGTGGCGGATGATACGAAGTTCAGCAAATTCATGACTATCTTAAAGCAGCTGACCATTAATGTTCCATTGGTGGAGGCACTTGAACAAATGACTGGGTATGCGAAATTTATGAAGGATCTTTTGACAAAGAAGCGGGCAACAAGCTATGAGTTGAAAGATAATGTTCATCACTGCAGCACAATCGCTACCCGATCACTAGTTCAGAAGAAGGCTGACCCCGATGCTTTCACTATTCCTTGCACCTTTGGATCTTTGAATTTTGGCAAGGCATTATGCGACTTAGGAGCCAGCATCAATTTGATGCCATTATCTATTTATAAAAATTTGGGGTTAGGTGATCCTACTCCAACCAATATGAGGCTCGTAATGGCGGATAGGTCGGTAAAACGACCTGTTGGTATTCTATGTGATGTATTGGTAAAGGTTTCTTCATTCATTTTTCTGACAGACTTCGTTATTTTGGATTGCGAGGCAGACTCAGAAGTCCCCATAATCTTGGGGCGCCCTTTCCTTGCTACAGAAAGTGTGCTCATTGATTTGAGAGCTAATGAGCTTTCATTCCGAATAAATGACGAAGTAGTTCGCTTTGATGTGTGCAAATAAATGAAGCAACCTAAAGAGCTGAATGTATTCTCGGTGGCTGATGTTTACTTTGATGATGAGAAAGAATTACTTGAAGAAGAACAAATTATTGATGACCCATTGGCGATTGTGCTCATAAATGGAGAGAGTAAGGAATCTGAAAATTGTGAAGAAGCTATTTGTGCTCTATCAGGATTAGGGACATATCGCCATGCTCCTAAGAAGCTGGACCTTGATCTCAAAAATCGGCCCACACCACCAGCGAAGCCATCTATTGAAGAGCCACCCACGTTAGAATTGAAGGAGCTGCCTAGTCATTTAAAGTATGCATTCTTAGGAAGCCGAAACACACTTCCAGTAATTGTGGCGACAGATTTGGGTGAGCAACAAGTTTCAGCTCTCATTGCTATTCTACGGAAGTATATAAGAGCCATTGGTTGGACCATCGCTGATATTATTGGTATCCCACCTGGGATTTAAACACACACGATTCAGCTTGAAGAAAATTACACACCCACCATTGAGCATTAAAGGCGTCTAAATCCACCTATGCAAGAAGTGGTAAAGAAAGAAATTATCAAGTGGTTAGATGCGGGGGTTGTGTATCCAATCTCTGACAGTACATGGGAAAGCCCGGTACAATGTGTTCCCAAGAAAGGAGGCATAACGATAGTTGAAAATGAAAAGAATGAACTTATTCCACTCAGACCTGTCACCGGATGGAGGGTATGCATGGACTACCGAAAGCTGAATTCATGGACACTCAAAGATCACTTTCCAATGCCATTTATGGACCAAATGCTAGATCGATTAGCGGAGAAAGGATGGTTTTGTTTCTTAGACGGTTATTCAAGATATAATCAGATTTGTATTGCTCCCGAAGACCAAGAGAAAACAACGTTTACATGCCCAATGGTACGTTTACCTTTAAACGTATGCCATTCGAGCTATGTAACGCACCAGCCACTTTTCAACGCTGTATGATGTCCAATTTCTCTGATATGGTCAAAGATACTTTGGAAGTATTCATGGATGATTTTTCAGTGGTTGGCGAGACGTTTGAAGCGTGCTTATCAAATTTAAGTATGGCGTTGGAAAGATGTGTAGAATTCAACCTAGTGCTGAATTGGGAGAAGTGCCACTTTATGGTTAAAGAAGGTATTTTTCTTGGGCATAAAATCTCCAAAAGAGGAATTGAGGTTGATCGAGCTAAAATTGAAGTTATTGACAAGCTACCACCTCCAATTTCCGTAAAGGGACTTCGTAGTTTCCTCGGGCACGCAGGTTTCTATCGGCGGTTCATCAAAGATTTCTCAAAAATTGCTAGTACATTATGCAAACTTCTGGAGAAAGATGCAAAGTTTGACCTCAATGAAGATTGTTTAAAGGCATTTGAATGCCTCAAAGGAAAACTAATTGAAGCTCCTATCATGGTAGCACCAGATTGGTCTTTACCGTTTGAAGTCATGTGTGACACTAGGGGGGTAGCGTTAGGTACTGTACTTGGACAGAGGAAGGAGAAATTATTTCATCCTATCTACTATGATAGCAAGGTGCTAAACGAAGCCCAAAAGAACTATACTATCACAGAACAAGAGCTCCTAGCGCTTGTGTATGCGTTTGAGAAATTCCGTGCTTATTTGTTGGGGACCAAAGTGATCGTTCATACAGACCATGTAGCTCTAAGATATCTAATGACAAAGATGGATGCAAAACGAAGACTAATTCGATGGGTCTTGCTGCTGCAAGAATTTGATTTCGAGGTTAAGGATAGAAAAGGTTGCGAGAACCAAGTGGCTGATCATCTATCTAGACTCGAAAACGAGCATATGGTGCAGCCTAAAATCGAGATTGATGATGCATTCCCTGACGAGGAGATCTTAGCGACGATAATGGAAAAGTTACCATGTATGCCGACTTTGCGAATTTTGTGGTGAGTAATGTGATACCTGCAGACTTATCTTACCATCAAAAGCGGAAGTTTATGCATGATGTAAAACACTACTTTTGGGATGAGCCATATTTTTTTTGACGATGCGCGGATGGCGTTATCCGATAATATATATCCCATGTAGAGGTGCCTAATATATTGGAAGCGTGCCACACTTCCCAAGTTGGGGGACATCACGCAGGTAATCGGACAACAAGGAAGGTGTTGCAAAGTGGATATTATTGGCCTTCTATATTTAAATATGCCTATGACTTTGTGAGAAGATGTGACCAATGCCAGGGACAAGGTGCAATTTCGAAACACCATGAGATGCCTATGTCAAAAATCCTTGAAGTAGAGCTCTTTGACGTATGGGGTATTGATTTCATGGGTCCATTTGTAAATTCGTTTGGAATGAAGTACATCCTAGTTGCTGTAGATTATGTCTCAAAATGGGTTGAAGCAGTAGCGTTGGCCGACAATGAGGGAAAGTGTGTTGTTGCATCTTGAAGAGAAATATCTTCTCTCGCTTTGGAGTACCACGTACTATCATAAGCGATGGAGGGTCTCACTTTTGCAACAAGCTATTCAAATCCGTGTTGGCAAAATATGGTGTCAAGCAACATAAAGTAGCCACACCTTATCACCCACAAACTAGTGGACAGGTAGAGGTTTCCAATAGAGAGATCAAGCAAATCATTGCTAAAACGGTAAATTCTAATAGGAAAGATTGGTCTCGGAAGCTGGATGATGCACTATGGGAATATAGGACGGCATTCAAAACGCCAATTGGCATGTCCCCATACCAACTAGTTTATGGGAAGGCCTGTAACTTGCCCATTGAGCTTGAGCATAAGGTATTGTAGGCTTTGAAGCGACTTAATTTAAATTGGGATGATGCAATGAATCTGAGATTGGAGCAACTGAATGAGATGGATGAATTCTGTCTAGATGCTTATGAGAGATCAGACCTGTACAAGGAGTGGATGAAAAAGTATCATGATCAATGGATTGTTCAAAGAAACTTTCAAAAAGATGATATGGTACTTCTCTTCAATTCCAGATTGAAGCTATTCCCAGGTAAGTTGAAGTCCAAGTGGTCTGGTCCATACAAAGTTAACCAAGTCTACTTGTCTGGAGTAGTTGAGTTGGAAGACAATAATGGTGTTGTCTTCAAAGTGAATGGCCAACGAGTGAAACCTTATATCGGTCCTCTTGATTCGATAAATTATATGGCCATCACTTATCTCGATGAAATCTAAGTACTCGAGGTAACTATGTTGTGCCGCGACAATAAATCAAGCGCTAGATGGGAGGCAACCCATCGTTTATTGTTTTTCATTTTTTTCTTTTGTTCTAGTACGTGTTTTGCTTTTGATAAATAAAAATCCAAAAATAAGAGTCGTGCCACGACCAAAACTAAGGCGCTTGATAGGAGGCAACCCATCGTTCTTATCGTTTTCATTGGTTTTGAGCAAATGTAGGTGTAAGAGGTATAAAACGAGGAGATCGGTTTCAAATTTCTATTTGGACGTATTGTATGTTAAAGGTGGTAAGTTAGGAATGAAGAAGCAAAAGGCAATGGATTGGGCATTGCCTATGAAAATATAGGCAACGAACAAGGCTAGGCCTAGGTAAAACTAGGCCACGAACAAGGCAAGGCCTATACTATGGCCTAAGGTCTTAGAATCTAGTGTGCCATAGCATAGGCGCCGCCCATGCCCAAGTATGCCATAGCATAGGCACCGCCTATGCTAGTGCCTTTTGTTTCTGAATCTCATATAATAAGTGAAAGGTGCCGCCTATGCTAGACAATGCTTTGCAAAAGGCACCGCCTATACCAAGCATAGGCAAAGCAAAAGGCGCCGCTTATGGTCACTTCTTGTCTCCAAATCCTATTTTAAATGGGTCAAAACCTGATCCAACCTTCTCCTATAAATAAGAGACTTAGTCTTGAACCAAAATCACATTGGAAACCTAGCTTAAGCACCGCCCATAGTCTCCAAATCCTCTCAAAAATTTTCCTTTTGCTCTCTTAATTCACAAGAACATCATCCAAAGGCATCAATCAAGTAAGTACTACTTTGTTCTTCATTTATATTCTGTAAGTACTACACTACTATGCCTATTATGAATTTTTAAATCTTAAAGTAGTATTGATGATCTGAATGTGATTGAATTGTTGTGATACAACCAAGTGCGTGAACGTATACGTAAGGATGATCTTAACTTGTTCCCAACTTGAATTTGATTTTGGTGCATTGTCATACTTTTGCGGAATTGATATGGTCACAAAAATTGCATAATCTTGTCACTTGAATACTTACATGTTGGAATGACTTGTTCATCGGAATAAGAATTATAGTTGTCTACCGACATAGGAGGTTGTGATTATTTGATACTATACCTTGATTCAATCTCTATGTAGTAGTTTTGATATCTCACATATGCAAGTATTACCAAGATTACAAGAAGTATGACTGCACTGATTTTATTTTTGGAATATAGCACCTAAAACGTATGACGATGAAGTCTGAGTAATCGACCACTTTCACGTCACTAGTCTGTACCAATAAACTAAGTGTGGGGTGGTGCCCCTACTGCTTGTTTATAGATTGTATCCATTGAGATGATGCTAATATGAACATTGTTTTAGTCTCAGGTACAATGGCACCTAAAGCAAGACAAGGCAAAGATAAGGCTACCACTTCACAAAAAGGCAAGAAAAGAGGCCGCAAAGAGCAAGGAGAATCATCCTCGATGCAATTACCACGCCGCATGTTCGGAATTAAATGGGTTCTAGAGGAGGAATCAAAGGAATGGTATAGGAACAACAAAGAGAAGAAATATGTTCATGTGGACTTGATAAACAAGGAAAGCCTAGCAAAGAAACCGCGAATGTTGGCCAAGATCATGGCGTTACATCTTGATTTCATCTTCCGAGACATGGGAGAATGCAATCTCGATTTAACAAGAGAATTCTATGCAAACTGGTCACCGAAAACCACAGGAAGTGAGGTCATGATTCGGGGCCAAGTTCTGCAACTAAATGCGGAGTTCTTCAACTCCTTTCTTGGCTTGCCTGCTGTTGATCCATCACCATTCAAAGAGCTGTACAGTAGACCTCCATACAGAGCCATTCGACATACACTTTGTGGAACAAGATCCATGGCATGGTAGAGTAGACACAAAGACACCGGTCAACACAATACCTTCCTATATTCTCCTTTGAATAGGGAAGCAAGGATATGGTTGTGCATAGTCAACTCTTGCCTGATTCTAGGGACATAATACACAAAAATAACAAGAGATAGAGTGTGCTTCGTATATGCATTGATGACGAATGTCCCTATCAACATTGGGGCAATCATTCGGTCTACAATGCGGAAGACTAGGCTACACAAGCGGTCCCATTTCAGCTTTGACAATCTGTTGACTGCAATTTTAAGGAAGGAAGACATCGAAGAGGAGCCGGCTGATCATAAACTCCCACACAACCCGAAGAAGGTTGACCTCAAAAAGGTTAAAAATGCTAAATCAACACATGGCGTCAACCTTACTACGACAGAGAGACATGCTCGGGACGAGAGTTTCTTTCGCCATCTTTATGGCATGACTCAGTTTACAATGATGAGCGGAGGTCGTGTTCCAAATACTGCAGAGCTCCAACAGCTGGATCATGACTATCCAATGAATGTTCATGCAAGGGAGATGTGTGGAGTAGGTACATATTTTAAGGAACCTCTTGATGACGATGTGCCAACCGATGATGATTGACGAATGCCAGACTCCAACATGGAGGAGAATTTTGATAAAGACAACTCCTATGATGATTTCGACGAAAGGCGTATGACCCCCGACATAGAGGAGGAGTCCGACTGACCAGGTTCTTCGTATTTATTTTCCACTGAGGGCAGTGTGTCCCGTCTAAGTGTGGGGTGGTGGTATTTGCATGCTATACTCCTTTATCCGTATTTGCATTTATGTTTGTTTGCTTAGCTTAGTGTTTTTCGTTTTTCATTTTTTAATAGTTAAAGATTTTTTTTAGTAGTTAAATTATTCTAATAGGCAGCATGAGATTATAAAAAGAGTTTGTTCTCAAATTATGACTATTGAGACGTTTAGGCTCTAATTGTGACCAACTATGTGATATTGTGTGGTTTAATTCCTTCATCTATTGGGTCAAGAGTCTATAATACTCCCAATAAAGTCGACCATGTGCCTTGTGTGTGTGAGATGATAGTATATTCTATGTTTGTGGCTGATGCTAGAACTTGCCTGGTATGTATGTAAAGCGAAATAAAGAGTCTGAGTTTAGGAGATGATTTAGGAATTTCTTTCGCAACCTATGATTGTTTACCTTCATTTTATCTACCCATGGACATCATCCTAGATAACCCCCTTTGAGCCTTAAGCCTATTTTCTTTGACATCCTCATATGTAAGCCTAATCCATTTTTTTCAAGACCATAATTTGATCCAAATTTCTAAGTGCTTTAAAGTGTAAAGTCATGTGACAAAATAAGAGGAAATTGGGTGAGTATGATGCTTTAGAATGTAATGGTTCTTGAATTTGTTATGAAAAAGAATTGCTATCATAAGAGGTGTTATGAAAAGAAAAAAAAAGGGAAAGGAAAACTAAAAAGTTAGTTATGTTTAAAATTGAAAAACAAAGGTGAAAAAAAGGGGTGGTAGAATAAAAGAAAGTAGAAAGGTTGTTTGAAAGAAAAGTATTAATGTCATATTGTGATGTATTAAAGCACTTAGGGAACTTAGTCACTATTTTTGGGCAAAATAGTCCTACCCATCCCTTAGCCTTCATTACAACCTGTAGAAGATCTATTTGATCCTAAGCTTAGCATTCTGACATTTAGTGGAGCGTTACACTAAGGGAAAGCCTATGGTCATCAGTTGTAGCATATGAATTCTTTGTGAGAGCGAGAGCAAGGATACTCGTATACCCATGTTTCGATAAATATACTATACTTGTGAGTGATTATGGGTAATATATTGTGAGACACACATGGTTGATGAGTTTTTGATAGTTGTGTATGATTCTTTGTGCCTTAACTTTTGAATATGAGTTGATTACCATCACGAGTCTATGTTGGAGGTTGAATTGTTTCTACTAATGATCAGAAAACTACTCTTGGTTAATAATTGTCGTGCTTGTCTTGACGAATATTTTGTGTTGTTATTGTGAAACCCTATGTAAATGATTAGATGGACACGATATTTTGTTCGAGGACGAACAAAGCTTTAAGTGTGGGGTGTTGTTGATAGGCGAATTTACACACCTAAAGTACTATATTTTACCCATATTTTAGCTAAGTTTTGAGGACAAAATATATAATTCATGCGCTTTTAGTCCTTTTTCCTGTAATTGAGCTAACAAACATGATTAGCAAGTTTTCAGGTATAAATGATGCAGATTTCAGCATTTTTATGGATAACTTGATGCCAAAGAAAGCTTCACGAAAGAAGGAAGGAAAAGCTTGGATGCCAAGGACCAAAAGTGACGCATGGAAAACCTGTCCCGGGCAAAAACAACATTTCTGAAGACTTTGGGGACCAGCAGTAACCTATTAGGATTAGGATAATAATGTAGTAATTTATTAAGATTAGGATAATGATGCAGTAACCCAGTAGGATTGGGTTAAGTAATCCATTAACTTAGTAGGAATAGGATAGGGATATTATAAATACCCTATTTTGCTAGAGATTTAATAATTTTCATTCTACTTCTTATTCCACAACTTACAACTCGGATTCTAATTCTTCCATTAATTCTACTTTTTATTCTTCTTCTATTCATCTATTCAATTCTTAATTTCCACAACAAGATAAACGTTACTCAGCAAGGAATTCACGCCATTCTTACCCCTATACCTAATGTGAGATCTTTATTGTGGTACAATAATAATGTCTATTGTGATTTCCTTCGCACTCATAGGTAACTAAACTTCTCTGTTGGGGATATGGAAGCCTTATGAGATACTATCTATGGCTATGAGTTTGTGAATTTGTGACACGTGTGTTGCTTACATCATTATTCTCTTCATCTTAATGCAAATTCTTGTGGCTGCAGACGCATAGAATAACGCCAGTATAACATTAACTTGTTCGAAAGAAAAGTTATATGTTTGCAAAAAAGATAATGTCAAGGTAATAGGGTCCTATCCCCTATTAAAAAGTTAGTGCCGTAACTGGATTAACCTCTTGGAGAATTCGTACAATTAGATACTCTTTAAGCTCGAAAGAGTTGAAGTGAAATAGTCCTTGTTTAGGTCGAATGACGCTTGGATTTACCATCGAATACAATTCTCTATAAGCACATGCATGTCTGAATTCCGCACAACTCATAGCCAATAGAGACGTACAACTCAGAAGGTGGACATAACCCCAACTTCTCAATTCTCATTGTTTTACATCTTATCAAAACTTTCTTTCTTTTTACTTTGCTAATCACCGTTTTTACTCTATTATTTTGGTTACACGTTACAATCCACCCTTTCTACGAGACTTCCACCAAAATTCTAATAATCATTACTTACTTGTTGACCGGCTATTCCCTGTGGGATCGATACCCAACCCAGTTGGGTTATATATTTGACAACGACCGCTTTACACTCCTACGAGAGCTGTAGATTGAGTGTTATCAGTATGCCAAGTACACAGAGATCAGGCGCACTATTATTACCAATATATTTGAAACCACAACTTATTGGAAGAATGACAGAACACTAAGATGTTGAGAGCCTAGCTGCATTGGCTAGAGCTCTGCTAAATCAACAGAATGATGGCCAGCAGGCACATCATCCTAACCCTGACGATGATGATTTAGGGGATGATGACTTGTTAGATCCTGCTAATTGAAGGCGTGTAGAGAATGTTGCAATACCAGTGAACAGAAATATGAACAGAAACTGTCCTTTCAGGGCGAGACCTGATCGTCAAGTTGTTCAATTTGATCTTAATGATGATGAAGATGGAATGGATGGATCTGGTACCACTGGAGATATTATTCCTCCACCTCTAGCACCTAGAGCAAAGTTCAATATTACCAGTACAATGATCCAACTCCTTCACCTGAAGGAGTTGTTTAACGGACTCTCGGGAGATGATCCCAATATGCATTTAGTGAATTTTGTCACTATTTGCAAGTCCATTGGTAACCCGGGAGTGGTACAGAATGCCATGCACCTGCATTTATTTCTATTGTCTTTATCTGGAGAGACAACATTGTGGCTTAATGAGATGACGCCCGATTCAATAACCAACTGGAGGAAATTGAAAGAGGCTTTCCTAGAAAGGTTCTTTCCGCCTTCCAGAAGGGTACAATTGAGGGACGAGATCAGTAACTTTAGGCAGATCCCAATTAAAGCCCTTCATGAGACATGGCAGAGGTTAAAAAAGAAGCTGACACAACGTCTGAACAATAATATGACAAATATTAATTTGATGGAGACTCTTTATCTGGCTTTGAACTCTATTAAGAAGCTAGTTGTTGATAATGCTATAGGGGATCATTTGTGGATCTCACTTTTCATGAGGCCTTGGAGAGGCTTGATTGGATGACCAAACAAGGTAGAGCTTGGCATACCAAGGATTCTGTGGTAGCAAGCTCTACTGTATCTGTTGGCATGACTATAGAACAACGTAAGAAAGAGACAGAATGTGGTCAAGACATGGAACACTTGAAAACGTCGGTGGATCTATTGACCAAGCATATATTATCTGTAAAGACTAAAAAAGTGAAGGCTGTAGCAGCTAAAGGTAGAGATGGTCCAGACTCAAAGAAGCGGCTAACTATTTGAATAATCAGGGTGGTTTTCAAGGCAATATCCAAGGAAATCAAGGTCGGAACTACTACGACATGGCTGGTTATAATGATAGGGAGCAGGGAAATTGGAAAGGTAAGAATGATTGAAGTGGACTATATGTACCTCTCAGAAGTAGAGATAGTGCTGCAACTAGCTTTAGCAAGATATCCATGGAGGACATGATGGAGAAATTATTAAAGGGAGTTGAAGATACCAACTCTGAAGTGACTACCATGAAGAGTGATTTATCTTCTATGTGTCCATTGGTGAACTTGCACTCTACCTCTATCAAGCAGTTAGACCGACAAATGAACCAGCTCTCGACAGCTTTGAATCAGAGAAAGACTGGAACATTTCTAAGTGACACCATTCAGAACCTGCGAAATGATGGCTCGTACTTGGCTATCACTACTAGAAGTGGTAAGGTATTAGTAGGCCCTCCTTTGGGTAATCCTGCAGTTGATATTGTAGCCAAAGATATTAAAGAAGTAGAGATTTATCATTTGGTGGAGTCAGGGAAATTGGATGAGGTTATTGATGACACACCATCCAACAGTCAACAAGTTGATGAGTTGAAGAAGAATAAGGGAAAGGAGGCTGAAGTGGTGGTTACCACTCTTCCAAAGCCACCTCTTCTATTTCATAATCGGTAGAAGAAACAAGACGATGACACCAAGTTCAGCAAATTAATGGCTATACTGAAGTAGTTGACGATTAATCTACCACTGGTGGATGCATTAGAGAAAATGTCTGGGTACGCAAGGTTCATGAAAGACCTCATCACAAAGAAGCAGTCGGTTAGTTTTGAGCTGATGGACAATTTATATCATTGTGGTGCTATTTCCACAAGGTGTCTGGTTTAGAAAAAGGCAGATCCAGTAGCATTTACTATTCCATGTACTATTGGGCCTCTTGACTTTCCTAAAGCTATATGCGACTTGGGGGCTAGCATCAATCTGATGCCGTAGGTTGTATACAAAAAGTTGGGTTTGAAAGACCCCACACCCACCATCATATTATTAGTGATGGTGGATAGGTTGGTAAAATGATCGGTTGGAATTTCGTATGATGTGTTGGTGAATGTTGCTAGTTTGATATTACCTATGGATTATGGATTACGAGGTGGATTTCATGGTACCCATAATCTTAGGCCGACCTTTCTTCACAACTGGATATGTGTTGATTGATTTGCGAGCTAATAAGATCTTATTCAGGCTTAATGATGAAGTGGTGTGATTTGATGTATTCCAATCAATGAAGTAGCAAAAACAAATAAGTGTGTTTTCCATTGTAGTTGACTATTATGAGGAAGAGTAGAAAGTGCCGATAGAAGAGAAATTTGTTGTTTAAACCTTGGCTGCAATGTTGATGAATTTTTATCAGGATAGTATATAAGATTATTAGGAGACTGTTTGTGCCTTAACGGGCATGGGGTCTTACTCATATTCCCCCAAGAAGTTAGACTTGGACTTAGAAAATTGTCCTAGTCCACCTACTAAGCCCTCTATAAAAGAACCACCTGTCTTGGAACTGAAAGAATTACCTAGTCATTTGAGGTATGTGTTCCTGGGTAGTGTGAATACACTACCTATTATTATTGCAGCTTAACTAGGAGAGCAGCAGGTGGAAGCACTTATTTCTGTGCTTCAAAGATACAAAAGACCAACAGGATGGACTATTGCTAATATTATTGGCATTCATCTTGGCATCTGCACTCATAAGATACAACTTGAGGAAGAATGTACTCCTACCATTGAACATCAATGCCAACTTAAACCACCAATGTAAGAGGTGGTTAAGAAGGAAATTATTAAGTGGCTAGATGCAAGAGTGGCTTATCCTATTTTTGATAGTAAATGGGTGAGACCAGTTCAATATGTACCTAAGAAAGGGGGCATGACTGTTATTGCCAATGGAAAGAACGAGTTGATTTCTCTTAGTCCTATGACTGGTTGGAGAGTTTGCATGGACTACCACAAACTAAAATCATGGAATTTAAAGGACTACTTCCCAATTTCCTTCATGGATCAAATGCTTGATCGATAGGCGAGAAGGGGTGGTGTTGCTTCTTAGATGGATATTCTAGATATAATCAAATCTTTATTGCTCTTGAAGATCAGGAGAATACAATGTTCACATGCCTGTATGGAACTTTTGCATTCGAGCGGATGCCGTTTGGGTTATGTAATGCACCCACTACATTTCAAAGATGTATGGTATTTATTTTATCGAATATGGTTAAGGACACCTTGTAGGTGTTCATGGATGATTTTTCTGTGGTTAGAGATTCATTTGGGCTATGTCTGGAGAACTTGAGTAAGTCTTTACAGAGGTGTGTGGAATTCAATCTTATGCTTAATTAGGAGAAATGCCACTTCATGGTAAAAAAAGGCATTGTTCTCGGGCACAAATTTCAGCAAAAGAGATAGAGGTCGATCGAGCCAAGGTAAAGGTTATTGATAAGCTACCACCACCCATCTTAGTGAAAGGGGGGGCGTAGTTTCCTTGGACATGCTGACTTTTACCGGATGTTTATACAAGACTTTTCTAAAATTGCAAATACACTTTGTAAACTTTTAGAGAAGGAAACTAAGTTCTTCTTTGACGTTGATTGCATTAAGGCATTTGAATGCCTTAAGAGGAAGCTAGTTGAATTCCCTATAATTGTTGAACCGAACTGGTCAAAACCGTTTGAGATAATATGTGATGCAAGTGGTGTTACCCTTGGAGCAGTGTTGGGGTAAAAAAAGGACAAATTATTTCATCTAGTTTATTATACTAGTAAAGCACTGAATGGAGCTCAGAAAAATGATAACGCTTAACTTACACCTCAAATTAGTGTAAGATGGTCATCGTCAATATATTTACCCAACTTTGGAGTCAAGGTTGAATCCACAGAGAACAATGTGAGTGGCGATTAAACTAGTTTGAAATTATAGCTACAAGTTAAATTCAAATAAATGATACTAAAATATAAAATGGGGTTTTAGTATTAATGTTTGTAATCAATATAAATGGAAAACCAGAGTTGTGTTCACTGTGGGTTTTAGGAATTGACAGATACTACGTACTACTTAAAACTTTTGAAGTAAGTAGGAACAACAGAATATCCCTGACGATTATACTATCTGACTTTTCTCTCGACCTCACCAGAACATTTATTATCTAATTCTCTCGAACTTAGATAACTTATCTATTTCCAATAGGATGTTATCTCAGGTAGATTAATCCAGTTACGACATTAATCATTAAATAGAAGGTTGGTAGCTTCCGAGTCCCTATTGATAATTCACGTCCTCTAGTCTATTTCTCTATTCAAGCAAATAAACCTAAGGCATAACCTATTGTTTGCAACCAATAGATTTTAAGTTAAAACAACAGAATTTCAAGACGTCCTACTACTCTTTGAACCCTTTAAGTACCTAGCAACATATCAAACCCTAATCTATGGATCCCATAACTCGGGCTAATGGAATTAGCTGCTCATGATTTGATGAATGAAATAAAAAGTTGAATTAATGATAGTATGGATAAACTTATGAATAGATGAAAACAACAATTGTTTCTTCAATTGAATCACAAGAGAATAATCCAAAATAGTTGATAAGTGTTGAAGGGAAAACAAAAAAAATACTTGACGAAAAAGATGAGGCAATGTACGTTCCACCCAAGTTTTTTTAAAAACAAGATTGAGAGATTAAAGGATTAAAGAAGATTGTCCATAAAACACTAAAAGATGCTATTTATTGTTAACCCTAATTATGGAAACAAAATAACAAAAATCATAAAATTCTTCAGATTAGGTGACACCGTTGCTAATGCCACATCAAGGTTCTAATGCCTTATCACGGATGGAGTCAGAATTGCTCCAGTTGCCTTCAAAATCTGTCTTAGGCTGACGATGTAGCTGACGCCGCATCATCGATCTGATGGTGTATCACCAACGTCGTCAGATTTCTTCTTCAAGCTCAATTCTCTGGTTTAGGCTGACACCCATCGTGACGCCTTATCAGCTATTTAATGCCATGTCACCAATGTAGTCAGAATTTTATCTCAGAATTCAACTCTCTAGTTAGGGTTGGCGCCAATGCTGATAGCCTATCACAAGGCTGATGACTTATCACGGTCATCGTCAGCCATGTTTTCAGCTCTTTTTGCTCAGATTTAAGCTCTTTCACTCCATTGTTATTTATTTCCATGCATCTTGACTTTCCTACAAAATTTGATGAAATAACATCAAAACACCAATAATTACTTAAGAACTTACAATTATTTCAAGTTAAAAAGTCTTAAATGTGCTACAAAAATCTAGCACATGAACACCCTCAACTTAAAAGAATTGCTTGTCCTCAAGCTACTACATAAATCCATACTACGATGCTTAACCATGAGGCACATAAGATACCTATCACAGTTGATTATCAAGTTTAGCTCAAAACTCATGCCTCTCTCTATGTTCAATTACTTATAAATACAATTGTGCATATCAATGAAGATTAATAATGTGACCCAAAGGAATCAAGATATGGCATTAATTTAGCAACAATAACCATGCATATGTACAAGTTACACTACCCAAACAAGTAAGCAACTAGCAATGCAACCGATGTTCCCTTACAACAAAGAAGTCCCTCCTCACTCATATATGATCTCAAGCATGTCAATGCGGGGACGGTCAAGAGATACTCACTCTCAGAAAGAAATTCCAATCAATGCATGTCAAATACCATATGCTTGCCCTTATTTTCATTACCAAGGTGTCCAGACAGGTAAGTTAGGATCAATATAGGTCTTTTCTTCGGCTTGTAATGTAAGCTAAGGTATGGTATGATATTCAATGGCATTTAGAGTGACTAAACCTCCTTGGCACTACCTTACCTTTTGGGGTTCACTGATTAACCTTTTTCTTTTTTTTTTCTCGATTTCTTGATCACACATTATTCAGGATGGATGCGACTTTTTTTTATTCTTTTTATTTTTTTATTCTTCTTCCACACTACCTAACTTTCTATTTTTTTCATTTATTCTTTTCCTTTTATTCTACCTTTTTTCATACCCAGTTTACATCACGCACCCCAATAATAGCCACCCTCAACTTAGGTTGTTTACCTAAGTCTAGGTGCACAGTGTCCAAGGAGGACCAGGGCCAAAACAGGTTCATTATGATCTAAATGGGAAGGTGATAGGTGTCATAGAAAGAAATGGTCAATTCAAGCTCAAAATAGGGATCAAGAGATATCATGCATACAGGGAAGGTCATTTAGGCAAAAAGTGACTTAAAAATTAAAATGACCTATGATCCTTTCATAACCCCCTATCTTTCAACCAAGGTAAGACTAACCAGGCAAGATCTGGATTTAATACACAAAGGGAACTAAGTAGTATCTCACACACAGATGGCACAAAGGTGCATCACAAGCTACTACCTATCTGGTTCATGCGATTATTTAGAAGTGGATATCATTTCACTAGTACTAATGTCAGAATAAGATGCACAGTGGTCACACATAAATGTATATCACACAGTTATAAAATAGACCAACGGAGAGGTGTTTATCTGTCTTAAAAATCAACAAAAATATGTCAACTACTCTAGATACTTATTTTTCTCCAGTTTACCTCAATACATCACAAATCAAACATAATACACCTAAACATGCCGGCTTTACTAGGGACAAGAATCCTGAGAAAAGAGGCATGACAACAAAAACCCTAGGAGGACATCACACCCACAAGTAGCCCCACCCTCAAATTAATATCATGCAGTGTTCCAAAGCATCAATCCAAAACAAGAGTGTTAGAAACATACCTGTGGCACCATGGGTGAAAAGATATAATGTCAATCACACAATACAAATACAAACAACAAAATACCTTGTGTTGCCTCCCAAGAAGCGCCTAATTTAGTATCGCGGCATGACCCAACTCAGCTTTTTCCTCCATCTTAAGGATATGAACTTCACCCCTAACTTAGAGTCCATCTTCTTTCCTCGCTCATAGGGAGGTGGTACAAAAATTAAGAAGCCGAGTAATGGATGATACATGGTAAACAACTCACTTTAAAGTGAGGTGTGTTTTTGTATTGCTTATCAAGTGTAAAATAAAGAATATAGAATTCTTGTTCCTCATCTTTACAGTCTTCTACTATTTTAGATGATTCCATAGACAAGATATCATATAAACATAATGTGAAAAAATTCTTCGAGTGTGGCCCAACAAATCCTACTTCAAAATTTACACTATCCTCTACACACTCATTTTTATTCATCTTCTCAACATTTTTACTTTGAATTGGGCTAGAGTATTCATAAGAGATTGGCTTGGCTTCTTCTTTTGCCTCTAGCACCATTCTCTCAATCTTGGCATCATCCTTCATGATTGGCTCGGTTGGTTGGGAAATCTCTAAGGGTTGATCAACATCAAGCTCATCATCAGTATAGGAATCTTGATATTTATCGTCACACTCTTCCATTATTTTAAATTATTCCACAGACAAGATATCATCTAAATATAATATAGAAAAGTGTTTTGGATGATTGACCTCGATCTCCATCTCTTTTATCCTTTCTCTACCCTCGTTAAATTCACTAATATCTTGACGTATGTCACATATGGTATCATTCATTGTGTCTATACGATCCAATATTAGTTGTGGCATAGCTTCAAAGTCACTCTTTCCAGTGTTGCGTTCTTCCTTTTCTTGACCATAAGACCTGTCATACTCCTAAGAAGAACTAGAACTTATATTAGTGTAATAGGGGGAGGGGGCATTTGGGAAATCACTCTAATGTCCATATTGACCATCACATAAAGAACAATTATACTCCCAGTAAGATGGAGATGGTGTACACATCTCTCTCCGGGGAGCATATCTATAATCTTGCCAAAAATAGGGTCCATTACAATATGGACATGGATCATCCAGATAAGATTTCTAACCATCAAACTTACATTCATTCCATGATGCCATAGTAAGAAATAAACAAAAATAAAGAAAATCTACCTAACACAAGAAACAAAGGAAATCCCAACAAATATTTACAAGTTTGAATTCAAGCAAGTAAGCTAAAATTCCAAACTAACTCAATACACCAAATTGTTTCGTGGAAACGACGCCATTTTTGATAACCTCAACTTACACCTTAAATTAGTGTAAGGCGGCCGTCATCAATATATTTACCCAACTTTGAAGTTGGGGTCAAATCCATAGAGAAAAATGTGAGTGGCGATTAAACTAGTTTGAAATTATAGCTACAAGTTAAATTCAAACAAATGATACTAAAATATAAAATGGGGTTCTAGTATTAATGTTTGTAATCACGATAAATGGAAAACAAGAGTTATGTTCACTATGGGTTTTAGGAATTGACAGATACTAGGTACTGCTTAAGACTCTTGAAGTAAGTAGGAACAACAGAATAGCCGTGACGACTATACTATCTGACTTATCTCTCGACCTCACCAGACAATTTATTATTTAATTCTCTCAAACTTAGATAACTTATCTATTTTCAATAGGATGTTATCTCAGGTAAATTAGTCCAGTTATGGGATTAATCATTAAACAAAAGGTTGGTAGCTTCTGAGTCCCTATTGATAATTCACGTCCTCTAGTCTATTTCTCTGTTCAAGGAAATAAACCTAAGGCATAACCTATTGTTTGCAACCAATAGATTTTAAGTTAAAACAACAAAATTTCAAGACGTCCTACTACTCTTTGAACCTTTTAAGTACCTAGCATCATATCAAACCCTAATCCATGGATCCCATAACTCGGGCCAATGGAATTAACCACTCATAATTTGATAAGCAAAATAAAAAGTTGAATTCATGATAGTATGGATAAAATTAAAAATGCATGAAAACAACAATTGTTTCTTCAATTGAATCAAAATAGAATAATCCACAATAGTTGATAAGTGTTGAAGGGAAAACAAGAAAATATTTGACGAAAAAGATGAGGCAATGTACATTCCTCCCAAGTTTTTTTAAAAACAAGATTGAGAGATTAAAGGATTAAAAAAGATTGTCCATAACACCCTAAAAGATGCTATTTATACTTAACTCTAATTATGGAAATAAAATAACAAAAATCATAAAATTCTTCGAATTAGGTGATGTCGTCGCTGACACCACATCAAGGTTCTGATACCTTATTATGGATGGCATCATAATTGCTCCAGTTACCTTAAAAATCTATCTTAGGTTGACGATGTAGCTGATGCCACATCACTGATTTGATTGCATATCCCAACATCGTCAGATTTCTTCTTCAAGCTTTATTCTCTGGTTTAGGCTGACGCTCATCGTGATGCCTTATCAGCTATTTGATGCCATGTCACCAATGTTATCAGAACTTCCTCTCAAACTTCAACTCTCTAGTTAGGGCTGACGTTAATGCTGATATCCTATCACAAGGTTGATGACTTATCCCAGTCGTCGTTAGCCATGTTTTCATCTCTTTTTGCTCAAATTTTAGCTCTTTTGCTCTATTGTTATTTATTTCTATGTATCTTGACTTTCCTACAAAATTTGAAGAAATAACATCAAAAACACCAATAATTACTTAAGAACTTACAATTATTTCAAGTTAAAAAGTCATAAATGTGTTAGAAAAATCTAGCACATAAAAAAACTACACCGTCACAATGCAGGAAGTTGTAGCAGTGGTGTATGCTTTTGAGAAGTTTCGAGCATATTTTCTAGGTAACAAGGTAGTGGTACACACTGACCATGCTGCCTTGAGGTACCTAATGGCAAAAAGGATGCTAAACCAAGGTTGATCCGGTGGGTATTGCTACTTCAAGAATTTTACTTCAAGGTTAAGGATCGTAAAGGATGTGAGAATAAAGTGACTGGTCACTTATCTAGACTCGAAGGTGAGCAAGCAGTAAAAGATGATTGTGAGATTGTTGATTCATTTCTTGATGAGAAAGTTTTGGCTGTAGTGCTCGAAAAAGTCCCTTAGTATGCTAACTTTGCAAATTATGTGGTAAGTGAGGTGGTACCAGAAAGTCTCTCCTTTTATCAAAGGAAAACGTTTCTTCATGATGTGACCCATTACTTTTGGGATAAGCTGTATGTTTTTTGGTGATGTGCAGAGGGTATTATTAGATGGTTCATCCCAGAAGTAGAAATGTTGAGTGTATTATAAGAAAGACATGCTTTCCTAATTGGAGGTCACCACGCAGGTGATCAGACTGCAAGAAAAGTAGTTCAGAGTGGATACTATTGGCCCTTTTTGTTTAAGGATGCTTATGAGTTCGTGAAAAGATGTGACCAGTGTCAATGGCAAGGGTCTATCTCAAAGTACCATGAGATGCCCATGTCTAAAATGCTGGAGGTAGAGTTATTTGATGTGTGGGGAATAGATTTCATGAGGCCCTTCTTGAGCTTATTTGGAGTGAAGTACATACTCATTGCTATTGACTATTTGTCAAAATGGGTTGAGGCTGTAGCTCTGGCGGATAATGAAAGAAAGTGGGTTATTGCATTTTTAAAGAGAAATATCTTCTCTCGCTTTGGGGTAACACATACCATCATAAGAAACGTATGATCACACTTTTGCAACAATATATTCAGAGCTGCCTTGGTAAAATATGGAGTTAAGCAGCATAAGGTAGCTACACTATATCACCCGCAAAAAAGTGGGCAAATGGAAATATCCAATTGCAAAATCCTGGCTATGCTTGCCAAGACTATGAATGATAGCAGAAAGGATTGGTCTAAGAAGCTAGATGATGCATTACGGGCATATCGAATAGCTTTTAAGACACCTATTGGCATGTCTCCATACCAATTGGTTTATGGCAAGGCATGCAATTTACCAATTGAGCTAGAGTATAAAGAACTCTGGGCGCTTAAGCGTCTGAATTTAAACTGGAATGAGGCATCAAATATGAGACTAGGGTAGCTTAATGAGATGGACGAGTTCCATCTCGAAGCGTATGGGAGAGCTGACCTATACAAGGAACGAATGAAGAAATACTATGATCGCAGAATTGAAAAGCGAGAATTACAGAAAGGTGATATTTAACTATAAGCTCAAACTGTTCCCACGTAAACTTAAGTCCAAGTGGTCAGGCCTATTTAAAATTAGTCAAGTCTACTCATCTGGAGTAGTTGAACTTGAAAATTAAGATGGAAGTGTCTTCAAAGTCAACAGGCAATGGTCAAACTTTATATCGGTCCAAAAGACTCGATAAAAAACATCACTTCTTTCTATCTCAACGAAGTCTGAGTAGTCAATATAACTAAGTCGTGTCGCAATGATAAATCAGGCGCTAGTGGGAGACACCCCACATTGAGTTGTTGTATATTATTTATTTAAGTTATTTAGTTATTTGTTTTGTTGAATTGTGCAAGCTGAAGGGTTATGGAAGTGTGAAGGTACAATAATGCAGAGTAAATAGAAGCTAGAGGAGTTGCGTGTGACCGACTGATCACCCGACGAACCGTTGTAGGCTCGATAGACTATCACGGGTAATCATCGTAACCATGTCTAGAAACGAATAATCTAGAAAAGTAGTGATGAAATTATTCGATGGACCATCGCATACTCGGCGGACCATTGTTTGAACAGTCGTAGGTTGGCCCTAAGGTTAGTTCACTAGATAGTCGCGATGGGATATCCGATGGACCATCGCATACTTGACGGACCGTCTCACTTAACCCTATTTATATGTGTCAAGTCAGATAAGTTTAAATAGCTAAATTTTTTATTCTTATCTGATTCGAACTATTTGAAATTGATAATTTAAGGAGTTAATTAACTCCTACCTGTTCAATGCACCTGTGCCTTTTCATTCTCCCTTCTAACTTCTCAACTCCCCTTTTTCTCTTTCTATTTAAACACTACCCCCTCCTTTTTCATTTTCTCATCACAAGTCATAAGTTCACTTCACTAAATCAAATCTTCATCCGACTGTTCGAAGTGTATTGTGCAAGATCAAGTAGTGATTCAATACTACATCAATCAGGTATGAATACTCCTTTCCTTTTGTTCAACATGATGAGAAATCAAATAGGTGAAAACAACCCGGTGCATCAAAGTCATTTCTTTTGTAAATTTTGTTGGTATATTATTGATGTTAGTCGAAGCATTGCATATACAATCTTGGGGGAAGTCTAAGTAACCCATGGACAAAGAATGGCAAGTTAGGGTGAGATATTATAAATCAAAATGTTGTAAAAATTATCCTTACATGAGATGCACGCAAGGTGTTTGACAAAATGCCAAAATGAGAGTTGTATCTGCCAGTTATAATCGACATTATATACGATGGACCATCGCATACTCGATGAACCATCGCATTGGATCGTCACACATTTTATAAAAAAAGATCTAATGGAACAACCCCAATGGTTGGGGTCGATGAACCATTGCATACTTGACCGACCTCCGCCTTTAATTGTCGCTGGTCAGAAAAATTTCTTTTCTCTGGTTTAAAACTGTATATTGATAAATTCTGTATTTATAGGTACCATGGCTCCCAAATTACCACAAACCATAGGCCGGTGTAGAGGCCACACAGCTAGGTCTGACGCACCAGCCCATAATACTTGGCGAAGTCAACGAGTGGTTTCTTCATCCTCCTCGTCTGACAAGGTGGTGAAAAGTAGCAGCAGTAGTACCTCCATTTCAATTCCACTAGAGGTGGGTGTTAAAAATTCTAACCCCGTTCAAGAAGAGGTCCAAGAACAAGAGGATCCAAATGTGATTCGACGCAAGGATCAGCAACTAAGGGAAGCCATAAGATGGCAAGTAGCAGGTTCCCATGACATTTTGTACAAAGGAATGGCACTAATGGATAGGTTTCCTATCAAAAGGATAATTTTTTAGGAGCACCAGATCATCACAACAATCCTGCATGAGTATTTAGAACTTGAGTACCATTTTAATGCATATGAGTTAGCTTGGATGAGCAAGCCACTTGGACCTTACCAACCAAACTTGGTTCATGAATTTTTTCCCAAATATTTGGCATTGGTAGAGAAGGACTTCCCTAAAGGTTCATCGGCTACCGATATGAACAAGATTGATACAGTTTCTGTGAGAGGAGTCGACATTGACATTTCTGAGAGGACTTTGAATAGATTTCTATTTGGGCCTGACTATCAGATACCAGGGGCTATTTCGAAGTTGGAGCATTGAATATTTTCATGGGATGAACAAAGGCCATGGTTAGCTAGGATACTGATAGATGGGGGCGATCCTACATGGTTGCTTGACCCCCATGAAAAAATATTGAAGAAATCATTAAGTTTCAGGGCCAATTTCTCGTGGATGATTGTGCGATTGAGGCTTATACCAACAGGTGGTGATGATCATTTAGAGAGAACCAAAGCGGTTATTGTTGCCTCTTTGATAGAAGGGTTGATCGTAGATTTTGGGAACATCATTTCCGATGAGTTGTTTTTTGTGCTTACAAGACTCACACTACACTGTCGTTTCCATGCCTTAACATTAAGTTATGCATAAATGCCATAGTTTCTTTGATTAGTGGAATAGACAATGAGGTTCCAGCACTGCATAAGTAGGACATTAAAAAGATGAAGGATTACTCGAGATTGGATTTACGAATCTACAGACCTCTAACCCAACAAACTCAGTCAGTACCAGTGCCCGAACAATCAGATTTTTCTGCGGTATGCTGTTGCCTTTGACTATATATGTGCCGCCTACCACCTCTTCAAGTTCAGCTTTTATGCCAATGGGCGGGACCCCAGACTCTGCATCTGACCCACCCTAAACTTCTAAGTACAAGATAAACCCTGATAACTTCGCAATGACTGTGTAAACCGCCAAAAAGGTCGAAAAATATAGCAATTTGGGGAAAGATTTTAGACCTTTTATGGAGAAAATTGTGGAGGATGCATTACGCCCTTTTAGAAATATCCATCTACATATGGATAACATGGAAGAGCGCATAAAAAAAAAGTTGGATGAAATATCCATTCCTGATTTTGCTAAACTAATCGAGAAGGTTAGACGACTCTAGGCAGACGTTGATAAGATAAGTCAACAGCCATAATAGAACATATTTGATCCAGTCCAGGTTGCTAGTGATGAGGACAAAGGACTTGTGGACTTATTTAGGCATCCAATCAAGGACAAAGGTAAGAAAGTAGCTGAATCAGACAAGAAGATTGAAAAGCTTCTATGAAAGAAGACAAGAAGCGAAGACTGACAGCCATGTCACCTGAATAATTTAAAGATCACCGGATACGGATGGTAGTAAAGAATTTAAGGAGAGAGGCAAAAAAATAGATGAAAAGGCTTCAATACAAAGAAGCTGGAGTATCCACTAGTTCGTCCCCTGTCGGGGGCAAATTTCAGACCCTGTCAGAGATGTGCTACCTCTGATTCTAGAGGGAGAGATTTTGAGTACTCCCACCACCATGGGAGTCAACATTGCACCTGGTGAGGATGTTGGCACCTCCCCACACTTCATTGATGACTCAAATAGACTAAGAGGGATGACAATTATTTTCCCATCCATTGTACTTATATTGTTATGCATTTGAAGACAAATTATTTTTTTGGGGTGGATGTTCTTGTTGGTGGGCTGTGTTGTTGATATTATCAGCATGCCTAAGTGTTAATTTTTCATTTTCATGTTTTGTTTATTGAATTTTCAGTTTCATGTTTGGTTGGTAATATGGTTGCATGAAATAAAAGTGCATTCCTATTAGCACCTTATTGTACATATATGGATGACAACAGATGGTGGCAAAATTTTTTTTTTTTTATATTTTGCATAAGTAATTCTTCTTACCAAGTGTCAAAGTGTTGTGCAACCATGTGTGACTCCGTTAATGGCATTAGAAGTTAGTAATAAAGCAAAGCCTAGCTATGTGATCGGGATCCCAAAAATTAGTAGGATAGAAATTAACTCAGTGCTTGTGTAGGTAAGTATTTGTGTAGTTCTGACATAAGTGTTACACCTAGAACTTGCCTGGTTTATTAGATATTGTTGTGTGTTTTCACTCAATAAGAGAGGATAGTAGGCCTTTTTGTATTGTTAGTCCACTTAGCCAAATGATTGACCCACCAAAAATATTGTGTTCCATTTGTCAACCCTTTTTGAGTTGTAGTTTTTTCTGTCCCAATAAGTTTGATTTACTCTCTAGAAAGTGTTAAGCATTTATCTTTGGCTCTGGTCCAATTGTGGACATTGTACATTTTAACTTAGGCAAATCACCTAAGTTGAAGGTGGTTACTACTGGATTGTTAGTAGCATAAGAGGTAGAGTTAAAAGTAACGTGAAGAGTATTATCTGGCCCTGGTCTATTTAACAATCTAAATAGATATTACGTACCTCAATATTCTACATCAGTATAAGTTAAGGGTGGCTGATGCTGTATTCTAAAAAAAATTAGGTTATGACAAGAGAACTAAAGAATAAATGTGATTGAAAGAGAGGGTCCTTAATTCTAGTAAGTAATTACCAAATAGGGTAAAGAGAACCCTTATCAAGTCTTACTTGATCTTAGCGAGTCAATTATAAGAGAATGTTAGATGATAAGGGCAAGTTTATAGGTGTACACTTTGTTGGCAAGTTCTTTTCATAGAGTGAGAAGCTTAGTTTGGTCCACGATTTAACTTTGTGATGCGAGGTAGAATTCTTTAGCTATGAGGGCATGTTGAGTTATATCTATTCTATTTAGTTCTTTGGGGTGTCATATCTGTAGCTATAAATGTGCTGATTAGTAGTTAATGTCAATAATGGATCCATGCGTGTTGAAATGGCATAATCAAATGGGCAGTGGAATGATTGTATGATTGTGTTTATTTTACTGTGAACTGCATATCATAATGTTGTTCATATATGTATCTCGGTGTTGAATTGCTTGAGGACTAGCAATTATCTTAAGTTGAGGGTGTTTGATGTTCAAGATTTTGATGGAAAGTTTTAGGCTTTTTCCTTAGGATAATTGTGTGTTTTCAAGTAACCATGGTTGTATTTAACATGGTATTTTAGTGTTTTTGGGGTAAGGACTGAGTGTGAAAGATAACTTGGACAATCTGATCAAAACAAAGGCTAATTGAGCAGCAACAGCTCAAGCGATGGACCGTCGACCTTGTAATGATTCATTGGTCTAAACCATTGATAAAAAATAGAAGGCATAGACTCTAGATGTCCTACGACAGTCCAGGCAACGGACCGTTGTCCCTGCGATGAAACATCGGTATAAAACATTGCCATAATACAAAAGGCATCATCATTGGAAGTCATGCGATGATGGAGATGATGAATTATCAACCTTGCGATGGGACATCACACTACCCGTCGTGTAAAATCTGAACATTGAGTCACTGGACACCTTGTGATGATGAAGACGGTGGAACATCAGACTTGCGATGGAACATAGCTTGACCTATCACCCAAAAGTAGAACATAGTGTCACTGGACACCCTGCTACGATGCAGGTAATTAACCGTCGGACTTGTGATGGACCATCGCTTGACCCATCAACCAAAACACAGAGAATCTGAGTTTGAATTTAAAAACCCCAGTTCTGAAATCATAGAAATACGAAGTATTAGTATTTATTCCATATCGTTCTCTTTAGTTTAATACCTTTTTCTCTATTGAGAGATTTCTACTACTTTTCATTGAGAATTGAACCTAGAGATAGAGACATGATTATTAGTTTTCATATTTTCTATTGAAGATTGATAAGATCAATATTGTGACTTTTGTAAGTACTCTTCTGAAGTTATTTATGAAATTAATATAGCTTTGATTTCTGAAATGAAGATGAGTAGCTAAACTTCCATAATTAGGGTTATGGGAACCTTGATGTAGAGAACTACTTTGGGATTGTGAATGGGTTTATTTTCTAACATTTACCGAAAATTCATAAATCATTCTTCATTTTAATGACATCTCTTGGTTGCAAACATGAGAAGTGAGCCTATGAACTCCACTTGTCTGATAAGAAAGTGGATGTTGGGAAAAGAAGTGATTCACATGAACTCCATAAGTTTACCCTTTGGGTTTATAGATTGATGCCGTAACAGGATCAACCCTCATGAGAGTTTTATTGAATAATGCATGAACCCTTTAAGTTTGAGAGAAGTAAAGGGTGAAATACTCATTAGGTTGAGAAACACGTGGGTAATCTTTAGAATTCAATAATTCTTGTAAATTGGATACATAAGTTAGAATTCGAAGACAAACTCACAACCGTAATTTTTTGAACATCTTGGTGAGCATAACCCTAGTTAATTCATTCTCATTGGAATTACATCTCAATTCACTCTCAGTAGCTAGACTTTTGTGTAATACAAATACAAAAGAGCACTATTAATATTTCCAAACCCCCTTTTTATTTTTGAGCCTTAGATTAACAGTCTAATAACAATTACAATACTAAGTGAACACGGTATTCCCTGTGGGATTTGACACTTAACCCAGTTGGGTTCTATATTTAACAACGATCACTTACTCTCTTATAAGAGAGTTGTAATTTGGGCATATCATTTGGTTATGTTATAATATTTTTAATTGGGCAATAATGGTGGGGTGTGATGGCTAATCATGAAGGTGTGAGTACAATGAACGGATACTAGAAACTCATGTTTGACAATATAAGGATTGGTCATAGAGACCATATATGATACTTTCGAGGTATATGTAAACTCCCTAAGTACATTTGTACATATGTATCATGGGGAGTGAAGGCTACTTAGGAATCCCCTACTCCTATGGCATCTCTGGTTCATGAGGCATATATCTTGTGGGTGGTTTTAGGATGGTTAAGATACACATACCCATGTTGATTATTTTAAAGGCATGATAAACCTGGTTTCTTTTCCTGTCATGGATATATGTGTGTGTGTGTGTGTATGGTTGTGTATGTATATGACGGTTTACTTGGTTTTAATGGTTGGCATTTTTTATCCTTATCATGAGTACTTCCTAGAGTTCACCCATTAACTAGTCTACGAGTGGTTGTATCCCTATGTAATGCAGGAATCTTCCATTATACTTCTCCTTCTTAGTGATCAGATTCAGGATCAGCTATTAGATTGAAGTGGTGAGCTTTTATACTCTGGAAGGATTCATTTCATATGATGGATGTCTTTACATACTTAGGTTATTTTATAGATATTGGTTTTGGATACGGTTGGGGGCATGGCCCAACCTGATATTATTTTACTTCAACTTAGAGGCTTTATGGAACTACGATAGGTTGGTATTGGCAATTTTTTATTATATCAGTTTAGTTGTGGTTATTAGTTATGTGTTGGATGGTTGGACTTGTTTCAGTTGGTTGTAGTCATGGACCTATCCTAGAGTCTTAATTTGAACACTTACGCTATCTTGTTATATTCTCAGAATTCAGTCAGTTCATGGCATGCTTTTGGAGGTTGGGTTGGGTAACTGAGGTGGTCTTCGGTCCTAGTTGGACTTAGATGCCCATTACGACAATGCCCTAGTTTGGGTCATGTCAAGTCTGTATTAGAGTTTTAGGTTCATGGTCAATTAGGAGTCCAAAAATTTATGTCAAGTAGAGTCTCTTTTAGGGGTGTGTAGTGTGCCACACTCATAAGGGTGAGGCTACATGGTGTTTAGGAATGTTCTACTTACTTGTGATTTGATTTCAAGATATAGAGTCTAAAGTCTTGGATTCTTCTGATTTATATTTGCTCATTTTTTAGATGATGCCTCCTCGATTATATAAAGATTACGAGAACTCTTTTGTCCAATTGGGGACAATGTTGATGGGATATGCTCTGCTATGGGGATCCTTACCCGATCTAGGGATCAGTTCTTGATTATTCTGGAGTTCCACTGGTTCGTTTTAGTCCTCTTCAGGGTGATGTAATGAATGCAGAGTTTCTTTAGTCCATTCATGTGATTTCTCTGTTGGTAGCTTCTTAGGGTGAGCATGGTGTATCTGATATTCCATCTTTTGGGGATACAAGGGTTGGCCAGTTCCTGATGTTGAGTCCTCCAACCTTTACTGGTGTTAAGGTGGTGGAAGATCCTAAGCAATTTTTGGATGAAATGGAAAAGATTTAAAGGGTTATGTAGGCGATAAATGTGGAAGGGGTGAATTTTGCTGCCTATCAGCTAAAGGATATGGCGTACCAATGGTACGATAAATAGGATAGTGCAAGGGGTGATATTGATGGTGAGTAGTCTTTATGAAAAACTTTCTCTGATAATTATTTTGACCGTTTCTTTTCTCGAGAATTGAGGGAAGCAAAAAGGGAGGAACTTGTTCATTTGAAATTAGGAATGATATCGATCAAGGAGTATGCCTTGAAATTTCACCAGTTGTCTAAGTATACTCTAAAAATTAAGTCTGATATTAGGGCCAGGATGAGAAATTTAGCTTCAAGACTATCTTGAGTTGATCCTTAAAAGTAAAACTGCTTTACTGATAAAGAATATGGATATTTCTAGGTTGGTTATTCTTATGCAACAGGTGGAGGAGGAAAAAAAGAAGCAGGCTCAAGTAGGGGAAAGGTAGGGTAAAAAGTTCAGGATCTCTGAGAAGGATGGTCAATAGTAAAGTGGTAGGGATGGTGGTAAGTGGCCAAAGAAGAAGAGGGAGAGTTCTACCTTTTTCTCCATACTAGTGCTCTTTACTTGAAGACTTTGAGAGACATGCATCATCAGGGTGGCAATAACTTCAAGGCATAGAGTGCCCAATCTCATGCAATTGGAGCTCAAATGTCCTTGTCATGTCCTTCTGGTATATTCTGTGGTCAGTTACAGTAGGGTTTCTATGATGAGGGGAGGGACATGTGGTTCAAGTATGGTCAGCCAGGCGACATGCTTAAAAATTGCTTGGTTGGTAAGGTTGCTTCAGGAGTGAATAAGGTTCCAGTTGCCTCTTCATCTGCTCTTGCATAAAAGGATACTGCTTCTGTATCTAATTTTACTTCTACTACTGACGCATGCTGGAATAGATTATATGCTCTTGCATCTCGATAGGAGTCTAAGGCATCGCTTGATGTCGTGACTGGTATGTTGAAACTTTTCTCCCCTGATGGGTACTGTTTAATTTATCCAGGGTCAACTCTTTCTAATGTGATCCCATTTGTGTCTTTGTATTTTGGTTTTGGTCCTAAGGTTAATTCAAATCCTTTTTCTATTTCTACCCCAGTTGGTGACTCTATGGTTGGTAAAAAAGTCTATGGGGGTGTGTGGAATCTGTTGGTAATAAGGAGACTTTGGTGGATTTGTATGAAGTTGACATAATGGATTTTGATGGCATTATCTATATGAATTGGTTACATAAGTTCTACGCGTCATTAGATTGTCAAATCTGTAAGGTTGTCTTTAGGTTCCCAGGTTAAACATTTATTAAATAGGAGGGTGGTTCCCTAGCTCCTTAGGAGAGGTTTATATCATATCTTAGAGCTTAGAGATTAATCTCTAGGGGGTCTCTATCATCTAGTCCGGGTTAAAGATTCTAACACGAAAGATCCTTCTTTGCATTTGGTTTTTTTGGTGAATGAGATTCCTGAGGTCTTTTTGGATGATCTTCCTCGTGTTCCTTCAGATAAGGAGATTGAGTTTGGGATTGACATAGTTCTGAACACTCATCTAATACTTATTCCTCTTTATAGGATGGCTCCAGCTGAGTTGATAGAGCTTAAAGAACAATTTAAGGATCTTTTGAATAAGGGTTCCACCCATCTTAGTGTATCCCCGTGAGGTGAACCGGTGTTATTCGTGCATAAGAAGATGGTTCCATTTCGATGTGCATTGACTATTGACAGTTGAATAAGATAATAGTAAAGAACAAGTATCTTCTTCCAAGGATAGATGACTTGTTTGATTAGTTGCAACGTGCCAAAATTGTTTTGAAGATAGATCTTCGGTCTAGGTATTATCAGCTAAAGATTAGGAAGTTGGATATCCCTAATACATCTTTCCATACTCGGTATGGGCACTTTGAGTTCTTTATTATGTCATTTGGTTTGACCAACGCTCTAACAACATTTATGGATTTGACGAATAGGGTCCTCCACCAGTTTCTGGATCTGATTACATTGTGTTCAAAAATGAAATCTTGGTGTACTCTAAGAGTGAGGTGGATCATTCCAATCACCTTTGTGTTGTGTTGCAAACCTTAAAAGAGCAATAATTGTATGCCAAATTCTCAAAATGTGAATTTTGTTTGAACACTGTCACTTTCCTTGGTCATATTATTTCTAGTGAGGGAATGATGGTGGATCCACAAAAGGTTGTGGTGGTTAAGAAGTGGCCCAGAGACACGAATCCAACCAACATGCGAAGCTTCTTTAGTTTGGTTGGGTGCTATTGGAGGTTTGTAGAAAGTTTTTTAACTATAGATCCCCCATTGACTAAGTTGTTTCAGAAAAAGGTAAGGTTATCTTGGTCGAATACTTGTGAGGGTCGTTTCGAGAAGCTGAAGGATAAGCTAACTTCGGCTATGTTTTTGAATTTTCCTTAAGTCAATGAGGGGTTTGTTGTTTATTATGATGTATCCCAGGTGCTATTTGGTTGTGTTTGAATGCATCATGGGAAGGTGATATCCTATACTTCTAGGAAGTTGAAGGTGCATGAGATGAATTATGCTACTCATTATTTGTAGCTTTTAGTGGAGGTGTTTGCATTGAAAACCTGGCGGCACTAGTTCTATGGAGTCCATGTGGAAATCTTTTCTAATCATAAGAGTCCACACTATGTATTCACTCAGAAAGAGCTTAATCTCAAGTAGAGGAGATGGCTCGAGCTTCTCAAGGGCAATGATATGAGTTTTCACTACCATCCAAGTAACGTAACGTGGTTGCTGATGCTCTTAGCAGGTTGTCCATGAGAAGTGTAGCTTATATTGATAAGGATATGTGGGAATTAGTGAAGGATATTCACCGCTTGGATAATCTTGGGGTTCGTGTTTTGGACTTCGAGAATGATGGCATGTTGGTATAGGAAGTGGTTTGATAGTCTCTCGATGCATAGATCAAAGAGAAGAAAAGCAAGATCTTGTCTTGATAAAGATCAATGTTGATGTAGGTGGGCAGAAGGTGAGGATATTTGAGATCTATGGTGATGGTACCCTGAGGTACCAAGGGAGGTTATGTGTTCCTGACATCGATGGGTTGCGTGAAAGGATATTGCTGAGGCACTTAAATCGCTCTTTGTTGTTCTTCGCAGTTCGATGAAAATGTATCCTAATCTCTGTAATGCGCCAAGATCCTATCCCAAGACGTCACACGGTGCTTAAGGCCACACGGGACCTCAAGCGAACCCTCTGAGCCTACCATCACTTCTATAACTCACTATGATAATAATCAAGCTGTAATAAGGAAGAATAATTATGTCATGAACATACTGGAATATGAAGAAATACTATCCTGTACAATCAAAATACCAAAGTTCTATACATACTGGTACTCTAGTCTGACAAAGCCTCTACTACATAAGACTGAGGAGCCATTGGGACAAATCCCCAACTGACTAGTACTGAACTGGAAATAAACCACCATCTACTATTAAGACAAAAATCAGGGAGATAGGTCCTCGAACCATGAGGACTCACCAACTGTACGAATGTAGATGCAGGTACTCGAAGTTCATTGTCGTTGCTGACACTGAGCACCTGAACCTACATAACGAGAAACTGTAGAACACAAGAGAGTATGGGAATCAGTACTTGGGAATGTACTGAGTATGTGGGAGTGCAGGCAACATTTAAATAATATCATAAATGTATAAGAAAATCATGCATGCTAATAATAATGACTCTTATCGCTGGAGTTACCTGAAACATATTTTCCATAAATCATTAATAATAACACATGCTTCATAAATCTCATAAACCATCAGACTCAATTCAAACTCTTTGACTCATGACTTAGAGTGACTTAGTAACTCATGGAACTTGGACTATTATGGACATGGGAGTTTCTTATAACCGACATAAACCATGTGATCTTACATGGAGTCCAACGTCTGCCCATGTTAGGGAGAGCTGTTCTATCTTTGCCATCGGAGTAGAACCTTAACTTTAGTGATCACTGTCTTGGCCTTTAGCCATTAATCTTAATCCTATGGTGGCACGTAATACTGGGGAAGTAGCATGCGCTGAACCTACACTTCCCGCTCGGTGCTAAATACTACTCCCAGACTTAAGCTCAGAACGCGTTAGGAAATCCACCGTAATCAACTCAAGGGTCTATCATGATGACCAAAATGTAAATATATATCTCATTTGTAAATCATAATCAACTTGTGGATTCCTAACTCGACTCAATCTCAAAATAATCTTTCTCATCATCAAGTATACTTGCTTATCAAATCATATCAAGTATCGAACTCTTCAAGAAAACATCCTAGAACTCGTTCTTGAATCTCAAGCTCAATATCAATGTATATTCTATAGACAAACTTCTCAAAGAAAAACATAAATCATGATACTTATCATAAATCACTTAGAAATTATCATTTCATGATAACAATACACAACTCATGGCATAAATTCTTAATTTAAGAAATAAGACAATTAAGTAGTCATATATGTCAATCTTGTATAGCTCAAATCTCATAACTCCTTGATAAATTAATTTGGATGTAAACCCACTTTGAAAATATCATGAAATTCAATAGAAATTAAATCTATGGACACAAGAACGAAAAAAGTGTTCTTGTTCAAAACTCCACATACCTTAATCGTTGAAATTAGATGAACTTTAGTGCTTGAGACTTTATCCACACTTGAAATAAATAATTCTTGAAGCCCACACTATGAGGATCTTGGATCTTGAAGAAATTTTGAAGATTTATGGATGATTCTTGGAAGATATATGTTCTTGATAAAACCCTAGATATATTATCTCAATAGAATTGGAAGAGAGAATGATGGAATTAGGGTTTGGATGAGGATTCTCATATATATATAGAGGCCTCCAAAAGATGGGAAAAGACCAAAATACCCTTACAAAAATATCTCTAAATTGCTGAAAAAATAGCTGACGACATTCGTGACAAGCTGTCAGGCTCGTGACAGGCCGTCACGAATTGTCTTCGAAAAAGGGGTGGATTTTGTGTCTTTCTTCCTGAAGGTGGTGACATTTTGTGGTGGGCCGTCAGGCTTGTGATGAGTCATCACAAAGGTCTTCATGGATTTTCCAGGCTGACACGCTGGAGTAAAATAAGCATAACTCTTTGCTCCGATATCAAATTTTGACTAAATGGGTATTGTTGAAAAAATAATTCAATTATCTATATTTTGGTAGGTCATGATCTCAATAATTAGTAGTACAATGGGAGAGATGATCATTTGAAGTTTACTATGCCAAAATCCTTCTCAAGAATTCAATAGGTAAAGAATGTTTTGATTCACCCAATTGTTAGGACATCTTTAAAGCCATAATACACATCACCCCTGGCCAGAAAACAGCCAAAACACTAGGCTTTATTTCTCATGAGCTTGATTCAAAGTGGAACTATTGGTTAGAGTCTCGAGGTATTACAATATCTCCCCTTTGGAAACATTCGTCCTCAAATGTTGCTAGATAGGCCGAGAACAAGAGAAAATAAGGACATATAGCTGGAACGACTCATAAAAGGGGCTTATTTCAATCTAAACTTTCGAGTACTTTACAAAATGCACGAATCATAGAGAGAATAACCATATAGCTGACTACACTGGATTAGAAGGAAACTGAATTAGGGAAGAATAGTACCTTCGGTTTGATTTGAACTCGCGGAGAATAGATGAAGGTATCTGGCTCACATATCTGCTTCTACTTCCCAAGTAGCACCCTCGACTGATTGATTTCGCTACAGAACTTTAACCAAGGGAACTTTCTTATTTCTTAGTCTACAAACTTGATAATTTAGGATTTCAACCAAAACTTCATCATATGAAAGGCTATCTTGAATATCAAAATTTTTTGACGGATCAACAACAACAGAATCACCAATGTGCTTTTTGAGTGTAGAAACGTGAAATACAAGATGGACAACTGACAACTCGACATGCAACTCAATCTTGTAAGCTGCTTTCCCAACACGATTTAAAAATCTATACTGGCCAACGTATCGGGGACTAAGCTTCCCTTTCTTACTAAATCTTTTTACCCCTTTCATGGGTGAAATCTTTAAGTACACCAAATCATTAACATCAAACTCAAGAGCTCTTCTTCTCACATCTGCATATGACTTTTGACGACTATGGGTTGTCTTCAACCTTTCTCGAATCAGCTTAACTTTCTCCATAACCTTAAACACAGCATCAGGTCCACTTACAATGGCTTCACCCACTTCAAAACAACCTATGGGTGATCTGCATCGCCTTCCGTATAAAGGCCTCAAATGGAGCCATTCCAATGCTAGCATGAAAACTGTTGTTGTAAGCAAATTCAATTAATGGAAAATGTTCATCCCAACTTCTTTTGAAATTAAGAAAACATTCCCTCAACATATCCTCCAAGGTCTGGATGGTCCTCTCAAGTTGACCATCGGTCTGTAGATAAAAAGTGGAGCTAAGATGAACTTGGGTACCGAGACCCTTCTACAAGCCCTCCAAAAATAAGAAGTAAATTGAGTACCCTGTCGGAGATAATAGACAAAGGAACTCCATGTAACCTGACTAATTCTCGAATGTACAACTTAGCATAGTCCTCAGTGGTGAAAGATGTATGAACTGGAAAGAATTGCACGGACTTAGTCGCCTATCAAAAATGACCCAAATCAAATCATGATGACATCGACAAGGAGGTAAACCAGTCAAAAAATCCATATTCACTTCCTCCCACTTCCAAGTAGGAATACTGAATTCTTGCATCATTCTATCGGGTCTTTGGGTGTTCTATCTTAACCCGTTGACAAGTTGTACACTTCTCTATGAATTTCACTATATCCTTTTTCATACCATTCCAACAATAGATTTCTCGCAAATCGTGGTATATCTTGGTAGCACCGGGACGAATAGAATATCGCATGCCATCCGCTTCAGCCATAATTCCCTGCCTCAAATCTTCAACATCAGGCACACATAATATATTTTGAAATCTCAATGCACCATCTCCCCCTTGGAAGAAAACCTCCAACTTTTGGTCTTTAACTGACTCTTTCAGTCTGACCAAAGTAGGATCCATATCTCGCTTCTTCTTTACTTCCGAAACTAGAGAAGACTCGGAGATACTCTGGACCCAAACATTACCCTTAGATAAATCAAGCAATCGAACTCCTAACCTAGCTAGATGATGCACCTCATGAGCTAATTCCTTCCTATCTTCCTCGACCTGTGCTACACTACCCATGAATGACTGCTAAGGGCATATGCCACTACATTGGCCTTACCGGGGTGATACAACACATTCATATCATAGTCCATTAACAATTCTAGCTATCGTCTCTGACAAAGATTTAACTCTCACTGAGTAAGCATATACTACAAACTCTTGTAATCTATAAAAACATCAATATGAACACCTTAAAAATAGTGTCTCCAGATTTTCAAGGAAAAGACCACTGTAGCTAACTTGAGGTCATGGGTCGGATAGTTCTTCTCATGCGATTTCAACTGTCTGGAGGTATAGGCTATAACCTTACCTTTTTGCATCAACACGCAACCCAAACTAACTCTAGAAGCATCACAGTACACCACAAAATCATCTACACCATTTGGAAGGGTCAACACAAGGGCTGAAGTGAGTCGAGTCTTCAAATCCTAAAAACTCTTCTCGCAAGAATCAGGCCAGAGGAATTTAACTTTCTTTTGGGTCAACTGAGTCAAAGGATACATAATGGAAGAGAAAGCCTCAGCAAAACGACGGTACCAACAAGCTAGACCCAAGAAACTCATAATATCATATGGTGAAATAGGTCTAGGCCAATTTTTCAAAGCCTCTATCTTTTGAGGATGGACTCGAATACCTTCAGAAGAAACAATATGACCTAGAAAAGCAACTGACCTTAGCAAAAATTCACACTTGCTAAATTTTGCAAATAGTTGATGATCTCTAAAGGTTTGGAAGACTATTTGGAGATGATCTGCATAGTTGTTCTCACTTTGGGAGTATACAAGAATATCATCTATGAACACAATAACAAACATATCTAGGTACTGTCTGAACACCCGATTCATGAGATCCATAAAAGATGTTGGGGCATTTATTCGCCTGAAGGACATGACCAGGAACTAAAAATGACCATATCGGGTGGGAAAAGCTGTCTTTGGAATATCACACTCCCTAACTTTAAGCTGGTGATAACCGAATCTCAAATCTATTTTTCAGAAATAGTTGGCACCTTGTAGTTGATCAAACAGGTCATCAATTCTAGGAAAAGGGTAGTTGTTCTTGTCTGTGTCCTTGTTAAGCTGACGATAGTCAATACACATCCGTAATGAACCATCTTTCTTTTGCACGAACAGAATGGGTGCACCCCAAGGAGATATACTAGGCCTTATGAAACCTTTTTTTAGATGATCTTTGAGTTGATCTTTCAACTTCGTAAGTTCTGTGCGGGTCATATGATATGGAGGAATATAAATAGGCTGTGTATCAGAAAGAAAATCAATCCTGAATTCTATCTCTCTATCAGGAGGTACCCCTGGGAGATATTTGGCAAAAAATTATTAAACTCATTAACAATGCTTATCGACTGAATGGTCGGAGTCTCGAACTTAGTGTCTTTAACTCAAACCAAATAATAGATGCAACCCTTGGATATCAATTCCTAGCTTTAAGATAGGATATGAAATGACTCTTGGGAGAAATAAAATTTTCGAACCACTCAAAGGCTGGCTCATTGGGAAATTGAAACTTTACTACACGGCTACGACAGTCTATAGACGTATAACAAGAGTGAAGCCAATCCATACCAAGAATAATATCAAAATCAACCATGTCTAGCTTAATAAAATTTACAAACATGACTCTGTGAAGGATAGTTATAGGACACTTCTTATATACTTGCTTAGAAACAACAGGTTCACCAACTAGAGTAGAAACTAGAAAATGCTCAAGAATCTTTTCAGCATTGATCTCAAAATTCACAGCCACTAATGGAGTCACATAAGAAAGACTTGACCCAGGATCCATCAACACATACACATCAAAATGACAAGCTTCCACTGAATTACCTTCTTCCAGAGGTGGGATTGCTGCCTGAACATTGGCCTGAGCATTGGTGGTAACTGCCTAGGTGATGATAGGCAAATTTACACGCCTATATCAATATATTTTGCCCATATTTTAGCCTAGTTTTGAGAACAAATTATATATTTCATGCACTTTTAGTCCTTTTCCCTATAAATGAGCTAACAAACATGATTAGTAAAGTTTCAGGTATAAATGATGTAAAATTCAGCATTTTATGGCTTACTTGACGCAAAAGAAAGCTCACGAACGAAGGAGAAGGAAGCTGGATGCCTAAAGGACCAAAACTGCTGCATGGAAAATCTGTCCCGGGCTAAAACAATATTTCTGAAGACTTTGGGGACTTACAGACACATAGCTGGATTTAGACAATGATACATTAACCTAGTACAATTGGGTTATGTATTTCATTATTTTATTTGGATTATGATAATGTTACCTTAACCTAGTACATTTGGGTTAAGGATTTCAGTAGTCTAGTAGGATTTGGTTATTTATCTCATTAGCCTAGTAGGAGTAGGATATGGGTATTATAAATACCCTATCATGTTAGAGATTTTTACTCATTCACCATTAATCTTACAATCATCTTAAACTCTTCAATTCATCTTCTAATCTTTCCATTAATTCTTCTTCTACTCCTCTATCTTTAAATTCCACAACAAGAGAATCGTTACCAAGCCAAGGAAACACGCCTCACGCCTATCACTTGATCTACACGCCATTACTCAATATCGTGATATAATAACAATGTCAATCGTGATCTCCTTCGCATTCATGGGTAACTAAACTTCTCTGTTGGGGTTATGGAAGCCGGATGAGTTACTATCTATTGCTGTGAGTTTGTGAGTTCGTGACACGTATATTGCTTGTATCATTATTCTCTTTATCTTAATCTACATTCTTTGCGGTTGCAAACGCAAGAATACGCCAGTCTAACATTTAACTTGTTCGAGAGAAAGGTTATTTGTTTGGAAAAGAGATAGTGTCAAGGTAGTAGGACACCCTTTCCTATTAAAAAGCTAGTGCCGTAACTGGACTAACCTCTTGGAGAATTCGTACCGTTAGACACGCTTTAAGCTCGAGAGAGTTAAAGTGAAATAGTCCTTGTTAGGTCGAGAGACGCTTGGATTTACCAATTACTACAATTCTCTATAAGCAATTGCATGTCAGAATTCTACACACTCATAGCCAATAGAGACGTATACCTCAGAAGGTGGACATAACCCCAACGCTTCAATTCTCATTGTTTACAACCAACGTAACAATCTCTCTCTTTTTACTTTATTATTTTTAGCCTTTGTTTACATTACTTGCAAGACAAGAATCCCCCCTTTTTACGAGACTTGCACCAAAACTTTAGTAATTTTACTTACTTGTTGGCCAAGCTATTCCCTGTGGGATCGATACCCAACCCAGGTTGGGTTCTATATTTGCTAACGACCTCTTTACACTCCTACGAAAGCTGTAGATTGAGCGTTATCAAAAATTGGCGCCGTTGTCGGGGAATACGAGTATTAATCAAGTTTGTGATAATTACTAGACCCTTTGGTCAAAGATTCTCGTACTTTTACGTTTAGTTTTTGTTTTTGTTTACTGCAGGTTTTTACTTTAGTGCATGCCCCATACTAGACGTTCTGGTCAACCGTTGTTACCAATCAATTATGAACCACAACGAATTAAAAGAATGGAAGCACAAGCTGAAATCGACAGGATGGCTGCTCAACACGAGCAAGCAAGATTAGCTGCCCTTGCTGATGCTCAAGTCCAACAACAAAATATTGATAATCCTGGGTGAGAAACAAACCCTGACGATGAGGATTTAGGTGACGACGAGTTAATACAGCCAAGGCATGTCGCTGAAACTGCAACACCTGCCAACAAAAGAGGTCGACAAGCTCAGTATAGGTATGATCGCCAACCTTTGCAACCAGCTTTTGACGATGATGATGATGATCTTGATGGTGCCGGAGCCACTGGAGCTATAATTCCACCACCATTAGCGCCCGGAGCCAAGTTCAACATCACTAGCACCATGATTTAGTTATTGCAACTCAAGGGATTATTTGGTGGACTAGCAGGCGATGATCTGAATATGCATCTCATCAACTTTATTTCTACATGCAAGTCTTTTTACAATCCTGGTGTTGGTCAGAATGCTATTCGATTACGTCTATTTCCATTGTCTCTGTCTGGGGAGGCAACACTATGGTTGAATGGGCTGATTCCTGATTCAATTACAAATTGGAGGCAATTGAGAGACGCTTTCCTAGAAAGATTCTTTCCGCCATCAAAAAGGGCACAATTGAGAGATGAAATCAGCAACTTTCGTCATCTTCCCACTGAAGCTCTTCATGAAACATGGGAGAGGTTCAAGACAAAGCTAGCGAGATGCCCAAACCATCATATGACTAATGTTCACCTCATGGAGATATTGTATAGAGCCTTGAATTCAATAACTAAACCAGTGGTGGACAACGCAGCTGGAGGATCTTTCATGGACCTCACCTTTGGTCAAGCAAGTAATATGCTAGATCGCATGACGAAACAAAGTAGAGCTTGGCATACCAGGGATTCTGAGGTAGCAAGCCCCACTTTATCTATTGGCATGACTGCAGACCAACGAAGAAGAGAAGAAGAACGTGATCAAGACATGGCGCACATGAAAACACAAATGGATCTTTTGACAAAACATTTATTATCAGGGAAGACCAAAAAGGTGAAATCTATGGCGCTAAAAGGAAGAGACGAATCTGATTCGGAAGAGGAGGCCAACTACTTGAACAATCAGGGGGGTTTCCGCGGGAATGCCCAAGGAAACCAAGGACGGAACTATTATGATAAATCTGGAAGCAAAGACCAAGGTAGTTGGAAGAAAAACAATGAAAAGAGTGGTTTGTACGTGCCCCCTGGTAGACGTGATACCACCACATCTAATTCTGGAAGTATGGAAGACATGATGGCTAAGCTATTGAAAGGAGTGGAAGCAACGAGCGTGGGAGTTACGGAGGTAATTAATGATTTGACCTTCATGAAGCAATTAGTTGATTCTCATTCCACTTCTATCAAGCAAATAGAGCAGCAATTGAACCAACTTTCAGCAGCATTCAACCAAAGAAAGGTTGGCACCTTACCTATCGATACGGTTCAAAACCCAAGGAATAATGGGTCATGCATGTCCATCACTACTAGAAGTGGTAAGGTTCTGGAAACGTCAGCAAAAGGCAAGCAAGTGGTTGACGAAATTGCGGACATGGACGTTACACCTAGTGACGTTGCAAAAGGAGATGATGCCGCAACAACTACTTCCAACGTCAAGGACGTTACACCTAGTGACGTGCAGCCTGAAAAAATGGAAAAACGGAATCAAGAGGAGAAGAAATCCACGGAGAGAACACTTTCATACCCACCACCACCTTTTCCCCAAAGATTAAAGAAGGCGGCGGATGACACTAAGTTCAGCAAATTTATGACTATGTTGAAGCAGCTGACCATTAATGTTCCACTGGTTGAGGCACTTGAACAAATTCCTGGGTATGCAAAGTTTATGAAATATCTTTTGACAAAGAAGAGGGAAGCAAGTTATGAGCTGAAAGACGATGTGCATCATTGTAGTGCAATTACTACCCGATCGATAGTTCAGAAGAAGGCCGACCCCGGAGCTTTCACTATTCCTTGCACCGTCGGATCTTTGAACTTTGCCAAAGCATTATGTGACTTAGGAGCCAGCATCAACTTGATGCCATTATAGATATACAAGAAGTTGGGGTTAGGAGATCCTACACCAACCAATATGAGGCTTGTCATGGCGGATAGGTCGGTAAAACGACCTGTTGGTATTTTATGCGATGTCTTGGTAAAGGTTTCTTCATTTATCTTCCTAGCAGACTTTTTCATCTTGGATTGTGAAGCAGATTCTGAGGTTCCCATAATCTTGGGGAGCCCTTTCCTTGCTACAGGAAGTGTGCTCATTGATTTGAGAGCTAATGAGCTTTCATTCCAAATAAATGACGAAGTGGTTCGTTTTGATGTTTGCAAATCGATGAAGCAACCCAAAGATCTGAGTGTATTTTCTGTGGCTGATGTTGTCCTTGATGATGAGAAAGAACGACTTGAAGAAGAGCAAATTCTTGATGATCCTTTGGAGGTTTTGCTCATGAAAGGAGAGATTGAGGATGCTGAAACTTTTGAAGAAGCTATTTGTGCTCTATCGGGATTAGGGACCTATAGCTATACTCCCAAGAAGCTTGATCTTGATCTCAAGAATTGACCCACACCACCAGCTAAGCCATCTACTGAAGAACCACCCATGTTAGAATTGAAGGAGCTGCCAAGTCATTTAAAGTATGCATTCTTAGGAAGCGGAAACACTCTTCCAGTCATAGTGGCAGCCGATTTGGGTGAGCAACAAGTTACAGCTCTAATTGCGATCTTACGCAAGTATATTAGAGCTATTAGATGGACCATTGCGGATATTATTGGTATTCCACCTGGGATTTGTACACATAAAATTCAGCTTCAAGAAAAGTGCACACCCACCATTGAATACCAAAGGCGTTTAAACCCACCTATGCAAGAAGTGGTGAAGAAGGAGATTATTAAGTGGTTAGACGTAGGAGTTGTATATCCTATTTCTGATAGTACATGGGTAAGTCCTGTACAATGTGTTCCCAAGAAAGGAGGTATGACGGTGGTCGCAAATACGAAGAATGAACTTATTCCACTCAAGCCCATCACTGGATGGAGAGTATGCATGGACTACCGCAAGCTGAATTCTTGGACGCTTAAAGATCACTTCCCAATGCTATTTATGGACCAAATGCTAGATCAATTAGCGGGGAAAGGATGGTTTTGCTTCTTGGATGGTTATTCAGGCTATAATCAGATTGTATTGCACCCGAAGACTAAGAGAAGACAACATTTACATGCCCATATGGTACGTTTGCCTTCAAACGTATGCCATTCGGGTTATGTAACGCACTAGCCACCTTTCAACATTGTATGATGTCTATTTTCTCTGATATGGTTGAAGACACGTTGGAGGTATTTATGGACAACTTTTCAGTTGTCGGTGAGTCTTTTGAAGCATGTTTGGCAAACTTGAGCATGGCATTGCAAAGATGTGTAGAGTTCAACCTTGTGCTGAATTGGGAGAAGTGCCACTTCATGGTAAAAGAAGAAATCGTTCTTGGGCAAAATATCTCTGAAAGAGGAATAGAGGTTGATCGCGCAAAAATAGAGGTAATTGAGAATCTACCGCCTCCAATTTCGGTGAAGGGAGTTCGTAGTTTCTTGGCCATGCTGGGTTCTATCGTAGATTCATCAAAGACTTTTCCAAAATTTCTAGTCCATTGTGCAAACTACTGGAGAAAGATACGAAGTTTGACTTTAATGAAGATTGCTTAAAGGCATTTGAATACCTTAAAGGAAAACTCATTGAAGCCCCCATCATGGTAGCACCAGATTGGATTCTCCCATTTGAATTCATGTGTGATGCTAGTGGTGTAGCCGTTGGTGCTGTTCTTGGACAAAGAAAGGAAAAAATATTTCATCCTATCTACTATGCGAGTAAGGTCTTAAATAAAGCTCAAAGGAACTACACTGTTACTGAACAAGAGCTCCTAGCGGTTGTGTATGCGTTTGAGAAGTTTCGTGCCTATCTATTGGGTACTAAGGTGATCGTTCATACAGACCATGTAGCTCTTAGGTATCTAATGACTAAGAAGGATGCAAAACCAAGGTTGATTCGATGGGTGTTACTGCTGCAAGAGTTTGATTTTGAGGTCAAAGATAGAAGAGGTTGCGAGAACCAAGTGGCCGATCACCTATCTCGACTTGAGAATGAACATATGGCGCAACCTGAAATTCAGATTGATGATGCATTCCCTGACGAGGAGATATTAGCAACAACAATGGAGAAATTACCGTGGTATGCTGATTTTGCAAATTTCGTGGTGAGTAATGTGCTACCTGCCAATTTATCTTACCATCAAAGGAAGAAGTGTATGCATGACGTTCAGCACTACTATTGGGATGAGCCTTATTTGTTTCGAAGATGCGCGAATGGTATCATTCGACGGTGTATATCCCATGAAGAAGTGCCCACTATATTAGAAGCATGCCACACTTCACAAGTTGGAGGACATCATGAAGGCAATCGAACGGCAAGAAAAGTTTTGCAAAGTGGTTATTATTGGCCTTTGATATTCAGAGATGCATATGACTATGTTAGAAGGTGTGACCAATGCCAACGTCAAGGTGCTATTTCAAAACACCATGAAATGCCCATGTCCAAAATTCTGGAGGTAGAACTCTTTGATGTATGGGGTATTGATTTCATGGGTCTATTCGTGAATTCGTTTGGAATGAAATACATCTTGGTTGTGGTGGATTATGTTTCGAAATGGGTTGAAGCTGTAGCATTGGCCTACAAAAAAGGAAAGCGTGTTGTAGCGTTCTTAAAGAAGAATATCTTCTCTCGCTTTGGAGTACCTCGTACTATCATAAGCGATGGAGGATCTCACTTTTGCAACAAGCTATTCAAAGCTATATTGGCCAAGTATGGTGTCAAGCAACATAAGGTAGCTATGCCTTATCATCCCCAAACTAGTGGACAAGTAGAGGTTTCCAACCACGAGATCAAGCAAATCCTTGCAAAGACGGTTAATGCGAATAGGAAGGATTGGTCTTGAAAGCTAGATGATGCACTATGGGCGTATAGGACTGCATTCAACACACCCATCGGTATGTCACCTTATCAGCTAGTTTATGGGAAGGCTTGTCATCTACCCATTGAGCTCGAGCACAAGGCATTGTGGGCATTGAAGCGATTGAACTTGAATTGGGATGATGTGAAGAATCTGAGGTTGGAGCAGCTGAACGAACTAGATGAATTCCATCTTCATGCTTATGAAAGATCAGATTTATACAAGGAGCGGATGAAGAAGTATCATGATCAGCGGATTGTTTGACGAAACTTCCAAAAGGGTGATATGATACTACTCTTTAACTCCAGATTTAAGCTCTTCCCAGGTAAGTTAAAATCAAAGTGGTTTGGTCCATTTAAAGTCATCCACGTCTACTCATCTGGAGTAGTCGAATTACAAGGCAATAAGGGTGTTGTCTTCAAAGTGAATGGCCAACGTGTTAAGCCTTATATCGGTCCTCTTGACTCGATGAACAACATGGCCATCACTTATCTCGACGAAGTTTAAGTACTCGAGATTATTACGTCGAGCCACGACAATAAATAAGGTGCTAGATGGGAGGTAACCCATCGTTTTAATAATTTTCATTTGTTTTGAGCAAATATAGGTGCAAGAAGTATTCAACGAGGAGATTGATTTCAATTGACTATTTGGACGCATTGTATGGTAAAGTTGGTAAGTTAGGAATGGTGATGCACAAGGCTACGGATTGAGCATTTCTCACGCAAAAAAAGGCTTCGAGGAAGGCTAGGCCTTGGTAAAACTAGGCCACGAACGATGCACAACCTATCCTATAGCCTAAGGTCTTGGAATCTAGTGTGCTATACACTATGCGCCACCTATTCCTAGGTATGCTTTTGACTATGCGCCGCCTATGCTATGGCATTTGGTCTCAGTATCTCATATTCCATAGACTATGCGGCGCATATGTCTACAAATGCCATAGACTATGCGGCGCATACGTCCCATTATGCCATAGACAATGCGCCGCATATGTCATTGATATGCCAAGCATTATGCGCCGCATATGTGGGATCTTTGTCTCCAAAACCGATTGTAAATGGGTCATAACCCAACCCATTCTCTTCCTATATAAAGGGGACTTAGTTTTATAACACAACCACATTAGAAAATACCATAAAGGCGCTGCATACTCTTCCTAATCTTCTCAAAATTTTCTTCTTTTGCTCTTTCAATTCACAAAACCATCTCCACAAGCTTCAAGCAAGTAAGTACTCTCTTATTCTTCATTTATTTAGCGTAAGTACTATGTTGCTATGTTGATTATGAATTGCTAAATCGTATAAGATCGTTGGTGATGTTCATGTGTTTGGATTGTTGATATAAAACCATGTGAGTAAACATGTACGTAGGAAATTCTTGACTTATTTCCAACTTGAATATGGTTTCAATAGCATTGTTATGATATTTGCGGAATTATTATGGCTATGAACATGACTTAAGGTTGTTGTTTGGATACTTACATGTTAGACTATCCCGGCCGTCGGGATAAGACTTATAGGGCCTACCGACTTAGGAGGTTGTGATTGTTGTATGAATAACGATTCCATGTGGTAACCCCTATGTAGTAGTGTTGCTATGTCTACCATGAAAGTAGTCCAAAAGCTCCAAGTAAGTGATGCATTGCTGATTTTATTGTCGGAATACAATCCTAAAACGTATGTCGACGAAATCTGAGTAAATCGACTACTTTCACCTCACTGATTTGTGTTAACAAAACTATGTGTGGGGTGGTACCCCTATTGCTTGCTTATAGATTGTATCAAGTGAGATTGTGCTGCAACTAACACTAATTCTAGTCTCAGGTACAATGGCACCTAAAGCAAGGCAAGGCAAGGAGAAGGCTACCACGTCCCAAAAGGGCAGGAAGAGAGGTCGAAAGGACCAAGGAGAATCATCCTCAGCACAACTACCCCACAGAATGTTTGGAATAAAATGGGTTCTTGAGGAAGAAGCCAAAGCATGGTACAGCAGCAACAAAGAAAGAAAATATGTGCACGTCGACTTGATCAACAAGGAGACCTTATCAAAGAAGGAGCTGCGTATGTTGGCAAAAATAATGGCTTTGAAGCTGGATTTCATCTTTCGTGACATGGGAGAATGCAACCTTGATTTAACAAGAGAATTTTATGCCAACTGGTCGCCGAACACAACAGGAAATGAAGTCAAAATTCGGGGCCAAGTGTTACAGTTCACCGCGGATTGGATCAACTCTTTTCTTGGCTTACCTTCGGTCGACACAGCACCATTCAAAGAGCTGTATAGCAGGCATCCTTATAGAGTAATACGACACACACTTTGTGGAAGCAGATCGATGGCAAGGTGGGGCAAACATAAAGAAACAGGCCGACACAACACCTTCCCCTATGCTCTACTAAATAGGGAAGCTAGAATCTGGATGTGCATTGTCAACTCATGTCTTATTCCTGGGACTCAATACACCAAGATATCAAGAGATAGAGTGTGTTTGGTCTATGCTTTGATGACTAATGTCCCTATCAACTTTGGGGCAATCATCCGATCTACCATGAGGAAGGCCAGACTCCACAAAAGGTCCCACTTCACATTTGGAAATTTGTTGACAGCAATCTTGCGGAAGGAGGCTATCGAAGAGGAACCAGATGACCACAAACTCCCACATAACCCAAAGAAGGTTGATCTCACCAAGGTCAAAGATGCTAAAACAACTCATGGTGTCAACCTTACTACTGCGGAGAGACATGCTCGTGATGAGAGTTTCTTCCGTCATCTCTATGGCATGACACGATTTACTATGATGAGTGGTGGACGTATTCCAACTGCTGAAGAGCTCCAACAGCTGAACCACGACTACCCAATGAACATGCATGCATGGGAGATGTGTGGAGTGGGCGTATACTTTGAGGAACCTCTAGATGATGATGTGCCGACTGATGACGATCGACGCTTGCCTGATTCTGACGAGGAGTAGAACTCTGACGACGACTCTTATGTTGATTCAGACGAAGGGGGTATGACCCCCGACATTGAGGAAGAGTCCTACTGACCAGGTTCTTCGTATTTATTTTCCACTGAGGGCAGTGTCTCATTTAAGTGTGGGGTGGCAGTATCGCATGCTATAATACTTTTCTGTTTGCACCTATGTTTGAGTTGTTTACTTTGTTTTTTTTGTTTTTTTTGTTTTCGTTTTTTTTTGTTTTTTTATTTGTTTTTTTATTAAAAGTTTTTTCAGGAGTCAAATTTTTTCTAGCTTCGCATGAAATTATTTTGATAGGCAGCATGAGATTATAACAAGAGTATGTGTTACAATTGTGACTATTGAGACGTTTAGACTCTAATTGTGACTCATTATGTGATATTTTGTGGTTCAATTCCTTCACTTGTTGGGTCGAGAGTCTATATTACTTCCAATTAAGTCGACCATGTGCCTTGTGTGTGTGATATTAATAGTATCTTCTATGTATGTGGATGATGCTAGAACTTGCCTGGTATGTATGCAAAGCGAAAATAAGGAGTGTAAGTTTAGGATATGATTTAGGCATTTCTTTGGCAACCTATACATGTTTACCTTCAGTTTTACCTACACATGGATATCATCCTAGTTAACGCTTTTGAGCCTTTAGCCTATTTCTTTGACAACCTTGTATGTAAGTCTAATCCATTTCTTTCAAGACCGTAATCTGATCCAAATTTCTAAGTGCTTTAAAGTGAAAAATTCATGTGACAACATAAGAGGAAATTGGGTGAGTATAATGCTATAAAGTGTAATGGTGCTTGAATATGTTATGAAAAAGAAAATGCTATCATAAGAGGTATGTTGTGAAAAGAAAAAGGAAAAGAAAGCTAAAAAGTGAGTTGTGCTTTAAATTGAAAAACAAAAAAGGAGAACAAGGGTGGTAGAATAAAAGAAAGAAAGGTTGAAAGAAAAATGTGTCAATGATACAATGTGATGTATTAAAGCGCTTAGGAACCTAGTCACTATTCTTGGCCAAAATAGTCCTACCCGTACCTTAGCCTACATTACAACCATCAAAAGACCTACTTGATCCTAATCTTAACATTCTGACATTTAGTGGAGTAGAACACTAAGGGCAAGCCTATGGTCATCAGTTGCTACATATGAATTCATTGTGAGAGTGAGAGCAAGGATATTTTGATACCCATGTTTGAAAAACATGTTATACTTGTGAGTGATTATGGGTAATATATTGTGAGACACACATGGTTGATGAGTTTTGGATAGTTGTATATAATTCTACGCACCTTAACGTTTGCATGCGAGATGATCACAATCACGAGTCTATGCTATAGGTTAAATTGTTTCTACTTATAATCGAAAAGCTACTCTTTGTTGATAATTGTTGTGCTTGTCTTGATAAATGTTTTGTGTTGTTGTTGTAAAAACCCTAAGTTGATGTTTAGAAGGACATGATATGTTGTTCGAGGACGAACAAAGCTCTAAGTGTGGGGTGTTGATGATAGGCAAATTTACAGGCCTATATCAATATATTTTGCCCATATTTTAGCCTAGTTTTGAGAACAAATTATATATTTCATGCACTTTTAGTCCTTTTTCCTATAAATGAGCTAACGAACATGATTAGTAAAGTTTCAGGTATAAATGATGTAAAATTCAGCATTTTATGGCTTACTTGATGCAAAATAAAGCTCACGAACGAAGGAGAAGGAAGCTGGACGCCTAAAGAACCAAAACTGCTGCATGGAAAATCTGTCCCGGGCTAAAACAACATTTCTGAAGACTTTGGGGACTTACAGACACATAGCTGGATTTAGACAATGATACATTAACCTAGTACAATTGGGTTATGTATTTCATTATTTTATTTGGATTATGAAAATGTTACCATAACATAGTACATTTGGGTTAAGGATTTCAGTAGTCTAGTAGGATTTGGTTATTTATCTCATTAGCCTAGTAGGAGTAGGATATGGGTATTATAAATACCCTATCATGTTAGAGATTTTTACTCATTCACCATTTATCTTACAATCATCTTACACTCTTCAATTCATCTTCTAATCTTTCCATTAATTCTTCTTCTACTCCTCTATCTTTAAATTCCACAACAAGAGAATCGTTACCAAGCCAAGGAAACACGCCTCACGCCTATCACTTGATCTACACGCCATTACTCAATATCGTGATATAATAACAATGTCAATCGTGATCTCCTTCGCATTCATGGGTAACTAAACTTCTCTGTTGGGGTTATGGTAGCCGGATGAGTTACTATCTATTGCTGTGAGTTTGTGAGTTCGTGACACGTATATTGCTTGTATCATTATTCTCTTCATCTTAATCTACATTCTTTGCAGTTGCAAACGCAAGAATACGCCAGTCTAACATTTAACTTGTTCGAGAGAAAGGTTATTTGTCTGGAAAAGAGATAGTGTCAAGGTAGTAGGACACCCTTTCCTATTAAAAAGCTAGTGCCGTAACTGGACTAACCTCTTGGAGAATTCGTACCGTTAGACACGCTTTAAGCTCGAGAGATTTAAAGTGAAATAGTCCTTGTTTAGGTCGAGAGACGCTTGGATTTACCATCGACTACAATTCTCTATAAGCAATTGCATGTCAGAATTCTACACACTCATAGCCAATACAGACGTATACCTCAGAAGGTGGACATAACCCCAATGCTTCAATTCTCATTGTTTACAACCAACGTAACAATCTCTCTCTTTTTACTTTATTATTTTCAGCCTTTGTTTACATTACTTGCAAGACAAGAATCCCCCCTTTTTACGAGACTTGCACCAAAAGTTTAGTAATTTTACCTACTTGTTGGCCAAGCTATTCCCTGTGGGATTGATACCCAACCCAGGTTGGGTTCTATATTTGCTAACGACTGCTTTACACTCCTACGAGAGCTGTAGATTGAGCGTTATCACTAGGGTAGCGTCGAAAAACCTGCCCAAAATTCGGCATGAGTCATCATCTTATTTAAAGGATCAACGGGTTGAGGTCGTTCGTTGTTTCTGCAAGCTCTACAAAAAGGAATTTTTTGTCATAGGAGAGCATGAAGTAATAGCAAAGAGAAACTGTCATAGTCACGATAGACTTCTAAAAGAAAAAAATGACTTTTCTTAAAATGTCCCGTAGCCTCTTGCTCATAGATGTGATGCGCTACACACCAATGATCAAGACTCTATATAACGTGGATTGTCAGACTCCATAGGACTCTTTAAACCTTAGGCTTTGATACCAAGCTTGTAACGCCCCAAGATCCCATCCCAAGATGTCACATGGTGCTTAAGGCAACACGCGGCCTCAAGCTAACCTTCTGAGCCTATCATCACTTCTGTAACTGACTATGACAATAATCAATCTATAATAAGGAAGAATAATCATGTCATGAACATACTAGAATACGAAGAAATACTATCCTGTACAATCAAAATACCAAAGTTTTATACATACTGGTACTCTAATCTGACAAAGGCTCTACTACATAAAACTGAGGAGCCATTGGGACAGATCCCCAACTGACTTATACTGAACTGGAAATAAACCACCATCTACTATCAAGATAAAAATTAGGGACATAGGTCCTCAAACCATGAGGACTCACCAACTGTAAAAATGTAGATGGAGGTACTCGAAGATCATCGTCGCTGCTGAGACTGAGCACCTGAACCTACATCATGAGAAACTGTAGAACACAAAAGAGTATGGGAATCAATAATTGGGAATGTACTGAGTATGTGGGGGTGCAGTCAATATTTAAATAATATCATAAATGTATAAGAAAATCATGTATGCTGATAATAATGACTCTCATTACTTCAATTACTTGAAACATATTTTCCATAAATCATTAATAATAACACATGCTTCATAAATCTCATAAACCATTGGACTTAACTCAAACTCTTTGACTCATGACATAGAGTGACATAGTAACTCATGGAACTTGGACTATTATGGACTTGGGAGTTTTTTGTAACCGACATAAACCATGTGAGCTTACATGGAGTCCAACGTCTTGCCCACATTGGGGAGAGCTGTTTTATATTCGCCATTGGAGTAGAACCTTAACTTTAGTGATAACTGTCTTGGCCTTCGTCCCTTAATCTTAATCCTATGGTGGCATGTAGTTCTGGGGAAGTAGGATGCGCTGAACCCACACTTCCTGCTCTGTGCTAAATACTACTCCCAGACTTAAGCTCAAAATACGTTAGGAAATCCACCTTAATCAACTCAAGGGTCTATCATGAGGACCAAAATGTAAATATATATCTCATTTGTAAATCATAATCAACTTGTGGATTCCTAACTCGACTCAATCTCAAAATAATCTTTCTCATCATCAAGTGCACTTTCTTATCAAATCTTATCAAGTATCAAAATCTTCAAGAAAACATCATAGAACTCGTTCGTGACTCTCAAGCTCAATATCAGTATATATTCAATAGACAAACTTCTCATAGAAAAACATAAATCATGACACTTATCATAAATCACTTAGAAATCATCATTTCATGATAACAATATACAACTCATGGCATAAATTCTTAATTTAAGAAATAAGGCAATAAAGTAGTCATATATGTCAATCTTGTATAGCTCAAATCTTATAAATCCTTGATAAATTAATTTGGGTGTAAACCCACATTGCAAAAATCATAAAATTCAATAAAAATTAAATCTTTGGACACAAGAACGAAAGAAGAGTTCTTATTCAAAACCCCACATACCTTAATCATTAAAATTGGATGAACTTTAGTGCTTGAGACTTTATCCACACTTTAAATAAATAATTCTTGAAGCCCACCACTCCTCAAGGTGATTTCCATAACTTTTTCTAAATTCTCTGTATCTACTGGCAAACCACCTTATAGCCTAGTATTTAATTCTTGGTACCCATCTACAATTTGCAGTTTGCAAATTTTTTATGTCCGTAGTCAAATGTTCTTGATTATATAAATGCTAGTTCAACATCTCTTCCATGTTGCTAGTTGATTGATTCCCTTGGGCCTGTGGTTGCTGAATTTGTTGTTGTGCATTCCATGGCTGAGTATTTCACTTGATGTTATAGGCATTACCATAATTTGGCCTTTGAGCATTGCCTACATATATCACTAATTTGGAATTTGAAGCACACATAGCCACTGAATGGAGACTATTTTTGCAGATCTCGTACAAACCACTAAGTTGTTGAACTGCATTGAATGCTGCGGTAGGTTGTGGATCTCTCAATTTTAGGTTGCTAAATTGAGTGTTTATCATATTTTGCACTGTCATTACCTGAGCTGATAAGGCAGTGAACTAGTCCACATCTAATACACCTGCAACTCTTTTTGTGGCACTTCTAGAATATGAATTCCACTCAGGATTTTCTTATGCTATGTGGTTCAACCATGTGTATAGCTCATCATAAGTCAATTCTAGAGCTTGAACACCTGGGGCTGAATCTAGTAAAATCTTTGTATTCTGATCAAGTGCTTCTACAAAAGTATGATCAAGTACCTCAATAGAATATTAGTGATGTAGACAGTCCCAGAGAAGAGCCTTGAAGCGTTCCCAAGCGTGATATAGATTTTCACTAGGCTTCTATTTGAAGCTCACAATCTCACTGCGAAGTCTCTCAGTTTTACCAGATGAAAGAATCTGATAAGGAACTTTCTGGATAAGCCATCCCATGATGTGATCGAATTGGTCGGCTTCGTATTCAACCATCTTTTTGTTTCCCCCAATAGTGAATAGGGAAAAAGTGTCAGCCTCACATAATTTGTACTCACCCTAGTCGGAATGAACGTGTCAGTAAGCTCAATGAAAGTCCACAAATGGACTTGTGGATCCACGTGTGAAAGCCCTGTAAACTGTCCACTACTGATGAGAAGCTGCACCATATTTGTTCTTTTACTCAAAATTTCCCCATTAGCCATTCTTTGAATTGGGGAAGTCACGGTCGTCGAAAGTGGGACTATCACTTCCCTAACTGTCCTGTGGGCTACTTGTTCCTCATCCATTGGATCAGGAACTACTTGGTTTTCTTCTATTTTCTAAAATTGGGGTAGACAGATTGCATCTCTCCTTCATTGATGGAAGTGTTGTTCGGATTCCGAGCTTGGTTCAACCAAATCTCTATCCCTTGCCAGCTTTCTAACCTTAAAGCATGTTTCATGTAATCACAAAACCAAGAACAAGCGTAAAAACACCAAATAAATATAAAAGTGAAACTAAAATAAACAATTTCCAAATAACAAGTCCCCAACAACGATGACAAAAACTTGACAATGCCCAAGCGCACGCGTAAGTGTACATGGTCTTATCAAGTAGTAAAGTGGCCTAACTAGTTTAACTTCTAAGATTAAGTTGATGCAAAGGTTAACCAAAAAGTGTTTGGAATGTTGTAAATTAAAGAAAAGTAAATAATACATCAAGTAAATTATTGGAACAAACAATGGAGAAAAGCCCAGGGTTAAAGTACTTCGAACAATCATACTATGTTATTGAATTTCATTCGTTAACTTGCTTAACTTAGTTGTTGATTCGTAGGGTTAATTGCATGATCATGTTTTTTCAACCTCTAATATTATACCTAATATACACATTACAACTACATCATTGAGCGGGGATGTAATAATCCAATTAAGTTAATTAAAGCTATCATCCTACGTTTGAATCAAGTAAGGCATCTAAGTACTTCCCTGTCCTAGACGTAAAGTTCTATTCTTTATTTTATAAAAGAATAAAGACCCAAACTTTGTTTATTCCCATGTTCTATCTCCCTATTCCCTCTCCCATGATCAAAAGGTAGACAATGTATGTATTTTACGGGTGATCAATCAATAAAATAATTAAAACAAGAAGAAACAAACAACCAATAATGATGAGAAAAATTAAACGAATTTAATCCAAAAAAATAGTACTCATGTTCTTGGCTTTAACCCCGGAAAGAGGGGGTTTAGCCGATAATATTCATAATCACGATCCAAATAATTGAATACATATTATTAATAATTAAAAGCTAATTAAAATAATTTTTAAAAAAATTAATGAGTACAGTCACCGCTTCCACTGAATTTCGTCCAAGACGTGTCCAACAATTGATAAAATTTTTCTCTCCCAAATAGTGCATACCATGTATGTATATATATTAAAATATTCCTAATCCTTATAGGATTAAGGAGCTTGCACGGATCCCAAAATAGATTCCCACCTAGGCAATATATAATATATTGATTATGGGAAAGTATCAAATCTATGTCTAATTATAATTCAATTTGGTCGTTCATGGATCGAGCATCGCGACGCACTGATGATCACATTATCAAGAGCAATGTGACACGTCAATTATTGTGTTGCTGTAAGTGGTAAAATAACTGTAAATTTAGTTTGTATCCAAAATTTAATCTAAGTGTTGAACGTCCTATCCTTTGCCCATGCCTTTTGTAGTGTATTTCCAATGAATTTCCATCCTTTAAATCATTAATATATCACCATATTCAGCTCATAAATCCTACTACAATATCACACACCACATATTAGAGATCAAAACAGCACAATATTCTCAACGACGAATCAAAACAAAAGCTAAGATAAGACTAGTTCGCAATGATCTTGATCTTTATGTTCCAACTGTTGACTTAATCAAATTGAGCTTTGCACATTACAAACAATTTATTATACTTATAATTACACAATTAAACTATTTGGAACAAATTAAACACATTAGAATCCAACGAAGCCAACTAGACACGCACCTAGCTCAAGCTAGTAAAACTAGTTTTTCGGGTTGAACTCTAAATGACTCAATTAAGCACAAATTTGTTTGGAAAAACACATTGAACATTGTTATCACACACGTGGACACTTAAATGCTTATTTATATCAATATGAACATGTTAAGAACATGAATTTCACTCAAAACAAGGTGAAATAAGTTAGAATAATGATACCGAAGTGTATAAAACTACCTCAGATCAATCCCTGTCCGCGCAATCTCATTATGAAGAACTCAGAGAACCAAAACTAATAGACTGAAATTCTATATGGGAAATATAGGAATAAGATTATATGGAGCTACCTGGGCTCACAAAATAGATAACTAAGGGCTGTAATTTAAGCCAGTGCTATAATTGGTCCAAATAATCCTCGAAAATAAAATCCAGGTGTCCAAGGCACAATTACTTTCCACTGAACGATCCGTTCCAAGATGTCCTATCAACAAAGAATGAAATCAAGATGAATCCAACCTAATTATACTACTTCTACTCAGTATATTATCTATGAATCTCAAAGAGAACTTAAGACCCTAGGTAAATGTTGAAGGATCCAATACGAGGTCCATGGGCTATTATCTAAACACCTATCAACTATAATCCATCCGAAGATGACAAGACCGAATAGGAATCCACTGAGTAGGCTTAACCAACCTTAGATAAAATACAAACTGAGACAAATATAAAGTGAAGGTTACACTCAAGCTCTACTACTCCAAGATGAAATCTCAACACCAAGGATGAGTTGCTGGACCTCAAATACCCAAGACAAAATTGATGACTGGTATACATTCATACTCCAAATCTACCATAACTTCTAAATTTCCATTCCAAGGCACCAAATCCAAAACTAAGCCAATAAGTCGAAACTAAGTTCAAATACTTAATTTGACCTGACCATCTAAATCAGATACATCCGTAAATCATGCCAAGAGAAATTGACACATAGCTGGAGAATAAAATCAAAAGATAAATCATTGGCTTAAATCATAAGGAATAAACTACATATCTGTTAGAGGGCATTGACCACTAAAACATGCTTAAGAACTCCCTAAGCCTGCGAACCACACTAGCAATAGCAAAAACCTTAGCAACTCGGAGAAATGTAACTTTAGCTAAAAACTAATTAATCCAATGCTCCACCTTGGCAAAGAATATCCATAGGCACATATCACTAAGGAGAACCACTCCTAAGTCTCATTAGGCTGAAGAAAATCTGAAATGGAGATTTCTTGAATCCACACAAGTAAGACAATCACAACTCAGGCAAACCATGAATCACCTTATCAAGGAAGAAGGTACCAAGTCTTACACCTATGCAAGGTCAAGACCACTACCAAAAATGAACCAACAACTCAAGAAGCGGTCACAAGAAAGACCACCTACCTCTAACTCTCTAACTCCACTTTAGACAAGAACATCATCATGGCAAGAAAGGAGTATCCAATCTCCATACTAGTACTAAGAGCAACCATCACAAGGAGACGAATCTAACAAATATAAGATATCAAACCAGGACATCTCAATATTAATATCAAAACCTATATAGGGTGATGAAATAGCCATGAGAAGAATGAACTCCAAACTGGTCAATCTAAAAAATGGTCTACATAAAGAGGGACAACAAAAATAAAAGCCTTAGCAATCAAGAAGGCAAGTCCAAGCATCCCAAACTTGAGACCGGGAGATATAACTAAATTGCTAACTCTAGAATCATAACAGAACCACGAAAGGTCAACTTACTTTTAACACCATAGTCCACTCCACAGTCATTCTAGCATAGCCAATAAAAAAGGTGAACAATTAACCTCTCATCCCTATAGAAAAAAAATCATCTAATTAGGCTATAGTTGCCCAGTCCAACGAATAAGAACTGCTATGAATGGAATTATAACTAGATAACACTAGTCTAAACATCTACCCAATGAGGATCAATAACATCAATCTATGACAATAGTAACAACAATAATATAAACATTAATATAATGAGTAAGTGGTACAAAAATCAAAATCAATAGCAAGTACCACTCAAGGGCCACAATAAGGCTAATATGCCAAGTTAAATGCAACTTGAACCCCAATGCTACACTTATGGGGAGAAAGTATCAATAAAATTTACTCTATCCACTAATAAAAGAAATCATCCACAGGTGTAGTGATATAATCATGAATTCAATAACAAGGCACACAACAACCAATGTAAACTCATCAAGGCATATAATCATCAATGGGTACAAGAAACCCAGTAGACACAAATAAAAAGGTAAATGCAAGAAATAAAAGCACACCTATCATGGAGAAATTTGCAATTGCATGCCTGACAGGTCTCAGAGAAAAAAATCTAAATGGGTCCAAACTCAAATCGATCGACTGAATCATCAACTAAGAAGCCAAGCACACTATCTCTTACTAAAGGTTCCACAACATCACTAGGTTGATCTGAAGGAACTAAATGACTAGTAATCCTGCGCTAGGGACACTCTCTAGGAAAGTGACCAAAAAGAGCCCAAATAGTTAGCTAACTGACGCTTAGAGTACTCTCTACTACTATGATCATCCTTCCCACAGTCTAGCCTTCCTCAAGAACTCTAGGATGGTAGAGAATACATGTTAACTCTGTCTTATCAACTAACTCACATGTAGGGCACTCTCTAAACCAATGTTCTATCTTTCCACAACCAAAACAAGCTACTAGAATACTCTAAGATACTGCCCCTCCTAATCCATAATAGCTGCCAAGGCATGAAGACTCATACCAAAAACTCCACAAGGTCTAATAGGACCTATACCCGCTATGACCACAAAGACTATCCTGAGATCCACCCATATACTTAACCACTACCCACGTAGGGCAGATAGGCTACAAGTGAAGTTGACCTCTATCAGAAGGATCTTCCCTCCCAGATGAAATACCAATAGCACTAAATTATTGACATGTCTTGTTACCACCATCTTTATAAGTCTCAATACATGCTCTCTCTATGGCCATCACATGTTTAACAACATGAGATAAGAAAGACCTAGCTACTATCAAGTCTCTAACGCCAAATAGAGTGGCAATGCAAGCCCTCAAATAAATACACACACCATGTCCAGCTCAAAAGGATATATAATAGAAATATGCCTGGCCCACTCAATAAACTGAATCTCAAACTCAGAAACTGATAAAGAACCCTAATAAACACCAATAAATCCAACTCTAGCCTGAGAACTTACTCGATGAACCGAACGTCATCCATGGCTGTAAGTGATCTACAAGAAAGACTTAGGATCCCCAATGCTGAACCTCGATTGGTTGAAGTAATCACGAACTCTATCAGGGCTTGAGTTTTCCCAAAATCCTTTGTCTATTTCTAAAGATCTTCGACATCCATCCTTGACTCTCTAGTCTGATACTGCACTAAAACTCCAAAAACTTATGCTGAAGTCCCGTTCACATCTATCAATAATATCACATCGTCCATTTGGGATAGAATAGAGTTAAAGAATATGCTCGAGGTTTATAGAAATATGGACTCGCGATAAGGAGTCAAGAAATAAATTTTTTAAGAATTCACTGTAGCTTTCCAAATATAGGTTATAAATGTCTCAACATAGATCCTTAGGACTCTACTAAACACTTAGATCTTGTACCAATATGTTGATGAATCTTGGATTTGATATCAATTTGTCACAACTTAATTTCTCAGGTCATGATGGCACCTACTATAACCCACCATAGGTAAGCTAACCCTGTAGTCTGAAACTACTAGTAATGACTGCCAAGAGAATGTAGAATAGACGTAAACATATACTAACATACAAAAGATAATACCAAAACTTGGTAAAATCAGTAGAAGAGTTTCTAGTATAATAAGATCACAAAATAAAGTACCAAAGGAATTACACTGATACAACTTATCTCCAAATACAACATAGAGACTCATCTATAAAATAAGAGGATGGAAAGTAATACTTTGAATGTCGAGAGCTCACTATATGCCTCCAAATCATTGTTGCTTTGCATGATTGACACAACATTGGCAATAACCCGTACAATGATTTGCAGGCTGTAGAATTATAGTATGAGTACCAAACACATGTTACTCAGTAGGAAACTACCCACTGAGCCCCAAAGATAATGCAGATCTATACAACATATAAATAAAAATAGAGTCTAAACCCGCATGTCCGACAACCACATAATAAAGATACTAGATAGTAAGGCTAAACTATCCTACTCATATCTAAGAGACTAACATAATAAGGCTAAGGAAGTATTAAGTATGAACAATTCTATTCTATCCACCATCAAGAATCTTAACACTATTCTATATATCACCGGCCAATATACAAATAAGGTCAAAAGAAGGATATACAAAAGTATACAATGCCAAGGAATGAATATTCAATATGAATAAATAAAGAAAGAAAGGAATATATGGTAATACCATATCTACTTATAAATAGATATATCTATAAACATATATATATATATATATATATATATTAACAAGGTCAATTTAAGGTACAATATACTAGCACTAGCAGAAACTAGTGCTAGTATACTCATGGTTTCTAATCCATACATCTAATCATGAGTTAATCATGCATAATAATATAATCATAAGATGAAAGATCTAGATTAACAAAGTTGCCACAAACTAGTCATAACAATGATCATACAATAATAATAACAATAGCAATGACAACACGAGTGACCGACTAGTCTAGATAAATAATACCTAACTGAGCCTTTCACAAACCTCCACCATCCTAGGCTCAGAAGGTTTAATCAGCATACAACACACCACAAGCCATACTCATCACTTATACCTATAATACCCCACATAAGGCTTATAGATATAGGAGCATACTAGTGATAAGCAATGTGCATGCAAGAATGAATGTCAAGATATAATCCATAACACCATAACTAATCCAGATATCATAAGAAGTAACCAAACTTGAGCCGGTAAATGTACTAATATATGCATCATCATAATCATCCTCCGGTCTTGTCGGACATAAATGTATCGGACCTATTATGTGTAGCCGCACGAACCAGAGAATAATCATATGTACATATGTACCATGGGATACTCGAATCTCCTGGTTATAAATCAAGGATACCTTAAGTATACAGTGGTTTGACATGGGGGACTCGAACCACCTAGTCATTTAATAAGGGGGACTCAAATAATTCGATCATTTCATCCCCCGTGCCAGCAAATGCAATATTCAGTTTTGGTCCCTCGAGACCTCCACTTTAATGGCCTAGTTACACAACCTTCTTTAAGCCCAGTGAAAACACTTTTTCACACATTCCCATTAATTGAATCACAATATTCCTTAAGGGATGCACTATTGGTTTCGCCATGCCAATTACACTTGCAAGGTAGCATCATCATGCCAGTACAATTTCATTCACTTGGGGAAAACAACTCTCTTTGCTCATTACCTCCAAAGGATGTGTTGTAGTGGATGGGGATGCTCCTTCCTTAACCAGAGGTCTTGGGTTCAAGCCCTGGGTATTAAAAATTCCATAGTGGGGAGAGCTACCTCTAAATAGGGCCCTACCTGGTGTCAATCCAAATTAGTCAAACTCTAATATGGGTACCAAACACTGGATGGGAAACAAAAAAAACTCCCTTTGTTCATTAATAAAAGGTGGGGGAACACCGAACTCCTTTGTTCGTTAAATCAAACCATTCTATTTTAATAACCTCTTTATATCATGCAATTATTCCAAAAGTAGTTCAATTCAGTTATACTCATATTCAGAGCCAATTTCACAAGATTGGGTTGGGGTTATACCAATTCAATTATTCATATTCACGAAATTAGGGGAAACCATGAACCTCTAGTTTATTCACAATGACCATGCACCCCACATGTTCAAAACCATCAATTCAAACTATACATGATTCATAAAATCCATGTGAAAAACAATTAATTCAATAATGTTCAATAACCCTTAACCCATATTTAAAATCATTAATTAAATCACATGGGTACAATTATAAACACATGTTTTTGATAAATTAAAACTTAGGGAAGAGTAAAATGACTAAAAGTACATATAATTATGGACAGAAATCAACCCTTGAGCCCTTAGATGACCAACTTTGAGAAACCCTAGCTTGTTCTTCGAATGAGGAATTTGAGAGAGTAAAGATAGTATTTGATAAATTAAAGTTTTTAAAATAACCCCTTTTTGGAGTTTTATGTACGTGGGGACTAAGTGGATAAAGAGGAAAATGTCCAGAGTGCCCTGTATTAAAAGTTAAAAAATTATTGTAGTGACTACGGGTCACTATATAACTCGTAAGGACTCACTATGACTTGTTAACTCGATTCGTTGTCTGGACAATAGCTAAGGACACCCCTCCAGTGACCCTACGACTCACACCATATAACTCATCAAGAAAACCTATGACTCGTCATGTCCTAGTCATAACCAGGACAAAAATATTTGGGGTACATACTGGTCACCCTATGTTTTGGACTTCATGACTAGTAATGAGTCTTTAGGACTTAGGACCTCTAGTGGTAATCAAGATAGTAGCATAGACACTACTCGCAGGTCAGATGATAACTTGGCTCTGAGCGCTCATAAGGACACCTTACTACTCGTAAGGTAAGTCGTAGGTTTGGCAGTGTGTTTAAAAACTCAAAAATTTTGAGGGACCAAAAGTCTGGGGTATTACATTCTCCCCTGCTCCCCTACCCCCAGGATCATTCCTCCCCGAATGATGAGACAAGGTATCCATTAGCAAAATTTAACATGGAACACAGCCACACGTACCTTTAAAAAAGACAAAAATCAAAGATAAAGGAAATCATAATTTTTTTTAACAAAGTCAGAAAACAAAGATAACATGGAAACACATTCCTTAAGCACGATTGTCCCAAGCAAAAAATAAGAATGCATATTTGGACTTTATGTTCTCTTCAGCTTCCCAAGTAGCTTCCTCAACCTTTTGGTTCCTCTATAGAACCTTTACCAAAGCCACATCCTTAGTCTGCAACTGACGGACTTACCAATCCAAGATCTCAATCAGGACTTCCTCATAAGTCAAGGAATTCGAAACACCACCACTTTCCAAAGGGATAATCGAAAAAGGATCAGCCACACATTTCTTCAACATCAAGACATGGAACACCAGATTAATGGAACCCAAATTAGGAGGCAACTCCAATTCATAAACAATATTGCCCACTTTCTTCAAGATGAAGTAAGGGCTGATATCGTGAACTGAACTTCCCTTTTTTCCTAAACCTTATTACTCTCTTTATGAGAGATACCTTCAAGAACACCCAGCTACCAATATCAAACTCTAACTCCCTAAGCCTCACATCCTTATAAGATTTTCGGCAGCTTTGGAATGTCTTAAGCCTTTCCCTTATTACCTTTACCTTCTCCATGGCCTAATGAACCAAATCAGGACCAAATAACCTAGCCTCACCAACTTTGAACCATCCAATAAGAGAAAGACATCTCCTACCATACAAAGCCTTAAATAGTGACATCTGAATACTCTAGTGATATTTGTTATTATATGAAAACTGTCTAAGAGGCAAATGGTCAAACCAACTACCGCTAAAATCAATCAAACATGACCTTAGCTTATCCTACAAAGTCTTAATGATCCTCTCCAATTGCCCATCCATCTAAGGGTGAAAAACGGTGCTAAGGTTTACCTTAGTTCCCAAAAATCTCTAAAAAGAACATCAAAAGTATGATGAGAACTGTATACCTCAACCAGATATAATGTAAACTTGAGCACCATGCAACTTGATGATCTCCTGAATGAATAACTTCTCATAATTATCTGTGAAAAAATGAGTCCTCAAAGGAAAGAATTGAGAATACTTAGTCATCCTATCCATGATGGCCCAAATTAAATCAAACTGACTACAAGACTACTGAAGACCGGTAACAAAATCCATATTAATCACTTCACATTTCCATATAGGAAATTTAATCTCTTGAGATAATCCACCAAGCCATCAAGTCCTCAACCTTTACTTGCTGACAGACTATACACTTAACCATGAAATTTTCCACATATCTCTTCATGTTATTCCACCAATAAATCTCCTTCAAGTCATGATACATCTTCATCAAACCAGGATTAAAAATATACCTTGACTCATGAGCCTCAACCAAAATCCTTTCCCGCAACCCATCGACATAAGTAACGCATAATCTACCTTGGTACCTTAGGACACCATCACCACTAATCTCAAAAGCTAAGACTTTCTGCTGACCCACCTCATCCTTGATTTGTATTAAGATGGGATCCAAAACATTCTACTCCTTCACCTCTACACCAAGAGATGATTTAACCACCTCCTGAACAATCACACCTCCACCCTCGGAGTCCAAAAGATGAACAGGTCATGACCAATATCACACTGTATGTATTAATCCATACAATGTGATATTTAATCCATACCAATACTATCATACCAGTTTGGTACCTAATCCATAATTGTAATGTCAACTTAATTTCCTACATTAATACATCTTAGGATAATATCACAAATGCACTCAATTTACCAACACACTTTACAGTCTTATTCCAATTTCAAAAAAGTTCATAAATCAACAACTTATTTATTCGAGTATTTTTAAATTAATAAATTAGCTAACCTCAAATTTGTACGAAGACTAATACAACAACCCTTTTCACTATTATGGTATAGCCTAACATGTAAATTAACCAACCTCAAATATAGACGAAAAATAATACAATAACCCTTTTCCAACCTCAAATGTATATGAGGACCAATATAACAACCCTTTTCAGTATTACGATATAGCCTAGCATGTAAATATTTAGATTAGGTTCCTTCTCAAAAGATATATCAATTATTTTAGGCTAGGCTAGATTTGGATGAACTTCGCATATGGTGTGGTCTAGAAAAATTTGGTTATTGATGGTACAGTAATTAATGTATTTAAGATCATAATATGCTAGTTAGGCTATTAGAGAGTTCATAAAAATTTTCAATATTGAATTTGGGTTAGTAGAACTTCAGATATAGTATCTAAAGCAAAGGGGTTAGTCAGTAAGGTTGAACTTTGGAGTACTTTGTGAAAATGAAAAAAGTAGGAAGCTTTCAAAAGTTTCCGCCTTACCTACCTTACTGTATCAAGTTGTAGGCTACTATAAAGTTCTGCTATAAAAGAATTTTATCTGCTATTTGGTTGGCTCCATGATTGCAAGAGGATCACTCAACAACAATATCACTATAGAGGGAATCAGACTGCTATAGTGGGCTAGGTATATTTAGTAGTAGTTTTTAGTGCAAATCCTTAAAATTCATAAGATTGACTATGGTAGGGATGGTGTGTTAAACTGTAGGTTACAAACTTGATATGATTTGGTTATGAAACTTAATATGATCAAATTATGTTTACTAAGAATTCATTTGCTTAATATTAATTAATGGAGAATTTGAGTGGGATAAAAGGTAAAAAATCCTATAATAATGGAATTATGCACGAACTTGACACTAAGATTATGAAATTAGGTTAACACATTTAATTGGTAAAGCATTGGTTGAATTATTCTTTATTTATTCTTTCTAGACCAAGATCAAGCTGAGGCTACTACAGAAGTCAAGGCTCAAGTCCTTTAGATCATTTTAAGGCTTAGATTAAGGCAGGTTTTAGTTGAATGGACTTAAGGAAAAAATTTGTTGTATGTGTTTATGCTATCTAATTATTTAAATATTTAGTTTCAATGCATGCTAATGTATGAGGAAATATTAATTGTAGACACATACATGCATTATATGAACATATAACTAAGTAATAGAAAGATATCAATATATTTACTTAATAAATCTCAATGAATGTAAACCATTAATAAAATACCATTTAACATAAGAATCCACAAAGGCAATGCTATGTCCAATGGAAACATCCAATAATCTGACAAATGTAAGTTATCACATGCAATTTACAAAGTCAAGATTAGGACTAACAATGATAAGTACCCCCTTGCCTAAAATATTTAAATAATTCTACATCCATAAAAAATATAACATTTATTTATACCTTCTCCGCAAACCACACAACGATAGAATATAGCAATTAAAATATCAATAATCACCAATCAGTCCACTTAATGAATTGCAAAACTTACTAATACCGTTTACACATATGCTAAAGATCTTATCATTGTCCAGTAGCCATGACCTACAAAAGATGAGCTCTTGGCCATGTACCAAACATCCCACACATCTTGTAACTGTCAATCATATACCAACCAATGTCTTGATAATATTATTTAAGGGCTCATGTCATGATAATAACAGATCCCATGATTATTACTTTACTAGATCATCTCACACTATTAACATAGATCACAATAACTCAAGAAACACAATGAGAAAGAAATAATCATAATTTGTACCCTCTTATATGTGATTAACACTTAGAATATCATTTAAAAATTTACTCCCTTTAAACATACTTTGTAACCAATATACAAAAAAAAAGTTAACATGTACACATAAACCAAGTTTTGTATTCAACTACATTTAACCACCATCAATTGAGTCACATGCCAAACCATTTTTCATGTATGAATTGAGGACTTATCTAGGATTTTCAATATCTAAAATACACATCAACACATTTATTTTCCCTCTTATACATCCAGTGTTTCATCTTAACGCAATATCCTTACTAAGATTACCCCACTATTCACATACTTACTTAACTTGCACCATGAAATTAATTGATTTGAAAATCATAATTACTAATCTTTTGCACAATGTTTGAGCTTATTAACCATATGATTATCTAAAACTGAGGTAGGCATTAAAAATAACACATAACAATTCAAATCATAATTTAATGTTACATACAATCATAATTCTTATTCACGTAAATCCAGGAATTACTATTTTTATCCAACCAAATACTATGGTCATAGGAATAAACATGAAATCTCCTTTCAATCTATGGTAGGCACATGTTTTCTAACCCAGGTCTATGCCACTCAATTAAACCTATAATATCTTTATGCTAAGAAGATGCTACAAAGGCATGAACATAAATATCTAACTTTGTGCTAGTGATTTGTAGTGTGATATCTGCAAGGAAACAATATTTCTTACCCCGTTAAGCATATCTGTTTTTCTCTATTTATATAAGTCGATAAGGTAACCCGAGGGGTATTTTAGAAGCAAACCTCTTCCTATTTGCAATTGAAGAGGATAAAAGAAATCTTAAAAAAATAGGGGACTGATTCTAGTCCCTGAAGTCTCCCTATACCAGCCTTTAGATTTCTACCATGGGTACACCTACTTTAATCCACATTAATAGGAGAACCCATATCACTCTTTTAGGAAACATGTTGAAGTGATAAGGAAAACATTAAAAACTTTGTTAATAATTTTCATTAGTTGCAATAATTAAATCATACAAGAAACTCTACCCTAAAAATCTAGTCTAGGTAGGTAAAAAAGCTACTACAAGGCAAGAAAAAGTAACCAAGTTCAAGTTTCCAACATAAAAATGAGATGACATAAGCGATCATCGGGTAGAAAACACCAATCGATCCTACAACCAGAATATACCGTGAAAAGGGTATAAAAAGAGTAGTATCAATACAAACAATATGTCCTGTAAAGCATCATTAGCCAACCCAAGTTAAACCACATAACATCATATAAATATTCCAAAGAAAGACATTTATTTAAGAATTTATTAGTCAAATAACCTTTCTCTTATTTACTCTTCATCTCCCTAGTTTGACACTCTCTAATTGGAGATGCCTTATCTTTTAGCTATTCTTACTAGTCTCTAAGTAAATCATCACACAACATTCATCTCTAGGTGTAACTTATCAGGACCTTCATCACCTCTATTTATACATATAAGGCATACTTATTTACTAACTCAACAATATGATTACGACCATCTCCAACCCTTAAGACCCCTGTAAATTGTCCTCTACAATTATTATGATTCTCATAAATACCTACTTGTAGAGAAACACATGTATCACATTAACATATAACCAAGTAATACCAAGACATCAACATCTTTACTTAATAAATCTCAGTGATGTCAACTAATTAAAAAATATCAAATAATTTATCAATCCACCAAGGTAACACCATGTATAATGACAACACATAATAACTTGGAAAATATATGTTATTATAGGAAATTCATCAAGTCAAAATCATATTAACAATAAGTACCACCGTGCCTCAAATATTCAAGTAATTAGACATCCACAGAAAATATACCGTTCATTAATACATTCATCCTGTACTACATTAGGATCCACTACAGAAATAATAATAACAACAATCAAAAACTCAATCCAATTAAAGAATCATAAAACTCCCTAATACCTTGTATACATATGCTAAGGGTCTTATGGTCACCTACAAGCCATGACCTATGGGGGAGAGATCATGTCCACATACCAAATATCTCAAACATCTAGTGTCTGCAAAACTTATCCCAACCAATACCGTGAATGTCCTTCATGTCTCATCTAATAATAATAATAAATCTTGTGAAGATATCCTTTACCAACTTATCTCACCCTTGAAATATATATACAAAAATTGCATACAAAATGAGAATAAAACAACCCTACTTATGCAATTAACAAATCTTTAATATAACCTCATTATATGTGATTAACCTTAAGATATCATTCAATAATTACTCTCTTTAAATGAGCATTGTATCTAGTTTACATAGAAATAGTTAACATGCATACATAAACAAAGTTTGGTTATCAAATACATTATACCATCACCTACTAAGTCACATGCCACACGATTATATTGTGTACCGATTGAGTACTTATCTAGGACTTCCCATAACTAAAATACACATCTACATATTTGATTTTCCCTCTTATACATCAAACATTCCATATTAATTCTATTTCAGCACCAAGATTACCTACTATACCTATTCTTACTTAACTTGCACAACATAATCAATGAACTCAAAATCACAGTTGTTAAACTTTAGCACAACCTTTGAGCTTATCAACCTTATGATCATCCAAAACTAAGGTTTTCATTAAAAATAACAAATACTATTTCAAATCGTAATTCAATATTACACGTAACCATAATTCTTATTCAAGGAAATTTAGGAATTACTATTTTTATTCGACCAAACTCCATGTACGTAGACCTAAACATGAAATCTTTGAACAATATATGTCGTGCATATTTTTTTTATAAAAGTTAGTTAGAACGTAGACTATCTTTACACCATGTAGCCGCTACAAAGGCATAAAACCTAATCTTCTAATGATATGCTAGTGGTTTCCTACATGAAATTTGCATGTAAAAAATGTTTTTTTACCTCATTCAATCATATCACTTATTCTCCATTTCTCCATAGAGAATGAGGCAACACTAGGAGGATGGCGTTTAGAAGTAAACCTTATCCTATATGCAACTAAAGAGGAGAAAAGAAAATAAAGAAAATAGGGGATTAAACATGTCCTTGACATCCTACTATAACTGTCAGTAGGCAACTACAACAGAGTTGTAATAGAGGAAAACATTCCATAATAGTGGGATGACGTCAGTTCACTCTAAAATTTAAATTCTAAAAATTTTCAACCAAGTCTTACGCACTAGATTAAGACTATATTTTATAAAAATTCCCTGACCTCATTCTCTTGGATGAGGTGCCTTTATTAATAATAGAATAGGTTGTTACAATAGATATCAATTTACAAATCATTAATCCTCATAGAATTATAGTAAAGAGAGGGAAGAACAAAATTCAATCAAATATTAATGATCCCTCAATGATCATAAAAAATAGACTACTCCCCTGGATCACTAAGTTTTACTACTTACTCACTAAATTTGTAAGTTGTACTTTATCACTTCTCTGCTCCTTTCTCTCAATAAATTTTCAATGATCACAGTTCACTTAGACCACTTGAACATTCTTTGTTGAGTAGCAAGGTAATCAGGATTCTCCAATATGATAGATAGAAAATGAATTCAAATTACAATGGATAAAAAATTTTACACCTCTGAGTGAATAGGTCCCGCTATAGCAGGAATATTTATGCTATACTGTCACTGCTATAGCGGGATATTGGACACGATAATGGGATGGATAATTTTAAAAAGATGAGAAATAGGTTTCATTCCCATTTCTCAACTCATACACTTCAAACTCCCCTCTCCTCTCTGATCACTTTACTTACATTATTGGAAACAAGTTAACTATAATTAAAACTCTATCTCCTTATTATATTAATCATATTATTGCTAGAATTCAGTTGAAATTATAGAAAAAAATAGTTTTTGGGTTGGTTTTTGAAAATGGAATTTGGCTTGATTTAAATAAATTATTGAAACAACGTTGCTTGTCTTATGCTTAAAACACTCCTTTGGTGTTTTATGTGTAAGAATTACAAAAATTACGACCAAATTAGGCTTGAATTACTGAGGAATATGAAGTGTTGTTCTTGTTTTTGTTCTTGATGATTCAAGAACTTTTAGGGATTTAAATGCCTAAATTTTTTATATACTAGTCCTAGGATACTTCTCCGCACACTTAGCAATGCTTAAAACATATAAAATGGCCAATTTTTGCAAAAGGAGCTATTAATGCAACTTTTGATTGTCAGATATTATGAAGGACTCTGTAATAGTCTTATCTCGCTATGTCAAACCCACTTTAGTAGGAATATTCCTACTTAAGTAATCCCATAATAGCAGGATGCAACTCGATATAGTGGAAGGCAACATGCAGTAGCCTCTAAGCCACTTTTCAGGCTTTGCCTTTTTCTAGAATAGAGATTATTTTTATACATCATTGGGTTTTAACTCGTATTCACATGATTTTGTAGGATTTCTATTTCAATGGACAAAAATCAAGGAAATGCTCTCTTTGCCATTAACTGATTAAATGATAAGAACTGTCGAGAATGGTACTAGGAATACACGATGCTTAGATTTTTCTATGAGAGAGGATTTTTTAAGAAAGGCATGTGAGCGAGTGCACTAGACTTCTACAATTGGCTCCAAGAGTTTGATTGGATGTTACTAGTAAAGAATTGTTAAAATAGGGTCTCGAGTAATGTTAGGAAGATTTATTCCATTTGTCCGTCCATGCTTTCGATTGACCCAAACTCAAATATCCATATTCAAGGAGTGGATGTCCCATATATACTGCTACAATTAGTGAGGTACTCAAAATGTAAAATATCTCTAATGTTGAGTACATAGCGAAGGTTTGAGGGATGGATATAAAGTGGATCATGGATACTCTAGTAGTGGAGGCTAATAGAGATAAGATCTACTGGACTAGTACTGAAGGGGTTCAGAGCACCTACTTTACTATTATAGATAAAGGTGGATGAACCTAGTGACTTGGAGGGTTTATCCGTCGAGTAATACTTTTGATGTAAGTTGCCCTTGGGCTTGGGTGATGGCTTATGCAACGTGGGGGATATAACTAAACATAGTGGTGTAGATTGTTATGGAGAGAAAGGACTTCTACCGGGGAAATAAAAAGTCCTCTTACCTTCTCAATTGATATGGCCCCAATTACACCTCGCATGAAATATAATACAATCGCTAAATCATATATAGAACCCAACAAAGGTTAGGGTCAATCCCATAGGAAACATGCTACAAGAATAATTGATGCAGTTATCGAAGCTACTAGTAAAGTATATTTGTAAATTAGGGGTTTCTATATATTTGCTTTTGAACATGTATCAATTGCAAGTTTTGTCATATTTGTGATCAATATTTAAGAGACACTAGGACTTTATTCCCCAAAACTTTAACTTTGTATGTTTTTCATACTTTTGATATGTCCTAGTGCTTTGCATGAATAATTGAGAAGTTAATTTTATCGAAATGACCTTAACCCCGTGTCAGATTTACTATCCTCAATTACACTTCCACACCTTATGAGTTTCACAATCTAACCTAGATTTGGATCCTAGATTAGCTTTTTTGCATTCCCAGCTCAAGTTATTGAGACAAGTATCCATTGTCTGTTGCCTTTTTCCCACTCATTTAACCTTCTTCCAAACCAAGTAAATATATGGTGAGTTCTAACATTACCCACTATTAAATTCTAATTAAATTAAAGAGAACAACAATACATACACTAAAACCCTTTGAGAATCACCTTCTACTTTGACCCTACTTTGTTTATCTATCATAGTTCCAAAAACTGTAGTTATGGTGTTTAGATACTTATTATTATATAAAGTAAGAGTAATTCTTATATGAAAATATGATTATGTTGTTACAAGAAGCTGATGAAAAGCACAAATCTCAACTATGAATTAAAACTCCTAAAATCTGTGCTTACAACTCTCAAGAATAAGTATATGGACTCCTGAATAAAAATAGAACATAAAATAAAACATACAACCTAATAGGAATATTTATAGCTACAAATAAAATCTTGTCTAAATAAAATAGGAGAACAAGGTTTGCAATGGCTACAAGCTTTGCAATGAATTGTTGGGTTTCCCGATGACTTATTTCATGTCAAGAAGCTTCCATTTCCTAGTCTCGTGTATGCTAGATACACTTCTAGAAACAACTTATATGAAGTCCCAATAACCCATTGGGTCAGTTCTTGCCACTGATGTCTTTTTTTGCATTCTTCCTAGACTTGAAGAATATCTTCTCAAAATGAATCTACACAATGACTCAAGCCTCTGGAGATGACTCGCATAGAGTATTGCTTTCCACTAGGAAGATTTACACATCTATGGAAATTTTAGACCATGTGCTCAAGATGTGTCATTGAGTCTCCCAACAACTCGTAGCCTTGGGTCATAATCAACACTTGATTTTAATCTTCCAAAGTAACTTTTACTATAAATACAATTGGTCAGTCCACAACTCAGAGCATGACCAAATGAGTCATGGTAAAGGATTAGCTTCCCACAAATGGTAAAATTTTGCTCTTTCTTTTGTCTGTTTACCACCAATAAACACTTTTATGCTAAACTAACAAAAACAAATCATATTCACCTAACTAAGTCTTAGGACTAGCATATTTTTCATGTTTTGAGAATCAAAAGTGGAATTAAACCATGACACATCAAAACCCTCACTTATATTACTTGCATGTCCTCAGGAAAAAATATAATACAAATACTTTAATGTTTAGCTAAGAGAAACCTACGGGAGCTACAACAGTCAATCCAATTCTTTCTAACATAGGTTTTGAACCCTCCTCTTATATATGAATTCAAAACCAATATACGTACACATGTAGCCAATTAACATAACTAAAAAAAGGATCAAAAGATGGCATCACATCATGAACAAACAACCAAGCATATAAGCAAATGACCTTACCCATATAAATAACAACAAATAATAAAACTTGTGTGCCCTCACAAAAAATAGGTCCCATACACCCATAGTCTAAAGATGCAAATATAATAAGGGAATAAATTGAGACACTTATTCACACAAATAAGTTCTAACAGTGTGTGTGAAATACCATAGGCATGCCTTTATTTTTTATGCCTTAGTTTTTAGAATGGTTGAACTAGTATCACCATAAGACTTGTACAAACTTATAATATATGCATATGGATGGATAGGGTAGATCCGAATATAGTGACTTAACCCTTTTTCACTATACATTTTGGCTCCACTTTAATCATCACTTCTTTTCTTCTTCTTTTTTCTCCTTTGCTTGTCTTCATATTTTGGATGTGGTTTTCTTATTACTCTTTTCTTTTATTTTTCTTTTGTATAAGTTTATTCATTGTCCTTTTTTTCTTATCACACCCAAATCTTTTTTGTTTTTTTTTTACTAATTTCTTTTTCATACCTAATTTTCACTATGCACCTCTATGATTACCACCCTAAACTTAGCTGATTTTTCTGAGTTAAGGTACACAGTGTCCAAGGAGAGCTCAAAAAAAAAAGTTTATTACAAGTACAAAATGGGATGCTGAAAAGTTTAATAAAATAAATAGGTCGTTATAGGCTCAAACTCTAGAACAAGGCATATTCATTCTATTTTTGTGGGTTATTCGGCCTAAAAGTAGACTATTATGAATCTTTCTAAAGTAACTATACTACAACCTAGAAAAGACTAACCAAATAAGTTATGGGTCACACATACAAAGATGAACTAAGAAATCACCTCATAAGACATAGAATAGGGTTATAATATTAAAACTACCTATACAATTCATGCATCACTTGCCTAAAAGTATTATTCCTATAATGTAGTTCCATAACAAGATCCACATTGGACATAGTTCAAATAGGAATAACACAGTCTAAAAAAATTCTTTTTTGAGGGGTATCCTTTAAATATCAAAATCAAACTCAAAAAAATAACAATTTGACTTTACTAAGGCTCTAGTATTTGATTCCCAATCAAAAATCACAAAGAAAATCAAAAAGTAAAAACCTAAAACATGCCAGTTATAGTATGATAGAACACCAGTGGGAAAAGAAATACGATAACATAAACCCCTAAGTGGTGGTACACCTCACCCTTAATATTGAGAATATCCAGTTTCCTCACTATATACATATAGTCAGTAAAAGTAAAAAAGAGGGGCAAGGACGTACCTAGGGTACTATGGGAGTTTGTAATGCCCCAAGTTTGCACCCTGAACATCACATGATTCTTACAACCTCGAAGGACCACAAGCTAACCCATGACTGGTACCTACAGTGAGCATTGAATAATAATACTAAAAAAATATTGAAGTGAGGCTAAAAATTTCATAAGGTTCATAATATTTATACTGATAAATATAGCAAATGATAACAATATCTAAAAAACAAAAATTGCCTGAACTAGTCAAGTTTAAAAAGCCTCTACTATAGTCTGAATATGGAGTTGATGGGACAAGCCCCCAAAAATATCCGACTAACAAATTACTGGATTGTAATACCTACAAATTTCCCTCGTAGTCTAAGCCTTTAGAGCGTGTCAAGTGAAGTGTAATTTTGACCCTCAAAGATTAAAGAGAGAATTCCAAAGTGATTAGTGTTTAAAGCTTGCTGAATTTTCCTAAAAATGACTTTTTATTGTGTGGGAAATTGAATTATCTTTCCAATGATACCTATTTCATTTTAATCCGAAATCAGAAGAGAAAGATATGGCCATTTTACATAAAACAGTAAAATCGCCTAAGTGCAACAGAGAGGGTCGATGGACCATTGAGCTTGTAATGGACCGTCACCCAAACTATCACAGAGGAAGAAGTGAGGCCCCATTCTAGTTGAGTGTGATAGTAAGGTTCGATAGACCATCCACCTATCATCGCAGGTGAGGTAGTGAACCAAGTTCTGGCCCAGGAGCGACGGGCAGGACCGACGACCGCCGGGCCCTTGACGGACCATTGTACACCACTATCACACATTCGAATCAGTAATTTTAAGTCATTTTAAAAGTGATTTTTGGTCTTTTCCTACCCTTTTAACACTCTTATATATCCAAAAATGAAGGAGATAATTTTAGTTGTTCCAAAAATACCAAGAGCTAGGGTTTTCTTCCCCAAGAATAACCCCGCATTTCTTCTCTAAGACATTCAAGAACTCACTATATATTTTACAAATTGAGTTAAGATTCAGGGTTCCCATATCAAAGGCTTTAATAACCCTCTCCCAAGAGTCAGAAGAAGAGTCTCAAATAAGTTTGTTCATTCAAGTCATAATCTAAGGTATGTGGGGTTTGAACAAGGATACTTCTTTTGTACTTGTGCCCAGAAGTTGTTTTAATTATAAGAATATATGATTTTCTATGTTTTCTTATGAATTTAAAGTATGGGTTTATACCCTATGTTGTTATTCCTTGAGATTTTAATAGTTCTAATATTCTAGAAATTAAAGTACATGAATATGTTGAGATTTTAAGGAGCAATGTTTAAAATTCCAGATTTTCTATATGATTTATGAATCTTTATGACATCTAGTATGAACTTTGATGAGTCTTAACTTGAGATTTGATTATGGGTCACTAAGCTCTACTTGATATTTGCAATTTTATAAACTTTTGTTCTATAAGCACCCATGAATTAAGTACTTTGATATTATTGAGAATGATTTGGCCTTTCGGTCATAATAGAGTTGAAATCCACATTGATAGTAATTTAAAGGAAATAGAAATATGTTTTGGTCTTCATTATAGACACTTGAGTTATTTAGAGATGGATTTCATAAGAGTTTTAAGCTGAGTATGGTAGTAGTAATTAGTACCGAGTTGGGTATGATTCCAAGGTATCATAACGCAGAACTATCCGCCACCGTAAGTTCGAGATTTATGGGCCCAAGGTCGAGATAGTGATCACTAAATATGAGGTGCTACTCTAATGGCAAGGATAGAACAAGTCTCCCCGACACAAGCAAGGAGTTGGACTCCATGTAGCTCACATAGTTTATGTCGGTTAGAAGAGACTCCCAATTTCTAAGTGTCCCGAGTCTAAAAGAGCTCTAAGGCTATCAAGAGTTAGAAGTTCCTAAAAGTTCCGAGTCCTTAAGTTTCAAAGAAGTTTTACTCTCCACAAGATCAAATCATGAGTTTGAAAATATTTTTTAAAGTTTTCTTTAGCCTTCAAGTACTAAAAATAATAGGAGAGTATGGATTTTCAAGTAATGTGTAATGACTCACGAGATTTGTGTTACATGCTTCACTATTCATCATTCATGAGTTTTATATTCTAGACTTATTCAAGCCATGTGATTCATTCCTATTTGCATGCATGATTTTATTAAAGAGTATTGATATTGTTTTATGAAAATGCACACACCCTCATATACTCAGTATATTCCCAAAGTGCTATTCCATATATATGTTTGTGTGCTTCATTGTCTCATAATATAGGTACAGGTGCTCAGTCCCAGCAGTAACAGTGATCTCCAAGCATCTCATCTACATCCTTGTCCTTGGTGAGTCTTCATGGTTTGAGGACCTTTATTTGTAGCTTTTCCACTTCTATAGTGTTTTGAGTTTTACTTTCAACTCATTACAAGTTAGTTAGAGGGGTCTGTCCCAATGGCTCTCCAGTTTAAGTAGTAAAGTGTAACACCCCGTAAAAGTCGTGCATGGATTATCCGATAATAGAATGCCCTTAGACTTAAAAACTTGAAACTTTTTTGTGAGTGTAATGAGGACTTAGTGTCATTTTAGCTGGCAATATTCGGGATACAACTTTTCAACCTTTCTGATATTCGTTTTTAGATTTTCAAGCTGCGTTACGATCGGGGAAGCTCATAGTACATCTCGATAAGTTTTGAAATTTTTCAGAATCCATAAGGCTGCGTTTGGATTTCAAAACAGTAGCAAAACGCATAGCTTATTGCCCAGTTTTCAGTATTTCTGGGTCAATTTCAAATGATCATAACTCTCTGTATATAATGTACTGTGTGAGCTATAATATATAAAACAAAAGCTATTTGAGTCCTCTTTAAAATGAAGTTGGTTTCATCCAATTTGAATATATGAGTAAAAAGTTATAATCGATTTACTACAGCCTATCAAACTGTCAACTGAGGGACAAATTTGACCTTAATTGTTCCTTAGGGGTATTTTGGTCATCCTCCACCCCTATATATACCACCAACACGGGAGTTAATCCTTCAAACACCATAATACACATACTTTTCCAAAATTGCTCAAGAATTCTCCTTAGGGTTTCAAAATAAAAACCCAAATAGTTCAAGATTCGACCGTAGGTTTTCGAAGATAATTACATATTCGGAATCACCAATCCGCACGCTTCAAGAAACATCTATTATCCTTGGAAATAGAGGTACGCGGGGTTTTTCCTAAATTCTCATGGGCATAAAAAAAATCATGTTTTAGAATGGGGTTTTAAATTATGTATATATATTTATGTATAAGATGTTTTAACATTATTGTTTTGGTCTTTTGACCATCTCCAAAGCGATTTGACAGTTTATATACATATATGAATGAATGTGTTTCAATTTTGAATACATGAACTTGCTAAAGACATTTGACCACCAGGTGTTTGATGAAATTTCAGCATGAATTAAACTTTAAGTTTCGGAATATGAAATCCTTTACATCAGTTACATGTTTTGGTGGTCTAAACTATGTTTTGAATGAAAGCTCTTGCTTAATACATTATGGCTCAGAAAAATCATGACTTGCAATGTCTTGGTATGACGATAGTAATTCAGACTAACACTATATCAGATTCAGACTAGCAGACATTATAGACTTTTATGATTTTAGACATTCAGAATATTGCATGTACAGAAAAGGTTAAAAATGGGCATACAGATATGTTAGGTGGTTCCCCAAAGAGGGTTTGAGTTCAATCGACTCATTGTCTAAAACCGTGGTTTGACGACCCAGGTATACTATTTTGCGCTGACTTAAATGTCCTGTGGCGTATCAGACTCAGACACTCCAACCCTTGCGGCACACTTGGGTTGAGGGCTTCCCCGCCGAGTCAATGGCGGATTCCATACAACCCGTGTAATATCAGACTTGTAGGGGAATACCACCTAACTCAAAAGTAAAACACAAATCTTGATTTGAAATGAACAGGCAGGTTACATGTTTTCAGAAAGTGCCCATGTATTTTTTGGAAACAGTTTTATACATGATGTCTTGATGAAAAATTGCTTCCACTTAATATATATATATATATATATATGTATGTTCCATTATACTATTTTTGGATTGCTTCGCATGCCAGTACTTTTGTGCTGACCCCCCGTCCTTCCAGGTCCTGAGGCACAGTCTAGGGGTCCAGCTACTCAGTAGACATTCTCGAATTTGTAGACTTGATCTTGCAGTGGTGAGCCTTCTATTATTCGGAAGGCCTAATTATGTTAGACATTATCTTATTTATTATGTTTTTGGTTTACTGGGGGCCTTGTCCCTGTTTCTTTTCAGAAAGATGTTTGTGTTCTTAGTAGAGATTTCGCAGACTGATGTCAGATAGTATTATTCAGAAATGTTGCAGAACTTGACCATGTATTCCGTACTCAGTTTCAATTCTGCATTTTATTATGATTACGAACGTTGTACATGATAACCAGCTAGAGAATGGGTGTTCCGGGCCTTCATGGTTTGGGATGCTCATCACAGCTAGGGCCTAGGCTCGGGTCATGACAAAATTGGTATCAGAGCACGGTTCATGGTCTCAGGGTGTTTGTGAAATTGCGTCGGGTAGAGTCTTATTTATAGGTGTGTAGTGCGCCATACTTATAAGAAGGAGTCTACAAGACATTTAGGAATGTCTCTCTTTCTTCATGTTCTAGTTCGTGAAACAGAGTCAGAATGTTCCTCCTTCATACTCTAATTCATGCTATGGTGACGTCCATACGAATGTAAAATTATCCCAAATTCTTTCCTTACTCTGATGTTCTCAGACCCATCATATTTCTAGGGTGAGTCAAGTGCAGAAGTTTAGAGTCTAAATGGTATTGTCCCTTTGGATTGCATCATATAAGATCATAAAATTGTGCAAGGACTTGAGAAAAGTCCGTTATTGCTTCAGAGTGAATAGGTTCTAGTGTGAACCTTGATCTTGAGGAAATCGTGCTTTTCAGCCTTCTGTATTGAGTATATTCAGCCCTTTTCAGAAATTTATGTTGCAGATGTCATGCTTAAGGGAAAAGATGTGTAGTAGAAGTGTTGGAATTGTATTTCCACCCAAATAGTAGTATAAGTTAAAGTGTCGGTGTCATGACCTATTGGTAGCAAGTAGCGTGTGTGGATTGTATGATAATCTGTGGGGGAAATATTTGACTCAGATTTTTTTTTATCTATACAAAGTAAGATGTGTATTCTCAGATTATGGAATATTGTGTGAAAAGTTTCTATCTCTTGAAAATATTTTATCATCGTGTTGGTGAAACTAAAAAGTCTAGTGAAGCCGTGTAGGGATCTTTCGGTTCACTAGCATAGTTGCCTTGTCATTCTTCTTATGTTCTTGTTCAAACTACAAAAAAATCAAAGTCTAGTAAAGCCGTGTGAGGCCTATTTCGATTCACTAGCAATTTGTCATTCAACGTGTGGTTCTTTTGTTGGTTGAATATATGTATAGATGAATTTTTTTGCATGAGATAGAGTTTCTAATTAAGCAATTCGTCCTTGTGTGTTAGTTTATTAGTAGAAGACAGAGAAGGAGTTATTAGGCGAGGTGAATTGTCCTTGCTTGAAGTATGAAAATGGCCAGATTAGCCAGTAGGTTATAAGTATAGACTCATGGTTGTTGTGGATTTTGAAGGTAGTGTAAATTTATGCTTGGGTAAGTAATTGTGATGTGAGAAAGAAGTATAAGTAGATACGATTGTACGGGGTTATAATATAAGGATAAAGTTGACCATCTCTATTATGAGTCTTTAACCCCCTTGACCCTCTTTTCATTGGTAGTTATAAACTAGTGATACTTGTGAGAAGGTATGTAGTAGATTTTTAAGATATTTGGGTAGAATATCCCAATATGATGGATTAGTATATTTATATTATGTTGCATTCTTCATTGGTGGTAAATGATTGATACTAAACTATAGGCTTGAATTTAAATGGTGTGGTGGTAAATAGTGGCACGAGTTTGATGATGCATGTTTTGTGGGATTAAATTAGTAGGTTTGATGTGCTGAAATAGTATATGCTAATGGATTATGATATGGAAAACCATTAGGTCATGATCGATTATTGTGGTTATGAAGTTCTAGTGCACTAGTGTTTCGTGATGTTTATTTCATAGTTTCCAAGTGAAAATTTCGTGTAAGGTTGGGTTGTAAATCATGCATAGCACTAGATATTAAGTTTGAACAGTTGATATCCATGAAGGTGGATGTGAAGATTTCTTGGTTAATGAATACTAGTTGTATAGAAGTGATCTAATAGACTTAAACGGTGTATGCAATAGAGTAAGTTTATTTGATTCGTAGTGGTGTATGATATTGCATGTATGATGTAGAAGTATGCCTAAGGTGACATGAAGTTGTGGCATTTTTGTAAGGCTATTACTTGTTGTGCGTGGCTAGTGGTACAATTGAATTGTTTAGTGGAGAAAGACTAGTTAGATGGTACATGGTGATCTAAATAGCCATGTTAAGGTGTTTTGATTGATAGTGTTGGGCCTTTTGCGGTGATCTTGATTCTTATAGTAGAGGGATATAAATTTGGAGTCGCAATAGTGGTATGATCTATCGAAAGAGATATGGTTCATAAAAGGCTTGGTGATATCTATGTTAAGTGTTAGCATATAAGCTTGACTTTTGAAGGTTTAACCGATAGAATAAGTGTGCAAGCATTATACTATGACTATTGGTCGCTAGAGAAAGATAGAGTGTATCCCGGAAGGTAGTCATTTGGGCTAAGTTCTATGATATGCATGTATTGTTATTTTTTTCATACCCTAGAGTGTAGTAAGTGTAGTTCAGTTAGAATATGGTAAAGGATCTCCCAAACTCTAGATGATGACTTGAAGCTAAGGGGGAGATGACAAAACGAATGACCAAGTAAGGCTCTCAGATTCTAGTAGTGATGCAGTATGATTTAGAACGTTAGAAAGTGAGGGTGAGACTCAACCCATTCTTATCTTAGTATTTTTCAGTGATGCCAATGCCTACTCATGCTTTACATTTCAGTTCCGTGATCATAGTTCGTGATTCCTGTATATGATAGAGAGTCACGTACTCTTCCAGTTCCAAGATAATGAGTTCTAGTTCATTCAAGTAGTCGGAATTATATTCCTTATGTTAGGAACTCTAGTTGAGGTCATGCAACTCATGACGCATGTACTCACTCTTTATAATGTGTTCAGTCCCATATAAAAATCTTCTCATGCTTCAGGGTCTGATGTTTTAACCTTTTAGTGTCCTCCCTATGCCATGATAGTGGTGATGAAGTAAATGTTCTTGTTGATGGAAGATCATAGTACGTTTGTTTAGATAAGGCCATAAGTATAAGGTGAGATTTGGGGCCAATCTTTGATACATGTGATGTTTAGTGGAAAAGTTTGTGTGTGTATGTTTTTAGGATAGTGCGTGGGAGTTATATTGATAATAGTTTAGAAACTATGTGAAGTATGTATTTATGGGTGTTTGCCTTGAAGTTAACATGTGGTTATAAATTAGGCTTGAATGACATTTTAGGATTGTAGTGGAAGGTTGGAATATGCATTAGCGACTTCATATTAAGAGTTCAGAGTAGTCATTAAAGTGGTAAGGCATGTTATGCTTAGAATGTGATCTTTAAAAGAGGTATAGAAGGTGGCATCATATGGTTTAGAATAATAATGTGGTGTAGCATGTTGTATTTTTGTGACTTAGAGTTAGGCTTGATCGCGGGGTAAGGATTAAGCTATTTTAGACATTAGTAGAAAAATTTGTCTATGCTCATATGAGAAATTTAAGCTGAATTGAATGAATATCATATTTATAGGGAATAGTATAGTTAAGGGATATTCGGGAAGTGCGCTAAGCCTGAAAGTAAGAAGTCGTATTGCCAAAGGTCTGAAAATTCTATCCTAATATAGGAGTTATATGTCTATATTTCAGACTGCAGAGTAGAGTTAATGTTGTAATTTCCTCAGTTGGATGTCTTGTGTAATCCATACCCAAGATTCGTGGCTCCCTATTACTGTTAGAACTTCTTTAGAGAGAGTGTTTAAGAGATACTCCAGTTAAGTATGAAAGTCCAGCATAATTCAATCTGTATAGTCAGTAAGTCAGTTTAACAGGCAGATTCGCATGACTTATTTTCTCGTCTTTTCATTTATTCATGCTACCCGAAATCTCAGACATGCTACTATTCCAAGCTAGAGTATACCAGTAGTTGCGAGTATAGTTCAGTTCATGTGTCATGCATTAGATTCAGATTCCATATGTTCAGTTATGACTCAATTTGTAGGTGCCTAGTGCATCGCCTCAATTTTTTTTCCCGAGTATCTTAATGAATTGAGCATTCATAGAGGGACATATTGTCCCAAGGGGGAGATACCTCATTCAGTTGCATGTATAGATTCTTATTACAAGCCTTGCACCAGTTATCATTGCGTAATCAGTCATACATTCATACGTTAGTCCAGTCAGATATGCGTGCATTAAAAATGCATGTTCAATAGAAAAAGTTCAGCTTATCAGTGTATTTAGTCCTGCGTTCATGAGAACAACTCAAGGAAAGATCCATGCATCAGATATGCATGTTCATTATGAGAATTTAGCTTATGAATAGCTTTAGTCGTGTATTCCATGCATCAGATATGCGTGTCCGATATAAGAATTCAAAATATCAGTAGTTCCAGCCATATGGTCATGTTTCAAATCAATGTATTCTTTATTAAAGGACGTGTCGTGTCCGCATTATTCTATATCTTTAAGGCTTCAACAAGTTCCTATCCATCATTCGAGGACGAATGATTCCAAGGGGGAGATAATGTAATACCCCGTAAAAGTCGTGCATGGATTAGCCTTTAATAGAGTGCCCTTAGAGTTAAAAACTTGAAATTTTTTTGTGAGTGTAATGAGGACTTAGTGTTATTTTAGCTGGCAATATTCGGGATACAACTTTTACACCTTTCCGATATTCGTTTTTAGATTTTCAAGATGTGTTACGATCGGGCAAGCTCATAGTACATCTCGGATAAGTTTTGAAAATTTTCGGAATGCATAAGGCTGCGTTTGGATTTCAAAACAGTAGCAAAAAGCATAGCCTATTGCCCATTTTTCAGTATTTCTGGGTCAATTTCAAACGATCATAACTCCCTGTATATAATGAATGAATGTGTATCAATTTTGAATACATGAAATTGCTAAATACATTTGACCACCAGGTGTTTGATGAAATTTCTGCATGAATTGAACTTTAAGTTGCGGAATATGAAATCCTTTACATCAGTTACATGTTTTGGTGGTCTAAACTATGTTTTGAATGAAAGCACTTGCTTAATACATTATGGCTCAGAAAAATCATGACTTCCAATGTCTTGGTATGACGATACCAATTCAGACTAACGCCATATCAGACTCAGACTAACAGACATTTCAGACTTTCATGATTTTAGACATTCAGAATGTTGCTTGTACAGAAAAGGTTAAAAATGGGCATACAGAGATGTTAGGTGGTTCCCCGAAGAGGGCTTGAGTTGAAGCGACTCATTGCCTAAAACCGTGGTTTGCCGACTCGGGTATACTATTATGCGCTGACTTAAATGTCCTGTGGCGTATCAGAATCAGACACTCCAACCCTTGCGGCACACTTGGGTTGGGGGATTCCCCGCTGAGTCAATAACGGATTCCATACAGCCCGTGGAATATCATACTTGTAGGGTAATACCACCTAACTCAGAAGTAAAACACAAATCTTGATTTGAAATGAACAGGCAGGTTACATGTTTTCAGAAAGTGCCCATGTATTTTTCGGAAACAGTTTTATACATGATCTCTTGATGAAACATTGCTTCCACTTAATATATATATATATATATATATGTATGTTCCATTATACTATTTTTGGATTGCTTCGCGTGCCAGTACTTTTGTGCTGACCCCCCCTCCTTCTAGGTCCTGAGGCACAGTCTAGGGGTCCAGCTACTCAGTAGACATTCTCGGATTTGTAGACTTGATCTTGCAGTGGTGAGCCTTCTATTATTCGGAAGGCCTAATTATGTCAGACATTATCTTATTAATTATGTTTTTGGTTTACTGGGGGCCTTGTCCCAGTTTCTTTTCAGACAGATGTTTGTGTTCATAGTAGAGATTTCACAGACTGATGTCAGATAGTATTATTCAGAAATGTTGCAGAACTTGACCATGTATTCCGTACTCAGTTTCAATTCCGCATTTTATTATGATTACGAACGTTGTGCATGATAACCAGATAGAGAATGGGTGTTCCGGGCCTTTATGGTTCGGGATGCTCATCACGGCTAGGGCCTAGGCTTGGGTCGTGACATAAAGGCTTTGTCAGACTAGATTGTCAATTGAAGTTGTGGTCTAGACTATTGGTATTTTTGCTATCCAGACGTTATTTCTAGTTATTTTAGATTACCGTTGACACAGTAAGGCATCATTGTTTAACTTATTTATCCTAAACTAAGTGTTAGAAGTAGTAATAGGCTCAAAGGGTTAGCTTAGGGCTATTTGTAACCTCAAGAACCGTGTGACATCTCGGGATAAGATTTTGGGGTGTTACAAACTTGGTATCAGAGCTTGAGGTTTAACGAGTCCTAGGGATTCTGAAAAGCCACACTAAGTAGATTCTTGATCATCAGTGTGTAGCGCACCATATCTATGAGCAAAAGGGTACAAGAACTTTTAGGAAAAACTTATCTCTTTCATTTAAATTCTATTGGGCTTATAGTTGTCTCTCTCAACTATTAATTTATGCTCTGTTATTTTAGAAAATGCCTCACCGAAGAGTGAATTCCCATAGAAACAATAACGAGCTACCTTAGCCTGTTAATCCCTTGAATGAGACTATGTATCATCCTGAGTTTTGGGCAGCCTTTCAGGCGTTAGCCCAAGCGGTCATTGCAAATGTCCAGGATAATAACCAAGCTGCAATTCTGCATCAGCAGAGAAGTGACTTAGCTGCTTTTAGGATCCATGATTTCATGCGGATGAATCCACAAGAGTTATATGGGTCTAAGGCTGGTGAGGAGCCACAATTATATCTTAAGAAGGTGAGAAAGATCACTCAAGTCATGCATATTTCTGAGGAAGTGAGTGTAGAGTTGGAATTTTATCATTTGAAAGACATTTCTTATGACTGGGTTGTTGCATGGAGGAAGAATAGATGGGAAGATGCTGCCCCTGTTACTTGGCAGGTGTTCTAGGATGCTTCTTGGACAAGTTCTTCCTGGTTGAGATGAAGGAAGTAAATATTGAGGTATTTATGAACTTGAGATAGGGTTCCATAACTATTAAGGAATACTACCTTAAGTTATTTAAGTTGGCCAAGTATGCTCCTGATTTGATTGCTAACACCCGAACATGTATGAGTAAGTTTGTGACTTGGGTGTCTGGGTTAGTGCTTTAAGAATGCAGGACTAAGATGCTAAATAGGGATATGGACCTATCCAGATTGATGATACATGCGCAAATAGAGGAAGAGAAGATTAGGGAGAGATATAGAGAGAGGTGTAACAAAAGGGCTAGATTCGAGTAGCATAAGTATAGTTAGGCTAGGTCCCATAGAGGGAACCGCCCACAGTTCCAGAGCCTTCATCAGCTAGTGCTCCCGCGCCTAGAGGTAGGCTGGAGCAAGGGAACTGGTCTTCTATGTCTCGATCCCAAAATAGTATACATAACAGACCCTGCTATCCTCCATAGACCAAGTGTGGTAGGGACCATCTCGGTGAGTTCTTAGCAGACCAGAGGGGTTGTTTTAGTTATGGAAAGTTGGGCACCAAACTTAGAGAGTTCCCACATGCTAGGCTGGGGAACAAAGATGTGCGACCTCAGACACAGGCTACTAGTGCACCAGCTTCTATTGCCCATCCCGCCCCTGTTCAGAGAGCTTTATCTAGCACTTCTAGCGGTCAGTGCCAGAACAAATTCTATGCCTTACATCTCACCAAGAGCAGGAGGACTCTTCTGACGTTGTTACAGGTATGATCCGCATCTTTCACTTTGATGTTTATGTTTTGTTGGACCCCACGTTAAGTTTCTCTTATGTGACCCCACTTGTAGTTGAGAATTTCAAAATGAGTCCCAAAAATATTCCTGAGCCTTTCCTAGTTTCTACTCCAGTAGGGGAGTCAGTTGTTACTAAGCAAGTGTATAAAAATTATCCCATTACTATTCTTCATAGAGTCATACTTGCTGATTTGATAGAGTTGGACATGGTGGATTTTGATGTTATTCTGGGCATAGGCTGGCTTCACTCTTGTTATGCGTCTATAGACTATCTTACCCATGTTGTTATGTTTTAGTTTCCTGATGAGCCAATCTTCGGGTGGTTCGAAAATCCAATATCTCTCAACAGTCATTTTATCTCCTATCTCAAAGCCAAAAAGCTAATTTCCAAAGGTTACATCTATCACCTAGTTAGAGTTAAAGAAACTAAGTTCGAAGCTCCAACTATTCAGTCATTCAACATAGTTAATGAGTTTCTTGATGGTTTCTTGAAAGATTTCTAGGGGGTACCTCCCGATAGAGAGATAGAATTTTGGATTGACCTTCTTCCCGACACTCAACATATTTCTATTCCTCCCTACCATATGAAACCTATAGAGCTTAAGAAGTTAAAAGAGCAACTTTAAGATCTTTTAGATAAAGGTTTCATACGACCCAGTGTCTCTCTTTGGGGTGCACTTGTTCTATTTATCCGAAAGAAGGATGGTTCTTTGTGTATGACCATTGACTATCACCATCTTAACAAGGTCACTATTATGAATAAGTACCCTCTTCTAAGAATTGATGTCCTGTTTGATCAGTTGCAAGGTGCAAGTTATGTTTCCAAGATAGACCTTAGATTCAGCTATCACCAGCTTAATGTAAGGGAGTGTGATATCCCAAAGACATTCTTCTAAATCAATTATGGTCACTTTGAGTTTCTAGTCATGTCTTTCAGGCTAACCAATGCTCCAGCAACTTTTATGGACCTTATGAATCAAGTGTTCAAGCAATATCTTGATATGTTTGTCATTATTTTCATATATGATATCCTTGTGTACTCCCATACTGAGAATTACTATGGAAATCATCTTAGTATTGTCTTCTAAACTCTTAGAGATCACCAGTTGTTCACCAAATTCAACAAGTGTGAGTTTTGGCTAAGATCAGTAGCTTTTTTGGGTCATATCAATTCAGCCAAAGGCATTAGAGTTGATCCCCAAAAGACAAAAGCTATAAGAAATTGTCCTAGACCTATCTCTTCATATGACATTAGGACTTTCTTGGGTCTAGTTGGCTATTACTGCCGTTTCGTTGAAAGTTTCTCTTCTATTTCATCTCCCATGACCTGGTTGACCCATAAGAAAGTTAAGTTCAAGTGGTTAGATTCCTATGAGAAGAGTTTTTAGGAGTTGAAGACTCGACTTACTTCAGCCTCTATGTTGACTTTTCCTGATGGTACAGATGGTTTTGTGGTGTATTGTGATGCCTCTAAGTTGGTTTGGGTTATGTGTTGATGCATAGAGGTAAGGTTATAGATTATGACTCTAGACAGTTGAAGATGCATGAAAAGAATTACCCAACCTATGATCTTGAGTTAGTTGCAGTGGTCTTTTCCTTAAAAACATAGAGAGACTATCTATATGGTGTTTATGTTGATTATTTACTGATCATAAGAGCCTACAGTATGTGTTTACTCAAAGGAAGTTGAATCTTAGACAGAGGAGGTGGTTAGAGTTGCTAAAGGATTATGATATGAGTGTGCTATATCACCCGAGCAAGGCTAATATAGTGGCAGATGCCCTTAGTAGGTTGTCTATTAGTAGGGTTACTCATATAGAGTGAGGTAAGAAAGAGTTAGCTCTAATGTTAATCATTTGGCTAGACTTGGTGTTTTTTTGCTTAATTCAATTGAGGGGAGTATCTTGGTGCAGAGTAGTTCTGAATCATCTTTAGTTTTGGAAATAAAGGAGAAGCAAGACAGGGATCTTAGTTTAGTCAGACTAAAGGTGTCAGTTAAGGACCAGAGGTAGAGGTTTTCTCCCAAGGGGGGAGATGGCGTGTTCAGATTATAGGGTAGATTGTATGTTCTGTGTGTTGATGATCTGAGGAAGAGGATTATGGTTGAAGCGCATGGCGTGTGGTATTCTATTCATCACAGCACTACCAAGATGTACCGCAACTTGGAGGAAATCTATTGGTGGAATGATATGAAGAAGGATATAGCTGATTTTCTAAAAAGGTGTGCAATGTGCCAACAGTTTAAGGTAGAGTACCAAAGACCTGGGGTGTCATGCAAGATTTTGGTATACCCACTTGGAAGTGGGAAGAGGTGAATATGGATTTCATGATTGTTTTACCTTTTTTGCGTCGTTATCATGATTCTATTTGGGTGGTTGTGGACAGGTTGAATAAGTCTGCACATTTTCTGCCAGTGCATACATCTTATACAACTTAGGATTATGACAGACTATATATTCGAGAGTTAGTTAAGTTGCATGGAGTCCCGTTGTCTATCATTTCAGATAGGGGTACTCAGTTCACTTCACAGTTTTGGAGAGCTTTTCAGAAGGGTCTTGGTACCCAAGTTCACTTGAGTTCTGCTTTTCATCCGCAGACAGATGGTCAAGCTGAGAGGACCATACAAACTTTGGAGGATATGTTGAGAGCATGTGCTCTTGACTTCAAAGGTAGTTGGGATAAGCACTAACCATTGATTGAGTTTTCCTATAACAATAGTAACCATGCTAGCATCAAGATAGCACCATTTGAGGATTTGTATGGTAGAAGATGTAGATCACCCATAGGTTGGTTCGAAGTAGGTGAAGCTATTGTGATTGGGCCTGATGCATTATTTGAGGCTGTGGAGAAATTTAAGTTGATTAGGGAAAGGTTGAAGACAACTCAGAGTCGTCAAAAGTCATATGCCGATGTGATGAGAAAAGATCTTGAGTTTTAGGTGGGTGATTTGTTGTACTTAAAGATTTCACCCATGAAAGAGGTGAAAAGGATTGGAAAAAAGGGAAAGCTTATTCCTCGTTATGTTGGCCCTTATAAATTTTTGAGTCGTGTTGGGAAAGTAGCCTATGAAGTTGAGTTTCCCGCAGAGTTGTCAGCTATTCATCTTATTTTTCATGTCTCCATGCTTAACAAGTAAATTGGAGATTCCTTTGTAGTGGATCCTTCACAGAGTGCTGATATTCAAAACAGTCTTTCATTTGATGAGATTCCCATTGAGATCCTAGATTTCCAGATCCGTAGACTAAGGAACAAAGAGGTTCCCTTGGTCAAAGTTTTGTGTTGGAACCAATAAGTTGAGGGCGCTACCTGGGAGGTAGAAGCAAACATGCGAGCCAAGTACCCGTACCTCTTCTCCACGAGTTCAGATTGAGCCGAAGGTATTAATATTCCTTAATTCATCCCTTCTAATCTAAAGTTCAGCTATGTATCTATTCTTACACGAGTTCTATCAATTTTAAAAGTATTCAAGAGTTTAGAAAGATATGGAAGCCGCTTAGCAAATTGCTTCAGCTATGTGTTCTCAGTTTTCTCTGTGTTCTTAGTCTAACTAGCGACATTTGAGGATGAATGTTTCCAAAGGGGAGATATATTGTTATACCCCACAAAGTTCCCTCGTAGTCTGAGACTTTAGAGCGTGTCAACTGAAGTGCAATTTCAACCTTACAAGATTATGGAGTGACTTCCAAAGTGATTAGTGTTTAAACCTTGCTCAATTTTCCTAAAACTAACTTTTAATCGTATGGAAAATTTAATTATCTTTCCAACAATACCCATTTTGTTGAAATCCAACATCGGAAGAGAAAGATATGGCCATTTTTTTAGAAAGTAGTAAAATCGCCCAGGTACGACGGGGAGGGCCGACGGACCTTCTAGCTTGTGATGGATCATCCCCTAAATCATCACAGAGGAGAAAGTGAGGCCCCGTTCTGGTTGAGTGTGACGTTAAGGGTCAATGGACTGTCGGGCCCTTGACGTACCGTCGCACCTATCATCACAGGCAAGGTAGTGAACCAAGTTCTGGCCTAGGTACGACGGGCAGGACCGATGACCGTCAAGCCTTCGACGAACCATCGCACATCCCGATCAGTTAATTTAAATCATTTTTAAAAGGTGTTTTGATCTTTTCCCACCCTTTTAACACTCAGATATAGTCCAAAACTAAGGAGATAATTTTAGTTCCTCCAAAACCATCAAGAGCTAGGCTTTTCTTCCCCAAGAACAAACCCAAATTCCTTCTCCAAGAAATTCAAGAACTAACCATAGATTTTACAAATTGAGTTAAGATTAAAGGTTCCCAAGTCAAAGGCTTCAAGAACCCTCTCTCAAGAGTAAGAAGAAGAGTGTCAAACAAGATTGTTCATCCAAGTCATAATCTAAGGTATGCGGGGATTGAACAAGGACACTTCTTTCATCCTTGTGCCCAAAAGTTGTTTTAATTACTAAAATATATGATTTTCTTATGAAATTGAAGTATGGGTTTATACCGTATGTTGTTATTCCTTGAGATTTTAATAGTTCCAATGTTCTAGAAATTGAAGTACATGAATATGTTGATATTTTAAGGCACAATGTTGGAAATTCTAGATTTTCTATATGATTTATGAATCTTTATGACATCTAGTATGCACTTTGATGAGTCTTAACTTGAGATTTAATTATGGGCCAGTAAGCCCTACTTGAGATTTGCAATTTTATGAACTTTTGTGCTATAAGCACCCATGAATTAAGTACTTTGATATTATTGAGAAAGATTTGGACTTTCGGTCATAATAGTGATGAAATCCACATTGAGAATGGTTTAAAGGAAATTAAAATATGTTTTGGTCTTCATTATAGACCCTTGTGTTATTTTGAGGTGGATTTCCTAAGAGTTCTAAGTTAAGTATGGGAGTAGTATTTAGCACCAAGTTGGGTATGATTCAAAGGTCTCATACCCTAGAACTACGTGCCACCATAGGTTGAAGATTTATGGGCCTAAGGATGAGATAGTGATCACTAAAGATGAGGTTCTACTCCTATGGAAAGGATAGAACAACTCTCCCCAATGTGGAAAAGATGTTGGACTCCATGTAGCTCACATGGTGTATGTCGGTTAGAAGAAACTCCCGAGTAATAAGTGTCTCGAGTCTAAAAGAGTTCCAAGGTTCTCAAGTGGTAGAAGTTCCTAACAGTTCTGAGTCCTTAAATTTTAAAGAAGTTTTTCTCTCCACAAGATCAAAGCATGAGTTTGAAAGTATTGACTAATGTTTTCTTTAGCCTTCAAGTACTGAGAATAAGAAGAGAGTATGGATTTTAAAGTTAAGTGTAATGACTCATGACATTTGTGTTAAATTCTTCACTATTCATGATTCATGAGTTTTATATTCTAGACTTATTCAAGCCATGTGAGTCATTCCTATTTGCATGCATGATTTTATTAAAGAGTATTGATATTGTTTTATGAAAATGCATACACCCCTATATACTCAGTACATTCCCAAAGTGTTGATCCATATATACGTTTGTGTGCTACATTGTCTCATAATGTAGGTACAGGTGCTTAGTCCCAGCAGTGATAGTGATCTCCGAGCATCTCATATACATCCTTGTCACTTGTGAGTCTTCATGGTTCGAGGACTTATATTTGTAGCTTTTCCACTTTCATAGTGTTTTGAGTTTTACTTTTAGCTCATTGCGAGTGAGTTGGGGGTCTGTCCCAATAGCTCTCTAGTTTGGGTAGTCGAGGCTTTGTCAGACTAGATTGTCAGTTGAAGATGTGTTCTAGACTATCAGTATTTTTGTTATCCAGACATTGTTTCGAGTTATTTTGGATTATAGTTGACACAGTAAGGGATCATTGTTTAGCTTATTTATCCTAAAGTAAATGTTAGTAGTAGTAACAGACTCAAAGGGTGAGCTTAGGGCTACTTATAACTTAAGCACTGTGTGACATCTCGGGATAAGATTTTGGGGCGTTACATAGATCTACTAAAATACTAATCCACTATGAATGAGGACTCACTACAGAATTTGATGCTACTAACTGAATTAAGTTAAGCGTGGTCAGGAACCTGAGCGTCCGAACCTATTATATGAGACATCAGGGCATAAGAGAAAGAGTATGCATCAGTACTTTGAATGTATTGGTATGCTAAGTGAGGTAGGCTGATATACATGGGTTTGTATGGATGAATAATAACTGACTGAATGATATGTGTATAACTGAATGAGAGTACATAGATAACCAAAACTTACTGCAAATACGGTTATGCAAGATTGTGCGTATATATATATATATACTGCAAATAATATCATACAGGATCTAAATACTGAGTTTTAATAACTAATTGACTGATATCTGAGTTTACTTGTAACTGTATTACTGATAACTGGGAGACTATTTTTGACAGTCCTGATTCTGTAGAACTAAACTGAGTTCTATACTGAGTCTAAAACTGAAATTATAACTATTGGAGTGTTTATCTAACCGACATGCCCCAATTATAAACTTTGTTGGGGTCCAACCCATGAACCCAAGTGGAAGGGTGTTAGCATCGTGCCACAGGTGATAATAATGACTTTGTGTATTTATGAAAGAATCATCCTCATCTGGCAGGTGGGATATGTGTTACCCTCAACTGGTAGGTGAACACTTTATCAACCCTCAACTGGCAGGTTTGATATATTAAATCTACGCTGGCTACGTATTTTTGGAACTAAGGGACTACTACTAAGGTCACACCCTTGACTGAAAGGTAAACCCCCATCCATAGGTTCGCTCGATGCTAAATCCTACTCCCAACTGAATAGACACAGAACTGATCGCTAGATTGTACTAGGCTTGACTGAACAGTTATTAATCATGTTTATTGAATGAATTAAACTAAGTTCAATGAGTTCTGCAACTTACTAGGTACTACTATTTGTGGCGTTAGTGAGACTATACTGTAGCTACTGTAATTCTAGGTAAACAACTAGATTTTTAGGTATTAAATACCCCCCAGTACTCGATAGCATAAATAGTAAAACATAGGATAATCTTGAAAGAATTACATCAACTACTTATTCACCATGCATTCATTTAGATATCTTGTCAAACATTTGAGAGGTATAAACTTGTACATGAATGGGACCACATGATAGCATGTCATGAATTCACTCTTCAATTTACTTAGGCTTTCTATCAAACACTTGGAGAGCATAATTAGGGCGCATAGATTAATTTAATGTTTTAGGAATGAATAAAAGTGGGGAAATTGGCTTGCTTACCCTTCTAGACGAGGGCTCAATTTATAGTACAATGTGTCCAGCAACGCACAGATCAATGCGCCGCGTTGAGTTTGCATCGGTTCACATCTTTAGAGATGCGATCATTGATGCATCGCACTGACCCACTATTTTGGTCATCTGAAAAATCCAAAACTCATCCAAGAACACCTATTGACATCCCTGATCATAAATCAATTTAAAAATCAACATTCTAAGGTCGTCAAGATTAAAAATAAGATTATCAAACTTATAAAAGCCAAAAATGATTCTAAGTATAAACACTTAGTTAAAATTTCTAAGTTTGGTACCCCATTTTAACATGTTATATAGGACTTAATTAGACTAGGACTTTTACGCGGTCTTATAATATCTCCCACTTGGGAACATTCTTCCTTGAATGAGACGAATTAAGTTAAGAATACTGATAGACTGAGTTTACATACTAATCATGCACACTTGAAGCATGATTACATGACTGAACTGACTCATGAATGCATGACTGCCATAAGGGTGAGATGCAATGATAATTGATACCCTGAAGACTGTTACCTTGAGAGATGAGTCTGAGTTTGTGAAGAAGAGGTGAGGATAAGTGGTTCGCATATCTGCTTCTTCTTCCCAAGTATCTCTCTCAACGTACTGATTCCGCCAAAGAACTGTGACCAAAGGAACTTCTTTGTTCCTTAGTCTCCGAATCTGATGATCAAGGATTTCTACTGGGACTTCCTCATAAGAGAGACTATTCTAAACATCTATACTCTCTATAGTGACTACAACTGGCGGGTTACCAATGTATTACTTTAGCATGGAGAAGTGAAACACAGGGTGCACTAAATCTAAGTCTGAAGGCAACTCAAGCTCGTAAGCTACCTTTCTAAAATGGTTAAGAATTTGGTAAGGACCGACATATCCGGGATTGACCATCCCCTTCTTGTAAAACCTTTTCACTCCCTTCATGGGAGAGATTTCCAAATACACATAATCAACAATCTCAAACTCGAGATCCATCCTACTCATATATGCATATGATTTTTGTCGGCTCTATCTTAAACCTCTCCCTGATAAACTAAACCTTCTCTAAGGCATCAAACAACAAGTCAAGCCCTACTACTGCGGCCTCAGCTACTTCGAACCAACCAATGGGAGTCTACATCTCCTCCCATAATGTGCCTCAAATGGAGCCATATGAATGCTGGAATGATAGATCTTATTATATGGGAACTCAAACAAAGTCAAGTGGTTATCCCAAAAACCCTTAAAGTCAACAACACACATTTTTAACATATATCCTAGAGTTTAAATGGTCCTTTTTGCTTGACCATCTGTCTGAGGGTGGAAGGTTGTACTAAGGTGATCTTGGGTTCCAAGACCCTTTTAGAAGGCTTTCAAAAAATGAGAGGTGAAATGCTTACCTCTTCCTGAAATGATGGATAACGGAAGATAGTGCAATCTGATGAACTCTCTAACATAGAGCTTGGCATTATCGGAAATATGAACTGGCAAGAAATGGAACCACTAGGATTTTGATGATCAATCTTAACCTGCTGATATGTACAATTTTTAACCAGAAACTCTGCAATGTCTTTCTTCATCCCACTGCATCAATAGACTTCTCACAAATTATGGTAAATCTTAGTGGCCCATGGGTGAATCGAATAACCTGCACTATGAGCTTCTATAAGAATCTGCTGCCTCACGCTATCAAAAAATGGTATACATAATCTACCCTAGCAACGCAACACCCCATCTCCACCTTTGAAGAAAACCTCTACTTTCTTATCCCTGACTGACTCTTTTAGCTAAACTAAGTTGGGATCCCTGTCCTGTTTTTATTTCACTTTAGAGACCAAAGATGATTCCAAACAATTCTTAACCCCTATACTACCCTTAGTTTAATCAACCAAATGAACACCCAACCTGGCAAGCTGATGAACTTCATGAACTAACTTCTTCTTACCATCCTCAAAGTTAGCAACACTACCCATGGACAATCTATTGAGAGCATCAACCACTACATTGGCCTTGCTCGGATGATACAGAACACTTATGTCATAGTCTTTTAACAACTCTAACCACCTTCTTTGATACAAGTTCAAGTATTTATTAGAAAATACATACTAAAAACTTTTTAAGTCTATGAATGCATCAACATATATCCCATACAAATAATGCTTCCAACTCTTTAAGGCAAACACTACAGCTGCAAACTCATGGTCATGAGTGGGATAATTATTTTCATGCGGCTTAAGATGTCTAGAGGCATAGGATATGACCTTAACTCTCTATGTCAAAACATATCCCAAACAAACTCTGGAAGAATCACAATAAACAACAAAGGCGTCTAAACCATCTGATAAAGTCAAAACTTGGGCTATAGTGAGTCGAGTCTTCAACTCCTGCAAACTCTTTTCAAAATAATCTATCCACTGGGACTTAACTTTCTTCTAAGTCAATCTGGACATGGGGGATGAAATTGATGAAAATCTTTCAACAAATTATCGGTAATAGCTAGTCAAACCTAAGAAAATCCTGATATCTAATGAAAGATGGGTCTGGGCCAGTTTCTCACTGCTTTGGTCTTTTGAGGATCAACTCTAATGCCATTATCGAAAACTATATGACCCAGGAAAGCTACTAAACTTAACCAAAATTCACATTTTCTAAATTTGGCGAGCAACTGATAAGCTCTGAGGGTCTGCAATATTATTCTGAGATGGTCTGCATGATCATTTTCATAGAGGGAGTAGACAAGAATGTCAATAATGAAGACTATGATGAACAGGTCCAAGAACTGCTTGAACACGCGGTTCATCATGTCCATAAAAGTGGTTGGGGCATTGGTAAGACCAAACGACATGACTAGAGATTTGAAGTGACCATACCAAGTTTTGAAAGCTATGTTTCGAATGTCACATTGTCTGACTCTAAGCTGATGATAGCCTAATATGAGGTCTATCTTGGAAAAGTACATGGCACCCTGAAGTTGGTCAAAAAATTTATCTATACTGCGAAGCGGATACTTGTTCTTGATTGTGACTTTGTTCAAATGACGGTAGTCGATACATATTCTGAGATAACTATCTTTCTTATGCATGAATAAAACTGGTGCGTCCCATGGAGAAATATTAGGTCTAATTAATCCCTCATATAGGAGATCCTTCAACAGCTCTTTTAATTCTTTAAGTTCTACTAGAGCCATTTTGTATGGTAGAATAGAGATGGGAAGATCTTTGGGAAACACATCTGGAAATTCACATGCTACTAAAACTAACTCAAGATTTGGGATCTCTAAACTAGAGTCTTTAACTCAAATGACATGATAGATACACCCCTTGGATATCATTTTTCTTGCTCTAAGGTATGTAATAAGTTGACTCGTAAGTGCTGAAGTACTACCCCTCTATTCTAGGATAGGTTCATCCAGGAACTGAAAATAGGAAACTCTGTTTCTATAGTCAACTAAAGAATAGCATGAATGAAGACAATCTATGTTTAGAATGATGTCCAAATCTGTCATCTCTAACTCTACTAAGTCTGTTGACATAACTTTTTAAGATACCATAACTAGATAGTTCCTGTATACCTGCTAGGCTATGATAGATTGACCCACTGGGGTAGAGACTAAGAAGGGTTTTGCTAGAATTTTGGGACTGAATGCAAAGTCAACATTTATATAAGGAGTTAACAGGACAAAGAATCTCATGGATCTAGTAAAGCATAAACATGTAAATGATAGACTTGTAACATACCAGTGACCACATGAGGAGAGATTTCTTGATCCTATTGGGACTGGAGTGCATAGAGCCTATTTGGGCGTTGCCCACTGGTGGTATCGGAGGTAACACCTTGCTGATTCGGGCAACTGAACTGAGATGGGGGACGATTATACTGACCCATAGAACGTGATAGAGGAAAATCTTTGATCCTATGTCCTGTCTTGCCATATCAAAAATATATGTCACTGCCAGCTCTACAAACACCCTAATGATTTTTGCTACACTTCTGAAAATAGTGGATTTATTTGAGCATTGTAGCACTACCATGATATTTAGATCTTGGCTCCCTATCCTTATTACTATTTCTGAACATAGCCACCAGAGCATTAGCCAAGCATAGGGCTGGAACTGAAGTTTTTTGGTGGAGCTAAGAACAGTTACCACCCTATGACTTAGGTTGATTAAAGTTGAAGTTACCGACTCTAGCCTTGTTTCACTCTTTCTCTTTCTCCTTATTCTTTTACTCCTCTAACTATTAAGCATGGACTATCAATATATCTAAGTCTATCTCCTTAATCAGCATTGCGGTACTACAGACCTTGACAATACTATCAGACACACCGGACATGAACTTACACATCTTAGACCTACTATCAGCTACCATATGAAAAACATATTTGGCTAACTGAGTAAACTTAAGAGAGTACCCTTTCACTGTCTTTCTGCCCAGCTTCAAGTTAATGAATTCTAATACCTTAGCTTCCCTTAAATCCAATGGGAAGAGCCTATCTAGAAAGTAAGTAGCAAATTTCTCCCATTCTATAGACCCTAAATCTGTAGCCCTATCTGCCTTCCACAGCTTAAACCATGTATGAGCCACATCGTGCAACTGATAAAAAGCTAACTCAACAATTTTACTAGCGATTACCCCCATAATATCTATGACCTTTTGCACCATGTCAAAGAATTCCTGTCGGTCTTCTTTAGACTTAGACCCCAAAAATAATGGAGAATTCATTCGGGTGAAGTCCTAAATTCTAGTTGTAATAGCATTGGCTACTAGGTTGGCCTGAACAACAGTTGGGCATTTGTTCTAGGATGCCACTGAATAAGATAGAGCGTGAAAGCTTCTTTTAATTCTATGTGGGAAACATGATCATCCAAGGGATCTGCGTGAATGGGTAGAGGTACAGGCTGGTTTCCAGTTCTTCTCCCGTTAGTCTTTTTGGAAGGCATATTATGCAAACAGCAGGGAAACTTGGATTAGACAAAGTGTTTAACTTGAGCTCATACTCACTCGCAAGACATAAATATTGAAAGAAGGGAAACTTTTCCTAAAAAAACCTCATAGCCTCTTGTCCATAAGTATGGCGTGCTACACACCTATCCATAAGACTCTACATGATGCGGCTTTCAGACTCCTTAGGATTATTTTTAATCTTAAGCTCTTATACCAAGTTTGTAAAGCCCCAAGTCTACACCCTAGATGTCACACGGTGCTTACAACCCTGAAAGACCACAAGCTAACCCGTGACTTGTACCTACTGTGAGCAATGAATAATAATACTAAAATAATACAGAAGTAGGCTTAAAATTCCATAAGGTTCATAGTAAAAATACTGATAAATAGCAACTGATAATAAAAACTACAAACTAAATAGTGCATGAACTAGTATAGTCTGAAAAGTCTCTACTGAACTATCTGAATGTGGAGTTGATGGGACAAGCCACCAACTAACTCCGACTAACAAATTACTAGATCTACTGTAATACTAAAAGAAATAATATCCTTAATGAATGAGGACTCACTATTGAATCTGTTGCTGCTAACTGAATCTGGCTAAGTGCAGTTTGGAACCTAAGCATCCGAACCTATGATATGAAACATCATAGCACAAGAGAAAGAGTATGTGTCTGTACTTTTAATGTATTGGTATGCAAAGTGAGGTAGGCTTTTATGCATAGGTTCATATGCATGAACAATAAATGATTGAATGATATGTGTCTAACTGAATAATAGTATGTGGATAACTGAAATTTGCTGCAAATACTTGCATATATATATATATATACTGTAATTGAGATCATACTGGATCTAAATACTGAGTTCTGATAACTGCGTGGCCGATATCTAAGTTTACTAATAACTAGATTACTAATAACTGGGTGATTGTTTCTGACAGTCCTGATTCTGTAGAATTAAGTTGAGTTCTATACTGAGACTGAAGCTAAAACTGTAGCTATGGGATTGTTCATCTAACCAACATGCCCCGATTGTTAACTGAGTTGGGGTCCAACCTGTGACCCCATTTTGAAGGGTGTGAGCACCGTGGCTTGGGTACTAACAATGGTTGTGTGGATCCACTATAGAATCACCTTTATTTGGCAGGTGGGATATCTTTTACCCTCAACTGGTAGGTGAATACTTTATTAACCCTTAACTAGAAGGTTTTATATAGTCAACCAACACTAGTTATGTATTTATTAAACTAAGGGATTGCTACTAAAGTCACACCCTCAACCAAAAGGTGAGCCCTCATTCCTAGGTTTATTTGGTGTTGAATCCTACTCCCAACTGAATAGATAATGATCTGATCACAAGACTGTACTAGGCTTCACTAAACTATTATTGATCTTGTTGACTGACTAAACTGAATTGAGTTTGCTTAGTTCTATAACTGGCTGGGTACTATTGCTCGTGATGTTATTAAGACTATACTATAGCTACTGTAATTCTTGGTAAACAGCTAGATTTTTTGGTATTGAATACCCCGAAGACTCGATAGCATAAATAGTAAAACATAGTATAATCTTTAAATCATTACATTAACTACTTATTCACCATGCATTCATTTAGAAAATTTGTCAAATACTTGAAAGGCATGAACTTGTACATGAATGAGACCATATGATAACATGTCATGAATCACTATTCAATTTACATAGGTATTCTATCAAACACTTGGGGAGTATAATTAGTGAACATAGAAACAATCAAGATATAAACATATGGCTACAATATTTAAATTGCAAATACAAAGGTTTAACATAAGAATCACATAATTCTGCATATATGCTAATTAATTCACTTGAAACTTGAAATGAATATTGATTTGGAAACAAAACATCAGTACATACATGAACACAATCCAATTCAAACATGTAAATCATGAAATATAATAAACTTGTTATTTAAAAAGGGTCCTTGAACTCCAAGGGTAGAAGTAAACCCAAGTATGAACACCTAACATACCTTGATTGTTAATTCTCTAAAAGTTGTTGGTGATTTCTTAAGCCTAGGATTTAAAAATAAATGACCTAAGGTTTTGTTGTTTAGAGAATTTGAGAGAAAGTGAGTGATTTTGCCCTTAGTATAGCTTAATTTCATGTTTTAGGGATGAATAAAAGTGGAGAAATTGACTTAACTACCCCAATAGAGGAAGGCTTAATTTACAGAAAAATGTGGCTAGCAACGCGCAGTCGAGTTCGCGTTTGTTCTTATAGCACTGTGATCATCGATGTGTCGCATTGAGATTGTGTTGACCCACAATTTTGGTCATCCGAACATGCCTCAAACGATGTCCGAGAAAATTAAAACTCATCCGAGAACACCTATTGACATCCCTAATCATTAATAAACTTAAAAATTGACATTCTATGGTCGTCAAGATAAAAAATAAGATCATTGAATTTATGAAAGCCAAAAATGATTCTAAGTATAACCACTTAGCTGAAATTTCTATGTTTGGGACCCCCTTTTTACATATTATATCGGACTAAATTATACTAGGACTTTTAGGGATCTTACAATATATCCCACTTGGGAACATTTGTCCTTGAATAGACTGATTAAGCAGAGAATACTGATAAAATGAGTTTACATACTAACCATGCACACCTGAAGCATGATTACATGAATGAATTGATTCATGAATGCATGACTGCTATGAGAATAATATGCAACGGCAATTGATACAAAATTTGTAAATGTAATCAGTGCATAAAACTGAGTAAATCAAAGGAAGACTGTTACCTTGAGCTGAGTCTATGTTTATGGAGAAGAGGTAGAATACTTGGTTGGCATATCTACTTCTTCTTCCTAAGTAGCTCTCTCAACGGACTAATTCCGCCAAAGAACTTTGACCAAAGGAACCTCTTTGTTCCACAGTCTGCGAATCTGATGATCAAGGATTTTGACTAGGACTTCCTCATAAAAGAGACTGTTATGAACATCTATACTCTCTACAGTGACTACAACTTTCAGGTCACCAATGCATTTCTTTAGCATGGATATATGAAACAATGAGCACACTAAAGCTAATTTTGAAGGCAACTCAAGCTCGTAAGCTACATTTCCAAAATGGTTGAGAATTCAATAAGGACCGATATATCGGGGATTGAGCATCCCCTTGTTGGAAAACCTTTTCACTCCCTTCATGGGAGAGATTTCCAAATACACATAATCACTAATTTCAAACTTGAGATCCATTCTCCTCACATCTGTATAGGATGATCAACTGAACCTTCTCTAAGGCATCAAATAGCAAGTCAGGCCCTACTATTGCGGCCTCACCTACTTCAAACCAACCAATGGTAGATCTACATCTCCTAGCATAAAGTGCCTCAAATGGAGCCATATGAATACTGGAATGACAGCTATTATTATATGGGAACTCAATTAAAGGAAAGTGGTTATCCCAACTACCCTTATAGTCAACGACACACACTCTTAACATATATTCTAGAGTTCGAAAGGTCCTTTTTTCCTGACTATCTATCTAAGGGTGGAAGGTTATACTAAGGTGAAATTGGGTAGCAAGACCCTTTTCAAAGGCTTTCAAAAAATAAGAGGTGAACTGGGTACCTCTTTTCGAAATGATAGATAATGGAACTCGGTACAATCTGACCATCTCTCTAACATAGAGTTTGGCATAATCCTCGACTGAATAGGAAATATGAACTGGAAAGAAATGGGCTAATTTGGTCATTCTATCTACAATGACCCAAATCTAATTATGCTGATGACAAGTACGAGGTAAACCAGTTACATAATCCATGTTCACTTCCTCCCACTTCAAGTGGGTATACTAATCTCCTTCATCAAACCACTAGGCTTTTGATGCTCAATCTTAACCTACTGATATGTACAACACTTAGCCATAAACTCTGCAATCTGTTTTTTCATCCCGCTACACCAATAGACTTCCATTAAATTGCGGTACATCTTAGTGTCCCCTGGGTGAATCGAGTAATGCACACCATGCTCTTCTGCAAAAATTTGCTTCCTCATGCCATCCACACATGGTACACATAATCTACCTTGGAAACGCAATACACTATTTCCCCTTTAAAAGAAAACCTCTACTTTTTTATCCCTGACTGACTCTTTTAGTATAACTAAGCTAGGATCTCTTTCCTACTTTTCTTTTACTCTAGAGACAAAAGATAATTCCAAACTATTCTGCACCCATACACTAACCTCAGTTGAATCAACCAAACAAACACCCAACATGGAAAACCGATGAACTTCATGAACTAACTTCTTCTTACCATCCTCAATATGATCAACACTATCTATGGAGAATTTACTGAGAGCATCAGCCACTACATTGGCATTGCCCAAATAATACAAAACACTCATGTCATAGTTTTTCAATAACTCTAACCACCTTCTCTAATGGAAGTTCAAGTCTTTCTTAGAAAATATATACTGTAAACTTTTTGGGGTCTATAAACACATCAACATGTACCCTATACAAATAGCGCCTCCAAATCTATAAGGCAAATATTACATCTTCAAAATCAAGGTTATGAGTGGGATAATTCTTTTTATGGGGCATAAGATGCCTAGAGGAATAGGCTATGACCTTATCTCTCTGCATCAAAAGACATCCCAAACAAACTCTAGTATCATCACAATACACAACAAAATCATCTGAACCATCTGGTAAAGTCAAAACTGGGGCTATAATGAGTCGAGTCTTCAACTCCAAAAAAATCTTCTCAAAAGAATCAGACTACTGGAACTTGACTTTCTTATGAGTCAATCTAGACATGGGGGATTCAATAGATGAAAATCCTTTAACAAATCATCGGTAATAGCCAGCCAAAGTTAAGAAAATCCTAATATCTGGTAGAGAGATAGGTCTGGGATAGTTTCTCACTAATATGGTCTTTTGAAGATCAATAATAATGCCATCACTGGAAACTATATGACCTAGGAAAGCTATTGACCTTAACCAAAATTCATATTCGTTAAATTTGGAAAACAACTGATGTTCTCTGAGGATCTGTAATATTATTCTGAGATGGTTTGCATAATCATTTTCACTGAGGGAGTTGTTAAGAATGTAAATAATGAAGAGCATGATAAACTGGTCTAAGTACTTCTTGAACACGCGGTTAATCAAGTCCACGGAAACTGTTGTGGTATTGGTAAGACCAATCAAAATAACTAGAAATTCAAAGTGACCATATCGAGTTTTGAAAGCTGTTTTTAGAATGTCACATTCTCTGACACTAAGCAGTTGATAGCCTGATCTAAGGTTTATCTTGGAAAAGTAACTAGCACCCTAAAGTTTGTCAAAAAAGTCATCAATTCTGAGAAATGGATACTTGTTCTTGATTATGACTTTGTTCAACTGATGGTAGTCGATATATATTCTCATAGAACTATCTTTCTTACACATGAATAGAACTAGTGCATCCCATGCGGAATAGAGATGCGCTTAGTATCTTGAAAATGGTCTATTCTAAAGTTAATTTCCCTTTCGGGAGGAACTCTGGGAAGTTCTTTGGGAAACACATCTGGAAATTCACATGCTACTAAAACTAACTAAAGATTAGGGGTCTCTAATCTAGAGTCTTTAACTCAACCAAGATGATAGACACACCCCTTGGATATCATATTTCTCGCTCTAAGATAAGAAATAAGCTGACCCCTAAGTGTTGAAGCACTACCCCTCTATTTAAGAATAGGTTCATTCGAGAACTGAAAATAGGCAACTTTGTTTCTATAGTCAACTAAAGCATAGCATAAATAAAGCCAATCCATACTGAGAATGATGTCAAAATCTATTATCTCTAACTTTACTAAGTCTGTTGATGTAACTTTCTAAGATACCATGAATAGACAGTTCCTGTATACCCATTATGATATAATAGATTTACCCACTAGGGTAGAGAGTAAGAAGGGCTCTGCTAGGATTTTAGGACTAGATCCAATGTCAACAGCTATATAAGGAGTTACAAAGGACAAAGAAGCTCCTGGATCTAGCAAAACATAAATATGAAAATGATAAACTTGTAACATACCAGTGACCATATTAGTAGAATATTCTTGATCCTATTGGGACTGGAGTGCATAGATCTTATTTGGGCGTTGCCAACTAGTGGCACTGGAAATGGAACCCTGTTGATTTGGGCAACCTGATTGAGCTAGGGGACGATTGTACTGACATTGGGAACTAAACTGAGGTACATCACTGCCAGTTCTACAAATACCCTAATGATTTCACCCACAGTTCTGACAAAAAGGATTTATTTGAACACTGCTAACACTACCCTGAGATTTAGAGCCAGGACCCTTATCCTTATTACCATTTCTGAACTTAGGCATCGGAGCACTGGCCAAGGACGGAGCTGGAACTAAAGGTTTTGGGTGGAACTGAGAACGGTTACCACCTTTTGACTTAGGCTGAGTAAAATTAAAGATACCAGTTCTAGCCCTCTTGCTCCCTTCTTTTTCTCCTTAGTTTTCTACTCCTCTCTTAGTTAAGCATGGACCATCAATCTTGCCAAGTCCATCCCCTTAATCAGCATTGCAGTCCTACATACCTTGACCACACTATTAGATATATCATACGTGAACTAACTTATCTTAGACCTGCTATTAGCTACCCTATGAGAAGCATATCTGGCTAATTGAGTAATCTTAAGAGAGTAATCTTTCACTATCTTGTTGCCCTGCTTCAAGTAATCAAATTCTACCACCTTAGCTTCCCTCAACTCTAATAGGAAGAACCTATTTAAAAAGGAAGTATCAAACTCATCCCATTCTATAGGCCCTACAACTGCAGCCCTATCTGCCATCCACTACTTAAACCATGTATGAGCCACATCCTGTAGCCGATAAGCAGCTAACTCAGCATTCTTACTAGTAATTACCCCATAATTTTTGTGATATTCTGCACCATGTCAAGGAATTCTTGTGGGTCATCTTCAGAATTAGACCCTAAAAATGAGGGAGGATTCATTCGGGTGAAGTCCAAAATTCTAGCTTCAATAATATTAACCACTAGGTTGTCCTGAATAGCAGCTGAGAATTCATTCTAGGATTTCACTGAATAAGCTAGAGTGGTGAAAAGTACTCTAAATTCTATATGGGAAATATGCTCATCCAGGGGATCTGCCTGAACGGGCGGAGTTGCGGGCTGGTTTCCAGCTCTTCTTCCATTAGACTTTTTGGAAGGCATATTTTGCAATCAGAAGGGAAACTTGGATTAGACAAAGAGTTTAACTTGAGCTCATGCTCACTCACAAGACATGAATACTGAAAGAAGGGAAACTTTTTTCTAAAAATGCCTCATAGCCTCTTTTCCATAAGTGTGGCACACTACACACCCATGCACAAAATTCTACTTGATGTGTTTTTTAGAATCCCTAGGACTTTGTTTAACCTTAGGCTCTTATACCAAGTTTGTAACACCTCACGTCGGAACCTCAGACATCACATGATGCTTATAATCCTAAAAGTGACTTGTACCTACTGTGAGCACTAAATAATAATACTAAAATAATATGGAAGTTAAGCTAAAACTGCCATAAGGTTCATAATCAAAATACTGATAAATATAGTAAATGATAATAATATCTAAAAACTAAATACTACCTGAACTAGTCTAGTCCGAATAGTCTTTACTAAACTATCTGAATGTGGAGTTGATGAGACAAGTCCCCAAATAACTCCAACTAACAAATTACTAGATCTACTGTAATACTACAATAAACAATATCCTTGATTAATGAGGACGCACAATTGATATATTGCTCTTAACTGAATCTGGCTAAGTGCAGTCAGGAACCTGAGTCTCCGAACTTATGACATGAGACTTCATAGCATAAGAGAAAGAGTATGTATCAGTACTTTGAATGTACTAGTATGTAAAGTGAGGTAGGTTAATATACATAGGTTCGTATGCATGAATAATAACTAACTGAATGATATGTATATAACTGAATAAAGTACGTGGATAATTGAAACTTGCTACTAATACTTGCATATATATACTATAACTGAGATCATACTGGATTTAAATATTGAATTCTTATAACTGAGTGACTAATATCTGAGTTTATTGTTAACTGCATTATTGATAACTGATTGACTATTTCTGTCAGTCCTGATTCTGTAGAACTAAACTGGGTTCTATATTGAGTCTGAAACTAAAACTGTAACTATAGGATTGTTCATCTAACCGACATGCCCCAATTATTAAATTGAGATGGGGTCCAACTTGTGACCCCAATTTAAAGGGCGTTAGCATTGTGCCATGGGTACTAACAATGAATGTATGGATCCACTATAGAATCACCCTTATCTGGAAGGTGAGATATATTTTACACTCAACTGGCAGGTGAATACTTTATTAACCCTTAACTGGAAGGTTTGATATATTCAACCAATTCTGGCCACGTAGGTCTTGAACTAAGGGACTGCTACTATAGGTCACATCCTCAACCAAAAGTTGAGCCCTCATCCCTAGGTTCATTTAGTATTGAATCCTACTCCCAACTGAATAGATAATGAATTAATCACTAGACTGTACTAGGTTTAACTAAACCATTACTGATCATGTTTACTAACTAAACAGAATTGAGTTCATTGAGTTCTATAACCGACTGAGTACTACTGTTTGTGACGTTACTGAGACTATACTGTAGCTACTGTAATTCTAGATGAACAGCTAGATTTTTGGGTATTGAATACCCCCAAGACTTGATAGCATAAATAGTAAAATATGGCATAGCCTTGAAAGAATTACATTAACTACTTATTCACCCCACATTCATTTAGATATTTTGTCAAATACTTGAGAGGCATGAACTTGTACATGAATGGGATCACATGATAACCTATCATAAATTCACTCTTCAATTTCCATAGGCATTCTATCAAACACTTGGGGAGCATGAGTCGTATTATCAAGATACAACTCATAAGTGAAAGTCGTATGAATAAAATAAAGTATAAGCCTTGTGAGATCAGACACTAGAATATATAATAGAAGTCATGGTATGACTAGGATGATGTTAGTATGAGTTGAAGACTAAGTCATACTGTAATACCCCACAAAATTCTCTCGTAGTCTAAGCCTTAGAGCATGTTTAGTAAAGCATAAATCTGGCGCTAGAAGATTGAGAAGAACCATCCAAAGTGATAAATAATTTAAAAAATGTATAATTTACATAATATCAACTTTTTTCATGTAGGGAATTTAATAGTCTTTCCATTAATACAAATTTTGTCAAAATTCGGCATAGGACGACAAAGTTATGGTCATTTTACTGAAAGCAGTTATAACTGCCCAAGTGCGACGGCCGAGTTGATGGACCGTCGATCTTGCAACAAACCATTTTCCATCCCATATCAACAAAGGTAGTTACTCACTTTCTTGGCCCAAGTGTTATGTCTAGGATGGTAGACGATCAAGGCTGTGACGGACCGTCGCTGGGTCGTTATCGCTGAGGCAGTGTGGCCTCGTCTTGGCCAGCGTGCGACTGATGATCTGACGGACCATCGGGTTTGCGATGGAACATCTGTGAGACCGTCGCATCGAGGAAGTGTGTTATTTTTCTGATCGATGTTCAACGGATTATCCAACGGACCGTCAGACTAAGTGACGGACCATCGCATCCCCCGTTCAGCATTTTTAACTCAGTTTAAAAAGGAATTTTTGGTGTTTTTTCACTCTTTTCATCCCCTATTTATACCCGATCAAGGCTCATAACTTCATTTCTCCTCTTCAACATCAAAAGATAGGGTTTCTACAAAATCAAAACCCTTCTTTCTTCTTCAAGAAAAATCAAGAGAAATCAACAAATCAAGAATATCTCCAAGAGCCTTCAAAGGTATGCAAATGTTAATTCTTGGGTCCCTTTCATCCAAGAAGCTCAAGAACCCTTTTCTAAATTTCAAAGATCTTATGTTTATCAGTTTTCATGATTTATGTGAATTAAAAGTGAAGTTCATGCTATTATTGAGTTTTAAATGTTTGTTTACAAAGTTTTCAAGATTTTACCCTAGTATGTGATATTCATGTGATGTTCTTGGTAAACCCTCTTCAAGTTGCCTGTTATATGATGTGTTAATGTTAATTAAGTGTAGAAATTGTTGAATAAGAAAAGCATGCTCCCTATATATTTGATAAAATCCTTATGTGATAGAATTAGAGCCACTATAGCATGATGACTAAAAACCCCCAATTGTGTGCAAGCTCATGCATACCAAGTGTTTTTTGAAAAGTCTTAGTGAATGAATTGTGATATGGTAGCATGAAATTCCCCAATTATGTGTTCTTTAATGCATGGTAAATGTTTGATGCAAGACCTTGTTGAAAGGAGGATGAGCCAATCGCATGTCTTCCTATGTTATTACATGTTCATGATTCCTAAATGCTTGAGGAGATGCTTTAGTGATTGTGATGGTGAATGAAAGTCCATGGTCTTGATTATTAAAGAATGTTTATGTTTTAGTTTTATGTTATCGAGTCCTGGGGGTATTTATGACCAACAATTTAGCTGCAATCTAGAGCCAGTATTAGTTTTCATGATAATCTCAATCAAGCCACGATTCTCAAAACTTAGTGAGTTATAGAACTCTATACTCTCAGAAAGATACAAAACTTAAGAAATCTTAGAAGTCTCAGTAATCTCATTATCACTAGTATTCTAGCCTCAGTTCAGTACTTATCTCAGATCTAGTAGTATTCAAGTGTTCAGTTCGGAACTCAGTATCATTCAGTCAGATAATGAGATTTAGTAGTATTCCTTCAGATATGGAACCAAGTAAATTTAGATTAAATCAGTTAGATCATTTGAGAAATATGATCAGTAATAGATTCAGCTTAGTTTAAGCTCAGTTAAGAATCAGTTTAGAGTCTTTAAGTTGGGAGTAAGAGCTAGCACGGAGCGAGTGCAGGGATGGAGACTCCTTGTTAGAGAGGCAGAGTCGTTTGGAGCAATCCTTGAACTCCAAATTTGCGTAGCCAGTGCAGGATCAAGAGTCACCGATTTGAATAAGGATTGACTATTATACTATCTTAGGCTTGACTTTCTGTAAGGGTTACCTGTTAGAGAGGCTTTACCAGAGTAGAGGTCTTTACCCGTGACACGGTAGTGACACCCTTCCAGCTGGGGTTACAGGTTGGACCCCACCAGTTCAGATTCAGGGCATGTCAGTTAAGTGAGAACCCCCACAGTCAGCTTTAGTATCAGTCTTCAGACTAGAACTCAGAAATCAGGACTGTCAGATACGGTCACCTATCTTAGTAAGGAACTCAGATAGTTCCATTGATTCATGGTCCACCCACTATATAGGCATGGTCTCAGATAAAGATATTTAGTATTAGTATTATCAGATCAAGAGATCATTCATTAGATAGGCTTGATCTCATTCTAAGATTTAGTTTAGTAATCTCATTATCAGATCCAGAGATCACCTGTTAGATAGGCTTAATCTCAGTCTCATATTCGGTAGAGTAATCTCATTATTAGATCCAGAGATTACCTGTTAGATAGGCTTGATCTTAGTCTTATATTCAGTTGAGTAATCTCATTATCAGATCCAGAGATCACCCATTAGATAGGCTTGATCTCAGTTTCAAATTCAGTTGAGTAATCTCATTATCAGATCCAGAGATCACCCGTTAGATAGGCTTGATCTCAGTCTTAGATTTAGTTGAGTAATCTCATTATCAAATTAAGAAATCACCCATTAGATAGGCTTGACTCAGTCTCAAATTTAATTGTGTATTCTCATTATCAAATACATAAATCCTCGGCTAGATAGGTATGATCTCAGATAAAATTTCTTCTTGTCATTGATAGTAGATTCAGGGATCATCTGTTAGAGAGGCTTGATAGCTAATTCAATCAGCTGAGAGAAGCAAGTTCAAAATGCAGTCATTGATGTTAGTAGATTCAGTTAATCAGCTTCAGTATCATTAGTTTCTGAGATCACTCACTAGATGGGACTGATCTCGATTTTAGTACTCAGTTTTCTATATCAAGAGATTCAGTTGTTCAGTTTCATAGTATTAGTAGTAAGTTCAGATGTTAGTAAAGTAGTATAAGAGTTTCAGTAGTTTGAGTTGCGATGTTTTCAGTTATGGTTTGTGCATTCATGGATATGTCCTCATTCAGTTTTCTCATGATTGTTCAGTTAAGTAATTATTCGTGCATAAGCCCTTGAATTTAGCCTTACCTTATGTTCATACTCGGTATATTCCCGCACTAACTCATTTGCACTATGGTGTTTTATTTTACACCATACGTTCAGAGGCATGAGATCTAAAGTACCCTTAGAAGCTCAGTCCTAGTCAGCAGCAGTAGACGTAGCAGTGAGTCCTCTTTAGTCGAGAATGATCCTTATTTTATCATCATATCAGATTTAGTTTGTTTTAAGTAGATGTGTTAGTTGGGGACATGTCCCATCAACTCCACAGTTTAGACAGTTTAGAGACTTTTTGGACAGATGTTTCAATATTTAATTTTTAGTTTTGAGTATTCTAGATATTTTGAACTTATGGCGAGTTTTTTCCAGTCTTCTACATTTATTATAGATATTTTACAGTGCTCAGGTATAGATATCAGTAGAGGGTTATCTTGTGGTCCTTCGGTATCATGAGCACCGTGTGATGTTTTGGTTCCAGAAAATTATGTATGTACGCATATCGAGTGCCGACATAACGTTACCTTTCTATTTTTTATTAGGATTTCTATGTTATTTTGAGATACTATAAATACCCTAGGGTTTATCTTTTATTAGGACACACATTCTTACAATAGGTTACTTACTTTTACATACTTCTACTATTATTCTTGAGATTTTGGGTTTTTATTCAATTTAAGACTTTGGAGTTTATTCAATTTAGGTGGGTTGAATACGAGAAATTTACGTATTTAAGAAGCCAGGGGGAACACAAGCCTAGTGTTTGACTTCTATTGTTTACAAATCAAATGCACTTAATATTTCATTACAACTTCTGATTGATACAAAAACTCCCCCATTTACTTTCCCGTACTTAGAAGGTTTTTCCGTCCTGCAAGGATGTTTTAATTAAAAGATGAAATTTATTATTTCAGATAGTTACCTACAGAATCCTTGTATAAGGCATGGTTTAGATTCAGGAAGAAGCTGAGCATGGTACCTAATAACAAAATCAAATGGTCAAATTAACTAGAAATCTTCTACAAATCACTAAATGTCAGTTTGAGAATAATGGTAGATACTAATTTAGAAGGTGCATAGGATTAAACACAAGAGATGCTAGATGATATGTGAGTGACCAATAAAGGATGGCATACAAGAGATGTTGATTGTGGTGTAGGTGCATATGCTATTGGAGCAGCTATTAATTATTGGTTGAATAATGACTTGGTCTTACAAGAGATTGCTCAACTTCAAAGGAATATTGGGCTTCTTACTAAGAAATTTACAGCAATGGGTAATAAGAAAGTAGATGTAGAGGAGACTCAGGCATCTGCTTTGAGAACTTTTAAGATTGAATCTAAAGAGGAAACATAATATCTTAATCAAAGATTAGCGAATTTTCCAGCATAAGGGTAAGGGAACCAAGGTTTAAACTATTATAATGACAGATACAGAGATAGAAGTAGAGCGAGAGATGGTGATTGGCATCGTAAAGGTAACTATAAGGAGAAGAGTGATAAGTATGTTCCACCTAAGGCGCGCGATTTAGAATCCAAAATAAAGAAACTTTTATCAAAGTTAGTCAAAGGACAAGAAAGTCAAGAAAGATGTCACAAGGATATTATGGCTGGACTGTCAGGGTTAAATGAAAAGGTTGAATTACACACTAAAACAATCAAATAGTTGGAGCAACAATTCAGTCAGATGTCTGCCACAGTGAATCAGAGGTAGCTAGAAACTCTCCCTAATAATACAGTTCAAAATCTAAAGGATGATGCTATTGCATGCCATTACCACGAGAAGTTTTAAACCACCATAGACCCACGTGTTCTTACTATAGATGAGCACAAAAACTATGATGATCCTATTGATGTAAAGAGAAGTATTAAAGAGGACAAAGAAGAATAAAAGGTTAAGAAGCCTGTGCTGAAGTCTATTCTAAGACTTCCTTCTACCTTTCGTCAAAGGCTGAATAAGAAACAAGAAGAGAGTAAGTGTAAAAAATTATTGTCTATTTTAAAAGGAGTTATCAATCAACATACCCCTTGTAGAGGCATTGGAGTAATTGCCAGGATTTGGAAAATTCATGAAAGATTTAATCATCATGAAAATGTTAGTGAGTTATGAAAGTATCGACAATATTCATCATTGTAGTATTGTAGTTACTAGATCATTGGTAGATAACAAGGAGGATCTTGGCGCTTTCACAATTCCTTGAACTATTAGATATTTCAACTTTACTAAAGAATTATGTGATTTGAGTTCTAGAATTAACCTCATGCCTTTTTCAGTATTCAAACATTTGGGATTTGGATCTCCCAAACCAACTACCATGAGACTAGTAATGGCAGATAGGACAGTGAAGAAGCCAACTAGTATTCTATATGATGTATTAGTGAAGGTGGCTTTTTTTATCTTTCCTATTGATTTTTTAATCTTGGAATGCAAATTGGACTTTCAAGACCCAGTTATTTTAGGAAGACCATTCTTGGATAAAGGTAGGACATTGATTGATTTGGATAGAGGACATTTGTTATTGGGACTCAATGATGAACAAGGGATAGTCAATGTATGGAAACCCATGAAACCAACTAATTAATTGAGAGTGCTATTAAAGATTGATGTATATAATGATGAGACAAATTCATTCTATGGTATTGATGCAGTTACTCTTTGGGATGATCATTCTTATGTTGCTATTGACATTGAAGAGAGGTTAGGTGTTCAAGCTCTTTCTGCCGTGATCATGAATTTTTAATAGTAATGGCATTGAGGAGTATGATGAGATGTATGCATACTCAATGGGAGTGTTTCTTTTATTCATGCACCAAAGAAGCTAGATTTGGATTTGAAGAATAGAACTATTCAACCTGCTCGCCCATCCATTGAGGTGCCACCTGTCTTAGATTTGAAGGCCCTTCTTTTTCATTTGCAACAAACATTTTTTGTGGGCCAACAACACTTTTTCTATCATTATTGCAAATTATTTAATACAGTAAGAAGTGGAAGCATTATTATCAGTATTGTAGAGATTCAAGAGGGCCATAGGTTAGTCTATTGCAGATATTGTAGGTATTCTACATGGTTTGTGTACTCATAAAATTCTACTTGAGTCAGATTGTATTCCAAGTATAGAGCATCAATGATAACTCAATCCTCCTATATAGGAGATGGTGAAGAAAGAGATAATTAAGTGGTTAGATATTGGTGTTGTGTATGCTAATATTGATAGTAAGTGAGTTAGTCCAGTATAATGTGTTTCAAAGAAAGGCGATATTACTATTGTACCTAATAAGAAGAATGAGGTAGTGCCAATGACACTAGTCACAAGATGGAGGGTATACATGTAATATCGAAAATTAAATACATGACCTCAAAAGAACCCCTTTCCTATGCCCTTTATAAACCAAATATTAGATAGGTTAGTGGGCAGAGATTGGTACTATTTTATTAATGGGTATTCAAGTTATAACCAGATTACTATTGCACTTGATGATTAAGATAAGACCACCTTCACATGTCCTTATGGGACCTTTGCATTCAGACGAATGTCATTCAGGTTATGTAACACGCCAGCAATATTTCAGAGATATATGATGTCAATTTTCTCTGATATGGTATAAGACACCATCGAAGTATTTATGGATTCTTTTTTAGTTGTCGGTGATTCTTTTGATGACTGCTTAGTTCACTTGGAGAATGCTCTTAGAAGGTGTGAAGAATGCAATTTTGTAACTAATTAGGAAAAGTTCTCTTTTATGGTAAAACAAGGTATATTACTTGGGCATAAAATTTCAAAAAGGGGTATTGAGGTTGATAGAGCAAAGATTGAAGTGATTAAGAAATTACCACTACCAATTTCTGTGAAGGGTATCCGTAGATTGAAGGATTTCTCCAAGATTTCCAACCCTCTTTTTAGGATTCTTGAAAAAAAGGTGAAATTTGAGTTTACAAAATCATGCTTGAAGGCCTTTGAATGTCTTAAATAGAAGTTGATGACTGTTCTTATTATTGTATCTCAAGTCTTGTCCTTGCCTTTTGAAATTATATATGACGTGAGTGGTTTGGCCTTAGGTGTCGTACTAGGCCAATGAAATGAAAAGATATTGCATCCTATCTACTATGTTAAAAAGGCACTAATTCATGCTCAAAAAAACCACCGCGATGGAACAAGAGTTATTGGCAGTGTCTTTTTCTATTAAGAAGGTTAGATCATATTTGATTAGGCCAAGGTGATTGTGCACACTGATAATGCAGCATTACAGTACTTGATGACAAAAAAGGATGCAAAGGCTAGACTTATTAGGTGGGTGCTATTGTTGCAAGAATTTGACTTTGAGCTCAAGGATAGAAAAAAGGACTGAGAATCAAGTTGTTGATCATTAGTCTAGACTAGAGAAGGAAGCTATGCATAATGTTGAAGATGTTCTAGATATTAATGAAAGTTTTCCAGATGAGCAGATATTAGCAATTCCCCAAGATCTAATTCCATGGTTTGCAGATTATGCAAACTATCTAGCCAGTGATCTAGTTCTAGAAAATCTTTCCTATCAGTAGAGAAAGAAATTTATACATAAGATAAGGGAATTTTTCTGGGATGAGCCTTATTTTCTTAAAATTTATGCAGATTGGATTATTTGTAGATGCATACCTGAGGTATAGATGATGAGCATACTTGAGGCTTGTCATTCTTCGCCTGTTGGGGGTCATCATGCTGGAACCTGCACATCCCATAACATATTGTGATGTGGGTATAACTGGCCAACAATCTATAAATATACACATGATTTTTTTTCTTCTCATGACCAATGTCAACGACAAGGTAATATCTCTATACGTCATTAACTTCCTATGACTCCTATGTTAGAATTGGAATTTTTTGATATTAGTGTATTGATTAATGTAGCCTTTCATGAGTTACTTTAGTATGAAGTATATACTAGTAGCTGTATATTATGTTTCTAAATGGATGGAGGTAGTTGCGCTTCCCAGTAATGAAGCACATAGTGTCACTTCTTTCTTAGAAAAGCACATCTTTTCTCGATGTGGCACCCCACGTGCTATCATTAGTGATAGTGGGTCAAATTTTTGTAATCGTCTATTCAAAGGTCTGCTTGAGAAGTATAGAGTGAAACAAAAGGTGGAAACAACTTATCATCTACAGACTAGAGGACATGTAGAGGTGTCTAATAGAGAAATTAAGCCAATCTTACAGAAATTAAGCCCATCTTGGTGAAGATAGTGAATGCCAATATGACTGATTGGTAATGGAAGTTAGATGACTCATTATGGGCATACTAGACAACATTAAAGACTCCAATTAGTACTTCACCATATCAACTAGTATATGGCAAGGTCGTTCACTTTCCTATTGAGCTTGAACATAAAGCACTTTGGGCCTTGAAAATCTAAATTTTGAGTGGCAATATGAAGCAAAGTTAGATTGAACAAGACTAATAAGTTGGATCAATTCTAACTCCGGGCATATGAATGTTTTGCACTTTACAAGGAAGAGATAAAGCTGCATCGTGATCTCAAAATTGACAAAAAGAATCTTTGAGAAAGTTGACCAGGTATTTCTCTACAAATCAAGGCTTCTCTTGTTTACAGGTAATTTAAAGTCTAGAAAGTATGGTATAATGTGCTTAGAGTGTTTCTATATGGTGTTCTTAAATTGAAGAGCGGTGGAAAATCCCCGTTCAAGGTGAATGGGTAAAGAGTAAGGGACTACATGGGTAACACTAAGGTGGTTGATGTAATTTTTAAAATTAACTTTGGTGAATCCTGAGAATCCAAGGTAATAATATCGTGCTACGATATTAAATTAAGCGTTGTATGGGAGGGAACCCATGAGTCTAGTTGGGGAAATCTGAGCATCCAATTAGCCATATTGTTCAATGATGTTAAATGAAGAATTGTAGGAGGGAACCCATGTGCTTGTACTTATTAATTTATAGGGTAATATGTTTGTTCAGTGTATAGGGCTAAAAAAGTGCAGAAGATACCCATAAATGTTTAAAAGTTTTGTTATATAGAGTCTTTAAGAGTCATATCTATATGGTACGACTCGTGAGTAGGAGTTGTATGTACCTGGGAAACTAAGCAAAATTAGGCAAGAGTTTCTGGAGTGGATACGACACTCAGAACAAGTCATACCCTTAAGGTATGACTCTTCATATTGAATCATATCGACTCAATAACCTAAGTAAGGTTCCAGTTCTATACGAGGCAAAGAAATAACCGGTAAGCCTATGTATGACTCATACACCGAATTCATACCCATGCTTACCAAATCAGGATCGCAGGTCAACCCAACATAGAAATTGAATTTTAATAAAAAGAAGGGTACCCATTGGGCACCTGATAACAAAAAAATGTAGCCACCTCTATTTTTACCCTAATTTAACGCTTTTAAAAGCAAGACATCACTTGAATACAACTAAAATCAACTACCCCTTTGCTCGGATTCTCCATTTTCCATGAATTTAACCAAGAATTTGGAGAAGAACAAGTGGAAACTTGAGAAACATACTTTCTAATTTATTCAAGTAAGTTTTTAATGTAAATCCTTGTTATTTCAAGTTGAACTTGTAAATAGGAGTGGTTTCTAACTTTCTTTGAGTTACTATTTCTTAAATATTAAATTATGGAAACTAAGTTCTTGGTTATTAGGTTGACAATAAGTGTTGGGGGTGATTTGGGTTTTGGGTAGTGATTTTGTGCGTTATTTTGTCAAAAATTGATTGATATTGCAACAAATTATCATGGGTATTTTTGGGATTTGATTTTGTATCAAAGTTTAAAGTTGGACTTCTATCTTACAGTGTATATATAGACCTTTCGACTTATACCCACAGGTTACGGGGTCATAACGAGACTCTTACCCACTAACAACATTTAAGCCTAAAAAACTTATAGTTCTAGAATGGATAAGACTTGCCTACATGAGTCATATCAAAACCATACGACTCGTACTCATAAGTCATACCCACGTGGGAGTTATATTAGTTTACAAAATATTTCTGATCAGCTTACTACTATTGGTAACGAGTCACACCTTCTTGGTTTGACTGATTATGAGGAGTCGTAAGCTAACCAGTGAACAATTGTTCATGCACTGTGAAACATATGACTAGTTCTTATAAGTCTTACCCAGTAGATACGACCAATACCTTTACTCATAACCTTGCCTAAACATGTACACTAAATTTTTGTTTTAAATTCTTGTTTTTTTTTATTTTCTTCCATACTAATGATAGTGTACTTGTAGGTACATTTCCTCCTAAGAACATATCTTCATCAAAATAAGCTTAAAAGGGAAACAAGAAGGCACCAGCTACTAGCTCAGAGTCCACTGGTTCTGAATTTGATATGTCAACCAACAGTAGTAGTGAGCTATATAAAGACTCAACAAAGGGCAAGGTTTCCCTGAAAGGACAAAAAATAGATAAAAAAAGGGGAGAATATTGTACCCTTACAGAAAATAAGTCCATGGGGCTCGAGGAGAAAGAATCCAATAATCACTCCTCCTCACACACCACTGCCTTAAAATTCTGATGAGGATGCTGAACCAAGTTCAAAAGAAGCTAGTTCCAAGAATTTTAATAGTATAGAAGAGATTGATTCCACCATGAAATTTTGTTATGACTTGCAGGTTTCAGTGCTGACAGCAGAGATAGCGAGAAACTTTGCACCTATGGCATAGGATTTTATTGACTTTTGATGAATTTTTTAAATTGATTTGTAATAATTATGATTCGTGATGATTCATGATTTTGAAAATTTCTGATTCTAGAAATGTAAATTGTGGGTTTGAAATGGTTATTCTTAAAGCATTTATGCTTAATTGAATTGTGTTGAAAAAGTTGAAATCCCTCCTAAATGTTTGTTGTTTGTGACTGTGTGATATATCTGGATGTTTGAGACTGTTGATAATATAATAATGGCATTAGGATTAGGGATAGAACAATTAGGGGTAAACAATTTCATTACCAGATAAATAGTACTTAGCAATGTGACCTTGTGCAAGTCCGTGTGAGGATTTACTGAGTTCCCGATATGTCCAAATCTAGAACTCGCCCGGCTACTTTTACGTAGGTCAAAGATAGTCGAGTAGGAAGTGATTATAGGCCTTTATTGTATTAATCCTCCTAAACCTAAATACCCTAACCAAAAATTATGAATCTCTTTGATCCAAATATTTGAGCCTGAATAGTAAAATTTTGTTGATTACACAAATTTCACCTTCTTATTTCCCTTACAATGAACTTTTTTGGCCCTGGTCCTCTTTGGACATTGTGAACTTCAATTTAGGAAAATTGCCTAAGTTGAGGGTGACTATTATAGGGGTGTATAGGAGAAAATGAGTATAAAGAAAGTTGTGTAGAAGAAAAACAGTAGAAACTTGGACAAGTGTGGTGAAAATGAAAAAAAAAATAAGTGCAATGAAAAGAAAAAGGAAAGAAAATAAAGTAAGAAAACCATCCTGGTCTAATCTGAAAGTGCTTAAGATAAAAAAAGGAGATATAAGGGAGGAAATAAATTAAAAAATGGAGAAATTAGTGGACCTCGAAAGAAAGCATAGTGTCCAGGAGGCATATTCACTAAATGAATCCCAAAAGATATCATACCAGCCCTAAGCCTATGTTACAAGCTAAATAAAACCCTATAGTGATCCTACCATGACTTTCTATAAATATAGAAAGAGAGAATAAGGGAAAGCCTATGGTATTTCGTATACACCGATGATACTTTATTGTGAGCGAGAGAGTATTTGTTATATCCCTAAATAGATTGGTTGATCCATAATAAATGTGAATGGGATTTATTTGACAGTGAGCGTACATGGATTTTGTTGCTAAGTATCTAGATTATTTGGTAAATGTAGTTTGTATCTATGCCCAGTTGTCTATTGCTAATATAATGCCATCATCGGATTCCCTAGTGTTTCTCTATGAGCTAAATTGATATACCGAATTTGAGTCTTGAAAAGTTAAAACTAGGAGGGGAATAACATAATTGAATTTGAGTTAAAAAATTACTGCAATGGATAGTTGAAGATCTTCTTGTTTGAGTATCGATTCTGTGTTTGGAAATACTTTTTGGTTTTGTTTTTCTAAGGACATGAAAAGTCTATGTTGAGGGTCTTAATGTGTCATGGAAACAGGACACTTTCAATGCTTAAAACCAAGAATTTAGGCATATACTTACATCGTTTTAGTAGATATGATGTACTTTAATGTTTGTTGCAGGTAAAATACATCTACAAGACTATTAGACTGATTTTGGAATAAAAATACCTAAAATAATTAAGACTTATCAAGGTATGATTCACCTCATGAGTCATCAATATACAAATAAGAATCATAGGATGACTCATAAACACAATAAAACCTAAATCCAAACTAAGAATCTACGTATGGAGAAGATACGAATCAAGCATCCAAGTCATAATAAAGGATACGAGTTGTATGAAGAATTTGTAAGAATAACAGAGTCTAAAGCTACCATCAAATGTTGAAGTATCAAAAATAATATACGAGTTAAAAGTCTGAGTACGACTTGTATAGGGAAGCCATACACAGACCATTGTTCAAAGCTCAAAAAGACAAAATTCCTAGATAGATCCGAGTAAATAACATTAGTCATATTGTCAATATACGACTTGTAAGCAGAATTCAAATGATTAATAGAAAGTTGAAGCCTTGGGAGATTAGAAACCTGAATGGATATGAAAAGGCATGGTATAACTTTTATGATGCCGATACAAGTTGAAGACTCAGTCGTACCGAGTGCTGACATAACTTTACTTTTCCATTTTTATTAGGATTTCTATGTTATTTTGAGATACAATGGATACCCTAGGATTTATATTTTATTAGGTTACACATTCTTACAATAGGTTACTTACTTTTACATACTTTTAAAATTATTCTTGAGATTTTGGGTTTTTATTCAATTCAAAACTTTAGAGTTTATTCATATTATTTTTGTGCAATTAATTACATGTATTTTTTATTGGTAATCATGGATTCTTTCATGAACATGAGCGTCTAATATCCTTAACTAGGGTTTTGAGAACCCTGAAATATTAGCTACATAGAGGAAGTGGGATATACATAAATTCTAGGGTTTATGCATTTATTTTAATCTTCTTCACAATAATTAATCTTTGAGCTACTGCAAAATCTTAAGATAGCCTGTATTTGCATTTATTCTTACAAGGGAGCTTGTGATTGGGAAAATAATATTAAGACAGTGATTTGGGATTCACCACCATGTTATAGTCCCAGCTATATCATCTAATCACTTGAACTAAAAAGGTGATAGTGAATGGAGGTTGGGAAAGGAGCAACAAGACGATGCCCTAAAATTGAACTGGTAAAGGGTAAGATTTATCTTCATATTCATAAGGCGGTTGATAATACATATTTTGTAGACCTTACATGGAGAACAACAAAATAGTTAGGTTGAACACGAGAAATTTATGGAGTTAAGAAGCCAGGGGGAACAAAAGCCTGGTGTTCGTCTTCTATTATTTACAACTCAAAAGCACTAAAGATTTGGTTACTACTTATGATTGATAAAAAAAATTCCCCTATTTAATTTTCTATACTGCTCGTGGATTGCGTCAAGTCAAGCAACTATTCAGTATATTCACTATGGATTTGACCCCAACCTAGTTGGGTTATTATATTTGTAATCGACCGCAACATAATTCTTTTGGAGTTAGTTTTGGGCAACATCAGCCTTACCTGTAGAGATCTTATTTCCATACCCTATCTCATAAATGTTGAACAAGTGGTCTTAGGAGAACTAATTACTCTCTGCTTTCACTCTTTTCAATTCCTTTTTATCTCTCTTTCTCATTTTTCTTTGTCATTCTAAATATGTTCCAACTCCAATACTCTTTCTTTTGCCTTTTGTGCTCTACATATTATCCACATCAACCACCTTGTTCTTCTTAATAATAGGCATCGTTAGAGACAAAAATACCAAAAATATTTTAGATGTAATGCCCTCAATTTAAGCATGAAATTTGATGTCTCTTTTTAATCTCATCCAAGTCCTAGGACTACACACCCTCGATCTTGTTAGTGATCTTTCTTCCTAAACTATCAAACTAGACCTGCATCTGACATATCTCTAACCTAATTTCCTTCTTTAACTAAGCTTAAGCCATATTTTTTAATTTTGTCAACCTTTCATTCGACTACATTCAACAATTATAGCATGGTTTGTACAAACTCATAGAGAAAATAACCATACCCCAAATAGGTGGGTATGGAATATATTGAACTTGAGTACTAGCTGGTAAATTTAGGACTAACATTATCTGTTAGGTGTAAAAAGTGGTAGCATGAATTGTAGAATAGTTCTTGAACCTCAAAGTCTTAGTCTAGGACTCAACCTAAGCCACCCCAAAATTAGCAAAGTCAAGTATATCAATCCCCATTTATGCACCTGACTGAAAGGCCCTCTCTAGCTAAGATCCCATGCTACAACCTTTTCCTTGGAAAAAAGGTTTCTTAGATCCCAAGAAATCCCAAAAAATGGTTGTGATATGAACCACTATGAACTTATCAATATTTGGCAAGACACAAAATAAAACCTTTAAGAAAATCTGAGTAACTAGGCATAAAAATGGGATCCTTATCCTGGTCTCAACTGTTATATTCTAGATTTCCATGGCAATACACCTTGACATATTGATATTATATCACACCATGAATCTTGGTACCAAGGAAGACCGATCGGGGCTTAACATATTATTTTCAGATATGGTCCTTAATCGCTGACAGACCAGTATCCTTCATAATTTTGTAGTGAAGTTCAATAACCCATTTTTTATTTGTGATAATTTATAAGCTACCGATTTAACCTCCTCCTTAGAGGTATAAATAATTTTTCCAACCGTAAACAATGAACTATCTTGTAATTAAAACTATTTTACTTAGGCTCCACCTTCCACATCTTATCGATCTAATGATAAGTCCCAATATTGTTAGTTAGGGATGCAAAGTCTGGACAATGAAGGAAACATGAAATAGTCTATATAAAATGTTGAACTAAATAACATGAATGAATACAATATTTTTAGTATCATGAACCGTCCATAGCTAACCTTGTGGGGTTCAAACCTTCGGCATGACCTGATAGGCCAAAAAATCTCTTAAACTAGCACTAGATTATATATACCCTACTCCTTAATCATCCACTCAAACCTGTATTTATTGAATAATTCTTGAATTTGGGCAACTATAGCATACCCATAGTATCAATCTCAGTTTCTCATAGAAACCCCTCTTAGGCTGACATATGCTTTGGATAATAGCAATATCCCAATCATATATGGCTTTCATACCCTTAATATGTAATGATCCTCCAGGTAATTTCCTTAATTTCTTTATTTTTTTTGAATTTAGAGATTTCTATAGGTTCTCTAGGTTATTCATAACTTTTTAAGACTGACAACTTACTACCAAGCAACACATTTGGATTTTAAAGCCATTTCACTATTTAGGAGCTTTGAAAGTTTAAGAAATATCTATTTGACTAAAAACTCTTCTAAATGACCTTGTATGGTATTTTTGATAGTCTCAAAATTATTTATTTAAGGATAGGTGGACCCTTGGTACAGGTCTTGAAGCTTCTAGACCCATTTTAAGCTATGGGGTAGTATTTGGCAAAAATGAATCCTCAGGGTGTAGGCCCTACTTTTTATTGAAATGAACTCAATCTAAAATTTGTCGGCTCTATTATTTTTCCAATATCAAATTTGGTAGGGTAGAATAGTTCATATTTATTTGTAAGATTCTGAGCGAATCGCGAGGGCTCGAGTAGGATTTTTGCAACTTTAAATGATGCTGATATATCAGCACTTCGTTCATGCTAAAAATAACCTTTATGTTCATGGTAAAGTCTTTACATTTGAAAAAAGGTAGAAAACTAGGCTAGTCCACACTTTTTATTTGTGATCATAGTTTATCGGTGGCATTCACAAAGGTTTATTTGGGATGAAAACTGTATTTGTGATAGGGTTCCCGCTGTCAGAAAGATATGACCCTTGATATTTAATAGGCTTTCATCTTAACTTTTCTTTCATAATTTCCAAATCTCAAACAACCTTAAAGGCATATTGAGGTAAAAAAATTATGGGATAATTATACTATTTAATTGCGAATAGACTGAGATAGACCCCATATTGTTCATAAATCTTAAGTTTCCTATTTAATTTCATAAATTTCTCTACTTTAGTTGTTTATTTTAGGATTATTCTTGGGAATGATTGAAGTCTATTGTGCTTGGATTTAGCTAGATTTCTTATGGAATCTGATCTTAGGTCTATTATGTGTGGGATGTTGTAAAGATTTTACTATCACGATTCCGCTAGCAAGCCCTGCATGGGAATTTTAGATTGATTTATGACCCAGAGTATTTATATGAAATATGGGTATAATTTTTCTTGTCTTGATGTGTGAATTAATATTTTATTTTTGTGGAAGCTTTTGGAGGCCTCTTTGGAGGAGAAAGTTCTGATTTAGAGGATCCTACGAGCGTTCAGCAGCATCCTAGTGGGATAGGCTTATCCTATCTTTATATTTAGATAATTTATGGTATTAGTGTTATATCATGCAATTTTTGTATGGGTATTTTTAGCTCGATTATTAATTTAGTATTTTACAACTTATTTAGCGGGTTAGGCCCCTATTTTAGTAGGATTTGGGACCATTATTGTGTAATACATTGTTGTATATTCGTTTAGGGAGAGGATTAGTACCATGAAATGGTATTAGTAAATATTAGACTAGAATGGGTTATGTTCCATCATGCATTTAGTTTTTAAGACTCTGTAATAGGCCCCACTACTTTTTTCTAGCTATATATACTTTGCTTGGAGACTCTTCAGGCTCAGTTAGTCTCTTGAATACTATTTTAGGCTATTACCTAGAGTTGTGTTTGACCTATACTTAATTTATGGCATAATTTTATCCTTCTTCCTTAGGTAGAGAAGTATTTCACTCGGATCTCTTTTTCTTGACATAGTTATTAGGGGACCCTCCTTGCCTTGGTCGACTTATTTGTGCAAGATTAGTTCTTTTGACTATGTGGTCTGGAAATAGGCTTAGAAACCTTGGATTTATTCCCTCTATACAAATATGCTTATATCTTCATAAATATAATTTAGTTTCGATTTGAGTCAAAAATATACATTATTTCTACTATTTATCTGTTCTGGCTCAAATCTGGCATTTGTAATAGTATGAATTTTGTATCAGTTTTACTATTTATATTGGTTATCTATAGTATAATTGGTTTTTTTATGATATGGTTACAATGAGTTTTAGTTAGAGTTCGATATCTAGTAATGATATGATCAAGATATCATGGTGTTGATTAAGTTTGTTTGGGGTGTAATGATAGTCGTAATGAGTTCTATTATACATGATTTATGTGTCCTATCTTTATTACCCACTACTTTTGGTTTGAACCTAGGTTTATATGCTCTCGTTATTATCTACTATTTCTAATTTAAGCCCAATGTTTGGCCTCTTGTTATTACCCATATATGTTAGATCAAGCTCGATGTACATTTGGATAGTTTTATCATGGATTTGGGATCAGATGGTTATTTGAGTTTGATTCAACTACAATTACTTATGCTTTCTACTTTTGTTACCTCTTGTATACACCCACTTGCTTAAGGAAGCTCAGTAGGGTTAATTATTTGCTTCTATATGCCTATTGGGCTTCTGGGGGCCCAATTAGGTGATAGTTATCTTATGTTTCTTACCGTTAGGTTGTGTATTTCTTGTGTTGCCTTTATTTACATTATTTATCAAACTTGCATAGCTTAGTTGACATTTATATCTCTCCCCATATTTCTATTGATTTAGCATACATACTCGCATTATACTTATACTTTTACTGTATTTGATCTTAGTCAGTCAATGATGCCCATTGCGTGTCCATTTTTTTGATACTCATACTGCACTTATACAACTTTTCCCTGATATAGATATAAGTACGAGATAACACCATTGATGTTATTCTCGAGGCTTACGGTTTATTTAGAGATAGGGTGAGCTTTCTAGAATTTAGGGCTTATAATCCTCCATATGTTCCATTCAAAGTCTTTTATATTCTGAGACTACTATATATACATGTATATTTTGGATTCTATCTACTAGTCGTTTTTTGTGTAGAGGCTCTATTACCAACCTTACTAGGTCTTAAGAGGGATTTATTTTTTGTATTTTATCATCTTTCCTATATGTACATTATGTTATGCATCTATTTATATTTTTCTACTATTTATTTTTTTGTATTGATTTATTTCTCTTTACATTATTTTCCACATGTTAGCCAATTACTTATTATTTAAAGTTATAGTTTGGCTTCCTACTGGTGGGATATATTATGCGACATCATGACCTGAGAAATTGGGTCATGAAAGCATAGAATGAAAGCCTAGGTTTCACAAGTATCATTTTTACAAGGGTTAATATTTGGTAGAGTCCTACAGATCAGCACAAAGATGTCTGCATACTATCTTTAGAAGGATACATAACATTTATAGGTTATCAGATCTTTTTGGTTTACTTTTGTGCATTGTGTCTATATTGGTTTCTAATTTGTTATTTGTTTGAATCTTTTTTAGATGGCTAGGATATGGGGTTCATCAACCAAGGACCAATACCCCGAGGTATCTACTAGAGCTCTAGTTAAAGGAAAAGGCCAAGAGTAAGCTCAAACTGCAACCCTAATTTAAGATTAGGCTAGAGATATATTGCTAAATGCTACTATTGCTCATGAGCCTAAGATATCTCTAAAAATTCTTCCGCCACAACAACAAGTGTGCTAGGGGAAGTCTAGAGCCCTCCTGAGTCAATTTCTTTTTCCGTTTTCTAGGATTCATTAGTTTTGTTATAAGGGTTAGTTGGTGGTCCGCCGATCGATGGAGCTTAGCTAGTATCATAAGGTATTATCAATATAGAGGCTTAGATTATAGCTGCAGCCCCAAGAGAAGGGGTTCATCCAGCAAAGGTAATCCCAAAACTTGTAGAAGCCTAGCCAGTTATGTCTTAGAAGAGAAGTTTATACTAGGCTGATTTCTAAAATTATCCACCTTAGGTTTGTTGGGACTCCAGGAGAGGAAACTTATGAGTTCCTGACTAGTTGTGATAAAAGGTTATGTTTTAGGGTTGTTTGAGTCAAAAAGAGAGATTTTTGTTAAATTAGTTAGATACAACAATGAGGAGGTGGTGAAGAGGTTATCTTTATTCAAGGATAACTATATCTTCACCTGTGATTTTGACTCAGTCCTCCAAGGCTTCTTAATGAAGTATATGCCTCACAACATGCTCGAGACCATTAAAGATGGTTTTTATACTTTTAAATAGGGTTTTTTATTTTTATTCGAGTATGAGGGTAGATTTCAAGAGTTAGGTAGAGACACCACTATGATTTTTTCTATAGAGTATTGATCAAATTTGATGTTTTGTTTGGGATTTGAGTATACTGATTTGATGGGATACTTAGAGTTTGGTGAATTTAGGGAGGTCTTTTCCTACTATTATGGATCTTGTTTATCTATTAAAGAGATGGATCACTAAGCCCAAGGGGCAAGTGATAAGAGACCCCATTACCAAGGTAGTTTAAATAGGAGCCACAGTGACACACACTTTAGAAGCAATTATTTTTAGGGTAGGTACCATTAGCATCAGCCTTATTAGTTTTAGGGTAAAACTAATAGGCTATTTGAGGTAGTGATTTAAATATATGATGGGGTCTAGTTCGGTTATAGTACTTTTAATGGTCAGAATACTAGTTAGCCATAGAAGGATGTTCAGTCAGGTTTGTCGGGCTGAGGTGGTCATTCTTAATCAGTCAAACTTTATTTATAGATAAAAGAAATAGTAGCATATAATTATTGTAGTGTTTCCAGTAACGTTTCTTGAGAGTGTCCCCAATATATGATGATTAAGTCTTCAATTCAAACTACACAATCTATTAGATCAGTGTTTCCCCATCTAGGGGTGGTGCATAGGGTCGTAGATATGGTCTCCAATGTTTGAGAGGTGGTCCTTAGGAGGGTAGAATAGGTGTTCAAGCAGGCACCCAATTCGATAATAGTCATGGCCCTTTATATGTTGTACCAAGTAGACTAGAGAATGAAGCTTTAAAAGATATGATTACAGGTTTAATTTTCATATGCCTTCTAGGATCTACTACTTTCTGTAATCCTAGATCCACATTATTCATATGTTTCTACTTTTTAAGCATCATAGTTGGGTTTATCTTAGGATTCTTTATCTATGCCTTTATATGCTACCCCTATAGGTAATTCTTTAGTAGTAGATCGAGTATATAAAATTATTTTTGGTGATAATCTGGGAGTATAATACTTGAGTTGATTTCATTGTGCTAAATATGGTAGATTTTGACATAATTCTAAGCATATACGGTTTATCTTCCTTCCATACGGTCTTAGATTGCTTCCCTAAGATTGTTACATTTGACATGCTTTATATACCTTTGGTTCTGCGGCAAGGTTCTTTTAGGCGTGTGCTGATGGATATTATTTCTTATATGCTGGCTAGGAGATTGATATCGATGGATTGAGGGTGATTCCTTTCTTATTTTTTGTATATTAGTGATGTGAGTTCTTTTATTAACTCCATTATTATTGTTAATGATTTTATCGATGTCTTCCTTACCGACTTACCTAGCCTTTTTCCTAAGAAAGACACTGAGTTTTCCATAAACCCTGATATGACACACAACCTATTTTTATGGCTCCTTATCATGTTTCTCTTATCAAGATAAAGGATCTTATGGGTAAGGGATTTACCTGACCAAGTATATTACCTTCAGAGGTGCTCCAATTCTATTTATGAAGAAAAAGAATGGCTTTATGCATTTGTGTATAGACTACAGGCAGTTGATTATGGTGTCAATGAAGAATAAGTATCCTATTCCTCATATAAATGATTTCTTTGACCAACTTTAGTGTGTAGGAGTTTATTCTAAGATTAATCTGAGACATGGTTACCATCAATTGAGGAGCAGTGTAGAGGACATTCCTAAGAAAACTTATAGGAATTATTATATTCATTATGATTTCTTGGTGATTTCTTTTAGTTTGACTAATGCCTTAACAACATTTATGGACTAGATGAACAAAATTTTCAGGCTTTATTTAGACTATTTCATGAAAGTTTTCATTGATGACATATTAACATATCTGAGGAATAGGGAGGAGCCCGAGTAATGTTTTAGGACTATCCTCCATACTTTGCGAGACCATAGGCTTTTTGATTAATTCTCAAAGTTGGAGTGCTATCTTGAATCTATAGCTTTTTTATGGAATATGGTATCAAAGAATGGTTTTATGGTGGACCCAGTAGAGATTGAGGCTATTCCTAGTTGGGCTAGGCCTACATCTCCTACTAAGGTTCATAATTTCATTGGGTTAGCAAGATGCTACAGGCGGGTCATCGAGAGATTTGTTTTACTATACCCCTATAACTATGTTGACTAGGAAGGAAGTTTCATTTAAGCATTCCATGAATTGTGAGGTGAACTTTTAGCTTAAAGACTTGCTTATTTTAGTTTCTACTCTAACTCTTACGATTAAGAGAGAGAGATTTTTACCATCAATTGTAATGCTTCTAGTGTTTTTATGAAGTGTTTTTTTTATGTAGAAAGGATATATTATTTCTTATGCATCAAGGCAGATAAAGGTGCATGAGTACCACTACCCCACTCATAATTTGGACTTTAGAACAATGGTCTTTGCATTTATGATTTATAGGTCCCTATATGGTGTTCATTGAGAGATCTTCACTAATTATTGTAGTCTTTAGTATATTATGACCCAGAGAGAGCATAATTCTAGGTAGCATACATTGATTGAGTTACTGAACAGCTATGATATCTCTTTTCTATAACATTCAAGCAAGGTAAATATGGTAACAAATACCTTAAGTCAGAAGGCAATGAGTATGGATAGCTTGTGCTTTATTTCATTTTTGCTGCAATCATTACCTATGGATATCCATTCCTTAGATAATTTGATGGTTTGTATTGATGTTTCTAACCTCAGGAGCATTATTTCTAGTGTTAAGGCTAGATCTACTTTATTAGAATAGATTTAGAGTCATTAGTTTTAGGATAGAAGGATTTGTAGCATTCGAGGGCAAGTGTTGAGAGGTTAGTTCAAAAGGGCTACCATAGATTATAAGCATGTTTTGAGATTTGACAGTCATATTTGTGTTTTGAGAGTTGGATATTTGATTTTGTTGCTTCATCATAAGGGTCATAGCTTAAGGAATTCTATTTACTTTAGTAAAATTAAGATGTAAGGAATTTAAGGCAGCATTACTGGGGAAGTGGTATATAGAGAGATATAATAGAGTTTGTATATCATTTCCTTTGTTTTCAGTAGGTAACGGCCGAACATTAGTGATCTGGAGGAATTTCTTTGAAGATGCCATTCTCAAGTGGAATTGGTCGTGGGTTACTATGAATTTCGTAGTCGATTTTCCTTGCAATTTTCATGGTTTTAATAGAATTTTGGTCACTAAGGATTGATTGACAAATTATGTCCATTTCATCCATATCCAGGCCTCCTACAATGTCTAAAGGTTGGTCCATGTATATATTTGAGAGTTTGTTCATCTTCTTGGGTTGTCCATGTTTGTTATTTCAGACCAAAGTTCTTAGTTTACTTCTAGATTTTGGATTACATGTCTAGAGTATTTAGGTTCCAAGTTGATCTTAGGACCACGTTGCACCCCTATACTGAAGGGAAATCAGAGAATACTATTTGAGCTTTGGATTATATTCTCCTTTCTTGTTTGTTAGATTTTGGAGGTAAGTGGAATTAATATTTAGCTTTGGTACATTTTTAGTATAATAATAGCTTTCCTTCTATTATTTGGATGGCACTATTTGAGGCATTGCATGGTAGACTTGATCGATCTCCAATTGGTTTGTTTGAGACATCTAATATTAGGCCACATGGGTTATATTTACTTTACGATTCATTGAAAAGAGTTTTGGTAATTCGGGATAGGCTACGAGCAACTCTAGGTTGGAAAAAGAGTTATGGTGATCGTAGATATCCTACATTAATTTTAAAGGTTATTAACCGAGTCTTCTTGTGTGTATCACCCATGAAGAGAGTGATTAGGTTTATGAGGAGGGGAAAGTTCAGCCCTAGATGGAAAGCTCAGCCCTCGGTACATTGGACCATTTGATATTGTATGAATAGATGGGGAGGTAGCATATGAATTGGCATTGCTACTTTCCTTTTTGGCCATTCCCCAATGTTTCATGTTTCAATGCTATTATAGTATATCCATGATGAGTATCAAATGCTTTGGTGGGACTCAGTTCAGTTGGATGAGATTTTGGCATTCATAGAGGAGCCGATGATGGATGAATGGTGAATTTACCGCTCATATACACGTAACATTCATGCACACTACTGTGATTTGAAGGCATAAATGAGACAACATTGTGATTAAATGCACTAATTTCAACATTTTGTAGGTATACAGGTAATGAGATAGAAGGATGTGGAGTTAAGCATAAAAGGAACAAAAAGGAGAAGAAAAGTGCACAGCTGAAGGACTATATACAAAATAAGGCTTAGTTACCGAGATCACGATTAGTCAAGATGGTAAGCAACTACGATCGCGTGGATATACCCGCAGTCACGGTAGTCGCGATTATGGAAAATATAGTGTGATCGCGGTAACGTGGGATTAGTCCCAGGGGAACTTACACAATTTTTAGAAGCCGACCCCAAATTCCTTAAAAGCTTAAAACCCTTTCCTATTATGGGGCATTCTAGATTCTAGGAATATTTTGAATTTGAAGTTGAAACCCAAAGTTTGGCAAGCATTGTATTTTGATTTAGAGACTTTGAGTTTAGTAATTTCTTGAAGCATGGATGCCTTGCACAACCCTTACGGTATATTTTTCTCTCCTTTTATTACGTGTAGCTAAATTTCATTGTTTTGGGATTATGTTGAACTAAGGTGCAACTAGTTGTTGGTTGTGATGTGTTTATGTATATGCTAATTAGATAATGACGGGTTCTACTATTGTCTGATTAAATTAGGTTGGATTTGTGGGTAAAAAACCCAAATACTAAAAGTGGGTTTATAGGTGAAAACCCTAAACTCTTGAAAGCTTAAACCATACTTGAGATAGGGGTGTGGGTGAGATTTTGGAACCCACATGACCCATTAAATAGGGATAGGGAAACCAAGGCAATTGTAGACAATTATTGAGGTTAGTTTGCTAATTTTCACTATCTTAGACATAAAGTCATTATGAAGTTGGTTATATCTTGGTATTTTCCTAGAAATAGGGATACCCAATTAAGGTAATAGGTTAATATAATTAACACACTTGTTAGGTATTCGAAAGGTTCAATAAGTTAAATTATTAAGGTTTTGTTGAAAAACTAGCCTGAAGGATCCTAGACCTAGCCTACCCTATTATTAAATAACTAGCACGTGCACCAATATTCATATACCCATACCTAATCTTCCCTTTGGTGGATATAAGCCCAACATACTCTCTATACCAAAGTTAAATTACAATTGTTGCATAGTTTATGGAATTGAGTCACTAGTGACTTTCTCCCCCCAGTCAATAGTAAGTGTTAAGACCCATAAGACTAGAACTCTAATTTCATTCCCTATGGATTCGACCTCAACAAAAGTTGGGATATTTACAATGACCACCCCCTGCCACTTTATATGGTATAGGTGAGCGTTATTGAAATGGTGCTATTGTCGGGGAGTGAAATTTACTTTTTACTTACACGGTATTGATTCTTACTTGGGTAATACCCGTAGTGGTGTATATTTATTTTGGTTTTTGTTTTTATTTCATTCTAGTTGATCTCTATAGCATAAACAAAACCATGATTGACAATGCTAGTCATGCTAGGTCTTTCAATGGCCCTCTTGATGATGAAAATCAACTCAATGATGTTGGTTGATCAAGTTCTATCCGTATTACACCTACTCATGGGAATGGTGTCTTTCATTTCACAAACTACTTGTTGCATATGCTACAAATGAAGGTACTTATGGGGGACAAGCCTATGAGGACCCCCAACATGCATTTCAAATACTTCATCAAAGTGTGTGCATCCTTCGATATTGTACACATAACCCAAGAGTCCATCCAGCTTCATCTTTTCTTATTTTCTCTAATAAGAGAGACGGTATTATGGCTTCAATCTCTTTTGTCCTGGACAATCACTTCATGGGATGAACTCACCACAATATTCCTTGACCGGTATTTCTCTTCATCAAAAATGCTCCAACTACATGATGAGATTAATAACTTTAGTCAATTGAATAGAGAACCCTATTACGAAGTGTGAGAGATGCTCAACAGAAAACTCATGTAATGTCCTAACCATGACGTCCTGAAGAAGATGTTTCTCTAAATCTTCTATTGGGATCTTAATCCGTTCAACAAAATCGTTGTAGACAATACAACAGGGGTCTCTCTCGTGAATTTAAATTTTCAGGTGACTCCAAATTTGATTTAGGAAGTTACCAATCAAATTGAGGATGGCATACCTAGGATTCTGATGTTCCAAAAGGGTATCCTACTTCCTCTGTGGTAGACATAGAATAAAGAAAGAGGGATGAGAAAAGAGAGGAGAATATGGCAAAAATGATGACACAATTGGAGATTGTGAAAAAACATGTGATGGGTACACCCACAAAGATGGTAAATGTCATAGCATCCAAGGCCTATGATAAAGAAGAGGCCAAGAATCTTGATAAGGAGATTCGGTATTTGACAAATTATTTAAGGGGTTCCTGCCCGCCTATCAAGGGCAAGGTGGGAATCAAGGTTGGACAGACCGTGAACGTGAACGTGATTGAAAGGATAGATATCATGATTATGATCGATATGTGCCCCGTCATGATTGGATGAAGAACAAAGATGGTAGCACCGTCGACCCTGAAAAATATAAAATCAAAGGTATCTTGGCAAGGACTTTGATGAGAGTGGATGGAATGGACAAAATAGTCCATGAAATAAAAGGAGATTTTTTGCAACTCCACCATACTGTGGTATCCCACTCCACCTCCATTAAACAATTAGAGACCCAAATTGGTCAAATTTATACCAAAATGAATGCTAGGACAAAGGGTGGTATTCCTAGTGACACTATTGTAAACCCAAAGAATGAAGCTCAAGTTTTAGCAATAGTCAATAGGAGTGGGAAGACCCTTGGTGATCACTGGAACAAAGACTTAGGTAAAAAGATGCCTAATTTTAAGTCAGTAGAAGTGCTATCACAAGATTAAGAAGATGAAGAATATGAAAAGGAACCGGTGGGAATTGATGAAGAGGTGGTGGAAAATAAGAAATGACAAAGTGATGTGATGCTTACAATACAATTCCCTTCCCTATTTCCACAAAAGGCTTCAAAGAATAGAGGAGGGTGAAAAACTCATGAAATTTATGGACAAGCTAAGCAACCTCTCTATCAATATCCATTTCTGGCAAGAGATCTTGGGATATTCTAAGCTCATGAAGAAGTCAATGTCAAAGAATAAGCTTATCAAGGTGACACGATCGAATTCACCCATGGTTGTAGTGATATCGTGAGTAGCAATATTACGGAAAAGAAGGAAGACCCACAGCTTTTACCATCCCTTAAACCATCAAAATACATATGTTTTCAAAAACTCTATGAAACCTCGTTGTGAGTATCAACCTCATTCCTTTTGTCATTTATAAAAATCTCAGATTGGACACACCCCAACTCTAACATCTGTGAGACTTTTAATGTCTGATCGGTCTATTAAGAGGTCGGTCTGGATTTTGTTTGATGTTCTAGTCAAATTGGTCAAATTAATACTTCTGGCGGACATTATGGTTTTAAATTGTCAAATGGACCAAGAGTTTCCCATCATTCTTGATCGACCTTTCTTAGCCACCGGAAGAGCCATTATTGACTTATACTTGGGTGAAATGAGGTTTAGAGTTTATGATGACGATGTCTCCTTTTGAGTATGCAAAATAAAGAAAAAACTCGTGGATCGTCAAGTGATATTAGTAATTGTTGTTGAAATCAAAGAAGTGAATGAGGAGGCTCTTGAGTACAAAAAATAAGGAATAAGGAAGACGTCGTGCCACATTGTAAACTAAGGCTCTATGTGGGAGGCAACCCATAAATTCCTCAAAAGTGGACCATATCCTTTATTCTTATTTTTTTAGTGTACATATTAGTTTTTCCAATTGAATAAACCCTATATTTATGGCGTTATAGAGTTTGTTGTATGAGTTTGTGAAGCAGAAAGTATGAAATTCTTGCATGCCGAACTAAATAGGGGAAAATGTGTCCAAATGTGAAATAAGCTGCACAGGGGAAAATAAGGGAGCAAAAATGCCCCTAGTTACCACGATTGTGGGATATGTGCTGTGATTGGAGAGCCCTAACTGCGATCACGGTCACATCAGTCTTATAATAATCCAAACACCTACTTTCTCTCAATACCCTCTTATAAACTTTTCTTTCTAATTAGACCCAGATTGTCCATATTGTGAGCATTCCAATAGCATCCTTGCATCCCTCTTGCATTACTTATTCGGTAAGTGGCTCGAATCTAGGTCTTGATTGTGGAAAATAGGCCACAGAATGCATGTTATGGGGACACCCTAAAATTATGTTTTTCATGCTTAAATAATTCGTAAATAGTACTTGTTTGGTGTTTAGCTACTAGAATATGGTGTGCACCTGAGTGGGGAAGTTTTGAGTACCCCAATTGTGTGTGAAATTGAGAAAAAAGAAGAGTGCACACCAAGTGCTTGATAGGTTTCCCATATGAGTATTCACTAATACTTTTTGCATTCTGGGGGCATAATAGGGCACCTAGTGGTCTTGTTCAACACTTTTAATATAAATCATTGTTACAGAATATGCTTTAGGTTTAAATTTTGAATTTTTGGACATTGATAAATTATGTTGAAACTGGTCTCAAATACCACGATCATGGTCATCAGCACTGCGATTGCTGTAATTGAGGCTGACTTTCTGCCTATGCCAAAAAATTCTGCACTTTTAATTTTTGTCCTAACACCATGAAATAACCATCCAATGAACTTTAGTGGACAACATAGCATAGTCTATGCAAAAATATGCCAATGATTGATGTTGTGGTGTTGTCTGTTGTTTCTTAGGAGAACCTCATGGAGAAATACGACCACATCCAATTCATGGAACACGAGTGGCACACTCACTACTATGGTAATATTCCGAGGACAAATATTCTCTCGGGGAGAGGAATATGCTTAGATAATATGCCAAAAAAACTCTTGGCATTTCATGATAGGCTTATGGCCATAGGGTGGCAGTGTATTACCACAGATCATTACAAATCTAATGAGCAATGGGCCAGTTATTCTACACCAACCTTAGCGTAGTATCTTTGTTAGATCTATCCTACATGCCTATCAAGATCTATGGGAAAGTAGTGGACTTAGGGTCAGAGCAAATCAATAATATCTACGTGCTCTCAAATGCAAACATGGGTGAGTTTTAAGGAAAAGGGTCTAAACCAAGAAGTTGGTTGGCAAAAAGACTTTTCCCTGGAAAAGAAGTTTCATGGGAAAAAACCAAGAGTAATATCCACATGAATGACTCACTACCAAGGCTCAAATTTTGTTGAACATCATATATAGTAGAGACTCCCCTTGCACCCACATGACAATAGTCCCAAATTTATGGGCTCGGATGGTTGATTGCAAAATAAATGGCATTCCTTTTGATATTGGTTATCTCATGGTTTTTGAAATAATATTCTTTAAGAACTAAGGTGGGACACATCTCTTCTTTCCCTCTTTGATTACTGAGCTTTGCTGAAGGGCTGGGGTTGAGGAATACTCTGGAGATACTAAGGTGCACCCTAATACTTCCATCTATCCTTTGAATATTAGAGGAGATCATGCATCAGGAAAAACCAAGAAAAGGAAGATCAATTTGCGGAATTCAACATGTGAGGAGCCTGAGTCTTGTAGTCCATCCATTATTGGGCTTTTTGATGATATTTTAGTTGATATTGCACCTATTAGAAAAAGCTTGTGTTAGGTTTGCCCTAGGTGCTGAGAGAGCCCTCCACCACCTTCCATTTATATATGTCCCAATCTGATTATAAGGAGTATTAGAAGGACCCAAAAAATAGAGAGCTACCATTTCTATACTTGAGAAAGCCTAATCATTTTTGGCGGACTCATATTGTGATCTCTATGTTGTATCTAAGATGATGGTAAAAAGGGAGAGGAAAAGTGATAAGTTATTTAGCAAGATGTGGAAGGGGTGAAGGGCCTATCAAAGGTCCTAAAACCCCGTGATAGACTCCCTTCCTCCTGAGTAAAGTATGATAAGGAGGTTCTAACTGAGTGATCCAATCCTGAGAATGTTGATGTTGATGTGAGTCTACAGGAAAAAGCATTTCTTGATGTGGTCTTAGAGAGCATCCTTACCCCTTATTATGCTTTATTTTTATACAGCAAGGACACTAGTAGCTACATAGTTTGGGGTGACTGTCTCTACATTTATTTGATTTGGCCCTGTACTATTGATATTTCTAGATGTTTTTATGTTCTTTTGGATGATTTTTATCTTTATTTGAATTGTAATATTCAGGCGCTCGATGGTGCCCATATATGTATGGCTTAGTCATTTTGTTTCATTGTTGGATTTTTGTGTTATCTTTATTTTGTTTGTGATGATATTCTGATGAACATTTCCCTATGATAGATTGGGTGACAACATTCTGAAGGGAAAAACATCGTGATTGGGTTTTGAGCCATGGATGCAGGAGAAGTCTGAGTATTTATGGCATTTTTAAATTTGGGATTGCACTTATACCTATGGCAAAGTTTGAGTAGCCATATGATTTGCCAGTATGAAAGACAAAATATGAGATGAAGGCTTAGATTGATGTCATATTTAGAAAATTATGCATGGTGAAAATAAAAAGCAAACACTCCCCTCTATTAAAATTTTTTTAAAAACCAAGGGTATGGACATGAGCAACCTTGCAATAGTTCCTTTTCTCTTTTTCTAACTCCAAAAATTTTGGCTTGTGAAAATTAGTAGATACTCTATTTTTGTCTCTAGCGAGAGGGGCAATTGAGCCTCTTTGGCGTATTTGCATGCCATGTGTAGTGAAAGTGCTATTTCCTCTTTGATGTGATGTTATCCAATTGAGATTCTATTTTCTCTTAGATCTAACTGCTTAGCCTATAGAGATTACCTTTCTCTTAGCTATGATTATCGGTCCTACAGGGATGATATTCCTCTCAAGTATGATAATTTTCCTATTGAGTTCACCCTATTCATAGTCATGATGTATGTCCTATTTATAAGAGAAATTTTGTAGATGAATACATGTTTATTGATATTGTGCCTCCTTTTTCTAAGATTATTATATGTTTATTAGATATTATGCCTCCTATTTGTGAGATGATTAGAGATGCTACAACTTATAAATATGATAATCAATAAGAGGTTTGGATAAGTATATCATCCTATGGATGTGATTTTGATGTTGTCATTATTCCAAGTATATTTTTAGGCTGAGGTCCATGTTATAATATTGATTGGATATTTGAGAAGTGTTTAACATTATAAGGATGCAATTACAATTTATAAATATAAATATATGTGTTTATATACATATCTCTCCGATATAAGATGGAGGAAGATGGGGTATGTTGCCTACGACTTTGTTGATTTTGATACTAATGATAGAATACATAGATTTCGTAGATTCATTATTATTAAATTGGTAATTGATGAGATTATAGTTGAAATATGATCTTATGATGGTTCTTCTTGCTTAAGGGTTAAGTTATGTTGTAGCTAGTTGTCTATTAGGTTACTATAGCACTTAGTGGGCAGGAATATAATGTATTAGTTAATGAATCTTACTTAGATGAAATATGGTAACTAGTGATGGTTGATACATGGATAATGATGATGTCGGGTTTAGCATAGGTGAAGAATAGTTGATATTGTTTACTAAGTTCAGAATGTCAATTAGTTGTTAAACAAGAAGTTGTGTATTAATAAGGCTACACAGTAATAGATGTTGGTGATAAGAGATGACTAGATAATAAAAATTAATAGTTGATAAATAAGGATTAGTTGGTAAATAATGGTCAGCTAGTAAATGGTTTTAGTGAATAAAAGATGGTTAGACGATAAATGTTAGTATGTGTTCTAATAATGCTTAGTGGATATAAGGTGATTAGTTTATAATGTCAATTTATGGATAAATAGTGATTATGCTCTAGTGATGAATCTTTACTAGATATTGGGTATTGACTACTTATTATATAGTGATTAGTTAATATTCTATGAATAAGGATTATATGAAGGATGTTGTTTAGGCTAATAATTAGAGACCACGTGAAGACTAGCAAACTAGTGGTTTAATGATTTTAAGCGTGTGGTAGCTAATATCGAATAGTTTGGAAGTATCGACAAGTTATCAGTTTTATGATGATACAATTATGATTATGAGTATACTAATGGGCTTGCAGATTTACCCATCCTTTTTCCACATTTTGAGCCCATGCACCTATTTTATGTTTATAAATATATGTGTATTGATGTTTTTGATACATTGCTGTCCGATAAGGTTGGAGGATACTGTTATGATAGATTGATGCCCGACAAGACAGAAGGATACTATTTTTATATATTGATACATAGCAAGCCAAAAGGATTTAGTGATGATGATATTGATAACTGCAAGACTGGAGGATACTGTGATGATGTATTAATACCCAGCAAGGCCAAAGGTTGATTATGTTGATGATGCGCACGATGATAAAATTTATGATATAGATGAATATGATGATGATATTTTGATATTGATTGTGTACCTTTCATTCATTCATGCATGCACATCTCCTATCACCAATATGCACCTATGTCTATCAGCATGTATGGGATGGTTGCATAGATATTGGTGAAGAATATTCCTTGTGTTATTGTATGTTGCTTGAACCTTCCGAGACCGGGGCGGTGGGAGTATGCATAGGCTCGACTAGGTATTTGGTTTTCCAAAATAGTTGGTTATTCATACTTTTATTGATATTGTTATTATCATTATTATGATGATTATTATGGCTAGGTTATAACAGATTTGTCTTTTATCCTGTATCTAGATTTAAGTTATATTTTCCACCTCTTATGTCTTATGATTGCCCAATCATGCATGATTCTTTTATGTCTAGCCATGTGGATTAGATGCCCTGAGTATGATAGTATTAAATCCTTATAGTATCATAACGAGGTCCTAGATTGATGATATAATGATCTAGGTTATGCTTTGAGATAACCTCAGGTTTATATTTATATATATGTATAAATAGCTATATGAAGTTATGGCACTACCGTATATCCCTTCCTTTATTTTTACTTATTATGTATTGTTTCTTGGCCTTATATATTGCTTTATATATATATATATATATATATATATATATATATATATATATATATATATATATATATATTCCTTCGCTCTTTATTCATATATTGGCCTGGGATATATGATATAGTATTGACATCTATTGATTGTGGCCAGAATAGAATAGTTTGCCCTGGTACTACCTTAGTTTTATTATGTTAAACTCTTTGATATGAACAAGATAGTCGTTCCTTATTTTCTCATTAACTTGTTATACAAATTATAGACATTTTGGTGTAGATTCTATTAGTTTTTATGTTGTATATATTTGCTTTATCTTTGGAGCTTAGTTTCAAGTTGCTTATTCATTACCATTTGTTTGGTACTCATACTACACTTCAACAACCTATAGATCATAGTACAGTATATCACCGTTGATGTGTGCATCGTGCAGAGTAGCCATGGTTCAAAGACTTAGAGTAAGCTCCTGATGTTCAGAGCATTACTTACATCCCCCTCGTATGCATTAGACTAGTATCTATATTATATTTAGAGATAAGTCGTATCATTGTAATTCTTTTGATATTTCACTTTTGTACTCATATTATATTAGAAGCTCTTGTACTGATATAATCAGGTTTTGGGAATTTTTTATGTATTGATCTTTACATCATTTAATATGCATTTTTTCCTTACATTGTTAAGTAGTCCGATACCAGCCATTTCAAACTATGGGTTGGCTTTCCTACTGGTGGGTTATGGTAGACGCCATCATGACCTGAGGAATTATGACGTGACAAGTTGATATTTCAAGAGGCTCCCAACTTCAGATATTCCATTCACTTTCGAACAACTAAGATGTATAGAGATTCAAGACTGTGTTATAGGTGAAGTGGCATGAAGAAAGATGTAGTGCAACTTATAGCTTGTTACCTATATATTTAGAAGGTTAATGCCGAACATTAGAGACCTAATGACCTGATTTTAAGATCACCAATTCCTAACTAGATGTGGGAGCAGATCACTTTGGGCATATAGTTGATTACCCTATACTTCCCATGGTTTCAATGGCATTTGGGTAATTGTAGATCGATTTATTAAGTCGACTCATTTTCTCCATATTGGGATGTCTTTTAGTGCTAACAGGTTCACTTGTATCTATGTTTTTTAGATAGTTCACCTACATGGATTACCTATCTAAATTATTTAAGATAGAGGATTAATGTTCACCTATCATTTCATAAGGATTTTGTAGGAGGAGTTGGATACTTAGGTAGAATTCAGCATCGCTTTTCACTCTTAGATCAATAGGCACACATAGAAAATATTTACGATCTTGAATATATGCTCCATGCATGTATCATGAACTTAGGAGGTCAGTGGGAGTATTACTTATCCTTAATTTCCCTCAATAACAGCTACCATTGGAGAATAGAGATGGCAACATTTGAGGCCTTATATGGTAGGCATTCTCAATATCCAATTGGTTGGTTTAAAACTTCTGAGGTCATCTTATGGCACTGTCTTGGTTTGTGACCCATTGTATATAGTTTTAGTGAAGCAATATAGGTTTAGGGTAGCTCAAAGTAGGTAGAACAATTATGTGGATCGTAGACTTTGTGCCTTGAACTTTTGGGTAGTTCCTTGGTTTTCCTAAGGTATAATATCAATAAAGGATATTATGAGGTTTAGAAATAGGTGAAATATCAGCCCTAGGTATATCGGGCTATTTCAGATACTTTAGACAATTGATGGGATAACTTCTGATAAAGCCTTGCCCCTAGACTTTTCAGTTGTTCATCTAATTTTCCATGTGTCTACCATGTGGCGTTATATCCAAGATGAGTCTCATATGTTTTGGTGGATTCACTATTCGAAATTACCCCTATGGCAATGCTTCAAAAATCATTTCTATATAAATTAAAACCATTTCCATATAGGTACCACAATGGCTTTTGCATATGCAAGTGTAAGGATAGATGTATCGCAATGGTTTTTGCTACGGTTACAACAATCACTGCAATAGATAGACCTATTGAAATGGTTTTTTAACCATCTATTGGGATGCTTCACATTGTCTCTAGAAATGGCTAAGAGATATTGAAGTATACCATATTGCAACAACAGGAAAACATTGCAATAACCATTTGCAACAATTGTCGAAAATCTACTACAACAGTTATTGGTCATTTGCAATGGTTTTTCAGTTCCTATTGTAACCCTTTTTGACACCTATTGCAATAGTATTCGGGTCTTTTTCAATATTTTTTGATACCTATTGCAACTATTTTAATTAGCTATTGCAACGACTGTTTCCACCTATTTCAACTACTTCAAATACCAATTGACGGTTTAGATTAAATAGTCACCCCTATATTGTAAACTAGTATATACACACACACATATATGTACATGCACACACACATTAATACACAATTCTAAGTACACATAACAACAAAATCGTTCATAAATAATAATAAAAATTAAAATATGTGACAAACTAGTAATCTAAACCTAAAAGAAAAATATTAAAGTCAAATTATTATTAGTTTTACCATATAGTATCAAGTTCAAGTGAAAGTAAGTTACACGAAACTCAATATCAAAAATATCGATATTAAAGCATCTATCACAATTCAACAATCTTCTCAAGTAAGGTCAATTTATTCATTACTTCTTTCTTCATCTCTTTTTTCATTTTGGACACCAATAAAATGAGAATAAATAATCTCAATTAGAACTTAAATGACAAAATATTTACTTTCCATTAAGAACACAGGAAGGACACAATAAAAGAATAAAGAGGGTAAGTTAGGCGATCATATATAATACATATAAGCCACCCAAAAATAAAAAGGGTTTCTTGGAGAGACTAACATACAACTCCAAAAATATAATGTGCCTTGAGATCTATAATGAGTTTTCAAACTATATAAACCATCGTGAACCATTCACCAAAATTACCAGCTCTAACAAATGATTTCTTAAGCTTTAAGTTACGTTTGGTAGAGAAGCTAATTTCTTTAAATCTTTCACTCTTTCTAGGAGAGAAATTTATTACGTAATTCCTTTATATAGTTCATTTCATTATCATCCAAGCTTTTAACCTTAAGATTTAATAGTTGATGCACATGGCTCTTAAAATGGCATATTGCATGTCCACTTACAATGGCCTATTACATGCCTCTTTTAACAACGACAAATTTTCTTCCCATATTGAAATATCTCTCATAATGTTTTCATGCTCACTTTAGATTCCTATATAGAAAATGAGTAGGGAAGGAGATTGGATGTGTGCCTCATGTAAGCAGCTAAATTTTAACAAACGGGATCCATGCTAATGATGTAGCTTCCCTAAATATGCAACAATGATGGATGTTTCCATGTATGTACTAAACAAAATAGAAGTCCTAGCTAGTGACTTGTATTGCATTGCCATAAATTTTGTTTCTCACAAATATGCAAACAGAACAAACAACTATAGATGTGATACCTTAAAAAGTTATTATTGCGGTATCAAGATAGGAATGATGGTATCAATAGGTTATGGATTTGAGCCAAGTGTTTTTCCTGGTTAGAAAAGTGGTGATTGGATTTGCAGCAGGTTAGTTCACATTTAATGTACATTAGCAATCTATGAATAAAGAAAATTTGGTGTGCTATACGAATCCTAATTGACCATATTGCTCCATCTAGGGGCATGCTACCAGCCCCTCAACAAATTCAGCAGAACCCAATATTTTGATCTAAACCATGATATGCATATAAAGATCCACTTAACATGTACAAATAATTTATGTAGAACAAAATAATATATCATTTCTAGAACTCTAAACCTATAAACTCAAAATCGAACTTCCACCTGCATGGCTCAATTTGAGTTCATCTCAGTTCAATGTTATATAAACAAATTGATTAATTTTTTAAAAAAATACTAGAATTTCTCTGTATTTACTACCAACTTACGTAAGTTCCTTCTTGCCTAGGAGATTAGGATGCGGTATGGACAACTATGGTAGTAGAGCAGAATGTTCTACGTGCAAGAGACTTAGGTATTTTGGTGAGCCAACTTCCATGTGAAGTTTTAATCTCCAACGCCACTTTTCATCTACTAATGTTCTGTTTATTTCTCTATTTTTACCGAAGGTGAACTAACAGAAGGTGAATTATATAGATGGACGCGACGACATTAAGTTTTTATTGAAGATTTACTTGAACTCATAACCTTCTTCATATTTTTTTACCTTTCACTCTTCCTTTTATTTTTTATTTCTTATTTTTAAAAATTAATTTATTAATGTTGTTACAGATCATGTGTTACAATAAATGAAATCCCTTCATATTTTGCATTGCTATTGTAGGGTACGCAACTCTTACTCCTACATTTGATAGACCCTTCTTTGAAGTAAAGGACTAAGACTAATATTTGAACAAGAATCCTAATGAACAACAATAAATTTCCCTCCTTCACCTACCCCATAAGAAATAGTCAATGAAAGTTGATGCAAAAAACAACTCAAACAACTACAGAGTCTTAAAACAAATCAAGAAATCCAAAAATCACAACTTTTTCAAGAAAAAAATAGAGATCTTCACTCCACAATTATTCAAAAGACTGTATTTTAAGAGATATAAGAATAAATGTCTTTTAAAAAAGAAACCATAGAAGTACAAAAAACCGGGCTTTTATTTATAATTACCTCATAAGCTAGAATCAGTGAACGATGACAATATATAAGAATCGAAGAAATTTGACACAAGATCTATTCAAACAACAACAAAAACAAAAGAAAACATAGTGTTTCATACCACAATTAGCAAGGAGGCTATTCAAAACTGTCATTATTACGTGTTGAAACACATGGTTTCATCAATTTGGAATTACCATGTGATGCCCCAAAAAAATTTTCCGTTAAGATCTCAGACAAAAATATGTTGAATTTTGTACTTTATCATGATTAATAATTTTTTCGTGTGGAATTTTTGAATATGCAACCCGTCATCGCGTAGAGCATCGAATAAGATTTCCAAAGATATGTGGATCATCCAAAACGGACACCCGAGCAATAAGTTATGATCATTTTGATCTAATCGTGAATAGTGGTAAATAGTAAATGTGCAGGAAAAAAATACTGAGGCCAGACGAATTTTAGGGTCAACTTCAAATGATCATAACTCCTTGTACATAATGATCTGGGTAAGGTACTATATATCAACAGAAAGCTATGAAAGTCCTTTTTCCAATAAATAGGTTTCATCCAATTTTGCCATCGGAGCAAAAAGTTATGGTCGATCTACTTCAGCCTATCAAAATAGTCCACCAAAGAACAGATTTGACATTATTTGATTTTTAAGGGTATTTCGGTCATTCCCACTCCATTTCATCCGGGTAAACTATGGATTTAAGTCCATTAAGAGCATTCAATAGCTCATTTTCTCCAAAATTTCCTAAGGCTCAAACCCCAAACCTATTACTCCAAATTTCATCCTTCTATGTCGCTTGATTGAACCGTAGAAATTTCAAATTGATTTGGGATTCAAGTGGATCATGTTAAGGGCTTCAAGAAGCATTCTTTCTTTTCGTGAATAAAGTTTCAGAGTCGGAAGTTCATATTCATCTTTTATTTTTAGGTATGTGGGGCTTTGAACAAGATTATCCTTTCAATCTTGTGCCCGGTATTTTTGTTGAATTACATTGACATGAGATTTTACATATTTTACCATGAATTGGAAATATGATTTTATATCTTATATTATTGTCCATGAGCTATGGGATTATGTCATCCGATATGTGTATGATTTTGAGATGGAATTATGTCCAAAAAGTATTTGATTATGAGAGTATGATGATTTAATTTATTAAGTCTTGATTTATAGTATCATTCCACTATTTCCTTATTATGAATTTATAATTGATATTGGAAATTCTATATCCCTACTATGGGTTGATGTCTCAAGTACCTTTAAATGAGAGTTGGATGGAAAATTGAGAAATGTTAATATTGAAGTTGTAATGAGTCTTGGTATTTTTTGGATGGTTTTGATGAGTTAAATTTTTGAAAATATTATGTATTGACTCTTCATATCCTTTTCCAAATGTTGAGTCGATTATGGTTCAATGCATTGATACCTTGTTGATGTTGACAAAGATTAAAATATTTTGAGCTAAAATATGTTGAGTTAGGAATCCACAAATTGATATGATTTGATAACTGAGAAAGAGATTTGATTTGGTCTTTTTGATAGACCCTTTTGATGTTGTGGTGGATTTCCTAAAGCATTCTGAGCTTGTCGAGGAGTAGCACTTAGCATCGAGAGAGAAATTTGGTATTTCTCCAAACCTATGTACTACTGTAGGGTTGTTTGATGATGATATTATTGGCTAGAGAGCCCGATTATGATTATTGCAGTTTTAAGGTCGTACTCTTTGGCAAAGAGTATGACGCTCCCGCCAACGGGGGTTTCAATCGTTGGTATTCCACGTAGGTCATGTGGGGTTGTCGGTTATAGGAAACTCCCCTGTCCATAAGAGTCATGTTTATTGAAATACCGAGTGACTCCGAGTTTTGATGTGCTAAGTCAAGTTGCCTATGATGATCTATAATGATTTATGAGGTTTCTCTCCTATATTCCTTTCTAAGATATTATGAGTTGCATGACTCAATGTCACTCAAGCTAGGTGTGTCATTATGGTCCGTATGTACAAATTTATTAAATTTATGATATTATTTATATTTTGCATCCTCCCCCACATACTCAGTACGTATCTTGTGCTGACCTATATATTTTTCTATGGGCTACATTCTTACCATGATGTAGGTTTAGGTACTCAGCCGCATCCGCGATAGTGATATCCGAGTGCCGCATCTACGTTCCTTTAGTGGTGAGTCCTCATGGTTTGAGGACTAAGTTGCTAGTTTTGGTGTTGTTGCTTTATGATCCCTTTGGTCTCTTGAGTCAGTTGGGGGTTTGTTCCAATGGCTCGTTGATTTTTGTTGTATAGAGGCTATGTCAGACTAGTGTATTATTGGGTTGGTTTGTGTATAGACATTCCATATATGTACAGTCTAATGATATTCCGTGCCATGTGCGATGTAATATGATATGTACTTATATATATATCCTTAGCATAGCGTGTATGTTGTTGTATTGGAACCCAGGAGCAGTGTTTTGGCTTAAAGGGTTTGCTTGAGGCTACGTGTAGCCTTGGGCACCGTGTGGCATCTCGGGATGATATTTCAGGGGATTACAAACTTGGTATCAGAACCTAAGGTTGTGAAGAGTCCTAGGGAGTCTGGCAAGCCGCATTACGTAGAGTCTTGAGCATCATTGTGTAGCGCGCCATACTTATGATAAAGAGGTTGCGGGGCGTTCTAGGAAAAGTCGTTTCTTTCTTTCTACAAGATTCTATCATGTATACAACTATTTTCTTCTATTGTTAATTTGTGCGTTCTTATGACAGAAAATGCCTCCACGTTGAGCTCGCGGAAACTACAACCAACCTCAACCCATTAATCCATTACATGAGATGGTATCCCATGATGTATTTTGGGAAGCTTTTTAGACGCTAGCCCAGGCAGTTACCACCAATACGCATGCCAACGCTCTACCTCCGTAGGAAAATACTTTGGCAGTAGCATGAATTTATGACTTTATGCGGATGAATCCGCCAGAGTTTCATGGTTTGAGAGCAGGAGAGGACCCGCAGATGTATGTTGATGAAATGAAGAAAATTACACAGATTATGCATGTGAACGAGGAAGAAAGTATGGAGCTGGATTCTTATCGATTGAAGGATGTTGCCTATAACAGGGTGCAGATATGGAATAAGGGTAGAGAGATAGTTACTGCTCCGTTGAATTGGCAATTTTTCCAAGATGCTTTCTTTGATAGATTCTTTCCTCTTGAGTTACGGTAAGCTAAGATAAAGGAGTTTATGAATTTGAGACAAGGCTCCATGTCGGTTAAGGAGTATTGTCTTAAGTTTAATCAGCTATCAAAGTATGCTCCCAATATGATGGCTGACTCGAGGACTAGTATGAGCAAGTTTCTAACTGGGGTGTCGAGTTATGTAATGAAAGAATGTAGATCTACTATGATCAACAGGGAGATTGATCTTCTTAGGTTAATGATTCACGCCAAACAGATTGAGTCAGACAAGATAAAGGAAAGAGAAAGAGTAAGAGGGATTAAGAGAGTCAAATCAGAGCAACAGGGGTCTCGTCAGACTAAATTCTCCAGAGGGAGTCGCCCTCAGTTTTAGAGAGGTCCATTATACCTACGCCTTCCTCAGCTAGTGCTCCCTTATATCGGGAAAGGCAGGAGCTCGAGAAAAGGTAAGTACCTTTCAGGTCTTAGGATAGTGTAAGCAACCGGCCTCATCCTTCTTCGTGTGCTAAGTGTGGTAAAGACCATTTTGGGGAGTGTTATATGGGGCAGCGGGGCTGTTTTGGTTGTGGCAAGTTGGGCCACATACTTAGAGACTGCTCGTATGCCAGACAGTGGAGTCATGAGGCCCCGTCTCCCGCAGCCCATCCAGTTTCTCCTCAGGGTGCTTCATCTAGTACTGCTGGCGGTCAACGGTAAAATCATTTCTATTCTATACCACCTTATCAGGAGCAGGAGGACTCTCCCGATGTTATGACTGGTATTCTCTGTATTTTCTATTTTGATGTCTATTTATTGATGGAACCTGGTTTGAGTTTTTCTTATGTGATACCTCTGGTTGCTGTAAATTTTGAAACGGATCTTGAACTAATTTCTGAGCCTATTTTGGTTTCTACTCCGGTAGAAGAGTCTGTCATTGCTAAGCGAGTGTATAAGAAAAGTCCTATTATTTTCTTTCATCGGGTTATGTATGCTGATTTGATTGATCTAGATATGGTTGACTTTGATATCAATCTAGGTATGGATTGGCTTCACTCATGCTATGCGTCTATTGATTGTCGTACCCGTGTGGCTAAGTGTCAATTTTCTGATGAACCTATCCTCGAATGGTTTGGGAGTTTTGTTATTCCTAAGGGTCATTTCATATCCTATATTAAAGCTAGGAAGTTGATTTCCAATGGTTGCATCCACCAATTGGTTCGGGTTAAAGACACTAAGTCTGAAACCCCGACTATTCAGTCAATTAATGTTGTTAATGAGTTTCTTGATATCTTTTTAGAAGATCTCCCTGGAGTACCTCTTGATAGAGATATAGAGTTCGGGAATGACCTTCTTCCCAATACTCAGCCTATTTCCATTCCTTCATATCACATGGCTCCCGTGGAACTTAAAGAGTTCAAGGAGCAATTGAAAGAACTTTTAGACAAAAGCTTTATCAGACCTAGTGTGTCCCTGTGGAGTGCACCTGTCCTATTTATGCATAATAAAGATGGTTCTTTGTGGATGTGTGTTGATTACCGGCAGCTTAATAGGGTTAGTATCAAGGATAAATATCTGTTTCCTTGAATTGATGATTTATTTGATCAATTGCAAGGTGCGAGCTATTTTTCAAAGATAGACCTCAGATCCGATTATCACCAACTTAAGGTTAGGGAATGTGATATCCCTAAGATAGCTTTCCGAACTCGTTATGGTTATTTTGAATTTCTAGTGATGTCTTTCGGGTTAACTAATGCTCCAGTGGATTTCATGGATCTTATGAACCGTGTATTTTGGCCATATCTGGATTTATTTGTAATAGTGTTCCTTGATGATATTCTTATTTACTCCCGAAGTGAGGGTGATCATGCGGATCATCTCTGAATCATGTGGAAACTCTTTGAACACATCGGTTGTATGCTAAGTTCAGTAAATGTGAGTTTTGGCTGAACTCTGTAGCCTTCTTGGGTTATGTTGTTTCTTCTGAAGGCATGAGAGTTGATCCTCAAAAGATAGAGGCTATAAAGAGTTGGCCTAGACCTATTTCTCTTTCTGATATCTAAAGTTTCTTAGGTTTAGCTGGTTATTATCATTGTTTTATTGAAGGGTTTTCATCTATTGCGTCTCCTATGACCCGTTTAACCCAGAAGAAAGTGAAGTTCCTGTGGTCCGAATCTTGCGACAAGAGTTTTCAGGAGTTGAAGACTCGACTCACTTTAGCCCCTGTGTTGACTTTGCCTGATGGTGTTGATGGTTTTATGGTGTATTATGATGCTTCCATAGTCGGTTTGGGTTGTGTATTGACACAAATGGGCAAGGTTATAGCTTATGCTTCCAGGCAGCTAAAGCCTCACGAGAAGAATTATCCTACCCATGACCTTGAATTAGCTGCCGTCGTTTTTGCTTTGAAAATCTAGAGACATTATTTGTATGGTGTCCATGTCAACGTCTTCACGGACCATAAGAGCTTGCAGTATGTATTCACCCAAAAGGAGTTGAATCTTAGGCAGAGATGATAGTTAGAACTGTTGAAAGATTATGATATGAGCATGCTATATCATTCGTGCAAGGCTAATGTAGTAGCAGTTACCCTTAGTCGAAACTCCATGGGTAACGTAGCACATGTGGAGATTGGTAAGAAGGAGTTGGCCCGTGAGGTACATCGTTTGGCTAGGTTGGGGGTTAGGTTATTTGGTGATGCTGAGGGTAGTATTGGAGTGCAAAGCGGATATGCTTGCCAAATATCCCCACCTCTTTCCTACAAAACCTGATCACGTCAAAGGAATTATTCTCTTTTCATTTTATCCTTATTGCTATGATTATCTTGGCTTGTGTGTTTTCTACAATATCCAAAAAATCTAGAATAGAGTATATGCTTGGGCAAGATGATTTGTCTCGATATACTCATTTTCATAGTATTTTTGACCTACCTATCAACATTCAAGGATGAATGTTTCCAAGGGGGAGATGATGTGATGCCCCAGAAAAATTTTCCATTAAGATATCGGATGAAAATGCATTGAATTCTGTTCTTTATCGTGATTAATAATTTTTCTGTGTGGAATTTCTAGATATGCGACCCGTCATCGCGTAGATCGTCGAATAAGCTTTCCAATGATATGTGGATCATTCAAAACGGACACTCATGTAATGAGTTATGATAATTCCGATCTAACCGTGAATAGTGGTGAACAGTAAATATGCAGGGAAAAAAATACTGAGGCCAGGCGAATTTTAGGGTCAACTTCAAATGATCATAACTCATTGTACATAATGATCTGGGTGAGATACTATATATAAACAGAAAGCTATGAAAGTCCTTTTTCCAATGAAATTAGTTTCATCCCATTTGGCCATCAAAGCAAAAAGTTATGGTTGATCTGCTTCAGCCTATTAAAACAGTCCACCAAAGGACAAATTTGACATTATTTGTTTTTAAGGTTATTTTGGTCATTCCCACTCCAATCCATCCAGTTAAACCATGGATTTAAGTCTATTAAGAGCATTCAATAGCTTATTTTTCTCCAAAACTTCCCAAGGCTCAAACCCCAATCCTAATACTCCAAATTTCATCTTTCTATGTCACTTGATTGAACCGTAGAAATTTTAAATTGATTTGGGATTCGAGTGGATCATGTTAAGGGCTTCGAGAAGCACCCTTTATTTTCGTGAATAAAGTTTCGGAGTTGGAAGTTCATATTCATCTTTCATTTCTTGGTATGTGGGGCTTTGAACAAGATTATCCTTTCGATCTTGTGCCCGATATTTTTGTTGAATTACATTGACACGAGATTTTACATGTTTTACCATGAATTGAAAACATAGTTTTGTATCTTATATTATTGTCCATGAGCTATGGTATTATGCCATCCGATATGTGTATGATGTTGAGATGGAATTATGTCCAAAAAGTATTTGATTATGAGAGTATGATGATTTAATTTGTTAAGCCTTGATTTATACTATCATTCCACTATTTCCTTATTATCAATTTATAATTGATATTGGAAATTCTATATCCCTATTATGGGTAGATGTCTCAAGTACTTTTAAATGAAATTTGGATGGCAAATTGAGAAATGTTGATATTGAAGTTGCAATGAGTCTTGGTATTTTTCGGATGATTTTGATGAGTTAAATTATTTAAAATATTATGTATTGAGTCTTCATATCTTTGTCCAAATGTCAAGTCAGTTATGGTTTAATGCATTGATACCTTGTTGATGTTTAGGAAGATTAAAATATTTTGAGCTAAAATGTGTTGAGTTAGGAATCCACAAATTGATATGATTTGATAAAGGAGAAAGAGATTTGATTTGATCTTTATGATAGACCCTTGTGATGTTGTGGTGGATTTTCTAATGCGTTCTGATCTTGTCGGGGAGTAGTACTTAGCACCGAGAGGAAAATCTGGTATTTCTCCAAACCTATGTGCTGCCGTAGGGTTATTTGATGATGATATATTGGCCACAGAGCTCGATTGTGATTAGTGAAGTTTTAAGGTCGTACTCCTTGGCAAAGAGTATGACGCTCCCGCCAATGAAGGTTTCAAGCGTTGGTATTCCATGTAGCTCATGTGTGGTTGTCGGTTATAGGAAACTCCTCTATCCATAAGAGTCATATTTATTGAAATACCGAGTCACTCTGAGTTTTGATGTGGTAAGTCAAGTTGCATATGATGATCTATAATGATTTATGAGGTTTTTCTCCTACATTTCCTATCTAAGATGTTATGAGTTGCATGATTCAATGTCACTCAATCCAGGTGTGTCATTATGGTCCGTATGTACGTTTTTATGAAATTTATGATATTGTTTATATTTGCATGCGCCCCTTTATACTCAGTACGTATCTTGTGATTACCCACATATTTTTCTATGGGCTACATTCTTACCATGATGTAGGTTCAGTTACTCAGCCGCAGCCCCGACAGCGATATCCGAGTGCCGCATCTACATTCTTTTAGTGGTGAATCCTCAGGGTTCGAGGACCAAGTTGCTAGTTTTGGTGCTATTGTTTTATGATCCCTTTGGCCTGTTGAGTCAATTGGGGGTTTGTCCCAATGGCTCGTTGATTTTGCTGTATAGAGGCTATGTTAGACTAGTGTATTGTTGGATTGGTTTGTGTATTGACATTCCATATATGTATAGTCTAACGATATTCCGTGCCATGTGCGATGTGATATGATATGTACTTATATATATATATCCTTAGCGTAGCGTGTATGTTGTTGTGTTGGAACCCAAGGGTAGTGTTTTAGCTTAAAAGGTTATCTTGAGGCTACGTGTAGACTTGGGCACCATGTGGCGTCTCGCGATGATATTTTGGGGCGTTACATACCATCTCTCTATTTTTATTTATGGTGTTAAATAAGCCAGTACCTTGCCTTTACTATGTCAGTTGGTTTGATTTACTTGGAAGAGCTGCTCTTTATTTCAGTCTCACTTAAAGAAAGTTTATGCATGTAGATTGAAAATAGTTTCACTAACAATTTCCTTTTCAATTTTTTAATTGTTTCTAACTAAAGAAGGTAGTTTATGTAGTCACTTCTAACAAGATAACTCTTTTTGTATATCTGACAACAAAATGATGGAACCATTCAACATAATACAAGGATAAATAGTATTATAGTCATATACTTTACCTAAATCTTAAAGATTCTCAATTTGACATGACAATATTGATGGATATTAATCTATATAGTTGTTATATGTCTTAAAAGAGTTGTTAATTGAGTAGCATTTTAGGTTAACAAATGATAAGGTAAAATACTCAAGACACATCGGATTGCATAGTTATCATTACTAACAATAATTAAGCCTTACTTCCACACAAGTTGGGGTCGGCTATATGAATTCTCACTTCTTCATTTAATTTTATTACGTATCCTTATTCCACAAACTGAAAAATTGAAAAATAAGATAAATAATAATAATAATAATATTATTATTAGAAGTTTTCTTCCAAGTCTAAAACCTAACCTCAACTAATACATATCACCTATATAACTGCACAGTTACCAGTGTTACAAAAGAGGGACTAAACCAAGAGTTCAGCTAAGATGATATATTTATAGTAGTCAAATTATTAAGTGTCAAATAATAGTCAGACTAGAATATAAGTAAGAAAACTCTAAAGTTGAAGCAAGAGTAAGAAGTTACATCTTTAACTAGTAGTATCTTCATAAGTACCGGTGCAAAGTAAAATATACCCTAAATAAAGAGTTCAGCCAAGATGATAATATACTTTATTTAAATTTTGAATCATCACAGAGAATTAAGACATAGATTAAAAAATGAAGAATACAAATTTAAAGTTGAAGAAACAGTAACAATTCATAGAGTTAACTAGTAACAAGATTTATTTCATTTATTTGATTCTACTTAAGCTCATTTTTGTATTACTACTTGGCTAATGGTGCCAAATTATGAAAATCAATAAGCTTTTCTGCCACCATTTTAATTTTTCAATCTTTGTATATTGAATTTTATAAACGTTGAGCTAGGACATTAGTCGGCATATCTTGTATGAAAAGCCGATTTAGTTTGATTCTCTTCAAGAACAATAGGCAAAAACCCAAAAGCTTCATCCTAAAGCTCAAGTGAATATAAGAGGTTATAATCTAAAGGATGATCATACTTATTAATATCTCAAAATAATAAGAAACTAATAATATATGGGTCAAAAAATATACAAACACTTAAGAAATAGCAATGGCGAGAAGAAAACAATAATCAACAACTAACTACCTAGTAGAGTTCCACAAGTGGGGTCTAAAAAATTCGATAGTAGATAAAAGAAGAAGAAGAAGAAGAAAGGACAAAAAGAAAAGAATACTGACCTTTATTGTTACTACCAATATATGGATGATTGCTTTGTTCAATAGCAGATGCTTCCCCTGATGAATGAACATTAAATCGTAGCATATTACGATTAAGTGTTATTCCTAGATTTGGAGGTTACAATTGCGAAATGATGTTGATTTTAACCTCTCTTTCAATTACATATCTTTGAGAAAAAAAATTTCTGCTTTTGTTTTTGTGTCATATCTTCTTGTTCATCCATTCTCTTTTCCACCATTTCATCCACAGCGATATATAAAGAGGGTCTAGAATCACTTGCTTTTTATTTCAAAAGAGAATTGGTCACCCAACATCTGTATAGTCTTACTCGACCTGGATGATCAGGACCCATAATTGTTGTGAATGCATTAACTGATTGACTACCATCTTCACTTTCTTGAGTTTCTGCTCTCTCAATTTGAACCTACAACTCAAATCCAAAACGAGTATTAAGTTAAGTTAATTCAGTACTTAAGAACGAACAAATGATCTTGATCAATTTTGAAATAGAAAATTTCATACTATTTTATTTGTTATATCCTTAGATGGATCCTCGTACACTCGTCCAGATTTCCTTATTCTAGTAGCCATAAAGAACTCCTTATTTGACAAAGTACCAGAATTTTTCTTCTTTGTTTTCCTATTTACATTCAAGTCAACGTTAGAAAAATTCTCAGACAACTATTTCATAGATTAGAAAAAAAAAAATTTTGCTAATAGTGTAAGGATACTTCAACTTTTTCCAATTCTATTTGTTAGTAGTCGACGCATTCTACAATACAACTTTTATAGATAAGTTTTAAGTAAAAAAATTGAAGTAGTGACCTATATGAAGTTTTAAATAAACCTTGGCTCACACAAAAAATAATCAACTCCACTAAGGCTACTTCCAGTCAGTAATGAGAGCCTTAACAAAGAATCATAATTCTAATAATGTCTTTTGGTAATTCCACTTCTAGACTACGGGTGAAGGAGTTGAATTTCTATAAAAGATGAACAATATTACTTCATCTTGTTCTTTCAAATAGAGATAGACCTCCAAAAAAACAAGAAGAGACCAAAATGACAACAAACTTTACATATTCATATCATAACTACTATGAAGAATAGGTAAACTATACATATCTTAACTACTTTGAAGAGCTGGTAAACTCACGCAAAGTAATAACTGTACATATTCATATCACACCTCAGCTTTTTTGGATTTTCAATACTTAAGAAAATCTCTAAATATAGATTTTGGAATAGTTTTTGGCATATTTGCCATTAGAATTTAATCATTGGCATAGGCATAAAAGTATGTTTGCTTAAACCTATTCTTATATCCTCTTAAAGAAACATTAATTGTATTCCCAATCCATTTTTTCCATTGTCAGGAATGTCATATTTCTCCTGTAATTTTGTGCACTTTTGTTAGTGGAAAACTGTGAAATGATTTGGACTTAAAAGCAGAATATTGAGAAATTTGAACTTGGAGATAGATCCATATATCATCATGTGTCTTCAAATTTTGTCCAACTAAGATTAAGAGGACAAAATGGCCCATTCCTGTCCAAATTACAAATGACGCTGCCAAACTCAATGACCACTGCATTAGTTGGACCTTGGACCAATAGGATGATTCAACTCATTTAACACTATTAGTTGACGGTCACTTCGTTCATGTACTTCTTGCATTTGTGTAAAACCTATTTTCTTTTGTTAATTGAAGGGCATATAATAATATGAACAATAAAATTATTTGAATGTAGATAATTTTTAGAATAGTATGAACTAAAATATATGTATTCTTGCCTTCTTCAGATTTTTCTTTTTCTTTATAATTAGGAAGTTGTGACTGATCTTGCTGAACTTGTTCAGTTTCTTGTTGTGATTCATGAGTGGTGTAATCTGGCAATTCTTGTCATGCTTTCTTCTCTACTAGTGCTGCAGGTAAGATAGAATCATGAAACACCTGCAACACTTGTTCTTATACCTGAGATCTAGCTGGTAGGTTGTTTGACTTCTCCTTCTACTTATGATGATTTTTGTTTGCATTTATGTAGCATATATTCTTCTTCTTCTTCTTCTTCGTTTATTATATTATATGCATGTTTCATAATTATGCTAGTGATCCAGCTCAAACAAAGTTCTTAAGTTTCTAGTGATTTCGTGAATGCCCTTCTTGAGTTATGATTGTTCAAGTCTGATAAATAAGTTTAGAAATTAAAATATAAAATAGGTTTAGTACTGTAAATCCATATAACATCTTGCACAGTATAAGGATGGAGAAACTATTTCAACCAGTTGATAGTTAACTGATGATAGGCGAATTTACACGCCTATATCAATATATTTTGTCCATATTTTAGCCTAGTTTTGAGAACAAATTATATATTTCATGCACTTTTAGTCTTTTTTCCTATAAATGAGCTAACGAACATGATTAGTAAAGTTTCAGGTATAAATGATGCAAAATTCAGCATTTTATGGCTTACTTGACGCAAAAGAAAGCTCACGAAGGAAGGAAAGGGAGTTTACACGCCTAAGGACCAAAAATGCTGCATGGAAAATATGTCCCTGGCTAAAACAGCATTTCTGAAGACTCTGGGGACCTGGACCAAAACTGCTGCATGGAAAATCTGTCCCGGGCTAAAACAGCATATCTGAAGACTTTGGGGACTTACAGACACAAAGCTGGATTTTGACAATGATACATTAACCTAGTACAATTGGGTTATGTATTTCATTAGTCTATTTGGAATAGGAGAACGTTACATTAACCTAGTGCAAATGGGTTAAGTATTTCCTTAGTTTAGTAGGATTTGGTTATTTATTTCATTAGCATAGTAGGAGTAGGATAGGAGTATTATAAATACCCTATCATGCTAGAGATTTTTAATTAAGTCCTCCCTTAGTGGAGAGGCAAGTCCTTCCTTAGTGGAGAGGCAAGTCCTCCCTTAGTGGAGAGACACATTCTACTTCTCAATTACAACTCTTCTAATCTTTCCATTAATTCTATTCTTCTTCTATTCTTAAATTCCACTACAAGAGAATCATTACCAAGCCAAGGAATCACGCCACATGCCTATCACCTAATCCACACGCCATTACTCAACAATAACAATGCATATCGTGATCTCCTTCGCACTCATGGGTAACTAAACTTCTCTGTTGGGGTTATGGAAGCCGAATGAGATACTATCTATTGCTGTGAGTTTGTGAGTTCGAGACACGTATATTGCTTATATCATTATTCTCTTCATCTTCATGCAAATTCTTGTGGCTGCAGACGCATAGAATAACGCCAGTCTAACATTTAACTTGTTCGAGAGAAAGGTTATTTGTCTGGAAAAGAGATAATGTCAAGGTAGTAGGACACCCTTTCCTATTAAAAAGCTAGTGCCGTTACTGGACTAACCTCTTGGAGAATTCGTACCGTTAGACACGCTTTAAGCTCGCGAGAGTTAAAGTGAAATAGTCCTTGTTTAGGTCGCGAGACGCTTGGATTTACCATCGACTACAATTCTCTATAAGCAATTGCATGTCAAGACTCTACACACTCATAGCCAATAGAGACGTATACCTCAGAAGGTGGACATAACCCCAACGCTTCAATTCTCATTGTTTACAACCTACGTAACAATCTTTCTTTTTTGCTTTGCTATTTTCAGCTTTTATTTCATTACTTTGGTTACTTATTACAATCCCCCCTTCTTACGAGACTTGCACCAAAAGTCTATTAATTTTACTTACTTGTTGGCCAAGCTATTCCCTGTGGGATCGACACCCAACCCAGGTTGGGTTCTATATTTGCTAACGACCGCTTTACACTCACAAGAGCTGTAGATTGAGCGTTATCAAAAATTGGCGCCGTTGCCGGGGAATACGAGTGTCAATCAAGTTCGTGATAATTACTAGACCCTTTGGTCAAAGATTCTCGTACTTTTACTTTTAGTTGTTGTTTTTGTTTTATTTAGGTTTATTCAGTGCATCAATGGAGGCACAACGTGAAATTGAAAGGATGGCTGCTCAAGTGCATCAACAGAATATTGATAATCATAGGCGAGCAACAAATCCTGACGATAAGGATGATCTAGACGGACCTGGTGCCATCGGAGCTATTATTCTTCCGCCATTGGCACCCGGAGCAAAGTTTAATATAACTAGCACCATGATTCAGCTTTTGCAACTCAAGGGATTATTTGGTGGACTAGCAGGCGATGATCCGAATATGCATCTCATCAACTTTATTTCTACATGCAAGTCATTCGACAATCCTGGAGTTGGACAGAATGCAATTCGATTACGTCTATTTCCATTGTCTCTGTCTGGGGAGGCAACTATGTGGTTGAATGGGCTGACTCCTGATTCTATTACAAATTGGAGGCAATTGAGAGACGCTTTCCTAGAAAGATTCTTTCCGCCATCCAAAAGAGCACAATTGAGAGATGAAATCAGCAACTTCCGTCAGCTTCCAACTGAAGCACTTTATGAAACATGGGAGAGGTTCAAGACGAAGCTAATGCGATGCCCAAACCATCATATGACCAATGTCCACTTGATGGAGATATTATACAGAGCTTTGAATTCGGTGACCAAGCCAGTGGTTGATAATGCGGCTGGAGGATCATTTATGGACCTCACCTTTGGTCAAGCAAGCAATATGCTAGATCGTATGACGAAACAAAGTAGAGCTTGGCATACTAGGGATTCTGAGGTAACAAGCCCCACTTTATTTATTGGCATGACTGCACACCAAAGAAGAAGAGAAGAAGAACATGAGCAAGACATGGCACACATGAAAACACAATTGGATCTTCTGACAAAGCACTTATTATCAGGGAAGACCGAAAAAGTGAAAGCTGTAGCGCTAAAAGGAAGAGACGAATCTGATTCTGAAGAGGAGGCCAACTACTTGAACAATCAGGGGGGTTTCCGTGAGAATTCCCAAGGAAACCAAGGTCGGAACTATTATGATAAATCTGGAAGCAAAGACCAAGGTAGTTGGAAGAAAAATAATGAAAAGAGTGGTTTGTACGTTCCCCCTGGTAGACGTGATACCACCACATCTAATTCTGGGAGTATGGAAGACATGATGGCTAAGTTATTGAAAGGAGTGGAAGCAACGAGCGCAGGAGTTAAGGAGGTGATTGATGATTTGTCCTCCATGAAGCAACTAGTTGATTCTCATTCCACTTCTATCAGGCAAATAGAGCAACAATTGAGCCAACTTTCAGCAGCATTCAATCAAAGAAAGGCTGGCACCTTACTAAGCGATACTGTGCAAAACCCAAAGAATGATGGGTCATGCATGGCCATCACTACCAGAAGTGGTAAGGTGCTGGAAACCTCAGCAAAAGGCAAGCAAGTGATTGACGAAGTTGCGGACATGGATGACAACGCAAAAGGAAAAGATGTCGCAGCAACTACTCCTGACGTCAAGGACGCCACATCCAGCACTGTGCAGCCTAAAAAAGTGGAAAAACAGAAGCAAGAGAAGAAGAAAAACGTGGAGAGAACACTTCCATACCCACCACCACCTTTTCCCCAAAGATTGAAGAAGGTGGCGGATGACACTAAGTTCAGCAAATTCATGAATATGTTAAAGCAGCTCACCATTAATGTTCCATTGGTGGAGGCACTTGAACAAATGCATGGGTATGCGAAATTTATGAAGGATCTCTTGACAAAGAAGCGGGCAGCAAGTTATGACTTGGCGGATAATGTTCATCATTGTAGTGCAATCGCTACAAGATCGCTAGTTCAAAAGAAGGCAGATCCTGGAGCTTTCACTATTCCTTGCACAATTGGATCGTTGGATTTTGCTAAGTCACTGTGCGATTTGGGAGCTAGCATCAATTTGATGCCACTATCTATCTACAGAAAGTTGGGGTTGGGAGACCCTACACCAATCAATATGAGGCTCGTGATGGCTGATAGGTCGGTAAAACGACCTGTGGGTATCTTGAATGATGTGTTGGTGAAGGTTTCTTCATTCATCTTTCCTGCAGACTTCGTTATTCTGGATTGTAAGGAGGATTCTGAAGTTCCCATCATCTTGGGACGTCCCTTCCTTGCAACTGGAAGTGTGCTTATTGACATGAAAGATAATGAGCTTTTGTTTCGAATTAATGACGAAGTGGTACGGTTTGATATATGCAAAACAATGAAGCAGCCCAGCGATATGAATGAATTATATGTTCATCATGAGGATACGAAAGAATTATCTATAGAGAAACAGCCTACTGTTGAGCCATTGTCTGTTGTGCCACTGAAAGTTGAGCATGAAGATAATGAAGGTTATGAAGAACTTATGAGTGCTCTAACAGAAATAGAGTCTTATACTCCTAAGCAACCAGATTTTGATATCAAGAATCAACCAACAGCGAAGACTCCCATTGACGAGCCACCAATGCTAGAATCGCAAGAGCTTCCCGATTATATAAGGTATGTGTTCTTGAAAAGTGGAAGTATACTTCCGATAAGTGTGGTGGATGATTTAAGTGAACAGCACGTGGAGGCTCTCATCTCTGCTCTGATGAGGTACAAGAGAGCTATGGGTTGGACTATTGATGATATAATTGGTGACTCTCCGGAGAAACGTAGGAGCCATCTCGAAGAAGATCGCATGCCCACAGGTAAGCCTTATTGCCATCTAAATCCTTTTAGAAAACGATCCACCATTTACCTCAACGAAGTCTGAGTACTCGAGGTAACCATGTCGTGCCATGACAATAAATAAGGCGCTAGATGGGAGGCAACCCATTGTTTATCGTTTTATCGTTTATCATTTTTCCTTTCATTCTAGTACTTGTTTTGTTTTATGAAAAATCCAAAAATAAGAGTCGTGCCACGACCAAAACTAAGGCTCTTCGTGGGAGTCAACCCATCGTACTAATCGTTTTCATTTGGTTTTGAGAAAAAATAGGTGCAAGAAGTATTCAACGAGGAGATCGATTTCAATTGACGATTTGGACGCATTGTATGGTAAAGTTGGTAAGTTAGGAATGGTGATGCATAAGGCTATGGATTGAGCCTTTTCCTCGTCAAAATAGGCTTCGAGGAAGGTTAGGCCTTGGTAGAACTAGGCCACGAATGATGCACGACCTATCCTATAGCCTAAGGTCTCGGAATCTAGTGTGCTATACACTATGCGCCGCCTATACCTAGGTATGCTTTTGACTATGCGCCGCCTATGCTATGGCATTTGGTCTCAGTATCTCATATGCCATAGACTATGCGGCGCATATGTCTACAAATGCCATAGACTATGCGGCGCATATGTCCCATTATGCCATAGACAATGCGCCGCATATGTCATGACTATGCCAAGCACTATGCACCGCATATGTAGCATTTTTTGTCTCCAAAACCGATTGTACATGGGTCATAACCCGACCCATTTTCTTCCTACATAAAGGGGACTTAGTCTTGAAACATAACCACACTAAAAATTGACCTAAAGGCACCGCATTCCCTCTCCAAATCATCTCAAAATTTTTTCTTGCTCTTCCAAATCACAAAACCATCTCCAAAAAGCTTCAAGCAAGTAAGTACTCTCTTATTCTTCATCTATTTCTCGTAAGTACTACGTTGCTATGTCTATCATGAATTACTACATCTGGAAAGATTATTGGTGATGTTCATGTGTTTGGATTATTGATGCAAAATCATGTGAGTGAACGTATACGTTAGAATCATCTTGACTTGTTTCCGACTTGAATTTGGTTTTAATAGCATTGTTATACTATTTGCGGAATTGCTATAGTCTTGAACATTGTTTACGATTGCTACTTGGATACTTGCATGTTAGGCTATCCCGTTCATCGGGATAAGGACTATAGTGCCTACCGACATAGGAGGTTGTGATTGTTGAAAGTAACTATATTATGTGGTAACCCCTATGTAGTAGTTTTGTTATATCTAACATGAATGTAATACAATGGCTGCAAGTAGTGATACATCACTGATTATCTTGCCGAAATACAACTCCTAAAACGTATGTCGACGAAATCTGAGTAATCGACCACTTTCACTTCACTGATTTGTGTCAACGAAACTAAGTGTGGGGTGGTACCCCTACTGTTTGTGTATAGATTGTAACCATTGAGATTGTGCTACCATTAACACTATTTCTAGTCTCAGGTACAATGGCACACAAAGCAAGACAAGGCAAAGAAAAGGCTACCACTTCCCAAGAGAGCAAGAAAAGAGGCCGCAAGGAGCAAGGAGAACCCTCCTCGCTGCAAATACCTCAACTCACGCTTGGAATTAAGTGGGATACTTATGAGGAACTTCTGAGGATGACGACTCTGATGATGATTCCAATGCAAGGGGTATGACCCCAGACATAGAGAATAAGTCCGACCAACCAGGTTCTTCGTATTTATTTTCCACTGAGGACAGTGTCCCGATGGCGGTATTGCATGCTATACTCCTCTATTTGTGTCTATGTTTGCTTATGTTTGTTTAACTTTGTTTTTGTTTGTTTCTTGTTTGTTTCGTTTTTTTTTGCATGCTATACTCCTCTATTTGCATCTATGTTTGCTTATGTTTGTTTAACTTTATTTTTGTTTGTTTCTTGTTTGTTTCGTTTTTTTTAGTAGTAATTTTTTTTCTAGCTTCGCATGAAATGATTTTGATAGGCAGCATGAGATTATAACAAGAGTATGTGCTACAATTATGACTATTAAGACGTTTAGGCTCTAGTTGTGACTCATTATGTGATATTGAGTGGTTCAATTCTTTCACTTGTTGGGTCGAGAGTCTATATTACTTCCAATCAAGTCAACCATGTGCCTTGTGTGTGTGAGATTAATAGTATCTTCTATGTATGTGGCTGATGCTAGAACTTACCTGGTATGTATGCAAAGCGAAAATAAGGAGTGTAAGTTAGGATACGATTTAGGCATTTCTTTGGCAACCTATATTTGTTTACCTTCAGTTTTACCTATCCATGGACATCATCCTTGTTAAACCCTTTTGAGCCTTTAGCCTATTTCTTTGACAACCTTGTATGTAAGCCTAATCCATTTTTTTTTCAAGACCGTAATTTGATCCAAATTCCTAAGTGCTTTAAAGTGAAAAAGTCATGTGACAACATAAGAGGAAATTGGGTGAGTATGATGCTTTAAATTGTAATGGTGCTTGAATGTGTTATGAAAAAGAAAGTGCTATCATAAGAGGTATGTTGAGAAAAGAAAAAGGAAAAAGAAAGCTGAAAAGTGAGTTATGCTTAAAATTGAAAAACAAAAGAGGAGAACAAGGGTGGTAGAATAAAAGAAAGAAGAAAGGTTGAAAGAAAAAAGTGTCAATGATACAATGTGATGTATTAAAGCACTTAGGATCTTAGTCACTATTCCTAGTCAAAATAGTCCTACCCGTCCCTTAGCCTACATTACAACCATCAAAAGACCTACTTGATCCTAATCTTAACATTCCGACATTTAGTGGAGTACTACATTAAGGGTAAGCCTATGGTCATCAGTTGCTACATATGAATTCTTTGTGAGAGTGAGTGCAAGGATATTTTGATACCCATGTTTGAAAAATATGCTATACTTGTGAGTGATTATGGGTACTATATTGTGAGACACACATGGTTGATGAGTCTTGGATAGTTGTATATGATTCTATGCACCTTAACGTTTGCATGCGAGTTGATCACCATCACGAGTCTATGCTAGAGGTTAAACTGTTTCTACTTATAATCAGAAAGCTACTCTTTGTTGATAATTGTTGTGCTTGTCTTGAAGAATGTTTTGTGTTGTTGCTGTAAAAACCCTAAGTTGATGCTTAGAAGGACATGATATTTTGTTCGAGGACGAACAAAGCTGCAAGTGTGGGGTGTTGATGATAGGCGAATTTACACGCCTATATCAATATATTTTGCCCATATTTTAGCCTAGTTTTGAGAACAAATTATATATTTCATGCACTTTTAGTCCTTTTTCCTATAAATGAGCTAACGAACATGATTAGTAAAGTTTCAGGTATAAATGATGCACAATTCAGCATTTTATGGCTTACTTGACGCAAAAGAAAGCTCACGAAGGAAGGAAAGGGAGTTTACAGGCCTAAGGACCAAAATTGCTGCATGGAAAATATGTCCCGGGCTAAAACAACATTTCTGAAGACTCTGGGGACCTGGACCAAAACTGCTGCATGGAAAATCTGTCCCGGGCTAAAACAGCATTTCTGAAGACTTTGGGGACTTACAGACACAAAGCTGGATTTTGACAATGATACATTAACCTAGTACAATTGGGTTATGTATTTCATTAGTCTATTTGGAATAGCAGAACGTTACATTAACCTAGTACAAATGGGTTAAGTATTTCCTTAGTTTAGTAGGATTTGGTTATTTATTTCATTAGCATAGTAGGAGTAGGATAGGAGTATTATAAATACCCTATCATGCTAGAGATTTTTAATTAAGTCCTCCCTTAGTGGAGAGGCAAGTCCTCCCTTATTGGAGAGGCAAGTCCTCCCTTAGTGGAGAGGCAAGTCCTCCCTTAGTGGAGAGACACATTCTACTTCTCAATTACAACTCTTCTAATCTTTCCATTAATTCTATTCTTCTTCTTTTCTTAAATTCCACAACAAGAGAATCGTTACCAAGCCAAGGAATCACGCCACACGCCTATCACCTAATCCACACGCCATTACTCAAGAATAACAATGCAAATCGTGATCTCCTTCGCACTCATGGGTAACTAAACTTCTCTGTTGGGGTTATGTAAGCCGAATGAGATACTATCTATTGCTGTGAGTTTGTGAGTTCGAGACACGTATATTGCTTATATCATTATTCTCTTCATCTTAATGCAAATTCTTGTGGCTGCAGACGCATAGAATAACGCCAGTCTAACATTTAACTTGTTCGAGAGAAAGGTTATTTGTCTGGAAAAGAGATAATGTCAAGGTAGTAGGACACCCTTTTCTATTAAAAAGCTAGTGCCGTAACTGGACTAACCTCTTGGAGAATTCGTACCGTTAGACACGCTTTAAGCTTGCGAGAGTTAAAGTGAAATAGTCCTTGTTTAGGTCGCGAGACGCTTGGATTTACCATCGACTACAATTCTCTATAAGCAATTGCATGTCAAGACTCTACACACTCATAGCCAATAGAGACGTATACCTCAGAAGGTGGACATAACCCCAACGCTTCAATTCTCATTGTTTACAACCTACGTAACAATCTTTCTTTTTGGCTTTGCTATTTTCAGCTTTTATTTCATTACTTTGGTTACTTATTACAATCCCCCCTTCTTACGAGACTTGCACCAAAAGTCTATTAATTTTACTTACTTGTTGGCCAAGCTATTCCCTGTGGGATCTACACCCAACCCAGGTTGGGTTCTATATTTGCTAACGACCGCTTTACACTCACAAGAGCTATAGATTGAGCATTATCATTAACCATTTTGATACAACCCAAAACTAGGCTTTGTCATATGGATATCTGAAGCCAAACAAAGACCAAAAATCACCCCAAACCTAATAAAACAATCACATCAATCCACAAGTGTCGGATGAACATCGACCATATAGAAAGATAGCTGAAAGAAGACTGAAATTCATCACTTAAGAACTATGTTATAAAACCATTCTTAGCAACATACTAAGAAAATAAACCCAAGTCCAAAGATATCCATAAAGGATATACAAATCTAATGTTTATAATATGTCAATACATGAACCCAATAATAGCCAAAGACCAAATCTAAAACAAGTCTATAACATAGGATAAAATACTATGAAATATATGTCTTTCGAAGTATGGAAACTGTAATACCCCGATCATTTCTTAAGACTAAATCCATCTTTTGAGTAAATATGGATGACTTCCAAATTAATTTTTATTTATCTCATGTTGTATTGGCCAAAATTATACTCTCGATCATGTGGATAATTGGATAAGCTTTCTATCGACATAAGATTCACCCAAATCGGATAGTCGGTGAGGAAGTTAGAGCCATTTTGTAATTCTCCGAGACTCTAACCAATAGTGCAACCATAAATCAAGATCTTGATAAATAAATTATAGTTATTGGTTGTTTTCTAATAAAGGATGGTGTGTATTAAGGCCTTAAAGATGTCCTAACGATTGGGCGAATGAAAACATTCCTTACCAATTGAGTTCTTAGGAAGGATACTGGTATAGTCAAATTCAAATAAGAATCTCTCTCATTATACTTGGAATTCTTTAGATAATGACCTATCAATAGATATATAATTGAATTAGTTTTCTAACAATACCAATTTATCCAAAATTTGATATCGGATCAAAGAGTTATGCATATTTTACTCCAACATGGTCAGGCTGGAAAACGGTGACAATGGTTCTGACGGGCTGTCACGTTTTTGATGCCATTTTTGATGACGTCGTCACTTTTTGATGACATTTTTGATGATGTCATCAGCCTTAGGCAGAAAATAAAAAATTTGACCCTTTTGTGATGACATTTCGTGACGGCCTATCATGGGTCTGACAGCCTATCACGGATGTCGTCAGCCATATTTTTCAGCAATTAAGGGGCATTTTTAAAAGGGTATTTTGGTCTTTTCCACCATTTTGACCCTCTATATTTATCTAAGTAAATAAGAAAAATTTATTCTTCTTCCATTTTATCAATAATACTAGGGTTTCTGTCTCAAAAATCCAATTCAAATTTCCCAAGAATATCAAGAATCCAACCATAGACTTTATAAATTGATTCAAGATTCAAGGTACCCAAGTCAAAATCCTGATGAACCCTAACTCAAGAAGTGGAAAAGGAGTCTATAACAAGTTTCTTCATTCAAATCCATAATCAAGGTATGTGGGATTTGAACAAGAACACTTCTTTCATTCTTGTGCCCAAAGATTTAATTTCTACTATTGAAATCCATGATTTTACAAAGTGGGTTTACACCCAAATTACTTTATTAATGATTTATGATATTTGAGCTATTCAAGATCGATACACATGACTATTTCATCATTTTATTTCTTAAATTGATAACATATGCCATGAGTTGAATATTATTATTATGAGTTGATGATTTTCGAGTGATTTGACAAAAGAGTCATGATTTAAGCTTTTCTATGAGAATTTTTATTATTGAATATATATATATATATATATATATATATATATATATATATATATATATATATATATATATATATATATATATATTGATATTTGTGCTTGGGAGTCAAGAATGGGTTCTATGATGTTTTCTTGAAGTTTTTGATACAAGATTATTTTACAACTTTCAAATTATGACTTGATATTTAATATTGTGAATTTCATGTTCTACCATGAGTTGGTATTTAAAGTGCTTTCAAGTGCTTTCAAGACATGTGTCAAACTTTAAGCTTCCTTATGAAAAATTGTATTATTGGGTATATTGATTCATAAGATTGAGTTGTTATAATGAGTCTTGATATTTCCTCAAAGTTATTGATGTTTCCATGACTAAGTGAATTGTTACATCTTGATGTTGAGAAAGATTGTTTGATTTTGAGTCGAGTTTGGAATCCACAGTTGTATATGATTTACAATGAGATATATATTTATGTTTTGGTCATTATAATGGACCCACAAATTGATATTGATTAAGGTGGATTTCCTAATGCTTTCTAAGCTGAGTCTAGGCGGAGTATTTAGCACCGAGTGGGAAATGTGGTATTTTTCCAAAACTATGTGCCACCGTAGGATTGATATTGATAATTGTGGGCCAGAGGCCAAGTATGGGATTTTGATTGAGAAATTAAGGTTGTACTCCTTGGAAAGAGTACAACACCTCCGCCAATGTGTGGTTCTCTCAGGAGGGAAAAACATTGGACTCCATGTGGATCACATGGTGTAGTTATCTCGGTTATATGAAACTCCCAAGTCCATAAGAGTTCAAGTTTCATGAGTTACCGAGTTACTTTAAGTCATGATTTAAAGAGTTTGAGTTAAGTATAATGATTTATGAGATTTATAATTCTTGTATTACTATTGATGATTTACAAGGAATATATTTCAGCTAATTCAAGCGAAGAAAGTTGTTATCATCAGCATACATGATTTTCATAATCATTTATGATATTATTTATAATGTTGCATTGCATCCCCACATACTCAGTACATTCCTTAAAGTACTGATCCCCATATATTTCTATATGCTATAGTGCCTTATAATGTAGGTACAAGTTATAGCACAGATACCGCACTTAGTCTGTTCACAGCTTCCAGTCAGTAGCTGATGAGTCCTTTTGATTCGAGGGCATGAGTTAGTTATACAGTTTGAGAAGTGTTGTATTTTTCTTACTTTAGTCATATTGAGATTTGATAGTTGGGAGTCATGACCCATCCATCTGAAGTCAGTACCAGTAGAGGCTTCATAGACAGTCAGTAAAAGTTGATGTATTCAGTTTCAGTTTCATTTGTAAAAGTACAGTTGTAATCTTGTAAAGTTCATGTTTATATTGATCAAGTTCAGAGAAGTTCTATATTTTCGCTAAATTTATATAGATTTAAGCATTTTATCCAATTGTTTATGAGTTATGCCAGTAGGAGGGTTAGCTTGAGGTCACTTGTCCCTCTAAGCACCGTGTGACATCCCTGGACCCAAATTTTGAGGCGTTACAGAAACTCACCACTTCAAATTCAATACACGAACAACTCAAACTCTTTCTCACTGCACAAGAAGAAAAGAAGAAGCTCCAACCCCTATGTCGCGTAGGGACACATGTCCCGAGACGGTTAGTGATTGGAGCATTTTTATGTAACTCCAGGATATGGATAAAATAGTTCCATCGTGCAAATCCATGTTAAATCATCATATACAATGAAATTTATATAATTGATAATATACGTAGATATATATATATATATATATATAGTGAGAGAGAGAGATAAAGAGTTGTATAACATGCCAAAAAAGTGGACAAGACTTAGCATACATCTTTGAAGCACTCGATCATGAGACATCAAGTAAAGGACACCAACCTTCCGCCCTTATTTTTTAGAACATTTGAAATTCTCAGTTATATTAAGCAAAAAGACTCTAACCTCAAGCCGTCTCATCTTATATAACAAGGGGACTCTAACCACAATCCATCTTATCTTACCTGTCGAGTGGACTCTAACCACAAGCCATCTTATATAGCAAGTGGATTTTAACAACAAGACATCTTATATATAGAAAGTGGAATCTAACCACATGCCATCTTATATAGGAAGTGGACTATAACAACAAGCCATTATATTAGGCAAGTGGACTCTAACCTCAAGCCGATTTATTAGGCTAGTGGATTCTAACCTCAAGCTATGTTATTAGGCAAGTGGACTCTAATTACAAGCCATTTAGACCATTTATTTTGTCTACATTAGGACTCTATCTCTAGTTTTTGTCTATGCAACAACATCCATTAAATTCAACAGTTAAGGACTCTAGGCATGTTAGCCAACGTAAGTCATAAAAGTTACAATTCAACACCATATCTAACCATATGGTCTGTATGAAACCATTTATCAATCAATAACTTAAATGGATCAATCTCCATTTATGGTCATCAAGACCTTCAAAAAGCATTCTTTCTTCATTATCATTCTTATACAGAACTTAAATTCAAAACATGATTCAATTCCATGCTTAGGGACTCTAACCGTTTTAGCCATCAAACCACCAAAGTCATCATTTGTCTCATTACATGGACAAAAAGGCCTTTACAATACCATTTACCAATCATTCATACTAAAAGGCCATTTCCCTAGGTCATTCATATTCATTAGACCAATGTCATAGTTCAAAGAACCATTAACATGTGACTAGTTATTTCTCTTAGACATTTTCACAAACATCTTTAGGACATACTATTATCAAGACCAAAACCAAAGTAGAAATCATCAAATATAGGGTTACTCATAACCCATGTGTTAAACCACAATCAAAAAGCACCCACATGTGTAATCCATCACCAAAAACATTTGTAAACACGAGTTTAAGAAGGAGTAAACAATACCCAACACTATGCATCAGAAACTTCAATATTTGATTTCAAATCAACCATTTACAAGTCAAAATCATTGTCTAAAACACATGATATTTTGAACTAACAATGATGGAAGAGTGGCATTCCTTATACAAGATGATTCACAGAAAGAACTTGACCTTTTTCCTTCCTCTGGATGAACACTTATGGAACCCTAGCCTCTAATCTTCAATAGTTATTTTGATTGAGTATTTGGAATGTTTGATCCACCAAATGAGTTTTATGAGAGGCCACAACAAGCAATATAGTGTGGCAACTTAAGGGTTTTAGAGTGGGAAATGACTGAAAAGCCCTCAGCTTAAAATCTTAAAATCTACTCGCAGGTAGGTATGACTTCCATACCTAAACTATACCCTAGGGTACGAGTAATACCTTGTCTCGTTCCCTAGACCCCACCTTGGTCCCTTATACTTATTAGCATGTGACCTCCTAGGGCTAAATCATACCTTAGGGTTCCAATAGTACCCTAAAGTTGTACCATGGACAGATTAAACTAGGGTAAGCATAAGGTTTCATACGACTTGGCAAGGTACCACTCTTTCCCCATTATACAAAAAGTAAGATGTAGACTCATACCTTGGATAGAAACCAAAACAAACACACTGCCTAACATACGAGGGAGGGAAACCAAACCATACCCTAGGGTACCACTAATACCCATAAGTCTTACCTTGCTCAGAATGTCCAAAACAAAAGAAATTTTGCACGGGCCAAGGTTTTGGTTGTTTAATTCTCCCCCACGTAGCATCACTGGTCCTTGAATAACGAGTAAAGGGAAGGACAAACATGATTTAACAAATTAAAACACGTTCAACTTCCCTCTAACCAATTTAGAAGACAAATACATAAAATAAGATGCGAAGATAATCACATTCGCCAACTACGATTTGTACCCCAACATATCCATTTTGACCTCTGACTAAGTTAGAAAACAAAGATGCAAATAAATCAACCCTTTCTTTAACCAACTTAGAAAACAATGATGTGATGAAGAACACAAATGCACACAAATTTAAGGAATGAAGATTCAATGCGGATACTTTGACTCCATTTCCTTTTCTGCATCCCAAATGGCTTCCTTAGACCTTTTCTTCCACCATAAAACCTTTCACCGAAGCCACACCCTTTCGTTAACAACCGATGGACTTACCAACCGAAGATGCCCTACCGGGACCTCCTTAAAGAACAAAGAGTTTGTGATATTAATACCACCTTACGCACCAACTATACGAAGGACCATTCATACCTTACCCTAAGACAAACATATAGAACATTAGATAAATAGAACTCATGCTAGATATCAATTCCAATACAAATTGCCCTTTCCCATAGACACATCACTACGAGAGCCTACATCTATCCATACACTCTATTTTTTAAATGTATCCATGAACACTACTCTGCCCCTATCATACCACAAAGTATCATGCCTTATCAAGATTATTAGGTACCCAACACAAAGATTAGTATATCTATTAATCACAAGATTCAATCCTACCAACCTACTTGACAATCCTTGCATTAATATCAACATCTAGGATTAACACTTAGTGACTATAAACCACCATGAAATACCTAACAAAGCACCCCTACAGAATATACATACATGGTCCACCTCACAAGGAGGACATCCAAAATTAGTTATTTACCCATAGATAACCTATTCTTTCCCATGGGAAACCATCCCCGCTTAAGCATGCAAGAATGAAAACACTCTATCTGAACCATTCTAGAAAGAAAGAATAGAAATTGGACAAGTTTTTGAAACAAGACAAATCCACAAATCAATCTCCCTATTAAGATACTAGCAAGGTCATCAAGGATAACCTCTAGACATTCATTAACCACGCGAACGGATTCTAGAGAAGGGCCTTCTAAGTTAGAATCTTTAACTGGACGAAAGGATACAAACATCCTTTAGAGATCTAATCATGGGCTCTGAGATAGGAGATTAACCTACCTTCAGGCACTAAGGTGGATCATCAGGGAATTTAAACATGACCGTATGGGTCTGACAATGTAAGGAAGTATAAAACTAATGAAACCAAACAATCCTTAATATGACATTGAAGTCAACCATATCTAATCCTATCAAATCTACCAAAGTTTATTTACTATCAACAGCTACTACAAACCCTCTATAGACTCTCTTAAAAATCACAAGGTCTACTACCAAGGTAGAAATAGAAATGGAATCCAACAGACACTAAGGATCAAAATTGAAATGAACAGCCATAAATGGGGTCACATAAGACAGAGTGGACCCTAGATCAAGTATAAAATACACATTATGGGAGAAAAGTTTCAACATAACTATAACAAAATCTAGAGACACATCGGACTCTTGGTTAGTAGCAAGTATATACAAGCAATTTCAGTTAGTGCCAATACCAATAATGAATGTAGAATAAAAAATATCACCCTTTGGTGTAGGAGCAGATGAAGTAGCAATAGGGGCCCTGTTAGCTTAATAAGACATTAGAGAAGGGAACTCTAACTGCATGTGCACAATCTAACCAAATCTTAAATACTTGTTCCTCCCTTCTCATACTTATAATGTTGATGCTTACCACAGAATCTACAAAGAGGGTAGGTTAATACTGATTCAGTCCCACTAGCCTGAGATTCGGAACTTTGTGCCCTAGAAGCATCACCAGTCTAAGAACGTTTATTTCCCGATGGCCTCGAGTATGGAGAACTAGCCGTAGAATAGGAGTTTGGACTCACCCAATTCTTTCTCTTGGACCACTTATCACTAAAAATTGGCCTTTACTTTGTTCAAAAAACCGAGACCTCTTGCTCTGACTCTCATTAATCTCAACATTTTTTATTTTCTTTTTCTTTACTTTTTTCATATACACAACCAACCTACAGATGCCCATGTATTTAATCAACAAAGATGCCTTACTCTCATGGATAAATTCATAAGACAGTCCTAAAGAAAACTTATGCATTCTATCCTGCATACTAAAAACAATCTCAGGAGCATACCTAGAAAACTGATGGAATTTGAAGGCATACTCCTTTATAGACATCCTACCTTTTCTCAAATTCACAAAATTTTCTGCTTTTGCTTCCCTCAACTCCTAATGAAAGAAGTAGTCTAAGAAAGTACTAGAGAAATCCTTTCACATGACAAAACAAACATACTCACCTCTCAACAACTCCCACTCTACGTAACATTGGTACACCATATCTTTCAATTGATAAGAAGAAAATTCAATACCTTCAACCTCTGAAGCATGCATAATTTGGAAGATCATCTATATTTCATCACTTAAACTTTGAGGATCTTCATCAACCTTTACTCTAGCAAACATATGAGGGTGCAACCTCATAAATTGGCCAACCTTTGTGGCCTAAGAATATGGAGCAACAGGAACACTATGTATGGACGTAGAATCTACCAACCGAGTCAACAAGTTAATAGGATGATGGAACTTAACATTAGTAGCTTTCACCTTAGGTGACTGAGAAGGAGTGTCAATCTCAGAAGTAAGGTTAGTAGCAGCAGGTGGAAAGCCATGACGTCAATCCGATGGGGCGACCCTTGACCAGGTGTGAACTTCAAAAGTTGGATGATCTTCAACCATATTGTCAGCAATTAGGATAGAAGAGATTGCCTAGACGTCAGATCTCCTTGGAGCCATGATCTGAGAGATAAGCAAACAGAAATCAGAGGAATCCAAGACCTTAGACTATATAGATCGAGATAGAACCACAAGAAAGGGATACATTCACAAATTTCTCGTATCCCTTCTCTTATAGGTGTGGCACGCTACATACCCATAAAAGGGACTCTGCTTGACACGACTTTAGGGATACCCAACTGACCAGGAACCTAGACTCTAATACCAACTTGACATGAACCAAAATTGATCCTTGTCATATAGGAAACTCAAGACCAACAAGGATCGAAGATCGCCCCGTAACCTAACCTAACCATCATATCAATCTACAAGTATTAGATGAACTCCGACTATATAACAGCATAAAAAACACAAGAATAGTAATCTTCATGTAAGAAGTGTCTAATAAATCCATTAATATCAAAATACTAAACAAATATAACTAAGTCCACTCTCATCCACAAAGTCTCTACAAATCCAATGTCTATAATAAGTGGGGACATGCCCTCGATAAAAACATAAGACCAATTCTAAAACAAGTCTATAACATAAGATAAATGACTATAAAATGTATATCTTCCAATATATTGAAGCTCATTACTACAATGTCAACACACGAACCTCCTGAACACCTGGTCATTACAAAGGAAGAGAAGAAGAAATATGGCCCCTATGTTGCATAGGGACACAATGTTCGGAGACGGTTAGCAGTTGGAGCACTAGCATATAACTCAATTTTAAGGATAAAATAGAAGTCAAACATCATATACAATCATATTTATATACATGGTCATATACATAGATATACATATAGTTGTATAATATGCCAAAAAGGGGGATAAGACTTAGCAAACATCTTTGAAGAACTCGATCACGAGACATAGAGTGAAGTAGTCCAACATTCCACCTTTATAATTTAGAAAATTTGAACTTCTCAGGTATATTAAGCAAGAGGACTCTAACCTTAAGCCATCATATATATATCAAGTGGACTCTAACCATATGCCATCTTATATATCAAGTGGACACTAACCACAAGCCATAATATTAGGCAATTGGACTCTAACCTCATGTTGAATTATTAGGCAAGTGGACTCTAACCTCAAGCCATGTTATTAGGAATTTGGATTCTAACTACTAGCCATTTAGACCATCTCTTTTGTTGACATTGAGACTCCATCTCTACACTTTTTCTATGTAATGATATCTATTCAATTCAACACATAAGGACTCTAACTCATTTAGGAAACTTAGGCCATGAAGGCCACAATTCAAAATCATACAATTCAAAACCATGTATGACCATATGTTCTTTATGAAATCATTTATCAATCAATCACCTAAATTGTCCTATGCCTTTGTTCATACGATAATTCAAATCTATTTATGGTCATTGAGACCTTTAGAAATCATTCATTCTTCATTATCATTATTATACAAAACTTTTGTTCAAAACACAATTCAATTCCATGTTTAGGGACTCTAACCCTTTTAGCCATCAAACCACCAAAGTCATCAATTAACTCATTACATGGCCTATAAGGCGTTTACAATACCAATTACCAACCATTCGAACTTATTTGACCATTTTCCTAGTTCATTCATATTTATTTGACCAATATCATAGTTTAAAGCACCATTAACATGTGACTAGTTATTTCTCTTGAATTATTTCACAAACACTTTTAGGGCATACTTTTATCAAGGCCAATACCAAAGTATAAATAATCAAATTTAGGGTTATTCATGACCCATTTGTTAAACCACAATCATAAAACACCGACATATGCAAACCATCACTAAAAACATGTATAAATACGAGTTTAAGTAAAAGTTAATAATACCCAACACTATGCATCAAAACACTCAATATTTGATTTCAAATCCCCCATTTATAATTAAGAATAATTGTTTAAAACACATAATAATTTGAAATAACAACGGGGGAAGATTCACACTCCTTATAAAAGATGACTCATCATTAAATTTACCCTTTTTATCTCTAGATGAACATTTATGAAACCATTGCCTCCAATGTTAAAGAGTGAGTTTAAGAGAGTATTTGGAATGTTTGTTTAATGAAATGAGTGTTATGAGAGGCCACAACATGTTATATAGTATGGGGACATAAGGGTTTTGGGGTTGAAAATTTCTAAAAAACCCTTATCTTAAAAGCTAAAAATCTACTCATAGGTGGGTACGACTTCCACACCTAAACCATACACAATGGTACAAGTGGTACCCTATCTCATACCGTAGACCCTACTTTGGTCCCCCACACTGACCATCATACGACCACTTAGGGATAACCGATACCTTAGGGTATGGATGGTACCCTTAAACCGTACCTTGAACATATTCAATAAGGTTAAGCAAAAGGCATCATACGACTTTGAAAGGTACCACTCTTATCTTGTAATATGACAACTAAGATGTTGATTCATACCTTGGGCAGAAACCAAACCAAAAACACTTCCCAAAATATGAGAAAGGGACACCAAATCGTACCCTATGTTTCCACTAGAACCTGTGAGTCGTACCTTGCTTAGAATGACCAAAACACAAGAAATTTTGCAAGAGCCAAGGTTTAGGGTATTTCACATTTTTTTTCCTTTATGCAAATATTCTCTATATTGTCACAACTACTAAAGGTAAAAGTTGTTGTAATCAACTGAATTTAGATAAATTTGTACATAAACATCTTTTAATTCAAGGATACTAAGTTATCCATGTCTTTGATCAACAGAGTTGCTTTGCTCTCAAGGTCAAATTCATGAGACAGTCCTGAAGCAAACATACACATTCAAGCCCTCATGCTATAAACCATCTTAGGATCATACCTAGACAGCTAATTGAATTTCAATGCATACTCCTTGATAGACATCCTACCTTTTCTCAAATTAAAAAGCTCTTCCATTTTTACTTCCCTTAACTCTTGAGGAAAGAAGCGGTCTAAGAAAGTACTAGAGAAATCCTCCCACACGATAGAACTAGCATCCTCACCTCTCGACTATTCCCAATCTTAATACCATTGGTACAACAACACTTTCAATTGATAGAAACAAAACTCAACAACTTCAACCTCTGAAGAATGAATAATCCAAAAGATCTTCTCTATTTCATCAATTAAACTTTAAGAATCTTCCTAAATCTTTACACCTATAAATATAGGAGGGTGCACCCTCATGAACTAGCTAACTCTTGTGGCCTCAAAATATGGAAAAATAGGAACTCTATGCTCAGACTGAGAAGCTACCAACTGAGTTAAGAAGTTAATGGAGCAACAAAACTCAACATTTGCAGCATCTACTTAAGGTGACTGAGGAAGAGTGTCAATATCAGAAGTAGGGTTAGTAGGGGCAAGTGGAACCCCATGAGGACAATCTGATGTTGCGATACTTGACCGGTCTAAAATCTAAAAGTTGGACGAGCTCCATTGATATTATTCGCAATTGGGATAAAAGAGTTTGCCTAAATGTCAGATCTCCTTGGAGGCATGATCTGAGAGATGAGAAACAAAAATCAGAGAAATCCAAGACCTTAGACTCTATAGATCTATATAGAACCACAAGAAAGGGATACATTCCTTAATATCTTGTTGTTCATCTCTTATAGTTGTGGTGCACTACATATCCATAAAAGAGACTCTACTTGACATGACTTTAGGGATAGCCAACAGACCATGAATCTAGACTCTGATACCAACTTGACAGGACCTAAAACCGGTCCTTGTCATATGAGCAAATCAAGCCCAATAAGGATCAAATATCTCTCTACAACCTAACCTACCCATCACATCAATCCACAAGTGTCGGATGAACACCGACCATTTAAAATGATAGAGTAAACAAGACTAACAATCATCACCTAAGAAGTGCCTGGGAAAATAATAAATATCAACATACTAAACTAACATACCTAAGTCCACAATCATCCACAAAGCCTCAACAAATCTGATGTCTATAATATATCGGGACATGACCTCGACAATTGTCAAAGACCAAGTCTAAAACAAGTCTATAACATAAGATAAAAGACTATAAAATGTATGTCTTCCAAAGTATGGAAGCTCATCACTGCAATATCAACTCACGAACTGCTCGAACACCTAGTCATTGTGCTTGAAGAGAAGAATAAGATATGGCCCCTCTGTTGTGTGGGGACATAACATCCAGAGACATTTAGTGGTTGGAGCACTAGCGTGTAACTCAATGATAAGGATAAAATAGTGACACCATTAAAAACTAAGTCAAACATCATATGCAATCACATTTATATACATGGGCATATATGTAGATATATATAGTTTTATAATACGCCAAAAAGGGGACAAGAATTAGCATGCATCTTTGAAGAACAAAATCATAAGACATGGAGTGAAGGACTCCAACCTTCCACCCTTATAGTTTGGAACATTTGAACATTGCAGTTATATTAAGTAAGAGGACTCTAACCTCAAGCCATCTAATCTTATATAGCAATTGTACTCTAACAATAAACCATCTTTTCTTACATGGAAAGTGGACTCTAAGCACAAGCCATCTTATATAGGAAGTGGACTTTAACTATAAGCCATCATATATATAGCAAGTGGAATCTAACTACATCCCATCTTATATATCAAGTGGACACTAACCATAAGCCATTGTATTAGGCAAGTGGACTCTAACCTCAAGTCAATTTACTAGGCTAGTAGACTCTAACCTCAACCCATGTTATTAGGCAAGTAAAATCTAACCATTGGACATTTAGACCATTTATTCTGTCTATATTAGGACTCTATCTATACCCTTGGTCTATGCAATGAGATCCATTCAATTCAATTGTTAAGGACTCTAACCCATTTAGCCAACTTAAGCCACCAAGGCTATAATCCAACACCATATAGACTGCATGTCTTTATTAAACCATTTATCAGTATGTTACTGAAATTGGCCTATGCCTTAGTTCATACCACAATTCAAATACATTTATGGTAATTGAGAACTTTACAAACCATTCATTCTTCATTATCATTCTTATACCAAACTATGGTTCAAAACACAATTCAATTCCATGTTTAGGGACTATAACCCTTTTAGCTATCAAACCACCAAAGTCATCAATTAAATCATTACATAGATAACAAGGCCTTTAAAATACCATTTACCAACCATTCATACTTATTAGGCCATTGCCCTAGTTTATTCATATTCATTAGACCAATGTCATAGTTCAAAGCACCATTAACATGTGACTAGTTATTTCTCTTCGATATTTTCACAAACACCTTGAGGGTATACTTTTATGAAGACCAAAACCAAAGTATAAATCATCAAACTTAAGGATAATACCAAACCATTTGTTAAACCACAAACAAAAAGCACTAATATGTGAAAACAATCACCAAAAACATTTATAAACACAAGCTTAAGTAAGAGTAAACAATACCCAACACTATGCATCAAAACCCTCAACATTTGATTTCAAAAAAACCATTTACTAGTTAAAATCATTGTGTAAAGCACATGATATTTTGAACCAACAATGAAGGAAGAGTCACATTTCTTAATAAAAAAGATTCACGGAAAAAACCTTACCCTTTTCTTTCCTCAAGAGGAACACTTATAGAACCGTTGCTTCTAATATTAAAGAGTGAGTTTGAGGGAGTATTTATAATATTTGAACAACGAAATGAGTGTTATTAGAGGACACAATATGTTATATATTGTGGGTACACAAGGGTGTTGGGGTGGGAAATATTTGAAAAGCCCTCATCTTAAAAGATGAAAATATACTCACAAATGGGTACGACTTCCACACCTAAACTATAACCAAGGGGTACCCTATATCATACTATAGACCCTACTTTGGTCCCCTATATTGACCATCACATGACCATCTAGGGCTAACTAGTACCTTAGTGTATGAATGGTACCCAAAAATCGTACTTTGGATAGATTCAACTAGGGTAATCATAAGGTATCATAGGACTTGGAAAGGTACCACTCTTATCCTATCATATAAATAGTAAGATGTTGACTTATACCTTGGGTAGAAACCAAACCAAACACACTACCCAACATATGAGAGAGGGAAACCAAATCATACCCTAAGTTTCCGATAGTACCTGTGAGTCGTACCTTACCAAGAATGACCAAAACAGAAGAAATTTTATAAGGGCCAAGGTGTAGGGTGTTTCATATTTTTTATTTTCCTCTATGCAAATCTTCTCTGTGTTATCACAACTCCAAAAGTTACAAGTTGTTGCAATCAACTTAATTAAGCTAAACTTGTACATAAACCTATATTTTAAAAAAACTAAGTTAACCATGTCTTTAATCAACAAAGCCACCTTTTACTCAAGGACAAATTCATGAGACAGTCCTAAAGAAAACTTACACATTCTTGCCCTCATGCTAGAAACCATCTCAGGAGCACACCTAAAAAACTAATGGAATTTCAAGGCATACCCCGTGATAGAATCAACCCTGCCTTAAATTCACAAATTCTTCAAATTTAGCTTTCCTTAACTCTTAAGGATAGAAGTGGTCTAAGAGAACACATGAGAAATCCTCCAACATGGCAAAACTATCATACTCACCTCTCAACTCTTTGCACTCTTCGTACCATTGGTATGCCTTATCTTTTAATTGATAGGAAGCAAACTCAACACTTCCAACCTCCGAAGTATATTTAATCTAGAAGATATTCTCTATTTCATCTATGAAACTTTGATGATCTTCCACAATCTTTACACCATAAACATAGGATAGTGCAACCCCATGAACTTGCTAACTTTTGGGGCCTTAAAAGATAGAGAAATATAAACACTATGCTCAGACAGAGAAGCAACCACTTGAGTCAACAAGTTTATGTAGGAATGGAACTCAACATTAGTAACATCTCCTTGAGGTGACTGAGAAGGGGTGTCAATCTCAAAAGTAGGGTTAGTAGAGGCAGGTGGTACCTTACGGGGGCAATACAATGTTGTGACCCTTGACCGGTTCTGCACTCTAGAAGTTGGATAAGCTCCATCTATATTATCCATAATTGAGACAGAAGAGTTTACTTGAATGTTAGATATCCTTGGAGGCATGATCTGAGAGATGAGCAAACATAATTAGAGAAATCCAAGACCTTAGATTTTATTGGTCAAGATAGAACAACAAGAAATGGATACATTCTTAAATGTCTCGTAGCCCCTCTCTTACAAGTGTGGCATGCTACATACCCATAAAAAAGACTCTACTTGACACGACTTTAGGATCACCCAACTAACCATTAACCTAGACTCTAATACCAATGAAAAATTAGTCCTTTTTATATGGTTAACTCTAGCCCATAAAGAATTAGATATCACTCTATAACTTTACATACCATCACATCAATCCACAATTGTCGTATGAAATCAAACCTATAAAAAGATAGAGAAAACAAGACTAACAATCACCACCTAAGAAATGTCTAATAAATCCATTAATATCAACATATTAAACAAATATACCAACTTTACAGTTATCCACAAAGCCTCTAAAATCCAATGTCTATAATATATTGGGACATGCCCTTGATAATAGCCAATGAACAAGTTTAAAATATGTCTATAATATATAATAAAAGACTATAAAATGTTTGCCTTTCGAAGTATGGAAGCTCATTAATTCAATGTCAACACACGAACCTCTTGAACTCCTGGTCACTGTGCAAGAAGAAAAGAAGAAGCTTTGGCCCCTGTGTCATGTGGGGATACAACATCCAGAGATGGTAAGGGGTTGGATCACTAGCATGTAACTCAATCATAAAGATAAAATAGTGCCATCATTCAAAACCAAGCCAAATATTATATACAATCACTTTTATATATATGGGCATAGACGTAGATATATATATAGTTGTATAACTTACCAAAAATGGCATATGGCTTAGCATACATCTTTGATGCACTCGATCATAATAAATAAAGTGAAGAACTCCAAACATCCACCTTTAGTTTTTAGAATATTTGAATTTCTTAGTTATATTAAAAAAAAGACTCTAACTTTATGCCATCTCTTCTTATATAGCAAGTGAACTCTAACCACAAGCCATCTTCTCTTACATGGAAAGTGGCATCTAAGCCCAAGCCGTCTTATATAGCAAGTGGACTCTTATTAAAAGCTATCTTATATATAAAAAATGGACTCTAACCATATGCCATCTTATTTATCTAGTGGACACTAACCACAAGCCATTGTATAAGGCAAGCGGACTCTAACCTCAAGTCAATTTATTAGGCAAGTTGACTCTGACCTCAAGCCATGCTATTAGGCAAGTTAACTCTAACCAAAAGCCATTTAGACCATTTCTTTTGTTGACAATGGGACTCCATCTCTACCCTTTGTCTATGCAATGAAATCTATTTAATTAAACAATTAAGAACTCTAACCCATTTAGCAAATTTAAGCCACCAAGACTATAATTCAACACCATATATGACCATATGGTCTTTATGAAACCATTTATCAATTAATCGCTTAAATTTTCCTATGCCTTAGTTCATACCATAATTCAAATCTATTTATGGTCATTGATACCTTTACAAACCATTTATTCTTTATTAGCATTCTTTTACCTAACTTTAGTTAAAACACAATTCAATTCCATGTTTAGGGACTCTAACCCTTTTATCCATAAAACCACCAAAGTCATCAATTAACTCATTACATAAACAACAAGGACTTTATAATACCATTTACCAACTATTCATACTTATTTGTCCATTTCCCTAGTTCATTCATATTTACTAGACCAATGTTATAGTTCAAAGAACCATTAATGTATGACTAGTTATTTCTCTAAGACATTTTCGTAAAGACCTTGAGGGCATACATTTATCAAGACCCAAACCAAACTATAAATCATCAAACTTAGGGTTATTCTGGACTTCAACTCTTATGTGTACTTTTACCATCTAGAACATGCCTCATTAGTCTCTCAACTCTAATTTTGATTTTACTTGGTTGGTGATATAATCTTAGTCTATCTTTGTGACATTGGAAGTCTACTTTAGCTTAAAAAGCCTACCCTTGCATAGATATTATCCCTAGTCACCTACTTTGAAACTTTGGATTTTTCTTTGGAAAACACATTGCAAGCTGTGAGCCTTTCAATTTTTATCCCTATTTGAGTAAATAATTTTATAAGGTGTACTTATTAACAATTATATCTCACTTTTGGAACAACACAAGATAGAAGAGAGGAGAAGGTAACAAAAGGTCTCTATGCTAGGTTTTTTCTTCATTACTCTAGTTTTCTTGTAGTTTTTACTTGTGAATTCAATTATTGTGATTCTTTATAAGACTATGAGTGGATAAATACCCCTATTATAGGGTTGAGGCTAAGAACATTATTACTTAGCATTCAATTAAATTTGTTTAAAGTTGATTAGCATATTGCATTGTTTATATATTCTTGTAATTACTATTCTATTGACTCATGACCTTTAGAATACATGTATATTTCTGTTGTGACTCCAACAGGAGGAACATTAGATTAGAGCATGGAATCCATGGAGTGAGTGTCTTATAAATTAATTAATTATAGGATTTGCAGTTAGGATAGGAATATACCTAATTCACCCTATTTGTTTAAAATATGAAATGGCATACAAATGTGTTTGAATTAGTTCTCACATCCCTATATGCGGGGATAATTTTGATAGATGATTAGAGTCTCGAGAGACTATAATTATGTTATTAAAACCATGAATCAACAACCAATATAGTTAAATTAACCGAAAAGATTGTATTTATTAGTAAGATTGTTCATATTTCCTTGATCCTAGATTTCTCCTAATTATTGTTTCAAGCACTTCACTTATTCATTATTGTTTATTAATAGTTTTAAATTCTCAAAACTTGAATTCTCTTGGTTTATGAATTGCACTTTCTTAACTTTAATAGTAATACTTAAATTTGATTACATGCTAATAACCAAGTCTTTGATGGATCAGTTTTTAATTTTAAAGGGCCATTTATTACTTACACATTATGTACACTTACGTGTTCGGTAGGATTAAACAATTTTTTGGCGTCATTGCTAGGGACTTGAAAAATTAGCAACTCCCTAAATTTTTGTTTTACTATGTTTTATAAGTTCATAAGACTTGGTATTAGCTACTAATCATGTAGGTATAAGTTTTAATCTCATGTAAGCGAGTAAAGAAAAGGGATTTGGTTGAACATATCCTAGACTGGAGTAACACTTGCACCAATTAAGGAGAGAATCAACACTTATCTATCACATTCGATAAGTTTAACATGGAAAAACCACTCCCAAAGTCATGGGTGATGAATAACCAACCTACATAATAGTGTCCTAATTGGAAATCTCACTCGCAACTAATGTTATATCCGCCAGCTGTAGACCAAACTTGGGGATAGATTTGAGCTTAAGAAAAACATGTTACAATTGTTGCACATTAGCTGGCATTTCACAGACTTGTCACATTAGGATCCATAGGTCTATTTATAGAGTTTTTTGGTGACCAATGACACATTTATTCTAAGTGGAATCTCCACAATCTATGTGAGGCTCATAAACTTCCCATTCTCATTATTGGGGGGAGAAAAGAAATGGTAGAATATAGAACCTTCAAAATAAATCACAACTTAGGATAATTTATCAATGAAGTTTCTCATCTGCGTCTATCATTTTAAGAAAAATGCAAGGTTGAGGATTGAGATCTTGAGTTTCAATAAAAAAGTAGGTGAGAATCTCTATCATGCATGGGAGACATTCTAGTCCCTTCTCAGAGACTGTCTGCATAACCAACATGCCAATGAGATATTGGCTCACACTTGTCAAAAATAGAAAAAAATTGCTAGACTCAGCTGCAACTGGTCAAGCTTTGGAGAAGATATATGATTTGTATACTCTCATTAACCAAATTGCATAAGGTAACCCAAAATGGCAAGGTGGTGTATCCAAAAGTGTGATAAAAAAGCGTTCATGTATGGTTGAGGTGGATAGTGTCACAATATTGTCTGCATAGTTGGTTTCTTTTTAGAACCAAATGATGATGTAACTCAGTGCTAAGTGTGAATCAAACTCAGTCCCATGGTAATGCAATCTAGTATGGTCAAATATGGTGTTAAATTTATTGAGGTAATTAACACTCTGCAGTGTTATCTGGAGAAAATTTGGAAATTAGTGAATTTTGTGGGAAATGTACAAAAGGGAAATCACAATCATGGTAGTGTGTACAACCATAATTAGCAGAGTTAGCCTAATTACTCATGGGTCACTAATCAGGATTGACCTTAACAATTTCAGCAACAACAGGGCATTCAAAATAGCACTAAGGCTAGTTATATTAAAGAGACATTAATAACAATCCTGGGAAACCAAGAAAAGTGGCCGTGGATATCAAAAATCAGAAACTAGCATAGAAGAATTTGGAGAATTAGTTGGGACAGTTGGATCAGGCGTACAACGCAAGACCTTAAAGGGGTTTGCATAGTTATTTGGAAAATCTAAAACAAGTGATGAAAATTACCTTGAATATGGTGGAGACCTAGTAGAAAAACCTCTAAAGAAAAATTATAAGGTGCTTAAAGAGTTAATCCCACTTCAAACTGATGAGAAGCAAGTGGAAGCCAATGAATTTTAAAATTTAAGAAAGTCTGAGTACCCAAAAGTAAAGGCAGTTGAGTAACCACAAGAGAGACCACTTCCACCATTCCCATAGAAGCTTAAAAAAGCCAAAGAGGATGCTTGTTATAAGATATTCCTTGACACTTTCAAAGAAATTCACACTAATCTTCCTTTGTTAGATGTTTTGCAGAATGCCTAAGTATGCTAACTACTTAAAGGATATGGTGACCAACACGATAAAACTAGGTGATATTGAGATGGTAGCACTTACTGAGGAGTGCAGTTCCATGGTGATAATCAAGATGTCCAAAAATATCAAGGACCCTGGGATTTTCACCCTCCCCATACAAATTAGTAAAAGTGATACGGTCATACTTTGACTAATTTGGAGAAAAAAATCAATGTGATACCCCTTTTAGTATTTAACAATTTTTGTTTGGGAAAACCTAAGGCACTATTCAGTTGTGCTTTAAATGGAATACAAAACTAGAGTAGTCCCTGAACAAATCATGGAGAATCTTCTCATCATGGCTTGGAAGTGATTATTTCTATTGACTTTATTATTCTTAAGTATGATGTCGATGATAGAATGACAATTATATTGGGATGTCCATTCTTTTTTATTAGAGAAGAGCTAATAGATGTGAGTGAGGGACGCTCTTAAATTGGGATTGAATATTGAAAAGATGGTCTTTAAACTATACAAAGCATGCAATACATCCTTATACTACAGTAGTCCATGCATAATCAAAGTAATGGAAATAGATGAGTTTGCGATGGAGGAGAATAAAAAGCCAATGACCTATTTGGAGAAGTGTAAACAACCAATTACCTATTTGAACTCTCTCATAGAGTTGCCCAAATTAACTCTTTTAGGTAATACTCTGCATAATCAATAGAATAACAATCACTGTTTGTCCATCACCACTAGTAGTGGTAAGGATATTATTGATCCTCCTATTCCTATAGTTGATGACCTTTGAGATGATGTTGTTGATACACCCAAAGTCGAATCTAGAATATTGGTGACTAGTGGTGAGTCATCACAAAAATTGATTGGTGTTGATAAACGAGTTAAGAAGAATAAAGGTAAGAGGATTAAAGTCAAGCCTGTAGTGAATATCATTCCATGACCTTCACCACCTTTTCCTCAAATATTGAAGAAGAGGCAAGAATAAGGAAAGTAATAAAAGTTTATTTCAATGTTAAAAGAACAATCTTTTAATATTCCAATTATAGAAGCATTAGAGTAACTGCCTAGATATGCAACGTTCATGAAATATCTAGTTAGTAAGAAGTGAATAGTAATTTTTAAGCCTGCTAATAATATGCACCATTGTAGTACTATTGCATCCCAGTATTTGGTTGAGAAGAAAGAGGACTCAGGAGCATTCATTATTCCTTGCACTATTAGGTCTCTAAATTTTTTATGAGCATTGTGTGACTTGGGAGCTAGCATAAATCTGATGCCGCTAGTGGTGTACAAATATTTGGGGTTGGGGACACATAAGATGAGTCGATAAGATTATTGATGGCTGATCAGACTGTGAAAAAATTATTTGGTATTTTGTGTGATGTTTTGGTAAAGGTAGATTCCTTTATATTCCCATCTAATTTTGTGATCCTTGAATGTGAGGTTGATTTCAATGTTCCTATTATATTAGGAAGGATCTTCCTAGACAAGGGTAGGGAATTGATTGATATGGATATGGGACATTTGAAATTCAGGCTTAATGACAAATATATTACTTTTGATATGGGTCAGTCAATACGGCAACCAAAAGATATGAAAGTGGTGTCTGTGATAGGCACTATTTAGGATAATATAGTGAGTATGCCTATTAAGGAGAGACTCAGTATTGATGCACTAGCAGCGATAATCATGAACTTTGATAGGTACAACATTGGTGAATTTTATGAGATAGTGAGCACACTATAGTTGGGGTTCTTATTCTTATGCACCAAAAAACTTAGATCTTAATTTGAAGAATAGAGCGATTTTACTAGCTCGACCTTCTATTAAGGAACCGTCGGTCTTAGAATTGAAGGCCCTCTCCTCTCATTTGTATTATGTATTCTTGGGGTCCGAAAATACCTTATCGGTTATTATTGTTGCTTATATATTAGATACATAGGTTCAGACAGTAATTTCAGTAATGTACAGATTTAAAAGGTCTATCAGATAGACTATTGCAGATATTGTGGGGATTTTACCTGGGATTTATAATCATAAAATTCAACTAGAATTGAATTGTGTTCTCACTGAGCACCAATGTCTTTTGAACCCATCTATGAAAAAAATGGCAAACAAAGAGATCATAAAGTTGTTAGATGCAGGAATGGTTTATCCTATTATGGATAGCAAGTGGGTGAGCTCAATTCAATGTATACCTAAGATGGGTAGGATCAATGTGCTCCCAAATGAAAATAATGAGTTAGTGCCTATGAAATCGGATACTGCATGGAGAGTATACATGAATTACCGAGAGTTGAACACTTGGACACAAAAGGACAATTTTCTAATGTCGTTCATGGATCAGATGCTAGACAGACTTGCAAGCAGGGGTTAGTACTTTTTCCTTGATGGTTATTTGGGGTATAATCAAATTACCCTCGAATACCAAGAGAAGGCCACATTTACCTTCCCATATGGTACTTTTACATTTAAGAGGATTTTGTTCAGACTTTGCAATGCTTCAACTACCTTTTAGATTTATGATATGGTAGAGGACACTATAGAGGTGTTCATGGATGAATTTTTGTTTATTGATGACTTCTTTGATAATTATCTAGTCCACTTGGCCAATTCACTTTGGAGATATGAGAAGTGCAACCTGGTGTTTAATTGGGAAAAATGCCACTTTATGGTAAATGATTCAAAGAGGGGTATTGATGTTGACAAGGCAAAGATAGAGGTAATTGAAAAAGTACCTTCACCAGTTTCAGTTAAAGGGATCAGAAGCTTCATGGGTCATGCTGAGTTTTATAGGAGGTTTACCAAGAACTTCTCTACATCTTCTAATCCATCATGTAATATTTTAGAGAAGGAGGTCAAGTTTGTGTTTTATGATTCTTGTGTCAAGGCCTTTAAGTTCCTTAAGAAGCAGTTTGCCTTGTCTCCAATTATTGTATCTCTTGATTGGTCCTTGACTTTTGAGGTGATATGTGATACTAGTGTTGTAGATTTAGGGGTTGCCATAGGCCAACGATGTGAGAAGATCCTTCAACCCATCTACTATACAAGTAAAGCATGAAACCTCGTGCAAAAAAGTTATATAATTATTGAGTTGGAGTTACTTACGGTGGATTTTGCTTTTGAAAAATTCTGGTCCTATGTTATAGGGACAATAGTCATTATTCACACCAATCATGCAACATTGAGGTATATTATATTGAAGAAATATACAAATTTGAGGTTGATTCATTAGGTACTCTTGTTGTAGGATTTTGAATTTAAGGTGAAAGATTGAAAAGGCACTAAAAAATAGGTTGTTGACCACCATTCCTGCCTTACTGAGGACGAAATGTTGAAATTAGGGGATACGTTTTAAATAGATGATACTTTTCTAAATGATCAACTCTCGGCTGCATCTCAAGACTTAATCACCTAGTTTGCTGATTTTGCCAACTTTATGGCAAGTGATCGTATCTCGGAAGACTTATTATTTCAACAGCATAAAAGGTTCATGCATAAGGTGAGAAAACTTTTCTATGATGAGTCTTATCTTTTTCGGGTATGTGTAGATAGAGTTATTTAGCGGTGCATTCCTGAGGTAGATATGATAAGCATTCTTAAGGCTTTTCATTCTTCGCTAGTTGGGGGGCATCATGGTGGCACCCATACAACCAACAAAATCTTGTAGTGTGGGTACTATTGGCCTGCTATTTACAAAGATTCTCATGATTATTATTGGGCCTGTGATCAGTACCAGAGGTGAGTTAATAGTGTTGAAACATGAATTCCCCATGACACCTATCTCGGATTTAGAATTGTTTGTTGTGTGGGAATTTATTTCATATGTCCATTTGTGAGTTCTTACGGGATGAAGTATATACTAGTGGCAGTTGACTATGTTTCCAAGTTAGTAGAGGTGGTTGCACTTCCTAATAATAACGCTCAACTTACACATAAATTTAAGTCCACGGCGGTTATCGTTAATATATTAACCCAATTTTCAAGTTGGGGTTGAATCCACGAGGAATAATATGAGTGGCAACTAACTTTGTTTAAAATGATAGATACTAGCTAAATTCAAACCAACAGTATAAAAAATTAAAATGGGGGGTTTGAAAGGTATCACACTTAATATTTCTTTTTGAGTTTTTTAGTACAAATTCGGGGATACACTGAGAGTCTAAACAATTAGGCACGAATATTTGGATTATGCTTTCCTAGGGGCAAGATATTTATGAGTGTGTGATAACTTGATGTAAATTCTAAATGTTGGTGATATGGAAAGATTGGTTAGAAAGGCTTAATGCTAGTTTATCAACAAAACCTCAAGGGTGTCACTCATTGACCCTACCGAGTACCTAATAAGTTCTTTAATATAAATCACCTAATACCTCAATTAGACACCCCTATTTCTAGGATGGTGCCCTAAGTATAGTCAAATTCACAATCACCCTTATGTATAACAAAGTGAAAATTAGTCAACCATGCTCATAAATTATCTATTATTTCCTTGGTTCCCACATCTCTCTTTCAAGGATGATGCGGGTTCCTAAAGTTCACCCAAAACCCTCTTTCAGGATGGTTTGAGCTTTTAAGAGCTTGGGATTTTCATCCATCAAACCCATTTGGATATTTGGAGCTTTCACCCACAAATCCCAACTAATTTACTGAAGAAATAGTAGAATCCAACATCACAAACTAGCAAATCCCAAAAATAAATCACATCCACACATATTTACATCCCATTATAGCATAATCCCAAGAGGAAAAACTAGCTACTCATAAGATAAATAAGTAAATATTTTACCCAAAATCTTCATTGATTTGATTTGAGAAAATCTGAGTGAATGTTACTTCAAACTATGAGATCCAACAAACCTTCAATTGGAGTTCATTAATTCTTCACCTAGAAGTGACTTCAATGTATTCTTCACCCAAAATTTATACAATATTGTCTTCTCCAAAAATGATGTCTCCAACCCTAGAACAATGTTCAATAGTTGGGGTAGATGGAATATGATGAAATGAATCCATGATTTGGGTTTGAGTCTTCCTTTTTTCAAATTTGAGATCAACCACGTGTATTTACATTTCTACCCTTGGGCTGTATTTTTTCGCTAGGTTGCGATTGCATAGGCTTGGCCGCGACTGTGTCTACTGCGACCGCAGCTACCATGACCACGACTAGCTTATGTGACAGTGGTAGGTTGACCTTATTGACTGACTACGATCGTAGTTCTCAGAATGCAACCGTGGTAACTGAGGTCATGTCTGCTCCAAGTCTTCAGTTGCACTTTCTTTCTTCCTTTTGATCATTTTAGTTCCAACTCACATATTTCTATCTCATCAACTATATGCATAAAAAATGTGGATATTAGTGCATTCAATTACAATTATGTCTTATTTATTCATTCAAAACATGGTAATGTGCATGAATGTTGAGTGCATGAGTGGTAAAATCACCACTCATCAACACCCCTAACTTAAATCTTTTCTTTTCCTTAAGAAACACTACCCCTTATCATGAGACATTACACTTTTATGCCCATTTTTCATGCCTCAAATATCACAATTACTTTAAGCTTAGTCACTACCACAAGTAGCTCATTGCACATGGGATATGATATTCTTATTACACCTCTCATCATAAAATGTAATATCTAAGGATGCACAAGACTTTCAAGAGCAACCAAGCAACAACAACCAATACTCTAAAAGTGACTCACTTTTGATCAAAACTAAGCTACACTTTATTTTCCTTATTGCTCGAAAGATGAAAAAATCACCTACCTTAACTCGTTCACATGCCTACCCATAAGAAAGAAAATTCGACACACCAAGCTACAAAATATGCAACATGGAATTTAAGTGCAAAAACTCTCTCCCTCATAAATGAATTCTCTATGTTAACAAGTTTCAAACCATAGGCATGCCCCTATTTTCAATCAGCTGTATAAAGAAAGTTAATGGTTGAAAATCTCAAAGGAATTTTTGAGCTTTTAATATTGGTTCGGGTTAGGGTAGGATATAATTTGGTAACAACATTGCTACACCCTTCCTTGAACATCTACATCACACTATTTAATCTGCCTTTTTTCCTATAGGCCACTCCTTTTAAATCCTTTTTCTTTTCATATGCCTACTTTTTTCTTCTTTTGTTCACCCATTTTCATCTATTTTTTCTTTCAATTTTCATACAATTCTTTCCTTTGTTTGACCCTTTCTTTTTCTATTCATTTTTTTTAATGCTTAGGCATTTCACTTACAACTTTGTGGACCCACACTTCTATCAATTGTTACTACCCCCAACTTAGGCTTTTAGGTTCAAGTTACAATTTCAAGTTCAAGGTGGGTATGGTTCAAAAGATGGATAAAATAATGGTTCACGGCATCTAATGTATTTTTCCAAGAAAGGTCTAAAGGCTCAAAGAGGATTACTAGGGATTACATTTATGCATGGGTAGTCTTTTTAAAGATAAAGTGGCTTACGAAAATGTGTATTCCTAAAATGTCACTGTAGCCTCCTAAAAATAGGTTACGAATGTCTCTGCACTGATCAACAAGACTCTACTGTAACATCCCAATTTTCTGAACCGAAATGTTACACGATGCTTATGACCCTGAAGGACCACCAGCTAACCCATGACTGATATCTGTACCTGTTCACTGCAATATATAATGTAATAATCTAGAAAACATGAACATGTAGGCCATAAGGTTAGACTAAATAAAAAATCTATAAAATAGTAACATCTGTGTGGGGGAAAGATACCTAAAACAACTGAAAACTGAATCAAATCTAAAATAAATCTGAAAGCCTCTAAATACTGTCTGAATAAGGAGTTGAAGGAACATGTCTCCAACTAACTCCATCTAGCAAACTGATCTAAAATAATAAATGAAATAAAATAATATCGTATCATCCTCAAATGAAGAGGACTCACTACAACTTTGTATACTGGAATGCAGCTGCTACTGTTGGTCTGAAACTCGCGTCTCTGAACCTATGGTGTAACATGAAAAGAAAGCACCATAGAGAAAATGCGTCAGTACAATTGGAGTACTGAGTATACGAGTGAGGCAGGCTAATGCAAAGGGTTTACATACATGACTAATTCTAACTGACTGACTGATATGAACGTAAGAGTACAAACATACATACATAGTAATTGAGATTGTTAGTAAATGATAGCTAAATTTGTATGCTAATACATGGTTTACTGATAACTGACATGGCTAAAACTGTAGTTCTGATAGCATGGGCGACTATGTCTAACAGTCTTGAACCTGATGGAACTTTCTAAGTCCCATGCTATAACTGAATTTGACTGTATCTAATAGTCCTGGTATACTAATATCTAATAACTATCTGAGTTCTTTTACTGAGACTAAGTCTTAAACTATAGGAGGTAGTTGTTTAACTGACATGCCCCATGTGTGCCATTGTGGCTAAGCTGGGGTCCAATCTCTTCCCCGACTGGAGGGATATCAATACCGTGCCACTGGTAAGGACAGTTGTGAGAGACCCTTAGCTAGCAGGTACTTGAAACGAGAGTGGTGGGAACCCTAAACTAACAGGTTAATCCACTTCATCAACCCTAATCTGACAGGTTAAGATGTCTTAACCTATGCTAGCTACATAGTTATGGAATGCAAGGATAACTGCTAAGAATCACACCCTAAACTGGTAGGTGAGTTCCCATCCTTGGGTTCACTCAGTGCTAGCTTCTACTCCCATCTGAAGATATTGAACATGATTCGACTGACTGTACATAGACTAATTAACTAACTTCCATTGATAGATGGAATAGTACTACTATCTGAGAGTTAACTGAGATCATGAGATTTCTGAGGTTTTCGGAGTCATATGACTGACTGAGTTTTATAGATTATAGCTTGACTGAGACTATTGGGACAACATGACATGGCTCTAGGCACATAACTATATTTTTTGGGTACGAATAAACCCAGGACTCGATAGAAGAAAACTAACACACATGACATGACTTGATCACAAAATTGGAGTCCACAATTCATAATATCATAAGTAGGGGATCTTATACTTCATGTAGCTATTCAACATCTTAAACATTGTAGGGATTGCATCGATATATTTCGTGTACATATTATACATATCCATTATCATACATACTTTATACCACAACAATAGCAATACATCAATAGCATGGAATTCATATTTAAGTATATAGCTAACACAGACTTTTCATTTAGATATCATGGAATGATGTAAACACAAATTCATAATATCCCAAGCATTTTATCAAACACCTAGCATGCATTCTTTAATGAATAGGTTTGTTTCATAACTTGCACCATACTACACCACCTAAATCATAGATTTAACTAAAAACCATATATATTCCATGAAAACACCTTTATATTTCATCTTAAAACTTAAACAACAATAATCAATATGTACATGCTCATACCACCATAAAAAGTTCATAAATAGTATTTCAAGCATGGTTCTTGAGCTCTATGAATAGATTGGATCCATAGATGAACACTATGCATATCTTAGATTAATAATCCGTGAAGATAGTAGTGAATAAGCTTGGAATTTGAAACCCCCAATTGATCCCTAGACTTGTTCTTGGTTGTTCTTGAGTGAATTTTGATAAAACGTAATGTAAAGAGCTGATTTGGGGCCTCAATACCGTGTCTGGGACTTACATAGGGGTGAAAGATGACCCAAATACCCCTCTAGATATGTCATTTAATTTCTATGAAAATTACCCAATTTACGCCCCCAGCGCAACGCAGAGACATCGCATTTCGACCCGTTTGTGACCTGGAAACTCACCGTGACATGCTGGAATCGTGGAGAGACACTGGAAATTGACGAACATTATTTTGGATTATGGATCAATGCGCCACTGACTGAAATGATGTTGCTAAAACTTTAAATCGCCATAACTTCATCATCGGGTGTCCGTTTTAGGCGAATTTGGTATCGACGGGGATCTTATTCAACTCTCTACAATTTGGAGGCTATAAATCTGCCAAAATACAACCTATAAACCAAGTTATGCTCATTCAAAGATAAGCTATGTGAAATCACACACGAAAACTTGGTGGATTCAAAAGTTCTTAGCTTGGCTTACTCTAAGTGACTCTTATGAACATGCTTAACATATCATAAGCTCTATTATCACTAGGATACTCATCCTAATTCATGTACTCAAATATGAATCATAGTATAGGAGGTTTCATATATAGGAACAACAGTTAATTTTCTAGCTTAGAAATATACTGGGTATTAAAGTATCTCCCCCTTGGAAACATTCGTCCTCAAATAAGACTGACAAAAATGAGGAGAGATGATAAACTGGAGTACGTACAAGATATACACTACTGTAAAAAGATCTCATGACAGATATGACTGATAAGTTAAACATACATGCTGGACATGCATATCTGATGCATGAGTAACTAATTCATGAATGAATAACTGAGACTTTTGATAACTGAGTTCTCCCAAATAGAATGCATATTTGATGCATGATTGATAACGATCAATCTATAGCTCTTGTGAGTGTAAAGCGGTCGTTTTTCAAATATAGAACCCAACCTGGGTTGGGTGTCGATCCCACAGGGAATAGCTTGGCCAACAAGTAAGTAAAATTACAAAACTTCTGGTGCAAGTCTCGTAAGAAGGGGGGAGTCTTGTCGTGCAAGTAATGTAAACAAAAGCTGAAAATAATAAAGTAAAGAGAGAGAGATTGTTACGTAGGTTGACAACAATGAGAATTGAAGCGTTGGGGTTATGTCCACCTTCTGAGGTATACGTCTCTATTGGCTATGAGTGTGTAGAGTCTTGACATGCAATTGCTTATAGAGAATTGTAGTCGATGGTAAATCCAAGCGTCTCTCGACCTGAACAAGGACTATTTCACTTTAACTCTCTCGAGCTTAAAGCGTGTCTAATGGTACGAATTCTCCAAGAGGTTAGTCCAGTTACGGCACTAGCTTTTTAATAGGAAAGGGTGTCCTACTACCTTGACATTATCTCTTTTCCAGACAAATAACCTTTCTCTCGAACAAGTTAAATGTTAGACTGGCGTATTCTTGCGTTTGCAACCACAAATAATGTAGATTAAGATGAAGAGAATAATGATATAAGCAATATACGTGTCACGAACTCACAAACTCTCAGCAATAGATAGTATCTCATTCGGCTTCCATAACCCCAACAGAGAGGTTTAGTTACCCATGAATGCAAAGGAGATCACGATTTGCATTGTTATTGTTGAGTAATGGCGTGTGGATTAGGTGATAGGCGTGTGGATTGGGTGATAGGCGTGATTCCTTAGCAAGTAACGATTCTCTTGTTGTGGAATTTAATTGTTGAGTAATGGAAAGATTAGAAGAGTGAATAGATGTATTGTTAAGAGAGGGATGTATTGAAAGATAGAAGAATGAATAAAAATCTCTAGCATGATAGGGTATTTATAATACCCATATCCTACTCCTACTAAGCTAATGAAATAAATAACCAAATCCTAATAGGCTAATGGAATACTTAACCCAAATGTACTAGGTTAATGTAACATTATCATAATCCAAATAAACTAATGAAATACATAACCCAATTGTACTAGGTTAATGTATCATTGTCCAAATCCAGCTTTGTGTCTGTAAGTCCACAAAGTCTTCTGAAATACTATTTTAGCCTGGGACAGATTTTCCATGCAGCAGTTTTGGTCCTTTAGGCGTCCCACTTCCTTCTCCTTCGTTCGTGAGCTTTCTTTTGCATCAAGTAAGCCATAAAATGTTGTATTTTGCATCATTTATACCTGAAACTTTTCTAATCATGTTCATTAGCTCATTTATAGGAAAAAGGACTAAAAGTGCATGAAATATATAATTTGTTCTCAAAACTAGGCTAAAATATGGGCAAAATATATTGATATAGGCGCGTAAATTTGCCTATCATCAACACCCCACACTTAGAGCTTTGTTCGTCCTCAAACAACATATCATGTCCTTCTAAACATCAACTTAGGGTTTTTACAACAACAACACAAAACATTTGTCAAGACAAGCACAACGATTATCAACCAAGAGTAGCTTTCCGATTATAAGTAGAAACAATTTAACCTCAAGTATAGAATCGTGATGGTGATCAACTCGCATGCAAACGTTAAAGTGCATAGAATCATATACAACTATCCAAAACTCATCAACCATGTTTGTCTCACCATATAGTACCCATAATCACTCACAAATATAGCATATTTTTCAAACATGGGTATCAACAATATCCTTGCTCTCGCTCTCACAAAGAATTCATATGTAGCAACTGATGACCATAGGCTTTCCCTTAGTGTCGTACTCCACTAAATGTCAGAATGTTAAGATTAGGATCAAGTAGGTCTTTTGATGGTTGTAATGTAGGCTAAGGGACGGGTAGGACTATTTTGGCCAGGAATAGTGACTAAGCTCCTAAGCGCTTTGATACATCACTTTGTATCATTGACACTTTTTTCTTTCAACCTTTCTTCTTTCTTTTATTCTACCACCCTTGTTCTCCTCTTTTGTTTTTCAATTTTAAGAACAACTCACTTTTCAACTTTCTTTTCCTATTTCTTTTCACAACATACCTCTAATGATAGCACTTTCTTTTTCATAACACATTCAAGCACCATTACAATTTAAAGCATCATACTCACCCAATTTCCTCTTATGTTGTCACATGACTTTTTTAATTTAAAGCACTTAGGAATTTAGATCAAATTACGGTCTTGAAAGAGAATGGTTTAGGCTTGCATGCAAGGTTGTCAAAGAAATAGGCTAAAGGCTCAAAAGGGTTTAACTAGGATGATGTTCATGGGTAGGTAAAACTGAAGGTAAACAAATATAGGTTTCCAAAGAAATGCCTAAATCATATCCTAAACTTACACTCCTTATTTTCGCTTTACATACATACCAGGCAAGTTCTAGCATCAGCCACAAACATAGAATATACTATTATCTCACACACACAAGGCACATGGTCTACTTGTTTAGAAGTAATATAGTCTCTCGACCCAACAAGTGAAGGAATTTAATCACATAATATCACATAATGAGTCAAAACTAGAGCCTAAACGTCTCAATAGTCACAATTGTAACATATACTCTTGTTATAATCTCATGCTGCCTATCAAAAATAGTTTCATGCGAAGCTAGAAAAAATTTACTCCTAAAAAAACTTAAAAAAAAAAACAAAACGAACTCAAATAAACAAAGTAAACAAACAAACATAGGTGCAAATAGAGAAGTATAGCATGCGATACCACCACCCCACACTTAGTCGGGACACTGCCCTCAGTGGAAAATAAATACGAAGAACATGGTTAGTCGGACTCCTCCTCAATGTCGGGGGTCATACCCCCTTCGTCTGAATCATCATAAGAGTCGTCGTCAGAGTTCTCCTCCTCGTCAGAATCAGCAAGCGTCGATCGTCATCAGTCGGCACATCATCCTCTAGAGGTTCCTCAAAGTATACGCCCACTCCACACATCTCCCGTGCATGCATGTTCATTGGGTAGTCGTGGTCCAGCTGTTGGAGCTCTTCAGCAGTTGGAATACGTCCACCACTCATCATAGTGAATCGTGTCATGCCATAGAGATGACGGAAGAAACTCTCATCACGAGCATGTCTCTCCGCAGTAGTAAGGTTGACTCCATGAGTTATTTCAGCATCTTTGACCTTGGTAAGGTCAACCTTCTTTGGGTTATGGGGGAGTTTGTGGTCAGCTGGTTCCTCTTTGATATCCTCCTTCCGCAACATTGCTGTCAACAAATTGCCGAATGTGAAATGGGACCTCTTGTGGAGTCTGGCCTTCCTCATGGTAGATCGAATGATTGCCCCAAAGTTGATAGGGACATTCGTCATCAAAGCATAGACCAAACACACTCTATCTCTCGATATCTTGGTGTATTGAGTCCCAGGAATAAGACATGAGTTGACAATACGCATCCAGATTCGTGCTTCCCTATTTAGTGGAGCATAGGGGAAGGTGTCGTGTCGACCTATTTCTTTATGTCTGCCCCACCTTTCCATTGATCTACTTCCACAAAGTGTGTGTCGTATCGCTCTATAAGGAGGCCTGCTGTACAGTTCTTTGAATGGTGCTGTGTCGACCGAAGGTAAGCCAAGAAAAGAGTTGATCCAATCCGCGGTGAGCTGTAACACTTGGCCCCGAATTTTGACTTCATTGCCTGTTGTGTTCGGCGACCAGTTGGAATAAAACTCTCTTGTCAAGTCAAGATTGCACTCTCCCATGTCGCGGAAGATGAAATCCAGCTTCATAGCCATTATTTTTGCCAACATTCGCGGCTCCTTCTTTCCTAAGGTCTCCTTGTTGATCAAGTCGACGTGCACATATTTTCTTTCTTTGTTGCTGTTGTACCATGCTTTGGCTTCTTCCTCAAGAACCCATTTTATTCCGAACATTCTGCGTGGTAGGTGTGTTGAGGATGATTCTCCTTGGTCTTTTCGACTTCTCTTCTTGCCCTTTTGGGACGTGGTAGCCTTCTCCTTGCCTTGCCTTGCTTTAGGTGCCATTGTACCTGAGACTAGAAATAATGTAAGTTGCAGCAAAATCTCACTTGGTACAATCTATATGCAAGCACTAGGGGTACCAACCCACACTTAATTTTGTTACGCAAATCAGTGAGGTGAAAGTAGTCGATTACTTCAGAGTACATCGACATATGTTTTAGGATTGTATTCTGACAAGAAAATCAGCATTGCAACACGTATTTGCAGTCATTGGACTACTTTCATGGTAGATATAGCAACACTACGACATAGGGGTTACCACATGGAATCGTTATACTTATAACAAGCACAACCCCCTAAGTTGATAGGCACTATAATCTTATCCCGATGACCGGGATAGTCTACAATGTAAGCATCCAAACAACAATCTTAAGAAATATTTATAGCCATATCAATTCAGCAATTATCATAACAATGCTATTGAAACCAACTTCAAGTCGGAAACAAGCCAAGAATTCCCTACGTATATGTTTACTCACATGATTTTGTAACAATAATCCAAACACATAAACATCACCAACAATCATATATGATTTAGCAATTTATCATAAACATAGCAACGTAGTACTTACGAGAAATAAATTAAGAATATGCGAGTACTTACTTGCTTGAAGCTTGTGGAGATGGTGTTGTGAATTGGAAGAGCAAAAGAAGAAAATTTTAAGAGGATTTGGAAGGTTATGCGGCCCTTAGGGTTTTTTCTAATGTGGTTGTGTTATAAAACTAAGTCCCCTTTATATAGGAAGAGTATGGGTCGGGTTATGACCCATTTACAATCGGATTTGGAGACAAAAACACCACATATGCGGCGCATAATACTCGGCATATCAACGACATATGCGGCACATTGTCTATGGCATAATGGGACATATGCGCCGCATAGTCTATGACATTTGTAGACATATGCGCCGCATAGTCTATGGCATATGAGATACTGAGACCAAATGTCATAGCATAGGCGGCGCATAGTCAAAACCATACCTAGGAATAGGCGGCGCATAGTGTATAGCACACTAGATTCCAAGACCTTAGGCTATAGGATAGGTTGTGCATCGTTCGTGGCCTAGTTGTACCAAAGCCTAGCCTTCCTCGAAGCCTATTTTGTCGAGGAAAAGGCTCAATCCATAGCCTTATGCATCACCGTTCCCAACTTACCAACTTTACCATACAACGCATCCAAATCGTCAATTGAAATCGATCTCCTCGTTGAATACTTCTTGCACCTATATTTCCTCAAAACAAATGAAAACGATAAGTATGATGGGTTGCCTCCCACCAAGTGCCTTGGTTTTGGTCGTGGCACGACTCTTATTTTTGGATTTTCTTTTATGAAAAAAAAAATACTAAAACGACGAAACGATAAAACGATAAAACAATAAAACGATGGGTTGCCTCCCATCTAGCGCCTTATTTATTGTCGTGGCTCGACGTAGTAATCTCGAGTACTTAGACTTCATCGAGATAAGTGATGGCCATGTCATTCATCGAGTCAAGAGGACTGATATATGGCTTAACACGTTGTCCATTCACTTTGAAGACGACACCCTTAATGCCTTCCAATTCGACTACTCCAAACGAGTAGACTTGGATAACCTTAAATGGACCAGACCATTTCGATTTTAACTTACCTGGGAAGAGCTTAAATCTGGAGTTGAAGAGTAGTACCATGTCACCCTTTTGGAAATTCCGTCGAACAATCCGCTGATCATGATACTTCTTCATCTGCTCCTTGTATAAATCCGATCGTTCATATGCATGGAGACGGAATTCATCTAGTTCGTTCAGCTACTCCAACCTCAGATTCTTCATATCTTCCCAATTCAAGTTCAATCGCTTCAATGCCCACAATGCCTTGTGCTCGAGTTCAATGGGTAGATGACAAGCCTTTCCATAAACTAGTTGATAAGGAGACATGCCAATGGGTGTCTTGAATGCAGTCCTATATGCCTATAGTGCATCATCTAGCTTTCGAGACCAATCCTTTCGATTCGCATTAACCGTCTTTGCAAGGATTTGCTTGATCTCACGATTGGAAACCTCTACTTGTCCACTAGTTTGGGGATGATAAGGCGTAGCTACCTTGTGTTGCTTGACACCATACTTGGCCAATACAGATTTGAACAGCTTGTTGCAAAAGTGAGATCCTCCATCACTGATGATAGTACAAGGGACTCCAAAGCGAGAGAAGATATTCTTCTTTAAGAACGCTACAACACGCTTTCCTTCATTGTCGGCCAATGATACAGCTTCAACCCATTTTGAAACATAATCCTCAGCAACCAAGATGTACTTCATTCCAAACGAATTCACGAATGGTCCCATGAAATCAATACCCCACACATCAAAGAGTTCAACCTCAAGAATTTTGGACATGGGCATTTCATGGTGTTTTGAAATAGCACCTTGTCGTTGGCATTGGTCACACCTCCTCACATAGTCATATGCATCTCTGAATATCGAAGGCCAATAATATCCACTTTGCAATATTTTTCTTGCCGTTCGATTGCCTGCATGATGTCCTCCAACTTGCGAAGTGTGGCATGCTTCCAATATAGTAGGCACTTCTTCATGGGATATACATCATCGAATGATACCATCAGCGCATCTTCGAAAAAAATAAGGCTCATCCCAATAGTAGTGCTGAACGTCATGCATAAACTTCCTCCTTTGGTGGTAAGATAAATTGGCGGTAAGATAAATTGGCGGGTAGCATATTACGCACCATGAAATTTGCAAAGTCGGCATACCATGGTAATTTATCCATTTTTGTTGCTAATATCTCCTCGTCAGGGAATGCATCATTAATCTGAATTTCAGGTTGTGCCACTTGCTCACTCTCAAGTCTAGATAGGTGATCGGCCACTTGGTTCTCGCAACCTCTTCTATCTTTGACTTCGAAATCAAATTCTTGCAGCAGCAACACCCATCGAATCAACCTTGGTTTTGCATCCTTATTTGTCATTAGATACCTAAGAGCTGCATGGTCTGTATGAACGATTACCTTAGTACCCAATAGATAGGCGCAAAACTTCTCAAACGCATACACAACCGCTAGGAGCTCTTGTTCAGTAACAGTGCAGTTCCATTGGGCTTCATTTAGGACTTTACTCGCATAGTAGATAGGATGAAATAGTTTCTCCTTTCTCTGTCCAAGAACAGCACCAACGGCTACACCACTAGCATCACACATGACTTCGAACGGGAGCGTCCAATCTGGTGCTACTATGATAGGGGCTTCAATGAGTTTTCCTTTAAGGCATTCGAATGCCTTTAAGCAATCGTCATTAAAGTCAAACTTCGCATCTTTCTCCAATATTTTGCACAATGGACTAGAAATTTTGGAGAAGTCTTTGATGAATCTGCGATAAAACCCAGCATGGCCAAGAAAACTACGAACTCCCTTCACCGAAATTGGAGGTGGTAGCTTCTCTATTACCTCTATTTTTTTGCGATCAACCTCTATTCCTCTTTCATAGATCTTGTGCCCAAGAACAATTCCTTCTTTTACCATGAAGTGGTACTTCTCCCAATTCAGCACAAGGTTAAACTCTACACATCTTTGCAATGCCATGCTCAAGTTTGCCAAGCACGCTTCAAAAGACTCTCCAATAACTGAAAAGTCGTCCATAAATAACTCCAAAGTGTCTTCAACCATATCAGAGAAAATAGACATCATACAATGTTGAAAGGTGGCTGGTGCGTTACATAACCCGAATGGCATACGTTTGAAGGCAAACGTACCATATGGGCATGTAAACGTTGTCTTCTCTTGGTCTTCGGGAGCAATACAAATCTGATTATAACCTGAATAACCATCCAAGAAGAAAAACCATCCTTTCCCCGCTAATCGATCTAGCATTTGGTCAATAAATGGCATGGGGAAGTGATCCTTGAGCGTCCAAGAATTCATCTTGCAGTGGTCCATGCATACTCTCCATCCAGTAACGGGCCTGAGTGGAATAAGCTCATTCTTCGCATTTGCGACCACCGTCATACCTCCTTTCTTGGGAACACATTGTACAGGACTTACCCATGTGCTATCAGAGATAGGATATACAACTCCTGTGTCTAACCACTTGATAATCTCCTTCTTCACCACTTCTTGCATAGGTGGGTTTAAACGTCTTTGATGTTCAATGGTGGGTGTGCACGTTTCTTGAAGCTGAATTTTATGTGTGCAAATCCCAGGTGGAATACCAATAATATCCGCAATGGTCCATCCAGTGGCTCTAATATGCTTGCGTAAGATTGCAATAAGAGCTGCAACTTGTTGCTCACCCAAATCGGTTGCCACTATGACTGGAAGAGTGTTTTCGCTTCCTAAGAATGCGTACTTCAAATGGCTTGGCAGCTCCTTCAGTTCTAACGTGGGTGGTTCTTCAGTAGATGGCTTAGCTGGTGGTGTGGGTCAATTTTTGAGATCAAGATCCAGCTTCTTGAGAGTATAGCGATATGTCCCTAATCCCGATAGAGCACAAATATCATCTTCAGAAATTTCAGCATCATCATTCTCTCCTTTCATGAGCAAAATCTCCAAAGGATCATCAAGAATTTGCTCTTTTGCAAGTAACTCTTTCTTGTCATCAAAGACAACATCAGCCACAGAAAATACACTCAGATCTTTGGGTTGCTTCATTGATTTGCAAACATCAAAGCGAACCACCTCATCATTTATTCGGAATGAAAGCTCATTAGCTCTCAAATCTATGAGCACACTTCCCGTGGCAAGGAAAGGACGTCCCAAGATTATGGGAACCTCTGAATCTACTTCACAATCCAAGATGACAAAGTCTGCTAGAAAGATAAATGAAGAAACCTTTACCAAGACATCACATAGAATGTCGACCGGTCGTTTTACCAACCTATCCGCCATAACAATCCTCATATTAGTTGGTGTAGGATCTCCTAGCCCCAACTTCTTGTAGATCGATAATGGCATCAAGTTGATGATGGCTCCTAAGTCACACAATGCTTTGGCAAAGTTCAAAGATCCGACGGTGGAAGGAATAGTGAAAGCTCCGGGGTCGGCCTTCTTCTGAACTATCGATCGGGTAGCAATTGCACTACAATGATGCACATCATCCTTCAGCTCATAACTTTCTGTCCTCTTTTTAGTCAAAAGATCTTTCATAAACTTTGCATACCCAGGCATTTGTTCAAGTGCCTCTACCAATGGAACATTAATGGTCAGTTACTTCAGCATAGTCATAAATTTGCTGAACTTAGTGTCATCGGCCACCTTCTTCAATCTTTGGGGAAGAGGTGGTGGTGGGTATGGAAGTGTTCTCTCCACGGCTTTCTTCTCCTCTTGCTTCCGTTTTTCCACTTTTTCATGCTGCACGTCACTAGGTGAAACGTCCCTGACGTTGGGAGTAGTTGTTGCGGTTTCTTTTCCTTTTGTAACGTCATTAGGTGTAATGTCCATGTCCACAACTTCGTCAACCACTTGCTTGCCTTTTGCTGAAGTTTCCAGCACCTTACCACTTCTGGTAGTGATGGCCATGCATGACCCATCATTCTTTGGGTTTTGCACAGTATCGCTCGGTAAGGTGCCATCCTTTCTTTGATTGAATCCTGCTGAAAGTTGGCTCAATTGCTGCTCTATTTGCTTGATAGAGGTGGAATGAGAATCAACTAGTTGCTTCATGGAGGACAAATCATCAATCACCTCCTTAACTCCCGCGCTCGTTGCTTCCACTCCTTTCAATAACTTAGTCATCATGTCTTCCATACTCCCAGGATTAGATGTGGTGGTATCACTCTACCAGGGGGAACGTACAAACCACTCTTTTCATTATTTTTCTTCCAACTACCTGGGTCTTTTCTACCTGATTTATCATAATAGTTCCGACCTTGGTTTCCTTGGGCATTCCCACGGAAACCCCCCTGATTGTTCAAGTAGTTGGCCTCCTCTTCAGAATCAGATTCGTCTCTTCCTTTTAGCGCTACAGCTTTCACTTTTTCGGTCTTCCCTGATAATAAGTGCTTTTTCAGAAGATCCAATTGTGTTTTCATGTGCGCCATGTCTTGCTCACGTTCTTCTTCTCTTCTTCTTTGGTCTGCAGACATGCCAATAGATAAAGTGGGGCTTGCTACCTCAGAATCCCTGGTATGCCAAGCTCTACTTTGCTTTGTCATGCGATCTAGCATATTGCTTGCTTGACCAAAGGTGAGGTCCATGAAAGAACCTCCAGCTGCGTTGTCCACCACTGGTTTAGTTATTGAATTCAAGGCTCTATACAAGATCTCCATGAGGTGAACATTAGTCATGTGATGGTTTGGGCATCTCGCTAGCTTTGTCTTGAACCTCTCTCATGTTTCATGAAGAGCTTCAGAGGGAAGCTGACGAAAGTTGCTGATTTCATCTCTCAATTGAGCCCTTTTGGATGGCGGAAAGAATCTTTCTAGGAAAGCGTCTCTTAATTGCCTCCAATTTGTAATTGAATCAGGAGTTAGCCCATTCAACCATAGTGTTGCCTCCCCAGACAGAGACAATGGAAATAGGCATAATCGAATAGTATTTTGACCAATACCAGTATTGTCAAAGGACTTGCATGTAGAAATAAAGTTGATGAGATGCATATTCGGATCATCGCCTGCTAGTCCACCAAATAATCCCTTGAGTTGCAATAACTGAATCATGGTGCTTGTGATGTTGAACTTGGCTCCGGGCGCTAATGGTGGTGGAATTATTGCTCCAGTGGCTCCGGCACCATCAAGATCATCATCATCATCATCGAAAGCTGGTTGCAAAGGTTGGCGATCATACCTATACCGAGCTTGTCGACCTCTTCGGTTGGCAGGTGTTATAATTTCAGCATCACGCCTAGGGTTTAGTAACTCGTCATCACCTAAATCTTCATCGTCAGGATTTGTTGCTCGCCCAGGATTATCAATGTTTTGTTGTTGGACTTGAGCAGCGGCAAGAGCAGCTAATCTTGCTTGCTCGTGTTGAGCAGCCATCCTGTCGATTTCAGCTTGTGCTTCCATTCTTCTAATTCGTTGTGGTTCAGGATTAATTGGTAATAACAGTTGACCAGAACTTCTAGTATGGGGCATGCACTAAAGTAAAAACCTGCAATAAACAAAAACAAAAATTAAACGTAAAAGTACAAGAGTCTTTGACCAAAGGGTCTAGTAATTATCACGAACTTGATTGACACTCGCATTCCTCGGTAACGGCGCCAATTTTTGATAACGCTCAATCTACAGCTCTTGTGAGTGTAAAGCGGTCGTTTGTCAAATATAGAACCCAACCTGGGTTGGGTGTCGATCCCACAGGGAATAGCTTGGCCAACAAGTAAGTAAGATTACTAAACTTTTGGTGCAAGTCTCGTAAGAAGGGGGGAGTCTTGTCGTGCAAGTAATGTAAACAAAAGCTGAAAATAATAAAGTAAAGAGAGAGAGATTGTTACGTAGGTTGACAACAATGAGAATTGAAGCGTTGGGGTTATGTCCACCTTCTGAGGTATACGTCTCTATTATCTATGAGTGTGTAGAGTCTTGATATGCAATTCCTTATAGAGAATTGTAGTCGATGGTAAATCCAAGAGTCTCTCGACCTGAACAAGGACTATTTCACTTTAACTCTCTCGAGCTTAAAGCGTTTCTAACGGTACGAATTCTCCAAGAGGTTAGTCCAGTTATGGCACTAGCTTTTTAATAGGAAAGGGTATCCTACTACCTTGACATTATCTCTTTTCCAGACAAATAACCTTTCTCTCGAACAAGTTAAATGTTAGACTGGCGTATTCTTGCATTTGCAACCGCAAAGAATGTAGATTAAGATGAAGAGAATAATGATATAAGCAATATACTTGTCACGAACTCACAAACTCTCAGCAATAGATAGTATCTCATTCGGCTTCCATAACCCCAACAGAGAGGTTTAGTTACCCATGAATGCGAAGGAGATCACGATTTGCATTGTTATTGTTGAGTAATGGCGTGTGGATTAGGTGATAGGCGTGTGGATTGGGTGATAGGCGTGATTCCTTAGCAAGTAACGATTCTCTTGTTGTGGAATTTAATTGTTGAGTAATGGAAAGATTAGAAGAGTGAATAGATGTATTGTTAAGAGAGGGATGTATTGAAAGATAGAAGAATGAATAAAAATCTCTAGCATGATAGGGTATTTATAATACCCATATCCTACTCCTACTAAGCTAATGAAATCAATAACCAAATCCTAATAGGCTAATGGAATACTTAACCCAAATGTACTAGGTTAATGTAACATTATCATAATCCAAATAAACTAATGAAATACATAACCCAATTGTACTAGGTTAATGTATCATTGTCCAAATCCATCTTTGTGTCTGTAAGTCCCCAAAGTCTTCTGTAATACTGATTTAGCCCGGGACAGATTTTCCATGCAGCAGTTTTGGTCCTTTAGGCGTCCCACTTCCTTCTCCTTCGTTCGTGAGCTTTCTTTTGCGTCAAGTAAGCCATAAAATGCTGTATTTTGCATCATTTATACCTAAAACTTTTCTAATCATCTTCGTTAGCTCATTTATAGGAAAAAGGACTAAAAGTGCATGAAATATATAATTTGTTCTCAAAACTAGGCTAAAATATGGGCAAAATATATTGATATAGGCGCGTAAATTTGCCTATCATCAATGATTATACACTGGACTGATACATAAATGCGTGAATGAATATTAAATGGTAATAGATACCAATTTTATGATTGGACCATGAACATGAAACTAAGTACGCTTAAGGAGAGCTGTTACCTTAAGCTTGATCTGAATTGGTGGAGAAGAGGTGAGGATACTTGGTACGCATATCTGCTTCTGCTTCCTAAGTAGCTCCCTCATGAGACTGATTTCGCCAAAGAACCTTGACTAGAGGGACTTCTTTGTTTCTCAATCTAAAAGTCTGATAGTCTATGATTTCACTTGCATCTCTTTATAAGAGAGATTATTCTGAACGTCAATGCTCTGAATAGAGACTACACCTGCTGAGTGACCTATACATTTCTTGAACAAAGAAACATGGAAGACTGGATGAACATAGGCTAGATTTGAAGGCAATTTGAGGTCATAAGCTACCTTGTCGAAGCGACAGAGAATCCTGAAGGGACCGACATATTGGGGACTAAGTTTCCCTTTATTACAGAACCTCTTAACTCTCTTCATGGGAGAGATCATAAGGTAGACATAGTCATTGACCTCAAACTTGAGATCCTTTCTATGAACATCTGCATCAGACTTCTGTCAGCTCTGAGCAGCCCGGAGTCTCTCTTGGATCAACTAAACTTTCTCTAAGGAGTCAAATACTAAGTTAGGACCTATAACTGAGGCCTCTCAAACTTGAAACCAAGCGATTGGAGATCTACATCTCCTACCATAGAGATCTTCAAATGGAGTCATCTGAATACTGGAATGATAGCTATTGTTGTATTCAAACTCAATCAAAGGCAGGTGGTCATCCCAACTTCTCTTAAAATCAATTGCACATGCCCTTAGCATATCTTTGAGAGTCTGAATGGTCCTTTCTGCTTGACCATCTGTCTGAGGATGAAATAATGTACTGAGATGAACTTAGTTACCAAGACCCTTTTGGAATGCTTTCCAGAAGTAAGAGGTCAACTTGGTACCTTTGTCTGAAATAATCGATAGTGGAATACAGTGTAATCTGACCAACTCCCTAATATAGAGTTTGGCATAATCCTCAACTGAATAAAAAGTATGAACAGGAAGAAAATGAGTTGACTTGGTCATTCTATCTATAATGACCCAAACTGAATAATGATGATGATGAGTTCTAGGCAAACCCATCACGAAGTCCATGTTCACTTCTTCCCACTTCTAAGTAGAAATGGTGAACTCCTACATAGAACTAGTAGGTTTCTGATGCTCTATCTTAATCTGCTGATATGTAGAGCACTTAGACACAAACTCTACAACATTTCTCTTCATCCCACTCCACCAATAGATCCCCCGCAAGTCACGGTACATCTTAGTTTCCCCTGGATAAATAGAGTATCGCGCACCATGCTCTTCTACAAGAATTCGGTGCCTCAAGCCATCTACACCTAGAATGCACAAACGACCCTGACAATGAAGAACACCATCTCCCCCTTGGGAGAAAACCTCAACTTTCTAATTTTGAACTGACTCTTTCAACTTGATAAGGATAGGATCCCTGTCTTGCCTTTCTTTTTCCTCAGAAACTAGAGATAACATTGAACTACTCTAAATACATACACCACCCTCGGAAGAGTCAACTAAACGAATGCCTAGTCTAGCTAGCTGATGGATTTCCTGAGCTATTTCCTTTTTGCTATCCTCAATATGAGAAACACTACCCATTAAGAGTCTACTACGAGAGTTGGCCACAATATTGGCCTTGCCCGGATGATAAAGGACGCTTATGTCATAATCTTTCAAGATCTCTAACCATCTTCTCTGACAAATATTGAGATATTTCTAAGAAAAGACATACTGGAGACTCTTATGATCTGTAAAGACATCTACATAAAATCTATAAAGATAATGCCTCCAAATCTTCAACGCAAATACTACAGCTGCTAACTCAAGATCATGAGTAGGAAAATTATTCTCATGGGGCTTTAGCTGTCTGGAAGTGTAGGCTATGACCTTACTATGCTGAATGAGGACACAACCTAAACCCGCTCTAGATGCATCATAATAGACTACAAAACTGTCTGAGCCATCTGGAAGAGCTAGAATTGGAGCTGAGGTGAGTCGAGTCTTTAACTCTTGAAAACTCTTCTCACATGAATCTAACCATTGAAACTTAACCTTCTTTTGAGTCAATATGGGCATAGGAGATGCAATATAAGAAAATCCCTTGACAAACCGTCTGTAATAACTGGCCAAACCTAAGAAACTCCTGATATCTAATAGAGATACGGGACGAGGCCAGTTTTTTACCTCTTTGGTCTTCTGAGGATCTACTCTAATGTCATCATCGGAAATAATATGGCTAAGGAATGCTACTAATCTTAGCCAAAATTCATACTTACTAAACTTGGTGAATAACTGATGATCCCTGGGAGTCTGAAGAATAATTCTGAGATGGTTAGAATGATCACGCTCAGTGTGAGAATAGACCAGAATATCATCTATGAAAACTATGATGAACATATCCATGTACTGCTTGAACACTTGATTCATCAAGTCAATGAAATATACAGGTGCATTGGTAAGACCAAAAGATATGACAATAAATTTGAAGTGACCATATCATGTACGGAATGCTGTCTTCGGGATGTCACATTCTCTAACTCTGAGCTGATGATAGCCTGATTTAAGGTCTATCGTAGAGAAGTAACTGGCACCCTGAAATTGGTCAAACAAGTCATCTATTCTGGGAATTGGATACCTGTTCTGGACTATAACTTTGTTGAGCTGACAATAATCAGTACACATCCTGAGACAACTGCATTTCTTGCGTATCAATAAGACTAGTGCACCCTGTGGGGATACACTAGGCCTGATGAATCCCTTTTCTAAGAGATCCTTCAACTGATTTTTTAGTTCCTTGAGTTCTGCTGGTGCCATTCTATATAGCAGAATAGAAATAGGCTGAGTATCTTGGAGAAGGTCTATGTCTAAGTCTATTTCCCTTTTGGGAGGAATGCCTGGAAGATCTTCAGGAAAGATATCTGAATATTCATTAACCACCGAGATTGATTTGAGATAGGGAGATTCGAAACTGGAATCCTTAATATGCGCGAGATGATACATACACCCCTTAGAAATTATTTTCCTTGCCCAAAGGTAGGAAACAAGATGACGCCAAAATGCTGAAATACAACCCTTCCACTTTAGGACAGGCTTATTCGGGAACTGAAACTGAACTATCCTATTTCTGCAGTCGACTGTGGCATAACATGAATGAAGCTAATCCATGGAGAGAATGACATCAAAGTCAGTCATCTTTAACTTGACTAAATCTGCTGATGTGGATTTCTAAAATATCATAACCAGGCAGTTCCTGTATACCCACCGAGATATGATGGTTTTACTCACTGGGGTAGAGACTAAAAAGGGCTCTACTAAACATTTTGGACTGATTTTGAAATTGCCTGATATGTATGAAGTGACCAAAGAAAAAGACGCACCTAGGTCTAAAAAGGCATAAACATGAACATGGAAAATCTGTAACGTACCAGTAACAACATCGGGAGAATTTTCCTGATCCTATCAGGTCTGAAGAGCATAGAGTCTATTTGGACGTTGTCCATTAGTAGCACTGGAAGTGGCACCCTGATAGAGCTGTGGAATGATTCTGCTCACCCTGAGGACCTGGCTGAGGACACTCTCTAATCCTATAGCCTGGCTTTCCACAACCAAAATAGACATCACTACCGGCTCTGCAAAAACCCTTATGGTTCTTACCATAAGTCTGACATAGGGGATTTGTTCGGGAACTTCTAATACTTCCCTACGATTTAGAGCTTGGGGCTCTATCTCTGTTGCCATCTCTAAATTTTGGCACTAGGGCACTGGCAGAGGAAAGATCTAGAACACTAGCGGAAGAATAAGTCAAAGCTGATGACTTGGGATGAAAATGTGAACGGTTTCCTCCCTCTGATTCGAGATGAGCAAAACTGAAACTGTCTGACCTTGATCTCTTATTCTATCTCTCTCTAGTCCTAACCTTCTACTCTTCTATTTGTTGAGCATGGGTCATGAGCCTAGATAAAGTCATATCACTATTTAACATTGCAGATCTACACTCATTTACCACGCTACCATTCACCCCTGACACAAACTTACTCATCTTACCCCAATTGTGTGCAACCACATGAGGGGTATATCTGGCTATCTGAGTAAATCTAAGAGAATACTCTCTAACCATCATATTTTCCTTCCTGAGGTTGATGCACTCAAGAACTTTGGCCTCTCTCAGCTCTTGGGGAAAGAATCTGTGTAAGAAAGTCGTAACAAATTCCTCCCACTCAATAGGACCTGCATCATATACCCTCTCAGACTTCCACTATTTTTACCAAGTATGAGTGATATCCTATAATTGGTATGCGGATAACTCAGCACTCTAAAAATAAGTAACTCCTATGATATCAATGAACTTTTGGACTTGGTCAATGAATTCCTTAGGGTCTTCATCAGACTTAGATCCGAAGAAAGATAGAGGGTTCATTCGAGTGAAGTCCCGAATCCTAGTTGCTGCAAAATTGTCCGGAATAACTAGTGGCCATTCCTTTTGGGAAGCCACAGACTGAGGAAGTTTGGTGAATGCGGCTCTAAACTCCGCATGAGATACATGTTCTCCCAAAGAATCTTCGAGCTGAGGAGCTGGCTGGTTTTTTCTCTTTGGGGCCGTATTCTAGAATGAGAGAACGGATTAGATTAAGAGTTTAACTTGAGATTATGTTCAGTAGCACGACATGAACCTTGAAAGAAGGGAAACTATTCCTAAAACATCTCATAGCCTCATATACATAAATGCAGCGAGCAATACACCCATGCACAAGACTCTACTAGAAATGGCTTTCAGACTTCCTAGGACTCTATTGAACCTTAAGATTTGACACTAAGTTTGTAACACCCTAATTTTCTAAACCGGAATACTACACGGTGCTTATGACTCCGGAGGACCACAAGCTAACTCATGACTGAAATCTATACCTACACACTGCAATATATAATGTAATAATGAGGAAAACATAAACATGTAGGCGATAAGGTTCAACTGAATAAAAAATCTATAAAATAGTAACATCCGTGTGGATGAAAGATACCAAAAACAACTGAAAACTAAATCAAATCTGAACTAAAGCTGAAACCTCTAAATACTGTGTGAATAAGGAGTTGAAGGAACATGTACCTAACTAACTCCGTCTAGCAAAATTGAGCTAAAATAATAAATGAAATAAAATAATATCACATCATCCTCGAATAAAGAGGACTCATTGCAACTCTGTATACTAGAATGCAGCTACTACTGCTGGTATGGAACTCGCATCTCTAAACCTATGGTGTAACATGAAAAGAAAGCACCATAGAGCAAATGTGTTGGTACAACTGGAGTACTGAGTATACGAGTGAGGTAGGCTAATGCAAAGGGTTTACATGCATGAATAATTCTAACTGACTGACTGATATGAATGTATGAGTACAAATATACATACATAGTAACTGAGATCATGAGTACGTGATAGCTAAATCTGTATGCTAATACATGGTTTACTGATAACTGACATAGCTGAAACTGTAGTTCTAATAGCATAGGCGACTGTGTCTAACAGTCTTAAACCTGATGGAACTTTCTGAGTCCCATGCTATAACTTAATTTGACATTATCTAATAGTCCTGGTATACTGATATCTGAAGAGTTTTCTGAGTTCTTTTACTAAGACTGAGTCTAAAACTATAGGAGGTAGTTTTTTAATTGACATGCCCCGTGTGTTCCATTATGGCTAAGCTGGTGTCCAATCTCTGTCCCAACTGGAGGGGTGTTAATATCGCACCACTGGTAAGGACAGTTGTAGTGACCCTTAGCTGGCAGGTACTCAAAACAAGATCTGTGGGAACCCTGAACTGACAGGCTAAGACACCTCATCAACCCTAATCTGACAGGTTAAGATGTCTCAACCTATGCTGGCTACATAGTTCTAGAACGCAAGGATGACTACTAAGAATCACACCCTAAACTGGTAGGTGAGTTCCCATCCTTGGGTTCACTCGGTGCTAACTTCTACTCCTATCTGAATAGACTGAACATGATTCAATTGACTGTACATGGAATGATTAACTAACTTCCATTGACTGATGGAATAGTACTACTATCTATGAGTTAACAGAGATCATGAGATTTTTTAGGTTTCCTGAGTCACATGATTGATTGAGTTCTATAGATTATAGCTTGACTGAGATTATCGGGACAACATGACATGGCTCTAGGCACACAACTATATGTTTTAGGTACGAATACCCCCAGGACTTGATAGAAGGAAACTAGCACACATGACATGACTTGATCACAAGATTGGAGTCCACAATTCATAATATCATAAGCAGGGGATCTTATACTTCATGTAGTTATTCAACATCTTAAACATTGTAGGGATTGCATGGATATATTTCATGTACATATTATACATATCCATTATCATACATACTTCATACGACGACAATAGCAACACATCAATAGCATGGAATTCATATTTAAGTATATAGCTAACACAAACTTGTCATTTAGATATCATGGAACCATTTAAAAATAAATTCCTAACATCCTAAGCATTTAATCAAACACCTAGCATGCATTCTTTAAGGCATAGGTGTGTTTCATAACTTGCACCATATTGCACCACCTACAGTTCATAGTTTTCAACTAACAACCATATATACTCCATGAAAACACCTTTAGATATCATCTTAAAACTTAAACAACAATCATCAACATGTACATGCTCATATCACCACAAAAAGTTTACAAATAGTATTTAAAACATGGTTCTTGAGCTCTATGAAAGGATTGGATCCATAGGTGAACACTACGCATACCTTAGATTAATAATTCATGAAGATAGTAGTGAAATAAGTTCGGAATGTGAAACCCCCAATTGAACCCCAGATTTGTTCTTGGTTGTTCTTCAGTGAATTTTGATAAAACGTAATTTAAAGAGATGATTTGGGGCCTCAATCCCGTGTTTGGCACTTATATAGAGGGGGAAAGATGACCCAAATACCCCTTTAGATGTGTCATTTAATTTCTATGAAAATTACCTGATTTAGGCCCCCGGCGCGATGCAAAAACATTGTGTTTCCACCCATTTGTGACCTGGAAACTCACCGCGACGCACTGGAATTGTAGAGAGACACTAGAAATTGACGAATGTCATTTTGGGTTATGACACGACACGCCACTGATTGAAATGACGCTGCTGAAACATTAAATCGCCATAACTTCTTCACCAGGTGTCAGTTTTAGGCAAATTTGGTATCGATGGAAAGATTATTTAATTTTTTACAATTTGGAGGGTATAAATCTTCCAAAATACCACCTATAAACCAAGTTATTCTTGTTAAAAGATGAGCTATGTGAAATCATACATGAAAAGTTGGTGGATTCATAAGTTCTTAGCTTGGCTTACTCTAAGTGACTCTTATGAACATGCTTAACACATCATAAGCTCTATTATCACTAGGATACTCATCCTAATTCATGTACTAAAATAAAAATAATAGGATAGGAGGTTTCATGTGTAGGAACAATGGTTCATTTTCTAGCTTAGAAATATATGGGGTATTACACCTACTAACACTTAGCTCTTGTACTAACACACTGATAAAACCTAGGCTCTGATACCAATTTGTCATGACCTGTTTTCTTATGTCATGATGGAGCCTACCACAACCCACTAGTAGGCAAGCCAATCCCCTAGTCTGAAATGTGTAGTAACGAACTACTCGATAATGTAAGGAAAAAAAGTGGAATATATGAAATAAAGATCAACACATAGATGAATCCCAAAACTTAGTGATATCAGTACAAGAGCTTCTAATGTAATAAGAATACAAAAGTGAAATATTAAATGAAATACTTTGATATAACTTATTTTCAAGTTCAACATCGAGACTATTCTAATACATAAGAGAGATATAAGTAATACTTCAAACGTCAGGAACTCACTCTAACTCTCAAAAACATTGTTTTTTGCATGATGCACATATCAATGGTGATAACTCGTACTATGATTTGCAGACTGCAGAAGTGTAGTATGAGTACCGAATGAATGTTACTCAGTAGGAAACTGCCAACTGAGCTCCAAAGATAAAGCATATATACATAACTTATAGACAGAAAGAAAACTACACCCAAGAGTCCAGAAATCATTTAACAAGTCAATGAGAATAATAAGAGACAAATATCCTATTCATGTCTAAAGTCTAACATAATGATATTAAGGAAGTATCAGGGTGAACTATCATATTCTAGCTACATTCAATCTATGACAATACTATACTGTATATCTCATCCCAATATATGAATAAAGGCAAAAGAAAGATATATAGTAATATACAAGGCGAAGAAACAACTATACAATATGAACAACGAAGGAAGGGATATACGATAGCACCATAACTACATATAGCTAGATATATATATCGATATAGATATATATATTCATATAAACATGAGCTCATATCAAAGCATAACCGATATTATCATATCCTCATTCTAAGACCTCATAATAATACTATCAGGATTTAAATACTATCATACTCAGGGTTTCTAATCCACATGGCTAGACATGAAATAATCATGCGTTGGAATGCAATCATAAGTTAGAAAAGGCCGAAGACATACCTCAAATATAGATACCGAATCAATGATCAATCTATCAAAAGCTAGACATAATAATGATAATAACAATGATAAAAACAATATCAATAACATCTTAAATAACCGGCTACTCTGGATAACCAAATACCTAATCGAGCATGTGCATAACCCCACTGCCCCAGGCTCAGAATGTTTAATCAACATACAACAACATAAGGAATATTCATCACCCATATCTATGCTATCATCCCACAGCGGCTGATAAATCCAGGTACATATATATGATAGGTGATGCACATACAGGAATTAAGGCAAGGCATACAATCAATATCATAACTCATCATAACTATCCACATTAGGGCCATCATCATTGTAATCAACCACCTTGTCGGGTATCAACATATCATCAATATATCCTTCGGCCTTGCCTGATATCAACATCATCAAAACAGTATCCTTAGGCCTTTCTAGGTATCAACATCTTCACAACTGTTTCCTCTGGCCTTACCGGGTATCAATATAGCATCAATATATGCTCCGACTTTATCGGGGTATCAAAATCATCAAAATAATCATTACCGAATAACATACATTAAAATACTCATAAAAATAGTCATACCAACATGGAATATCTATCTAATCAATACTTCTCAATTACTTGTTATTAGATAACCAACGCTTATTATAATGAAACCACTAGTTTGCTAGTCATCAGATGACCTCTAGTTATTAGACTAAACATTATCCTTATCCATGGGATAGCAACTAACTATTCTTTTATTAAATAGCTAACATCTAGAATCTAATCAACATTCATCACTACACCATAATCGTGATTTACCCACTATTCAATATTGTTAACTAATTATCTTATATCCGTTAACCATTATTAGACAACGTATAACCACTTATCATCTAGCAATATTATTAATTGACACCATTCGTTAACTAACCATTATTTACCAACTAATTCTCATATAATTATTCATCATTATTAACTAGTCGCCTCTTATTACCAACATCTCTTGTTATCAAGCCTTGTTAATATAGAACTCATTTATAGACTAATCAACATCATAATCATAGTTTTAAATATCAACTGATCTTTACCTATACTAGATCTCACCTCACCATAAGTCACGTTTTAACCATTGCTAGCTACCATATTTCATCTGAGGAAGATTCATTAACTAAAATATTAAATTAACTTGCCACTAAGTGTTACATTCCCCAAATAAAAAACTAGTTAACACATGGCTTAACCCTTAATTAGGAAGAACAATCATTTGATCATATATCATCTAGCATTACATAAGTTACCGATATAATAATCATGAATGTACCAAATCTATGTGTGTCATCACCAGTATCTAATCAATAAAGTCGTAAGCAACATACCGCATCTTTCTCTATTCTATACCAAAGAGATGTCTATTCAACATATATATGTATTCATAAATTATAACCGCATCTTTTGCTAGGATAAACACTTCTCGGATATCCAATAATTATAATAACATGTCCCTTGGCCCATTCAAATATATCCAGAATAATCACAATATCATAATCACGGCCTTAGGACCATATACATATCAAAACACATATCGATAATTAGATTTATAAGTCATAGCATATCTCTAATCATCCCACATATAAGAGGCATCTCACATATAGGAGGTATAATATCAGTAGGCATGTAATCATATCTTAGATAGGAAATATTTCACATCTAGAAGGCATAATATCAATAAGCACATAATCATCTCTCAAATATGAGGGCATAATATTAATAAACATGTATTCTTCTATAAGATATATTATATCAATAGGTCATGCAACACTCTGAGAGGCATAATATCAATAACCATATAATCATCTCTCACATAGAAGGGCATAATATCAACAAACATGTATTCATCTATAAGATATATCACATCAATGGGTCATACACCATGACTATGAGAAATATCACCTCTCTCAGATAATCTTCATGTTTAATATGAATATCATCTCTATAGATCCAATAATAATAACTAAAGAAAATAGAAACTCTATAATATCCTTTAACAATCCTTGTTTTTTCTCATCAAATGTAATACCCCGTATCAATCTTAGCTCATTTCAGCTCATAGTGCATGCCTAAGAGGCTTAGAACCTAAAAATTTAATGAAGTATAGGGGAATTTTTATATTTGGCCACTTAAATTCATTGATTTTTAAAGTGACCTTCTCAACTCCGAGATGTAAGTTTTTGAGTTAATTCATATTCAAGTGTGTAAGGAGCATGTCTCAGGAAGCTTTGGATTTTTTGAATGAGGATTAAAGAATATTTGGATTTTGTTTCCAGCACCTCACCATGATTACATTGTGTTATGGTGGGTATACAGATGGGGATTTCATCGTGATGTAGTGATGGGTCAATCGACATTCTAGTTGCAAATTTAAATTCCAGAGGGGCAGTCTTATCTTTTACCCTCGCCTCAATCCATAATAACATGGGATGTACCTTTAGTTAAGTCATTATTTGCCCACTTTTCCCAATTTTACTCTCAAATATTTCCTAAGCTTTCCCCTTGTTATCTAATTAAATCCTTTCCCATTCAAGAAAACTCAAAAATTCAAGCTTCACCATTCATAAAATTTCAAGAAAGTTGTTCAGTTTCAAGATTTAAGTATTAAAGTTAGGTGTGATGTTCATCCATGGGCCCTTTCCACCCATGGAGTTCAAGAATCTTTATTTTATATCAAATTGTGAGTTTTTATATGTTTTATGATGAATTATCCCCATGAATTGTTATTAATTTTGATTATACATTATGTTTATAATTGTTTTTGATGGAATTAAACCTTATATGTTGGAATGGTGATATTTTCATATTAAACCCTGAATTATGGCTTTTTTACTGAATCCTTGTGATTATTACATGTTTTAAACTATTTCCATTCTTTAATTTATGACCCTCATGTGTTTGATAAAATGTCTAAAAGTCAAATTTTGAATAAAGATCCCTTTTATGGTATTTAAGGCTTCATATGTCATTATTATTTTTATTTAGTGTTAGGGATTAAGAATACTTGAAATTTAGTTGTTTATATAGTTCTAGTAATTACAGAATGACTTCAGATAAACCATTAGCATTGTCATTATGTTAGTTGTTATGTTTAGTCGTGGCTCAGTTAAACTTAAGTCATCTCAGTAATCAGTGTCTTTCAGTTGGGAGTAAAACTTAGCACCGAGTGAACGTAGGGATGGTGTCTCCCCCATCAGCAGACATGAGGCACTAATATCCCCCATTAGTAGGCATGAGTCATTAATAGCAGTCCCTTTGTTCCAAACCTACGGCACCACCATAGATTTTGAGGGGTCCCCCATCAGTTAGGCATGACACCCTTACCCTTTGAGACATTAGATTAGTGGATCCACACAACCAAGGTTAGTACCCATGGCACGATACTGACACTCTTTTAACTAGGGTTGCAGGTTAGATCCTGATAGTACATTAGGGTATATCAGTTATAGATAGCTCCAATAGTCTCAGTTTAGTATTCAGTACAGAATTCAGTTTCAGGTTTGCATAACCATAGCATAGAGTTATCAGTTACTCAGTTATCAGTGTTTTAGTAATTTAGTTTACAAACCATATCAGAACATGTTTTATGCTTGGTCATGCATTCTCATATTTTATAGTTTTTATGCATTTATACTTTATTATCTCATGTTATTCAGTCAGTCATTATCTCATGCATATAACCTATGTATTTAAGCCGAACCTCATCTCATATATTAGTACATTCAAAGTACTAACTGCATACTCATTTCTTATGCTATGATATTTAATATCATAGGTTTGAACACCTAGTTCCCTGACCTTTCTTAGGAAGATCAGCTTATCAACAATAGCAGCAGTCGTGAGTCCTCATCCTTTGAGGATGGATTTATCATATAACAGTTATGTCAGCAGTTAATTATTTAGTCAGTTGGAGTTAGTTGAGGGTTTTTCCCATCAACTCCACAGTCAATCAGTTTTAGAGGCTATCAGAAATTTTAATAGATAGTCAGTTTATCAATTATTTTTATCAATATTTTCAATATGTTTCGAGACGTTAAGAACTATGATTTAGCATTGTTTTTAGTTTCTAAGACATTATGGCATTGTCATATGATTTTTTGCATATTTCTTTACTATCAGTATATTATTCAATACTTATAGCAAGTACCAATTCATGGGTTATCTTGTGGTCTTTCAGGACCGTAAGCACCATTGTCATGACTAGGGGATAGCCTCGGTCATGAAAAAACTTTGTATCAGAGTAAGGTCTTAAAGTGTCCTAGGAAGTCTAAAAGTCGTGTTGAGTATAGTCTTGTGCATAGGTATGAAGAATGCCACACTTATGGGTAAGAGGCTACAAGGCGTTTTAGGAAAAGTTCCCCTTCTTTAAGTAATCATGTCTTACAAATAAGCATAAGCTCAATTTAAACATTTTTTCTAATTTAATCTTCCTTTTGTCTATAGAACATGCCTCCTATAAAGAATAACGGAAGAAGAAATGGGAATCAGCCCGTACCTCAGCCTATTTAGGAAGATCCCCTAAATGAGCATATTTCTCCTGCTGAGTTTTGAGTTGTATTTACTATTTTAACTCACTTAACAGTAGTTTAGAGTAATTATTAGGTTGCTATCCCAGCCAATCCAGTGTCTATACAACCGTTGCTATGATTCGAGACTTTACTCGAATGAATCCTCCCTTATTTATGGGATGTAAGTCTGATGAGGATCTGCGGGAGTTTCTTGACATGGTTCATAAGATGACTCACATTATAAGTGTCATATCTAGTGAGATTTTTGAGTTGGCTGCTTACCAATTGAAGGGTGTAGCTCACACCTGGTATAAGAAGTGGAAAAGAGATAGAGGCACAAATGTAGGGCCTATAGAGTGGGAGAAGTTTTCCATAACTTTTGTAGACACATTCTTCCCTTTAGAGTTAAGAGAAGCTAAGGTACAGGAGTTTATATTTTAGAAACAGGGTAACATGAGTGTGGGGGAGTATTCTCTTATGTTTACCAAGTTGGCTTGGTATGCTCCTTCGATGGTGGCTGATAATAGGTCTAGGATTAGTAAGTTTGTCTCTGGTGTAGCTGATAGCGTGGTCAAGAAGTATAGGACAATGATGTTGATTTAGGAGATGGACTTATCAAGGCTTGTGGTCCATGCTCAGCAGATTAAAGAAGAGAAGGTTAAGAAAAAAGAAAGAGAGAATAAAAGAGCTAGGATAGGTAGCTTTAATTTTGTTCAACTGAAGTCAAAGGATGGTAACCATCCTTAATTCCATTATAAATCTTTATCCCCAGCTCCGTCTTCAGTTAGTGCTCTTGTGACAAAGTTTAAAAATGATAATCGGGATAGAGAACTAGGCTCTAAGACTCAGGGTAGTGTGAATAGTAGTCGAACTAATCCCCTTTACTAAAAGTGTGGTAGGAATCATCAAAGTGTATGCAAGGCTGGCAGCGATGTGTGTTTTGGATGTTGCAAGCTAGGCCAAAGGTTGGGGAAATATCCAATAGGTATATGGAAAGGTAGGAATGGTCGCTAGTAGGGTCTGACTAACTCTTCAATAGCACCAGCAGGTCACCCAATTCAGTAGGGCACCATTTACAATGCTACCAGCGGTTAGTGCCAGAATAGATAAATTTACTCCAGTCTTTTCCTGATCAGGAAAGTTATCCTGATGTTGTTACAGGTACATTACAAGTCTTTTGTCTTCATGTTTAGGCTTTATTAGATCGCGGGATTTCACTTTCTTTTGTAACCCCCTATATAGCTGTTAATTTTGGTGTCAGTCCAAAAACTATAGAAGAGCCTTTCTCAGTGTCTACCGCAGTAGGTAAATCTATCACAACCAGACAGGTGTACAGGAACTACCTGGTTATAGTATCCCAGAAAGTCACTTCAGTAGACCTTGTGGAGTTAGAGATCAATGATTTTAACATCATTCTCGGCATGGATTGTCTCAACTCATTATATGTTTCAATTGATTATAGAAATAAAGTTGGTTCATTTTTAGTTTATAAATAAATTAGTCCTTGAATAGAGGGGTAGTACTTCAGTGCTTAGGGGTCGTCTTGTTTCGTACCTTAGAGAGAGAAAAATGATATCCAAGGGGTGTGTTTACCATTTTATTCAAGTCAAAGACTATAGTTCAGAGACTCCCAGTCTTGAGTTAGTTTCAGTAGTTAGGGAATTTCTAAATGTGTTCCCTGAAGATCTTCTCGGAGTTTCTCCCAAAGGGAAATTAACTTCAAAATGGACGTTCTTCAAGATACCCAGCCTATCTCTATTTTTCCCTACAGAATGGCTCTAAGTGAGCTTAGGGAGTTGAAATATCTCTTACATAAGGGTTTCATCAAGCTTAGTTCTTTCCCATAGGGTGCTCTAGTCTTTTTCGTGCGAAATAAAAATGGCTCTCTTAGAATGTACATCGATTACCATCAGTTGAACAAAGTCACAGTCAATAATAAGTACCCACTCTCCAGAATTGATGATTTGTTTGATCAACTTTAGGGTGTCAGTTATTTCTCTAAGATATACCTTAGATTCGGTAATCATCAGCTCAGAGTCAGAGAATGTGACATTCCAAAAATAATTCTTAGAACCCAATATGGTCACTTCAAGTTCCTAGTTCTATCCTTTGTTCTAACGAATGCCCCAACAACCTTCATGGAATTGATAAATTGAGTGTTCAAGAAGTACATGGACATGTTTGTCATAGTCTTCATCAACAATATTCTTGTCTATTCCCGTATCAAAAATAATCATGCAGATCACCTCATAATCGTATTTTAAACTCTTAGAGCCCATTAGTTGTTCGCCAAATTTAGTAGTGTGAATTTTGGATAAGATCAGTAGCTTTCCTTAGCTATATTATTTTTGGTGATGTCACTAGAGTTGATCCTCAAAAGACCAAAGTAGCGAGAAACTAGCCCAAACCCATCTCTCTATCAGATATCAGGAGTTTCTTGGGCTTTGCTTGTTATTACCGATGATTTATTGAAGGGTTTTCATTTATTGCATCCCCCATGTCTAGATTGACGTAGAAGAAAGTCAAGTTTAGTGGTCATATTATTTTGAGAAGAGTTTTTAGAAGTTGAAGACTCGACTCACCTCAGCCCCAATTTTGACATTGCCAAATGGTTCACATGGGTTTGTTGTTTACTGTGATGATTCTAGAGTTGGTTTGGGTTGTGTTTTGATACAGAGAGGTAAGTTTATATCCTACGCCTCTAGACATTTTAAACCATATGAAAAGAATTACCCCACCCATGATCTTGAGTAGGTGGTTGTTATTTTTGCCATGAAAATTTAGAGGCATTATTTGAATGGGTTTCAAGTTAATGTATTTTTGCAGAAAGATTTAAATCTCCTTCAGAAAAGGTGGTTAAAATTGTTGAAAGATTAGGATATAAGTGTTTGTATCATCCTATCAAGTCCAATGTAGTGGAAGATGCCCTTAGTAGATTGTTTATGGGTAGTGTTGCTCATATAGAGGATGATAAGAAGTAGTTAGTCGGGGAGTTTCTTCAGCTTGATTAATTAGGTATGCGGTTGGTGGATTCAGTTGAGGGTAGTGTATGGGTTCAGAATAGTTCTAAATCTTCTCTGGTTACCAAAGTAAAGGAGAAGAAAGATAGGGATTCCAGTCTGGTTAAGTTAAGGAATCAATTAGAGATCAAAGGAGGAGATTTTCTCCCAAGGGGGATATGGTGTGTTGCGATGTCAGGGTAGTTTTTGTGTGCCGGTGTAGATGGTTTAAGATAGAAAATCCTTGCAAAAGCGCATAGTGCTCGTTATTATATTCATCTGGGAGACTCTAAGATGCACGATGATTTGTTTGAAATCTATTGGTGAAGTGGTATGAAGAGGGATATTGTAGAGTTTGTAGCTAAGTGTTCTAATCATCAGCAGGTTAAATTTGAGAACTAGAGTCCTAGTGGCACATTGGAAAAGTTTAATATTCTCACTTGGAAGTGGAAGAGGTGAATATGGATTTTAAGGAAAGGTTACCCCGTTTGCACCGTCGGTATGATTCGATATGGGTTATTATAGATAGGATGACCAAATCATCCCAACTTTTGCCAGTTCATACTTCATATACAACCGAGGACTATTCCAAGCTCTATATTAAAGAGTTGGTTAGATTACATGGAGTCCCATTATCTATCATTTCAAATAGAGGTACTTAGTTTGCGTATCACTTTTGGAAAGCTTTTCTAAAGGGTCTTGGTACCCAAGTTCATCATAGTACAGCCTTTCATCCTCAGATAGATGGTCAGGAAGAAAGGACTATTCAGACCCTAGAGGACATGTTTAGAGCATGTGTTATCAACTTTAAGGGTAGTTGGGATGATCACTCGCCTTTGATTGAGTTTTCTTACAATAACAGTTATCATTCTAGCAATCAGATGACACCATTTAAGGATCTTTATGGGAGGAGATACAAATCTCCTATTGGTTGGTTTGGGATAGGTAAAATTGTATTATTAGGGCCAGATTGAGTATTTGATATGATGGTGAAAGTTCAGTTAAACAAGGAAAGGGTTAAGACAGCCCAAAGTTGTCAGAAATTCTATGCAGATGTGAGAAGAAGAGATCTTAAGTTTGAGGTAGGCAACTTAGTTATTTGAGAATCTCTCCCGTGAAGGGAGTGAAGAGGTTTGGCAAGAAGTAAAAGTTCATTCCTTGATATGTTGTCCCTTACAGGATTTTAAGCCGCTTTGGAAAGGTAGCTTATGGGCTTGAGTTGCTCACATATTTGCCATCAGTGCATCCAGAGTTCCATGTCTCTTTGTTAAAGATTTTTATTGGCAGCCCAACATTAGTAATCCCTTTATAAAGTATGGGTGTTCAGGACAACCTTTCTTACGAAGAAATCCCAGTTGAAATCCTTGATCGTCAGATTGGCAGACTGCGGAACAAATAAGTTTCCTTTCTCAAAGTTCTTTGGCGAAATCAGTCCGTTGAGGGAGCTACTTGGGAAGCAGAAGCAGACATGCATACCAGGTACCCTCATCTTTTCTTCACAAACTTAGACTCAGCTTAAGAAAATAGTTTTCCTTAGATTATATATTTTCCATTCTCAGTTCCAGCTCGATAATCATCTTCCATTCATTTCATGCATTCACGAATTAGTTCAATCATGTATCATGTCTCAGACTCAATCATGTAACCATGATCTTAGTTATGCATATTTAGAATGTGATTTCAGTTTCGTCAGTATTCTCAGATTAATTAGTATACTTCGAGGACAAATGTTCCCAAGGGAGAGATATTGTAATACCCTGCATCAGTCTTAGCTCAATTCATCTCAGAGTGCATGCATAACAGTCTTAGAACCTAAAAATTTAGATAAGTTTTAGGGACTTAGTTTTATTGTTGGCCACTTAACTTCGATGATTTTTAAAGTGATATTCCTAACCCCGAGGCATAATTTTTTGAGTTAATTCATGTTCAGGAGTTTAAGGAGCATGTCTCGGAGTAGCTTCAGATTTTTTGGATGAGGATTGAAGAACGTTTGAATTTTGTTTCCAGTACATCACTATGATTGCATTGCGTCACAATGGGTATAGCGATGGGGAGTTTATCACATCGTAGTGATGGGTCAATCAACGTTCTAGTTGCAAATTTAAATTCCAAAGGGGCATTCTTATCTTTTCCCCTGGCCTCAATCCGTAATAACACAAGATTTACCTTCAATTAAGGCATTATTTACCAACTTTCCCCAATTTTACTCTCAAAATATACCCTAATCTCTCCCCTAGTTCATCAAATTAAATCCTCTCCCCTTCAAGAAAACTCAAGAATTCAAGCTTCACCATCCAAGAACTTTTAAGAAAGTTGTTCCCTTTAAAGATTTAAGTATTAAAATTATGTGTGATGTTCATCCATGGGCCATTTCCACCCATAGAGTTTAAGAATCCTTCATTTATATCAAATTGTTAATTTTTATATGTTTTATGATGAATTATCCCTATGAATTGTTATGAATTTTAATTATACATGATGTTTACAATTGTTTTCAATGGAATTAAGCCTTACATGTTTGAATGATGATATTTTCATGTTAAATCTCTGAATTATGGTTTTTGTATTGTAGCCATGTGATTATTACATGTTTTAAACTATTCCCATGCTTTAATTCATGGCCCTTATGTGTTTGATGAAATGTCTAAAGGTCAAATTTTGAACAATGATCCTTTTTATGGTATTTAAGGCTTCATATGTCCTTATTGTTATTTTTATTTAGTGTTGGGGATTATGAATACCCAAAATTTAGTTGTTTACATATTTTCCCGTAATTACAGAATGACATCAGATACACCATGAACATCGTCATTTAGTTAGTTGTTATGTTCAGATGAGGATCAGTTAAACTTAGGTCAGTTCAGTAATTAATATCTTTCAGTTGGAAGTAAAACTTAGCACCGATTGAACATAGGGATGGTGTCTCCCCCGTCACTAGGCATGAGGCACTTGTCTCCCCCGTCATTAGCCATGAGATGTTAGTAGCAGTCCCTAGGTTCTAGACCTACAGTGCCACCATAAACTTTGAGGGGTCCCCGTAAGTTAGGCATGACACCCTCGTCCTTCGAGATATTAGATTAGTTGATCCATACGGCCAAGGTTAGTAACCGTGGCATGGTACTAACACACTTTCAATAGGGTATTAGGTTGGATCCTTACAGTACATTGGGGCATGTTGGTTATAGCTAGCTCGCACAGTCTCAGTTCAGTATTCAGTATAGAGTTCAGTTTCAGGTTTGTTTGACCATAACATACAGTTATCAGTTACTTAGTTATCAGTATTTCAGTTTACAAACCATATCAAAATATCTTTTATGCTCAGTCATGCATTCTCAAATTTTATATTTTACATGAATTTATACTCAGCTATCTCATGATATTTAGTCTGTCATTATCTAAAGCATATAACCCATGCATTTCAGCCTAACCTCATCTCATATACTAGTACATTAAAAATACTGACCGCATACTCATTTCTTGCACTATGATGTTAACTATCATAAGTTCAGATGCTCAGTTCCCTGACTATTCTTAGGCAGATCAGTTTATCAACAATATCAACAGTAGTGAGTCTTCATCCTTCGAGGATTGGATTATTTTGTATTTAGTTATGTCAGCAATTCAGTTATTTAGCAAGTCGAAGTTAGTTGGGGGCTTGTCCCATCAACTCCATAGACAGTTAGTTTTAGAGGCTTTCAAACATTCAGACAGATAGTTAGTTTATCGGTTATTTTTATCATTATTTTTAGTATATGTCCAAATATTTTTGAACTATTATGCAGTATTGTTTTAAGTTTCTTCAACCTAATGGAATTACCAGTTAATTTTCCATATATGTCTTTATTGTCAGTATATTATTCAGTACTCACAGGAGGTACTAGTTTATGGGTTAGCATGTGGTCTTTCAGGACCGTAAGCATCATTGTCGAGACTAGGGGGTAGCCTCTGGTCATGACATCAACATGTGATAAGTTCCACATGCATAACTTGGTAAGAGAATTAGAAACCAGACTAGCTTTACCTGGATGATAGTAGACTCATATCATAGTCCTTGAGCAACTCAAGACATCTTCTTTGCCTGAGATTCAATTCTTTCTGAGTGAACACGTACTGCAGGCTCTTGTGATACCCCAAGTTTATTTTTGTATATATGTATCATGAAGGGCGAAGAGTATAGTGAATCACCAACACCTATGATATCTATGGTTCGTGTGGCTACATGCACTGGGGCTCGTTCAGGGGCTATCACTAGACCCATATAGCCCATGAGTGGATTATAACAGTAAATCTATACATCCCAAGTTATGGTTTTAAATATATGCTAAACCTAGTTCCCTTTCCCGATATGGTGTATATATATATGTGTGTGTGTGTGTGATCGTCTATGGTTATTTATTTTGGCTTCAAATAATGGCATTATTTTATCCTAATTCCTGAGTACATGCTAGCGTTCACCCTCTAAGCCATTTTCGGGTACTGTACCCCCACACAATACAGGAACCAGCCATGCTACTACTACTGCTTAATGACTTAAATTCGGGGACAACCTTCATGTCAGACTAAAGTACTAAGCTTCCATACTCTGAAAGACTCCATTTCATGCTATTAAATTCTTTATAGTATTTTTGTTTCTTAAAATTTGGTTTTGGCTATGGCTTGGGCATGTTTTGATCGAGCGTTCTTGGTGTTTTGCTAGAGGCTTTGTGTGAATACTATAGGCATATGCGGTGTCGGTATTGGTGTCAGCCTTGGTATTGGTATTGGCATTGGGGATGACACCGGTTGGGTATTTGGTTGGATATTTGGTTGGTTATGGTTATTAACTTCTTTAAATATCTTTAATTTAATTTTGATATATCTTGTTATATGTTCGGAATTCATCCGACATAGGTTGAAGGGCGGTTATGGTTGGGTCTTGAAGGAGGTCTCCGATCATGGTTGGGCTTGATACAACCGACATGACTAGGTCCTGATTCAGGTCGTGTACATATCTTACTGCAAGCAGGCCAGATATTGCTATAGTATGGGAACGTGTGCCATATTTCAGGCTTGCCCAAAGGAGTCTCATTTGAAAGTTGCAAAAAGAATTCTCATGTTTTTTAAAGGGAAAAAAACCTAAAACCCAAATGAACTGTCTGATCGTCAAACCGACAGTTCTGGTAAGTCATAAATGACATGTACCCATTGTGGAAAGGCTCAAAATACCAAAAATGCATGCAAATTGAGAAAATAACCTGGTGGATCATTACATAATGTGTCACATAAAATAAGAAATAGTACTCTTACTTTCAATCCCTTCAACTTCCCCAAAGAAAAAATATAGTAGGAGTTTGACCATGAAAATTTTAAGAAAATTTACTTTATTTGAAAGTTTTTAAGTTGAAGTTAGAATTGTGTTTGACCATAATTTTACAGTTAATATTTAGAATGTAAATTTATTTTTTAAAATTATGAAATATGATTTTACCGTGGGATATAATTAAAATGGAGTTATTTTACAAAAATAAAAAAAATAGATTTATTTTGAAAAAATAAAATTAAAAAGTGAAAAAAGTAAATAAAAGTGTAAGAAGTGAATATAAGTTTTTAGTTATATTTCAAATTCTAAATATGATTTCAAGTCGCATTGAAATTTTCATGTCCAAATATTATAGTTCAAATAAAGAAAAATAATTTCTAGAAAAAAGTGACTAATATTCATCGCCAACATAGTACTCTACCACTCAATAAATTCTACCCTTGCAAAAATTAAAAATAAAAAAAGACAGAATAAGGAAAAAGGCATAACTACTCCTCATCTTTCGATCAAAAATTTAACTACACACTTTACCATTGAGGGAGTCCTATTACCCCTAAACTTTTATAAACAAGAACTAATTCAACCTTGTGTCATGAGGTGGTAGAGTGTGCATTACACACTTTCCTTGAGAGAGTGAGAAGTCATTACCTTTTCTTCTTTTGTACTCTTTTTCTTCTTATTTATCATTTATCTTTTTTTCTTCACATTTACCATTTATGTAGTATTTTCTTTTTAGATTTTTCATTTTTTCATAGCCACATCATTCTCCTCCATCAGACCACCACTACTTTAAGCAATTATTGTTGATTATTTTTATTCATTTTATTTTTCATCTAAAATTAAAAATAGCATAATATAAAAAAGACATAATATACAAATCATTAAAATTTTGCTATAATCAACATTTTTTTCTTCAACTTCAAATAATGTTAATATTTTGTCTAATTTAATTTCCTCTCTCTATCTATCAAATATTTTAAAGCAAAATTATTATGTAAGAGAAAAACAAAAGTCCAATTTAATAATGTGAAAAAACCAACAATTTAATAAATTAACCCAAACTTAAAAGTCAAATTTAATAATGTGAAAAACTCAATGATTTAATTAATTAGCCCAACCAATTTAACTATTTATTTATAATGTAGTTATTTATTGACAAATCTGTCAAAAGCTAGCAACTTTAGATTGTTTTGACAATTTTGTATTGTAATGTGTGAAGCCATTGTTAGCTTCAGTACTTATCCATACCACTAGTATGGTGGGTACTCATTATAGGTATGGATGATGTAAGTTATATTTAAATAATGTGGAAGAAATTTTGAAATTGTTAAGGATGGAAAAAGGAAAAAAAAAGAAAAATACATGTATTATATTTGGATATGATGAATTGTGGGATGTCCACCACCTTATAAGGGACCAGGTCCCTTAGAGTCAGCTAAAAGCAATAATGTAGTAAAGCAGTAAGAAAAGAAAACTTTGTAGGAAATTAAAGGAACACAATGATTTAACGTGGAAACCTCCTTACTCAAGAGAGGAAAAACCACGGCTTGCCTGCACAAGCATTCAAGAATTCACTATAATCAAACTCATGATTACAGACTCTATTGGAACTTAACTCTAAGCTTCACTAATTTGTAATAACAATATTACAAATTCTCCTTGACAACTTTATCAAGATCTCTTCCTAGTAGTAATTAACTCTAACCAATATCAACTCAGGTAACTCTACCTAAGCACTCTACAAACACAAGAAAAGCATTACTCTTATAAGATGAGTAATTTGATTACATACCAAGACTTGACTCAAGAGCAATTACTCTCTTATCACATAGAAACTTGGAGCTTGAGCAATATTAAGTTTTTATTATTTTATTCTCGAATAATCAAATTGCAAAAAACTATTGAATTGAGAAGCATTATTTTCTATTTATATTAGGATAATGATTAGGATAGAATTTTGATTGGTCAGGTGTCCTGTCTGGAACATAGCTCACCTGCACAGTTTGTTACACTAACAGACAAAACTGCATAGAGATATGATAGTTGTATGTTATCCTGAAGACCCAGGGACCTGGTCCTATGTTGTCAACTAATCATCATCAAAACAAGATATAGCAATTTTTCCCTTTTTGATGATGACAAACAATAGATTTTAGAGAATCAAAATTCATTCATTTCATTTAATCATAGTGATCACTACTATTGTCAATGAATGTTCCCAACTTCCCCCTGTCAATATACCAACATGCTAATATTTTTCCCCTTGTCAACATACCAACACACTTCCCCCTGTCAATATACCTACACTTCAATACATCTTCAACATATGTGTCACACCTGGTACCTAGTCCCTACCACATAAATTTAGTATTCCCTCTTTTGGCATCATTTAAAAGTAAGACAAGAGTAAAATAAGCACAAGTCATTTAGCTCATTGCCGCTGGGGCAATACTAATATGAAGAACAAATTTTAAATTAAAGAAAAAACAGATGAAACACACAAATAAGGATTCATTCATATATAAAAGTTGAGTATCATTGTAGTGCAATATTTAAAATTTTGCTCCATAGAAAAAGCCTTAGGAATCAAGAAACTAAATAGGTGAAGGATTTGAAAAGAAGGTTTGGAGAATTAGAGCCACCTTATTATTTTTCCTAGCATGACGGTGTAACAATTCCTTGGTTAACAACTTTATCTCTGCATTCAAGCTAAGAACCATCAAAGATAGAGGGAATGGGTCATTCAATAAGATGGAACCATTGTTGATGTTTAACAAGCTCAACTAATTCTATCATTCCTGGTTTTCTTAGAATGCTTGAGTCAAAAACCCCTCTAGTCAGTAGTTTTTGATTTCTCAAAAACCTGTTTCTAACTTCCTTAGGCATAAGCTTTCTTTCTTCCTATAATTTTCTTCATTTAGAAACACTAATAGGTTCTTTTTCAGTCATTTTCCTCTTTTTTGGGACCAGGTTCCTCTAAAGTATGTTTTTTCTTAGTAGGACTTCTCGATTTCACTCCAAAACTTCTTGTTACTGACATCTCATTTTTAGGACTAAATAGACTCCCTTTTGGGTAATTTGATAGCAAAATGATATTATCAGTAGCCCGATCATCACTTGTCATTACACTGCAAGATAGATTATGTGCTTTTAGGGATAAATCTTCATCAACGAGTTAAGTGAAGAAGGAGTCCAGTTTTGAAGGGATAGGATAACTTAACTTGGTTGATTCTTTGGAGGAAAGAAGATTATTAGACAACATGACTTCAGGAAAAAGATCAACTTTTTTACTATCCTCTACTTTAGAAGCTGGCTCATGAAAAGGCTCTATTTTCTTAGGGATTTCATTCATTTGAGGTTCATTCAGGAAGGTTCTTGTGAAGATTGGTTCAGTAAAGTGTTGTTCTAATTGGGATGTGAAGGATAAAGCCAGATTGGTTCTTTAAAGAAGGTTTGAGAGTGGATTTTCATCTACACTAAATTATGAGTACATGACTATTTCAATAAAGGAGATTTTTGAAAGTATTGGACAATTTTTAGAGGAATAAATATGCTCAAGGATGAACTTTTTGAAATAATGAAATGTGAGTGATTTCAATTTTGGGGTGACTCATCTTTATTTTTAGTATAAGATAATTTTTTGACAAAATAAAAAATTGCACATTCATGATACTAACATAAGAGATGGGACCAAGTCCCTCTCTTTCTTAAGTAGATCCTCAAATTTGTGTTGGTCTTAGCTATTCTCTTCCAAAGCTATTCCCATGCATGTATACCAACAAAGATATGGTACAGAGTTAGACCAACAAGTATATACTTAATCAAGGATACCTATCTCCTAATCATAGCCAATTTTATAGAGAAAAATTGATTCATCTTAGTAGGTCAGTTTATTTTGATCAACCCCAGCTTCAACCTGCTTTTCACAAATTATTCCCTATGAAAAGCTTAGTAAAGATATTTGATCCTCAGTCTAGCAGAACATCATGAAAATAGCTACCTTCTCAATATTTCTCTCAAAAAATGATGTCTTACATCGATATGCTTTGTCCTTTTATGTTTCACTGCATTCTTAGCTATTTTAAGAGAACTTGTATTTTCATACATCAGAGGGATAGTGTTTGGAAAAATCCCAAAATGCATCAGTTATTGTTTAAACCATAACATTTTAACACAACAAGAAGTTGTAGCCATATTCTAAGCTTAGTAGTAAATAAAGCAATTGAATTCTCTATTTAGAACTGTAACACCCCAAAACCTAGTCCTGAGATGTCACACTGTGCTCAATACTACGAATAGCCTTAAGCTAACCCTGTCTGCCTTCTACTACGTTTGTATCTCCTAACAAGGAAAATATAGACATAAAAGACATACTAAATATAGAAATTCATCTAAAATAACTGAGGATAATTTGAATATAATCTCTTAAAACCAAATACTGTAAGTGTGAAACAAATCTAGCAATCTGACAAGCCTCTACTACTAATACTAGAGAGTAACTGGGACAAACCCCAACTGACTCGAACAGTTAGAAAATACTGAATAATCTAAACTGATAAGTTGTAAATCTGAATAACTAAGTCTTCGAACTATAAGGACTCACCAACTGTCGGATGTAGATGGAGATGCTCGAAATCACTCATACAGTGGAAACTACGCACCTGAACCTACATTATGAGACAATGTAGAACATAGACATATATGTGGATCAGTACATTGAGGATGTACTAAGTATATGGGGGTGAAAGGCACACGTAAAAATAGTATATCAATCATCATTATCATTTGTAAACCATGCATGCCAAATAGAAATGACTCACATAAACTTGAGTAACTGAGAAACTGAAGTCTGTAATCATGAGTAGTAAAACATATTGGGTAAATCTAGTGAGTCACAATATTTAGTTCTAAAAGTTATACTTGTACTCTCTATTGAAGTAAAACCCTCTAAGCGTAAAAATGACTCACTCTTATATCTAAAATCTGAAAGCTGAAATCTGTAACTAATGACATTTTGTAACGAATAATCTAAAATAAAGTTGTGAGCCTTTACACTTAGTATTCTAAAAGCTTTTCTGTTATTTTTTTCTATTATGCTGTAAGCTAAAAACTTCACGGATTATCTTAAAAACTTTTCTTAAAGGGAGGTTCTTCTAACCAAAATAAACCATGTGAGTAATATGGAGTCCAACATCTTGTTCCTCTCTGGGGAAAGCCTCACAATCGGAAGAGGTGTCATACCTCACAATCGGAAGAGGTGTCATACTCTTGCCAAGGAGTATAACCTATTCTAAGTGATCACATCAGTATTTGTCATCCATATAGAAATAGGAATAATCTGAATATGTACCTACGTTGGCTATATAGTTCTATGGAAGATAGGGAACGCTAATCCCATACTTCCAGCTCGATGTTAAATACTACACCCTTTTTAATCTGTATGCTCATTCTATTAGAAATCCACTTTTAAAAGCTAGCATAAGGGTTCATTTTGAAACCAATTATGCATTTATCTGATTAAATCTGCAAGTGAAGCTAATATGATTTTTCTTAATCTATAATAAGTCTATAAAGTGGATTCCAAATCATATCTGAGGATCAAAAGATCAAAGCTTTAGTGAAAATATATAAATAATCTGATCATAGGATCTTAGAGAATCATCATTTTTGAAATATCTACATCTAAACTTCGGATTTATAACCCATGCATCAAGTTTGTGTCAAAACATTATAAAGTTCAGTCTTGATAATGTTATTAATGATAATTCAACTCAAAGTTTGAAATTTACTGCAATAGGCATGAAAATATAAAAATAGACATGCAATTCAACGTTAAAATCTCTCAAAAACTCATAATCTTGTAACTAACAATAATGGGTATGAAACCTAATTCAACTCTCATGTAATTTCATAAACAAATCATGTAAATTTGTATTTAAAAGCTAGTTTTGGGCACAAGGATGAAAGAGAATCCTTTTTCACATACCCCACATACCTTGTTGACGAATTTGAATGTAAAAGTTTGATTCTTGACTCTCTAATGGTGTTCTTGAAGCTTCCTCTTGAAGTTCTTGAACCCAGAACTTTGAATTATAAGATTTCTTGGAGTAGGAGTTATGTAATTTGTTCTTGAATCTTAGGGCTAGGGTTTGTTATTAGAGATGAAAAAGATGAATAACGAGGTAGCTTTTCAATTTAGGGCTAGAATTGTGTGTTTTGGGCAGAAAAAGATTAGGGAAATTGACTCATTTATGCCTTTAGATGTGGATTTTAATTACAAAAAAATTGCACCCAGCGATGCGCAGACCGACACATTGCATCAATGGGGTCGACGCGACGCGTTGATATCGCATCGGCTCACTAGAATATGCACTGAATGTTGGGAAAATATTTGTCGATGTGATAGGCGATGTGACGCATCGAGATCACATTGACTCACTATTTTTGACATCCAAACGACCTTCTAACGAGGTCCGAGAAATCAAAAACTTACCCGAGAACACCCATTGACCTCACTGATCATGAATCGACTTAAAAATTAACACTTTAAGGTCATAAAGGACATAATTAAAATCATGGAAATACTGAGGTCCTAAAATGAGACTAAGTGTCATTACTTAGCTTAATCTTTCTAAGTCTGGGACCTCTTTTCATGATCTAAAGGACTGAGTTAAGCTAGGATTTTGCTAGGTCTTATAATATCTCCCCCTTAGGAATATTCGTCCTCGAATGTAGTTAGTTAAGCTGAAAATGCTGAGGAATCTGAGGCTATAATCTATCATACACAACTAAAATAAGTTGTATGATTGAATCTAAAAAATAATTAGCTACTAAGAAAATTTGTGAGTGCATGAATCTACAAAAAGACAACTATATAGCTGAATCTGAGATTGGAAAAGAACTGAAGAAAGGAAGACTATTACCTTTGGCTGAATCTGAGTTTGTGGAGAAGAGATGAGGATACTTGGTATGCATATATTCTTCTACTTCCAAAGTATCACCCTCAATGTACTAATTTCATCATAAAACATTGATCAAGGAAACTTCTTTATTCCTTAGTGTACGGATCTGATGATCAAGAATCTCTACTAGAACTTCTTCATATAAAAGGCTATTCTGAATATCTGTACTTTCTAGAGGAACTATAATGGCTGAATCGTCCATGCACTTCTTCAATAAGGACACATTTAATACTAGATGAACTAAGGACAAATCTACAGGTAGATCAACCTCATACGCTACCTTCCCAACATGACTCAAAATCCGGAAGGGGCCAATATATCGGGGACTAAGCTTCTCCTTTTTGCCAAATCTCTTCACCCCCTTCATGGGAGAAATTTTCAGATACACAAAATCATCTAATGCGAACTCCAAATCTCTTCTTCTTACATCTGCAAAAGATTTTTAATGAATCTACGCTACTTTCAATCTCTCTCGAATCAACTAAACTTTCTCCATGGCTTCAAACACTATGTCTAGCCCAATCAAAGTGACCTCACCCACTTCGAACCAACCAACTGGCAATCTACATCTCTTCCCATAAAGAGCTTCAAACAGGGTTATCTAAATACTAGCTTGATAATTGTTATAATAGGCGAACTCAATCAATGGAAAATGGTCATCCTAACTACCTTTGAAGTCAAGAACACACACCCTTAACATATCCTCTATGGTCTGAATGGTCCTTTCTTCCTGACCATCTATCTGCGGAAGAAAAGTTAAACTAAGATGAACTTGGGTACCAAGACCATTCTAAAAAGCTCTCCATAACTGAGAGGTAAACTGAGTACCCCTATCTGAGATGATAGACAAGGGAACTCCATATAATCTGACTAACTCTCTGATGTATTACTTAGCATAATCTTCAGCTATGTAAGATGTGTGAACTGGTAAGAAATGAGATGACTTAGACAATCTATCTACAATAACCCAAATCGAATTATGTTAACGACGTTAATGGTGTAATCCAGTCGCAAATTCCATATTCACCTCTTCCCACTTCCAAGTGGGAATACCAAACTCTTGCAATGTACCACCAGGTCTTTGGTGCTCTACCTTAACCTATTGATAAGTTGCACACTTGGCTACAAATTCTGCTATATCTTTCTTTATACCACTCCACCAATAAACTTCCCACTAGTCGCGATACATCTTGGTGTCTCCTAGATGGATGGAGTAACGCACACCATGTGCTTCCACCATAATTCGATGCCTCACATCATCAACCCATGGAACACACAATCTATTCTAGTACCTCAACACACCATCTCCCCCTTGAGAGAAAACCTCTCCCTTTTGGTCTCTAACTCCTTGAGTTTGACTAAACTAGAATCCTTATCCTGCTTTTCATTTACTTCCAAAACTAGAGAAGATTCGGAACTACTCTGAACCTAAACACTCCCTTCAGCTGAATCAACCAATCTAACACCCAATCTCGCTAACCGATGAACTTCACAAACTAACTTTTTCTTATCGATCTCCATATGAGAAACATTGTACATAGACAATCTACTAAGGGTGTCTGCCACTGCATTGGCCTTTCCCGGATGATACAACATCCTCATATCATAATTCTTCAATAATTCTAACCACCTTCTATGCTGAAGATTCAACTCCCTCTGAGTAAACACATACTGTAAGCTTTTATGATCAGTAAACACATCAACATGAACCCTACAAATATAGTACCTCTAAATTTTCAAAGAAAAAACAATAGCAGCTAACTCAAGATCATGGGTAGGGTAATTCTTTTTGTAAGGCTTAAGCTGTCTAGAGACGTAGGCTATAACCTTGCCTCTTTCCATCAACACATAACCCAAACCAACTCTAGAGGCATCATAATACACAACCAAACCATCTACACCATTAGGTAGTGGTAAAACTAGAGCTGAAGTGAGTCAAGTCTTCAACTCCTAAAAACTCTTCTCACATAAATCTGACCACTGGAACTTAACTTTCTTCTAATTCAATCTAGACATCTGGGATGTAATGGATGAAAAACCCTCAATGAAACGCCTGTAATAACCATCTAAACCCAAGAAACTTCTAATATCTGATGGAGAAATAGGTCTAGGCCAATTTCTTATTGCTTTTGTCTTTTGGGGATCAACTTTAATGCCCTTACTGGAAATAATATGATCGAGGAAAGTTGTAGACCTTAGCCAAAATTTGCATTTGCTGAATTTGGTGAATAATTGGTGGTTTTTAGGAGTTTGCAACATAATTCTAAGATGGTCCGCATGATCATCCTTACTACGAGAATAGACAAGGATATCATCTATAGAAACTATGACAAACATGTCCAAATATTGTTTGAACACTTTGTTTATTAAGTCCATGAAAGCTGCTGGGGAATTTGTTAGCCCAAAAGACATGACTAGAAACTCAAAATGACCATAACGGGTTATGAAAGCTATCTTTGGAATATCACATTCCCTTACTCTAAGATGATAATAGCCGGATCTATGGTCTATATTTGAGAAGTAAGTTGCACCATGGAGTCGGTAAAATAGATTATCAATTCATGGCAGAGGATATTTTTTTTGCCTATGACTTTATTCAGCTGACGATGGTCAATGCACATTTGCAAAGAACCATCTTTCTTTTGCATGAATAGGACGAAAGTGCCCAATAGAGAAACACTAGGACTTATAAAACCTTTGTCTAAAACATCTTTGAGTTGCTCTTATAAATCCTTAAGCTCGACTGGATCCATACAATAAGGAGAAATAGAGATAGGCTGAGTATCTGGGAGAATGTCAATACTGATTCTATTTCCCGATCGGTAGGTACTCCTGGAAAATCATTGGGAAAGACTTTAGGAAACTCATTGACTACTCAGACTGACTGAACTATTGGAGTCTCAGACTTAATGTCTTTGACTAGAACTAGATGATAGATACATCCTTTGGAAATCAATTATCTAGCTTTAAGATAGGATATGAAATGACTTTTGGGAGACACTGAATTACTTCCCACTCAAAGATTGGCTTATCTGGAAACTAAAACTTCACCACTTGGGTGAGACAATCTATAGATGCATAACAGGAATAAAGCTAATCCATGCCAAAAATAAGGTCAAAGTCAACCACACCTAACTCTATTAAGTCTACCAATATGATTTTATAAAGGATGGTAACAGGACACTTTCTATAGACCTGTTTGGCAACAGCTGACTCACCCACTAGGGTAGAAACCAAGAAGGGCTCAGGAATCTTTTCAAGGCCTATTTTAAAATTCACTGTGACTAATGGAATCACATAAGAGAAATTTGACCCAGGCTCAAACAACACATAAACATCAAGATGAAAGACATGAATCATACCAATAACAACATCTGGGGAGCTCTCCTTCTCCTGAAGTGATGGTAAAGCATAGAACCAATTCTGGTGCTTACTACCACTAATACTGGATGATGAGCCCTGAGGAGGGATTGGGCGAGCTATGGGAGCTGGTGCACTAGTAGCCTGAGTTTGGGGACGAACATCCATGTTCCCCTGCTTAGCATGTGGACACTCTATAATTCCATGACCTAACTTACCACAACCATAACAACCTTTTGTCCTATCAAATACTCACTAGGATGATTCTCACCACACTTAGGGAAAGAAGGATAACTAGGTCTTCCACTCATACTATTCTGAGATCTGAACATAGAACACTTACCATACTGCTCCTGCCTAGCTCTGGGAGTGGGAGAACTAGCTAAAGATGGTGTTAATATAGATGAATGATTCTGAAACTGTGAATGATTTCCCCATTCATACTTTGACTGACCATACTCAAGTTACCTAGTTCTAGCCTTCTTATTGCTTTTATCTCTTCCTTTTAACTTTTTTGCCTCAATCTGTTGGGCATGAGTCATCAATCTAGCAAGATCTATGCCTCCAATAAGCATGGCAGTCCTACACTCTTTGACTACCAGTCCAGATAATCCAGTAACAAACTTACTCTTACTAGATATAGTGTCAGCTATCAACTTAGGATCATACTTAGATAACTTGTTGAACTTAAGGCAGTTCTCCTTTACTAGTATTGAGCCCTGCTTCAGGTTTATGAACTCCTCAATATTGGCTTCTCGCAACTCACGTGGAAAGAACCTGACAATAAAAGCGTCCTGAAACACCTGCCAACTCATGGGAGCTGCATTCTTACCCTTACCTTTCTTCTATATAACCACCCATTCATAAGCAATATCCTTCAGCCTATAAGAAGTCAATTCCATACTCTCTTCTTCAATAACATGCATAAATTGGGTGATCTTTTTCATCTCATCAAGATATATCTGCAAGTCCTCATCTACCTTTGACCCAAAGAATTTAGGTAGATTCATTCTCATGAAGTGATGAAGTCAGGGTATAGCTAAATCACCCTCTTCCTAATGCAAAACTGTAGCCTAATTTTTGTCCTAAACATTAGCAGTCACAGCTTAAGTTAGCATCCGAAAGGAAGCCCAAAATTTGGCATAGGATACATTCTCGTTCAGGGGGTCTGCAGGCTAGGGTGGCTAGTTATCATTTTTGTAGGCGTTAGCCTAACAAGGAGATATTTTCAATAGTTGTCATAAGAAAGCACGAGTTAAAAGCAGATAGAGATATCATAAGCATGATAAATCATGAAAGAAAAAGATGATTTCCTAAAAATGTCTTGTAGCCTCTTTCCCATGAACGTGGGAAACTTTACACCCATGGTCAAGACTATATGTAACGTGGCTTATCTAACTCCCTAGGACTCTTATAAACCTTAGGATCTAATACCAAGTTTGTAGCACCCAGAAACATGGTCCCAAGACGTCCCACGATGCTCAAGACTATGAGTAGTCTTAAGCTAACCCTGTCTGCATGTTACTAGTTCTGAATCTCATAACAAGAAAAATATAGACATAAAAGTCATACTAAATACAATAATTCATCTGAAATAACTCAGGATAATCTGAATATAATCTCAGAAAACCAACTATTATAAGTCTGAAAAAAATCTAGCAGTCTGACAAGCCTCTATTACTAATTCTAGAGACTCACTAGGACAAACCTTTAGCTAACTTGGACTATCTGAAAATACTAAATGATATAAATTGATAAGTTGTAAATCTGAATAACTAAGTCCCTAAACTATGAGGACTCACCAACTGTTGGATGTAGATGGAGATGCTCAAAATCACTCACACTGCAGAAATTGGGCACCTGAACCTTCATTATGAGACAATGTAGCAGATAGACATATATGTGTATCAGTACTTTGAGAATGTACTAAGTATATGGGGGTGAAATGCATACGTAAAAATATTATATCAATAATCTTTATCATTTACAAAACCATGCATGCCAAATGTAAATGACTCACATAAGCTTGAGTAACTGAGAAACTGAAATCTGTAATCATGAGTAGTAATACATATTGAGTAAATCTAGTGAGTCACAATATTTAGTTCTAAAAGCTATACTTGTACTCTCTTTTTAAGTTAAACTATCTCAGTGTAGAAAGGACTCACTCTTATATCTGAAATCTGAAAGCTGAAATCAGTAACTGATGACATTCTGTAAAGTATAATCTAAAATAAAGTTATGCGACATTACACTTAGTTTTCTAAAAGCTTTTCTATTTGTCTTTTCCATTATGCTGTAAGATTAAAACATAAGGGAATTATATTGAAAACTGTTCTGCAAGGGAGCTTCTTTTAATCGACATAAATCATGTGAGCTAACATGGAGTATAATGTCTTATTCCCCTCTAGGAAAAACCTCACAATGGGGAGAGGTGTCATATTTTTGCCAAGGAGTATAACCTAATCTAAGTGATCACATCTGTATCTTTCATCCATATAAAAATGGGAATAATCTGAATCTGTACTTACATTAGAAATGTAGTTCTGTGGAAGATAGGGCATGCTAATCCTACACTTCCAGCTCAATGCTAAATACTACTACTTTTTTAATATGTATGCTCATTCTGTTGGAAATCCACTTTTAAAAACAAGCATAAGGGTTCATTATGAAACCAATTATGCATTTATCTGATTAAATCTATAAGTGAAGCTAATATGATTTGTGTTAATCTGTAATAAGTCTGTAAAGTGGATTCCAAATCATATCTGATGATTAAAAGATCAAAGCTTTATTGAAAATCTGTAAATAATCTAATCATAGGATGCTTAGAGCATCATCTTTCTTGAAATATCAACATCTAAACTTGGGTTTTATAACCCATGCATCAAATACATGTCAAAACATCATAAAGTTCATGCTTGATAATGTAATTAATGATAATTCAACTCAAAATCTGAAATTTACTACAATAGGCATGAAAATATGGAAATAGCATGCAATTCAACTTCAAAATCTCTCAAAAACTCATAATCTTGTAACTAACAATAATGGGTATGAACCCTAATTCAACTCTCATGTAATTTCATATAAAATCATGTAGATTTGTAGTTAAAAGCTAGTTTTAGGCACAAGGATGAAAAAAGATCCTTGTTCATAAACCCCACATACCTTGCTGATGAATTTGAATGTAAAGGTTTGATTATTTACTCTCTAATGGTGTTCTTAAAGCTTTCTCTTGAAGTTCTTGGACCTGGAACTTTGAATTATAATATTTCTTGGAGTAGGAGTTATGGAATTTGTTCTTGATTCTTACAGCTAGGGTTTTTTATTAGAGATGAAAAAGATAAATAATGAGGTATCTTTGCTATTTGGGGATAAAATTATGTGGTTTGGCGGAATAAGAGTGGGGAAATTGACTCATTTATCCCTTTGGACACAGATTTTAATTATAGAAAATTTGCACCCAGAGACCTGTAGATCGATGCATCACGTCGATAGGGTCGACAAGATGGTTGAAGCAATACGTTGATATCGCGTCGGCTCAGTGGAATAAGTACTAAATGCTGGGGAAAATATTTGTTGACGGGATGCGCAACGCGATGCATCGTGATCGTGTCGACTCACTATTTTTGACATCTAAACAAGCTTCTAACGAGGTCCAAAAAATCTGAAACTCGCCCGTGAACACCCATTGACCTCCATGATCATGAATCGACTTAAAAATCAGCACTTTAAGATCATAAGGGTCGTAATTAAAATCATGGAAATACTGGGGTCCTAAAATAAGACTAAGTGTCATTACTTATCTTAATTTTTCTAAGTCTGGGACCTCTTTCCATGATCTAAAATATTGAGTTAAGCTAGGATTTTGCGAGGTCTTATAAGAACCCTCGGAGATTAAGGAAGAAACCAGAAAATAAGCCATTCTTGAGGTGATTTTTCTAGCCACCATATATCCTGCATAATTAGCATCAGCATATCTTATCAGATTAAAAACTATCTCCTGATGGATAATACAGGACCAGGTCCTCTGTCACTTTCAGAAACCTAAGAATTTTTTTTGCCGCTTTCAAATGGGATTCCTTTAGGAAAGCCTGAAATCCAGCACACATTCCTACACTAAATGCAATATATGTCCTGCTTGCAGTGAAATATTGACATGAACTGAACCAGGCATAGTCATGTTGGGTGCCTCAATCCCAACTGGGACCGGAGACCTCCTTCAATACCCAACCATAACCGTCCTGCAACCTATGTTGGATGAATTTCGAACGTATAACAAGATATATCAAAATCAATTGAAAGATATTTAAAGAAGTTCATAGCCATAACCAACCAAATACCCAACTAGTGTCATCCCCAATGCCAATACCAATACCAAGGTTGACACCAATACTGACACCGCCCATGCCTATAGTAATCACACAAGGCCTTTATGAAAACACCAAGAACACTCGATCGGGACATAACCCCCACCATAGCCAAAACCAAAGTTTAACAAACAAAAATACTATAAAGAACTCCATAGCATGATATGGAGTCTTCCAGATTATGGAAGCTCACCACTTCAATATGACAGGAAGGTTATCCACGAATCCAAGTCACTGAGTAGGAGGAGGAGTATGATTGGTTCCTGCCTCACTTAGGGCTTCAACGCCTGAAGATGGGCTAGTAGGTTAACACTAGCATGTAGTCAGGAATAAAGCTTAAATAATTCCATTATTTGAAACTAATATAAATAACCATAGGCAATCACATACATATATATACCATGCTGGGAAAGGTTCTCGGTTTTAGCATACATTTAAAACCTTAACTTGGGTTGTATAGCTTTACCATCATAATCCACCTATGGGCTCTATGGGTCCAGTGAAACCCTCTGAACGGGCCCCAGTACGTGTAGCCACACGAACTGAAGATATCATAGGGTCCAGGGATTCCCTGTACCCTTCGCCCTTCATGATACATATATACAAGTATAAACTTGGGGATTCCCATGTACTCCACCCCTCATGTCAGGAAATATAAGTTTTCACTGTCTGTCCATCGGAATCACACCTACACGGTTAGCTATTACAACTTGCCATTATTTCCCAATTAAAACATTTAGCACATAACCAAACCACCAATTCCAAGAGTCAACTATCAAGGAATTATGAAGTGGTATTGTCATACCGACTATAGCTTGGAAGCAATGTCACTAGTGAACACTTGGGGGATTCCCATATACCCCATAAGATTTCCAATTAAACCAAAACCATAGCTACCAAGGTCTTACCAATCCATTAAAAACCAACAAAACCAATTTAAGATCCATTACCATATTATGCACTGCAACGATTTCAAAAATAGTCAAACTATGTGACAAAATATTTCTCATTGGAATTTTAACAAACATGTTGAGGTCATATAGTTTCCAAAACCAAAACCAAGTATCAATTGACCATTCCCATGTAACCACATAGTCAAACCATAAATTATAACATGAACAACCAAAACCCCGAATATATATTTCAAAACCCAAACATTACCACAATAATACCATGAAAACCATCCATTAAATCATGTTTTTAGTTTAAGAAACAATGAGGGAGGAGTAACATGCCTTAGAAACCAAAGAAAACGGAGAGAAACCATCTTTAAAGCCCTAAATTGATTGACTTGAAAAAACCCTATCCTTTTATTGAACCAAGAGCTTGAGAGAGATTTGAGAGAGTTTATAGAATGTTTGATTTAGAATAATAGGTTAAGAAAACTTCCAAAGGTGTTTTATATCGTGGGGTCCAAAGGGGTTAACAGGGGAAATGTCCAGAATACCCCAACTTAAAATGTAAAAATCTCGTAGGTGTGTACGGTTGAACTCTTCAACTCATATCCACATTATAAGAGTGGTACCACTCACTCATAACTTGATCAGAACGTTGGACACCGCATGTTTTCCAACATACGTTTCCCTAGGCCTAACTCGTACCATCACCATACATCTAGTATCCTTCAAGTCGTACCCTAAGAAGGACATCTAGGCTAGAAACTGGACAACATACGGTTGGTCACTATACTTTTTGTATCATGAACATACGACTCATCACCATCAACCCATACCACAACAAAGACCCAAACACTGGACACCTTACGAGTTGGGTCACCTGACCCATACCTATACCATACGACTAGTAAGGTGAGTCGTATGATGATCATAAAGCTCAAGTTACTCGAGAAACTTAGAAGGACCAAAATCCAGGGTGTGTCAATTCTTCCCCACTTGGATCATTCATCCTCGAATGATAGAACAAGGTAGTAACGTGCACAATTAGACCCCTAAATATCTTTACCCTTACCTTTAACCAAGTTATAACATGAAAATACCCAGGAAGTCAATCTTTCCTTTAATAAAGTTTGAAAACAAAGATGTTATAAAGCACACATATCTTCCGCATGAATTTCCAGAAAAAAAATAGGAATAGATACTTGGACTTTATGTCCTATTCAACTTCCCAAGTATCCTCTTCGACCTTGTGGTTCCTCCATAAAACCTTTACCGAGGCCACATCATTGGTTCGTAACCGACAAACCTTCTGATCTAAGATCTAAACCAATATCTCCTTATAGGACAAAGAATTTGAAAAATCAAAATCCTTGATAGGAATAACTTACAATAGATCACCTATACACTTTCTCAACATAGAAACATGGAGTACCTGATGAATTGAGCTCAAACTAGAAAAATACTCCAAGTCATACGCAAAATTACCAACACTTCTCAAAACCAAGTATAGACCCAATATACTGGGCACTAAGTTTCCCCTTCTTCCTAACTGTATCACTCCCTTTATGGGAGATACCTTTAGGACTACCCTATCCCTAACCTCAAACTCCAACTTCCTTTATCTCACATGTGCATAGGACTTTTGGAAACTTTAGGAAGCTTTAAGGTTATCCCGAATCACCTTCACCTTCTCCATAGCTTGGTGAACCAAATAAGGGACTAACATATCCTTCCCTCAAACCTCGAACCACCTAATAGGGGATCTGCACCTCCTTCCATACTAGGGTTCAAATGGAGTGATCCCAATGATAGAGTGGTAGTTATTATTATGGCAAACTCTATAAGAGGTAAATGCTCAACCCAACTACCATCATAGTCAATCAAGAAAGCACGAAGCATATCCTCTAATGTCTGAATAGTTTTTTCTACTAGCCCATTTGGCTGTAGGTGAAAAGAAGTACTAAGACTTACCTTGGTCCCTAAACCTTTCTGAAACGACCGCCAAAAGTAAGATGAAATTTGCGTACAAAGATCTGAGATGATAGAAATAGGTACCTTATGCAACTTCACAATCTCATGAAGATACAACCTCCCATAATCCTCAGCCAAGAAGTTAGGCCTTCCTAGCAAGAAATGAGTAGACTTTTTTACTCTATCCATAATGACCAAATTGAATCAAATTAATTTTGAGATCGAAGAAGGCTGATAACAAAATCCATGTTGATCATTTCCCACTTCTATACAGGCAACTCAATTTTTTGATACAATTCTCCAAGCCTCATGTGCTCAACTTTCACTTACTGGAATACTATGCACTTGACCATAAAATTAGCCACATCTCACTTTATATTGCTCCACCGATACAAGACCTCTAGGTTATGATAGATTTCATCGAACCAGGATGAACAATATAGTGTGACTCATGCACCTTAGCCAAGATCCTCTCTCATAAGCCATCAACATCAGGAATAAATAACTTCCCTTGTACCACAAGATGCCATTACCACTAATCTCTAAGGCCATTACCTATTTTCCATCTACATCTCCATTGATTCTTATTAAGATAGGATCTAACATCTATTTCTCCTTAATCTCAGCACCAAGAGATGACCACGCCCTTCCTGCACAAGCATACCACCATTCTCGAAGTCCAAGAGGTGAACTTCAAGGTTAGACAAATAGTGAATATCCTTCACTAATCTTGTCTCTACTTATCTATATGATCTAGACTCCCCATGGATAACCTTCTAAGAGTATCAGCAACCACGTTAGCTTTATCTGGATAGTAGTGAAGACTCATATTATTGTCCTTAAGAAGCTCGAGCCATCTTTTTTCCCTAAGGTTAGGCTCTTTTTGAGTAAACATATACTACAGGCCCTTATGATCAGATAAGATATCCACATACACCCCATACAAATAGTGATGCTAGATTTTTAATGCGAATACCATAGCTAGCAATTCTAAGTTATGATTTGGATAATTTCTCTCATGCACCTTCAACTGTCTAGAGGTATAAGCTATCACCTTGTCATATTGTATCAAGACGCAACTGACAGTGCCCAAGCATACACACAAGTGTACGTGGTCTTATCAAGTCATAAAGTGGCTTCAAGGAAGCCCAAGTATCGATCTCTCAGGGACTTGCATTCACCGCCTATCCAATTCTAGTTTAACAAATTAATTAGAGTAACAAATAGAGTTTTAAAATTGTAAATTAAAACTAAACTAAACTAATGTGAAAAAGTAATGACTTAAGACAATCTATGGATAGTAGCCCAGGATTAAGGCTTACGAACAATCATAATACATTATTGAACTTAATTAATCAAATCACTTATCTTTGTTGTTGATTTATATGGTTAATTATATGATCAGGGTTTCCCAACCTCAATCCTTTACCTAAGTTGAACCTTACAACTACATCATTGAGCGGAAATGTAATGGTCCACTTAAGTTCTTTAAGCTATTATTCTACGTGTGAATCAAGTATGGTATCTAAGTACATCCTTTTCCTAGCTACTAATTTGATTTCCTTATTTCATAAAGAAACACAAACCATACTTTGCTTATTCCTATGTTCTATCACCCTATTCCCTCTCCCGAGTTCATAAGGTTGATAATAGATATATTATAAGGGATGAAAATCCTCAAAATAATTATAATAAGAATAAACAAACAACCAAAAATGATAAGCAACTTAAACAAAATCAGTTCAAAACGAAAGTAGTCATGATCTTGGCCTTAACCCCACATACAAACCATGAAAAAAAAGTAGTCATCCAATCCCTTGGGTTGATGATACAAACCATAAAAAAACTAAAATAAAGAGATATAAACCCTAAAAGAAGTGTTGAGCATCCCCACAACTAGTCCAAGATACCCAAAAGTATGTAAAATCAGGATACAACATGTATTTATAACATTGGAGTAAGCCAAGTCTCAATAGAAGTCGATTTATCTTGAAATGCCCAGGTGTGGTGTGGAGAGTGCGTCACACCCTGTATCCTCCTGGTAAAGAGAATACAATGCATGTTAATCACATGCACTCTCTGGAAGTTGTCCTCCAAATTTTGGTTAAGTGTTGGTGCTTCCTTCTTCCATTCCTTGTCTTGTGGTGTCTTTCCATTGATTTTCCAGCCTTTACACCATCCATATATCTTCATATTAAGCTCACAAAAGATCCTACAATAAAAAACAACATGAGTTATAAGCACAAACAACACTATATCTATTACGATGAATCGAAAATAAGAGCTTAGACTAGGTTGATTTCCACGATCTTTCGCTTGAAGTTTCAACTCTTTCCTTGACTCATTTGAACTTTGTACACTCCTAACACTTGGTTCCACATACAATAACACATTTAAAACCATAAGGAACACATAGAACTCAATAGAATCCAACAAGATAGACTAGGAAAGAAAATAGCTCAAGCTAGGAAGACTAGTTTTCTCCATTGAACTCTAATTGACTCTTTTACGTACCAACTTTCTTTAAAAACACTATAAACCTTATAAACACATGTTTTAACACATTTATCTCATTATCCACTATTATAGCATAGAATCATCATCAAAACAAGGCTAAAAGGCTAGAATAAGGACACTAGAATGCATAAATACACCCAACATCACCACCCCACACTTAAAGCCTTGTTCGTCCTCGAACAACTCTTAACTATAATCATCATCATCTAAGGAGACTCTACACTTCAACTAAATGCAAGACACTCAAGCTAGAACTACAATGACTACATAGAATGCAAGTTACTCACTAGCATGTTATTTACATAATTGAAAGCCCATGACCACTACTTTAAAACATCCTAGCCTCACGAATTGACTCACCTAGTGGTAAACTCATGCATATTGATCAATCAAGGACATAATACAAATCACCACATTCATCAAACATGTGCCCTCACAACAAGAGAGTTACCTCTAATCACTCATAATAATGCAATTCATAATATGGTGGGTACAAGAATCCAATTACACTCACTCTCACAAGGAATTCACAAGTTACACACAATGAACCATAGGCTTTCCCTTAGTGTAATGATCCACTAATAGTCGAATGTAAAGCGTAGGATCAATTGGGACTTTTTCAGGCTGTAATGTAGGCTAAGGGATGGGTAGAAACTATTTGGGAATAGTGAATAACCTCTCTAAGTGCTTTCATACACTATATTATACACATAAAATCACTCTCTAACAACCAAATTACATTTACTCATTCATCCATACCTTTTGTTTTTGCCCCATCTCTTTTAAGCATTTGCACAAACACTTGGTGGACGCATAATTTACTATAATAAGAATCAATTTTTCTCTTTTCTTTTTTTTTCACAATTATGGAAATATTTTTAGCAAAAATTATATCACAACCATCCACCACACATTATTTATACACCAATAACTATTACCTTGGGGAATCAATTTCACCTTTTTTCTTCAATTTCTCAAACTCCTTACTTATTTAATTTACCATTAAAGCACTTAGAAGCTTTTTGGATCAAATTATGGTCTATCAAATAAGGGATTAAGCTACTTATGTGGCTATCAAAGAAAAAGCTAAAGGATCAATGGAGTTAACTACGATAATGCACAATGGTAGGACAAATAAAAGGTATAAAACAAGGCTATCAAAGAAATGCCTATATCATTTCCTAAACCCACATTCTTTATTTTGCTTCGCACACACACCGGGCAAGTTCTATACATCATATGCAACAAGAAATATACAACAATCTCACACGCACATGGCACATTTTAAACTCATATAAGATCATCATAGACTCCCAAACAAATAATAGGATAAATTCAAACTTAAGCCAACATGAACAAGAGTCATAAACTTAAGCCTAGGAGTCTCAAAATTAGTTATTAACATCAATCAACATGCTTTTACATACAAACCCGCTTGCATCATGTAATAAAAAATAGCACCAACAAGAATATCTTACTTATTCGTAACCTAAAAATTTTTAATCTAGCCAAAATTTTGGAATTTCCCCACCCCACACTTAAAAATCTACTTTGTCCCCAAAGTGAATTTAAAAAGTAAGTGACAGAAATACTCCTTGAGGCCTCTAGGCCTAGCTAGTAGCATCTTTACACATAAAAGATATATATGGGAACCCACATTCAGTCTTTGCCATGCTCAATAGCTCAGATTTATGGTACTCAGACTTTCCATTAACCTGTGACTCAACCAAAAACAAAAATGACATGAAATAAAAACTATGAAAAAATAAAAAGAAAACATACCTTATCTTGGGTTTCCTCCCAAGAAGCGCCTAATTTAGTGTCGCAGCACCACCTAATCAACTTTTTCCTCTACCTTTAGGATATAAATTTCACCCTCAATATCACATCCATCTTCTTGCCTCGATCATAGGGAGCTAGTACAAAGATTAAGAATCGAGTAATGGATGATGCATAGTAAACCACTTGGCCTTAAAGTGAGGTGTGTTTTATATTGCTTATTTGATGCAAATCAAGAATATAGGATTCTTGTTCCTCGTCTTAAAACTCTTCCACTATTTTAAATGATTCCATAGACAAGACATTATCTAAACATAATGTAGAAAAGTGTTTGGACTGAGGCCCAACTAATCCTACCTCTAATTTTACATCATCAACATCACACTCACTTTTATTCACCTTCTTAATTCAGTCTCAAAAGAAAAATGACAATTGAGTGGCTGCAATTCTTATGGTGGTGGTTGTAACCCCTTAACCTATTCAATAATTTTAGTTTTCAAGTACTCAGACTTTCTCAAATTTTTAGCAACTTTGTCTTCAACTTGTTGGAGAGTCAATTCTGCATCTACCTCCAGCTTATTTTCCAATTGCTTTACAGTCTCCTGATAGTTCTTTTTGTCTGCTAATAACTGTACTTTATTGATCTGGTTGGGCCCGTTAAAACTGTTGTTGCTGATTATTCCATGATTGAATTTATGGTTTATTCTGTACCATTTGATTGTTGTTGTTTATATAATTTTGCCTTTAATCATAGACCACAAACATTACTGAATCAGGGTTGACGACACAAATATCTTCAGAATGACCATAATTTCTGCAAATCATACACCATATAGAATTGTCATCACTCAAAACCATCTATCCCATGCTGATATATCAAGAAGTGTGATAAAAGAGAAATAAAAGAAACAAAACAAAAACTATTTACAACATAATATAGAAAAACTAAAAATAAGATAGTTACAAGTCCCCGACAACAACGTTAAAAACTTAACAGCACCAAGCATACACACAACTTTATGTGATCTTATCAAGTAGTAAAATGGCTTCAAGGAATCCCAAGTATCGATCTCTCAGTGAATTACATTTCCCACCTATCCAATTCCAGTTTAACCGATTGAGGAGAGTAGAAAATAGAGTTTTAAAATTGTAAATTAAAACTAAACTAAACTAATGTAAAAAAGTAATGACTTAGGAAAATATATGGATAGTAGCCCAGGGTTAAGGCTTACAAACAATCATACTACATTATTGAACTTCATTCATTAAATCACTTATCTTGGTTGTTGATTCATAGGGTTAATTGCATGATCAGGGTTTCCCAACCTCTAATCCTTTACCTAAGTTGAACCTTACAACTACATCATTGAGCGGGTATTTAATGGTCCACTTAAGTTCATTAAGATATCATCCTACGAGTGAATCAATAAGGTATCTAAGTACATCCCTTTCCTAGATAATAATTTGAATTCCTTATTTCATAAAGAAACACAAACCATACTTTGCTTATTCCCATGTTCTATCTCCCTATTCTCTCTTCTGAGTTCAGAAGGTTGACAATAGATGTATTATAAGGGTCGCAAATCTTTACAATAGTTATAATAAGAATAAAGAAACAAACAATAATGATAAGCAACTTAAACAAAATCAATTCAAAATAAAAGTAGTCATGATCTTGGCCTTAACCCCAGATAGGAGGTGTTAGCCTTTAATGGAAATATTCATCGTCTAATCCCTTGGATTGATGATACAAACCATGAAAAAAAACTAAAATAAAGAAATATAAGCCCTAAAAGAAGTGTTTGTTAGACCCAAAACTAGTCCAAGATGTCCGAAAGTATGTAAAAATATGATACAATATGTATTTATAACATAAGAGTAAGCCAAGTCCCAATAGAAGTCAATTTAGCTTGAAACACCCAGGTGTGGAGTGGAGTGTGTATCCCACCCACTATTCCTATGGAATGGGGAGTGTGTCACACCCTGTATCCCCTTGGAATAGAGCATGCGACGCCTGCTAATCGCATGCACTCTCTGGAAGATGTCTTCCAAATTTTGGTTAAATGATGGTGCTTCTTTCTTACATTCCTTGTATTGTGGTGTCTTTTAATTGATTTTCCAGCCTTTATATCATCCATATATAATCATGTTAAGCTCATAAAAGATTCTACAATAAAACACCACACGAATTAGAAGCATGAATAACACTATATCCATTACGATGAATAAAAAACAAGAGCTTAGACTAGGTTTATTTCCATGATCTTTCGCTTGAAGTTTCAACTCTTTCCTTGACTCATTTGAACTTTGTACACTCCTAGAAATTGGTTCCACATACAATAACACATTTAATACCATAAGGAACATATATAACTAAATAGAATCCAACAAGATAGACTTGGAAAGAAACTAGCTCAAGCTAGGAAGACTAGTTTTCTCCATTGAACTCTAATTGACTCTTTTAAGTACCAACTTACTTTAAAAACACTATAAACCTTACACATTTATCTCAATATCCACCATTATATCGTAGAATCATTCTCAAAACAAGGCTAAAAAGGCTACAATAGGGACATTAGAATGTATAAATACACCCAACATCACCAACCAAGCCCCACACCGGATGTATCACAATGGACCACAAACCCCTCAATGTCTTCATGCAGTGTTAAGATCAGAGCCTAAGTTAGGTTATCATTCATCTTCTCAAAACTACCCTCATAAGCATCAGACCACAGAAACTTTACCTTTTCTTAGTCAATTTAGTCATTGGGGCAGCTTTAGTTAAAAAACTCTCAACAAACCTCCTGTAGTAACCCGCTAAACCCAAGAAGCTCTGAATATCAGTTAGAGTCATGGGTATTGGCCACTTCTTCAAGACTGCAACTTTATACGAATCCACAATTATACCTTCACTAGAAATGATATGACCCAAGAAAGTGACAGCGTTCAACCAAAATTCACATATCAAAAAATTGGCATACAACTATTGCTCCTTCAAGGTCTGTAATACAATACGGAGGTAAATCACATAATCCACCTTACTCTTAAAGTACACCAGAATATCATCTATGAATACAATGACGATCAAGTCCAAAAACTGACAGAATACCCTATTCATTAAATCTATGGATGTTGCCGGGGCATTGGTTAAACCAAGGGACATAACAAGAAACTCAAAATGCCCATACCAAGTACGAAAGTCAATCTTAGGGATATCCACCTCTATAATCTTTAAATGATGGTACCCGGATCAAAGATCTATCTAGGAGAAAACTTAGCACCTTACAATTGATTAAACAAATCATCTATCCTTAGAAGGGGATATTTATTCTTTACTTTTACCTTGTTAAACTATCGGTAATTAATCTGAAAGGAACCATCCTTCTTACGCATGAATAACATTAGTGCACCCCACGGAGACACACTAAGACAGATGAAACCCTTGTCTAAAAGATCCTTTAATTGCTTCTTAAGCTCCTTAAACTCAGTTGGAGTCATTCAATACGGGGTAATAGAAATAGGATGAGTGTCCATAACAAGAACAATCCCAAAATCAATCTCCCTATTAACAGAACCCCAGGGAGGTTATTAGGAAAGACCTCAGGAAATTTATTTACCACCAGGAAGAAATGCAAAGAAGAACCCTCGAAGTTAGAATCTTTAACCTAGAATAGATGAAAGAGACATCCCATGAAGATTAATCCCCAAGCTTTAAGATAAGATATGAACCTCCCCTTAGGATCTAGGGAACCACTCTCCCATTCAATAACCGATTCATTAGGGAATTTAAAAATGACCTTACAGGTTTGACAGTCTATAGAAGTATAGCACGAGTACTACCAATCCATCCCAAATAGAAATATTGAAATCCACTATATCTAATTTAAACAGGTCCACCACAGTGTCTTTACTACCAACAGATACCACACACTCCCTATAGACTCTTCTAGCAATCACAGAGTCACCTATCAAAGTAGAAATAGAAAAAGGGGATGAAACACACTCAGGACCAAAACAAAAAAACACAGCCATAAATAGGGTCATATAAGATAGAGTAGACCCCGAATCAAGTAAATAGTACACGTCACAGAAAAAGTATCAACATACCAGTCATGATATCAGGTGATGCCTCGGACTCCTCTCGGATGATATAAGCATAGAGACAATTCTAACCTGTTCTAGAGCCAGATGATGTACCCTTTGGTGCCAGAGCTGAAGAAAAGGCATCTGGAACCTTATTTTCCCAAAGGCAACCCTACCAATAAGACATTTCTAAGCATATGCCTTAGATGATCACAGTTGAAATACTTGTCCCTCCCTTATCACATAAACCCTGATACAATCTACCATAAAACCTGCAGAGAGGATATGATAGAGATGAATAGGCTCCACTAGCCTGAGATTATGCACTCTAGGCCTTGAAGTTATCGCCACCTTAAAAATGCCTGTCACCCGACGGCTTTGGGTAGGGAGCTCTAGCTATCGAGTAAGATCTAGAATTTCCCCACTTCTTCTTGGGCCACTTACCACTATCCCTTCCACTCTATTATTGGCCACTACCCTATAAATAGAACCTAATCTTCTTACCCTGCCTCTCCCCTATCTTAGAATATTTCTTTTTTCCTTCCTCCACCTATTGCATGTACACAACCAACCTGGACATAGCCATGTCCTTGATCAACAAGGAAGCCTTACTTTCCAATATCAAGTCTCTAGACAACTTAGAAGTGAACTTTCTCATGTTAGCCCTTATGCTAGAAACCAACTATACAGCATACCAAGATAAATGGTGAAACTTCAAAGCATACTCCTTAACTGACATCTTGCCTTACTTCATATAATCAAACTCTTTCGTCTTTGCTTCCCTCAACTCCTGAGGAAAAAGTTGGTCCAGAAAAGAATTAGAAAAATCCACTCATAGAGATGACACAGCATTATCACCCCTTGGCAGATCCCATTCCTCGTACCATTGGTACACCATATGCTTCAGCTGGTAGGCGGCAAACTCCATGCCCTGTATGCATAACACAAAAACTCTTTTCCATCTTATCTAGAAAACCTTGAGGATACTCATCAACCTTAACAACAGTAAAGGTCGGAGGATTCAACCTCATAAACTAGCAAACCCTTGTGGCCACAAAAGATAGAGTAATAGGAATACCACACTTAGACAGAGAATCTACCAACTGTGCCAATATATGAATAGACAAATAAAACTCAATGTTTGTTACTTCAGCCTGAGGAACTTGAGAAGGACTAGAGGGAACTGGTGGAACTCTATAAGGATAATCAGAAACTAGACCCCTTAACCGGGTCTGGACCCCATAAGTAGAATACGTCCCATCAACATTGTCCTCGTGTGGGATAAAGAAGTTTTTGTGAGCTTTCGATCATAGAGGAAGCATAATCTGAAAAGAAAACAAATAGAAATTAGAGGAGAATTCAGGACTTAGACTCTACAACTTGAAAATAGAACACAAGAAAGAGAAATATTCATAAATTATTTGTATCCTCTCCCTTATGAGTGTGGCATGCTACACGCCCTTAAAATAGACTCTACTCGACACAGCTTTGTGGGCTCCTAATTGACCATGAACCTAGGGCTCTGATACAAATCTGACATGACCCGAACTAGGGCCTACTCATATCAGGTACCTCAAGCCCAACCAAGATCGGATACTACCCGTAAGACCAAACCATAGACACCCTACTACCTATGTCGAATAAATTTTGAACATATAATAAGATACATCAAAATAAACTAAAAGATATATAAAGAAGTTCATAACCATAACCAAAAAAATATCCAACCAAATACCCAATTGATGTCAAACTCAATGCCAATACCAATATAAAGGCTTATACCAATAACGACTCTGCCCATGCACATAGTAGTAACACAAAGCCTTTATCCGAACACCAAGAACATCAGGTTGGCACATTCCCCCAACCATAGCCAAAACCAAAGTATAAGAAACAAAAATACTGTAAAGAATTCCATAGTATGAAATAGAGTATTCTAGAGTATGGAAGCTCACCACTTCAGTCTGACACAAAAGCTATCCATGAATATAAGTCACTAAGTAGGAGGAGTAGTATAGCCATTTCATGCATCACATTGGCATACAATGCCTGAAGATGGGTTAGCGGGTGAACACTAGGATGTACTTAGGAATAAGGATAAAATAATCGCATTATTTGAAATCAAAGTAAATAAGCATATGCAATCACATACATGTTTACATCTATACCATGTCAGGAAAGGGAACTGGGTTTATAATGCATTTAAAACCTTAACCTGGGTTGCATAGCATTACCGTCACAATCTACCCATGGGCTATATGGGTCTAGTGTTACCCCATAAACGGTCTCTAGTAAGTGTAACAGTGCAAATCAAAGATATCATAGCGGCCGGGGATTCCCGTGTACCCTTCTACCTCCATGATACATATATACAAGTATAAACTTAGGGGATTCTCATGTACCATACAAGCATATGGTCACCATGACCATCCCTCATATTAGCAAACATGAGTTTCCAGTGTCTATCCATCACACTCATACCTTTACGATTAGTTATTACAACCCGCCATTATTGCCCAAGTAAAACATTTAGTACATAACCAAACCACCTACTCCAAAAGTCAATTATTAATGCATTATAAAGCAGTATCATCATACCGACTATAACTTGCAAGTAATGTCACTAGCTAATACTTAGGGGATTCCTATGTACCCTACAAGATTTCTAATTAAACAAAACCTATGGCCACCAAAGCCTTGCCAATCTATTCAAAACCAACCAAACTAATTTAAGTTTCATTACCAAATTATACAATGCAAAGATTTCAAAAATAGTCAAACTATGTGACAAAATAATTCTCATTGGCCTTTTAGCAAACATGTTGAGGGCATATAGTTTCCAAAACCAAAACTATGTATCAATTGACCGTTCCTATGTAACCACATGTTCAAACAATAAATTATAACATGAAAAACCATAAGAAAAATATGTGAAAACATTATCCAACCATGACCAACCAAAAACCCCAACATATATTTCAAAACCCAAAAAATACAATAATAATACCATAAAAACCATCCATTAAATTATGCTTTTAGTTAAACAAATAATGAGGGAGAAGTAACATACCTTAGACACTAAGGAAGACAAAGAGAATCCCTATTGAAATCCCTAAATTGATTGACTTGAAGAAACCCAAGCCTTTTCTGTAATGCCCCGAGTTTGCACCCCAAACGCCATACAGTACTTATAACCCCGAAGGACCACAAGCTAATCCATGACTGATACCTATTGTGAGCACTGAATAATAATAATTAAATAATGCAGAATATAGGATGAAAAGCCATAAGGTTCATAATCTAAACACTGATAAATATACTACTGAAATAACATCGGATAAACATGTGAAATCTGAATACTGACTGAACTAGTCTAGTCTGAAAAGCCTCTAACTGAATTTTCTGAATGTGGAGTTGATGGTACAATCCCCCAACTAACTTCGACTAATGAAATACTGATAAACTAAAATACTAAAATAAAAGTATATCCTCGATAGATGAGGACCCACTACTGAATCTGCGACTACTGACTAATTTTGGTTAAGAGCGATTAGGAACCTGAGCATCCAAACCTTTGATATGATACATCATAGCATAAATAAAAAGTATGCATTAGTATGTGGAATGTACTGATATTCTAGATGAGTTAAGGATGAATGCAACGGTTCATATGCATGAATCGTAACTAACTGAATTATATAGAGTAACTAAATATGAATACATGGACAACTGAAACTACTGTAAAATACTGAGTATGTAATACTGTGCATATATATGTATACTGTATCTGATCTTTTATCGAAGTTGAGTACTAATTTATGATACTGATTAACTGATATATGTGATCACTGATAATTAAATTACTGATACTGAGTGATGTTGTCTAATAGTCCTGATTCTGTAGAACTTAACTGAGTTCTAGACTAAGACTGAAACTGAGACTATGGGAGGTAATTATCTAAATAACGTATCCCAAATAAGAAAACTAGGGTCCAACTGGTAACCCCAATTGGAAGGGTGTCAGTACCATGCCACAGGTAAAGCCAAGCTGAAGAGTCACTCTCATCTGGCAGGTGCACTGAATGAGAATGGTGTTACCCTCAAATGGCAAGTAAAACACCTTATCAACCCTCAACTGGTAGGTTGATGTCTCAATCTATGCTGGCTACATAGTTCTAGAATGCAAGGACTACTCCTAAGAGTCACACTATGCAAGGACTGCTACTAAGAGTCACACCCTTAACTGGTAGGTGAGCCCCCATCCTTGGGTTCACTCGATGTTGAATCCTACTCTCAACTGAAGACACTGATTACTATACAAAGCTAAACTGGACTGATACTGATTTTCACTGAGTTCTTTAACTGACTGAGTTCACTGATCGTGACATTACTGAAACTACTCTGTAACTGATTATGATTCTAGGTAAACAGCAAGATTTTTGGGTATTGAATACCCTCAGGACTCAATTGTATTATAAATAAAGAATAGCATGATCATGAAAATATAATAATACTTGTTTTTTGACAATGCACTCATTTAGACTTTTTGTCAAACCCTTGTATGGCATGAACTTATATATGAATGGGACCACATAATAATATGTCATAAAATTCACTATCCAATGCACTTGAGCATTTTATCAAATACTTGGGAGCATGATTATTTCATATAGCAATAAACATATAATAATATCATGGATACTATATTCAACTTGTAATTCAAGAGTTCAACATGAAGATCACATATTCAACCCATAAACTATATATTTTTCATGAGACTTGTAATTAATCATGGAATTAAATCCCAAATAATATCATGAACATGAATTCAATTTATTTCAAGCATGGAAATCATAAATCCAAGATCTTGTATGTTTAAAAAGTGTTCTTGGACTTCATGGATGAAAGTAACCCATGAATGAACACCTAACATACCTGAGAAAATTAATTTTTGAAGGTTCTTGGTGAAATTCTTGAGATCGTTCTTGATTCTTGAAGCTATGGTTTTATTAATTTGAGAGAGAATGATTTATTCTTGAGAGAAAGTAGTAAATAATGACATAATAGTTTATTTAGGGCATCAATTTCGTGTTTAGGACTTATTAGGGCCAAGGAAAAAATACCAAATTACCCCTAGAGAGCTTTTAATTTTTGTCACTGAACATCCTGAGTTTGGGCTTCACTGCGATGCGGTGGCATCGCGGTGAGCCACTAGATCTTGGCTAAAAATTGCTTAAAAATTATGAGTACAAAAATGCACTTTGGCATGACACGTCATAATCACAAAGTCTCACAAGAATTTGAGAATTCTGAAAAATGACCTTAGAGTGATGCGAGGTATTTCAATGGCACCCTAGCAAATAACAATTGACATTTGTCTGGCCTCTGTGATGTTGTACTACACCAGGTGGCACACTGTTTTTCAAAATATGTTATGAATTCTCACCCGGTTATCAAATTTGGGTGAATTTTATATCGTTGGGAAGTTGACTGAATTTCCTATGCAATAGTAAGCTCTAAACTAAAAGTTCAGAATATTCTAGAAATTTTATATAGGGATACTCATATACTGAGAGTTAAACTATGCTAGGAAAATATGGGGTATTATAATATCTCCCTCTTGGGAACATTCATCCTTGAATGAGACTAATTAAGTAGAGAAGTATTGCTAGACTGAGTTTGCACACTGAACATGAATAACTGAAATAGGGAATACATCACTAAAGATCTGATAAGCTGAGTTTCATACCAAACATGCATATCTAATGCATGAGTACATGGCTGAACTGATTCATAAATGCATGGCTATCATGAAGATGATATGCAATGGTAATGAATACAAAGTTTGTAACTGTAACTGAATATGGAACTGAGTAAATTTGAGAAAGACTATTAGCTTAAGCTAAATCTAAGTTTGTGGATAATAGGTGAGGATACTTAGTCCTCATATCTTCTTCTGCTTCCCAAGTAGCTCCCTCAACGAACTGATTCCGCCAAAGAACTTTAACTAAGGGAACTTTTTTATTCCTCAGTCTACGAATCTAATGATCGAAGATTCTGACTAGAACTTCTTCAAAAATGAGATCATTCTGAATGTCTACGCCCTCTAAAGGAACTATGACTACTGGGTCACCAATGCATTTATTTGGCAAGAAGATGCGGAGTATTGGGTGTACTAAAGCTAGATTTGAAGGCAACTTAAGCTCGTAAACTACCTTTCTAATATGGTTGAGAATTTTGTGAGGACCGACATACCAGGGACTTTGTTTTCCCTTCTTGTCGAATCTCTTCACTCCCTTCACGGGAGATATTTTTAAGAACACAAAATCATCGATCTCAAACTCGAGATCTTTTCTACTCATATATGCATCTGATTTATATCGTCTCTAGGATACCCTAAGCCTTTCTCTGATCAAATGAACCTTTTATAAGGCATCAAACACTGAGTCAGGCCCTACTACTATAGCCTTATCTACCTCGAACCAACCAATTGGAGATCTACATCTCCTACCATAAAGAGCTTCAAACGGAGCCGTCTGAATACTAGAATGATAGCTATTATTATATGCAAATTCAATCAAAGGCAAATAGTTATCCCAACTACCTTTAAAATTAACAACACGGGATCTTAACATATCTTCTAGTGTCTGAATGGTCATTTCTACTTGACTATTTGTCTGAGGGTGAAAACCTATATTGAGGTGAACTTAGGTACCAAGACCTTTTTAGAATGCTTTCAAAAGTTAGAGGTAAACTGGGTACCTCTATCTGAGATGATGGATACTGGGACTCCATGTAACCTGAACAACTCTCTGATATAGAGTTTGGCATAGTCCTCAGCTGAATAGGAAGTATAAACTGGCAAGAAACAAGTGGATTTGGTCATCTATCTATGATAGCCCAAATCAAATCATGTTGATGACGAGTACGAGGCAAACCTATCATAAAGTCCACGTTCACTTCTTCCCATTTCCATGTGGAAATATTGAACTCCTTTTAATGTTATCAATCTGATACCTGGAATGCTACACGGTGCTAGAAATCTTAAAAGACCACAAGCTAATCCATGACTGATATTTGTAACTGAGCACTGCATAATATGTTATATAAATATGGAATAAAAGGGCTGAAAGGACATAAGGTTCAAATATCTAATAAAATATAACATCTAGAAAAATGGTATATCAATCCTTAAACTGAAATAAACTGTCTAAACATGCTAGTCTGAAAGCCTCTAAACTATCTGAAAACCGTGAAGTTGATGGGACATACCCCAACTAACTCCATCTACTAAAATTAAAATAATAAAGTAATGAAATAATCATACTACCCTCTAATGATAAGGATTCACTGCAAAACTGCTACTTCTGGCTGAATCTCAAGCTAAGTGCGATCGGGAACTTGAGTGTCTGAACATATGGTATAAAATACCATAGCACAAAAGAAAAGTATGTGTCAGTATATCTGAATGTACTGGTATACAAAGTGAGGTAGGCTGAATGCATAGGGTTCATATGCATGAACAATACTAACTAACTGAATAATATAAATGTGAGAATACATACATGAATACGTAACTATAAATGAGATCATGATAATACTGACTACTGGGTCTGAATACTGATAACATGAGTTTTGTATAACTGATATACTATTAACTGAGTGACTATGTCTAACAGTCCTGATTCTGATAGAACTAGTTGAGATTCGTACTGAACTGAGTGACTGTAGATGACAGTCCTGAATCTGAAGAACTATCTAAGTTCTTTGACGGAGACTAAGACTGAGACTATGAGAAGTAACTATCTAACCGGCATGCCCTAAATCTAAATTGGTGGCAGGGTGTCAATATCATTCCATGGGTAAAGACAAGTTATGAGTTAACCCTCTCTGATAGGGATCTCTTTCATTAACCCGTCCTACTTGGAAAACTCAAATAAGATATATAATCCCTAGATTCGTAGGGGTACATCTCAAATAAGATAACACATTGCATGCATAACTTGAGGCTTAGGCCTGAACATTAAAATAATACATCATGGCAACATTTTTCACTTCAAATACAAGAATTCCAACCATATGCTAACATAATTTCATTATATGTAATAAAGATTTCAACTTGGTAATCCTACAACAACATAAACATGGATATGATTCAATTTATAACATGGAATTCAAAATTTATATTTTTGAAAGGGTTTCTTGAGATTCATGGTAAAAGGAACCCATAAATCAACACTTTACATACCTTAGATGGAAGTTTCATAAATATTAACGGTGGAATCTCCTGGATTAGAACCTTCAATTAAAAACCCTAGACTTGTTCTTGAGGGAATTTAAGAGAAACAACTATATTTTAGTGAAAACCTAGCTGAATCTCGTGTTATAGGCTTATATAGGGATGGGAAATTGACCCTTTTGAATATAAAGATGTGGACATTTAATGATGGAAAACTGGGCATCGACGCGATTGACGACGCGGTGCATCAATGGCACCGACGCGATACTTGATGCATTGCACCATAATCGCGCCAAGCCTCAGTACTTTTAGCTCTGGCAACCTGCAACAATGTTAACCAACATGATAGGCGATGTGGCGCGCCAAGATCGCGTTGGTCCATTGTTTTGGGACACCAAACGTGGTCTAAACAAGGTCTAAAAAATCCAAAACTTGTTTGGGAACACTGATTGACCTCCCTAATCATGAATTAGCAAAAATACCGACCATTAAAGGACATTAAGGTTGTAAAATGAGATTTCCAACTTTTGAAGTCCAAAAATAAACTAAGTGTAGAAACTTATCTAGAATTTTCTAAGTCTGGGACCCCCTTGACAAACTTAAAAGACTGAATTAAGCTTAGGAATTTTGAGGGGTCTTAAAATATCTCCCCCTTAGGAACATTCTTCCTCGAATGGGACTGACTGAGATGGGAGAAATGATAAGCTAAGGTACATACTAAACATGAACAACTGAAATATGAGTACATCACTGACTTGACCTATAAGCTGAATATATTATACTGAATATCCATATCTGATGCATGAATAGATGACTCAATGAATGCATGATTGGGATTACTGGTAAGCTGAATTTATCAAGATGAGCATGCATATCTGATGCATGAATACATAACTGAATTGACACATGAACATATGAATGAATATGCAATGGTAATTACTACCAAGTTTATAATGGGAACCTGAGCATAAAATTAAATACCAAGTTTATAATGGAATCTGAACATGGAAGACTGTTACCTTAAACCAAAAATATTGATGAACCTGAGATGACTTACTAGGAATGCGTGAATGGGAACATGGGAATATATCTGAGCCTAAAATGTGGTATATAAACTAAATATCATAATTTGAACTGAGCACCTTGAATACGTGGCTTGCGGCTGAGGTCGGAGTTTGAGAGTAAACTTATGATTACCCATTATCCTAACAATATTCATTATGAGGAGAGAGAGTGGCATGTTTTTGTGATGAATGTTCTGGGGATTATAGTGTATCTCCCCCTTGGGACACTAGGTCCCTCTAAGAATACTGATTTTACTGAGATACTAAGGAAAACTAGGGCGATACACAAGGCACCTACTAACTGAATTGTGACTGAATATCTGGGATCTAAAACTAAGACGTGATACATGAACTAAATTGAGCACACAACTACCTGTTGGTCCATCTTAGAATGATCACATTCATGGGACTCCAGATAGTGCAACTAGATGGAATGAAGGGAAACCACACCATCTGAACTTATTCGTCTGAATGCTAAACTGAACTATTGGCTGGTTAAACTAACTCATACTAAAAGCTTATATTTAACTGAAGTACTTCTCTGGCACTCTTTCAACTATACTCTCCACCTTAGTACAACACGTCACTCAAGACTACCAAAAATATTCATATGGGTATTGAGCACAGCTGCTTAAATATACTGCTCATCTGATTAACTAAAGGACTGATAACTGAATACTGGGTCTACAATACTTAACTAAACTTATTCTGAACAACTGGACTAAAACTGTAGAGTATAATGCCTAGAGGGTAATGACTGACTGGGTAACATGAGGTAACTGGGCATGTGTGAGTGAAAACAGTATTACCTTAAGAATGCAAGATCACACGTCTAACATATTTCAAAAATATTCTGTAAACTGAGGTACTAAAATACTAATAACTAAGTAACTAATGGCCATATGCTATGGTTGAGAAATCCTAAAACTAAATTGAGTTACTGAATTGATTACTAGGCTAAGATTGGGACTGAGATTGCAGCTAAGATGGTAATTGAGATGTAACCTTAACTAAGACTGTAACTAAAACTGAATGATAGTTTCTGATAACTGAGGTTTAGACTAGTACTGAAGTACTGAATTCTAATGGCTAAGTAACTAATAACTGAAATACATGGTCCTGCGGGACTATCTGAGTATTTTACTGAATATTGATTACTAAATTGATGCTGTAACTTAGGCCTGAGGGATAGAGCATCAACACCATAGATTCACCGAGGGATCTAAACTGAAAGTATACGTGACATAATCTGAGGTTGGCTAATCACTAGGAGTGGAGCATGAATCATGAGTTGCATGACCTGAGCTTGGAATTTTTGTATTCATGGGACATAATTCGTAACACTGGATCAACTGGAAATCCTCATACTAGCAAATTGAAACACACACTATTATATGAAAAGCGCGTGGATATAAGTTGTATTCATGGGATTGAAACGTAAAGCATGCATCAGTATCGCGATGGTTGAAGTACAAAGCTTTGCACTGAGGTAGGAATAGGTCGGGAATCATCGTACCTTATGGATTTCCTACACATACTGGTATTACTACTGGAACCTGAAGGCCTGAATTTCTAAGGTATCATACTCGGGCAGTCCCTGTATACCTACTGGGCTATGATGGGCTGACCTAATAGGGGAAGACTGAGAAACGTCTTGTTAACATTTGGTCTAACCTTAAAGTTGACTGTTATGTAAAGAGTTACAAAAGAAAAAGAAACTCCTGAATCTGAAGAAAAGTGAACATGTAAATGAGAGATCGGTAACATACCAGTGGCTGCATCAGGAGGATTTTCCTAATTCTGTCAGGACAGAAGAGCATAGAGTGTGTTTAGGCGTTGCTCACTGATAGCGCTGAAATTTGTACCCTACTAATTCAGGTGACTGGACTTGGTTGAAGGACGACCATACTGACTTTGAGGGCCCGGTTTAGGACAGTCTCAGACCTTGTGACCTGAATAGCCACATCTGAAACACATATCAGAGTCGGATCTCCACACCCCCTTATGATACTTACTACACTCTTCGCAAAGTGGATTAGTAAAACTCCTTCTCTCACTACCTTGGGATTTGAAGCCTAGCGCCTTATCCCTATAGTCATTTTTAAACTTTGGTACTGGCACACTAGCTGAGGATAGAACTGGGACTAAAAACTTTTGATTATGTTGAGAACGGTTACCACCATGCGACCTTGGCTGAGAAAAACTATAGCTACCTATTCTAGCTCTCTTATTCTCTCTCTCCTTCTTCTTAAGATTCTTCTCTTTAATTTATTGAGCAAGGACCATAAGCCTAGTTATGTCCATCTCCTTAATCAACATCGCAGTCCTGAATTCCTTAACCACTCTACCTGATACCCCAAACACAAACTTGCTCATTCTGGATCTACTGTCTGCTACTACATGGGAAGCATACCTGGCTAACTGAGTAAACTTGAGGGGCTATTCTTTTATGCTCATGCTACCTTGTTTGAGATTGATGAACTCTAACACTTTGGCTTCTTTCTACTCTAGGGGAAAGAATTGGTCTAGGAAGGCAGTAGCAAACTCTTCCCACTCTATGGGCTTTACATCTATATCCCTATCTACCTTTCACTTATTAAACCATGTATGAGCTACATCTTATACCTGATAAGCGGCTAACTCAGCACTATCACTGGAAGTCACTCCCATGATATATGTGACTTAGAACAGGAGAGGATTTATTTGGGTAAAGTCCCAAATTCTGGCTGCACCAGTATTGGCCACTGAGTTGGTTGGAAAAGTGATAACGCTCAATCTACAGCTCTTGTAGGAGTGTAAAGCGGTCGTTAGAAAATATAGAACCCAACCTGGGTTGGGTATCGATCCCACAAGGAATAGCTTAGTCAACAAGTAAGCAACGATTACTAGACTTTTAGTCCAAGTCTCGTAAAAAGGTGGGATTGTAATGTGTAACCAAAATATTAAAGTAAAAACTGAAAATAGCAACGTAAAAAAAAGAATGTTTAGTAGGTTGTAAATCAATGAGAATTAAAGTGTTGGGGTTATGTCCACCTTCTGAGTTATACATCTCTATTGGCTATGAGTGTGTAGAATTCAGACATGTATGTGCTTATAGAGAATTGTATTCGATGGTAAATCCAGGCGTCTTTCGACCTATTCGAGGATTATTTCACTTTAAATCTTTCGAGCTTAAAGCGTGTCTAATGGTACGAATTCTCCAAGAGGTTAATCCAGTTACGGCACTAACTGTTTAATAGGGGATGGGACCCTACTACCTTGACATTATCTCTTTTCCAGACAGATAACCTTTCTTTCGAACAAGTTAAATGTTATACTGGTGTATTCTTGTGTTTGCAACCACAAAGAATTTTGATTAAGATGAAGAGAATAATGATATAAGCAGCATACGTGTCACGAACTCATAAACTCACAGCAATAGATAGTATCTCATTCGGTTTCCATAACCCTAACAAAGAAGTTTAGTTACCCATGAATGCGAAGTAAATCACAATTGACAGTGTTATTATACCACAATACTGATTAATTTCGTGTAGCACAGGTGGTAGGCGTTTAGGCATGATTTCTTGCAAGTAACGTTTCTCTTGTTGCGGAAATTAAGAATAGATGAATAGACGAAGAAAAATAGAATTAATGGAAAGATTAGAATTGTTGGAAGAGTAGAAAAGATTAATGGTTGAAGAATGTATATGTATCCATCAAAATCTCTAGCATGATAGGGTATTTATAATACCCATATCCTAAACCTACTAAGCTAATGAAATACTTAACCAAATCCTACTAAGTTAATGAAATACTTAACCCAATTGTACTAGGTTAATGTAACATTATCAAAATCCAAATAGACTAATGAAATACTTAACCCAATTGTACTAGGTTAATGTATTATTATCCTAATCCACATAAGTTACTGCAAGTCCCCAAAGTCTTCAGAAATGCTGTTTTAGCCCGGGACTGATTTTCCATGCATCACTTTTGGTCCTTAGGCGTCCAAGCTTCCTTTTCTCCTTCCGTGAAGCTTTCTTTGGCGTCAAGTAATCCATAAAATGCTGAATTCTGCATCATTCACACCTGAAACTTTGCTAATCATGTTCGTTTGCTCACTTACAGGAAAAAAGGACTAAAAGTGCATGAAATATATAATTTGTTCTCGAAACATGGCACAAATATGGGCAAAATATATTGATATAGGCGCGTAATATCGCCTATCATCACCACCCCACACTTGAAGCTTTGTTCGTCCTCGAACAAACTATCATGTCCCTCTAAGCATTACTTTAGGTTTCACAGCAACAACACAAAATATTCGTCAAGACAAGCACAATAATTACCAACAAAAAGTAGTTTTTCGATTATTAGTAGAAATAGATTAACCTCTAGTATAGACTCGTGATGGTGGTCAACTCATATTCAAAAGTTAAGGCACAAGGAATCATATACAACTACCCAAAACTCATCAACCATGTGTGTCTCACAATATATTACCCATAATCACTCATAAGTATAGCATATTTTCTCAAACATGGGTATCAAAATATCCTTGCTCTCGCTCTCACAAAGAATTCATATGCAACAACTGATGACCATAGGCTTGCCCTTAGTGTAATGCTCCACTAAATGTCAGAATACTAAGCTTAGGATCAAATAGGTCTTTTACAGGTTGTAATGTAGGCTAAGGGACGGGTAGGACTATTTTGGCCAGAAATAGTGACTAAGTTCCTAAGCACTTTAATACATCACATTGTATCATCAACATTTTTCTTTCAACCTTTCTTCTTTCTTTTATCCTACCACCCTTGTTCTCCTCTTTTGTTTTTCAATTTTAAGCATAACTCACTTTTCAGCTTTCTTTTCCTTTTTTCTTTTCAAAACATACCTCTTATGATAGCACTTTCTTTTTTCATAATGCATTCAAGCACCACTGCAATTTAAAGCATCATACTCACCCAATTTCCTCTTATTTCGTCACATTACTTTATACGTTAAAGCACTTAGGAATTTGGATCAAATTACGGTCTTGAAAAAAATGGATTGGGCTTACATATAAGGTTGTCACAGAAGTTGGCTAAAGGCTCAAAAGGGTTTAACTAGGATGATGTCCATGGGTAGGTAAAATGAAGGTAAACATGTATAGGCTGCCAAAGAAAAACCTAAATCATCTCCTATACTTACACTCCTTATTTTCGCTTTGCATACATACCAGGCAAGTTCTAGCATCAGCTACAGACATAGAATATACTATTAATCTCACACACACAAGGCAAATGGTCGACTTTATTGGAAGTAGTATAGACTCTCGACCCAACAAGTGAAGGAATTGAACCACACAATATCACATAATGAGTCATAATTAGAGCCTAAACGTCTCAATAGTCATGATTTTAGCACCTACTCTTGTTATGATATCATGCTTCCTATTAGAATAATTTCGTGCGAAGCTAAGTAAAAAAATTACTACTAAAAAAACTTAACTCAAACAAAAAAAACAAAAAAAAAATAAAACAAATAAAACAAAGTAAACAAAGTGAACAAACATAGATGCGGTAGAGAAGTATAGCATGCAATACCGCCACCCCACACTTAAATGGGACACTGCCATCAGAGGAAAATAAATACGAAGAACCTGGTCAGTCGGACTCCTCCTCTATGTCATGGGTCATACCCCCTTTGTCGGAATCATCATAGGAGTCATTGTCATCAGAATTCTCCTCCACGTTGGAGTCTGGCAAGCGTCGATCATCATCGGTCGGCACATCATCGTCTAGAGGTTCCTCAAAGTATGTGCCTACTCCACACATCTCCCGTGCATGCATATTCATTGGATAGTCATGGTCCAGCTGTTGGAGCTCTGCAGCAGTTGGAACACGACCTCCACTCATTATTGTGAACCGTGTCATGCCATAAAGATGATGGAAGAAACTCTCATCTCGAGCATGTCTCTCCGCAGTAGTAAGGTTGACACCATGTGTTGTTTCAGCATCTTTGACCTTTGTGAGGTCAACCTTCTTTGGGTTATGTGGGAGTTTGTGATCAGCTGGTTCCTCTTCGATATCCTCCTTCCGCAAGATTGCTGTCAATAGATTACCAAAAGTGAAGTGGGACCTCTTGTGTAGTCTGGCCTTCCGCATTGTAGAGCGAATGATTGCCCCAATGTTAATAGGGACATTCGTCATCAATGCATAGACCAAACACACTCTATCTCTTGTTATTTTGGTGTATTGAGTCCCAGGAATAAGGCATGAGTTGACGATGCGTAACCAGATTCTTGCTTCCCTATTCAAAGGAGCATAAAGGAAGGTATTGTGTCATCCGGTGTCTTGGTGTCTGCTCCACCTTGCCATGGATCTACTTCCACAAAGTGTGTGTCGAATTTCTTTATAAGGAGGTCTGCTGTACAGCTCTTTGAATGGTGCTGGATCGACCAAAGGTAAGCCAAGAAAGGAGTTGATCAAATCCGCGTTGAGCTGTAAAACTTGGCCCCGAATCTTGACTTCGCTTCCCGTGGTTTTCGGCGACCAGTTGGCGTAAAATTCTCTAGTCAAATCAAGATTACATTCTCCCATGTCGCGGAAGATGAAATCCAGATTCAATGCCATGATTTTTGCCAACATACGCGATTCCTTCTTCGCTAGGCTGTCCTTGTTGATCAAGTCGACATGAACATATTTGCTTTCCTTGTTGTTCCTATACCATCCTTTGGCTTCCTCCTCAAGAACCCATTTTATTCCAAACATTCGGTGGGGTAATTGCATTAAGGATGATTCTCCTTGGTTCTTGCAACCTCTCTTCTTGCCCTTTTGGGATGTGGTAGCCTTACCTTGTCTCTCTTTAGGTGCCATTATTTTTGAGATTTAAATGATATTTCATGTTAGCATCAACTCAATGGAAACAATCTATAAACAAGCCATCGGGGTACCACCCCACACTTAGGTTCGTTGATACAAATCAGTGAATTGAAAGTGGTCGATTACTTAGACTTCGTCGACATACGTTTAAGAAGCTATATTCCGACAAGAAAATCAGTGATGTATCACTTCTTGCAACCTTTGCAATATGTTCATGTTAGGTAAAACAAGACTACTACATAGGGGTTTCATCATGGTATAGTGTCTATCAACAATTACAACCTCCTATGTCGGTAGGCAACTATGAGTCTTATCCCGATGAACGGGATAGCTTAACATGTAGGCATACAAGTGACAAGACTATGCAATGTTCATAACCATAGCAATTCCGCAAAGAGTATGACAATGCAATTAAAACCAAATTCAAGTCGGAAACAAGTTAAGATTATCCTAACGTACATGTTCACTTACATGGTTTTGCATCAACAATTCAAACACTTTAACATCACCAATATTTCTTCAAGATGTAGCAATTCATGATAGACATAGCAACGTAGTACTTACGAGAAATAGATGAAGAATAAAAGAGTACTTACGTGATTGAAGCCTTTGGATATGTTTCTTGTGAATTGAAAGAGCAAAAAGAAAAATTTTAAGATGATTTGGAGTGGATGTGCGGCGCCTTTAGGTCAAGTTTAAATGTGTTTATGTTTCAAGACTAAGTCCCCTTTATATAGGAAAAGAATGGGTCGGGTTTTGACCCATTTAAAATCGGTTATGGAGACAAAAAGGGACCATAGGCGGTGCCTTTAGCTTTGCCTATGCATGGTATAGGCGGCGCCTAATGCAAAGCATAAGCTAGCATAGGCGGCGCCTAGTGTAATGCATAAAGGGACCATAGGCGGCGCCTACTGCATAGCATATGACATACTGAGACCAAATGCTTTAGCATAGGCGGCACCTATGCTATAGCATACCTGAGCATGGGCGGCGCCTATGTCTTTGCGCACTAGATTCCGAGACCTTAGGCTATAGTATAGGTTTTGCATTGTTCGTGGCCTAGTTTTACCTAGGCCTAGCCTTGCTCGATCCCTATTTTGTCATGAGCAATGCTCAATCCATAGCCTTATGCATCTTTATTCCTAACTTACCACCTTTACCATGCAATACGTCCAAATCGTTATTTGAAACCAATCTCCTCGTTGAATACCTTTTGCACCTATATTTGCTCAAAACCAATGAAAACGATTAGTACGATAGGTTGCCTCCCATCAAGCGCCTTGGTTTTGGTCGTGGCACGACTCTTATTTTTGGATTTTCTTTTATCAAAAGCAAAACAAGTACTTAGAACGGAAGAAAGACAAAAACGACAAACGATAAATGATAAACGATGGGTTGCCTCCCATCTAGTGCCTTATTTATTGTCGTGGCTCGACATAGTTACCTCGAGTACTTAGACTTCGTCGAGATAAGTGATGGCCAGATAATTCATCGAGTCAAGAGGACCGATATAAGGTTTAACACGTTGGCCATTCACCTTGAAGACAACACCATTGGTGTCTTCCAACTCAACTACTCCAAACGAGTATACTTGGATAACTTTGTATGGACCAAACCACTTAGACTTTAACTTACCTAGGAACAGATTTAATCTTGAGTTGAAGAGAAGAACCATATCATCCTTTTGGAAGTTTCGTCGAATAATCTGCTGATCATGATACTTCTTCATCCTCTCCTTGTATAGGTCTGACCTTTCATATGCATGGAGACGGAACTCATCTAATTCGTTCAGCTGCTCCAACCTCAGATTCATTGCATCATCCCAATTCAAGTTCAATTGCTTCAATGCCCACAATGCTTTATGCTCGAGCTCAATGGGTAAATGACAAGCCTTCCCATAAACTAGTTGATAAGGAGACATGCCAATGGGTGTTTTGAATGCAGTCCTATACGCCCATAGTGCATCATCTAGCTTCCAAGACCAATCCTTCCTATTAGCATTGACCGTTTTCGCAAGGATTTCCTTGATCTCCCGATTGGAAACCTCTACTTGTCCACTAGTTTGTGGGTGATAAGGCGTTGCTACCTTATGTTTCTTGACACCATACTTGGCCAACACGGATTTGAATAGCTTATTGCAAAAGTGAGATCCTCCATCACTTATGATAATACGTGGTACTCCAAAGCGAGTGAAGATATTCCTCTTTAAGAACGCTACAACACACTTTCCTTCGTTGTCAGCCAACGCTACAGCTTCAACCCATTTTGAGACGTAATCTACAGCAACTAAGATGTACTTATTCCAAACGAATTCACGAATAGACCCATGAAATCAATACCCCATACTTGAAAGAGTTCTACCTCAAGAATTTTGGACATGGGCATCTCATGGTGTTTCAAAATAGTACCTTGATGTTGGCATTGGTCGCACCTTCTAACATAGTCATAGGCATCTCTAAATATCGAAGGCCAATAGTAACCACTTTGCAATACTTTCCTTGTCGTCCGATTGCCTGCATGATGTCCTCCAACTTAGGAAGTGTGGCATGCTTCCAAAATATTAGGCACCTCTACATGGGATATACATCGTCGAATAATACCATCCGCACATCGTCGAAACAAATATGGCTCATCCCAATAGTAGTGTTGTACGTCATGCATAAACTTTCTCCTTTGGTGGTAAGATAAATTGGCAGGTATCACATTACTCACCACAAAATTTGCAAAGTCGGCATACCATGGTAATTTTTCCATTGTTGTTGCTAATATCTCCTCGTCAGGGAATGCATCATCAATCTGAATTTCAGGTTGCGCCAGATGCTCATTCTCGAGTCTAGATAGGTGGTCGGTCACTTGGTTCTCGCAACTTCTTCTATCTTTGACCTCAAAATCGAACTCTTGCAGCAGAAATACCCATGGAATTAATCTTGGTTTTGCATCCTTATTTGTCATTAGATACCTAAGAGATGCATGGTCTGTATGACCGATCACCTTAGTACCCAATAGATAGGCACGAAACTTCTCAAACGCATACACAACCGCTAGGAGCTCTTGTTCTGTCACAGTGTAGTTCCTTTGGGCTTCATTTAGGACCTTACTTGCATAGTAGATAGGATGACATAATTTCTCCTTTCTCTGACCAAGCACAGCTCCAACGGCTACACCACTAGCATCACACATGACTTCGAACGGAAGAGACCAATCTGGTGCTACCATGTTAGGGGCTTCAATGAGTTTTCCTTTGAGGCATTCGAATGCCCTTAAGCAATCTTCATTAAAGTCAAACTTCGCATCTTTCTCCAAGAGTTTGCACAATGGACTAGCAATTTTGGAGAAGTGTTTGATGAACCGACGATAGAAACCTACATGGCCGAGAAAACTACGAACTCCCTTCACTGAAATTGGAGGCGGTAGCTTCTCAATAACCTCTATTTTTTCTCAATCAACCTCAATCCCTCTGTCGGAGATATTGTGCCCAAGAACGATACCTTCTTTTACCATGAAGTGGCACTTCTCTAAATTCAGCACTAGGTTGAATTCTACACATCTTTGCAATGCCATGCTTAGCTTTGCCAAGCACGCTTCAAAAGACTCACCAACAACTGAAAAATCGTTCATGAATACCTCCAAAGTGTCTTCAACCATATCAGAAAAAACAGACATCATACAGCGTTGAAAGGTGGCTGGTGCGTTACATAACCCGAATGGCATACGTTTGAAGGCAAACGTACCATATGGGCATGTAAACGTTGTCTTCTCTTGGTCTTCGGGGGCAATACAAATCTGATTGTATCCTGAATAACCGTCCAAGAAACAAAACCATCCTTTCCCCGCTAATCGATCTAGCATTTGGTCCATGAATGGCATTGGGAAGTGATCTTTGAGTGTCCAAGAATTCAGCTTTCGGTAGTCCATGCATACTCTCCATCCAGTGGCGGGTCTGAGTGGAATAAGCTCATTCTTCACATTTGCGACCACCGTCATACCTCCTTTCTTGGGAACACATTGTACTGGGCTTACCCATGTACTATCAGAGATTGGATATACAACTCCTGCGTCTAACCACTTAATAATTTCTTTCTTCACCACTTCTTGCATAGGTGGGTTTAGACGCCTTTGATGCTCAATGGTGGGTGTGCAATTTTCTTGAAGCTGAATTTTATGTGTACAAATCCCACGTGGAATACCAATAATATCCGCAATGGTCCATCCAATGGCTCTAATGTACTTCCGTAAAATAGCAATAAGAGTTGCAACTTGTTGCTCACCCGAATCTGCTGCTACAATGACTGGAAGTGTGTTTCTGCTTCCTAAGAATGCATACTTTAAATGTCTTGGCAGCTCCTTCAATTCTAATGTGGGTGGCTCTTCAATAGATGGCTTAGCTGGTGGTGTGGGTCGATTCTTGAGATCAAGGTCCAGCTTCTTGGGAGCATAGCGATATGTCCCTAATCCTGATAGAGCACCAATAACTTTTTCACAATTTTCAGCATCCTCATTCTCTCCATTCATGAGCACAACCGCCAAAGGGTCATCAATAATTTGCTCTTATTCAAGTAATTCTTTCTTATAATAAGAGTAAACATCAGCCACCGAGAATACATTCAGCTCTTTGGGTTGCTTCATTGATTTGCAAACATAAAAGCGAACTACTTTGTCATTTATTCGAATGAAAGCTCATTAGCTCTCAAATCAATGAGCACACTTCCTGTAGCAAGGAAAGGGCGCCCCCAAGATTATGGGAACTTCTGAGTCTGCCTCACAATCCAAAATAACAAAGTCTGCCGGAAAGATGAATGAAGAAACCTTTACCAATACATCACATAGAATACCAACAGGTCGTTTTACCAACCTATCCGCCATGACAAGCCTCATATTGGTTGGAGTAGGATCACCCAACCCCAACTTCTTGTAGATTAATAATGGCATCAAATTGATGCTGGCTCCTAAGTCACATAATGCTTTGGCGAAATTCAAAGATCCAACGGTGCAGGGAATAGTGAAAGCTCCGGGGTCGGCTTCCTTCTGAACTATTGATCGGGTAGCGATTGCACTACAATGATGCACATCTTCTTTCAACTCATAGCTTGCTGCCCGCTTCTTTGTCAAAAGATCCTTCATAAATTTTGCATACCCAGGCATTTGTTCAAGTACCTCTACCAATGGAACATTAATGGTCAGCTGCTTTAACATAGTCATGAATTTGCTGAACTTCGTGTCATCCGCCACCTTCTTCAATCTTTGGGGAAAAGGTGGTGGTGGGTATGGAATTGTTCTCTCCACGTCTTTTTTCTCCTCTTGCTTCTGTTTTTCCACTTTTTCAGGCTGCACGTCGCTGGGTGTGACGTCCTTGACGTCTTCTGTGGACTCTTCTCCTATTGCATTGTCATCTAAGTCCGCAGCTTCGTCAACCACTTGCTTGTCTTTTGCTGAAGTTTCCAGCACCTTACCACTTCTGGTAGTGATGGCCATGCATGACCCATCATTCTTTGGGTTTTGCACAGTATCGCTAGGTAGGGTGTCGGCCTTTGTTTGATTGAGTGCTGCTGAAAGTTGGCTCAATTGCTGCTCTATTTGCTTGATTGAAGTGGAATGTGAATCAACTAATTGTTTCATGGAGGACAAATCATTAATTACCTCCGTTACTCCCGCGCTCGTTGCTTCCACTCCTTTCAACAATTTAGCCATCATGTCTTCTATACTTCCAGAATTAGATGTGGTGGTGTCACGTCTACCAGGGGGAACGTACAAACCACTCTTTTCATTCTTGTTCTTCCAACTACCTTGGTCCTTGTTTCCAGATTTATCATAATATTTCCGACCTTGATTTCCTTGGGTATTCCCACGGAAACCCCCCTGATTGTTCAAGTAGTTGGCCTTCTCTTCCGAATCAGATTTGTCTCTTCCTTTTGGCGCAATAGCTTTCACTTTTTCGGTCTTCCCTAATAATAAATGCTTTGTAAGAAGATCCATTTGTGTTTTCATATGTGCCATATCTTGATCACGTTTTTTTTCTCTTCTTCTTTGGTCTGCAGTCATGCCAATAGATATAGTAGAGCTTGCTACCTCAGAATCCATGGTATGCCAAGCTCTACTTTGCTTCGTCATACGATCTAGCATATTGCTTGCTTGACCAAAGGTGAGGTCCATAAAAGATCCTCCAGCTGCATTATCCACCACTGGTTTAGTTATTGAATTCAAGGCTCTGTATAATATCTCCATAAGGTGAACATTAGTCATGTGATGGTTTGGGCACCTCGTTAGCTTTGTCTTGAACCTCTCCCATGTTTCATGAAGGGCTTCAGTTGGAAGCTGACGAAAGTTGCTGATTTTATCTCGCAATTGTGCTCTTTTGGATGGCGGAAAGAATCTTTCTAGGAAAGCGTCTCTCAATTGCCTCCAATTTGTAATAGAATTAGGAGTCAGCCCATTTAACCATAGAGTTGCCTCCCCAGACAGAGACAATGGGAATAGACGTAATCGAATTGCATTCTGACCAACACCAGGATTGTCAAACGACTTGCATGTAGAAATAAAGTTGATGAGATGCATATTCGGATCATCGCCTGCTAGTCCACCAAATAATCCCTTGAGTTGCAATAACTGAATCATGGTGCTTGTGATGTTGAACTTGGCTCCGGGCGCTAATGGTGGAGGAATTATGGCTCCAGTGGCTCTGGCTCCATCAAGATCATCATCATCGTCGTCAAAAGCTGGTTGCATGGGTTGGCGATCATACCTAAACCGAGCTTGACGACCTCTTCTGTTGGCAGGTGTTGCGATTTCAGCATCATGCCTTAGGTTTAGTAACTCGTCATCACCTAAATTATCATCGTCAAGATTTGTTGCTCGCCCAGGGTTATCAATGTTTTGTTGGTGTACTTGGGCGGCGGCAAGAGCAGCTAATCTTGCCTGCTCCTGTTGAGCAGCCATTCTTTTGATTTCCATTTGTGCCTCCATTCTGCCAATACGTTGTGGTTCAGGATTGATAGGTAATAACGGTTGACCAGAACTTCTAGTATGGGGCATGCACTGAATAAAAACCTGCAGTAAACAAAAACAAAAACTAAAAGTAAAAGTATGAGAATCTCTGACCAAAGGGTCTAGTAATTATCACAAACTTAATTGACACATGTATTCCCCAGCAACGGCGCCAATTTTTGATAACGCTCAATCTACAGCTCTCGTAGGAGTGTAAAGCGGTCGTTAGCAAATATAGAACCCAACCTGGGTTGGGTATCGATCCCACAGGGAATAGCTTGGTCAACAAGTAAGCGACGATTACTAGACTTTTTGTGCAAGTCTCGTAAAAAGGGGGGATTGTAATGTGTAACCAAAATATTAAAGTAAAAACTAAAAATGCAACGTAAAAAGAAAGAATGTTTAGTAGGTTGTAACACAATGAGAATTGAAGCGTTGGGGTTATGTCCACCTTCTGAGTTACACGTCTCTATTGGCTATGAGTGTGCAGAATTCAGACATGTATGTGCTTATAGAGAATTGTACTCGACGGTAAATCCAGGTGTCTTTCGACCTATTCGAGGATTATTTCACTTTAACTTTTTCAAGCTTAAAGTGTGTCTAACGGTACGAATTCTCCAAGAGGTTAATCCAGTTACGGCACTAACTGTTTAATAGGGGATGGGACCCTACTACCTTGACATTATATCTTTTCCAGACAGATAACCTTTCTTTCGAACGAGTTAAATGTTATACTGGCGTATTCTTGTGTTTTCAACCACAAAGAATTTAGATTAAGATGAAGAGAATAATTATATAAGAAGCATACGTGTCACGAACTCACAAACTCACAGCAATAGATAGTATCTCATTCGGTTTCCATAACCCCAACAGAGAAGTTTAGTTACCCATGAATGCGAAGGAAATCACAATTGACATTGTTATTATACCACAATACTGATTAATTTCGTGTAGCAAAGGTGGTAGGCGTTTAGGTGTGATTTCTTGCAAGTAACATTTCTCTTGTTGCGAAAATTAAGAATAGATGAATAGACGAAGAAAAATAGAATTAATGGAAAGATTAGAATTGTTAGAAGAGTAGAAAAGATTAATAGTTGAAGAATGTATATGGATCCATCAAAATCTCTAGCATGATAGGGTATTTATAATACCCATATCCTAATCCTACTAAGCTAATGAAATACTTAACCAAATCCTACTAAGCTAATGAAATACTTAACCCAATTGTACTAGGTTAATGTAACATTATCCAAATCCAAATAGACTAATGAAATACTTAACCCAATTGTACTAGGTTAATGTATTATTATCCTAATCCACATAAGTTACTGCAAGTCCCCAAAGTCTTCAGAAATGTTGTTTTAGCCCGGGACAGATTTTCCATGTATCACTTTTGGTCCTTAGGCGTCCAAGCTTCCTTTTCTCCTTTAGTGAAGCTTTCTTTGGCGTCAAGTAATCCATAAAATGTTGAATTCTGCATCATTTACACCTGAAACTGTGCTAATCATGTTCGTTAGATCACTTACAGGAAAAAAGGACTAAAAGTGCATGAAATATATAATTTGTTCTCGAAACATGGCACAAATATGGGCAAAATATATTGATATAGGCGCGTAATATCACCTATCATCAAAAAGCAGTTGTCCATTCATTCTAAGTTGTGACTGACTTGGCTAGAATAGTAAATGTAGTCCTGAATTCTGCATGGAAGACATGCTTGTCCAGGGGATCTTCCTAAACGTGTTGAGGGGCTTACATATTTTTATTTTTTCTTTTGGGAGGCATGTTCTATAAATGTAAAGGGAGAAACAAATTTGAATGAGAGTTAAATTTGAGCTCATGCTCACTAGCATGATATGAATACTGAAAGAAGAGAAACTGTTCCTAAAATATCTTATAGCCTCCTATACATAAATGTAGCGCGCAACACACCCATGCACAAGACTCTACTAGATGTGGATTTTCAGACTTCCTAGGACACTGTTGAACCTTAGACTCTGATACCAAGTTTGTAACGCCTCGAATCTGATACCCAGAATGATACACAGTTCTAGCAATCTTGAAGGACCATAAGCTAACCCATAACTGATATTTGTAACTGAGCACTGCATAATATGCTATATAAATACAAAATTAAAGAACTAAAAGTCCATAAGGTTCAAATATCTGATAAAACATAACATCTAGAAATATGGTATATCGATACCAAAAATAAAATAAACTATCTGAACATACTAGTCTGAAAGCCTCTAAACTATCTGAAAACTGTGGAGTTGATGGGACATGTCCCTAACTACCTCCATCTACTAAAACTAAAATAATAAAGTGATAAAATAATTATTCTATCCTCGAATAATAAGGACTCACTGCAAAATCTACTGTTGCTAACTGAATCTGAAGCTAAGTACGATCGAGACCTTGAGCGTCCGAACCTATGGTATAAAACACCATTGTGCAGAAAAAAGTATGCATCAGTACGTCTGAATATACTGGTATGCAAAGTAAGGTAGGCTGAATGCATGGGGTTCATATGCATAAACAATACTAACTGACTGAATAACATGAACTTAAGAACACATGTATGAATATGTAACTGTAAATAAGATCATCATAATACTGACTACCGAGTATGAATACTGATAACATAAGTTTAGTACAACTAATATATTGTTAACTGAGTGACTATGTCTAACAGTAATGATTCTGATAGAACTAGTTGAGTCCTATACTGAACTGAGTGACTATAGCTGATAGTCCTGAATCTGAAGAACTATCTGAGTTCTTCTACTGACACTAAGACTAAGACTGTCGGAAGTGATCATCTAACCGACATGCCCCAAATATAAAATAGTGGGGTCCAACCTGTAAACCCAGCTGGAAAGGTGTCAGTATCATACCACAAGTAAATACAAGCTGTGAGTTAACCCTCTCTGATAGAGAGCTTTTCCGCCAACCCCTCCTAGTGGAAAAATCAAATGAGATGTATAACCCCTAGACTCGTAGGGGTACATCTCAACCTACGCTGACTATGTAGTTTTGGAACACAAGATTTTCTTTAAAGGATCACACCCTCTACTGGATGACAGGTGAGCCCTCATCCCTGGGTTCACTCAATGCTGAATCCTACTCCCAATTGAATAGATACTGAACTGATTTTCTAGTTCATACTAGGCTTGACTGAGTTGTCACTGATCGTATTACTGACTAAACTAGACTGATTTCACTAAGTTCCATTGACTGATAAAATACTACTGATTCTGGATAACTGACTGAGACTACAAAGATTATTGATTACTGTGAAGGACTGGACTGATACTGAATTTACTGAGTTTTCCTAAGTCATGTGACTGACTGAACTCTAAGGATCATGGCTTGACTAAGAGTATACTGAAAACTGACGTTGGGTCTAGGTACACAGCTAAAGTTTTGGAAATAAGTACCCCCAGGACTCGATAGCATGATACTGACAAGACATGACACTTCTTGAACACATAACCATAGTCAACACTTCATAATACAAACGGTGGGGATTTTCATGAAGTATTTTTATGTCAAAAGCTTACACATGAATAGGAATACATATAATATGTCATAATTCCGTAAGTCTAATCTCATGAGCATTCCATCAAACCATTAAAATACATAACAATAACATGGAGGTCATTGTGAACATAAAGGTAAAGCATGGATTCATCAATTTGGTCCCAATTGAGTCATAAAGCATAATTCTTATTCTTTTAGGCATTTTAGCTAACACCTTGCATGCATAACTTGAGGCTTAGGCTTGAAAATTAAAATAATACATCATGGCAACAATTTTCACTTCAAATACAAGAATTCCAACCACATGCTAACATAATTTCATTATATGTATTAAAGATTTCAACTTAGTAATCATACAACAACATAAACATTGATATGATTCAATTCATAACATAAAATTCAAAATTTATATTTTTGAAAGGGTTTCTTGAGCTTTATGGGTGAAAGGAACACATGAATTAACACTTTACATACCTTAGATGGAAGTTCGTTAAAGATTAACGGTGGAATCTTCTGGATTAGAACCTTCAATTGAAAACCCTAGAGTTGTTCTTGAGGGAATTTATGAGAAACAACTATATTTTGGTGAAGACCTAGCTGAATCTCATGTTATAGGCTTATATTGGGGAGGGAAATTGATCCTTTTTCCCTTAAAGACACGAACATTTAATGAATGAAAACTAGGCATCAATGTGATTGGCGACGTGGTGCGTCAATGGTACTGATGCGATACTCGACGCATCAAGCCATGATTGCACCAAGCCTAAGTACTTTTGGATTTGGCAACCAGCAACAATGTTAACCAGCGAGATAGGCGACTTGGAATGCCAAAATTGCGTCGGTCCACTATTTTGGGACACCAAACGTGGTCTAAATAAGGTCCAAAAAATCTGAAACTTGTCCGAGAACACCTATTGACCTCCCTGATCTTGAATTAGAAAGAATACCGACCATTAAAGGATATTAAGGTCACTAAATGAGATTGCCAACTTTCGAAGGCCAAAAATAAACTAAGTCTGGAAACTTATCTAGAATTTTCTAAGTCTGGGACCACCTTGACAAACTTAAAGGACTGAATTAAGCTTGAGAATTTTGTGGGGTCTTACACTTTTGTATGGATCCACTAGGCTTTTGGAGCTCGATATTAACGTACTGACATATAGAACACTTGTCTACAAACTCTGCAATGTCCCTCTTCATCCCACTCCACTAATATATCTCCTACAAATCGTAGTACATCTTAGTGGTCCCTAGATGAATTGAGTTATGTGCATTGTGCGCTTCTGCAAGAATACGCTGCCTCAAGTCATCTATACCTGGCATATACAACCAACCCTGGCAACATAATACACCATCTTTCCCATGGGAGAAAACCTCTACTTTCTAATCTCTAATTGACTCTTTCAACTTAACTAGACTGGTATCTCTGTCCTAATTTTTCTTCACTTCGGAAACCAGAGATGATTCAACTATTTTGCACCCATACACTACCTTTAGCTGAATCGACTAAGCGGATACCTAGTCGGGCAAGCTGATGAACTTCCTAAGCTAACTTCTTCTTATAATCCTCAACATGAGCAACACTACCCATAGAGTATCTACTAAGAGCATCAGCCACTACACTGGCCTTGTACGGATGGCACAGAACACTCACGTCATAATCTTTCAACAATTTTATCCATCTTTCCTAACGAAAATTTAAATCTATCATAGAAAACCATACTTCAAGCTTTTGTGATCTGTGAACACAACAACATGCACCCCATACAAATAATGCCTCCAAATCTTTAAGAAAAACACTACAAATGCTAACTCAAGATCATGGGTAGGGTAATTCTTTTCATAGGGTTTAAGTTGTATAGAGGACACAACCTAAACCTACTTTGGATGCATCACAGTACACAACAAACCCATCTGAACCATCTGGTTGAGTCAAAACTGGGTTGTAATGAGTCGAGTCTTCAACTCCTGAAAAATCTTCTCATAGGAATCTGACCACTAAAACTTGACTTTCTTCTGAGTCAATCTAGACATGGGGGATGCAATAGATGAAAACCCTTCAAAAAACCAACAGTAATAGCTAGCTAAACCCAAGAAGCTCTTGCTATCTGATGGAAAAATGGGTCTAGGATAGTTTCTCACCACTTTGATCTTTTAAGGATCAACTCTAATTCCATCACCAGAAATAATATAACCAACGAATGCTACTGACCTTATCCAAAATTTACACTTACTGAATTTTGCGAAAAACTGATGAGCTATGAGATCTGAAGTATGATTCTGAGATGATTTGCATGATCATTCTCTCTATAAGAATAGACAAGAATGTCATCGATTAAGGCTATAATGAACATGTCCAAGTACTGCTTGAACACGCAATTAATTAAGTCTATGAAGGCTACTAAGGCATTTATGATACCAAAGGAAATGAGTAGAGACTCGAGGTGACCATACTAGGTTCAAAAAGTTATTTTCGAAAAGTCAGATTCTCTGACTCTAAGTTAATGATAGCCTGATCTAAGGTCTATCTTAGAAAAGTAACTGGCGCCCTGGAGTTGGTCAAACAAGTCATCAAATCTAGGAAGTCGATATTTATTCTTGACTATGACTTTGTTTAACTGATGATAGTTAATATATATCCTAAGAGAACAGTCTTTCTTACGCATTAATAGAATTATGCCCCACGGGGAAATGCTGGGTCTGATGAACCTTTTGTCTAAAAGGTTCTTTAACTGTTCTTTTAATTCTCTGAGTTCAGTTGGAGACATTCTGTATGGTAGAATAGATATGGGATAAGTATCTAGAAGAAGGTCTATTCCAAAGTCAATTTCCCTTTCAGGGGGAACTCCCGGAAGATTTTCAAGAAATACATTTGAGAATTCATTTACTACTCGAACTGACCTAAGACTAGGAGTCTCTGTACTCGAGTTTTTAACTTGTACAAGATGATAGACTCATACCTTGGATATTATTTTTTTCGCTCTAAGGTGTGAAATCAACTGACCCTTAAGCATTATGGTACTACCTCTCCATTCAAGGACTGGTTCATTTGGAAACTAAAAATAAACAATTATGTTTCTACAATCAACTGAGGCATAGCATAAATGGAGCCAATCTACACCGAAAATAACATCGATATCCATCATCTTTAAATCTATTACGTCTATTGAAGTGACTTTCTGAGATATCATAATCGGGCAGTTCCTGTATACCCATTGGACTATGATAGACTGGCCAACTAGGATAGAGACTGAGAAAGGATCTGTTAAAATTTCTAGTCTGACTTTGAAATTGACTGCTATCTAAGGAGTTATAAAAGACAAAGAAGCTCCTGGATCTAATAAGGAATAAAAATATAAATAAAATATCTGTAACACACCAGTGGCCACATTATAAGAACTTTCCTGATCTTGTCTGGACTGAAGTGCATAAAGTCTGTTTGGGTGTTGCCCACTGGTGGCACTAGAGGTGAAACCCTACTTATTCAAGTGACTGTACTGAGCTAAGGAACGATTATACTGACCTTGAGAACCTGACTGAGGATAATATATGATTCTATGGCCTAGCTTGCCACACCCAAAACAAACATCACTACGAGCTCTACAGATACCCCGATGGTTTCTGCCACATTTCTGGAAAAGATGATTCGTTTGAGCACTGATGACACTACCCTGAGATTTAAATCCTGCGCCATATCTTTGTTACCATTTTTGAACTTGGGTACTAGAGCACTATCTAAGGACAGAGTTGGAACCAAAGATTTTGAGCAAAACTGGGAATAATTAACACCTTCTGACTAGGCTGAGTGAAATTTAAACTATCTGTTCTAGTTTTCTTATTCTCTCGCTCTCTTCTTATTCTTAGCCTCTTCTATCTGCTGAGCTTGGAACATAAGCCATGATATGTCCATCTCCTTAATCAACATCGCAGTCCTGCATTCCTTAACCATACTCTCTAACACCCCTGACATGAACTTCCTCATTTCGGACCTAATGTTTGCAACTACATAGGGAACATATATGGCTAATGATAATGGTCAACTTACACGTCAATTTAGTATAAGGTGGTCTTCGTCAATATATTTACATAACTTTAGAGTCAGGGTCAAATCCATAGGGAACAATGCGAGTAGCGATTAAACTAGTTTGAAACTAAAGGTACAAGTTAAATTCAAATAAATGATACGAAAATATAAAATGGGGGTTTTCAATGATCAAACAAATGTTAAAATTTAATTTGCTTCAAAGATCAAATCTTAAACTGCAATATTTCACATCAATGATATAGAGAAACTAGAGTTGTGATAACTATGATTAGTAATGCTCCATTGAATAACAGTTGTAGTATTGGATTCTCGTGACTTATGGGAAATACCAAATTATTAGTTTCGACAGTCCATCAAAGTGTTTCTCAACCTACCTAGATGTTGAACTCCCTAATTCTCTCGAACTTAGGAAAGCATTCTATTCATACTGATTTTATCTCAGTTGATCAATCTTGTTACAACATTAATCATTAGATAAGAACTTAACCTTCCCGAATCCTCATTGATAATTCACTTCTTACTAGGGTTGATTTCTTATCTCAAGCAAAACAATAGTAAGCAAGGCCTATTGTTTGCATCCAACAGAAAATAATTAATCTAAAAGAATTATCAAGATGTTCCCACAATCACTCAACCCTAACCAAATATTAAATCCATGGAGGAATAATCACAGATCCCACAACCCTAGTTGTGGATTTTAGTTCCACATGAGAAAGAAAGAGATAGAAACAATTATATTCATCATTCAAAGTAATTAAACTTACAAAAGATAAAGTCTGAAGTTGATTCTCTTCAAAGTTCAAGAGCAAAATCTCAAAACCCAATCAAAGAGTTGAATATTGAATTCTAAGTTAAAAGCCCCTAAAAAAAAGTAAACTCCCTTGGAATAAGTGCCAGAATGTCGAGTCCCATCCCCTAAGAAAACCCTAAACAATACTTTAAATAGTTCACCCTAATTACGAAAACAAAATCATAGAGTTCAGTAATTTCTCGAACAGGTGAGGAAATTTTGTGACAATCACAAATGTCGTCATCTCTTTCATCAGTTTTAGCACTTCCTGCTTAAGTTTGACAATAAAACTTGATGACTTATCAACTCTTTGATGACTTATTAGGAAATATCATCACAACTTTCAGCTAAGGTCCATTCTCTGTCTAAGGTTGACGGTGTCTGTGATAACTTATCATAGGGATGACGACTTATCAGGAATATCATTACGAACTCCAGCCAAAAACCAATCTCTATCTAAGGTTGACGATGAAGATGATAACTTATTGGAGTGTTGACGACTTATCAGGAATGTCATCAGCCATACTTCTCTTCTATTTGCTTTAAATTTCAACTCTTTTACTTTTATCCTTGTTGGTTCTCTTGCATCTTGGATTCTACAGCAAAATCAAAGATAAAATGATCAAAAAGGACAAAAGTTGCTTAAGACTTTGCAATTATTCTCAGTTAAAAGCCTCAAATGTGTTAGCATCTGCTAGCACATCATCTAACTGAGCAAACTTAAGGGAATATTCTTTCACACTCATGCTTCCTTGCCAGAGATTGATGAACTCTAACACATTGGCTTCTCTCAGCTCTAAGAGAAAGAATCTATCTAGAAAAGCAGTAGCAAACTCTTCCCACTCTATGAGCTCTGCATCTGTGCCCCTGTCTACCTTTCACTACTTAAACCACATATGAGTTGCATCTTGTAGCTGATAGGTAGCTAACTCAGCACTCTCACTGGAAGCCACTCCCATAATATCTATGACTTTTTTAACCTGATCGAGGAACTCCCGTAGATCCTCTTCAGACTTAGATCCTGAGAATATGAGAGAATTCATTCGGGTGAAGTCCCGAATCTTGACTACAGCAGTATTGGCCACTAGGTTAGCCTAAATAGCAGCTGTACATTCATTCTGAGCTACTACAGAATGGGCCAGAGTGGTAAATGCAGCTCTAAATTCTATATAGGAGAGGGGATCTGCCTGAATGGGCTGAGGTGCTGAATGGTTTCCTGTTCTTTCATTGGGTTTTTTAGGAGGCATGTTCTATAAATAGAAGAAAGAGAAGAATTAGACTGAGAGTTTATCTTGAGCTCATTCTCACTCGCACGATGTGAATACTAAAATAAGGAAAAAGTTTTCCTAAAAACGTCTCATAGCCTTTTGCCCATAAGTGTGGTGAGCTACACACACATGCACAAGACTCTACTAGATGCGACTTTTAAACTCCCTAGGACTCTGTTGAACCTTAGGCTCTGATACCAAGTTTGTAACACCTCAAGTTTACACCCTGGATGCCATACGGTGCTTACGACCCCATAGGATCAGTAGCTAACCCATGACTGATACCTGCTGTGAGCATTAAATAATAAAAATAAAATAATACAGAATATAGACTGAAATGCCAAAAGGTTCATAATCTGAACGCTGATAAATATAGTACTAAAATAATATATGATAAAATATGTTAAATCTGAATACTGACTGAACTAGTTTAGTCTGAAAAGCCTCTAACTGAACCATCTGAATATGGAGTTGATGGGACAAGCCCCCAACTAACTCCAACTAATGAAATACTAATAAACTAAAATACTAAAATAAAAACATATCCTCGATAGATGAGGAATCACTACTAAATTTGTGACTGCTGACTGAATCTATCTAAGCACGGTCAGGAACCTGAGCATTCGAACCTATAATATGAGACATCATAGCGCAAAAAAAGAGTATGTGTCAGTATGTGGAATGTACTGGTATGCTAGATTAGGTAAGGTTGAATGTAAGGATTTATATGCATGAACAGTAACCAACCGAATGATATAGAGTAATTGAATATGAATACATAGATAACTGAAACTACTATAAAATACTGAGCATGCAATACTGTGCATATACATACATACTATATTTGAGCTTTTAATGAAGCTTAGTAATGATTTTTGATACTAAGTAACTGATATCTATGATCACTGATAATTAAATTACTGATACCGAGTGACTCTGTCTAACAGTTTTGATTCTGTAGAACTGAACTAAGTTCTAGACTAAGATTAAAAATGAGACTATAGGATGTAATCATCTGACCGACATGCCCCAAATAAGATAATTGGGGTCCAACCTATAGCCCCAGTTGGAAAGGTGTTAGTACCGTGCCACAGGTAAAGACAAACTGAAGAGTCACCCTCTGGCAGGTGCCCTGAATGAGAATGGTGGTACCCTAACTGGCAGGTAAAATACCTCATCAACCCTCAACTAGCAGGTTGATGTCTCAACCTACGCTGGCTACGTAGTTCTGTAATGCAAGGACTGCTACAAAGGGTCAACCCTCTACTGGCAGATGAGCCCCCATCCTTGGGTTCACTCGGTGCTGAATCCTACTCCCAACTGAAGAAATTAATTATTGTACAGAGCTGAACTGGACTGATACTAAGTTTTACTGAGTTCCTTAACTGGCTGAGTGCACTGATCGTGACATTACTGGGACTAGTCCGTAACTAACTATGACTCTAGGTAAACAACTAGATTTTTGGGTATTAAATACACCAGGACTCGATTGCATTAAAAATAAAGCATAGCAAGATCAGAAAAACATAATAATACTTATTTGCTAACAAAACACTCATTTAGACATTTTGTGAAACACTTCTACGGCATGAACTTGTACTTGAATGGGACCACATGATAACATCATAAAATTCACTATCCAATACACTTGAGCTTTATCAAACACTTCGGGAGCATGATTATTTTGTATAGCAATAAACATATAATAATATCATGGCTACTACATTCAACTTTTAATTCAAGAGTTCAACATGAAGATCACATAATTCAACGCACAAACTATCTATTTTTCATGAGACTTGTAATTAATCACGGAATTAAATCCTCAATAATATCATGAACATGAATTCAATCTATTTTAAGCATAGAAATCATAATTATGAGATCTTGTATGTTTAAAAAGGGTTCATAGATTTCATGGGTGAAAGGAACCCATGAATGAACACCTAACATACCTGAGAAGATTAATTCTTAAAGGTTCTTGATGAAATTCTTGAGATTGTTCTTGATTTTTGAAGCTGGGGTTTTGTTAATTTGAGAGAGAATGATCTATTCTTGAGAGAAAGTGAGCAAATAATGACATAATAGGTTATTTAGGGCATTAATTTTGTGTTTAGGACTGATTAGGACCTGTGGAAAGATACCAAATTACCCCTGTAAAGCTTTTAATTTTTGTCACTGAACATCACGATTTTGGATTCACTGCGACGCGGTGGCATCGCGGTGATTCACTGGATCTTGGTTGGACACTACTTAAAAAGGGAGTGCGAAAATGCATTTTGGCGCGATGTACCTTAATCACAAAGCCTTACTGGAATTTGACAATTCTAAAAAATGGCCTTGGTGCAACACGATAGTATCGCGATGATACACTAGAAAATGACAATTGCCATTTGGTTGGTCTTGCGATGCGGTGCTGGACCAGGTAGCACACTGTTTTACAAAATATACTATAACTTCTCACCAGTTATCAGATTTGGGAAAATTTTATATCGTTGGGAATTTGACTGAATTTTTTACGTAATGGTAAGCTCTAAACTGAAAAATTAAGAGTATTCTAAAAATTTTATATAAGGAAACTCGTATATTGAAAGTTAAACTAAGATAGGAAATTACGGGGTATTACATTTTCTTGAACTAAGAGCTTGAGAGAGATTTGGCAGAGTTTATAGAGTGCTTGATTGAGAATAATAGATTATGGAAGCCTCCAAAAAGTGTTTTATGTCATGGGGTTCAAAGGAGTTAAGAGGGGAAATGTCTAAAATACCACCAACTTAAATTATAAAAATCCCGTAGGTGGGTACAGTTGGAGCCCTCAACTCATATCCATATCATACAAAAGGTGCCCTTCACTTGTAACTTGATTAGAAAGTTGGACACCACATTCTATCCAACATACGACTCCCTAGGCCTAACTCATACCATCACCATACGACTAGTATCCTTAAAGTTGTACCCTAAGCAAGACATCTAGGTTAGACAATGGACAACATACGGTTGGGCACTATACTTCTCGTAGCATGAACATATGACTCATCACCATTAACCCGTAACTACAACAAAAACCCAACCACCAAATACTGAAAACCTTTCGAGTTGGGTTACCTGACCCAAACCCACACCATACGACTAGTAAGGTGAGTTGTATAATAATTAGAAAGCTCAAGACTCAAGAAACTTACAAGGACCAGATCCCAGGGTGTTTCAGATATAATAAGGATCTAATAATCCCTCTATACATGGTCTCATTAACTAAAATACCAGGTTCATCATTATCCATCTTTGAAATGGTTATGATCGGAGTTTCAATTGGCTTGGCATCTTCCATATTGTATTTCTTTAGTAGCCCCTTGATGTACTTCTCATGACAAATCATTGTCCCTTGAGAAGTTTGCTTGATTTGTAGGCCTAGGAAGAAACTTAATTCACCCATCACCATCAATTTATATTCACTCCCCATTATCTTTGCAAACTATTCATATAGTGATTCAAAAGTAGCTTCAAAGATTATATCTGAAAAATTAGGAAGTTTCTACCTATGGACTTTAAAAAGTGAGTATTGTTAATTTTCCCTCTTTTAAATCCATTTTCCAGAAGAAACTTTGAAAGTCTCTCATATCAAGCCCTTGCTGCTTACTTCAAACCATAAAGATCTTTGTCCAGTTTAATCATATGATGAGAAAAATCTACATCTTCAAAACCTGGAGGTTGCTTAACATAAACTTCTTCCTTTAAGTTTCCATTCAGAAAAGCACTTTTGACATCCATTTAGAAGAGTTTGAACCCCATGTAGGCAACAAATGCAATAAGAATTCTGATAGCCTCTATCCTTGCTACAGGAGTAAGTGTCTCATCATAGTTAATTCCTTTATCCTGGTTAGAACCTTGAACAATCAACCTTGCTTTATTTCTGTTGATAGATACATGCTCATCCTGCTTGTTTCTGTACACTTATTTGGTCCCAATAATTATTCTATCAACAGGTCTAGGGACTAGGTGCTCGACTTTATTTCTTTCAAATTATTGAAGCTCCTCATATATTGCACTGATCCAGTCAGCATCTTTTATATTTTTGGGATCAATTTAGGATAAAAATGCTGAGAATACCATAAAATTTCTATCCTAAGCTTTTGTTTGGACTTCAGATTCCAATGGTGAAGTCAGATTCTCAAGCGGGTGAGAAGATTTGTGCCTCTAGTTTGACCTTCTAAGATGAGTTCCACTAGGACTAGGTCCCTTAATATTTTGGCTGGACCCTTCTAGATGTTCTTTAGTTGGAGCAAAGTTTTGTAACTGAGATCTTGGATCACCATCACCTTCATTATTCCCAACTACATTATTTAGTCCTTGACCATCATCTTCAGCAATATCATCCCTTTGAACAGGAATGAGTTCTTCAATATCAGAATCTTTATCATCACCTGGATTCACTAGCTTTCTTAACTCATAAAAGACCACATGTATACTTTCTTATACACACAAAGTTTTTTTTATTGAAAACTCTGTATGATTTACTTGTTGAGGAGTAGTCCACAAATATTGCTTCATCACTTTTGGAGTCAAACTTTACTAGTTCATTCTTCCTATTATTTAAAATAAAGCACTTGCACCCAAGAGGTCTGAAGTAGTCATCTTAGGCTTACTATTGAACATTATATCATATGGGGTCTTATTTAAGAGATATCTTATCAAACACCTATTTTTCATGTAACAGGCAGTATTAACAGCTTCAGCCCAAAAACTTTTTGGAAGCCCATTGTCAAACAACATGTTCCTGGCAATCTCTATAAGTATTTTATTCTTTCTTTCAACAACTCCATTTTGCTGAGGAGTTCTAGGAACAGAGAATTTGTGACTAATTCCATATTTACCATAAAATCCTATAACTTGGAAGTTCTCAAATTCAATTCCATGATCAAATCTGAGTTTAGAAATCTTGCAATTCAGCTTTGGACTTTAACAGGTCCATATAGATCTATATGTAACAACTCAAGAGGTCTAGAATTACTCACCTGCTTCTACATCTTAAAAGAAGACTTGGGTTGTTTACCCTTAACACAAGCACCATAAACCTTGTTGTCTGAAAAACTTCAGCTTTGGCATGCTATGAACCAGGTCCTTTGAAATCAACTTATTCATCAAAGAGAAATGTATATATCCCAGCCTTCTGTGTCATAGATAAATATCTTCATTTTGAACACTTAAGGAAGTTAATTCCCTATCAGCTACAGACTCTAAATCAGCCACATACATATTTTTGAACCTTTTGGCATTGAGAATAACTCTCTCAAACTTCAAGCTTGACACAGTGCATCCATCAGATAAGAAATTTACCACATTGCCTTTATCATAAATTTGATAAACACTTAGAAGACTGTACTTGAGGTCATTCACATAGTACAAATATTTTATTGCTTGATCAGGTGATTTTACAATCTTTCCCACACTATGGATATAACCTTTTTTACCATTTCTAAAAGAGACACCTCCACCTTGAAATGTCTTGAGAGAGAGAAAATACTCAGTCCTCTCAGTCATGTGCTTTGAGAATCCACTATCCATAAACCAGTTCTTACTGCATTCCCTTTCTCCTACCTACAATCAAAGTTATTTGTTAGATTTGGAACCACTTGAGTTTGAGTTCCCAAAAGAAAAAAGATAAAGATGTGATCAAATCTTTCTTGGCCCAAATAGGTAAAGAGTTCTTATTCATATTTTTTAAGGGTATGGAACCCATAGGGTAATAATTCTTCTGCTTGATGTATCTAGCATTGATCATTCAAGCTCCAAGCCAACATTGATTGTTTTTCTTCAAGTGTCTATCTCTTCCACAATGAGTGCATATAGGTTTATGGACCTTATTTCTAACACCATGAACAACTTTATCTTGATACCCAAGTGATTGGGTTTTATACTAATATCCAAGGACATCACTATTATTGACACCTTAATCAATTAAATTAGAAAGGATTTATGGGAATATGATCCATTTTAGTAATTTGTTAAGTTCTTCTCTTATATGGACTATGTCCTTGTCTTGTTCCTCGTTCTTATTGAGAGCAGTCACGAGATAATTTTAGGACTCCCTCAATTTTTCTTCAAGCTCAATTTTAAGCCTATAAGCTTATTTTTCCCTTTACCATTAAAATCATCTACTTTTTTCAGTTGATTCATTAAACTCAGATTTTCAGCTTTCAACTTAGTGAACACTGTTCCCCTATTTTAGATAACTAAAGAGTTAAGACAATTAATTCAAGCTCTTGATTTTCTACTTTCTCATCTAACACATTTTTCTCAGCAATCAGTTTACACACAAATCAACCAACACATTTACAAACTTCTTTATCTTTCTAGCAGAGTAGTTATCTAAATTTTCCTTAATGCCAAAAAAAATTGCCTCATTTTTTCTTCATCTTCAGTGTTTGCCATAAGAGTAAACAAAGAGTCAAATGTGACATTCTTATCCTTCACTGCTATCATATAAATATCTGTAAGCTTTTCATTCTTCTCAGATTCACTAGAGAATCTCTCCAGACTGCCAAACCTTGTTTCACTGCATAATCAGTTATAGTTTTTCTTCTGGGGTCCTTCTTCTTTTCTTTGTCACCTCTAGACTTTAGATATTCTTGATAATCTATTTTGTGCATTGGGCAATCTTTAATGAAATGACTAGGTTTTCCATATTTGTGGCAAACTTCAACTGTACCTCCCTTTTTGCTTCTTCTTCTTCTTCTTCTTCTTCTTAGAAACTGACCATTTTTCTTCATTTCTTTAAAAATCCTTTTTTCCAAATAGGCAACATCAGTTTCCTCCTCGCTTGATTCAGACTTTAATGCCTTCAATGCTAGAGATTTTTTTTTTACTTCTTTCTTCTTTTGTCCTTGTTGCTTCATGATTATGAGTCTTTAGATAACCAATAAGTTCATCCATGTAAGAGTCTTCAGGTTTCTTGCCTTAGTAATAGAATCCACTTTGCTTTCCCAGGAATTAGAAAGAAAACCTAGAATTTTTCTCACTTGCTTATACAAGAGAATCACTTCCCTTAGACAGTGCAATTCATTTGTGATTGAAGTGAATCTAAGATGCATTTCTTGTATTATTTCTCCTTCATTCATGGAAAAGTTTCATACTGAGTAGTCAGGATGTCAACCTTTGAATCTTTCACATCAGTTGTTCCTTCATGAGCAGTTTTTAGGAAGTCCCAGATTTTCTTAGCATTTTCACAAGCGGAAACCCTGTTATACTCATATGGTCCTATACCACACATGAGCAATATTTTAGCCTTGTAATTTTTTCCAACTTTCTTGCGATCTTCATCATTAAATTCTCTCCTGGTTTTGACAACCATTCTTGTTATGTCTCCTTCTTTGACCTTTCTATCTGACACATGAGGATCATTAAGTATTACATCCATCAGCTCATTGTCCTCAGCCATAATAAAGTCATATATCCCAGTTTTCCATTGCCTATAGTACTACCCATTTAAGTGGGGTGGTCCAGTGGTAAATTGCCCTTCTTCCAGATTAGGTGGAGCAACCATGATTAATAACTCACTCTAGGTGTAAACCTTTTAGAGTCTCCTTGCTCTGATACCAATTGATGAATTGTTGGGAGGTGCACCACCTTATAAGGGACCAAGTCTCTTAGAGTCAGATACAGGAATAAAATAGTAAAAAAGTAAGGAAATAAATTTTGCAAGAGATTAAAGAAACACAATGATTTAACGTTGAAACCTCCTTGCTCAAGAGAGGAAAAACCACGGCTTGCCCTTAAAAGCACTCAAGAATCCACTATAATCAAACTTATGATTACAGACTCCATTAGAACTTAACTCTAAGCTCCACTAATTTGTAATAACGCTATTACAAACTCTCCTTGACAACTCCGTCAAGATCTCTTCTAAGTATTGATTAACTCTTATCAATATCAACTCAGATAACTTTACCTAAGCACTCTACAGACACAAAAAAAGTATTACTCTTATAATATGAGTAATTCGATTACAGACCAAGACTTGACACAGAAACCTCAAAACTTGAGCAATATTGAGTTTTCGCCATTTTCGTCTTGAATAATCAAATTGCAAAACCTATTGAATTGAGAAGTATTCTTTTCTATTTATAGTGGGATAATGGTTAGAGTAGAATTTTGATTGGGACAGACGTCTTGTCTGGTACACAACTCAATTGTGCAATTTGTTACACTAACAGACAAAACTGCGCAGAGATGTGACAATTGTATGTTTTCATGAAGACCGAGGGACCTGATCCCTTGTTGTCAACTGATCATCATCAAAACAAGCTAAAATAGAATAGGTGTGTGTATTTTACCTTTTAGTTAAGATTCGAAGATAACATTTTTAGAGTGGAATTAATTTCACTTTTTAAAAATTCATGGGGTATATTAGATCTTTTGCAAAGAAAAGATATGAAATTGAAATATTAATAATAAAATACGGCGGTACTTATGCCTTTTCTCATGAATAAAGAAAGAAAATATAATAAAATAGAGAAAGAAAATACTCGAAATAATAGAGAAAATAAGCTGGGGGCGGGGCTGGTTTGATGAAGTGAACTGGACCAAAAAAGCTCCTCTTTGGTCACCATGTGCCTCTCTTCCACATTCCTTGTTCCGCCTACAAATATGGCAAAACTTTCTTCCTCCTCCTTTGTCAAACTTGCTGACTTTTCAAACTTTATTCTTCTTCTTCTTTGACATATCTCTCTTTCAATTAATATATTACCCCTTCCTTCCCCTTCTTCATATAATACATACATACAGCACCAATTAAAATTGAATTCACAAAATATCAGGTAATGTTTTATGGGTTTTCCAATTGTAATTGAGGGACGCACCTATAGCTTTACGTGTGTATCTTTATTTCTGTGTGCATTCATTTCATTTGAGGATATTTTATGGGTTTTTATTTATTTATTTTTTGCTCAAGGCAGCATGATATTTCATGGCTTCTGTTTTCCTACAGTTTTATTTTGGCTTCTTAGTTATCCATTGGGATCTTAGTATCATATGAATTTCTGTTTCATCCTTAATTTGGTTACGGCATGATCTAGTTCTGTTATTAATTTGTAGGCGATATGATTTTCTTTCTCATTTTTTCTCAAGGGAATGCATAATTCTTTCATGTGGATTTATAGTCTGATTTGTGATTTTTTCTTGGTCAGGTTGAATTTTTATAGGAAGGAATACTTACATCTATGGTGAGTGCATTAGTCTTGATTTGCGCTATTAGTTTAAAGTATATATTTGTCTTCTTTTGTTGTGATCTTTTCTTGATCTCTCTGGTGTTCAGGGAGAAGCTCCAGTTTTCTTTGCTGATAGTTTCCTGGGAGATATTCCAAATGGGGTTGATTTGAAATCAAAGGGCCACGAAACAGCTATTTGTGTTGGCTCTAAAATTGTATGATGATTCAACATACTATTTTGATATTCTTCTGTGATGTGCATTCTTTCCAATTTAATATGCCCAAATGAATATATTCATGAATGAATGTTCTGCCTCCCTATTTTTCACCAGTATGTGATTGGTGGGGCTGATCATGAATTGACATCGGCCATTGGTGTACAAATCTTTGACAAATCTAGTAGGGAATGGTGAGTTTCTGGATATGTAGCATGTTTTGTAACCAATCTGGTTATTCTGTAGCTTTTTTTAGGCAAGATGAACAAAAACTGGATTTAATTGCAGGATAAACCCCACTGTACTGGGTACTAAACCCAAGCTTTCAAATGGCCACTCAGCTGTGCTTTTAAATGGTGATCGTGTATTGGTCATTCAGGGAGATTCCAAGTCTGATGGCTGCTTTTGGTTTCTTGAGGTTGGTTAATTTATGGCTTTTAGATATGCAAAGGTTTTTATTCTGTCTGTGAAACATGGAAGTCAAGATCTCTTGCTGAATCTCTGTTGATTACTCAGATCAGTATTTCTCCAAAATGTTTAATTGGAGATGCTTGTGTGCAGATCCAGTGGAGTTGCCTGTTTGTATTTATCAATCATTAATATAAAAAATGTCAAAATTGTGGTGATTGATTAATTTAACTGTTTGAATATTATTCGATACCCTTGAATGATTTAATTTGCAGGCACTCACTTTTAATACTTTTTAGGTGGGCACCCCATTTATAAGAGAACAGGAAAAGGCACGTGGCAATGAGGTGGTTGCCTGGAGTAAGGGAGTTTTAGGCAATGTTGAGAAGCCTATTGTCATTAGTGGCCCTTCTGGTGTGGGGAAGGGTACCTTGATATCTGGACTAATGAAAGAGTTTCCATCTATGTTTGGATTTTCTGTGAGCCACACAACTCGGACACCGAGAGAAAAAGAGCAGAATGGGTTTCATTACCATTTCAGTGACCGCAGTGTAATGGAGAGAGAGATAAAGGATGGGAAATTCCTGGAGTTTGCTTCTGTTCATGGTAATCTTTATGGAACCAGTGTTGAAGCAGTTGAGGTGGTAGCTGATGCTGGCAGGGTATCATCACTTCATGCTATCAATTCTTAATTCAAAATATTGGTATTACTAGTTACAACATATTGGACCTGGTTGTGTGTACCTGCAACTGTTGTTAATTTGCACTCGTGAATTGGTGATCTTAAAGAAGTTTTATACTCCTTTTCTTCCAAAAAGAATAACACTACTACTTTGGGAGTGCAAACATTTTCTTTGATTCCAACTTTACTTTTTTTTTTTGAAAAAAAAAATTCTTAAGTTTAAAAAATGAGATTAAACTTATATTCATGTAGTTTTATTTTGTGTTAATTTATATAAACATCAGAAATTCATAACAAAAAATTAGAAGTGTGTATTGTTGTTCTCTTTGGTGCATGCCCCATGAATATGCGCAAGTTTCAATTTTGGTACATTCTCCAGGAGAATGGAACCCCTATCTCTTTGGTATTTTCCGGTGAAAAATAGTTTATTTGACATTGTTAAGAAAATGGACTTTGCGCCTAAGTTGGTTCCCAAAAGCTAATTCATGAAGTGAAAACTGAAAGAGCATATAAGGAGACTACGATCCATTATCTTAACTAGTGGGACACTGCAGCACCCAACTGTAACACCAGTACATCACCACACATTTAGGACTGAACATTGGAGCATGAGAACATAAGACTGGGATGCAACGTTGGGAAACACAACAAAAGATGGATCAGACTTTAATACCATGTTAAAGACATCCAATCTATCTAAACTCCAAAAATTAGCTTAGGAGCTGAAGCTTGTCAAGGTCAGAAGACCATCCGATTCCTTTAAACATGTGTCATACTTTTAACAGCCAACAACAACAACAAACCCAGTATATTCCCACTTGGTGGAGTTTGGGGAGGGTAGAATGTACGCAGTTCATACCACTACCTCCGAAGAAGTAGAGAGGCTGTTTCCGATAGACCCCCGGCTCAAGACAAAGAACCATAGTCAAACGTTGCAAACATACAACGTGATAAAAATAACAGTGATACAAGTTACAACAACCACAAAAATAGAGTACATTGACCAATGAAGGACACCCCCGCCCCCCAACCCTAGCATTACCAACCAAGCTACACCAAACTCTCCTAGCTACAGCCTATGACTAGACCACACACCTTAGCCCTCTACCCCTAATACTCTTCCTCCAAACCTTCCTATCAAATGTCATGTCCTTAGTGAGCCGTAACTGCTCCAAGTCACGTCTAATCACTTCTCTCTAGTATTTCTTTGGTCTACCCCTACCCCGCTTGAAACCATCCAAGGCCAACCTCTCACACCTACGAACTGGGGCATCCGTGCCCCTTCTCATCATATGCCCAAACCATCTCAACCTCGCTTTCCGAATCTTATCATCCACTAACGCCACTCCCACCTTCTCCCGAATAATCTTATTCTTAACCCTACCAGCCCTCGTGAATCCATACATCCAATGCAACATCCTCATTTCTGCCACCTTCAACTTCTGGACGTGAGAATTCTTAGCAGACCAACACTTCGCTCCATACAACATAGCTGGCCAGACTGCAACTCTGTAGAATTTGCCTTTAAGCTTGGGAGGCACCTTCTTATCGCATAAAATTTCCGAGGCGAGCCGCCACTTCAACCAACCTACCCCAATACGGTGAGAGACATCCTCATCAATCTCACCATTCCCCTGGATCATAGACCCAAGGTACTTAAAACTATCCCTCTTACAGACCACCTGAGACTCCAACTTCACTACCACCTCGACCTCTTGCTTCGAGTCACTAAACTTGCTTTCCAAATACTCTGTCTTGATCCTACTCAACCTAAATCCTTTAGCTTCCAGGGTTTGTCTACAAACCTCCAACTTATCATTAAGACCTCGATATGACTCATCAATCAAAACTACATCATCCGCAAAAAGCATACACCAAGGCACCTCACCTTGAATACTCCGAGTCAACACATCCATCACCACAGCAATTAAAAACAGACTAAGAGTCGATCCCTGGTGCAACCCTGTCAAGACCGGAAAATGCTCGGAATCCCCTCTGGACATTGTGTAAATTTGACAAATTAGGGGACTAAGCACTATTTAACTCTGGACACTGATAGATCTCTAAGACAATGAGATCCACATCTATTATGAGTGATTCTTTTTATGTAGACCACACCAGTCTGTCTTCTGCACTATATACTGAACAAAACACTTGAACCCTCATTTATAGATTCCCCAACACATGTTCGGGACAAGTTCCTCAACCTTGCATGCAGGTAAATCTTTCTTGTACAAGATTTGAAACACTAGTGAGTTTCCTTACTCTTTAAAATCTAGCTTCACTCAACTCCATAAAGAAATTCATTGCTGGTTTGGCAGAACCCAAGGTTTCTTTATGTGTCTTCTACCTCCAGTCCTGCCTTCCAAAGTTCTTGCTTTCCACCCCAATCAAAAGAAAAAAGTACAACTTGCAAAAAATGAAGATCTGGATGTAGTAGTAATATGTTTGAACTGATTACTGAGTCTTACATTGACTTGTTAATGGCATCACTCATGGGCCAAATTGTGCATTAGCATATTGGTAGATCTTTCTGTTGCAAATTTGTCAAGCCTTTTAATTTTGTATGATTGTGCAGAGATGCATCCTTGATATTGACGTTCAAGGTGCTAGGTCTGTGAGAGCTAGCTCTCTTGATGCTATCTTCATTTTTATTTCTCCACCATCATTTGAAGAGCTTGAGAAGCGCCTTCGTGCAAGGTAGTACTGATCGAGAATGTAAAGTATTTTCATATTGCCCGGTTCAATTGGTTTTTAAATTGTTGTCAATCTGTTAAACAGGGCAACTGAGACTGAAGAGCAAATCCAAAAGCGTCTCCGAAATGCTAGGGCGGAACTCGAACAAGGAAAATCATCAGGTCTCTTCGATCATAATTTGGTGAACGATGACCTAGAAAGTTGTTATAAGAATCTTAAGGTAATCTTTGCTCCCCTCCTGTATTGTAATATATCATAAGAGTTGTAATGGTTCTAGTTAGAAGATTTCTTGTTTATCCATATGTCCAATGATCAAGTACTGCTAAATGAGTCGTGAATAAAATGCATTTTGTGACACTATATGATGAAACTTTCTTTTTATGTAGAACATCTTGGGTCTCACTGAAGGTGTGAAGACTGCCCGTATAACATGTAAGCTAGACGACATAGCTTGTCCCACCGTTTTTACCTTGATTCCATCAGGCAATAGTATGCCTTACTGATTTCATGAACTTTTCTTGAATGCAGATCCAGAATTAGTCAACTTACCTGTCGAACATTTAGTCTCAAAGATTGATCAGAAGATTTTAATTAATTGTGGTGCTGCAGAATATCAAAAGGCATCAGATAACAGGTATGATGATTTGCATAATCCATTTCTCTTTGTGTATGCAGTCCATATTAGGATTCTGGCATATATGATACCTCTGATGCAGGTATGTTCTGGACCTATCTTTGCTCAAAGGAGGGGCCCCAGGACGGACACGAGGACTAAACCTATATGTCACTAATCCTTCCACTGATCAAGTAAATGTTGACAATCAGCTGAGCTTACCTACCACCTCTGGTTTCAATAATCGTTTTTCACTTCTTACATCTCTAGAGGGATCGAGCCCTTGAAGAGAACCACGATTTGACTATGTGATATCTTACATGGATTGCTTGAACTGTGTAGTTCCTAATACAACAATTAAATGAGAAATGATATCTAATTGATGCGGAAAGTGTAGGTTAGCAGCCTAAACTATTGAGAGCCTAAGATATGTAACTGTTCTACCCAAGGATTACAGAGTGAGAATGAGTATGTTGGATGGTGTTCTTACAGCTTTTTCTCTAGTTTATTCGTATCTTATTTTTTTCAACCCTCATTACTTCTCTTGGTTATTTGTTGTTTCCCGTCCATTCCTGAGAGATAAAATTAGAGAGGTAAGTGAAACATTTCCTTTAAGCTAATCTTCCTCGCCATTGTCTATGATGCCTTCATGTTCTGGCGGAAACTGATTCATGATACGCGATAGGTCAAAGATTAGTAGATTTTGCTAATTATAATAGTGTGGAACCTTGTTTGGTGAGTTTGTTTCTATAATTGTCCCTTTTCTTAATGTAGCTATCGCAGAAGAAAATGATGCTCGACAGATTCCCTTATGATGACTTGAAATTTATTTCATAATCAATTGTCTCAACTTTGTCTCGACTTCAAGTTGAAAGGTTGAGCTTGTTTGGAGGGGGTGGGGGTGTTACTTTTTCTCTACTTTAAGCTCTAAAAGCCCTTGTAAAATTTTAATAAAATTATTCCTGGTTCACATGGTCATGAATGTTGGTATGGCGGGAAAATGTCACCACACCAAGAATTGACAAGTAGAAGTGGTTGAGGCCACTTGTTTGACCATACATCTGTTCCCATTTGATAACTTTATGATTGGCCGCAAGGTGTCACACGGTAATGGTCCACATGGAGTAGAGCGTACGTCTTTTAGAATCAAGGGGGCTCCATTGAAATCATGACTTTGATTTTGATTGGGGTAAAGTCAAAAATACTGAGCGAACTGGGTCAGGGTGGACAATGTTACAAGTTTGCCTTTGTTTCTTCGCTGTTTACCATCCCCATTAACAAGTGTTACGCCAGAATATAAAGAACAAGTAGTATCTTTTCTGAAAAAAAGGGCAAAGAGAGGATTGCTGCATTTTTCAAAAGTGGGCGCACAAGTGGAATAAACAAGAAACCAACGTTGCACGACGTTTGCATAAATCATTTGTCAGGGGGTTTGGTAAGTAGGACCCTTAAACAAGATAGCATAAGCATAAAATCTGCCAAGCTGACAAGTTGGCTGCCTCTTTCTCTTTGCCGAAAGGTCATTTTAGGGACTCTAAAAACTCCCGACTTTGATAAAACTGAGCTTTGTGCTAGTCTTCTGGTAACTTGCCCTACACTTGGGATCAAATATAAACTTTTCTACTAACAAAGTGATGCGGAATTTATTTAGGTTTCGAAATGGGTGTAGTTAATCATATCCACAAATTTGTGCATCCTCCGTGATATAACGATTGATGCAGTAAGACTCTTTATAACATCACCTCGTTATAACGACATTTCACTATAGCGGTTAGATTTTCTCTAAAACTGATTTTTCATGTTATCTTTACTTCTCTATAACAACATTCTACATATGACGGTAATGACATTTATTGTAGCGGTATACTATTTGTAAAATTATCTTTCTATAGGAATATACTCAAATATTATGTAATAATATTTTGTAAGAAAGGTATTATGTACAAAATAAAATACAAAATATTTATGGTACTCATCATTAATGTCGTGCACACAATAAATTTCAAGTATGAATATCTAATTTAAAAGAAAAAACCATACTTAAATGGTGCATATGAGTTATTTCATAACTTCATGAGGAAAATGCTTTTAGTGTTTGCCTTTTCTATATTGACGTTCTTTCTATTTTGCACATTTTTATTTATAACAACTAAACAAGATCTGAACAATGCTTTTATACATATATAACCTCATCTCTCTATAGCAGCTATGAAATCTTCGGACAAACACGATCACTATAGAGAGGTTTCACTGTATAATAATTCCCATAGGTTTGTGTAGTCAGTCTCTTTGGACATGGTTATTCTCGATTCACCAATGATGCTCACGTTGCATAATGCATAATTGCATATGATATTCGAGTATATGTTATAATATAGGACTGAAAAATGAGCAGAGTTGAAAAGGACATACTCATACGAGATGTTTACATCAAAACTGTTAAGTCCTTAGTTTTGATGATTGACAAATTATCCTTTGGGATCTAGTTTCTGAAGATCTTGTAATAACAAAGCTACAACTACTTAAGGACCTAGTTGATCGCATTCACGTCATTATCATTGGTTAGTACTATAGCTGGACATAGTGCTACTTTGCAGAAAGTTGGTGAAAAGGCTGGTGCACTTTTTGTCTCAGCCAATGAGATTCATCCTAGGTTTTCTTGTCTCTTATATATGCTTATCTCTACAAGAAAACCCAAGGCTTCCATATTCTATACAACATCAAATCTGTTAAAGCTTTGCGGATTCAAAGGCTCACCTACAACAAGGGACCTGCTCAGTCGTTACTAGTGTCTTACAACCCTTGTTTTGAGTCGTTGTTTGGAGTCTGTAAATGTTTCCTACTACTCTAAGTTCAATATCTGTAGGTGCTCTCCATTTGGTTCTCTTTGTAAAAGTGTCATCTAGAGTTAGTTGACAAAAGCTAGAGTTAGCTTTGTGATTCAATTAGAGGTAGCTAGGTCAGTGTGCAATAGATTTATTGCACTAAGTTTATTGTTATAGAGTTATTACAAGTCAAAGAAGGATTAAGAGTTTAATCCTCGATGTCATGGAGTTTGTATTCAAGATTGCTGGAATATTAGTGGACCTATTGAAAATCCTAAAGGCAGGTCGTGATTTTTCTCCCTTGAGCAAAGAGTTTTCACATAAAATTTGTTGTGTTAATTGTCTATTTACTTTTACATACTATTCCATTTAGTTTCTTATTGCATGCATTTTTTGGGGACCAAGTCCCAGAGTAGGAGGCATCTCGTCTATTTCTTCATTTGATACTAGAGTCGGTTCTTCCTAAAAGGTTAACACCTAGGAAGGACCTTCTAATATAGTTGCCCTTCCTTATATCGAAGAAGGTCAATCAACTATCAGGCCACCCAAATTTAATGGCCAATATTATAGGTGGTGGAAAACACGTATGCACGACTTCGTTATGGCTGAATATTATGAGTTATGGGATGTTATTGAAGATGGGCCATTTGTTCCCACCAACCCTGTCAAAGATGGTGAAGTTACTTATAATGTACCCCAAATAAAAAGAAATTTGATGATGCTGACAGAAGAAATATTGAGAAAAAATTTATGGCAAAAAAACTTCTTGTGTGTGGAATAGGTCCCGACGAGTATAAAGGATCTCTGCATGTGAGATTGCTAAAGAAATTTGGGATTGCTTGCAAACGACATATGACAGAATTGGTCAAGTAAAAGAGTCAAAGGTTGACATGTTGACTACACAATATGAAGCTTTTAGCATGAAGGAAGGAGAGTCAGTCCAAGAAATACATACTAGGTTTACTGCTATAACAAATGAACTCCATTACATGGGTGAGGATATTCGACCTTCCAAACAGGTTTAAAAGATCATCAGTATTCTGCCAAAGTCATGGGATAGCAAAGTTGATGCTATTACTGAAGCCAGGGATCTAAAAACCATGACTATGGATGAGTTAACAGGGAATTTCAAAACCTATGAGATTAAGAAGAAACAAGACAAGTCTAAAGGTGAGCATAAAATGGAGAAAAATCTAGTGCGGAAGGCCGCAAAGGAGAATATCACTGTTGAGGATGAGGAAACTACTTATATCACTAAACGGTTCCTCAAGGTCTTGAAAAGAATGTGAGCTCTTCCTAAAAGAGTATAATCCAGCAGACACATTAGAGAAGGAAAAACAAATGACACCTATCACAAATGTGGAAAGCTTGGTCATTATATCAAAAATCCTCTACACAAGGTTGAATACAAGGAGTATGCTAAGAAGGATGGTGAAAAAGAAAAGAAAAAAGACCGGGTCCCTCCCTGGTAAGAACAGTAGAAAGGCTGAAGCTGACAAAGTAGTGAAGCTGGTTCTGGCTATCTGGGGTGACTCTTCTAGTGATTCAAATGAATCAGAGCAGCAAGAAGATGTTTCTTGTTGGTTATAGAGGATGATGTCCAGATCTATGATTACCTTTTTACCTTGATGGCTAAGTCAGATGATGATGAAGATGACAAGGTAACTCTCTTAGATATCAAAGAAAATCTCAAAGATTATTCCCTTAAAGAATTAAAGTTTCTTACTGTTGTGCTTATAGATACTGTTGGTGAACTTACTAAAGATAAGGAGTCTCTAAATAAAAATCTTGATAAATTTGAAGAAGAAAAGGTGGAATTAACTGAGAAATTATCTAAACTTCATGAAACTTGCAAGCCTCTCTCCTTTGAAAATAATTTTTTAAATGAAAAACTTAGTGAAATGTCCAAGTTTGACTCAAAAGGGAAAAGTGAGGGAAGTAAAATTCAGTTTGAGTTGGAAGAAAAATTGGTTAAGGCAAGTGCTGACCTGACTGCCTCACTTGAGAGGAATTCAGAACTTGAGAAGGACCTGGTTCGGGTCAAGGATGAGCTTAAAAAGGCTCATAAATGGACTATCTCATATCAAGTTTGGACTAGTCTCACTAGTCAGGGATCAAATAGCAGGAGAGGTTAGGGCTACTATAGGTCAAGTGTACCCTACAATCCTTTTAGCAAATATGTCTCTATTAAGGACAATCTCTGGTGCACTCATTATGGAAAAAATAGTCATACTAGGGATTCTTGCCCCTCAATATTAGCTGTTATGAGAGGTCTGAGAAGGGTCTCTAAATCTAGAAAAAATGATGATAGTTTACCTGGATAGACTAAGAAGAACCTGATCTTTCCTTTGTCATCACATTGGGAACTCAAGCTGAAATGGGTTCCCAAAGCAAACAACTGATTGTCAATGTAGGGGAAAGAAAGAGGAAACACCCACCACTGGATCATGAATAGTAGTTGTTCGAAGCATATGATTGGAAGAATTGAAGACTTCCTCTCGCTTAAGGCCCATGAAGGAGGTAGTTTCTCCTTTGGTGATAAAAACAATGGATACATTATTGGAATAGAAAGGGTTGGGAACAATTTGAGTGAAGCCATTGATGATGTTCAGTTTGTGGATGGACTCAAATTCAGTTTTCTGAGTGTTGCTCAGATTTGTGATATAGAAAATAAAGCAAAGTTCATATCATATAAGTGTACTGTCACAAGTCTCAAGGATGGTCAAGTGATGCTTATTGCATAGAGGAACAAAAATATGTATATTGATGATTTGGGGTGTTGCAAACCCAAGAACATGACATGCTTGAGTGTGTAAGAAGATGCTGATGAATTATGGCAAAGAAGATTGGGTCATGTGAGTTGTTCCCTGCTGAGTAAGCTAGTCAACAAGAACCCGATTCGAGGATTGCCTAAGCTGAAGTTTACCTACTCTAAGGTTTGTGATGCCTGTGTAAAGGGAAAGTAAACCAGGTCTCCTTCAAGCCAAATAAAGAAGTAAGAACCTCTACAACTTCTTTACATAGATCTATGTAGACCTATAAAGGTTGCTAGCAGAGGAGGAAAAAAGTACATATTAGTCATTGTTGATGACTATTCTAGGTTCACTTGGACATTCTTCCTGAGATCTAAAGGAAAAATATTCCTTGTGTTTGAAGCCTTTGCCAGATAAGTGCAGGTGAAGTATAATGAGAAGATAGTTGGAATCAGATCAGACCATGGAACAGAGTTTGAAAATACAAGGTTTAGTCACTTCTGCAATGAGCTTAGTATCAATTATAACTTTTTAGCTCTTAGAACACCACAACAAAATGGGATTGTGGAGAGGTAAACACGACACAGATGGATATTAGCAAGACTCCCTGAGGACACTTAAGCTAGTACTACAATGACTACACTGAATGCAAGTCCTTATACTAAGCATGTTACTCCCTGACAACGGCGTCAAAAAATTGTTGCCATCAAATGCACACGCAAGTGTACGTGGTCTCACCAAGTAGTAAAGTGCCCCTTTAGAAGCCAAGTATCGATCCCACAGGGACTTGTTTTAACAACTATCAAATTCAAGTTTAACGATTGAGATTAAAGTGGTGCAAACGTGACAACAAGATATTGAGAATTATGATTTAAAAGTAAAATAAACAATGCGGAAAAGTAAAAGTCTTGGACAATCAATGGAGAGGAATCCAGGGTTAAGGCTCTACGAACAATCATACTAATTTATTGAAATTCATTGGTTAGATTAATTATCTTGGTTGTTGATTCACGAGGTTTATAGTATGATCATGGTCTCTCGATCCTCTAATCTTTTATCTAACGAGATATTACAACTACATCGTTGAGCGGGGATGCAATAATCTATTTATATGCATTACGATGTCATCTACAAATGAACTAAATAAGGTTTATAGGTATATCTCTATCCTAGATGCTAATTCAAATCCCTTATGCTATAAATGAATATGAACCTTACTCTATTTGCCCACCACGTTCTAGCATATTATTCCCCTCTCGAGCTCACAAATACGACAATATGTGTATTCTAATGGTAGATAATCCTTAAAATAGTTATAACAAGGATAAATAAACAAAAAAATATGATAAGAAATCAAAACCAAATTAATTCAAGCAATAGAAATCATGTTCTTGGTCTTAACCTGGAAATGGGGCTTTTAGCACTCATGGACATAGTCGTAATCACTATGGATCAAACAAGATAAAATCCATAAATAAACTAAAGTAAAAGAAGAAAAATCCTAATTGATTTGTTTTCCATCCCCTCCCCAAGTTTCAAAGCCGTCCAAGGTGTATACCATCAAGTTCAAGTGTCCTATTTATAGGAGGACAAAACTGTCGTTTTTTGCACTTGGTCCGCGTCGCGGAGCCCATCGTGGGGACTAGGGTGTGCGACGTGCCCTCATAGAGGAGACTCACTCTTTTGGGTCTCTTAGGAAGCTACCTATGTGTGGCATTCACCCCATAGCCATGGCTTGGGTAATATATGCGCTATGGACATCCAAAGTGTCAGTTTCACATCAAATCTTGTCCCGTGCTTTCGTTGACTCATTCCAAGCCTTTTTGTGTTGTTTCCACTTGCTTTTCAGCTTATATATCCTTCATATATCATAATCATCAACTCACAAAGCATCATATAGCAATAAAAACCACAAATTATATCTCAAAACAAGACCCAATCCACAACGGTGAACTAGCTTTAGCTAAGAACTAGTTTCACCCTTTTAATATCTAGTTTAGTGTTTTGAATCTTGGCTTGATTCAATTGAACCTTGAACACTTTAAACAAGTTTTTCAACACATAATTACACAATAATAACCTTAGGAACTCACTACACTCACTAGAATTCATAGAGATCAACTAGACAAATACCTAGCTCAAGCTAGTAACACTAGTTTTCTTATTCTAATTCTAAGTGACCCAATTTAAGTACAAACTTGTTTGAAAGAAACAATAAACATTGTAATCAAGTATTTAAAAAATTATATGCTCAATTATATCATCATTAACACACTAAGCATAGAAGTTGTCCTCAAAGGAAGGCTAAATAAGCTCGGATAACAATACTAGGATGTATAAATCCACCTCAAATTACCACCCACACTTATAGCCTTGTTCATCCTCGAACAACTCTTCACTATAAGCATCATAATAAGAGGAGGCTCTACACTTCTACTACAAGCAAGACACTGAAGATAGTACTATAATGACTACACAGAAGGCAAGTACTTACACTAAGCATGTTACATATACAATTGAAAGTGTAAGAATACTACGCCAAAACATACTAAACTCAAGAATTGACTCACCAGGTTGAAAAACTCATGCATATTGCTCAATAAAAGATATCATATAAATCCCCCCATATTCACCAAACATGTGCCCTCACAAAAAGAGAGTTATCCGTAAACACTCACATGGATGCAGTTTATAACAAAATGGGTACAAGAATCAAATTACGCTCGCTCTCCCAACGAATTCACAAGTTACACAAGATGAACCATAGGCTCGCTCTTAGTGTAGTACTCCACTAATATCAGAATGTTAAAGCTCAGGATTAAGTAGGTCGTTAATAGTTGTAATGTAGGCTAAGGGATGGGTAGGAACTATTCTCGCCAGTAATAGTGACTATCTTCCCTAAGCGCTCTAATACATCACACTGTTCATTCATTTCACCTCTAACAACCAATTTCCACCACTTATATCTACCACATCTTCTATTTTACCCCATCTCATTAAGCTCATTCACATAAAAATATGGAAGGACGCCTTGTCTATTAATTCATGATTCCATTTTTGTTAGCACAACTTTCTTTAACTCCCAACCACAACAAACCAATTGTATACACCATGATACAAATCAGTCCACCAAGTTGCCAAAACAGTCCACAAAACGTGAGAAGAACAAGCAATACAAAGGGATACAAGATGACAAACACAAAAACACACGGATTTGCAAAATAATGAAAGGATAAATAGTGATATCAAGATTATTATAAGATTAAGAACCAAATATATTTCAACATTAACCCCTAATGAATGTAATAATCAAAACCACACTCTTATGGTCACCGCCAAGGTAATTGACTCACCTCAAGATCTACCGTTTCCAAGCAAAGAACAATATTAGCTTTTCCAAGCCCTATACTAAGGATCACTTTTCCAAGTCCTAAATAAGACTATACTAAGGTGGTATACTCTCAAGGGAGAGGATTTCAAGTTTTCAATCTTTCATCTTTCATAAACTAACTAGCAAATGAACTAATAGAACCTATTTATAGTCTAACTTATAACATAACAAAATGACCACAATACCCTTAATGAAAAGGGGTGGTCATCGAGTGTTACTTGGACAAGGCTAAGTAACCAAAATGTCCTTAATGAAGGCCCAAAACTGTGAGTCCTCAATCTTCAATGCTCCAAACAATCTTTCACACCTGGGATTGCTCTTTGGTGTACTCAAATCGGCCCCTCCATGTAGGATCCCATTTCCTTAATGTGACCAAAGCTTGATTCCCCATGTACTGACTTCGAATGATGTCATTGAAAGCTAAGGCGGTCATTTGAATCGTATCATCCTCCCCTTCTTGAAAAGGATTCGACATCAAATCCAGACCTTGGAAAACCAAATAAAGGACACACAAATACAAACTCCTCATGGCATAAGGGTTAGGGTAAGCACGACAAATCATCTCAACATACCAAGGTTTCATATATTTAGAATATAACCAAGGATTTTTTGAACTAAATATTACATAATTAATGAAAAATGCACAAAGGATTTGGCTATAGAATTCACCAAAAATAATACTTTGCTTGTCATGTAAACCAAGAAACAAGTTGGGTACACCATCATCACCAATTCTATATTTGGCACCGGGGTCAAACGGGAAGAGTGGCCATAGACACGGGTCTAGACAACACTCCCCTTTCTGGTGGTCTCCACACAAAATAAATGGGATACTCTCTATAATAGTATATATATTATCTAGAGGAAATAGAAAGTAGAGAAAGGTATTACTCAAGTCGACTTATACTAAGGTGCCCTCATGTGTGTACTCACTACTAGTTTCACAATCATCACCATGAGTACTCTCAACAATAAAGTCACACAAAGTAGAAGGAGAAGTAGTTTCCAAAACCACACATCTCTCACCCTTAAGAGTACTTTCATCTTCCATGAAGAGATTTCCATCTTTAGGAGGAATGTTGTCACACCATAGTGCGTTAGCATATCGGCTATAGCTTCTAAGACAAACTATACCATCATTTCCACCACTAGGTTCATTAGGAGTGGTTATATCATCTTCAAACAAGACATTATACCTTAAGAGAGCATGATCTATTTCACGGGTAGATTCGGAAAAAACATGTTCATCACTCTCTAAAAGATCAATATCAAGTTTCAAAGAGATTTCAAATGCAAGATTATCCCAAGAATAGCTCTCGGGTTCACTCCTATTTCTTTGATCAATATTTTCAACACCATTACACACTTGAGATTCATTAATCACATCACACACATCCTCAAGTGGTGGGCAATTTTCACACAAAAGTTGATCAGCATTAATTTCACAAGACGATGTACTTTTATCCACACAATGGTTTCAACACTAGGTGGACATAAATCAATCTTACAAGATGAGTTGATTCGGTCATTAATAGGATCAACTAGTGTATCCACACTCACAACAAGTACATCATCATCAAGTGACAAAGAAATAATAGACTCTCATATAGGCAAGCTATAACTCATACTCAATGGGCTACTAGCCACACAATTATCATTCACATGCACAAAAGTGTAAGGGTTAGCTATTTTACCTTGACGTTCATGAGTATGTTCGTCTTTACCTCAGTGTGAAAGTCCATTACAAGATTAGGAAGCAACTTCCTTCAGAAACCTCTTATCGCAAGTTGTTTGGACAACTGGATTTTGAGGGAAGAGTTTGGGTAACGATTGATGTATAATTTTAATGTGTTGTTGCATATCTTCAAGATCGTAATGGATGCGATCACACGTGGCCTTGAAATTATATGCAACCATGGTACCTAACAAAATAAAAAAAAAGACAACAACAAATAAAAGAAGACAAAAATCTCCTTACCAACACTCGATACACTTACCTTTGTGATTCTCACAATTGGAGCGGCAAATATTGAAAGTTGCTTATACTCCGGTAGTAAATAAGATGTCAATCCTACTTGGCGGTCGGAATGGATTCTTTGTTTGATTGAATCAAGACACAAAACAAAATTCACTTATGAACTTGAAATAAAGAATTTACTACGAGTTAAAAACAAGAAAAACACACAAATACTGAAGACACGAAAGAAACGTATTCAAAAATTAATTTACAATATAGTAGGTATTTACTAGTTACCAATTAGTATAAGAATAAAAAAATGAAACTAACAATAAAAAATAAGAAACTAAGAATCCAAGATTTTGAGCCCTATGTTTCGGTATTGTACAAAAATTAGTGATGTGGCAGTCTAGGATTTGTTGCGGTTTTTGATAGGTTCTTATTTTTCCAACTTTGAAATTTTGGTTCAATTTTCAATTCTTGAAGAAGTGTATTTCGGCCTTGGGGAAGAACAATATCAAGATTGGAGCCCTTTTTCACATTCAAAAAGGTTTGACTTGTCTTACACCTTTTGGGCAAGACACCTTTTTGAAGGGTTAGTGGCCCTTTCCTCTTTTGGACACCTAGTAAAGTGTTTTTTCCCTCTTCTAGAACCAATTCTTTTGTAGATCTTTTTGTCCCCCTTCCCTTCTGGTAGGTATTTGGGATTTGTTTTAAAGACTAACAAAGGCCTCACTTCTTTCCACTTGGCTTTTGGATCAAAAAACACTATTGAAGAGCTTTTTTGCAACTAGACATGAAGATAGTCTAGAACAACAAGAACTTTCAATAGAAGTTTGAAAACCTAGCCTCACGTTGAACCTCCAACAATCAGTAACCCTTTTTCAAGATTAAAAACCACAAAAAAATACCAACAACACGAGCTCAAATCACCTTCAAGTTTTGGTCCACACAACAACACCAACAATGTTCAAGTTCTTGAAACCGTAACAACAATACCAACAACAATGTTCAAGCTCATCTTGGATATAGACTCAAGGGTGTTAGTGAAGACAAAACTAACACATAGAAACAACTAAGAAAATCAAAACACACCTATATTTAGACACAAATCTTGACCAAAACAACAAGAATACAATTTCGGCCAAGAATACAAAAAATGGACAGATTTGCCTCTTTTTGATTTTTCAATTTTCTAACACTTTCTTTTTATTTTCAAGCTAACGAGCCCAAGATTGATATTTTGGGAACAATATCAAGCCATGATTTGATACCAAATGATACAGATCAGTCCACCAAGATGCCAAAATAGTCCACAAAATGTGAGACGAACAGGCAACACAAAGGGATACAAGATGACAAACACAAAAATACATGGATTTGCAAAGTAATGAAAGGATATATAGTGAGATCAAGATTATTACAAGATTAAGAACCAAGTATATTTCAACATTAACCCCTAATGAATGTAATAATCAAAACCACACTCTTACAGTAACCGCCAAGGTAATCGACTCATCTCAAGATCCACCATTTCCAAGCAAAGAACAATATTGGCTTTTCCAAGACCTATACTAAGGATGACTTTTTCAAGTCCTAACTAAGACTATACTAAGGTGGTCTAATCTTAAGAGAGGGGATTTCAAGTTTTCAATCTTTCATCTTTCATAAACTAACTAGCAAATGAACTAATAGAACCTATTTATAGTCTAACTTATTACATAACAAAATGACCACAATACCCTTAATGAAAAGGGGTGGTCATCGAGTGTTACTTAGACAAGGATAAGCAACCAAAATGTCCTTAATGAAGGCCCAAAACTGTGATTCCTTAATCTTCAATGCTCCAAACAATCTTTCACACCTGGGATTGCTCATTGTTGTACTCCAATCGGCCCCTCCATGTAGGATCCCATTTCCTTAATGTGACCAAAGCTTGATGCCCCACGTACTGACTTCGAATGATGTCATTGAAAGCTAAGGCGGCCATTTGAATTGTATCACACCACTAACTACTACTTTGGGGGCTTCTCTTTCACCTTTCTCCTACTTGAATTTCAAAATCCTTAACTCAATTAAATTTGAACTAAAGTACTTAGGATCTTTGGATAAAATAAAGGTCAATCAAAGAAAGGATTAAGCTACATATTAGGCTGTCAAAGAAAATAAGATAAAAGCTCAATGGGGTTAACTATGATTATGCACTAGGATAGGTAAAAGAGGGTATGAAACATGACTATTAAAGAAATGCCTATATCATCTCCTAAATCCACACTCTTCATTTCGCTTTACACTCACCTGGCAAGTTCTAGAATCAACTGCAACAATGAATATACAAACACCTCACATGCACATAGTACATGCTCAACTCAAGTAGGATCATTATAGACTCTTAACCAAACATTAGTATGAATTCAACATTAAGCCAATAAGTACAAGAGTCATAATCATGAGCATTAGAGACTAAAAAGTAGTAATTCACACAATCAACATGCTTTTACAACGAAAAAACTTGCATCATGTAGTCACATATAGCACCAACAAGAGTATCTCACTTACCTAAAACAAAAAAATTTGCCCTTATTGATACCCACTTTACATTACTTACCCCTATGATAGCCACCATCATTTTAAGCGCTTTGCCTCAGTTGAGGTGTACAATGTCCAAGAAGGACCAGGGCCAAAACAGGTTCATTGTAACACAAATGGGCTAAAAATAGGCTAAAATTAGGAATTTTCCACCCCACACTTAAAAATCTACTTTGTACCTAAATTATACCTAAAAGTAGAGATAAAATTACTCCCTGAGGCCTCTAGGACTAGCTATTAGTATCTTTATACATCAAAAGGGTCTGGGGACCCTACACTTAGTCTCTGCCATGCTCCTTAGCTTAGGTTTTTTGGTACTCAGACTTCCTATAAACCCATGACTTAGAAAAAACAAAACTAGTGAAGTAAAAACTAAAATACCTAAAATAAAACCTATCTTATCTTGGGTTGCCTCCCAAGCAGTGCCTGATTTAGTGTCGCTACACAACCCATATAAATTTTTTCCTCCACCTTTAGGATATAAATTTCACCCCCAACTTCGCATCTATTTTTTTGCTCTACTCATAGGGTTGTGGTACAAAAATGAAGGAACCGAGTAATATATGGTGCTTGGTAAACCACTCAACTTTAATGTGAGGTACGTTTTTGTGGTGCTTATCTTCTGAAAAATTAAGAATGTAGGATTCTTGTTTCTTATCTTCACACTCTTTCGCTATTTCAGATGACTCCACGGACATGTCATCATCTAAACATAATGTAGAAAAGTTCTTTATGTGAGGACCAACCAATCCCACTTCAAAATTTACACCATCCACTACACACTTATTTTTATTCACTTTCTCAATTTTAATCTCGAGAGAAAGATGACAGTTGAATGTTTGAAATTCTTGTATTTGATCCACAAATTAGCTAGTATTGTCCTGTTCTTTTCTCTGCCTCTGTGGAGGTGGTGGTGGTGGTATCTCCTTAATCTGTTCAACAACTTTAGTTTTCAAGTACTCAGACTTCCTCGAATGATCAACAACTTTGTCTGCAACCAGTTGGGGAACCAACGCTGCATCTACCTCCGAAGTTGTCTTTGGAGGTTCTTCATTGAGCTCTTTACCATTCCTGAAAGTGATTACCATCACTTATTTAGGAGGTTCAGTGTTACTTGGCAAACTACCCTGAGATCGGACATTTTGTGCCTACTGTATCTTCCCCAACTGAGCTCATAATTCTTTAGAATTATGTGTCGATTTTTAAGTTTAACAACAAACTATTCTTGGGTGGCCATGAACCTCTTTAACATCTCCTCTATGTTACTTGGTTGTGTGTTTTGCTATTGCTGCTGGTTGTTCCATGATTAAATTGGTAGCTGAGTCTGCCACTTTTGATTGTAGGTGTTCCTATAATATAGCCTTTGAGCATTTCCCACAAACATTACAGAATCTGGATTAGCACCACACATATCTGCAGAATGACCACTGTTGCCATAACCCACACACCAACTTGTAGTCTGCTCCACAAATAAGATAGTATCCACCTCATATTGTGAAGGTCCCGTCCATACATTTTCATCAAAATCTTGCTAAAAAAAGCTTTTCGATGGTGTCCCCCATAAAAACAACAAGAATCGTCATCACTTGAAAACCATCTATCCCAGGCTGATATATCAAGAAGTGTGAGAAAAGAACGTAAAAGAAACTAAAAAGAAAAATTACTAAACTATGTACAACTCAATATAGATAAACTAAAAATAAGATAGTTTCTTATTTACAAGTCCCCAGCAACGGCGCCAAAAACTTTTTGCGCCCAAGCGTACATGCAAGTGTACGTGGTCTCACTAAGTAGTAAAGTGGCCCTTTAGAAGCCAAGTATCAATCCCACAGGGTCTTGTTTTAACAACTATCAAATTCAAGTTTAACGATTGAGATTAAAGTGTTGCAAACGTGACATCAAGAGTTTGAGAATTATGATTTAAAAGTAAAATAAACAATGCGGAAAAGTAAAAGTCTTGGACAATCAATGGAGAGGAATTCAGGGTTAAGGCTTTGCGAACAATCATGCTAAGCTATTGAACTTCATTGGTTAGATTACTTATCTTGGTTGTTGATTCGTAGGGTTTATAGTATAATCATGGTCTCTCGATCCTCTAATATTCTACCTAACTGGACATTACAACTACATCGTTAAGCGAGTATGTAATAATCCATTTAAATGCATTAAGATGTCATCCTGCAAGTGACTCAAACAAGGCTTCTAGGTATATCTCTATCATAGATGCTAATTCAAATCCTTTATTTTGTAAAAGAAGAGCCTTACTCTATTTACCCCCACGTTCTATCCTTTTATCCCTCCTCGAGCTCACAAAGACGACAATATGTGTATTCTAATGGTAGCTAATCCTTAAAATAGTTATAACAAGGATAAATAAACAACCAAATATGATAATAAATCAAAACCAAATCAATTCAAGCAATAGTAATCATGTTCTTGGCCTTAACCTCGGAAAGGGGGCTTTTAGCCACTCATGGACATACTCGTAATCACCTAGGATGAATACAAGATAAAATCAACAAATAAACTAACGTAAAATTATAAAAACCCTAATTGAAGTATTTTACAGCCCCTCTCCAAGTTTCAAATCTATCCCAGGTGTATAACATCAAGTTCAAGTGTCCTATTTATAAAAGGACAAAAGTGCTGATTTTTGCACTAGGTCCCTATTGTAGAGTCCATCGCGGGGACTGGGGTGCACTACGCGACCTAATATTGGATACACACTATTTTGGGTGCCTTAAGAAGCTACCTATGTATGTCACGATCCCCATATCCATGGCTTGGGTCAGATACGTGCCATGGACATCTAAAGTGTCCGTTTTACGTCAAATCTTGTCCCGTGCTTTCGTTGATCCATTCCAAGCCTTTGTGTGTTGTTTCCACTTCATGTACAACTTTTATATACTTTGTATATAATAATAATAAACTTACCATGCATCCTATAGCATTAAACATCACAAATTAGAGCTGAAAACAACACCCAATCCACAACGGTGAACTAGAAACTTAAGCTAAGAACTAGTTTCGCCCTTTTAATCTTTAGTTTAGTGTTTTGACTCTTGGCTTGATTCAATTGAACCTTAAACACTGTAAAAAAGTTCTTATACACATAATTACACAATAATAACCTTAGGAACTCACTACACTCACTAGAATTCTTAGAGATCAACTAGACAAACACCTAGCTTAAGCTAGTAACACTAGTTTTCTCATTTTAATTCTAACTGACCCAATTTCAGTACAAACTTGTTTGAAAGACTCCATAAAAATTGTAATTAAGTACTTAAACACTTATATGCTCAATTATATCCTCATTAACACATTAAGCATACAAATTATTCTCAAAACAAGGCCAAATAAGCTCAGATAACAACACAAAGGTTCATTAATACACCTCAGCTTACTACCCCACACTTAAAGCCTTGTTCGTCCTCGAACAACTCTTCACTATAAGAATCATAATCAGGAAAGACTCTACACTTCTACTACAAGCAAGAAACTCAATCTATTACTACAATGACGACACAGAATGCAAGTACTTACACTAAGCATGTTACATACACAATTGAAAGTTTAAGAATAATATGCCAAAACAACCTAGCCTCAAGAATTGAGTCACCAAGTTGGAAAACTCATGCATATTGCTCAATCAAAGATATCACATAAATCACCCAACATTCATGAAACATACGCCCTCACAACAAGAGAGTAATCCATAAGCACTCATATGGTTGCAATTTATAATAGAATGGGTACGAGAATCAAATTACACTTACTTTTTCAAAGAATTCACAAGTTACACAAGATGAACAATAGGCTCTCACTTAGTGTAGTACTCTACTAATATCAGAATGTTAAAGCTCTGGATCAAGTAGGTATTTAAGGATTGTAATGCTGGCGAAGGGACGGTAAGAACTATTATGGACAGTAATAGTGAAATTCTTCCCTAAGTGCTTTAATACATCATATTGTTCATTCAATTCACCTCTAACAACCAATTCCACCAGTTATGTCTACCACACTTCTGTTTTTCCCCATCTCATTAAGCTTATTAACATAAAATATGGAAAGAAGCCTTGTCTGTTAATTCATGATTCCACTTTTTAGTATAAATTTCTATACCTCCTAACCACAATACACCAATAACTACTACTTTGGTGCTTCACTTTTACCTTTCTCCTACTTGAATTTTAAACTCCTTAACTCAATTGTATTTCAACTAAAGTTCTTAGGAGATTCGGATCAAATTAAGGTCAATCAAAGAAAGGACTAGGCTATATATTATGCTACCAAAGAAACTAAGCTAGAGGCTCAATGGGGTTAGCTTTGATTATGCAAAAGGGTAGGTAAAAGAGGATATGAAATATGATTGTCACAGAAATGTCAATATCATATCCTAACCCTACACTTTTTATTTTGCTTTGCACACACACCAGGCAATTTCTAAAATCAAGTGCAACAAGGACTATACAAACATCTCACACGCACATGGCACATGCTTAACTTAAGTAGGATCATTATAGACTCTTAATCAAAAAACAACATGAATTCAAACTTAAGAAAACAAGTACAAGAGTCTTAATCATGAGCGTAGGAGTTCACAAAGCAGTTATTCACATAACCAACATGCTTTTACAACCAAAACACTTGCATCATGCAGTCACACATAGCACTAACAAGAATATCTCACTTACCTAAAAAAAATTTATCCTTATTCACACTCACTTTACATTACGTACCCCTATGATACCCCCTTCAACTTAAGCGATTTGCCTCAGTTGAGGTGCACAATGTCCAAGAAGTACCAGGGCCAAAACAGGTTCATTGTAACACAAATAGGCTAAAAATGTTAATTTCCCCACCCCACACTTAAAAATCTACTCTACCTACAAAGTATACTTAAAAGTAGAGATAGAAATACTCCCTGAGGCCTCTAGGCCTACCTAGTAGGATCTTTATATATCAAGGGGGCCCAGGACTCCACACTTAGTCTATGCCATGCTCCTTAACTTAGGTTTTTCAGTACTCAGACTTCCCAGAAATCTGTGACTCAACAAAAACAAAACTAGTGAAATAAAAGCTAAAATACTAAAAATAGAACCTCCTTTAATTTGGATTGCCTCCAAATAGCTCCTAATTTAGTGTCGCAGCACAAACCACATCAACTTTTTCCTCCACCTTAAGGATATAAATTTCACCCCCAACCTTGCATCCAACTTTTTGCTCCGCTAAAAGGGTGGTGGTACAAAGATGAAGGAATCGAGCAATGTATGGTGCATAGTAAACCATTCAGCTTTAAAGTGAGGTATGTTTTTGTAGTGCTTATCTTGTACAAAATTAAGAATGTAGGATTCTTTTTCCTCATTTTCACACTTTTCCACTATTTCAGATGACTCCACAAACATGTCATAATCTAAACATAATATAGAAAAGTGCTTTGAATGTGATCCAACCAACCCCACTTCAAAATTTAAACCATCAACTATGCACTCATTTTTTTCACATTCTCAATTTCAATCTGAAGAGAAAAATGATAGTTGAATGGCTTCATTCTTATGTTTGCTCTACAAATTGGCTAGTATCCTCCTGTGCTTTTCTCTGTCTTTGTGGAGGTGGTGGTGGTGGTATCTCCTTAATCTGTTCAGTAATTTTAGTTTTGGAGTACTCAGACTTCATCGAATGATTATCAACTTTGTCTGCAACTGGTCAGGGAGCCAACTCTGCATCTACCTCCTTAGTTGTCTTTGGAGGTTCTTCATTGAGCTCTTTTCCATTACTCAAAGTGATTTTCATTACTTATTTAGGAGGTCCAATGTCACTTCGTAAACTACCTTGAGATCTAGCATTTGGTGCCTACTGTATCTTCCTCAACTGACGCTCACAATTCTTCAAAATTATGTGCCGATTTTTAATTTCAGCAACCAACTATTCTTGGGTACAAATGAACTTCTTTAACATCATCTCTATGTTTTTGGCCTATGAGTTTTGTTGTCACTGCTGGTTGTTCCATGATTGAATTGGTGGTTGAGACTGACACTTTAAATGTAGGCGTTCACATAATATGGCCTTTTAGAAATACCCAAAAACATTACTAAATCTAGATTAGGACCACACATATTTATAGATTGACCATTGTTGCCATAAATGACACACCAACTTGTAGTCTGCTCTAGAGATAGGATAGTATTCACCTTAAATTGTGAATGTCCCACCCACGCGCTTCCAACAAAATCTAAACAAAAAGCCTCTCGATGAGGTCCCCCACAAAAACAATAAGAATTATCATCACTCAAAAACCATTTATCCTAGGATGACATATCAAGAAGTCTGAGGTAAAAAAGTAAAAGAAACTAAAAAAAAAATTACTAAAACATGTACAACTTAATATAGCTAAACTAAAATTAAGATATTTACCTATTTTCAAGTCCCCAACAACGGTGCCAAAAACTTGTTGCATCCAAGCGCACACGCAAGTGTACGTGGTCTCACCAAGTAGTAAAGTGACCCTTTAGAAGCCAAATGTCATCCCATAGGGATTTGTTTCAAAAACCATATAATTCAAGTTTAATGATTTATATTAAAGTGGTGCAAATGTGACAACAAGAGTTTGAGAATTATGATTTAAAAGTAAAATAAACAATGTGGAAAAGTAAAAGTCTTGGACAATCAATGGAGAGGAATCCAGGGTTAATGCTCTGTGAACAATCATAATAAGATATTGAACTTCATTGGTTAGATTTCTTATCTTGGTTGATGATTCACAAGGTTTATAGTATGATCATGGTCTCTCGATCCTCTAATCTTCTACCTAACCGGACATTACAACTACGTCATTGAGCGGGGATGCAATAATCCATTTAGATGCATTAAGATGTCATCTTGCAAGTGAACCAAACAAGTCTTCCAGGTATATCTCTATCCTAGATGCTAATTCAAATCCCTTATTTTATAAAAGATTAAGAACCTTACTCTATTTACCCCCATGTTCTATCCTCTTATCCCCTCTCGAGCTCACAAAGACGACAATATGTGTATTCTAATGGTAGCTAATCCTTAAAATAGTTATAACAAGGATAAATAAACAACCAAATATGATAAGAAATCAAAACCAAATCAATTCAAGTAATAGTAGTCATGTTCTTGGCCTTAACCCCGAAAAAGGGGCTTTTAGCCACTCATGGGCATAGTCGTAATCACCATGGATGAATAAAAGATAAAATCCATGAATAAGCTAAAGTAAAAGAATCAAAACACTAAGTGAAGTGTTTTACATCCTCTCTCCAAGTTTCAAAGTTGTCCCAGGTGTATAACATCAAGTTTAAGTATCCTATTTATAGGAGGACAAAACTGTCAATTTTTGCACTAGGTCCGCATCGTGGAGCCCATCGTTGAGACATTTTCTCATCACTGAGAGACACTATTTTGGGTCTTTTAGGAATCTGTCTATGTGTGTAACGTGCCCCATAGCCATGGCTTGGTTCAGATACACGCTATGGACATCCAAAGTGACTTTTTTACATCAAATCTTGTCCCGTGCTTTCGTTGTTCCATTACAAGCCTTTCTGTGTTGTTTACACTTGATTACCAGCTTTTATATCCTTCATATATCATAATAATTAACTCACAAAGTATCATATAGCATTAAAATCACAAATTAAAGCTCAAAACAACACAATCCACAAAGGCGAACTAGAAACTTAAGCTAAGAACTAGTTTCTCTCTTTTAATCTTTAGTTTAGTGTTTTGAATCTAGTCTTGATTAAATTGAACCTTTAACACTTTCATCAAGTTTTTCCACACATAATTACACAATGATAACCTTAGGAACTTACTAGAATTCATAAAGATCAACTAGACAAACACTTAGTTCAAGCTAGTAACACTAGTTTTCTCACTTTAATTCTAAGTGACCCAATTTTAGGACAAACTTATTTGAAAGACACCAAAAACATTGTAATCAAGTACGCAAACACCCAGATGATCAATAAATCATCATTAACACATTAAGCACACAAGTTATCCTAAAAACAGGGCTAAATAAGCTCAGATAACAATATTGAGATGCATAAATCCGCCTCAGATCATCATGTGATCAATAGGTGTCTTGTCAGTTCCATTCTGAACAAGACTCCTTATGAACTCATGACTAAAATACAGCCCAATTTGAGTTACTTTAAGCCTTTTAGTTGTTAATGCTTGTGCTAAATAATGGGAAGCATGACCTTGAAAAGTTTGATCTAAGGAGTAATGAAGGAGTTTTTGTTGGATACTCTTCTACTAGAAAATCTTATAGAGTATACAATAAAAGAACACAATGTGTTGAGGAAAGTATTTATGTGGTGTTTGATGAAGCTGGGTCTCCAGTGATGGAAGTCATCATGATGATACTAACTTAAAAGACCTTCTCAATATTTCAGAGAAGTCAAGTGAAAGTGATGACAAGGTTGAAGAAGAAACCAAGGATAATGAAGATTCTCAAGGACCAGGTTCAGGTCATGAAGATGAAGATTCAGCAGATCATCACGAGACTAATACATTACAACCCTCTTATGAAGAGACTGATCCTTATTCTAGTTCAGGAAATCACCAATCTACAGAGGGTAACACCTCTATGAGAACTAGTCCTAGTTCAAGTGAGCCTACTCCTCAAAGACCTAGTTGGAAGCATCAATTTTCATGCCCTCTTGATAATCTACTCTCTCCTTTGGATTTAGGAATGCAAACCAGGAATAAAGCCAAAAATCTATGTGCCTTCTCAGCCTTTCTGTCACAAATTGAGCCCAAAAATATGAAAGAATTAAAGGAGTCTGATTGTATCAATACTATGTAGAAAGAGCTGCATCAGTTTAAGAGAAGCAAAGTGTGATACCTAGTCATATTCCCATCAGATAGAACTGTTGTAGGGATCAAGTAGGTTTATTGAAACACGGTTGATGAACATGGTAAAACAATAAAAAAGAAGGCTAGGGTGGTAGTGTAAGGTTATAATCAAGAAGTTGGCATAGATTATAATGAAACTTTCTCTCCAGTGGCTAGAATAGAGGCTATCCTGATTCTATTTCTTTTTCCTTCTACATGGAATTCAATTGTTCTAAATAGATGTTAAGAGTACCTTTTTGAATGGATTTCTCAAAGAAAAAGTATATGTGAAGCATCCTCCAGGTTTTGAAGATGTTGATTTTCCAAATCATGTGTTCAAGTAGGACAAAGCTTTGTATGGGTTGAAGTAGACCCATAGAGCTTGGTATTAAAGGCTCTCAAAGTTTTTGCTTGAAAAGGGATTTAAGAAGGGAAAGATTAACAACGCTTTGTTGCTGAAGGTTAGAGGAAGAAACGTGCTCAGTGTTCAAGTTTATGTTGATGACATCATATTTGGGGCTACAACCAGTTTCCTATGTGATCAGTTTGCTAAGTCAATGAGTAATGAGTTTGAGATGAGTATGATATCAATACTAAATTTCTTTCTTGGGCTATAGATAAAGCAAAGTGACAATGGTACTACCATTTGTCAGTAAAAGTATATTCATGAGTTGCTTAAGAGGTTCCACATAGCGGATGTAAATCCCATTGACACTCCCATTTGAACCTTCTCAAAACTAGACTTAGATAGACCTATTCCCCTTGTTAACGAGACTATGTACAAAGGAATCATTGATTAACAGCTAGAAGACCTGACATTGTGTTTAGTTTTACGACGTGTGCTAGATTCCACGAAAGACTAAAGGAATCTCGTCTGAAAGATGCAAAGAGAGTTTTGAGATATCTTAAAGGAACCCCTAACCTAGTTCTCTTCAATCTTAGTGGTGATAACTTTGACTTGGTTGGGTATGCTGATGCTAACTATGTTGGGTTCTAAGTTTATAGGAAGAGTACCCCAGGAATGACTCATTTTCTTTGATTATCATTAATCTCTTGGGGTACTAAGAAGCAAAATTCAGTAGCTCTTTCAACTGCTCAAGTTGAATATGTTGCATCTGGTTCATGCTATAGTTAGTTGATTTGGATCAAGCAACAAATTTAAAGATTTTGGTATACTCTCAGATTGTGTCCCTCTATTCTGTGACAATAGAAGTGTATTCAACATGTCCAAGAATCCTGTTCAACATAAAAGGACTAGAGACATTGACATCAGGAATAATTTCTTCAAAGATAATGTGGGAAAGGGTTTGATCAAGATGGTATTTTGTAGTACTGAAGATCAAATTGTTGACATATTCACTAAGACACTTGGCAGGGAATAATTTGAAAAGAACAGAATGAAGGTATGATTGATGAGACTAAGTTGAATGCAAGTTATTCCTCTTAATCCTTCAAAATGTCTATGATTTGATGAATAGGTATCCATGTAAGATGATGTCTAATTCAGTCTCATATCTTCTGTAGATATACACCCATGGCAAGGAGGGGAAAATGAGAAGGAGGGTGAGACAGCCCAAAGCTCATTGTATTCTACAATTCATGTAGGGACCAGGTCCCTAATCAGGTTAGAATCACACATATTCTCAAATGGAAGATTTTTAAATTTAATGAAAGGTGTGCTACGTCACTCTTCCTCCTATTCTCAAAAGTTGTAATCCCTAGTTTATGTTTAAAGGACGTGCCCATATGTCCGAACATATCACATCAATCACACCCTTTCTTTAAATTTAAACCATTATTTTCCCTCTTTTTAAGCCTAACCTGATCTCACATCTACCCATTTTCAAAAAACCCTTCCGTTCATAGCTTTTCAGTTCCCAAAATGCTCTCTTGCTTATACTTCTCAAAAATGCTTTTCACTCAAAATTAATCAAAATCTCAAATTCTCCATCATCTTCTCCACCTCGATATGAACTAACACCTCTGGAAGTGGTTTATCTCCATCATCTCCTCTTGATTCTACCCGTCAAATGTCTCTGCTATTATAAAATTCTCTCTACCTCCCTTCCTAAAATTGCTAGTGAGACTAGTTCTCAAAAGGAAAAGGATTCTTCAGTCATGTCTTCCTCTAAGAAAACTATCCAAAATGCACCTTCTATCCCTGATTCTAAAATTTCCCTATGCAAAGACAAAGTCTTTGAAGAAGTTTCACCCATCTCAGACCAACCCGTTCCCTTTGAGTTAGGTTTAGACTCCCCTTCCAAAGCTTATTCCCCTAATAAGGTTGAGTTGCCTAGTAAGTTTGGGAGTGTTTCTGTTGATAAAAACATATTTGATGGAGACTTTCCCACTTCTAAGGGAACCTCCTTAAACATCTTATAATGAGTGAAGAAACAGGCATTCAAGGTTTGACAACCTTTAGTGGTGAGCTCCCCAGAGACTCTAGATCACCTGGTTCCCTAAAATGGTATACAATATTTACTACTCTGTTCACAATGAGTCAAATGACCCCTTGAAGGTTCTGAAGATGAAAACTTGGTGTTGCGCTCTATGCTTGATGATACAGGTAACACTGATAGTGAAGATGATTTGTCTTTGTCATGAAGAACATGTAAAAGAAGTGAAGTAAAAACTGCTAAGGTTCCATCCAAGACAATGAATGTTCAAGGGACTAGGTTGAGTTCTAGAAATCTGATGCCAGATCCATTGTGGATAGCTAAAATTAATTCCAAAAAGTGAATAAGTTTGAAGGAAAAGAAAGTGGTTGAAGTCAAAGTGTCAGTTGAGAAGGTGGTGGCAGTATAAGAGTCAAATAAGAAGATTGAGAATGATTTTCATGACAGTGATGATAACGATTTTGGCAGTCTTTTTTAAAGTATGTCTGAGGATGATGATGTGTCTAAGGATATTGATGTTGATTTTGATATTGAGAGAAGTATGGCTTCCAACCGAGCCAAGGCTAAAGGAAAAGTTGTTGTTTCCTCTAATAGGGAAAATTATCAAAAAGCCTATGGCAACATCACAGGTAAGAGGAAAAGGAATGAGAAGTCTAGCACTAAGGGACTAAGTCCCAGTTCAAAATAAGCTAAAACCTTAAGATCTCCTGGGGTCTCAGCAAAAGGAACTAGTCCCTCAAGCAAAGCTTCGACCTCTAAAGAAAAGGAGAAAGGGTTGACAAGAGATCAAAGGTAGGAGATTATAAAGACTCAAGAGGTCTTAAGTGGTCGAGTTTTTGACCCTGATGTTGCTACTATGATAGGAATGGCTGATTTTGTTGAGTGGGTGAAGTTTTAATGTTGGGAACACCTTTTGAAGCCCCCAATTCCCACTTTGTATAAGAAAGAAGTTAGAATGTTTTATCATAATCTTGTTTTTTTATGGTTCTTTATCTATCAACAATTTAGTTTATGGTGTGAACATTACTTTTGATGAGCAACTCTTGTTTGAGGTTTTGGGTGTGCCTACAGAAAGGACCAGGTCCTTAATAAATGAAAAAGGTTTTGGAAAGTTATATAAAATATGTGGCAAGCTGTAGTTCTCTTTGAATTGGTTAACACTTCACTCCTTCCTCACACTGAGAAGAGAACTACAATGATAGGCCCCAACATGTTCCTCATTGAGGCCTTGTCCAAGTTTCAAAGATTGAATCTTTCTGCTATCGTTATTGAGCACATGGACACAATGATGACAACCAAAGATGGAAAGAATGGGTTGGAATATGGTTTTTGTCTAAACATGATCTCATATTTAATGTGGAGTGTGTTCCTGGAAAGGCTGGGTCTATGAAGCAAGTGTTTAATGTGATAACTTTGGAGGATAACAAGTGCATTCCTAGGAAGGGTGGTGACAAGTCCAAATCCATAGTTGTTGATCTGATTGATGTCCACACCTAGTTGAGGGAACAATTGATGTCCACTTCTGCGGTCATTTGACCGCTTTAGCAGTCATTGTTGGATAGGTTTAAAAGTCTATTTTCTCAATTTTCTTTTATTTTTTAGACTTGGAGCTTCGGGTTGAGAGAATTTTGAGCAGTTTCTTTCATTTTCAAGCTTCGGTAATATTTGAATCACTATCTCAATTATTTTACTTTGAGTATATCATTTAAAATCCTTTTATATTAGGATTTTAAACTGGGATGGAATTTTTTACCAAAAAGGCCCAAATGGCATTTCTTCGATTTAAGTATCGTTTTAAACCCGTTTCTCTTGGTTTTTATCCTATGACTTTTCAATCACGGGTAAGGTTATTCTAAACCAAAAATTTGGTTTTATCCTTTCATTTCACAAACCCATTTCAGACGTACGTTTTGACGTTGACTCAGAAGTGAACAATATGGACATCGTTGGCTCTTTTTAATGCATATACTCTATATATGTTTTAGTTGATTTCAAAGCTATTCGTAAGGGGAAAGATCCGTTGAAGGGCCTTAGGGTTGAATTTTGATATCTCGAGGTATGTTATACTTACCTTTCTTTAGGCAGGGCTAAATAGTTAATACGTATGTAAAATTATGATATGAGTATGGATAATAATCATAGAAGAAACATATTTTTATGATGGTATTATTGTCGTGTGTCAGCGTGGGGGCTTGTATTGTTCTTGTTGGTGACTTGAGATGATTATTACTGTGTGTTGACCATGTGGGGGCTTTATCTGGTATTGTTGGCATTGTATATGCATTGGTTGCTTTTTTTATGATAGAAATACCCATGTTGGGGGATTATGTGATACTAATGATTCTTTACATGCATATCTATTCCAATGGTACATTACTTATATTAAATGATAGATGGTTGACATATTGTGTAGATTCTAAGCTCATGTGCATGTGTATTGAATGGATTGATATCTTCATACTAGTTTGGTTGTGAGCAATACATCTTCATATCACACTTACTTTCATGAGACATTGGTACCATTGAGAAAATATTGACTTTGACAAAAATGAGTCACTTTTATGAAATCTTATATCGTAGCCCACGAGTTGGAAAGGAGATAGGGATATTGAGATTGGGATTACGTATTGAGAAAGTATATGTGTTTTGAATCCCCTATTGGTTCTACTTGGAAAAGTTGAGTCTCGGTGGTGTATACGAAGGGTGTGATAACCTCGATCACATCACATTGTCATCATTGCATTTCACACATTATGCATCTTTACTTTGTGCTTCTGTGTGTCATTCGATGCATGTGCACTCTGTTTTTTTTTACATTTCTATTTTATTATTTATGTACTATATTTAGAACTGTCAATGGAGATGGTGTGAACTACTGTTTGGGACATTTTCTTACTGCAGATGGCGTGCTCATAGTATGTATTTATGTACCTTATTTTCTACTTTTGTCAATCGGCCTATGATACCTACTGAGTACAACTGGAATATACTCATTCCAACTATGCCATTTTGGTACAGATCCACATACGTGTGCATCGCGCGGTAGCTGAGATTACGTAGTTGATCATTGTCATTTTTGAGGTATTGGTCGCTCTATGCCTTCATAGTTGACCACAGACCTCCTCCTATCTAGTTGGTGTCTTTATTTTATATGCAAAGATAAACTTGTAGCTTTCCTCAAGATTTAGTTGTATTTCCAATTCTGAGTTATGTGTGGATTGTTCTTACACCACGACACCAAGTTTTGAGACGATTTATGGTATCTTTGTTGTTCATACTTTCGCTATTACTGTTTATATATGGTCTAACTTCGCTCTAGAAATGTCGTCTAGGGAATTGTTGTACTTTTTTCTTCTTATTTATCAATTTGGGTGATCGACTTACTTGTCAAGTCTTAGCCACGATAAGTGCCATCATGACCTTGGTGTTTGGGTCATGAAAGTCTATTACAAATTTTTCTATTGCTCAGTTATGTTCAAATTTTAAATTTTTGTATGTAATTATATGAGTATATTAGATTCTAGAATTAGTGGATAAGTTTTCTAAGCAAATGACATGATATAAAATTTGTGTAGATTCAAATTGTTTAAAGACATAAGTATGAAAAAGTGTTACGATTGACACTTAGGGAGACCTCTTAACTCAATCATCAAGCGAAAGATTTAGTGGGTTTTATTTATTTCATTTGACCATCAAGTGTCATTTATCATGATATCTACATTGATGTGAATCCATGAATTGAGGGAGAGATATATTTATTTGTTTTTGAACTGATGTAGATCCATTTTTCATGAAATATGCACTAATAAATATCCAGTGACTCAATAGCGTTGGGAAAATTTAACCAACAGAATTGAAGGGGTATATTTGTTTGTGTCAGGTCGTGTGAGTTATATTAAGGTGTGTTTTATTTTTTAAAAAAATAGGGCAGTTAATGTTGATCTGGGCTTTTCTATTAAAGAAAGGATATTTGTAAAAAGTTTCTTCATAACAAGGGTAAATTTTACCCAAATTATGACATGAATTGTAAATTTGGTCCCAAAGTATGAAGAGGGATGTATTTAGTCCATTTTCCACCGTAGAGTGGTAAATTTGGCTCCAAAGTATGACAGTGAGGATAAATTAGACCCCAAAATAGGATCAAGAATATATTTAACCAATTTTCTAAAATAGAGGGGAAAATTTGACCCTTTTCCCGTAAATTATTCAAGACTCTTCTTTCTTATTAACAAATAACAAATAATCAGTTAAAAGATCTTAAAAAACATCTATCCAACGAATAAAAAGTTCCCCCTCCCCCCTCCCCAAATTGATATTCCATATTTTTTTTATTATCTTGTAACTAATTATTTTCTTTCACTTCACTATTATTGGTGATTAAGTTATGGTTAAACATCATTTATGAGTTATTTGTAATATGAGATCCCATTAAATTTTTTAAAATCATTTAGATGTAGAAAGAGAGAACTTATCTTTAAGTTCATACAATATCTAATTATGTTAAATTTAAAATTAGGTGACCACATTCAAATTCAAGGTATTTTTTAAAAATAATTTTAAGAAATTCGTGCAACACACTTACGTAGAAACTAATTATATTAAAAGTGTGAAAATCCATAGAAATATGATTCAAACTTTTTGCCCTTCATTAAAACTCTTCGCAATAGATAAGTTCGTCTTTTCACCTTTTATCAAAAAACTATTACTCAATTATTTAGTTAAAAAAATTTCTAATGACTAAAAAAAGAAAAAGGAACAATTAGGTTAGGGTTGTGCAATTTGGATAACTCGATTTGGATTATACAATTTGAATCAATTTACGAATTTAATTTTAGAATATTTTAATGTTTCAAATTGAATATGGATGGGTGTGCTTACAATTCGAATCGATTCAAAAAAATAAATCTACACACACACATATATATATATATATATATATATATATATATATATATATATATATATATATATATATATATATATATATATATATATATATATATATATATATATATATATATGCATTTATTAAGTACTTAAAGAAAACCTAAAATCTACATCTCTCTTTAATATTTATATATTTATAGAGTACAACAACAACAACAAACCCAGTGTATTCCCACAAAATGAGGTTTGGGGAGGGTAAAATGTACGAAGTTCATACCGCTACCTCCGAAAAAGTGTAGAGATTATTTTCGATAGACACCCGACTATATATTTATAAAGTACAGAGTAGGAAACAAATCTATCAACTGCACGTCTCTCTTTCACAAATAGTACTTTTGATTTTTGAGCCATTGTAGTTGGATTTTAATTCCACTTTAAACTTGCAATGCAATTTTACTTTAGTTTATTTAAGGCCTTATTTAAAGATGTTTTTATTTTTATTATGTTTCTCTAAAATTGAAATGACAATAGTTGTTTCTTGTAATTTTAAAATCGAACAAATCAACTCGTAAAATCAAATTGACATAATAAAAATGAGTCTAATAAGACCTAGAATGAGTTGAGTTGAATAATAATCTTATCAAATTAAAATTTAAAATGAAAAAACTACATGAAGTAGCATACCTAAGTCTTAAATTATAAAAAAATAGCAACACTTTAATGAAATTACACTGTGTAGAAAAAATTGCATTATTTTAAAAGTGGTCCCCTACTTTACTGCCTTAGAAAAGTTACTATGTATAGCTTCCCCTTTTCACGCTTTTCTCCTTCTCTTTCCTTTATTTTTTCTTTTGTACCCTTTTTTCACGCCATTATCAGATTTTTCTCTTTCAAATTTCTTTCTTTCGCACGGTTTTTGCACGATCTGACAAGGATGGTGTTCCTATATTTTAGGTAACTAATTAATTCCATTATTGTATGTTATCAGTTTCTTTTTTTTTTGTACTATAATCATTTTCTCCATTAGTAACTTTGAATTTAAGGTTTTTATACTCTAATGGCTGAACACATATCAAAATCATGAACAAATAGGGGTATACCATCTATTAATTTGGTGTCTGATAATGCACCATCTTTTATTCTTGGATTAACTCAAGACGATGTAATTAAAGTTGTTTCAAATCCTTTACAGTCGAGGAAAACTATGAGTACGAAGGAGATTAGGTCCATGTTTCATAACGATTCGGTGAATATGACTGATATTTTGAAAAAAAAAATGGTTGAGGCAAACTCCTCCAAAACAACAAAAAAAAAAGAGAAAAGACATCTTTTCCCCCCCTGAACTTGTCGTCACAACTCACTTTAGCAGTTAAACTTAACTTCCGTTTATTTACTCCCCTTAACAACTTTCAAATGAATTAAATTCCCCCTTATAGCGACATGGCAAAAAAAAGAGTGAGTGAATTTTTTTTTAAAAGACCACTTTATTGCTATTTTTATTATTATTATTATTATTATATATATATATGTATATATGTATATATATATATATATAACATTAAAATAAAAATATATTCATAAAAGACATTTTCATCTTCTTCATCACTCCCCTTCCCCACCCTCAATCCCACCCCCACCCCACCCCCAACACTCCATTTATTCATCTTCTTCGTATCCTCACCCCATTTCTTCGTAATTCCCTTCCTATCAAGTCCTAATTAATCCAAAATTTTATTTTTCGACAATCAAAAAGGGTTCAAGATTGATGAACAAGTTTGATTCTTGGCCAAGAATTTTATGTCATGCGAATATCATCTATTCTATTTTTGAATTTTGGACTGTTTATGCCATTTTTGTAGACATTTTTGAGTAAGAAATTAAAAATTTAGGAGTTTTAAAATTTTGGGTTTTGGTTAATGTGAAAGAATTTGGATTTGAGATTTTATGTATTGATGTGTTTTTGTGATCATGTACTTGTATTTAGTTCATTGATGGATTTTGTCAAGCTAATTCAAGTTCATTTCGCATTTGATAAAGAAAAAAATTCATTGAAAAAGCTTGTGGTAATGGTGAAAGAAATAGAAAAAGTGGTGCTTTTATGCGAAGAAGAAGAAGGAGGAAGAAGGAGAGGGGATAGGGGCTGCTGTCTAATGAAGGAGTAGAAAGAATTGAGGTGGGGTGGGGTGGGGGCTGTGAAAGAACGAAGGGGGTGGGGGTTGTGAAGAAGAAGAAGGAAGGGGGAGGGGGTCTATTTTATTTATATAAAATATATTTTTTTATAAAAAAATATGATCTTTTAAATATATATATATATATATAATAAAATATTATATATATATATATAAATAGTATATATAGAATATATAAAAAGTTAGTGTGTGGGATTATTAAAAAAAATTCTTATGTGGCAAATGACATGGCACTGATTTGGCAATGACGTGGAGCGTGTGTAGTGCACTCTCTGTCGTGAGAGTGGTATTCAGTTTTGAGGGGTGAAAATAATTCACTTTAAAGATGTTAAGGGGGATAAATAAACAAATGTTAAGTTTAAGTGCTAAAGTGAGGTATGGCAACAAGTGCGGGGGGGGGGGGGGGGGGGGGGAGATACCTTTTCCCAATAAAAAATGAGAAGAAAATGATAGCCAAAGAAATTACAGAGTCAAACAATGTTGATGACGATGTTGAGAACTTTTCTGCTAGTGAATCGGAAGAAGACATAGAAGAAGAGGTATTTTTCGTTGTAAATGTATTTTTATTTACTATTATAGATTTAGGGATTTTAGTAAAACTTTTCTCAAATTTGGGGGTAATATGTATTTTTTTCATGTATTTTAGTTAATATGTATTTCATGGTATGCTGATGTGTATTTTATTGACTTCAGCAAGCTGATTTTGTGAAAATTATAGGTTAAATAGACATTTTTGGGTAACATGTATTTTATTATATTTTATGTGAAGCCGATATGTTTATTTGTATTTTGTATATTACATGATATTTTCTAGGTTGCATGTATGGAAAATACATTTTTATAGGAACTAATCATGAAGAGGATTTTGGCTATATGTATTTTTCTTATAATTGATATGTATTTTTCACTTTTTGGGATTGTTGAAATGTACAAATACTTTCTATGGTATTGTTCATATTTGTATTTATTGAAATACAAATACATTTTGCAGATTGTGTTATAGAAATTTAAAGTGCATACAGATACATATGCAGTTTCATTGTATTTTCGATATGGTTCAATATACATTTTAAGGCATAGGATAGTATTTATATTTTTATACAGACATATCAAATTTCATATGTATTTTGCTTTAGTGATGATTTTGTATTTTTGATTTGTTCAATATACATATGCATTGTTATATGTATTTTTTGATGTGTTGGTTGTGTTTAGTTGTTTTTCACAGTTTAATAAGGTGTGGTTTTACTTTTTATAGGTGCCGCGTGATGAAATTTTTATTGTAAGAAAACTTCCAAGATTTGCACCACATATGTGCTCCTACAGTGATAATGACAACGAGAAAAATTTACGGGCCATATTAAACAAGGAGCAGTATAAACATTTTTGTGACAGTAACATTTTTGGGTATTTTATGAAGAATAAACACTCTGTTATTCAAGCACAGTTGTGCAAATATGTTATGTCCCTCGAGATATTGTGGGACTACGACATGAGAAAATAAGAAGCAAAAGCTCAAAGTGATGACGAAGCACCATTGAGACCTGTTAGGGAAAGCAAGATAACTAGTGTCACAGAAGTTTTAGATGTCAGATTGTTCATGATTTTATTACATTGCGTAGTTGTCAAGATTAATCTGGATGTTGGTATTCATTGTAGAAACTTTTTTTATGTTTTGAAGTGAATCAACCTTACTGATTTTGAAGTGAATAAAAGTAATTCATTTTAGTCTTTTATGTTGAATATATTTTCAATAATATTGTAGTATGTGTTTTATTTCAGTATTCAATTTTTTTTGTTAAGTTGAGATTTAGCTTCAAAAATAAATATGCTCTTTTTAGATTTTTCCATATATACATATACAGTATTCATGTTTAACTTAAAAATACATATGCAGTTAACATGATATGTATTTTAATATTTATTTGTTTACTATCAAATACATATGATACTTTATATTTATTTTTTAGGATGTGTTCATATACTATGTTTTTTCTTATTATATAGATTGGCAAATACATCTAGCCAAAAATTTTTTTAAAAAATATGTTATTAAACGTGACTTATAATACAAATACATATTGATATCAATTTCTAAATTTGTTTGGCAAATACATATTGATATCACTTTCTCAATTTTACTATTTGTTCTTTCTTATCTTATGTTTTGTAGTGAATCAAATTAAAGTTACTAATTGAGAAGTGATTGAAAGTTATTCATTTTACTCATACATGTTGAATATGATTTCGATAAGTTTATAGTACATGTTTGTTTTTCAGTGTTTAGTAAAATTCGGTACATTGCTCAGATTACACTTCAAAATACATATGCACTATGCGTAGTTGATATTCTACTTGAATACGTTTGCTACTCAAATCCACATTTAGGTGAGATGCCAAAAGTTTGTGTAGTTCATTGAATGATGCCGCCATTCTTAATAATATTGCATCATTGACGTACTATTCATAGTTTTTTTTTCATACGTCCACCTTCTAGAGTGCTTCACGAGAACTGATATGCTTCCCATTGATAACTTATTTCACCTAAAATATACAAATATACACATATGTAAGCTATCAATAATTACAACATACACTTATACAAAACAAATTCAGAAAAATTTCTATACTTATAAACGTAAACAATATATACTTACACAGCCAACAACTACATCCAAAAATATAATTACTAAACATTGGTTAAACTTAAAATACAAACAAATCAAATTTTTTAAGCCAAAATACAATTACATATTAGCTATTCAACGTTAAATACCATCAAATCCACATCCTCCATAATCAAACACAACCATGTTTTCTACAAACAAATTTTTCACATATACAAATATAATATAAAATTTTAAGAATCAAAACTACAAAAAATTAAATTTTATCAGCTTTAAAAATTAATTTTGATCACTATTTTTTGTTCTGCCGAATCAATTTTGTGTAGCATTAAATTTTACTCAAAATTCATTTACAAAATATTCAAAACAAATAAACTACGATGTGAAAAATTTGAATGAAGAAGCAGTAACGGATCAATAAAAAAATTTCAAACCAAATAACTATAACAGTGTAGAAAAAAATTAATAACAAATTCTATTTTTTGATTTCATAACACCTGATGAAATTGATATGAGAAAATACATTATGAATGAATACCTTCAACAATAGTAAAGGATGAATTTGCAATCGATGTTTGAATTCGAACAAATTATCCAGAAGAAGGTACAGTTTATCGTTGAATTTGAAGAAACTGATCGTTCAAACTGATTGTTAAATCTAAAGAAATTGAACAGAAGAGATACACTTTAATTTGATTGTACAATTAGAATAAATTGAACAGTAAGGATTTAATGGATTAGTTTTTTATTTTGATTTTTATTTTGCCTGAGCACGTTTTTTGAAACTGAAATTTGAATTTAATCGTTGTTGCTAACAAATAACAAAAATCACGTGATTTATGATTTTTTTATGGGAAAGGAATTTGCACATTAATTTAACGTAATTTTACCATAATTACCGCAAGTGATTTTAGTTAATTAAGGGCAGTAAAACTATTTGTATTTGTATTTTTATCGCAACATTTTATTAAAATACAAAATACAAGTTGCTATATTATGTAATTATGAAAGTGTTGCTATGAATCTCATAATTAAGGTCTTAAGTATGCTATTTGTGAATTTTGCCCATTTAAAATTTTAATTCGATGATGGCTAAAATCGATCCGAATCGATTAGTGCGCAGACCTTAAGTAGGTTTTAAGTAGAAATCTAAAAATTATTTGTATTGCAGCTAAGCTGCTAGCCCGGTTTCCATGTTTCCTTGTGGTATAGTAAGTCCCCTAAATTAATTTTATTCTTAGGTTTATTAGATTTATTATTTTATTTTTTCTCAACTCTTTACGTGATTGGCCTTTGAGAAAAATTAATACCATAAATAATTAAATACAATATTTTATCTAGGTAAGAATCATAATATCTCACACTTTTAAATCAATTAGAAATTTACCTTATATAAAAGAAATACTTTTACAACTATTAAGGTAATATTTTTGATGAGTTTTCAAGAAACATACAACTTCTTCTACTTTTCTTCTTATTTTAGATTTAATTTAATTTTGATTTAAGTTCTTTTCTTTCACTTATTATCTTCATTTTTTACGTCTTTGTTTATTTTTAACGACCCAAAATATTTTTATGATGAAATAGGAAGTGAAAATTTCACCTAGACTTCCCTTAGGTAAATTTTGAAGAATTTAGGGCAGGTCTAGTTTTGGCTTATTTTTTAGAATGCGATAGTTGAATGAAATCTGATATTAACATGATTTATAGTGATGGGATTTGATGTTATATATAGATAATGACTATAGGAAGTCGTAGCACTTAAGACACCTGAAATCGAGTTGTAGAACTCGGCTATAGCATTTATCGTGGAGGGGTAGATTCGCGATGTCGAAATTCGTGGTGTTTTTTGTAAAATAAGGAACTATGAAGAGGTGTGCCAAGTTTCTACCTTAGACCATTATGGAAAAAATAGTAACCATTGCGGCAGTACCCCGAACCATAGCAGTGGCCTCCATGTAAAAGAATGTGAACCACTGTAGCGGAACTTTAATTGTTGCAGTGATACCACTACAACAATAATTATCCATTTCAAAAATAAAATACAGTAAATTTTTAGTTTTTAAACCTTAAAAATATTTTTATTTTGCACATTTCAAAAAAATCAATAAGGTTTTAGGGAAAGGCGATTTTCAGAAGAATTTTGAAGATGTTCATCTTTGGAGGTAACTATTCAAAACAAACATCCCTTGCCTACAGTAAATGATTTTATTGACTAGTTATAAGGAGTTGTAATATTTTCTAAGATTGATTTAACGTCGGGATATCATCAACTAAAAATCAGGGCAGAGGTTATCCCAAAGACAACATTCCAAACTCGTTATAGGCAGTACAAGTTTCTAGTTGTCTTTTGGCTTGATCAATGCCCCAACTACTTTCATGAGCCTAATGAATGGAGTGTTTAAGTCCTTTTTGGATTCGTTCGTTATTGTGTTTATTGATGATATACTTTTTTATTCTAAGAGTGAATAAGAGCATGAATATTATTTGTGTACTGTGTTGAAGTTGTTGAAGGAGAAACAATTGTATTCTTAGTATTATTAATGTTAATTTTGGATTTCTTCAGTGTCCTTCTTGGGTCGCATTGTTTCTAAGGAAGGGGTTATGGTGGAACCCCAAAAGGTTAAAGATGTGAAAAATTAGTCTAAACAAACGAATGTGACAGAAATTTGTAGTTTTATGGGATTGTCCATTACTACCACCAGTTTGTTAAGGATTTTGCTGCCATTGCTTGCATATAACCCGCTTGACTCAGTTGAAAGTATTGTTTGAATGGGATGACATATGTGAGAAGATATTTTAAAAGCTCAAAACTATGTTGACTTCAACTTCAGTGCTAACCCTGCCTGTCGAGGCTAAGGATTTTATTATATTTTGTGATACCTCACATTTGGGTTTAGGTGTTGTGTTAAATAAAGATAGTAATATGATGGCTTATGCTTCGAGACAGCTAAATACCTACAAGAATAACTACCCCACACATGAGTTAGAATTGATAGCCATGGTGTTTTCTTTAAAAAATTGGAGGCACTATCTCTACAGGTAAAGTGTATGGTGTTCACAGACCACCATAGCTTACAACATGTGTTCACCTAGAAGGAATTGAACTTGATACAAGGATATGGATGGAGTTAATTAAAGACTATGACATCTCAATTTTGTGTCACCCAGGTAAAGCTAATGTGGTGGTGGATGCTCTAAGATAGAAACCAATGAGTATGGGGAGTTTAGCATTTCCAAAGGTATCCAAGCACCCATTGGCTAGAGAGGTACAATCTATGGCTAACAATTTTATGAGATTATAGAAAACTAGTGAAGGAAAGGTGTTGGCACGTATGGAGTGTAAATCCATATTCTATGATCAGTTTAACTGTAGATAGATTGTAGATAGTAAATTAAACAACCTCAGAGAAAAAAATGTTATAAGGGAAGACAAAGTTGGCCATTCTGGATGAAAAAGGTCTTTGAGAATCTGAGGTTGATTGTGTGTGTATCGAGTAGATAACTTGATTCCAACCATTCTGACAAAGACCCTTAATTCTAAGTACTCCATACATCTGGGTTTAAACAATATGTATAGAGACTTGAGACAAAACTATTGATGACAAAGGATGAAATGGGACATTGTAGATTTTGTTTTTAAGTGTCACAATTGCCAGCAAGTCAAGTACAATCATCAAAATCCTACTGCTACCTTTCAGTAGGTGCCCATTTCATAATGGAAGTGGGAACGGATAACTATGGATTTCATAGTTGACCTTCTTAAAACCTTGAGAGAATGTGACTCCATTTGGGTTATTATTTATTGATTGACTAAGTCAATTCACTTTATTCCAATAAAATTTAACCATAATGCAGCAAAGTTGGTGTAGATTTATGTAAAGACAATTGTTAGGCTGTATGGGGTACTGGTGTCCATTGTGTTAGATCGGGGTATTCAGTTCACATCTAAATTTTGGGAAAGGTTTAATATAAGTTGGGTTCTAGATTAGACCCGAGCATGGATTTTCATCCACAAACCAACGATCAATATGAATGGACTATCCAAGTGCTTGAAGACATGCTTTGGGCTTGTGTTATGAATTTTTGGGGTCTGTGGGACCAATACTTACCATTGTGTAAATTTACCTATAAGAACATCTACCACTGTAGTATTTAAATTGCTCTTTTTGAGGTCTTATATGGTAGACGATGTAGGTCCTCAATAGATTGGTTTGATGTATTCAAGACAAGGCTTTAGGGGACTAACATTCTTAAGAATCTATGAAAAGGTGAGATTCATTCATGAGAATCTTGTACATCCTCAAAGCCAACAAAAAGAATACAAAGGCAAAAAGGTAAGAGATATAAAATTTGAGACGAGGGAGAAGGTACTTTTAAAGGTTTCACCCATAAAGAGTGCAATGTGATTCAACAATAAGGGTAAGTTGAGCCTAAGGTACATACGACCCTTTGAGGTGTTGAATAAAGTGGGGTCGGTAGCATATTGGCTGGCCTTACCCCTTATTATGTTTGGGTTCAGCCTGTAGTCTATGTTTTAATGTTAAAGAAGTACCACGGGGATAGTGACTATATTATTTGTTAGGATCTGGAACTTTAGATTAGGAACTATCCTATGAAGAGGAACTAATTGCTATCCTAGCTAGTGATGTTATCAAATTGAGGAAATGAGTTATTCCTTGTGTCAAGGTTCATTGGAGGAATCATAAAATTGAGGAAGATACATGGGAGACATAACCGGACATAAATAAATGGTATTCATACATGTTCATTTATTTAGACACATTCTATTTTAGTTGTTACATTTTTGAGCCAGTTATTATTCGGGTAAGAATGAGGATAAATTGTATCTAATGTAATGACCCAGAATATCATTACACTAAAATAAGAGGTGAAAATTTCACATAGACTTCCCTTATAAGAATTTAGGGCTATCTAGTTTGGCTTAATTTTGAGGATGTGATAGTTAAATGAAATATGGTATAGAGTGGTTTACAATGATGGAACTTGATGTGATAATTATATATCCAATGAGCATAGAAAGTTGTAGCAACTTCTGACCTAATATGAAATTATAGAACTCCAGTTATAACGTTTATCATGGAGGGGTTTGTTTGCGATATCGAAATTCGTAGTGTGTAATGTAAAATGAGAATAATCAAGGCGAGGTCCTAAGTTTCTACCTCTGACCGCAATGACCAAAAAAGTAAATGCTGCAGTGGTACCTTTATGGTAGTACCTCAAACTACAGTGACAACCTCCATGTAAAAAGACGCAAACCATTGCAACAAAACTTTAACCATTGTAGTGGTACCACATAAGTGGTAATTATCCACTACAACAGTAACACACAATAAAATTTTATCTTTGAATCCAGAAAATGATTTCATTTCTCATTTTTTGAAATATCCACTAGGGCTCTACGGAAGACAATTTTTAGAGAAATTTCAAAATTCATATTTGGAGATAAGTAATTACGTTCTAGACTTAAAATTGCTTTGTTTATTCCTAAAAATCATTAGAAATGTATTAATGGTGGGTTTGTGGGTTTCTAGTTTACTAAAATTGATGAAAAATGATGTAAAAGTGTATGAATTTGATATGTAATGATCCAGGGTTTTAGAAAAGGAAACTAGAACTATTGTTGTTCATGCTGCATGATGTGAAATGCATGAAATTGAAATGATAAGAAACCCTAAGATGATGGAATAGGGTAATTAATGACAAAAATCAATGTCTTTTTATCTATAGTTGTTACAAGGGGATGAATAATTAAAATGTGTGTATATTTTGTGTTGTATAAATCAAGAACGAATTGAACAAGAACAAAAAGGAAAAAGTGTGGCTTAATGAGCAAAGGACTTGAGGTAGGCTATGGTTTTGTATAACACATAGAATTTCTTGGCTTTGTACTTTTTTTTGATTTAAATATCTATAATAGCATTCTAGCATGACTTGTAATTGGATAACTGTATTACATTTTCATTGCATTATGATGAGGCGTTGAGATAGTGGATCAGGTATGTAACACCTCAAAAATTCAAGCCAAGGATAGAATCATGCTTCAAATATATTTAGGATTAAAAATCATGTTTTAATGGTATGAGAAGGAATTTAAACATGTACCAAGGCCATAAGTACCTCCTAGCTTGTAACCAAACCAAAACCTTTCTTACTAATCAATCATTTGAGAAATGCTTAGATTCAAACAACATGTCACAACCCAAACTAGGGCCTAGTCCTGATGGGTATCTTAAACCCACCATGGACCGAAGACCACCCCCTTACTCTAATCTCAAGAGTACAATAATCATAAAAATAAAGTAGAGGCCAATGAAACCAATGATAATAATAGTAGGAATAGATGAATCAAATGATGGGTCAAAGAATTCAAATAACAATCCACCCATACTTGTCCACAATAGCCTCTAAAACTAGAATAACAGCTAAGTTAGTACATACCCCCAATTATGGCAAAACAAAAGGAATCCAATAGTAATAAGTCAGTAAAAAAATCAGCAAAATAACAGGGCCTTTCGAAGGATGGAAGCTTACCACTTCATAGCAACTCAACAAACGTACCATACCAGCTAATGCTACACAAGAGTAACTAGAAACCCTTCGAACCCTATACCATGAAATGATGTAGGTCCAAGTATGGTCAGTGGGATAAGCATTAGCATGTAACTCACGAAATAAGGATAAAAAATGCAATTACCAAAATCCAGTCATAAACCATACGCACCACATTTATATATATAAATATAGGATGTTGGGATAGGGACAAGGGTCATTAAAATTAGAGTTTAAAGATTTAATCTGAATTGTATAACTCAATTCATCCTAAAATCACCTATGGTCTATATGGGTTTAGCTTTCCCTTCTAAAAGGGTCCCAGTACGTGTTAGCCGCACGAACCGAGGGAAAACTAAAGCCACCAAGACAATAGCCATCCCAAAATATATACATCAAGTGTGTATCAATTGCACGGTTAAATAGACCCCAAGGAAAGCATATATGATTTCCAGTGTTTGTCCCCCTGATACTTACACCTTTACGGTGAGCTATACAATTCCCTTAAAGCCTAAATTAAAATAACTAGCACATAAACCAATCCATAAACGCAGGAGTCATTTATTAAGGTATTTTGCACTTGGTATCATCATACCAATAAGATTCCAATCTTATTTAATTATTCCAAACCAATTGTGATGCCCCGAGACTACCCCTGGACGTCACACAATTCTTAGGACCACAAGTGTTCCGTAGCTAACCTCTGTACTGGCATAACTTGTGAGCAACTGAATAGGATACATAAATATTAAAGAAATGAGTGAAAGAAAGTCTTTAGCTAAATATCTTCAAAACAAAACTATTAAAATGATTACAACTCTAGTCATACAAAATAAAACTGAAACCAAATACATCAACTTTACTAACTGTCTATGAAGCCTCTACTAGTATTGACTATAGGTAGCCGGAACATGACCCCTAGCTATCCCGAATTAATACGACTGAATAAAGAAAATAAGATGCTACTCGAACTATGATTGACTCGAGCCCTTGAAAAAAAAGGACTCATCACCTGCTGACTGGAAGCTGCAAATTGTATGATAATGATGTGCACACTACAACTTGTACCTATAGTATGAGATAATGTAGCACATAGACATATATATAGATTAGTACTTCTAAAATATACTGAGTATGTGGGGTGAATGTATAAGTAAAAATAATAACGTAATGTACATATAAACCTTTAAACAATGCATGCTAAGTGTAAATGAATCATCTTGGACTTGAATAAAACAAAAGCTGTAAAATCATAAACATGAGGAATAAAGCATAATGATAAACTTTGTGATCCATAACACTTAGTTATAAAAGAGTTAATTTATTCTTTCTTAATGAGGTTCTTCTAACCGACACACACCACGTGAGCTATCATGGAGTCTAACGTCTTATCCACAAATAGGAGAGCTCACTCTGGGGAAAGCTGTCCTACCCTTGCCTTCAGAATAAGACCTTAACTTAAGTGATCACTGCACTTAACCTATATTAGGACTTTAAACCTACGGTGGCTAGTAGATCTGGGGCATGTGACCTTAGTCTCATACCCAACTCGGTTCTAAATACTACTCCCTTACTTATATGCTCAGGCTTTAAGAAAACCACCTTAAAATAGTATAAGGGTTTATAATAAAAACCAGTTATGCTTCTCTTTACTTTAAATCATAACTGTATGAATAATGTGGATTCCTATCTTAGCTTAGGATCAAAAGATCAATTCTTGCTTAAAATCTTGAAGTTAGATTATCAAAGAATACTTAATAGCATAATCTTCTTGAAGTCTCAAAACTCAAACTTAGGGCTTAAAACCCATGCTTAAACTCATGTCAATTCATAATAAAACTTCATGATCAATAATAATCTTGAAATACTTCAATCAATAACAAGTCAAGATAGTGCAATCTCATTCATAATATAAATCTTGTAATTAAAAACATAAGCATAAGTACTTTTTGATATACATAGAGCTTTAAATCTCATGAAAATCACATGCTTCAAGAATATACATGATTGAGTATGAACCCTACTTCTAAACAATTAAATAAAATCTTTAAATCATGCAATTTGGGCACAAGTGTGAAAGTATACCCTTGTTCATAACCCCACATACCTTAATTTTATTGAATTGTGAGGAAAGTTTGAATCTTGGAACTTAAATGATGAACTTGCACAAGAAACTCTATTCTTGATATTTCTTAAAGAATTATTGAACTTGGAAGCTTGAACTCTTAGATTTTTTGAAGAAATCTTGAAATTGAAGCTTGAATTTAATATGTTCTTGAGAGAAAACCTTGAGCTTTGTTCATGGGAAAAAAAGAAGGGGTTTTTACGTGAGGTATTTTTGAGGAAAATGGTCAAATAATACCATTTTACATGCTATAAATCATCCCTTGGACGTTTGAGGTTGAGGGAAAAGGACTAAAGTGCCCCTTGACCCTTAAGGAGTTAAAAATAGCATAGGAATAAACCACGCGGTGCCCCTTTAGTCCGTGGGAGTAGAGCCCACGACGCCCCCTCTACCCCGATGCAATAACTGGGCGGCACAGGCTTATCGCGTACCCTCGCTGCTTCTCACAAAAATGGCTATAACTTTTTCTCGGGTATCTAATTAAGGCGAAATTGATATTGTTGGAAAGATGACTCAATTAGATACAATTTGGTGGGTTATGACATGCAAAATGCTTCATATATCAAAAGTTATACACGTTCAAAGTAGACCCTTGTAGAATTGAATACCAAACTTTGAAGAATCATATGCTCTTAGCTCAACTTTGCACTAAGTGATTCTTATGAACATTTTCACCTCGAAAGAACTTCACGCACTAGGATAATGATCATGACACATGTATTAACATACAAATCATGGGATTAAAGTTTACACACATAGGAAGAATGCTTCAAAGTCTAGCCCAAAAATGCAGGGTGTTACATTATCTCCCCTTGGAAACATTCATCCTTTAATGAAACTGGTTAGACTGAGTGTACTAAGGCAACTGAGATCATATTCCAAACATGCATAACTTGGAAAATGCCTGCATAATTGAGTCTGAGCATGATACATGAACTGAACTAAATTCGTAATTTACATGAATGTAAACATTTTACCTCAAGAAATGGCCTTACTCGTGAAACTTTAGGTAGTAGGACTAAATGGAAAGTTGGAAATCTATAGGATTTTATCTGCTTGATTGCTAAGATGGATTGCAGGCTCTATGAACTGGACCATACAGACTGCCCATAATCAAATGGAGTATTTCTCCAACACTCTTCTAAGAAATTATAATAATATTATGGAGAAAAGAATTTTTGGCATGATCTGAACTAGACATCTGACTAAGGAATTACAACATTGATACAACTCTATAGCATAGAACATAGACATATAAATCATAAGCTAGGATAGAATTACTAGGCCTTAGGTAATGCAACTTCTTACTTTCAAGCTTAGCAACAGTTCTCAAAGACTCCCTACACTATACTATTCCCGTTAAATACTATACTCATTTGATTAAACTTTAAAATTTTTCACATGGGCATTAATAAATCCATCTACTAAAGTCTAAAATAAACTAAATTCTCTCACCGTGATCAAGCCTAACTCGAAATCATAAGATACAACACGCTACACCATAATACTAGTCTAAACCACATGATTCAATTTTCTATGTCTCTTCCAAAGCTCACACCCTAAGCATAACATGACTTACCACTTCAATGACTAACTCTGAACTCTTAATATGGATTCACTAGCACATATTACATTCATCCACTTACATCCCAACATGACATTCAAGCCTATCATTACAACTATATATGAATTCAAGGTAAACACCCATAAAGGCATACTTCTCATAGTCTCCAAACCCCTATTAATAACAACTTTCTTGCACTATTTTTAAGAAGACACACATGGAATTCTTAACTAACCATGACATATACAAAAAAACTTAACCTAATTCTTCCTTTAACCCTATTGCCTTAAATAGAAAAGCATAAATAATCTTTCTTAATGAGGGTCATCAACTCTCTATCATCTAAACCATTTCTTATCCATTATCATCACCACTAGCTTAACATTGGAAGAGGTCACCGAAGGGCTAATGCATAAGGACTTGAAACACAAAAGAATACTATACATAACTTTGACACTTAACTGAGGCCTGAGGAATAAAATGTCAAAGGCATGTATTCATTAAAGAGATATAAACTAAGGACGTATATGATATAATACGAATTTCACTAGTATCATGAGTTCTGAGAACTGATCATACTCCGGAACATGAGTTCATACTTATCATAAACTATTCAACATAAGGCTGGAGTTGCATAGATCTATAAGGGATGACTCAAATCACAGAGTGAAGTTGTTACTTACTTACTAGGAGTTGAGAATGGACTTGAATATGCATAAAGTGTATAAGAGAATTGGCCTTTGGCATGGATCTATCACACAAGACATGAATTTGGTGTGATAATGACTGAAATTCAAGGAAAACTCTAGAGTAAGAAGGGATCACTATCTCATCACAACTCTTGTTGACTTTTATCACAATCTAATTCTCGAAACTTGATTTGGTTTTTCACTCTACCATCTCCCTCTTAGATCAAATCTGACATTATAAGCTTATGGGTCTACTCCATATTCTCGAGGCTGAACCATAATTTTTTTACTTTAATGGTTTACACATAAATGTTCACTTACCTGAATAAACTATATCTAAATAATACTAACTTCATTCTTTGTCACTCTCTTAGTACATACCACCCTTCACAACTTTTAGCTTCAATAGTCAGCATCATAGACTTACACTCTATTAACTCGACAAACATACCTGCCTCACTAAACACATAATCTGTCTCACTAACTTAATCATACCAAAAGGCTCAGCATCCTCTATCCCTAGCTCCTTAACATAGCTATCAAGAATACTATATACTATAGACTAGCCTTATTCAAACTCAGAAACTCATAGACATTATCTAAGCACACATGACACTTAATAATCTTAGAAAATAATTCAATACCCGTATCACCTTAGGAACACCTCTATAACATACCTACAACATCATACTTAATTATAAATAAATGAACTTAAACTCTTGCATACACTATTCAAGCCTACTAGATCACTTCCACATAACTAGCATCACTAACCAAGCAATCATTATTTTCACCTTTATGATCATTCACTATTTAAACTTAGTGTCTAGTGCTAGTAATGATTAACCACAACTTCACACATTATTTTTACATGTCAAAACATCAGGAAATACTAGTCCACTAGAACCTTATAATAATGATATTTGATCATAATCTTACAATCTATCTAGTTACAGTCCATAAGAACATCCCTCTTACATACATCTCTAGTACTTATCCATCCATATATTTAACTTATACCCCCGTCTCTATAAATCTCAACCACCAAACACTTTCATTAATCACCTATACTTTTCTAACATGATAAATACCATCAAAATCTCTTTTCCTACTTTAAGCAGACCACAATTTACCTTAACTAATAACTCTTTCTCTACCTTCTATCAGGAAAATAGTTCTACATTTATTACCCCTAAGCTGACACATAAGGACGTATTACCTTAACACAAACTCGACATCATGTATTAATTTATCTATATACTTTGATCAATCACCATTCCCACCTTTCTTGTCACTACACTTCTAAACCCACACATCCTACTATAAGAAGGTTCTATTACTTATAAATCATAACACTCTAGATTGCAATATCTCTCAAATGTAAACTCTATTTAACAATTTAGGTTCACACTATCTCCTCTCATGAGCACTATCTATATTGAAGAGTTAATGAGGAATCTGATTACATATCTTACTCTATCTTAACTGAATAACTCATAAGGATGAGGAAATAACTTTCAACTTAAGGAACTTATAACAAACTAGGAAGCTCCTTCAAACCCCTTGTGTGACTTCTAAAGTTACTGATAGTAAATCTAATAAAATCATCTTAGGAGGAATTGGAACTTGCTAATCATGTTATCTCAAGAATAAGTCATAGATAAAGAATTATAAAGTAACACACGAATCGACAGAAGTTCATGAGAGAACAACTTTATAGCATGACCTAGAGCATGAAGAAGGGAAACATTTCTAAAATACCCTGTATCCTCTCAAAGAAAAGTACAGACATCTCTATACTATTCTGCAAGACTCTACTAGACATGGCTTTATAGAAACCCTAGGACACTTGAAATCTGCGCTCTGATACTAAGTTTCTGATGCTGCGAGACTACCCCCTAGACATTACACTGTGCTTAGGACCATAAGTGATCCCAAGCTAACCCTTGTACTGGCATAACTTATGAGCAACTGAATAAGATACATAAATCCTAAAGAAAGAGCAGAAGTAAATTCTATAGTTGAACATCTTCAAAACAAAACTATTAAAACGATTTCAACTCTAGTTATACAAAACAAAATAAAAACCAAATACATCAACTCAACTAACAATGTATGAATCCTCTACTAGTATTGACTATAGGTAGCCGGGACATAACCCCCATCTATCCCAAATTAATACAAATGAATAAAGAAAACAAGATGCTACTCGAACTATGTTTGACTCGACCCCTCGAATCAAAAGGACTCATCACCTGCTGACTTGAAGTTTTAAACTATCTGATTATGATGTGTGAGCTAAAACTTGTACCTATATTATGAGACAATGTAGCACATAGACATATATATGGATTAGTACTTTTAAAATATACTAAGTATGTGGAGGTGAATACATAAGTAAAACAATAACTTAATGTACATATAAACCTTTAAATAATGGATTCTACGTGTAAATGACGCACCTTAGGCTTGAATAAAACAAAAGTTATAAAATAATAAACATGAGGAATAAATAATAATGATAAATTTTATGAGCCACAACACTTAGTTCTAAAAGATATTATTTATTCTTTCTTAGGGAGATTCTTCTAATCGACATACACCATGTGAGCTTCATGGAGTCCAATGGCTTACCCATGGATGGGAGAGCTTACGCCGGGGAAATCTATCCTACCCTTGCCATCGAAATAGGACCTTAACCTAAGTTATCATTATACTTAACCCATATTGGGACTTTAAATCTATGATGGCTTTTAGTTCTGGGACATGTGACCTTGGACTCATACCCAACTCAATGCTAAATATTACTCCCTTACTGATATGCTTAGACTTTAAGAAATCCACCTTAAAATATCATAAGGGTTTATAATGAAAACCATTTATGCTTCTCTTTGCTTTAAATCATAACTGTATGAATAATGTGGATTCCTTATCTTAGCTTAGGATCGAAAGATCAATTCTTGCTTATAATCTTGAAGTAAGCTTATCAAAGAATACTTAAAAGCATAATCTTCTTGAAGTCTCAATACTCAAACTTAGGGCTTAAAACCCATGCTTAAACTCATGTAAATTCATAATAAAACTTTATGCTCAATAACAATCTTGAAATACTTCAAACAATAACAAGTCAAGATAGTGCAATATCATTCATAATATAAATCTTGTAATTAAAAACATAAATTTAAGCACTTTTTGATATACATAGAGCTTTAAATCTCATAAAAATCACATGCTTCAACAATATACATGCTTGGGTATGAATCTTACTTTAAAATAATTAAATAAAATCTTAAAATCATGAAATTTGTGCATAAGGGTGAAAGGATCTCCTTGTTCATAACCCCACATACCTTAATTTTCTTGAATTATGAAGAAAGCTTGAATCTTTGAACTTGAATGATGAACTTATGAAAGACACTCTATTCTTGATATTTCTTAAAGAATTATTGAACTTGAAAGTTTGAATTCTTAGATTTCTTGAAGAAATGTTGAAATGGAAGCTTGAATTTTTTGTGTTCTTAAGAGAAAACCTTGAGCTTTGTTCATGGGAAATAGAGAGGGTTAACAGGAAAGGACCGAAGTGTCCATTAACTCATAAGGATTTGAAAACAACATAGGAATGGACCAGGAAGCGCCCCCTTTAGTAAGTGGGAGGTAGATCCTGCATCGCCCTCTCTGTCCCGGTGCAATAACCCGTGCGTTTCGGGCTTATCATACACCCTTACTGCCTCTCATAAAAATGGCTATAACCTTTTACTCAGGTATCAGATGAACACAAAATGGTATTGTTGGAAAGCTGACTCAATTATATATATTTTGGTGGGTATTTATCTACAAAATTCTTCGTATATCAAAAGTTATACATGTTCAAAGTAGACCCTTATAGAATTGAAGACCAAACTTTGGACAAATCAAAGGATCTTAGCTCAACTTTATTCTAAGTTATTCTTATGAACATTTTTCACCTCGAAAGTACTTCACACACTAGGATAATGATCATGACATATGTACTAATATACAAATCATGGGATTAAAGTTAACACACGTAGAAATAATGCTTCAAAGTCTAGCCCAAAATGTAGGCTGTTACACCAATTCACACAACTAAATTGAATTCCCAAGTTCCATTTAACAATCAAAACCAAGGCAACTAAGGCTATCCAAACAATATTCATATCCATTTATCCTTTAATGTAATGAAATGGGTTTAAAAAAAAGTTAAACCATGCAATTATCCATATTTAAAACCAAAATTAAAAAGTGGATTGAGGTTAATGCAAATTCTAAGCCAAAATTCATCTAATTTGGGGGAACCCATTTCTCCCATTCTAACAATTTAAATAATGCACCAATTCAGTCCCAAAACATCAATTTTACCATGAATAAACAATTTAAAATATGGTAAGTAATTCAATCACTACAACTAAATCCCTCTACCCAATTTCAAAACCCATAATTTAAATCACATGAAAATCCATTAAATTAATGCCACAACATAAAATTCAAGATTAGGGAAGAGAAACATGCCTAAAATATACAAGAAATTTTCAATAATTCAAAGTTTGGAGCTCAAAAGATGAATTCATTGAAAAACCCTTGAATGTTCTTAGGTTTTGATTTTGAGCAAGAAAGAGAATGATTTGATCTTTGAAAACTGAAGGGATGGGGTTATTTTATGTTATAAGGTCGTAAATTGGGTAAAAAGGCCAAAAGTCCCTTACCCTAAGGAAAAAAAATGGACAAAATTAAAACAACGACATGGCATGCAAATATTGCAGAGGTTAGTCTCGTGCCATGTCAATATCGCGAAGGTTAACCTCTATGACATGACCTTATGTGGAGGTTTACTGCCTTGGGGTCCCAAAATAACCCCAAACCCCTTCCAAAAATTTTGAAGCTTTTCCAAAACACCTTTTTAACATCCCTAAACATAATTCAAGTCAAAAATTGACATTATTTATGCAGGACGATAAAAAATAAAATCATCAAAGTTTCATGGGCTATCACACGACATAACCTCTATATTATGCAAAATTTTGATCCCAAGGCCCACCAAATGATATATATCTCAAATATATTTCCAATGCACCCAATTTTTCCTTAATCTAATATCAAGGTGAGAAGTTATGGCCATTTTAGTAAAGCATTATCCTGTAGAAAGATATCATAAGGTAAATTTCGACTATTCTTACATTATACGATCATTTAATGGTCTAGTATAGTTGAGAAACCATCGACAGATAAAAATTGACAAGTATAACTTCCAACTTAAAGAGGAAACAATATTCGTGCTTTGAAACCATAATCTAAGCACGATCATGAGTCCCACAGATAATCTCGATTTAACCTTCAAACTTATGAACCAAGATACGATCATAGGTAGGTCACATGATCATACCAAGGCTCATATGATCATGTTCAATGATCACTCATTGATCTCCCAACCATGAGTACCACCCACGATAGTGGGTTAGTCCTCTAATTATAGAAAGGTCATATAAGTTTCTTTCACCAACTTTCAATTTTGAATTTTAAAGGGGAACACCAGTCACTTCCCATCCTTTTAACATCAAAACTACATCCTTTAAGTTATTTTAAGTCTGATTATTGAATTTAATATTACTCTAATACCTTAATACTTAGAAAAACACCCTAGACTTAGTTTCGAATAGAGAAAAGAGACAATTTCCTTCTCGAAATAGAGCTAGGGTAATCTTCTCCAGGCTTCTATTTTTAAAGAATTATTTAGGGTTATTATCTCTAGGTAAGTGGGATTTCATCAATGGGTCTTTCTTCACCCATTAATTTTCAAAGTTAACCTAATTCTTTAGTTTAGTTCTTTCTTCATATTTAGGGATGATGGATTTTGTCAAATTTCTTGATATCTCAGTCCCATGGTGTTATTGAGCTGCAATCCATATTTTATCATGAATTTAAGTATTATTTAACCATAATAATAAAACCTAATTATATGTTGGAAGCCATAGTACTGGAGTTGAGTTATTAAATTCCTTAAATTCTCTTATTATGAAACTAACATAATAGTTGCATTCATCAGAGATGGTAGGTTATGAACACCCATTGATCTAAGATTTCATGCATTTATATTTATGAGTATAAAATCCTTTATCTTATTTGTTTTTGAATACTTTTTGATATTGCATTTATTTTAATCTTCAGATTATTACTATCATTAAGCATTGCCGTTATTAATGCAATTCAATTGGGAGTAGTTCTTAACACCCAATGGATGCAGGGATGAAGGATCACTCGTCAGCTAGGATGAGAAATTTAGTAGAACTCCCTAAGTGCTAGAACTATGGCACCATCATAGGTTCTAAAGGGTAATCTATCAGACCAGGCTTAAAACCTTAGTCTTTCTGTACATCAGTTTAGTGGATCCATGTCTGTCAGTGTTCGTACCCTTGGCAAGGTACTAAAAACTCATCTAACTGGGGATGTAGGTTAGACCCTGATTAGCTCAGATTGGGGTATGTTGGTTATTAGTAGCTCCTATATTCCATAATCTACAAACTACAGTTTAGATTTAGATAACTGCTTAACCTTGTATTTAGTTATTCGATTTATTATACAACACATGTTCATTACTTGGTCTTGCATCATTTTACCATATTAAAAACATCATGTTTAGATTATATTAGTTATTTACTGTCTCACGTACTCAGTATTTTCAAAGTGCTAATCGCATAATTTCTTTTCTGCTATATTGTCTCATAATATAGGTTTCGATACTCAACATCTATATTGTTCTTTGTATGATCTCCCACCATATCATCAACATCAATTGGTGAGTCCTAATCATTCAAGGGCTAGTATCAATTTTTTATTTTATTTATTTCAGCTTAAGTAGTCAGAATTAGCTTGGGTCTTGTTCAAGAAACTCATCTTAGTAGAGGCCTTCAAACACACAACTAGATGTTCAACTTTATAGTTTTAAAATCAAATATTATTATTGGTTTTTGATTGTTAATTTATCATTCAGTTTAGATTTAATATAACATTTTATCAATTTTTTCTCAGTATCCTTAGTCATGCCAAGCTTAGGGTCATTGGTGACACTTAGCACTGTGTTGTAACTAGGGGATAGTCTCAGTTCATAATAAACTTGGTATCAATGCATCAGGTTTGAAGTATCCTAGAGTTTCAAGAAGCTACATAAAATATAGTATTATTTATGTATGTAAAGCACATCACACGTTTTAGTGAGAGACTATAAGAATAACTAGACGATTATGGCACCATTCAACCAGACAGTGAATGTGGCAGTAATCAGAGTATGAAACTTCTCTCGAATGAATCCTCCAGTATTTTTTAGGTCTAAGTTTGAAAAGGATCCACAAGAGTTCTTAGAGAGTATTTAGAAATTTATGGATATCATAGGTGTTATCCAACTAAAAGTGTTGACTTGGATGTCTATTAGATGTAATGTATAAATAATGAAAGGAGGATAGGGGTATAGACACAGAACTGATCAAATGGGATGAATTTGTTGTTACAGTTTAGGACAGGTTCTTCCCACTTGAGATAAGGAAGGCCAAGGTGTAGAAATTCATACATCTAAAGTAGGGTAACATTAGTGTGAAAGAGTACTTCCTTAAGTTTACTTAGTTGGCAGGTATACCCCATCTATGATTGCTGATTCCAAGGATCATGTGAGCAATTTTGTATCTGGTGATTCTGAGGATGTGTCAAAGATTGTAGGAATACTATGTTAGTGAAGGAGGTGGACATCTCTAAGGTGATGATTCACACTCAACAAATTAAAAAAGAGAAAGTCAAGAAGAAGGAAAGGGAGAGTAAGATAGTCAAAATAGGTAGCTTTAGTTTCTCTCAAGTGTCAAAGAGTGTAGGAATACTATGTTAGTGAAGGAGGTGGACATCTCTAAGGTGATGATTCACACTCAACAAATTAAAAAAAGAGAAAGTCAAGAAGAAGGAAAGGGACAGTAAGATAGTCAAAATAGGTAGCTTCAATTTCTCTCAACATATGTTAGATAGTGGAAATCATTCTCGGTTCCTACAATAATATTTAGACCCAACCCCATCTCCTGGTAGTTCTCCAGGGACAAATTTTAGTCAAGATAGTTAAGATAGAGCACCAGGTTCTATGTTCCAGGGTAGTATGAGTAGTATTCGTACAAACTCGGTATGCAATAGATATGGTAGAAACCACAAGGGTAAGTGTATGGGTGGTTGTAATGTTTTCTTTGGGTGTTGCAAACTAGGACAAAGACTTAGGAAATGTCCAATAGATCCACAAAGAGGTAGGGATGACCGTCAGCTAAGTTAGTCAAACGTTTTAGCAGCTCCAGCAGGTCGCCCAACTCAATTGGGTGCCTCATCTAGTGTAGCTAGAAAACATCATCAGAATAGGTTCAATGACCTTTAGACTCAAAACTATCAGGAGGGTTATCCTGATGTAGTCACAGGTACGTTACAAGTCTTCCATATTCATATTCATGCATAATTAAATCTTGGAGACACACTTTATTTTATAACTCCCTATATAGTAATAGACTTTTGTGTTAGTCCCAAAATTCTTTATGAACCATTACCAGTCTCAACTCTAGTCAGTGATTTGGTCATATCTATATAGGTATTCAAAAATTATCCAGTTATAATTTTCCAGAAAGTCACCTCAGTTGACCTTGTTAAGATAGAAAAACGTAGAATTTTATGTCATTCTTGGCATGAATTCGCTACACTCTTTGTAACACCCTAAAAATAGGTCTTGAGATGTCACACAGTGCTCAAGAGTAACAGTAGCCTTAAGCTATCCCTGTCTTCCTTCTACAAAATCTGAAGCTCAAAATAGAGGAAATAAGGATATATAATCAAAGCTAAGATGCGGAATTCTGTCTGAGATAACTGAAATTATCTGAATATAATATCTGAAAAAACTAGACTTAAGAGTTTGATCAATCAATACTAGAAATCTAAATCATATCTAGCAGCCCGATAAGCCTCTACTACAAATAACTAGAGAGTCACTGGGACAAACCCCAAGCTGACTTGAAGTGTCTGAAAATACTGAATCATCTATATAATAAGCTGGAAAAAAATTAAAGGACTGGGTCCCCAAACTATAAGGACTTACCACTATCAGGATGCAGATAGAGATGCTCGAAATCACACACTGCTGAAACTAAGCACCTGAACCTACATTATAAGACAATGAGACACATAGACGTACATATGGATCTCTACTTCTGGATTGTACTGAGTATATAAGGGTGAATGCATAAGTTGTAACATAATGCATGCTAAATATAGATGACTCACATAAGCTTGAATAATTGAAAACTGAGAATTATGATAATGAGTAGCAAAATATACTGTATAAATATAGTGAGTCATAACATTTAGTTTCTAAAAGTTGTACTAGTCTTCTATCTGAAAATCATATTATCTAAGTATATAAAGGACTCACTTTTATATCTAAAATCTAAAAACTAAAATCTGTAGCTAATGTCCTTTATAAAGCAACATCTGAATAAAGTTGTGAGCTTTTACACTTAGTTCTAAAAGCTTTTCTGTTATTCTTTTTCGTAGGCTTTAGGGAGGTTTTTATAACTGACATAAACCATGTGAGCTAACATAGAGTATAACATCTAGTTCCCTTATAGGAAAACCTCACGTTAGGGAGAGGTGTCATACTCTTGCCAAAGAGTATAACCTAATCTAAGTGATCATATTTGTAACTGTCATCCATATAGAAATGGGAATAATATGATAATTTGTACCTATATTGTCTCATAGTTCTGGGGCATGTGAGTATACTCAACTCAGTGCTAAATACTACTCCATTTAATCTATAAGCTCATTCTGTAGGAAATCCACTTTTAAAACTAGTATAAGGGTTTATCATGAAAACCTCTTGTGAATCTATTTACTGTAAACTATAATGAAACTGTGAAGTGAATTCCGTATCTAAGATGAGATCAAAAGATCAAATCTTTGTATAAATCTGAATCTATCTAATCATGGGATACTTAAAAGTATAATATTCTTGAAATATCAACATACAAGCTAGGGCTTAGTAACCCATACATCAAATTCTTGTCAAATCATCATAAAGTTCATGCTTGATAATGATAATAATGATAATTCAATTTGAAATCTGAAAATTTATATCATACGCACAAAAATACAAAAGTAAACATGCAATTTAACATCTAAATCACTTGTAATCTCATAATCTTGCAAATAATAATATTTGTTATGAACCCTAATTTTAATCTCATGTAAATTCATACAAAAAAAATCAACTTCAAAATTAATTTGGGGCACAAGGATGAAAGAATTATGCTTGCTCATAACCCCAATACCTTAATTGATGCAATAGATGAAGAAATTTGACTTTGAATTCCTATTAATTCTCTTAAAGATTGTTTCTTGAAGTTCTTGAATTGGGAACCTTTAATATTGGATTATCTTTGAAAAAGAATGGTAAAATCTTGGATTATGTTAAAGTTGAATGTTGAAGCCTAGGGTTTTCTGGGAGAAAAATTTGATGAATAATAGGTATAAGATGCTAACAATAGGTTTAATCTTTTATTTTTCATGATTTGGGGGCTTGGAAAAAGACTAAGTTTCCTCTTGAAAGTTTAAGTTTAGAAAGAGTTTCGTTTAATGCCTCACCGCGATGTGGTAAGTGGATTATCACAATACCCACCGCGATACGGTAGAATCGCAGTGACTCACTAATTTCTGACAAATGCTGATTTGGGAGTCACCATGATGTACTGATCCCTTCTTTGCAAAATCCACCACAACATGATGCAATCGTGGTGGCTCTCTGAAAATTGACCATTGTTGATTTGGCCTCTACCGCGATGCAGTGGACTCTTCACCACTGTACTTACCGTGACATGGCCTAGTCGCGGTGAGCTGCTACCTTGCCTGTCCGAATACGATCCAAACCTTGTTTGAAAAATCTGAAACTTACTTGAGACATACTACTTACACCCCTGAATGTAATTCAACTACAAAATCATCAACTTATAGCCCGAAAGGTCAACTTAAAAATCCTTGAAGTTTACACGACATAAAAAATGACTAAATCCCTCAACTCTTATCTATATTTTAGATTCTAAGTGCTATAGTCACATTACTAAGAGGTGAGCTGAGCTAAGAACGTATGGGGTATTACACTCTTGCTATTCCTCTATTGATTGCAGAAATAGATTAGTGTAGTTTTATTTCCCAAATAAGCTAGTCATGGAGTTGAAAGGTAGTACTTCAATGACTATGGGTCGGTTTGTATCTTACCTTAAGGCTAAAAAATTAATCTCCAATGGGTGAATCTTTCATCTTATTCAATTTAAGGAATAAAAATATGAATCCGCAACTCTTGGGTCAGTTCAAGTAATAGTTTTTAGAAGATCTACCCAGAGTTCATTCCAAACGGGAAATTGACATTGAAATATATCTCTTCCCAGATACCAAACCTATTTTAATTCCAACATAGAATGGATCCTGTTGAGCATAAGGAGTTGAAGGAAAAATTGAAAGACCTCCTAGATAATGATTTTATTGGCCCAATATCACTCCATGGGTGCTCTAGTTTTTTCATGCACAAGAAATATGATTCTCTTAGAGTGAGCATTGACTACCGTTAGTTGAACAAGGCCACAGAAAAAAATAAGTAATCCCATTCCCAGGAATGATGACTTGCTCGACCATCTTCAGGGTTCAAATTTTTTCTCTGAGATAGACCTAAAATCATGCTATCATCAACTCAATGTTAAATAATGTGACATTCTCATGAAAGCCTTCTGAACTCGATATGGTCACTTTGAATTTAATGTCATGTCCTTTAGACTAGTGAATGCTTTTATAAATTTTATGGACTTGATGAATGGGGTGTTCAAGTAGTACATGGACATGTTTGTCATTATCTTTATATAACCTCCTCATTTATTCTTCGAGTGTAGATGCATATGCAAACTATTTGAGGATTGTCTTGTAGACTCTTAAATATCGCCAACTATTGTAATACCCCTTACATCTCCTAGTTCAAATCCGTCTCTAGAACATTAAAGCTCTTGCTTCAGATATGAATATATTTTATTTCATGTGAAATTTTTAAGATTTTGACTTTTTATCATGTGATAAATTGAATAAGCTTTCCATCAATACTAAATTTTCCCAAATTTGAAATTCGAGCAACGAGTTAGAGCCATTTTAGTAAGACAGTGTACCACCTGGTACTTTAACGCATCGCGGAGCCAGCCAAACTGGCAATCGTCAAAATCTAGTGGGCCTCTGTCATTATGGCACATCGCGCCAAGGCTTAATTTTAGAGTTGTCAATTTCCAATGCACCAACATGATTTTCACCGTGTCACGCCACCAACTAGTTTCCCAATTGTCCAATTTCTAGTGAGCTGGTGTGATTCCACCGCATCGCACCAGCATGAGAAATCAGTTTTTTTTTAGATTCTGTTATTTAATTTCAGGGGCTGTTTAGTAATTTCTCTAAAGCCCTAAGTAGTCTATATAAGGGATTTATACCCTAAATAACAAAAATACTTCATTATTCATCATTTTTCCCCAAATCAGAATATTTTCTCTCTCAAGAAGTCAAGAACCCTAGCCAAGGAATCAAGAACAATCCTAAGGATTTCTTCAAAAACCTTCAAGGAAGAGTTCTATAAGGTATGCAAATGTTGATTCTTGGGTACCTTCCAACCAAGAAGTTCAACAATCCTTTTTCAAAAATCAAAGATCTTATACTTATGAGTTTTTATGATTCATGTGAATTGAAATTGAAGTTCATGTTATTATTAAATTAAATTCATGTTTTGTTTATAAAATCTCAAGAGTTGATTCTAGTATGTGATGAATTATATGATGTTCATGATAAACCCTCTTCAAGTTTCAAGTTAAGTGATGTGTTTATATCAACTGAGTGTTGAAATTGTTGAATAACCAAAGCATGCTCCCCATATTTTTGATAAAATGCTATGTGAAGGAATTAGAGCCCTTATAGCATGTTGACTCGAAATCCCCTATTGTGTGCAAGATCATGCATGCCAAGTGGTTTTTGAAAAGCCTTAATGAATGAATTGTGATATGTTAGCATGAAATCCACTAATTATATGCTCTTCAATGCATGTTAAATGTTTGTTGCAAGACCTTGTTGAATGGATTATGAGCCAATAACATGTCTCCTTATACTATCACACGTTTATGATTTCCAAGTGCTTGAAGAAATTCTTTAAGTATTGTAATGGTTATGTTTACTTTTATGTTATCGAGTCCTGGGGGTATTTATACCCAACAATTTAGTTGCAAGTCTAGAGCCCAAGTCAGTTTTCGTAATAATCTCAGGCAAGCCATAATTCTTAGAACTTAGTGAGTTACAGAACTCAGAACTTTCAGATAGTTACAAAACTTAAGAAATCTCAGTAATCTCAGTATCATTAGCATTCCAGCTTTAGTTCAGTACTCAGCTCAGATCTTAGTAATATTCCAAAATTCAGTTTCTAACCTCGGTAGCATTCAAGTAGATAATTCAGAACTCAATATCATTCAGTTAGATAATGAGATTTAGTAGTGTTTTGTCAGCCTTCAGAACCAAGTGAACTCAGCTTAACTCAATCATATCAGTTAAGAAATATGAACAGTAACAAATTCAGCTCAGTGGAGTACAACTTAAGAATAAGAATCAGCTCAGAGTGTTTCAGTTGGGAGTAGTATTTAGTACCGAGTAAACCTAGGGATGGGAAATCACCCATTAAATAGGGTTGATATCCCTAGGAGCTATCCCTAAGATCAAGAAATACGTAGCCAATGTTGGTACGAGATGTCACCTGTTAGATAGGACTGAAATACTCAGGGATCACCCGTTAGTATATTATATATATATATATAGGACTGATCCCAGGGGTCACCCGCTAGATAGGACTGACTCCACAAGAGAGGTATTTATCCGTGGCACGGTACTGAAAATCTTCCAACTGGGTTTACAGGTTGGACCCCAACTTAGCTAGAAAAGGCATGTTGGTTGGATGACTACTTCCCACAGTCTCAGTCTGAGAATCAGCCTTGGTAATGGATCTCAATTTAGTTGTACAGAGTATGGACTATCAGATACAGTCAATTATTATGATTATCAACAGTCACAGAGATCACCTGTTATATAGGACTGGTCTCAAATTTAGTTAATCAGCTTCAGTATCATCACATTCAGAGATCATCTGCTAGATAGGACTGATCTCAGACTAAGTCAAATCATATTCATTATCAATATATAAAGAGATCACCTGCTAGCTAGGACTGATCTCAAATTTAGATAAGCACTCTCATTATCAGTAGATACATAGATCACCCGCTAGATAGGACTGATCTCAACTTTCAGTCAAGCATTCCTATTATCATTAGATTCATAGATTACCCGCTAGATAGGTCTGATGTCAACTTCAGTACTCAGTTATCAATACCATAAGATTTAGTTATTCACTATCTCAGTATTAGTAGTGAGTTCAGATGCCAGTAAAGCATTATTAAAGTTTTAGTATTCAGAGTCATGATAATTTTAGCTATGGTTTGTGCATTCATGCATATGTCCTCATTCAGTACTCTCATAATTATTTATTTAAGTAATTGTTCATGTATAATCCCTTTTATTTAGCCTTATCTCATTTTGCATACTCAGTATATTACCACGTACTAACGTATTTATGCTATGGTGTTTTATTTTACACCATAGGTTCAGAGGCATGAGATCTAGAGCACCCTTAGCAGCTTAGTCCCAGTCAGCAGTAGTAGACGTAGCAATGAGTCCTCTTTATTTGAGGATGATCCTTATTTTATTATGGCATTAGACTCATTTTATTTTCAGTAGACAGAGTTAGTTGTGGACATGTCTCATTAGCTCACCAGTTCAAATAGTTAGAGGCTTTTCAGATAGATGTATTAGTATTCAGTTTTTCAGTATTGATTATTTTGGATGTTTTGAACCTTATGGCAAGTTTTTGCCAGTTTTTTGCATTTATTTTAGTATATTATGTAGTGCTCAATTATAGATATCAAAAAGGGTTATCTTGTGGTCCCTTAGGGACTTGAGCACCGTGTGGCATTCTAGTTCTAAAAAATTAGGGTGTTATAAAATTAGTATCAGAGCCTAAGGTTCAATAGTGTCCTAGGAGTTTGAAAAGTTGTATCTAGTAGAGTCTTGTGCATGGGTGTGTTGCATGCCATAATTATGTATAGGTGGCTATAAGATATTTAAGGAACAGTTTCCCTTCTTTTAGTATTCATATCGTGCGAGTGAGCCTGAGCTCGAGTTGAACCCTCTATATAATCTGCTTCACCCTTTCATTTATAAAACATGTATTCTGGAGAAGCTAACGAAAGATGTAATGAAAACCAACCAACTCCTCATCCCGTTCAAGCAGATCCACTTGACGATATATTTCTCATGTAGAATTTAGAACCGATTTTACCACCTTATCTTATACAGTATTTTCTCAAAACAATTTGTAAAATGTTTTCCTATCTAGGCATTTGACTTGCACTCATTAGAATAAGGGATGAGAGCGTAGGGTGAATAAGAGGGCTAGAGAAAATAACTCTATGCCAAGATCAAGGGGTAGTAAACACTCCCTGTTCCATCAGAGATTTACAACACTATTTTAGCTTTCAGTTTGGCCATCAGTATCTTAGTTTAAGAATATTAGTCGAGTGGAAGCATCAAACTCCAAGTCCTGAAGGCATGGGAAGGGTGTTCGTACTAATACGCCTTGCAAAGAATGTGGTAGAAACCATAAGGGAGTTTGTAGAGCAGGTAGTGATGTATGTTTTGGGTGTGATAAGCCAGGCCACAGACTATGAGAGTGTAGGGTTATGTCTTAGAGGGTTAGAGATTCAAGCCAGTAGGATACCACCTCCAGCACCAGTGGGCAATGCCTATGTAGGCTCGATGCACTTCACTCCAGGCAAGATTAGGAAAGTTTTCCTGATATAGTTACGGGTACGTATGAGTCTTTTATCTTTATGTTTGTGTGTAGTTAGATCTTGATACTTCCCTTATGTGCCCAGTTTAGTATAGTGCCCATTGATACTTCAGGATCCAATGTTCTTAACCTTTCAGTGAACTCTCCTTAGAGTTGAGAAATTACTTAGTTAGGAGAGAGTAAGTATTTCGTGTTAAGTAAACATTATTGTATGCTTGCTTTACATGAGGCTCTAGTCATGAAGATAGGCTTGGATGTCATGTTGATGTGTAAGTGGCTATATATATACATCTTATGGAGATTTTGTAGGCTTGAACAGTGCATGTAGGACTTTAAGTTTGTTGATTTGAATTAAGTAGAAAGGTGTGTATGTGAGGCAGATGATGTGATCTTAGTAGTCTATGAAGAAACAAAAACAGATGATGTTTTTAGTAAGGAGAGCATGTGTCAAAAAGAGTGTAGGTATGTGATGATGATTGCGGAGACTAAAGGTAGTTAAGAGTTGTATCCTAAGGGATAGTATTAGCAGTGAGTTTTATACTTTCAGGTGTAGTCTTTTAGGATGATTTTATCATTTATGTACATTATTGTGCCCCATATTCTAGAGCAGATTGATTGTAGTCAATTTAGAGTTTAGTAAAGTGTTTACAGACTTATGGTGAAAATTTGAAGCTAAAGTGGAGAGTGTAGTTGAGAAACTACAGAAGAAGTACTCCGATTAGGCATAAGTTTTCATCATGAGTTAGTTAGTAACGCCAACAAGTCAGTTTATCAGTTAGACAATCAAATTCATATAGTTGGTTTTCTCATCTTTTTATCTATTCATACTATACGAAATCTCAAGGAAAGATAACTATTCCAAGGTGTAAAGTCCTAGTAGTTGCAAGATAAGTTCAGTTCATGAGTCATGCATTAGTTTCATCTCTCTGAGGTTCATTTATGATCCAGTTCATAGATGCTCTGTACATCGCCTCAGTATTTCAGTGAAGTAAGTGTTATTAGAAGGACATAGAGTCCCAAGGGGGAGAAACCCTATAATTCCTCGATGCTTTCATGTCTTTAAACCCATTCAATTGTATGTTTAGATATTTCTTACAAATCTAGCATCCGTTATCATTACATAATCAGTCAAGCATTCAAAAGTCAGTTCATTCAAGTATTCATGCATTAGATATGCATTTTCAGTAGAAAAGCTCAGCTTATCAGTGTATTCAGTTATGCGATCATAAGAACAACTCAGTAACGAATCCATACATCAGATTGCATGTCCATTATGAGAATTCAGCTTATGAGTATCTTCAGTCATGTATTCCATACATCAGCTATGCATGTTCAGTATGAAATCTCAGTATATCAGTAGTTCCAATCATATAGTCATATTTTACATGCTCATGTCTAGTAAGTAAGTTCATCCTTCTAGTATTCTCAGCTTAATTAGTCTCATTCGAGGATGAATGTTCCCAAGAGGGAGATATTATAATACCCCACACTTCTCCAAGTTCAAATTCATCTCTAGAACGTCAAATTTCTTACTTCAAATATGAACATATTTTATTCCATGTCAAATTTTTAAGATTTTGACTTTTTATCATGTGGAAAATTGAATAAGCTTTCCATCGATGCCAAATTTTCCCAAATTTGACACTCGGGCAAGGAGTTAGAGCCATTTTAGTAAAACAGTGTACCACCTGGTACTTTAGCACATCGCGAAGCCAGCCAAACTGACAATCATCAAAATCCAGTGATCCTCTGCGATTATAGAGCGTCACGCCAAGGCTTAATTTCAGAGTTGTTAATTTTCAGTGCACCAACGTGATTTTCACCGAGTCGCGCCACCAATCAGTTTCACAATTGTATAGTTTTCAGTGAGCTAGCGCGATTCCACAGTGTCGCGTCAACATGAGAAATCAGGATTTTTTTTAGATTCCGTTATTTAATTTTGAGGGTTGTTTAGTAATTTCCCTAAATCCCTAACCAGTCTATATAAGGGATTTATTCCCTAAATAACAAAAATACTTCATTATTCATCATTTGTTTTTCAAATCAAAATATTTTATCTCTCATGAAGTCCAGAACCCTAGCCAAGGAATTAAGAACAAGCCTAAGGATTTCTTTAAGAACCTTTAAGAAAGAGTCCTCTAAGGTTTGCATATGTTGATTCTTGGTTCCCTTTCACCCAAGAAGTTCTAGAATTCTTTTCCTAAATTCAAAGATCTTACACTTATGAGTTTTCATGATTCATGTGAATTGAAATTAAAGTTCATGTTATTATTGAGTTAATTCATGTTTTGTTTATAAAATCTCAAGAGTTGATTCTAGTAGGTGATGAATTGTATGATATTCATAATAAACCCTCTTTAAGTTGCATGTTAAGTAATGTGTTTATGTCAATTGAGTATAGGAATTGTTGAATAACCAAAGCATGCTCCCCATATGTTTGATAAAATGCTTATGTGAAGGAATTAGAGCCCTTATAGCATGTTGACTAGAAATCCCCAATTGTGTCCAAGATTATGCATGCCAAGTGCTCGTTGAAAAGCCTTAATGAATGAATTGTGACATGTTAGCATGAAATCCACCAATTATATGCTCTTCAATGCATGTTAAATGTTTGTTTCAAGACCTTGTTGAATGGAGTATGAGCCAATAGCATGTCTCCCTATACTATCACACGTTTATGATTTCCAAGTGCTCGAAGAGATGCTTTAATGATTGTAATGGTTATGTTTACTTTTATGTTATCGAGTCTTGGGGATATTTAGAATGAAGTGAAATGACTCACGAGATTTATACTAAATGTTTCATTATTCATGATTTATGAGAATTATATTTCAGGTATTATTCAAGCTATGTGGGTCATTTATGTCAGCATGCATAGTTTTATAAACTGTGATGATATTGAGGTATTATTTTCTATATGCATTTCACCCCCATATGCTTAGTACATCCTCCATGTACTGATCCACATGTATGTTTATATGCTACATTGTCTTATAATGTAGGCACAAGTTTTAGTATCCACATCAGACTCAGACAATTGCAGATTTCAGCCAGCAGATGATATGTCCTCCTACTTCGGGGATTTAAGTTAGATGCCATTATATATTTTCTTTCTTTATTGTTCTTATATATTGATTTGTGATAGTTTGGGTCGTGTCCTAGATATCTATAGTAAGTATTAGTAGAGGCTTCATAGACAGTCAGTAGAGTCATTGTATTTATCTCAGTTTCTTTGTAAAAACAGAGTTGTAATCATGTGAATTCACTTTTGTATTGATCAGATTCAAAAAAGATGTATATTCCGCTTACTTTGTTCAAATTTATCTATCTTATTCAATTGCTTATGAGTTATTCCTGTAGAAGGGTTATCTTGGGGTGACTTGTGACACTAGGCACTGTGTGACGTCTCGAGACCCAATTTCGGGGTGTTACAGGTACATGTCCCATTAGCTTTACAATTCTGACAGTTAGAGGTTTTTTGGACAGATGTATTAGTATTCAATTTTTTAGTATTGATTATTTTGGATGTTTTGAACCTTATGGTAATTTTTTTGCCAGTTTTCCGTATTTATTTTAGTATATTATGTTGTGCTCAGTTACAGATATCAGAAAGTGTTAGTTTGTAGTCCCTCGGGGTCATGAGCACCGTGTGGCATTCTTGTTCTAGAAAATCAGGGCGTTATAACTATTTGACAAGTTCAGCAAGTTTGTATTTTGGTTGAAATTTATAACATTCCTTGGTCATATTATCTCTGATGAAGGCATTCGAGTTAATCCTCAAAAGACCAAAGCAGTAAGGAACTGGCCTAGACCCATTTATCCAGCACATATTAGAAGTTTCTTAGGCTTAGATGGTTACTACAGATGGTTTGTTGAAGGATATCAATCTGCAAAGAATATTACTTAAGCATTCAAAAAACTAACGTTAGAGTAATCACTTTATATCATGTGTTTGGATACCTTATTCGATGGGACATTACGTTTTCTCTTAGAATTTTCTTAATCTGAAGATCCTTGATTTATAGGAAATCATAAAGCTCTCTTCTTCGTTTTTTTGGAAAAAAAATTATTGTTGATTATGTCTAATCAAGTAATTTAATTAATTCTTTAATATATATATTTCTATATATTAGAAGGCATGGTTTCAACATGTCATTTCTTTGACATTAAATAAAACGTTTGAGGTATTATGGCCATTTTATAAGAGAAGCTTGCTTAAGAATATTATCTTTCTTGCTTCGTTAGTTGAAATTTGTCAATAACTTCAGAGAAAGTCCATTCTTGCCCCTCAAATTACAGATTATGCCATAATATTGAAATACCAATTTCATTTGACACGTAAACCTATGCTCAATTAATGATGATGATGGTGTTATAATTTACTTTAGTTTCTAACACATACTCCTCCCATTTCAAAATAGTTGACTTTAGTTAACTTTTCTTTCCCTTAAAAAATATTTATTATGATTTTATTTTACAAATTAGCTTTATTAATTATACTTTGAAAATAAAAATTAGGGTATATACACTTTGTGTAGTCATTTATTGATAAGAACATACAATCCGTTTCTTTTTATTTGCTCCTTTTGTGTCGGGACACCCCTTAATAAAGTTCTCACTCCTAGACAAATTAAAGTAATTTCACCAATATACCCTTAATTAATTTGTACCTCTTTCCAAATTAGTAATTAAATACATTAAAAAAATATTTTCAATTAATGGTTTTGATAATTTAAACAAGGGTATAATAGGACGATATTGCTCAAATTATTCTTGAAAGATTAAAGGAGCACTTAAAAAGGAATATAAACACGCTCCAAAAGGAGAAAATAAAAAGCAATGAAGGGAGTAGTAAAATTCTATTGATTTCATAAATCGGACAACTAATTGAAATTAATATTTTTAGAAAGAGGACCAGCTATTTTGAAATGGAGGGATTATTTCTTATTTGGATTTGGTGAAGGATGAACCTGTACTATCAATACCAAGGTTTATATTAATTTAGTTAAACAAATATAATTATGTGATTAGATAGTAATTTTAGAAAGTGTTTGGAATCATATAGTCATAAATTAAAAGATATATAATCATGCGTCTTTTCTCCTATTTATATTCGTGAATGGTATAGGAGATAACTACACACATGCAATACACGTACACTAAACTAGTTAAGATAATCATATATATGATAATAGATGGGGTACACTTGTTACATTGGTCTTTCTAATGGTCAATAGATGTGTATTTTATTATGAATAAAATAGATAGGAGTTCACAGTAGAATATGATTCTACGAACCATAATTTCAGGTATAGATTAGTGTTTTTAAAGGAAATTTTGGGACTCACTCCAGGGCTCGTCCTGGGGTGGGGCCCTGGCAAAATGCCTCAGACTCATGTGTGAGGCTTAGTTCTATAATGCGTACGCCCTAACACACTTAATGCTCGGGGATCGCCTAATTGTTCTTACACAATTATGTCAAACTACTTAATTTCTTAGTAAACATTATCGATCCCCATAATTCGTTAATAGATGAATGGTGCTTAGTATTTTTTGCATCAATAGAAATTTAAAAAATTGAGAGTAATGAGCTTATTTACTATTTGGGAATGCCGCGGGTGTGAACATGAAATAACAATGTCGTTTAAAATAAATATCAAAATTATACATCTTCACTTGTCATTGCTCTTTAAGTTTTTGTCCTATATGTAAACATTATCATACTATAATATTTTATTATTTGAAAGTATTTGATTTTTAATCATGAAAGAGTGATGTTTTAATTATAATATTAACATTTTATTGAGTATTTCTTTTAGGGAGATAAATTTCATAGTATGATTGTTATGACCCGAGACTATTGACACTATCCAAACTAGGGTCTTGTAGTAATGGGCATCTCAATTTCAACCAGGACCGGAGACCACCCCTGTTAACCAACCCAACTTGCACACGCATGCCCTGAGTTAGATGAATTCCGAGCATATAACAAGATAGTGTATGTGTATAAATACAAACTCTGGGATAGGTCCATAACCATGACCAACCCAAACAAGTCCAACCATCCAAAATCTAACCAATAACCAGAACCAAACTGATATAATAACCAAGTTCCTGTCTATAACATAACATAAAAGGATGGAAAAATCATAAATTCAGTCACACGGTATCAACCCCAACCAATGCCAATATTAAGGATGACACCACTACCGGCATCGCCCATACCAACCCAGAATAGTTCCATAAAGCCTCTAACAAGAAGAAAAATAATATCCAGTTGGGACAAGCCCCCCAACCATAGCTGAAACCAGTATCCATGAAATTACCAAAGTATGTAAAGATATCCATGATATGAAAAGTAGAATTCCAGAGTATGGAAGCTCACCACTTTAATCTAATAGTTGATCCCAAATCTGATCATTAAGCAGGAGGAGTAGAATGGTCGGTTCCTGAATCGTGAGGGGATAAAGACGCCCGAAGTTGGTTTAATGGGTGAATGCTAGCAAGTACTTAGGATAAGGATAAAATAATGCAACCATTAAACTAATAAATATCCATATGCATTTACAACCATACATATATATATATATATATATATATATATATATATATAAATATAAATATATTCATATCAGGAAAAGGAACCGGATTTAGCATGTCTTTAAAACCATTAATATGGGTACGTGTAACTTAACCATCCTAGAACCATCCATGGGCTATATGGGTCTACTTTAACCACCCGAATGGGCCTCGATACATGTAGCCTCATGAACTGGAGATACCATATGAGTAGAGGATTCCCAAGTACCATTTGCTCTCTATGATACATATATACAAATGTACTTAGGGGATTCCTGTGTACCCCATAAGTATCATATATGGTCGCCAAGACCAATTCTCATATCTACAAATATAAGTTTCCAGTGTCAGTCCATTGGACTTATACCTTTACGATTAGATATTACACCCCGCCATTATTGCCCAATTAAAACCATTACCACACAACCAAACTACCGTTCTATTTTTTATTAACCAAGGCTCTAAGTAGTGTTATCATCATACCAACAACACCTTGTAAGCAATGTCCTTAGCCAACGTTTTAGAGAGAAGGGATTCCCATGTATCCATAGATTACCTTATTTAGAAACCTTAGGGGATTCCTATATGCCCCACAAGATATTCATTATCATATTTGCTTTGGGGATTCCCTTGTACCCCACAAGGATGTTCAATTAAGCCATAACTATAACATCAAGATGTTTCCATAACTATAACATCAAGGCGTTACCATTTAACCATTCCAAACTATTTAAACCATTATTACCATTTAGGATTCCACCACCAAGTTGTACCATGCAATAGTTCCATTAAAAGTCCAATAATATAGTAAAACCATTCTCATAGTCATTTTATCAAACA